>CM066032.1:532956259-535856292 GCA_033557465.1 Ichthyophis bannanicus
TATCTCTCTCTCACTATGACACCAGCATTCCCTCCGGTCTCTCTCTCTCTCTCTCTCTCACTAATCCCCCAGCATTCCCTCTGGTCTCTCTCTCTCTCTCTCACTAATCCCCCAGCATTCCCTGCAGTCTCTCTCTCTCTCTCTCTCTCTCTCTCACTAATCCCCCAGAATTCCCTCCGGTCTCTCTCTCTCTCTCTCTCTCACTAATCCCCCAGCATTCCCTGCAGTCTCTCTCTTTCTCTCTCTCTCACTAATCCCCCAGCATTCCCTCCGGTCTCTCTCTCTCTCTCTCTCTCTCACTAATCCCCCAGAATTCCCTCCGGTCTCTCTCTCTCTCTCTCTCTCTCTCACTAATCCCCCAGAATTCCCTCCGGTCTCTCTCTCTCTCTCTCTCACTAATCCCCCAGAATTCCCTCCGGTCTCCTCTCTCTCTCTCTCTCTCTCTCTCACTAAGCCCCCAGAATTCCCGGCAGGCTCTCTCTCTCTCTCTCTCTCTCTCACTACTCCCCCATAATTCCCTGCGGTCTCTCTCTCTCTCTCTCTCACTAATCCCCCAGAATTCCCTCGTGTCTCTCTCTCTCTCTCTCTCTCTCTCACTAATCCCCCAGAATTCCCTGCAGTCTCTCTCTCTCTCTCTCTCTCTCTCACTAATCCCCCAGCATTCCCTCCGGTCTCTCTCTCTCTCTCTCTCTCTCACTAATCCCCCAGCATTCCCTCCGGTCTCTCTCTCTCTCTCTCTCTCTCTCACTAATCCCCCAGCATTCCCTCTGGTCTCTCTCTTTCTCTCTCTCACTAATCCCCCAGCATTCCCTGCAGTCTCTCTCTCTCTCTCTCTCTCTCTCTCTCTCACTAATCCCCCAGCATTCCCTCTGGTCTCTCTCTCTCTCTCACTAATCCCCCAGCATTCCCTGCAGTCTCTCTCTCTCTCTCTCTCTCTCTCTCACTATTTCCCCAGCATTCCCTGCAGTCTCTCTCTTTCTCTCTCTCTCTCTCTCTCTCGCTAATACCCCAGCATTCCCTCCGGTCTCTCTCTCTCTCTCAATAATCCCCCAGCATTCCCTCCGGTCTCTCTCTCTCACTAATCCCCCAGCATTCCCTCCGGTCTCTCTCTCTCTCACTAATCCCCCAGCATTCCCTCCGGTCTCTCTCTCTCTCTCTCTCTCTCTCTCACTAATCCCCCAGCATTCCCTCCGGTCTCTCTCTCTCTCTCTCACTAATCCCCCAGCATTCCCTCCGGTTTCTCTCTCTCACTAATCCCCCAGAATTCCCTCCGCTCTCTCTCTCTCTCTCTCTCTCTCTCTCTCTCACTAATCCCCCAGCATTCCCTCCGGTCTCTCTCTCTCTCTCTCTCTCTCTCTCTCACTAATCCCCCAGCATTCCCTCCGGTCTCTCTCTCTCTCTCTCACTAATCCCCCAGCATTCCCTCCGGTCTCTCTCTCTCTCTCACTAATCCCCCAGCATTCCCTCCGGTCTCTCTCTCTCTCTCTCTCACACACACTAATCCCCCAGCATTCCCTGCAGTCTCTCTCTCTCTCTCTCTCTCTCTCTCTCTCTCTCTCTCTCTAAGCCCCCAACATTCCCTGCAGTCTCTCTCTCTCTCTCACACTAATCCCCCAGCATTCCCTCCAGTCTCTTTCTCTCTCTCATTCTCATAATCCCCCAGGCTGCTTCTTTCTCTCTCATAACCCCTCCCCCCCCCCCCCAGCCTTCTGAGCCTGCTTCTCTGCCCCATCAGCTTCACCCAGTGTCTCTGATAACCCTGACCCCAACTGGATTTCCCCTCGTCTCTCTCTCTCTCACACATAACTCCCCAGCCTTCCCCCAGCTTCTATTTCTCTCTCTCTCATTCCCCCCTCCCTGGGCATCCTCTTAGCCACTGTGCAATTTGCGCTCCTCAAGACAGCCGTGGCTCAGCAAGCTTCCTGCGCCTGCGATCGTCTTTCTGAATGGTGGAGCCATGCGGGACAGGAACCTCGGACTTCTCTCTCGAGCTGTGAGACCAGCTCCAACTTCCTACCTCGCACGGCTCCACCATTCACTGCCATCGCAGTGCAGGAAGTGTCACTGACCACTTAAAGACCCTTAAAAATCAGCATGGGCTTTTGCTCTTGCATGCATTGCATGTCTGACGTGCAGCGCGCATATGACCTTCAAAGCCCTGTGCTGATTTTTTACTGCTCCTCAAAAAAAATGGATCTTCAAATGCTGGTTTTCAATCTTTGCTGGCAGCTAGCCAGGCCATATAAGAACCAGCCAGTTGGCAGCTCTAGCTGGGATGTGTGTGTGTTCTACCTCACAGTGTTAAATTCAAAATTTGTTTTTAAAGCTTGTGAGTTTTTGTTGTCATTTTGTGTTTAATCCTCTGAAGAGACCTCAGTGGAACTGTTGTAAGTGTTTTTTGCCTTTATTGAAACTCCTCTTGAAGATTCATCTGCTGGTTTACTTTAAAGAGAATTATTGCCGCTGTAGTATTATTGCTGATGAATGCAATTTGCTGGTTTGCTTTGAAGAAGAACTATTGCTGATGGAGTATTATTGCTGCTGAATGAAGGGGAAACACCAAAGAGCTAATATTTTTTATTTTCTTAAAGAAGAGTGATGCAAAGGCTTTTTTATGTTAAAACTGCATTGATGGAAGGGTAGCATTAGTTATTTTTGAGGTTTAGCTTTAAATGTTGAAGTGCCCTTTGGTATGAAATACATGGGGGCCGATTCCGAAAGGTGCACGCTTCGGCCATGTGCACACCTAAAACTTGGCCAGGGCCAAGTTGTACCTGATTTTGCAACAGTGGGATCTAGACACACCAGCGATTGTGGAATCGGGGACCTAGACAGCTCGGCATGCACTGTATTCTGCTTGACGGGACGTCTCCTGGGCTACCCGTTCCCAGCTCACAAAGTTCTGGCTGGTGTGAATGTGTATTGGCATCCCATCACATGGCACTAACACGTCCCCAGCACACTGCCATCTGACCATCAGTGGGGGCCTCCAAGTCCTGGATCAGTGGCAGGAGCTGTCCTGCAGCATCGCTATTGGGTAGGGTGGCTGCAGCCCGCAAACTGCACAGTGCCCACCACTTATTCCACCAACAAGGCATTTGGCCACTCCCTTGCTCTGCCCTGGCTCTGCCCCCTCCCATCCATGTACAGTGCTCCGCACACAAATGCTGTGTACGTGCAGGGAGCACTGGCAACAGAATAGGGGTCTAAAGCTGAGCGATGGTTGGACATCAAGCCATATGTCCAACCTCGCTATTCGCGGCTCAGAATGCCACCTTAGTGTTTAGGATAGAATCTAGCAAGCCAAAGGACTTCCTGCAGTGAAAAGACACTGACCTGAGTCCACCAGTGCCTTTAGATGTGTGTCTTCATTTACTCCTAGAAACATAGAAACATGATGACAGAAAAAGACCACAAGGCCCATCTAGTCTGTCCTTCCATAACAACAACTACAACAGTCCACTTTTTACCTTTAGAGATCCTCTGTGTTGGTCCCATGCTTTTTTGAATTCAGTTACTGTCCTCATCTCTACCACCTCCACTGGGAGACTATTCCACGGATCCACTACTCTTTCTGTAAAGAAATATTTCCAGAAAGAGTAGTGGATCCGTGGAATAGTCTCCCAGTGGAGGTGGTAGAGATGAGGACAGTAACTGAATTCAAAAAAGCATGGGACCAACACAGAGGATCTCTAAAGGTAAAAAGTGGACTGTTGTAGTTGTTGTTATGGAAGGACAGACTAGATGGGCCTTGTGGTCTTTTTCTGTCATCATGTTTCTATGTTTCTAGGAGTAAATGAAGACACACATCTAAAGGCACTGGTGGACTCAGGTCAGTGTCTTTTCACTGCAGGAAGTCCTTTGGCTTGCTAGATTCTATCCTATGTTGATACAGTACTCAAAAATATTTTTCTATTTTTTAATTTTGGAATAAGTTTGTCGGGGTAGATTCTGTGCTGTGTTTAGGAGGGATGTACGTCCGGTTTGGACGTACATCTCCGCCAAATGCCTGGGGCTGATTACCAGTGCAGAGCTTCCCACATGTATGGCAGAGATATGCGGGCAGCTCTGGTTGGGGGCGGGAGGGGGCGGCTGGAGGAGGAGTGAGGGAAGGCCGGAGGCATGACCCCGACCCCGGATGTATAGGGCCTATTCTGGTGACGGCCCTGTATGTCCAGGCTTGGAGATTTAGATGGGGGACTTATTCCTCCCTGTCATTGATGGCTGACCCCGCAGGACCTCCCCGAAGAAATGAGCTAGGCAGAGGGTTCCCCACAGCCCAATCCTGGCCATGCCAGACCCAATCGTGTGTTGGGAGGATCAACGGCAATCAGGACTCCTGCATGGAATCCCAGTGACATACTGACACTACGGCACCGGACTCCATGCAGGAGTCTCAGGTGCTTTGTATGGGGAAGGGGCTGGAAATCCAGAGGCCCAAAATTGGGGCATGGCTTGCCCACCCAGGCCTGTTGCACCTGATTCTTCTCCCGCAGGTGCAGAATTGGGTGCACAACCAGCCCGTCCAGATTTTGGATGGCCCCAATAGGAATTGCCCTCCACGTGTTTTATGTACATGTGATATAGGTGTAGAACTTCTTTTGTTCTGGTTTTGTTTTGGATTTGCCTTCTCACTCTTAGGGGTATGTTTATTGAACCATTGTAAAGTCACCAGCGGTAAGGGCAGCGTTAAGGTGCCTGAAGCCATATAAGGCAGTGGGTGGGTAGGGGGCATGCCGGCTTTAGGGTGCCTTAAGATGTGATAAGGCATTCTAAGGAGAGACAAGGTGCCCTAAGGTGGAAAGCATGCACCTTAAAGCAGGACCACGGCTGTAAGCCAAACGCTGGCAGCCAGTTAAGCGGACGAGCATGTGGGAGGCAGCTGTACTGATGCACAGGGTGGTGCCAATGTAAAGTGCTGTAGTGACAGTGTGTGGCATAGGATGGGGAAGACATGTCCCCCAGCGGAGGCAGAAGTGGCAGGATATTTGCAGTGACATTAAATTTCATCTGCTATTTGGATGCCCAGTCTTCCAATTTATCAAGATCCTCTTGCAATTTTCCACTATCCTCTTGGGTTTTAACAACTTTAAAGTTTTGTGTTATCTGCAAATTAGATAACCTCACTCGTTATTCCCTTTTCCAGGTCATTTATGAATATGTCAAAAAGCAGTGGACCCAGCACAGATCCCTGGGGTACACCACTATTCACCTTTCTCCATTGGGAAAATTGGCCATTTAGCCCAACCCTCTGCTTTCTATCTTTTAACCAGTTCCTGATCCACAATAGTACACTGCCTCCTATCCCATGACTCTTTAGTTTTGCCAAATGTCTCTGATGAGGGACCTTGTCAAAGGCTTTCTGAAAGTCCAGATACACTATATCAACCAACTCACCTTTGTCTACCTGTTTATTCACACATTCAAAAAAACATAACAGATTAGTAAGACAAGATCTTCCTTGTCTAAAGCCATGTTGACTGTCTCCCATTAAGCCATGACTATTGTCACCCCTTCGTGCTGTGTACCTGTTGGATGGGCAGGGCACTGCACTGGGGCTTCAGTGTAACTGGCTCAATTAGCTGAGTAGGCCTTGCTTGGCCCTCTGGTAGTTGTAGTTGTGAGTTGCCAGTTAAAAATCAGTTGTGAAACGATGGTAAGGTTAACAAAGGCTTTATTTCCCCTTCCAAAAGGACTTTTTATCGTGGTATAAACAAAAGGAAAACATAACCCTTTCTGGGCATATAATAAAGGAAAAATGGAACATAAATAGCTTCTCTTCAGCTTCTTAACCAATAAAGCAAATGTACATCAAAACAGTCTTTCAAAAGCACATACAAGCCCTTCTTTACAACGTTAGGCTTCAACAGCTCTTACTTCCCTTTATCTCAATGAGGAAATGCTGTCTGCTATTGAAATCGTGCAATCCATATGTTCAATGCTTGTCTCAGCTTCTGCTGGCTCACATTGCATCGCTTCCTCACAAGCATTTAATATTTCTTTCCTTTCAGCATTTGGGACCTCTCCAAACCGTCTCTCTCTGTTCTGACGTGACTCTCTTTCTCTCTCTGTGAGAGTGTGCTGAATGCTATTACCACATTCACTGAACTGCCTTCGGTAAGAGCCTCTCCCCTGCTGGTGGTTGTTAGGTGAATTGCAATATTCTCTTGCACTTCTATTAAGGTAAATAGGCTTACCTCTCTGCTCTAACTGGCTCAGGATTCTGTGTATGGCTGGAGTTTGAAACGGCAGTTTTGCAGAGACTCTGCTCCTTAAATCATTTCCAGAGATACTAGCCTCTTCAGGTAAAAAGCATTTAACCTTCTCATGCCTGGTATAAGGGTAATAAAACTTATCTGTTTCTTTTAAGCTGGCTTCATAAGGTTTTAGCGTTTCTGGGAACTGCTTCTTATAGCCAAGCCCTGTGCTTCCCCTTTCAGGATGAAAATAAAACTCTTCAGCTTTTACCTTTCTCCTCCCAGCTCCGTTCCAACCCGGGCTGTTTCCAACACTCTCTGGGCTCCTCTGATAGCTGAGGCTTCCTCTCCTGGCTTTGCTACCTCCTCTGTAGCTCTTTTCACATTTGCCGTTATCCTCACTTTCACACTCTGAGTCCAGCTGTCTTGGCTTCTCTCTCAAGCACTCATGGTAATCATTCAAACTTCCATTCAGGCTTCCATAGTGATTATCATGCAGGCTTTCTCCACAGCTCTCTCTCTGGCCCCTTCTCCAGCTCTGTCCATGACACTCTCCACGACTCTTTCTCCAGCTCTCTCCCCAACTCCGTCTAACTGTTTGTGAGCTGTGCTTATCTACGTACCTCCTAGCAGCACCTCCCCCCAGCTGACTTGCATCAGGTGATAACTTCCTAGCTTTCCTGCTGGCTGGGTGTGTCTCTCTGGCTTGTGACCACATTTGTTTTTGTTGCTCATAGCAACTTCCTGACATGTGCTTTCTAAAAACGTCAGTGTTAGCCTGATCCACTGCTTCTCTGTCTATCTTCCTAGGCTCTGGTAAATCTGCTCTGCGACACTATCTACATGATAAGTAATTTTGTTCGTTATGATGGTTTCTACCATTTTTCCTGGTACTGACATCAGGCTCACTGGTCTATAGTTTTCGGAGTCACCCCTGGAACCCTTTTAAAAAATTGGCATTACATTGGCGATCCTCCAATCTTCAGGTATGATAGTTCACAGATTACTAATAGCAGATCTGCAATCTCATATTTCAGTTCTTTCAACACCCTTGGATATATACCATCTGGTCCAGGTGATTTTCTACTCTTCAGTTTATCAAATAGTTGTAATACATCTTCCCGGTGTATCAATATTTCTTTCAATTCTTCCGCAGTATCACCTTTAAATACAACTTCAGTCATGGTTAACATCCTTACATCTTCCTCAGTAAAGACTGAAGCAAAGAATTCATTCAGTCTGTCCGCTATAGCCTTGTCCCCTCTTACTGACCTTTTACCCTCTATCATCTAATGGTCCAACTGACTCTTACAGGTTTTTTGCTACGAATGTACTTGAAAAAGTCTTTATTACACGTTTTTGCTTCCAGAGCAAGTTTCTTCTCAAATTCTCTTTTTGCCTGCCTTATCAACGCCTTGCATTTAACTTGCCAGTGCTTGTGCTGTTTCCAGTTTTCGTCATTTGGCTCTTTTTTCCATTTCCTGAAAGATGCTTTTTGGCAACAACGGCCTCTCTGACCTCACCTTTAAACCATGCTGGCAGTTTTTTGGACTTCCTTCCACTTTTCTTAAAGCATGGAATACAGCTGGTCTGGGGTTCCAAGATAATATTTTTAAACAACACCCAAGCTTGATGTAAGTCTTTGACCTTTGCAACTGCTCCTTTTAGTTTTTTCTTCATTTTATCAGTCATTTTATCATAGTCTCACTTTTGGAAGTTAAAAGGTAGTACTGTGGATTTCCTTATCATCCCTCCTCCATTAATTAAATCAAATGCGATCATGCTATGATCACTATTGCCAAGTGGCCCCAACACCCTTATCTCTTGCACCAGATCTGGTGTTCCACTAAGGACTAAGTTCAAAATGGCTTCCCCTCTGGTCGGTTCATGAACCAGCTGCTCCAAGAAACAATCATTTATTTCATTTAGAAACTTTATCTCCCTAGCATGTCCTGCCGTGACATTGACCCAGCCAATACCGGGGTAATTGAAATCGCCCATTATTATTACTGTTCTGTAACTTTTGTTAGCTTCCCTGATTTCTTTGAGCATTTCATCATCCATTTTTTCATTCTGGCCATACGGCCGATAGTACAACCCCACTGCCATCGCCTTCCCCTTTTTACATGGAATTTCCATCCATAAAGATTCTACAGCGAATTTTGTTTCCTGTAAAACTTTAATCCTTTGTGACTCAATGCCCTCTCTGACATAGAGCTCAACTTCTCCACCAATTTGATCAGCTCTATCATTACAATATAGTTTGTACCCAGCTTCCTATGTTATCACAAGGCCTAGGAAGGGTCTCTTTTCACGTTTGAGATGACTACATGGCACATGGCAGACAAGAGCATTGTGATGGGAGAGAAGCAACATGCTGTCACTGCTGTGTCCATATAGCAGGTAGGAACTCAGGCTGATGCTGGGAGCTAATACTGGGGCTGCGGAGTGGGAGAAAGTGGCTGAGGGCTGTGAAAAGGGAACTGGAAGTTGAGGCCAGGGACTTGGAGAAGGGGGCTGGGGCTGGGGACTGGGAAAAGGAGGTTGGAGCCTGGACATGTTTCTTCACACCAGGTTGCCCCACAGACATGCATAAGTTTGAAAATTTATTATGATTTTTATACCGCTTTATCATTTTAGTCAAAGCAGTTTACATTGTAACTTAAACTTGGTAATGTACATTAAACAGGGACATTGATAACTTGGATTTTTCTGAGGCAATGGAGGGTTAAGTGACTTGCCCAAGGTCGCAAGACATGCTAGGGGGAATTGAATCCTGGTCTCTGGGTTCCCAAGACAGTGATCTAACCATTAGGCAACTCCTCCACTCTGAATGGTGAAATGGGAAGCATGCCATTTTGTTGAACTATCAGTATGCACTTTTCAACTTGTTTATTTGTTAGGGAAGGATTTTGTCTCCAGAATCTTTCTAAATGTCCCCTCTGCAGTTTCAGTAGTCAGCCTGGCGTGAACACATGAAGCCATTTTGCTATGTGACTTGTTTAGCTGATTTTACAGTTACTGCAGTCAGCTATTCCAAAGGTCTCCTGTTGCCAGCTCCAACAATCCAACTAGCTCTCTGCTCTACTCTTACAGAAGTCTTGGTAACCTAGAGTTATTTCTTCATGTGAATGAACTGGGTATTTTGAATGAAAGGATGAGTGAATCATGGTCAGACCATGAGACTGGAATATGCTTGCTCTCTCCTTCCTCTAATGGAGACCCCACCATCTTAAAGATCACATAGGCTATGAATTTTGGATTTAGCTCACACCTTTCTCAGAGGTGCAAAGCAAGTTACATTCAGGTACAGAATGCCTTTTCCTGTTCCTGGAGGGCTTACAGTCTAAGTTTGAACCTGAGTCAATGGAGAGTTAAGGGACTTGCTGAAGATCACAAGGAGCAGCAGTGAGATTTGGACCTGGCTTCCCAGCCTACTGCTTTAACCATTAGGATGCTCCTCCAATAGGTCCGTCTGTACCAAGGAAGGATCGGTCATGGCCTTAACAAATACAGCTTCTTCCATTGGGTGCCAAAATGGATGCTAAAATGCCCTCACATTAAAAGTGTCTTATATTATATATATCTCCATATGCCTCAGTGCTAAATATCAACATCATTTCAAAAGTAATGGCTGGTATGGAAGAAGTGATTCCCAGCATATTTAGAATCCCAGATGTTGCTAAGACTACCTCACTAGCCCAGCACTAAGAGCATGTCTTAATTCAAAATATCATTTATCTTGGAAAATCTGCACTATTCCCCCCCCCCCACCCCTTTTTGCTGGCATCCTTGCAGGAAGTGGAAGTTGTCCTGGCAGGCCTGTAATATTTCTGTTATATATAATATACTGAACTGGTATTCTTCTTTAAGACCTCTAATTACAGCATTTGGCTCTTATTCACTATTACAAGTGTGTTAAGTCCTAACATGTCTTCCAGCACTAGGGTCTGGCCTGTTGTGCCCTTTTGAAGTGTAATATGCCTTAAGTATCAATAAATTTAATGCTTTTTTGAGAGATGTCTCCAAATAGGTTAATTTTGCGCACACCATGACAGTCATGAACCTCACTTCTAAGCCAGGGTATGTGGAGTATGATCTCAGTCTCTCAAATTTACTGCTAATGCGCGGCGTTGCTTTGGCATGATGCTTGCATCATGCCAAAGACAGCTTCCTTCTGGAGTTCGTAAGATGTAACATGTATGGGTAGTTTGTCAAGATGTGCTTGGAAATTCTTCTGTATCAAGCCTGTGGCTCCCAGTATAATGGGAAATATTTCTGTATCTTTCTGCCACACTGTGCTATGCAAAGCTATATCCGGCTAATCAATTGCATTGAGGAGGAGTAGATGGAGCTGAGTTTCCTGGTACAATTCTAATTCACTATGCAGAGTGAGTGTACTGATCCAAGGAGAAGTGAGTAGAGCTCACAAAATTCCCAAGCCATCATTCAAAGATCTTAGAACAGAGAACTCCTGCTGGGACTCTCTATGATCCAAAGCATTAATTTAGGAACACAGTATAGGAAAAGTATTGGAGATGCTACTGAAGGAAAGGATAGTGGACTTTCTATAATTCAGTGTGTTGTGAGATCTGAAGCAGCATGGTTTTTACCAGAGGTAAATCATGTCAAATGAATCTGATTTATTTTTTTTAGTGGTGGACTAGAAAATTGATGGAAGGCATGCACTGATGTGGTTTGCTTGTTTTTCAGCAATGCCATTGATATCATCCTACATATAAATAAGCTGAGCAACTTTCACAACTGTTCACCTGTAACAAGCTCCTTTCCCTTTGGGTTGACATTATTCAGATGTGAGGTAATAAAGCACAAACCCCAAGTTGTTCACAGAGAGCTTAGTGATAGTCGCCAGTCACCGTATAGTAGGAGACTAAAGAAGTACAGAAGCAAAGACCAGGAACATGGTTGGACAAGCCAGGATAATACCAGGAATCAGGAACCATACCAGATTGGCAGGCAAAATTGTAATAAAGAATCATACACTGGTTAGAAACTTACAGCAGCTGGTAAACCCAGACAATCTTCCATCCAAGTCCCAACTAGGCCCAACTTTGCTTATCCTCCAAGATCAGACAAGATCAGGCAAACTCAGAGTGGCGTAGCCATAGGCTAAGCAAAAGGCAGGAACAGAAGGCAGCAGAAATAGTAGCACACACAGGGACTCTCACAAAAGATCAAAAAGACAAGGCAGAATGGGAGTTATTGGATTTAAATAGCTTGAGAGTACCAATCAGAGTAAAGTGCATCATCAGGATGCAACTTGTAATGGTTTAAAAGGGCGGGGGAAGCCATGACCATGGTGCCCTAGGGGTACATATGTGACAGTATCCCTTTGACCAGGTTTGCATTAGGCATGAAATTGACAGAGAAGGTGGGTAACATGGATATCAGATGCAGACATCCAAGATCTCTCCTCGGGACCAAATTCTTTCCAGTGAACCAAATATTGTACCTTGCCCAGGGCTGGCCCAAGGGTTACTGCCACCCTAGGTAGAAACCCTGGCCTTGTCGCCACTCCCACCCCCCAGCTGCCACCGATTCTTTCTCGGGAGGGGAAGGCAGACAGTGGCAGTATTCCAAAAAGCTGCAGCTTTTTGCCATCGTTTTCTTGCCCGCGGCAGGCCATGTCCTTCAGCACACATGGCCTGCTGCTTCTGATCCCCTTCCGACGCAACTTACTGCCAGAGGGGTTCAGAAATGGTAGATCATGTATACTGAAGGACATGGCCTGCTGCAGGCAAGAAAGCGGCAGCAAAAAGCAGCCGCTTTTGGAAATACTACTGCTGCTGCTGCTCACCCCCCCCAAACAGAATTGGTGATAGCTGGGAGGGACGGCGCAGCTGGTCATGTGTGCCTCTGCCACAGCCCACCTGGTCCGGCTGCCCTAGGCGGCCACCTAGCTCATCTGGTGGATGCGCCGGCTCTGATCTTGCTCCTACAGTTCTGGGAATCAACAGTATTTTGGATTTCATATTCAACTTCCCCATCCACAATAACGGGAGCTGGATGAGAACCGAGAATTCATGTTTTTGCTTGACCAATGAGAAAAATCCTCTCTGTAAAGTCTTATTTAGTCCTAGTCCATCTCAAAATAATCGTTTTTACTCTCATCTTGACCCACCTTGAATATTGTAACTTCCTTTATTTGGACTCCCTCAATCATCCATAAACCATCTCCAAGTTGCTCAAAACTCCACTAGACTTCTTACGAATACTGGGAAATTTGATCACCTCACCCTCCTCTCCACTACATTTCTGAATTCAATTAAGATCTATACTATTATCCACAAAGTTTTCCATATGAATATTCTACTATATCTTTCATTGCTGTTAATCCTACATAACTCCACGTGTCCATGCAAACCGAGTTAATCAACTCATGCTTTCTTCTGCTTACAACCACATTCTTGGCATCAGCAGTGAAACTGCCTTTTCCTGTTATTGGCCCAGTCATCTGGAACTCCCTCCCACAGCAAGGGGGAGAACAAGTCACACAAAATGTAAATCCCTCCTGAAAACACATGTTTTCATACTAGCGTTTGGTGTTCCACCTGATGCGGCCTTGGACTAGAGTCAGTTTCTCTCCCTCCTCTCTCTCTCTTTTCTGTCCTTTTTGGAAAGCTGTAATTTCTTTTCCTTCATTCTTCTGATAGTTTTAAAATTGTGAACTGCTTTAAAATATTCCTTTTGGGCTCTAAAGTGGTATATCAAATACCAAGTAAACTAACCTGAACTAAACTAAACTCAACATGCAGCACATTAGGGATGCAGAAAGATCGAGGTAATCTGAGACATATTGGGATAGGCTCCAAGATTTCTTGCAGTAGACAGGGACAAATGTACATAGGGCCGAACTTGGTGGAGGATAGCTTAAATGGAATACTTTTTGTGGAAAACCGCACCCTTTCTCCTAATTTGTATTTGGCAGCTTCTGCCAGCCACCTCTTCCATCTCCTTGTGGCTGAAAGTAAGGCAGTCTGAACATCCTGACAAATCTTCCCCATGCATTGGACACCTGTATCTGCTGCAGGCACATCAGCAGGGATGAGAGTGAAAAGGAAGGCCTTGAGATGCCTACCATACACACAATGGAAAGGAGCAGTCAGTGGATGTATGTGTGGCATTCTTGTGAGCAAATTCTGGTTATGGAAGCAAGCTGCTCAATTATCTTGATGGTCTGAAATATAAAAGCATCAAAATTGTTCTAATGTCCATTTGACAGGGGGTAGTATGCGAAGCAAAAGTCAATAATAGAAGGCAACAGAAGTAGTAGAAAGCCCAGGAACTCTCATGTGAGACCTATCAAAGGGCAAGGCAGAATGGGATTTCTCAGGGTTAAATAACCTCAGGATACCGATCAGAACAAGTTGCATCATCAGGATGCAACTTGCAATGCTTTAAAAGAGCTGGGGAGAAGTTGTGGCCCCCTTCTTATCTGAGGAGAGCATCCTCGTGGATAGGTATATGAGAGAAGCCTGGGGCTGGGTCCCAAGGTGGTGAACTTGATTAGAAATGGATTGATTGCCAGACGACAGCGTGGTAAATAGAATTCATTCAGAAGAGAGAAAGATGTGCAGTGGGGTGCCTTAAGGATTGGTCCATGGGTGGGTTCTGTTCAATATCTTTGTTGATGATATTGTAGAAAGGTCAAAGGAAAAATGTGTCTTTTTTGCAGATGACACAAAGATCTGAAACACAGTGAACATCCCAATGCAAGTACTACAGCGAGTTTTAGCAGTACAGTACATTTGACAGACGGAGATCCTACTCCACAGTGCAAGTACTATGGCGAATGTTAGCTGTAAAGTTGAGAGATTGGGACCCTACGCCACATATACTGTATGATTTGTATATATTCTGTATATAGTTCTCCCCAGTTCACCCAAGTTTTTGACCACCTGTTCCATGTAAACTAAATGTACCATACTGCATTGTAGTGTGTTTCTGTTCTTCTGTGAACCGCACTGATTATAATAGCGCGGTATATACGAAATGTAAATAAATAAATAAATAAACATACCCTGGCTGAGGAGTGAGGTTCATTGCTGTCATGGTATGTGCAAAGCTATCCCATTTGAAGAAATTGCCCCCAGAGAAGGCACAGATAAGAAGTGACCTAAAAAGCTAAATGACTTGTTGACTGTTTGGTAAAGTTTCATCACAAAGAAATTCAGATTCATGCATTTGGGGTGCAGAAATCCAAAGAAGTTGTATGCAACAAGGGCAGGAAAGGCTGACGTGCATGGACCAGGAGAGAGACCTTGGGAAGTTAGGGTCTGATTTCAGTCTAGCGAATCAGTGTGACACAGGGGTGACCAAAGCCAGAGGGATGTTAAGATGCATAGAGAGTGGTAGTGTATAACCAGCAGAACAAAAGAAAGTAAGAATGCGCCTGTACACGTCATTATTGAGGCCTTAGGTTGAATGCTATGTTCAGTTTTGGAGGCTGTGCCTTAATAAGGTTATAAAGAGGCCAGAGGTAGTCCAGTAGCAACCAAAATGAAGGCATATGAGATAACACTTATATCCTAGAAGAGAGGATGGACAAAGGAGATATGATACAGATATTTAAGAACTTAAAATGGACAGTATCAAAGCAGAAGAAACAGCCCTTTCCAAAGGACAGGAAGCTGTAGAACTAGATGAAATGATACGAAGTTGCAAGTAGGTGCACTCAGAGACGGCATCAGCGATTATGGTGTTCCAGAGGAGGTAGTGGAGTCAAAATGGTGATGGAATTAAAAAATGCTGGGATAGCACAGAGAATCCCTTAATGGAAGAGGGTGAAAACCAAGCATTAAGGCATAAGCAAACTGGACATGGACCTAGGTCCCAAATATTTAGGAGGACTCTCTCAGATTTTCAGTGGCTCTTGAGATAGATCTTTGCCTAGTAAGTCAGTTGCTGGCAGAAGAGGAGTGTCTATGTGGGTAAGGGGGTGGGTGGGGGTGCCAGAACTGCCTACAGTGGCCTGTCTCCTCTCTCCATCCCCTCTGTACTCTCTTCCAGTGTTTCTTACTGCTGTTTCCCTCTCTAGCACACCCATGTGGGGCCCCATTTGTGGGTGTTTTAAAATGTCATTATATTATGATGGGGGGGGGGACATAATGTATTTGCTAGCCTAGGGCCCACCATGGAGCAGCAGTTTCAACCTTAAACAAAGGTATGGGAAGTAACCCATGTAGAGCGGCACTTACAACCCTCACCACCTTACTGGATATGCTAGATGGGTCATTTTAGTTTTTACCTGCCACTATCTACTGTGTTATGGTGTTAGAACATGAAATACAGTGACAACTACAGGGCTGCATGCTAGCAATTAGACTTTTCTTTATCTACTTGGTTGGCAATAGATCACAGAAGAGCTGGTATTTGTAGGAGCTGATTACTGGCACAAAGATAAAATTCACTGTGCTGAAAGCATTCATAATTTACCCAAGATGCAGGAGGAATGGTTGTTACTATTATTATAGAACAATTGAGGCATTGTGACCCTGAAGGTTGCCTTATCCTCTGCAGTCACTGAATGAACTTCTCAGAAGATTTCCCAAGGTTAGTGTGGATGTTTTGCTGTAGAAAATTATTTTCTCTTGTGCAGAATTTTCACGGATCATCTTATTTTGGATGGGTACACACAACACACCAAAGTAAGGATATACCACATGCCAGCCACAGAAGAAATACATACAAGTTTAGTGTAAGAAGAGAACATGCCAACTTAACTGTTTGGGGGGGGGGGGAGGGATGGGAGAAATCCTTCAGGTAAGAAACTCTGCTGAGGGAGACAATTCTCCAGGTGATTGCTTTTATTTCCTCCAATTCAACTTAAAAATGTAGAAAATGAAAACAACAGCTGTGTTTAATCTTTTTCAAGCATTTGTTATTTGCAGTATCTCATAACAGGTTGAAGGATATTCAAGTTGTACTTTATCATGTAGCAGTGTATACTCTAAATAGAAGTATAAAGAATGAAAAGGATAAACAAGGAATGGCCTGAGGCACATGAATGTCTTCAGTCCAAACCTACAGATGCATCTTACTCCAATATCATTGTTAATATCGTTCGTTCAGTGGCTGGCCAAAGTTGCAACTAGTTTACTTTTGTTTCAGTGTTTTTTTGGTCTGAATCAGTCAACTCAGAACCTGATGTTCCCTTGTAGATTATGCCAATGGAGTGTACCAAGTGTGTGTGTTGTGGGGGGAAGGCTGTCCCCCTGTTTGACTTCATTCTCCTGCTTGACTTGATTTTGGGGAGGGAGGAGTTTATAAATGATGACAACCTCTGTATTTCTTGCAGATTGAAAGCTTTTCTGCCAATAGAAAAAGATGCTGAAATCCTATTTTGGGCGCATTTGGCAGTGCCAGGGCAGCCATGGTCAATGGCTAGTCTGACTGTATGCAAATTTCAGTGGCAGAACGAGTGAACTAACTTGGCTGACAATTTGCTGCAATGCAGATTCAGAGATCAGTGATGGAGAATTCTCCGTTTGGTTGAGAATGATCCATTATAGGGGTCAGCTGAAACACAATTGCGCCTCCGTGTTACTCAGTGCGTACGTTTTTCCAACTTATTTTTGCTAAAACTTTATACAATACCAACAACAACAGCAGAGAAGGTTAAGAATGGCTGCTAGGTGATGAGATGCTGCCAACACTACAAGACAGAAGAGACAGGTTCACGTTGGAGGCTCTTTTAAGCACATTTGTGAAGGCAGAGATACATAAGGGAAGGCCGAACTGTCAGGATCTGGTGTTACGGGAACAGGATCAGGCACTAAAGCCTAAGTTATAACCCTGAATGCTGACTTTCAGCATACAACAGCCGGGCCCAGCAAGGCTACTGGCCACAGAAGCCCAAGGTCAAGTATTTTTGGAGAGGGAGGGGTGTTGGTACCATTTCTTAGTGGTTGACACTGCAAGAGCTCATCAAATCCCAATGCCTTCCCACCCAAGTTAAAAGGCATATTACTCTTGCAGCATCACAAAGAAGCAGCCAGTCTGAAGAAGTGGATCCATTTTGGTTCTGGAGGATTTCTTTTTCTGGTTGTTTCTATCCTGTGATTTTTTTCATTTGGGAATTGAACAAGTGGAAAAGTGCACACTCCAAGTATGACATAATGGGGTATGTCTTCTTTCCTCCATTCACAGGCTCTGGTACGGCTGTGTGGGGTATTTGACTGAAACAGTCATGGTAAAGTGTCTTTTAGTAGGGTAACAGGGGATGCATGAGTGGGTGTCTGGGCGGGTGGACATAGTGGGTGTGTCTGTATGTGAGTGTGTGTGTGTGTATCAGCAGGTGTGAGTGTTGGCACTGTGTGTTGGGAGCCGGGTGTACATGTGAGTGTGTGTATCATGAATGGAGTGTCAGGGGGAAATATGAGTGTTGGCAGTGTGTATTGGGGGAGCAGTTTGTCCAAACAGGTTAGTTTTGTGCATACCATGACAGTAATTTATTTATTTTTATTTATTTATTTATTTAACAATTTTTCTATACCACTTTTGTTATATTCAAAGCGGTTTACATTGACATTGAACAATAACAAGGAACATTACATAGAACAAGGCTGTTAAACTTGCAGAGAAGGGGTTAACATATTATTTACATGATTTCTTGTTACAGGTTGTGGGGTGTTGTTATATAGTAGGGATTGAGACAGGCTGTAATACTGGTTGTTGTAGGGGGTCAGATTTTATGGTAGTGGCTATGTTTCATATATTGGTTCTGCTTCTGGTCCATAGTACTCCGAAAAAAGGTGTGTCTTTAAGGCTTTACGAAAGTCCCATAAGTCGTTAGTAGTTCTTATTCTTTCTGGGAGTGTGTTATAGAGAGATGATGCATATATTGAGAAGCCTCTGTGACAGGTTGACTGTTTTGCTTTAGTTTTGTTCTTAGCTATTATTAGTAGGTTTTTATTGTTTTTCCTTTTTATTCTGTTTTCAGGGTTTTCGCTGATAAGTGTTTGAAGTATTGGTGGTGATAATTGGTGTAGTTGTGTAATGAACCTCTGTGTGCATGCAGGACCAGATTGAGGGATAAGTGACTTAGGCAACTTCCTAGGGTGCCAAATTTTAAAAGCACTAGAAACCTGAGTAAACAGGAGTCTGCTTCCATTTGCTTCAGGACCATGCTCTTTGCTCTTTGAGGGAAAAACCTCCTCTCTACACCTCTACAGTCTGCTTATGGGTGCCAACATTTTAAATCTGGTCCTGTGTGCCTGCATGTGCATGTGTGTGTTTGTGTCGTGGGGTTCTGTGTGTATGCGTGCTTGTCAAGGGGCTCTGTGTGCATGAGCGTGTGTCAAGGGGCTCTGTGTGCATTTGTGCATGTAGCTGTCAGGAGGGCTCTGTGTGTGTGTGTGTGTGTGTGCATGTGTGTATCAGGGGCCTCTGTGTGCATGCATGCATGTACTGGGGGGGGGGGCTTTGTGTTTGTGTACATCTGTGTGTCAGGAGGCCTGTATGTGTGCACTTCCCCTGTCTTCCTGCACTATTCTACCTTCCACACCCTCTCTTGTACTCTCCCTTTTTCACTTCTGTCCACCCATGCACTCTCCCTCCCCTCCTTTCCTCGCTGCCCAACTTTGAACTCGCTCTCCATTCCTACCACTGGCCTTCCATTCTCTCCCTCGCATCCTTTCTCACTGAATGCACTCGCTGTCTCTTCTCTATTGCTCCTCTAACCCTGCCCCTTCCCTTAAGCTCTGCCCTTCTCCTTTTCTCACCTAACTTCACCTCTTTCTTTCCTCCTAACCCCTCCCCTCCCTTATGCTCTGCCCTTTCTTCCCTTCTCCCTTCTCCTACCCCTTCCTTTATCACACTGCTGCTCTCACTATGCCACTGGGGCCCACAAACTCCCCGCCAGCTCGTCAGTGTTCCCTCCTTTCTTCTTGCTGGTGGGACCCGCCAGCTCTTCAGCATGTCTCTTCCTCTTTCTTGCTAGCAAGACCCAAGGACTCCTGTCACCCTTCAGCACTCCTCCTCCTGCTCTGTTTGAGTACCCACGAACAGATACAGACAGACAGACAGACAAACTCAAATGGAGGCTTCACAATAGACACTATCAGGCCTAAAAATGTAAAATATGGGAAGGGGAGTAAGCTCAGAAAGCATAATATATGCACATGGAACATGTACAAAAAGTGATAATACAGGATGAGGCTTGTAAGGCAAAGAACAGCCTCATGTGGATTTCCGCTTTCAATTTCCTTTGATTTACCGCCTATTATCTGGGCAGCATAGATACTGGATGAGTGGGAGATATTTTAGTGGCTGAAAAATTTACCAATGAGAAACATGAAGGAAAGTCTAAATATTATATAAAGTATACGCTTATTTTATAGTTTCTTGCATTCTGAGTCTTCTCTCCTCAATGTATTCTACCTGTTTGAAGGAGTTAGCATATGTTCTTTCTTGTTTATGTTTGGCTAAGGGTCTAATTTATTAAGGGTCAATTTTCAACAAGCTGTAAAGTGCATGATAGAAGCATTGCACATAGACATGTTTCCCTTCATTAGTGTGAAAAAACGTTTTAGGCTGCAGGGGCAGATCATGGCCATAAATCAGCCCAGGAGTGTGAATTCTGTCCCCAGCCCCTGTACTCTCCTCAGTTTCTCTCTCCCTCGCCCTTCCCACTTAACCTTAATGATGCATCCTTTATTGCCCCAGGCTCTTGGCTTTATTGCTCCATGCTTGAACAATGCCTGTAAGTAATGTAAACAAACTGCAGCAATGGTACACCCACTGTAAAAGATCTGGGCTGACAATTATTCTTATGCTGCTGACCTGCAAACCCCTGCACCTTTAAAGGTGAGTATAGCCTAGATGCAATGCATCCTGAAATGCAACCTAGTCTGCAATGTTTTTGTCTAATTGGGACATGTTTGCAAATGGCTTTCGCTTCATGCTCAGTTGGATCAGAATATTGTCGTTTTTTGTTGTGAACACAAAAGCGCGCTCACTGTCAGTTGGGATACTGTTTGGAATACTTCTCAGATTAGTATGTGCTTGCTAACTTAAGTGGATCATGGTGTGTGCAGCTTGTCTCCAAGAATGCACGCTTTGTGCATGCTCGGCGTCCCAGCTAGCTAGAGTTTTGTTGCACATTGCATTACAAGTTTGGATCTCCCAGTGTATTTGCACCTTAAGAGAATAGACTCAAGAGACTCTATTGCTGCAGTTTGTTTACATCAGCGGCCTACTTGGGGGGGGGGGTGAACTAGGGAAGTACGGTTCAAATCCCACTACTGCTCTTGATCTTGGGCAAGTCCCTTAACTCTCCATGGCTTCAGCTACAGATTGTAAGCCTTCTAGGAACAGGGAAAATACCTACTGTACCTGAATGCAACTCACCTTGAACCCCTCAAAAAAGGCATAAGCAAAATCCAATATGTGTGAATGGGAAGAGCATGTGGTATGTTTGAGTGTCTCAAATGTAGAAATAATAAGGTGTGTGTGTGCACAATTGGTGAACTGACTGAGTAGGCATAGTGCAAGTCAGTGTGGTATGTGACTGCTTATTGAGCACGAATGGGTTACGTGAATGGATCAAGAGTGAATAAATGAGTGGTCCCTATGATCTCTCACTAATTGGGAGATGATTATACATGTGGCACTCAGTGCAAAAGACTGGATAGTCCCCATCTTACTGCTGGCCTGTGTCTGTATCTTAGTACTGATGAATTGTTTACTTACTTAAAGCCCTTCTGGATCCTCTACAATCTGGCTTTCGTCTTTTACATTCGACTGAAATGTCAAAGTAGTTTACACTGTAACATAACATTTTACATTAAACAGGGAAATCAACTTGGAGATAACAGTTATACATATCTTAGGGTGTCATGTATGAGGCAGTGGGGAGGAGTGGAGCAGGGTTGGGGGAACTTAGGGGTGAGGGAAGGGCGGGAATAAGAGGGAGAGAGGTGGGTGTTGGGCTATGCTTCTGTGAAGCAGTCCTTGAAGATGTGAGTCTTGAGGGATTTTTTGAAGGACATTATATCAGTAGTGGTCCTTAGATTGTCAGGAATAGAGTTCCATAGTTGAAGAGCATAAAAAGAGAAAGCTATCTTGGATGTGGTAGCACTGGATTTCATAAACATCGATGGTATGTGTAGCATGTTCCTTGATTTAGTTTGACGCCTTCTGTTGTCAGGTGCAACCTGGAGCAGGGCTTGGAGGTATGGTGATGAGACGTTGCTGAGGACTTTGAAGGTTGTGAAGATGGATTTGAATTTAATGCATTCCTTTATTGGACTCCAATGCAGTTGGGAAGAGGTGTGATGTGTTCTGGGGTTTTTTGTGTTGAGTAGGATTTGTGCAGCAGTGTTGAGTGCAAGTTAGAGAGGGTGGATGGTTGAGTTTAGTATGCCTTGAAAGATGATATTACAGTAGTCAAAGTGGGGGAAGATGATTGCTTAAAGGACTGAGTGGAAGTCATGGTCGGTCAGTAAAGGTTTGAGGTGCTTGATTGTTTTGAACTTGAATTAAATGCTCCGAGTAATAATTTGTATATGTGCTGAGAAAGTGAGGTGTTGGTCCAATGTAACCCTGAGGTATCATATATCTTGTTTCACTTGGATTTGGGTGCCATCAATAGCTTTGGAATGGTTTGAAGCCAGTGTCTCTTGTGATGAACATGGCCTCTGTCTTTTTGAGGTTTATGTTCAAATTATGTCTTTTGAGCCAGTTTCAAACTGTGGAGAAGGAGGTTGTTATGGGTATGATGTTTGGGTTTGATGTGTTAATAGGTGTGTATATCATTACATCATCAATGTAGATATGGTATAGAATGTTGCAGGTCTTTATTACAGAGCATATTGGTTGTAGGAAGAGGTTGAATAATAATGCTGAGAGGGTCGAGCTTTGTGGGACTCCTTGAGATTTAATGTATGGGATGGAACTCGAATGGTCTATTCCTACTTGCAGTTTGCAGTCTGCTAGGTAGGACTTGAATCATGTGAGGGGTGTGTCTGCTATCCAAGAGTTTGTAGATACTGAATTATGAGGTCATGTGGAACGGAGTCAAATGCTGCTTTTATGTCTAGAAAGATGAGTATGAAGCCCAATTTGGGTTTGTCGGTGCCCTTGATTAGATTGTCTAGTAGTGTAGTCATTAGGTATTCTACTCCGTGGTGTGGTCTGAATCCATACTGTTAATTATTGAGTGGGTAATGTCTATCTATGTAGTCCTGGAGTTGTTGGTAAACAATTTTTTCTTAAACTTTTGCCATGAATGAAAGGCTTGCTATGGGCCTGTAAGAGGTTGGCTGGTTGATGTCATTGGTTGTTCCCTTCCTTACAGGGCAAATGGAGGCAGACGTAAGCTCAGATGTTGTAACGATGGTTGGATGATTCTTAGCATTGTTGGAATACGTTCTTGTTTGGCTATCTTGATCCAACTAACTGGACAAGGGTTGAGCAATGAGGCTGTTGTATTGATGCTTGTAATGATCTTATCTAGATATTCAGGCCTGATTATGGCAAATGAGTTCCATGTGCTTAGATGGGTGGTTCCATACACTGGAGTTGTGTATCGGTTTGTACTGTTAGGATGGGCAGAAGTCAGGGTTTGAAAATAGTTTGCCATCGTTTGTGGAGTAAGGTTGTTGTTTTTCCATTTGGTGAGTTGTGTCTTTACTTAGTGATTTCACTATGTCAAAAAGCTCTCGTGGGTGATTTAATAAGCTTTGGATTAGCTTGGTGTAGTAATCTTTTTGCTTGAGTTGTAGCTGCTTGATATGTCTGTAGTTTATATTTATAGGTGTCTCGTTTGTACTTCTCCATTTTCTTTCCGTATTCCGTAGGTTTCTCTTCATGTCTTTTAGTAAAGGGATGTACCAAGTTGCTGTTCTTTGTCTGGATAGTTTGTTGTTAGTTGGTGGTCTCATTGCTTGGTGGATTCATTGTTCTGATGGATTCTCCTCTACTGCTATCCCACTCTCAGTTGGTGTACCCCAAGGATCAGTCTTGGGTCCACTCCTCTCTCTATACCCAGTCCTTTGGTGCACTTATCTCTTCCCATGGCTCTCAGTACCATATATATGCTGATGACTCCCAGATTTCCCTCTCTATACCTGAAATCTCTCTGGCAATCCAGGCCAAGATCTCTGCCTACCTTTCTGACATTACTGCTTAGATGTCTCACTGCCACTTGAAATTGAACATGGCCAAAACTGAGCTTCTTATTTTTCCTTTTAAACCCTCCTCTCCCCTTCCTCCTTTTTTAGTCTCTGTGGATAACTCTCTACTCCTCCCTGTCTCTTCAGCTCGCAGTCCTGGGGTCGTCTTTGACTCCTCTCTCTCCTTCTCCACACACATCCAATTGATAGCTAAAACCTGCCAATTCTTTCTCTACAGCATCAACAAACTTCACCCATTCCTTTTTGAACACACTATTAAGACACTCATCCACTCCTTAGTCACCTCCCATTTAGACTTTTGTAACCTGCTTCTTGCTGGTCTCCCTCTGAGTCATCTCTCTCCCCTTCAATCTGTTCAACACTGCTGCATGGCTAATCTTCTGCCAGCCTCGTCATGCTCATATTATCTCTCCTATCAAATCTCTTCATTGGCTTCCTATTCATTTCCGCATCCAGTTCAAACTTCTCCTGCTGACCTATAAGTGCATTCACTCTGCAGCTCCTCATTACCTTTCCTCTTTATCTCTCCTTACAACCCCCCTCGGGAACTCTGCTCTTCTGGCAAATTGCTTTTATCTGTGCCCTTCTCTTCTACTGCTAACTCCAGACTTTGCTCCTTACACCTTGCTGCTCCTTATACCTGGAACAAACTACTTGAGTCTGTACATCAGGCATCTTCTCTGACTCTTTTCAAATCCAGGCTGAAAACTCAACTCTTTGCTGCCGCTTTCGGATTTTGACTCACCTGATCTCCTTTGTGTTTCCTTACCATTCCCCATGTCTACAGCTACTGTGTTGTCTGTCTTGACTAGTGTCATGTAGAAGACCCTTCTGAGTCCATGGAGCTAAGTGAAGCAGAGGAATTTGCTTCAGAAAATGACAGGCAGGCAGAGCACAGGGCTCAGGGTTGCCAAGGGAAACATAAACAAAGTGAGTCACGAGAGGAACAAACACGCCCATGCTGCAACGTATCCCCAAGCTCAAGAGTTAAGGGAAAACACCTGGTTGGGGGAGGGGCGGAGCTGAGCCCTAAGAAGCAGGGATATAAAAAGTGCTCACTAGATTTGAAGAGGGCAGCCACTGAGAGAGGAGCAAGGGAGGGAGCAACCGAGGAGAGAGCAACAGAGGAGGTGAAGAGATCAACGGGAGACACAGCACAGGAAGCCAGAGTAAGAAGGACTCAGAGAGCCCATGCCCAAAAGCCAGGTGGGAGCAGCCCAGGACCGGTGCCATACCTTGCAGGCAGCCGGAGGGAGAGACTGCCTGAGAGGCTAGTTTGTGAGCACTCAGAAACTCCAGAGAGAGAGAGGTGCTGGCCCGAGGATATTTGTATGTCTGAGGAAAAGGCTGAGAAGCAAAAAGGCAGGAAAACACATCCAGTGTTTGGAACCCTTGCTGGCCCAGCAGTGCTGAGAAGTTCTTCCTTTCTAAAGCCAAAAGGTAGGCTGCACAAATTATACAGAGGTGAAACTAGCTATAAAAGTTTTCCTTGTGCTTGCCCAGAAGTGTTGGACTCTCCTTATACTAACTCCAATATATACGGTACTCCACAACCCTGCTCAGTAGAGTGCTATGAAGAGAAGCCTCTGGAAGACAGAGGGGGAGTGTACTTTGAAACGCTGTATAGCAGTGTGCAAACTTACCCAGCTGATAGTGATCAAGAGGAAATGCTGATAGGGCCTGTTATTGAGGATATAACAGATGAGCAAATGGACTGCACATTATCACTAGCTGATCATATTATATCACTTTGCTGACCAGGCTGTTAAGAAGGCTGTCTGAACAGCAGAAGAAAAGCAAAGTGTTTCTTTTTGTAGAAAAGTGACTGTTACTTTTCTGTTTGAGTTAAGCACTGCATATTTTGAAGCTTGAAGCAAAAGAAGCTGGTTTGTCCTAAGTTCCTGAAATGTTTTCTTTATGCCAGATGTATATGGCTATTTAGTCCTAAGTTTTCACATGCATTTAATCCACCCGGAAGGGGAAATAAAAACCTTGTCATTTTGCCTGAAACCACTCAACTACAATTATTTCTTTCTTGGAGAGTAAGAGGAACTACAACTCCCATAAGGCAGTGCAGGACCAAATGCACTACCATACTTTTTAAGTTAGGATACCCAGGCTGACCTACCCTACGTGCCCCAGGCTCTGGGGAGGTTACTGGTGACACTAGATTGTAAGCTCCGATGAGCAGGGACTGTCTCTTAGAGTTGTCTGTGCAGCACTGTGTACGCCTTGTAGCACTATACAAATGTTCAGTAGTAGTGGCAGTGGTAGTAGTTAAAATTGAAATAATATAAAACCCCTTAAACTTATTAGGTATTGTGATGGGGCCCATATGGTGGAGCCCTTTTAAAACCCTAATTAGGCGGTCACCTAGGGTTGTAGAAATTTACCCTGCTCTTGCTATGAAAAACAGAGTCTTGTGGTCAAGTGGTAAGGAAAAATAAGTATGGGTTTTATTCCCCTTCCCGAACGGACATTCTTTAAGGACAAAAACTTAAACACAGCAGTGCACAAAAATGGTAACAAAAACTTCTTTCCTTTGTTATCTTCACAAAGCAGTTTCCTTTAAAAAGGTCAACATAAAGAAGTGTGGTTATTCTTACAGCATATATTACAATCCATTGGTATGGGATCTGAAAGGTGGCTGTTATTCTCCCATACCATCCGTTCAGGCTCGCTTCCCAAACCGTCTGAATCAGATTCCTCCCATGGGTAGGACTCTGGCACAACCTCTTGTGAGAGTTCACTATCGCTTCCTGCACAAGCTTCTTTAATCCCCAGGTTATATTTTCCTGGTCTGTGGAAAGCTCTCCACTGGTCCTCTTCACGAAGTGAGAGTTTAGGATATCTTTCCCTCACAGCATTATATTCAGGGCTACGCCCTTTACAACAGTCATGGTATTTAGACCTTTCTTTAAAAGAAGAAGGTTCCCTTCTCTTTACCTCGGTGCTAGTCTTAGCTCTGGGGTTGTAGTGGCTTCTCTCCCCGGCTTCCCAGTCAGGCTGTGAGTTAAGAAACTCTGTGTCAGCCTCCCAGCTGTTCTTTAGATTACAGCTACGTTTGAAGCTCCCTTCTCTAGGTAAACTTCCTCTGGGCTGACCTGTGCTCCGTGACTGCAGATACCATCCTCCTGAGCTGCTGGCCCCTCCTGGTTTCTCTCCAGGTCTGCTTCTTGTATCAAAGCGTCTCCCAGCACTGCTCCTTCCAACCCTTCTCTCTCGAGCACTGTGTCTGCTGCCACTTCCTGGTTCCTGGATTGCAGCTTCCTTTCCCAGCACTCCTCTGCAACTTCCTTTGCAGTTCTCCTGGCAGTTCTCGTGGCAGTTCCCCTGGCAGTTCTCCTGGCAGTTCTGCTGGCAGTTCTCCTGGCAGTTCTGCCTGCACTGACTAAAACTCTCCCTTATATGGTTCCCAGCCCTGCACGTAACGTGAGAACTAGGAGACAGGTGCTCTTGATGAGCTTTTGGCTTTTCTTGTACTAACAGCGTTTTCTGCTCAGCTGTTTTCCTATGCCTTGTATCTTTTCCTACAGCTGAATCAGAGGTAAGCTCTTCACTTTCCTGAACTTCCATATGCTCTATTTTATCCACTGTATCACAGTATATTGTATGACATTTTTTTATGTTCACGTCAAGATAAACTGCAAGGGCCTAGAACTAATCTATTCCAAAGGAGTAATAATTTGCTGATGAAGACAAGTTAAACCTGGAGGTGAAGAGCTTCTCATATCCTCATAATTGGTATAACGGCCTATGGATCAAAGATTGAGATTGAGGTAGGTGGGAAATAAATACTAACAGAAAGTTTGACTGTTAAGCTATTCCCTAACTGGATTTAAGAAGTAGACTCTTAAGCCATGTCCCAACTGACTATGGGGGTAAGCCCTAATCATGAGCTGGACATCTGAAAATGGGCACTTAGACACATAAAGCATGGAAATCTCCCCGGAGCCATTCTAGAAGCAGGGTACATAGATGTCCCCAATGTGAGTAATGCTATGTAGCGTTGGAGCGTGGTGGAGGTGTGGCCTGGGTTGAACAAGGGAGATGAATGCACCGTGAAATTCATCTTGAACGAGGCCCACCTCCATAACCAGTTACAGGCATGTTCATTTTTCAGGGTGGAGACAGAGCGATTTCAGAAGGCTTTGTATAGCACCACAAGATGTACGCAATGCTATACATACACCTATAGGAGACAGTCCCTGCACTACAGAGTTCACAGTCAAATCAAGACAGACGACACAACAATTAGGGATGAGGACAGATCTAGGAAAATGATAGACATATAGGTGGTGAGCAGATGAATAAGGGGATCAGGATTCAAAAGCAGCCTTGAAGGAGTGGGGTTTTAGCTTGTATTTGAATAGGACCGGAGATGGAGCCTGATATACTGACTCAGGTAGTTTGTTCCAGGTGCACAGAAACATAGAAACATGATTGCAGAAAAAGATCATATGGCCTATCCAATCTTCCCTTCCATACCAACTACTACAGTCCTTTTTTTCCTTTAGAGATCTGTGTTTGTCTTATGCTTTCTTGAATTCAGATAGTGTCCTGGTCTCTACTACCTCCACTGGGAGACTATTCCATGCATCTACCACTCTTTCTATAAAGATATATTCCTGCATATTATTTCTGAATCTAGCCCCTTTCACTTTCATCCTATGCTCCCTTGTTGCAAAGCTTTCTTTCAAATGAATTAAGCTCTCGTGCATTTATGCTACAAAGCTATTTAAACGTCTCTACCATAACTCCTCTTTCCCACCTTTCCTCCAAAGTATATATCTATATTGAGAGATATTTAAGTCTGTCACCATATGTCTTATAACAAAGTAAACCGACCATTAAGAAGATAAGAACATAAGATAAGCCATACTGGGTCAGACCAAGGTCCATCAGGCCCAGTATCCTGTTTCCAACAGTAGCCAATCTAGGTCACAAGTACCTGGCAGTTTCCCCAAAAGACACAGGTTCCACAATGCTTGTATTGAGGCAAACACTGGATTTCCCAGGTCTCCTTTAATTATGGATCTTTCTTCCAGGAACTTGTCCAAACCTTTTTTAAACCCAGCTACACTAACAGCTTTTACTACATCCTCCGGTAATGAATTCCAGAGTTTGATTACACGTTAAGTGAAAACATATTTTCTCTTATTAGTCTTAAATAGGTTACACTGTAGCTTCATTGCAGGTCCCCTAGTCTTTCTGCATTTTGATGGTGTAAACAATCGATCTACATTTACCCGTTCCACTCCATTCATTAATTTATAGACCTCTATCATATCTCCCCTCTGCCATCTCTTTTCCAGGTTGAAGAGCCCTAACCTTTTTAGTCTCTCCTCATAGGTGTATCCTTCCATCGCCTTTACCATGCACAATTTCAGAAATGTGGATGTGCCCGATATAAACATCTATGGAGATGTCTACATAGACTTCCCCAGGACAGCATTTCAGATCAGAGGCATCTAATAGCCTAATGGTTAAAGTAGTGCGTTAGGAGCAGGATGGCCAGGGTAAAAATCCCAGTGTGATTTGGATCTTAGGCTAGTTACATAATTCTCCATCTTCTCTACACCCTTTGGAGGTTTTAAGCCACAACAAGCACTTTTCTGATGCCTTTTCATCCCTAGAGCAGGTCTAAACATGAAGGGCCTACAGACATCCCTGATGGTTCTGGAATTGAATGGGGATATCTAAGTTCATTGCTCCTCCCCAGACACACCTCCCACTGCCTACTTGGACGTCCATGCACTAGAGACGTCTGCAAACATCTTTTGTAAAATGGCTCTGGAGATGTCTCTGTGATTTCAGCATCCACGTGCATGTCTTCAGACGTCCAAATCACAACGACGATTTTTAAAATGATTTCCATAGTATATCTTGAGTCAACTCTTATGATTTTCCATGCAAGAAAGAGAGAATCTATTTGTCCTCCCAAAGAAAATGATAGGAGGCACCTGGGCAAAAGAAAAGCTGGCCAGGCTTACTTCTGCTGTATGCTGGTGTATAGATATTCAGTGTGGAGACCATCTGGAGACCATGGGAAGGCAAATAAAAAGTATAAGTGCATAAGTAACCTTTAGATAGTGAACGTGGAGGCAGAAAGGAGTCTGCTAATGAAAACTATAGACAGAATCAGCCTCTTCCACTCTCTACATGTCTCTATTTGAGAAGTTTTTTGAAATTTTAAAATACTTCAAGAAGTGGTCAAATATCCCCAATTACAATAGATATTTGAGAAATCCCAACATTTGGCCACTGTTTACCTCCTGGACACTAAAACCCACAGGGGTTGATCAACCCTTATCACATTTTACAACCATTACTGTTTGAAAATTTCTGAATATTTTTCTTTGTTTGACCTCCAACGGTAAAAAATGTTTTGAAGGAACCTAGCCACTTTATTGCTTCCAAGGTAGGAATTCAGTATGATAGCAGTATCAAACACTACTCATGACATTTGCCAGCTGTAAAAGATTCTTACGTCTACCTGTCAGCATGCCTTCTGATATCAATTTTTATGACGGCTGGAGTTTATGTTTTTGGCTCTTTTTACACTGTGGCAGCCAAAAATTGAGCCCTATCAAATATTCTGCATGCAAAGTTCTTTAATTACTTGCAGATGATTAAAAAGAAATAAAACAAACTTTACCTTGTATGCAAGACTCACATTATGCTTTGCAATATTTGAATATTTCTGAAAACCTGCTGCTACACTGTCTTATGTCCATTCAGCAAGTAATCAACAGAAACAGGAGGAAGCATTTTTTCAGCTATATCAGTGCACTGGAAAATACCATTTTCAGACAATCATCCCCTGTTGAAGACTTATGAAATCCTTTCTCTTTTTGCCTGAACTGACAGTCAATTGGTGTTCAGTTGAAGCTTGAAACAATCAGTTTACTTTGTGCCAGAGGTGTCCCCTCCCTTCCTATCGTTAAGCTGCTTGGTATTTACGCAACCTTCTTGGAATCTGCCTTGAGAGACATTAAGGAGCGGTACGGATTGTACCTTTCAGTCTACTTAGGAACAGATGTGGGAGACTTGCACATTATGGTTTGAGGCAAACAAGCAAAATTAGTGGAGCAGGAAACTCCAAATAATGTAGAGATAACTTCCTAAATGGATGTTAGATTTCCTGACATTTTACAGGACTTTTCATCATGTCAAACAATTGTTATGAACAAAACCTTTCATAAGACTGGCAGGTCATGATGGGACACAGGAAACAGCAGGTTCAGAAGGTGACTTCCTATCAGTTACTAAGAAGGCTATTCTGGCTTTTCCACAGAGCCACCTTCACAGTAGCAGTACCGTCATTAAAGGGGGCCATGAATGCATTAATGCCTTTGTTGACATGTTAATGAACATTAGTGCAAAACGCATACTTGCAATGTTGTCAATGCAAAAAAATCCCACTTAACGCAGAAAAAATAGTAATGTACTATATCATATGCAAATGCATGCAAAACATCTCATTAATAAGACAGAATAATGCAAATCAGCAGTTTTCTAGGTCATGCTGTGTCGCCCTCAGGGCGAAGTGACTGAGTATGGATGTCTGTTCTTTTATATAGTAGTCCTAAAATTGCATTGGTTGGACTGAGACAGGAAATTTGAATTTGAATTTTGGAGGGAAAGTCCATGGAGAAAGGCATTATCTACAATTTCCCTGTGTTATTTGTTAATGCACCCAGATAGCAAGCGCTATCTGGTGTGTAAACAGCCAAGCTTAGTAAACATCTGTCTAAATATTTTTATTGCAGTGGTCCCTAGAATATCCATACATCTAGTGAATTACTATTGATCCTTACATAGAATCTCCATGCTAACAGACTACTTGGCCTTGACTACACACTGAGAATATGGATAGAACCTCACCAAGCATAAAATAAATTAACACAAATTTAAAATAAAATTATGTAGACAAAATTTAAATTGATATGCCAAAAACCCAGACTCTGCATGCAATACAACACTGGAGAAATGGAAAGAGCTGCAGATGCCCCCCTACGGTGCAGCATGTAAAGATAAAATATGTATGTACAGCCCAATATTCAAAGGAGTTATTTGGCTATTAGCGGGATCTGCTAACTGGATAAATCCCACTGAGAGAGATATTCCATGCTACTAACCTGCCAGTGCTGCTGAATATTCCCGATAAACCCCGTGGCACTGTCTGGAGTGTTCCAGTATGGTCCATGGGTGGGACAAGCGTAGTTCCAGCACTTAGCTGGTTAACAGCGATTTTCAGTTTGCTAAACAGCTAAGTGCCGTATAAAGTCAGGTCATCTCAATAACTGTCCTAACTTTATGCAGGTTCAGCTATCTGGATAGCAGCTGAATATTGCCACTGTCTGGACAGCTGTGTCAGTCAGGGCTGAAACTGGATATTCAGCACCAGAGGTTATTCAGATCCTAGCACTGAATATCTGCTTTCACGTTTGCCCATGGCGGTCAGGAGCTTTTAAAACGCTGACCATCAGAGGTAGGCCTTTGAAGTCCAAAAAGAGACATTTTCCAGTCACTAAAATCTGAACTGATACACATTACCAGAAGTACGATATTCTCACCGCCAGACTCCATAAAAATCTTCGACCAAACTATAAGCAATAAAAGAGAAGTCAGGTACCTCGGGGTCACCTTTGACCAACAACTCAGCTTCCAGCCACACATCAAGAAGACAACCAGATCAGCCTACCACAAACTCAGAATGCTACGCAACCTCAAACCATTGCTCTCAGACGACTTCCAAACTGTTTGCCAAGCCATAATAATGTCTATTTTAGACTTCTGCAATGCAATTTACCATGGACTCCCGAAGAAAACGACCCTCCCCTTGCAACTGGTACAAAACACTGCGGCCAGAATCATCACCGGAACAGCAAAATACAAACACATAACACCCACGCTCCATCAACTGCACTGGCTCCCTATGACTGTATGCACCAAGTACAAAAACATAATAATAATCTTTAAAACACTAAACAACCTCGCACCTACAACACTGCAACCACTGATCAAGAAAACACCGCCTACCAGAACAAGGAGAGGAACAGATAACAACCTCCTAGAGACCCCGCTAAACTTCAGGAAAGCATATCAATCCACCTGCAACAGAGCCTTCTCCCTATTTGCACTCAAGCTGTGGAATGATCTCCCCACATCAACATGTGAGATCAAAGACTTAACGGACTTTCAAAAGGCAATAAAAACCCATCTGTTCCTGGAATACTTTGGCACGACCCTGGAAGATGTTGATTAACATTAACAGCAATTGGACCAAGAAACACAGCTAGAGTTCTTGTATATAATTAGCAACTGACAATTGCTTGTTTTACCCCATGTAACCTCCAAGTTGAATAACCCTGTTCAATGTAAAGCTTGTTGCTATAACTGTTCATTGTAAACCGCTTTGAATGTAAATGATAAGGCGGTCTATAAATAAATAAACTAAACTAAATAAAATTAAATTTTCTACCTTTTACCGTCTGGTCATTTTATCATAAATTGTGTTGATTCAAGTCTCTGATTTCTGCTTTCCTCGTTTTCTCTTACCTCACCCTCTAGGGTCTCTGGTCCACCTACAATTTCTTTCCTCTCCTGTCTTCTTGACTCCCTTCCATCCCTGACATTGATCTTTTCCTTTTGACTTTCTATTTTTCTTCAACAATTCAGATTTTATTTCTCCTTGCCATCCAGTTCTCAATCTTTTAACTGTGCCTTCCTATCGCTTTTCAACCTTTAGAGCAGCCACCTCACTCCTTTTCTCTCAATTGTTCCCCAGCCAATTATTCCCAGTCTAACTCTCTCCTTTCTCTTTCTCTCTCATGCCCTTCCTGTGCCCATCAACTCTTCCCTTCTCTCCTGCAATCTTGTGTCTTCCTCTCTCTCACTGTCTAGCACCTCTCCTCCTTTCTTATCCTATCCACTGCATGTCCAGCATACCCCTCTCTCCCTCATCCCATGTCCAGCATCTGCCCTCCACCTGCCCTCCATTTGCCATCCATCCCTACCCTGTGTCCAGCCTTTGCTCACTATTTCCTATACCCCAATTCCATGTCTAGTATCTGCCTTTCTTCCCCCTATGGCCTCTACCCTATGTCCAGTCTTTACTATCCACTCCTCCATCCCATGTCCATCTGCTCTCCACCCCCGTGCCACCAACCCGTGTCTAGTATCTGCCCTCTGCTTCTCCGCTTCTCCACCCTATATCAATTATGTGCCCTCACCCGTGTCCAGCCTCTACTCTGAACACTATGTCCAACATCTGCCCTCCATTCCTGTACCCCACCTTGTATCCACCACGTGTCCTCTATCCTATTATGTCCCCCACCCTCTGTCTGCTGTCTACCCCTCCACTATATGTCCAGTGTCTGTCATCCACCCCCTATTGGTGACCTGCATCCTCCTTTCAGCCTCTCCCCAACCCCCTTCATGTCCTGCATATCCCTTCCAGCCTCTCCCTATCATCTTCTGTGTCCTGCATCTCTCGTCCAGCCTCTCTCCCCATCTCCCTTTGTGTCCTTCATCTCCCTTCCAGCTCTCCCTCCATCCCTCTTCGTGTCCTGCATCTTCTTTCCAGCCTTTCTTTCCCTGTCCCTCCCCTTGCCGCTGCTGCCACTGCCGCCACTTTTCCTATGATTGCAGCAATGGCGGACCTTAGACATGAAATGCTAAAAAAAAGGAGGTCTTTGCGACTCTGCGCTTGGGAGGAATGCAAATACCTGCCCCTTCTGACGCACTGTTTGCATCATAGGGGCTGGGCATTTGTAGGCCTTCCAAGCAGAGTCACAAAGTCCCCCTTTTTTTTTTAGCATTTCATGTCTAAGGTCTGCCATCGCTGCAATCATAGGAAAAGCAACAGCAGCAGCAGTGGTGGGAGGTTGATGCCATGCTTATCATTTGCTTTTTTTTTTTTAATGCAGGGTGAGGCAGCTGCCACTGGCCTGTTTGAGGGGGGCATTTTTGCCACTCCCAAAATTTGCCGCCTGAGGCAGCTGCCTCACCCCCTGGATATGTCGGTTCTAGTCACGAAGACGCAGCATGACATGAAAACTGCAAAGTTTATCATACTAGCTGTGGAAGCCAAAGAGAACATTGCAAATCATGTTCATGGGTGATTTGTGTTCTCTCTCCCATTAACACAAAAGGTTAACTCCATCTCGAGAGGTATAATTATTTTTGGCTAGGGCTAATGCACCTGAAGGGGCCATTTCAGTACCCAGGAGAGGAAGCAGAGAGATGTTGACCTGTGGGGGCCATTTCAGCATAGTGGAGGGGGAGGGACCATGTTAACCAGAGTTCCCATGGGTGGAAATTCATCTGCTTTAAATCTGGCTTTCTGCTAGATTTCCTAAAGGCTTTATGCTCTTTAGTAAATGCAGCATTAACTTTAGGGCTAACATGAACATTAAAGTCAGGCATTAATTCATAATTTTAATGTGACTTATAGTACTTACTAAACCCTTACGTTTACTTTTAGGATTGAATGGCATTTTAAATCATTTTGCATTACGCATCTGAAAAATTGTGCTTCTTTTTTAATATATTTAGTCTTCTGCTCAAAGTTTCCTAAGTCCCCCAACCTCCTCTAAGAGCCCTCACCACAGCTTCTCATCATAGTCACAACACCAGCCTAACCACTTGAAAGCTGATCCAGTATCACAAAAAGACCTACAGTAGATGCCTCATTTAACTCTCACTTATGAACTAAGTTATGCTTGAATGAGATCTTTAAGTACTTGCATTTCAAAGATTCCTTGTATGGTTTATATTTACCAAAATCTACCCTGGGCATTTTATGGAGAGGTGGACATAAAACTGAACTGATAAATGAACTCATTTAAAGGGAGGTTAAATTACATGTCTACTGTAGACCAGTTATCACACTGGAAAATTGCCATGACAAATATTTTTTTAACATTTTTTCCACACTACTGTGGCAATTAGAGATGAAGGAAAATCTGAGAATAGTGCTGTCTCATCCTCTCACTACTCCTTGATGGTTTCTGGCTGAATCATCTCTCTCCCCTTCAATCTGTTCAACACTCTGCTGTGTGGCTAATCTTCCACCAGCCTCATCATGCTCATATTGTCCCTCTTTTCAAGTCACTTCATTGGCTCCCTTCCATTTGCTGAATCCAGTTCAAACTTCTCCTATCAGTAAATTCACTCTGCAGCTCCTCACTACCTTTCCTCTCTTATACCTCCCCACACCCCTCCCTGGAAACTCTGCTCTTCTGGCAAATTGCTTCTATCTGTACCTTTCTCTTCTATTGTTAACTCCAGAATGTGTTCCTTTCACTTTGCTGCTCCTTATGCCTGGAACAGGCTACCTGAGTCTGTACATCAGGTGCCTTCTCTAGCCCTTTTCAAATCCAGGCTGAAAATTCACTTCTTTGCTGCTGCTGGATCTTATTTATTTATTTCTCATATACCACCTTTCATGATATCAAGGTGGTTTACATTGAACAAGGCATTATAACTTGGAGATAACTACAAGTATTTATAGGGAACATGGGCAATGGAGGGTTAAGTGGCTTTCCCAAGACCACAAGGAGTATCTGTGGGACTAGAAACCCCAGTCCTTCTGGCCCAAGGTTACTGTCCTCTAGTGGGATTTGAACCCCCAACCTTCTAGCCTGAGGTACCATGTCCCAACCACTAGGCCACTCCTCCATTCACCTGGCCTCTTTTGTGTTTCCTTACCATTCCCCCTAGATGCATCCCTGTCTACACCTACTGTGTTGTCTGTCTTGACTAGATTGTAAGCTCTGCTGAGTAGGGACTGTCTCTTACATGTCTGTGCAGCGCTTCATACATCTTGTAGTGCTATGAAAATGCTCAGTAGTAGTAGTATTAGTAGTCATTTTTACCGTCAGTCTTTTCCTTGAACTCACATAGGTAGAGTTACTAATGTCTGCTGTCACTTTAGAGTGCATGAGTGTGCTTTAATACCATTAACGCATATTATTAATAACTAGATCCCATTGCATAAAATGAGGCTTGAGGTGAAATAACATGCTTTGACTGTGTTAACGCACACAAAACCGATAACGCCCACGAGTAACTAAGCCTGACAGGAGGATATTACCAATTACCCATTGATTTCACTTTATTTTTTTAATAAGAAATTCACACTCGATTCTAGATCATTTATATGAGAATGCACTGCTTTTTTTAGATCTTTCACCAGAGTTTGACTATTCACATGCAAAATTTGATTTTGACATCTGAACAGGGGGTAATATGCTCCTGAAAACTCATGCAAAATACCTATGAATAATCCATATATCATTTCAGCAAGACATAGTACAGCCTGCATGGAATCTAAATTATGAATAAACTGAATCGTGTATTTTATGTTCATCCCTCGTGACAGTTTCTACATTATGGATCAGACTAAGACATTTGGTGATAATTTTGAATACCTGCCTAGTTAAAAGGTACACACACACTTCAGTGCATGCAGATCTTGCAACGAATTTTCCAAAGGAAACAAGCCAGATATTTTCTGAGAGTTTACATGATAGCCAATTCCAAAAGAGAGATTCTAGCCCAGTCCTGGATTTCAGGCAAACCATATCTGGATGCATTATGGGACCCTCAGCATTGATTTCAATGGGAAGAATCAAGGACTACAAATACCACACTGCTTTTCAGAAGTCAATTGAAAACCAAGATTGGCTAAAACATCTCCCTCCTGGATTTGGGTCTCTTGGTGACTCTAGTTTCCCTTTGAAAATTAACTACTATAAAGTGCACATGTTTAAAAGGTGTGCAGACGTTTTACTTCGTATTCATGCAGGAACTCAATCAGGGTTAATATAGTGTGCACAGATTTGAACACCAAAAGTACACAAGCTGATTTCCTCCACTGGCCCTCAGGAACTTCTCTTTCTAATCCAGATAAAAGTACACGTGCTATGAAAGCCTGCACATATATTAGTTAGTCAAAGGGATATCTGAGTTCAGTGTTTTGTATACTTATAATTCTGGTAACTGTTTGTATTCCTTATACAATGCGCTGGGTGTTCTTTTCTGATGGGGAAAACAGCATAGAAGTACTTGTAAATAAAGTAAAGTAAATTTCCCTCTTTGTGCGGCCAACCTGCAGATGAATATGGGGGATTTATTTGCCCAAAAACTGAGAATGGCATTCAGACTAGCTAATCAGGCTTTTCAGATAAATGAAGCCCTGACCTGCAGCTGCATATTGGAAGCATAAATACAGTATTTTGAAACAGACCTTTCATTTAACACACTGTCACCCAAATCACTTTTTAAGGCTGTGCTCTAAAGACTATTTTGTTAACATGTTCAGGTAGCCGGGTTCTACCTTGGAACTCAAAGATTTGCAAACTCACTTGAAGGAGGCCAAAAGAAAAGCTAATATGCTAGAAGAGTAATCCATGTAATCCAGTTATTATGTTATATGTAAACCATGCTCAAATGTTATTTGTAAAACACGTTCATATGTTTCATGTAAACCGTTCATATGTTTCTTGTAAACCGCACTGATCTGTAATAGCGCGGTATATAAAACCAAATAAATAAATAAGAGTAGGTAAGTGCCTGCTCCTACTGCTCTGGGAGCCCTTTCACAAAAGTGTCACAAAGCTTTGCACTTATTGCATGTTAGATGCAAAACATAAGTGCAAAGCCTGTGCGCCAGTTGTTGGGGGCATTCCCAACATGTTCCCCATACAGTTACCATGAACAAAAGTACTTTATCACATGGTAAGTGTACTGACGGCATGAATGCACCTACTGCCTCCTATTTAGGAGGTAGTAAGTGTACCCACACTATATAACGCCACCGTGCAGTCCACAAACATTTCCAGTTCCCAACGCAGTATGCAGTTAATGTGTGCCACGCTAATGTATACACCAACTGCTTGGCGCACGTTAATAAAGGGAACACTTGATTTCATTGCATGCACCAAAGTTGTTTTCTTTTCCTTGTGCATGAACCATTTGCAGTTCTCAGCTGTCTTCGAAAATGACTGTCCTCATGGAACACTGTCCTTCCTTCTGTGTATTTTAGAAATGGCGCCACCTTTAGCAGACCTGTTTCTAAAATACTGTTGTGATTGCAAAGCAAATCAATTAGGTCAGATGTTAAGCCTGTCACAAACAAATGTTCCTTTGCATTTTTTCTCTAGGTATCCTCAGTGTGGGGTTTGAAGAGTTAACTGTGGGACCAGTGAGTTTCTGGAAATGTGCCAAGTGGAACATCAACCTGGTGTTTTTCGCTAGTTAGCCTGGTATGATTTATGAGAACTACCAGAGTAAATTAGAGTTGTTAGCATAGGTAACAATTAATAGACTCATCTTCAGGCTTGAACAACTGACCCTCTCTCTCCAGGACACTAATCTTAAAAAACCCCTCTGTCAGGGACAGTGGAATGTCTGTTAGGTCAGAGAGCGAACGTCTGTGCTGGTGTTTCCATGGCCTGGTTCCTAGTTGCTAATGGTATGTAGGGCCCTGATGACTCTGTTCTGCTGCCAGAGCAATATGAATTCACAGTGACTCACTGCAATCTGTAGCAATGTCTCCGTGTCTCTTAATGTGTTTAGAAAGACTAACAGTACAGAAGGCCACTTATACAATGCATCAAAATCATTTAAAATTATGTTGATCATTTTTTGATGAGATTGCCCCAAACTTTGTTATGCCCAAGTGAAATTCAAAACTTGAATGTGCACCATTGAGCTATGTCGAAAGAGTTGCAAAAGTTGTTTTGATTTTCTCTTTGCCTTTATTTCCTCTATTTCATAATCACAGTAACGTACTCATTGGTATACGGTGTCATGTTAGTTCCATGCCCCTATGTACAGTATGTAACCATCCTGTCTAAAACAAACTTACTGTAGGTAGGCGTAAAACATCACTTCAATTCTTACTGGCCACTCAGTGCTTCCTGGGTATCGTTCAGTCAGAATGAACTCTTCAGAGAGTAAATAGCCTCCCTGTTTCCAACAGCATCCTTGCTGCTTTTACGTCTTTGGAGTCACCATTAATATAGGAATTAATTTACTGCAATTTCATCTAAGCCAAATTTTATTTTTGCTGCCTCTTGCATATTAACAGCATCTGACCGTATGGTGCATATTGGATTTATGAACAATAATAATAAAAAAAAGTGATAAACAAATAGACATTGACATAAACTTAAATTTAGATGAAGAGTGTGTAGGAGTAGGATGAAGGAGGAAAACCCCGTGCCAGGGATTGGGGCGTAGACAAGTAAAGAGGAAAAAGGTGAGTAGACATAAAGAAGAGAAGGGCAGAGGAGGACAAGTTCATACCAGGAACAAAAGATAAAGTGCTTTGTAGGAAGAATGAATAACTGACATGGATATGTACAGAATAAGACCTGCACAAGGAAAGGTAGAATGACATAGAAAAGTAGAACAATAGCATTTGAGAAGTCTGAGCTGAGAAAGTTGTCAAGCCAGGATCAGAGGCAGTTTAAACATTGTACAATAAACCAGAGACTTCTGGGAATAGATCAGATGGTATAAGAAACTACACTTCCTTGCAGTCCCTAGAACATGCAGGCCTTTATATCTGGGTTTATAAGAGCTGCCAAAATCAAATTTATCCTATTAAGAGCTACAGCAAAAAGAGAATCTCTAGGACAATGCAGTGCATGTGTGAACCCAACACGTCCGACCACTGGATGACACTGTTTTCATGTGAAAGGTTTAGTGATAATGCTTTTAGTGCTGCAGAACACTTTCAGCGGTTAAGCAAAGGGCTTGTGTGATTTATGAAACATAATGAGCAAATGATAAAGTGGTACAGAAAAAACAGATAAATAAATACATGGCAATTACTGGTACAGCACTAGATCATCACTTATCTAATTTCTGATATCATCTTCCATTTCTAGAATAGATCCTTCATTTCCCCTTAAAACAAAATTGAAATGGGGTGGGAGGGAAAGAAACAGAGAAACATGATGGTAGAAAAAGATCACATGCCCTATCTAGTCTGCCCTTCCTTATCAACTCAATAGTCCCCTTTTTGACCTTTAGAGATCCTCTGTGTTTGTCCCATGCTTTTTTGAATTCAGATATTGCCCTTGTGTCCACCACCTCCACCGGAAGACTATTCCATGCATCTACCACTCTTTCCGTAAAGAAGTATTTCTGCATATTACTCCTGAGTCTACCCCCTTTCGCTGTCATCCTATGTCCCCTTGTAGCAGAGCTTGCCTTTGATTGAAAGAGGTCCTCCTGTGCATTTATGCCATGGAGCTATTTAAAGGGCTCTGTCATATCGCCCCTATCCCGCCTTTTCTCTAAAGGATGCATTTAAGATCTTTAAGTCTATTTATTTATTTTTTATTTAGCAAACATTTATATACCGCTGCTTCCAGCGATCAGCAGCGGTCTGATTACACAAGGGGAACATAAAGAGGACTGTCAATCAGTACAGTAAAATTTGGGTGTGTACAGGTTGATCAGGAGGGTAGGCACATCACACGAGGGGTTTGTTAGGTATATGAGTACTAATTACATATATACATTATACAATATGCGAGCAGGAGTACATAAATATGTTCTGGACTTAGACCCCTTAGGTTAATTCAAATTAAAATGACTCTGGAAAAGATGAGTCTTGAGGTTTTTCCTGAAGACAGTTAGGTCTTTGCAATCTCGTAACTCTGGCGGCAGATGATTCCAGAGTGTAGGTGCTGCGTATGAGAACGCTCTATTACTAGTATTGGTTTTAACAGTTCTTATATCGGCTGGAATGAGGAGGGTGTTGGCGTTGAAGGTTCTTCTGCTTCTGTTGGGTGGTTGTGAGCATATCAAGGTGGAGAGGAAGGATGGAGCAATGTTATGTAGGAGCTTGAAGGTGGTCGTGAGTGATTTGTATTTTATACGAGCCGTGATGGGGAGCCAGTGGAGCTCAATCAATACCGGGGTGATGTGATCAGCAAAGCCTTTTTTCGTGATGACCCTAGCGGCTACATTCTGCGCCATTTGCAGAATGTTCAGAGTTTTCTTTGGGAGACCCTGCAGGATGGCGTTGCAGTAGTCGAAATGTGGCATGATGAGTGCCTGGGCAATGGTCCTGAAGTCCTGAGGTTCGATAATGCTCCTTAGCGGTTGGAGGACCCTAAGCTTGTGAAAAACAGCTTTGTTTGTTTTGCGGAGGTGTTTCTCCATTTTTAGATTACTATCGAACGTTACTCCCAAATATTTTATTTCCTCCTTCGTTTGGTAAGTATTGTTACATAAGGTGATTGTTCCGGGGGGATCGAAGTTTGGCTTTCTGGAGATGTACATTACCTCTGTTTTTTTGTGGTTGATCGTCATGTTACTTTGGAGTAACCAGGCTTGCATCTCACTTAGGCACTCTTCGAGTTGGGTGTAGTTTGGGTTGGCAGTGTCGAGTTGAGTGTACAGCATAATATCGTCTGCATAGACGTGGTATTTGATATTATGATGTTGGAAGATTTTGCAAGATTCTGTCCTCATATGCTTTATAACGCAGACCATTAACCATTTTAGTAGCCATCCTCTGCACCAATTCCAACCTGCTTATATCCTTTTGAAGGTGCGGTCTCCAGAAATGCACACAATACTCCAAATGAGGTCACACCAGAGACTTATACAGAGGCACTATCACCTCCTTTATTCTGCTGGTCATTCCTCTCCCTATACACCCAAGCATCCTTCTGGCTTTCACAGTCACCTTTTCTGTTTAGCTACTTTAAGATTGTCAGACACAATTACGCCAAAGTTCTACTCTTCTTTTGTGAACAGAAGTAGCTCACCCCCTACACTGTACAGCAACATTGGATTTTTGCAGCCTAAATGCATGAGCCTGCATTTTTTAGCATAAAATTTCAGATGCCAAATTCTAGACCATTTTTCAAACTTAGCGAGATCCCTCTTTATGTTATCTACTCCTTCCTGGGTGTCTACTCTATTGCAGGTTTTGGTATCATCCTCAAACAAGCAAACCTTACCCAACAGTCAAGCCAGGACCAGGATGGAATCGGGGGCGAAGGGAAGAAAGTTTGGGACGTTTGTATGGTTGCTACTTTTAAAGCTTTCTCTGCAATGACTGGAGAATTGTTGGCAGGCTTATTTACAGTCCACTGATAATGGGACCGATATTGGCCCCTGGATGTGATTGGGAAGTATCCAGAGGCACATGGACCAGTCTACAAGCAGGAGCAGGGCCAGCAAGGGAATCATTTAAAATGCTCTATATTGTCTTTCTATACTGGGAGTTAAAAACACAGTGACATGAATGTAGCTCAAGACTGGGGAATAAGAAGATGGTATACACAATGGATCAAAGGTCCTGCAAGTCTCTGTAAAACTAAAGGTATTTTTTATATTTAATCTGAAGGGTGTCATGCTATTGAAAAAAATATGCTACTGCAGTTCAGTTATTCTAAAGCTGACTTAAGATGCAGATAATCCTCAAGCGTCAAAGCAGCAGTACGAGCTAGAAACTTCAGACTAGCAACCTACCCATTTGCTTCTTCCTTTGATTTTATTCTTTTGCCACCTAATATATTTAGGAAGCTACTTTAGAAGGTATACACATTTTACAATTGGCATTTACACGCTTAAATTGTCAAACATGTATGAAGAGCTACTTAGAAGAGGTATGTATGCACCCAGCATGTACAGATTTGAAAGGCGTGTGTTCTGGGCATGGCTTGGATGGACCTTGAAAGCAGGGCAGTGGTATGCAGTACCAGCACCTTTTTCGTTGCCTGCTAAAATTGACCCATGGTCTTCATATAGTAATGAAAGAGCCCAGCAACCTTTCTTGCAGGAAAGATGCACAACTAAAAAGTATATCTGTATTTCCTATTTGGCAATGGAAATACGCATATACTTGTGTCTTTGTTGGCATTCACATGCATAACCATCAGCCAACTGCTTCTTAGGAGAACTGATTGAGGAAGGGATGGTTCTTACCATGCTGGTTTTCAAACCACAGCAAACAGCAAAAAAAAACGCTGAGCTTGGTTGCTTGGCTCCTTAATGGGCTCCTCTCGGGCATGCAGTTTTGCCAATCACATACTTACATGTGTAGGTAGCAAAATCCGTCACTTATGTGTACGATGCCTTGAAAGATGCTGAATACCAGTCGACTGTAAATTCAAGCTGCTCAAATAATGGGCTGAATATCTGGATACAATTATCTACCCAATAGGCATGTGCCCAACAAAGATTTTCAGGCTTGTGTTTGTTTGTCAGAATATACCCATTCGGTTAATCTTCGGGAGCTGAAGCATTTATGTGTTTGTCCCATTTGCCCTAACTAAAGTATATAGGAGAAGCTATTTTACAATGGAACAGTCAGGCTTGCATCTACTTTGAATCAAACTTGCTTGAAACTTGAAGGCGGTATCTGTAACAGCACTACAAGCTATCAAGAGCATCACAAGCCCCCTCAGGGGCACCAGAAGAGGGGCAAGGAGTGCATGCAGTGAGAGGAAGAATACCAGAAACCACCATTAGAAGGTAAAAGTGGTACAGATAGCACCACCTCGAACACCTCAAGATAGTGAAAGAGGGCAAAGTAGCATCATAATTGGTGGAAGCAGGCCAAAGCACTTTAAGAGGAATAAAATGTCAATGGAGACAAGCACAGCACCCAGAAAGAATGTAATGCTTTAAATATGCTAAGAGGACCAGCACAGCACCAAGTTTGGCTACAAGCCCTAAATTATGCCAGGAGGACCAATATAGCACCCATATCAGCTGCAAGGCCTTAAACATGCAAAGTGGACCAGCACAATGTCCAGACCTGCTGCAAGATCTAAACATACCAAAAGGACAGTATAGCACCTAAATCAACTGTAAGGCCCTAAATTCTGCCACCAGGACCAGCACAGCATCCATAGCTGCTGCAACACCTTAAAACATGCCAAGAGGACTAGCACAGCACCCAGATCAACTGCAAGGCCCTAAGTTATGCCAGAAGGACCAGCACAAAACCCATATCAGCTACAACATTTTAAAAGAGCCAAGGGGGCCAACACAGCACCCAGATCAGCTGCAAGGTCCTAAGTTATGCCAGGAGCATCAACATAGCACCCAGATCAGATGCAAGGCCTCAAACATGCCAAGGGGAACAGCACAGCACCCAGTCTGGATGCAAGGATTACCAAAAGGGACCACTACTGCTGGAAAGAAATCTGCACTTGTATTTACTTCTGGGAAATTATCTGAATCTTGTGGAAAAGGGAATTCTTTGGGTTAAAGCTCATAAATCTGTATATTTTAGAATCTAATGTATTTGTTAACTCAGTCAGGGCCTAGTATCAGCAGAAAGCTTTTAATTTAAATCAGAGTATAACTTAGCATATAAGGAAGAATAGAGTAAATATTCTTTGAATTGAAAGAAATAAATTGTTTCTAGAGACCTTTATTTATTTATTATTTAACTGCTTTTATATACCGATTTTCCACAAGGCAAATGGTTTAAATGGAACAGGAAATGAACATAAGAACATAAGATATGCCATACTGGGTCAGACCAAGGTCCATCAAGCCAAGTATCCTGTTTCCAACAGTGGTCAATCTAGGTCATACGTACCTAGCATTTCCCCCAAAAGACACAGGTTCCGCAATGCTTGTACTGGGTCAAGCATTGATATCCTGGGTCCCTTCTTAATAATGGTTTATGGACCTTTCCTCCAGGAACTTGTCTAAACCTTTTTTAAACCCAGCTACACTAACAGCTCTTCTCTGAACCTTTTCTAATAACGCTATATCCTTTTTAAGATACGGCAACCAGAATTGCACACAATATTCAAGGTGCAGTCTCACCATGGAACGATATAGAGGCATTATAATATCTTTTGTTTTATTTTCCATTCCTTTCCTTATGATACCTAGCATTCTATTTGCTCTCTTGGCTGCCGCTGCACACTGGGCCGAGGGTTTTAACATGCTATCCACAATGACGCCTAAATCTTTTTCCTGGTTGGTGGTTCCTAATGTGGAACCTTGCATCATGTAACCATGGTTTGGGTTGTTCTTCCCTACGTGCATCACTTTGCACTTGTCCACATTAAATTTCATCTGCCATTTTGATGCTCAGTCTTCCAATTTATCAAGATCCTCTTGCAATTTTCCACAATCCTCTTGGGTTTTAACAACTCTAAATAGTTTTGTGTCATCTGCAAATTTGATAACCTCACTCGTTATTCCACTTTCCAGGTCATTTATGAATATGTCAAAAAGCAGCGGACCCAGCACAGATCCCTGGGGTACACCACTATTCACCTTTCTCCATTGGGAAAATTGGCCATTTAGCCCAACCCTCTGCTTTCTATCTTTTAACCAGTCCCTGATCCACAATAGTACACTGCCTCCTATCCCATGACTCTTTAGTTTTGCCAAAAGTCCCTGATGAGGGACCTTGTCAAAGGCTTTCTGAAAGTCCAGATACACTATATCAACTGACTCACCTTTGTCCACCTGTTTATTCACACTTTCAAAAAAAACAAATGAATTTTTACAAAGAACAGTTGAAACTATGTACAGGTCAACTTTGATACAAAATAATTAAACAATTCAACACAAGAATGTTTACATAGTACAAATTAAACTATTTACATGCAGCTTAGATATTGTGAGGCTAGGCATTGTGTTTATCTTCTGGCGGGGGGGGGGATAACTGGGTGAGGTAATGGGAAGGTGGAGAGGATGTGGAGGCAGTGGGGTGAAATGAAGTGAGGTGTTGGTTGGGGGTGGATTGTGGGAGTGCTGAGAAGGAGTAGGTATTCTTGTGTGAGATTTGTAGCGGTGGATGTGTTAGTGTTCCTCAAAGAGAAAGGCCTTGAGGTGTTTTTTGAAAAGGATGTAGGATTGGAGGCAGCGTATGGTGGGGGGTAGTTTGTTCCAGTTGGTGGGAGCGTAGAATTGGAAAGCTCTTGTGTAGGTGCACTGAGGTCTTTTGGTAATTTGTACTGGTAGGAACAGAATATTTGTTGCATTTTGACACTGGAGTCTGCTGTTGTCAGGTCGTTGAAATAGTGATTGTAGTTGTTCCGCAGTGGTGTTGAAGAAAGCTCTGTGGGTGATGACAAGAGTCTTGAATCTGATACGGAATGCAACTGAGAGCCAGTGTAGGGATTTTAATATGGGAGTGATGTGGGAGTGTCTGGGTGTTCTGGCAATAAGTCGAGCAGCTGTGTTTTGGGTGAGCTGCAGGGGGGCAAGGGTGGTTTTGGGTAGCCCATGGAGGATGGAGTTGCAATAATCGATGAAAAGGGTGATGGAGACTTGGCAGACTGTGCAGAAGTGTCATAGGGTAGTAGGGGCATAGATTGAGGAGAGTTCTGATTTTGAAGTAGATGTTTTTGGTAGTGTTCGTGATATGAGGCTAGAAGTTCAGGAAGTGGTTGAGGGTCAAGCCAAGGTACTTGATCTATGGTTTGACTTGAATTTCAGTGTCGCCCAGTTTGACGCTTTGTGGGCGGTAAAGCTGGGATCATTTGAGACATGAAGGAGCTTAGTTTTGCTGAGGTTGATTGCAAGATTGTGTTGTTGTAACCATATAATGATCTCTGTGAAGCAGGCTGTGAGGGTGGAGTAGTCAGAGGAGGTGGTGGTTGAAAGGGGTGAAAATCATTATATCGTCTGCATAGAGTTGGTATCTGATATTGAGGCTCTGGAGGATATGACAGAGGGGTCTGATATAAATATTGAAAAGGAGGGAGGAGAGGTCGGATCCTTGAGGTACTCCTTGGAGGAGGGTGAAGGATGATGAGGATTGGTTGTGGGTTCTCACTTGCTGAGTTTGCTGGGAGAGGTAGGAGTGAATCCATTTGAGTGGGATGCCTTGGATGCCAATGTTGTTGAGTTGATTGATGAGAGTCTGGTGAGATGCCGTGTCAAAGGCTGAAGAAATGTTGAGGAATAGTAAATAAAACCTGAGCAGGGTTTTTCTGTTCCAGTTATGAGTGTGTTTAGGAGGGATGTGAGCAGTGTTTCAGCACTGTGGAATGGATGGAAGCCATGTTGGTTGTGTTCAAGAGGGGTGAATCTGTCAAGGTGCTCCTGGAGCTGAATTTGTACTGCTTTTTCGATGACCTTGGGGAGGAAAGGAATGCTGGCAATGGGTCTGTAGATGGGTGAGGTGGGATCAAAGAGGTCTTCCAGTTAGGAGGCAAGAGATCTGGGAATTTGTTTTAAATAGTTGTTAAAGCCAAGTGACAGATCAAAGGGGCAATTTGAAAGGCTCTCTCTATGAAATCAAGGGTTGTTTTAATCACTGAGAAAACTGTTAACAGATTACCTAAGAAGCACAGGTCTGGGACCTGTGTAGCAAGCTAGCCTTTACTAAGTTTTAATTCCCTCCCACCCACCCAAGGCATAATCTTAGCTTTATAGGCTCTTAAACCTATTAAGTTGGGAGAGGTGGTCATTTTCAGGTTCAGCTGGTTATCCTCACCAGGAATATATAATTAAGACTCTGAAATTAATTAATCTTGAGCTAAACAAAGTCCCTTAAACTTAATTGGTATAGTTGTATCAGTACAAGTATCCCTAGCAACTTTACGTAAACAACTTAAATAGCTAACTAAAACCTTAAAACTAAGATGCAGAGAGTAGTCCAGCAGTGAGATAGGGGCTATCCAGACTTTTGCATTGAGTGTAAGATTTTCGCCAAATTGGTGTAAGGTCTTACATGTGCACTAGGTGCAAAGAGTTCTTTGCCCTCAGGGAATGAGTCCAATTTCTGGAGGCTAGAGTAGTAGACTTGAAGGACATAAGGAAGACAGAGGTACATAGGTGAGATCTACAGGGATGTAGTACTGAATCCCACCTCCAGTCTGGCAGCCTCTCAGTTGCCATGGAGGAGAGATCTCACGTGAAAGGAGAGCATCACCTTGGTGTGGTAGGAAGTGATACTGTAGCTAGGACCTGTCTGCTAGGAGATATAAAACCCTCTTGCACTGAGGAGGTTTGTCCAGGGCCATGTGCCCAAGAGGGAAGGTTAGGATGGCCATTATAATTGGCAATTTGATCATTAGGCATGTAAGCTGGATGACTGGTAGGCATGAGGATCGCCTGTTAACATATCTGCATTGTGCGAAGGTAGCAGACCTCATGTGCCACCTTGGCTAGGGGAGGAGGCTGCTGTCTTGATACATGTTGGCACCAATGACAAAGGAAAGTGTGGAAGGGAAGTTCTGGAGGACAAATTTAGGCTTTCAGGTAGGAATTGAAATCCAGAATTTTCAGGGTAGCGTTCTCTGAAATGCTTCCCATTCTACACACAGGACCCAAAAGGCAGGCAGAGCTCCAGAGTCTCAATGCGTAGATGAGATGATGGTGCAAAGAAGAGGGTTTTGAATTTGTTAGGAACTGGGCAACATTCTGGGGAAGAGAGGGGCTTTTCTGAAAGGATGGGCTCCACCTTAACCGGGATGGAACCAGGCTGCTGGCATTAACCTTTAAAAAGGAGATAGAGCAGCTTTTAAAAGAGACAATAGGGGAAAGCTGCCAGTCGCCCATGAGCTCCTGGATTAGAAGGATGTATCCTTGAAGGATACTAGCAAAAGAGGGAAGTTAGAGCATCCCAACAGAAAGGTTCAAATAAAGATAAAAGTGACTTAGATGCCCTTAAGTGCAGAGCTGAAAGGTTCCAAATGAACAAAATACACCCTCTAAAATGCCTGTATGCAAATGCTAGAAGTCTAAACATAAGATGGGAGAGCTAGAATATATAGCACTAAATGAAAGGTTAGATATGATTAGTATATAGAAATATAGAAACATGATGGCAGAAAAAGACCACATGGCCTATCTAGTCTGCCCTTCCATATCAGCTACTACAATAGTCCCCTCTTTTCGCTTAGAGATCCTCTGTGTTTGTCCCATGCTTTTTTGAATTCAGATGCTGTTCTCATCGCTACCACCTCTACTGGGAGACTATTCCACACATCTACCACTCTTTCCATACATAGGGTAACCTCAGAGGTAGCTCCGGACGCCATCTTATAGAAACATAGAAACATGACAGCAAAAAAAGACCACATTTATTTTTTTATTTATTTATTTATTTATCTAATTCTTCTATACCGCCCCTTCCAGAGATCAGGGGCGGTTTACATGGAACAAAGTAAACAAATTTGTACACTAATGTATACATGGTCTATCAAGTCTGCTTGTCCATATCAAATAAAATAGTGCCCTTTTTTCATTTAGAGATCCTCTGTGTTTGTCCCATGCTTTTTTGAATTTAGATATTGTCCTTGTCTCTACCACCTCCACTGGGAGACTATTCCACGCTTTTACCACTCTTTCCATAAAGAAATATTTCTGCATATTACTACTGAGTCTATTCCCTCATCCTATGTACCCTTGCCACAGAGGTATTTAAACATCTCTATCATATCTCCTCTATCCCGCCTTTCCTCTAAAGTATGCATATGAAGATCTTTACGTCTGTCCTCATATGCTTTATAACGAAGACCACTAAGCATTTTAATTGCCACCCTCTGCACTGACTCCAACCTGCTTATATCCTTTTGAAGGTGTGGTCTCCAGAACTGTACACAATACTCAAATTAAGGTTGCACCAAAAACCTATACAGAGGCACTATCACCTTATTTTTTTCTGCTGGCCATTAATCTCCCTATGCACCCAAGCATACTTCTAGCTTTCGCCGTTACCTTTTCTACCTCTTTAGCTACTTTAAGATTGTCAGACACAATCAAGCCCAGGTCCCACTCTTCTTTTGTGTCCAGAAGTACCTCACTTTACCGCTCCTTTGGATTTTTGCAGCCCAAATGCATGAACCTGCATATTTTAGCATTAAATCTCAGCTGCCAAATTCGAAACCATTCTTCAAGTTTAGCTGGATCCCTCCTCATGTTATCTACTCCTTCTTGGGTGTCTATTCTATTGCAGATTTTGGTATCATCTGCAAAGAGGCAAACCTTACCCGATAGCTCTTCTGCAATATCACTAACAAAGATGTTAAAAAGAATTGGACTAAGGATAGATCCCTGCGGCACATCACTGGTAACCTCCATCTCCTTAAAGCGAGCTCCATTTACCTGTACCCTTTGTCGCATCCCCCTCAACCAATTTCTAACCCAATCAGTAACTTTAGGGTCCATCCCTAGAGCACTCAGTTTGTTGATAAGTTGCCTGTGTGGAACAGTGTCGAAGACTACTGAAATCCAAGTACATCACATCTAGGGCTCTCCCTCAGTCCAACTCCCTGGTCACCCAGTCAAAGAAATCAATCAGATTTGTCTGACAAGACCTGCCTCTGGTGAATCCATGCTGCCTCCAATTCTGTAATCCATCGGACTCCAGAAATCTCACTATTTTCTCTTTGAGCAGCATTTCCAGTAATTTACTCACCACATCCTTACTTCCGCTTTTGTGTAAAGGTACCACATGTGCCTCTCCCCAGTCCTCTGATAGCACTTCTGACTCCAAAGAGGGATTGAAAAAATCAGTCAGCAGAGTCATTAGAACATCCCCATGTTCCTTTAGTATTCTCAGATGTATCCCATCCGGTTCCATCGCTTTGTCTTCTTTTAGTTTAGCTAGTTCCTCCCAAACACAGTCTTCTAAAAATCATTTGAGATCCCCATCACTTCTGTTCTTATTTGTGGGTGTTTTCTGAGGTCCTGCTCCAGTGAACACAGAACAGAAATATTTGTTAAGCAATTCTGCTTTATCCTCATCAGCTTCTACATATTCCTCCCCTTCACCCTAGAGCCCTTCCTCTTCTCACTAACATATCTGAAAAATGTCTTATCCTCCCATTTTATTGCATTGGCTATTTCTTCTTCTTTTTGTACTTTTGCTTTCCTGACTGTTTTGCCAGCCTCTCTAAGTTTTTTCAAATATAGATGCCTGTCTTCCTCTCTCTCTGATCTCTTGTATTTCATGAAGGCATCCCTCTTCTTCTTCTTCACCTTTTCAGCTACTTCTTTTAAGAACCATAGCCACCTCCTTTGTCTTTTACTTTTATTTACCTTTCTAAGAAAAAGGTTGGTTGCCCTTAAAATACCCCCTTTGAGTTTTGCTCACTGTTTTTCTACATCCCCCTGCTGTTCTGATCCCACTAATGACTCTTGAGGTATTGGTCCAACTTGATAAAGTTAATTTTCCTAAAATCTAAGACCCTCACTTTTGAATGGATTTTATCAATCCTAGTCCTAATAATGAACCACAAACATCATCTGGTGATCACTGGATGCGAGATGATCTCCCATTATAACATCAAAAACACTTTCCCCATTGGTAAGCACCACGCCCAGTGTGGCCCCTTCATTTGTGGGCTCTGTTACCAGTTGCCTGAATAGTTCTCCTTGTAGAGAATCCAGGATCTCCTTACTTCTAGAGGATACCGCAGCATGGATGTGCCAATCCACATCTGGCATATTGAAATCACCTATCAGTAGCACTCTCCTTTCCTAGCAATGCTGCGTACGTCTTCTATTAAATCTCCGTCTACTTCTTCTCCCATTGAGAGGGGTCTGTATATCACACCAATGCAAAATGATTTCTCTTTCCCTCTTTCTAGTTTAACCCACAGTGTCTCCTCTCTCCCTTTTAAGCCCTGTAATTCTATAGCTTTAATGTTATTTTATATATATAGTGCCACTCCTCCTCCCCTTCATCCTACCTTATCCTTTCTGAATAAGTTATAGCCTGGTATAATTACATCCCAGTCATGGTTGTCCTTGAACCATATCTCTGTAACTGCCACTAAATCCATGTCAACCTGTTCCATTAAAGCCTCAACATCTGGGATCTTATTTCCCATTCTATGGGCATTTATACACACTGCTTTCGAGGTGTTGCCCCTTTTACCCATTTCTATAGAGATATTTAATGTTTCACTTACCTGGGGCTTTCACTTACCTGGGGGCTTTCTTCACCCATCCCCAACTAAACTAATTTAAAGCCCTCTTCAGTAAGTTAGCCATTCTGTTACTGAAGACTTTGATTGAAGGATAAAGTGGTATACAAAACTGGCTAAATAAACAAATAAATAAATAAATGTCGATCCTTCTTGGACAGATGGACGCCATCTCTGCTCTGAAACTCTTGGAACATCATCCCATGGTCCAGGAAACCAGATATTTCAGAGACCTGGTGGAAGGTGGACAACCAATGGGACACTGTGATACCTGAGTACAAACTATGTTGCAATGAGAGGGTAGATCAAATTGGTGGAGGGGTTGCACTCAGAAAGGGCATGGAGTCACATAGGATTAAAATTTTACAGGAAACAAAATGCACTATAGAATCACTATGGATAGAAATTCCATGTAAAAAGGGGAAGGAGATGGCAATGGTGGTGTACTACCGACCGCTTGCAGTTCAAAGAAGAGCAAAAAAGATCCACAGTGAAGTAGGAACACAAAAACAAGCAGTTGCAAAGTCAGCTGGTAGTCTAAAATAACTTTTTTGAAAGCTAATCCCAATGCGTTTCGGCTAGGAAGCTTTCTTCAAGGGGAAATGCTTCTAAAAACAAATATAAACCATAAATATACAAAGATAAAATTATAAGCTATAATCAAATAAATAATTAAACAATAGCCATAAAATATAATCTAATAAAAACAAGTAATATAAAAAAGCATAAGGTAAAATACAAGTAAGTTAAATTGGCCAATGGCCAAGACCAAACATAAATTGAAAGAACTCCCAAATCAATCATGGGATGTGCAATGAACAGTCTAAAGTGAATAAAAGAACCTTCTAAGTTATTGCCCAAATGTCAATGAAAGCGGAAGATATTCATGGTGCAACTTCACTATAGTGAACTGTAAATGTACTCAGAACAGAGAAGGGATGAGGACAACCCAATAAATTTAATATTAAAACACTCACTCATTTTGTTGCTTGGTGTACAAATATTGAGGTGTGTAGCGAACACCTGTAAAATAGAAACCAATAAAAATGATATACACCAATCACTATGCTATGGGGCTATATATGCATCCCAAGGCGAAATTAAACCAAATGCTAGGCAAATAAAAAGTAAAGAGACTAGCCTCACAATGATACAATGAGTGTGCCTCTATTGAAAGCATGTACTGCTCCGTCAGCGTCTGTTTCAAGCCGTCAGCAAATTTGTGCCAAAATGGGAGGTCAAAGTCTAAGTTCTGTCAGTAAAGAAACTGTAGCGAGCACAACTTGATGGGCCACATGATCAGTCAAAACCCAACATCTAAAGAAATGAAATGTAAAAAGCATATAGGACCCGATTTTCAAAGGCATTTACAACAGTAACTGCCCTAGTTACCCATGTAAATGCTTAAACAGGGAATTTTTGAAGGCACCTAAATGGGTACTGTCTTCAAAAGTTCCCTGGTTTGTTCCTTACACAGCATGATGCTATGCGATTTTCGATGCTACACGGCTAGCCCTTGGTGCCTTAAAGGTAGGTGAGTGTTTTCCTCGCCTATCTTTGAGTCACTGGTGCATCAAAAATTGCTGTTACCCGTTTAGCCTTGGTGGCTGCCAGCTTGTCCCGCCAACCCGGATTTTCACTTCCATCACTACGAAAGCAAAAATCGGAGTTAAGGGGGTTGGCGGGCAGGCTATGCGCCAGTCTTCCTAAATGAAAATCAGGCCCATAGACAATATCACATAGCTCATTCCATGTTAGATATGGTACTAAATAGTTGCCACCATGTATTTGCATAATAATGACAGCATTGTAATTGTAGAAGGTTGATAGGGCCATAGGTAATGTTACATTTTTAAATGAAAAGCTGCCAAAACGAAATTGTCATTTTATAAAGGTTCCCAGTATACAGGGTGTCCCAAAAAAAGTGAGAACATCTCGTAAATTAAAAGCTTAAATAGTTTACTTATTTACCTTTTTTAGCTATATAATGTCTTTATTTCAACAATTTCCGGTCACCATCTTTTTTTTTAATTTGTCAATCGTTTACATCTTTCTTTTTGAATTTTTAAATAACTTATATGCTACGAGATGTTCTCACTTTTTTTGGGACACCCTGTAGGTGTATTTTTTTTTATTATTTATGCATTTTACCAAAAAACAAGTGAATAGAAATATCACCTGTGGAAAACCAGGATACTGAGTGAAATAACGACAAAAAGGAAAAACACTCTATTCAGGAATTACAAAGAAAACCTTCAGCATCCTACCCAGTATATACAGTATATACAGCCCAGTATATACAGTATGGAGAATTCCAAAGCAAACTGATAATACAACCAAACATGAAGGAATATAGCAGCTTCTATGCAGTCGATCACTCTACTGTGGATGGTTCTACAATAGGAGAATTAGGAACTGGGTGAGCATTTAATAAAGACAAAAGTTGGGAAGGATAGAGAAAGGATAGAAAGAATAGAGAAAAACATCATCCCATGGTCCAGGAAACAAAACACTCTCGATGATATCATCCATGCAGCCATGCATTTATCTACAGAATGCGAGCTTCTCTGTCTCGACCTTTACCCTCAACATAGATGATTGAAGAGAACACCACCTGCACATCTATCAGCACCCTCTGTCCCAGACCTATAAAGTCACTTTTGATTTGCTCAGAGGGATACCTGGCAGTATTATTTGTGTCGACATGGATGTGCAATATTGGATAATAGTCATTAGTCTTGAGGAGTCTCAGCAAACTCTCCGTAACATCTCGGATTTTGGCACCTGGCAGACAGCACACCTCTCTGAATATCAAGTCTGGTCGACAGTACCACTCTGAAAAGAGTCACCAACCACCACTACTCTTTGCTTCCTTATGGTCACTGATTCTGCAACTTTGGGGTGCTCGAGCTCTGGTTCTTTCCTTACTTGGGATGCTTTCACCTCCTCCACTTCCAGGACTGCATACTAGTTATTCAATTCAAAGGCTGGAGGAGTTGGGGTGTTGATTCTGCAGGCTCTGGTGACTGTGTCCAACTTTCTTCATTCTGTAGCCTCCCATGTTCACCTCTGTCAGAGAGCTTGGATGTTTCAAGAAGCGTCTCACTGTCTCAAATGCTTCTCAGCCCCACCACCTCTTCTCTGAGCTCCTCCACTTGTTTCTTGAGAGCTTTCCACATGCAGTCATCCTGCATATGGAACCAGTCCTTCAACTAGCATTGGGATCTCTGTCTGGACAGAGGAAGAAGCTATAATGGGGGCAACAGCTTTGGCAATATGATTTCTCCCAGCCATTGTGCACTTGATGGAGCTTTGGTACCTGTTGAAGTAAAAGAGAGAAACCTACCAAAGTCCCTATCTGGTCCTTTAAGAGAAAAAGCAGTTAACCTCTTCTAAGTGTGTTCTGACAGCGCTGTTCTATGTTCCTATGTGTAGCTAATTGGGGAGTTGCCCTATAAAGCAAAAATGCTTTCATGGGGTGGGTAGGGGCTGGAGTGCATAGGGAGGGATCTAACACCTGGTGAGGTCAGTGGTTTCAAAGAGCTAGGTGTGAATGGGTATCTGGAACAAAAAATAATGAACTCTGACAGCTTTGACCAACATCACAAAAATTTCCCACTTTGCAGTTTAGGAAAAGAATTAGCTTTTAAAAATGAAAACCAAAACCCCTTTAAGAGCTTTCAGGCAGAGAGCTTGTATTTAAAAGCCATACAGTATTACCTTGCTTGCTATATAGTCCCTGTTAGGAATGCCAGTACTTGCAAGGCCCTGTAGACCCTTAGACAGCACCTCTTAGCTGCTTAGCAAACTACTCAAGGACCACTAACACCTGATGAGGTCAGTGGCTTCAAAGAGCTAGTCGTAATGGGTAGCTGGAACAAAAAACAATGAAGTCTAACTAACTGAGCTTTGCCCAGCACAACAAAAAATTCCCACTTTGCAGTATAGAAAAGAATTAAATTTTGAAAAAGAAAACCAAAACCAAAAACCCTCTTTGGTAGACAAAGGTGAGCTGATTGATATAGTGTATCTGGATTTTCAGAAAGCCTTTGACAAGGTCCCTCATGAGAGACTCTTGGTGAAATTAAAAAGTCATGGGATAGGAGGCAGTGTACAGTTGTGGATCAGGAACTGGTTAAAAGATAGAAAACAGAGAGTAGGGATAAATGGCCAATTTTCTCAGTGGAGAAAGGTGAATAGTGGAAAACCCCAGGGATCTGTACTGGGCCCACTGCTTTTTAATATATTCATAAATGACCTGGAAATAGGAATAACAAGTGAGGTGATCAAATTTGCAGATGACACAAAATTATTCAAAGTTGTTAAAATGCAAGAAGATCATGATAAATTGAAAGAATGGAGGTTGAAATGGCAGATGAAATTTAATGTGGACACGTGCAAAGTTATGCACCTAGGAAAGAACAACCCAAACTATGGTTACATGATGCAAGGTACCACCTTAGAAACCACCACCCAGGAAAAAGATTTAGGCGTCATTGTGGATAACATGTTGAAACTCTCCACCCAGTGTGCAGCGGCAGCCAAGAAAGCAAATAGAATGCTAGGAATCATAAGGAAAGAAATGGAGAATAAAACAAAGGATATTATAATGCCTCTGTATCGTTCCATGGTGCCACCACACCTTGAATGTTGTATGCAATTCCAGTCGCCATATCTTAAAAAGAATATAGCAGAATTAGAAAAGGTACAGAGAAGAGCCACAAAAATGATAAAAAGGATGAAAGGATACCCCTATGAGGAGATGCTTAAAAGGTTAGGGCTCTTTAATTTGGAAAAGAGATGGCTGAGGGGGGATATGATAGAGGTCTATAAATTAATGAATGGAGTGGAACGGGTAAATGTAGAGCGGTTCTTTACACCATCAAAAAGTAGAAAAGCTAGAGGACATGCAATGAAGCTACCATGTAACCAGTTTAAGATAATAAAAGAAAACATGTTTTACTCAATGCGTAATCAAACTTTGGAATTCGTTACCGGAGGATGTAGCAAAAGCTGTTAGTGTAGCTGGGTTTAAAAAAGATTTGGACAAGTTCCTGGAGGAAAGCTCCACAAACCAGGAGGACTGGCACAGCACCAAGATCAGAAGCAATACCTTAACCCTGGAATTACCGAGATTTTTTGCACACACTGAATACCGTTGGGGTCATAAATGACCCCACGACGAATTTTAATTGTTAACCATGAAAATTGTAAACTAAACAGACAAAATATTATTCTGAATTAATTATTTATTATATGAAAGTTAAATGTTTTGAAATTTAATGCTTTATCATAAAATTACATGAAGAAGAGTTGCCATGAAAGCAGTTTTTGCATGCACTTGATGAACACAGTAAAGTACTACAGTCATTTGCATGAGACACAGACAATTTCTGAATGTTCTTTGCAAACATTGCGCTTGCAGGAGGTGCAAACTATGTTGCTTTTCTTGTCTTTTTCTCTGGAACAGCAGTGACACCTTGCCCTTTTCTTTGGGATCCCGACATTGCAACAAACAGCATCAGTGGCTTCTTCAATGCTGGAAGTCTCGCTGCAATTACTCTAAAGCAGCTGCTTTCCTAATTCCAAGAGGAATAGACGAAGTCTGTGCTTTGACTTATTTATTTATTTATTTTATTTACATTTCTTATATACCGCACTATTTGACATCAGCGCAGTTTACATCGAACACAAATTCAGCACAAAAACGTGTCTGAGTTTACAGTAAACAGGGTCATAAAACTTGGATAACAAGGTAATTACAAATAACAGGACAGAAACTTAGATTGCAAGGAAAACTATTGATATCTTCAAGTTATAGCACATATAAAAACGTAATTAATGGTCAGTGGAACCTACTACGTGGGGTATTCTGGCTCACTAGGTGATTCGGAGTCCCTATAACTAGTGGAGAGGGGACGTGCTTCTGTGCCCACTGGGAAGTATTTGAGGAATAAGTAATGTTTGAGGGCCTTTCTAAATTGAAGTAGGTTGGTGATTGTTCTAATATCTGTTGGCAATGCATTCCAGAGTTTTGGGGCACGGAGACTGAAAGCCCTGTTTGCTGTTGCTGAGGTGCATCTTGTAAGTTCTCGAGGAACCATTAGCATATTTAATGCCGTTGATCTTCTTGATCTATTCGGGGTTATGGGTTTGATGAGTTCGGTTAATGATGTGGAGGAGAGACTATTTACCGCTTTGAAGGTAAGTAGTAATGTCTTGAAGATGATCCTGGCCTGTATAGGAAGCCAGTGTAACTGCTTCAGAAGGGGCGTTACATGCTCACTCCTAGATGCCCCATGGAGAACCCTCGCAGCGCTATTCATAGCGAGCTGTAAGGGGTTCAAAGTGGATTGAGGGAGGCCTAGTAAGATGACATTAGCATAATCAAAGTGAGGCATGATAAGAACATAAGAGCATCTTATGTTCTTATGTTCTTATGACATTAGCATAATCAAAGTGAGGCTTGATAAGAACATAAGAGCATCTTATGTTCTTATGTTCTTATGACAGCATAATCAAAGTGAGGCATGATCAGAGCCTGGTAGATGGTACGGAAATCCTCTGGTTCAAGCAAGGGGCGAAGATGTCTGAGTGAACGAATCTTGTAGTATATAGCTCTTACTGTGTTGGCTATATGTGCCTTCATGTCCAGGTTTTGATCAAGTGTAACACCTAGATAACGTATTTTGGGTTTTGTTTGTAGATCAGCATCTTTCACCTTCAAGAATTGTGGAGGGCTAAATGACTTGGACTGCCATTCTGGATTTAGTGACATCCAAACAATGAAGGTGTTCAAAGCACTGATGTCCAACATGTTGTAGAGGATTGTCACTGATCAGCATCTTGTCATTCGTTTTGCGGTATACATGTGCAACATTTGATCTGCCGTATCTACTCCACCTTTACTAGAATTATAGTCCAAGATCATGCATGGTTTTTTTGTCTGGACATGTGTTATCTACTTCTTCTTGATCATGCAAACTGCTCAGAACAACCACATTTCCTTTCTTCGGGCTATAGAAAACCAGAGTGGCGTCATCGCGAAAGGCAAACAGTAAAGTGAATACCTCTCGGCCCTTTGCTGTTACAAATTCTGGAGGTAATTCGGTGCCCACTGGGAAGTATTTGAGGAATAAGTAATGTTTGAGGGCCTTTCTAAATTGAAGTAGGTTGGTGATTGTTCTAATATCTGTTGGCAATGCATTCCAGAGTTTTGGGGCATGGAGAATGAAAGCCCTGTTTGCTGTTGCTGAGGTGCATCTTGTAAGTTCTCGAGGAACCATTAGCATATTTAATGCCGTTGATCTTCTTGATCTATTCGGGGTTATGGGTTTGATGAGTTTGGTTAATGATGTGGAGGAGAGACTATTTACCGCTTTGAAGGTAAGTAGTAATGTCTTGAAGATGATCCTGGCCTGTATAGCAAGCCAGTGTAACTGCTTCAGAAGGGGCGTCACATGCTCGTTCCTAAATGCCCCATGGAGAACCCTCGCAGCGCTATTCATAGCGAGCTGTAAGGGGTTCAAAGTGGATTGAGGGAGGCCTAGTAAGATGACATTAGCATAATCAAAGTGAGGCATGATCAGAGCCTGGTAGATGGTACGGAAATCCTCTGGTTCAAGCAAGGGGCGAAGATGTCTGAGTGAACGAATCTTGTAGTATATAGCTCTTACTGTGTTGGCTATATGTGCCTTCATGTCCAGGTTTTGATCAAGTGTAACACCTAGATAACGTATTTTGGGTTTTGTTTGTAGATCAGCATCTTTCACCTTCAAGAATTGTGGAGGGCTAAATGACTTGGACTGCCATTCTGGATTTAGTGACATCCAAACAATGAAGGTGTTCAAAGCACTGATGTCCAACATGTTGTAGAGGATTGTCACTGACCAGCATCTTGTCATTCGTTTTGCGGTATACGTGTGCAACATTTGATCTGCCGTATCTACTCCACCTTTACTAGAATTATAGTCCAAGATCATGCATGGTTTTTTTGTCTGGACATGTGTTATCTACTTCTTCTTGATCATGCAAACTGCTCAGAACAACCACATTTCCTTTCTTCGGGCAATAGAAAACCAGAGTGGCGTCATCGCGACAGGCAAACAGTAAAGTGAATACCTCTCGGCCCTTTGCTGTTACAAATTCTGGAGGTAATTCTTTTCTGTTCTTTCGAATTGTCCCCAAAAGTGTCATTTGTTTTTCTAGCAATTTCCATGACAGGGATAAACTGCAGAAGAAATTGTCAACAGTAACATTTCTGCCAGATCGCGTCAATCCTTCAGTGAGTTGCAGCACAAACCTATCACCCTGATTCTGTTCCCTGTTTTGTCCAAGTTCCCTTCCTGTATATACTTGAAGACGCAGAACATATGACGTTGCACTGTCACACAACATCCATAGCTTTATGCCATATTTCCCAGGTTTGCTGGGAATATATTGTCTGAACGGAACACGGCCACAAAATGTAAGCAGTTGCTCATCCACGGTAACATTTTCACCAGGAACAAAGGCGTCACTTAGAGCTGCTTCCCAGGTATCAAAAACGTGTCTGATTGGAGCAAGCTTATCCATGCCTCGTTGTTCATGTCTGTTGGTTACATCATCAAATCTGAGAGCACAAGAAATTTGCTGAAAACGGTTACGGGCCATATTTTTGCCGAAAACAGAATGACCATCTTCAAGGTTCCACAACTGAACTATGGATTCATTCCGTTACTTGTACATGCCTGAGAGGATCAAAGTCCAAGAAAACGTTGAAATTCTCCGTCTGTCAAATCTTTCCAGGTGTCGTCATAAATGTGTCTTCCTTGTTTGCTCGTCCACATCATGATTTCATTCAATAAGTTCTTCTTCATGAACAAGTGGAATGCCGTGAGAGGGCCATCAACATTTCGTACAGCATACCTTGTAGGACCTTGTTGTATGTGCATGACATTAGCTCTGGCGTATCTTCCAGCAGCTTGCTTTATAGGTTTCCTGTTCCATGATGTTGCATCCTTAGATACATAGGCTTCAATGGCAACATTTGTGCTTATAGTTGATGACCTCTTAGCTCCTCTACGACCACAACTAAGATTCCTCACAGATGATACTGACACCGAGGACTCCTGCCTTCTTCCCCATCCAGCACAGCCTCTACCTTTGCCTCGACCTGTAACTTGACTCTTTGGTGCAGGCGATGTTACCGGCTCAACATCAGTCTCACATTCACTTGGCGACCAACTGCTGTCGCCATCTGAATCATGACTGTCATCATCAGATTTATCACCCGAACTTGGTTGATATGCTTCTTCGCTCGCTGAATATGCTGCATCATCAGACAACTCAGAGCCGTCACTGTCAGCATCTTGTTGCAATATTTCTCTTACTTGGGCAGCTGAATACTTTCGTTTTGACATCATAAACAATAACCTAAAATAAATAAACAAAGATAAAGTTGAATAAAACGCAAAGCAGTTTTACTATAGGTGTACAATAATCGTGATGAACGAGCTGAAAGCCTTTAGATTTCATCGGAAATAATGAGAGAACGTATGATATCAATTACAGAAAATGTGTAATTTTCATAAAATAAGAGTACAAAAAATAAATGATACATAATTAATGATAAATACCTTTGTCAGATCAAAAAATTCACAAAACTGCAAATTGTATCAGCATCCAAATCGGACGTAAGCAACTGGGGTCAAAAATGACCCCACTGTGCTGCAATTCATCACTAGTGTCACCTAGCAGATGAAAATTATTCCTCTCATGGTGCAATATAAAGAGAATATTGACATATGAAAAGTCATAAAAAGATTGCATTCTTGAACAACTAGTTTCTGAGATACGCGTTGTGAAACTTGTAATGGGGTCACTTTTGACCCTATCGGTATTCCCAGGGTTAAACATGCCAAGGGGACCAACACAGCACCTATAGTGGCTACAAAGCCTTAAATAATTCCAGGAAGACCAACACAGCATGCAGATCAGCTACAACACCTTAAACATGCCAAGGGAACCAACATGGCACCCAGATCAGCTGCAAGGGCTTAAACATGCCAAGGGGACCAGCACAGCACCTAGATTGGTTGTAATGCATTAAACATGCCAAAGGGACCAGCACTGCATCCAAATCTGCTGCAAGGCCCTAAATTGTGCCATGAGTGTGAGTATAGAACTCACATTGTCTGCAATGCCTAGAGCATGACAAGGGGACCAGAATGGCTTAAAGGTCCTAATGTTCCAAAGGAGAGCCAACACAAAAGCAGAAGAGGCAGCATGAGGCCAGGCCGCAGGAGTGAGATGAATTCAGTTAAACTGAGTGCCAGCAAGTTAGAGTCCTTGCACTGAGGACTTTGGTCTCAGTATAGGAACCTTACATATAGAGGACAATCCCCCTTGAAGAAGAAGAAGCATTTGTAGACTGCTTAGATGACATACTGAAGGTTTTAAATAAGAATCAGAAGATGCGCTGTGGTAAAGGCCCTCAAAGTAGTGGGAGTAGGGCTGCAGCACAAGCAGCAACAACCCAGAAGAGCTGAGGAAGATCAACGCAGCACCAAACTAGGGTAAAAGTTTTTCCTTCCCTTTACATGATACTGTTAAGATTCTTGGGGTGCATTTCATAGTTCTCTTTCATTTTCTTTTCACATTTCCCGCACTGTTCAGCACTGTTTTTTCCTTCTACGGCAAGTATGCTCCATCTGTAAGTTTCTTGATCTTCCCTTTGCCCGCCTCCTGATTCTCTCCCTGGTAATCACCCACTTGGATTATGCCAATTCTCTCCTTTCTGGTCTCCTCCACTATCAGATCTCCCATCTTCAGTTAATACAAAACACGCCTATCAAACGTCTTCATGGTGCTTGCCGGTTTGATAGCGTCACTCCCTTTTTTTCTCTCTGAACACTGGTTGCTGTTCTCCTCTCGGGTCTCCTATAAGCTACTTACTCTTACTTTTCATGCACTCTATAATGGTTGCTTTTTTTTTTTTGCCTCGGCTTCTCACTTCCTATGCACCATCTTGCATTCTCTGGTCTGCGTCTCACAATCTGTTGATGGTGCCCGGCCCTCGTATTGTACATACCACAATAGCCCATCCCTCTGCCTTCCGTGTCATAGCTCCCATCCTCTGGAACTCTCTCTCCCCCACTTATGTAATGAGTTGTCTTTCAATTGCTTTAAGGCCCAACTAAAGGCCCATTTTTTTCAGCCAGGCCTTCCCCTCTGCTGCCTCTTAGTTGGTCTGTCCTTTCCTTCTGGTTGCTCCTGTCCACATCCTCAGTTGCACTTGGCCTATGTCCTTGTCTTCCCCCTCCGTTTGTGTTCTTACAATGCCGCTTGTTTTTGTAACCTAGGTTCCCAGACACCCCTCCATTCCTTGTCACTCATCCTTTTGTTGGTTTTTGCTTGTGTCTGCTTTGTTTTTATACCTATATAATTTTTATTGACCACTGCCATGGTATGGCTCATGAGTGGTGATATATCAAATTTAATAAATTGTATCTGTTGAAAGGCTAATATTTGTATTTCCCACTGTATTTGTGCATTTGCCACTTGTTCTTCCTCTTTGCTGATCTAACTCTTTGAAGAGTTTTTGCTTTTGTTTTGCAAATTCTGTTGCTTTCTTTCCTGTGTGTGCTTGTGGATTCTCACTCATTCCCTCTAGTCGTCAGAATGCTTGTCCAAGTTTGATGATGGAGACAGATTCTGGATGTTTACTTTCATATTTTGGCACTTTTTGTGTATTTGGATCCGATGATGCTGTTAGGTAGGCCTGGAGGCCTATAATAGTAGCTCTGTATGTGTAATCAATCTCTATGAGGTCTAGCCCTCGTTCAGCCCTAGAAATGTACAGTCTTGGCATACACTGCTTCTTGCAAATTATCTCATGGGCAAGGAGTTGTTTTCTTGTTTGCACATTCAGCTTTTTAAGATCTTTCAGTCCAGAGGCCAGTCTACAATCCCAAAGCTGTATGAGAATACAGGAATTGCCAGCTGATTGATGGCTTGTATCTTATTCTGTGATGTTAACCCGTTGTGGACAGCTCGTATATTCTTTCTCTGTTCTGGATGATTTATTAGATTTGTTACACGCAAACAACTATGAAATACCGGCAATAATAAAACTTTGCAGAAAATAGAAGTTTCACATAGTGTATGTTTTTCATACACTGGTCCAATATAGTATATTGTCCGTCTTCAGAAAAGATAGGATTCAGTTCCAATATTCATTGACATAAACATACTGTATGATGCTATTGAAACTGCAGTTTTCATTTAAAACTCTTTATTATGATATAATATAGTTTGTCAACAGTCCATTCTGATGGCAGAATATGATACACGTGAAAACACTTCTGATGCACTGTGTCGATATTGCACCATTGAAACACCTAGAACAGAATGCTTGACAGCAATTCATTTCGACAACATATTAGCCCAGCGAATGAAAAACATACAAGGCCGATATACGCACCAATAACTCTGACACTAAGTAACTTACAGTTATCTAAACCTCTTTTCTAAAGTCTACAAATACTTTTATTTGCAAAATAGTAGCTATTAGAGCATTATAAGCTACTTACTATTTTTTCTGATCTTTTTATGTTGAGCCGCCAGTACCGTCAAAATCAGCAAACTTCGAATACCTATTAAACTAAATAGATCTCAGAAAAAAAATCTGTATATAATGCTTTTTGACATAACGATAATAGCTAAACATAATTCCATTGAATTTATAACCATTAATTAGTAAACAGTTGAGTAGCAAGTATGGAAACCTTATGTATGTAAAACATACGCTGGTCCAAAACAGGTTAAGGCACTACACACCTTCCGCCTTCTTCCCTGACCTTTTTCCTCTCCTAAAGTGGCTCCAGTTTGTCTGGCCATGCATACTTATATGGCAAAAACAAATGACCTGTTATTCATTACATTTTGCTATTAGTTGGACAACGAATACAGATGCCTACTTCATTATCGCCTCTTTTTTCTGCCTTATGCCTCGCCTGGATCCAAAGTATAAACAATCTTGCCCTAGTCGAAGGTCTCCTACTAGGGATTGTTTACTCCACGCACCTTCATGATGCCAGACAGCTCACTTTTCTTTGTCCTGCTTCCTGGCTCCTTTTCAATCACTGATGGCTCCTCAAATGACAATGTTGGTACAATGGAACTACCACAAGCATCAAACAGATCACTACTGGCACTTCAGGCCTCTTTGCTCTCTTTGGTCTCCATGACTCTGCGGGTTCTTCTGGATAGCCAACTATGCTAGTGTGCTGGCAGGTATTTCCATCTACCTTGGTATTAATCCCTTCAATAGCATCTTCAAATAATAAGGAAGAGTAATCAAGGCATGCAGCTGGCCTCATACTTCCCTTTCCCCAGTAGACTATTTGCTACCTAATCAGGAAAGCAAAGATTCAAAAAGAGGAGGAAATAGCCAATGCAATAAAATGGGGGGGATAAGACATTTTTCAGATATGTTAGTGAGAAGAGGAAGGGCAAAAGTGGCATTGTCAGACTCAAGGGTGAAGGGGAGGGATATGTAGAAGCTGATGAGGATAAAGCGGAATTGTTTAACAAATATTTATGTTCTTTGTTCACAGATGAAGAACAAGGCACAGGACCTCAGAAAACACCCACAAACAGGAACAGAAGCGAACAATTTTCAGAAGACTGTGTTCGTGAGAAATTAGCTTAACCTAAAGTAGACAAAGCAATGGGACCGGATGGGATACACCCTAGAATACTAAAGGAACTTGGGGACGTTCTAGCAGCTCCACTGACTGACCTTTTCAATGCCTCGTTGGAGATGGGAGTGGTGCCAAAGGACTGGAGAGAGGCTCAGGTGGTGCCTTTACACAAAAGCGGAAGTAAGGATGTGGTTGAAAACTACAGGTTGGTTAGTTTAACTTCGGTGGTGAGTAAATTATTGGAAACGCTGCTGAAAGAGAAAATAGTGAGGTTTCTGGAGCCCAGCGGATTACAGGATCCGAGGCAGCATGGATTCACCAGAGGCAGGTCATGTCAGACAAATCTGATTGATTTCTTTGACTGGGTGACCAGGGAGTTGGACCGAGGGAGAGTCCTAGATGTGGTGTATCTAGATTTCAGTAAAGCCTTTGACACTGTTCCACACAAGCGAATTATAAACAAATTGAGCACCCTAGGGATGGACCCTAAAGTTACTGCTTGGGTTAGAAATTGGTTGAGTGGGAGGTGACAAAGAGTACAGGTAAATAGAGCTCACTCTGAGGAGAAGAAAGTTACCAGTGGTGTGCCCCAGGGATCTGTCCTTGGTCCGATTCTTTTTAACATCTTTGTTAGTGATATAGCGGAAGGGCTGTCGGGTAAGGTTTGCCTCTTTGCGGATGATACCAAAATCTGCAATAGAGTAGACACCCAGGAAGGTGTAGATAACATGAGGAGGGATCTAGCTAAGCTTGAAGAATGGTCTAGAATTTGGCAGCTGGGCTTTAATGTTAAAAATGCAAGGTCATGCATTAATCCAAGGGAGCAATATAGTATAGGGGTTGAAGTACTTTTGTCCACTAAAGAAGAGCGGGACCTAGGCGTGGTTCTATCTGATGATCTTAAAGTAGTTAAACAGGTAGAAAAGGCAACAGCAAAAGCTAGAAGGATGCTTGGGGCATACGAAGAGGAATGGCTAGCAGAAAAAAGGAGGTGATAGTGCCTCTGTATAAGTCTTTGGTGCGACCTCATTTGGAGTATAGTGTGCAATTCTGGAGACCGCACCTTCAAAAGGATATAAAAAGGATGGAGTCAGTACAGAGGGTGGCTACTAAAATGGTTAGTCGTCTTCATTATAAAGCATATGAGGACAGACTTGAGGATCTTAATATGTACACCTTAGACTAGAGGAAAGGCAGGATAGAGGTGATATGACTGAGATGTTTAAATACCTCCGTGGCATAAATGTTCAGGGGGAGAGCCTCTTTCAATTGAAAGCAAGTTCTGTTATGAGGGGACATGGGATGAGGGTGAAGGGAGATAGATTTAGGAGTGATATGCGGAAATATTTCTTTACGGAAAGAGTGGTGGATCCGTGGAATAGCCTCCCAGTGGAGGTGGTAGAGATGAGGACGGTATCTGAATTCAAAAAAGCATGGGACAAACACAGAGGATCATACATACATACACACACTTCACTGTAAAAGTGGTGATGGTTGGCATTCCTGCCTGCCACTTCCTTTTCTGCGCAAGCATTACTAATGTGTGCTCATTGTGCAGGCACTATTAGTGTGCTCTGAAATGATCGCACATTGTTAACGCCTATTCATTTTGCCTGTCAATGCAGGCATCAGCAGTGGAGGCTGTCTATGCAGCTAATGGGTATGTGGCTCCTTGTTGGACAGGCCAGTGGTTGTATATGCTGGTGCTGTACCTGCAATGTAAGATGAAATTTACCCACAAGAACATGCTATAAATGATCCACTACTGTGACTTGAACCAGCAACCCTCATATACACCCTGCCCCTGTGCGTGTAGCCACAGAGCTGCCTTTTGGGTTTAGCAACCCATGGGTGTATATGTGGTTATTCTCATGGTGGATGCAGCCATTCAGAGGGGTCTGCCCATGTCTGCTGGTAGCTCTGCCTGTCTGACAAGGTGTGTTCTGCAGGTGTGCAAAGGAGACGTGTTGTTCATTCTGTATGCTGCACTGGCTATCGATGCTGCTGGTGGAACTGACATTCCTGTCTAACACATGAGATATGTCCACTCAGGGGGACAGCCCAGGCGACAGGCACACACACAATGCATGGCATGTTGGTACAAGCAGAACTAAAGGCAAAAATCACAGCTTTCGCAAAATTCAAAAGCTTGCAAACAGAAGAACGCAGACATGAATACAGGATCAAGCTCAAAGAGTCTAAAAGAGAAATAAGGATAGCAAAATCAAAGGCAGAGGAAAAGATGGCTAAAGATGTTAAGGGTGGCGACAAAACTTTCTTCAGGTATATTCGGGAAAGGAAGAAGATCAGAGTTGGAATTGCAGGACTCAGAAGTGCTGGGAAAGGACTCGTGGAAAGTGACATTGAAAAAGCAAAATTGCTAAACAAATACTTCTGTTCTATTTTTACTAAAGAAAATCCTGGAGATGGACCAGCTGTGACTCCCAAATATAAAAATGGGAATGAAGTAGATACCACACCATTCACAGAAGATGAGGTGTTAGAATAACTTGCTAAACTGAAAGTGGACAAAGCCATGGGACCGGATAGGATACATCCCAGGACACTGAAAGAGCTCAGAGAGGTTCTTGCAGGACCATTAAAGGATGTCTTCAACAGATCCTTGGAAACAGGAGAGATTCCTCAGGACTGGAGAATGGCTGATGTTGTACCTCTACACAAAAATGGTGACAGGGAAGAAGTGTCAAACTACAGGCCTGTGAGCCTTACCTCAGTGGCGGGAAAAGTAATGGAGGCACTCTTGAAAGAGCAAATAGTGAACTTTCTCAAAACCAACAGGTTGCAAGATATGAGGCAACATGGTTTTACCGAAGGACAGTTTTGTCAAACAAATCTGATTGAGTTCTTTGACTAGGTGACCAAGTAACTAGATCAGGGGCATTGTTCCCTCTAAGCTGTGCGCATGTGCGTGCGTGCTCACACCCCTCGCCGAGCGAGCGCACATACTTTATAACAGAGCGCACAAAAATTACGGTTCTGATTCTGATAGAAAACAACACAGATGTCTTAAAATTTAAAAGTTGTTGTGTATTTACGGTTTTCCCAAGTTCTACAATATTTTCTAGTGCAGTCAATGTGGTGTACATACTGTATTCTGACGTGTAGTCAAATTTTAAAGTATATAACTCCGAGTATCGTTATGTGGCGCACAAAAATTTAACCTTCCTTCAAAAGTTGCACAGCTGATATTTTATGCGCACATAGCCTACAGAAAATTAGAGGGAACATTGATCAGGGGCATGCAATGGATGTCATCTACCTGGATTTCAGCAAAACCTTTGATATTGTTCCTTATAGGAGGCTTGTCAATAAACTCAGTAGCTTGGGGATGGGTCCCAAGATGGTAAACTGGATTAGAAATTGGTTGACTGATAGACAACAGAAGGTGATGGTACATGGAGCTCACTCGGATGAAAGGAAGGTGATTAGCAGAGTGCCCCAGGGTTCGGTCCTGGGCCTGGCACTGTTCAATGTATTTGTGAGTGATATTGCTGAAAGACTAAATGGAAAAGTCTGTCTTTTTGCAGATGACACAAAAATTTGCAACAGAGTGGACTCCCCTGAGGGAGTGGTTAACATGAGGAAAGATCTACAAAAGCTGGAAGAATGGTCTAATGCTTGGCAACTACGATTTAATGCGAAAAAGTGCAGTATCATGCACTTGGGTAGCAGAAATCCAGGGGAAATGTATGTGATAGGGGGCGAGAGGTTGGTGTGCACAGACCAGGAGAAAGACCTTGGTGTGATTATCTCTGATGATCTCAAGGTGGCAAAACAGTGCGACAAGGCAGTGGCAAAAGCCAGGAGGATGTTGGGCTGCATAGAAAGAGGGATTACCAGCAGAAAGGAAGAGGTACTTATGCCACTGTAAAAGTCACTGGTGAGACCTCACTTGGAATACTGTGTTCAGTTTTGGAGACCATATCTTGCAAAAGATGTAAAAAGACTGGAAACTGTTCAGAGGAAGGCGAGAAAAATGATTTGGAGCCTGCGTCAGAAGCCTTATGAGAAGAGACTTGAAGACCTAAATATGTACACTTTGGAGGAGAGGAGGAACAGGGGAGATATGATTCAGACCTTTAAATACTTAGAGAAATAATGAACAAATAATCCTCTTCCAAAGACGGGGAAGCTGTAAACCTAGAGGGCATAACATGAAGCTGCAAGGTGGTAAATTGAAAGGCAATGTCAGGAAATACTTTTTCACTGAAAGGGTGGTGGATGCTTGGAATGCCCTCCTGATGGAAGTGGTGGGGGCAAACACGGTGATGGAATTCAAAACAGCATGGGATAAACACAGTGGATCCCTTTACAGCAACAGGATAAAAACAAAATAAATGGTACCATCTAACTTCTGAACCATCTAACGTCTCAACAAATAGGGCTATCCTACATGGAGTGGTGGGTTCACCCCTAAACAAAGACATGGGGAGGGGTGGCCTGCACAGAGCGACAGGTGCACCTACTCTTGCCATCTTGCTGGGCAGACTAGATGGACCATGCTGGTCTTTATCTGCCGTCATTTACTATGTTACTATGTTACCTGGTGGGTACTTGTGCAGCAGTAAGGCTATGAAGTCACATCTTGCAGATGGACTTGGCTGTTGTGGACTTGGCTGTTGGTGACTGGGTTTGCTATTTTTGAGGGGTCCTTGGTTCTCTCTAGAGTATCTTGCTATCTGAACACAGAACTAAAACTGGTGTCCACACTGTAGTTACCTCCCATCTTGCAACTGCATCCTACTCCTTGCTTGTCTCCCTCAGAGTCATTTCTCTCCCCATCCATCAATGCAGAGATCTGCTGCACGGCTCATCCTCCTCCACTCCCGAGATGCTCATATCACCCCTCTCCTGATATTTCTTCACTGACTTTCTATATGTTTACTTATCCATCTCAGACATCTTCACCTAGCCTATAAATGCATCCCCTGCACTGCCCCTCAGAACCTTTCCTCTCTCCTCTGTCTCACAATCCCTTCCTGCAGACCACTCTTCCTCTGCCTACTCACTCTCTATGCCCTGGTCTTCTACTGCCATCTCCAGCCTTCCCTCCTTTTACCTTGCTGCTCCTAATGCCTGGTGCAAACGTCCTCTATCCTTACATCATGTCTCATTTGTCTCTTCTTCATATCCATGCAGACGGCATACCTCTTTGGGGCTGCTGTTGGATCCTTCTCTCATGTTTCCCTGGTGTCTTCTCCCCCTATTGTACCCTTCTTTCTCTTTTAGTGTACTGTCTTTTAGTGTAGTGTCTGTCATCACTTGATAGGATGCTCTTCAGGCACGGACTATCTTTCTATGTGTTTGTCCAGTGCTGCGTATGCCTTGTAGCACTTCACGAATGATGTACAGTAGTAGTACCACTGTTATTATCTTGCAGGGAAGGTTGCTAGGTGGGCATTGTGCCTCTGACATGCCTTGTTCTCCTATTGTGTGGTACCCCTTCCACCACAGCCATATGTCTCCCACACATGCATATATCCACTCACTATGTGCTGGTGGAGGGCATTGCGATCCACAGCACAAGCACTTCACACTGTTAATTGGACCAGTTCCATGGTCTAATGGTGATTGTGGGCAGTTTGCTGGCTGCTGCATCCCTCCCTGCCATTGTGGCAGAGCCACCAGGTCATTGCTGCAGACAGCCTCCCTGCTGTTGCATCCGTGCAGCTGTGCCCATCAGGGCGTTCATGCCCCCCCCCCCCGGCTACCGGGGTTTGGGCACGCATCTTGTTACGTCCAACCTCAGTGGTGTGGGATCATCAAGTGCTCCCACTGTTCCTATGGCTGGATTGTTTGCCTTCACAGTGACTCAGGCAACTGTGGTGGCACACGCAACACACTGGTCCATGTCAGAGCCTTTGTCTGCTACTGGCGGGAGGTGGCACAACACCCTCTGCCATCGCACCCACATCATGGTGACATGACAACATGATGTCAGTGGAGGTGGGGTGTAGTGCTGGCCCATTCAATGGGCAGGCTAGGCAGGCGCCTGTGGAGACAGGTCCATTTGGGGCATCAGAGGCATACATGCCCAGTGACACTGTCCCCCCACCCAACTGCCATTGCTGCTTCCCCCTCCCCAACTACTGCCACTTCTGTCTCTGGTGGGGAAGATGGATGCATGCAATACCAGCATTTTCAAGGGTGGCTGCTTTTTTACTGACCCCTTTAGGGGTACTGCCACTGCCGCAGACAGACTGCCCTCCAGAGACATCTTTGGCAGTAGTGCAGGTGGGAGCCAGCAGGGGTATCTTTCTATGGTGCCAGGGCCCTTAGTCAATCCCACCATTGTGTGTCACGTTTTCAACAGCAGCAGCTTGTCTGTGTGCTACCACTGTCACTGTGAGGTCATGCCGGTGATCACAGCTGTGCCCCCTGGGCAGCTGCACGGTCATCCTTCCGTGCCAGCAACTCCCACTGAATGACCCAAGTGCCACCTTCTTTGCCCCATTTGTGCCATCAGAATAGTGCCCTTTTATACTTGGGCATTATGTTGTTGCTGCTAATGGAGCACTACTATCCATGTCTTGGGTTCTCCAATCTGTGCATCACATTGCAGACATTAAAATAGTCTCTCCCCCCTCAAAATACCCCCTTTCCACAAGGTTTTACTTGGCATTAGGGTTCCCAGCATTAAAGGGCACTAACATAACAGGCATTAAAGGAGCACCCACTACCAACACCCACTGTGTGCTCCGTTAACTCCCACTCTCTGCCTCCTGTTCCCCTAATGCTGTGGAAGCTTTTAACGCTTGTTATAGCAGTGTTCTCACAGCGTCAAGGGAGCAAAGGTCCGATTACAGGCATTAACAGGACACTTGCTCCCTTAATGCCCTTTAGCAGACATACCCCAGAGTCCATCAGGTTCCTTTTCATGGGCTAAAAGATGTCGTGGGGATCTAAGGGTGGTTAATCTAGCCCATATGTCCGTATTACAGTGTGGAGCAAACTGCAGCTCCTGTCCCGATGGGAAGGGGAAGACCTATTCTCAAGGCTCTACTTTGCTGGTTTCCTTCACTCTCCATGTTTTCCTCTTCTTTATAGCCAAAAACACATAGTCCAGTCTGGGGTTTTGATTAAAAACTCCTTTACTGCAGCTCATTAAAAGCAGTGCAAAAATAAAATAGCACAAAACATGTTCTTTTGTAAGGCAGATGACTTCTTTTTGTAGACTTTCTTGTGGGTATCCTCCTCCTCAAAGTCCTCTTCTGATTCTTCTCCTGGTTTTTTATCTAGCCCCTTCTAAATAGATGACCTACTCTTTGCTCTCTCCACTGAAAACCTTTTTCCAGCATCTGTAGAGAAGCTGTCAGGACACATGCTTTCTTTCTCCTGTCTCCAGCCATGGAAATGGACCTGGGAAGGCATTCAATAACTTTTCTGCTGTTTAGCTCTGAAGCTTACCTGGCAAGGCACAGACTTACTTCTTTTCTTATTCTGCTGAGGGATCCCAACTCCTGGAACTTTCTCCCAGCTTCTTCTTTGATGCAGACCTAGCTTCTTCCTCTGCCCAAGCTCTTACTGACCTTTGAATGGGAACTCTCCTCCTTTTTCTTTGCAGTAAAGCTCCCATTATGGGCTCAGACAATGGCTTTTATACTTCTTTGCTATTCTGAAAATGGAAACACACCCAGCTAGACTATGTCATAACTTCTCCTTCATTCCACAGGAAGGGGTTCAATTATTCACTGAAACATAATGGGCAATTGGGATTTCGGGAGCTCTAGTACATATAATATCAAATTACCATAAAAACCAGGAATGAAAGCTACTCAAAACCATTGCATGCCATGCCCTCTTCCTTTGCCATTTGTAATTCTTTTTGTCTAAATATTTCCAAATATATTCTGCATTTACCCTAATTATTCACGTTCCTCTTTGAGTTTTTCACAAGTTTAGGAGATCATATACCAAAGCCTGGGAGTACTAAAAGCGAAAGTGTTTCGAAAGAAATTCTATAAGAAAAAAAATGTGCACTTCTTAGTCCTCGGAAAACAAAACAAATCAAAGGGCCCTTAGGTGTGGTAGGTTTTTGTACTTAATGCACGTTTAGCAGTAAAACAAACATGACTTAAGTACAAAGCCTCTACCAGAACTGTCGGGGCACGATCAACATGTTCCCAGCAGTTAATGTGTGCATGCATACCCTAACCCATGGCACAATTATAAAGAATGCACCTAGCTTCACCCTATTGATGTAGCACTAATTGCAGCATTGATAATTCCTCATCATTAACTGCAAAGTGCTCTTCACAACCAATCTCTCTCCCTAACCCGCCCCTTCACCACCCCAGAGTGTAATTGGCAGCTTGCGAATCAGCACACAGTAACTGTCATGCCACCGCAATTACTGGGCATGAAAACGCATGCTAACTGCTTAGCACATTTTAGCAAAAGGGCCCCTGAAGTCATAAATTTCTGCTATGTTTAGAAAAAGCTCATAAAGAAAATCCAAGCGCATCCCTTTTGTCCTACCCAGGAACTCAAAATGAGAGATTACTGTCAAAATGTGCTCGAAATGAGACAAACAAGTTGCAATTATGCCTACAAAAGCAGTCCTAGCATATATGCTTCTATCTAGTTATTGTTTTAAATCTTGGTGACTCACAGTTTACTTTATCTTGAGCGCTGCCTGAGCAAACAAACGAAGTTCTATGGAGCTGTCACCCTTCCCAGTGAGAACCTTCTGTGGGATCACGAGGCTCAGCGAGGGCTGTTTGCTTACTGATTTCATCAGGGAACAATTAAACAGAGCAATAGATCTTATCGCAGCGAGTTTGTAGTACAAAATGTATATATGGCCAAATGAGTTCCTATGCCTGCCTGTAAAATAACTTCACTGCTGGTATACACCTGCTGTTACAGCATCTGGCTTCTCAAATGTTTCTACTATATCTGTTTTATATTGTGGTACTTATAACCTGATGGGGAAAAACATTTTTATTTCTGTTTAACTTATTTCTTTGTATTGCTCTCAAGCCTGTCTAATTCAGGTGTTCGACTGTATAGCTGTACATTCAAGAACAAGGATTTTTCTGTAGGCTTACTCATGTCACTGCTTTCCCTTGGGGGTAGATTATGAGGAACTGAATACTGCAATAAGTTAACACAACCATATGTGAGCTGAAAAGAGCAATGGGCAAATACGCTGACTCTGCATTTAGTACTGCAATGTTTGCTGACAGATTGGTATATCATCGTTGGTTTACCTTACCTAACTGATCCTGCAAATCTCAAGGGCGGTCCAGGGTCAATTTATTTAGCTGACCCATGTGATGCAAACAAAGTTGTCACTTGCCTCTCACTAATAACTTTTATCCCTGAAGGTTCACAGTTTTATAGGCCCACCTGCATATAATGGTAACAGGTCTGCCACACAGTGAAGGGACACTATAAAGAGACCCACCAAAGTCTGACTGGGCAAAAAATAATTTAAAGGCATTATAATGCAACTAAATTATTTGAAAACCCATTTCATATAGAATGTTGACATCAGAATCAAGATATCCAGGTCAGAATATGCTCAGCTCCAGTGGTATTTTACAAAAGTCTCTTTCTCTCTCCCTTCCCCCCAGCCACTTCCTTCCACTCTGTCTCCCCAACCCCAGAAGCCAATCGCCGCCAACCCTATCTCATTTTTCTCTTCTGCCTGTCCTGCAGGCAACCTGTAATGGGCTCACGGACCCCTAGGAGCCGCTATTATAAAATAACCTCTATTATGTGAGAGGAAAAACAATGCTTTATGCAATCCAAAGCCTAGATGTAGGCAGCCTAAAATGAGCTTAAAATGAAGAATTCTCTTGTGCTAATTTTTTGGTTCCATAACTTACTATGTTCAGTTATACAGCAAATGCTTCTAGATAAAGAGGTCTATACATTAAAACTCACAAGAGCCTGACTATGCATCTTGCCAAAATGTTCACGTGTATGATAAAATTAGACTTAACATGTTCTGTAAAAATTGCTGCCAAAGGGCATAGTACAACTTGTCCTTAATAGTACAGTCTCAGAACTAGAGTGGCTCTGATCAACACAGAAATTTTTTAACCTCTACATTAGCTGTGGCTCAAAATTTCTCTTACTAACCTGACCTTTCACGTTGGGCTGGTTAGCATAGGAGACTTTGGGCCACTGCGCTTAAGGAAACATTTAACACCTGATCCGAGACAGATTTGAATTATTTACCTTTACTGACCCCATGACAAATAGTGAGTGGAGGATTGCATACCTATAGGCCTGGTAGGGCCTCATTTGCATATGCTACTCCCTCATCTACATGCAGATAAGTGCTGATTTTAAATCTCTTAGATCACGTTAATGTGCTGGGTCCATTTTAATGTGTGCATAAAGACCTAATTGCACAGCGCAATGTTTTTAGCATGCACAAAAGGCCCTTGCCATTCAAATTAACCCTCATTGCATAAGCCCCACAGTGTCTTCAGTTACAGTAACGCATAAGGAGAATTAGTGTCTTGAAAAAATAAAAAAGAACTCTAATGCTAGGTTTCCATTTAAACATTCTAAAAGCAAGCAGAAAGTCTGAAGGATGAATAGCAAGAGATGCTCTAAACATAATGGAATGCTTTCAAAACGTACGTCTTGCCGTAACAGATCTGTCTGACTAGAAGTGCGGAGCAGCATGAAATAAACATAGAGCTATTACAGAAAACAAATGCAGAATCATTATTAAATATTTATGTAGCAGTTTTATGTCACAAAGAGTGAGCTAGAGAGAGGATCTAGTCCAGAGTCAAGAAATGGGTAAAATAAAGAAGCATGAAAGAGACACACTAGTATATGGGCTGCGCAGCAAACTTTACTTTTAAAAGCTGTTCAGACATGGAGCAGCTGAGGTCATTTATAACATGATAAAAACTACTGTCCCAAAGCAAAAATGGCACAGTTCATTTCGACTAACACTGAAGTAGCTTGACTTCTGCTTAAATTTGGCTCAAGGCATAGTTTATGAAAAGTATTTCAGCCTGCTAGGAGTTTCATCAGTAATGCCTCAGGACTAGCCGTTACATCATGTAGCTCTCTCCCTCTATGGTGCGTTAACCTATAGTAAACATGCCCCTATATTTTACACTAGTTCATGTATTTGGAGTGAAGATGATGGCCCTTTTGGTGGCGGAGTTGGATGTTCTCCCTGCATTTTGGTTTTCCATTTACTGGGTATTGTTTTGCACTGAGAGGCCAGTCTGTTGAGGAATTGTTCTTAACAGGAGCGTGCACAGTAGATATTTTCATGTCAGTTCAGCTTTTTGTTTGTCCTTTTCTGTTGTTTCATTCATTTTCATTCGCTTCAAAGAAGACTTCCAATACACACAGCAACAATACACACCTAATTAATTATACCCAATTATATCAACTGTAAATAAATTATGCATGTCCTGCATGTACCCCTTCCTATGTTTCTAAATGTGTTCTCTGTAATGTTCTGTTGAAGTTGCAATGTAAACCGCTTTGATACTACGAAAGGCGGTATAGAAATCTTGTTAAATAAATAAATAAAAATAAAATTGTGTTTGATGTTTATCTTTATCTTTATTTATGAATATGATATACCACCTTTCCTTTAAATAAATAAAATAAACATCAAATTAACAAAAAATAACAAAACGTCACAACAAAAGGAGCAATACCCCACCATGGCCTCCTCCATGTCTTCCCCTGGACTCCACTTACCTCATGTAGTAGCTCAAATGGGGTAGGAGTGATCCTCAGTCTTTTCTGCCCCATCAGGTGCCATCTTCAAAATGGTCATTTGCAGAAGCCATTGAAGACGGATCCTGTGGCACTTCTGTCCCCATTCTTTCTTGGTATATAATCCTTCTTTGCTGTGTCAAGCATCAGTGCCAGTGCAGATGATAGGAGACAGGTTAAGACCCTAATATAAAGCAGTGAATATGATGGAAATATGGGATGTTTTACGGTTGACGCAAAGATTTGAATCGGCAGACAGTTGGTACATTTCCTTGTTTGGCTCACTGTTGAGTATGACTGCACCGTGACACAACCTCCTGGTTTCAAAGTCCAATGGAGGAGAGGGGCTGCACTCAGAGTCAGAGTGCCTCTGAGAGCGCAAGAGAAGGGCAGCAAGCACTCACTGATTGTGAGTAGCAGCAGCCGTCACTGGTATAGGCTCATAGTGCTTGAGATAACAACGTTGGCCAGTGCCTACTACACAGAGTAAGGCAGCATCTCTTTTCTTTAAAATTCAACTACCACAGTTTTAACAGAACTTATTCCGGAATATCACAAACATTGTTAGGTTGCCTTACTATTGGCATTTCATGATGAATTTTGACTGGTGGATTTCAATGCCAGGTCATCGTAACAGAGTAACGAAGCAAATAACAGCAGATACAGGCCAAAATGGTTGATCCAGTCTATCCCATTTTGGATATATGCACATTTCCATCTCCACATACAGCCTAACACCGACTTTCCCTCCCCTTTGCCTCCTACGTAGCCTCTTGACTCTTTTCCTATTACTGCCCACCCTATATGCCCAAGTAATGCCCAAAATCTGCCACAGGGATACCCTTCACCACCTCTACCAGTAGCCCATTTCAGAATTTGCCATCCTCAGCTTTGCTTCTTATAAGATCAGTACTAAAGCCAATACTCGGGCTCATTTCTCGGACTCTATATTGTCTAACAAATTATATTGTTTAATCTTTTTTACTGATTATGAACCTTTTGAAGTAATCTTATAAAGTCCTTCCTTCGTGTAGGTCACCGCATCTGGACCCAGTGCATGCACACATGCTGTTATCTATGTGGGAACATAAGAGCAATAGCATTCTGTGCAGAGACTGGCATTGCTGTTATGCGCCATGCAGGATTCCAGCACATGCCTATAGGTGCTTTTTGTGCACAGGATACAGGTGCTGCTAACATAGTCACGTATGCATAAGCCAAGCTTGCTTTCCGTGTTTAGTGCAGACTTTTTGCACATATCTTATTTGCATGCTGTTTGCTTACAGCATTGCTGAGCATAACTTCTGTGCTAAATGTGCATCAAGAAACCCTGCACTGGAGCTTTAGCGCTGGGCTGTTGCACAGAGTTTCTGCATCGAGCCTTGTAAGATGTTTGAGATGAACGCAAGTTAAATAATCATAAAATGAGATACTAAGATTTTGGAAGATTCAGCTATGGGCGTCTGGATAGCAGAGTAAGCAGGTAAGTTACTTGGTCAAACTCTTTGAGGTATGTTTACTAAACCGCAGCAGCGGACTCTGTGCGATATCGGAGCAGCGGCTCCAATAACACACGGAGTCTGCTACCGCGGTTTAGTAAACATACCCTTTGAAAATATGGTGAGTTGTAGTTCTTTTTATAGTCATGGAGCCCAATTCCTGTAGGGGTATGTCCGGTTTGTCCGGATGGCCCCAGGCAAGAGGGGCTCATTTGGACCCTATTCTGGTCCATGGGAACAAAAAATTCCCGCAGCAGCCAGAATTGGGCCCAAGGATAGTCCAGCATGCCCCTGCCTGCCTGCAGGGACATCTTTCCCGCAGGCACCCTTGGCCGCCATGGCTCCTCCCCGCCCAAGCTCCTCCCCACCCAAGCTATGACTGGCCAGCCAGGGCCTGGTTCGGGTGGCAGGGAACCCCTGCACCTGGCCCCAACCCCGGGGGGGATTCCCTGGGCCCGATCGCAGCGCATCTCTACAGGCCCAGCAGTACATACAGGGTTGTGACCTGAATCGGCCTTGTATGTGCTGTCAGGCTGACCTTCTCCCACTCTGCCCCGCCCCTGCCCCCTCCTGTCCCCCACCGGTTCTCCCTGTCTTAAAGCACAGGACGTGTGGGGAGGGCAGGAGGGGGAATAGGGTCCAGACGGCTTGCGGGACTGACCTCCATAATTTTTTAAATGACATCTATTTAAATATATTTACATGCAGAAATTATGCATGCAAATTCATTCTAAAATTTTGTCCTCTGTTTTTTCCAGCTTTTTGGAGGTCAGCAGCCTCCTTTTAGGATACTCTACATACTAATGACTAAGAATCGTGTTGCAAAGCAAAACATGGAAGTAGACACAAGGCACGGCAAAGTCAAATTGACTGTTTATTTCAAAGGTGTGTAGAAAGACCCAACTCAGCTGAGTTTCAGCAAACCTGCCTGCATCAGGAGTCTAAAAACATAAATATAACACCTACAAAATAACATATCAAAATAAGAGAAACCATTAAAAATTAATACAAATTAATGCACAGGTCTAATCAAATTCAAAATATGCATGTACAAATTGTCATGCATATTGCAACAGACAAGAAATATAATAAAATCATAAATATAATTTTCAAAGCAAAAACAGCATAATGGCCACTTTACCAATGCCGGTAATCAATACATTTCTAATAATGCAATAAAATGATTGCTCATGGAATGATCCTAAAAAATATAAATAAATAAATAAAAGTAAAACATCCGGAAATACAGGAGGACTCAATTAACAAATCGTTTTGAATGTGAACATAAAGCAAAAAGCTGTCACAGTCAGAAAGGACAACTAGAGAATGAGCACATACACAGAATAACTTATAGGAGACCAAGAAATGCTTCCTTGAGCCACCTGACATGAAGCATCATACTTCAAAACTATGCAAACTGGCCAATTGATTCGAGAAAATACAAAGTAGGAATAAAAAAGGGCCTGTGCATAGTCACTGCAATAAAAACAAAGAAACCAAATAATGAAAGAAGCACTGTGCTCTGCCTTAAAAATACCATGTGCATAAAAAGTAATGTGTATTTTTCTGGGGTCCATAGTGGAGAATGATTCCAGGCATTGGTATATACAAACAGCCACCTGAATAGCCACCGAAAGAAAACGTAGAAATCAATGTTTTAGATAGCCATGGAGCAGGAATTTTGGGGGGCATTCCTTCAGATTCTATGTGTGAATCTATTTTAGAAAGGCCATACATATTCAAAAAGGCAAAATTAAATGCTGGAATTTATTCCTGCTATAAATCACAGACAAGGGGGCTTGTTTACAAAGCCGCGGTAGTGATTCGCGATCGTTATCGGAGCCGCGGCCCCTGGGCCGCGGCTCCGATAACGATTGCGAACCGCTACCGCGGCTTTGTAAACAAGCCCCAAAGTCTCAGTATCTTCTTTTTTTTTTAGCTGGTTTATTGTGGGGTATTTCTTGGAAATTTGCTTGTGTTTAGTGTTCCCTTATTGCCCTTCTCCATTACTCTTGTTTTTATCTTTCCCTTTCAGTTCTCTGAAACCCTCCCTTTCTCCTTTCTCCTTTCTCTCTCTCTCTCTCTCTCTCTCTCCCTCTCCCATTACCTGTCTGGTGTCCTTCTGTTTGTTGGTGGTTAGGCTTTGTATTTCTGTGCTTGTGTGATGTGTTGCCCCCTCCCTCTTTCTCTGCCTACTCCTATTTTGTTTGGAGTTAGCAGAGAAAGATTTGGCCTGCTTGGCTGAGTGTGGCTATGGCACTGGTAGTGGGCTCTTGGTTCATAATAAGTGCCTTAAATGACTGGTTCCTCTGAACATTTGTATTTTTGAAGGCAGATACCACAGAAGAGAGCCAGAAACAAATATCCTTATCATAGGATTTGCAGGCCAGGGATCCTGTTCCTGGGCCTATTGAAAGAAATGTGCATTAGGAGATTCCGTCTAGACATGCAGATCATTCTTCTCCTCTGCTAACTGCTTTTGGACAAACAGTGGAGACAGCCCACGCCAGTGCACCTTAAGGGGTCATCACAGCCCTTGCCTTTGTTGGCCACAGGTGGCTTCGAATCCACTCTGGTAGCAATAGCAGGCATCAGTCTGTCAGCCACCTCACTCCACATCCATCAGCTTCTGAGGGCCTTTCTCAGCTACATCACTGAGTATATTGTCATCCCTCAGGATATGTTCCATCAGCGTAAAACTATGACCCAATTCTATGAGATGGCTCATTTTCCCTTAGTGCTGGGGACAACTGATTATAGACATGTATCAATCAGAGCACCTCAAGGGGGTGAGACAGCTACTTCAACAGAAAGGTCTTTCACTCCCTCCATATACTGGTGGTTTGTAATATCCAAGATCTCATCACTGATGTCTTCCTGAACTTCTTTAGCTCCTGTCATGATGCCTACATTCTCACATTAAAAATACGTGGCGAATTTGAGAATGGCCAGATCACTGGGGGATGGTTTCTAGGTAAGCAGCCACCTCCCATATGCAAGCCACACCTCATCACTGCTCTTTTCTCTCCACAGATGCCTCTTAGTCTGCTCTGACAACACATGACCAAGCAGTACGGGCATCAAATCATAGAGAGCAATCTGCCATATCAATAGTGCCTGACTCAATTTTTTCTCTCCCTTTTCACACACAGGTGATAGAGGCTATGCTCAAAGAACCTGGCTGATGACTCCCACTGCAGAACCCCAAAATGAGACAGAGGAACATTATAGTAGGGTTCACTGGCAGAATTCTGGTCTTCTTAAAACTCTTATGCAGTCTCCAAGATGTGTGTCCTCTTTATGACCTGCCATATGTTTTGTGATTTGGCCCTTGCCCACTGGCAGCCTCCTCCAGAGGGAAGTATGCTAGAGCTGGCAGAGAGTAAAGAGGAGTCAGAGTCACCAGTGGAAGGACTAGTACAGAATCATCGCACGCTGTGAGGAATGATTTGATTCATTGGCACTTATTGTGAGCGAGTGCAATTATTTACAGTGTTGCAGGGACACTCATGCTATGGCGCCACTGACCTTCCCTCCCCCCTTCTTCCAGCCTTGTACTTTGCCATACAGGTAGTTGGAATAGGCACTACTTGCCTCTGAAAGATCTACAGACTCTTTGATCAATTAACTGTCATGCCAAGTTGCTCCAAAATGTTAGAAACAAAATAATACCTAACCAACCTAGCTAAACTCACGACACCATTAGGATAAATGTAACCCTCGAATTGTGTTGTATCAATGTTGTTAAATACCCTCATGCTAAATGTTATAAAGCTCAAAAATAATGTAATTACTCTACTATTAACACCACCTAATATGGGAAAAAGCAGGATAGTGGGTTCATCTCTATCAGACAGCACGGGGACGTCTCAGACAAATCGGCACAAAACAAATACACAATGTATCTATCAGTGCCCCGATAGCATCAATGACAGTCCACTGGCTCAAACAGTCTCTAGTTGTCGCTTTTGTAGTTTTTTTTAATATACCCACAACCTATAGCAAAATAGTAAAATATCAATTTCACTTAGCTTCACTCAATGTTCCCCAACGCCAGTTGTCTTGGTGCCATCCATTGCGTTTCACTCAATAACGTTGAGTTTCTTCAGGGGGATTTATCACTGAAAATTTAACTGATGCTGCCCACGTTTTGAATCAGAGGAATGTTTCTCGCAAAGTTCAATTGCTCAAAAAACGCCGCGCATGCCTCATTCCTCTGATTCAAAACGTGGGCAGCATCAGTTACATTTTCAGTGATAAATCCCCCTGAAGAAACTTAACGTTATTGAGTGAAACGCAATGGATGGCACCAAGACAACTGGCGTTGGGGAACATTGAGTGAAGCTAAGTGAAATTGATATTTTACTATGGGTTGTGGGTATATCAAAAAAAAAACTACAAAAGCGACAACTAGAGACTGTTTGAGCCGGTGGACTTTCATTGATGCTATCGGGGCACTGATAGATACATTGTGTCTTTGTTTTGTGCCGATTTGTCTGAGACGTCCCCGTGCTGTCTGATAGAGATGAACCCACTATCCTGCTTATTCCCATATTAGGTGGTGTTAATAGTAGAGTAATTACATTATTTTTGATAATTTTATTACTCTGAGAACAGACCTGTGGACGTCTTATAAGAGTACAAAAATGTTATAAAGCTGCCAAATGTTAACTGTAACCCAATTGTGATGTTATGTAACCACTTTAATTGTAGGATAAGGTCTGTCTAAATAAATAAATAAGACGTGACATCATTGACTGTCCTTCCGACACTGGGAGCCCAAGAGCAAGCCTGACTGCAGCAAGGGGAAGCAGCAGCTGGCAAGGATGCAGCGACAGTAGTAGTCTACCTTGCTGCATGGGAGCTTTTACTTCTCTGATTTCTTCTAATAGGCTTACTATAGCTCTCCACAGCCTCTCAGTGCCTTGTATCAGCCTCTTTGTTTGCTTGGATTATTTCTTTCAGAGTGTGATTTTTTTCCCTCCTGCAGTGCTAGGAGCCTTTCATTCTGCTGGAGGAGTTGTTCACAACAATGAGCCAGCTGTTCTTTGCTCCATGAAACTGTACCCTCTGCCACATTGTGTACTTCGATTTCAATAATGCCTTTGACACTGTTCCACACAGGCGGCTTATAAATAGAGCACCTCTAGAGCTCTATTTATAAGCGCCCTAGGGATGGAGACTAAAGAGACCGACTGGGATAGAAATTGGTTGTGTGGGAGGCAACAAAGGGTACAGGTAAATGGAGCTCACTCTGAGGAGAAGGACATTACCAGCAGTGTGCCGCAAAGATCTCTCCTTGCTTCAATTCTTTTTAACCTTCTTCTAAATGATATTGAGGAAGGACTGTTTGGTAAGGTTTGCCTCTTTGAGGATAATACCAAAATTTGCAATAGGGTAAATGCCCTTGAAGGTGTAGATACATAAGAACATAAGATATGCCATACTGGATCAGACCAAGGGTCCATCAAGCCAAGTATCCTGTTTCCAACAGAGGCCAATCCAGGTCACAAGTACCTGTCCGGTTCACAAAAGGTACACAGATATCATGCTGCTTGTCCAAGTAGTAGATTACCCAAGTCCTCTTTAATAATAGAAACATAGAAACATGATGACAGAAAAAGACCACATGGCCTATCTAGTCTGTCCTTCCATATCAACAACTACAACAGTCCACTTTTTACCTTTAGAGATCCTCTGTGTTGGTCCCATGCTTTTTTGAATTCAGTTACTGTCCTCATCTCTACCACCTCCACTGGGAGACTACTCCATGGATCCACTACTCTTTCCGTAAAGAAATATTTCCGCATATCACTCCTGAATCTATCTTCCTTCACCCTCATCCCAAGTTCCCTCGTAGCAGAACTTGCTTTCAATTGAAAGAGGCTCTCTGCCTGAACATTTATGCCACGGAGGTATTTAAACATCTCAATCATATCACCTCTATCCCGCCTTTCCTCTAAGTTGTACATATTAAGATCCATCAGTCTGTCCTCATATGCTTTATAATGAAGCCCACTAATCATTTTAGTAGCCACCCTCTGCACCGACTCCATCCTGTTCACATCCTTTTGAAGGTGCAGTCTCCAGAACTGCACACTATACTCCAAATGAGGTCGCACCAAAGACTTATACAGAGACATTATCACCTCCTTTTTCTGCTAGCCATTCCTCTCCGTATGCACCCAAGCATCCTTCTAGCTTTTGCCGTCGCCTTTTCTACCTGTTTAGCTACTTTAAGATCATCAGACACAACCACGCCTAGGTCCCGCTCTTCTTTAGTGGACAAAAGTACTTCACCTCCTATACTGTATTGCTCCCTTGGATTGCTGCAGCCCAAATGCATGACCTTACATTTTTTAACATTAAATCCCAGCTGCCAAATTCTAGACCATTCTTCAAGCTTAGCTAGATCCCTCCTCATGTTATCTACACCTTCCTGGGTGTCTACTCCATTGCAGATTTTGGTATCATCCGCAAAGAGGCAAACCTTACCCGACAGCCCTTCTGCTATATCACTAACAAAGATGTTAAAAAGAATCGGACCAAGGACAGATCCCTGGGGCACACCACTGGTAACATCCTTCTCCTCAGAGTGAGCTCCATTTACTTGTACTCTTTGTCGCCTCCCACCCAACCAATTTCTAACCCAAGCAGTAACTTTAGGGTCCATCCCTAGGGTGCTCAGTTTGTTTATAAGTCGCCTGTGAGGAACAGTGTCAAAGGCTTTACTGAAATCTAAATACACCACATCTAGAGCTCTCCCTCGGTCCATCTCTCTGGTCACCCAGTCAAAGAAATCAATCAGATTTGTCTGACAAGACCTGCCTCTGCTGAATCCATGCTGCCTCGGATCCTGTAATCCGCTGGACTCCAGAAACCTTACTATTTTCTCTTTCAGCAGCGTTTCCAATAATTTACTCACCACCGAAGTTAAACTAACCGGCCTGTAGTTTTCAACCACATCCTTACTTCCACTTTTGTGTAAAGACACCACATGAGCCTCTCTCCAGTCCTTTGGCACCACTCCCGACTCCAACGAGGCATTGAAAAGGTCAGTCAGTGGAGTTGCTAGAACGTCCCCAAGTTCCCTCAGTATTCTAGGGTGTATCCCATCCGGTCCCATCGCTTTGTCTACTTTAAGTTGAGCTAGTTTCTCACGAACATAGTCTTCTGAAAATTGTTCAAGATATCCCTCGCTTTTGTTCCTATTTGTGGGTGTTTTCTGAGGTCCTGTTCCTGGTTCTTCATCTGTGAACACAGAACAAAAATATTTGTTAAGCAATTCCGCTTTATCCTTATCAGCTTCTACATATTTCCCCCCTGCACCCTTGAGTCTGACAATACTACTTTTGCCCTTCCTCTTCTCACTAATATATCTGAAAAATGTCTTATCCCCCCATTTTATTGCATTGGCTATTTCCTCCTCCTTTTGAATCTTTGCCTTCTTGACTACTTTGCTTGCTTCTCTAAGTTTTTCCAAATACAGATGCCTGTCTTCCTCTCTCTGTGATCTCTTGTATTTCATGAAGGCCTCCCTCTTTTTCTTCACTTTTTTAGCTACTTCCTTTGAAAACCATAGTGGTCTCCTTTTCCTTTTGCCTTTATTTACCATTTTAACAAAAAGGTTGGTTGCCCTTAAAATAGTTTATGGACATTTCCTCCAGAAATTTGTCCAAATCTCTTTTAAATCCAGCTACGTTAACAGCTTTTACTATATCCTCTGGTAACAAATTTCAGAGATTGATTATGCGTTGAGTGAAAAAATACTTTATCCATTAGTCTTAAATGTGCTATAGTGTAGCTTCATTGTGTGTCCCCGATCTATTTTTACGCTTTCCATGCCATTCATTATTTTATAGACTTCTATCCTATTTCCCCTCAGCCATCTCTTTTCCAAGTCGAAGAGCCCTAACCTTACAAGCCTTTCCTTATAAGGGTATCCTTCCATCCTCTTTACTATTTTTATTTTTGCTCTTCTCTGTTCTTTTTCTAATACTGTGATATCCTTTTTAAGATATGGTGATCAGAATTGCACACAATATTCAAGGTATGGTTGCACCATGGAGTGATACAAAGGCATTATAAAGTTGTGGTCAAAATTATTGGCACCCATGCAGTTCAACTCATTAATGTCCAATATCTCCTACAAAAAAGTGGCCAGTGAAATACCTTTGGACCTGTCACGGTTCACAGACAACCATGATTGTGATGTAATTATACAGGGGTATGCCTTATTCAGGAAGGTCAGGGTCGGAAGAAGGGGAGGTGGAGTGGCACTATATGTCAAAAATAATATTAAAGCTATAGAATTATAGGGCTTACCAATGGGGAAAGTGTTTCCGATATAACAATGGGATATCATCTCGCATCCAGTGAACACCTGATGGTATGGTTCATTATTAGAACTAGGGCTGATAAAATCCATTCAAAAGCGAGGGTCTGAACTTTAGGAAGATTAACTTTGCCAAGATGGGACAATACCTCAAAGAGTCATTAGTGAGATGGGTACAGCTCGGGGATGTAGAGAAACAGTGGGCAAAACTGAAAGGGGATATTTTAAGGGCAACAACCCTTTTTATTAGAAAGATAAATAAATATAAAAGGAAAAGGAGGCTGCTATGGTTCTCAAAAGAAGTAGCTGAGAAGGTGAAGAAAAAGAGGGAGGCCTTCATGAAATTCAGAGATCACAGAAAGGAAGACAGGCTTCTATATTTGGAAAAACTTAGAGGAGTTAGCCAAGTCATTAAGAAAACAAAGGTTCAAAAAGAAGAACTAGTCAATGCAATTAAATGTGGAGATCAGACATTTTGCAGATATGTTAGTGAGAGGAGGAAGGGCAAAAGTGGTATTGTGAGACTCAAGGGTGCAGGGGAGGAATATGCAGAAACTGAAGAGAATAAAGCAGAATTGCTTAACAAATATTTCTGTTCTGTGTTCACAGATCAAAGGCCAGTAGCAGGACTTCAGAAAACACCCACAAATAGGAACAGAAGTGATAGGGATCTCAAACGATTTTCAGAAGTTTGTGCTCAGGAGGAACTAGCTCAACTAAAAGTAGACAAAATGAATGGTCCAAATGAGATACATCCAAGAATACTGAGGGAACTTGGGGACATTCTAGCGGCTCCAATGTCTGACCTTTACAATGTCTCTTTTGAGTCGGGAGTGGTGCCAGAGAACTAGAGAAAGGCACATATGGTCCCTTTACACAAAAGCGGACGTAAGGATGACATTAAGAACTACAGCCAGGTTAGTCTAACTTCTAGTGTTAGTAAATTGTTGGAAAGGCTACTAAAAGAGAGAATAGTGAGGTTTCTTTCGTCCAATGGATTGTAGGATCCAAGGCAGCATGGATTCACCAGAGGCAGGTCTTATCAGACAAATCTGATTGATTTCTTTGACTGGGTGACCAGGGAGTTGGAGTAAGGGAGACCCCTAGATGTGGTGTACTTGGATTTCAATAAAGCCTTTGACACCGATCTGCATAGGCGACTTATAACTAAACTGAGCACCCTAGGTATGGATCCTCAAGTTACTGATTGGGTTAGAAATTGGTTGAGTGGGAGGCGAGAAAGGGTACAGGTAAAAGGAGCTCACTTTGAGGAGAATAGTGGTGTGTCATAGAGGTCTATCCTTCGTCCTATTCTTTTTAATATTTTTGTTAGTGATATTGATGAAAGGCTGTTGGGTAAGGTTTGCTTGTTTGCGGAATACCAGGAATGAGAAGGGATCTACTATAGCTAAACTTGAAGAATGGTCTAGAATTTGACAGCTGAAATGTAATGCTAAAAAATGCAGGGTCATGCATTTGGTCTACAAAAATCCAATAAAGCAGTACAGCTTAAGGGGTGAGGAACTTCTGTCCATGAAAGAAGAGCGGGACTTTGGTATAATTGTGTCTGACAATCTTAAAGTAGCTGAACTTTGAATAATCATTTTGCCTGAAGAGCAAGTACTGTCACAAATCCAGTCTAAGAGGTGCATGTGTTTTAATAATTTATGGTTTAAACTGAGATCACTTCTCATTATAACTCGCATCTACAAATTTGATTACCTAACTTGTTATTCCCATTTCCAGGTCATTTTTAAATATGTTAAGGCAGTAGACCTAGCACAAATTCCTGGGGTTCCCCACTATTCACCTTTCTCCATTGAGAAAATTGGCCATTTAGCCTCACTCTCTGTTTTCTATCTTTCAACCAGTTCCTAATCCACAATAGTACATTGCCTCCTATCCCATAGCTTTTTAATTTCCCCAAGAGTCTTTCATGAGGGACTTTGTCAAAGGCTTTCTGAAAATCAAGATACACTATATCAACTGGCTCATTCACACCTTTAGAAAAGTATGAGATTGGTGAGACAAGACTTTCCTTGGCTAAATCAGTGTTGACTTTCTGCCACTAAACCATGATTATCTGTATGTTCAGTAATTTTGTTTTTTATAATGGTTCCTAACATGTTGCCTAATGCTGATGTCAGGCTCACTGGTCTGTAGTTTCCTGGACCAGTGAGCCAAAATGCTTCCAAAATAAATTCAGTCACACTTTACTACGTCTGGGTCACTGAGAACAAAAATGATGCTTAAAATTATTCATTGGCTCTAGTTTTCAATTTACACTACTGGGTCAGTACATACGACCTCGATTTCGGAAGTGCTAATTATATGTGAGTTATAATGGGAAGAGCTCTCAGTTTAAACCATAAATTACTAAAACACATGCACCTCTTAGACTGGATTTGTGATAAATCTATGTTTTTGTTTGGACAGTGTTTGCTTTTCAGGCAAAACAATTAATGAATGATGCAATTTGAAGGTGCTATTGCATCATACATGATATGAACTGCGTCATGTTATTCCTAGAAATCAGAGATGGTGCAATCCTAACTCAACTTAATTACATCACTCTGCAGAACAAATTGTGCAACAGTTTTTTAATGAACATGACATGCAGTAGTATTTTGGTTGTAGACTAGTCTTCTCAGTGTTTAATTTTTTTGTTTAACCAAAATGAGAGATGCCTTGTAATTGTTTGAATATGCAAATCACTTCTGCTACATTTGTGGTGAAGTGACTTTTGCATCACAAAAATACAGTATAACCACTTTGATTAAGAAAGCCTTCTATCTTTACTTTGGCTGCAAAATTGAAGATCAGGACAAGAGCTGGGCCCCATACATATGCTGCAACACTTGTGCAACAAATCTTTGCCAGTGGTAAATAGAAAAAGAAAATCCATGTCTTTTTCAGTGCCAATGATTTGGAGAGAGCCAACAAATCACATCAGCAGTGGACTGTGCAGTATCCAAACATTCCATCTGCTATACGCCCAGTACCCTACAGAGAAGGATTGCCAGTTCCTGATGCTCCAGAATCATTCTCACTTCAGTCAGGCGAGGAAGAGGAAGGAGATTAAACCATCAATGTCACATGACCCAGATTTTCTCCCATCCTCCTGCTCTGAACCATACCTCATTCACAAGGTGAACTGAATGACTTTGTCAGGGATTTGGAACTATCTAAGAGTAAGGCAGAGCTGATGTTAGGATTTCCATGTTCCTTGAACATCAAAAGGATCTTGTTATATTCTTCTTTATGGAAGGTGATCTGGTAGCCTACAACAACATCGATGGTCTGATGGCAGCCCTCAACATCAATCATCTTCCAGATGAGTGGAGACTGTTCATTGATTCATCAAAGACGACTCTTGAAGCTCTTTTGCTGCATAAGGGCAATGTTTTGCAATTGATTCCAGTTGGTCACACAGTCCATATGAAGGAAACATATGATTATTTATTTATTTATTTAACAAGGTTTATATACAGCTTTCTCATTAAGTCAAAGTCATTTACATCAAACATTAACAGCAGGGGAGCTGCTTTACATAGAACTGCTTTAGAAAGAACTGGACTGAAAATATATAGAACTGAGAACATACATAGAACTGGGTTGGGTGGGATGGGTAAGTAACAAGGGTTGGGTTGGGGTGGATGTTAACTGTTGACACCTAGATATAACATGGTGGTCAAGGTGTTAAAAGTACGTCAGATTACAGGGTGTTAGGGGCAGGGAATTGGGAGATCATGTGAATTATCCTGGTTCATCATGTCCAAAGAATTCCATGAAGAGGTGAGTCTTGAGCATTTTTCATAGTTCAGGTTTGATTTCTGCCACTCTTAGGGTTTCTGGGAAGGTACTGGGTGCAAAGAAGGTGAAACTCTGTTGCATGAATGTTGGGAGCTCTTTCTTTTGAGGGCTTGTATGGGGAGTATGTTTTGCCAGTTGCTTCGTCTTGATCTTGTGTTTGGAGATTTAATTATTAGCATTTGGAGCAGGACTGTACCAAGCAGAAATGCACCCTGTCCGACTAATGAATCTGGTGCCCCCTCTGCCTCAGGTACATGCAGTAATCATTCTTTTTGAGCTTCCTGAAGGTCTAGGGTTGATATCAGTGACCTTGCTGTACTTGTGCCCTATGCGGCCGCACCGCTTGCACAGCCCTTCATAGGCCCTGGTTTGGAGACTGGGAGCTAGTTGGTCTTGTAGTAACTTGAAAATGGTGGGGATATTTTTGGACTTTATTCATTGGGTTATTGGTAGCCAGTAGAGTCTTTTTAGTGTGGGGGTGATATGGTCTTGTTTCGGCGTCCCTGTTATTATCCTTGCCGCAGTATTTTGTTCCATTTGGAGTGGATATAGTGTTTGCTTTGAGAGGCCTTGGTATAGTATTTTGCAGCAGTCCAGTTGTGGGATGATGATGGCTTAGCACACTGTTCTGAAATTTGTGTCTAGGAGTGGAGGAGTAGTCATAGATTCTGTAGGATCCTTAGTTTATGGTATGCGACATTGGTTGTTTTTGTGATATGCAGACACATGATTAGGTGTTGATCGAGTGTAACTCCTACATATTTGACTTTGGTTTTGGTGGTTAGGATTGCATCTTCAAATGTGATTTTTAGTTGGGGGTTGAAGGTTTTGTCTCTTCCGATCTCTTGTAGTCTGGATAAAAGTATGCGGTGGGAAATTGAGTCGAATGCTGCGGTGATGTCTAGAAATATCATGATGAACCTTGTTCAGTTTTTTCAATACCTCTAATCAGCGTGTCAAAAAGGGTCATGAGGAGGGTTTCTACGCTGTGGAGTGGACGAAAGCCATGCTGTTGGGGGTCCAGTGGCGCTTGGGAGTCAATATAATCTTGGAGCTGCTGCAGTGTTACTTTTTCGATTAGTTTGGTGATCAAGGGCAGGCTGGAAATTGGTCATTATGAGCTGGATGCTGTTGGATCCAGGGTGTTTTTTTTTAAATTATAAAACAGCTGTTGAGATGCATAAACTATGACCAATATCAGTGGCAGCTTTGTGGTGATTTGAAAGTTGTTGCTTGTTGCTCAGTCTGCAGACTGGATACACAAAGTACTTCTGTTTTCTCTGTGAATGGGATAGTCGTGTGAAAGACTCCCACTACATCAAGAGAGATTGGCCACTCTGACAGTCATTGGAGCCTGGAAAGAAAAGTGTGCAGCATCCACTACTTGTTGAATCAAGGAAGATTTTGTTACCACCCATATACATTAAGCTTGATCTAATGACAAATTTTGTCAAGGCCATTGACAAAACAAAACCAGCTTTCAAGTATCTCAGCTGGAAATTTCCAAGACTAAGTGAAAAGACCTAAATTTATAATAATTTGTGATTAAAACTCTACTACTACTACTAACATGCTATATATATGCATAAAATTGAAAAAATTAGATTGCTTGGAAATAGTAGCCAATCAGTGGTTTAATTATCATTTTTGAATTCAGTGCATCAAAATCCATAAGACTTAGTAGATTTTGTCTCTGAAGCAGGCAACCTTTAATAAATTGTAGACCAGTGTCACCCCCAGAACCTTTTTTAAAAATTACCATTACACTGGCCACTCTCCAATCTTCGGGTACTACAGATGATTTTAATGATAGATCACAGATTATTGAGTAGTTCTACAATCTCATATTTCAGTTCTTTCAGTACTCTGGGATGTATGCCATCCAGTCCAAGTAATTTGCTGCTCTTTAGTTTATCAATTAGCTGTGTTACGTCTTCCCATTTATCGAGATTTGTTTCAATTCCTCTGATACATGACCTTTAAATATCACTTCTGGCATGGGTAAGTATTCTACATCTTCTTCAGTAAAGACTGAAGCAAAAAATTAATTCAGTCTCTCTGCTATGGCCTTGCCCTCTCTCAGTGTACCTTTTACCCTTACATCATCTAATGGTTCAACTGATTCCCTCACAGGTGTTTTGCTATGAATCTACATGAAAAAGCTTTTATCGGTGTTTTTGCTTCCACGGCAAGCTTTTTTTTCAAATTTTCTCTTTGCCTGCCTTATTAATGCCTTGCATTTCACTAGCCAGCATTTATGTTGTTTCCTGTTTTCTTCATCTGGCTCTTTTTTCCATTTTCTAAAAGATTTTCTCTTAGCTAAAATAGTATCTCTGACCTTACCTTTTAGTCATACCAGCTGTCATTTGACCTTTCTTCCACAGTTTTTAAGCATGGAATACATGTGATCTGGGCTTCCAAGATAGTAATTTTAAATAATGCCCAGGAGAGAGAGTCACGTGATGTGGTGAGTGAGGGTGGATGGGCGCCGCTCGAGTGCCTGGCCCCCCCCCCACTCCTCCACGCTGGTAAAATCGCTGTTTTTTATCAGTCAAGGGGCTACATATATGCTGCATAGTGGAGAGGAGGCAAAGGAACGTAAGCGGAGGCAATGGCAGCGGTGGTAAAAGTGGGCCACCGAGAGAGGGAAAAGTCTGCCGTGCAACACAAAATGGTGGAGCAGCCTCTGATGCCCAGGTTGCCAGCCACACCGGAGCTTGTCGAGAAGATCTCGCTGGCAGTGGTGAGGGTACTTTCCTCTCAATTTGAAGCCCTGAATGGCAAAATGGACTTGCTACAAACCTCGGTAGAAGCCATGGGCAGCCGGATGCAGGAGGCAGAGAACAGAATTGGACAGACGGAGGAGAGTGTGACTGAGTTGCAGCAAGAGGTAGGCCACATGAGAGCACTGCTGCAGGCACAGGAAGCCAAGCTCGATGATCTGGAAAACAGATCCCGACGTAACAATTTGCGCTTCTTGGGCATTCCAGATACCATCCTGGACAAGGAATTAAAATCATACCTGGAGGCATTGGTGGCACAGATTCTAGAAGAAGGAGAAGACGGGGACCTGGTTCAAATAGAAAGAGCATATAGAGTGGGGCCCAGGAGGTCAGGCGAAGGCCGTCCTCGGGTAGTCCTGGCAAGGTTCCTGCGCTTTCCACAGAAGGAAGCAGTGTTACGAGCAGCTAGAAAAAAAGGAACTATTTTAAAGGACAATGTCAAGCTGCGGATTGTGCAAGATTACTCGGCAGCCTTGGGTCAGCGTAGGCAGGAATACGGGCCCCTCTGTCAAAAGCTGATAGACCATAATATTAAATTTGTGGTGCAATATCCTGCTCGTCTGATTTTCACCCACGAGGGAATACCCCGGACTTTTGAGTCAGCCATGGACCCAGCTCACTACGTGGAGGAACTAACGCATAGAGCAACAGCCTCACCATGTAAACATCCCAACAGCCTGGAGAATGCGACCTGACATGTGAGAGACAAAAACGGAGCGTAGGAATGGTGGAATTTTCAAACATGGGGAACGGAAAGGCCAAGCCCATAGCTTAGGCTATCTAAGGACTCCGACGGATGAGAGTTGGTTAAGAGTTCTAGAAATATAATTCAATTGTTCTGATACATATTGTTTCTAGATTTCTAAGGTTGTTGGGGAAGTTAGATGGGGAACATTAAGGTAGGGGAGGGGAATGTACTGTGGGGAGGGTGGTATACGAGGACAGGATAATATTGTTAAGGGGATGGCAGTGGGGTAGGGACTTAGGTTGCACTGGGTTAAGGAAATAGGAATGGTGGGAGGAGTGGGGGGGGGTAACCACACACATCTTGGTGACTTCAAGAGAGAGAGGAGGGGGGTATCGTAGGCAGGATGAGGTGGAGGAGGAGGGGAGAATGTGGGGGAAATGGGGACGGGGAGGGGGCGGGAAGGGAAGAGGGGAAGAAGGGAGGGATAGAGGGAGAGAAGAGGAAGGAGGGAGGGGAGGAGAGAGGGAGGAAAAGGGTCAATTGGGGTAGGATAGGGACACATAGAAGATGTTAGGGGAGGACTTCAGGCTGGGGAGGTCTTTCCTTATGTAAATTTTTTTGCTAAGTGGTTTGAGTCTTATCGTTATCCACTGACCTGAAGATTATTTTATGGAATGTAGATGGTGTAGATAACCCTATCAAGAGATATAAAGTGCTAAGGGCTTTAGCTAGGCAAAAATGTGATATTACTATGCTACAGGAAACTCACCAGACTGCTGAGGAACACCTTAAATTGAAGAGGGACTGGGTGGGGCAAGTATGGAGGGCTCCGGCGAAGGGGAGAAAGGGTGGAGTGGTCATTTTGATGCACAAATGGATCAGATTTGTCCAGGAGAGCGAATATGTGGACCCTGATGGAAGATATGTGCTATTGTATGGGATGTTGGAGGGAAAGCCCATGGTGTTGGGTAATCTTTACAGTCCGAATGTGCTGGACTGGGCATTATATGCCCGTTTGGGCTCTCGGGTGGGGCAGATGCCAGACGTTCCTTTGATCTTGGCTGGAGATTTTAATGGGGTTCTAGACATTGAGCTGGACACGACTGGGGGGGGAGAAGATGGAGCACGGGCACAGACTACTAGAGCACTGCAGGGCAGTGAGGTGCAGATTAGTGGATCCCTGGCGTAGTGGTAGTGGCGTAGTGGTAGTGGATCCCTGGCGTTTGCTACACCCGATGGAAAGAGACTTCATTCACCAGTTACGAGCACATGGTTCGAGTGTTCGGATTGATTATGTATTGATATCGGAAAGACTTTTTGCCCAGATAGAAGACGCACAAATTGGTCCCACAGAGCTTTCAGATCATGCCTCTGTCTGGGTGGAGTTGGAATGGCATGATGTTACCTCACAGACTCGAATTTGGCGATTCTCAGTGGACTTGTATAGAGACACTGAGTTCCATATTTATTTAAAGCAGAGGTGGCAAGAGTTTGTGGTCCATAATTTATTTATTTATTTATTTAACAGTATTTCTAAACCGCCTTATCTTAATAATCAAGGTGGTATCACAGCAAGCAATCAGGTAAAGTGGGTGTGTTATACATGCAGTGAGGGTGAAACTTAGTTGTGTGTGGGCTGTGTTGTGTGCTAGATTTGTTTGAGCTATGTACAAAGTGGGCTATCTACAGTGGTGCTAAGACACATTTTATATACATACTGTTAGGAGGTATGGTGTGCTGTTATACTTTCTCTTAGGTTATGTGATGTGTCCATAGTGCTCTATGAACAGCATGGTTTTCAGCTGTTTTCTGAAGTCTTTGAGGTCTGGAGTTGCCCTTAAATTGTCCGGTAGATTGTTCCATATTGTTGGAGCAGCCATGGAGAGTGCTCTGTCTGTTGTGTCCTTGCGTGTGTGCTTGTATTCATTTGGGGTACTGACTTGGTTGCATGTTTGTCTTCTTCTAGGACATGTGCTGGTTTCTGGTTGTATGAGCATGTGGAGGCTGTTGGCTGATGTGTGCTGTTTTATCTTAAATAGGTTTATGATAGTCTTGTATCTGATGCGTGCACTGATTGGGAGCCAGTGTAGGTCCTTTAAGGTAGGTGTGATGTGCTCCTGCCTTGCAGCTCCGGATATGATTCGTGCTGCAGTGTTTTGTGCCAGTTGGAGTGGTTTGAGGGCTTGTTTCGGTAGTCCAAGGTATATCGGATTGCAGAAGTCCAGTAGTGGGGTTATCAGTGCTTGACAGACGGTACGGAAGTGTTCTGGGGCGAGGAGTGGTTTCAGTCTCCTGATGATTCGCATCTTGTAATAGGCTTTTTGGATTGTTTTGTCAATGTGTGGTTTGAGATTGAGTTTATTGTCCAGAGTAACCCCAAGGTATCTCACCTCTGATCTTATCGGTATCGTGGTACTTTGTATCTTTATGTTTGGTGGGTATATGAAGCTTTGGTTCCGCGTGATGATTAAAGCTTCGGTCTTGTTGTAGTTTATTGCGAGGTTGTTGTTTTGACACCAACTCGTCATTTGGGTAAGGCAGTCTGTTATTTTAGAGAAGTCCGGGTTGTCGATTGATATCGGGGTGTATATCATGATGTCGTCTGCGTATATTGTGTATTGAATGTTGTTCTCTTTCATAATGTTGCATATTGGTTGGATGTAGATGTTAAATAGGAGTGCTGAGAGTGCGGATCCTTGCGGTACTCCTTGTTGGACATTTATGGGTCGGGAGGTGTCGTGTCCCACCTTTACCTGTAACTGTCTTTCGGTTAGGTACGAGTGGAACCATTTCAATGTGATACCGTGTATACCAGTGTTCTTTAGTCTCTCCAGGAGCGTATTGTGGTCAACTGTGTCGAAAGCTGAGGAGATGTCGATGAAGATCATTATAATTCCCTTCCTGGTGTTGTCAATTATTCTTATGATGCTGTCAAAGAGGTAGATCAGTAGAGTTTCGACTCCATGGTTGGGACGAAATCCATGTTGGTGGGCGTCGAGTGTTTCGTGTTTGTCGATGTGTTCCTGAAGTTGTACCTGAACCGTTTTTTCGATTATTTTTGCAAGGAAGGGTATGCTGGAGATTGGTCGGTAGGCAGCTGGATCTTTTTTGTCGAGAGTAGTTTTCTTTGTGATTGGTCTTACAGAGGCAAGCTTTAGTTGCTTTGGCATGAGTCCTTGAGTGAGTGAGTCGTGTACCATTTTATGAATGGTTGGGATGAAGCTTGATTTGGTGGCTTTGACCCATGACACTGGGCAAGGGTCTGTAGGAGCAGTGCTTGTGTTGATTGTGGAAATGATGTGGGATATCTGTTCTGTTGAGGGTGAGTAGAATGTGCCCCAGGTTTTGGGGTGTACGTTCGTTCTGGTGGTTCCACTGGGAGTTGTTCGCTCTGTGGAGTGAAATTTGTCTTTGATGTGGTCGGCGAATTTCTGTGAATCAACTTGTACTTCCCCTTCTGTTGCATGCTCTTTTGTGAGGATCTTTACTATTTCAAAAAGTTCTCTGGGTTTGTTGATGGAAGTATTTATCATGTTTGTGTGGAATTCTTTCTTTGATTGGTTGATGTGTTCATTGTATTGTTTTTGCTTTGTTAGGTAAAGGTGTTGGTCGAAGGTTGTTTTGTTTTTCCTCCATCTCCGTTCAATCTTCCTGAGCTCCCTCTTTTCCTGTCGTATTTTTGCTGAGTACCATGGCTTGTTTTGTCTCTTGTTGTGGTGTTGTTTCTCGGTCCCGCCATCGGATGGTTTGGCGGCGTTAGCTAAAATGCTGTTCCAGTTGGAAACTTGTTCCTCCAGGTCCTCTGTGTCAATGTTCAAGTGTTGTATTGTGTCCTGTATGAATTCGTCCCTGTCAAAGGACTTGAATCGTCTCTGTGTGTGTGGGATGTTCGCTCTTTCGTTTGTCTGGTCCTCTTGTGATTGCAGCTTTGTCTCTATTAAGTAATGGTCAGACCATGGTACTGGGGTGATGGTGGGTGTAGAAATTAGGTCTCTTGATGTTAGGTAGCTTGAAGCGAAGATGAGGTCTGGGGATGATCCCAGTCTGTGTGTTGGTGCATTGACTATCAGTGTGAATTGAAGTGAGGTCATTGCTTGAAGGAAGGCCTCTGCATCTTTTGTATTGGCGGACTTGAGGTTGAAGTCTCTGATTAGTAGTGCTGGTTTGTTGTTTGTTGTTATGGCACAGGCTTCTTCGAGTGTGAAGGCTAGTTCTTCGGGTGGAGCGCGGGGTGCTCTGTAGGTTAGGCAGATTGCAATGTTCTTGTTCTTGATGCTAATTGTGTTACATTGCTGAGTATCTGTGAGGTTCTGTGTCTTGAACTTAAGCTTTGTTTTTGCTATTATCAGGACTCCTCCTCCACGCTTGTGGGTGCGTGGGCAGTTGTACGCTGAGTAGTTGTTCGGTACTAGTTGGTTGAGTAGTACACTGTCGGTAGGGTTGAGCCATGTCTCTGTGATGCATATTATGTCGGGCTGTCGCTCTTCTATGTGGTCTACAAGAGTGTGTATCTTGTTGCAGACGGATCTGGCGTTTATTAGCTCAATTGTTGTTGTCTTTGTGGAAGAGGTTGTTGTTACATGTGCTCCCTTTGTGCCGGTGTTGGGGTTTGATTTGTGTCTGTTTGGTCGCTTTGCTTGTGAAGTTCCGAGAGTCTCTTTGTGTGTGTGTTGTGGTACGAGATATGGCAATGCAGTTGGAGGGTACCATGGTGTGTTTGTTTGTGGGTAGTGGAGGTGCGTGGTAGGTGGGAGGAGTTGTGTGACAAGTAGGTAGAGAGGGAGGAAGTATGTGGTGTGCATGTTGGTAGTTTGTGATGTTCTGTTAGGGTGATGCCTGTTTCCTTAGCTCTTCATCTGATGTCTGCTTGGGGAGAGCTGTACTTGGTGCGGGAGCCTGTCCCGTGGAGGGAGAGCCGGATCTGTGGCGGTCGCCTTGGTGCGGGAGCCTGTCCCGTGGAGGGAGCCTGTCCCGTGGCGGTCGCCTTGGTGCGGGAGCCTGTCCCGTGGAGGGAGCCTGTCCCGTGGAGGGAGAGCCGGATCTGTGGTGGTCGCCTTGGTGCAGGAGCCTGTCCCGTGGAGGGAGCCTGTCCCGTGGCGGTCGCCTTGGTGCAGGAGCCTGTCCCGTGGAGGGAGCCTGTCCCGTGGAGGGAGAGCCGGATCTGTGGTGGTCGCCTTGGTGCGGGAGCCTGTCCCGTGGAGGGAGCCTGTCCCGTGGCGGTCGCCTTGGTGCGGGAGCCTGTCCCGTGGAGGGAGCCTGTCCCGTGGAGGGAGAGCCGGATCTGTGGTGGTCGCCTTGGTGCGGGAGCCTGTCCCGTGGAGGGAGCCTGTCCCATGGTGGTCGCCTTGGTGCGGGAGCCTGTCCCGTGGAGGGAGCCTGTCCCGTGGAGGGAGAGCCGGATCTGTGGTGGTCACCTTGGTGCGGGAGCCTGTCCTGTGTAGGGAGCCTGTCCCGTGGAGGGAAGGCTGGAGCTATTGTGGAGTGTGTAGTGGAAGAGGGAGTTTGGTGGTGTGAGATGTGTCATGTTCTGTGAGAGTTCTACTTGTGGTTGTGGTGTCCTTCTCCTCGGTCTGCTCCTCTGTCGGGATCCGTTGGGTTGCTGTCGGCGCTGCTGATTCCCTTGGACGTTTCCTTCTTTTCGCCTTCGTGCTGCGCCTAAGGGCCACGCCAAAGGGCCCTCTGGCGAGGCCCTCAGGCGCAGGCCCGCCAGGCGCGGGCGCACCCTGCAGGGACGCCGCTTTTATCCCCGGCCGGCTGCCGCTGTTGTTCTGGCTCCCACTGCCCAGATTGGGCAGGAGCTGAAGAGGGGGAGGAGTGTCCCGGCAGCGGCGTCTCTGCAAGCAGGGACACCGCTTTTATCCCCGGCCGGCTGCCGCTGTTGTTCTGGCTCCCACTGCCCGGATTGGGCAGGAGCTGAAGAGGGGGAGGAGTGTCCCGGCAGCGGCATCTCTGCAAGCAGGGACGCCGCTTTTATCCCCGGCCGGCTGCCGCTGTTGTTCTGGCTCCCACTGCCCGGATTGGGAAGGAGCTGAAGAGGGGGAGGAGTGTCCCGGCAGCGGCGTCTCTGCAAGCAGGGACGCCGCTTTTATCCCCGGCCGGCTGCCGCTGTTGTTCTGGCTCCCACTGCCTGGATTGGGCAGGAGCTGAAGAGGGGGAGGAGTGTCCCGGCAGCGGCATCTCTGCAAGCAGGGACGCCGCTTTTATCCCCGGCCGGCTGCCGCTGTTGTTCTGGCTCCCACTGCCCGGATTGGGCAGGAGCTGAAGAGGGGGAGGAGTGTCCCGGCAGCGGCGTCTCTGCAAGCAGGGACGCCGCTTTTATCCCCAGCCAGCTGCCGCTGTTGTTCTGGCTCCCACTGCCCGGATTGGGCAGGAGCTGAAGAGGGGGAGGAGTGTCCCGGCAGCGGCGTCTCTGCAAGCAGGGACGCCGCTTTTATCCCCGGCCGGCTGCCGCTGTTGTTCTGGCTCCCACTGCCTGGATTGGGCAGGAGCTGAAGAGGGGGAGGAGTGTCCCGGCAGCGGCGTCTCTGCAAGCAGGGACGCCGCTTTTATCCCCGGCCGGCTGCCGCTGTTGTTCTGGCTCCCACTGCCCGGATTGGGCAGGAGCTGAAGAGGGGGAGGAGTGTCCCGGCAGCGGCGTCTCTGCAAGCAGGGACGCCGCTTTTATCCCCGGCTGGCTGCCGCTGTTGTTCTGGCTCCCACTGTCCGGATTGGGCAGGAGCTGAAGAGGGGGAGGAGTGTCCCGGCAGCGGCGTCTCTGCAAGCAGGGACGCCGCTTTTATCCCCGGCCGGCTGCCGCTGTTGTTCTGGCTCCCACTGCCCGGATTGGGCAGGAGCTGAAGAGGGGGAGGAGTGTCCCGGCAGCGGACAACACCAAGAGAACCCGGAGCTCTTTTGGGAGACTGCAAAGGTAGTCTTGCGGGAAGACATTATTGGTTATGCAGCAAGGAAGCGGAAATTATTGACACAGCAGATTGTTAAACTTGAACAACAGGTGGGCAGGGATAGACGGAGACAGGCAAACAGCCCATCGGTGGCAAATAGAAGGAGATTGTGGGAGACCCAAATGGCCCTCAATGAAATGCTTCACCAGAGGGCTAAGAAATCGTTCCTATACTACCGATATCAGCTTTATCACTATGGGGATAAGCCGGGGAAACTGTTGTCATGATGCCTTACGAGCAGTAGAGGCGCCCGCACAGTGGCGGCGCTGAGAGATGACCAGGGGAAATTGCATAAGGAAAATTAGGCGATCACCCAAGTATTCCAATCTTTTTATCAAAATTTGTACTTGGGGAGGGAGGGATCCCTGACTAGTATGGAAAAGTACCTGCGTGAAGTGCAAATACCTAGACTGGAGGCAAGCCAGAGGGCATAACTAGATATACCGGTAACTATTGAAGAGGTCCAACAGGTTATCCAAAAGGCGAGTTGTTATAAGATGGATTTGGGGCAGAATTTTATAAGCTGTTGGGAGATCTGCTGCCCCCATCTCTTGTGGCGGTATACCATAAAAGGGCAGAACAGAGGGGGTTTATATGGGGGGCGAACCATGCGCACATCATACTGATACCTAAAATGGGGAAGGATCCTACGCAGGCTGCTTCCTATAGGCCCATCTCTTTGCTAAATTTTGATCTAAAGATACTGGCCAAGGTATTGGCAGATCACTTGGCCCAGGTTTTGGGGGAGTTGGTGCATGAATCCCAAGTGGGGTTTGTGAAAGGACGTTATGCAATGAGGAACTTGCATAAAATTCTGGCTTCGTTGGAGTGGGTACGGGAACAAGAGTTGCACTCGCTTTTGATTAGCTTTGATGAGGAGAAGGCATTTGATCAGGTGAACTGGGCATATTTGAGGGTTTTTTTGCCACAGTATGGTCTCGGGACTTCTTTCTACAACATGGTAGAGCTTCTGGGGCCCACCGCAGGAGTGCTGTGCAATGGTGTGATGTCGGACGATTTTCGCCTAGAGAGAGGCATGTGACAGGGTTGCTCGCTTTCCCCCCTGCTGTTTGTGCTGTCATTGGACGCCCTGGTGAGGAAGATAGAGGCGTCCAAGGCAATACAAGGCGTAAGCATTGGTCGACATATGTTTAAGATGGCCACTTTTGCTGATGATATGCTGGTACATTTGTTGTCTCCTCAAACGTTGTTGCCTAATTTATTAGCGGAATTTTCTCAGTTTGGAAACTGCGGCTTTGGGGCTTTGTATTAATATGGATAAGTCAGAGGCATTAGATGTGGCAGGAACGCTCAAGGGGCATTGGAGAGGGAACTTCCCACTCAAGTGGGCAGAGGACTCATTTGTATATTTAGGTATTCTTTTGACTAGAGAGCCGAAGGAATTGTATAGGAAACATTTTGAGTGGGTGCTCTCTAAAACCCGAACACAACTCCAAGCATGGACCCCCCCCGTCCGCTGTCTTTATTAGGTAGAGCGGCGGCGTTGGGGATGGTGATCTTGCCATGAGTACTCTACTGGCTGCATACTCTCCCAGTGTGGTTAATGAGACGAGACTTAACTTGTATAGATCAGGAGATCTGGAGATTTCTATGGAAAGGGGCGAGGGCACGTGTCCCATTAAATCGATTAAGGAGAGGGTGGAGTAATGGGGGGATTGGAATCCCAGATCTGCGGGCATACGCTCTGGCTTGCCAGGCATGGCATATTGGAGACTGGTTAGGGAACACGGAGGTGTATACTCCTAGGGCACTAGAGGAGGCCTGTGTGGCCCCACAGACCTTGCTGGCGGCATTGCATTTGGAGAGCCTATACCTGCCAGACAGAGTGACTAGTAGTGTGTTGGTGCTACCGAGGAGTCATACGTGGCAACAATTGAATAGATATTGGGGCAAGCCTCCAGAGGTCTCGAGTTGGTTGCCTTTACAAGGAAACGTTCGGTTTACCCCAGGGTCGGATACACCCATGTTCCAGATCTGGGAGAGGCTAGGGATACGAAATATTGGACATGTGGTAGATCAGAGGGGGAAGTGTAAACCATTTGAAACTCTTTGCAGGGAATACGAGTTGAATAACCGACATTATTTTGCCTATGCTCAGCTCTCTCATTATATTGCTTCTCTTCCGCAGAGTGCATTACTGGTAGAACGCTTGGCACAGATCTTAGAGTTCTTTGCACTAGGAGCAGAATCCCTGCCCACCATTGCAGATCTGAAGAGATGATTAGATGGATATGTTAGTCCGGCAGATTATTCTGCGGAGGAGGTCTCGTGGGCAGAGGAGTTGAATCAGGCAGTGGCCCCCGGCTCAATCAGCAGAGCCTTAGGTAGGATTATGGGGTTGGTAGAGGGGGCTAGGTGGCAAGAGATACAGTTCAAGTGTATCATTCGAGCATACTTCTCTCCAAGACGAGCATTGCGATGCCACCTTACATTGGACAGAGTTGCCAAAGTGTTGCCAAAGTGTTCCCAAGTGTTCTTATTCCTTGGTGGACTTAGGGCATATGTGGTGGGGATGTCAGAAAATTTGCCTTTATTGGATGCGGATAGGTAACTATATGAACAGTGTCATACAGCAGCAGATTTGTTGGACGGGGTCGTTTGTGGTGTTAGATCAACTTGGACCACTCCACACGAAAGGGAGGTGGGAGTGCTTATTAGTAAGGAAAGCATGTCTGGTGGGTAAGGGCCCGATACTTCATAGGTGGAGGGAACCCATAGCCCCTACCTTTTGGGAATGGTATAACAGTTTCCATCAGTTGATGCTTTTGGAGAGGAGGGGAGCTAGAGGAAATGTTCAACGTTGGACCTCTTTTTTGCTGATCTGGGAGCCATATATCCAAAAGCTGAGACCCCGTACTCGGAATGAAGTGCTACAGGAGGGTTAGGTTAGAGCTGGGAGGCAGATAGGGGGGATGTGATGTGTTTAATGTTGTATAAGATAACAAGTGGGTAACGCAATAATGTATGTGCCTCATGAGGGAGATTAGGGAAAAGAGGCTGCGAGGATGAGGGGAAGATGGGAGGGGGGATGGGGAAAAGGGGGGGGAATAAATAAATATAAATATGAATCATTGGTGTATTCACGACAATGATCTGTTGACGGATCCCGGAGTGGTGGACAAGAGACAGTCCCACCCGGGATGCTATGTATGTGTATATTTAAAATGTTGTGTGCTATGTTGCTGTGAATTAATAAACAGAGTTTAAAAAAAAATAATGCCCAGGTCTGATGTAAACTCTTAACCTTTGCAGTTGCTCCTTTTAGTTTTTTCTTAACCATTTTCCTCATTTTATTATAGTCTCCTTTTTGAAAATTAAATGTTAACACAATTGATTTCCTTGCTATCCTCCCTCCATTTATTAAATCAAATGTGATCATGTTATGATTGTTATTGCCAAGTGGCCCCAAAAAGCTTACCTCCTGCACTAGATACTGCGAACCACTGAGGACTAGATCTAAAATAGTGTCCCCCACATGTCAGTTCCTGAACCAGCTGTTCCATAAAGCAGTCATTTACTTCATCTAGAAACTTTACCTACCTAGCATGTCCTGATGTGACATTGACCCCATTAATACAAGGGTAATTGAAATCTCCTCTTATTACTGTGTTGTAAACTTTGCTATCATCTATCATTTCTGTTAGCGTTTCATCATCTGCCTGTTCATTCTGTCCAAGTGGATGGTAGTACACCCCTACTGCTATTCCCTTCCCCTATTTACATGGAATTTCGATGAGATTATACAGTGTATTTTGTTTCCGGCAAAACCTTTATCCTGTTTGACTCGATGCCCTCTTTAACATATAGAGCTATCCCTCCACCAATGTGACATCATTGTGATTTAGTTTGTAGCCTAGTATCACAGTGTCCCATTAGTTATCCTCCTTCTATCAGGTCATCTGAAATGCCAGTTATACAGTATCTAACCTTTCATTCATTTCTATATATTCTAAATCTCCCCCATATTATTTTTTTGACTTCTAGAATTTGCATACATGCATTTTGCTAATTTAACAGTCTGACTATTTGATGTCAGGGTTAATTTGGAACTTTCAGCTCTGTCTGATTTTTATTTAAAGGCACCTGGGTTACTTTTACCTTTATTGGAACCTCTCAATCAGAATGCCCTGACTTCTCTGTTTTGCTAGTATCCATCAAGAATACATCATTCCAAACCATACGCTCTTGGGCAGCTGTCGGTTTTCCCCCATTAAAATCTGCTCTATCTCCTTTTTAAAGATTAATGCCACTATTTTAGATCTAGTCCTCAGTGGAACGCAGTATCTAATGCAAGAGGTAACTGTTTTGGGGCCACTTGGCAATAACAATCATAACATGATCATATTTCATTTAATAAATGGAGGGAGGATAGCAAGGAAATCAACTGTGTTGGTATTTAATTTAATTGGTTCCACTCTGGTTAAGATGGAGCCCATCCTTTTAGAAAAGCCCCTCCCCCCTTCCCCAGACTGTTGCCCAGTTCCTAACAAATTCAAAACCTCTTCCTTGCACCATCGTCTCATCCACACAGGACCTCTGTCTGCTTCTTGAGTCCTGTGTGTGGAACGGGAAGCATTTCTAAGAATTCTACCTTGGAAGTTCTGAATTTCAACTTTCTACCTAAAAGCCTAAATTTGTCTCCCAGAACTTACCTCCCACATTTTCCTGTGTCATTGGAACCATCATGTACCAAGAAAGCAGGCTCTTCCCCATCACTATCTAAAACCTTGCCTAGGTGGCACATGAAGTCCACACCAGGCAGGCATGTTATAAGGCAATCCTCATGTCCACCATTCACCAAGCTTTCTATATGCCTAATGATATAATTGCCAACTATAATGGCTATCCTAACCCTTCCCTCATAGGCACATGGCCCTGGAGACATATCCTTGGTATGAGAGGGTACTATATCATCTAGAGGACAGGTCATCAAGGTGATGCTCTCCTTTCATGTGACCTCTCTCCTCTTTAGTATCAGAGAAGCTGCCAGACTGGAGGTGGGACCTCTCTACTATATCCCTGTAGGTCTCATCTACATACCTCTCTACCTGCCTCGACTCCTCTAAGTGCGCGACTCTAGCTTCCAGAGATTGGAATTGTTCCCTGATGGCAAAGAGCTCTTTGCACTTAGTGTGCACACACAAGACCTTTTGGCTACTGGGAGAAAATCATACATGTAACACTCAGTGCAAAAGACTGGAGCATCCCCATCTCACTGCTTTACTGCAGTCTGCACATTAGATTTAAAGATTTCTTTTAGCTATTTAAAGTTATTAAGTTATGTAAAGTCGCCTGGAGGAATAGGAATACTTAAGCTAATACAATTATGCCTAATAAATATAAAGGACCTTTAGTGTTCACCTCAAGGTGAACTGCAAGAACTTAATTAATCTACTCCGAAGGCCTAATAACTTGCTGATGAAGATAATTAGTTAAACCTGAAATCGAGTAAGATCCCCCTTCCCCTTAACTGTTTTAGGAGGAGGAGGTGATCTCTCTCAATTTCTCAATGAGGAGGAATCTAGCAAAGTTTGAATGGTCAAGAATTTGGCAACATTTTGGTGACCCATACAAGCTCGCTAATTCCCAAGATATCTAAAAAAACTAGAAAAAAAACCCACCATCCTTTAACTCAAATACTCTTAAAATTATGCAGTAAACTTTATGTTAAATAATCTATGCAACCAAATTGCACATGTTGTTGTTGTTATGCGCCGTTGAGTCGCAGTCGACTCATGGCGACCCTCTGGATAGCTATCCTAAATTGTGTTCGGTCTTCAGTCAGGCAGCTCATTGTTGACAGACTGGTACCCGTAGCTGCTGTTATTGTAGCGATCCATCTCATTGCTGGCCTTCCTCTTTTGCGTTGACCTTCTATCTTGCCAAGCATGATGTCTTTCTCTAATGATCTCTCTCTTCGCATGATGTGTCCGAAGCATGAAAGTCGAAGTCTTGTCATCTGAGCTTCTAAAGAAAGCTTAGGTTTGATCTCCTCTAGTACCGACTGGTTTGTTCTGCGGGCAGTCCATGGTATACACAGTATTCGCCGCCAGCACCATAATTCAAAGGCATCAATTTTCTTCCTGTCTGTCTTTTTCACTGTCCAGCTTTCACATCCATATGATGTTATTGAAAATACCATGGCTTGAACAAGTCGAATCTTTGTATGGAGAGAGACATAATTAACTGTATATAGTTATGGCATGTTAAATGTAGATAGTTTCAATGTTCAATGTAAAAGTTGTTGTGATGTTCCATGTAAACCGCCCCTGATCTCCAGAAGGTAAAAACCTTGTTAAATAAATAAAATAAATAACTGAGATTGAATGCTAAAAAATGCAGGGTTATGCATGTGGTTTGAAAAACTCCAAGAGAGTGGTACAGCATAGGAGGTGAAGTCCATGAAAGAAGAGCAGGGCCTGAGGATGAGTGTTTCTGATAATCTTAAGGTGGCTAACAAGGTAGCAAAGCCAGAAGGATGCTTGAGTGCATAGGGAAAGGAATGGGCAGCAGGAAGAAGGAGTTGATAGTGCTTCTGCATAAATCTTTAGTGCAGCCTCATTTGGAGTATTGTGTGCAATTGTAGAGACCACACCTTCAAAATGATATACAGGATGGAGTCGGTACAGAGTGTGGCTACCAAAATGGTCAGTGGTCTTGGTCATAAGGCATATGGTGACAGACTTAAACATCTCAATATGTATACTTTGGAAGAAAGACTAAAGAGGGGAGATATGATAGAGACATTTAAATACATTCATGGCATAAATTCAAAGGACCTGAGCCTCTTTCAATTGAAAGAAAATTCTGCAACGAGGGAGCATAGAATGAAGGTAAAAGGAGATAGATTTAGGAATAATTTGCGGAAATATTTCTTTATGGAAAGAGTTGTAGATGCATGGAATAGTGTCCCAGTGGAGGTAGTAGGGACAATGACTGCATCCGGCCCAAGGGTTTCGGCTGCCCTAAGCAGAAACTCCATTCTTGCCGCCTCCCCCCAGCTGCTACCACACCATCCCCCCCTCCCCCCAGCTGCTGCTGATTCCGTCTCAGGAGGGAGAGATGGGCAGCAGCAGTGGCAGTATTTCAAAAAGTGGTGGCTTTTTGCAGCTGTTTTCTTGCCCGCGGCAGGCCATGTCCTTCAGCACATATGGCCTGCCACTTCTGATCCCCTTCTGATGCAACTTAATGTCACGGGCAAGAAAGCAGCAACAAAAAGCATCTGCTTTTGGAAATATGGCTGCTGCCGCTGCCCACCTGTCCCCAAACAGAATCAGTTGGGAGGAGCAGCGTGTCCGGTCTTGCCATTGCTGCCACTGCCACACACACAGGTGGCCACCTAGCTCGCCTAGTGGACGGGTCGACCCTGACTGTATCTGAATTCAAGAAAGCATGGAGCAAACACAGAAGATCTCTAAAGGGAAAAAGGGGACTGTGAAGCTTAGTAATTGGTATGGAAAGGCAGACTATAGGCCATATGGTTTTTATCTGCTGTCGTGTTTCTATAGTTTTCTGTTGTAGTACTTCGTCATCGTAACTGAGGACATCCTTCCAGGGAGAAAACATGATGCTCATGTAACAGCAATGTCCAAAAAGAGAGCACACACTCTCGCAGAAAGACTAATGTCCAGTAGCAGAAGCGAAGTGGATACACAATGGAACTTTATTTGTTCAATCTACATGGCCATGTTCCTGCGTGCACCTTCATCTGGGGTATGAACCTCGAACATAATGGACAAGCTATGGCAGGGAGGTGGTCAGAAGTATGACCAAGCACACCAGAGAATTATAGAATTTCACAGGACAGATTTCTAACACAGGAACAAGGGGAGAGGAAGAGGAAGAGGAGGGATTCTAAGACTGGATTGCAGGAGGGTGTCTTACCACAGTTAGAATGTGGAGTTGTTAATCTGTCCAATATCACACTTAGCCAAAATGAAATGGAGGTTTTAAACAAGGGCCTATCCTTTGTGCCCTCACAGAGGTATGATCCATTTGAGGTATGACTAGATCTCTTTATGTTCTAGAAAAATAAGCATCATGGATTTCTTCTCATTGGAGGGAGAGGAAAAACAAGATCTCTCAGTTGTCTGCCCCTCCCAGTTGACCAAGTCTCTGCAATTGGATCTGTTTTTGAACCTGTCTTGCAGTTCTTAGACATTTTTGTCAGACCATTTTTATCTATTTCTCCCTCCTACTTGAGGGATTCTTCACATGTTTTGCACATATTGGAGCAATTTGAGGGCTTCCATGACCACTTAATTTTGGTCAGTATGGACAATATTCCTCTATACTATTATTCCGCAGATGGAGGCCATTCACATAATAGAGGCTGTCCTCCTAGAAAAAAAGGAACATAAGAGCCTACCCACTGGGTTTCTTATGTGGTTGGCTGAATTGGCCCTTACTGAGAACTACTTTTGTTTTCGTAGTATCTTTTATAAACCAATTAAAGGGATAGTAATGGGTTCAGCTATGGCCCCTGATACTGCCAACTTATATATAGCTTATTTTGAAACTGTATTTCTTACCAGATATCCCTTTGAAAAGAATTTTAAACTGTTGAAGAGATACATTGGCAATAGTTTAGGAAGGTAATAAACACTCTCTTGGATGAATTTTTTGTATGGGTGAATACTCTGGACGTTAATTTGCAGTTCCAAGGATCTTCCAGTTTGACAGAAATATCATATTTGGACATCTTGATAAAGAAAGGCCCTACTGGTTTTGTTACAAATCTTTATAGAAAACCTACTGACCACAACCAATTGTTGCATTATGATAGTTTCCACAATCGTTCATTAAAAATCAACCTTCCGATCAGCCAATTCCTCAGAGTAAGGAGAATTTCTTCTGTACCTGATGATTTCGAGACACATGCATGTGATCTGTAAAAGAGGTTCTCCGAGAGAGGATATCCTAGGTGAGTGTATTGAAGAAGCAGATAAAAGGGCAAAGAGGTCTGCCAGCTTGTCCCTTTTAAAGAAATCTGAACAGCACACAGGAAATAGAACTGCATGCCCCCTGATCTTTTCAAACTTGCCCAAGGACATATCGAGAGTCATTAGGGAAGAATGGTACATTTTTTAAACTATTCCTGCTTTTTCTGCAAAGTCAGTGACAGTGGATCATAAAAGAAATGCAGATTTGGCCAATGTATTGGTGTCATTGGTTCTACCAGTTATAAATGTTCCACCAAAGTTTGTTGGTCATTATAATGTGGCCATTGCTCCATATGTGAACATGTTCATATTAAAAAGAAGTTTTTTTATACACCACAAGACACAAAATAAATATATTTTTAACAAATCTCTTGAACTGTAGACAGATCATGTTATTTACTTGTTTGTCTGTCCCTGCAATCTCAAATATATTGAGAAGACAAAATGTAGTGTTTGTACTAGAATAATAGCACACAGGAGTTTTCTAAAGTGAAAATTAAAAGATAAGCCAATTCTTTGTCATCAAGGTAGTAAGACACCATTGGAGAGGGGGAGATACTGAATTAACAGGGCACTATTACACCTGGAACAAAAATACAATTTCCAAATAGCATCCTTTGCACCAATGGACTTGAATTTAGATACAGATTTTTCTGGGTTTTTTTTATAAGGCACACTGGATTCCTCTCTATCTTTTTTTAGTTTTAATAAAGACATTATTATTTGCCCCTTTCCCCTCTCACCCCTTTCCTTCCACCCCTTCTCTCCCATTCCCTCCCCCCTTCTCCGTTTCCATCTTTCCCCCTTTCCTCTTCTTCCCCCTCCTTCTCCCCTCCCCCTTCTCTGATATCCGATACATAAACTTTGTTTGATAGCCTTTTGTCTATTTGTTTATTTCTATTGCTTTTTATTGATTCTAAAATTTATAATAGGTATTCATTCCTTTTTATTTTCCCTTTTATTTTTTATCCTATTTTAGCTCTTTATTATTTATATGTTTTCATTTTTATTCTATTATTTGTAGCTAGGTTTTTATAATAATACAATTTTTATGGTCTTACATCTGTGCACCTTATAGTGTATCGTTCTTTTATATTTCTTGTTTATAATGATCTGTCTTCTTTGCCTCCCCTTGAACCTCCCCATTTTCCATCCTCCCTCCTCCCTCCCTTCCCTCCCCCCTTCCTTCCCCTGCTTTTTTCTGTTGGGTGGTCAGGTAGGTTTTGGCTCCACAGTTCCTTTGAAAAAACGGGCTGGTATACAATAATGAGACCTCCATATACAATAGTTTTTACTTTTTTCATGTAGAAACAAAGTACTTCACACAGTTCAGTGCGAAGTAGCTTTTAAAAATGATGGTCACATCCATAACACGTTTTTTTATACTGAAGCTGCAGTGTGATTGTAGTTATGGCATTTTCTCTGGGAGAGGTAACCGATGCATTAATTGAAATCTGACTTTTCAAATTAAAGTTTCTCGTATGCTCCCCTGGATTTTGTTATATAGGTTGATAGGGAGTTACTCTTTCAGAGGTTAAGCCTTTGGCCTATGTTAGAAACATAAACTTTTGAATGTACATCCCACCGATATATAATAGCTGAGTACCTGGAGTGACATCCATGATAGTTTATAATCCTAGCTAGGGAACCAGTGTGGAGGTGCCCTTGCTTAAAATACTCAATAAATGGATCTCAATAACTGAGAAGTACTACACATACAGCAAATTGAGTTCTTAGATGTTATGGTTATGGAACAATCTGGCACTTTAACCACTTTATCGAAAACCTGTTGACAGAAATACACTGCTACGGTTTGAAAGTGATCATCCTAGATGTTTGAAGGAAAGCCTGCCTATGGGTCAATTCTTATGCCTGCAGCGTATTTGTTCTTCGCTTCCTGATTTTTTGGGAGAAAGCGGATGAATTAATAAAACGCCTGTGGTGTTGCAGATATCCCCATTCAGTTGTTAAATGGACTTTTAAAAGGGATAGATATTCTCATCATGAATGGTTATTACTGCCTATTAGTCCCAATCAACAGATGGAGAATTGCATGGTATGTGTGTTACCATATTCTAATATGGCACCTCGGATAGCTGGTGTGATCAAGCATCATAGGTGCACCCTGCAGGCATCGGAAAGTGTCTTTGTTTTGCTTATAAGCAAGGTAGGAATATCAACAACTGGTTACAAGGCAATTACAACCCGCTGAAGGGATCCATAAGCATAGTGCTCAATGCCAATGATGTGCCAATACGATTGAGGGCTCATTTTGGATTCATCCTATCACACATGAGCAATTTAGTCTACACTATAATACGTCTTGCAATTCTAAACATGTTGCTTATCTTATTATTTGTTCTTGTCCCAAATTATATGTTGGGCATACCATTAGAATAATTCGCAGGTGTTTGAGTGAACACTATTGCAGGCTTTCCAACACTATCAGCCCCTACGATAGCTCATTTTTCTGAATGTCGACATCATGCAAAGCAATTCCATTGGATTGTGATTGATCGGGTAAATTTAGATTGGCATGGTGGGGATCCTTTCAAACGTCTGAACTATTTAGAACAAAAATGGATATATCAGTTAAGGTCATTGGAACCATCTGGTTTGAATATCCCTAACTGATATATACATTTTGTACCATCTGGTTTGAATCATGAAATTGAGTGGACTTCTCTAACTTTAAATATGTAAGTAAATATGTAAATGGAGAAGATTTACAGTTGTTGTAGTGTTGCATGAATGCTGTCTATTTGCTTGAAGAGAAATACAGATATGGTTACTGGGGAAACGTGTTTAATTATTGTTAATTGCCAAGGGTGGGGTTAAGTCCTTCTAGTCTGATGCCAGCTTGCTGTATGTTAAGACAGCTGAATGTCTGTAAAAACCTTGAGGGTTGGAGGTGTTTGTGAAAATGAATCTCCTGAAGCAAAACCTCTTGGTCTGAAACATGGTCATTTCAGGTGGTATTGTGTTTTGCTACACTGTTGTAAATAGGTTTGTAATATAGTAACATAGTAGCATAGTAAATGATGGCAGATAAAGACCAGCATGGTCCATCCAGTCTGCCCAGCAAGACGGCAAGAGTAGGTGCACCTGTTGCTCTGTGCAGGCCACCCCTCCCCATGTCTTTGTTTAGGGGTAAACCCACCACTCCATGTAGGACACCCCTATTTGTTGAGACGTTATATGGTTCAGAAGTTAGATGGTACCGTTTATCTTGTTTTTATCCTATTGCTGTAAAGGGATCCACTGTGTTTCTCCCATGCCTTTTTGAATTCCGTCACCGTGTTTGCCCCCATCACTTCCATCGGGAGGGCATTCCAAGCATCCCTCACCCTTTCAGTGAAAAAATATTTCCTGACATTGCCTTTCAATTTACCACCTTGCAGCTTCATGTTATGCCCTCTAGTTTTACAGCTTCCCCGTCTTTGGAAGAGGTTTGTTTGTTCATCATTTCTCTTTAAGTATTTAAAGGTCTGAATCATATCTCCCCTGTCCGTCCTCTCCTCCAAAGTGTACATATTTAGGTCTTCAAGTCTCTTCTCATAAGGCTTCTGACGCAGGCTCCAAATCATATTGGTCGCTTTCCTCTGAACTTATACAGTGGCATATGTACCTCTTCCTTTCTGCTGGTAATCCCTCTTTGTATGCAGCCCAACATTCTCCTGGCTTTTGCCACCGCCTTGTCGCACTGTTTTGCCACCTTGAGATCATCAGAGATAATCACACCAAGGTCTTTCTCCTGAACCGTGCATACCAACCTCTTGCTCCCTATCGCATACATTTCCCTTGGATTTCTGCTATCCAAGTGCATGACACTGCACTTTTTCGCATTAAATCGTACTTGCCAAGCATTAGACCAGTCTTCCAGCTTTTGTAGATCTTTCCTCATGTTAACCACTCCCTCGGCGGAGTCCACTCTCTTGCAAATTTTTCTGTCGTCTGCAAAAAGACAGACTTTTCCATTCAGTCCTTCAGCAATATCATTCACAAATACATTGAACAGTGCCGGGCCCAGGACCGAACCCTGGGGCACATCGCTAATCACCTTCCTCTCCTCCGAGTGAGCTTCATGTACAATCACCTTCTGTCGTCTGTCAGTCAACCAATTTCTAATCCAGTTTACCATCTTGGGACCCATCCCCAAGCTACTGAGTTTGTTGACAAGCCTCCTATGAGGAACAGTATCAAAGGCTTTGCTGAAATCCAGGTAGATGACATCCATCGCATGCCCCTGATCTAGTTCCTTGGTCACCCAGTCAAAGAACTCAATCAGATTTGTTTGGCAAGACCATCCTTCGGTAAGACCATGTTGCCTCAGATCTTGCATCCTGTTGGTTTTGAGAAAGTTCACTATTCGCTCTTTCAGGAGCACCTCCATTACTTTTCCCGCCACCGAGGTAAGGCTCACGGGCCTGTAGTTTGACACTTCTTCCCTGTCACCACTTTTGTGTAGAGGTACGACATCAGCCATTCTCCAGTCCTGAGGAACCTCTCCTGTTTCCAAGGATCTGTTGAAGACATCCTTTAACGGTCCTGCAAGAACCTCTCTGAGCTCTTTCAGTATCCTGGGATGTATCCCATCCGGTCCCATGGCTTTGTCCACTTTCAGTTTAGCAAGTTGTTCTAACACCTCGTCTTCTGCGAATGGTGTGGTATCTACTTCATTCCCATTTTTATATTTGGGAGTCACAGCTGGTCCATCTCCAGGATCTTCTTTAGTAAAAACAGAGCAGAAGTATTTGTTTAGCAATTTCGCTTTTTCAGTGTCACTTTCCACGAGTCCTTTCCCAGCACTTTTGAGTCCTGCAATTCCAACTCTGATCTTCTTCCTTTCCCGAATATACCTGAAGAAAGTTTTGTTGCTACCCTTAACATCTTTAGCCATCCTTTCCTCTGCCTTTGATTTTGCTATCCTTATTACTCTTTTAGACTCTTTGAGTTGGATCCTTTATTCATTTCTGTGTTCTTCTGTTTGCAAGCTTTTGAATTTTGCGAAAGTTGTGTTTTTTGCCTTTATTTCAGCAGCCACCTCTTTGGAAAACCAAATAGGTTTCCTTCTCCTCTTGTTTTTATTTACTTTTCTTACATATTTATCTGTTGCCCCTTTTATTGCCTTCTTTAGTTTAGCCCATTGCAATTCCACTTCCTTTATCTCCTTCCACCCCGTCATCGCCTCCTTTAAGTACTCTGCCATTTTATTGAAGTCAGTGTATTTGAAGTTTAGGACTTTGAGCTTGCTATGATTGGCCTGTACCATGGCTTTTATCTCAAAGCACACCGTGTGATGGTCGCTGTTGCTCACAGGGGCACTCACGCAGACATTCAACACACTATCACTGTTGGTGAGCACTACATCCAGCGTTGAGCTTTCCCTGGTTGGTTCCATCACCATTTGTCTAAATAATGCATCTTGGAGAGCATCCACAATTTTTTGCTTCTTTCCAGATGTGCAGAAGGAGTAATACAATCCACATCAGGTAGATTAAAGTCACCCAATATGATTGCTTCCCCCTTTGTTGCTATCTTGGCAATATCTTTAATCAATTTGTTATCTCTCTCTTCAGTTTGATTCGGAGGTCTGTAGACTACAGCAATATGGATGACAGTGCCATCTCCTCTTTCCAACGCAATCCAGAGCGCTTCTTCTTTTCCCCATGTCCCCTGCATTTCAGTAGCTTTAATATTGCTTTTGACATACAAAGCTACCCCTCCTCCTTTTCCATTTTCTCTGTCTCTTCTGAATAGATTATAGCCAGCTATGGCTATATCCCAATCGTGCGATTCATTAAACCATGTTTCTGTAATGGCCACAATGTTCAAATTCATTTCCACAATTAGGGCTTCCAGGTCTGGAATTTTGTTGGCTAACTTCGAGCATTTGTGCTCATTGCTTTCCAGCATTTTCCTGGCTTGTGTGTATTTTGCAATGATTTTGTTCTGCCTACTTCTTCCCACATGTTTTTGATGTGTGGTTTAAAAGTGTGGCTGTTTCTGATGGTGTTCTGCTTTTGCTGGGGGTTGCATGCAGATGTTGACCTTCCACATACGTCACCCCCTCTTCCTAGTTTAAATGCATATCCACATACTGCCTGAATTTTTCACTTAGGATTTTTTTCCCTGCGACAGAGAGATGTAGTCCATCAGCACAGTATAGTCTCTTGTTGGTCCATCTGTTGTCCCAGTTACCAATAAATCTGAATCCTTCTTGTTTGCACCAGGTCTGAAGCCATGTATTAAAGCTGTTAATGCGATGCAGCCTTTTTGTCCCCTTATCAAGAACAGGTAGAACTTCTGAGAATGCAACAGTGTTAACAACGCGCTTGAGTTTCTCTCCCAGAGATTGGAAGTCCTTTTGGGCTTTGGAGGCACTGTTCCTAGCCAGGTCGTTTGTGCCTAAGTGGATAATAACATCAAGTTTGGAGTGTTCACTTTTTGCGCTAAGTAATTCAACAACTTGGTTTGTATTCCTGCTGGCTGAAGAGCCTGGTAGGCACATGACTATCTTCTCTCCTTTGAACTGTGTTCCCAAGTTGGTGCCTCTGATGATGGAATCTCCAAGTAGTAGTAGTTTTCTGATTGGTGAGGTTTTCTTCATATTTGGTGCTTTAGCAGGGGATTGGGCATTGTCTGACTCATTTAAGGGCCCTTCAGTTTCTTTGGATTGGGCATCCTCATTAGCCAAGGCAGAGAAGGCATTGTGCAGGGATATCTCTTGATGTACAGGATGTCTCTGTGTTACTGGTCGCAATCTACCAGAACCCACTGTGATCCATTTGTTCCTAGGGCGTTTGATTCTTTGTGGGAGCGGTGGTGGACTTTGTTCAGTTTGTATCCTAGAAGAAGTGTGCTTTATTGCATCCAGTTCCTCCCTCAGTAGAGACACTTCTTTATGCATGGCAGCTAGGTCTTTCCTTAGTAGAGTCAGTTCTTCATGCATGGTGGCTGACTTTAGGCATATAGGACAAGCTCTTAGGCTCCAAATGATTCATCTTGGAATGAAAGTACCGCAGTTATTGCACTGAATACACGACATGTTGTTTATGCAGTCCCAGAAGAGGAAGAAGAAGAAAAGATGAAGACAATGTGGCTTTTAACCCAGGTTAGGAACGATAGATGGCACGTATGTGACCACTATATAGGTTATGTAGCCCCTGGGGTGGGTGGGGCGAGGGGTAGGGTGGGCAGGAACCTAAGTGTCTCTAGCCAGTAGGCTGTTCCTGAACTGTGGGCACGGGAACCCACCACTAAGGACAAATAGACACGTGCAGCACAGGAAATGGAGGTCCACAACACTAACTCAGCAGGGGGGAGGGGTAGTTCCTCAGGTAGGCTAAGAGAAAGTTTAAAACTCTACAGCAATGGAGTGTGTAAGGGAACCCACTACTAAGGACAGATAGATAGATAAATTTGTGGAGACAAACAGATTCACAGTTATTTAAAGACAAAGACTCACAGTTATGCAGCAAACTCAGCAAAAATCACCTTTTGAGAGAGCTCTGGAAAGCACACCTTTTCTTAATATGATTGTTGTGAGTTACAAAAGTATATCTATATTTATTTATTTAGCTGTATTTATATACCGCCTTTCAGTACAGTGAAATGATGTAACAATCAAACTATGTACAATGCAACAATGTAAGAATTAAACTATGTACAATATGCATTGTGTCACTATGGGATCCTAACTATATATCCCTGTGAGCTATATATAATAACAGTTGTGGGTGGATGGGTCTCTCTTCTGGTGGAGGAGGATGTGGTGCAATTAAAATGCTCAGAGAATAGGTGTGTCTTCAGGTATTTTCTGAAGGTGGTGAGTGGGATTGGCAGAGTGTTCCAAATTGAAGGTGCATATAGTTGGAAGGCACGTTTACAGGCTTGTTCGTTGGATTTGGTTTTGGTATGTGGGATGACCAGGGTGTTCATCGTGGAGATACATCATGATCTGTTTGGTTGGGGAATCTGAAGGAAAGTGTGGAGGTGTGTGTGAGGGTCGGAGTTGTTGGCTTTGTGATTCAGGAGGATTGTTTTGTATTTTATTCGACACGGTAGCGGTAACTAATGGAGTTGCTTGTGTATAGGTGTGACATGACCTTGTCTTGCTTCTGCTTGGAGGATTGGTGCTGCCATGTGGAGAGTGGTCTGAAGGAGGAGAAGTGTGGTTTGTGGGAGTCCCTGGTAGATAGTGTTACAGTAATCGAGGTATGGTAGCACTGAGGCTTGAAGAGCAGATTGGAAATCTGTCGGTTCGAGGAGTGGTCGGAGTCGCTGCAGGGTCTTTGTTTTGTAGTATATTGTCTTGGTCATTTTGTTGATGTGGGCTTTGAAGGTGAGATGTTGATCAAGGGTGATACCTGGATATTTGACTTCTGCCTATGTCGTGATTGATGTGTTGTACAGGGTTATTGTAGTTGCAGGGGAGAAGGTGTCATCTTTCCTTATAAAGAGGGCCTCCGTTTTTGTATAGTTGATTTCCAGGTTGTTGCCGGTTAGCCAGTGTGAAGCAGTCCTGGTGAGCAGAGAATGAGGGTTGCTTTGTGTGAAATACACTGTAGATCAGGGGTCTCAAACTCCAGTCCTGGAGGGCCGCAAACCAGTCAGGTTTTCAGGGTATCCCTAATGAATATGCATGAGATATATTTGCATACAATGGTGCATGCAAATATATCTCATGCATATTCATTAGGGATGCCCTGAAAACCTGACTGGTTTGCGGCCCTCCAGGACTGGAGTTTGAGACCCCTGCTGTAGATCATGATATCATCGGCATAGATGTGGAAGTTGAGGTTGTGAGACCAATGAATGAAAGTGCTGGGACCTGTTATATAGGAAGCATTTCTCAGTATAAGTCCTAAAGCATATATCTAATGGCCTCTCTGTCTGTATTTTCATTATATAGTTTGGTTGTTGTAACAGCTTTAAGAATACAAAATAAGTGAGTGAGGGACTTGCTTAACCCTTTCCAGGCCGAGCCCAAAACTCTTGGGATCGAAAATTCTGACTAAATATTCCTATCAAATGGCAAATGGTATATAATACATGACCATAGCAGAAGGAAAATCACTATTAGAACATATTGAATAAGACAGGTACAATTTTCCTGAAATATGCAAAAATTAACCCGGCTGCAGAATGTGGATAAAAAATTTAAAGTAGGCCTTGAAAGGGTTAAAAATAAGCATTTATTATCAATATATGAACTATCTTTATTTTTTATAAGATAAGTTTTAGAATACAGTGCTTAATTAGGCGACATGTTATATAGGATGGTTTTAATTTTATTTTTATTTTTATTTCTATTTTCTTTACATGTCTTTTTATGTTCCCCTTATAGCTGATGCAAGTGATCATATACACAAGAAATTTGTGACACAGAATTGTATACTTGTGGATTCACACTGATATTTACTGTAAGATTTATTTATTTTTTATGTACTGTAAATTTCATGTATAATTATTTGGATATGTTCTTTTAATTTGTGTTCTAATATGTCTTAGTTGTTCATTTATCCACTGTATAATCTTTAGAGGTGTTTTCATAATGGTACAACAGCCAATTGGCCCTTATGTATCTATGCTTCAGTACCATCATGGTCCCTGCATAATCCTTTTAAAATGTCCACTTGCATGGCACTCTTAATACATAACCAAATGTAGGTGTCCTTCTCCTTTGCATCATTAATTACTTTTTTATACCCTCTGGTGATATATTTTAGTTATATATTATTTTATTTACGTAGGTGTTGCTATTGTTTTAGTAATATGATTTGGAAGCGTTTTCCTCCTCCCATATGTTCTCATGTTCTCATATAGATGGCTTTGCTTTTAGGAGTTTTCTTAGCTCCATTTTTATATGATTCTATATTGTTTGTATTTTACATTTTATGTCTTTATGCTTCCTATTCTTTGCTAAACATTTCTACCTTTAATTTATCTCAATATTCTTATTGTTTTTATGGTTATGTGTATTATATATATTTATGAAAAACAGAAGAACACAAAGAGAGCAGACACCCTCACAAATATAAAGCAGAGACACAACGAGCAAGTGGTGTTTGGAGGTCACCGGTGCTTTAGTTCAATGGAAAACCCCTACGCATTTCGGCAACAGCCTTCCTTGGGGGATGTACATCCTCAAAAAAAAATATAATATAACAAATACTAAATATTAAAAACAATGTGAAAATATAAATATAAATAAATAATAAAAACAGTACATAAAGGGCCCGATTCTGATCCCGACATATATCTCCTTGGTACGTCTGGGCTGACCCAGACATACAAAGGAAATAGCAATTCTAATCCCGTGGGGCATGTCTAGCCCCATGGGATCAGAATCATGAATAGGCATGTACGTGCAGGCCAGGACTGCGATTCAGTCCCGGCCTGCATGTACAGCCATAGCCTGACTAACTCAGCCAGGGCTTTTAAATGGAGCTGCAGCACCATGGCATCCTGTTGCCATGGCACCGCAGTTCCATTTAAAAGTCGCGATGCTGGCCGCTGCTAAAAAAGCTAATTTCCCATAGCCTGACCCCTGATCTGGCCTCCTAAGACCAGGGTCGGGCTGCAGGCAATGTTCCCTCTAATTTTCTGTAGGCTGTGTGCGCATAAAATATCAGCTGTGCAGCTTTTGAAGGAAGGTTAAATTTTTGTGCGCCACATAACGACATTCGGCGTTATATACTTTAAAATTTGACTACACGTCAGAAAACAGTATGTACACCACATTGATTTTAATCAAATTAAATTAAAATAGATGATTACTAAATGAAGCGGAAATTTTCTAGTAATTACAATCACAACTTTTAAATTTTAAGATGTCTGTGTTGTTTTCTATCAGAATCAGAACTGTAATTTTTGTGCGCTCTGTTGTAAAGTATGTGCACTCACTCGGCGAGTTGTGTGCGCGCGTAAACGCGCACAGCTTAGAGGGAACAGTGGCTGCAGGACATTAACTTTGCCCCCCCCCCAAGCTCCTTCCGCACTCCAAGTCCACCAAAAAGAAATGTCCAGGGAAGTTATTCCACCCTGGGGGTGGAATAACTTCCCTGGCATTTTCGCTGGCCCTGGACGTACAGAGCTGACATTAGAATCATCCCTGTACATCCAGGGCTGGAGACCGCCCACTGCCCGCCCACTCTCCGCCCCCAGGCTGCCTCTTCCCCGTCCCCGACTAACTTCCCCGCACAACCGCCACCATCCATCCCCGCTATTCATGCCTCAGAATAGTCCCCAAAGTGAAATTAAAAACACGACCATAAATCTAATACAGTGATTATGAACTTAAAACCGAGTACCAATAAAATTCAAAGGCAGAAAACATATAATACAATGATAAACCTAATGGCATAAATCAGGTCTGAAAACACGTACAGGAACATATAAATGAGAGATGAGGAGGAACAGTTGGGAAAGTACTCACAATAGATATTTCCCATGCATGATATAAAGTAATTGTAACCTAACCCATGATGGGGATAAATGGAAACTATCAAAAACACCAAAAACTTGGACCGACGTGATCACAACATTGTTCAATGACTTCTTTTTGTTTCACCTCCTAGAGTCTTTTGAACCTAGTGATTGGTATGTCTTTTTTCAAGATAATGCCTCACAGAGTGCCATTGTGAGTACTGACCCAACGCATACTATATTTCCTGTTCCTCCTCATCTACTCTATTGCAGATTTTGCTATCATCCACAAAGAGATAAACTTTACCAGACAGCCCTTCCGCAATATCACTAACAAAAAATGTTAAAAAGAATTGGACCAAGAACAGATCCGTAGGGCACACCACTGGTAACCTCCTTCTCCTCAACTGTGATAGTATCTAGGAACAGTTATTGTAATGTCTGGAAAGTGTTAGTTATGCATAGGTACATGTTTATCACACTGTCTCAAAGTTTATAAAGATGATTATTATCTTGAGGGTAGTTCCTCCCAAGCACTGAAATCCAGCTGTGATAGTATCTAGGGGTAGTTATTGTTTTAGCAACAAAGATGAAGAGGTTAATTATGCAAATGTATGTGTTTTATTGTATTGGTGTAAGAAAATCTGTAAAGAAGATTATTCCTCGAGTATACCTCCTTCCAAGCATTGAATAAAGAGCTGATATAAAAAAAAGAAATGAAAACTAAAATGGAGAACTGTCTCTCACAGGGCAAAGCGATGTGTCCCCAGCTGGAGCACTGCTGCAATAAGAGAACGTACTGTAGTTCTATGTTCACTCCCTGGAGCACTAGCATAACAAATAAAGGGGTGCTCTGTAATTCTCGGATTAATTGCAGGGCTTGAAGGACTGTCAGGACCTGTCTCCTCTGAAGGATCCTCCTCCTCCATCTCAGAGGTCTTCTGTTTTTCATCGTATTGCCATGGTAACTGGCAGCAGAAGCCTGGGATGGGCCTGCTGCAGAGAGTAGAGAACACAAACGATATTAAGACATCAATGTACTCGTAGATACACATCTGGACCAATGTAGAACTTTTGAGTACTAAGAGAAGGGCCATGCCAGGAGAAGACAATACATAAGCTAGAACTGCTGAGAGCTGTAAGGCAAAGGTGTGGTTACATTAGAGGGTCCATGTAGGGCTACCATACACAGTTCACAGGCCACTGCAATGTGTACCTCATGATAGGCAAGTGTCGGCACTATCATGGGAGAATTGTTATCCTGTAGAATTTCTTTAGCCTGTCAATGCCTATGTAATATGTCCTAGAGAGTGACATAGAGCTTCCAGGGGAGCCATGGTTCAGACCCTCTGTACTGAGGTAGGAAATAAAGCAGTCTCTATTTTGGACTGGATTATAGTGTCACTGCAAAGTAGGAGATGTCTACAAAATTATCCTAGTAATAATAGGTGTAGTGTGTTGCATTTTTAATGTGTAGCCACAGAGCCAGGTGAAGCAATCCACAACACTACACCAATCTGTTGTAGCAGGGGGTTGGTTTATTTCTTCAGAACAGATCACTCACATTTCACCCTATATGACTGTGTTTCATCATGCGACTTCCTCAGGGGTGTATGTTGAGTTAAGTCTTTTGAAAAACAGCTGTTAGTCCAACCACTATATAGATCTGGCAAGAAATCCTTTAATTATCCTGCAAACCATAAATGTGTTCTCAGTTGCTTGCTAACATTAACGTCTGCTCCAAAGTAGGTATAAATATCTGTAGTTTCAGTCTGGCCACTATTTTCTGCCAAATTTGTGTTAGTATTTTATGAAGATATAGAGGCACCTATGTGCCTGTATAAAATAGGCTAAAAGCATGCCTTTGTGACCTTCATACATAAGTAACCTGTTACACAATACCCTCAGTGTGGCACAATGGTGCACTTCCCCTTTCCTCCATTCGCAGACTCAGGAAATCTGTGGGTAATTCAGTGTACACCCCCAATAGTATACAAGTAAGGAACAAAGTGAACGGTCAATAACAACCCACCAGGCTGAATTACAATTGAATTTTTTGTCCTTAATATTTCTCTACGCTGCATAGCTGTGTTTGGGCACGCGCCTTCATCGGTGGTGTAGCTCAGATAATGGTTTTCAAAAAAGATGTCCACAAATGACTGGATGTGGATTCTCACTGATGGGTAGTCCATTAATCTCTTGTAAAATAAAGAATGAAGCCTGCTAGGCACCTTTGCTACAAACTGCCAGGCTTCATTCTTTATAGTGCAAGAGATTAATGGATTACCCATTTCTCACATCAGTGTGAATCCACATACATTCAGATGTGGATATATTTTTTGAAAACCAATGAATGATTTATGGTGATATTGAGGGCCATATAAGTATATTCAGGGTCTCCTTTCCTAAAGTCCACTAAGGTTTATGTGCATTACCAACACAAGTGCAAAGCCTCCAAGCTATCCGTCAGGGCACAACCAGTATGTTCCCAGCAGCTAAAGAGTGGTAGGCCATTCTAGTGTACGCTCCAGTAGGGTGGGTTCCCTTAATGACACCCACAGTGGTGTCATTAGGTGACTGCGCATTAAGAGCCACGTTGCCGCTGAGTGTGCTGCAGTTGCCCTGGCACTAATAGTAAAGCGCTTCTGATGTCCCCTCTCCACTCATTCCCCATTCCATGCCACGGTGGAAGGTTAACGTGTGTTTTAGTGTGCAGTGGCCCAGCTGCCAGCTGCCACATGTTAAAATGTGCATTAACTGACTGATAGGCTTTAGTAAAAGAGTTCCTAAGTTTATACGCAGAGACCATATTTTTTTAGACTGACATTTCATTACTGCCATACCTCCACCACTATGTATATTTGCTATCCCATTATCTTTGCTTTTCCTAACATGTTGTCTGCCAGAGATACTCAGTCTGGTCCGGAAAAACTGCCCAGCCAGTGCATCCTTATCTCCATTTAATACAAATATATGTCATGTTTATTCATTAAGGATATTCTGAAAAAGTGAGAGACCGGGTGGTCCTTGAGGACTGGGTTAAGAACCATTCTGGTATAACACCTTTGTATAATGTTAGTATTTGCCCTGCAAAATGTATCCGTTTCCAAAGTAGCCCTCCTCCAAAATATGTCAAATGATAATGTTCATTCCCTCTATGTATACCTTAAAGGCTTATGCAAATACAATGCAATGTGTGCCTTCGAGTCAGTGCTGACTCCATGTCCTTGATAATCTTGTAGTATTTATTTCCCAGTCTATTCTTTTCTTATGGTCATTTATACCATAGTGCGAGAGGTCTCAGACTTATTGGCACTCATTATTAGACTCCTTTCATGTCTATTTATAGTGCCTATTTGCATCAATGACCTTCTCAAACACTATTACACATGAAACAGATTAAAACTTATAATGTACTTATAGTGTGCTTGAAAAATGCTTATCTTTAATTCCCAACGCCTCTTTCCAGTGCCTCCATTGCGTTTCACTCTTCCTAGTTTCTTCAGGGGTTTCCGCAAGATTTTCACGGCGCGATTCTCAATTTTAACGATACTGCAGACGTCTTACTTTCTTGTGAGGCGTACAGCCTTCTATCGGTTTTCCTTGCCAAAAGCGCATTTTCCAGGCTCTCTTACAGTCTCTGGACCCCATGCCCCCCACGCTGCCTCTTTGCCACTTTGACCAAGTGGCAAGACAGATGCGTATCTGTTTCTCTCCCTTGCTCTACTCTCAGGGCTTTCTCTGCCTTTTTTCTCCATACTTCTACCCTTGCACCCTCTCTCCAACTGCTCCCAATTTTCTTGCTTCTTCTTTGCAAACTGACTTCTTTCACAATATCGACTTTTTTTTTTTTTTTGCTTTGCGTTTCATGCTTATGAAGTACAATTATTTCTAGCTTGCAAGATGCAAAGGAACAAACTGTGTGGCCTTGTTAGAGGAACAACTGGAGGCAGCAGAAAACAAGGCAGCTTGTGTGGTAGCATAGGATTCCACTGTTTACGCCAGCTATGCTGTGGACTCGTTTTGCAATATAAGAAGCCTAAGATAATTACATTAAAAAATATATTTTAAAGGCTGTTGGTTTTAAAGTATCATATTAAAAGAATCCATATTAAAAGAGAGAAAAAATCTGACCTTGGCCAGCTGAATTTTGCCAGAGGTAAAAGTATGCATTTAAGAACAAGTATTGCAAGCAAAACAAATATTTATCTATGTTGAAGACAATAATGTTCTTTATCTGGCCACACATAAGGCTTCCAAATAAATAAGGTTGCAAAGACTGGGCTGCAAAAGTCATAACTACCCCGCGGCACTAAGGATGTGAATGTGAAGCTAAATTCTGTCTTCCTGCTTGAGTAAGTCTGTAAGAAATCAGAAAATATAATGTCTAGGTCACCCCAGACAAACACAGCGATAGGCTATGAAGAACAGCAGCCAAGGTTGGTGGTCGTCATGAGGCATGAAGACTACTGTTTAAATCGTTTTTCTACTTCCACAACTTTCATTTTCACATAGTAACTCAATCATAACATTTTATTAAAGGGATTTCTGTGACCCCTCTTTAATCTTTCTTTGGTGCTTCTGGACTTCACGAAGCCATTTACACTTTACTGGTTTCCTTGCAGGGTTTTGTCAAGGCAGTTGCTTCTCCAGGGCAGCAGAATATCTGGGGGCAACAGAATGCTCACTACCTTTTCTTGGCAGTGCATTTCTGGGAAAAAGGAAAACTGGCAGAGCCTCCAGAATCTGATGCCTTCCAAACGAAACTTACTAAATGAGTTAACAAAGTTTTGAAGGCGTTCCAGTTTCTGTTATGAGGGTTAGTGGAGCTCATCTCTGTATTTATTAAAGTTAAAACTGTGTAAGAAGACCGACCAAGTATTATATCTTCACCAGGTCACATAAAGATAGGTCATCAGAGGTGAAGGATTTAACAGACACACTCCACTGTATGGTGCCTAAAATGTAGAATGAAGAAGTGATAGAAGTCAGTGCACAGAAAGTTCTAGACTCTTTTTGTGTGGTAGTCTATAGCTCAAGATCAGAATATCTGTGACTAAAGAGAGGGAATAAGTTCTTGGAACAGTTGTGAAAGGCTTCAAGCAGGGATCTGTCTGAGATTCCTACTGAAGAGGAATACTGTATCTCCCATACTCTTGCTCTTACGGGAGCTCTTTTCACCAGGGTCATCTGAAGGGACTGGAAAGACACAAAGAAGCCGGACAAGTTCCAGAGTGTTCCTGTAACTTAAGAGAGTGGTCAGCAGAAATTTCTCCAGGAATAAAATACCAGCAGAAATTGAAAGGAGAGCAATAGGAATGACAAAGATGCCTTTACTGTTCCGAATGCCTTACCCTGTTTATCTAGAAGATTTTAGAACAGCATAGTCAGAAGTCTGAGGTACCAACAAGGGGGATCTCAACATCTGGGAAATTCCCTGTGAGCTGCCTGAAGGGGTTCAGGAGTGAAGAGAAGCTTTGCTTCTTTGTGAGATGTTTGCATTTATTTGTGGATATTACCTGAAAGAAATGTTTTTTTCTTTGACAGCTTTGCACTAGTCAGCAGATATCTCAGTAGACCCTTTATGTTTGGAACACCACAGTCTGGAGTGGAGGTTCCTGTATTTTTAGGCATAGGGGAGTGTCCCTTGCCTTAATGGCCTTGAAGCAAGTCTTCTCTGCTAGAGGAAACCCCTGGGAGCCTCATTAATTGCACGATGACACAACAGTTTCCAGATGTATCCCCTAGCCCGCTCCAGCAGTGGCAGTAGGAATTCTATTCTTTCTACTTGGATTTGGCCATAAGGAAGAGAAAGGTGAAGTCAGGTGGTGGAGAGGCACAAAGAAAGGAAGGGAGAAAGGCAGATCAAGGAAGATGTTAATAATTCAGAAATCTGTCATGATATCCAAACCTCTAAGGCAGTGTTTCTCAACCAGTGTGCCTTAGGAAAGTCTTTGATGTGCCTTGGTGCTGACAGCCAGAGATGTGGCCAGGAAATGGCTTATGAGGCGCTTGCCCCATCTCATTTAGACAGTGCCCCTGAAAATAGCCATCTGCTTCCTGCTCCAGCCTCTTCCTTTTCTATCCTAGATGTAGGAAAGCAACTTTTATTTTCAGGTAACATGTGATCTAGTAGCTGTAAGCTTCCTGGAGTAAACTGGAACCTATCTCCTACACAGGATTTATATGTTGGGAATAGTTTTGTGATAGCTAATCTGATTTTCTACTGGTGTACTGTATAACCAGTTCTGAGGATTTTGTATTGAACCCCAAAATATTTTGTAGTAACAAAACTGCAAGAATGTGCTTTTAGGTATAATTTGAGAGTAGAGTACTACAATTTTTCATGGAGAGAGTCCACTGGACTCCCTTCATCCTCTCCACCAAATTGAACTGATTACTTACTACTAGTATGATCCCCTCCCATCAGTAGGACAGCAGCATGTCTTAGAGGGCAATCTATCCAAATGGGTTAGTTGTGTACATACTATGACAGTAACGAACCTCACTTCTAAGCCAGGGTGACCTGTGCACATCCTCTGCTGGCTTCAGCCTGGTGTCTGAATACATGCAGCCCTGCCATCTTACATGACCCGCTGGCCTCACATGTTCAGAAGTGAGACTGAATCCAAAAAATGAGACACTCACAGTTAAAAATATTGTTCTTTTTCTGCTGGTGGGAGGAACCAAGCAGTGAAATCTCCTTCATTTTACATATATTTACAAAACAAGTTTAATATTTAAAAGCAAGATTGTTCTGAGAAGGATGGTGTTGAGATGGTTACATCTGAAATTGATAATCAAAATCTTAGAGGGAGTGCTAGGGGTCTAAAAGTTAATTGCGAGGGGTACAAGTCTGAAGATTTGTCTAGGATGCCTAATACCCTTGAACCTGCCCTCCGTGCAAAATTTGGTTTGTGTGCCCCGAGGACTGAACAAACCCAAAAGTGCCTTTCATGTTCAGCAGGTCCCTAGCATGACCGTGCTAGCTGCATATAGCTCATCATGCCCACACTACACCCCAGATCTGCCCTAATCCTGCTTTTTTTCATGGCATTCTCATAGTGCCCGTTTTTTAGCACAGATGAATTGTTTCTCAATGCTCCCGACTACCATGGGGCCAGGATGCTTGCTAATCAGGCACTAAACCCCACACTCCCTGCTACTGCGCTTTAGTAAACATGCCTCTTAATTTTGATTCATAATATAGAATTTGTGCTTCATGTGGGCTATAACATACTGGTTTCAGCTTTTCCTTCTAGCCTCCCTGCAGGCAGGTTTTAGAGACCCTTCATAGCCTCCTGTATTTCTATGAGCATACAGCCTGCAAAACAGTATGTGGCCACCAGAGTGTCACAGGCACTCACAGTAATTCCTATGACTTCAGCACAGCATGGCAGGATTTTACCAGGTTCACATCAAAGTATAGAACTATTAGGCCCGATATTTGAAGGATAGCTACACCGTTTGCAGCCCTGTAAACCATGTAACCGCCACTGAGAGGGTTATTCAATGGCACTAACATGGTTAGTGCAGCTGAATATCCCCGATTTTGGCCCTTACGTGCACCAATGCTAACAGCTTAGCATCAGGGCATTTCGGGGATGTTCCGGGAAAGAGCAGAGCCGGAGACGATCGATAACTCACCTATCTTTTAGGCGCAGGAGCCAAATGGGCAGCATGCAATATTGCTGCTGCCTGGTTAGCTATTGCGGTTTCTGGCATGTGTGGCGATCCCCGGATATATTCAATGCCAGGGCCACCTCACCCCGACATTGAATATATGGGGTTAAGAATAAAAAACGTTGCAAGCATGGCACTGGTTGCAAGCATGTCACTGCTTAGGACTGCAGTCATTCGAAACCACATAGGAAATGACAGAAGGAAAAAACAAAATTTCACTTTTTTTGTTTCTATCATTTTAAGCATGCTATTCACATACAACATGCACTGCGTTAATTTATATCTAAAGGTACTAATGAGCACTAGCACAGGTCCCACTTTCTGAAATAGGATGCAGCTGCTAACAATGGAGCATCTCTGCTAAAGTGTACAGGTAGCACACATTTGCAGTGTGAAATTATTGTGGAGGCTGGGGCTAATTCCTGAGGGCATGTGCATTTGTCTCCCTGCCATTAAATAATGCACTGTACTATGCTAACTGGCATGGGAGTGCAGTTAATGCATTAAATGCACCAGCGCTAATGGCAACAGGCACAGTTAACATGCACCCAAAATGCCCACACTTCTCGTGATGCAAAATCAGTGCTCACATTATGTCCTTAACCTGCCCAGTCCCCATTCCATCATATGCTAAACAGTTAATACAGGATTTTTGGCATGAGGTCCTGTGCTAACTGTTATCATGGTGCACTTAGAGCATGACAAATCCTGCAGTAATGGTTATCATATGTTAGCAAACATGCTCCAATGCATATTAACAGCATTAGCGTGTGCACATTAATAACTCTAGCTGTTCGTGTGTGCTATTCACTGAATGTATTTCATGTGAGCTATTTGCAAATAAAATGCATTAAAAATAAACACTGAAATAAAAATGAAAAAATAAATAAAAAATGGCAGAAACATCAAAAAGAAACAAAATAAAAAGAAAATGATATGAAAAGCGAAATAAAACCGTTTTTGCCTATACACCTTTGTTTATACTGTATATCTTAGGAAAATATAGCCTCAGAACTTAGTCTATCTTACAGAAATACAGCATATGTTGCCTTTATTAAATTGGTGTGACATATGCATCTGCCTCCTGAGTTGTTTTCACTGCATTGTCTAAAGACAAGAAATCTATAATTCAGGTAGGAAATTAGAGAGTTGAATTGTTTTCTTACTGATTTTTTTTCTGGTTTATCCAAAGGTTGCAAGCAGGAATGAAAACAGCTGAAGAACATCTTGCAAAACAAGTATGCTTTCTGCTGATCTGTTATGCAATGCTTCATATATATGTTATTTATGTAACAGAACATGCCAGGTGATGAAAACATCCAGATGGATAGTTGCATTAAGCTATAGCAGCAAAAATGACAAAAAGGCTGTGATACCTTATATATTAATTTATTGAGGCAAGAGTCTGAGGATAACATTACGATCGGGAGTGGCCCTAGCACTAGGTGGACTAGACACCTGCCTATGATAACACAATTTTGTGGGAGGTACCAGTACACCTTAGAGCAGAGCAGTGCCTCCGGCCCAAACCCAACTCAACCCAGCATGATCTTCCTTTCCCATCTGTGCATGCAAGCTGGGACTACATGAACTCCTTTCCTCCTGTTGTGACACCGCCCCACACACAGCAGGAAACGATGGTGCATGCAGCCACCATGTTAGAATAAGGAGCAGCTGGTGCATGGTGACTATGTGATTGAGCGCGGATTCCGTGCACTCATACAGCGGAGAGTGGCAAGCATTTGAGCACCAGCATGCCCTTGAGGGCACCAGGCTGCAGTCTCACAGTTCTAAACTGGGCATTGGCGGCAGAATTTGTGGAAGGAGGAGTTGCAAGGGAAAGTGAGATGCTAGATGAGAAGGGAAAATGCTGGAGACCTGGGAGAGGGGAGAGGGAAGGAGAGATGTCGGACACCAGTGGAGGTTGGGCTAAGGAAGTAAAGGTAAGATGCTGGATTACTGGAGGTGGTAAGGGCTAAGAAAATAAAGGTGAGATGGACACGATGAGGGCTAGAGAAGGGGAAATTCTAAAGAGCTTGTGGAGTTAAGGAAGAAGAGATGCTGGACATGTGGGGGGGGAGCTAGGGAAGGAAAGGGTGTTAGGGCCTTGAGCCACCGTTGGTGGGGGGAGGGAGACATGGCCAAAGCCTCACCTAGGGTGTCAGATACCCTTGGGCCAGCCTTGTTTATGATAATTTCAGTCATGGGACCTAATGCAGACATGTCCTTTTCTGAAAAATGAAATTTAGTGCTTGTGAATGTCCTGGATCAACTCAACTAGAAATTAAATTCTGTTATATTCATTGAAGGCGATCTGCATTAGTTGAAATCTAAAACCTATTCAAATAGGGACGATTCAGATAATCAAATCTGATTCAGGATAGGACCAAAATCGATAAATATAAAGCATTCACACTTCAGCTCAAATCTTCATGTTCTTCTTATTAGATTTTATGACTCAGGTCAGATAGTAGTATTTACTGAAGTTAAAATGCAAGCAAAATTTGCTGCGTACTTCATTTTACTTTTGTTTTAAAGTATTTCTTCCAGTTTATGGCTGTTTTTATTTATTTCTTTATTTTATTGTTACTTTTATACCGCACCTTCCTGAGATCAGGGGCAGTGTACAATGAACAGCATTATTACATAGAACACATTTTAACATTCTATAATTGTAACAGGTAGAACTATGTACAAGGCAGGGTGTGTGCTTTTAAGAGCTTTTACTCTATTTTATCATGGATGTGTTACTTCTCAGTTTTTTGCATATCATTATCTTAATATGTCAGAAGGAATGTAAAATCATAGTGCAGAATTTTAAAAATTATAGGGCCCTTTTATTAAAGGTGAACATTTACTATGTGATTAGCAGCAATACCATCATGCACTAAGGGGTCTGTTTACTAAACGGCGCACATGTACGGGGCGCACATGAGCGCTCTAAAAGATGTATTTAAGTGCTCTTAAGCGCCCCGTACGAGTGCGCGGCACATTAACGGGTCCCGCAAGCGTGCGCCGACAACGCGCACATTTGCGGGGCGGTAATGTGCGAAAGAGGCGTGCCAAGGCGAAATGAGGGCGGAGGAAGGCCCCCTAGGGGCGGAGAGACGGGGTCAGTGGGCGGAATGTGGGAGGGGAGAGACTCGCCGCACAGGAGCGTGCCCGAATCTGCAAAGAAATTTACCGCCAGTGAAACACTCGCGTTAGAGGTGCTGTGCAGGGAAAAGAAACCGTTTCCGTCAGCAATGTGCAGCACAATAGTGGAAGCCCAAAAACCGTGAGCAGTGTGATCTATGTGCACAGATCAAACGCCGTAATGTCACAGGGCACTAACCACACGGGCGCCGCGCACCTTAGCGCATCTGTCAATCACAGCTTCTGTTCTTCACGACGGAACGCCCACTCCTTATACGGCACCCGCTCGGTACCGCGGACCGCACAACACCGGCCTTTTAGTAAACAGACCCCTAAGTGCATCTGTCAGGAGCATGCCCAGCAAGCTACCTGTCGTTAGCATACAACCACGCACCTTAACATGTGGCATGATTAATGCAGGTGCGCCTATCACCACCAAGAGGTATGATTATGTGCACTCTCACTAATTGCCACAGAACAATAGGGGAGGAATGGCCTAGTGGTTGGGACAAATGACCTCAGGCCAGAAGGCCAGGGTTTCAATTCCTACTCAGGGGCAGCAACTTGTGGCCAGAGAGACTGAGGTCTCTAGTCCCATAGGTGCTCCTTGGGCAAGCCACTTAACCCTCTATTGCCTCAGGTACACATGGAGATTGTGAGCCCTTTGGGGACAAGGGAATGTATACAATCCCTGCTTGTAAACCACCTTAAACATTTTGCAGACAGGCATTATATACATGCCTTAACAGACTAGAACATGCAGCGATGTGCTCTCCACGCCCACACTCTGCCCCCTATCATGCCCACTCTTCACCCTGGCATGCAATGAATGATTACCACATGCTTCAGAGGCCAGTAGCTAGCATGCATATGCTTTAGCATTCATTATTGACAGTTACCAGAAGCTAAAATACACATTAACCTGATAGTGGAGTTTAGTATAAGGGCTCCTATATTAACAATCTAATGCTGATGGGCAACAAATTTGTTCAAAAGTTTTGCTTCTTGAAAATGTTTTGGTGATTATGATAGGCAGCTTCAAGCTGAACACCAATATAATTTCAGATTGACTGTATCACCTAGGAATCTGGAGAAACATGAAATTAAATTTTGACTGAATTTAGCATGTTTAATCGTACAATGATGCTGACATATTGCATTACTTCACCTGAGCTAAAAATGTTTTGCTGCTGATTTTCATTTGTACTTAGAATCTGATGCTTCTTGTTTCAGTGTCCAGCATTGATGGGTTCCAGTTGCCCTGATAACGCTTTTCCATCGTCGCAATGTCCTGGTGAAACCTTTTACCATGTTCGTCGCTGACTGCACCAAGATTAGCACGGAGGAAGTCCAAGTGTGAATGCAGAAAATGAATCTTCAGCGACATGTTGCACTTCATGGTTTTGTATGCTTGAAGCACGTTGTCAATTGACTGGATGTAGTTTGGTGCCCCGTAATTGTCAAGAAAATTCTCAGCAACATCCCTGAATGCTTTCCATGCAATTTTCTCAGGTCCACTAGCAGAACTTCAGACCGCTTGTCGTTGATGACATGTCTGACTTGTGGACCCACAAAATTGTCTTCCTTAATCTTGGCATCACTTATTCTTGGAAACATCTATCTCAAATATCAAAATCCTTCACCTTCCTTGTTCATCACTTTCACAAAGTTTTTCATCAGTCCGAGTTTTATATGAAGAGGATACAAAAATATCTTACTTGTATCAACAAGTGGTTCATGTGCCACATTTTTCTCTCCTGGAACCAAATGCTTACAGAATAGCCAGTTTCTTTTAATGTAATGAGACTCTCTAGCATGGAAGTCCCGTTCACAAATGAAACAACAGGACTTGGTATTCCCGAGATGCATTCCTAGTAGCAGGGCCACTACTTTTAGATCACTCCAGATGTTCCATTTGTAGTTGTTATATTGTATGTGTTTCAACAATAGTTCCATGTTATCGTAGGTTTCTTTCATATGCACTGCATAGGCAATAGATATTGAAGGGTGGAAATTGCCATTGTGTAACAAAACAACTTTCAGGCTTAACAGTGATGAATCGATAAAAAGGCGCCATTGTTATGTATCATGCTCACAATCCAAAGCCGTGAACAGCCCATCAATGTCAGTGCAGAAAGAGAGGTTGTCAACCTGCGCAAGCCGTGGGTCGAGCAGCGAGGAAGAGGGGGGCTGAGCTGCGTTGGTCAAGGGATCCTGCGGGGAAGATGTCCCCACAGGCAGGCAGAGGAACACCAGGCCATCCACAGGCACGCCGGGCTGTGCTCTGGCCCAATTCTGGCTATTGCGGGAACATTTTGTTCCTGCATTTCAGAATCAAGTCCAAACAGGCCCATCTTGCCCCAGGGCCGTCCGGATGGCCCAGACATGCCCCTATGGAAATCGGGCTCCATGTGTCTGTGGGCCTTTATAATATGCAATCTGAAAACTCCCTCATTAAGTTACACCTGTTCCAAAGATGGAGAGCATGTTTGCAGATATCACAGGGCTAACTTTATAAGCATCTACATGAGCGCATAAAAAGCTGTTCCACACATTCATTGAATTTTTAAGATGGCCTGACTGCATATGTGCATGTGAGTAAGTATGCTAACAAGATGATGGGCACCATGCATAGCCATTCCTGGGAGCATAATTTGGGCAGAGCAGTGCTATTGAGATGTATACATGTTGGGGGGGGGGAGATATTCAGCGTCAGCGTCCAGTGCTATTAAGGCGACTGTCCCTCACCACTTTCATTTCAAACCAGATATTCAGTTGCGGGCCATATCTAGTGATTGTCACTGAATATCTGGTTTGCTAGATTGTGGTTTTTTGCAATCCAGCTAGCAGCAATATTATTATTATTATTATTTTAGATTTAGCTCACACCTTTCCAATGGTAGTTCACTGAGCCACTAGCCGGATTGTAAAGGCACCTAAAGTTAGGACGGCTTTTCACCTATCCTATCTTTAGGCATTTTATCTAGCCAGTTAGAGGCTCAGTATCACTGCTAACCGGCTAGCTACCCCTCAGGCATCTAACTGGGTTAGTTGGGGATATTCAGTGGCAGTAACCGCATTCTGCAAATAGTGTAAATCCCTTTGAATATCCCCCCCCCCCGCTGTAATTTATAAAATATGTGAGTGCATGCATAGAGTACATGTCTACATCTACACCTTCCTTGGAATAGGTTTAAATTTGTGTGCCAGGATTTCAAGGTATCGGAGCTGGTTTTGGGTTCCTCTTTTATAAAGGCACATGGTTGTCTATGCTACCTTCATAAAATAAAAATTTCAAAAATGAACTCACCCGGGAAATACCTCAAAAACCAAAATCTCCTTTAACACTAGAAACCTTATAGCAAATCTCAGTATAGCAGCAATTTGTAATAACAACCTTCTTGAACATATTTATATATGAAGAGATCTTCAGCAATGGAGGGATACTTCATAATCCCTGCTTTTCCATTTTTTTAAATATGCATTTAAAGATAGTACTTATCTGAGCTCAGATAAGTGGGAAATGGTTGCATCAAAGGAGAGCAATTGTGTTGATATTTATATGCAGCGCTGATGAAAGCATTCCTCCATTGCTGACGGTCTCTCTTTAATATTAAAAAAGTCAAGAAACTGTTTTTACAAATTGCTGCTATACTAAGAATTGCTATACAGTTTCCAGGGTCACAGGGTATTATTTTAGCTTTTATAAAATATGCCTAAGCTAGGTGTTTCTTTAGAACTTTGACATAGGCGCCCCGTTATAAAATTACCCTCCACTTGTGTAATCGGTGATATGTGACACCAAACTGCTCTTTAATTAGCAAATAGTATTTTGGTCATATTTTCCAGGAAATAAGGAGCTGGGAGGTTGGCGGGATCAGGGTCGTGATTCGGTGTTATAATCTCTTCTCTGTCCTCTGTCCCCTTAACTCCACCTTCTGGAAGTCAGCTATTTAAACTCACTCAGGATACGTGATGTGTGACTGAACTGAACTGTAAGCAATGAATTTTATTTGATTCATAAGACCATGTTATTTTCTTTACCAGGATGTTGTTTCTTCCTAGAGTGCTAATAATATATTATAAAGATTCATGATTCTATATTCTGACAAAAGTACGCCAAGTGAAGGGGGTGGTTCTCAAGGCATCACAGAGTGTATCTGCGGAGGAGGGGGAGGAAAGAAGGGCTTGCGTTGGCTGTCTAACTGTCAACACCAGCAATGGAGAAACAGCCATTACAGAGGAAGACTAGCAGAAAGTGCTTCTTTCCCTGCATTGATGTCCCTGTCTCCTCTTGTGACCAATTATTTTTAGAGTGTCTGTGGGATGAGGCCAGAGCAGGAGTACCAGAGTGAAACACGTCCTCCTCCCCCATGATTGGTATTTTCTTATTGCCAGGGCTGCGATTTTCGGAGGTTGTGGGGGGAGAGACATACTTCGGGCAGAAGTGGAGATCAGAGCAACAATATAGAAGATGAGAAGAGAGCAGCAGGGAGAAGGGTGAGGAGTGGCAAGCCGCACAACACCACTGTGGGAAAGAGAAAGCTGTAGCCATGCACTAAAATGAGAAACAAGAGCACCTGGGTCTTGAGGTGAATCACCAGAAGGCTCAAGGATAACGGGCGGGCATGGTTTGTTGGATCACAGTAGAATCACAGCAGAGCGTTCCAGAGATGGCAATGCAGAGGTGGGCAGTGGCGGACTCAGGGTGTGAGACGACCCATACCCTTTACACAGAGGTGAGCTGCCCCACATGGTCATGGATCCGAGGGCACAGGGTAGGGATCCTGTGGGGTTTTCCCCTGCTGGATAGTCAGCAAGATATGATGGGGGGTGGTATGTGGTCGCGCAGCCCCTGCTGGCATGAGAAAGGCTGTTCTTTGGTGGAAGGCAGCATCGCTGCATCCAAGAAGTGGAAGGGCCGATCCCAACCTGATGGTGGGGTGGTGCTTACCTTTGACCCTCTTGTCAGGTGGGAGTGCACAGGGACCTATGCAAACTGTGGTAGAGAGAACACCCATGTCCCTTGCTTATGGACAGCGTCCTGACCATTAGGCAGCCTTCAGATGCCGGATATAGGATGTGCATCAAGCGGATGTTCCAGGACTGCCAGAACAATATACATCAAGAGCAAGTTGACGCTGTTTAGATGGTGTTTACTGGTTCTTAAGGTCATGCACTAACCAGTGGGCGAGGGGTTCTTCCTCTGGATGTCCCTGTAGGAACAGTACGGCATGAGGTACCCCATCTGTGCCCGAGGGTTGTGACCGTCATCCTTCACACTCCCAGATGCAGGTAGTGCCCAGAGGGTACCTGGTCAAAAATGGTCATGCCTGCAGTTAATGTGGGGTTCTTAATCTCCTTGGCTGAGGTAAGGGCATGCAGCTGCAGGATCCACAGCTGGGATCTGAACCTGTGATCTTCTGCTCGAGGACATATTGACTATGTATACTGCACCCCTCTGTTGCCATTGCAACTGGTGGTGGATTGTCAGGCTTCATACCGGTGGTGGATTGTCAGGCTTCCTTTGGGGCGTCTCATCCATGTCTGGTGGACTGCCAAGTCTTCCATTGTAGGCCATTCTTTAGAGGCTACAAGGGGTGCAGCTCACTCAAGCATCCTGGTAGGGAATGGCAAGGGGTGCAGCTCACCCGAGTCTCCTGGTAGGGAGTGGATCCCATGGTCCTTGGAGTACTCTTCGGGCAGGCACCCTAAGAAGTAGATAATTTTCTGCGTGACGTGCTAACCTCTCGAATCTTTATGTACAAATCAAAATTATTCTGTCTTGATTCGACAGCTTTATCCATGTAATCTTCCCCGCTTCTGATCGCTGGAAGGAGCGGTATACAAATGCTTGCTAAATAAATAAAAGAAATAAAAAGTGGTACGTTGGACAGGTTGGCCTGTGCATTCTTGTTACTGACGTGAAGCCTCCGGCCCCCCCCCCCCCTTCTTCCACGCAGGCTCTGAAAGGAAGGAGTGCCATGACGCAACTTGTTCTGTCTCATAAGGATTCTTCTTTTTCTAACTGCTGCTCTGGGTACCGCTAGCAGTCAGTCAGAGGTGAGTGTGCGAGCTATTCTGGAGCAGAAGCCAGTGTGAAATGCCAAGGAGACACACGGTGTCATGTCTGAGAGTGGCTTGCTCCAGGCCACAAGCGCTGACAGAGGGAATCCAGCCCCAGACCTCCTGAGTAGTGGTCTGTTGCTGGAGGAGCCTGATGCTGCTGCTGCTGAGGGAGCCTGGTGCTGGCCCTCCAATAAGCGTTAGCGCATAATGGTGGCCTTGTGGGAACCAATGCAGGAGAGCTGGATTCAGGCTCAGGCGTTGCCAAGCTGGTTCTGTGCTTTAGGTATTTTCCATCTGTCTGAGGTCATGGAAGCTGGCCGGTGGAGAACACGGAGGTTCTATGAGTTGGAAGGCTGCAGTGGAGAACACAGAGGTTCCATGAGTTGGAAAGGCTGCAAGAAAGCCCACCTACCCACCGGAACCCTATGTACTGCCTCGCTACGAGGGAGCCCTTCTTAATCCCTCCATTGCCTTTACAAGAAGAGCCTCGCTTGAATACTCTCTGCATGGCTGCAGGCATTAGGCCTTTGGGCTCCGTCCGGAGACTCTCATCGACCTCCAGACATCAGGTCAGCTCCGACTCCGCTGTTGAGGACACACAGCCATATACCGGACCGTGGGACTGGAGCACAATGCAGTCAGCTTCCTACAAGGCGATGGCACCATGCACGGGAGGGCGCCATACGTGAGATTCAGCTTAGGCAGGATCATGGCTCAGCACTGAGAGGTGTGGCGCCCCGTGCCAGGAGCAGTGGACGGTCCAGGAAGCCTCTGAAGCATGTCACTGCTTGCCGGTTCCCTCAATCTGCGTTGAGCCAATCAGTGGTCACTGTGGAGCGGCACGGAGAGCAGACCCCGATCCTCGCTACTGCTGGCTGCCCCGGCAGTCCTGAGCCACATCAGAGCGCCGACAGACTCCTCTTCACCTCGGCAAGCCTTTTTGGCTGGCAGGCCCCTCTTATGAGTCACATTGGAACGTCGCTATGCGCCGACAGGCTTCTCTTTGCCCTAGCAAGTCTTTCCAGCTGGCAGGCTTCTCCTTGGCACCACTGGGCTCCTCCTATGAGCCGCAACGGAGCGTTGCTGTGCACCGACAGACACGATTCTGGCGCTGAGGCATTCTCCATTGGCATGGCTCCAGCCAATGGCACCGTCCAATCCTGCGGAGGGGGCGGCAGCTGAGCCGAAGAGGATTTTGTCAGAGCTGAAGCGTAGTCCATTGGCATGGTTCCAGCCAATGAGTGGGGCAGAGTTCTACTTTAGCCAATGGTGTCGAGAGGGGCAGATGTACTTCTGCTTCCCCGGGTTTCACTCATTGCCATGGCGTAGGCCTATGGTGCCATAGGGGGTGGAGCTGAATGTGCTGGCCTCATCTCAATCATGGCGGCGCTCAGGAGCTCTGGACAATCATGGCAGCGGCCAGGAGCTCTGGAGGCTGCTGCTGCCATGGAGGTGGTGCCCCATGCGTTCTGGAGAGCGGAGTCTAAGTCGCCGGTCACCACCTGGAGTTAGCAGTTGTGAATGGAGGCCCTGAGGCCCATGGCAGCACTGCTGGCGCGGTGTCCCTCGAAGCACGTGGCTGGCCAAAGGTAAGCAGCGTCTTTCCAATCCAGCATTAGGGGCTGCGTCGACCATGAAGCCTGTGGCTGGGGATGGAGGCCCTGAGGCACATCCTGAGTGGCGGCAAGCTGGCGGCGGTGTCGCTCGAGCACACGAGGCTGGCTGAAGGAGAGCAGCGTCTGCCCAGATCCCTGGGCTACGGCCTCCATTAGGGATATCTTCTGCAGGCTGAGAGCGCATGCTGGTAGGCCTAGGAGCTCTAAGCCTCAGTCCCTTAGTTAGAGAAGTGCACTGGAACAGATCTGAAAAAGAAGCTGGACACAGCATAAATGACAATTCTGAAGTCATATATATATACGCTAGTAAAGGAATTTTTCTTCTTGTCGGTATAGGTTTGTTAGTATAGGTTTGCTTGGAGAGTAACAAAGTCTGTCTTGCTGGCAAGGCGGAAGAACTAAAACTGGCTAGCTAGGGGCGGGCAGGGGAGTGGGGCCAGGAAACACCATCTGTAAGTTAAAAATCCACCTTTGTTCACAATATATCAACATTTGTTCTCGCGATTTACCCGACCAACCAGCCTGTATACTATCTATACAAAAACATCTAAGCTCCTCAAAAGAATGTCGCTGATCTACACAGTGTTGCACTATAGGGGCTTCACGTATCTTGTGTTTCAATCTGCTTTTATGTTCTCCCATTCGCACTCTCAGAGACCTATTCGTCTTCCCCACGTACATCAACCCGCAGGGACAGAGAATCCCATAAACAATATAGGAAGATCCACATGAAGTTTGTCTCTTTAATTTATACGTTGTACCATGGTATTCAAAACAAGTTGCCTCCCAAGATACGGGACAGATAGAACAATCCCCACATTTTTTATGGCCAACTTGAGCCTCAACTGGTGCTGGATGTAAAGGATGCTTAGATGTTTATGTATAGATAGTATACAGGCCGGTTGGGCGGGTAAATCGCGAGAACAAATGTTGATATATTGTGAACAAAGATTGATTTTTAACTTACAGACGGTGTTTCCTGGCGGTCTTAATGTACAAATTGACTGGGGGAGTTGTATCTGAGTTGGAGGTTGATGTTGCGGTTGCGATGAATATTGTGTATATGGAGGAATCTGAAATTGTGAGAAATGTTATTACATATACCTTTTTCCTATGGGTGTATAAGTGTGATGACGTCAGTGAAGCACATATATTTAGGCGAGCTGTTGGAAGTAGTTCGCATGCGCGGCGTTTTTTTTTGTTGAAGGAAGGTGCGATCGTATGAGCGTCTGCAGCCTTGATAGAGATAAGGATTTGTAATGAAAGCTTTAAAATAAGTCAATTTTCTAGTAGCTTTGAAATCATGAGAGGTTGTGATTCTAATAGTTTTAATAAAGTGTTTTGGAGTCAGCTATGTTGTTCAACTCCATGTGTTGTGGCGTTGATCTTTGAATAGTTGGTCTTATGAGAATGATGTGTGAATGGATGATATTGTTATTGAATGGGGATGTGTTTTTATCATAATAGAATTTTGGTATGTTTTTTGTTGACAGTGCTTTCTGCCCCTGATGAAGCTTTATGGAGCGAAATGCTCGAAAGGCGCCACAGTGAGGTGTTGGGGAAAAGCAATAGATCGGGAAAAGGATCTGATCATGCAGTTTTTTTGAAGGAGAATCAGAAGTTACGTGTTTTTTGATGTGTATATTTAAACTGCATTGTTATAAAGGTATAAAGGTTGGTTGTTGATACAAGATGGTATAAGCATTTGGATATCTATTTGCTTGAAACAAATGCTGAAACAAGTCTGAAACCTCCTTTATGTTTTCTTTTGTTTAAGTATGATGAACAAAGAACAGTGGAGTGAATGTTACCCAATGAATTCAATTCAACAATTTTGTTTATTGCTGGAGTGAGTGATTATTGTTTTGACACCTTAGAGGAAAGGCAGGATAGAGATGATATGATTTGAGATGTTTAAATACCTCCATGGCATAAATGCACAGGGGGACTGCCTCTTTTGAATGAAAGCAAGTTCTGCTACGAGGGGACATGGGATGATGGGGAAAGGGGATAGATTCAGGAGTGATATGCGGAAACATTTCTTTATGGAAAGAGTGGTGGATCTGTGGAATAGTCTCCCAGTGGAGGTGGTAGAGATGAGGACAGTAACTGAATTCAAAAAAGCATGGGACAAACACAGAGGATCTCTAAAGGGAAAAAGGGGACTGTTGTACTTGTTGATATGGAAGCACAGACTAGATAGGCCAAGTGGTCTTTTTCTGTCATCATTTTTCTATGTTTCTGTGTTTCTATTTTAGCTTAATTACAAAACTGAGGCACACCGGGTGATCATGGGAACACATGTATGTCAGAGGACCTTTCAGGTTTTCTCTAGAAAGCTCTGGAAATGTGTTTCATGATCATTGCTGTCAGATGACATCACCTATATGTGTGACAAGTGAACTATTCTTGGAAAACACCTGTTACAGATAAGCAATATCACCTTCTGAGGGGAGGGAAAAAGTGTGACTGCATGCTGTTCCTTTACTCTGTTTCCCATCTAACAGAGATGCCAAGCCTGAGCCATCCCAAAGAGTGAAATGAGCCATCCCAGACAGTGAGATTTACCATCCCAGAGAGTGAGATTTACCATCCCAAAAAGTGAGATTTACTATCCCATAGAGTGAGATTTACCATCCCAAAGAGTGAGACTGAAGTCCAAAGAGTTTTTTTTTTCAGATGGTGCATCCTGTTTTAATCTAGAAAGATATTAATATAGTATTGCTTGCCAATGATAAAAGCAGCATAAACTGAGTTTTGCTTTGGAGCCTCTGAAAGAGTACAGAATGGAGGCAATATGGGTCAATTCTCTGGGCTGAAACTTGCTCTCTCTTCAGTTGCTGAATGCACCTGTACTTGTAGGTACAGAGAAAAGGGATGATGCAGGAGGAGACAGTACACAGGAAAGAGAGCTCTGATTTCTTCCTACTGACTGGGCCACTCACTTTATCTTCTCATAGGCTTGTTTCCCATGAAAATAGTGATGAGGATCAAGGCACTGGCACTGGGAATCTAATGCTTGAGAGAAGGGGCTCAGAACATGAGAATAAGAGAGCCATCAAATAAGTGTGACACACTCCTAGTGAGTAAAACTTGGTACCTCTGCATCCAAGTCTTCCTCAAGTTAACAATCCAAACTTGGCTGTCTGGTTTATGTGATTTTTATTTTATTTTATTTTTTTTGCATTTTAAATGCTTATTAAGAAGGCTACATATGAGGGGGACTGATAAGTCTCTGGCCTTGTAACAAAACAGAAAGCTACGGGCCCACTTCAGTTCCGGAGGTCTGAAGGACGTCTCTGCAGTTTCGTGTTATTTGGTACCAAAATAAAACAAAATCGAAGAGAGATCATTCGGACACCCGGAACTGAAGTGTGCCCTTAACTTTCTGTTTCGTTACAAGGCCAGAGACATCAGCTCGCCCTTGAATAATGCATTATCTACAGAACAGTACATTTCTGTGCAAAGCTGTTCTAATAAGGAAATAATATATTATTTTTCCATGTTCCTGTCTGCTAATAATGCTAAAGGAATGTCAAAGGCTTTGGGCAACCAGGATGCAAATTCCATACATTTCTTTTAACTTTTAACTAATCCAAAACACAAACCAAAAAAAAAAACCCTGAGTCTTCCAACCAAAATACAAAACCAAAGCCATAGGGTTTTGGTTCATCTCTCCATATACCATGTTTTAACCTATTTTCCTGTTTCTTTGTTTTTCCCAGGTTGAACTGTTTATGATGACACATTGTGGTCAGCATTCTCTCAACAGCCACAGTCTTTATACTGCTAAGTCATTGATGAGTTATACCCATTCTTTACCACTGGTTTATAATGAAATGATAAGGCCACTCCTTGTGGCCTAGGGCAAGTCACTTAACCCTCCATTGCCTCAGAAAAATCCAAGTTGTCAATGTCCCAATTTAATGTACATTACCAAGTTTAAGTTACAATGTAAACCGCTTTGACTGAAATGATAAAGCGGTATAAAAAATCTCTTAAATAAATAAATATTTTGGTGTGACTGAATAAAGTCAAACAAATGAAAGGCTTTCCTCCTTTTAAAAAAACTATTTTGATAAACATACCTAAAATTTATAGCATAGGTGCATTACCCTACCATTTAACCTTCCATTATTGTAGATAATTTTTTTTGGTCTTTTCTTTTCCATTTGATTGCCCCCCTTTTAACCATGTGGACTTAGTGCTTACCAATGCGGAAAGTATTTCTGATGTCACAGTGGGTGATCATCTTGCATCCAGTGATCAGCAGATGGTATGGTACACTATTAGGATTAGGGCAGATAAAATCCATTCAATAGTGAGGGTCTCAGACTTTAGAAAAACTAACTTTGCCAAGATGGGAAAATACCTCAAAGAATCATTAGTGGGATGGGAACAGCTGGGGGATGTAGAAAAGCAGTGAGCAAAACTGAAAGGGGATATTTTAAGGGCAACAAACCTTTTTGTTAGAAAGGTAAATAAATGTAAAAGGAAAAGGAGACTACTATGGTTCTCAAAAGAAGTAGCTGAAAAGGTGAAGAAAACAAAGGGAGGCCTTCATGAAATACAAGAGATCATAGAGAGAGGAAGACAGGCATCTATATTTGGAAAAACGTAAAGCTATCAAAGTTGTCTGGAAAGAAAAGGTCCAAAAAGAAGAAGAAACAACCAATGCAATAAAATGGGGAGATAATGGGGGGATAAGACATTTTTCATATATGTTAGTGAGATGAGGAAGCGCAAAAGTGGTATTGTCAGACTCAAGGCTGAAGGGGAGGAATATGCAGAAACAGATGAGAATAACGTGGAATTGCCTAACAAATATTTCAGTTCCGTGTTCACAGATGAAGGGCCAGGAGTAGGATGTCAGAAAATACCCATAAATAGGAACAGAAGTGATGGGGATCTCAAACTATTTTCAGAAAACTGTTATATGTTAGAGATATTTAAATACCTCTGTGGCATAAATGCACAGGAGAGTCTCTTTCATTTGAAGGCAAGCTCTGCTACGAGGGGACATAGGATGAGAGTGAAAGAGGAAAGACTCAGGAGTAATATGCGGAAATATTTCTTTACGGAAAGCTGTGTAGTAGATGCGTAGACAGGGGCGGCCCAAGGGGGGTGCGGGGCCATGTGCGGAGATTAATTGCGGGGCCTCATTTGCATAGGGAGCCTCATTTGCATAAATACTTGCATAATGTTAACATGCATTTTTAGTAAACATGCTTCTTAATGAGTGTCTGGATAAAGAAAGACTAATAGATTTCTACGTTACTATATTCCAGTGCCAACCGCCAGGCCCATTAGGAAGTACTATAAACACTGACCTTTTAGAACTCATAGCAAATCCACCATATCATAACAGCTCTGCCAGGACTCACAAAGCACCAAACCCTACCTATCAAAAGGCAACACTGCAAATATTAAACCAATACATCTCAGAGAATACCAATGCATCTCCTACTGGGGAAAGAGAACAAGTGACATGGTCAAATAGAAACTACATGAAAAGAATACCTCAGTTTGGTTAAAATGCAGAATATAGACAGTCACCAAAGAACAAGGGATCACAATTTAGAAATAGGAAGACAATAATTAAACTGGGATCCCCAAAAGCCAAACTTGGGATGTACAACAACACTGGAGAAATAAAACTATAAATTAATTTCCTCTTGTACTAAACAAAACACAAAAGATGTTAACAATGCACATTTCCCAGAACCTGATATATTCCAGTTAATAAATTCAAAATAAAATGTATTTTTCTACCTTTTGTTGCTTGTGCATTTTCTTTTCAGTTGCAATTGCTCCAGTCACTTTCTTCTGGTTTCTTTGTGCCTTCTGCGAGCTATCCATTTTCCTTTCTTCTCTTTTAGATTTTTTTCCAAATTTTTTCTCTATATCTGCTTTAATATACTGATCTTTCCCCTTTTGCTCTTTCCTCCATTTCTTTCCTTATTGCTTTATCATCCACTCAAATTTCACCCTTCCATTCTCAATCTACACTTACTCTTCCAATACCCGGCCCTTCGTAGACTTTTCTTCCCTCCCACACAAAATATCTTTTCCCCTCTCCATTCTCATTCCCCATCCCTTTCTAGTCCTCCCCCAAAATCAGCTCCTTTATAGTTCTAGACCCACCCAACATCTGCCCCCTTCTAGTCCCAGTCTCCCAAGCTTCCACATCAGCCCATTTACAGTCCTAGCCTCCCATATGCTGTTTTCCAGTTCCATTCCAGCCCCCCCATCAGCCCATTTCCACTCCAAGCTCCCCATCAGCCCATTTCCAGCCCTTTTCCAACTCCCATCAGCCCACTTCCAGTCCTATTCCAGCCCCCATCAGCCCATTTCCAGGGTCCTTTTCCAGCCGATCACCCATTTGCAGTCTACGTTCCCCCCATCAGCCCATTTCTAGTCCTATCCTAGCTCCTCATCAGCCCATTTCCAGTCCTAGCCCCCATATGCTCTTTTCCAGTTCCATTCCAGTCCCTCATCAGCCCATTTCCTCCACGCTCCCCCATCAGCTAATTTCCAATCTTAGCCCCCTTGTCAGCCCACTTCGCCCTATTCCAGCCCCCATCAGCCCATTTCCAGTCCTAATCCAGCTCTTCATCAGCCCATTTCCAGTCCAAGTTCCCCCCCATCACAGCCCATTTCGTCCATTCCCCCCCCACCATCACAGCCCATTTGCAGTCCTCTCCCCATCACAGCCCAATTGTAGTCCGTTCCTCCCATCACAGCCCATTTCCAGTCTTTCCCCCCATCCCAGCCCAATTTGTCCATTCCCCCCATCACAGCCCATTTCCAGTCTGTTCCCCCCCCCCCCACATCACAGCACATTTCCAGTCTGTTTCCCCCATCCCAGCCCATTTTCAGTCCGTCCGTCCCCACCATCACAGCCCATTTCCAGTCCTATCCTCCCCACCATCACAGACCATTTGCAGTCCTCCCCCCATCACAGCCCATTTCCAGTCCGTTCTCCCCCCCCCACATCACAGCCCATTTCCAGTCTGTTTCCCCCCCCCCCCATCACAGCCCATTTCCAGTCTGTTCCCCCCCCCACATCAGAGCCCATTTCCTGTCTGTTTCCCCCATCCTAGCCCATTTTCAGTCCGTCCGTCCCCACCATCACAGCCCATTTCCAGTCCTATCCTCCCCACCATCACAGACCATTTTCAGTCCTCCCCCCATCACAGCCCATTTCCAGTCCGTTCTCCCCCCCCCCACATCACAGCCCATTTCCAGTCTGTTTCCCCCCATCACAGCTCATTTCCAGTCCGTTCCCCCCCCCTCACAGCCCATTTCCAGTCTGTTTCCCCCATCCCAGCCCATTTTCAGTCTCCCCCCCTCACATCCCCTTTCCAGTCCGTTTCCCCCCCATCACAGCCCATTTCCAGTCCGTCCGTCCCCCCCATCACAGCCCATTTCCAGTCTGTTTCCCCCATCCCAGCCCATTTTCAGTCTCCCCCCCATCACAGCCCATTTCCAGTCCGTTCCCCCCCATCACAGCCCATTTCCAGTCCGTTTCCCCCCCCCCATCACAGCCCATCCAGTCCTAGCCGCCCCCCTGAAGAGCCCCGCGCCATCTAAGGGGCTGAAGAGGGAGCCGGGGAAGCTCGCGCGAGGCCCCGGCTTCCTCTGCACAGCCCGCCAGCTTGAAGAACCTTTACCTTCCCGCTGGCGGCTGTTTCAATGAAGCCGCGAATGCCGGGAAAGGTTAAAGGCAATGCCCTTTAACCTCTCCCGGCATTCGCGGCTTCATTGAAACAGCTGCCAGCGTGAAGATAAAGGCTCTTCACACTGGCGGGCTGTGCAGAGGGAGCCGGGGCTTCGCGCGGGCTTCCCCGGCTCCCTCTGCAGCAGTCCATTGAGCGAGAATGTGGTTCGCGTGGGGCCCTGTGAGAACAACATTCTCGCTCAATGGACGGGCCGGCCCTGTGCGTAGAATAGCCTCCCAGTATAGATGGTAGAGACAAGGACAGTATCTGAATTTAAAAAAGCATGGGACAAACAAGGAGGATCTCTAAAGGAAAATAGGGCACTATTGTAGTTGATATGGAAGGGCAGACTAGATAGGCCATGTTGTCTTTTTGTGCTATCATGTTTCTATGTTTCTTTTTTCCTATAAGATGGCGTCCAGAGCTACCTCTGAGGTTACCCTAAGCACCGTTATGGTAGAATTTCTGCAAATCAGGTATTATTAAGCAGTCCAGTGATGCCGTTTCAGAGGTCCGTGCAGAACTCACTGAATTGAAATCTCAATACAGTACCCTCAAAGTTAAAACCTGAGGGCGCGATGAGCAAATCTCGAACGCTCACTAGAGGACTTGAATAATAGGGATGTGCATTTGTTTGAAACAAAATGGTAAATATCAACAAAATGTTCTATTTCACTTCAGTTCAAAAGCTGAAAAATACATAATTCAGGTTTTTCTCTCCTGTCTTATCACAGGACAGCCTGGTCCCAAAATGATAACCTTTGGGTTGGATGGTAGGAATCTTGTAGCAGAGAAACCATGACTCCATGGGATCTGGCTCTAGCAAGCATTGTTGCATTGCTGGTGGTTTTCCTTCCTGTTTCTTCATTGGCCCAATGTTTGTCTGGTCTGTAGCTCTATGTGAAATTCTAAGAAGATTGTTTTGCCTTCTGAATCTATTGACTCCTGCTGTGGAGATTTACTCCAAAGATTTTTCTTTTGCCATGTTCTAGTGCCAGAAATTCAGTGAAACCATGTCTAAACATGCTATCAGAGACATTTATCAAGCCTGGGGTTACTGGAGGATGTAGAAGGAATGGACCCAGTGTCTTTTATAGAGCAATGGTAGCTGCAGTTTTTGGAAGTTACATTTAGTAGGCTTTTCAAAGTTAAACCAGTGCACAGTTTTCCAACCTACAAAACTACCAATGTGCAGTACCCATGTCCTTTTGTTTTGAAAGTCCTCTGGTACCCTCAGGTTATGATGCTGTATCAAAAATTCAGACATAAGTCACTACTGAAATATAAAGGCAGCAACGTTTTAATTTTATCAGACCTGTATGAGGATACAGAAATGCTTTCTTGGTATGCAACCACAACTAAAAGTGCTTGGTGGATAATATAGACTCTTCTTCCCCCCTTAAATTGAGAAGGAACATTAAACAACAATACCAGAACACTTGAGGATCCCAATGTGCTGCATACCTATATCCTAGAGAAATCTAGGCAATTGATGGACTCTTAAGCACCCTATAGGTATTTGGTATCAATGTTCTTTCTGTTTTGTAGGACCAGAGCTTGATGCTGTGATTTTGTGCACAATCAGCTGGGAAGCTACTTCTAGCTTTTCTACAAACTGCCTCAATTGTGCTCTGCATGGCAAAGTGGTGTTTTATCAGCCTTGGGACTAGATGTGCACATTCGCTATCCATGTTGTTTTTGTTTCTACCCTGCAAGTGCTGATACATGATATTCCTTATTTTGCCTTATATGTGACTGCAAGATGATGTTTAGATCAGTTGCTGGATATCTAGCTTGGACAACTTTGGGAAGAGGTCTGCTTTCACTGTGTGTGTCGTAACTTCTCGCTGACTGGCTAACTGGAGAATAACACTGTATGCCAGACATTTGAGCTCATTATATTTACTGGGGAGTATCAATATCTTCCTCCTCCACTATTTTCTTTTTACCATCTTATTGCCATATGTTCTTTTTGGTAGGAGGAGGGAGGGAATGCCATTCTTTATGAAATGAGTAATGCATAATTCTCTGTTTTACGTTGAAATATGTTTATTAATATTAAACAACATATCAAATATACACCCATCATATCAAGAGCAAACTGGTCAAACAATACACCAACCATAGATCATAATAGGAGCAACCCAAGGTGAAAGAAAATGAATACACAAAGTGCCCTCTACACAGAATATAGTCCTGGTGAAAAGATAGCTGCACACAATTTTTCCCCTTTTATAAACCTTGCTCCCAACCCTTTCTCCCCTCCCACCAAATCACCAGACAACCTCCCCCCCACCCCCGCTGGACCCTCCCTTGGCAGGCATACATTTTTCAGACCCCAAGAAGATCAGCTACTACCATTCACTCCAGAGGTCACACTTATACCACCCAGTCAACGCTTCACCATCTGCAGGCCCCTCCCTTCCCTGCTACCTCCCCACCCACCTGCCGGTCGCACCACAAACCAGAGTCTTTAAACCATATTCTCCGCCCCTCTAAACTACAAGATAATCAGGTCATTATGTGCCCATTGGGAGAGGCGAGAAAGATATGGTTCCCAAAGAGAAACCATGGCTCTTTCAGAGACACTGGGCTAGGGTTTTAACAGTTTTATCCCCATATTGGTACAGGCGAAACCAATAGTAAACTAATGACGTTTTGGACCGTTGATGTAGCAAAGTGTTCAGGGACACCTGCATAGCCACTAACTGGGCCTGAATGGCAGAGGTTGGCTGACGGTCAGCAGCCTCCACTTTGTACAGACCTGATGCAAAAGCTAAGCACTCTCACAGCCATGTCCTGCTTTTTCTTACCAGTGTAAGCAATTCTATCTCCTCTCAAAATGGCTTTCAAAGCCTCACAGAAGAGCTCGGGAGTATTCTGCACTCCCTTATGAAATATATAATCCCCCATTGCTTCCTAAGATACTTTTTAAAACCTTCCTTCTGGTAAAGGTCCAATGGGAACCTCCAGAGATGGGTCAAGGTTATAGCAGCTACCGAGGTCAGATCCAGCGAAATGGGCGCATGGTCCGAGATCTCATATGAACATAAATACGCAAGATATGCCATATTGGGTCAGAGCAAGGTCTATCAAGCCCAGTATCCTGTTTACAACAGTGGCCAATCTAGATCACAAGTACCTAGCAGTTTCTCCAGCAGACACAGGTTCCACAATGCTTGTATTGGGACAAGCAGTAGATTTCCTGTGTCCTCTTTAATAATGGTTTATTGACCTTTCCTCCATGAACTTATCCAAACGTTTTTTAAACCTAGCTACACTAATAGCTTTTACTACATCCTCAGGTAACAAATTCCAGAATTTGATTACGCATTGAGTGAAAAAATATTTTCTCTTATTAGGGGGAAGCGATCATATTGGGTGACTTTAATCTACCTGATGTGGGTTGGATTATTCCTTCTGCAAATCTGGAAAGAAGCAAAAAAATCGTGGATGCTCTCCAAGATGCGTTACTTAGACAAATGGTGATGGAACCAACCAGGGAAAGTTCAATGCTGGATTTAGTGCTCACCAACGGTGATAGCGTGTTGAATGTCTGTGTGAGTGCCCCTGTGAGCAGCAGCGATCATCACACAGTGTGGTTTGAGATAAAAGCCATGGTACAGGCCAATCATAGCAAGCTCAAAGTCCTAAACTTCAAAAACACCGACTTCAATAAAATGGCCAAGTACCTAAAGGAGGAGCTGACAGGGTGGAAGGAGATAAGGGAAGTGGAATTGCTATGGGCTAAACTAAAGGTGGCAATAAAAGGGGCAACAGATAAATATGTAACAAAAGTAAACAAAAACAAGAGAAGAAAACCTATTTGGTTTTCCAAAGAAGAGGCTGCTCAATAAAGGCAAAAAACACAGCTTTCGCAAAATTCAAATACTTGCAAACAGAGGAACACAGAAATGAATACAGGATCAAACTCGAAGAGACAAAGAGAGAAATAAGGATAGCAAAATCAAAGGCAGAGGAAAAGATGGCTAAAGATGTTAAGTGTGGCGACAAAACCTTCTTCAGGTATATTCGGGAAAGGAAGAAGATCAGAGGTGGAAATGCAGGACTCAGAAGTGCTGCGAACGGACTCGTGGAAAGTGACATTGAAAAAGCGAAATTGCTAAACGAATACTTCTGCTCTGTTTTTACTAAAGAAAGTCCTAGAGAAGGACCACCTGTGACTCCCAAATATAAAAATGGGAATGAAGTAGATACCACACCATTCACAGAAGATGATGTGTTAGAACAACTTGCAAAACTGAAAGTGGACAAGGCCATGGGACCGGATAGGATACATCCCAGGATACTGAAAGAGCTCAGAGAGGTTCTTGCAGGGCCGTTAAAGGATGTTTTCAACAGATCCTTGGAAACAGGAGAGGTTCCTCAGGACTGGAGAACAGCTGATGTCATACCTCTACACAAAAGTGGTGACAGGGAAGAAGTGTCAATCTACAGGTCTGTGAGCCTTACCTCGGTAGCGGGAAAAGTAACGGAGGCGCTCCTGAAAGAGCGAATAGTGAACTTTCTCAAAACCAACAGGTTGCAAGACCAGAGGCAACATGGTTTTACCGAAGGACGATTTTGCCAAACAAATCTGATTGAGTTCTTTGACCGGGTGACCAGGGAGTTAGATCAGGGGCTCATCTACCTGGAGTTCAGCAAAGCCTTTGATACTGTTCCTCATAGGAGGCTTATCAATAAACTCAGTAGCTTGGGGATGGATTCTAAGATGGTAAATTGGATCAGAAATTGGTTGACTGACAGACGACAGAGGGTGATGGTAAATGGAGCTCACTCGGATGAAGGGAAGGTGATTAGCGGGGTGCCCCAGGGGTCGGTCCTGGGCCCGGCACTGTTCAATGTATTTGTGAGTGATATTGCTGAAGGACTAAATGGAAAAGTCTGTCTTTTTGCAGATGACACGAAACTTTGCAACAGAGTGGACTCCCCCGAGGGAGTGGTTAACATAAGGAAAGATCTACAAAACCTGGAAGAATGTTCTAATGCTTGGCAATTAAGATTTAATGCAAAGAAGTGTAGAGTCATGCACTTGGGTAGCAGAAATCCAAGGGAAATGTACGTGATAGGGGGCGAGAGGTTGGTGTGCACGGATCAGGAGAAAGACCTTGCTGTGATTATTTCTGAAGATCTCAAGGTGGCAAAACAATGCGACAGGGCGGTGGCAAAAGCAAGGAGGATGTTGGGCTGCATACAAAGAGGAATCACCAGCAGAAAGGAAGAGGTACTTATGCCACTGTACAAGTCACTGGTGAGGCCTCACTTGGAATACTGTGTTCAGTTTTGGAGACCGTATCTTGCAAAGGATGTAAAAATACTGGAAACTATTCAGAGGAAGACGACCAAAATTATTTGGAGCCTGTGTCAGAAGCCTTATGAGAAGAAACATGAAGACCTAAACATGTACACTTTGGAGGAGAGGAGGGACATGGGAGATATGATTCAGACCTTTAAATACTTAAAGAGAAATAATGAAAGAACAAACCTCTTCCAAAGACGGGGAAGTTGTAAAACTAGAGGGCATAACAGGAAGCTGCAAGGTGGTAAATTGAAAGGCAATGTCAGGAAATACTTTTTCACAGAAAGGGTGGTGGATGCTTGGAATGCCCTCCCGATGGAAGTGGTGGGGGCAAACACGGTGACGGAATTCAAAATGGCATGGGACAGGCACAGTGGATCCCTTTACAGCAACAGGATAAAATCAAAATAAACTGAACCATCTAATTTCTCAACAAATAGTGGTGTCCTGCATGGAGTGGTGGGTTCACCCCTAAACAGGGACGTGGGGTGGGGTGGCCTGCAAGGAGCAGCAGGTGCACCTACTCTTGCCATCATGCTGGGCAGACTAGATGGACCATGCTGGTCTTTATCTGCCATCATTTACTATGTTACTATGTTACTATATTAGTTTTATGTGGGTTACACTGTAGCTTCATTGCATGTCCCCTAGTCTTTCTACATTTTGATGGCATTAACAATCGATCTATGTTTACCTGTTCTACTCCTTTCATTAATTTATAGACCTCTATCATATCTCCCCTCAGCCATCTCTATTCCAGGTTGAAGAGCCCTAACGTTTTTTAACCTCTCCTCATAGGGGTATCCTTCCATCCCCTTTACCATTTTGGTGGTTCTTCTCTGTACCTTTTCTAATTCTGCTATATCCTTTTTAAGATACGGTGACCAGAATTGCACACAATATTTGAGGTGCAGTCGCACCATGGAACGATACAGAGGCATTATAATGTTCTTTTTTAAATTTTCCATTCTTTTCCTCATGATTCCTAGCATTCTATTTGCTTTCTTTGCCGCCATTGCACCCTGGGTAGAAGGTTTCAATGTCTTATCCACGATGACACCTAAATCTTTTTTCCTGGATGGTGGTTCGTACTGTGGAACCTTGCACCATGTAACCATAGTTTGGGTTATTCTTTCATAGATGCATAACTTTACACTTGTCCACATTAAATGTCATGTACCATTTGAATGTCCAGTCTTCCAATTTATTAAGGCCCTCTTGCAATTTTTCACAATCCTCGTGGGTTTAACAACTTTGAATTTGATCACCTCACTCGTTATTCGCATTTCCAGGTCATTTATGAATATGTTAAAAAGCACCAGACCCAGCACAGATCCCCAGGGTACTCCACTATTTACTTTTCTTCATTGGGAAAATTGGCCATTTAGCCCTACCCTCTGCTTTCTATCTTTTAACCAGTTCCTGGTCCACAATAGTACACTGCCTCCTCCTATCTCATGACTTTTTAATTTCTCTAAGAGTCTCTCAGGAGGGATGTTGTCAAAGGTTTTCTGAAAATCCAGATACACTATATCGACTGAGCCACCTCTGTCTGTTTATTTACACCTTCAAAAAAATATAACAGATTAGTAAAGCAAGACCTTCCCTGGCTAAGCCATGTTGGCTGTCTCCCATTAAACCATGACTATCTACATGTTAAGAAATTTTGTTCTTAATAATGGTTCCTATCATTTATTCTGGTACTGACATCAGGCTCACTGATCTGTAGTTTGCCGGATCACCCCTGGAACCCTTTTTAAAAATTGGCATTACATTGGCCATCCTCCAATCTTCAGGTATTACTGATGATTTTAATGTTAGTTTCCAGCTTAGTAATAGTAGGTCTGCAGTCTTATATTTCGGTTCTTTCAGCACCCTTGGATGTATACCATCTTGTCCAGGTGATTTGCTACTCTTCAGTTTATCAAATAGTTGTGATATATATCTTCCTTGGTTATCGATATTTCTTTCAATTCTTCTGCTGTATCAGCTTTAAATACCATTTCAGTCATGGGTAACTTCCCTACATCTTCTTCAGTAAAGGCCAAAACAAAGAATTCATTCAGACTCTCCACTATGGCCTTGTCTCCTCTTAGTACCTTTTCTACCCCTCTATCATCCGATGATCCAACTGACTCTCTCACAGGTTTTTTGTTATGAATGTACTTGAAAAAGTTTTTATTTTGTGTTTTTGTTTCTGCAGCAAGTTTTTTTTCAAATTCTCTCTTTGTCTGCCTTATAATGCCTTGCATCTAACTTGCCAGTGCTTGCATTGTTTACAATTTTCATCATTTGGCTCCTTTTTACATTTCCCGAAAGATGCTTTTTTGGCTATAACAGCCTCTCTGACCTCACCTTTAAACTATGCTGGCAGTTTTTTGGCCTTCCTTCAACTTTTCTTAAAGCATAGAATACATCTGATCTGGGCTTCCAATATAGTATTTTTAAACAACGCCCATGTTTGATGTTAATCTTTAATCTTTGCAGCTGCTCCTTTTAGTTTTTTCTTGTCTACCTCATTTTATCATAGCCTCCATTTTGAAATTTAAAAGGTAGTACTGTAGATTTCCTTGCCATCCTTCCTCCATTTATTAAATCAAATGCAATCATGCTGTGATCACTATTTCCAAGTGGTCCCAACACCCTTAACTCTTGCACCAGATTTTGTATTCCACTAAGGACTAGGTCCACGATGGCTTCCCCTCTTGTCGGTTCATAAACCAGCTGCTTCAAGAAGCAGTCATTTATTTCATCTAGATACTTTATCTCCCTAGCATGCCCTGCCGTGATACTGACCCAGAGGATACTGGAGTAATTGAAATCACCCATTATTATTACTGTGCTGTAAATATTGTTAGCTTCCCTGATTTCTTTGAGCATTTCATCATCCATTTGATCACTCTGGCCAGGCGGTCAATAGTACACCCCCACTGCCATCTCCCCCCCCCCCTTAATCCTGTGTGTCTCAATACCCTCACTAACATACAGTGCAACCCCTCCACCAATTTAATCTACTCTATCGTTGAGATATAATTTGTACCCAGGCATCACATTGTCCCACTGGTTGTCCTCCTTTCACCATGTCTCTTAGATACCAATCATATCTAACTTCTCATTTAGTGCTATAAATGCTAACTCTCCAATCTTATTTTTTAGACTTCTAGCATTTGCATACAAGCATTTTAGAGGCTGCATTTTATTCATATTAATCTGGTTACTGGTAGGCAGGGTTAATTTGGAATATTTAAGTTCTGTTTGCTCTGTACTTAAGGGCATTTGGGTTACTTTTGACTTTATTGGAACCTCCCTGTTGATATGCCCGAACTTCAATCTTTTGCTAGTATCCTTCAAGGATACAGCCTTCTGAACCATGCACTTTTGGGCAACTGTCGGCTTTCCCCCTATTATCTAATTTAAAAGCTGCTCTATCTCCTTTTTAAAGGTTACTGCCAGGAGCCTAATTCCATCCCAGTTAAAGTGGAGCCCATCCCTTCAGAAAAGCCCTTCCTTAACAGAGGGTTAAGTGGCTTGCCCAAGGCCACAAGGAGCTCCTATGAGACTAGAAACCCCAGTCCTTACAGCCCAAGGTTGTTATCCTCTAGCAGGATTTGAATCCCTGGCCCTCCAGCCTGAAGCAACTTGCCCTAACCACTAGGCCAATCCTCCCTACTCCAGAGCTCTGCCTGACTTTTGGGTTCTGCGCGTGGAATTGGAAGAATTTCAGAGAATGCTACCCTGGAAGTTCTGGATTTCAACTTTACCTAAAAGCCTAAATTTGGCCTCTAGAACCTCCCTACCACAATTTCCTATGTTATTGGACAGCAGACTCCTCCCCAGTACTAAAACCTTGTCTAGGTGGCACATGAGGTCCATTACATTCACACCAGGCAAGCATGTTACCAGTCAATCCTCATGCCCACCAGCCACCCAGCTATCTACATGCCTAATGATCAAACCACCAACTATAATGGCTATCCTAACCCTTCCCTCATGGGCACATGACCTTGGAGAAACCTCCTCAGTATGAGAGGGTTTTACATCACCTGGAGGACAGGTCCTAGCTACAGGATCACTTTCTGCCACACCAGGGTGGTACTCTCCTATGTCATGACCTCTCTCTTCCATGGCAACAGGGACGCTGCCAGACTGGAGGTGGGACTTCAGTACTGCATTCCTGTAGGTCTTGCCTATGTATCTCTCTGCCTTCCTTATGTCCCCCAAGTGTGCTACTCTACCCTCCAGAGATCAGACTCGTTCCCTGAGAGCAAAGAGCTCCTTGCACCTAGTGCTCATGTAAGACCCTCACCAACTGGTAGAAAATCATACATGGTCCAATACCACTAACAAAGATGTTAAAAAGAATCAGACCAAGGACAGATCCCTGTGGCACACACTGGTATCTTCCCTCTCTTCAGAATGAGCTCCATTTACTTGTATCCTTTGTTGCCTCCCCCTCAACCAATTTCTAACCCAATCAGTAACTTTAGGGCCCATCCCGAGGGTGCTCAGTTTGTTGATAAGTCGCCTGTGTTGATAAGTTGCTATTTATTTTTCCATTGATACTTACAGTCCTCAGAGGCAGCCAAGTATATTTTCCTCTCCTTTCCTTCTTCCCCCTTTTCCCCCTCCTCTCCCCCTTCCACTCCCTTAGTTTTAATATCACTGAATATTTTCCTATTCATTATAAGTACCATAATCCTGATTATAGAGACTGTACTATTTTTTTAAAGAAACAAGTTCTCGTTGCTTCCTTCTCATCTCTACAAATTTATATTTTATACTGTTATATATATTGTTTCTTACTAATGATTTTCTATTGCTTTACTTTTGTGTACTTCTATATTTATTGGGAGATGTTATTCTCCTATTGATTTGTTTGATGTTTAGATTTTTATTCATTATTATTAATTGTATGTCTTTTAAGTATAATTTGGTTTTGCTATGATTATCTATGTTTTTATTATTCATATTCATTGTTTTTAATGCATTTTTATGTGATTTTCTGTTGGAGGCTATCCTACCCCCTGAAGAAAACATACATGCTGAAACACTGCAAATGTAGGGGATGTTAATAAAGCTGCTTTGGATTCATAGAGGTGTCTCTACTTCGCCTTGCTCCTGCTGTTCCCTGGTTTGTCTGCGGGCGTTTGTGCCTCCTTTTGACTCTCCATTGAATAAGGTAGACAGGAAAAAAATAGATGCCTTTGAATTATGGTGCTGGTGAAGAATATTGTGCATAACATGGACTGCCCAAAGAACAAACTAGTCAGTACTATAGAAGATCAATATAAAGCTTTCTTTAGAACTTCAGATGACAAGACTTCGACTTTCATACTTTGGATACATCATGTGAAGAGAAAGATCATTAGAGAAAGACATCATGCTTGGCAAGGTTGAAGTCAGCGCAAAAGAGGAAGGCCAGCAATGAGATGGATCGATGCAATAACAGCAGCTATGGATGGCACTCTGTCAACAATGCGCCACCTGACTGAAGACCAAATACAGTTTAGGACAACTATCCAGAGGGTCGCCATGAGTCGACACCGACTCTACGGCACTTAACATCAACAACAACATCATAGTGAAATAATGGAATTACTTTTGTGAGCAAATTGTCAGGGTTTCCATGTCAACTTTGATTCCTCAATGCTTTTCATGGCCCACTAGACACTAAAGTGGTGAAAGGAGGCATATAAGCTTGCTGGTCCTGTAAAGAAGGCTTGGGCACCCTTTCTCACATGTTGTTCTGGCCAGATATCTTGTGGCACATCTCAGCAAATAACCTATAAAATAATTATATGGAAATCACTGGGAGAGCAATCAAGGCTGATGAAGAGCCAGCCATAATTCTTTATCCTTAGCCATTAAACTTATTTTAATTAATTGGAAGGAAAACTAACTATACATATGTTGCATGTTGGTTTGTGAAACTTGTAAAAACAAATTAATGGCAATCAAAAGGGCCCTTCATCTGTCTAAGTATAAACGTAATTGGAATTTCATCTGTAAATTTGCAGGGGACTTCTGAATTCCCTATGACTTTGGCATAGTTTCTTTCTTTGTTTTCAACTTACTGTTTCTCTGTGAAAATAAATAAAGATACTCAAACTGAAAAAAAGAGAACAGCTTTTAAACTAGAACCTGGGAGAAAGCTGACAGACATTCAGAAGTGCATAGTTACGAGTAATGTGTCCTCGAGAGATACTGGCAAAATGCAGAAGCTAGAATATCCCCATAGAGAGGTTATGATAAACAGCTGAAGTAGTCTAAGGGGTATGTTTACTAAATCAGGCTAACGGTTAACCTGAGCTATTTGAAACTAGGTGCCATGTTATTCGATGGGACCTAGTTGCAGATAGTTCGGTTTAGTAAACATACCCCAAGGAATAACCGGATGCCCGGCTTCTTGTGCCACCGCTTGAACCCCCAACCCCCCTCCCAGCCCAATTAACCCCCCCCCCTCAATTTCTCACAAAACACGCATACACTGAATTCTGGAACAACATTTGGTCGCAGCTTTATTAACCATGTTTTAACACCGGCTCAACATGAGCCAACACAACATTCTTATTTACCCGAGAAACTGCCCCCCCACCACCCCCATTCTGGATAATGCCCCCCACCAGCCATTTATTAGCAAGGTGGAGCATTATCCTCCCCCCCCCCCATGCCCCCTACCTCCTGCCTTGCCATATTATTAGCCAAGGCCGGCTCCACTTGCCTTACACCGGGCAGAGACCCCAACGGAGATGTCTCTCCCACCCTGAGGAGCACTCCGCTCCCCTCAATGCGGTCTCAGCCGTATATGCCCCGCTGTGCCGGCAAGCGCTAGCTCGATACCCCCAGACATACCTAATAACCACTTCTTCCCCACCTACCCCTACCCAGTTGCGACAACCACCTCCCACCTCCCCCCACAAAATAATGTGTGGGTGGGATGGGACACCATTTCTCCAGCCGGGCCAAGCAGGAAGAGGAAGACCATGCTCCACTGGTCTCCCACGCTTCCTGCTTTCCCCGCCCACCAGATCGCTGTCCACCAATCATATCGCCCCACGTGTCTGACATGGGGCGATTTGAAGAACGCTTTCTGCGCTCCTCTCTCCCCCCCCCCACACCCACCCACGCGCAAACCGCCAGTGAGAACCCAGGCCCCGGGAACCCGGTTATTATACCGGCCTCGGGACCCGGCCCTGCAGCGCGTCGGGCTTAACTGGGGTATCCGGTTGCCCGGCTTCTCATGCCACCGCTTGAACCCCCAACCCCCCCTAGCCCAATTAACCCCCCCTCAATTCCTCACAAAACACGCATACACTGAATTCTGGAACAACATTTGGTCACAGCTTTATTAACCATGTTTTAACACCGGCTCAACATGAGCCAACACAACATTCTTATTTACCCAAGAAACTGCCCCCCACCACCCCCATTCTGGATAATGCCCCCCACCAGCCATTTATTAGCAAGGTGGATCATCATCCTCCCCCCCCATGCCCCCCTACTGCCTGCCTCGCCATATTATTAGCAAAGGCCGGCTCCGCTTGCCTTACACCTGGCAGAGACCACAACGAAGATGTCTCTCCCACCCTGAGGAGCACTCCGCTCCCCTAAATGTGGCCTCAGCCATATAGCTCGATACCTATCCTAGCTCGATACCCCGCCACCGGCACAAGGTAGTCTACCTATCCTTGTGCTGCCCCCCACCAAAGAAAGCTGCGCCAACACCATCCCTCCAGCACTTTCTGCCAATCATTCAGTAACAAGTCTTGTCCCACCGGAGCTAGGTGTACTCCATCCGTGCAGTAAAATCCCACGCACTTCACCTCAGCCCAAGGGGGCAACACCTGCAGCCCGCCAGTCTGTTGTACCCAGCGCCCAATCTGCCTATTCATCTTGACCAGGCCTCGAGACCACCTCCGCTGTAGCCAGCAGGCAGGACGTGGAATGATATCAGACCAGGCAATCACGACCCCAGGTAATAATTCCCTTATGAGTCCAATATCCCTCTGAACAGTCCGAATGAGCTGCCTGCAAGACCAGCTGGATATGTCATTGCTGCCCAGATGAATCAGCAGTCCGACTGGCTACTGCCACTGTCCGATCTTCGACTGCACCAAGGATACCAGCTGCCACCATTGCATGCCGCGCTCTCCCATCCAACACAGTCGAATGCCAGATGTCGCCAGCCCGAGATGCACTCCCAGCAGGCGTGACATGGCCCTGCACTCTGCCCAGTAGATGAATGAATGCCCGATGATCCACCACTCTCTGGAGGACGAACCATCTGCAAGAAGACAAATCTGATTGCAACCAGCGGGCAACTCTGCAAGAGGAAGACAACTGTTAGTACCCCCCGCCCCTCCACCCACACCAGAGCTCAGGACTCCTGTGGGCGCACATATCCCACGTAGATGCCAGAGTGCCACCTGCCAATCCGCTGAATCACCTTTCCTTCCAGCCCTGCTGCCGCCGCACTAGTAGCAACACCGGTCCGGAAGGAGTGTGATGCGAATTGCCTCTCATCGCAGCCCAAATGCCGCAAAGTCAAACACAGAACAGCAGTAAACTGAAACTGTGTCACAGGCTTACCATTCTCATGAATATATACATAGCCCGCTGCCCCCGGTTGCCGATGCAAATACCTCTGCAAATTATGCAGTGGACATGATTGCAAGGGAAAAATTGCCTTCAGTATCATCCAACCCCCTTTTCCCGTCTGATCCGTTTTAGATTGCGGGAGAAAGATGCGTGCCTACGTTGCCTCCACCGTCACATGCTTGACATCCAAACTCCCGAACGTACCCCTCCTTCCTGACCTTGGAACAAGCTCACCCACGCGGAATGCACAAAAAATGCAGTCACAAACAATGCCCGAAACAAGACAGACTCAAACTCAGAGACTGCAATTTGTGGCATCACCTCGCAAATCTGAAGAAGGAGCTCATGAGACACCAGGAGACACCCATCTTGCAACTTGGGGCGCACCCTGGCCCAACCTGCCAACATACGCTTCACCAGAAACGACGCACGGGGGGTACCCCAACCCGCTGCCTTAGCAAAAAATGAAAACCCTGCAATCGCTGAAGTGGCCGCCGATCTGGACCAGCCCTCCCTTTTTGCCCACAACACAAATTGGGCAACCAGTTCCTCTGCAACTTTTCCACCATACCAACCTTTCCCGTTCAAAAAGTCACCCACCTAAGAGTATCCACGCAGATACGTCACCCATGTTCCTCGCGCCACCGACGCAGACAACAACGCCATCACATCAGGGTCCCAACCTGCCAAAGATGATCCGGAACCACCGAGGCCATCTCCTCTGCGTCCGGAGCCAGTAGGCAAAACTGAGTCCACTGAAAATGGGATAAAGCATCAGCAATTAAATTCTGGGTACCCGGCACATGGTAGGCTCTCATGGTAACATTCAGACGTAGGCAAGCCAATACAAATACCCTCATCAACGCTGCCACTCATGGGCACTTGGGCGCATGCCGATTGATAACTTCTACTACCGCCGCATTGTCGCACCAGAACACCACCCTCCTATTCCGTAAATACTCTGGCCATACCCAAAGCGCGACCACGATGGGGAATAACTCCAGAAATGCAATGTTGCGAGTCAGCCCGGACACCCCCCATTCCGCCGGCCAGGCCTCAGCACACCAAGCCCCTTGACAGTATGCACCGAATCCAGAGCTGTCCGCAGCGTCCGAAAACAACTGCAAGTCCACGTTAGATACTTCTGGCAACTGCAATACAGTGCAGCCATTGAAATCGTCTAAAAATGAATCCCAGACCCGCAAATCTTCTCACATTCCGGATGAGATGCGAATACGGTGATATGGGCGGAGCACCCCTGCAATCGCCAGGGACAGTCGCCGCGCAAAGGGGCGCCCCATGGGAATAACCCGCCAAGCAAAATTGAGATGCCCCACTAGTGACTGCAGAACTTTGAGAGTAGTCTTGACAGACGATCCCACCGTCGCGACCAATTCCCTTAGTCGTTCGACTTTCTGCGCCGGTAAACGCACCACCATGTCCATTGAATCTATCTCAACTCCTAAAAAGGTGAGGCATGTGACAGGACCCACCATTTTATCGACTGCTATAGGGATACCAAAGTCACCTGCCAAACAATGAAACGAGTCCAGCAGAGTGGAACAAGTCCCCACCTGACTGGGCCCCACGAATAAAAAATCATCCAGGTAATGTACTATGGTGGAGAATCCGGTGCGCTGTTCTAAGACCCGATGTAAAAAGGTACTAAAGGCTTCAAAATATGCGCAGGATATCGCACAACCCATAGGCATACACTTATCGAAGTAAAACTGAGAACGAAACTGAAATCCCAACAGGGGAAATGCCGAAGGGTGAAACGGCAACAATCGGAACACGGATTCGATGTCCACCTTCGCCATCAGTGCGCCTGACCCGCACTGCCATACCAACGCAACTGGCGTGTCGAAGGAAGCATAACGAACCATGCACAACTCGTGAGGGATGTGATTGTTCACGGAATTGCCAGGCGGGAAAGACAAGTTATGAATTAACCTATAACTGCCAGGCTCCTTTTTGAGAACTACTCCCAATGGAGAAACAATAAAAGGCGAAAATGGGGGTTTATGAAATGGACCAGCTATTCTGCCCAAGGCACATTCGGCCTTAATTTTCTTATGAACAACAGCAACCAAAGGCCTTACTGAGCTGGAATTCCTAGACACTCCATCCACCACCATGCCTTGAAACGGAATATGGAAACTTTCCTAAAAAACCTAACAAAATCACCCTCCCCGGCTTGCCCTGCCGGCACCCCCCAAAACGAAGGAACCACGGATGCAACATGTCAACCTTTAAAGGGGTAGGGGCCAAAGAACGCCAATCTCCCTCACTTATTCCCCACTGGGGCTCCTGACACCCCTTTACGGCTACACTTTGTGGCTGTGTGCCCACCGCCGCAAAGGGAACAGGCATTTCTAAACTTACAGTCCAGGAAAGTGCAGGAAGATTTGTTAAAACGCCAGCACACATCTCCCCCTCCTGTCCCTCCCTTCGGCTGAGCAGTGGAGATACCTGGTACTCGAAAGGACTGCGTGCTCACCATCGCCGCTTGAGGGCCTGCCCGAGATCCACCTCCCCCCATTCCCCCTGACCTGTTCTTTGCGGACATTTGAGTCAGCCACAGATTAATGTCTTTTGTCCCCCACGAGAGTTGAACATTCTCTTCCATCATGTCCCTGAATTCCTCATCATAGTTTAACCACGCCCAGCCCTCATGGGCCTGCGACGCTGCTAATATCGCATCCGCATAAGCTAACAACGCACCATATTGTCCCAGAAAGTAATGTCCCCAAACGCTTGCTAACCTTAAAAAAGCCCGTGTCCAATTAAGTGTATTACGGGATACCTTCTGCACCCAACCCGCTTTTTCGTCTTCTTTGCGCTTCTTTCTACTTTCCCCCAAGCATTTACTTCCGTCCAACAGGTGAAAGATATCGATATACCTGCGCCTTTTAATCCGATCTCTCAACTTCCAAGGTACCCCTTCCCAAAGCTCAGCACAATGGATTACAGTGGGCCCTGCTCCATCGACCCTCTCGACTGCCCCTGCTGTAGAGCCCACCGAAGAGTCCCCGGACGAAGACGATGATGACGACGAAGAGGAATCGCGCCGAAAACAGCGTTCACATCTATGCTTCACTTTAGCCTTCCTGCCAGCTTTGAGGCCCACCCCCAAAGGATGAGCCCCGCCTCCTGAGCCAGCCGCACCGCCCGCATACTCACCGGCTTCTGGGTTGGACGCCGCTTGCTCGCTCACGGTCTGTGATCCAGCCGCCGTACTGGATTGCGCCGACATTTGGACTTTAGAGACCGCTCCACCTGCCTGTCCAGGGTCAGCCATACTGGATCTTATACCCGAACTCTCTGGTACCTGGACAGACAAAGAAGGAGAAATACTAGCAGCAACAGCCCCAGGAGCCCTAGCCACCCTACTCTCCTCCCCTCCCCAGCTCAATGCTGAAGAGCCCATGCCCCCGGACTCCCAATCAACTCTACCCTTCCCAGGCGTCATCCCTGCCCCACCAAACCCAACTCCCGGCCAACCACTCCCACCGCAACCCCACGGCCCCATACCACCATATTGCCCTACCCCAAAAGACCAATAACCAGGGGTCCCGGTAAATGCTGGATGTGGGAAGCGCCCACCCGGATGACATGGGGAATAGTACCCGGGAAAGGGGTATGGAAAATAAACTCCCAATGCACCATGTCCTACCATGTCAGCACTCTGTGACTACCTCTGCTCCCGACACCCCCATCGCTTCAGCGGGGTGCGCTGATCCCCACGCCCCTCGCGACTGCTCGGCACTGTCGACCACATTAGACTCTCCCTCTTCTGCACAAGCCTCCTCCAACTGTATCATCGCTGCCACCTCTGTCCCTGCAACTGCACCCGCGGAACCCCCCCTCCTGCCCCTTGGCCCCGCGCCCCTCCCAAGACCCCTGCTTTGTGCCTGCCTTACTCCCTTTCTGGAGCCCCTTACTGCTGGTAAACCTCTGGCTGACGACCCCCTGGGCTCTACCATTGTGCGACCACAAAGCACTGCCCCCCGCCCACTAGCCCATTTTTTGGAGAGTCCCAGCCCAGAACCTCCACTCCTCCTAGCCACCCCCTGTCCTTTTGGGGTCCGCACCATGCTTATGGACCTCAGCAGGACCGAAGAATCCCCTCCCCCCTTACCACCACAAGGTATCAAACTTAAAATTAAATTAAAGCTGCCCTTGACTACAAAACACACACACACACACCCCTCCCGCCCCACAGCCTGCTTTCAAAAAACAGCGCAAGTGCTTAAAGACAATGTGGACTCTTGGCCACAAAATCCCTGCTCATGAATAAATCAAAATTGCCAGGCTTGTCCCCTGCAGCCAAGGAAGGTTAGTTGGCTGCCTGGACCACAGAAGAACACCTGTGGGCTCTCTGCTGAACCCCAAAGATCACTTGGCCACCCTGAAGTTTTGCTTTAATATTATTTTATTTATTTATTTATTTTGTATGTTCTCTCTTTAACCCGCCGTCATGCATCCCCACCAAAACTCAGCTCAAAACTCCCATGCACTCCCCCAACACAAAAGCACCGAATCCTCCCTTTTCAATCACCCGCTATTCACCCCGTAATCCGGCCAAAATTACCACCCGAGCCCTCACCGCGCCTCCTGAGACCGGACCCTGCCATGCACACACCTTTTCTTCAGCCGGGCCAAGCAGGAAGAGGAAGACTGCGCTCCACCGGTCTCCTACGCTTCCTGCTTGCCCCACCCACCAGACTGCTGTCCACCAATCATATCGCCCCACGCGTCTGACGTGGGGCGATTTGAACAATGCTCTCTGCGCTCCTCTCTCTCCCCCCACCCCCGTGCAAACCGCCAGTGAGAACCCGGGCCCCGGGAACCCGGTTATTATACCGGCCTCGGGACCCGGCCCTGCGGCGTGTCGGGATCAGTTAAATAAAGAACAGAGATGAGTAGTTCCAAGGCTTATTGGTGACTGTGGTCAGTACACCTCTACTCCAGAAAATGAAAGTTTTGCTTTCTTATCTGTGTTTAGAACATTGCTTTTCAACATCTCATTTGCCTCATATTTGGGTAGCCTATGGGCCAGAAACTAGGCTGTGGTTAGGATTGCTGGAAATGAAGTTTAAATGCAGATGTGGAGGAGTTTCAAATCTTGTCTTCCATTTCTGAAAGCTGGTTTCTGGGTGTTTCGTGTTGTCTTGCTTCCATTTTAAGAGACCAGGGAATGTAGGGAGTGTAAATATTTCTCTTTTATATATACTTGCGTATATGAGGGAAGCTTTGAAGCAAAGAGACAAATGTTATGGAACTACATTCAACTGAAACTGATTTTGAGGGATTAGATGGTAAGAATCAATAACATTTAGTATGTAACCAGGCTCCTTCTCTGGCCGTATTCAAATCCAGGCTAGAAACCCACCTCTATGAGGCTGCTTTTGCATCCTGATCCCATCATTCTCCTGCTTATCACTTATCTGCATTTTGCCATTCCCCTAGATTCCCCCTAGTCCCCAGTTGCTGTGTGGTCTGACTTAATTAGATGGTAAGCTCTGATGAGCAGGAACTGTCTCTTGTACATATACAGCACTGCATACACCTTGTAGCGCTATGTAAATGACAGATGGTAGTAGTATTAATAGTAGTAACCCCTCATTTTAATGATTCATTGGCATAACCGGGAACTAAAAAAAAACGCTTGGATATTTCACAGAAACCAGTTTTTCAGACAAAACAGAATTTCTTTGAAATTATAAAATTATATATGATAGCATTATTTTTCAACTGTGCATCTGTTTGATGAGTACTGCATTTAAAAATTACATTTCAAACTAGATCTTGTAAATTTGTAAGTAAATAGCTCCCCATTTGCTTTTCTGTCTTTTGGAACTATGATTCACAGTGCTATTCTAAAAGGTAATAAAGATAGGAGTATGTTTTTTTAATGTGGGCATTCATTTTGGGTGGCATACCCTTCCTGTCTGCATGATCACTGTGCTTTCATCTGAGAGAGCTGAATATTGAAAACAGAATATAGAGAAGAGAGACTGGAATGAGGATGAACCTGCATTGCACAGCTCAAAGCAGGAACTGAGCAAACTTTTATGAAAAGTTTGCAATAAACACCTTCCTTCATAACATTTTTTGAAACGGTTGCACACTCTTAGCCTGATTTTGCAGAGGGCCTCTAGGTAGGGATTGGAAAGTCGAGTCGGGATGTATACAGTTCCTCGAGTTTTTCACAAAAGACTCGCTGAATGCAGAAATACAAATGCAAAGTTCGGGCACATCAGTGGGAACAATTTTAGCAATAGATATATATGTTCAAAAAGAGTAGCATCACTCAGAATTTCAAACTTGTAAGTGTTCGTATTTACAGGTGTAGGTGCTGTTTTTACAATCAACACGTGCAAATGTTGGTACTCGCATGTGTAATACCTGGATTTTACAAAACTAGATGTCCAAGACGAGGCAATTAAGGAGTTAGCAAAAAAGTTTTTTTCTTTTTACATTTTGAGAGGGTTTTAAATACCAGAGAGCTAAGCACAATTGCTCCCTCAATCACTGGTACAAACACCAGGTTCAAATATGTAATTAACTGATGCTTATATCCACCTAGTAGCAGTTGCAAATGCCAATGTCCACATTTTTTAAAATATGTATGTGGTGGTGATATAAATTCAGGTATACATGCATACCTTTCTAGCTTACCGAAAACACATTCACAACACACTCCCTTGGAAACCGTGTGAGCTGCAGATCTATACGTGTAAATAGCAGCTTTCTAAAATAGTTATTTACACATATTAGTAATTTATAAGTGCAAGTGCTGCTATTTGCACATATAAAAGATGCACAGGGCTTCTAAAATGGCCTTTTTTCATTAACTTGCACCAACAAATAATTTCCTTATGGTAATTTTTTGAACACTTAAATATTGTGGGCTGGAGTTCAGCTATTACATAGCAAAATTATAGTCTGCATTGTTTAGCACAAATTCTTTCTGCTCTGTTTATGACATGCTCAGAAAATTGCTGATTCAATCTATGATGTTACCAATAGTATAGTAGCAGATTATTCATAACCAATTTGTATCTTTTGTAGATGAATGCTCTACTAAGAGCAATGGAACCATCCAGTGTTCCTACTAAACATTGCAAGAGGCTCAAGAGAAAAATCGAATGTTTTCCAGAACAGGGGAGGTTCTTACTGACAGTCATTTCAGACTAGGATGAGACTCTCTGAGCAGGAAAAATCACACTTTGTATATAAACTACTCCCAAAGGTAGAACGCTGTCTTTGGCAGCCAGCTATTGTACCTAGAAGATAGAGTAAGGCCTCTCCCTATAAGGGGCAGGTGCCTGTGGCACCCTGCCATAGCATCATGAGTCTTTTTGTACAAGCTACATATATTAGTCAGCATGTGCAGCAAGCATAGAACATTTGCATGGGAGAAGAGAGCAACAGCTATCAGCTCTCAGGAAGAAAAAGGAAATCCAAGCAGCCATACTACTAGGGCTGGTTCAAGGAGTTGCGGTGTCCTGAGCCAACGTTTGCTTTTGCTTTTTGCACTTTTGCTTTTGTACTATCTTGGGGCCAATATGCGGTATGAGCTGCACCAATAGGGGTAAATTTTCAGCTGGTGCTGTCACTCTGCTGACATTTAATGTAATCCATATATTCATTGTCACCATCCATATAGGTAAAGGTGCTAAATATATGGATAGCACAGTGACTGCTAGTGCTCTCTGTTTAGTTTTGGCCTGCTGTTTGGTCGGCCTAAACTAAAAGTATAATTTATCTAAATAGTGGCTGAATATCATTTCTATATGGACAATTTTCTGGCCTGCCCTCACCTCTCCCCTACCATATTCCACAAATATATGGATAATATCTACATGTAATCCCTTTACAATTTCATAAGACTGTGTTCATGTGGAACTAGCTAAATTAAAAGTAGACAAAGCCATGGGTCCAGATGGGATACATCCAAGAATACTGAAGGAACTTGGGGACATTCTAGCGGCTCCACTGTCTGGCCTTTTCAAGGCCTCTTTGGAGTTGGGAGTGGTGCCAAAGGACTGTAAAAAGGCACATGTGGTTCCTTTACAGAAAAGTGGACGTAAGGATGACATTGAGAACTATAGGCTGGTTAATCTAACCTCTGTGGTTAGTAAAGTATTAGAAAGGCTACTAAAAGAGAGAGTAGTTAGGTTTCTGGAGTCCAATGGATTGCAGGATCCAAAGCAGCATGTATTCACCAGAGGCAGGTCTTGTCAGACAAATCTGATTATTTCTTTGACTGGGTGACCAGGGAGTGAACCAAGGGAGAGACTTAGATGTGGTGTATTTAGATTTCAGTAAAGCCTTTGATACTGTTCCACACAGATGACTTATAAATAAACTGAGCACCCTAAGGATGGATCCTAAAGTTACTGATTGGGTTAAAAATCGGTTGAGTGGGAGGCGACAAAGGATACAGGTAAATGGAGCTCACTCTGAGGAGTAGGAGGTTACCAGTGGTTGCCTCAGGGATCTGTCCTTGGTCTAATTCTTTTTAACATCTTTGCTAGTAATATTGCGGAAGGGCAGTCGGGTAAGGTTTGCTTGTTTGCGGATGATACCAAAATCTGTAATAGAGTAGACATCCAGGAAGGAGTAGATAACATGAGGAGAAATCTAACTAAACTTGAAGAAAGGTCTAGAATTTGGCAGCTGAAAGTTAATGATAAAAAATGCAGGGTTGTGCATCTGGGCTGCAAAAATCCAAAGGAGCGGTGCAGTGTAGGGGTGAGATACCTCTGTCCACAAAAGAGGAGCGGGACCTGGGTGTAATTGTGTCTGATGATCTTAAAGTAGTTAAACAGGTAGAAAAGGCAACTGTGAAAGCCAGAAGGATGCTTCTGTAAAAGTTTCTGGTGCAACCTCATCTGGAGTATTGTGTGCAATTTTGGAGACCGCACCATCAAAAGGATATAAGCATGTTGGAGGTGCAGAAGGTGGCTACTAAAAAGGTTAATGGTCTTCATTATGAAGCATATGAGGACAGACTTAAAGATCTTAATATGTATACTTTAGAGGAAAGCCGGATAGGAGCGATATGATAAAGACATTTAAATACCTCCGTGGCATAAATGCACAGCAGGGTCTCTTTCAATTGAAGGCAAGCTCTGCTACAAGGGGGCATAGCATTAGAGTGAAAGGGGATAGACTCAGGAGTAGTATGCAGAAATATTTCTTTATGGAAAGAGTGGTAGATGCATGGAATAGTCTCCCAGTGGAGGTGGTGGACACGAGGGCAGTATCTGAATTCAAAAAAGCATGGAGCAAACATAAAGGTAAAAAGAGGACTATTGCAGTTGATATGAAAGGGCAGACTAGATAGGCCATGTGGTCTTTTTCTGCTGTCATGTTTCTGTTTAGCAATTTTAAATGGACTGATATTGATTTATATATTTTTTGTAAATGCACGGATAGGTAAACACATAATTACCTTTGAATATCAGTTCAATTTTTCATTCATATGGATCATTCCCAGACTAACTAGTAAAGCTCTCCCAACAGTGGATGCAGAGCAGAAATAGGGTGTTTTACTTTTCTGTTTAGATTCTGGTGTCACATCAGTGACAACACCACAGTCTCCCTCCACTGTAAGACATTATATGTAGTAACACAAAACCCTGCAAACGACCATTCAAAAGCTGACCATACCACAGCAGCATCAAGTCCAAAAATTCAAACTGTACCAACTCTACCTATGAAAAGTCAGTAGTGCAAATATTCTAGTACATCAGCATACCTCCAGTGGGGAAATGAGAACAAGCCAAACTGCTACAGATTCCTACACAGAACTAACATGTCAACAGAATCCTTCACTTCACCTACATATCAAAAACATAGACCATCATGTTATGAAGAATAAGAAACTACAAGTTAGAAACAAATAAGCTGACAAAAAATGAAATGGAAACCCAAAACACAGACTCTGAGCAGTGGAAGACTGAAGAAAGAAACAGAAATGCATTTCCTCCTGTACTTAGCTATAAGAAATGCACATTGTCAAAGCTGACATATTTCATTCTCTAAAGACTGACATTCTTTTCTGTCTTTGTTGTTTGATCATTTTATGTTTCTAACTGGGTTTGCCCTGGTTTCTCTTTATCACCTCCTCTGCTACCCAACACCTAGCCTCATTGTCCCCCTAACCTCTGGTCAATATCTTAGCCCCCGTTCCCCCCCTCCCCTCCCAGCCATCCTCAAGTTCCCACTCTTCCGAGTCCCTCAGTCCCCACTTACACTCCCAATACCCAGCCAATCTTAAGAGTCTGTCTTCTTCTGTTCTATGATCCAATTTTAGAGTCTCTATCTAATCTGAGTCTTTGCTGTCCTGCATTCCTATGTCCCAGTAATTGCCCTCAGGCCTCCTAATCTTCTTTCCCAGCACCCCCTCATCTAATTCCTTCTTCAATGTACGCTAACCTGGCTTTCCTCCCCCTTCTCCCATATACCCCTCCCTCTCAGTCTTCCCCATATATGATCTTGTTTCTTCCCCTGTGTAAACAGCTCATAGCAGTTGGTAAAGTACCTATGAAGACCACACAGAAAGGGGGGTTACACTTGAAATAACTGGCAGGGCATAAAAGGAATATTTAACCAGTTTACTTTCCAATTATGACCTGAAATTTATAAAATAATTTAGCCAAGTTGTTCAAGCATCAGTGATTTTTTGCAGGGTGGGATTAATTTCAAAAGAATATTGTTGGTACCACTGCATGGTTAATATTCCATATCTTAATATTTAACATGGCAACGTCCTTTATTTAGTTTATCTTCTTTGGCTGAAAACAGCCAGTGGACGTAGATAAAGCTGGAAGGGAAGCCGGTATGTCAAACTGGCCAGTTTTTAGTGCCAGTATAAAATGTTTATTTCTTCGCAATGTAGGAGTCTATTTAGCCAAAGGTCTAGAAGAGTTGTCATTGGCATCGGCTTGCCAAAATGGTTTTTTTTTCTCATAAAAGCTGCACAAAAATGTATCTGTTTATGAAAACTTCTGAATAAGACTGCCCTTGGCATATCACAGACCTCCCTTTCTGGCTCCTGTACATGTGTACAAAACGGGAAATTAGCAAAGCAAAATCTGTTGAAATGTATTTCAAAACCTGTTCGTAGTTGAGTGCAGTCAGTACACAGACTGATGACTTCACAGCTCAGTGCTCCTTATGTGAGCATGTCTGCATTCATGACTCATGGCCACCACATACAAGCACATCTTTGTTATGTGCTGCTAGCGCATATCTCAGTGCACAGGAAACTGGGGTTGGCGTCCTCAAGTGTACATAAACAGTACTCAGTGGGACATGCATGATCTATTATATATAAATATGACATTTGTATGGAAACAGGACTCCAATAATTTTCAGGGATTGCCAGTCATTTAACCTGTTGACAGTGTCAACATTTTTGAAGTTTGAAAATTGTTTTGCTTATCAAATGTAAGCAGTCGGCAAATCCTTGCCAGGAATGGAACATTCCAAATTCACAGCAGGGAGCAGTGTGAGATCCCTTTTAGCATACTTTAAAGGAGAGCTTTGCCAGCTAAACTCTAATCATATATACTGTGATAGACAATAGTGAAATATATATGTAAATCAAACTAAAAATACATCATGGATCTGCAACAATGCTTTTCCCCACACCGACCTGATCGGCTGCAGCAGAAGAGAGCAGGCAGGTAAGCTCCACCCTGCTCCCCACCACCGGAACTAATCAGACCGCCACTGCTGCACTTAAAATCAAAAGCATGCTCAGGCATGCCTGCGCCTGAGGGTCTTGCAGAGGGCCTTTTGGAGTGGCCCTTAGGCGTGGACCACGCAAACATCACACCGAGAAGGAGTAAGATTCTCTACCCACCCTCAACAACAGTCAACTGCAACAGCAGGCACTGCCAGGACATGTCGTCAGGCACTGGAGAAGTAAAGGGCCCCACTTGTCCCTCCGATCACCTCCTGCACTCACCGCACTGTCTTTACTTATTCCAGGGAAGCCCGCAGGCAACAGAACAGTGAAACCGGCAACCCTCCATGCACCGCGAGGCCGCGCTCCGTCCAACAGGGGCATCATCAGCACTGCACCAGAGACACCTAAAGACACACCACCAGGAGTGCCTACGCTGGCAGGTCTGAGCTTAGGGGCCATGCTCAAAGGCCCCTGGGTGTGGCCCTTGGAGTGGACTACAGAGTGGACCTTTAGAAAAAACTCACAGAGAAAAAGCCACTTCCACCAACCTTACCACAAGCTCTTACGCATAAAACTGTCAACATCATCCCATTTACAATGATACATTAAACATACTGAGATATAGCTCATCAACCTATGCCTATCTCACCTCTTCCTCAAAGGAAAAGCCACACAGCTCTACCAGCAATTCCCTATCCCAATCACCTACAACGTCAGACGCACAAAACCAAACCACTATATCACACTTCATTCTGACAGAAGACCAAGCTCTGATAATTTAATAAGAATACATCACACAACTACCCAACCCCCACACAAGCACCTCTCAACTGCACACACATGAACACCACCCTAACGTGTGCCCTCATCAACGCACAATTGGCATTAACAAAATTCAAACAATGTATGACTTCATAGAACATTAATATACTATGCATAAAGAAACATGGCTAACTGATTCAGACAATGTACTCACAAACCAACTGAACACAACCATTCACAAAATACACAATTGTCCGAGAGCCTTCAGCAGAAGAGGACAGGTATGTATCCTCACTAACAAACAACTAAATTTCAACAGGCAGTCTTGACATGATCACCATCACCAATAAGCACTATACAATATGCTTAATGTACAAAGCCCCCTCAGCCAGCACAACCAAAATAGAGAACATACTTGATGCATTCTGCACACACTCCAAAAAGAAAACCAGCTTCATACTCCTTGGAGATCTCAATCTCTCATCAGTACCCAAAAAGCTATCCTCAGCCTTCGCTCAAGCCATGAACAACCTTCAACTCATGCAAATCGTCAACCACCTCACCCACAACAAGGGAAGCATACTAGGCCTCATTTTCCTCCCAATGCAACTAGCAAACAATCCCCTATCAATCCAGCCTATCACATGGTCTGATCACCACCTGCTAGAATTTTCACTGCCACATCCTAGCAATACCAACCACATGCCACACAATTACAATGCCCTCAGAAAATTCCACTTATTTGACAGTCAATCCTTCATCAAGAAGATGCTCCCAAGCCTAGAGTCTCTTGCAGAAAATGATAATATTGAAACCAGCATATGCACTTGGAATACAACTATAGCTGAACTAGCACAAGCACCTCCAAATACAAGCACATGTAGCTGACAGAAAAAGACCCCATGATACTCATCCACATTAAGGGACTTGAAAGTGCAAACTAAGATGAATCAAACATAAATGGTGAAGAACTTTGGACCAGAAGACAAAAGTTACCTATCTTGAAACAATGGAAGAATATCATGCCCTCACTCTCAAGGCAAAACAGGAGTACCACTCCAACCTAATGAAAGCAGCAAACAACAAACCTAGAGAACTCTTCAACCTAGTAAAAACCCTGAAAAAAACAACAACCCCACTGTCCAGAACAAATCCCTCCTCAACTCCCAGCAGATAGCAGATTGCCTGCAAGAAAATACGGCTCCAACAGTTACTGTAAAATTTATCTCCGCACACACAAAGCTCAAAATAACATAGTCCCATGGATCACATTTGAACCCATTAACTATGATCAAATGGACAAAATAATCAACTCCATAAATACTACCACATCCCCTTAGACCCCTGCTCAGTTTCCTGGATAACAATAACAAGACTATACCTTATTCCAATAATCACAAAAATAGTCAATGAATCTCTCAAACAAGGTCTTCTCCCAGTCCCACTCAAGCAATCTTTGATTTGCTCTATCTTAAAGAAACAGAACATTGACCCATGCACCCCAGACTCATATAGACTAATATCCAGCATCCCCTTCTTAGTGAAGATTATAGAAAAGACAGTATAGACATAACTGCAAGATCACCTTCATAAACATGTACCCCTCAACTTACACCAACATGGGTTCTGACTGAAACTTGGAGCACTACTCACCTCTCTTCTCGACAGCATAATCACAAGCACAGAACAGATGTCACAAGGATATGTACTTCTATTCCTTGACATATCAGCAGCATTTGACACTGTCACTCACCAACGCCTTCTTAACTGATTACATGACATTGGAATTCAAGGCAACTTCATAAAATGGTTCCATTCCTACCTATCAGAATGAATGCAACAAGTGAAAATTGGTCCTTAGATATCACTTCCATACATCCACAAGGCTCAACAAACTCATCAATCTATACATACAACCCCTATGCAACATCATACAAAAGCACAAAGTCCAATATCAAATATACACAGATGATATCATGATTTGCACCCCCTTCTGTACAACTACAGCAACCTACTCTACCATAAACACATGTTTCACAGAAATGACCAAATAGCTAGAAGATCACAACCTCACCATCAACCAACAAGACTGAAATCTCCCACTTTCAAACCACCAGCAATAATAAAACTGAACAATAAAGATATAACAGTCAAGGCAGAAGTTAAATACCTAGGAATCATCCTAGATCAAGAGCTGAATCTGCAAGCTCAAGTAAAACAAGCAACAAAATCAGTGTACCACAAGCTCAGAATTCTAAAAAACATGTGCCGTCTACTAAACCCACCAGATTTCAGAACAGTGTTTCAGACCATCATTTATTTATTTAGACAGTTTTATATACCACCTTATCCTTCAATCAAAGTGGTCACAACACAATTGGGGGATACATTTAACATGAGGGGATATGAGACAACCACTAGGCCACTCCTCCCTATCATTACACCCATACTAGACTACTCTAACCCTATCTACCAGGGACCACCCAGCACACATTAAATATTCAACTATCCCTGGATTACTATGGAGCAGATTCTTACTAGTCCATTATTCCCACATCAGCATGCATGCTGTACATAGTTAATCTGCAACCCCACTCCCCCCTCCACCACTTTGCAGTTTAATGTAAAGAGCACATTTGTTACAATGTAAACTGCCTTGCCTTGTAGAAAGGTGGTATATAAACCCTGTTAAATAAATAAATACATTTTATATATATTAGAATTTCAAATAATATACAAGAATCCAAATCTCATACAACAGATGAAATGGCAACAGGAAACAAAAAAAAATCAGATTAATCAGAAACAATTCCATACTAAGCCCACCATAAAGGGAAAAATCTCTAAGAGAAAAACAAAGGGAAGTAAATCCACTATGTAACATAACCATCAGAAATGTTAGACTTTATCATCCTGAAAAACAAAGATCTTATGTATATCAGCTAGTGGTAAAACCCAACCCAGGCTTGCTACTTCATCTGGCTGGGGAAATTTTTTAAAAAGAAACTCTTTCTAACATGTAGGGTCATAGAAAACATATTACACAATTCACATTTCTGGTAAACTGCTGGAAACTTAAGGAAAAATTCCTCCCCATTAGAAATAATACTTTGAAAGAGCTGCTGAAAAAAACCTCCGCCTCCTCTACACATAAGTAAAGCACCAAATGCATCGTCCCATAAACAACAAATTTCAGTGGCTGAAAACTAAAAAAACATAACAAGATTTTTATCACTTTCATACACTTTCTGTTGATGACATCCCCAACATAGCCATAACATCCAGGTTTTCTACTGATACCTGCACTTCAGCCTCTACGGGGTAGATTCCGATCCTCGTTTTGTGGGTTTGGACTTCAATTTGGACCTCCAGACCCGCTGAACATCACACTAGCAGCCAGAGAGTTCTCTGCATGTACAGCTGACTTGTGCAGAGAGCTCTGTTCATGGGCAGGAGGGGGTGGACCGGGGGAGGAGAGAGGATAGGTGGTGGGAGGGGAAGTGACACCAGACATACAGGGCTGATTCTGAGGTCAGCCTATATGTCCGGGGTCAGCAGGTTAGACGGGGGACTTAATCCACCTTGGAGGTGGAATAAGTCCTCCTGGACATAGGGGGATGGCGGAGCTGGGCCGGGCCGAAGGGTGAGGGGATGCAGGAGGTTCCCAAAGCCCAACACTGGCCATGGGAGGCCTGATTGAGGGTCGGGCTGCAGAGAAAGAATGTTGTGGGAAGCAGCCGGTGATCACAGCTTCTTCATGGTGCCGCGGTGGCATGGCAACAGGATGCCATGCCACTGCTGCTCCATGGAGGAGCCTAGCTGAGTTAGCCAGGGAAGTGGCTGGAAGTCTGGGATGCCTGAATCAAGGCACTTCCCAGACATCCAGCCACTGTGCTGCAATTCTGCTCCTGGGGGGACGTCTAGCCCCTGCGGGAGCAGAATTGGGTGCATCCCCGGTCTGTCTGGATGTCTAAATGTCTGGAAGGCCCGGGGACTCACATGTCTAAATGTGCCTCCATATAAACCAATCATCATTTATAAGGGAGGTAGAAAAACTTATTAAACTGAGGTATTGCATCAGCAGGAATCTTCAAACAGCTCATAAAATACCTTTTTCAGGGGTTCCTGCAGCACTATATTAGACTTGAATGGGAAATTCAGCATTCTGATGTTTAAATGTCTCATTCTATTCTCTATTATTAAACAACGCGCTGCTCAATTATATGTTTGTTATGATGTCCTCAACATAAGGCAGAAGAAAAAGACCTCAGTTTGCAGGGCTATTCATTCAAATGCCTTTAATAATTATAGCCACTTAATCTACCCCTTAAAATACTATCATTGGTTCTTTCCTCCCCTTTCCTTCAATTATGAACTTTAAACTTTAAAAACACTTATCTTTAAATGATGTCACACGTTATAATAAGTCAGCAATCTCACAGTCCCAACCCTATTCTCTGAGAATTCCACTTTATGAAACAGTGATATAGTCCTTAACCATCTGGGACTGAACAATCTGCACAATCTCCAACCATCCTTCCAGTCATTATGTACCTTCACACAATCCTCTACAATTGTCCATTGTTCTACTGTTTCCACTGCACGCTTTAAAATTCCAATCTTGTTAGCCACTGTTTCTTCAAACCTAACAATAGTTTACCATATGGTTTCAAGGGTAATTAGCTAGGCTTCTCCATCTTTCACACCTCCACCAAGACCAAGATCTGTCTGGAGACAGCTGGGTGTACTCCATGCTAACTCCAGCCTTAGCCACCATGCCGGGGCTCTCTCAGTTTTCAAGGCTGCTGGCCTACACACCACAGCATTTGTCTCTGAGATCTCTCCAGTCTTTCCCCCTAACATGCCAAACTGCATAGACTCTCTTCCATGATGCTTCCCCATCTCAAGGCCTGATGCTAGCACCATCCTCATCTGTGCTTCAATTGGGGAGCACGACAGTGGAGACAGAGGAGTTCGAGGACAGCACCATGGTGCCATTTGTAAGTGATACTTTCTTTGATATAGATCTGATAGGAAACCTGTTGTAGACAGCGGCATCGATACAAAGTTGATATCCTTTCTCATTATAATATTCGAGATTGGCTAGATCATACATATTACACTCACATTCAGACTCCTGACACAAGCGCTTTTGCCAAAACTCGGCAGAGTCAAGTCCTTCCAATAAAATGAAGAACATCTGTGCATCCTTTGCTGCAGTTTCTCACCATTTCGGCTAATATGGAGAATCCTCCATTCCTCTTTCTCTTCTTTGCAAGTGATGTCATTGGCGGCATACATTGTAATTACTTCAACATAAGCTAAGTGAAATAATGTTTATGATAGGCACTTGCAGGCTATTTGTGCTTTTTGTCCTCTCTCTTACCTACCTTGATACCTCCACCTATCATCTTGACCCTGAACTTTCCTCCCAATAAAGTAAGCTCCCCTAAACAGACCCTCCTATCTCCAATACCCCTACCCAGCTCTTCCCACGGTCACATGATCCCTGGTGTCTAGTGAGAGCAGGAGCGATCCCTAGTAGCTCCTTCTCCTTCTGCCTCAGGTTCCAAAATGGCACTGTGATCCCCTATCGATAATTTTACAGAACCACTAGTAGGGGTCAGACTGCTTCCTTATTTGGCAGTGGGAGTTTTTCTCCTAGGTTTCTTCAAATCAACTCACAGCAACGTGCACACATTGCATCTCAATAGCTATTATTTTGTACTTAGCATATAAAGCAGCTCCTTCCAATTTTACCTGTCCTGTTCTTTATGAAAGCATATCCTGATATGATTATCTCTCAGTCCCAGTTATCTTCAGTGATCTGTTATTCAGTTACTGCAACCTCTTTTTCAACTGTAGTGGCTGCTAGGACTATGATTTTGTTAGACAGACAATAAGCATTTGCAAAAATTCCTTTCAAGTTGTTTTTCCGCCTACTTCTCGTTGTTTCTTATCTGTGTCTTCCATTTTTCTCAGTGCATGGTCACATCATCATGCCTACCTTCCAGTATATGGTTACTATTATTATGCAGATGGAACCAACCAGGGAATTCAACGCTGGAACTAGTACTCACCAGTGGAGATAACGTTACTAATGTTCAGGTTGGTGCCCATGTGAGCAGCAGTGATCATCGCACGGTGTGGTCTGAGGTAAAAGCCAAGGCGGAGTCCAATCACAACAAACTTAAAGTCCTACATTTCAAAAATGCTGGCTTTGGTAAAATTAGAAAGTACCTGAAGGAGGAGTTGGCAAGGTGGGAGGAGATAAGGGAAGTGGAAATGCAGAAGGCTAAACTGAAAGAGGCAATAAAAGTGCAACAGATATATATGTAAAGAAAGAAAATAAAAATAAGTGGAAAGGGAAACCTACTATATATGGTTCTCCAAAGAAGTGGCTGCACATATAATGGCAAAAAAATACAGCTTTCACAAAATTCAGAAGATCACAAAAACAGGAACACAGAAAAGAATACAGGATAAAGCTAAAAGAGACAAAGAAAGAAATAAGGAGAGCAAAAGTAAAGATGGAAGAAAAGACAGTTAAAGATGTGAAGTGTGGAGACTTTTTCAGGTATATTCAGGAGACAAGGAAGCCCAAAGGTGGAATTGCATGACTCAAAAGTGCCTAGGACAGATTCGTGGAAAGTGACATCGAAAAATCAAAAATGCTAAACACATAGAGGCACATTATGAATGGACCATCTAGCCTCCTGTGCGGCTGACCAGAAGTGGGACACCCGGAGTTAGACCTGATTCTGATCCCGCGGGGGGTAGATGATTCTGGTCAACTTGCACGCATAGCAGTTCCCCGACTACCTCAGTCAGGCTCCTGAATGGAGCCACGGTGCCATGGCATCCCATCACCATGGCACCGCAGCTCCATTCAGAAGCCGCAAATGCTGGCTGCCACCTACCCTCGATTTTCCCCACAGCCAGACCCTTGATCCAGCTTCCCATGGCCAGGGTCTGGCTGCGGGGAACTTACTGCACCCCCTACCTCTTTGACCCGGCTTGGCGGCATGATCCCCCGACATCCCTGGGGGGGACTTATTCCACCTCTGTTGTTGAATAATTTCCCCGACCATATTCAAGGTCACAGACGTACAGGGCCGATTTCAGAATCGGCCCGGTACATCCAGGGTCATGGCTTGCCCATGCCCCGCGTCGCTCAACCTTGGACACGCCCCCTTCTGACCTCATCTAAGCCTCCACATATGAATGAGCTGTTTGTACGGGGAGGCATTAACGGGAATGGCAGGGGAGTGAATAGCGAGGGTGGACGTCCAATCCAGACGTCCATCCCTGCTATTGTGTCACTGAATGACCCCTCTCGAGCCAGATATTCAAAAGACATTTACATGGTTTACAGTCCTGAATATCCCCATATTCTCTCTTACATGCCCCAATGCTAACCGCTTAGCATCGGGACTTGTTGTGGGCATTTCGGGGAGGAGCAGATATTGCATGCTGCCTGGTTAGCAACCTACGGCTAAAAGATAGGCGAGGCAAAAGCTTGCCTATCTTTTAGCCACAGCAGCTAACAGGCAGCATGTAATATCATGCTGCCTAGTTATCCACTGCATCTGGGAGGCTGTGCGGCAAACCCAGATATTCAATGCCGGAGCCGCATATGACCGCAGAATTCAATATCCAGGGTTAAGGGTCGGTGCACACGGCTATGCACCATAGCGGTGCATAGCCGGCATAACGCATTATTGAGCCCATAATTCTATTCTGTATTCAAAAAAGAAAATTCTGGAAAAGGACCGTATATGATTGACAAATATACAAATGGGAAGGGAGTAGATACCACACCATTCATTGAAGATGATGTGTATGAACAGCTTGCAAAACTGAAAGTGAACAAGGCTATGAAACCAGATGGGATACATCCCAGGATACTGAAAGAGCTCAGAGAGGTTCTGGCAGGGCCTTTAAAGGATGTTTTTAATAGATCCTTGGAGACAAGAGAAGTCCCACAGGATTGGAGAAGGGCTTATGTGGTACCTCTCCACAAAATGGTAAAAGGGAAGAAGTGACATATTATAGGCCAGTAAGACTTACCTCAGTAGCGCGAAAAGTAATGGAGGCATTACCAAAAGAAAGAATAGTGGATTTCCTAGAAACCAATGAGCAGCATGTTCTGAGGCAGCATGGTTTTACCAAAGGATGATCATGCCAAATAAATTTGATTGGGTGACCAAAGAACTAGATCAAGGCATGCAATGGATGTGACCTACCTAAATTTCAGCACAGCCTTTATTACTGTTTCTCATAGGAGGCCTATCAATAAACTGAGCAGCCAGGGGATGGGTCCCAAGGTGGTGAACTAGATCAGAAACTGGTTGACTGACAGACAACAGAAAGCGATGATAAATTTGCTTAGAAGAAAGGAAAGTGCGTAGTGGCGTGCCCCAAAGATTGGTCATGGGACCAGTACTGTTCAATGTATTTATGAGTGATATTGTCAAAGGATTGAAGAAAAAATTTTGCTTTTTTGTAGATGACATGAAACTTTGCAACAGAGTGGACTCCTCTGAGGGAGAGGATCTACAAAAACTGGAAGAATGGCCTAATGCTTGGCAGTTAAAATTTAATGCAAAGAGGTGCAGAGTCATGCACTTGGGATGCAGAAATCCAAAGGAATTATAAGCAATAGGGGGTGAGAGGTTGGAGTGCATGGACCAGGAGACAAACCTCAGAATGATAGTGGCAAGGTGGCAAAACAATGTGTCAAGGCAGTAGCAAAGCCAGAAGATGTTGGGTTGCATACAGAGAGGAATAACCAGCAGAAAGGAGGAGGTATTAATGCCCCTGTATTAGTCATTGATGAGGCCTCACTTGGAGTTTTGTGTTCAGTTTTGGAGACCATATCTCATAAATGATATAAAAAGATTTGAAACGACTGGAGCCTGCGCCAGAAAACATATGAGAAGAGACTTGAAGTCCTAAATATGTATACCCTAGAGGAGAGGAGGGACAGAGGAGATATGATTCAGACCTTTAAATACTTAAAGGTTATTAATGAACAAACAAACTTTCTTCAAAGAAGGGGAAGCTGTAAAACTAGAGGGCATAAAATGAAACCTCAAGGAACTGAACTAAAAAGCAATGTCAGGAAATGCTTTTTTACTGAAAGGGTGGTGGATGATTGGAATACCCTTCCAATAGAGGTGGTGGGGGCAAATACAGTGGCAGAATTCAAAATGGCATGGGACAGACACAGTGGATCTTTTTGTAGCAAGAGGATAAAATAAAAACAATCTTAAATATCTTTTATACTTCAACAAATAGAGAGGGTGACCTGCACGGAGCGGCAGTTACAACTACTCTAGCCATCTTACTGGGTCTTTATCTGTCGTCATAAACTATGTTACTATGTTAGACGACTTCGGATTTTTATTCTCTCAGATGAGAATATCAGGCCCATAGAGTTCTGTCCTCCCAGTACCAAACTAGGAATTACACCAATCTCCTATCACTACTTGACTGATCTCATCCACCTTTTGCCCACTGCTTTCAATTGAGTGGCTCTCTTGTGCATTTATGATATGGAATTAAAGGTGCCTATCATATCCCCTTACTCTCCCACCTTCCTCCATGGCATAAATGCACAGGAGAGCCTCTTTCATTTGAAAGAAAGCTCTGCAATGAAGGTGTAATATGCAGAAATTATTTCTTTACGGAAAGAATGGTGAATGCATGGAATAGTCTCCCAGTGGAGATGATAGAGATGAGGACGGTATCTGAATTCAAGAAAACATGGGACAAACAAAGAAAATCTCTAAATGCAAAAAGAAGGACTAGTAATAGTTGGTATGGAAGGGCAGTCTGGATAGACTGTATGGTCTTTTTCTGCCACATGTTTCTTTTCTACACCCCCCGACTGTTTGCATCCAGCTAATGACTCCTTGAGGTATTCTCCCATCTTGACAGTTAGATTTTCTAAAGTCTAGGTCCCTCACTTTTGAATGAACTAGGTATGGTCATTTTATGCTAGCTCTATTACATACGTTTTTATTTCCGTACTTTACACCAGTTTATAAAATTACTTTCCATGTAACCCAGTTTTCAGGAGGCCTGCTTCCTTTATCAGATAGGTGCGGAAACACTCCATCAGGAGCTCAAACTCTCAAAAGCTAGCCATAAATATATAAAACTAGCCTATTAAACAGGCATCGGCTGGTTCAGTGGCATTGTTGCATACCACTATGTGGAAGTACCTGGGTTTGATTCTCTGGGGTCGCCAGGGCTGGAATTTTGTAGAGACAGTATTTACAGCTCGGGGGAGAGGGGTAGGATTTCAGTGATCGGATGGTAGTGGTGTCCTTTGCAGGGTGGCATACCTTTTGGTCAGATGTTTGCCAATGGTTGGGCCAAAGGTTTCGGGGGAAGAGTGGGTCCTGCCCTCTCCTGACCCATTCAGGATTTTCAGTACAATACAGTACTCCATGTCTATTGGCTAACATCAGTATAAAAAAAATTTAAACTGTCATCAAAAAACTTCCTATGGCCCCATTTATCACCTACCTGAAGGTCCTGCTTGGTTTTTAAAATATCATCACTCTCAGCCAACAGGTATTTGGGTGCCAATAAAAGTGGACTAGCTGGCTCAGTGATGTGTTCGAGGACGCTGTGGGATCTGTATTAGTGATAGGCTGTGGGTAGATGGGGACCATGGGAGACACTTCGCAGGCCGTTTACACTTTGGCCCACCATCTAGAATCAATTCTAAAGGGTTTTTTTGTCAATAGGCTGGTTTGTAGCGCCAGATAATGGTGAGCGAGTATTCTTTAGACTATTCTGGGAAGTGAAGGCGTTAGGAAAAGGTTTTGGGGAGAGTTACTTCACTTCTAACTGTACTAGAGGTCCCAGTGTGTAGTTGAGGGCAGCTGCCTCCTCTGCTGGGCATAAACGGACTTCATGTTGGGGGGGGGAGTGGGTGTTGACCCATATGGTCATTTTGTATTATTTGGATGGCATTGCTTCAGTTTGTTCACAAATATAGCTGCAACCTTTTGATCCAATGGTTTGGCCTCTGGTTGCTTTTAATAGAGGTTCGGAAAGGAGTTGGGGGGGGGGAGGAAGTTGTAAGGTAAAGTCCTATATACCCATCTTTGATGAGCAGGGACTGTCATTCATCTATATGTACAGCATTGTGGACGCCTTGTAGCGCTGTGCAAATTAGTAAGTAGTAATGCCCATGTTTATCTCCTCGGGGATGGAAGGATACTCCTATGAAGAAAGGCTAAAAAGATTAGGGCTCTTTAACCTGGAAAAGAGACGGCTGAAGGGAGATATGATAGAAGTCTATAAATTAATGAACGGAGTGGAACAGGTAAACGTAGATTGATTGTTTACGTTATCAGAATATAGAAAGACTAGGGGACATGCAATGAAGCTACAGAATAAACTATTTAAGACTAATAAATGAAAATATTTTTTCACTCAATGTGTAATCAAATTCTGGAATTTGTTACCGGAGGATGTAGTAAAGGCTGTTAGTGTAGTTGGGTTTAAAAAAGGTTTGGACAAGTTCCTGGAGGAAAGGTCCATAAACCATTATTAAGAAGGGACCCTGGATATCAATGCTTGACCTTGGTCTGATCCAGTATGGCATATCTTATCTTATGTCTTATATCTTATGTCTTAGATTAGTCTCCCCAATCCATAGTCTTTCAATTGCCATCTAGTAGTTTAAATGACTTCTAGTTCTCTATTATTTTGGTTTATCCAGCTGCTAATACAGTACTCTCTGTATGCCTTCCATTTTCCACATCATCACGGTTACCAAGTCTCCTGCTTTTCTGTGGGTTTTTAGCACATCCCCTGATTAAATCTAGTTGTAAACCTCCTACTAGGTTAGCAAAGCTAAAGGCAAAGATCTACTTACCATTCCTTGTAATGTGTGCGCCATCTTTACTGAGCAGAACCTCTTACTGAAATACCATATTCAGGGCCAGTGCTACCTTTTTTGCTGTCCTGTAAGAATCATTACTGTGTTGCCCCCACTTTAGTGGATTCCAATGCAGTACATTGTGACGTATTACAAAACCCTGCTCATTCCGAGACTACAGCCAACCTGCACTGCCAGGACTCTCACATCGCCAAACCTACCTGTTGTAGCCCAGGGGTTCATAAAGAAAAATTTACCCGTTGTAGGTCTCCATGAGGGCTGGAGCAGGTTGCTGGGCTGCCAGTGTAGCCAGGATGGGTCCCCCCCCCCCCCTCCTTTCTGAGCTGATCAGAGGGAGGAGTGGCCTAATGGTTGGGGCAAGCTACCTCAAACCAGAGGGCCAGGGGTGCAAATCCCACAACAGGGCAGTAAACTGGAGCAGAAAAACTGGGGTTGGGCAAGCCACTCAACCCTCAGTTGCCTCAGGTCCAAAAAAAAATAGACTGTGAGGCTGCCTTCAGGGACAAGGGAAAATGTATATATATAGTACATGAATGTACACCACTTTGACTGGTAGAAAAGCAGGGTATATAAACCTAGATAAATAAAAACAGTTGCAGATGGCAGTCAGCCAGATTTTTTTTCTTCCCCAGCAGGAAAGGCAAAGAGTGAAAGAAGGCTTTTGTTCTCTTCCCTGCAGCTGTGGGGAAAAGAAGAGAGGTGTTGCATTTTTTTTAAAATAAAAGATTATCTTAATTCAGCCGCGGAGGACTGCAGGGCAGGCCTTTGAGGAGCTGTAAAATGCGCAGTTGGTCAAGGGGGCCTGGCCTGCATTTCTGAGAAAGCACCGGAGGAGGTGAGGACTTTGATCAGGGAGCCATGAATGACCGCAGCGGTCCCCAATCAAAATAAGAGCAGGAAGCCCATGGTTATCATTCACTTCCACTATCCCTTACTGCATTGGGGAAGCCCGTGGTTATCACAAATCTCCCCGATAAGAGAGTGAAGGCCCAAATCTGGCTACAAAGACTCTGAGGCCCTTGGGCAAGACTCAGGGTCAGGAGAGGGGGCTGGGTGGAACCCGGTGGAAAGGGGGGACTGGAAATGACCCCGAAAGAAAGGGAAGGGGCCAGGAAGGCCCAAAATGGAGGAGGGATATTGGAAAGCCCCGATTAGAAGGGGGCTATTCGGAGGCGTGAGGGTAATAAGGTAAGGCAGGAGGTCTTGTAAAAGGGAGAGGAAGGGAGGAGAGGCTTTTGACAGAAAGGGGAGGAGCCAGTCTTAAAGAGACCTGGTCCCCGATTAACTAAAAAAAAATGGTTGAAAATTAAAAAATAAATTTTAAGGAGGGAAAGAGGAGGAAGAGAGCTGGAAGAGTTGCAGGAAGGGAGAGGGCTGTTGTGGGTAGGAGGAGGTTAAAGAGGAAAGACGGGAGTTAGGAGAGAACCTGATGGGTTTTATTTTATTTTTTATAGTGTACTTTTGCTGCGATTTAAGAAGGTAGAAAAAGGAGGTAAAATTGAATTGCTGAGGTAATGAAGGGTTCCAAAGAGGGGAAAAAAGATTGGTGAAATACTGCAAAGTCGCTTTAAAGATGTTTGGGGTGATAGCTATAGTTAGTGTTAATTGCCATAAATTGAAAAGAAAGAAGGGAAAGGATTTTATTTAAATTTTGAAAGTATAGCTAGTGTGCCCCTGTCAAATGAAATAAAATGTAAAAATGTATGATTATAATGCTACTTTACTTGTAAAAAGTGGAGTTTATTGATTTTAAAAAGGGCTTATTTATTTAACTAGGCTTATATACTGCTTTTTTTTTTACCAGTCAAAGCAGTGTACATTCAGGTACTATATATTTTTTACCCTTGTCCCTGAAGGGCTCACAATGTATGTTTTTATAGCTGAGGCAACAGAGGGTTAGGTGGCTTGCCCAAGGCCACAAGGAGTGCCTATGGGACTAGAAACCCCAGTCCTTCTAGCCCAAGGTCACTGTCCTCTAGCAGGATTTGAATCCCTGGTCCTCCAACCTGAGGTAACTTGCCCCAAACACTAGGCCACTCCTGAGTGTAGGGATTCCAACTATTACTTTGTTGCACTTTGGCATTGTTGTTTACCAAGCTACCACTGACGTGGTTAGCTTGAAATTTTGCCTGCCTATAGGGAAAGAAAATGATAAATTGTAAAAATCTTATTTGAGTTGGAGAAGAAAGAAAAATTGTTGAGGTTTTCAAAGTAAGGGGAAAAGTGTTGAGAGTAGGAACGAACCCCTATGGATTATTTGTTTATATCACCGAGCGCAGGGACACTGATTCTTTATGTTTGGAATGATAATGAGGGTGCCTGGAGTTGTCAGCTGGTGGATGGTGATGAATGAGAAAGGGTGTGTGCTGGGTTGTCTGCTGGCCTAGGCCTCTGAGTCAGAAAGCGTGGAATTTGGATGTTGGATGACATGTGGGAGAGAGATTAGTGAGGGGTGATTGAGGAACGATTTTAATTTTATTTTCTGTAGAATTGGAGGTGACGTAGGAAGGGTCAGGGAAGAGTTAGAAAAAGGGACAGAGGAAGGTTTAAACTGAGTTGACATACTCTGCAATATTAATTCAATTGGTTATAATGGTAGTTGAATGTTTATTTTATTCTCATTTTCCAAAATTCGAGTAAAGTGAAGGTAAGTGAATGCAAAGAGGTTTAGGGGGTTCCCCCAGGGCAGAAAACCAGTAGAAAAGTAGGAGAGGTTAGTTTGTTGTACGGAGTGGTTTTGTGCTTTACCTGGTTAAGGTAAGGGGAAGTGGAAGAGGCAGGGAAGAAAGAGAGGGAGGATCGAGTCAGGTTTAAGGAGGTAAATTAAGTTCAGTCTAGCAAAAAGTGTGAAAGGATGGTGAATGTTATTTGAGTGAGAAGTGATTGTGAGTTCAGGTAAGAGTAAGCTTTGAAAGTAGAGTGATGATATGGTACATTAGTAAGGGAGAGTGGAAGTGAATTTTTTTTTTCCATTTTAACACCACCAGTAGATATCTTTTTCTTCAGGTCTACTGACCTCGAAGTGTTTGCAAGCAAGTATATAGTTGGTATTCCTTGGGTACAGGGAAGGGAGGAGAAATAGATTAAGGAGTTGAGCTATAATTACTATGATCAAGAAGAAAGAAGAGGTCCTGTACTCCAGAGTGCTGCTGGAATCATCCTGGGCCCCAACGAGAGAAGATGTTGAACGATGAAGTAGCTACCTACATTTCATGAACTGAGTTATTTAATTGAGCTCAATTATCATTCAGGGACTTCTAAGTAGGAAAGAAAGAAACAAGTGTACATTCCATTTTTTAAAGATGTTTATTTAAGACAAGTTGAAAAATATATTGTTGTTTATACTCTCATTTGAGCCAGGTCCATACTTACCTGTATTTCATTGGGACTTGGACATTAATAAACCCCTGTTGTACCATCAAGTGATTTGGTCTTATCCATTAGTGTTTATTATTTTCCCTACCCGGGGTTATCACTCTTTATAGAGTATTTCACCAGAGGGACTTAGTGTAAAGCTATGAGCCATCCCTTCAGTAAGTGTTAACTTGAAGTAACATCATACTCACCATGACTTGAACATTTCAGAGGGGAAAAGTAAAGTTGACACTTGTTGGGCTGGGTGGTTGCACTACTTTATCTATAGGCCCCACTACAGATATTATATTGGGCCATAGGACAGCAATACACCTCCTATTAGGATAACTGAACAAGCAGGACTGCTACACATCCCTGCACAGAAAGCAACACTAGAAGAACATCACACCTCAGTTACACATGCAAAACACAGGCAGCCCTTCACCAATTACAGGGCAAGGGACCAAAATTAAAAATAGAAATATGAAAACAAAAAAACAGAAAAAAAAACCCACCTGAAAACCCCCAAGAAGTCAGACTCTGCATCAGGGCTGGGGTCTCTGCACCACCCTGCAACCCATACATTGTTGCCTCCCCTCCCTCATTAATATTAATCATAGGCTGCACCTTCCCCTTCCCCAAACTCCTTTTGAACTCTGTTCATGTGATGCGAGTATTTCTCCTTCAAATCAAATGTTTTAACAAGAAAACTGCAGTGAAGGGGCAAATGCATACCTGGAGTAAAAATAGGTACCGAGGAGTAAATATTTAACATCGCATGCATAGGCTGTGATAATCAAAGGGTTAATGTGATCAAAGCAAATAAAATCAATGGATCTAATTATTTTACTAAAAAAAAAGGTCTACAAAGGTTAGAGCCACTTAGCTTTTTGTGTCTCGTCTCTTGTCTGTTTTTGTTGCTACAGATACTACGGGCGCTCTTTCTCTGCATGCACGATTGTGCAGCTCTTTTATAAATCCAACAAATAAGGAGGAGGTGAGAAAAGCAGTTAGGTTGGGTTTAAAAAAGGCTTGGACAAGTTCCTGGAGAAAAAGTCAATAGACTGTTATTAAGACAGACCTACGGAATGCCACTGCTATCCCTGGGTGTAATCAGCATGAAAGCCGAGGTGAGCACTAAGAGGCAGGACTCAATCCCTGTGCAGATTTTGGTAGCCCGGTAGTCAATGGTGTAGCATCAATGTGAGAACCACCACATTGGACTTTGGGATTTCTTTCAGAGCACTGCTTTGTTGATCCCTGTTGGAGCTGCTGCAACTGTGTAGCATGCAGAGACTTTGCTGGCATACCAAAAGTGGAAAGATCACTCTGTAGACTTCCATAAGAGCTAGCAGTAGTGCTCCTTGTAGTGGACTAGTAATGATGCTAACCACAAGCTTCAGGCCCTGCACAGTGGCACCTGTGTCTGATTCTGACTGACAAACTCACTACACCGGAGCTCCCTCCACCATCTATTCTTTGTGCCTGGCTGGGACATAAAGGTAAATATCACCGTAGCAGCCACAAGAGGGACGGAGGGAGGTCTGGCATACTTGGTGCCCTGCAGCAAAGCTGAAACAAGTTGAAAAGTGCACACTTTATAGTGCAACACAATGGTCTGTTTCCCTCATTCGCAGGATCAGACATTCTGCAGCTTCATCTGTGTGTGTTTATAGAAAGTGTTGGGGGGGGGGGGGGTCCGCACATGTGTGTGTGTGTCAGTGGGTGCATGATTCACTGATAGAAGTAGGCTGGATGGAGGAATACCATGAAGTAGTTCCTCTTGCCATCACACATTCCAGCTCTGCTATTGCCTGCCACATCCACCTCTGGATTCCACTGCTGCTTCTGAAAGAAACGACAGGCATCTCTTTGGTTTTCTAAGTGCCACTGAGAGCTCCCCATCTTCTTGACAGCTTAGCAGGATGGGCTCTGCCAAGTCTACAGCAGCTCTCTTAGGCAGTCTATTCTCCACGCTCAGTTTCCCTTTCCAGATCCAGAGGATCAAGACAGTCTGCCCCTTGGTATCTTCTCCTTAACCACTGGGGGTCCCTGCTATCCTTGCTGCTAGATCCAACTGCTGCTCCTGCGGTATTGCCAGCTGCAAGTGTTCTAGTCCCTTCCAGCTTACTATAAATAACACGTTCAATCAAACCCAAATTAAGTGTAATGAATCCTTCAAAACCTCCATTCAAAATCAGCATTCAGGTCTCAGACTTTCAGTGCACTTTAATCAGGACTCCGTCCTTTCCAATAGTGCTATTGTTGTTACTTCTGTGACCATCCAATATTGTTATTTCATTAGTTTGCACTTATAATAAAAAAATGAAGAAAGAACAGTTATATCAAAAAAGTGTAAAAATATTTAAAAAAGAGATCCCGACGCTCAAGTTCGGCGCCACAATGGCGTTTCAACATGAAACTTTCTTCAGGAGATCCTTTGTGTAATGAATGTTGCTGCTGCCCGCGGCGTCTTTTCGATTGAAAGTAAAAGGACGGAGACGCGGGCAGCAGCAACATTCATTACATTGGAGTGGAGGAGTGGCCTAGTGGTTGGGGCAAGGTACTTCAGGCCGGAAGGTCAGGAGTTCAAATCCCACTAGAGGACAGCAACCTTGGGCCGGAAGGACTGGGGTTTCTAGTCCCACAGGTGCTCCTTGTGGTCTTGGGCAAGCCACTTAACCCTCCATAGCCCATGTTCCCTGTAAAATAGTTATCTCCAAGTTATAATGCCCTGTTCAATGTAATTTCAGTTTGTTCAATGTAAACCGCACTGATGCAGAATAGCACGGTATATAAGAGAATATAAATAAATTACACAAAGGATCTCCTGAAGAAAGTTTCATGTTGAAACGCCATTGTGGTGCCGAACTTGAGCGTCGGGATCTCTTTTTTAAATATTTTTACACTTTTCTGATATAATAAAAAAATGAATAAAGAACAGTTATAAGTGCAAACTAATGAAATAACAATATTGGATGGTCACAGAAGTAACAACAATAGCACTATTGGAAAGGACGGAGTCCTGATTAAAGTGCACTGAAAGTCTGAGACCTGAACTCTGATTTTGAATGGAAGTTTTGAAGGATTCATTACACTTCATTTGGGTTTGATTGAACGTGTTATTTATAGTAAGCTGATAGACATACGTTCAGGAAGAGACCACAACGATACGACTGGCTAGTCCCTTCCAGGACTTCCTTTTAATGCATACTGACATTACTTGTATCCCTATCCCAAGTACAGATCCTCTGTCACTTACCACATAATCACATAACTGGAACTTGCAGTCCAATAAGAAGATACCTTACTGTCCTTCTGACCAGGACAAGCAAACCATAAGGGAAAGTCAGATATTTTGTGTGTATATGTGTGTGTCTGCGTGTTTGAGAGAGACCAACCTCTATGCTCTTCTCCCACTCCTATCCACATATCTTTCCACTTTTCCTGATTTTGTCTTCCATAATGTTTATACTTATTCTTCTCTACTTTTTGATTTTTTGTCCTTTCTCTACTTTCCTCCCTAACCGGCTCTTTCTTTCTTCCCAATCCCCCGCCTTCCATTCAGGGAGCTCAGGCCTGACTTTCCTTTTGGAAAACAGCTGTCTGTAAAAATTACAGTAGGAATCAGAGTGAGCATGTTCAGAACTGCAGCGAATTCAATGCAATCTAGGTAGGCCAGGAATTTGCACAGCAAATTTTAGGCAAATTACCTCTTCCAGTTTCTGGTTCACATAGGGCCGGTGCAAGGATATTGGAAGCCCTAGCCTTAAATCCACCACCCCCCCCCCCCCCGAGACTTTGACAATTAAACCTAATAATCATGATCATTCCAACACCACCCCTTCCTATTAATTTTGCAAAAATGCATACTTGGACATAATGGGCCCAATATTCAAAAGGCATTTATACGCTTTATAGCCCGGTAAACCATGTAAATGCCTTAAAGGGGGATATTCAAAGGCACTTACAAGGTTAGTGCCATTGAATACCCCCTGCTAATTCCACTACACACCCAAAGCTATCCGGTTAGCATCGAGGTGTATTGGGGTGTTCCAGGGTGAAGCAGAGGTGGCGACAAGCGCTAACCAGGCAGCAGCGATATTGCATGTTGCCCAGTTATGGATCTGTCCATTAAAGACAGGCTAAGAAAACCCTCACCTATCTTTAAGGCACAGGAGCTAACCAGCAGCATGCAATATCTCTGCTGCCTGGTTAGCCTCGGCAGCTTCCAGCATATGCAGCAGTGTCCAGATATTCAATGTCATCACCGCAGCATTGAATGGCCGATTTAGAGGGCAGCAGGGAGGGCTATGCACCGACAAAGTGCTTAGTCCTTCGAAGATGCGCCCATCTCAATATCAGGCCCAATATTTTTAAATATTAAACTCTGGACACTTTCTCCAAATGGGTTAGTTTTGCACATCAACCAAAATAAAACTCCAGGTTACATGCACATAAATTGTAACTCTATCAATCAACTAAATAAATAGTTCAAGGTCAATCATAATACTCCTAAACACTGAGCAGCTTCATTGGTCTGCCTGAACAGCCACCTTAATTCAAAATATAAGACAAACGTTTTCAAACATTTTTAAACTGAGAGAAAAGGCCTCAGTAGTTCTAACATATTCCCTCTATATAACAGAATCTTTCCTGAAGAGGATGCGTTTGTTCATCATCATCCACCAGAAAAACTCTCCGATATAATTTTTATTATTAAATTTGGAGACCAAATCTTTATCACTTATATTTCAATAAAATAAGTAAACTTCATCAAAATAAAGTGTTTCCACAAAAAAGAATGAACACCATCACTTCACCACCACTCAACGGTACTAATTCTCCTGCAACAGAAAACAGCAAACTTAACTGAAGGGGGCAACAAATGGCCACAAACAATTTATTTATTTTATTTTATTTTATTTATTTATTTAATTCTTCTATACCGCCCCTTCTAGAGATCAAGAGTGGTTTACAGATAACAAAACATGTTACATAGAACAGCAGTAAAACCATGTACAAATTAAAATTGTGATATTTAACAAATCAACATATTACAAATTTTATATAATTGGAAGGGAGAATTGCTACCTGAGATCCTTAGCCTTAATATTAATCAACTAGGAACTATATACAGGGTTTACTGGCTAATATTATTTCGTAGTGTTTGGATGTGGAAGGGGTATTGTTAGATGTGTGGTTTAAGTGACAGCTACTGCGTATGTTGACTGGCTGTTTCCGCGAAGGGGTTTTCATTTGAATCTCCATAGTGAGCAGTAAATAGGAACATTTTGAGTACTCTTCTAAACGTCTGGAGGTCTTTGATCTGCAGATAGGTAATGGTAGTGAGTTCCAGAGACAAGAGGCAATTGCTCAAAAGTACATAGCTTACAACAGTTAGTTCTTTAGGCAGAATGATCACCATCGGAATGGGAATGTCCCAGGTGATCACAACCTCTTTGTTCTCTAAATTCTGTTTGGGTAATGATCTCAGTGCTTTTCAGGCACAGTGATGTTATAGTGTTTACAGAGTTTCCAATTTATGTAGCATGCTACTTTGTTGTGCCTTTCTGTAGTGTATAGAAATTTTCTGCCATCAGAACTTCACAGACAGCTATGAAGTGTGTCACAGTTTCCAGGTCTTTCTTACAGAATCAACATATGTCTGTTTGCCAGTTTTTTCAATGCTCGCTGTAAACCAGCTCATCCATAATCCGCTGTCCCGGGCTGCAACTATCAATCCTACAGTTTCAGTTCACCTCTCCTTAACCATTCATGTGTTTGTTCTTGATTGACAAAGCGTTCCTGGAGTAACACTTTGTATTTCCCACTGTATTCGTGTCTTTGAAGAGTTTTTTTCTCTTGTTTTGCAAATTCTGTTGCTTCTTTTCCTGTGTGTGCTTGTGGATTCTCACTCATTCCTTCTAGTCACTGGAATGCTTGCCAAGCCTGATGATGGAGACAGATTCTGGACTATACTTTCACATTTCAGCACTTTTTGAGTATTTGGATCTGATGATGCTGTTAGGTAGGCCTGGAGGCCTATGATAGTAGCTCTGTATATGTAATTAATCTCTTTTGAGGCATAAACATAAGAACATAAGAGCATAAGATATGCCATACTGGGTCAGACCAAGGTCCATCAAGCCCAGTATCCTGTTTCCAGCAGTGGCCAATCTAGGTCATACGTACCTAGCAGTTTCCCCAAAAGACACAGGTTCCACAATGCTTGTACTGCGTTAAACACTGATATCCTGGGTCCCTTCTTAATAATGGTTTATGGACCTTTCCTCCAGGAACTTGTCCAAACCTTTTCTAAACCCAGCTACACTAACAGCCTTTACTACATCCTCAGGTAACAAATTCCAGAGTTTGATTACACGTTGAATGAAAAAATATTTTCTTTTCTTAGCCTTAAATAGTTTACCCTGTAGCTTCACTGCATGTCCCCTAGTCTTTCTATATTCTGATAATGTAAACAATCGATCTACGTTTACCCGTTGCACTCCGTTCATTAATTTATAGACTTCTATCATATCTCCCCTCAGCCATCTCTTTTCCAGGTTAAAGAGCCCTAACCTTTTTAGCCTTTCTTCATAGGAGTATCCTTCCATCCCCTTTACCACTTTGGTGGCTCTTCTCTGAACCTTTTCTAATAACGCTATAGCCTTTTTAAGATACAGAGACCAGAATTGCCCACAATATTCAAGATGCGGTCTCACCATGGAACGATATAGAGGCATTATAATATTTTTTCTTTTATTTTCCATTCCTTTCCTTATGATACCTAGCATTCTATTTGCTCTCTTGGCTGCCGCTGCACACTGGGACGAAGGTTTTAACATGTTATCCACAATGATGCCTAAATCTTTTTCCTGAGTGGTGATTCCTAATGTGGAACTTTGCATTGTGCAACCATAGTTTGGGTTGTTCTTCCCTAGGTGCATAACTTTGCACTTGTCCATATTAAATTTCATCTGCCATTTTGATGCCCAGTCTTCCAATTTATCAAGATCCTCTTGCAATTTTCCACAGTCCTTTTGGGTTTTAACAACTTTAAATAGTTTTGTGTCATCTGCAAATTTGATAACCTCACTCATTATTCCCTTTTCCAGGTCATTTATAAATATGTCAAAAAGCAGCGGACCCAGCACAGATCCCTGGGGTACACCACTATTCACCTTTCTCCATTGGGAAAATTGGCCATTTAGCCCTACCCTCTGCTTTATATCTTTTAACCAGTTCCTGATCCACAGTAGTACACTGCCTCCTATCCCATGACTCTTTAGTTTTGCCAAAAGTCTCTGATGAGGGACCTTGTCAAAGGCTTTCTGAAAGTCCAGATACACTATATCAACTGACTCATCTTTTTCCACCTGTTTATTCACACCTTCAAAAAAACATAACAGATTAGTAAGACAAGATCTTCCTTGTCTAAAGCCTTGTTGGCTGTCTCCCATTCGGCCATGACTATCTACATGCTGAGTAATTTTGTTCTTTATAATGGTTTCTACCATTTTTCCCGGTACTGATGTCAGGTTCACAGGTCTCTAGTTTCCCTGGTCACCCCTGGAACCCTTTTTAAAAATTGGCATTACATTGGAGATCCTCCAATCTTCAGGTATTACAGATGATTTTAATGAAAATTCACAGATTACTAATAGCAGGTCTGCAATCTCACATTTCAGTTCTTTCAACACCCTTGGATGTATACCATCCGGCCCAGGTGATTTGCTACTATTCAGTTTATCTAATAGTTGTAATACATCTTCCCGATGTATCGATATTTCCTTCAATTCTTACGCACCTTTAAATACCATTTCAGTCATGGGTAACATCCCAACATCTTCCTCAGTAAAGACCGAAGCAAAGAATTCATTCAGTCTCTCCGCTATCGCCTAGTCACCTCTTAGTGCCCCTTAAACCCCTCTACCATCTAATGGACCAACTGACTCTCTCACAGGTTTTTTGCTATGAATGTACTTGAAAAAGTCTTTATTTTACATTTTTGCTTCCGCAGCAAGCTTCTTCTCAAATTCTCCCTTTGCCTGTCTTATCAATGCCTTGCATTTGATTTGCCAGTGCTTGTGCTGTTTCCAGGTTTCGTCGTTTGGCTCTTTTTTTCCATTTCCTGAAAGATGCTTTTTTGGCAACAACAGCCTCTCTGACCTCACCTTTAAATCATCCTGGCAGTTTTTTGGACTTCCTTCCACTTTTCTTAAAGCGTGGAATACAGCTGGTCTGGGCTTCCAAGATAGTAATTTTCAACAACACCCAAGCTTGATGTAAGTCTTTAACCTTTGCAACTGCTCCTTTTAGTTTTTTCTTAACTATTTTCCTCATTTCATCATAGTCTCCCTTTCAAAAGTTAAAAGGTAGTACTGTGGATTTCCTTACTATTCCTCCTCCACTAATTAAATCAAATGCGATCATGCTATGATCACTATTGCCAAGTGGCCCCAACACCCTTATCTCTTGCACTAGATCTAGTGTTCCACTAAGAACTAGGTCTAATATTGCTTTCACTCTGGTTGGTTCATGAACCAGCTGCTCCAAGAAGCAGTCATTTATTTCATCTAGGAACTTTATCTTCCTAGCATGTCCTGCTGTGACACTGACCCAGTCGATACCGGGGTAATTGAAATCACCCATTATTATTACTGCGCTGTAACTTTGGTTAGCTTCCTGTATTTCTTTGAGCATTTCATCATCCATTTGTTCATTCTGGCCAGGTGGTCGATAGTACACCGCCACTGCATTCGCCTTCCCCTTTTTACATGGAATTTCAATCCATAGAGATTCTACAGCAAATTTTGTTTCCTGCAAAGCTTTAATCCTTTCCGACTCAATGCCCTCTCGAACATAGAGCGCAACCCCTCCACCAATTTGATCAGCTCTATCATTACGATATAGTTTGTACCCAGGTATCACAGTGTCCCACTGGTTGTCCTCCTTCCACCATGTCTCTGATATTCCAATCATATCTAACCTTTCATTTAGTGCTATATATTCTAACTCTCCCATCTTATTTTTTAGACTTCTAGCATTGGCATACAAGCATTTTAGAGACTGTATTTTATTCATATTAATCTGGCTATTAGTAGGCATGGGTAATTTGGAATCTTTAAGCTCTGTCTGCTCCATACTCGAGGGCATTTGGGCTACTTTACTCTTTTTTGGAACCTCTCTGCTTTTGGTAGTATCCTTCAAGGATACATTCTTCCGAACCATGCGCTCTTGGGCGACTGTCGGCTTTCCCCTATTATCTAGTTTAAAAGCTGCTCTATCTTCTTTTTAAAGGATAATGCCAGCAGCCTGGTTCCATCCCGGTTAAGGTGAAGCCCATCCCTTCGGAAGAGCCCCTCCTTTCCCCAGAATGTTCCCCAGTTCCTAACAAATCCAAACCCCTCATCTCTGCACCATTGTCTCATCCACGCATTGAGACTCCGGAGCTCTGCCTGCCTTTTGGGTCCTGCACGTGGAACGGGAAGCATTTCGGAGAACGCTACCCTGGAAGTTCTGGATTTCAACTTCCTAACTAAAAGCCTAAATTTAGCCTCCAGAACCTCCCTACCACATTTTCCTATGTCATTGGTACCGACATGTACCAAGACAGCTTAGCCTTCCTTTAGCTCTAGGAATGTATAGTCTTGGCTTACACTGATTCTCATAAATTATTTCATGGGCACAGAGGAGGACATTTTTTAAGATCTTTAAGAGGCCAGTCCACAATTCCAAAGCTGTATGAGAGTACAGGAATTCCCAGCTGATTGTTGGCTTGTATCTTTTCCGTGATGTTAAGACACTTTTCAATAATGACTTTAACTTTCTATAGTATTCTTTACTAATCTTTTCTCTCAGTAATTTCTGCTTGAGTGTCATTCCTTCCTCTACATTTATATATGCTTTCCTGTTCAAGTTCCTTGATGTCACAGCCCTCAGTCAGGGAGATGTTTTCTATTTTGCTCAGTTTTCCTCTAAAACGAAGTTGCCCTAACACATTTGTCTATGCCAAAAGGCATCCTGATGTCATCAGAAAAGCTTTCTACTACACGGAATTGCTCTGCTAATTGTTGTATCACCATAAAACAAGGAGAACCAAATACAGAGTAGACTCTAAATTATCATGAAATATCTTTTGTCAGACTCATCAAAGTGAGGAATTATCCCCTACAGAGGAATGTCCATTGTAATCATTTTTTGCAGTAAAAACAGCCTGGATGGTCAAAAGATGCTCTACTTAGCTGAAATAGTGGTACAGTCCCTCAGAATCGCTCCCTCAAGCTTTCATTCACAATCCATGATGCAATATTGTGTTTTAGGTCCAAATGCTAATTGTTGGTCACTGGAACTGTAGAGCTTCAGGTCATCTACAAATAGTAAATGGGATGTTATCTCTGGGTTGTTATCTTCTTTAGGATTCAGGCTAAATCTGTATCCCAAAGTTTTGATGAGAATACTCATTGGATTAAGCACCATACAAAACAGAAGTGACAACAGGGAATCTCCCCGAAATATTCCTCACTGGATCTTGAAGTTAGGAATGATGTACTTCAAACTTCAAAAATAGGGTAGTTTGCCACATTTTCATGGTGAACGTAATGTATTCTATCAAACCAGGATTTATTTTATAGATTTCAAGGCAATTTATTATCCAAGAGTGTGGGACGCCATCAAAAGCTTTCTTATAACACAGGTACACTAAAAAAAATTGTTTTTAAACTGCCTCTAATGTTTCGATTGATTTTTACGTTTTTTGGTGCGCTGAATCCAAATCTGGTAACCAATTTGCTCCATCACGTACAGATTTTTTGCTACATTGGGTTAGCAGTTTGTGGTGAACGTTTCAGATTGAGTGCGATCGAGATAAAAGTTTCTTGGATGAATTCTTTATACTAATTGTTTAGTAGTTATTCAAATAAGAATAAAGAAATTGTAACAAGGCAGCACATAAGAATAGAGTAATGTCAACAAAACACACTGTGATGGTAGCAAAATTGTCTGCACTTAAAACAGCCACATACATGTGCACAAACATTGAGCATATAAGAGCGAGGTTAGACACAAAGCAAAGCAAAGAAATGTGCAAAAAATGTTGTACAGGTATGTATGTAAGAATAGAAAACGCAAACCGCACCATTGCAATACATGAAGACAAACACCCGATGGTATGAAAATAAAATTCTAATAAATGAGATCCGACACTGTGGTAATAACTAGCAAATTTTTATTTCAAAGTTTAGTAAAAACACGATATTTGTCAACACAGTTTAGATTTTAAAGTCATTCTTGGGTCAATCAATCTCCTGGTGGGCCCGTTTCTTCTTCCCCTGAATGCTTCTCTTGGTGCGCTGCTTGGCATATTTTTCATCTGGGGTTTCCCGCAGCAGCAACCAGCAGAAATCAGCCATCATAGTGGTGTTCCATCTTCCTTTGTACCTTCTCTCTGCGTCCTTGATGTCCTGGTGAAACCTTTCACCTTGTTCTTCACTGTACGCCCCCAAGTTTTCGGGAAAGTAGTTCACATGGGAGTGCAAGAAATGGACTTTCAGGCTCATGTTACAGCCTTGTTCTTTGAAGGCATTGAGCATCCTGGCAACAATATCCTATAGTTCTCATCCCGCCTGTTCCCCAAGAATTTGAGAACAACATCCTTGAAGGAATCCCAGGCTTCTTTTTCCTTCTCAGACATCGTTTCAGCGAATGCTCCATCTGAAATGAGTTTCCTTATATCAGGGCCAACAAACACTCCTTCCTTTAGCTTTGCTTCAGAAAGTCGGGGGAACTTTGAGCAAAGGTACCGAAAGCACTCACCATCTTTTGGAAGGGACTTGATGAATTGCTTAATGAGACCCAACTTAATGTGGAGAGGTGGTAATAGAATTTTATCACGAGGTACCAAGCTCTCATGAAGAACATTTTTCTCACCGGGTCTCAAATACTCCCAAATTGGCCAGTCTTTTTTCCCCCAGTGTAGGTCGCGGGCCCGGCTATCCCACAAGCAAAGGAAGCAGGGATATTTGGTGAAACCGGATTGCTGCCCTAATAGCATGGATAGAATTTTAAAGTCTCCACACATCATCCACTTATGCTCATCATAACGAATCTTCTGAAGAATCAGGGCCAAATTCTCGTATTTTTCTTGGAGAATAACAGAGTGAGCAATAGGAACTGAAGCGAATGTGTTGCCATTATGAAGAAGAACACCTTTTATGTTGTCTTTTGATGAATCAATGAACAGCCGCCATTCAGCAGGATCATACTTGAGTTTAAACTTTTCCATCACTCCGTATATATCGTTGCAAAATACCAAATCTTCCTCTTTGCTGAAATACTTCAAAAATTGTGTCTCGCGGTTGCGGTACCACTAAAAGTTGTTCCTGGTGACAATAGATTTTTCTGTTTAAGCCGAGAACCTAGCAGTTGGGCAGCATCTTTTGGGAGTCCTAAATCCCGGACTAAATCATTCAATTCAGCTTGAGAGAAAAGTTCAGGTTTCGGATCTGGTTCAGTTTCAAACTCGGAAGTACTGGACTCATCGGGAAAAGTCATCTGATGAGTCTCATCATGATCAGAACCGTCCACACAAATATGATCCAAAGATTTTGGTGGTTCAGGCACAGGTACTTCGTTGCTATGAGGCATAGGCCTAATTGCTGAGGGAAGGTTGGGGTAACTTATTACGTTCTTATTTTTTAAGTTGTATCCCTTCACAATGCAAGAGCAAAAATAGCAGTCACTGCTGTGGTCTCTTTGTTCACGCCACATCATAGGTATTCCGAAACGAAATGCTTGTTTTTTACCTTTCATCCATAAGCGTAGATCTTCCTCACATGTCTTGCACACTTTGTGAGGAGCCCACGGTTTGTCTTGATCGCCTAACTTCAAACCGAAATAGGCGAAATATACTTTTTTAATAAATGCAGAAATGTTCCTCTGCCGCTTTTTCACGGTATATTCCCCACAAATAAAACAAAAACTGTCCGGAGAGTTGACGCAACCTCTGGCTCTGTGAGCCATCACAAATACACAGCACTGCAAAATGCTCGAGGCCGCGGGCCGGGTCCCGCAGCCGTCAGTAACCTGGGCCCGGGCCCGGCCTCGGCCTCCAGCATGTGACGGGGGGCGAGGGGGGGGGTGAGTGAGAGGAGGCCATGCTCGCGGCATTTGAAATCGCTCCGTCATGATGTCGGGGCGATTTCATTGGCCGCGGGCTGAAGAGGGGGGGCGGTGCAGTGTCTGCGAGGAGCCGCGTGGCCGTCTCCGTCTGGCCGCGGCTCCTCGGGAAACGGACGCGTTCCCGCCCTCCCACCCATTATGGAGGTGGTTTCGAAATGTTGCAGCTGGCGGGGGCGGGGTACAGAGCCAGCGCTCGCAGGAGCGGCGCGGGCTTGAACTGGTTTACGAGCAGTGGGGGCGAAGTGCTCCTCGGGGTGGGGCGAGACAGCCCGGTTGGGGGTCTCGGCCCGGTAGCGGGGGGGTGGGAGCCGGCCTTTGCTACTAGTAGGGCGAGGCAGGCGGAGGGGTTTGGGGGGGAGGAGGATGCTCCGCCTTGCTACTAAGATGGCGGGTGGGGGGGCATCCTCCGGCACTGGGGTGTGGGGGCTGGGTTATGTTGGATGGTTTGATATTCAGGCCCGTGTTGGGCCGGTTGTTACAGGTGTAAATAAAGCTGCGACCAAATGTTTGTACCAAACTACAGTTGTTTGTGAATTTGTGGGGGAATATTATTGTGGGATGCTAAGACTGGTGATGGAGGCGAGGAGGGCCTCCGGGTTACCAGAGTTACTACAACTGTAGTGAACCACTTCGGAATAAAGCTGGATTACGACTGAGCAAACAAAAGGTAATAATGAACTTGCAAGAAACTGAAATTTGACAGGAACGTTCATGTCGCAACCACCGTGTTTGAGCGAGCGAATGAGGCGAGGCGAACAGGAAAGAACATGCGCCAGCACGAGTACTAGATTTAGCCCCCCGCCTCCCAATTGTCCTGTTAATGTATAAAATGAATACAAAACACTCTAAAATATCATGAGGGAGTGTTTCTAGTTAGTTAACCATTACAACCTCTATTTTGGGCCAAGAAAATAAACTGCAGTCGGCTAAAAAGAAATTATGTGAACATTCCTTATATGGGTAAGAAATCTAATTTTGCAAGAAAACGTGACGTGATGGAACATTTTGGCTATTTTTCCTGGATTCAGCACCCCAAAATCTATAGGAATCAGTTGCAAAACTGGAGGCAGTTTTTTGGTAGTGTACCTGTGTAATCAATCCATGCTATACTATATAGCCATCGAACTTATCCACAAACATAGACACTATCATTATGAAAATAGGCCATCTTAGAATTTGTTTAATTTACAGACCACCTGATCAACAATCAGAAAACCTAGATACGTTAATCGAATTCCTATGCACCTCCACTGACAAAAACCCAATAATAACACTCGGAGACTTTAACCTCCCCTCACTGCCAGCTTCATATTCTACCTTCTTCTTTGACTCATTAATAGACATGGATTTTCACCAAATAATCAACACTAAAACACATAACAAAGGAAATATTCTCGACCTTGTCCTCCTCCCTGAAGCAATCTACAATTCCTTTAATCCTAACTCACTCAAATGCACTCCAATACCATGGTCAGACCATCATCTTATTAACTTTAACATCACAACCAATATCACAACAGACAAAAGTAGACCAACACAGGTCCCAACCCCAAGATTCAAAAAATTTAATGAAGAAGAGTTTCTGGATTTAACAATCCCCCACCTAAACACCTCTCTACTTGACTTGGATGAATCGGTAGCAAACTGGCATAAAACTGTAAGTAACGCAGCTACTAATAAATATGTCAACAGAAAGAACATACATACCAGAGTTGGTAATGCCCCTTGGTATAATAATACACTAAAACAAATGAAAAAAGCACTAAGAAAAGCAGAAGTCAAATGGCGTAAATGCAAAATTACCATTAATAATGAGATATACCACAGTCTACTTAAAAATTATAAGGAAGCAATAGACAATGCTAAGAAAAATTACCATGCATCAATCCTAACAAAATCATTAAATAGACCAAGAGAATTATTCTCAATTGTACAAAAACTAACGAGTAACCCTAACAACGCCAGCAATGATATTACTGAAATCTCCCCACAGACCCTAGCCAACTACTACATAAATAAAACTAAGCTCCATCCACCTTTAACTAACTCCACACACACATATCAAAACCTCTATATAGATGAATGGTCTGAATTCAACCCTATAACCAAGGATATACTCAAGAACACTGTTTTAAATCTAAACACAACAACATCCAACCTAGACCCATGCCCAGTATCTTGGTTAAAGAACACTCTCCCAATTTTATCTTCATTCCTACTCCCTATAGTCAATTTATCCCTTAAAACTGGATACTTACCCCCCTCACTAAAACATGCCCTTATCCGACCAATACTCAAAAATGCCACCCTTGACAAAACATCGCCTAATTCCTACAGATCCATTTCTAGTATTCCTTTCATGGCAAAACTAATAGAGAAGGTTGTACAAATCCAGACTCAAGAACACATAGACACTTCAGCCCCTCTCGATGAACAACAATATGGGTTTCGCCCACGCCATGGTGTTGAGACACTCTTAACAGTACTCATTGACACACTTGTAAAAGGAATAGACAATCCCAAGCAAGCATTTTTACTCCTATTCATCGATATCTCTACAGCATTTGACAGCGTAAGCCATTCTCTAATGCTTAAGAAACTCAAACAAATAGGAATAAATTCAACTGTACTTAATTGGTTCACCTCTTATCTAAGCAATAGAACACAAACAGTACAAATTGGCAACCTTACATCCAAGACATACAACCAGGAACTAGGTCTCCCTCAAGGATCAGCACTATCAGCCCTCCTATTTAATATCTACATAAAGCATGTCTGTAATATATTTAAAAAATTCAACGTCTACTATCACTTATATGCAGACGATATAATGATGTACATTCCATTTACAATCCCCAATATACCAATTCAATTACTCCTTGAGTGTTTTAATGAACTAACTACATGGCTAAATGAAAATAACCTCTACATCAATCATGCAAAAACAGAAGCCCTAATTGTAACAAGAAACCTCTCATACTCACCCCCTACACACATCACTCTGCAAAACCAAGAAATCAAACTAAAAAAGGAAGTACGATATCTAGGTGTAATACTTGACACACATCTCAACATGGAAACACATATAAGAAATACAACGAAGAAAGTATACTTCAAACTCAAAATCCTAAAGCAGCTACGCCCACTAATGCACATACAAGATTTCCAGCAAATAATACAAGCCATAATCACGCCTCATTTCGACTTTGCAAACCTAATACTCCTAGGCACAACAAAACAAAACTTGAGAAGACTACAAATTGCACAAAATGCAGCGGCCAGGACCATTATGAAGGTCCCCCCATTTCAACATATCACTCCGATACTGGAGAACTTACACTGGCTTCCGATACAAAGCCGAATAATACACAAAACTCTTACAACTGCCTTCAAAACTCTAAACAACATGGCACCACCCACCCTAGCCAACCTCATCACTAAACAACCTACTAATAACTTACACAGGAGAGATCAAACAAACAAATTAAGGACTCCGAAAGAATTTATAAAATCCAGAAAGATAACAAACAAAAAGGCATTCTCACACGCTACCCCCACTCTATGGAATACCCTTCCAGTTGAAATAAGATCACTTGTAGAGATTAAAGAATTCCGCAAAAAACTTAAAACGCACCTGTTCACATCATACTACGGATCTTTGCCAAACACACCTCCCCTGCTAGAAAATGGATAATACCAAGTAAGTTTTCCCCATAAACCAAACTAGAATTGACAAATGATGTGAAACTCTATATGCTTATTATCCTTAAATGTCACATACAACACTGTATCTGTTACTTATTTTGTTCCCTGTAAATAGTTCTTGCTTGTTCTATTATTGTAATGTAGTTGTTATGGTTCTAAGATGTTCACTGTAAAAACAGACACCTGTCTGTTATGTTACCTTGTTCTATGTAAACCGCATTTGATCTTGGGAAGGTGCGGTATATAAGAAACTGTTAATTAAATTAAATTAAATTAAATACTGAGATTTCTGCTTTTCTTAGCTCTGGCCTCGATGGCCTTATTTAACATTAACTGATCTTTGGTTCCATATGCTCTCATCTTATTGTCCTTTTGCTTTATTGCCATGATGTTATTGGATTCAATATGATCATATATTCTGTCTGCATCTATCGAAGTGAACATCTTATATATTGCAGGTAGACAAGTTATTGGGGTGTAATTTTTGGGAATGTTACTTTGGAAGGAGAAATTTTCTTCCTGTTATAAGCCATTGTGGTGTTAAGTTCAATTGATTTTGCAGTTTGTCAGGTCTTGATGGAGTGATGTTAACTGAGCCAAAGGTTGGTCACTCCATCTGAGCTATGGCTCTTCCAGTTTGGGGCTTGTTTTAACCTGCTTTCCAGTTCTTTTTGTTACTACAATCCATTGGAGTGGAGGAGTGGCCTAGTGGTTGGGGCAAGGTGATCTCTTATATTTTATGAAGGTCAACCTATGTTTCTTTACCTTTTCAGCTACTTCTTTTGAGAACCATAATGGTCTCCTTTTCCTTTTACACTTACTGTATTTACTTTCCTAACAAAAAGTATTTTTGCCCTTAAAATATCCCCTTTCAGTTTTGCCCTTGCTTTTCTATATCCCCCAGCTGTTCCCATCCTGATAGCAACTCCTTGAGGTATTGTCCCATCTTGGCAAAGTTAGTTTTCCTAAAGCCCAGGACCCTCATTTTTTACTAGACTTTATCAGCCCTAGTCCTAATACTGAACCATACCATCTGGTGATCCCTGGATGCAAGATGATCACCCACTATAACATCAGAAACACTAAGTCCAGTATGGCCCCTTCACATGTGGGTTCTGTTACCAGTTGCTGGAATAGCTCTCCCTGTAGAGAATCCAGGATTTGATTACTTCTAGATGACAACACAGCAGTAATGTGCCAGTCAACATCCAGCATATTGAAATCACCTATCAGTAGCACTTTTCCTTTCATGGTAATATTGTGAATGTCTTCAATTATTTATTTATTTGGAAGACTTATATACTGCATTTCCAAGGATCAAAGTGGTTTACATATAACACAACTCTCTGTCCACTTCTTCTGCCTGTGAAGGAGATCTGTATATCACACCAGTGCAAATGGATTTCCCGTTCCCTCTTTCTAGTTTAACCCACAGTACTTTCTCCTTCCCTCATAAGCGCTATAATTCTGTAGCTTTAATATTATTTTTTGCATATAGTGCCACTCCTCCTCTCCTTTGTCCTACCTTGTCCTTCCTGAATAAATTATAGCCCCTCTTATCTTTCTTTGGATCTGAAACTTTGTTTTCCCTCTTCTGTGTTGAGTAATTCTCTTTTCCTGTTTATAGGAGCGTGTATTAATTCTTTTGGAATAAAAATAAGACCAGAAAGTGAAAGGAACGGAGATAATGATTCAGTAAATAAAACATTTTCATTTGTTCTTTTCTGGAAATTGCATATTTTTATGCTTTGCTACTAAATTTTATTCTGGAGGAGAATAACCTTTAATCTCCATAATTGCTCACTCATTGATGGTGTCAAAAGAATTAATGTATCACATTTGCTGGTCAAAAATAGAATAACCTTACTCATTTGTTTCCCAAGCAAAGTCTGCTAAATTAGGGTCACAAGGGGGTGCAGAATACAACTTTTCCTGTCCATAATCTGTTGATATTGAACAGTCTAAGTTCTGTACAGTTCTTCCAATTCTAGAGCCGTGTTGCTGCATTTAAAAGCACATGTGGTGTTGCTGAATAGGGCTCTGTGGATTTCATGCCATCTTCCATAGAACTAACATATATTTGGCAGAGGAAAGCATTGAGGCCTGGAAAATGAAAATATTTAATAAATCATCTTAATTGTGTATGCTAGATGAATAGGAGGCACTCCCCATTAAGTTAACAATCACAGGCAAAATACTCTGTAGCAGCCAATATTATCTTTAGTCTGCACAATAATGGGTCTTACAAGCTCCATGAATTCAGATGTACTAAAATATATTAAAACTGTCCATTAATACACATGAAATACTGTAGCTCATGCTAAGACTCATTTTAACGACATTCAAGTGAGGTCTATAAATTAATGAATGGAGTGGAACGGGTAAACGTAGATCGGTTGTTTACACCATCGAAAAGTAGAAAGATTAGAGGACACGCAATGAACATACGAGGGTTGCTCAGAAAGTAATGCCCCACATGTTTTTTCTCAGTCCAAAATGAAGATAGAGGTGTGATCCTTCAAATGGCGTCTGTGAGTGACACACGGTACAAACAACGAGCTGTAATTGAATTCTTGTTGGAGGAGAAAGAAAGTGTGAGAAACATTCACAAATGGTTGTGTGCTGTGTATGGAAGTTCTGCGGTAGATAGGAGCACCATTGGACGATGGGTGAAGAGAGTAAAGGCTTCAGGAAGTGGTAAAATGGAACTGGAAGATCAGCTGTGGTCTGGGTGTTCTGCCTCAGCCACCAGTCTAGACAAGTTGCAGCGCGCTGATGATATTATTCGTGCGGATCGGCGCATCACGAGCCGGGAATTGTCCATACAGCTTTCCGTCAGTAGAGGCAATTATTGACTCTTTGGGATATTCAAAGGTGTGTGCAAGGCACACCGCAACAGCTTACAGTATTTTAATGCCTGCTGGCAGCTATCGCAGGGCGCTGCAACTTGTCTGGACTGGTGGCTGAGGCAGGACGCCCAGATCGCGGCCGATCTTCCAGTTCCATTTTACCACTTCCTGAAGCCTTTACTCTCTTCACCCATCGTTCAATGGTGCTCCTATCTACCGCAGAACTTCCATACACAGCACACAACCATTTGTGAATGTTTCTCACACTTTCTTTCTCCTCCAACAAGAATTCAATTACAGCTCGTTGTTTGTACCGTGTGTCACTCACAGACGCCATTTGAAGGATCACTACCGCCTCGCTATTTGTCGGATGACTGTAAAATTACACACATGTGTCCTTTGACGTTCCAAGTTACTACCCTTTCAATTTCACACCTCTATCTTCATTCTGGACTGAGAAAAAACATGTGGGGCATTACTTTCTGAGCAACCCTCGTACAATGTAACCCATTTAAGACTAATAAGAGAAAATATCTTTTTACTCAATGAGTAATCAAACTCTGGAATTCGTTACCAGAGGATATAGTAAACGCTGTTAGTGTAACTGAGTTAAAAAAAGGTTTGGACAAGTTCCTGGAGGAAAGGTCCATAAACCATTATTAAGGAGACCCTTGGAAATCAACTGCCTACCCCGGGACGAACATTTTGGAACCTGTGTGCTTTTTTGAAAACCTGCCAGGTACTTGTGACCTGGGTTGGCCACTGTTGGAAACAGGATACTGGGCTTGATGGACTTGGTCTGACCCAGTATGGCATTTCTTATGTTTTTATGTTATTCTAGACCAGGGGTCGGCAACCCGCGGCTCCGGAGCCGCATGCGGCTCTTTCTCACCTTTGCCGCGGCTCCGGAGCACACTGTCCGCCCGGTATTTATGGCGTTATGGGCTCCCTCCCTTCTTCTGCAGCCGCGGCTCCCTGCCTCTTAGGGAACCGCGGCTGTGCTTTTAAAATCATCTCGGAGCCCTTCCTGTCATGACGGGCTCCGTGCAGCATTGTCCCGCCTCTAAAGGAAGTTGTTTACCACTTCCTTTGGAGGCGGGACAATGCTGCACGGAGCCCGTCAAGACAGGAAGGGCTCCGAGATGATTTTAAAAGCACAGCCGCGGTTCCCTAAAAGGCAGGGAGCCGCGGCTGCAGAAGAAGGGAGGGAGCTGACATGGAGGGAGGGGAGCTGACATGGAGGGAGGGGGGCTGACATGGAGGGAGGGAGCAGATATGGATGGATGGAGGGAGTGGGGCTGACATGGAGGGATGGAGGGGGCTGACATGGAGGGAGGGAGCTGATATGGATGGATGGAGGGAGGGGGGCTGACATGGAGGGAGGGAGCTGATATGGATGGAGGGAGGGGGGCTGACATGGAGGGAGGGAGCAGATATGGATGGATGGAGGGAGGGGGGCTGACATGGAGGGAGGGGGTGGATGGATGGAGGGAGGGGGGCTGACATGGAGGGAGGGGGGCTGACATGGATGGATGGAGGGAGGGGGGCTGACATGGAGGGAGGGGGGTTGACATGGATGGATGGAGGGAGGGGGGCTGACATGGAGGGAGGGAGCTGATATGGATGGAGGGAGGGGCTGACATGGAGGGAGGGAGCAGATATGGATGGAGGGAGCGAGGGAGGGAGGGGGGCTGACATGGAGGGAGGGGGGGCTGACATGATGGATGGAGGGAGGGGGGCTGACATGGAGGGAGGGAGCTGATATGGATGGAGGGAGGGGCTGACATGGAGGGAGGGAGCAGATATGGATGGAGGGAGGGAGGGGGGCTGACATGGAGGGAGGGGAGCTGATATGGATGGAGGGAGGGGCTGACATGGAGGGAGGGAGCAGATATGGATGGAGGGAGGGAGGGGGGCTGACATGGAGGGAGGGAGCAGATATGGAGGGAGGGAGCTGACATGGAGGGAGGATGGAGGGAGGGGGGCTGACATGGAGGGATGGAGGATGGAGGGATGGAGGGGGCTGACATGGAGGGAGGGAGCTGATATGGATGGATGGAGGGAGGGGGGCTGACATGGAGGGAGGGAGCTGATATGGATGGAGGGAGGGGGGCTGACATGGAGGGAGGGAGCTGATATGGATGGATGGATGGAGGGAGGGAGGGGGCTGACATGGAGGGATGGAGCACTGGTAATGGGGTTGAGGGGACGAGCACTGGAAATAAGCTGATTAGGGGAGGCTAGGACTGGTAATGAGCTGATGGGGGGTAGGACTGGTATTGGGCTGATTAGGGGAGGCTAGCACTGGTAATGGGGTTGAGGGGGGATTAGCACTGAAGGTACAGGGAGTGAGGACTGGAAAGGGGCTGATATTGGGGAGGGTTACTGGGACTGGAAATAGGCTGATGGAAAGAAGTGAAGAAAACGAAAGAGATAAGAAATGGCAGATGGACCATAGACCACAGAAAGAGAGCTAAGAGAAGACAGGAAAGCAGAAGCCTCAGATCGGGACCAGCATGATCAAAGAATAAATTGGTCAGACAACAAAGGTAGAAAAAATAATTTTATTTCATATTAGTGATTTGACTACAAAATCATCATAATTTTGAAATCAAATATTGTTACTTGTTGTTGTGATATTTTCTGGCGTTTTTTTTTTTGGTGTGTGAAGGAAGAGGGGTAGTCTTATACGGCGAGTATAGGCCAAACACCTATATTTTAACAGGAAAAGTAGGGGGTCGTATATAGCATTAAGGTAAGAAACAATATATGCAGTGTTAGATTTGTTTTAAATGTCGCAATGGTTTTGCGGCTCCCAGTTTTTTTTTTCCCTTCGGAAACGGGTCCAAGTGGCTCTTTACGTCTTAAAGGTTGCAGACCCCTGTTCTAGACAGTGTGAAACCATAACTTGACCCCCTGAAGGTATAGAAATTTCCTTTATGTTAATAAGTCTGTGTTAACTTTCGTGCATATTATTGCATGTTATTTTTCTATGTACTAATAGATAATGAGGTATTTTGCATATCATTATCTTATTAGTATGGGTTTTTACATTAAAGCTCCCATAAGCTGACTTAGGCACATTTATTAGATTGTACATGCTAGCAGCACTTTTAGCATGTCTTAATACTTATGAAAGCATTAGCACATTTTAACACGCTGGGCCCACAATATATCCTGTGTCTCAGCCAGCTTGGTGCCTCTACCTGGAATATACAATATCCCTATATATAATTTGCTGTTCTGTATATTGATCACTATAGATTAGTCATAGATCCCTTGTCTCCTGTCCACCAAAGAAAAATATGTAGCAAGACAAGGACAACTTTCCCCCCATCCTCTACCTAATAAAAAAACAAGTGGGGTGCCAAATTCCACCACACCCCCAAAATGGTTAGGAAGTTGAGCAGGAGAAGAGGATCTTGACTTCTCCAGTTACCTTCATTTCAATCTATGGTGGCTAGAGTGTCAGACTTGGAAGGACAGATGGGTGTATAAAAGAAACTTTCACAGACATTTAGAGCAGTCCTACTTTCACTCTTGCTGCCCCAGTGCTGTCTTGGAGAAGCAAAGTCATCTGAAACGAAAGCATCATCTTGAAATGGCAGGAAGTGATCCTATAGTTGGAATTTGCCCTCCAGGTGATGCAGTACCCTTTAGTATCTAGGATGTATTTCCAGCAGGGCCAGTGCTACCATTAGGCAAATTAAGTGCTTGACTATAGCACCAGACCTCCAGGGGCACCCATTGTCACCGCTGCTCACCCCTCTCCGGGACGTTGGAAGTTGCATCAGAGGGGGCAGAAGTAGCAGATTCAACAAGAGAGAAACTGTGATGCAGCCCCGGAGATGATGGGTAATTGCTGCATCATGGTTTTGGGGCTATTGCCTCTGCTGCTGGCCCCAAAGATGGGTGGGCAGCAGTTGCAATGGGCGTGTGGAGGGCCTTCCTAAAGAGCCTCTAGTCCATGCACTAGCCTCGATCTCCAGGGACACGTGCTCTAGAGGGAAGGGTTAAGACCGCCATTGCAGTGATTCAGTCATTAGGAATGTAACTAACTGGGTGGCTGATAAGGTATGAGGAACACTTGGTAACTTGCCTGCCTGATGCAAATGTAGCAGGACTCACATATCTACATAGGAGTTTAGAGAATGCTGGTGAGAAATCATCTGTCATGGTGCAGGTGGATAGCAATGACATAGGAAGGTGCAGTGGTTCTCGAAGCCAAATGTAGATCTTTAGGTAGGAAATAGAAATCCAGAACCTTCATGGTAGCCTTCTCAGAAATGATCCCGTTCCACTTGCGGGCACCAAACACAGGCTGAGTCTGGAGCTTATTGCATGGATGAGATGATGGTGCCTAAAGGAGCGTTTTAGATTTGGGACTGGGCAACATTTTTGGGAAGAGGAGCCTATTCTACTACTACTACTGATCATTTGTATAGCGCTACACGGTGTATGCAGCACTGTACAGACACATATAAAAGATGGTCCCTGCTCATCAGAGTTACAATCTAGTCAAGACAGACTAGAGGACAAGGATACATCTGGGGGCAAGGATACATCTCGGGGAATGATAAGGATACAAAGAGGAGACTAAGCGGATCAGGATCCAAAAGCAGCCTATTCTGAGAAACTGGGTTACTGTCACTAGCATTTGAAAAGGGAAGAGAGAAGATGTTACACGAGCTCCTGGAGAAAAGCAGATACTCACTCAGGAGTGCATAGCTTGCATTGAGATATCTTCAAAGGATACCGGGAAAAAGATTAAAATTAGACTATCCCATTAGAGAGCTTGTTGCAAAGACTGGAGTAGCTGAGGTTCATTTTAATAAAGAGCTGACAGATATAACTGATATAAGTGTGAGCCCTGGAATCAGCATGGGAAATGGTCTGGGAGATAGACAAGAGAACCCTGTGAGCCAAGTCCAAATGGGAAGAACTGGGAGGTACCTTAGTGGGAGTGTAAATACACCAGAATTTTGGGGGGAAAGCATCTTGAACACCTCACCAGTGTCAGATAAGACTGAGAGTAAGAGTACTATGAGCAAGTTGGAGGTAAACCTCAGAAAACTGTCCTGTCAACAGGGAGACTGCTGTCACTACATGTGAAGTTGTTGTCAGGTTCAGTGAGGTACGCTCCCTCATACAGGGATTGTCTTTCTACCAATCCAGCCTAAAGCACTGCATATTCAGTAGGGGTCCAGTGGGGCTTCCATGTCAAGAGGTCAAGAGGCAAAGGAATTCAACCAGGAGGTGGAAGGGGAGAAGCAGGGGTGGTTCTATCATTACGCCAACTGAGGCGGTGGCCTCAGGCGGCAATCTCTAGGGAGTGGCACTCTGGCTGTGTTTATTTCTGATTTTGCCGCCTCTGGGCTGCCACTGTCTTCCCGCTGCTCTTTTTCCCACTCAAGCTTGTCCGAATGAGAGAAAAAGCAGTGGGAAGACAGCAGCAGGCCAGAGGCGGCAAAATCAGAAATAAATACAGCCATGAATGCCAGAGTGCCACCTGGAGGAAACCCATAAATACAGGCCGCGACTTCCAGCATGCTACTGACAGCCCGCAGAGATCCCAAGCCCCACAGGCAGAAGCAGCCGAGAGAACTGGTGACTGCCTGCGTGGGTCTCAAGCCCCACGGGCAGAAGCGGCCGAGAGAACTAGTGACTGCCTGCGTGGATCTCAAGCTCCGTGGACAGATGCACAGAAGCGGCCGAGAGAACTGGTGACAGCCCGCAGAGATCCCAAGCCCCACGGGCAGAAGCGGCCGAGAGAACTAGTGACAGCCCGCAGAGATCCCAAACCCCACGGGCAGAGGCGGCCGAGAGAACTGGTGACTGCCTGCAGAGATCCCAAGCCCCACGGGCAGAAGCGGCCGAGAGAACTAGTGACAGCCCGCAGAGATCCCAAACCCCACGGGCAGAGGCGGCCGAGAGAACTGGTGACTGCCTGCGTGGATCTCAAGCCCCACGGGCAGAAGCGGCCGAGAGAACTGGTGACTGCCTGCGTGGATCTCAAGCCCCGTGGGCAGATGCACAGAAGCAGCCGAGAGAACTGGTGACTGCTTGCGTGGATCTCAAGCCCCACGGGCAGAAGCGGCCGAGAGAACTAGTGACTGCCTGCGTGGATCCCAAGCCCCATGGGCAGAAGCGGCCGAGAGAACTAGTGACTGCCTGCGTGCATCCCAAGCCCCACGGGCAGAAGCGGCCGAGAGAACTAGTGACTGCCTGCGTGGATCTCAAGCCCCATGGGCAGAAGCAGCCGAGAGAACTGGTGACTGCCTGCGTGGATCTCAAGCCCCACAGGCAGAAGCAGCCAAGAGAACTGGTGACAGCCCGCAGAGATCCCAAGCCCCACGGGCAGAAGCGGCCGAGAGAACTAGTGACTGCCTGCGTGGATCCCAAGCCCCACGGGCAGAAGCGGCCGAGAAAACTGGTGACTGCCTGCGTGGATCTCAAGCCCCACGGGCAGAAGCGTCCGAGAGAACTGGTGACTGCCTGTGTGGATCTCAAGCCCCACGGGCAGAAGCGGCCAAGAGAACTGGTGACTGCCTGCGTGGATCTCAAGCCCCACGGGCAGAAGCGGCCGAAAGAACTAGTGACTGCCTGCGTGGATCTCAAGCTCCGTGGGCAGATGCGCAGAAGCGGCGGCGGCAGCGGTCTCCTCCTCATGCTGCCTAAAACAAAAGAAAACCCAAGATCAGAATTTCATCCCCCTGCCATATTAACTCTGACAGTGTCGGCAGAGGCAGGCCTCCGAGGATCGCGGACTTAGGAAAACAAAACCACAGGGCTGTGCAGGCTTCAGATTTCTGTGTATATGAGGGCCCCGGCAATCTAGGACCAGCTGGGCCCTCAGGCTCGCAAGAGGTCTGAAGACTGCACAAACCCACAGTTTTGTTTTGTTTTGTTTCTTTTTTTTTAAGGCCGTGATCTTTGGGGGCCAGCCACTGCCAATGCATATAGAGCTAAAATGGTTAGGGTTGGGAGCCCCCAACAGCTGCCATACTAGCACTAGTACCAACACAAGTGGAGAATGTTGCTGCACCCATCAGCCTAGTTTGGGGGTATTAGGGGGGGGGGCATTGCACCCCAAATGGGATGCCCTGTTGGTTGCAATCCCTTGTCTGCCCGCAGGGTTCTCACCCTAGTACCACCCCCTTGAAACTGCCACCTGGAGGAACCAATAGTGCCGTGTTTATTTCTGATTTTGCCCCCTCTGGCCTGCCACTGCCTGCCCGCCACTTTTTTTCTTGCTCGGACTAGCTTGAGTGGAAAAAATGTGGCGGGAAGGCAGTGGCAGGCCAGAGGTGGCAAAGTCAGAAATAAACAGTCTCCCGAAACAACTTCTGCACTCCAGCACTTTAAATGTGATAGTGGACACTGTATTGAAGCTGCTAAAATCTGCAACCAGCTAGATGACTGCAATGCTAGGGATGAAAAAGGATGTGGTAGGTTATATCACAATTTTGGTGAGATAAGACGGTGTGGGCGTGTGGCATTACTCTTTATATGTACAAGGAAGGTGGAAACAATCAGCAGCCCCTAAAATCTATGTGTCCGTGCCTGAGTTTGGCTTCTTTCCTACTGGGGGGCTTTTACTAATAGCGTGCACTAATGCTAGTCATTTTTTTTGTATTTTGCTATGAATGCATGTTAGCCACGAGACCCATATTATGCAATGTGCCTTTGGTTAAAAAATGCATTTTAACTGTTAGTAAATGACCCTCTATGTACCTTTTAAATGTAATCTTTCTCTCTTGGTCTTGGATTTAGCAAAGGTAATAGCGATATTTGGAGGCACAAGTTGTTTCCATTTTGTTGGCTTATTATATAGTAGTAGCTTAGAATTAGGAAATACATCTCAAGGTCTTATATTTTATATTTCAGTTTTTTAGTAAAAGAATATTTTATGCTTCCTTTCACCGCTATCAAAAGAAAAACAAGCTGCTGCCTCACAGACTTACTGTTTCTATGAATCATTGTAATAAATCCCTATTATAATAATATAGCAAGTATGATATATAATATTATTAGACTAGTGAAGCTAATTGAATGGAATTATTAATATCCTGTAATAGGTCATGTAACAATGCAACGCCTTGGGGTTTTAGTTTAATTTTTGTCTACCTATTTTTAATTTTTCCTTTAGGTTGTGGCCACATATTCTGTACTTGGTGAGCGTCTATGTTCTGAGTGCATGGCTGAGGCCAGGCGTTCTGTTAATTTGTACATAGGGATCTGTACTGTAATAATTTGACTTGTTCAGCTTTTCATATAGGTGTATGGATGTTCTAAGGCCCGCTGCAGTATTTATAGTGCTGCTTTTTTTGGGTAGGCCCCTTGTATGAATTTTGGAAGTTTATACTGGTATGGTAGGGTAGATTTGGCTTTATAGATCTTCGGTAACTTTAGTAGGTTTATATATTAGTTCCCAAGCTTGCCAAGCTTCAAGTAAAACCCCATATCCGATACCTAGGAGTGACTGGATCAAAATCTTGACATGAAGACTCACATATCCAACACAGTAAGAGCAATTTACTTCAAGATCCGCTCCCTCAGACATCTCCGTCAACTGATTGAGCCGGACGATTTCCGTACTGTTTACCAGGCTCTAATCATTCCCCATTTTGACTACTCAAACTCCATACTACAAGGACTTCCTCAAGCTACCTTAAACCCTCTTCAACTCGCCTTGAACAGTGCAGCAAGAGTGCTTTTTGGAATACCCAAAAGAGAACATGTAACAACCTTTCTAAAACAACTACATTGGCTTCCTATTCAAGCGAGAATCACTTTCAAGACTCTGCTCCTGGCCTTTAAAGCATACAAAGGTCTCGCCCCCACCTCATTATCGGAGATGATTCAACCAATCACACCCAACAGACTAAGAAGAACCGCGGAACTAAATATGCTAATTGTACCAAAGGAAATTATAAGATACAACTCTACAACAGCAAGCCGAGCCTTCAGTTTATGTGCTCCAAAACTTTGGAACACCCTTCCAGCACACATTAGGGCCATCTCCGATCTCAGCCAGTTCAAGAAGGCCCTGAAACATCACCTTTTCCTCAAATACTTCCCAGAGAAGAAAGAAACACAGTTACACCCAAATATCAATAACTACTTTCCGACCACGTAATCTTTACTGCCTCAACAGCACATAACACTACTTTACCAGATCAACAGTACACTTTTCAGACAACATGACATTTGTATGTAAATAGTTGTTCTTGCTTTTGTTTTTGTAAATAGTTGCTCCTGTTATCCAAGTTGATTTTTCCTGTTATCTGTAAATGACCAGATAAATGTATCTTGTCTGAAGTTTCTTGTTCCATGTAAACCGCGCTGATAACGAATAGTGCGGTATATAAAAAATGTTAATAAATAAATAATAAATAAAATATGCCTGTACTGGAGAATGTTTGTTGTTGATGAGATGACCAGAATCAGATTTTTTTTTAATATATTGAGTTGTGTGTGTGAATGTCCAACCTTTGCTCTGCACCCATTGTTGAGGAGGGGGTTCTGTGAATGCAAAAGATATGTTCAAAAAGAAAAAGCAAGCACATAACGCAGTTTATAACAACAAAATACAAATGAATTATAATTTGGAGTTATAAACTGCTGTGGTTCTCGCTCTCTTTTAGTTCCTTGGTGTGCGAACATCTTATTTATTTATTTGGTTTTATATACCGCATTATTTAAAGTCAGTGCAGTTTACAGTATAACAACGTAATACATAATACATAATCATAGGCATTGATAATATCCACCAAGGGTTCACTCTTATCTTTCTCGACATAGCTGCAGCATTCGATTCAGTAAACCACAATACTCTACTACAGCGCCTCCAAGACAAGGGAATCCAAGGACTAGCCCTGAAATGGTGTAAATCCTACTTATCTGATAGACAGCTGCAAGTCAGAACAGGAGAATCAACGTCTGATCCATTCCCCCTTAAACAAGGTGTCCCGCAGGGTTCCTCATTGTCCGCCTTAATGTTCAATATTTATATGCAGCCAATCTGCGATCTCATACGCACCTTCAACATACAATGCCTTGCCTATGCTGATGACATCCTGATGTTTGCCCCATTCAACATAAAACAACCAGATTTTACACCAATAGTTCACTGCTTTGAAGCTGTATCCAACTGGCTCCTCAATCAGAATTTACGGATAAACCATAACAAAACAGATGTTCTATTCATTACACGGAACACAACATTCATACCCCCTACCTCTCTCCAGGTAAACAACATTGAGTTGAAAGCACAACCCACAATTCGATACTTGGGAATTATATTAGATCAACAGCTTAATATGGCAGCCCACATTAAGAAAACAACGAGTGCAATCTACCACAAGATACGATCATTACGTAATCTCCGACCTTTACTTAACTACTCCGACTTCCGTACCATATTCCAAGCACTGGTATTACCACACTTGGATTTCGCCAATATCATTCTACACGGTCTCCCGCAATCCACCATAAATCCCCTCCGTCTAGCCATGAATGCAGCCGCGAGAATCCTCGTAGGTGCTCCACGATCAGAGCACATAACCCCAATATTGATGAGCTTACATTGGCTACCCCTACAAGCCAGAACTCTATACAAGACCCTGGTCATGACTTTTAAAGCCTCAAAGTGCCCATCTCAATCACCTCTCAGCAATATGATTCATATCACCCCAAATAACAGATCCAGGAGATCTGTTACATTAAACTCCATCGACCTACCAAAACTCATCACAAAATGTTCTAAATCAACAGCCTCTAGAGCTTTCTCTCTGTTTTCACCCAGAGCCTGGAATGCCCTTCCACCCGAAATCAGAGCTATCTCAAGTCTGATTAAGTTCAGAAAGGCACTGAAGCACTATTTGTTCCTAACATACTACCCCGAAGCTACTCCATCCGAAGCTACTCCATCTGAAAACAGCTCTCATGCAGATCTTTCATATTTGACCCCTGTAGAGAATGGGTAATTACGATGATTATTACCTGCTCACTATAGGACATATTTATTCTCACTATATTTAGCATATTTACTCTTTAATTTAATTAACTTCTTATCCACGGCATTAATAATTAACCAAAATATCCATGTATATAGTTGCCATGTATATAGTATATTATATATAATTACCATGTTTTACCAAGTTTATTTACCTTGTTCATTGTAAAAAACCAATGCTGTTTGTACCATTGTGTTTATATTTGTTCATGTGTAAACCGCACTGATTTAAGAGCGCGGTATATAAGAAAAATAAATAAATAAATAAATAAATAAAATAGAACATGTTTGCATTGAACAGGTTTAATAGGTTTACATTGAACAAGTAACAGGTAACAGAGCTTACAACAGATAACAGAGCTTGCAATTAAAACTGAAACAGAATACATCATCATAACATAATGAACATAGTTTTAGCGACTACAAGCAGAAGCTATTTACAGTCAGTAGTGGGGGAAAGGAATCAGCACTAGACAGAGGCGAGGCAGTAGTGGGTTATGTGACATGGTCAAAGTATAGCTGGAAGAGATATGTTTTTATTGCCTTTCTAAAGGTGGATAGGTCAGTGATAAGACAAATTGGCGCAGGGAGAGAATTTCAGAGCTGAGGGGCAAATAAAGTGAAGGCTCTATGCCGGATATATTGGGAGGTTTTACTGGCCAAAGTGGGAATGGCGAGGGTATTTGCCATGTTTGTTCTCCTGATTCTGCTGTCCGGTGTCCAGTGTAGGAAGTCTTCTAAGGCAGTTGCAGAGAGCTGGTGGAGGATTTTGAATGCAATCAGGATGGTTTTATACTTGAGGCGCCCGGCTATAGGAAGCAGTGAAGCTGCATTAGTGAAGGTGTCACATGCTCGTATTTGGAGACCCCGTAGATGGTTCATGCAGCAGTATTCATGGCCATTTGTAATGGTTGGAGTGTGTGGGCGGGAAGGCCGTGTAGAATGATGTTAGCATAGTCAAAGTGAGGCATAATGAGAGCTTGGAAGACAGATCGGAAGTCAGTAGGTTCAAGTAGTGGCCTAAGCTGATGGAGGGAGCGCATTTTAAGATAGACAGCATTTCCTCCATATTATCTAATTGGCTTTTTGGTTGGATTCAGTCCCTGACTGGAGTTTTGAGAAAGATCCACCCCCCAGGCTCCAGGGAGGGGGGCTATCTCATCCCTCGCCTCAGGCAGCAGCTTGCCTTGAGCCGCCCCTGGGGAGAAGGCACCTAGCCTGGTGAGAGTTGAAGGAGAACCTACACAAAGCAGGTTCCCAGGAGAATTTCCTACCCTACCAGAGAAAGGGCTCAACCATGCTAACAAAACGAGAGGCCTTCGAGATTACAAGTACATGGGTTCAAATAGCAATTGTGTGGTATGTAAGAGAAGAGTACTTATCCTGCATATTAAAAACCTAGGAGAAGGATGGTGGAGAAAACCGTAACTTGAATTGTGTACCTACCTTCTCTAAATGCTACTACTTGCATCTTGAACTGCTGGAAAAGGATTGCCTTGACTCTCATTGGGTCCCAGTCCCAATAAATCTGGAGTTTTGTTGCTTTATCTGGTGTGGCGTGTTTGGCCTAGCTTTGGTCAAAGGGACTTTGACCCAGCCCTGATAATAGCACATAGTTTTCCACACTAGCCAGATACAGTAACCTTCCCTAGTCTTTCTCACTCAGAACCCATAACAACAATTTTTCATCTTTCATGGTGTGCCAGTGGTGCTAGTCATGGACTCTAGCCACCCTGAGCCCTGGCCAGCAGTTACAAATGTAATTTATAAAAGGTTGACAGAAGAAAAAGCACTGCCAGCAATGTTAAATGGTGAGATAAGAGGTTATTAATCAAAAAAGGCATCTTTCAAAAAATGGAAATGGTATCCAAATGAAAAAAATATGAAATGGTTTAATCAGAAACAAGTTAGAAGCAGAGTTTTAATAGGACAGGCCAAATGTGAATTTTGAAAAGTAGCTCTCCATACAGTGCTGAGTCTGTCAACCCCAAGTATAATTATGAGAATTACGAATTATTACCATGCCACACATGTTTATTTGAGACCAATCTTTTCTTATGCATTAAAAAGGTAAAAATGAATCAGGTCAAGGTGTGGCTGCTGCTGCTGCTTTGTCCTGCTTTCTGGTTGCCTTGCCTATGGTGAAGCAGAAGGCCAAACTCTGGGTTTATTTAAAATTATTTTTGATATTCTACCTTTCACACAGTAAATTGACAAAGCAGCATACATTGATCACTAAAATAACCAACTAATATGTTCGTAAAAAACAGTGTTGGGCTGATATTCAAAAGGGTTTATCCGGTTTGCAAAACCTGCTAAACAGTATTTGGGTGGTCGGGGGGGGGGGGGCAAGGGAAGTCCTGGTAGTTAGCCAGTTATCTATGATTTTCTGTCTGCTAACCAGCTAAGAATTCACATAAAGTCGGAACAAGCCAATGGTTGTCCTAACTTTATGTGCCATGGCTAGCCGAACAGTGGCTGAATATTGGATAGCTGCACCAATTGCCACTGACCCCAAATATTCAGCACCCCTAGATTTTCATCAGTCTATAACAGACACCAAAATACAGGATACACACAGAATGCAAACCTGTCATATACAGAGAACAAAAGAGAGAAGATTAGGGAGGGGCATGGCCAAAAAAAATTCAGTTTGTGCTGGTTTTAAATGAATTTTTCCTCTTTTTGGGGCATTTTTTTCATGTTTGTTTTTACCCATTCATTCATTCTTTGTATGTGCATTGTATGTATGTGCACTAGTTACTTTTAAGTATGCAAATACATTATAGGGCTCATTCTGTTCCGGATGTAGATCCCCTCTGTACGTCTGGTCTGAGTCGGACGTACAGAAGGGATTGTGATTCTGATCCCGCGAGGCATGTCTAGCCCCGCGGGATCAGAATCGCGATCCCCTCTGTATGTGCAGGCCAGGACTGTGATTCAGTCCCGCCTGCACGTACAGGATCTTCTCGGTTAACTCAGTCAAGGCTCTTCAATGGAGCTGTGGCGCCATGGCATCATGTTGCCATGGCACCACGGCTCCATTGAAGAGCCGCAATGCCGGCCGCCAGAAAAAAAAGCTTATTTTCCGCAGCCTGACCCCCGATTTGGCCACCTAAGGCTAGGTTCGGGCTGCGGGGAATGTCCTCCGCCCCCACCCCATCTGCACTCTAGCATTGAAAAAAAAAACACATCCAGGGAAGTTATTTCACCATGGAGGCGGAATAACTTCCCCGCACGTCGCCGGACCTGGACGTACAGGGCTGACATTAGAATCAGCCCTGTACATCCAGGGCCAGCCCCGAATTCGCCCCTTCCCCATCCCGTCTAACCTCTCCACACAAAATTGGACCCTATATGTGTATTAATTTGTAGGGATATGCATGAACAAATGATTTGTATGAATGCACAGAACTAACGCAAGTCATGAGCAGCATCCCCCCTACAACCCATAAGCCTGCTGGAAAAGGTAAGATTTCAAAATAAACAGTTATATCGTAGCTGAGAAGGAAGTGAGTTCCATAACTAAGCAGCCTCCTGTCCTCCAGTCCTCCAGTCCTCTTCCACAGATAGCCTTGGTAGCTGTTTTGATAGCTTCTTTGCTAGCTCTAGTAGTTGTTCCTATTGATATTTTTGTAACCCACAGCATAGGCAGTGGCTGAGGTAGACCAGAGGGGCCATTGCCCCACCAATATTTTGCCTGACATAGCATCATCAAATAGAGAGTTTGAAGGCGGGACTGGAGATTTGTTTATTGGACCCTCCAACCAAAATATGTTCCATTGCCCCTGATCACAGCATGGCTGTGGAGAATTCAGTTGAGTCCTTACTGGGGATGAAGGGTAAAGTGGAAAAACCTGATCTTTCCCCCAATGTGGTTTCACTTTCTTGCGATGCCAGCAGTGTGATGAGCCTGTGCTTCCTTGGTGTTGATGCTGAGTGATGCGGCGGCCCTGAGAATGCTGCTTTGGAGGAAGGAGGTAAGTAAGCCTGACTCTGAGTTGGAAGATACACAAACTGTGAATTCCAAAGATGTGGAGACCAGAAGTATAGAGGAGAGTGGAACCAAGTGGACTGCCTTGCCCAGTTATTTGATGCAGCAGGAACTTTTCCCTTGAGACGTTCCAAAGTATCCAGCCTAGAGACTTTATGGGAAGCAGCTGCTTCTATGGAAATCTCTCCTGAACAAATACAGCAGCAGCCTGTTCAACAGACTAGATGACAGTAGATTCTGTTGCTTCGATGGACCAGATGGAAAACCTGGAAATGAATATGGACTCGTCTGATGTTAGGATTATGAAACTAGAGTCCGGTGAATTTGCCTTGCTTAAATATAGTCTATCTAGGGGAAGTTAGAAAAGGTTGAAAAGGTTGCTAAGCTTAGAAATTTCCTCCTTACACATTTCCCTAAGGATTTTTTCATGTTGTTTTTATGATCCTTTGAAAAGATATCGCCTGCAAATGTAAATGGTGCCTGAGACTTCAATCCCTATAGCTCTAAGATATGATCTTATCTGGAATCCAGGAGTAGCCTAGTAGTTAGGACAACAGCCTAGGACCACAAAGACCAGGGTTCAAATCCTTGTGCCCTTGGGCAAGTCACTTAACCCTCCATTGCCTCAGGTACAAACTTAGATTGTAAGTCCTCTAGGGACAAGGAAATGCCAACTGTACCTGAATATAACTCATCTTGAACTGCTACTGGAAAGGCATGAAATAAATAAAATTTATTATCTTACTCAGGCTAAGAAGAAAGCTAGTGATGGTCAGAAATCTACTCTGTCCCTTAGTAGATCTTATTAGCTTTCTGAAGAGATCAGAGGACGATGCAATAACACTTTCAACTTTGCTAGCATAATTCATATTAGGATCAGAGATTGGTTAATTAACATTTTTTAAGAAAAGATGCCCTCTTCCTTAATTATGAAATTTGTATGTTGCTTGATATGGCTTGTAATATGCAGAAGAGGCAACAATTTGTTACTTATGCCTGGGCAATTAAGAGCAAACTTTGATTTACTGAAAATGCATTGTTACTTTTCAAGGTGCTAAACATGTGTTTTTTGATCCTTCAAAGCTTTCAAACTTCCTATTGGGCAAGATTGAAGTAGTTCCTACTGACCCCCAAGTTTCTGGGAAGTCTTCTGTCTCAGCCTGCTTTTGGATACTCCTCTGTTCATTACAACAGCTCTTCTTTCCTCTTTGACTCCATATTTTCATAGATTATGAGGCCTATTTGTGGGTTGACTGTCCTTCTATTTGTGGGCCAGCTTTAGGGAAAAATTATGGGATTTCTTTTGTAATTTACCTGCTGCTATGACTTTAGTTTCTTAATTTTACCTTTGTCAGTGTGTATAACTGATGGATATAAATGAAACAATGCCGTGTTTCTTAAGACAGTTATCACCATCATACAGTATCACGTCACTGTCAAATGATGCTATTCTATCTGTATGGTCAGTTGTGCATGAGGCCGGCATCAATGGGCAATGTAACAAATGCTGCATTGTGTGTTTAAGCCAAGAGTCATGTTTGTCTGATTCGGTTGTCATTCTCCACTTTACCATATTCGCTTGGGATCATCCAACACTGCTCCATAGGTGATTCAGTGACCTCCAGATGGTAAACTCAGCCAGTGCCAGGTGGGAGCCTCTCTGTGACTTCAATTCCCATTGTCACATAGTGATTGGTTGACACTTGTTGGAGCCACATTTCTAGGCAGGCCACTTCAGCTGATTGTTGAAGTGGACATTTGAAACTCTCCTACTTGTAACCACAACTCATCTGATATCTTGTAGGGTGATTTCAGCTAATATGTGCAGTTTGTTGATCAGTGTGTAGGCTTAAAGCAGCAGCAGGTCAATCTTGCTCGCATGTGGCAAATTCCCCAGACACGGACATGCATACTCAGCTGCAGAGTAACAAAGCACTAAAACAGTAGAATACAAGGTTGAAGGGCTTGTGCTCCATCAGCTCAGCTGTTCTGCAATTTATGCAGGATGTTATTTCTGGTGCTGATTTTTCCACTCTGCTTCTCAATGTGTAGTTTATATGAGAATGTTCAGTCTAGTGTAACACCAAAGCAAAAAAAATTGCTGCAGTGTTCCAGCTTCTCACCATCCCCAGTAATGATCATTTAGAGGTTAGAATAATTTCTTAGATGGAATAAGCTGGTCTCAGTATTGGCTGGGTTTGTTTGGAGGTGATTTTCCATATAGTATTTCAATGATTCAGTTGTTGCTGTCTGTAGCATCGTCTTGACATCCCAGAGTTTCTCGCCTGTACAGAGACCCCAAGGTCATCAGCATAGAGCTGAGGTCTCCAATTCCGGTCCTGGAGAGCCGCAACCCAGTCAGGTTTTCCGGATGTCCCTAATGAATATGCAGGAGATATATTTGCATTCACCACCCCCATTGTATTCGTTAGGGACATTTATTAGGGACATTCATTAGGCACATTCATTAGGGACATCCGGAAAACCGGACTGGTTTGCAGCCCTCCAAGACCGGAATTAGAGACCGCTGGCATAGAGAATACTGCATATTTCTGTATATATGTATTGTATAGATGTTGAAGAGAAGTGAGGCCAATATGTTGCACTGCAGTAAGCCATTGCATTGAATGCACCATCGGCTTCACTTGCCATTGGATAGGAGTGATTCGTTCATCTGTATCACAGCATGGTCTTTGGTCATGTCATAAAGTCTGATGTGTAGTCTCCTGTGATTGACAGTATCATGCATTGCTGTCGGTTTAATGATTCTTACTCTAGTTACCAATCGCTTCTGAAAGCCATCTTCAATGCGTTGCGTAAGATTTGTAATTCATTCTGTGCACAATTTACCTGGTCGAAAACTAGCTTGTTCAGTGATTGTCTTCTGTTTGATTATAGACTGTAACTAATTGAGAAGTAAATTCTCACACAGTTTGTATAGATGACATAATAATAAGACTGGCTTAAAGTTCTTCACTTCATAGGGTTCTTTCCCAAGTTTTAGGAGTGCAATGATTCATGCCCGACTCCGAAGCTCCAGAAGAGCAGTTGAGGCCTGCATAAAAGGCTTCAGACCTCTGCCCTGTTGAGGCATTCCTAACAGGGGTTCTACACCCCAACTCCCACCCAGCCCTAGTGGGCAGTCTTGCTTTATAGGGCACCTCCCCATTTAACAAAGCACATGGACATGTAACAGCACATTTTGAATATAATTAACGAGATTTAACTGCTGTTTCTCTGAAAGGACAGCTCTCTTTGCTTTGCTTTAACAGATACCTAAGCTCCACGAACAGAACAATGGCTGGGAAAAATCATATCGCTAAAGCTGTTGCCCCCATTACATCTTCTGCCTCTGTCCAGACAGAGATCCCAATGCCAGTTGAAGGACCGGTTCCATGTGCAGGGTGCCTGCATGCTGAAACTCTGAAGAAGCAAGTGGAGGAACTCAGAGAGAAGGTGGCGAGGCTGAGGAGCATTCAAGACAGTGAGAAGTACATTGATGAGATGCTTCTTGCAGCAACCAAGCTCTCCAGCAGAGGAGAAGATGGGTGCCAACAGAATGACGAAGGTTGGACACAAGTCACCAAGGCCTGAAGAATCACCAATCCAACTTCTCCAGCCCTTGAATTGGAGAACCATTATGCAGTCCTGGAAGTGGAGGAGGTGAAAGCATCCCTGGAAAGGGAAGAACCAAAGCTCAAGTACCCCAAAGTTTCAGAATCAGTGACCATGAGGAAGCGAAGGGTAGTGGTGGTTGGTGACTTTCTTCTGAGGGGTACTGAGGCATCCATCTGCCGACTAGACTTGATGTCCAGAGAGGTATGCTGTCTGCTTGGTGCCAAAATCCAAGATGTTACAGAGAGTTTGCCGAGACTCATCAAGCCCACTGACTATTACCCAATGTTGCTAATCCATGTCGTAACAAATGATACTGCCAGGTATCCCTCTGAGTGTATCAAAAATGACTTCATGGCTCTGGGACAGAGGGTGAAGCAGTTAGGTGCACAGGTGGTGTTCTCTTCAATCCTCCCTGTTGAGGATAAGGCCAAGGCAGAGAGGCTCGCATCCTGGAGATGAATGCATGGCTGCGTGGATGGTGTCATCAAGAGCGTTTTGGTTTCCTAGACCATGGGATGCTCTTCCAAGGGTTGCAGAGCAGAAATGGCATCCGTCTGTCCAAGAAAGGTCAACGCGTCTTCAGTAGTAGACTGGCTAATCTACTGAATAGGGCTTTAAACTAGATTCGTTGGGGATGGGTGAAGAAAGCCCCCAGGTAAGTGATACATTAAATACCTTTATGGAAATGGGTAACAGGGGTAACGTATGGAAAGCAGTGTGTATAAATGCCCATAGCATGGGAAATAAGATCCCTGATGTTGAAGCTTTGGTGGGAGTGGCCAACTTGGATTTAGTGGCAGTTACAGAAAAATGGTTCACAGAAAACCATGACTGGGATGTAACTATTCCTGGCTATACTTTATTCAGAAAGGACAGGGTAGGAAGAAGGGGAGGAGGAGTGGCACTATATATTAAAAATACTATTAAAGCTTTGGAATTACAGAGCTTAAAAGGGAGAGAGGAGGCATTGTGGGTTAAACTAGAAAGAGGGAAAGAGAAATCTATTTCCATTGGCATGATATACAGACCTCCCTCACAAGAGGAAGAGGTGGACAGAGAGTTAATTTAAGACATACACAGCATTGCTAGGAAAGGGGAAGTGCTACTGATAGGGGATTTCAATATGCCAGATGTTGATTGGCACATTCCTGCTGCAGTATCATCTAGAAGTAAAGAGATCCTGGCTTCTCTACAGGTAGAACTATTCTAGCAATTTGAAACAGATGTGACGGGGCCATACTGAACTTGGTGCTTACCAATAGTGAAAGTGTTTCTGATGTTATAGTGGGAGATCATTTTGTATCCAATGATCACCAGATGGTGTGGTTCAGTATTAGGACTAGGGCTGTTAGAATCCATTCAAAGGTGAGGGTCTTAGACTTTAGGAAGACTAACTTTGCCAGGATGGGCCAATACCTCAGGGAGTCGTTAGCGGAATGGGAACAGCTGAGGGATGTAGAAAAACAGTGGGCAAAACTGAAAGGAGATATTTTAAGGGCAACGAACCTTTTTGTTAATATGGTAAATAAAGGTAAAAGGAAAAGGAGACCGCTATGGCTTTCGAAAGAAGTAGCTGAAATATTGAAGAAAAAGAGGGAGGCCTTCATGAAATACAAGAGATCACAGAGAGAGGAAGACAGGCATCTATATTTGGAAAAACGTAGAGAAGCTAGCAAAGTAGTCAGGAAAGCAAAGATTCAAAAAGAGGAGGAAATAGCCAATGCAATAAAATGGGGGGATAAGACATTTTTCAGATATGTTAGTGTGAAGAGGAAGGGCAAAAGTGGTATTGTCAGACTCAAGGGTGAAGGGGAGGAATATGTAGAAGCTGATGAGGATAAAGTGGAATTGCTTAACAAATATTTCTGTTCTGTGTTCACTGATGAAGAACCAGGAGCAGGACCTCAGAAAACACCCACAAACAGGAACAGAAGCGAGGGACATCTTGAACAATTTTCAGAAGACTGTGTTTGTGAGAAACCAGCTCAACTTAAAGTAGACAAAGCGATGGGACCGGTTGGGATACACCCTAGAATACTGAGGGAACTTGGGGACATTCTAGCAGCTCCACTGACTGACCTATTCGATGCCTCATTGGAGTCAGGAGTGGTGCCAAAGGACTGGAGAGAGGCTCATGTGGTGCCTTTACACAAAAGTGGAAGTAAGGATGTGGTTGAAAACTACAGGCCGGTTAGTTTAACTTCAGTGGTGAGTAAATTATTGGAAATGCTTCTGAAAGAGAAAATAGTGAGGTTTCTGGAGTCCAGCGGATTACAGGATCCGAGGCAGCATGGATTCACCAGAGGCAGGTCTTGTCAGTCAAATCTGATTGATTTCTTTGACTGGGTGACCAGGGAGTTGGACCAAGGGAGAACCCTAGATGTGGTGTATTTGGATTTCAGTAAAGCCTTTGACACTGTTCCTCACAGGCAACTTATAAACAAACTGAGCACCCTAGGGATGGACCCTAAAGTTACTGCTTGGGTTAGAAATTGGTTAGGTGGGAGGCGACAAAGAGTACAGGTAAATGGAGCTCACTCTGAGGAGAAGGATGTTACCCGTGGTGTGCCCCAAGGGGATCGGTCCTTGGTCCAATTCTTTTAAACATCTTTGTTAGTGATATAGCGGATGGGCTGTCAGGTAAGGTTTGCCTCTTTGCGGATGATACCAAAATCTGCAATAGAGAAGACCCCCAGGAAGGTATAGATAACATGAGGAGGGATCTAGCTAAGCTTGAAGAATGGTCTAGAATTTGGCAGCTGGGATTTAATGCTAAAAAATGCAAGGTCATGCATTTGGGCTGCGGCAATCCAAGGGAGCAATATAGTATAGGGGTTGAAGTACTTTTGTCCACTAAAGAAGAGTGGGAAATAGGCGTGGTTGTGTCTGATGATCTTAAAGTAGCTAAACAGGTAGAAAAGGCGACGACAAAAGCTAGAAGGATGCTTCGGTGCATACGGAGAGGAATGGCTCGCAGAAAAAAGGAGGTGATAGTGCCTCTGTATAAGTCTTTGGTACGACCTCATTTGGAGTATAGTGTGCAATTCTGGAGACCGCACCCTCAAAATGATGTGAACAGAATGGAGTCGGTGCAGAGGGTGGCTACTAAAATGGTTAGTGGTCTTCACTATAAAGTATATGAGGACAGACTTAAGGATCTTAATATGTACACATTAGAGGAAAGGCGGGATAGAGGTCATATGATTGAGATGTTTAAATACCTCCATTGTATAAATGTTCAGGGGGAGAGCCTCTTTCAAATTAAAGCAAGTTCTGATATGAGGGGACATGGGATGAGGGTGAAGGAGGATACATTCAGGAGTGATAGGCAGAAATATTTCTTTACGGAAAGAGTAGTGGATCCGTGGAATAGTCTCCCATTGGAGGTGGTAGAGATGAGGACAGTAACTGAATTCAAAAAAGCATGGGACCAACACAGAGGATCTCTAAAGGAAAAAAGGGGACTGTTGTAGTTGTTGATATGGAAGGACAGACTAGATAGGCCATGTGGTCTTTTTCTGTTGTCATATTTCTGTGTTTCTGTTTCTAATATTGTACATTTGCAGGCAGTTATTAAATAAGTTCAGCATCCATGTTTTCAAACCAAAATTCTGCATCCAGGGTCACTTTTACACATGGGCAAAAGGGGCAGCTGCCCTGGTTCCTATAGGTAAAAGCAGCCCTGTTCAGGGCTGGTGTGCCCTGCTCCTGCCCCTGCGCCCATTGCCACTGCTGCCTCCCCTCTCAGGAACTTGCAGTGGCAGCAATACATTTAAAAAGACACTGTAGCACCAGAGGTACCTTCTCTTCTAGTGCTACCACCCCCTCCAATTCCACTTTAACAGGAAGTAGAATCAGAGGGGGAAGGAAGTGCGAATGGCACCGCAGCCCTGGAAAAGAAGGTGACTCCGGTGCTAAGGTGCCTTTTTAAACAACTTGCTGATGCTGCACATGCCAGTGAGGGGCAGCAGTGGTGGTGGGAGGGGAGCCTATGAACAGGGGGTCTGCGAACAGGGGACCCATTTGCATACAGTTGCCCAGGGCCCCATGGAGTTGAAGCAGCCCTGTCTGTAGCTGTTCAGTGGAGATATTGTTGAGTCCATAGGATATACCATTTTTAGGTATTTCATGCCTACTGAAACACAGTAATGTACAAATTAGGAACAATAAGTCTAATTCAGAATCAGTGTATGTGAACCAGCAAGTGAACTCCCAACTTCCTTAGCACAATTAATTGGCTAATTATCATCAGTTGCTTATATAATTGGGTAGCAAGTAAACCACTCTGTATGGTAAATCTGGACGACTGAGTATGGGCATCCTGTCTCCAATGGTTCAAATGGCAATGTCTACAATGGTTCAAAAGAGTAATTGATGCTCATCAGCGTTATATGACCATTTCTGAACATTTGGGGCTCTACTCTTTCACTGTCAAACAATAATCTACAAATGGAAAAAGTTGAAGATTACAGTGACTCCATCCAGGAGCAAGTCTTCCTGCCAAGATCACCTTAAGTACAAACTGGAAAATCATTAATGAATTCACAAAACAAATCCATACAAACATTTAAACATCTGCAGACCTCTCTTTCTCTGTCTGATGTGAGGATTCACGCATCAGCCATCAGGAAAAAACTGAATAAGAGAATATTGCAAGGAGAAACCACTGCTGTCTAACAATTACATTGCTGCCTGCCTCAGGCTCTTCAAAGAGCATCTGGATAACCCACAAGAATCATGAAATAATATTCCCTAGACAGATGAGTCAAAAATGGGACTTTTCTGTCAAAGTAGCAGATATTTTTTTTATTTAACAAAAACCAAGACTTGCCTTCCAAAGTAAGAACCTCATGCCAGTTATAATTCTCTTCCAAGAAATTTTGCAGATTAGTCACAACTAGTAAGAAAGCTATAATAGGAAGGGTTCCAACAGAGTGGAATAAGTTACCAAAATTACTGCAACTTGAAAGAAATTGTAAAATGTTCAAGAAGATGTTAAAAACGTAGTTCTTCTCTCAATGGGGTCTGTGAGTTGTAACCTAATTAGTGGAGATTGATGTGAAATATCTGGATAGTTAGCTAAATATTATATTGGTAAGCTTTTGGCTAATATTTGGTTTTGTTTTATTGTATTTTTATGTAATTCACTCTGGATCCTATGTTATTGGATAGAAGCAGGCTAAAAATATCTTTTTAGAATAAATAAACTGTGAAGCATGATGGCTGAAGTAACATGATATGTGGCTTTTTTGCTGTATCAGGAGGTGGATGACTTTCCATCACTACCCGGACTATGAATCCTGTTTTATATAAGAAAATTCTGGTTGAGAATATCAGGCCATAATCCTGTGACCTGAAAATGAGTTGAAAGTGGGTCATGCAGCAAACCAATGACCTTCAACATTCAAGTCAATCTCTATTCTAGCCACCTTACTGGGCAGACTAGATGGACCATATTGGTCTTTAGCTGCCATCATATACTATGTTACTACAGAATGACTAAAGAAAAAAAGATTGCATGATTTGGATTAGTCAAGCCAAAGTCCTGACCTAAATCCTGTTGATACTGTCTGTTGTGGTAAAACCTGAAGTGAATTGTTCATGCAAAGGAAGCCATCAAATTTCAAACCTGAGACAATTGTGTTTGGAAGAAAAGGCCCAAATTCCTCAAGGATGAGGTAAGAGTTGCAGGAGACATTTTGTTTGAGTTATTAGTGCTCAGGGAGGTGCTACCAGTTATTGAATGAAGGGTTCACATAATTTTTCACAGAAGATACTTCCAGTGAAAGCTTTTTCTTCTAGAAATAATTAAAATATATCCTAATTGCCAGAGTTATTCATTCAGTTGGTTTATCTTTCTGTCTTATCAGGGTTTAAAATAGGATATTATTATGTTTTGAGTATAAACTGTCTTAAATACATACAGTACCATCCTAGAGATTTTAAAACTTTTTCTCAGCACACTAGAGGCAAGAACTAAGAACTTTTCAAGTACATATGATGAAAAGCCTGTGAGGGAGTTGCTTATTAGACTGTCACATGATCGAAAGGTAAAAGGGGCATTCGGGGAGTGCAAGTCCATAGAAGAGAAATTCAACAAATTCTTTGTTTAGGTCTTCACTGAAGAGGATGTTGGGAAGATACCCATGCTGGAAACACTCTTTGTCTCAGGAACCGAGGTACATTATGGTGAATCTGGAAGGTGTAATGGAGGAAACTGACAAATTAGAACATAAAAATATAAGAACTGCCATACTGGCTCAGACCAAAGGTCCATTAGGTCCAATGTCCTGTTTCCAACAGTGGCCAATCCAGGTAACAAGTACCTGGCATATCCCAAAAGTAGCCAGATTCCATGTTACTTATCCTCAGGGATAAGCAGTGATTTTCTCTTAGTCTACATTTTTTTCTTTTTTAATTCAGCAATATTTGCTATACCACCATTCATACAAAAATACAAAATGATCATACTGTCATCACATTAACAACAATAGTGAGAAAAACACAACTGGAAGGGTAATGAGGTACAGTTGTAGTTGACATTATTGGCATCCTTGCAGTTCAACCCCTTAATGTCCAATATCTCCTAAAAAAAAGTGGCCAGTGAAATAGTTTTGGACTATATATGCACACATATTTGACGCATAAAAATTCAAATAAAACAAGACCCATTAGAAAAGGAAATAGTATAAAAACTGAGACATTACCAGGACATGATTATTGGCACCCTTATAAACAATTCAAAACAGTTTGAACAGAGGAACCACATTCCCACTGCAGTAAAATTAGACGCACATGTGATCAAGTTATCAGTACTCACATGACTTGAATCAACCAATGAATGATGGCTCTAATGTTTAAAATGGCCACATTCACTCCCTGTTCCATTTTCACAATGGTAAAGATGAGAGAGATGCCTGAAACATCAGAAAAGCCATTATCACCACACATCAAATCAAAGGGGTACAAGGCCATCTCCAAAGACCTTGAGATTCCTGTGTCTACAGTTTGCAATGTTATTAAGAATTTTTCTGATCATGGAATTGTCAAGAACTTCCCAGGACATGGTAGGAAGAGGAAAATTAATCCAAGAAGTCTTCAAAGGTTAGTGCGAACTGTTGGAAAAACACCACGTACAACATCCAAGAGCATAAGGCTGATCTGAAGCAATCTGGAGTAGTGATTTCAACTTGCACCATATGCCACACACTAAATAAAAAAGGACTTCATGGACGAAGGCCAAGGAGGACCCCACTGCTCAAAGACAGACATAATAAGGCATGCCTGATCTCTGCCCAAACCCACCTTGAGAAACCACAATCCTTCTGAGAAAATGTTCTGTGGACAGATGAAAACAAACTTGAGCTCTTTGGCAATGTAGATCAGTGATACATTACAGGCAAATAAATTAAGCTTAAAAGGAAAAAATAGTTAAATATGGTGGATGTTCCATAATGTTGTGGGGCTGTTTTGCTGCCTCAGGAACTGGAGGCCTGGAATATATTAAAGGAATCATAAAGTCAGAGGACTACCAAGGTATTTTGGAGTGAAATGTTCTACCTAGTTTCAGAAAGCTAGGTCTAGATAGAAGGTCATGGTTCCCCCAGCAGGACAATGACCCAAAACATACATCCAAAAGTACAAAAGAATGGTTAAAAAGGAACACTCACGCTCTTGATTCAACAGCATAGTGTTCTAGCTCACTGTTATGCAGATAATATCCTCTTATTTCACCATACCAACCCAGAATCATCTGATCTCTCTCCTCTTAAGACTTGTCTCTCTTCGATCTCCACTTGGCTTGGTGACAATTTTCTACATCTCAACCCCACTAAATCTGCAGCAATTTAGATCACTTTCGGTAGTCATCCCCCCATCATGGCCAGTTCTTTCTCTGGCTCTGCAATCCCCCTCATTGACTCTATCAGATACCTAGGTGTTACATTGGATTTATCTTTATCTTTCCAAGCACAGCTTTCCTCCCTAGTCTGCCAGACAGATTCAAGCAGTTCGGCCTTTTCTCTCTTCTTCTGCCCTGACCACTCTTCTGCTTACATTCGTCATGTCTAGATTAGCTTATTGCGATATCATCTTTCTTGGTCTTCCTCGGTATCAACTTCACCAGTTACAATTCATCCAGAACACTGCTGTCTGTATTCTCGCTCATGCTTCACGCTTTGATCATATCTCCCCCTTCTAGTTCATTATCACTGGCTTCCCATAGACTGCAATACAAGCTCCTTACACTGATTCATCATGCACTCCATACCGGTTCTACCCACTACCTGGCAGATGCTCTGTTACTTCACTCCCACCACCATTCTCTCCGTAATAGTCATGTAAATCAGCTTCACCTCCCCTCTGCATCCCAAGCCTGATGGGAAACTACCCGTCTTCTGCTTTCTTGCCCCCGCTTTCTGGAACTCACTCCCTTCAACCCTCCATCTTGAATCTTTATTTTCCCGATTCAAATCTCTCCTTAAAATGCACCTCTTCAATGTAGCTTATGATTTACAGCCACCTTGACTTCATTTTTTTCTCTATCTACCCTTTCTTTTCCCTGACTTCCCTTCCCTCTCATCTTTATCTTCCCTGTTTTCTTTTACCCCCGTATTATGAATGTGATTATCTTTCCTATTTTAACTGGCATTCCTTTCCTTTTTCTGACTTTTATTGATTTTACGATTTTGTACGCTGCTCTGCTGCTACTGTGAAGGACAGTCAATCAAATTTTAATAAACATAAACAAATGGAATGTTTTAAACTGGTCAGCAATGAGTCATGATCTCAATCCAATTGAGAACCTTTGGAAAGAGCTGAAATCTGCCACTGGTAAAAGAAATCCTGAAAACATTCATGAGTTTGAACAAATCGCGGTCGCAGACAGATATACGAAACTTATAGTTGGCTTTGGCGGCTGTCATCACTGCCAAGGGTTGTGCAACCAAATATTAGTGAAGTCTTTAGTTCTTACTTTCAAGGCCCTAAATAACTACCCCCCTACGCCAATCAGCAAACTTATCCATGGCACCCTGGAAAACAGAAAAAGGAGAACTACATCATTGAACACCTTAATAGTCCCAAAAATAATAACGAAGTGCACTAAGGCCACCTCCAACAGGGCCTTCTCCTTATTTGCACCTCTAAACTGGAATGCACTTCCGCACGAAATCCGTGCTATCAAAAACCTAATCCTATTCAGAAAAGCATTGAAATACCACTTATTCACAAAATGCTACCCAGAAGTCAACCTAGCCATTAACAATACTAGCACCTCAATACAACCAGAAAAGGGCTAGTTGGTCAATCTTCTCTCTAGTCCTATTAGTCAACCACATTGCAACATCTAAATCATGTTTATATCACTGTATATATTATTTAAGTCAATCTGTACATAGTTCCCCCGGTTGTCCTATGTTGAATCTTCCTGTTCAATGTAAAACTCAATGTTACTTGTATGCATTGTAGTATGTTCTTGTTTCAATGTACACCGCACTGATTGAAATAGCGCGGTATAGAAAAATTGTTAAATAAATAAATAAATAAATAAATAAGTGTGCCACTAATCATGTCCAGGTCATCTTTTGTTCTTTTTTTCTTAGAAATTACTATGTCTAAGTTACAGTCATCTTTGTTTTTGTTGTATACCTTTGAACATACTATTCAAATATTATGATGACATAGCTGGAATATTTCCAATTGTTTCTCAAGATATTGTACACAACATACCTGAAATGCAAGGGTGCCAATAATATCGACCACAACTGTAGCGGAACATTTCCAAAATGACTGGATAATCACCAGAATACAGAAGGAAAAAGGGTAAAATAAAACCATCATACCTGTTAGTAGCTGAGTCAAGTCATAGATCTGGTGAAAGAGAGTTACAAAGGGGTAGGTTTACTAAACAGCTGTAACGGCTTCGGTGCAATATCAGAGCTGTGGCCCCATTGAATTCAATAGTGCCGTGGCTCTGATATCGCACTGAAGCTGCTACTGCTGTTTAGTAAACATACTCCAAAGAGTCTGCGCAACCATACAGAAGACACTGTTCTGTCCAAATACATATTTCCTGGCAGATGGGATCACTAACTGAAGGGATTGGGATGATCTTAAATACCACAGAGGAGTATATGGAATAAGATGAGAATGAAGAGAGAAAGACAGATGGGATCATAAGTATCTTAAACTGAATTCTATAATTCACAAGAAGCCAATGTTGCTGCATCACACAAAGGGGTAATGGTCAAATTGAATCTATAGATAAGTTTAACTGCTGTACTTTGACGTATTTGGATTTGCTTCAATCTATACTTTGGGATACCAACCAACAATGTATTGCAGAGATCTAGCCTATTAAAAACCAACAATTGTATGATTGGGAAAAAAGTATTGGGAGTATTCCAAAAATAATTATAGGAGCTAAGTTGCGTGATATGCAATTTAAAATAATAAAGCATGCTTATATATCTCCCTATAAAGCTTGGAAGGCAGGTTTTGCTGAGCATGGTAATTGTCCATGGTGTGGATTGGAGCGGGCACATTTGGGGCATATGTTCTGGGGAGGTAAACGTGTAAAAAAATTTTGGGATAGGATTCAAAAATTTTTAATAGGTATTTTAGGGCAAACTTTGAATTTAACCTCAGGTTTTGTTGTTTTAGATGCTCCTTTACAGGGACTTTATTCTTTAGGGAGTAGATTATTAATAAGGAAATGCTGTCTGCTTGCAAAACATTGTATTCTTAGAAAATGGAGAGATTCTGGAGGTCCAGAATATTGGGAATGGAGGAATGTAATGCATCAATTAGTATTATGGGAGGGAGAGGCCTCTAGGAAACATGTTCGTAGAAGAGCAAATTTTTTGATGATATGGTCTCCTTATCTTGAAAAGTTGTCGGCCAGGGCAAGAAATGATATTTTAACGGTGTAATTTGGTATAACTTTGAACTAAGTGATTAAGTTGGCATAATTAGGATTTAAGAATGGAATGGGTTGGGAATAAGGGTGAGAGTGGGAAGGGGGAGAACATGGTGGGAATTGGGAGGAATAAAGGGTTGGGTGGTTTTGGGGGAAGGGAGATAAAGGTAGGAAATGGGAAGGATGGTAATGGGTATAATTGTGTAAGAAGATATAAGTACTGATTGTTTTCAGAATTGGGTTATAATTTTATGTCTTAATTTGTATTCTGCTTACAGTATTTTAATATGTTTGTAATGTTTCAACATGTAAGCTGCTTTTATGTTATAATATGTTCAATAATTAATAAAAAGATTTATAATAAAAACCAACACATGCGTTAGAGTTTTAAGAGCACTAAGTTCCAATAAAGGCCTAATAGATTTGATTATTCTAAGAGCATAGAACTTTTTCTTAACAAGGATTGAAATATGCAGTGAGAGAATTTATTATCAAGAAAAACTCCCAACGTGAAGATGGAGGTCTTAATAGGAATCAAAGTGTCAGCTAAACAAGGCTGGTAACTTAGAGTGACTTTATTTTTAGAGAATCAGATAGCTGATGATTTTGAGAGGTTAAGCAAAGGTTTATGCTGTTTGATGCAGGTAATCATATTATCCAAATAACTTCACAAACTATTTTGAAATGAATTATCCCAAGAGTCATTGATAACTAAAATTTGTATATCACAGGCATACATAAATGTATTAAATCCAAAAGTCAGGATCAACATCACTAGCGGAACAATAAATCCATTAAATAAAAATGGAGCTAGAATCGAGTCCTGTGGGACTCTACAGGAAAGAGGGAAATGAGAAGAAAGACTATTGCCAGAATGAACTTTAAAAGTTCTGGAAGTAAGGTAGGACATATACCATGCCAAACAGTTCCAGCAATTCCAGTCTCCTCCAGCCTCCCCAGTAACAGATGATGATCCACTAAATTCAAGGCTGTACTCCAATCCATTTGCAAAAGAACAACATCTTTACCACTAATTAAATGTATTAATATTTCATTTTTAGGGTCATTTTAAAAGGTTGAGTTGTGGAAGTCAAAATAAAAGATACATCTCGGTAACCATTCCACAAATGCCATTGGCAGATGTCTCTAGTACAGGGACGGTCAAGTATGCACAAGGGCATGGCAGAGGTACATCTGGGGAGGAGCAAGGGACTTACACCTCCCGCGTCATTCTCAGAAGCAGCCGAGCCATCTGCAGACACATGCATGTTTATTCCTGCTCCAGGCAAAAAAAGGTATCAGGAAAGTGTCTGTTTTCACCTTAAAGCATCCAGAGTGTGTAGAGAATTAAGCAACTAGATTTAGATTACAAAGCTTTGAACCTTGGCCACCCAGCTCTTAAGCCACTACTCTAACCATTATGCTATTAGACATCTTGGTTCTGAAATCCTTTCCTGGGGATGTCTCTATAGACATTTCATACATGTGCATATCAGGCACCTCCATGTTTCTGGAAGTGTGCCCGACTTGCACGTGCCTGCCTTTATTTTCAGACGTTCTGGCTTTGACGTCACAGATTGCACTTGGATGTCTCATTTGGAATGTGCCTCCACACCTAACTAGTAATAAGGTCTTGGTGCTGTATCCTATCCTAAAACCAAAGGGGAGCACATTCAAAAGCATTTATGTGGCTTGTAGATTTGCAAATGAGCTAACCGGGTTAAATGCCCCAGGGCTGCCCATTTAGCGCCAGGGCATTCTGAGGGCAGAGCAGGGGTAGTAGCTATGCAGTTTGCAGCTATTTTCAGCATAATGACATCAATCACCTTCTCCTAATTCCCTTACCTGACATCAAGAACCTCTCAATAGGCCCAATCCCCCGCCTCCACCCCAGCTTTTACCCAGGGTCCTTGGTGTCTGGTGGGGGCGCAGGAGCCTTTGACCCATAGTGGTTGCAGTGCTACTGCTAAGGGTAAAGCTGCCACCACTTATTCCTGAGTCTGGACAAGAAGAAATGGATCTTGCAAAGGATATAAAAAGACTGGAAACTGTTCAGAGGAAGGCGACCAAAATGATTTGGAGCCTTCATCAGAAGCCTTATGAGAAGAGACTTAAAGACCTAAATATGTACACTCTGGAGGAGAGGAGGGATAGGGGAGATATGATTCAGACCTTTAAATACTTAAAGAGAATTAATGAACAAACAAACCTCTTCCAAAGACAGGGAAGCCGTAAAACTAGAGGGCATAACATGAAGCTGCAAGGGGGTAAACTGAAAAGCAATGTCAGGAAATACTTTTTCACTGAAAGAGTGGTTGATGCTTGGAATGCCCTCCCGATGGAAGTGGTGGGGGCAAATACAGTGACAGAATTCAAAATGGCATGGGACAGACAGTGGATCCCTTTACAGCAACAGGATAAAATCAAAATAAACTTAACTATCTAATTTCTCATCATACAAGGGTGTCCTACACGGAGCGGTGAGTTCACCCCTGAAACAAAGACATGGGGAGGGGTGGCCTGCACGGAGCAGCAGGTGCACTACTCTTGCCATCTTACTGGGAGAGAGAGGATACCAAGGCCACTTGGTCTGCTATAATTTTTGTTCCTGAGTAGGGGAGGAAAGTGGATTGGGGTATCTCAGCCTGCTACAATATTTGGTTTGGGGAGCAGTGGAGGTGCCCAAGGACTTTTTGTTATTATTTAAAGGGATTTCCAGTAATTTGCTTGGGCATATTTGAGTCTACTATTCCAGTTCCTACATTTTACCGGCCAAATTTAGATGGAAAATGCTGATTTTCACATGAACTCACTAAGTATGTGACCATATCATTGTCATTTTTCCAACCCAGCCTTCTTTTTGACCAGCTAAATCTGTGTGCACAGCAATTTTGTGCTCATATGTTGGCAAATATGCTTGAGATCGATTCACATACAATGGAAGCAGTTTATGCGAATTAATCTCATGCATGTTTATTTATTTAGCAACATTTCTATACTGCTGTATCTACCAGTCACAGCAGTGCACAGGAACGAGAATGTGCAGAACTTTACATGGATGCAATTGATATCAGGTTAAACAAGTATAACAAGAAAATAACTTGTGAATTTTAACATTATGCTAAACAGGCAGTGGGAAAGGCTATTATGCATGGTGTGAGACAAACATAAGGGGAGCTGGGGTGGTTGGAGACTACATGACAGATCCGAAATATTCATTGTGGAAATCCTGAAAACCCTACTAGGTAGGTGGTGTGCCCTGAGGACTGGGCTGACAATCACTGCCCTAGGGTACCTTTTTGATGCCCTACCCAGAATGATCACTCAATACCAATAACTGAAGAAGAATTAGAATACAAATGATTTTCTCATGGGAACACAGATATGAGAATTTTATACATTTCCTGCAGGGGAGGGCATGTGTGCATATGTAATATATGCTTCAGAACACTGGTCTCGGTACAGGCAAAATCACGTGCACAGTTTACCAGTATGCAAAAATGTCATGCATATTCAATCTGCGGCTGAAGAGTCGGGTTCCCATGCTGCTGGAAAGGCCAGGTTGGGGAAGTGTATGCTTTTTTTCCTGGCATTTTTGATAGGCTCTTATACTTGTATGTCTATATCACCAGTTTGCAGCAGGTTTTCAATAGTGTGCAGTTAAGGTAAAGGCAATCCCAAGCATAGAGAATTCACAGCAATTAAGTATGAGTGTGCTAAACGATGTCTTATATTGTTATACTCATAACTAATGTTTTATGCTCTGTCAGAGCTCAGAGTTTCTAGTTCATGGGGGTTCCACGTACCAATGGTCTTAATACCATATCCAAAGAAGTTTAAAGAAACGAAGCCAAACAAAACAGGTGGATGTTTTCTGTCAGAAAATAAACAAATGCTGTGAGAGGATTTGTTAAGGAGCTTTAGGAAAGTAGATTGGCCTCACTTAGCATGGACAGAATGCTCTCTCTGTCATGGTCTTAAATGCCGGCATGCTGTGCCTTTATAAACAATGGAAGAATGTATCCGAGGCCTCTCGCAGATTAAAGCACAACATGAATTTATTTTATTGGTGTTTTGATCTCAAGTGGAACATCTTCAGGGGGAAAGTACAAACAAAGGCAAGAAGTTCCTTTATCATTGATGTCCGCCAGATATGAAGTTAGCCTTTTTATTGTTCGTTCACTGCAGACATTTCAAGCTCCCAGCTTTCCCCTGCACGCTGATTCATAGTTCCAGGACCGCTATTACCTGGAGGTCCACCTTATGGCAATAAGCAGCCATGGAGAGCAAGAGCAAAAGCAAATAAAAACAATTGCAAAATATATGACGTGAAGCCCAATTTTGCATACGGTACATTGTCTAGGGAGGAAAAAGGACATGCAAGTTTGGATGTGAACAATTTCCTGAGGATTTTACAAGAGGCTCACTGAACTTGGAGCCTTTCCTGTAATATATGTAAGGACTCGGGAAAGAGATGTGTAGACTGCAGCATGTACAGTGGAAACAACATTTTACATAGCAACACATTCAAAGAGCAACATCACTCGGGGTTTTGAACATGTAAGTGCCAGTACTTACACATATAGAAAGTAAGGTTAATAAATAAATAAAAAATATTAGGTGATACCTTTTTATTGGACTACCCTAATACAATACATCTTTTGACTAGCTTTCAGGAGCTACCCTATTTCTGAGGTGCAAAAGATGACAATACTAGAATATATAAATGAATAATAAAAGCACATGAAGGGGAAAAGGCAGAGGGAGGGATGAGGAGGTAGAGATGGATGCGTATAAGTGTCATTTTAGAATAGGAAGCCTATGTGTAACAAGAAGTAGGCACCTATATTTGGCCTATTTTAAAAAAGACACATGGGCGCCTAGATGTGTTTATAAAATTGCCACATATAAACTGCAGGAACCATGGCTATAGAAACATAACAGCAGATAAAGGCCATCTAGCCTATCCAGTCTGCCCTTTCATACCAACTACTATAGTCCCTTTTTCCCTTTAGAGATCTTTGGTGTTTGTCCCATGCTTATACTGTCCTGGTCTCCACCACCTCCACTATGAGACCATTCAACACATCCACCACTCCTTCCATAAAGAAATATTTCCACATATTACTCCTGAGTCTATCCCCTTTCTCCTTCATCCTATGCTCCCTCTTTGCAGAGCTTTCCTTCAATTGAAAGAGGCTCTCCTCCTGTGCATTTATGCCATGGAGGTACACAGACACCTCTATCATATCTTCTCTCTCCCACCCCTCCTTCAAAGAATACACATTGAGATCATTAAGTTTGTCCCCATATGCCTTATGATGAAGTCTACTGTCCATTTTGGTAGCCATCCTCTGCACCAATTCCATCCTGTTTATATCCTTTTGAAGGTATGGTCTCCAGAATTGCACACAATTCTCCAAATGATGTCTCACCAAAGACTTATACAGAAGCATTATCATCTCCTTTTTCTTGCTGGCCATTCCTCTCCCTATGCACCCAAGCATCCTTCTGGCTTTCGCCGTCACCTTTTCTCCCAAATGTTGATTAGTGCATCCCTGCTGCAATGTCATTTAGAAGCAAGGAGATCCTGGATTCTTTACAGGAAGATGTATTCAGGCAACTGGTAACAGAACCCACACGTGAAAGGGCCCTACTGGACTTGGTACTTACCAATGGGGAAAGTGTTTCTGATGTTATAGTGGGAGATCATCTCACATCCCGTGATCACCAGATGGTGTGGTTCAGTATTAGGACTAGGGCTAATAAAATCCATTCAAAAGCGAGGGTCTTAGACTTTAGGAAAACTAACTTTGCCAAGAAGGGCCAATACCTCAAGGAGTTGTTAGCGGGATGGGAACAGCTGGGGAATGTAGAAAAACAGTAGGCAAAACTGAAAGGGGTTATTTTAAGAGCAACCAACCTTTTTGTTAGAATGGTAAATAAAAGGAAAAAGAAAAGGAGGCTGCTATGGTTCTCAAAAGAGGTAGCTGAAAGGTGAAGAAAAAGAGGTAGGCCTTCATGAAATACAAGAGATCACAGAGAGAGGAAAACAGGCATCTATATTTGGAAAAACTTAAAGAAGCTAGCAAAGTTGTCAGGAAAGGAAAGATTCCAAAAGAGGAATTAATAGCCAATGCAATAAAATGGGGGGGGGGATAAGATATTTTTCAGATATGTTAGTGAGAGGAGGAAGAGCAAAAGTGGTATTGTCAGACTAAAGGGTGAAGGGGAGGAATATGTTGAAGCTGATGAGGAAAAAGCGGAATTGCTTAACAGATATTTCTGTTGTATGTTCGCAGATGAAGGGCCTAGAGCAGGACATCAGACAGCACCCATAAACAGGAACAAAAGTGAGGAGCATCTCAAACAATTTTCAGAAGACTGCATTCGTGAGGAACTAGCTAAACTAAAAGTGAACAAAGCGATGGGACCAGATGGGATACATCGAAGAATACAGAAGGAACTTCGAGACGTTCTAGCAGATCCACTGACTGACTTTTTCAATGCCTCTTTGGAGTCAGGTGTGGTGCCAGAGGACTGGAGAGAGGCACATGTGGTCCCTTTTCAGTACACAAAAGTGGAAGTAAGGTTAGTTTAACCTTGGTGGTGAGTAAATTATTGAAAACGCTGCTGAAAGAGAAAATAGTGAGGTTTCTGGAGTCCAACGGATTGCAGGATCTGAAGCAGCATGGATTCACCAGGGGCAGGTCTTGTCAGACAAATCTGATTGATTTCTTTGACTGGGTGACCAGGGAGTTGGACCAAGGGAGAACCCTAGATGTGGTGTATTTAGATTTCAGTAAAGCGTTTGACACTGTTCCACTCAGGCGAGTAATAAACAAACTAAGCATCCTTGGGATGGACCCTAAAGTTACTGCTTGGGTTAGAAATTGGTTGAGTGGGAGGCGACAAAGAGTACAGGTAAATGGAGCTCACTCTGAGGAGAAGGAGGTTACCAGTGGAGTGCCACAGGGATCTGTCCTTGGTCTGATTCTTTTTAACATCTTTGTTAGTGATATAGCGGAAGGGCTGTCGGGTAAGGTTTGCCTCTTTGCGGATGATACCAAAATCTGCAACAGAATAGATACCCAGGAAGGTGTAAATAACATTAGGAGGGATCTAGCTAAGCTTGAAGAATGGTCTAGAATTTGGCAGCTGAGATTTAATGCTAAAAAATGTAGAGTCATGCACTTGGGCTGCAACATTTCAAGGGAGCGGTAGCATATAGGAGGGTAATGTACTTTTGTCCACAAAAGAAGAGCGGGACCTAGGCGTGATTGGGTCTGATAATCTCAAAGTAGCTAAAGAGATAGAAAAGGCGACAGAAAAGCTAGAAGGATGCTTGGGTGCAGAGGGAGGGAATGGCCAGCAGAAGAAAGGAGGTGACAGTGCCTTTGTATAAGTCTTTGGTGTGACCTCATTTGGAGTGTTGTTTGCAATTCTAGAGACAGCACCTTCAAAAGGATATAAACTGGTCGGAGTGGTGCAGAGGGTAGCTACTAAAGTGGTTAATGGTCTTCGTTACAAAGCATATGAGGACAGACCTAAGGACTTTAATATATATACTTTAGAGGAAAGGCGAGACAGAGGTGATATGATTGAGATGTTTAAATACCTCTGTGGCATAAACGCACAGGAAAGCCTCTTTAAATTGAAAGCAAGCTCTGCTCCGAGGAGACATGGGATAAGTGTGAAAGGGGATACACTCAGGAGTAATATGAGGAAATATTTCTTTACAGAAAGAGTGGTAGATGCGTGGAATAGTCTCCCAGTAGAAGTGGTAGAGATGAGGGCAGTATAAAGACTCTCTAAAGGAAAAAAGGGGACCCTTGTAGTGGGTGATATGGAAGGGCAAACTAAATAGGCCATGTGGTCTTTTTCTGCCATCATGTTTCTATGTTTGTACCTGTTTAGCCACTTTAAGATCAACAAAAACAATCACCCCTAGGTCCTACTCTTCTTTTGTGGACAGAGGTACTTCACCCCTCGACTCCCTTTGATATTTGCAGCCCAAATTCATGACCCTGCATTTTCTAGCATTAAATCTCAGTTGCTAAATGCTCACCCTGCATTTTCTAGCATTAAATCTCAGTTGCCAAATTCTCAACCTTTGCTCAAGTCCAGCCAGATCCCTCCCCATATCATCCACTTCCTTCCAGGAGTCTACTCTATTGCAGACCCCGGTATCATCTGCAAAGAGGCAAACCCTTCCAGACAGCCTTTCAGCAGTATCACTAACAAAAATGTTAAAAAGAATCGTACCAAGGACAGATCCCTGCAGCCCACGACTGGTATCATCCTTCTCCTGAGAGTGAGCTCCATTTACTTGTACCCTTTGTTGCCTGCCACTCAACCAATTTCTAACCCAGTCAATCACATTAGAGTCCATTTGTAGGGCTGGTGGAAGTGTATGCATGTACAGAAAGCGCATAAATAGCGACGGCACCTACACTCCACCCAAACGCAATCCTCGAACAAGCCTACACAGTCACATACAAGTACGCACGTCCGCACCATCACGCCTACTTGTGTTCGCAAGTGGTAAGTTTTTCAGAGGCATTTTATGTGTGCACACTGGCATATATGCGTGAAAATACCTTTATAAACCTCTTTCCCCACATGCTGGATTTTACAAAACTGGACATGCAGGAAGAGCCAATTAAGGAGCTGAGCTAACAAAACTTCTAGGGCCCGATTTTTGAAAGGCATTTACACGGTTTACAGTCCAGTAAACCATGTAAATGCCTTAAACTGAGATATTCAACGGCACTTACGTGGTTAGTGCCATTGAATATCCCCTTCTAACTCCCCTACGTGTCCTGATGCCATCCGGTTAGCGTCAGGGCATGTTGGAGGCCTTCCGGGGCAGAGCAGTGCGAAGATAGGCATGGAAACCCTCATCTTTAAGGCGCAGGAGCTAACCTGGCAGCATGCAATATCGCTGCTGCTCGGTTAGCTTTGGCAGCTTCCGGTGTGTATTGAATATCCAGGTTAGAGGTCAGCAGAGACGGCTATGTGCTGGCGAGGTGCATAGCCCTGTAAAAACGAGCCTAGCTCAATATTGGGCCCCTAATGTTTTTTTATTTCTTTTTGAGGTGGTCTTAAACATCTGAGAGGAAAGCACGATGACCCCTTTGGTTGCTCGTACAAAGCTCAAGTCCAAATGAGCAGTTCGTTGCCACGTACAGCTGCCTCAAAGCAGATGTAAATGCCAACATTTAGTTCTTTTTGGCATACATGTATTGTTGTTGCTAAACTGGAAATGCGAGCCTACTTGTTCAGCTGGTCCAAAACATGCCCACAGCATGCCGCCAAGGAAACTATATGTCCTGTGTAAGCAGCAGTTGTCGTAACATCACTATTTATAGATGTAGGGCACTGATATGTTTAAGTGCTGCTATTTACATGTGTAAATGCCATGCAAGCCTTCTGAAGTGACCTCTATAATCTTATTAAACAATGCATACAAGAGCAAAAGTATGAGGCGTTCCTCTTATGTCTTCACAGCAGACGTAAGGCTGTGCTGGGTGCTGTGACCGGATGCACTTCATCTCAACCTCAGAGACCATTCGGAACAGGCAAGCAAAACCTCCAGGCCCTTAGAGTAGTCTTGACAAATTTTCTGGAGCTAGGGGCCAGCAGCTGAGTTCTTGCTCAACCTCAGCATCGTGCCTGCTGACCTTGCTGAGCTGTGCATTGGGAACAGGGGAAGACTGAGAGACCTCTCAATTACTGGCTATTACATTTGTTGGGGATTTTCCGCTTGATGCCTGCTATAGCTCCTTTAGGGTCTCATATATCAAGGCTGTTTGCCCTCTCTGTGTCTGTGGGGAAAAAAGCTTAGCAAATCAGACCCTGCCTATCTGATGCGAGCATGTTGTTAATAGCATGCCTGAGCCCCCATGATTCTCCTTCTTTTTCTCGGCTCCACATTCACTACTAGCTTCCTTTCTCAATCATGCGACCTCCCTCTGTGGCTTGCACTCTGTCCTTTTTCCTTGCAACCTGTCCCCCTCTCGCTTCTTTCAATCCTATGCTTGTCCATTCTTTTGATGACACTTAAAGACACACTTGTTTCAGCTAGCTTGCAACCAGCTGCCCTAAACAAGGCCTGGTGCTATGACTCTACTGTCCAGCTTGACATTAGTTCTCCCCTTTGCACACTCCAAGTTAATTTCCCTGCTAACATTTATGATTTAGCCTCCTGTTTTTAATACCTGTATAATACCTGTTCCATGGTTCTAAGTTCTATGTACTTTCTTGTTCTATGTAAATTGTTTACTGTTTCATGTTATATGTAAACCGCACTGATCTTAAATAGTGTGGTATATAAAAACAAATAAATAAGTAATAAATAACACAGAGACGTATCAGCAACCCATAGTCAGACTGATACAGAAAAGTGCACTAGGCTTTGCACACAGGTTAGCTCAGTTTTTGTGCACAATTTTGTGCACTACAAATATAGAAAGAAGTTTTGTACATGAGCTAATTGCATACAAAGCCTTGAGCAGACGGCAGCATATTTAAACCCATGGTCATGAAGCAATTAGCTATTCAATGCAAATGCAGACAAGTGTGCAGAAGACCAGAAGGCTCAACTCAACTCTGCGATTTTAACACAAGGTCTGAAGAGGCATAAAGGGTTAGCACAGAGGTCTGTAGTTGGCGCTGGTATGGAATTTATGCCTGTTTCTTCTCCTTCTTGAGCATACACCGTAACCCTTTTCTAGCTTTGCTGAAGGGAATGGTGAAAAAAAAATAGCAGGGGAAGTGCGCTGGAACAATGTTATGCACATGTGCTGAAATGCCATCTGGAATAAGCGCTGCTATTATTCTGCGCAGAGGTCCCAAACACAGGTACTGCTACGCAGACCTTTGTGCATGTCTGGCTTGCTCTTCTTTTTTATCACAGACATTTTGCTCACAGCTTATTTGCAAGCTGTTTGCTTACAGCATTGGTGAGCAAAACATCTGTGTTAAATGTGTATTAGGAAACCCTGTACTGAGCTTTAGCGCAGTGCTCTAATATAGGGTTCTGCATTAGCCTGAGTGAAAGAAGGACAGATTGCAGGGAGGGAAGAAGACTGAAGGAAATGAGAGACCTGCGGTGGTAAGGACAGGGGGAAGGGAAAAAGGATGCTGCAGGACTGGAAAGAACGGCTGACTGGCTGAGTAGGAAAGAGACTGTGACTCATCAGGCTATTATAGGAAGAGGGAAAGGTTCTGCTATTAGTGTGGTCAGGGAATCACAGAGAATTGGAGCCTAGCTGCAGGTCCCTTTGAGTATGGAGCAGAAATTAAATGCACTGGGAAACAGAGAAAGAAAAAAAAGCCTACATTACTTTTCTGTTTCAGTACTGTACTTATAGAAGACAGGGCCAGATATGGGGCAAATGGTGTCTTGGGCAAAAATCATCAATGGTGCTTCTTCAGCTTATCCCCACTCCCCAGGTCCTTGTTGTGGATTAGCAGGATATGGGAGTGAGTGAGTAGAGGGAGGAACACACAAACTCTCTTTAGCTGAGTGCTTGGGGTCCCTTCTCCCCAGCATCCTCTCCTACCTCTTAACTCCTCCCCCAGAGTCTCTCTCCTATCTCTTACTCTCTCCCCAGCATCCTCTCCTACCTCTTAACTCCTCCCCCAGAGTCTCTCTCCTATCTCTTACTCTCTCCCCAGCATCCTCTCCTGCCTCTTAACTCCTCCCCCGGAGTCTCTCTCCTATCTCTTACTCTCTCCCCAGCATCCTCTCCTGCCTCTTAACTCCTCCCCCGGAGTCTCTCTCCTATCTCTTACTCTCTCCCCAGCATCCTCTCCTACATCTTAACTCCTCCCCCAGAGTCTCTCTCTTATCTCTTACTCTCTCCCCAGCATCCTCTCCTGCCTCTTAACTCCTCCCCCGGAGTCTCTCTCCTATCTCTTACTCTCTCCCCAGCATCCTCTCCTGCCTCTTAACTCCTCCCCCGGAGTCTCTCTCCTATCTCTTACTCTCTCCCCAGCATCCTCTCCTACATCTTTACTCCTCCCCCAGAGTCTCTCTCTTATCTCTTACTCTCTCCCCAGCATCCTCTCCTGCCTCTTAACTCCTCCCCCAGAGTCTCTCTCCTATCTCTTACTGTCTCCCCAGCATCCTCTCCTGCCTCTTAACTCCTCCCCCAGAGTTTCTCTCCTATCTCTTACTCTCTCCCCAGCATCCTCTCCTGCCTCTTAACTCCTCCCCCAGAGTCTCTCTCCTATCTCTTACTCTCTCCCCAGCATCCTCTCCTGCCTCTTAACTCCTCCCCCAGAGTCTCTCTCCTATCTCTTACTCTCTCCCCAGCATCCTCTCCTGCCTCTTAACTCCTCCCCCAGAGTCTCTCTCCTATCTCTTACTCTCTCCCCATCATCCTCTCCTGCCTCAACTTCTCCCACAGAGTCTCTCTCCTATCTCTTACTCTCTCCCCAGCATCCTCTCCTGCCTCTTAACTCCTCCCCGAGTCTCTCTCCTATCTCTTACTCTCTCCCCAGCATCCTCTCCTGCCTCTTAACTCCTCCCCCAGAGTCTCTCTCCTATCTCTTACTCTCTCCCCAGCATCCTCTCCTGCCTCTTAACTCCTCCCCCAGAGTCTCTCTCCTATCTTTTACTCTCTCCCCAGCATCCTCTCCTGCCTCTTAACTCCTCCCCCAGAGTCTCTCTCCTATCTCTTACTCTCTCCCCAGCATCCTCTCCTACCTCTTAACTCCTCCCCCAGAGTCTCTCTCCTATCTCTTACTCTCTCCCCAGCATCCTCTCCTGCCTCTTAACTCCTCCCCCAGAGTCTCTCTCCTATCTCTTACTGTCTCCCCAGCATCCTCTCCTGCCTCTTAACTCCTCCCCCAGAGTTTCTCTCCTATCTCTTACTCTCTCCCCAGCATCCTCTCCTGCCTCTTAACTCCTCCCCCAGAGTCTCTCTCCTATCTCTTACTGTCTCCCCAGCATCCTCTCCTGCCTCTTAACTCCTCCCCCAGAGTTTCTCTCCTATCTCTTACTCTCTCCCAGCATCATCTCCTGCCTCTTAACTCCTCCCCCAGAGTTTCTCTCCTATCTCTTACTCTCTCCCCAGCATCCTCTCCTGCCTCTTAACTCCTCCCCCAGAGTTTCTCTCCTATCTCTTACTCTCTCCCCAGCATCCTCTCCTGCCTCTTAACTCCTCCCCCAGAGTCTCTCTCCTATCTCTTACTCTCTCCCCAGCATCCTCTCCTGCCTCTTAACTCCTCCCTGAGTCTCTCTCCTATGTCTTACTCTCTCCCCAGCATCCTCTCCTTCATCTTAACTCCTCCCCCAGAGTCTCTCTCTTATCTCTTACTCTCTCCCCAGCATCCTCTCCTGCCTCTTAACTCCTCCCCCAGAGTCTCTCTCCTATCTCTTACTGTCTCCCCAGCATCCTCTCCTGCCTCTTAACTCCTCCCCCAGAGTCTCTCTCCTATCTCTTACTCTCTCCCCAGCATCCTCTCCTGCCTCTTAACTCCTCCCCCAGAGTCTCTCTCCTATCTCTTACTCTCTCCCCAGCATCCTCTCCTGCCTCTTAACTCCTCCCCCAGAGTCTCTCTCCTATCTCTTACTCTCTCCCCATCATCCTCTCCTGCCTCTTAACTCCTCCCCCAGAGTCTCTCTCCTATCTCTTACTCTCTCCCCAGCATCCTCTCCTGCCTCTTAACTCCTCCCCCAGTCTCTCTCCGATCTCTGAATCTCTCCCCATCATCCTATCCTGCCTGTTTACTCGTGCCCAGTAGTCTCTATCATATCTCTTACTCTCTCCCCAGCATCCTCTCCTGCCTCTTAACTCCTCCCCCGGAGTCTCTCTCCTATCTCTTACTCTCTCCCCAGCATCCTCTCCTGCCTCTTAACTCCTCCCCCGGAGTCTCTCTCCTATCTCTTACTCTCTCCCCAGCATCCTCTCCTGCCTCTTAACTCCTCCCCCGGAGTCTCTCTCCTATCTCTTACTCTCTCCCCAGCATCCTCTCCTGCCTCTTAACTCCTCCCCCGGAGTCTCTCTCTCCTATCTCTTTCTCTCTCCCCAGCTTACTCTCGTGCCTCTTATCTCATCCCCCTGAGTCTCTCTCCTATCTCTTACTCTCTCCCCAGCATCCTCTCCTGCCTCTTAACTCCTCCCCCGGAGTCTCTCTCCTATCTCTTACTCTCTCCCCAGCATCCTCTCCTGCCTCTTAACTCCTCCCCCGGAGTCTCTCTCCTATCTCTTACTCTCTCCCCAGCATCCTCTCCTACATCTTAACTCCTCCCCCAGAGTCTCTCTCCTATCTCTTACTCTCTCCCCAGCATCCTCTCCTGCCTCTTAACTCCTCCCCCAGAGTCTCTCTCCTATCTCTTACTCTCTCCCCAGCATCCTTTCTCTCACCTCTTACGCCCCAGTCCCAGCATCCACTGCCCCTTCCCTAGCACCTGCCTCCTGCCCTTCCCTTACTTCTCCCAGCACCTCCCCCTTGCCTTCCCCCAATTGTTTCCAGTGCATCTGCTTATCTGCCATATTCCTTCCATTTACAAGCAGAGCCAGACCTGCAAGCATCTTCAAAATTCTCAGACCAGCACATCCAGTATATAATCTTTAATGCATGAAATCAGCATACAGGAAGTGCTGGCCTGTGAGGTTTGAACATGCTTACAAGATGGGTCATTTTCCCCCAAGAGAATAATGTTCGTGGAAAGTAATACCGGTTTGTAATGAACTCTCACATAAGCCTATGTCATTGTTTCAACCTCATCTAATTCCTTTCTACACAATTTGCCCAACAAGACAACTTGTGAGCAGCAAAGCAAATTTATTTATTTATTTATTTAATCAGATTTGTATCCCGCCTTTTCCTTCAATCAAAGCGGTCACAGAACAATACAGTACAAGGTTAAACAGAGGAAAATGCAACATATACCACTTTTCATAAAATCAAAGCGGTAATAAAAGGGATTACATAACACAGGGAGTACATTACATTACATACATAGAATAACTAAACAGAATAAATTACAACATGGGTTACAATCCATTACGTACGATCTGGAAAGGGTGGAAACAGTCCCAGCTACCGCACCTCGCCCAAAGGCCATAACAGTTGGAAACCACTTCAAAGACAGACGCCACAGACCAACGCCTAAGGGCCATGCCAAAGGGCCCTTTGGCGAGGCCCTCAGGCGCGGGCCCGCAAGGCGCGGCGCGCCCTGGAAACGGCGTTTTTTATGCCGTTGATCATTCTGTGAGATGGGCGGCTTAAGGAGGAAGGGGGAGCTCCTGCTCTCACCCCTGGTAGAATGGCGTCTCTCCCGCAGCCCTGGAAACGGCGGTTTTTATGCCGTTGATCATTCTGTGAGATGGGCGGCTTAAGGAGGAAGGGGGAGCTCCTGCTCTCACCCCTGGTAGAATGGCATCTCTCCCGCAGCCCTGGAAATGGCGGTTTTTATGCCGTTGATCATTCTGTGAGATGGGCGGCTTAAGGAGGAAGGGGGAGCTCCTGCTCTCACCCCTGGTAGAATGGCGTCTCTCCCACAGCCCTGGAAACGGCGGTTTTTATGCCATTGATCATTCTGTGAGATGGGCGGCTTAAGGAGGAAGGGGGAGCTCCTGCTCTCACCCCTGGTAGAATGGCGTCTCTCCCGCAGCCCTGGAAACGGCGGTTTTTATTGCCCTCCCGATGGCAGTGGTGGGGGCAAATACAGTGACAGAATTCACAATGGCATGGGACAGACACAGTGGATCCCTTTACAGCAATAGGATAAAATCAAAATAAACTGAACCATCTAATTTCTCAACAAATAGGGGTGCCCTACATGGAGCAGTGGGTTCACCTAAACAAAGACATTGGGAGGGGTGGCCTGCACAGAGCGACAGGTGCACCTACTCCTGCCATCTTACTGGGCAGACTAGATGGACCATACTGATCTTTATCTGCCGTCATTTACTATAAGAACATAAGAACATAAGATATGCCATACTGGGTCAGACCAAGGTCCATCAAGCCCAGTATTCTGTTTCCAACAGTGGCCAATCTAGGTCATACGTACCTAGCAGTTTCCCCAAGGGACACAGGTTCCACAATGCTTGTATTGGTTCAAGCATTGATATCCTGGGTCCCTTCTTAATAATGGTTTATGGACCTTTCCTCCAGGAATTTGTCCAAACCTTTTTTAAACCCAGCTACACTAACAGCCTTTACTACATCCTCCGGTAACAAATTCCAGAGTTTGATTGATTACACGTTGAGTGAAAAAATATTTTCTTTTATTAGTCTTAAATAGTTTACCCTGTAGCTTCATTGCATGTCCCCTAGTCTTTCTATATTCTGATAAGGTAAACAATCGATCTAACGTTTTAACCCGTTCCACTCCGTTCATTAATTTATAGACTTCTATCATATCTCCCCTCAGCCGTCTCTTTTCCAGGTTAAAGAGCCCCAACCTTTTTAGCCTTTCTTCATAGGAGTAGCCTTCCATCCCCTTTACCATTTTGGTGGCTCTTCTCTGAACCTTTTCTAAAATTGCTATATCCTTTTTAAGATATGGCGACCAGAATTGCACACAATATTCAAGGTGCGGTCCTCACCATGGAACGATATAGAGGCATTATAATATCTTTTGTTTTATTTTCCATTCCTTTCCTTATCATACCTAGCATTCTATTTGCTCTCTTGGCCGCCGCTGCACACTGGGCCGAGGGTTTTAAACATGGTATCCACAAGGTCGCATAAATCTTTTCCTTTGGTGGTGGTTCCTAATGTGGATAGTTTCATCGTGTAAACATAGTTTGTGTTGTTCTTCCGTAGTTGCATTAACTTGCACTTCTCCACATTAAATTTCATCTGCCATTTTGATGCCCAGTCTTCCAATTTATCAAGATCCTCTTGCAATTTTCCACAATCCTCCTGGGTTTTAACAACTTTAAATAGTTTTGTGTCATCAGCAAATTTGATAACCTCACTCGTTATTCCACTTTCCAGGTCATTTATGAATATGTCAAAAAGCAGCGGACCCAGCACAGATCCCTGGTGTACACCACTATTCACCTTTCTCCATTGGGAAAATTGGCCATTTAGCCCTACCCTCTGCTTTCTATCTTTTAACCAGTTTCCTGATCCACAGTAGTACACTGCCTCCTATCCCATGACTCTTTAGTTTTGCCAAAGTCTCTCATGAGGGACCTTGTCAAAGGCTTTCTGAAAGTCCAGATACACAATATCAACCGACTCACCTTTGTCCACCTGTTTATTCACTCCTTCAAAAAAAACATAACAGATTAGTAAGACAAGATCTTCCTTGTCTAAAGCCATGTTGGCTGTCTCCCATTAGGTCATGACTATCTATATGCTGAGTAATTTTATTCTTTATGATGGGTTTCTACCATTTTTTCCGGTACTGATGTCAGGCTCACCGGTCTGTAGTTTCCCGGATCACCCCTCGAAACCTTTTTAAAAATTGGTGTTACATTGGCGATCCTCCAATCCTCAGGTATTAGAGATGATTTTAATGATAGTTCACAGATTACTGATAGCAGGTCTGCAATCTCAAATTTCAGTTCTTCAACACCCTTGGATGTATACCATCCGGCCCAGGTGATTTGCTACTCTTCAGTTTATCTAATAGTGTGTAGGACATCTTCCCGATGTATCGATATTTCCTTCAATTCTTCCACACCTTTAAATACCACTTCAGTCGTGGGTAACATCCCTACATCTTCCTCAGTAAAGACCGAAACAAAGAATTCATTCAGTCTCTCCGCTATCGCCTTGTCGCCTCTTAGTGCTCCTTTAACCCCTTTATCATCTAATGGACCAACTGACTCTCTCACGGGTTTTTTGCTACGAATGTACTTGAAAAGGTCTTTATTTCGCGTTTTTGCTTCCGCAGCAAGCTTCTTCTCAAATTCTCTCTTTGCCTGCCTTATCAATGCCTTGCATTTGACTTGCCAGTGCTTGTGCTGTTTCCAGGTTTCATCATTTGGCTCTTTTTTCCATTTCTTGTAATACCTATGTAATACCTATGTAATACTATGTAATACCTTTCCATTATATCCTTCCATACTCCATTAGTTTCCTTGAAATAAAATCACATCATGACCTGATGCCACTCAAAATGGACTTAGAAGTCACACCTATTGCATTTGCAACCTCAGTGCTACACACCGCATGATACTTAAAGGGCATAGGCATTGGTGTGAATATTAAGTATGTAAACTACTGCCATGTTTGTTTTTTGAACTGTGCCTTCCTGATCCTTCACCCATTATTCCAGCCACACTTGAGAGTTACTATCGCACAGAAAGTTTAGAGGGGGTTGATCTCTGTCTTTCTCACATGACAGCCATGGCTTCACCTATCCTCACATAAATGAATGCCCTGCCTGTCTTCAAGATATGTCTGAAGCCACAGCTCCTTGAATGAAGACCCCTTCAATACTGAGACCCAATTAAATGGCTGTAAAATAATTAGCTCTAGGAGCACATCTTCCATGAATGATCCTTCTGGTGAATAGGATGCCGTAATTCTACCTGGGATGCCAAAACATCCATCTACAAAAAATCCCTCTTGATGAAAAATTAAAGAGGCTTAACCTTTACTGTCCAGTAAATGATAAGTAGTAGTAGTAGTATCTCTTTAATTTGACAGCTTAATGTATTTATCTCACCTAGTAGTGGCATTGCTGCCCTCCTTAAAAGTTCTTCATCCTTGCCCATAAATGCTATAATTGTGTTTGGTGGGTGAGTAGCCTAATGGTTAAAGCAGAAGACTAGAACCAGGGAAGATGGGGTTTAAATCCCATTGCTATTCCTTGTGATCTTGGCCAAGTCACTTAACCCTCCATTGCCTCAGGTACACACATGGAATGTAAACAATCTGGGGACAAGAATATACCTACTCTATCTAAATGTAATTTGTCTGAGAACAGATGTGTGGGCTAACTACAATTTCCTTCCCCCTATCTGGGATTAATGGAATTTCCTAACTTCTGGACAAAGGCGAGCAAGGTGTAGAAACAGAAGTCCTTTTACTGATAAATGCACCCTGACAAGGCCATGTTTCGGCACAAAGTCTTCTTCAGGAGGAACCACGAAAAGTAAAAGCATACATTAAAAAAACATCAATAGCAATACAAATATAAAACAATATAAAAACATATGGCAAATCAAAAACAAAATGTAAAAGTAGAAATAGAAACATAGAAACATGATGACAGAAAAAGACCACATGGCCTATCTAGTCTGTCCTTCCATATCAACCACTACAACAGTCCACTTTTTTCCTTTAGAGATCCTCTGTGTTTGTCCCAGGCTTCTTTGAATTCAGATACTGTCCTCACCTTAACTGGGAGACTATTCCACGGATCCACCACTCTTTCCATAAAGAAATATTTCTGCATATCACTCCTCAATCCATCCCCTTTCACCCTCATCCCATGTCCCCTCGTAGTAGAGCTTGTTTTCAATTGAAAGAGGCTCTCCTCCTGTGCATTTATGCCACAGAGGTATTTAAATGTCTCAATCATATCACCGCTATCCCGCCATTCCTCTAAGGCTGGGGTCACCAACCTCCAGAGGGCCGCGGGCCGCACAGCCGACTACCGGGAGCCTCGTGGGCCGCACCCCCCTTCTCCCCGCCCCCGCGAAAAAAAACAACAAACGCAAAATGATGAAAACAATGGCTGATCACCTTTATTGAATTTAATGAGATGGCTGATGATTCATGCTAGCAGACAAACGCTTAAAGTCCGGCTTCACAGATGACACTGACAGGAGAAGGGACGCTTGCAGGTGGTCGTCGGTGAGCTGCGAGCGCGTGGATACAATGGCGGGAATCCTTGGCGGGCCGCACGTAACGTTAACTGGGGTAGAGCCTTGCGGGCCGCACGAAGGGACCTCGCGGGCCGCAGGTTGGTGACCCCTGCTCTAAGGTATACATATTAAGATCCTTAAGTCTGTCCTCATATGCTTTATAATGAAGACCACTAACCATTTTAGTAGCCACCCTCTGTATTGACTCCAGCCTGTTTATATCCTTTTGAAGATGCGGTCTCCAGAATTGCACACAATACTCCAAATGAGGTCACACCAAAGACTTATACAGAAGCACTATCAACTCCTTTTTTCTGCTGGCCATTCCTCTCCCTATGCACCCAAGCATCCTTCTAGCTTTTGTCGTCACCTTTTCTACCTGTTTAACTACTTTAAGATCATCAGATACAATCACGCCTAGGTCCCGCTCTTCTTTAGTGGACAAAAGTACTTCACCCCCTACACTATATTGCTCTCTTGGATTGTTGCAGCTCAAATGCATGACCTTGCATTGTTTAACATTAAATCTCAGCTGCCAAATTCTAGACCATTCTTCAAGCTTAGCTAGATCCCTCCTCATGTTATCTACACCTTCCTGGGTGTCTACTCTATTGCCCATTTAGGAATCATCCGTAAAGAGGCAAACCTTACCCGACAGCCCTTTCACTATGTCACTAACAAAGATGTTAAAAAGAATCGGACCAAGGACAGTTCCCTTGGGCACACCACTGGTAACCTCCTTCTCCTCAGAGTGAGCTCCATTTACCTGTACCCTTTGTTGTCTCCCACTCAACCAATTTCTAACCCAAGCAGTAACTTTCTGGGTACATCCCTAGGGTGCTCAGTTTGTTTATAAGTCGCCTGTGAGGAATGGCGTCAAACGCTTTACTGAAATCTAAATACACCACATCTAGGGTTCTCTCTAGGCCAACTCCCTCGTCACCCAATCAAAGAAATCAATCAGATTTGTCTGACAAGACCTGCCTCTGTTGAATCAATGCTGCCTTGGATCCTGTAATCTGCTGGACTCCAGAAACCTCACTATTTTTTCTTTCAGCAGCACTTCCAATAATTTACTCACCACTGAAGTTAAACTAACCAGTCTGTAGTTTCAACCACATCCTTACTTCCATTTTTGTGTAAAGGGACCACATGTGCATCTCTCCAGTCCTTTGGCACCACTCCCAACTCCAACAAGGCATTGAAAAGATTAGTCAGTGGAGCTGAACACAGAACGGAAATATCTGTGAAGCAATTCCACTTTATCCTCATCAACTTTTACATATTCCTCCCCTTTACCATTGAGTTTGACAGTACCACTTTTCTCCTTCCTCTTCTCACTAACATATCTGAAAAATGTCTTATCCTCCCATTTTATTGCATTGGCTATTAACTCCTCTTTTTTAATCTTTGCTTTCCTGACTATTTTGCTAGCTTCTCTAAGTTTTTCCAAATATAGATGCCTGTCTTCCTCTCTTGATCTCTTATATTTCATGAAAGCCTCCCTCTTTTTTTCACATTTTCAGCTACTTTTTTCGAAAACCATAGCAGTCTCCTTTTCCTTTTACCTTTATTTACCATTTTAACCAAAAGGTTGGTTGCCCTTAAAATATCCCCTTTCAGTTTTGCCCACTGTTTTTCTACATCCCCCAGCTGTTCCCATCCTGCTAATGACTCCCTGAGGTATTGGCCCATTTTCACAAAGTTAGTTTTCCTAAAGTCTAAGACCCTTTCTTTTGAATGGATTTTAACAGCCCTAGTCCTAGTACTGAACCACAACATCTGGTGACCACTGGATGCAAAATGATCATCCACTGTAACATCAGAAACACTTTCACCATTGGTAAGCACCAAGTCCAGTATTTTATTTATTTATTTATTTAACAGTATTTCTATACCGTCTTATCGGTATGACCCATTCACGTGTGGGTTCTGTTACCAGTTGCCTGAATAGTTCTCCCTGTAGAAATCCAGGATCTCCTTACTTCTAGATGATATTGCAGCAGGAATGTGCACCTCTTCCATCTGTGAGGGAGGTCTGTATATCACGCCAATGCAAATAGCTTTCTCTTTCCCTCTTTCTACCCACAGTGCCTCCTCTTTCCCTTTTAAGCTCTGTAGTTCTAAAGCTTTAATATTATTTTTTACATATAGTGCCCCTCCTCCTCCCCTTCTTCCTACCCTGTCCTTTTTGAATAAAGTATTAGCCTGGTATAGTTACATCCCAGTCATGGATTTCTGTGAACCATATTTCTGTAACTGCCACTAAATCCAAGTCAGCCTCTCTCATTAATGCTTCAACATCTGGGATCTTATTTCCCATGCGTCAGGCATTTATACACACCTCTTTCCATATGTTGCCCCTTTTACCCATTTCCATAAAGGGGCTTTCACTTGCCTGGGAGCTTTCTTCACCCATCCTCAATGAATCTAGTTTAAAGCCGTCTTCAGTAGATTAGCCAGTCTGCTACTGAAGACAACTCAACCTTTCTTGGACAGATGGATGCCATCTCTGCTCTGCAACCCTTGGAACAGCATCCCATGGTCCAGGAAACCAAAACACTCTCGATGACATCATCCACACAGCCATTCGTTCATCTCCAGGATGCGAGCTTCTCTGCCTTGGCCTTTACCCTCAACAGGGAGGATTGAAGAGAACACCACCTGCGCCCCTATCTGCTTCACCCTCTGTCCCAGAGCCATGAAGTCACTTTTGATACACTCAGAAGGATACCTGGCAGTATTATTTGTGCCAACATAGATTATCAACATTGGGTAATAGTCAGTGGGCTTGATGAGTCTCGGCAAACTTTCTGTAACATCTCGGATTTTGGCACCTGGCATACAGCATATCTCTCTGGACATCAAGTCTAGTCAGCAGATGGACGCCTCAGTACCCTTCAGAAGAGAGTCACCAACCCCCACTACCCTTCGCTATCTATTGCTTTATCTTGCATGGTTTTATTTGAGTTTTTATTTCTACCAAATAGTGATTTATATATCCTCATTATACCTCTTCCCTCCATTAAGGCTGGCACATCTATGGGCAGCCGCTATCTGTTTTTTTAATGTTTTTTATTTTTTTTAATCTAATTTGTTGTTTCAGCTGCATTGATGCTACCGTTGGTTTTATTTTCATCTTTTTCAGCTAGTGCTGTTTTTAATTGCTTCATTTAAGTATATGAATTGCTACTATGTTTTCGCCTCACTGTTATATTCTTAGCCCCCATTTATTTAATTCTCCCTGAATGACCTTAAGGAGTCTTCTTTGGTGCCAAGAGTAGTGTTTTAAATGGCATCTTCTGACAGTCTGTATTTGCTATGCGATTTGAATATGGAACGTGTCCATAGGCATCTCACATAGCAAGTATACTCCTGGTGGGGTTTTTTTTTCCATTTAAATATTTTTATTAAGGTTTTATAAGAAAAATACAAATACAAACCAGTTGAAAACCATTGATATACAAAATGGGCAACAGAAACAAACAAGAATCAATCCTGTCATCAGTCCCAATTTACACATACAACAATGCATTTAGGCCAACCAAAACTGCCCCTTCCCCCTATCCACCCCACCCACTCGTCCCTTACAAGTGTTAGGAACTAACTAACCAACTACCCCTCCCCCTCTCCCACCCTCCCACACCCCCCCCTTCCTCACCCATCCCCCCTTCATTATCTCCAAAACCCATCATTCCACTCGACACTCACCGTGCATCCAGGCCAAACCTCCACTTTTACGGTCGTCCTGCTCCCAACGCCCCCTCCCCCCCCCCCGCCAGCCCTCCAACCAGCTCCAAACCTTCTTCCAATATACCGCACTCTTCCCTCCCGTCCACCGCCGCAGCTCCGTTAGTTTATACATCAAGCTCACCTCAGCCACTCTTCGCACAAACCCTGCCAACTGGGGTATACTCTGCCCCCCCCCCCAGGTGCTGGGCAATCTCACATCGAGCTGCGGCTATACAATGATGCAGAACCCCCTCCTCCCGTCTCGAGAGACCTTCATCAAGTTGATGCAGCAAGCAGGCTGCCGGTCTCCCGTGGAGTTTGTGCCCGGTCATGCCGTGGATCGCCTCCCGGACCTGCCCCCAGTATACTTGTAACTTGTCACACTTCCACTACATATGCATCCAATCCCCTCTTTCAGCACATCCCCGCCAGCATAAGTCATCCCGTCCCTTCCCTGCCCTAAAGCGATGCACTGGCGTCCAGTACCATCTGTATAATACTTTGTAGGCGTTTTCCTTGATTTGTGTCGCTATTGACACGGAAGCAATCGTCTGTAGGAGCTTCTCCCAGCGCTCCACATTCCAACACACCCCCAGATCCTCCTCCCATTGCAACATATATCGGAGCTTGCCCTCTCCAGCCCCCAATAGGCCTTTGTAAATTCTGGACAAAACCCCCTTTTTCCCCCCCTGGCCATTACATATAGCCTCGAACCACCCCCTGTTTTCCCAGAGATCCTTCCATACCTTTGGTTCCCTCAGAAAACTCTTCAGCTGTATATAAGTGAAGTAATTGCTCCCTTTCAGCTTATAAAGGTCCCGAAGGCCTTCAAACGGGTATACCCCCTGGGGGTGAATGACCTGTTGGACATGCGTTAACCCGGTGCTGGCCCATCTACGTAAAACACGCTCTCCGGGGCCCTGTCCCCACTCAAAACATGCCTCAATAGTCATCCCCTGTATATAGCCCTTATCCGGAACAAGTTGAGGTTTGTTGCGTCTCCAAATTCTTAAACTGTTCGCTACCATGGGGCTCATGGCGTGCTGGTCCAGTCCCTTATACCCCCGCCAAATCGCTTTTTCGAGGTCCATTCCCCCGACCACCTCATACTCCATTTGAACCCAGCCACTCATACAGCGCTTTTAATTGTGCTGCCTCATAATATTTGCGTATATTAGGTACCCCCAACCCCCCCTCTCCTCTGGTCCATTGCAAAACCTGCATTGCTATCCTGGGATGCTTCTACACCCATATAAACCTACTGATCAACCGCTGTATTCGTTTTAAACTATGTGGAGGGACCCATACTGGGAGCGTCTGAAATAAAAACAACAATCGAGACACCAGCATCATTTTTACCGTCGCTATGCGCCCAAACCAGGACAAGTATCCCCGTCCCCACCCATCCAGCCAGCCCTCTATCTTCCCCAACACCCTCCGATAATTCAGGTTGTACAACTCATCAATTTTATTGCTTATCCTAATGCCTAGGTACCGGATACTACCCCGGGCCCACTTAAAGGGGTACTTCTTAGCCAATGCACTGGCCAGCACACTAGGTACCGTCAAATTCAAAATTTCCGACTTTGTCTGATTGATCGTAAACCCCGAAACTTTACCGTATTCTTCCAGCTCCCACTTCACTATGGGCAAACTCACACGAGGTCGGGCTAAGCTTAAACTCCTGGTGTTTTTAACTTTGCTTTTAATTATTTATTTAATTCTCTTTTCTCTTAAAGTTTCACTCTTATTGAGTTGCCATCAGACTTTGGTCTGACGTACTGTAACTGTATGTCTGGCCTTCACTGCTGAGGTAAGGGGCAGCCAGTTGTTTCGCGAATAGTTTGCAATTTAACAGCACTTGTTCACTTATTACTATTTATAATGTTACCTCTTTTATTAGTTCAGGAGTAGTTAGTTGGTGGTTTGCCTATACATTTTTCTCGTTTTTAATTTGACTGCTTTGCTTTTTGATTTTTGGGGTTACTTGACTTATCGGCTACAGTACACATTCCTATATCTCGTAGTGTGTCCTCATTTCCCCCCTTCAAATGATCTTTTGCTATGATCCATTGTGGATAATCGATGTATGCTTTCAACGCCCCTTAGTGCTGTATGCATTTTTTATTGCTATACATTTTAATTATTTGCATTTTAATCTTTCGAGCCATAGTTTTCACTGTTTTTTAGGTTGAGCCAATTGGGATTCTTTCATGTATTCGCGAGTATTTCTCATTGTGTTTTCATTTTCGTTAGGGAGATCCATTTTATTACTAGTTTTAGTATTTAGTTTTTATAATGGACCATTTTAAATACAATGAGGCCAATTCAGGAAAGGATGGCTAGCAATGGCGAAAACGTGCAGGTCGGAAACAGGCATCTCCCGGTGGTGATTCCATAGGCGCATGTATGTATGCACCCACGCCTACGGAATTGCCCCAAAGACATATCCACACCTACATGTATATTGGACCCCGTCGGGTGTGCATGCCCTGCAAGTGTCAACACCAAAAATGTGTCCCTCTGCTGCCCATTGAAACCGCCCCTTCGGTGTATGTGCATTGCCTGTCTATGCCCGCACTCAAGTTTGGTGAGTCCGCCGTCCACGTGTAATGCCAAAAACATGCCCACCTACACTGTGGTCCATGTGTAACAGGAAACAGGATGGAGTGGTGACCCCCTCCCATCCACCACAGGGAAATCCAGACACCAGAGGAGAAACAATGGCAACGAGTCAGCCAAATTTCTCAGAGCAGGAGACCCGCCTGCTCTGCAGCCTTGTTCTGCAAGAGGAGGAGATGCTGCTTCCCACAGAGCATAGCATGCATGCAGCATGCAGGGGCTGGGAAAGGACCACCCTAGCTCACTAAGTACAGAAATAGCAGTAAAGCTGGCAGACAGGGGTAGATGAAAAAAGGCAATCACAAAGTGAGGGACAGAGAGAGGGCACGAAAGGGAGGGACCAGCTATGTTCAGGATGAATGAATGTGGAGGAACAACAAAAGGGCAGAGAGTAAAGAATGCAGCACCACTGAACAACCTAAATGTGAGTGACAGGATGCAATGGCACTGCCCAGCATAAAATGTATGGACACCCAAAACAGGGCTCTCAATAGGGAAACAGAAAGCAGGATGCACCCACCTATATATCATGTGGGCAGATCAGTGACCACTGAAAAAAACAGAGTAAGCAATAAGAAACAAGGAACTAAAAACATACCTCCTCGGGGAATATTATGGGGACAATACTGAGTCCCTAGGACCAAGGACAGAAGACCCAAACTAGCTACACATGATCATGAACAGTTGAACTCACCATGTATCTCATACGCTATCTACACTCTCCCCTAAAATGTATATAATTACGTTGCATTACCCACCAACATGTATTTAGCAATTGCAGCTTCATCCCTATGTTGTGAGTACAAGTTGCATGACCCCCTGTGCGATGTAAAACTCAGTTGTGCTATCTGTAAACCTCTCTGACCTGTGAAAGAGCAGTATAAAAGAATACACAAATAAATAAAAACAAATAAAGATTACCCAAAAACAGAAAAACTGGGAGGTAAAGCAACATGGCTGGCAAAATATGGGGAGCAAGTGGGAATTGAACCCAGCCACCAAGCCAATGTGAGAGCCACAAGGCCACCATGCCACACCATGATATATGCACAGGGTGTGCAGTCCTGGTTGCTACCTATCATACATGACAAGGGGAGGATAACCATCACATGTACAGGGAACATGTGCAAGGGGATGTAATATCTAACAGCACCCAAATGTGCAATGCTGAGGACCCAGGTGAGATATGATAATGCCCCCAAAGTCATGATTGCATAAGAACACATGATTGGGCAGCTATATGTCTGATACAGATAGTTGCCTGAGTTCTTTGCTGACAAATGGTGACCCCAGTGTCCAATAGGAAATGTATGACCTGAGGTACATATCCAGGCCCATGAGTCCGATCTGATGGAGGGCAAAGTGAGAAATGCAAGAGCACAACGGACATCTGTAGAAACCCACCCCCAACAGATTGCCATGTACTGATGACAGTTATGTATGGAACTGGTGTGTCACATCACCGTATCCCAGTGGGGAAGTAGCCCAGTGGCTAGAGCCATGTTCCGCAACCCAGGTTAGCTGGGTCTGAGTCCCACACGTAGGCCATGCGGGCTGGGACAAGTCATTGCATACCCTAGGGCTGTCAATCAACTGCCGCTGATATCCTGGCAGGAAGACGCAGGGGCTGCTGAGTTCCCAGGTGTCATCGGAAATATTTAAGTCAATGTGTTGTACATTGTAATGGAAACAGAAAACAGGGACCCAGAGGTGTGAGATGCCCATAAGGAGTGATAATGGGAATTGAACACTATTCCCATGTGTCCCATGCCAGTGCCAGAACTGCAAAGCCACCCCATCCCATCCCAGTCAGAGGCAACAACCACCAGGCCAGCAGTGAACATGCAATGAGGCTACTATGGAAGCCCTACAACAAGGACTGCATAAAAGACAGGTACAACCAAGGTATCATGTAATGCTGCAATCTGTGACTGGATGCACCTGGCCAAGCTGTCAAGGAGGTGCACCATAGAAAAGTTAAGCACAAGATAGCTGACAAAAGGTCAGAACAGCATAAGAGCATAAGAAAGGCCACATTGAGTCAGACAAAGGTCCAACAAACCCAGTATCCTGTGTCCAACAGTGGCCAATCCAGGTCACAATAATCTGCCAGGTCCCCAAAAATGCATGCAAGGTCCACAATGTGCATCCTAGACCAAGCTATTGATGTTCCAGGCCTGTCAGAACAATGGATAATGGTGACCTGCACAAGGAGTGGAACTGGGAATTGAACCCAAGTTCCTTAGTCCATGCACTAACCAGTAGGTTATGCCTGCATGTGTTAAACAATAAGCCTGGAGGAGCAGGGCAAACCACTGTCCATGCCGTGGGAACTGTAGACATGTGTCAGCACAGTATGCTGTGGTCCAGCCACCATAGAAAATGGGACAGCGGACACACTGCAGCTCAGTCTGACCCAGTATGGCAAAGCACATGTACTCATGGAGGGCTCTATCGTTCCTGTCCAGAGACACTTCCATATATTGAGGAACACAGAGGCCTACAGGATCAGGTTCAGGACCATATGCCGCATGAGGCCCAGGCTGCTACAGTGGATTCAACAGTAACTGCAGCAGGAGCAAGGTGAGTGACATTTATCAGGTCACCACACCTTCACCAGACATGTCCCCAACCATGACCCTGAGCCATAAGGTGTAGCACAGCCCCCCAAGGCAGAAGCACTGCTGTATGTGGATGTCAGAGACAGGTTGGGCACACCATGCCTGTCTATTTGATCTGGATCAATGGCACATGAACACTGGGGGCAAAACTTTGGGAAGAGACACATACATGGTGCACTGGTCAGAGCTGGGAGCAGTGTCAGCTAAGAGCAGCTGGAGAGTGGTAGGACAGGAGCAGTGGTTTGCAGGTGGGTCTAGATCCCAGTGGAAGTGCAGGATGATGGTGGGAATGTGGTATGTCCCATGCTGTAGGAGATGCAGGGGGAAAAGAGGATGGCCAGGGTTCCACCACCTCCCACATCACAAGATGTCATAGGGATGAGTAGTATTGGTCCTTCTAAGTCCTTTGTGGATCAATATCACATATGTGTATGAGAAATGAAATGTGAATGAAAAACACACATTTAAATTAATAGAGCACAGGTTGGATATACCAGATGACGGTGCTGTGGTGCATGAGTTAAGTATCCTGAACACTGCTGTAGCTGACATGTCTGGTGGCCTCATAAAATATAGAAATATGTGTGAGGGATAGAGCAGTGGTTAGAGCAACTGCCTAGTGCCCAAAGGATCAAAGGTTGGACTCTAACTGAAACTGCTTGTGACTGTATACAGGTCACTGTACCCTCTATTGCTCAGAAGAAAAGGCCAAGCAAGCAACATTTGGTCATACCTTGGCAAGAAAACCCAGAGGCTGCTGGTTCGCCAATAGTCAGCACTGACCTGACTTCATGTATAAAAAACATACACATGTTTGTGAATATATGAGGGTAGTTACAACATGTGAGTAAGAAGAAGATAATACAGTAACTCTGTTTTGGGAGTCATTGATATAGTAGGAGAGTCCCCCTTGTCTGAGAATAACTATCCTACACACATGGGTGCTGCATTTGTTGGCCAGCAGTACTGCAGGTACTTGCCATGTAGTAAAGGCAGGAGCAGCAGGATGTCCACAGAGATTACAGCAGGGGTGAGTGTCTGACACCTGTCTTTACACTAGGCATCGATGGTCAGAGCAGAGGCCCATAGGGTCCCAATTATTACATTATGTTCCCAAGACCGACATGTTCCCAGAGGTCAGCTGTCAGCAACACAAACACTGACCCAGAGACAGCATCCAACCTCCCAGGGCACCACCTCCCCCAAATGGCCATCCCGCAGGCAGGACCAACCAATCCCCACAGCCTGAGTATCAGTTGGCCAGATCACATCAGATGAGCACATCGCCACAGGGATGGAGTGCATAATAGAAACATAGAAACATGACGACAGAAAAAGACCACATGGCCTATCTAGTCTGTCCTTCCATATCAACAACTTCAACAGTCCCCTTTTTTTCTTTAGAGATCCTCTGTGCTTTTTCCTTTAGAGATCCTCCCATGCTTTTTTGAATTCAGTTACTGTTCTCATCTCTACCACCTCCACTGGGAGACTATTCCACGGATCCACCACTCTTTCCGTAAAGAAATATTTCCGCATATCACTCCTGAATCTATCTCCCTTCACCCTCATCCCATGTCCCCTCATAACAGAACTTGCTTTCAATTGAAAGAGGTTCTCCCCCTGTGCATTTATGCCACGGAGGTATTTAAACACCTAAATCATATCACCTCTATCCCGCCTTTCCTCTAAGGTGTACATATTAAGATCCTTAAGTCTGTCCTCATATGCTTTATAATGAAGACCACTAACCATTTTAGTAGACACCCTCTGTACTGACTCCATCCTGTTCACATCCTTTTGAAGGTGCGGTCTCCAGAATTGCACACTATAATTCAAATGAGGTCGCACCAAAGACTTATACAGAGGCACTATCACTTCCTTTTTTCTGCTAGTCATTCCTCTCCGTATGCAGCCAAGCATCCTTCTAGCTTTTGCCGTCGCCTTTTCTACCTGTTTAGCTACTTTAAGATCATCAGACAGAACCACGTCTAGGTCCCGCTCTTCTTTAGTGGACAAAAGTACTTCACCCCCTATACTATATTGCTCCCTTGGATTGCTGCAGCCCAAATGCATGACCTTACATTTTTTAATATTAAATCCCAGCTGCCAAATTCTAGACCATTCTTCAAACTTAGCTAGATCCCTCCTCATGTTACTGTATCTACACCTTCCTGGGTGTCTACTCTATTGCAGATTTTGGTATCATCCGCAAAGAGGCAAACCTTACCCGACAGCCCTTCCGCTATATCACTAACAAAGATGTTAAAAAGAATCGGACCAAGGACAGATCCCTGGGGCACACCACTGGTAACATCCTTCTCCTCAGAATGAGCTCCATTTACCTGTACTCTTGTCGCCTCTGATACAACCAATTTCTAACCCAAGCAGTAACTTTAGGGTCCATCCCAAGGGGGCTCAGTAGCGCACACTGAATAGATGCAAGGGTTTTTGGGGCAGCACTGAAGCTACACACCTTTGCATGGTATTTTCAGCAGCCCAGAACAAAATGAACTGAAAGCAATCTGTGGGAATTGAACCAGCTCCCTAGTGGATCTAAACACAGTGCTCTAACCACTATGCTAATCTTGCATAGCAACTGCAATGGAAATACTTTCCACTAAAAGGAACGTATGTATGTATATTTGTATCTGCCTGCAATGTTTCAGCAGGTTTGCAGCTCATCCTGCTGATACATTTCAGGAAGGGGTGGCAAAGAGAGGTGCGGTCAACATGATTATGCTGGAGCATACATTGGGGAGTGTGGAGATGCAGCAGGTTAGAGAGGTATGTTTCCAACAGGCCCCATGTACATTCATTCCTAGGTCCACAGCTCATCTGCAGGACAGATCCCATCTAGGAGCTGGATTGTGTGCAGTGTGCAGTATGCCCCTCATTGCAGTCCTACGGTCCACAGGCCTGATTCTCATGAGCATGTGTGTAGACAGTATGTGGTGTATTATGAGCCAATCAACACTCATTATCTATGCCATACCCTCTATCACATTCCTGCCTTTTAGTGTAAGCCTGACAATCCAGCACATGCATACCCTACAACAAGAGTGGAGGTGTATGGAGAGCCTTAGATGCGGTTCGGATGGTGTGTGTACAAGGATGTGCGAGTGGGGGTTGTCTGTCGCACCTCAACCTGGATATCCAGTGCTGAATACATCATAGGCCATCTATGTCCCTGATTGGCAGATATTGTATTGCACATGGCGCACTGGAAATGGCCAAATCTTTTGTCAGCTGAACAGGTTGGTGTTGTACATGCAGTGTTGGCTATCATGTTGCCACAGGGACATGGAAAAACAAAGTCCACTGCCAGAACATAAACCCATGACCTTCTACTTCTCTATACAGCAACTGTATGGGGTGTATCACAGTGCTGCCACATTGCCTCAGTCATCCATGCTGATTGCATGCTTCCCATCAGAAGAACCTTGACAGATATTGAATTGCACATGGCGCACTGGAAATGGCCAAAGTTGTTGTCAGCTGCACGCAGGTGACACTCCCTCCCGCCTTATCCCCCACACCATGCTGACATGCCCATGTGCCATCAATGTTGGTGGTGCATGGTCCCAGGCCTGGCAACATGCAGATAGTTGGGTAGCTAGGCCATGGGCTCCATGTGGGCCAGAGGCATACTTGGTCAGTCACATATCACCACCAATCTGCCTCTCCAGGGTCCCCATCACCACGTGGCAAAGTTATGTCTCCTTGACCTGAGGATGGCACAGCTGTGTGGTGTTGGGTTTGAGATATTGGGAATCTTGTCTGCAGTGGCTGAGGTATTCGTTGTTCAATTGTCTATAGCATCTGACTGCTGTGGGACTAGGGGACATGCACTGCGGCTGCTGTGTTGGCCTTTCCGGACCACTATGTGAACATATGTTGTCCTTCCACCCATCGTCACACCCTGCACTTCATTACCTGAGTGAGTAGTACAGGCTGCCACTATCATGGTTTTCATGTATTTTTTGCCAGGTTCCTGGGAAGGGGCCCTGGTGAGGGCCACAGCTTTGCACTGCTTGCCCCATTGCAGGCAGTGTGGATCATGTGTGTTTTTTATGGTACCTACGAGGCTTGCAGGATACAGGGCATGATGGATCTTGGTCAGATCCAGTCTTGCATATTTACCGGTCTCCGGTTTGTATGTGCCTCCTAGGCAGCCGTCTGGTCCGCCCTGTGCCTCCGCAACCCCCACTGCATGTTCCACCTGCGCCCTCCTGTGCACCATTTGCACCATCAACAAAGTGCTCTTTCATACCTGGGCACTGTGGTGTTGGTGCAAATGGTGCACTACTATCACTTTCTTGGCTCACCTGTCTGTGCAGCACATTGCATACTTTTAAATAGGCTCTCTTTCCTCATTGTGCATCATTACCGACAGGTTTTCACTGGCAGTAATGTTCCTGGTGTTAAGATGCCAGCGGTAATGTAGCAGGGCCTGATTCCCGCTCACTCCCCGCCCATTGATCCCTACTCTCCGCCCCCTCTCCGCCCATAGTGCGCTTAATGCTGAGGATGTGCTAATGTCACCGATGTAACGTTAATGTGTGCTAATCCTACACATGCTACATTACCACCTTTTAGAAAACATATCCCTTGGTGTCACTGTGTAGTCATTGCAGAAATAAATAAGAGTGTACAGGCAAAAAAATGTTATTTCGGATCTTTTTCTATAGTGCTAAAATTTTTGTTTTGTTTCATCTTCTTTTTTTGTCACTTTCTATTTTTCATCACTAGTGCACACTATTGAGCCAGTGTGCACTATTATGCAATAGTGCCAACCATTCACACTATGCCAAAAACCAGAAAGTGATGACATTTTGTCGTTTCCTCTATCAACGCATGCACATCCTTAGAAATAAATCTACTTTTTGAGATCTGCCTGGTACGTATGTCTTGGGCTGGCCATTCTAAGAGATAAGAAGCTGGGCACAGTGGACCTTGGTGTGACTCAACATGGTTTATTTATGCTCTTGCATTCTAATACATGGAGAATGGTAAAGAAAAAGCAGACACCAAACATTTTTGTTCTGCATTTATTCTAGACGGAATTAATGAAGGCCACAGATAAAAGTCAGGAGTACAAACAATAGGGAAACAGATTGCAGAAGTGGATTCACATGAAAATAATAAATCTAAGGGGCTTGTTTACAAAGCCGCGGTAGCGGTTCGTGATCGTTATCGGAGCCGCGGCCCCATTGATTTCAATGGGGCCACCGCTCCGATAATGATCGCGAACCGCTACCGCGGTTTTGTAAACAAGCCCCTAAGAGTTGACAAGGCAATGGGGCCAGACGGAATGCCTCCCAGGATATTAAAGGAGCATATAGAGGTTCTGACAGCTCCACCGCCTGCTCTATTTGATCACTTTTTTAGAGACAAGATTATTGACAGAGGAATAAAGACAGCTAGACATTTTCCTACTTCATTAAAGTAAAAATAGACAGGAAGGAGGTAAACAAACGGAGGTTAGCCTAACCTCAGCAGAATGCACAGAATAAGAAAGATAGACTATGCAACCGAAGACAAGTCAGGTTGTAACAATAATAAAAATGACTCTGTACACACACCCCACATATATCCTTTGCTTGCTGTGTGCACAGTCTGCACCAAAAAACAGAACCCAAAGCATAACAAATAGAGCACAAAGGATAAAGACAGTCTCTGGGCATTCTGCATACGTGAGGCCAAAGTGTGATGCATACCAAAACAAAGGAAACAAATACCAACTCTTGGCAGTCTAATAGACAACACTGGGGCCATATTTACTGAAGGGTGCGCTGTTATCACATGTTTAAACCATAAAACTAGCACAGATAAGCTTGCTAACTTTCATGAGGATGCGCCCTTCACCCTGCCATTAGCATATTGGCAATGTGCCACACTGCGCTAACCGGTATGAACTTACTGCCATCCTTTGAGGTGGCATTAATGGCAACATTTCAGGATAGCACACACCCATAACACCCACACTAATCACGAAGTGTTGAAAATACCAACGTTATGCCCCTATCCTGCAGGATTTTCACCTCAGGGCCCTGCGCTAACAGCTGGCGTGCTTAGTACATCGCAGGCCTCACACTGACAGCATGGTTTAGTAAACATGCAAATTTGCAACCACAGCCAGAAACTGCCCTACAAGAAAATGAATCACATAAAAAATAACTATGGGATGGGAAAACACTACCTATCACAGCTTATGTATTTGATTACAGTAGCTATTGGAACTTTCACTGAACCATTGGGGCACCCATAGCTCCACCAATACCCTTGCTGTTGTCCAAGAGGGTGAGTATCCCTTTTCAACACCAGATCATGATAAAGAGATTAATTAGTCCTTAGTCTAAAACAAGAAACATTGAGTTGAAAGCCTAGCTAATGTGATACAGTTATTCACTTTCATCTTCCCTGTATACTTTGGACACACTGGGGCTGATTTTATAAAAGTTTGTTCAACACATAGCAGATGCATGTGCAGAATACAACTTTGGAGCAAGTATTAATGTGTGTGTCAGTATTTGCTTGCTATTGGAGATGGTTCAGGGACACTATGTTATAAAGACACAGAGGTACCTATATTGCTTTTATAAAAGCTTCATTCTGAAATAATTAACAACTCAAAATAACCAAGATATATGATCAAAGATACATAAAATAAATATCTTGGTACATCTTACAATAATATCTCATAACCGTCCAAATTGATAAAGAAAAAAGCCATCCACTGTCATTCATCATCAGCTCCAGAAAACAGTTCTTATTTAACAGTCCATCAATTAGTTGACTTTTTGGGAATTTTTTATAATAGATATAACACACAACATCATTTTTTGAAGATATGCATTATGATGTGAAGTAGTTGGTGATTTGTTCATGAAAGGAACAAGTTGTCTTTTATACCCTGATGCAGAAGATATAATGTAGATCTTCGAAACATGATATTATGTCAAATTTGATTATGAAGATAAGCGTCTTGTTTTTATTACAAAAATTTCCAAAAAATCAACTAACTGATAGACTGTTAAATTAGAAATTTTCTCTGGGGCTCATGATGAAATAGAAATGGGAGTGGATGGCTTTACCCTCTACGAATTTGGATGGTTATGAGATATTATTGTAAGACGTACCAAGATAATTAATTTATGTAGCCTTTATAAAATACCCAGAACATAATAACATAACCCTCGTATGTTATCAAAAAATGAAACAACGTATTTGTATCGGACCCACTCCCTATAATGGTGTGCTATATAATATTATGTGCACCCCCACCAAAAGTTCCTTTACTTTTTTTAAAGTGCTCAGTGATACTACTTAATCTAACAATTTCTTTAGAAAAATGCAGAACTTAATTTAGATCAGTAATTGACGTATATTAGGCATGTTGCTATGTTTCATGAAGCTTGCTGTGGAAGCAAAAATAGAAACATAGAAACATGATGACAGAAAAAGACCACATGGCCTATCTAGTCTGTCCTTCCATATCAACAACTACAACAGTCCCCTTTTTACCTTTAGAGATCCTCTGTGTTTGTCCCCTGCTTTTTTGAATTCAGTTACTGTCCTCATCTCTACCACCTCCACTGGGAGACTAGTCCACAGATCCACTACTCTTTCCATAAAGAAATATTTCCGCATTTCACTCCTGAATCTATCTCCCTTCACCCTCATCCCATGTCCCCTCATAGCAGAACTTGCTTTCAATTAAAAGAGGCTCTCTCCCTGAACATTTATGCCACGGAGGTGTTTAAACATCTCAATCATATCACCTCTATCCCGCCTTTCCTCTAAGGTGTACATATTAAAATCCTTCAGTCTGTCCTCATATGCTTTATAATGAAGACCACTAACCATTTTAGTAGCCACCCTCTGCACCGACTCCATCCTGTTCACATCCTTTTGAAGGTGCGGTCTCCAGAATTGCACACTATATTCCAAATGAGGTCACACCAAAGACTTATAGAGAGGCATAATCACCTCCTTTTTTCAGCTAGTCATTCCTCTCCGTATGCACCCAAGCATCCTTTTAGCTTTTGTGTTCGCCTTTTCTACCTGTTTAGCTACTTTAAGATCATCAGACACAACCACGCCTAGGTCCCGCTCTTCTTTAGTGGACAAAAGTATTTCACCCCCTATGCTATATTGCTCCCTTGGATTGCTGCAGCCCAAATGCATGACCTTACATTTTTTAACATTAAATCCCAGCTGCCAAATTCTAGACCATTCTTCAAGCTTAGCTAGATCCCTCCTCATGTTATCTACACCTTCCTGGGTGTCTACTGTATTGCAGATTTTGGTATCATCCGCAAAGAGGCAAACCTTACCCGACAGCCCTTCCACTATATCACTAAGAAAGATGTTAAAAAGAATCGGACCAAGGACAGACCCCTGGGGCACACCACTGGTAACATCCTTCTCCTCAGAGTGAGCTCCATTTACTTGCACTCTTTCTTGCCTCCCACCCAACCAATTTCTAACCCAAGCAGTAACTTTAGGGTTCATCCCTAGGGTGCTCAGTTTGTTTATAAGTCACCTGTGAGGAACAGTGTCAAAGGCTTTACTGAAATCTAAATACACCACATCTCGAGCTCTCCCTCCGTCCAACTCCCTGGTCACCCAGTCAAAGAAATCAATCAGATTTATCTGACAAGACCTGCCTCTGGTGAATCCATGCTGCCTCGGATCCTGTAATCCACTGGACTCCAGAAATCTCACTATTTTCTCTTTCAGCAGCGTTTCCAATAATTTACTCACCAATGAAATTAAACTAACTGGCCTGTAGTTTTTAACCACATCCTTACTTCCGCTTTTGTGTAAAGGCACCACATGAGCCTCTCTCCAGTCCTTTGGCACCACTCCCGACTCCAACGATGCATTGAAAAGGTCAGTCAGTGGAGTTGCTAGAACGTCCCCAAGTTCCCTCAGTTTTCTAGGGTGTATCCCATCCGGTTCCATCGCTTTGTCTACTTTAAGTTTAGCTAGTTTCTCACGAACACAGTCTTCTGAAAATTGTTCAAGATGTCCCTCGCTTCTGTTCCTATTTGTGGGTGTTTTCTGAGGTCCTGCTCCTGGTTCTTCATCTGTGAACACAGAACAAAAATATTTGTTAAGCAATCCTGCTTTATCCTTATCAGCTTCTACATATTCCTCCCCTGCACCCTTGAGTCTGACAATACCATTTTTGCCCTTCCTCTTCTCACTAATATATCTGAAAAATGTCTTATCCCCCCATTTTATTGCATTGGCTATTTCCTCCTCCTTTTGAATCTTTGCCTTCTTGACTACTTTGCTAGCTTGTCTAAGTTTTTCCAAATACAGATGCCTGTCTTCCTCTCTCTGTGATCCCTTGTATTTCATGAAGGCCTCCCTCTTTTTCTTCACTTTTTCAGCTACTTCTTTCGAAAACCATAGCGGTCTCCTTTTCCTTTTACCTTTATTTACCATTTTAACAAAAAGGTTGGTTGCCCTTATAATATCCCCTTTCAGTTTTGCCCACTGTTTTTCTACATCGCCCAGCTGTTCCCATCCCACTAACGACTCCCTGAGGTATTGGCCCATCTTCAAAAAGTTAGTCTTCCTAAAGTCTAAGATCCTCACCTTTGAATGGATTCTAACAGCCCTAGTCCTAATACTGAACCACACCATCTGGTGATCACTGGATGCAAAATGATCTCCCACTACAACATCAGAAACACTTTCACCATTCGTAAGAACCAAGTCCAATATGGCCCCTTCACGTGTGGGGTCTGGTCCCAATTGCCTGAATAGTTCTCCCTGTAGAGAATCCAGTATCTCCTTACTTCTAGATGATACTGCAGCAGGAATGTGCCAATCAACATATGGCATATTGAAATCTCCTATCAGTAGCACTTCCCCTTTCCTAGCAATGCTGCGTATGTCTTCATTTAACTCTCCGTCCACCTCTTCCTCTTGTGAGGGAGGTCTGTATATCACACCAATGCAAATAGATTTCTCTTTCCCTCTTTCTAGTTTAACCCACAATGCCTCCTCTCTCCCTTTTAAGCTCTGTAATTCCAAAGCTTGTCAGACGGCTGCCTGGGTGAGAATGTTCACAGTCTTGGCAAGTGCATATATCAATATGATTTGCAAGGGATTGTGGGAAATGCAGTCCATTCACACCAGACACAGCTGCTCACAATAATTAGTTGTGCTTAAGTGTAAAGCCAATAAGATATTTATTTATGGGGTTATTTCTCCCAACACAGATATGCTTGGTAGCACATAAAACAGGATACTTGCTTTCAGTGTTAAACTTAGAAAAACAAAATCAGGAAAACAACAGATGAACTTGTCAGGCAATCAAATGAAAAGAATAAAGACCTGGTTGGTAACAAACTGGTCTTTTCTGTAGGCTTTAGCTAATATTTTCTTAGCAGTGTTTCAAACAACAAGCAAAACCCACAAAGAAGGGAAAAACTGTTCTTTTCAGGTTAACTTCTTATATCTTCACACATAGATTCAGAAGTGATTCCCTCAGAGCTCACAAGCAATTAGGTAGGCTCAATTGCTAGCAGTTACCCAGCTGAAACCCCTTAGCTGGCTTGCTTTCTACTGCGTGGCTCAAATCCTACTTCAGGAGCTTTTCTGAGTAGATTAAAGAACAAGTTTGTATTTCTTTGTGATGGTTGTTGTACTTTGTAACAGAAAATTACCAAAGGAGTTTAGACAGAGAGCATCCATATATTCACAGCCTGTATCTAAGACCGCTCCCCCTTCTTCAACAATCATGGTTCAATATCAGGTTGGCACAGAGGAATTTCTCATGTAGCACTCTCAGGAGAATACTGTTCCCTGCTGTCTTTCAAGGTTATAGCTAGGGCATAGATCAGTGTTCATACCAGAGCTTCCATTGCTGTTAGAGTTCCTCTCTATATAGCCTGTCCAGTATGTAGTCCAGTTCTTATGTCCAGCCTTCCAATCCAGATCCCTGGACACTGGATCTCTCTTCACATACCTTCTGCCACGGGTCTTAGGGTCCCTTCCACGTGCAGCCGTCTCCCTCACAGGTACCCTCTGGAGATTCCTAGCTCTGCAGCACCACTCCTCTGGTTTTCCAATGGTGTATGCTTGCCTTTTGAATGCCTTCCAGTATACGTACTGCTATGGACTCCTTTAGACCTCCCAAATGCTTTTCTCTTCTTTCTTCCAAAGGGTTTCTTGCCCTCTCTGTCCGTCCGCTCTGGCTTCTGCTAAGCATGACTAACCACATAAAGCAGACTGCCAAAACTATATTTTTCAAACTGAGAACCATACAGCAACTCCGACCCCTCATTGACATCAACGATTTCAGAACAGTTGTCCAGGCTCTCATTATTCCACACTTAGACTTCTGCAATGGCTTCCTCCAAGGAACATCCAAAAAGAATTTACACATCCTTCAAAGAGCTCAGCAATGTCACTGCTCGAATCATTGTTTAAAGCTAAAATAGTCATCGTCATATTTCTCCTATCCTACACGCTCTTCACTGGCTACCCCATTTAAGTAGGATTCAATATAAAACACTTGTCACAACTTTTAAACTCATTAATGACCTAGCCCCATCACAGTTGGCAACTCTACTCCCAAACCCCACAAGAAAACACAAGAAACAAACTAGAAGAAAAACTAACCTCAACATGGCTACTAATTCCCATTGCCGTGACAAAATCAAAACAAATAACCTCCAACACTGCCTTTTCATTTTAGGCTCCCAGCCAATGGAATAAACTGCCCCTAAACCTAAGAGAGATTAAGGATCTCACTTCTTTCAGAAGGCACTAAAAACCTACCTTTTTTACTCAACACTATAGCACCTACAACCTGAATCAAATTTACTATACAAGAACATACAACTAACCAAACACAAGTTTACCCCACCTAAATCCAGACTTCATTTGAATATCCCCGCAATTCAGCATCCTCCCATATTGTACTTATGACTGCAAATAACTCTTGCTACCATGTAAATAACTTGCCATTTTTGGTTCCTTGTAACATAGTTATGTTCCTTTCATTAATAGCTTACACACTGTTTCTACGTATCATAGTTCTTATGTAATACCTAATGTTTAATGTAATGCAATATTGCACTGTTCTGCTGTATTGTTGTTTTAAGTTCCTTGTAAACCGCCCTTGATCTCTGGAAGGGGCGGTATAGAAAAGCACATAAATAAATAAAATAAATAAATAAATTCTGATGATCCTCCAGATGATGAGGATAATTCTCTGTAGAATAAACTCTACCTTTATTCTGCTTTGATGAGTGCTCCACCCTAGCACAGCGCAGCTGTGCTGAATCAGGCCCTGCCCTTTGAGATGAGTGCTTAGGGATTACCTCATAGCCCTCCTGATTGAACACACGTTTCCCCACTTCAGCTCCTCTAATGGCTGTTGGAAACCTGGTGCATTCTGGGACTGGTAGTCTTTTATGGGAAAATTCTGTTTTCTTATTTCTACCAGAACTGACAGGTTGCTTGTTCAGAGTCACTTCACCTTTTCTATAGCTCCTTCCTGAGCTATGATAAGCTTCCTTATCACAAGCTTTAATAGTAGTTTTTACATATAGTGCCACTCCTCCTCCCCTTCTTCCTACCCTGTCCTTTCTGAATAAAGTATAGCCAGGTATAGTTACATCCCAGTCATGGTTTTCTGTGAACCATGTTTCTCTAACTGCCACTAAATCCAAGTCAGCCACTCCCACCAAAGCTTCAACATCAGGGATCTTATTTCCCATACTACGGGCATTTATACACTGCTTTCCATATGTTACCCCTGTTACCCATTTCCATAAAGGTATTTAATGTATCACCTACCTGAGGACTTTCACTTACCTGGGGGCTTTCTTCACCCATCCCCAACGAATCTAGTTTAAAGCCCTCTTCAGTAGATTAGCAAGTCTACTACCGAAGATGCGTTGACTTTTCTTGGACAGATGGATGCCATCTCTGCTCTGCAACCCTTGGAACAGCATCCCATGGTCTAGGAAACCAAACGCTCTCGATGACACCATCCACGCAGCCATGCATTCATCTCCAGGATGCAAGCCTGTATGTCTTGGCCTTTACCCTCAACAGGGAGGATTGAAGAGAACACCACCTGTGCACCTAACTGCTTCACCCTCTGTCCCAGAGCCATGAAGTCACTTTTGATACGTTCTGAGGTATACCTGGCAGATAGTCAGTGGGCTTGATGAGTCTCAGCAAACTCTCCGTAACATCTTGGATTTTGGCACCAGGCAGATGGCATACCTCTCTGGACATCAAGTCTGGTCGGCAGATGGACGCCTCAGTACCCCTCAGAAGAGAGTCTCTAACCACCACTACCCTTCGTTTCCTTCTGGTCACTGATTTTGCAACTTTGGGGTACTTGAGCTCTGGTTCTTCCCTTTCCAGGGATGCTTTCACCTCCTCCACTTCAAGGGCTGCATAATGGTTCTTCAACTCAAGGGCTGGAGAAGTTGGATTAGTGATTTTGCAGGCCCTGTTGACTTATGTCCAACCATCGACATTTTGTTGGCACCCATCTTCTCCTGTGCTGGAGAGCTTGGTTGCTGCAAGAAGCATCTCATCAATGTACTTCTCACTGTCTGGAATGCTCCTCAGCCTCGCCACCTCCTCTCTCAGTTCCTCCACTTGTTTCCTCAGAGCTTCAGCATGCAGGCACCCTGCACATGGAACCAGTCCTTCAACTGGCATTAGGACCTCTTTCTGGACCGAGGCAGAAGCTGTAATGGGGGCAACAGCTTTAGCAATATGATTTTTCCCAGCCATTGTTCTGTTCGTGGAGCTTAGGTATCTGTTAAAGAAAAGAGAAAGATCTACCAAGTACCAGCCGGTTTCCCAGCTGTCCTTTCAGAGAAAAAGCAGTTAAATCTCTTTAATTATATTCAAAATGTGCTGGTCCAATTCTCTGTGATTTGCTAAATGGGGAGGTTCCCTATAAAGCAAGACTGCTCACTAGGGGTGGGTGGGAGTCGGGGTGGGTAGGAAGGGAACTAACACCTGATTAGGTGTTAGTAGTTTCCAAAACTGAGGAGGTTACTAGAGTTCAGCAACCTCCTGTGCTCAAGGAGAGTTCCACTAAAGCACCAAAAAGAAAGTAACCTTGCTTTAAAAATATACAAAAAACCCTTAAGAGCTCCCAGTCAGAGAGCTAGCAATTTAATATAATAAAATAAACCCTCAAATCCTTACTGTTGGTTGATCTGTAGAGCCCTTGTTAGGAGTGCATAATAAAGACATTTTCAAGTACATTCGTAGCAAAAAACCTGTGAGAGACTCAGTTGAACCATTAGATAAAGGGGTAAAAAGGGCACTAAAAGGGGAAAAGGCCATAGCGGAGAGACTGAATGAATTCTTTGCTTCAGTTTTTACTGAGGAAGATGTAGGGATGTTACCCATGACTGAAGTAGTATTTAAAGGTGATACTCCGGAAGAACTGAAAGAAATATCGATACACCGGGAAGATGTATTACAAATATTTGATAACCTGAAGAGTAGCAAAACACCTGAACCAGATGGTATACATCCAAGGGTATTGAAAGAACTGAAATATGAGATTGCAGACCTGCTATTAGTAATCTGTGAACTATCATTAAAATCATCTGTAATACCTGAAGATTGGAGGATGGCCAATGTAACGCCAATTTTTAAAAAGGTTTCCAGGGGTGATCCGGGAAACTAGAGACTGATGAGCCTGATGTCAGTAGAAACCATTATAAAGAACAAAATTACTCATCATGTAGATAGTCATGGCTTAATGGGAGACAGCCAACATGGCTTTAGACAAGGAAGATCTTGTTTTACTAATCTGTTATGTTTTTTTGAAGGTGTGAATAAACGGATAGACAAAGGTGAGTTGGCTGATATAGTGTATCCAGACTTTCAGAAAGTCTTTGACAAAGCTAAAAAGTCATGGGATAGGAGGCAGTGTACTATTGTGGATCAGGAATTGGTTAAAAGACTCCTTCTACCCAAGCAAGGACTGTTAATCACCCAGGAAGTTGGTCACAGCTTACCTTAGAAGCACAGGACAAGGTACTGTGTAGCAGCCCTCTTTAATAAGTCTTATTTACCTCCCTCCCTCCCCAACACCCACCCCACCCCTGGGATAATCGTAGCTTTATAGGTACTTACACATCTTAAAGGAAAGGAGATGCTCTCAGTTGCAGCTCTTTATCTGAATCAGTCATACACTAAGATTAATTAAGCTTCAGGTGAACAAGGTATATTAAACGTATTAGGTACACTTTTATTACTATAAGTATCCACAGCAACCCTTAGTAGTAAAGAACTTAAAGATCTAAACACAAGCTTAAAACTAAGATGCAGACAGCAGTCCAGCAGTGGGATGGGGGCTTTCCAGTCTTTTGCATTGAGTGTCGCATGTATGATTTTCTCCCAGTTGGTGAGAGGTCTTACATGTGCACTAGGTGCAAGGAGCTCTTTGCTCTCAGGGAATGAGTCCATTCTGTAGAGGCTAGAGTAGCAGACTTGGAAGACATAAGAAAGACAGAGAGGAACATAGATGAGACCTACAGGGATATAGTCTTGAAGTCCCACCTCCAGTCTGGCAGCATCCCTGTTGCCATGGAGGAGAGAGGTCATGTGACAGGAGAGCATCACCCTGGTGTGGCAGGAACAGATCCTGTAACTAGGACCTTTCCTCCAGGTGATGTAAAACCCTCTCGCACCAAGGAGGTTTCTCCAGAGCAATATGCCCATGAGGGAAGTGTTAGGACAGTCGTTATAGTTGGTGATTCGATCATTAGGCATGTAGATAGCTGGGTGGCTGATGGATGTGAGGATCACCTGGTAACATACCTGCCTGGTGTGAAGGTAGCGGACCTCATGCGCCACCGAGGAAGGTCTTAGATAGTGCTGGGGAGGAGTCTGCTGTCTTTGTACATGTCAGTACCAATGATGTAGGAAACTGTGGTAGGGAGGTTCTGGGGGCTAAATTTAGGCTTTTAGGTAGGAAGTTGAAATCCAGAACTTCCAGGGTAGCGTTCTCTGAAATGCTTCCTGTTCCACGCGCAGGACCCAGAAGGCAGGCAGAGCTCCGAAGTCTCAATGCGTGGATGAGACGATGGTGCAAGGATGAGGGTTTTGGATTTGTTAGGAACTGGTGAACATTCTGAGGAAAGGAGGGGCTCTTCCGAAGGGATGGGCTTCACCTTAATCGGGATGGAACCAGGCTGCTGGCATTAACCTTTAAAAAGGAGATAGAGCAGCTTTTAAACTACATAATAGGGGAAAACTGACAGTCGCACAAGAGCGCATTGTTCGGAAGAATGTATCCTTGAAGGATACTACCAAAAGCAGAGAGGTTCCAAAAATGAGTAAAGTAACCCAAATGCCCTTGAGTATGGAGCAGACAGAGCTTAAAGATTCCAAATTACCCATGCCTACCAATAGCAAAAATTAATATGAATAAAATACAGTCTCTAAAATGCTTGTATGCAAATGCTAGAAGTCTAAAAAATAAGATGGGAGAGTTAGAATATATAGCACTAAATGAGAGGTTAGATATGATTGGAATCTCAGAGACATGGTGGAAGGAGGACAACCAGTGGGACACTGTGATACCTGGGTACAAACTATATCATAATGATAGAGCTGATCAAATTGGTGGAGGGACTGCACTCTATGTTAGAGAGGGCATTGAGTCAGAAAGCATTAAAGTTTTGCAGGAAACAAAAATTGCTGTAGAATCTCTATGGATTGAAATACCATGTAAAAAGGAAAAGGCGATGGCAGTTGGGGTGTACTATCGACCGCCTGGCCAGAATGAACAAATGGATGATGAAATGCTCAAAGAAATCAAAGAAGTTAACAAAAGTTACAGCACAGTAATAATAATGGGTGATTTCAATTACCCCGGTATCAACTGGGTCAGTGTCACAGCAGGACATACTACAGAGATAAAGTTCCTAGATGAAATAAATGACTGCTTCTTGGATGCAGCTGGTTCATGAATCGACCAGAGGGGAAGCCATATTGGACCTAGTCCTTAGTGGAACGCCAGATCTGGTGCAAGAGATAAGAGTGTTAGGACCACTTGGCAATTGTGATCATAGCATGATCGCATTTGATTTAATTAGCGGAGGAGGGATGGTAAGGAAATCCACAGTACTACCTTTTAACTTTCGAAAGGGAGACTATGATAAAATGAGCAAAATAGTTAAGAAAAAACTAAAAGGTCCAGCTGTATTCCACGCTTTAAGAGAAGTGGAAGGAAGTCCCAAAACTGCCAGCATGGTTTAAAGGTGAGGTCAGAGAGGCTATTGTTGCCAAAAAAGCATCTTTCAGGAAATGGAAAAATAGCCAAACGATGAAAACTGGAAACAGCACAAGCACTGGCAAGTTAAATGCAAGGCATTGATAAGGCAGGCAAAGGAAGAATTTGAGAAGAAGCTTGCTGCGGAAGAAAAAACGCGGTTTTAAAAACTTTTTCGAGTATATTCGTAGCAAAAAACCTGTGAGAGATTCAGTTGGTCCATTAGATGATAGAGGGGTTAAAGGGGTACTAAGAGGTGACAATGCGATAGCAGAGAGATTGAATGAATTCTTTGCTTCGGTCTTTACTGAGGAAGATGTAGGGATGTTATCCATGACTGAAGTGGTATTTAAAGGTGCTGAAGAATTAAAGGAAACATCAATGCATCTGGAAGATGTATTACAACTATTTGATAAACTGAAAAGCAGCAAATCACCTGGACCAGAAGATATACATCCAAGGGTGTTGAAAGAACTGAAATATGAGATTGCAGACCTGCTATTAGTTATCTGTGAACTATCATTAAAATCTTCTGTAATACCTGAAGATTGGAGGATGGCGAACGTAACGCCAATTTTTAAAAAGGGTTCCAGGGGTGATCCGGGAAACTACAGACCGGTGAACCTGACGTCAGTACCAGAAAAAATGGTAGAAGCCATCATAAAGAATAAAATATCTGAACATGTAGATAGTCATGGCTTAATGGGAGACAGCCAACATGACTTTAGACAAGGAAGATCTTGTCTTAGTAATCTGTTATGTTTTTTGAAGGTGTGAATAAACAGGTGGACAAAGGTGATTCGGTTGACATAGTGTGTCTGGACTTTCAGAAAGCGTTTGACAAGGTCCCTCATCAGAGACGTTTGGCAAAACTAAAGAGTCATGGGATAGGAGGCAGTGTACTATTGTAGATCAGGAACTGGTTAAAAGATAGAAAGCAGAGGGTATGGCTAAATGGCCAATTTTCCCAATGGAGAAAGGTAAATAGTGGTGTATCCCAGGGATCTGTGCTGGGTCCGCTGCTGTTTGACATATGACCTGGAAAAGGGAATAACGAGTGAGGTTATCAAATTTGCAGATGACACAAAATTATTTAAAGCTGTTAAAACCCATGAGGATTGTGGAAAATTGCAAGAGGATCTTGATAAATTGGAAGACTGGGCATCAAAATGGCAGATGAAATTTAATGTGGACAAGTGCAAAGTTATGCACCTAGGAAAGAACAACCCAAACTATGGCTACACTATGCAAGGTTCCACATTAGGAAAAAGATTTAGGCATCATCATAGATAACATGTTAAAACCCTCGCTGGCCAAGAGAGCAAATAGAATGCTAGGTATTGGCGCTGGCGCTGGCCAAGAGAGCAAATAGAATGCTAGGTATTATAAGGAAAGGATATTATAATGCCTCTGTATCGTTCCATGGTGCGACCGCACCGTGAATATTGTGTGCAGTTCTGGTCGCAGTATCTTAAAAAGGATATTGCGTTATTAGAAAAGGTACAGAGAATAGTCACCAAAATGGTAAAGGGGATGGAAGGATACCCCTATGAAGAAAGGCTAAAAAGGTTAGGGCTCTTTAACCTGGAAAAGAGACGGCTGAGGGGAGATATGATAGAAGTCTAAAAATTGATGAACGGAGTGGAACGGGTAAACGTAGTTCGATTGTTTACGTTATCAGAATATAGAAAGACTAGGGGACATGCAATGAAGCTACAGGGTAAACTGTTTAAGACAAATAAGAGAAAATATTTTTTCACTCAAGGTGTAATCAAACTCTGGAATTTGTTACCGGAGGATGTAGCAAAGGCTGTTAGTGTAGCTGGGTTTAAAAAAGGTTTGGACAAGTTCCTGGAGGAAAGGTCCATAAACCATTATTAAAAAGGGACCCAGGATATCAATGCTTGACCCAATACAAGTGTTGTGGAACCTGTGTCTTTTGGGGAAACTGCTAGGGACATATGACCTAAATTGGCCACTGTTGGAAACAGGATACTGGGCTTGATTGACCTTGGCCTTACCCAGTATGGCATATCTTATGTTCTTATGTGGAATGTCCTCTTAAAGATCTTGAAAAACTGGATGTGCAAACAAGAAAACTCCTCCATGCTCATGGGTTAGTTTATAAGAAATGGGCCTATGATTATTGGTGTTTGTGATTGAGTGTCTTGCACGGAAAGCACCGGCCTCTGGTACTGAGATCTTTCTCTATATTAGAATATTTTGAATATGAATACAATATGAAGTTGGTTTGAAGAATTATACCACATTTGCAGATCAATTTGTTTTTTGTTTTATTTGACTGTTTCTTTGGAATCTTTTGGACTGTTTCAGCAGTGCCCGCAGTGGGTAACCCCTGAGGAACAGCACTATAGGTGACCAACTAGTCACTCGATGGTAGCACTGGCCTTGCTCCTGACTCACTAATCAATTTTAACCCTTCCTGTCCATAAACAGTTGTTTTCTTGTCAGGGCTGACTCTGTTTTCTACCTCTGTTTTTGACAACCATCTTTATATGAAATTGTAGGCTTTTTACCCATGCTTGCTCTTTGCAATTTTTTTTAATGCCCATGAGAACTTTTTTAATTCCCATACGTTGATTGCATGCATGTTAATTTGTACTTTAACAGGTATTAAATAGATTTTTTTGTGCATTCCTTCCAATTCACACATTTTTCTCTCCCCATCTCTCCATCAACTAAATCTATAAACAAGATTCACGAGGATAAATGCCCAAACCATTAAATACCTATTGTTTTACATAAATGTGTAGTACTGCTACAAATTTGAGTATCTGGCTAAATAATCGTTATTATTTCTTCTGCTCTTTGAGTTACTGAGGCATGTTGTCTCCTTTATTTAATCCTTGTGCATGGAAAGATATACTCCAGGGGCAGTGTTTGTTCTGAACACTTCTCAAACCACATTGTATTGTTATATTGAATTTTGTTCCCAGGAATATTGGGATTTATAGTGCTAAGTTCTTCGGCCCTGGAGCCTGTTATAGCCTGTGAGGAGCTTGGTTGATGTTAGCCTGCAGTGAGGTCAAGCTGTACCGGATACACATTTTCTAGAAATTCCAGTCCTTGTTATTCTTTATAGCAGTCAGAATTTATTTTTCTCATTATAGGAATATACATCGCCTTAGGATGTAAACGTAAAATGATAGAAATCGTGGCCCTGCAGGGGAGTCATAAAGAGCCGCCCAGACCATTAATCAGATAGCTCAGGGAATCTTGTATTTTGTATAACATAAAGCTTTGCTACTGTCCAGCAAGATTATTGAAGAGGAAGACGCCTGCATTACCAGGGCGTCCCAGGGTCAGTGGCAACACCCGTCAAACCTAAAGCAGGTTCCTGAGTGAAGCTCAGGAAGCCTGAAAATAGAAGAAAGTTTTTAGATTTATAAACTGGATCCTCTGAAGGTTTATGAAATAGACATTCAAATTAATTTGGCCTCTTTTCTGGCATAGATTTACCATATGAATTGTTGTTTATGATTAATGGAATTTGAATGATTAGTTATGGGACATTAGGTTGAAACATGAATTAAAATTGCTTAATAATGTGTATATGAATAGAGTTCTCAGGTTCCTTAGCCACGCCAATATTAATGAAAGGGGCTTTGCTGCTGAGACAGTGAGAGAAGTCTCAGCATGCTCGAGTAGGAATTAGAAGCAGAGCTGGTACCGGAACTCACAACAGATACTGGAGCCTGACCTGGAACCTAGAAGAGAAACACAACTCTGAGCTGGACTTGAAACTGGGTAGGAATGGTAGGTTGCGTTGTAACATAAACTTTGACTTGGAGCTGAAGCTGGAATCCTACACAGAAACCAGAGTTGGAGCCTGACACAAAACAGAAGCTCAGAGCAGTAACTGGATACAAAACTCAGAGCAGAGACTGGAGTTGAAAGCTGCAGTGGGAGTTTGAAGCTTGACAGATTGGAACCAAGCATGGACTGGAGTCAGAAGCTGGTAAGGGTGTGCAGCTTCTCCTCCCGCCCCCCCATCCCCCAAAAAAATGTTTGTTTCATTTAACTTTATATTTATTAATTTTTTAATTGCATTTTATTTCATTCCATATGCACATAAATTCATTTTTTACGTGCATAAAATCGACATACACATGGTGCCCGATTCCATTCCAGACGTCGATCCCCTCTATACGTCTGGTCTGAACCAGACATACAGAGGGGATCGCAATTCTGATCCCGCAGGGCATGTCTAGCCCCACGGGATCAGAATCACAAACAGTCCTGTACATGTACATGTACAGGACTGTCCCCGACTAACTCAGTCAAGGCTCTTTAATGGAGCTGTAGTGCCATGGCATCATGTTACCATGGCACCACAGTTCAATTGAAGAGCTGCGATGCCGGCTGCTGGAAATTAAAGCTAATTCCCCACAGCCCGGCCCCCAATCTGGTCTCCTATGGCCAGGGTCGGGTAGCGGGGAATGCCCTCCGGCCCCCCTGCCCCATCCGTGCCCTGGCATTTAAAAAATGACACATCCAGGGAAGTTATTCTACCTCGGAGGTGGAATAACTTTCCCACACGTCTCTGGCCCTGGATGTAAAGGGTCAACTTTAAAATTGGCCCTGTATGGCCTGGACTGGCAACTGTCCAGACTCCACCCAGACTCCTCCCCGAGCTGCCCCTTCCCTGCCCCCATCTAACTTCCCTGCACAACCATTGGGTCATCCATCCCCGCTATTTGTGGCACAGAATAACTCCCATGGAGGGTAATTTTATAACAAATCATCTAGTTTGTGGCATTTAAAGACATGTGGAGCCCCATTCCAGGATGGGGGCTTCTAGGCCGTCCAGACATCCCCAATGAAGATGGGGATCTTAGGACCTGATTCTGGTCCGCAGGAACAAAACGTTCCCATGGTTGCCAGAATCAGGCCCATGGATGGCCCATCATGCCCCTTCCGCCTGCGGGGACATCATCCTTGCAGGTGCCCCTGACATCCATGGCTCTGGCCCCCAATATCCCCACCGCCTGACCCACAATATCCCCATGCCCGATCATCCACAAAATCCTGCTTATACCACCTTTGAGGTGGGATAAGCACCATGTCCCCATGGGCCTGGCAGGATGTACAGGGGCCGAGACCTGAATCAACCCTGTACGTAGTGCTGGTCTGGCCTGCCCCTCTCCCGCCCCCGCTGGCTCTTCCCGTACTGATGCACAGAATGTACAGGGAGAGCCGGAGGGTGAATAGGCCCAGAATGCCTTGTGCGGCTTCATGTCCCGCTGGGATGTGCAGCTCTGCAACCCGCGTTTGAGAATGACCTATATAGGCTTAGAAATCATAGCTAAAGTGCAGCCAAGTAGGTTTATGCCAGTTTGGAAGCAGGTGTAATTGTACGTGACTATAGTACATGCATTCATGCCTATTTTATACAGTATACTAAATGTACTTCATGACAGCGCCTATGCTGTTCCCCCTTCCCCCCCCCCCCGAGAATGCCTACATTTAGATCACATACAAGTACACGACTTCTTGTTACAGTATGCCCTTGTATACCATGGAATCATTTTATAAAAGTCTCTTTATGCATGAAGAAATGCAGAGAATTTCTATACAGAAAGACACAACAAAGTAGCATGCCTCATCCATTGGAAACTCTGTAAAGCTACAACCTCTCTGTGCCTGAAAGGTACTGGTATCATGACCCTAAGAGAATTACAGAGAATGAAGAGGTTATGATCACCTGGGACATTCCCATTCCAATGGATAAGAAATTGGATGCAAGGAAACTCGACATAGTGGTAAAGGAGAAAACACCAGAACAACATTGATAATAGAGGTGTCAGTTCTGAGTGATTATTCTGTGAATCACATAGAGAAGCAGAGGATCCTGAAGTACCAAGAAATGCAGTTAAAGACCAAGAAAATGGGGCAGAAAGATACAGAAATATTTCTCATTGTACTGGGGGCCACAGGCTTGATAAAGAAGAATTTCCAAGCATGCCTTGACAAACTACCCATACATTTTATATCTTACGAACTCCAGAAGGAAGCTCTCTTTGGCAAGATGCAAATATTACGCTGAGCATTAGCAGTAAATTTGAGAGACTGAGATCATACGCCATATGTCCTGGCTTAGAAGTGAGGTTCATGACTCTCATGGTATGTGCAAAACTAATTCTTCTACAAAAAGCCCTAGATTCTACCTAAAGCCTTCCCATAAGGCACTAACATATCAAAAAAAACTTTATCAACACTCTCCTATGAAAAACTATACAGCCTTCTATAATCTACTATAAAAGGAGAAAAATTACCTCAGGTTTTACTTCTCTGTCCCTCTATGTGGCGAAATTCATCACCATAGGGGATCGCAAAGGTGTAACATCACAGGTCCAACCACTCCCTTCCATTTTATAACTCAAAATCTCTATCAATATTAAAAAAAGTACTTTTCCAATAAAGCTTACCAATATTTATCTGCACATATAATCAACATTCTCTGCCCACATTCATATACTTCTTAACACATGAATGTGAGCAGACGATGTTGATTATATGTGCAGGAGCACTGAAGTAGATTTCTGTGGATACTCTTTGCAGATAAGTATTGGCATATGCCTAGATGGTGATAAAGTTTTGGTAATTTATAGACCCATTTGGCTTTGTTTTGCAGGAGTACTGGAGAATATTAAACTTGAGTATGAGATAAGAAGAAATGAGTTGAAAAATTTTATAAGGTGTTTAAAATAAATATAAATTAAAAATTAATGTAAGCTTTATTGGAAAAGTACCTTTTTAATATTGGAAGAGATTTTGAGTTATAAAATGGAAGGGAGTGGTTGGACCTGTGATGTTACACCTTTGCAATCCCCTATGGTGATGAATTTCGCCAGATAGAGGGACAGAGAAGTAAAACCTGAGGTCATTTTTCTCCCTTTATAGTAGATTATAGAAGGCTGTATAGTTTTTCATAGGAGAGTGTTGATAAATTTTTTTTGGACATCTATTAGTGCTTTATGGGAAGGTTTTAGGTAGATTCAAGGGTTTTTTTGTAGAAGAATCTGTATTTTCCCTTGGTGCAGAGGTTAGTTTAAATTGATGAATGTGCAAAACTAACCCATCTGGAGAAACTGCCCCGAGACAAACCAAATTTATGTACATTAAGATTAGGATTTATTCCCTTGATGTACTACTAATAATCTGAAGACATACCCCATAAATGAAACAAAAGAAATAGATACCCATCCTTAGCAAGTTGAACAAGAACTGAAACTAGACCTTGGGTAGAGAGAGACTGGAGCCAGAAAAGGAGCATGAAGCTGCAGCCGGGATTTAGGGTAAGAAGCAGACAAGAAAGATCCCGCCTCACCAAAGAACTGGAATAATCTTTTGGTTGCTCTGCATGGATTTCAGTTACTACAACCCACTTTTAGCCTGGCTTTACATACAGCTATGGAAAGTACTATTTTCTCAACAAAATACTATCACCCTCTACCTATATGACAGAGACCGCATAAGGTTACTTTCCTCTCAATCTCTTTTCAACCTACCCAAAGAGACCTACACAGCCAGCTGCCTCCAAAACAGAAGAAATTTAAAAAAATCCTGCTCTGAATCTTATCAAGATGCAGTACTTGATTAATCCTTTTAGTCCTCCCAAGAAGGGCTGATCAAGCAAAACTGAACCAAACTTAATTATTTATTATTTATTTTATTTATATTCTCTTATATACCGCGCTATTCTGCATCAGTGCGGTTTACATTGAACAAACTGAAATTACATTGAACAGGGCATTATAACTTGGAGATAACTATTTTACAGGGAACATACGCTATGGAGGGTTAAGTGGCTTGCCCAAGACCACAAGGAGCACCTGTGGGACTAGAAATTAAACTCTTAGTTCTTCCAGGAGGGTCTGACACCCACTAGTAACTTTCTAGTCAATATTCAAAGGAAATTATCTGGATAATGGTATATATTATCTGGAAAACTCCCTCAGGCAGCAAAATACATGGATTTTAAGTTATATTATATCGATAGTGCTAAAGAAAATCCTTCTAGACCACGTCAGCATTATCTGTACAGTGCCAGGGTATGCATGGGTGAAATGCTGAGTTATCTGGATAGCAACATTATTCAGCCCGTTATCAGGAAGCCTTGTCTGTTAGACAGGTTTACACTTAGACCTCTCCAGCAAAACATTTTTTTTAATATAGAGTCTGAGGGTATGCAGTCCTGAGGGTATGCTTATAGATCTGAAGACAACTCTGATCAGGAAACATCTACTGGTCTCCTCTCAGAACCCTCTCCTTCACAGAAAAGGAGAAAGTCTCTACTGAAGGACCTCTCCGCCAGTTTTGTCAGGTAAAGACAGTAGATATTGGACATCAACTAATTTCTTGATCCCCCTCTGGAAGCCATGACAATGCTCAATCATGGTATTCTTCAGGATGCTGAAAAGATTATATGGGAGATCCCCTGCTCCATGTAACCAACTAACAAGAAGGTTGAGTCTATGCACAGAGCCCAGAAGGCTCCCAGATTTGAGAAGCAGCAGTTACCACACTAGTCACTTGTCAAATCCATTATCAAGGAAGCCAAGCAGACAAAGACCAACTCCTCAATACTCTTTGGGAGGAAAGCTCATACCCTAAATCTTCTTGGAAAGAAAATTAACCAGACTGCTAGGTTCATCTTCTGCATAGCTTTTTACATAGAAACATAGAAACACGATGGCAGAAAAAGACAAAATGGTCTATCTAATCTGCCTTTCCTTATCAACTGCTACAATAGTCCCCTTTTTTCCTTAGCAGATCCTCTGTGTTTGTCCCATGCCTTTTTGAATTCAGATACTGTTGTCATCTCTACCACCTCCACTGGGAGACCAGTCCAACACATCTACCACTCTATCCATAAAGAAATATTTCCGCATATCACTCCTGAATCTATCCCCTTTCACCCTCATCTTATGTCCCCTCGTGGCAGAGCTTGCTTTCAAATGAAAGAGGCTCTCCTCCTGTGCATTTATGCCATGGAGGTATTAAAACATCTCTATCATATCTTCTCTATCTCACCTTTCCTCTAAAGTATACATATTAAGGTCCTTAAGTCTGTCCTCATATGCTTCATAATGAAGATCACTAACCATTTTAGTAGACACCCTCTGCACCAACTCCAACCTGTTTTTATCCTTTTGAAAGTATGGTCTCCAGAATTGCACACAATACTCCAAATGAAGTCACACCAAAGACTTATACAGAGGCACTATCACCTCATTGTTTCTGCTGGCTATTCCTCTCACTATGCAACCAAATATCATTCTAGCTTTCACCATCACCTCTTCTACCTGTTTAGCTACCTTAAGATCGTCAGACACAATCACGCCCATGTCCCGCTCTTCTTTTGTGTACAGAAGTACTTCAGCCCCTTGGAATTTTGCAGCCCAAATGCATGACCCTACAATTTTAGCATTAAATCTCAACTGTCAAATTCTTGACCATTCTTCAAGCTTAGCTAGATCCCTCCTCATGTTATCTACTCCTTCCTGGGTGTCTACTCTATTGCAGATTTTGGTATCATCTGCAAAGAGGCAAATCTTACCCAACAGTCCTTCCGCAATATCACTAACAAAAATCTTAAAAAAGAATTGAACCAAGGACAGATCCCTGAGGCATACCAGTTCTTCATGGACCTGTAGAAGCAAAACAGTCTGAAGAAGGTATGTCTTTCAGAGTTTGTTCCTCAAGAGAAACTTGATAACCTTAGGTCAGTACTGAATGAGCAAAAGAAGTGCAGAAAATGCATTGTCCAGTTGGCATATATTTTCAAAATGGTATCAAGAGCTTTTGCCTTGGATTTCGATGCCTGCTGACTTTTAGGGCTCCAAACATTGAACCTCAATGTGATGTGCAGGAAAAGCTCACTGACATGTCCTGCAAGGGAGATATTCTCTTCTGAGAAAAAATTAAAGAAGCGGTGGATCCGATTAAAGATGAGTGAACTCACTTCAGACCCTCTCTCCAGCCACTTCTGACTCAATCTCTACTTTATTCAGTAGGTGCTACTGAGGCACCAAAAAGACACTTTTATCCACCAAAGAGAATTACCCTCTGCCCCCTTGATCCTATCAGTATTGAGACTGCATGCTCTTTCTAACTATAGCATGGGATAGGGTTTTGAGGGGATCCAGGTAGACATAGCCAGTGTTCTGATCTTTGTTCCAGAGAACCTTCCAGTTGAGGTAAGTTAAGATTTACATGAATTCTCTATGTGATATAAGCTTCCTTTATATCCAGGAAGCATAGCCACTCTCTGTTTTGCAGAAAGGGGATTAAGTGTGCAGCAAAATCATCCTGAAGTTTTCTTTTATGAGACATTTGCTCAGGACCCTTAGATCTGGGATGGGACAGAATCCTCCTATTTTCTATAAGATCAGAAAATACTTATAAAATCCCAGCTGTCTTTCTTCTGGAGGAACTGGTTGTGATTGCCTTGGTCTCCCTAATGCTGGGAGTTTGACCAAGATACTCTCTGTGTTCAATCTGGTGCAGTTTTCAGTGCTGAGAACACAAAGGTCAGAGGATATACCTGGGCCTCTTAGTATTTGAAAATTTATTCCTTTCTTAAATCCCCACAAGAATGCTATGTTTAGTATAGCATGGTCGTCTGCAGACTTTACCCCTACCTGCTATTAAAGTAGCAGCAAAATATTGGTCAACTTTTTCTATCGAAGGACCTAAAGGTTGGAATCATGTTATCCATGTGTGAGGACTGATATCTTGCTGTCTCTGGAAGACACCTGTTACAGATAAGCAACTTGCTTTTTCAAAGAGGATTCACTCTCTATAGAAAAATAAAGACACATTATCCATTAGAAACACTGTTAACCCTTTCCAGCTCAGCTTATACCCAGTGTAGCCTTAGCTCTCACCAAATTTAGCCACAAGAACCACAACAAAGTAAGCAGAAATGTGAAGACACTTACAGGTCTCAAACCATCCTCAAACTCAGCTTTCTGAGAATGGAAATTAATACATCATTGTTTTCCTGTACTATGTGTGTTTGGCTTATGCCCCGACAGTAGAGTCTGGATTCTGTAATGATATTTGTGCCCAGACATCCTGAGATCTTGATGGCTGACTGAAGCCTGTCTCTGGACGCTCCAAGACATAAAAAATTGGATTCAGAAGCCTATTTTTGTTCCCAGAAAGTGTGCTCTATGAGTGATTATGCTGTCTTTATAAATGAAGCATCCTGTGAAGCTGTTGACATAAAAAGCAATGTGACTTTCTGAGGAGAGGATGCCAGCCTGGGATCAAGAGGCAACACACGTGGTTTCAGATAGTTAGCAGCGCATTCAGAAGCTTGCGCTGCTGTATTTTGCATGGTGGTGGTATGCATGTAGAGGTTCCAAATTACAATGAGCCTGATATGAAACCAGATAACCATGTTAATCGTGCTGAATGGGATACTGAGTATCTGCAGGTGCTGCATGCCCGAAGCTATCTGGCTGACATGGAACGTCAATACTGGAGAACGAATATTGCCCCAGCATTGAATATCCAGGTCTAAGGTACAGAGGTGGCAGCTAGCTGCATTACACCAGCTATCCGCTGACATGGAATATCGGGCCCAATGACAATATTTATAGGTGAGTAATTGAAGGCCTTGAGCTCAGCAGTTCTTCACTATTCCATGAATCTACCACTCTGCTGCATAGAAACAGAAACATAGAAACATGACGGCAGAAAAAGATCATATGGCCTATCTAATCTGCCCTTACATATCAACTACAATAGTCCCTTTTTCCCTTTAGAGATCTTCTGTGTTTGTCCCATGCTTTCTTGAATTCAGATACTGCCTTCGTCTCTATTATGTCCACTAGGAGACTATTCCATGCATCTACCACTCTTTCCATAAAGAAATATTTCTGCATATTACTCCTGAGTCTATCCCCTTTCACCTTCATCCTATGTCCCCCTCATAGCAGAGCTTGCTTTCAATCAAAAGAGGCTCTCCTCCTGTGCATTTATGCCACGGAGGTATTTAAACATCTCTATCATATCTCCTCTATCCCACCTTCCCTCTAACATATACATATTAAGATTTTTAAATCTGTCCCCATATGCTTTATAACAAAGACTACTAACTATTTTAGTAGCCACCCTCTGCACTGGCTCCATCCTGTTTGTATCTTTTTGAAGGTGTGATCCCCAAAATTCCCCAAATGAGGTCGCACCACAGATTTATACAGAGGCACTATCAACTCCTTTTTTCTGCTGGCCATTCTTCTCCCTATACACACAAGCATTCTTCTAGTTTTCACCATCGCCTTTTCTACCTGTTTAGCCACTTTAAGATCAAGAGAAACAGTCATGCTCCGGTACTGCTCCCTTGGATTTTTGCAGTCCAAATATATGACCCTGCATTTTTTAGCATTAAATCTCAACTGCCAAATTCTCAACCATTCTTCAAGCTTAGCTAGATCCCTCCTCATATTATCTACTCCTTTCTGGATGTCTACTCTATTGCAGATTTTGGTATCATCTGCAGAGGCAAACCTTACCCAACAGCCCTTCCGCAATATCACTAACAAAGATGTTAAAAAGAAGCATACCAAGGACAGATCCCTGCAGCACACCACTGTGACATCCTTCTCCTCAGAGTGAGCTCCATTTACCTGTACCCTTTGTCGCCTCCCAGTCAACCAATTTCTAACCCAGTCAGTCACTTTAGGGTCCATCCCTAGAGTGCTCAGTCTGCTCATACGTTACCTGTGTGGAATGGTATCAAAGGCTTTACTGAAATCTAAGTACAGCACATCTAGGGCTGTCGCTCAGTCCAACTCCCTGGTCACCTAGTCAAAGAAATCAATTAGAGGATTCATATCCAAAAAGGAAAAATGAGGGGAAAAGACAGTATAATCAGGGCTATAATATATGTCTTTAAGTGTAGGGAAGTACTTGGAAGCAGGGACAGCCTCATGCATGTGTGAGCATGTTGTTGGCACAGCACCCCACTGAACAGGAGATTCTACGTCAAGTTCATGCTGCAGCCACGTAGTACCTTTGCCCAGTGCTGACTTACTGCCGCTGCCGACCCAGCCCAAGCTCCAGCCTCTGCCGCAGCTCCACACATACGTGCTGCCAATTTGCCCTGAGTCTTCTGAACATCCCATACATGCTATCGCAGACTCGCAGCAGAGTGAGAAGAACTAGCAAGACTCCTACCATCCACGTCCATGGCTCCATTGCCCAAGACAGACAGATGTCTTGCTCAGCCCGCCACTCCCTCTGCTGCTATTCTGCCTTGGCCTCATAGTACACTCTGCACAGTAAGTTTTTAAGAACGTAAAGAGGGGAGTCAGAGATGGGGAGGAGGGGAGGAAAGGGAGCAAGGCACAGAGAGAGAGACAGAAGATATTCCGAACACAATCATAGGGGCAAAGAGAGGGAGAGAGGATGTATCCTGACCTGGGCACAATGGGGGCAAACAGAGAGACAGAAGAAATATGCTGGGGGCAAAGAAAGGGGATATTTTTGGCCTGATGGGACCAGAGACATTGAGAGGATATGCCAGGCACAATAGGGGCAGAGACAGAGAAGGGGGGGGGTATATGCAGGGCAGGATGGGGTAGACAAAGGGGGGGGGGATATGCTGGACATGATGGAGCAGAAGGAGAGAGACACAGAGGGGATATGCTGTGCATGATGGGGTCAAACAGAGGGGATATTTTTGGAATGATGGGGGCAGAAAGATTGAGGGGATATGCCAGGCATAATGAGGGCAGAGAGAGGAATAGAGGGGATAGGCTGAGCATGGTGGGAATACAGAAAAAGGCAGAGGTTAAGGTCATAGGAAAAGAGAGAGGGGGCGATGGAGACAGGGGCATACAAAGATGGAGGGAAGATGCTGCTTACAGTAGAGAGGGCATCGAGCTACAGAGGGGAGATACTGGACTTGACAAGAAATAGGGAGATGGCATAGAGATGCTAGACATAGGAGAAAATAGGGAGAAGGGTGGGAAATGCTGAACACAGGAAGATAGGGAAAGAGGAGGTTTTGGATATGGAGAGATGATGATGAATGGAGAGAGAGAGAGGGGGAGGATATTGGATGGGGAGAAGTTGAACAGTGGGGATAGAGGGAAGGAGAGATTCTGGAGACCGCAAGAAAGAGAGAAGGTGGAGAATTAGTGATAGACTAGGGAATAAGAGACTGAGGAAAGAGAGAGATGGAAAATGGAAGGGCTGAGGTCAAGACTGAAGAATAGTACATTGAGGACAAGATTGTAAGAAGAAGGAGAAAAATCTGAGTTCATAGAGAGATGAAAAAAATGCATGTAAGAAAGCTGGAAAAAAAAATCAATGTCAGAAATGGATATAGAGAGAAGTACCAGATGGACTTGAGTCCCTGGACAGAGTTAAGAGAAAATGCAGGAAAGTAGAAACCAGAGACTGAAACCAGCACATTTAGAAAAATAAAATGGCCAGGCAAACATAGAAAAAAAGTATTTTATTTTTAATTTAGTGATTGAAATATGTCAGTTTTTGTAATTTACATGTTCTTTCTTTATATGTATCTTTCTATTTCCCTGGTGTTGCACTACATGCTGAGTGTGCAGATATTTATAATGGTTTGTTTTTGCGGGTGTGTGAAAGTAGTTTCAGTTCATTTTGATTCATGATTCATGATTTTTTTTTATTTTTGAATAACTTTATTTAACACTTAAACAAATATACAGGGAATATTGGATTTACCATCATATTTTCAACAGCAGTAGCATTGTAGGTAATTACATCTTGTATATCAGAAATCAACAGTGTGCTCCGCCATTAGAGGACTCCCTTGGTCTTCTCATTATGCCACAACTCTTCTATACTATCCCCCTATTTTTCTCCCCTTTCCTCCCGCCCCCCTTGCAGTTGGAACTTAAGCCAAAACTGTTTATAGCGAACCCATCGTGATGCAATCTCATGTTTATATACATATGGAGTCATTCCGAGGAACAAATGGGCCCTTTCCCGATTCCATCTACCCTCCCCACACGTTGTACGGGGAAGGTAGATGGGGTGGGAAAGGGGTAGATCGGGGGCAGCATTAGGGTGGGCAGAGGGCAGTCATCGGTCTTGGACGTACAGGTCCGATTCCAATGTCAGCCCTGTACGTCTAGGGCCGGTGGCTTGAACGGGGAACTTATTCCACCTCAGAGGTGGAATAAGTTCCACTAGTCGGTGGGGGATGGAGGGCCCGGGGTGCAGAAAGGGCAGGGGGAGCAGAGGACATTCCCCGCAGCCTGACCTGGCCTTAGGAGGCCAGATTGGGGATTGGGCTGTAGGGAAAGCACCTTTGCAGCCGGCAGCTGGGGATCACGGCTTTTCAATGGAGCCACGGTGCCATGGCAACTGGACTCCATGACGCGATGGCTCCATTGAAGACTGCTATTTGCACCAATGCCACCTGCCCATAAAAGGAGAGCGAAAGCTCCCTCCAGCAATCACACAAATGTTTTAATTGCTGATTACCATCGCCTCCTGCTCTAGACAGCGACAATGGTGGAAAAGTGTCACCGCCTGAACCAGATGACTTACCGCGCTTTGTCCTTTCACAAAGCCCACCTCGTCCATATGAACCAGTTTAGGGACCACCTGTCACAGTCGTCAAGCCAGGACAGCCACTAGGAGTTTAATGTCCTGGTTGAGTAAGGAGATTAGTCGGTAGGCCCCCACTTGTTCCAAGTCCTTGCCAGGTTTTTTTAACAGAATCACAGTTGCTTGATTTGCTCTGGCAGCGAAGCACCCTTTTCGCCATGCCTCCTCTCCCATATTCCACATCGCAGGGGCTATCACTGCTCCCAGGATTCTATAGAATTCTGGGCCCATCTTTACCGGCTGCAAGTTATTAATGCAGATGAGGACTTTCCCAGTTGAGATAGGGTGGTTTAGCGCCTCCCTCTCTGTTTCGCTGAGCGTAGGTATGGGGAGATCACGAAAGAATTTCTCCTGGGCATCTTCGTTCAAGGTCTCCTTCTGGTAAAGGGAGTGAAAGAACTCCCAGAATTTCCGGGCAATCGCTTGGGTTCCCACCACCGGGTTACCATTGCTGTCGTGGATTTTAGTTACCATACGCCTAACCCGAGAGGGTCTGACAAGGTTTGCCAGCAGCTTTCCCGTTTTGTCACCCCACCAATGTAGTTTGTACTTATATAAACAAATACTTTTCAGCGCCTACTGCTGCAAGTTAGCATTAACCTTATTGCGCTGTTCTTGTAGCAGGGCATATTGCGTCGCTGTCTTTGTGTTGATATATTGCATGTGGCGACATCGGAGGTCCTGCAGTTCCTACGGGAGTTGACAGTTCTGCTATTTCCATTTATAGCTCATGTAGCTTATTATATGACCCCTCAATACCGCCTTTGCGGCTTCCCAGTAGGTGCCCAGCCCTCTCTCTCCTCCTTTATTTTCCACCTCATATTCTTGCCATCATTGGCGAAGAAACTGACAGAACTCTGCATCTTGGCTCCACACTGGGTTCAATCTCCAGATCTTATCCCCTGGTTTGTAGGGTTCTTTATGTCTACTTGGACTGCCGCGTGTTCAGAGACCAGGCAGGGTTGGATATCGCTATCCAGTATCTTCCCGAAGAGATGCTCTGAGAGTAGTATATAGTCGATGCACGCTTGTGAATTGTGGGGACCGGAATAGTGAGTATATTCCAGGGTCAGGGGGTGGAGTATATGCCATCCATCTATTAGCTCTAGCTCTTGGGTGAGGAAGTTAATTCCCCTTGCTTGATACCCACATGGCCCCTGTTTTGATGGATGACGTCCAGCATTGGGTCTGTCACTATATTGAAGCCTCCCCCAATTATCAGGGAGTAGTCGGACTGGTCTGCCAGCTTTGCTATCCGATCTGCAAAAAAGTAGTGCCAGTACACATTTGGCACATAGATACTGCACAGTACCACTTTGACTCCTTGTAGGACACCCCATACCAGTAGATATCACCCCTACTCATCTCAAATTACCCAGTAGGTTTTCCAGCAAAATAGCTTGGTTGTGTACGCTGCTGAGTTAACTTCTCGCACCCAATCCCTTGTTAGTTTAGCATGTTCTTTATCGGTCAAATGAGTCTCCTGCAAAAGTGCCTTTTGATTGGTGAATTGAAGCTCCCAATATTCAGGGTGATCACACAAATCTTATCTAGTCTCAAAACATAACCCCAATTGCCTAACTTCTTTCGCTCTCCGGGGCCTCCCAGCCGAACCCCGGCAAAGTTCTTTTTCCCCACAGGTTTTTGCTGCGCCCTGCTTGCAATGTTTGGCTCAAGTCCCGGTTACTTACTCTATTTCGCTGCCCACCCTGACCTCCCCCTCCCTTCTGGTTTGTTCTCTCCCTCCCCCTTAACTGATAATCCCCTTTTCTTGCCCTCCCCCTTTCATTCATCCAAATACCCCACAGCCACTCCGTCCTTCGATTAACCATGCACAACATTCTCTATCCTCCTGGCTCTCTCCTTCCTCCCTAACTAGCTCCTCCCTAGATTTGCCCACTCTGGCTCCCCCATCCTTTCTACATTCCCTACCCTTCCAGACCTCATCCTGAGTTCTTTACCCCCCCCCCCCGTCCCATTTCCAAACAATATAAATTTTTTCGTTTAAGCCTGTCCATACTTGCGCAGTAGACTGTGAATTGGCTCCCTGGAAGCCTGTTACAGCCCCCGATGCTAGTGCATTCTGTCCAGTTAGTTTGCATTCTGTTGCTTGCCATGCTCTCATTTAGGCACCTGGCATTAGCAGTTGTTCAGTCTTGGACATAGTCTTGTCCACTGAAATGCTGTTTGTGTCCTTAGGTGCTCCCCTTAGGTTGAAGCCTCATTGGCTGGATCCTTTTCAGCAACAATTGGCAGTTTATCGTTTGTTAGGCCATGATAGGCTATGTGGTCTTTTTCTGTCATCATATTTCTATGTTTCTATGTTTCTATCCATGGACAATACAATAGTACATCATGATAGGGAGTCATATAGACAAGTAAAGTAGCATATAGTGTCAGCTTGCAGCTCCTGCCCTGCGTTGGTCAGATTGTCCCCCAAGTTGCCGTCCTATCCTCCCACTGCTGCCTACTTCTCCTCTCTCGTTGTATCTCCATTGCATTCCAGAAACTTTCCTTCTTCCTCCACACTGTGTAGGTAAAGCATGGTTCCTCCCTGCATGATCTTTAGTTTGTGTGGAAACATCAAGAAGAATTTTATCCCCCACTGGTACAAGGCTGTGCAAACCGGCAAAAATGATTTTCTTCTCAGGGTTACCGGCGTAGAATAATCATTAAATAACAGCAGCCGGTGGTTCTCACACATTAATGACTTATTTTGCCGGTATGCACACAAAACGGCTTCTTTTTCTGTCCATATCAAGTACCTTGCTATGGCTGGCCAGGGCCATGCTCCATCGTCCCACTTTGGCCCGATTCTATGCGCCCACTCGCACTTCCATGCTGCCCACTCTCTTTGAAGTCCCAGTGCATTTGGGAGCCATTTCTCAAAGAAGTTGTAGAGTTGCACATCTGTCAGCACTTCAAGCAAGCCTACCACTTGCAAATTATTGTGCCGTGCTCAGCTCTCCTGGTCTTCAGGCTGTTCAATCATCCGTTTTTGCTCCTTCTCCAACTGCTCGACTCGTCCTGCCATCTGCTCCATGGTGATTTCTGGCACTGCTACCCATTGTTCTATCTCTGTTAATCAGGTAAGCTGGGCCTCGAAATGGTCTTTGATGTCATCAACCGTCGATTGCAACTTGTTGAGGAGATCTTCTAAGGCTGCAAATATCACCTTTGAGATCTCCGCTGCCAGGTCTCCCGCGGCCAGGGGAGTTTGTTTGGTGGGTTCAGCAGTCATTTTCTGTACCTGTTTGGGAAGCTGAGTAGGCTGTGTTTTCAGCGAGTGCCTTGGCATTCCCCATTGGCCCTGCACCAGTCCTGCAGCTTTCGGGATAGCTGTGGACTATCTTCCTATCACTCTTAGGATGTGGTGTTGCCGTACTGCTGACGTTTTGCTGATTTTTGGGGCTTTAGACTGGAGCCCTACTTGGTCACATCTTCCCTGTCAGCCTGCATCAAATGACCTCCCTTGATTCATGATTGTTCATATGTTTATTTTATTGAAATGCCTGTTTTAATAAATTGTGAATATATGTTTGGAAGCTTCCTAAGATTTTAGATAGGCAGTATTTAAATTTTAAAATAAACACAATTAAGTTTATGCAAATAAGGCCCAACAGATATGTAATTACTTATGCAGATAAGACCCCACAATGAATCTCTGCACATGGCCCTGCTTGGAAGCTGCATAGACCTCCCTACAGAAACTACTGACACCGCAACTCTTAAAGCACTATTTTTAGTGTGTATTATGCATTAGCAGAAGCTTGTGTTTGGCTTGTCCAACTGTCCATCTGTGACATGACATCACAGAGAAAAGTGGTTGTAGCAGACAAACTAAGCACTAGAGCATCTCAGTGGCTGGAGCTGAATGTCTGGCAGGGCTCACTAGGCCCCACCAGCTAATGCAAAAGAGGAGCGAATAGTGGAGGGGCGATGAGAGTGTGAGGGGGAAAGAGTGCAGGGTGGGGGAGTAGAACGAAGAGCATGAAACCAGGTGTAACACACATACATATAGACCTCAAACAATAGTAAAACACACACCAATGGCTCTTGTAACACACACACTGGCACATTTGTACCCAGAACAACAGTAAAGCACTATCAGATATGCACACACATCTGCAGTTCCTGTAGCACATGCTATCACAAATATATACATTTGGAACAACTGTAACACACTTGAAAACCTGCAATCTTTTCATTAAAAACACTCTATGTTGCCTTGTAATTCTATGCTTGTTTGAATTTTGATTGCAAATTGTTCTATTTGCAGCTACCCCAAATATTTTGGTACTGCTGCCAGTTTTGTTGAATCGGGCCCACAGTGTTTCAGCATCCAGCATCTCAGTCTGATGTCTCATTTGTGCTTGCTTTATCGGCGATCTGAGCTGAGGAAGAGTTTCTTTTAGAAAAGGTTAGCTCTAGAGAATCCTCCTGAAAACATTTAAAAAGAAATGAAACGTCCTTATTCCTTAATGACCCCTCAAAGAAAAAATCATGATAGCCCTAAGCCTTATCCCGACCCTCCTCACTGCTTCCTCTCCCTTTTCATCATTTCTTTCTTTTATTTTCATTGTTTATCCTAATTGTCTTCCTTTCAAATTCATTTTCCGTTTCAGAAATTACCAAGACGGAGAAAGTGTAGGATGAGTGATGGAATTTAACAGTGAGCAAGATGCAGTTAGCATTGCTCCATTTCTTGAGTCATTCAGCCAAATAAGTGCTCCGGTCTTATGTTTTCATTTAGCATAATCTGCATTGTGATGGCAGCAATGGCTCCCAGTAATTTAAGCCTCAAAAAACATAATCATTTGTGGAAAACTGGTGATGCCATGTGTAGCTCCCCCCCCCCCCCACCCCCACCATGTGTGCATGTTAGCTAGGAATGCTCACTGGAATCTAGGTCTCTGTTTCAGAGGTTCCAGGCAAAATCTGACATGAATTCTGTGATGGGGGAAGGCATAATCCACTTCAAGGCTCATGAAATACTAGCCAAGTTATAGGAGACCCTTCAGTCTAGTGTTGATGTTCCAAAATGAAATAGTTCACTGAATAAACCTCCAATGTAAACAGGCAAATGGTAGAAGTTTCAGACAGCTACACAGTCTTAAGACAAACCATTTTATTTGCTGTATATATTTGTTTAAGGGTGGCATTTGCCCTAGTTACCTGTGTAAATGCCATATCCAGGATTTTCGAAGGGCACCTACACGGGTAGTGTCCTTCGAAAATCCCGTATAAGTCCCTAACGCGCCCGAATGCTATGCGGTTAGCATTGAGGTGTGTTAGGGGCGTTTTTGGGGCAGAGCAGGGGTAGGGGAAAGGGCTAATTGGGTAGCATCAATTTTTGATGCTACCTGCTTAGCCCTCTGCGTCTTAAAGATAGGTGAGGTTTTTCCTCCTCTCTTTGGGGCGCAGGGGGGCTAAGCGGGTAGCATTGAAAATCGGTGCTACCCGGCTAGCTCCTGCGGCTTCTGGGTTGTGCGGCTAGACCCAGATTTTCAATGCCAGGGCCGCATATGAACCCCAGCATTGAAAATTCAGGTTCGGGCAGGCTATGCGCATAGCACCGCTCAGATAAAAATAGGACCCTAAATGTATATGTTACACTGCTGTCTTAAGCTCTGACTGACTTACCATAAAACGACACAGATCAAGGGTTAGATTCTTCTTCTCTTGCACCTCTGGAACACCCTCCATCCCTTACTGTGGAATTTAGGCTTCCTCCAGATCTTTTCTGGACTCCACGGGACCCACTTAGAACATTCCTCTGCACACCTTTTTTCCTCTGGAATCCACTGGACTCCAGGCTCAGACATCAGGTGGTTGATGTCATCCTTTTTCTTCCTTCTCCACTCAAGAAAACTGCTCAGCTTGCTGCTTCTCTGGACTTTCAGAAACACTCATCTGTGTGTTCTGGGCATACCTCGTAGGACACCAGGTAGAGGAAACAGTTTCTCTCCTCTCCAGCAACTAGCTCCAATTAGGGACTCAAAATTTCGCCTTTCTTTTGCAGGGACTTAGCCACAAAACAATTCTATGGCAGGTCCAGCGTTAACATGGGGGCAATAAGCTTTCCCCCCTTCAGCAGCAGGAGCCTGTCACATTGCAATCCTTCCCCTGATTTGCAACCAGCCTGGTACACATATTAAAACCTTGCAGATAACACGTCTTACAAGATCATGAATGAGACTTGTGTGCTGTACTGGCTGCAAATCAGTCGAAAGCCATGAGAAATGTAAGTGCCTGAAGCAAAAGTGGAGGGACTTGGGCCTCCCTAGGCCCACCCATAGCTACACCCTTGCTTTTTCCCCAGTCTAGGAACCTTCAGGGATCTCCCAGGGGCAAGACTCTCCCTTGTTCCATCCCTGTTTCCTCAAGACCAACTCCTTCTTCCAGAACACACTTCCTTAATTTCCTTATGGACAACTTCCCAATTCATGTGGACTGTACTAATATTTTCACTTCTGTGAGGGAGTAACATAGTGAATGGTCAGTCCTTTCTTCTCTCACTCAACTTCATTCATATGCTGTTTGTTGGGAGGTGCACAGATTCAGTGTAGAGAGCAATGCCCCTTCACACATGTTATATGCCTTATCCTTAATGTTTTCATTTTATTTGCAGATATTAAGACACTGAGAATCAAGAGGAATTTGATTTTTAGGAGATGCTGATGCACGCAGTGCCTGACAGATTATGAAAGTAAGGCAACATTGAATAACCTCCTTCCAATAGGCAAATGATGTTGTTAATGAGGTCACAGCACCTGAGGCCAGTACTGTAAATTTAATGCAACCATACTAGGAATTTACTTCAGGATGCTGGAACAGAAAATAGTCTGATTTCAAAACAACATTCCTGGAAAATGAACAGGACAGGCACAGTGGTACCAGCCTCCAATTTTGATCTCATGACCATCATCAACCAAAAACCAATCCATTAACACAAATACATAACACTCACATATTTCTTCCAAAGCCAATATACACAAGAAGACATCAACTGGCATTTCACCTAGATGATAAGTTGTTTTGACTTTAGGCCATTCTGATTATAACATTTCTAACTTTTCGATGAGGTTGGGGTCAGGTGTGAATGAAACCAAGATGGTGTCAATGTCATTATGGTAGTCCTCAACCATAATACCCATCATAAGTAGAAGAAACTTAAGTTATTATTTATTTATTTTATTTAAAAGAATTTCTAGTCTATACTATTCAAAATCCTAGCCAGATTACTATAAAGTACTCATTACTGGTGATGTTTGAGGTGGCCCAAGGGCATAGTCTGAAAAAACTAAGATCTTGTTTTAATTTGGAAATATTAAACAATGAATTATTTTTCCAATCCTCATAACATTCCTGAAGGAATGTGATAGATCAGTGGTTCTCAATCTTTCCCTGGTGTATGCCATAGCCAGTCAGGATTTCAGGATATCCACAATGAATAGAGATGAGAGAGATTTATATGCAATGGAGGCAGTGCATGCAAATCTGTCTCATGCATATTCATGGTGGATATCCTCACAACCTGACTGGCTATGGGGTAAAACCAGGGCAAGGTTGAGAACCACTGTAATAGATTGATGGAAATCATTCTATTGTGAAATGTTTTGGCCACATAAAACTAGGTTTACTAACCTGCATTAACACATTAATGCAAATGAACATCAACAAATGTTCATTTGCATTTAATGTACATTAGCATGATTAATTAAGTTAAGAGGAAAGAGGTCCCATTAACAATAATAGGACCTGCATTAAATAATGCATATTAAATCCACATTAGTGCCTATTAATGTGGAATAATGAATGTTAACATGGATTATTAAATCTTGCCCTCAGACATTTTATAGTAGTTTGAGATTCTGTTTCGTATGAATCTACAGTGATCGTTCTTCTCTGTCTTTAGCAGTATTAGCCCCCTTTTATTCTATGGGGGGGATTTTATAAGGAGCCGCCCAGTTTTAGATGTTAAGAATGCATGTAAATGTCGGTCTTTTAGCAATTTACACTCTTAAGCGACCACTTATTGCTAGTAGGAAGGCACATGCATTGTTTGCATGGTATGTACTTTCACTGTGGGCAGACGCCTGGGTGGAGTTTAAGTGGAGGATGGGCAGTGTTAGTATTATAGAATACTATAATTTACACGTCTACTTACTAAAAGTAGGTCCAGTCATTTACACTCGCTCTAAGGATTGCACCCTAATTTAAGCGCCTTTTCTGTTACTTAAGCTTGTATTTTATGAAGTCAAGCCTGCATGCCCTTCGCTTGATAAAACAGGCACATGAAAACATGTGTTAACTAGTTGCGACTTTATGAGGATAATTTTATAAACAAGTGCCTAGTTCAAGGCACCCCAAACGCACCTATTTTAAGCCTATTGAATAAGGAAAAGTATCTGCCTACGTTTCTTTATAAAAAAAAAAACTAACGGAAGTGGCTGAACACACACCTTAAGTGCAGGTCTGCCTGAGCTTAGAATTTTCAAGACCATGTGTAAATTTTAATTAGAGCTTCTATGCTCAGCTATTTATACATAGCAAATTTAGATTTTTTTTTTTCAGTTAATTAAGGGGGTCTTTTTCTAAAGGATGCTAAGCCGTTGCACCTCACACATCAATAGCTCCAAAACTGTGCAACACCATCGCATTAACTGACAGAGGCCTGGACAGCATTTTTCTATCAGGGGCACAGGAATAGTGTGGGTTCATTTCACTCTACCTATTAAAGTGGCATTATGTGAACCTGCACTAATTGCAAGGGTCACAGCTCGCAGTGTTTACCCCTACGCTGTGTGCCATGCTCACCACGCCCACTCTGTGCCCTTAACCCACCCCCCTTACCACGCCATATCACAGAAATCAGCCCATCCTAACCATCATGACCCCATGTTAGCTGTCAACGCTTGTCCCAATGCACCTTCAGCGCATGACAGAACACACATTGACTGCCGGTACCCTTTAGTATCTGGTCAGCAGCAGAATGAAATAGTGTTGACGGAGGAGGATCACATTTCTGTGACAACAGCAACAACACCAAACTTAAACTGTGCGGAAGAAAGGCCCGGCAATCTACTTCTGTATCTTGCCATGAAAACCCAATGGATAGTTACAACAAAACAAATTGTGCTATAGTGCTGGAAGATGAGACCCCCAGGCACTCAACTAGCTACTGGGGAAGAGCTGAAGACTTTTCAGAGTAAAGCCAGCATTTATGATGTGGTTGGATCAAAGCCCTCGGGACGTCTGACTGCTGATGTAGCTGCACATGAAATGAGAGTCAGAAGCTGTAAAGATGTCTTACGCATTGGAACATGGAACGTACAAGGCATGAACCAAGGGAAGCTGGAGGTGGTCAAAAATGAAATGGAACGTGTACAACTTGATCTGTTGGGTGTCAGCGAACTGAAATGGACTGACATCGGGCACTTTGCATCAGATGATCACATGGTCTACTATGCTGGAAATGAAAGACAAAGAAGAAATGGTGTTGCATTTATAATAAAGAAGAAACTAGCAAGAACTGTAATGAAATGCAATGCAGTCAGCGAACACTTAATCTCTATTCGTCTACGAGGAATGCCTATCAACACAACTATAATTCAAGTATATGCCCCAACAACAGCTGCAGAAGAGAATGAAATTGAAGAGTTCTATGAACAACTACAAGCTGTAATTGACAGAACATGCAAACAGGATATCCTGATAGTCATGGGTGACTGGAACGCAAAAGTTGGCAACAAATAAGAAGGCAAAGTAGTTGGAAAATATGGACTTGGCAACAGAAATGAAGCTGGAGGAAGACTGATAGAATTCTGCAAGACCAACGATCTATTCATCTCAAACACCTTCTTCCATCAACACAAGCGGCGACTGTACACATGGACTTCACCCAAAGGATTGTATAAAAATCAAATTGACTACATCTGTGGAAGTCAACGATGGAAAAGTTCTATAAAATCAACAAAGACAAAACCTGGAGCTGACTGTGAACATAAGAACATAAGAACATAAGATATGCCATACTGGGTCAGACCAAGGTCCATCAAGCCCAGTATACTGTTTCCAACAGTGGCCAATCTAGGTCATACGTACCTAGCAGTTTCCCCAAAAGACACAGGTTCCACAATGCTTGTACTCAGTCAAGCACTGATATCCTGGGTCCCTTCTTAATAATGGTTTATGGACCTTTCCTCCGGGAACTTGTCCAAACCTTTTTTAAACCCAGCTACATTAACAGCCTTTACTACATCCTCCGGTAACAAATTCCAGAGTTTGATTACACGTTGAGTGAAAAAAATATTTTCTTTTATTAGTCTTAAATAGTTTACCCTGTAGCTTCATTGCATGTCCCCTAGTCTTTCTATATTCTGATAACGTAAACAATCGATCTACGTTTACCCGTTCCACTCCGTTCATTAATTTATAGACTGTGGTACAGATCATCAACTACTAGTATGCAAACTCAAGCTAAAGTTGAAAAAGAGCAAACCACTCATGAATGCAGCAAAATATGACCTTGAGAATATACCACAGGAATTTAAAGACTGCCTGCGAAATTGATTTGCTGCTTTAGATACAAATGACAGAGCTCCAGAAGAGTTATGGAATGTCATCAAGAAGGTTGTGTTGGAAGAAAGCGAGAAGTCTCTACAAAAGGTGAAAAAGCAAAAACAGCCAAAATGGATGACGGAAGAAACTTTGAAAATTGCCCAGAAACGCAGAGAAGCTAAAGCCAGAGGAGAAAGAAAGACAATAACAGAACTCAGAGATTTCCAACATGCAGCAAGACAGGACAAGGAAAAGTACTACAACGACGCATGCAAGGAAATAGAAGCAGAAACTATTAGAGGAAGAACAAGATTGGCTTTCCTAAAGCTATGAGAGTTAAAGAAAAAGTTCCAGCCTCGAATTGGAATGCTACAAGATGTTCAAGGTTCTATGTTGAATGATGCTGAGAAGATCAAGAAAAGGTGGAAGGAATATACAGAGTTTTTATATGATAAAGATCAAGTGGACCAACAGCCGTTTCAACCTGTACCTTATGATCGGGAACCATTGGTGATGAAAGAAGAAGTTGAAGCAGCATTGAAAGCCTTATCAAAGAACAAAGCACCAGGCATTGATAGCATTCCCATAGAAGTATTACAGCAATCTGATGCAGCCGTTACCGAACTTACAAGTCTCTGCCAAGAAATATGGAAGACAACATCATGGCCAACTGACTGGAAAAGATCTGTGTTTATACCAATACTAAAGAAAGGTGATCCAACTGACTGTGGAAATTATCGCACAATCGCTCTGATCCCACATGCCAGCAAGATTCTACTGAAGATTATTCAAAGGAGACTACAACCATACCTGGAACAAGAACTACCTGACGTGCAAGCAGGGTTCAGGAAAGGGTGAGGAACAAGAGACATCATTGCGGATGTGAGATGGATCCTTGAAAAGACTAAAGAATACCAAAAGGATATCTATTTGTGCTTTATATACTATAGCAAGGCTTCTGTCTGTGTAAACCATGAGAAACTCTGGGCCACATTAAGAAGCATGGGTATACCAGAACACCTGATTGTACTCTTGCACAATCTGTACATTGATCAAGAAGCAACAGTTCGAACGGAACAAGGAGAAACAGAATGGTTTAAAATAAGCACAGGTGTAAGACAAGGGTGCATATTTTCCCCCTACCTGTTTAATTTATATGCAGAACAAATCATCAGAGAAGCAGGATTGTATGAAGACAACAGAGGTGTGAAGATTGGTGGAAGACTCATCAACAACCTTCGCTATGCTGATAATACCACATTACTGGCTGAAAGTGAAGATGATCTGAAACATTTGCTTCTCACAATCAAAGAACATAGTCTCAAAATGGGCCTGCAACTTAATGTAAAGAAGACAAAGACCATGACAACTGGCATAATCAACAGGTTCATCGTTGAATGAGAAGAAATTGAAATCGTGAACAACTTTAACCTACTTGGATCAACTATCAATAAAGAAGCAACAAGCAGTCAAGAAATCTGACGGCGTTGCTCTTGGTAGAATGGCTATGAAAGACCTAGATAAGATTCTCAAGAGCAGAGATGTCTCTCTCCATACAAAGATTTGACTTGTTCAAGCCATGGTATTTTCAATAACATCATATGGATGTGAAAGCTGGACAGTGAAAAAGATAGACAGGAAGAAAATTGATGCCTTTGAATTATGGTGCTGGCGGCGAATACTGTGTATATACCATGGACTGCCCGAAGAACAAACAAGTCGGTACTAGAGGAGATCAAACCTAAGCTTTCTTTAGAAGCTCAGATGACAAGATTTCGACTTTCATACTTTGGACACATCATGCAAAGAGAGAGATCATTAGAGAAAGACATCATGCTTGGCAAAATAGAAGGTCAACGCAAAAGAGGAAGGCCAGCAATGAGATGGATCAATACAATAACAGCAGTTACGGGTACCAGTCTGTTAACGATGAGCCGCCTGACTGAAGACCGAACACAATTTAGGATAGCTATCCAGAGGGTCGCCATGAGTCGACTCCGACTTGACGGCACTTAACAACAACAACCCTTTAGTAACAGATCCCCTAGTTTTTCTTTGCGCGTGCAAACTATCGTTTATTGATATTTTCATACCACTAGTACTATTATTTGGTACTTTATCCAGTGGAATCAAATATGTATGTGTGTGTCACTGAGAAGTGCCGAAAAGGCACAAAAACTGAGTGGAGTATACAAGACAAGATGGGAAGGGATGAGAGAGTATTAGGAGAAGTGGTGTTTTTCCAATGTTTATCCAATAAGCATCTCTTTTAATTGTTTTCACATCAGGGGTGTTTTATCAGTGTTTACCAGTTAAAATCTAAAATCAAGGACTTCCGGTATGGCAATGAGCTGACCAGATGTGTCTTGATCAGCTCCGGGTAATTACCCTACAAATCTGCAACAAATCTGGACCCACACTGATGATTGCCGTTTCTACTGCTGCCTACGTTTAACGTCTTGGTGAGAGCTTTGAGTTGGGCAGTTTTTGGTCCGTAGAGAGGCTCTTAAAGAGTGCAAACCCTGATGGCAACGAAAGCTCTCAGGAGAGAGAAGCCACGTGCAACAGAGGCCAAAATGGCCGAAGGGGCACCCACTAGCCCGAAATCCGGTGACAACTCTGAGCTAGTGGTCGAGGTGAGCACAGCGGTGGTGCGCGCGCTGGAGGCTCGATTTCATGACCTAGCAGAGAGCTTGCAAAACCTTAACCAAAACTTTACAGAGTTTGCCGGACGAATGGAACAGGCAGAGGCTCGTATAGCAGACGTCGAGGATACCCAACAATCCCTCACAGCTAAAGTGACGGCCCTCGAATCCGTCGTTAAGCAGCAGAGCGAAAAGCTAGATGATTTAGAAAATAGAGGGCGCCGCAAAAACCTACGGTTTGTGGGGATCTCTGAAACAGTGGGGGATGGAACTCTCTTTGGATATCTGCAGTCTTGGCTCGATAAGCTGCTTGGAAACACAGGGGAGAATCAAGTGAAACTCGAGCGTGTGCATCGGCTGGGACCTCGGCGGGAGCAGGCACAGAGACCCCGAGCGGTCATCGCCCAGTTTCAGGACTACCGGCAGAAGGAGGAAGTTCTGCGAATCGCCCGCAGTCGCAAGATACCACAACAACCGACTGCTGAGCACATTCTCGTATTCCAAGATTATTCTGCATTAGTAAGCCAGCATCGTCGTGCCTTCTCTTCTACCTGCGCTCAGCTGTTCGCTAAGGGGATACGGTTCTCATTGTTGTACCCTGCCCGCTTGCGGATAGAATATCAGGGCCGTCCAAAGTTCCTGGCGACACCGGCCGAAGCCGCTACCTTCTTGGACTCTCTAAATACCCCAAGCCAGGAATCTACCTGAGAGATGCCTTGATATGTACAGCGGGACTTTAGTGGCAAGGCTGGTGAACTCAAGGTTACCGGCTGACTGCTATGGAAGCGGCTACAATTGCTGCCGTGGACCTGATCGCTTTTGCAACCCCTTGAACTGACGGCAGGTTTTTTTTTTGTGAATCCTTTTGAATGGAATGCATGGCTACATTGAACTTCCTTGAACTGCCTACATGGTTACTTTGAATCTATTTGAATGGTAAGAACATAAGAACATAAGATATGCCATACTGGGTCAGACCAAGGTCCATCAAGCCCAGTATTCTGTTTCCAACAGTGGCCAATCTAGGTCATACGTACCTAGCAGTTTCCCAAGGGACACAGGTTCCACAATGCTTGTATTGGTTCAAGCATTGATATCCTGGGTCCCTTCTTAATAATGGTTTATGGACCTGTCCTCCAGGAACTTGTCCAAACCTTTTTTAAACCCAGCTACACTAACAGCCTTTACTACATCCTCCGGTAACAAATTCCAGAGTTTGATTACACGTTGAGTGAAAAAATATTTTCTTTTATTAGTCTTAAATAGTTTACCCTGTAGCTTCATTGCATGTCCCCTAGTCTTTCTATATTCTGATAAGGTAAACAATCGATCTACGTTTACCCGTTCCACTCCGTTCATTAATTTATAGACTTCTATCATATCTCCCCTCAGCCGTCTCTTTTCCAGGTTAAAGAGCCCCAACCTTTTTAGCCTTTCTTCATGGTCTGCATGGTTACTTTGAATCTATTCGAATGGTCTGCCTGGTTACTTTTTCATTTTTTTTTGGAATGGCTGATATGTGAGACTGACGGTTTAGCCTGGTGAATGGTTGTTGTTCATCTAGAGGCGGGCGTATATGGATAGCTATAGTGTGTTCCTTCTTTCCCTTCCCCTTCCCCTCCTTTTTATTATCCTTTATTAGGGGCCACGCCCCCCCCCCCCCACTTATGTTCTATGTAGTGTTGTAGGATCCGATACCCGGGGATTGGAGCTTATTTGCTCGGCTGTGGATAGCGGGGAGAGGGGGGGGCCTAGGTTATGTGAATGACCACATGGCTCTCTGTCAGGATTGGCTGGGGCTCCTGATGGGCGGGTCCCGTTTCTGGGGAGTGATCCACTTAATAGCGTGCTTGATTATGGCGGAAGGCCCGGCTTCGGCCGCGGTGTCGAGTCTGAGAGCCTCATTTTAGGAGATTAGTCTATCCCTCCTGACGATTGGAAAGAAGCACCTATGGGGTTGGTCCTGCAGGTGCCCCACCAGGCCATCGGCATCCCCTCCAGGTAACTGGGGACTGGAGAAGGGGGAGAGAATCTGGGGGCAGGGTGATAGGGCACGAGATTACCTATACAGTGCGAATGCGGTAAGTCTGAGTGAGACCACAGGCTCTACATTGTATTGTTCTTGCTGCATGTGTATAATCTTGCTTTTGTAATCAGAGCCAAGTGGTTGTGGATCTGCTGTGTGGGCTTATTGCTCATAGGGAGGGGTAGGGGGGCAGACTGATCCGTAGATTCGTGGGGGTAGGATGTGGTAAAAATTCCTTTATGCAGCTGGGCGGTGCCCTACGGATTACATTATGGGGGGGTCCCCTGGGGGCAGTTTCTAGACATACAGGCCCTAGGGCATAGAGCCCAGTTAGAACCTTGTGGAAGGGGGAAGAAGGGGGTAACACGGGCGCCGCACGATCCGGCAGCCCTGGGGGTGATTTGAATTGGAGATGGGAGCTGGTAGGGTGGGGGGTCTAAAGGGGAGCAGAGTGGAGGCAGATGCCTTATCCACGCGACCAGAGATCTGGTAGGAAGGGGCAACAGTTAGAGATCAACCCCTCTGCGAGGGATCTCCTACAAGAATAGGGCTGTTACTAGGCTCCTTAAGGGGGGGAGTGGATAGAGGGGACCTTGGTCATAGTGGTTGGGTTAGGTGGAGCTTGGGGCGGAGTAATCCCGAATGCCATGGGAAGTTTGTCTGACCGGGTGGGTGGACCAGTGGGAGATGGGGGGGGGGGGGGAGTAAGGGGGGGAAGGGGGAGGTGGGGAGGGGAAGGGGGGAGGGAGGGGGGAGAGGGGGAGAATGATTCGTCAACGTTTGTCTCATGGCACTGTACCCTCCTATTTCTTGAGCGAGGGAGGTCCCAGGCTGGGAGGATCTCTCTCAAACAAGTAGAGTTTGACCATTGGTGGAACCTTGACACTGCCCCATGCCCCTGAAGATTGTCACTTGGAATGTGTGCGGGCTGGGGAACCCGATCAAGAGATATAAGGTATTACAGGCCCTAGCCCGCCAACAATGCGACATCGCCCTCTTGCAAGAAACCCACCAGACGGCCGAAGAGCATAATAAATTATGTCGGTCCTGGGTGGGACAGGTTTGGGGCTCTCCTGCTAACGGGAGGAAGGGAGGTGTTGCTGTCTTGTTCCATAAGAGGGTCCGCTTTACGTTGGACTCAGCCATAGCTGATGATATGGGCAGGTATCTTCTCCTTCATGGTCATCTTGAAGGGAAACCGGTGATTATCGGGAATCTCTATGGGCCGAACACGTTTGATCCTCACTTCTTTAGTGGCTTGGCGTCTCGAGTGGAGCAACTCCCAGACTGCCCCTTGCTCTTGGGGGGAGACTTCAATGGCATCCTTGATGTCGATTTGGATACCTCGAGAGAGGGGGAGGGGCGGGATAGAGTCCCCATGACCCGAATGCTACAGCGGTTTCGGAAGCGGTTGGATTTGGTAGACCCCTGGAGGCTGCTTCACCCTCGTGAGAGGGATTATACCCATCAATCCCGGGCACACGGCACTAGCGCCCGTATTGACTATATTTTGTTATCGGGGGGCTTTTTGCTCGGACGGGAGAGACCCAGATTGGCCCCCTAGAAATCTCAGATCATGCATTGGTATGGTTGGAGCTACATTGGGGGGGGGGAACAGTCCCCTCGGTCTCGGCTCTGGCGGTTTCCTTTAGACATTTACCATGATGTCCAGTTCCACCATTTTATTCGCCGACGCTGGCAAGAATTTTTGAGTGATCACCAATGCCATGTGGGGGACCCGGAGTTGGTCTGGGAGACGGCGAAGGTGGTGCTACGGGGCGACATTATTGGTTTCGCGGCCCGGAAACGCCGGATGATTGCAGAACGTATCATTCGCCTGGAGCGGCGGGTTCTGGGCTTGCGTCGGCTATGTGCTCACGCCCCACTGGCTGTGAATAAAAAACGGTTATGGGAAGCTCAAGTAGATTTAAACAAACTGCTCCATCAACGGGCAAAGAAATCCTTCCTTTACTATTGATATCAAATGTATTGCCACGGGGATAAGGCGGGGAAGTTACTAGCCCGGTGTTTGAGAGGACAGCGGGGCTCCCCCTTGGTAGCGGCTCTTCGAGACGATACGGGTAGACTGCACAGAGAGAGTGGGGGGATCACTCGAATTTTTCGGACATTTTTTCAATCTCTCTATGAGGCGGAATGTGTGCCGGGGGCAGAACTCGGCGATTACCTGGAGGGTTTAGATCTTCCCCAACTCACAGCAGACCAACGGGAGATCTTGGAACAGACCCTGATGGCACAGGAGCTACAGTCTGTCATTTCAGTGGCCTGTTGCTATAAATCGCCCAGCCCGGATGGTCTTGGCGCGGAGTTTTATAAGATCCTCGGGGAGGCAGTGAGCCCAGTGTTACTAGTGGTTTTTGGAAGTCGTACTGAGCGGGGGGCTTTTCGTTGGGGGATTAACCACGCCCACATTGTGCTGATCCCCAAGCCAGGCAAAGATCCACTGTCGGCCGCCTCCTATCGTCCCATTTCTTTGCTTAATTTTGATATGAAACTGTTTGCAAAGATCTTGGCTATTCGGCTGGCGGATGTGTTGGAACATCTGGTACATGACTCGCAGGTAGGCTTCGTTAAGGGACGCTATGCTGTGCGGAATTTGAGGAAAACTTTGGCCTCCCTGGAGTGGGCACACTACCGCCAGTTGCCTTCTCTGTTGGTCAGTTTTGATGCTGAGAAGGCCTTTGACCGGGTGAACTGGGAATATTTGTGGGGCCTCTTACCTAAATATGGCCTGGGCACCAACTTTTGTCGGATGGTAAGGAGTCTTTATGCCCAACCGACGGCTGGGGTCGTATGTAACGGAGTACTTTCGGAAGTCTTTGATTTAGGCCGTGGGACGCGACAGGGCTGTCCTCTCTCCCCTCTTTTGTTTGTTCTCTCTCTCGACCCCATGATACGGACTATTGAGGCCTCAAGAGCGATATCGGGGATACAAATCGAGACACAGGGATTCAAAATTTCCGCCTTCGCCGACGACCTACTAGTACATCTGCTCTCCCCGGAGTGGTCCCTATGGAGTCTGATGACAGAACTTGAGAGATTCGGGAGGATTGCGGGGCTGCGAATTAACAAGGAGAAATCTGAGGCCCTCGATGTCCTGGGTAATTTGCGAGCTACGTGGGATGGAGAGTTCCCGTTGAAATGGGCGACTGATGAGTTCATATATCTAGGTATTGTGTTGCCCAGCCACCCCGCTAGGCTATACGGCCGTAACCTCGACCGTACTCTGCGGAGGATGCAAACGCAGCTGAGGGCATGGGGGTCCCTTCCATTGTCACTCTCTGGAAGAGTGGCGGCGGTGCAGATGGTGGTGCTGCCTCGACTCCTCTACTGGTTCCAGACTCTGCCAGTGTGGTTGCTTCGCAAAGATCTGCGACGTATTGAGGCTTGCTTTCACTCCTTTCTTTGGAAGGGAGGTAGGGCACGCATTCCGTGGTCTCGGTTACTGGGGAAGTGGCGTGAGGGGGGGATGGGATTCCCGGACTTGAAGGCTTATGCCCTAGCCTGCCAGGCTCGACATGTTGGAGATTGGCTAGGTGAGACAGCCTTCTTCACACCCAGGGCCCTCGAGGAATGTTTTGTGGCCCCGCTAACCCTGTTGGGTGTTCTTCATGGAGCAAATCCTGCCCTCCCCCGTTATCTAGTGCAGAGTGTGCTGATAAACTCGGCTAAGCGGACCTGGCAATATCTTAATGCGCGCTGGGGCGCCCCATGGCAGATCTCTAGCTGGCTGCCGCTGCGGGGAAACGTTTCATTCACCCCGGGTTCTGAATCAGCGCTTTTCCAAGTCTGGTACGGCCGAGGTTTGAAGCTTCTTGGGCACCTGGTAGAGCCATCTGGAGAATGCAAATCTTTCCTGACGCTGAGTCGGGAATATGATTTGTCCTCTCGACACTGCTATGGGTATATTCAGGTGGCCCATTATGTATCTTCCTTATCACGAGATGCCTTACAGAGCGAGCGGTCCGAGCGGATACTAGAATTCTTTGGACTGGGGGGCGATGCCCCGGTGTCGATTTCCGCCTTTAAAGCTCGAGTGGCAAAGCTTGTTCCCCCCCCAGATTATCGGGGGGTGGAGGAGGATTGGGCAGGTGAGTTGGGCAGCGAGGTGCCTCAGGGAATGGTATGCGCCGCATTGCGCCGTATAGTCAGCCTAACGCAGGGGATGCGTTGGAGAGAGATACAATTCAAGTGTATCACCAGGACCTACTTTTCTCCGAGGCGGGCGCTACGGAGTCGATTGACGACTGATGGCCGCTGCCCTCGCTGTTTGGAGCCCCTGGCGACCCTGCTGCATATGTGGTGGGGTTGCAAGTGTTTGGAGCCCTACTGGGCCAAGATTTGCTCCTTTCTCGGGGGGCTGCTTCGGCGACGAATACGGTGGTCTGGCCCTCTTGTGGTGTTGGATTGCATGCCTCCTCCCTGCCCAGCGAAGAAAGGGGAACGTTTACTAATTCGTAAAGCCTGTCTGGTGGGGAAGGCGCCGATTCTTCGCCTTTGGAGAGACCCCCAACCTCCTACCTTTGGGGAGTGGAGGAATAGCTTCCATCAGATGATGCGGATGGAGCATGGGTGGGCACGGGGCAGTGTCAAACGTTGGACGGCCTTTATGGCAGTCTGGGAGCCTTATATTCTACAACTGGGGGCCCGGAGTCGAAATGAGATTTTGCAGGGGGGCAATTGACGAGACATTCTGAGTGGGGGCACGGAGTAGATAGGAGGGGAGGTGTGCAGGGTCGATTAATGTATCTGGGGGGGGACGGGGGAAGTTGGGGGGTGGGGGGCACTGGGGGGGAGGGGGGTAATCTGCTGGGGGGGAAAAATGTTATAATCCACCTTCTATGTATTTACATTGTCATACCGGGGGGGGGGGATCAGAGTACACCCCGCCCCCCCGTGGAAATATGTATGTACTGTATTGTTCATGTGTTGGTGGAATATAAATAAAGTATAAAAAAAAAAATCTAAAATCAAAAGCTCTTGTTCTGCTCAAATTCCACTTATGTGGATGCCCACAGTGAAAGTACGTGTGTAAGTGGCTAAAATATCATTATTTAGGCACCTACTAGGCTCTCCTTATACAATTATTCCTTAAAAGTGCTATATTGAAAATGGATAGAATAAAGGTTTAGCTGTTATGTCTATTGACTAATCTCTTTGTACTTCTTTTGGTTTCACAGTCCCTGTAAAATATACAAGCACTCCGCTGTCCTGGAGCATTGTACATGATGTGCTTTTTATCATCTGACCTTTTTCCCATCTGTGCGACATTTCTTTTGGTAAAGTGAAAGGCAGATGAAAACTAGAATCATATTAATGGCTCTTTTATTTGTACTGCACTGTAAGCTCGTATTTTATTCAACTTATTAAATGTGAAGTAATTTGTACAGAGCAGGAAAGAGACCTCAAGGTGATGATATCTGATGATTTCAAGGCGTAGAAACAGTATAAGGCAGTAGCCAGATTCAATGGGATGCTAAGCTGTATAGGAACCCACAAAAAATTAAAAATTACCTAACTACTGCATGTTTTAAGAAACTGAAGAGCTCAATTTCTAGATATATATTAGGGTACACTTTGTAGGGAAGCATAACTAGTAGAAAAAGGAAGTGATGATGTCGTACAGGGTAGGACTGACATTACCATTAGACAAACTAGGTTTTGGAGGGCAGCCCTCTCTTGCTCCCATGCACCCCCAGCCCATGCCATAGTTCCCAGGTCCAGCAGCAACGGCAGTAAACAAGCTGGAGTGCCCCATGGAAGGAAGCCTCAACTGCTACGCACTGCGCTTTGAAACTGCAGCAGGTCCTGCCCTGCCACAAATAGGAAGTCTGCGTCAGAGGGGGTGGGACCCGTTGCATGCACGGATTTAGGCTTCCCTCCACATGCTGCTCCGTCTTGTTTACTGCTGTCGCCACCGGACCTGGGAAATATGGCATGGCGGCAGCAGCAGTAACAATTTTATTTATTTTTATTTATTTATTTAGCTTCTCTTATATACCGCGCTGTTGCATATCAGTGCACTGTACATTGAACAGAACAATATACTGTGCAGACGGGCCGCATAGAGTTTACATTGAACAGGGATTAAAACTTGAATTTAAGAGGGGTAACATTTCTACAGTTTATTTACAACGTTGTCCATGTTTTAGGCTATATAGACTCTTCAGAGTTGGTCTTTTTGGGTTGGCTATTCCTTGTCTTGCTGGGTGTGTTGTTGGGAGGCTCTGAATGTTTGATGTGAGTGCTTGTTGGTTGATTTCTATAGTTAGTTTCAGGATAGTGTCTTATGAAGAGTTGATGTTTAAGAGCCTTCCTGAATTGAGTTAGGCTAGCAATGATTCGCATGTCTGTAGGGAGGGCATTCCAGGCTCTGGGTGCGTATATCATGAAGGCTCTATTGGATGTTGCCCTTGTGCACGTTGTCATTTCTTTCGGGATAGTTAGTGTGTTCACCGTTGAGGATCTTCTGGTTCTGTTTGGGTGTATAATGTGGATCATCTGGTTGATGGTTGTAGGTGGGTGACTGTTTAGGGCTTTAAAGGTCAAGACTAAGATCTTGTAGAGAAGTCTAGCCTGAATGGGTAGCCAGTGAAGATTCATCAAAATTGGTGTGATGTGTTCCGTTCTTGCTACCCCGACAAGGACTCTTGCTGCTGTGTCCATCGCAAGTTGGAGTGGGTGCAGCGTTGCCTGCGGGAGCCCATATAGTATAACATTGGCATAATCATGTGTGGGAGAACCAAGGCCTGGAAAATTGTTCGGAAATCGCTAGGGTCAAGAAGTGCTCTTAGATTCCGAAGTGTCCGTATTTTTGTAATATATTGTTTTTACTATGTTTTTTATGTGTATTTTCATGCCCAATCTTTGGTCCAGCATGACACCAAGGTATCGAATTGTGGACTTGGTTATCAACTCTGCATTCTTAACTTTTAGTGAGGGTGGGGGAGTGAATTCTTGGCTCCTCGTGATGGAGTACATCAGTCTTGTTGTGGTTGATAAGAAGGTTTTGTGTGTGGAGCCAGTCTGCAACTGCATCAAAACATCTTGTTAGCAGAGCGAGGTATGGCTGGTCAGTTACAAATGGCATGTGTAATCTTCTGAATATGTATTCTTCTGGTCTACTCTCCGTTTGGTCCTGGGTTCATTTCACAGAGACAGTAGGGTAAGCAGCACAAATAAGACAACCAAACAGGTGTGGCTTGGAAACAGATCTTTATGTGGAAATAGGCTTATTACAAAGTTACAGAACAGAGGTAGGAGGTTGTTAGAAAGCTGCTTCAGTTTACTTCAATGAATCTGTGTGTGTGTGTGTGCATGTGTGAGAGAGAGAGGTAAGAAAATGTGGGTCAGAGCCTCATAGTAAGAAGAATAGGGAGAGAAAGAGAGAACAAGGGAGAGGGGAGAGAATTGGGTGTCAGAGCCTCATGGCAAGGTGTGTCCGATGAAAATAGGAAGAGAGAGAGAAAGTGGAAGTGTTTCTGTCCTTTATAGTGAATTTTCTCTAGCACCTCCTTTTGAGGTCTGCTATTGTTTCCAGTCACCTCCCTTTGAGGTCTGCTATTCTTGATTTAGCAAGGAGGGGCTGCAGACCAATCTCATCGGGCCCGGAGATTGACATCATCAGGGGGTCAGAGTTAATCTCATCTTGTAAACTACCCTCATTAACTTTGGAGACTGATATCACCAGAGTAACAAAGCTGCATGAAATCCAAGGTCTGGGGAAAAAGCCATGACACCTATGCCATGCTGATGTATGCTGACAGCATGTATAAGAGGATATTGTCTGCGTATGCTAGACAGTGGACATTGAATGATCATATCAGAGCACAGATGGGCTGCATGTAAATATTAAACAAAAATGCCGATAGTGATGATCCTTGTGGCACCCCTTGTTTTTGTAGGAATGGTTCTGAGGTTGTGGTGCTGGCCCTCACGTGTTGCCATCTGTTGGATAGGTAGGATATACACCAGTATAGGGCGGTGCCTTGTAATCCCTTTTATTTAAGACGTTCTATGAGTATCTTGTGGCTCACAGAGTCAAAGGCCGCTGCGATGTCCATGAAAATTAGGGCAAAGCCCTGTCGAATATTATCGATTCCTGAGATTAGAGTATTGAAGAGGGTAGTGAGGAGAGTTTCAACACCGTGTGCTTCCCTGAATCCATGTTGGGATGGGTCGAGTGGTGCTTCATTATCAATGTGTTGTTGTATTTGTTGTTGTACTACCTTTTCAAATATTTTAGCAAGCAGTGGTATGCTTGATATCGGTCTGTAGGATTCAACATTTGATGGGTCCAACTTATTGTTTTTCAATAATGGTCTGATGGATGTATTTTTTTAGTTTTTGTGGAAAGGATCCCGTTGAGAGTGATTGGCTCAGGATTTTGCCCATGAATTGGCTTAGTTCACAATGCATTTCTCTTATCCAGGGTGCTGGACAAGGGTCATTGGGTGCCGTGGTGGTGTTGATGGAGGCGATGGTATCTTCTATTTCTTTGTTTGACATGGTTTTGAAATTTGCAAGTATAGATGGCGGAGGAGGCTTGTGCTGAGGGATGCAGCTTGTGAGGTTTGTGCTCTTGTCAGTTAGGATCATCTTTGATTGTAGGTAGTCAGAGTATGCCTGCGGATGTGGCATGTATGGCTGGTCTTTTTCTAGTGACTTTACAATGTTGAATAGGTCATGTGGCTTGTCAATTGGGGGAGATAAGGGGAGGGGAGACTGACCATTGCTGGGAGGGGCAGTGGGAAGACTGGCCATTGCCTAGAGAAGCCAATGCCCTTGCACCAGCTCTAGGCTATTGTGTCTAGTTCTGAAGGCTGCACCTGTGGAAGTGGAGGTGGTTCAGAGAAGGGCTGCTAAAATAATGTGAGTTCTATACCAAAAATGCATGAGATGAGACTAAAGGACCTAAGTAGATATTACCTAGAAGAGAAGTGAGACTGGAGAGATAAGATAGCAAGAGATTTAAATACCTGAAAGTTATTAGTAGTGGAAAACAAAAACCAGTAACAGCATGCCATCCTCCTTGTTTATGATTATGCTTAACGTAAAGTTTTCTATGCCGCCATTTAAAACACATGACAGTGATTAGCATATAATGAAAAGGCTGGAAACAGAAGAAGCAGAAGAAGAGAAGCAAAGCTAGAGGTGTAGAGGGAGCAGAAGGGGAGAGGGCAGAGAGTCCTGAAGCATATACTGCTCAGAAGTCCATAGTTTCCTAATCAATTGTATTCTCAAAAAGGTATGCTTTAAGACCTTACTTGAACCTAGGAAGAGAGGATTCAAGCTGGAGGTACTTAAGTAAAGACTGGAGGAGAAGCAGGACTAATATATAGAATGCAGTGTTCCGAGTGGATTCTATTCGGCACAGATCCGTTTTATGTAAACCGCGCTGATTTTTAAGAGTACGGTATTTATTTATTTATTTATTTAACAGTATTTCTAAACCGCCTTATCATAATAATCAAGGTGGTATCACAGCAAACAATCTGGTAGTGTGAGTGTGTTATACATGCAGTGAGGGAGAAAATTTAGTTGGGTGCGTGTTGTGTTGTGTGCTAGATTAGTTTGAGCTATGTACAATGTGGGCTATATACAGTGGTGCTAAAAACATCTTATATACATACAGTGTTAGGCGGTGACGTGTGCTGATATACGGCTATTTAGACTATGTGATGTGTCCATAGTGTTCTATGAACAGCATGGTTTTCAGCTGTTTCCTAAAGTCCTTGAGGTCTGTAGTTGCCCTCAACTCGTCCGGTAGTTTGTTCCATATTGTTGGAGCAGCCATGGAGAGTGCTCGGTCTGTTGTGTCCTTGCGTGTGTGTTTGTATTCACTTGGGGTGCTGACTCGGTTGTGAGTTTGTTTTCTTCTTGGACGTGTACTGGTGTCTGGTTGTATGAGGGTGTGCAGGCTGTTGGCTGATGTGTGCTGTTTTATCTTGTATAGGTTTATGATAGTTTTGTATCTGATGCGTGCACTGATTGGAAGCCAGTGTAAGTCCTTTAAGGTGGGTGTGATGTGCTCCTGTCTTGCAGTTCCGGATATGATTCGTGCTGCGGTGTTTTGTGCCAGTTGGAGTGGTTTGATGGCTTGTTTCGGTAGACCAAGGTATATCGGATTGCAGAAGTCCAGTAGTGGGGTTATCAGAGCTTGACATACGGTACGGAAGTGTTCTGGGGCGAGGAGTGGTTTCAGTCTCCTGATGATTCGCATCTTGTAGTAGGCTTTTTGTATTGTTTTGCCTATGTGTGGCTTGAGATTGAGTTTATTGTCCAGCGTAACCCCGAGGTATCTCACTTCTGACCTTATTGGTATAGTAGTGTTTTGTATCTTTATATTCGGTGGGTGTATGAAGCTTTGGTTCCGAGTGATGATTAAAGCTTCAGTCTTGTTGTAGTTTATTGCGAGGTTGTTGTCCTGACACCAATTGGTCATTTGTGTAAGGCAGTCTGTTATCTTAGAGAAGTCCGGGTTGTCGATTGATATCGGGGTGTATATCATGATGTCGTCCGCATAGATTGTGTATTGAATGTTGTTCTCTTTCATGATGTTGCATATTGGTTGGATGTAGATGTTAAATAGGAGTGCTGAGAGCGCAGATCCTTGAGGTACTCCTTGACGGATTTTGATGGGTCGGGAGGTGATGTGTCCCACCTTGACCTGTAGCTGTCTTTCGGTTAGGTACGAGTGGAACCATTTCAGTGTGATGCCGTGTATACCAGTGTTTTTTAGTCTTTCCAGGAGCATGTTGTGGTCCACTGTGTCGAATGCTGAGGAGATGTCGATGAAGATCATTATGATTCCATTCCTGGTATTGTCAATTATTCTTAGGATGCTGTCGAAGAGGTAGATCAGTAGCGTTTCGACACCGTGGTTGGGACGAAATCCGTGTTGGTTGTCGTCGAGTGTTTCATGTTTGTCGATGTGATCCTGAAGTTGTAGTTGAACCGCTTTTTCAATGATTTTTGCGAGGAAGGGTATGCTGGAGATTGGTCGGTACGCTGCTGGATCTTTTTTGTCGAGAGTTGTTTTCTTTGTGATTGGTCTTACTGATGCAAGTTTTAGTTGCTTTGGCATGATTCCTTGAGTGAGTGAGTCGTGTACTATTTTATGTATGGTGGGGATGAGGCTTGATTTGGTGGCTTTGACCCATGACACTGGGCATGGGTCTGTAGGAGCGGTGCTAGTGTTGATTGTAGAGATGATGTGGGATATCTGTTCTGTTGAGGGTGAGGAGAATGTGCCCCAGGTTTTGGGGTATACGTCCGTTCTTGTGGTTCTACTAGGCGTTGTTTGTTCTGTGGAGTGAAATTTCTCTTTGATGTGGTCGGCGAATTCCTGTGGATCAATTTGTGTTTCCCCTTCAGTTGTTTGCTCTTTTGTGAGGATCTTTACTATTTCAAAAAGCTCTCTGGGTTTGTTGATGGAGGTATTTATCATGTTTGTGTGGAATTCCCTCTTTGATTGGTTGATGTGTTCATTGTATTGCTTTTGCTTCGTTAGATAAAGATGCTGGTCGGCAGTTGTTTTGTTTTTTCTCCATCTCCGTTCAATCTTCCTGAGTTCCCTCTTTTCCTGTCGTATTTTTGTTGAGTACCATGGTTTGTTTTGTCTCCTGTTGTGGTATTGTTTCTCGGTCCCACCATTGGATGTTGTGGCAGCGTTGGCTAAAATGCTGTTCCAGCTGGAGACTTGTTCCTCCAGGTCATCTGTCGAAGTGTTCAGGTGTTGTATTGTGTCCTGTATGAATTCGTCCTTGTCAAAACGCTTGAATCGTCTTTGTGTGTGTGAGATGTTTGCTCTTTCGATCGTCTGGGCCTCTTGTGACCGCAGCCTTGTCTCGATTAAGTAGTGGTCAGACCATGGTACTGGGGTAATGGTGGGTGGAGAAATCAGGTCTCTTGATGTTAGGTAATTGGATGCGAATATGAGGTCTGGCGATGATCCATGTCTGTGTGTTGGTGCATAGATTATTTGTGTGAATTGAAGTGAGGACATTGCTTGAAGGAAGGCCTCTGCGTCTTTGGCATTGGTGGATTTTTAGGTTGAAGTCTCCAATCAGCAGCGCTGGTTTGTTGTTTGTTGTTATGGCACAGGCTTCTTCGAGTGTGAAGGCCAGTTCGTCGGGTGGGGCTCTGGGTGCCCTGTATGTTAGGCAGATTGCAATGCTCTTGTTCTTGATGCTAATTGTGTTACAGTGCAGTGTATCGGTGAGGCTCTGTGTCTTGAAGTTTAGTTTTGATTTCGCTATTATCAGGACTCCTCCTCCACGTTTGTTGGTGCGTGGGCAGTTGTACGCTGAGTAGTTGTTTGGTACTAGTTGGTTGAGTAGAACATTGTCCGTCTTGTTGAGCCATGTCTCTGTGATGCATATTATGTCGGGCTGTCGCTCTTCAATGTGGTCTACAAGCGTGTGTATCTTGTTGCAGACGGATCTGGCATTTATGAGCTCTATCGTGGTTGTCTCTGTTGAGGAGGTTGCTGTTACATGTGTTTCCTTTGAGCAGGTGTGGGAGCTTGATTTGTGTCTGTATGGTCGTTTTGCATGGGAGGTTCTGAGTGTCTCTTTGTATATGTGCCGTGATTCTAAATATGGCGATACGGTTGGTGGGTGCCATGTTGTGTTTGCTTGTGGGTGGTGGGGGTGTGTGGTTGGTGGGAGGATTTGTGTAACTAGTAGGTAGAGTGGGAGGAAGTATGTGGCGTGCATGTTGGTTTTTTTGACGTTCTGTTAAGGTGATGCCTGTTTCTTAAGTCTTCGTCTGTTGGTTGTTTGGAGAGAGTTGTATCTGGTGAGATAGCCTGTCTCATGGAGGGATGGCAGGATCTGTGTAGGGCGTCTTGGTGCGGGAGCCTGTCCCGTGGAGGGAGCCTGTCCCGTGGAGGGCGAGCCGGATCTGTGTAGGGCGTCTTGGAGCAGGAGCCTGTCCCGTGGAGGGCGGGCCGGATCTGTGTAGGGCGTCTTGGAGCGGGAGCCTGTCCCGTGGAGGGAGCCTGTCCCGTGGAGGGCGAGCCGGATTCGTGTAGGGCGTCTTGGTGCGGGAGCCTGTCCCGTGGAGGGTGAGCCGGATCTGTGTAGGGCGTCTTGGTGCGGGAGCCTGTCCCGTGGAGGGAGCCTGTCCCGTGGAGGGCGAGCCGGATCTGTGTAGGGCGTCTTGGAGCGGGAGCCTGTCCCGTGGAGGGCAGGCCGGATCTGTGTAGGGCGTCTTGGAGCGGGAGCCTGTCCCGTGGAGGGAGCCTGTCCCGTGGAGGGCGAGCCGGATCTGTGTAGGGCGTCTTGGTGCGGGAGCCTGTCCCGTGGAGGGAGCCTGTCCCGTGGAGGGCGAGCCGGATTCGTGTAGGGCGTCTTGGTGCGGGAGCCTGTCCCGTGGAGGGCAAGCCGGATCTGTGTAGGGCGTCTTGGCGCGGGAGCCTGTCACAACCCCATCCCTTTAGCCACGTGCTTAAAGGTCAGGGTGGACATTATTGTTGTATTGAAGGTAGAAACTTTTATTAGCCCAGAAGCCTTCTGGTACTAGTAGTCCCTTTCTTCATAATGAATAGTTGTGTAAGCCATGGAGTGGAGGAGTAGCCTAGTGGTTAGAGCACTGGTTTGGTATCCAAGCAACCAGGGTTCAATTCCCACTAGCACTCCTTGTGGCCTTGGGCAAGTCACTTAACCCTTCATTGCCTTGGAAGAAAGGCCTGGCAACCTACTTCCGGTGACACTGTCAAGAAAACCCAGGAGCTTCTGGGTCGCCAGGAGTCAGGACTGACTCAAAGGCACACATTGCATTGCATTGTGTAAGCCATGTGAATAGGGTTTTATTCCCTTAATGCACAAAAGGTTCAAATGAAGACAATAGGATTTCCACCTTGTTCAGGATTTTCACATAAGATATTTACATAGGTCTAAAACTTGGATATGCTTCACAGTCTTTGTTAGTTATGCAGGGTTCAAACAAAACAGGTTATACAAACAAAAGCAATGCTTCTTCTTTCAGCTTGTCAAACAAAACTGTGTTTCAAAAGTATATCTTGCATGCTATATTTCTCTCAAGGCTTCTAAACTCCCAGTACAACAAAACGTACAGTCCATAGGGCATTCAGTTAGCAAAGGGTCAGGTTCAGCAGGGTCTATCTGCATAGCCTCTTGTTCTGCTGAGATATCTGTGGCCCCTGAGCTTTCCCCATATATTCCTGGTTTTACTTCAGAACTTCTTTCTAAGGCTTTCTAGCCTGACTGTACCCGGTCTGGCAAATATGCAACAGGACTTTTGGTAAGTACTCTTTCTATAGGTTCCCAAACCTTTCTCCAGCTGCCTTGGCTGCTCTTACGGCTCCCTGGCTTCCAGGCCTTTCTGTGACCCGGCCTCAGTTCCTGGTTCAGATCTGTGTCTCTTAGACTCCTGGGCTGAGTCTGGTTCACCCACCTCTGAACTCCTTGGGGCTCACATACAGGGGAAGAAGCATGAAGGTACCTCTGAACTCTTGGGCACTCTCCTGATTCTCCTTCTGTCCTTCCTGAAGATTTCCTTCTGGAGCTTCCCAGCATGAAACTGACTCTCCTGGTACTTGTTCCTTTCCTGTATGGGCTGCAGGTTCAACTGCCTTTTCTCCTCTCTTTGGAGCCGTCTCCTTTCTCTTTCTTCTCTATCAGCAGCTGCTGCGGCTCGTGCCGCTCCTCTCCCCTCTGGCTTGTCTATGCTTTGCTTATAAAGCTGTTTCTTAGGTAAGGATTCTGTCCCTCTGACCTAGGGTTGCCAACCAGCCGGTTTTCAGCCAGCCTGGCCAGTTTTTCCATGGTCAGGCCGGCTGCCGGCACAGATGTAAAACCGGCCATTGAAAAGCCGGTTTTTTGCTCTGGCCGCAAGATCGGGAGCGGCCAGAGCAAAAAAACGGCTTTTGTCCCGAAGTCCGCGGCGTGAACACGAACGCGATTCCCCATAGCAGTGCAGCCGCTGCTTCTGCTTTGTACAGAGCAGCGGCTGCAATACACTTACATTGAAAAGTAAAGATAAACTGTGTGAGGAGCCCTCCGGTCATCGCAGAGCCCGAGGAAGTGATGTCATGGGGCGGGCTCCTCATAGGTTGTCTTTCCTTTTCAAATTAGCTGCAATAAAGTTAATTTGAAAAGGAAAGACAACCTGTGAGGAGCCCGCCCCATGACATCACTTCCTCGGGCGCTGCGATGACCGGAGGGCTCCTCACACAGTTTATCTTTACTTTTCAAAGTAAGTGTATTGCATCCGCTGTTTTGTACAAAGCAGAAGCAGCGGCTTGGGCAGGGGGGGTGGTGTGAGTGAACCAGCAGGGGGGGTGGTGGTGTGAGTGAACCAGCAGGGGGGGGGGGTGAGTGAACCAGCAGGGGGGGTGGTGGTGTGAGTGAACCAGCAGGGGGGGGGTGTGAGTGAACCAGCAGGGGGGGAGGTGGTGTGAGTGAACCAGCAGGGGGGGGTGGTGTAAGTGAATCAGCAGGGGCGGGTGGAGGTGGAGGGGGGAGGTGGTGTGAGTGAACCAGCAGGAGGGGTAAGTGAACCAGCAGGAGGGGTGAGTAAGTGACAGGGGGGTGGGTGAGTGAACCAGCAGTGGAGGGGGGTGGTGAGTGAACCAGCAGGGAGGGGAGGGGTGGTGTGAGTGAACCAGCAGGGGAGGGGGGGTGAGTGAGTGAACCAGCAGGGGAGGGGGTGAGTGAGTGAACCAGCACTGAGGGGAGGGGGGTGAGTGAACCAGCACTGAGGGGGGGTGTGAGTGAATCCTCGGTAATTTTTGTGGGTGGGGCTGGGGCGGGGCAGGGTGGGGCTGGGGGCGGAGAATGGGTGGAGCATGGCGAGCCACAGGTGTCGGGTTTTTCTCGGTGAAAATGTTGGCAACCCTACTCTGACCAGGTGTACCTGATTATGCTTTGAATTAGTTCTTGCATCATCCCAACCTGGGCGTGTCAGCCTACCTTCTGAATCTCCGTGCATGCTCCCTCTAGCTGCACTTCTCACTAACTGCACTTTATGTATATCATTTCCTTTAAAGAGATCAGTGTTCTTTTCTACCTCCTTGGGCTTACTGGCATCTGCTTCATCACAGTATATAAGAACAATAAATAAATAAATAAATAAAAAATGTATGGCTAGAGCTGGCAGTGGAATGACAAGATGTCTGTCTTTTAGAGGGGGGACATGAGATATTAGGACGTCAGAAAGTTGTAATGGTTGTCCAGACCACATAGTTTTATATGCAAAAGTAGGATCTTGAATTTGGCCAGGTAGGATACAGGTAACCAGTGACTTTTAACCAGAAGTGGTGTAACATGGTCCGTAGATTTAGCCCCATAAACTAGCTTGTTGGTTGTATTTTGAACTAATTGCAAATGACTGAGAGCTATCTGATGTGTTCCATTATAGAGGACATTACAATAATCTAATCTGATAATGATAAACATATGGACTAACTTAAGGAGAGATTCTTGAGCAAGATAAGTTCTGATTGATCAAATTCGGCGCATAGCAAAAAAAACAGGATTTAATGATGAATGCAATTTGATATTTAAAAAAGAGTACGGTCAAAAATAATTCCTAGGATTTTCCAGCAAGGAGACAAGTGGAACTGGTGTTCCATTCAAGAGTCCTCTCCAGAGATTCACATGGCCTGGCACTTTTGAAGGTTAATGTTCAGATGATTACTCAGAAGCCAATTGGCAATCTGAATTAGAGAGGCATTCAGTGAGGAAAGATTCAATATATGAGGATCCGAATAATAGAGCATCTAGATGTTATCAGCTAAAAACAGTGAACTAAACCCAAGTGATCGAATAAGGTTAAGCAATGAAGTGGGAGATACATTAAAAAGGACAGGTGCAAGGACTGAGCCCTGAATCGCCAATCCTCAACGCATAGGAGCCTGATGGAAAAGACTGGGCTGCGACTCTGAGAAGGTGAGTCTGCCAAATAAGGTAAAAATTGCCCTTTTACCAGACTGGCCCCCTCAGGTGGTGCATCATGGGATGCGCAGCACAGGGTCAGTCAGAGTACTGACACCATGCTGTGCATCCCAGGTTGCACCGAGGGGGAGGGAATCAGTCTGCCAAATAAGGCAATCTGACCCTGTGCAGTGCATCTTGGGTCGCACTGTGCGGGGCCAGGTACAACCATTTTGAAAGATGGTGACATAGAGGCAGAGGTTTATGAACAATGTTCCTACCTCCCATCATTATTAATAGTACTAGGGATCGCATGGCAGGGTCTAGAGGGCACTACAGGATACAGTAATGTTTCTGTGGGGTTTGGAAGGGCCACTTGGCTGGTGAGGTTTTTGGGAGGGGGACAGGCCACTGAGGATTCCTTTCAAGTGTGGATCAGGGAGTGGAGCATGGGGGATGACACTTGAGCCACTGGGGCAACCAATGAATTTTCAAGAGAATAAGGGATTCATTGTAGACAGGGGATTGGGAGAGGGGGGTCTGGGCCTGATTGGTGGGTCATCTGAACTAAAGTGTCAAGCTTCTCCTCAGATGATGCTTTTGCTCCTCACTGCAGCTTTATGCCTCCCCCAAACTGTATTTGAGGCAATGAAGGATTAAATGACTTGGCCAAACCTACAAGGAGTGACAGTGAGAATGTGGTTACCAATATAAATTGTTGTTTAAAGTTAACTACTTGGGCCAGTCACCTAACTCAGATTGTAGTGTTGTAGTCTGTGACAGAATACTAAGGTGAGTGTCCTGCTGTATGGGGTTGGAGGAGACTAGGTATGCTATAGAGGTATTGCTTTCTACCCAGGAGAAGGAGGAAATATGACTGCCCCAACTGTGAGAATCTCTACTGGCCACAGAAAACAGTTGTTTGGAGAAGGAGAGATGTTATACTGAGATTAAGAAAAAATAACTGACGTGATACTAAGGGAAGAAAATCCAAGAAGCACATAACGCGGGCAGAAATTTATTGCACTTTGAAAAGTTTATATCTCTACAATATGTGAGACACATGTTTAAATGTAAAGCAACGGAAATTTTGATATCGAGAGCAATAAAATAATTTTTTCATATTGATTATATCGCCTTAAAACAGGCTCCCATTTTTCATTCCCCAGCAGGAAGTGGCATGAGTAATAAGGGCTCCCATCAGTCCCAGCCTCCCACAATGCAGGAGGTGACATCAGGAGAGAAAAGAAGACACCCGTCCTCCTAGAGAAGAAGGCGGAGCACTGCCCATGTAAGTGAAAAGCACTCGTGGGCACATGCTGCAGAATTAGCCCATTCTCAGAGAAACAAAGTACCGCCTATATAAAAGGGGAGGCGAAGTGTGGACTGAGTTAAGAAGCCTCTAACTTATTTCTTCTCAGGAGAGAATCCTGAGAGTCAATGTGTAGAGCTTATGAAAAGAAGGCAAAAAAAAAGAGCAGGAAAGAGAAAGGGGGAGTGGAAGCAGCAAGAGAGATTGAGCCCTGCAAAGTATCTCGGCTAAGAGTTGTGAAAAAGCCAGGAAGACAGTCTGGGAGTTCTTAGGGTTGTCAGCATCCCAGGACTGCGGAGCTAAAGAGGAATGGTACATGCTAAAGGTATTCCTCTCCGAGAATGGTACAGACAGCAAGGGGCGCTGCCAGAGAAGCAGCCTGTCAGTCACACACAGAGAGAGAGAGAGAGAGCCCCTAGGAGCTATAAATGGCAGAAGGAAGACTGCTAATTCGAGGGAGAGGAACATACTACTGAGGGACTGTGGAACCAGAAGACATCCCTGAAGAGTCTCAGCTAGGGAAGTAAGCGTAACTGTGGCTAGCTAGTCAGAAAGCTGAATTTTATTTTTATTTATTGTTTAGTTCCAGTGTCAGAGCAGTGCACACAAGACAGCAGACATATTTGGGCAAGGCCTTACCTCTGATGGCCTGCCTACTTCAATAGAGAGGTTTTATTTTCCTTTCATAGAGAGTTAAATGCAACATAGGACAAGAGGGCCCTACACCATGGGACTCCAGCACCAGGAGATCCTGCAGAACTCAGAGGACCAGAGAGCTATCAGGACGTGGGCCCCTAGGCCACTTGTAGCAAAACTGGTGCATGCACACAAATACACTGGCCAGTGCTTAGGGTAATTGAGGTCCATTGGATGAGGCGACCCTGAATTAAAGTTCCTGATATTAGTGAAGGAGACACAGGAACTAGGACACACCTGCCTGGATTCTTGGGTTGAACTGACTCACACAGCACAAAGAAGGGATCTTCAGGACAGAAATTCAGGTTTGCAAATTATTATTTCAGTGCTTAAAAGTAGAAATTGTATTAGCAAAGAAAAGTCCTGCTGGTGTCAGTACTGAGAGACTGATGCTATTTTGAAAGCTGCTGGAATCAGGACAGAGTGGAGGGGGACTGCTCCTACCCCGTTCACCACTTGGTCTACCAGGAAGCCTCTGGGTAAGACTCCAAGGGGAGGGGCAGTCGATGAGGTAAGGCTAGGCTGGTTGCCTAAGTGGAGGGGCCTTGATTGGGGTGGGAGGGTTGGGGGGGGTCTTGGGGGAAGGAGGCCATTTTGGGACTTGGGGGTTCTGAAAGTAAGAGCTTGATTGGGGAAGTCCAGGGGTGGAAAGTCCAGGGGTGGATTAGGATGGAAAGTGTGGGGGGGGGGCACTGATGCAGCACTGCCATAGGTTTTCATATGGGCAGCGAGCATGCTACCAGGTTGCCAGTAGCTTGACTGCACTTAACGGCACCTCTTGAGGTGCATTAGATGCAGCTGCACTATTGGTAGTCATGACAGTTAATGTGCGGCAATATCTCCTTGCTAGCTGCCATTGGTTGACACACCCACTCTCCACCTTGATCCCACGCCGGAGCATGCTGGGTAGTTCACACTTGAGCTCGCATTAACAGTTAGTGCCGCTTAGTAAACATGCCTCTAAAAGCAGTGTATTCTTAAGTGTCTTCTTACTGTTCATATTGCTAATCCTGAACGTGCTAAGAGATGTTGCAACCTAGAAACTGTAACTTATGTTCTTTTATTCTGTCTTTTTATTTATTTTGTTCGACCCCACAACCTTCAATAAAGTTTATCCACATTTTTGTTTTTTAATTTCTGGATACAGCCTACCTCTCCCTGTCCCCAAAGAATCTGTTTGGTTTGCTATCATTTCTCTTTTATAGTCCCAGCCCCTTGCCCCTACCTCCAGGGTACTCATTCGTGGCCATGCTTAAAGGGGGGGGGTTCTATTTGTGCCCTATACTCAGTGGACTTGGCTCGACACCGGTACCTCAAGGGGAGGCCAAGCTACAGACATCATGTGCACAGAAGCGTGGGTTACATTCATTTATAGAATGACTTGGGATCCCATTTAGAAAAAAAGGTGTAAACGAAATCTAAGTTGTTGTTATTAGAGAGAAATCATCAAGAAAGGCTTGTTCTGACTTGCGAGCAAGTTGTTGTTTGGTTGCCTGCTGTTGCCTCACTCACTTTTGACTAAAATAACAGGTCTTGTGTTTTTTTACCTTTATCCTCACTCTGCACCGAAAAACTCCACAATCCACAGACAAACCAAAGTAGTCCAATAATATACAAATAACCAGCAGTAAGTGTAGGTTCACCTGTCTCTACACTACAGGATCTTTTTGTGCATGTACCCTGCACAGATAATCAAACACAATCAAAAGAACCATCTGCTGTGTAGCACAAATCTCTCTTTCCACTCTTGTGGGTTTTTTAGAGCTTTAGCCATCGGCATCTGCCAGCTTAATGAGATGGCAGAGATTTTGTGTGCTGTCTTTTACTGTGCTCTTCCTGTTACCTTGGCCTACAACATGAACAGGATGTGATTTAAAACATGCAAAGTGTAATAAAAGTTTCACTGATGGGAACTTACGTGGATCTGGGCAAGGCTTGTGCTGGTCTTGGGTTGTTAACAGTTCTATTTACTTTGGCTTCTGCTGCAGAAACTATTGCAGTGGAAACATCGAAAGGAAAGTAGAAGCAGCAGTTGGGTATAAAGGTGAGCCAGTCTGTGATGGATAATAAGGAGCTCGGAGAAATATTTTGTGCAGTCAGTACGAAAAACAGCTGGTGCTGCATAGTGCAGGAAGAAAATCTGCCAAAAGAATTCTAACATGCAAATTCTTTGGGGGTCAATATTCAAAGCACTTAGCCAGTCACCCAGCCAGTTGGAAAGTGCCACTAAATATCTCCACAGACTGCCCCAACACTATCTGGTTAGTGCAGGGGCTGTCTATGGACAGAGAAGGGGTAATGTTTGTTGTTAACCGGATAAATGGTGACTATCTGGTTAGCCCAATATTGAGCCGGCACTAATGCCCTGAACTTAAGCCACTTGAAAAGCAGGCCTAAGTTGCAAGGTGGATAGATACAGCCTCAGTATCAAGTCTAACCGGATAAAGTCACCATTTATCCGGTTAGCATCGCTCAGCCCGGATATTCAGCGGCACCTCCTTTCTGAATACTGCCAGCAAATGTCCCACTGATATTCAAGTGCCATGTCTAATCGCTGTGGCCTTTTGAATATCGGCCATTTTGAAAATCAGTTTCTTCATGTTTAAATTGGTTTCATTTTTAAAAGTCAGTCAATCACATTCAAAGGCCAGAGTTTATGGCTCAAATTGTCTCCAGATATTTCTTTTGGGAATATGTAACCCTACTAAATTTGCAAAATGAAAAGTGATAATTCAGTTCTTCATGTTGACATGGGTACCGAAAAATTAGCTACTTAGAAGCATTATGCAATCATGCATCGTTGCTACACCTAAAATCTTCATGGGACTGAGATAGATATCTCTATAGAACTGTTAATATCCTTGATTTTATACTATTGTTTCTGTTTAGAAAAGAAAGGAGTGAGTCCAGTGCCTTATGCTATGTGGTATAATCATTCCTTCAAGGGTGAGTGACCATCAACCACACATTTTCCCACTCGAGGGATCCATCATCTCCCCTTCCCTTCCCTTCTCCCTCACCTGGGGGGGATGAGAGGAGCTGTCACTACAATGCCTCCACCATGCTTCAGAGCAGAAAGCTGCTTTGGTGCCACAGCAAGCCTTTAAGTACCCAAGCACATGAGTACTCATGGCCTGCCACTCATGCTCCATCTGAAGCAAACTTCTTATCAGAGGGGGCAAGAGCAAAAGGCCATGAGTGACACCTAATCTGCCTAGTGGATGGGCAGGGCCCCTTGGGGGTCATTCAGAACAGTGAATTGCGGGGATGGATGTCCCATTTGGACGTCCATCCCCACTATTCGCTCCCCTGACGGCCCTGGCTAAAGCCTCCTAGTTTGTATGGGGAGGCCTAGATGTGGGTGGGAAGGAGCATTCCAGAAGCAGAGGGAGGGCGGCACATGGGCAAGCCATGACCCCTGACGTACAGGGTCGGCCCTGTATGTTCGGGGCCGTGAAATTACATGAGGGACTTATTCCACCGCAGAGGTGGAATAAGTCCTCCTGGACATCGGAGGATCATGCTGCCGGACCAAGAAAGTAAAGTAGGGGGGTGCAGTAAGTTCCCCACAGCCGGACCCTGGTCATAGGGGGCCATATCTGGGGTCCGGCTGCAGGTTAAGAAACTTTTCAGCGGTGGGTGGGGTTTGCAGCTCCTGAATGGAGCCTGACTGAGGTAGCCGGGCATGTAGCTGGGCGTGCAGGCTGATCAGAATCGGGGCCCGGCCTGCACGTCCAGGCCGTAGACCCTATTCTGATCCCAAAGATATGTCTAGCCCCCACGGGATTAGAATCGGGTCTAACTCTGGGTGTCCCTCTTCTGGTCTGACGCACAGGGAGCTGGACAGCTAGGTTAGAATATGCCTCCATGTGTTTGGAAATAGCTGAGCACAAATATATTGGTCTTGATTAATGCATATGTATTTATTTGGGTTTTTTTAGCACCATACTAACTTCCACTGCCCATGTTGAACGCATTCTTTTTACAAGAGACAGAACCAGAAAGTAGGCCCAAATAGCAGTTATCATAAAAGCCAATTGTTGGGAAGTGTTCACTAAAAAAGCTAAAGGGGAATGATATTTAGAAGCGGCTACCGATCACATAGCTGCTTTTTAAAACAAAATCAGCACCAGATGAATGTATAGTTTTGGCCATTTAAGTTACTAAATGGGGATATGGTTCTTTGGAGCAGACTGAAGGTATTCTAAAACGTTATTCGGGGGGGGGGGGCAGTATCAACAGCAGCAGCAGTTAGTGCTTCATAGCAGCTAGCTGTCACTGCTGAACTTTAAACCCGGATATTCAATACTAGGATCATATCCGGCCACCAGCATTGAATACCCGTGTCAGCCGCATATGTAAAAGCAGTGATGTTCTACTGCTGCCTGGTTAACTTCAGCAGCAAACGTTTGGTGAGCCTTTTAGGTATCTTAGTGCTGCTAAATATCCCACTTGCCATGATTAATGCTATTGGCAGGTCTGCTGACTCCATTAATTGCTTTGAAAATGCCTCCCAATTTGTTCAGTGGTAAAATTTAGACACTAAGGAAGTAATTGTATAAAACCTTTTAGCATGTAAAACGCTGATTTATGAGTGTAAAAGGCTTCTTATAAAATGGAGGCACACTTAAACAGTTAGAGTAGGTAAGCACTTGCATAGTAGGCATGGCTCAGAGGAGGATTTTGGGTGGAGCATGGGTGGGGTCGTGATTTCTGTGCATATTATTGGAAATACGTGCATACTCTCAAGCAGGCATAAATGTCAGCACCCACAATCAAGGCACTATGTCTGTAGGATTTGTGTTAGGATTGCATAGACAGAAAGGCGCTGATTTGTCTTTATAAAATAGGCTAAAAATACTAGGCACCTTCTCCACCTCCAGAACTAGGTGCCCTGTTATAAAATTATTCTCGGAAAGAGCCCAGTTAAGGCTATTCTATAAAAAAGTAAGTGCCTACTTGTGTTTATAAAATACTAGCATAAGTGGTTGAAATCACATCTTATATTTGGGCACAGACGTTCCCCCCCCCCCCCCCCCAATTTTAGAACTGGTGTAAATGCCCATGCTTAGATTTTTCACGAACATGTGTAAATACTAGCGTTTCATTATCTACATGCATACTTGTGTGCTTTGCTGAAACTGCTCCCATGCACACATCCACTGGCAATGTGCACATCATGCAATGCATGTACTTTTACATTTTGTTGTAAGAGGTCATTAACACATGTACAGGGCCGCATAGGTGTACTAATGACTAAAATAACTCCCAGATAGGCATGCACACTGCATCTAAAAGTACACATTCTCTTATAAAATTACCCCCTGAATGTTTTATTTATAGAGCGCTTCCCTTAAAAAACCCTAAAGTGATTTACAAACACACCCTCCTCTCCCTCACCAAAATACAAATTAAAATCCCATATCTCACTAAAAGAGTCACACTCTTAACTAACATAAATAAAAATAAAACCATCCACCTCCTCAGTGTTCTTTAAAAAAATATTTACTTTGCTGCTACTCTTGTCTGAATTGCAAATCTGTTCAAAAACTTATATCATCAGTTGAAGCATTCTACCAACTTTGACCCAAGATGTCTTATGTATAGTTAATGTGTTCAATCCATATGCATGAATACCAAGTATAACTTTAAATGGATACAAAATGCATTAAACGTTATTCTATGTGCAAGCAGCCCACTACTGAGTATTGACCTCTAATGTATTTACAGCTTGAAACAGATATTTGGAGCAACGGGAAGAGAAGCAATTAGTGAATGTTATCTATTGCGCCTAGAGATATGTCCACAGATACATATTTACTCAAATATATACATACCTCTTATTCACCTCCCAGAGCCCTCAGGCTCATATATATTTACTTCTGCTCCAGGCTGGTGTAAGACTCAACAGGAACCGTACCATACTTAAACAAACCCCTTTCTTTCCTATGGGAGGGACTGTAATGTAATGTAATGTGTGCCTTTGAGTCAGTCCTGACTCCTGGCGACCCAGAAGCTCCTGGGTTTTCTTGGCAGTGTCACTGGAAGTAGATTGCCAGGCCTTTCTTCTGAGGCAATGGAGGGTGAAGTGACTTGCCCAAGGCCACAAGGAGTGCTAGTGGGAATTGAACCCTGGTTGCTTGGTTACCAAGCCAGTGTTCTAACCACTGGGCTACTCCTCCACTCTGGGGGGGGGGGTGGGGGGGACACTAAGATACTCTAAAACATTGAGGTGCAATTTCTTCGAGTGCCCCATGGATCAATTTTGGCCGTATAAGTCAATATAGAGGTAATTTTATAAGGGGCACATACTTTTAGATGCCTAGTATCTCCCTTTATCACTCTTATCTCTCCCTACACCCCTACTCGGGACCTCAACTCTTCTGGCAGATCCCTTCTATCTGATCCCTTCTCTTCCACTGCCAACTCTAGATTTCGATCTTTCTACCTTGCTGCGCCTTATGCCTGGAACAAATTACCCAAATCAGTACGTCAGGCTCCATCTTTGACCCTGTTCACATCCAGGCTAAAACCTCACCTCTTTGAGATTCCTACAGCAGTGGCTAACATTCTCTTCCAAGACGTATCAGTGGCAGGAGGTGATGGGGCCCCTGCATGGGCAGCTGGTGGGGGGGATGCATGGGCATCCATGTGTGCCCCTGCCCTCCCCCATCTGGACCTTTTACCCAAGGTGCCCACCAAACCTGCATGTTTAACATGCTGGGACTGCAACCACCACCACTGACAGTGCATGAACATGTCTGCATGGTGGGGTGTTGGTGGTGGCATAGGAAGTGACAGCAGCCTTCAGCAGACAGAAGCCTTGTCCTAGTTGTGTGCACCATGTGCATTGCATCAGTGTCAAAGGTCAGCTGAAGGGAAGCATGTCAGAAACAGGAGCTGCTATCCCCATAAGGCAGTACTGTGGTGCAACACACACAGTTGGTGTGTATATGTGTGGAGGGTCCCAGGTCCCAGCCCAAACTGGGGTTTCCATATTGCATATTCCTGTAGACAAGATTTAGCTGACAGTGTAAGTACAGCTCCAGCATGTGCAGCCCTCAAGGAGATGGCTAGCAAGGGTGGAAACACCCATCAGCAGCACTGACAGGCTCCACTATCCACAGCTGGTTGGAGGCTAATAGCACACAGTAATATAGCACGTGCAAACAGTGCACACGTTATCAATCCTTGAGCTGACATTGAGACAGGAATGTCAAGCAGGAATGCCAACCATCTCCACTTTTGCTCAGTACGCCATTGAGAGTGTATACGTGTGTGTGTGTATGACTCCTCTTTGTCCTGTGGCTTTCTGCACTGCACTTTGGCTCACATTGTCTGAGTTTTTCCCAGTCTGTTTGGAAAATGTGAATAAGTCGAAGCAGAGGATTGTGGGTATCACCTGAAGCAGCACAGATTGGCCTGGATGTGTCTGCCACAATGGTAGAGCCATTGGCTGAGACGCCATTGTGCCCGTCTGCCACGTGCATTGCTTGGGTGGCCACTGTATGTCATGCTGAGATGGCACTCTCACTATGACCAAAAAGTGACCATGGAATGGTTATGTATCCACATGGCTCTATCATGCTGTCTGGCTCTAGTGATGTGGATGCATTCTCTGTCTGGGGATGCTAATCACTGAGTAAATGGCTGGGGGGTCATTGCTGAGTATCCCAAGGCAGACTGCTTGTGGTCACATTATGCACATGCTATGCATGCTGACCAGCAGATCTACTGTAGTTGATTTATGCTTGGCTGACACAACCCAGTGAAGGGCAGCGGGGGAGTTTTTCTGCATGTGTTGTAGTTAATTGTTAGTCCTCAATGGTTTGGACAGCAGTGCTTCATGGCCTACTCACTGGGGTCCTGACAGGACTGTAGCAGTAGCCCCACACCAGCATATACACCCCCACTGCAGTGGTTGTCCATGGCAGCAGCATATTGACATTGGCCACTAACCTGCATTGTTTTTGAAGGGTTCGTGTCCAATGGGCAGAACACAGGGCTGAGCTGTTGCTGTCAATGTCACCCTCAGCATGCAGGAAAAAAAAAGCATAACACACTGCAGATAATACCTGCTAAACACTAGCAGTGATGTGGACCTACAGCACAACCAGCAGAGATCATCTCTAACAGTGCAGGTTCAGTGGACCGGGTGCTGGGCATCCCTCCTCAACCTCAAGATGTCAGCTGAAACTGCTCTGCAGCACGGCTTGCTGTTGTTATGTGCATGTAGCACACGCAGCCGGTGCGCCTTACTGAGCTGACTTGCTGTATCAGTGCATTCTCCATTGGTTCTTCAGCTGCAGACCACTGTTTTGCATGTGCAGTGCCTCATAGGTAGTGGAGGGCCCAACCTATTCTGGCAGACAGCAAACAGTTTGATCAGAGATCTGCATTCTCTATACATCTGCATAAAGCTATGTGGGGGTGTAGCCTTCTGGTTAGTGCAATGTCTCAATGGTCAAAGGCTCAGGGTTTGATTCCCACTTGTCCATTTTGTGCCTGGCTGCACTTCCACAGTCCTGGCTCTGCTATGACCTACAGAGAATCATACGTCTACATTTCTATGCATTATGGCCACACGTTTGGTAGCCCAATATGGCATTCCCCATCATGGACATCTGTGAACATGACTTTAGTGGCTCTGCCGTGGCGCATTGCAGCGGGTCAGTGATGTATATGCAGCAGAGGTCTGGGTCAACTGGTATGGATACATTTTCTGTTTTGCCATCATTGTGACCTCCCAGCTTTACATAAAGAGAATATATTTCATACATTCAGGCACCTAACACTTGTTGCATAGCCATCCCCTGCACTGTTCTGCCATCATTACTTGCCCCATATGGGGTAAATGGGTTCAACTTGTCCCTTTCTATCATGCCACTTTGTCGGGTCTATTGTCTTGCAGTTGCAAAGGCTGAGGCACCAGTCCCACCCGCATAAATGGTGTTTCATGTAGCCCATGGCACTGCTACTTCTGGTTCACACACTCAATTCCTTTAGCCTGTATGATCCCATACATTCACCCACCACACACATTGTATTGTACTCTCTGCTTGGAAAATCCATGGCACAACCCTACATCCACCATTTGACCGTCAGGGAAATTCATGGTGGGGCCGCTTACTGGCAGTAAACTGCCCCACCATGGCCACCAGGGGTCATTTGCAGCAGTTAGCCATATCATGCACACCTCTCTTGTGACTTCTCCACATGAGCACTCATGGACAACCCTCACTGTGCTGCCCACATAAGGAACATGCTGCCTCCACCCAGACATGTCTTGGCCTATGGCATGCCACACACACCGACAGTACATTTGGATACCTGTCCTCACCTCACAGACACTATAATGTAGTTTACGGCACGGTGTATGCTTTCAGGAGCATCTAGGGCTGCACGCTTGTCACAGTGCCCCCCGCTGTTGCATCCCCTCCACAGACTCCACTGCCACCACCACCCACCCATGACACAGCCAACACCCACACTGACCATCATCACTAAGCAGCTATCTCGCCTAATCAACAGCATAGGCCACATTTCCAGGGATCAGGTGAGTCAACTCCATCAGCTCTACCAATTGTGCTTGCATCCATACCTTCTCCAATGGCTTCCCTGCCCCCCTTTCAGAGTTTCAGTGGCTTTCCTGCATTAAGGTGTATGCCAGACACCTTCCCACAGCATGTCCCATTAACGCACGGTAAGTGTACACAACCAACCCTAATGTCCTTTTACCACACGGTAAGTGTCCATTACTACCCCTTAACACAGCATGTGCTATTACCATATGGTAAGTGTCCATTTGCACCCCTTAACGCCAGAACGCCTCTGACACGGAACGCCCAGCACACTTAGCATATGGTAACCCCTTATTGTTGCCATTACTGCATGGAAAAGACTGCTCCTTTACCGCCGTTTAGTAAACATGCCCCTTAGTAGCTGCAAATCCTCTACTTCTGCCGGAATTGTGCACACAAAATTCAAACGTCTGTGTCAAAAGGTCTGAATTATGCAAACTTTTGCATGCTTTATGTGCTAAAATAACAAAGCATATTGTTTTTGAGTGATACATAATTTAAAGTACAATAAAGAAAAAAATATCACAAAAAGTATAACATTTTGAGTTATTGGGTGTAGAGTCCCAGCAAGAATGCTCTGCGTTAAGTGTCGGAGATGTTCCTAGCATGTGGGATGAATGAGCCCTGATGTTAATTCATGTGACCACACAGTAACACACGTTAACAGCATGGCTAATAATGCGGAAAGCAGCTAATTGCACTTTTAAAGATGTGGTTAACTGTTCCACTTTATTGGCCATTTTAGCAGTTAATGGGCATTAAGGTCAATCTATATTAATTATAAGGCACACTCCCTGCTCCTTCCTTGCCCCTTACAATGCATTAGCATGAAATTCCACATAAGTGTGTTGACTCTACATTAGCTGTTTCCTTAACGTGTATTAAAACTACAGCAATGAAGTAAAAACTGTCTTCTCCTATTTTGAAAAGTTGACTGAAATTTTATATTCAAAAGTTGCTTTTATAGAACTATGCTACTTTTCCCATGGTATGTCATAGTGCTTGCCTTTTCCTGGTCACTTAGATGACCCTAATATTGGCCTGTACAACATTCATACCCACTCTGTAACTTAAAATCTCTCTAAAACCCTACCTAGCAAAGCACAGCACTAACTACCACTTATATAGCTCAAGGGCCTGACCAATGTAGGAAACAGTAGCAAATAAAAAAGCAAATAAGGAGATATAGAAGTCTCAAGAAATGATAACGACACCAATTACTTTGACAATATAGAAAATATAGAAAATGATGGCAGATAAGGACCATGCGGCCTATCCAATCAGCCCATACATACTGTACATAGCATCTACTAAGCTCTATAATCCTTTCCTTTCTTTAGAGATCCGCTGTGCTTGTCTCAGGCTTTCCTGAATTCAGATGCAGGCCTAGTCTCCACCAACTTCATTGGGAGGCTGCTCTCTGCACCCACTGCCCTTTCTGTAAAGAAATCTTTTTTAGGAGATTTTATGTTGCTGTTGTATTACCATAGTTTGTAAACCAGTTTGACATACATGTGCCTAAGGTCGTTTACTTTTTCTTGCAACAGTTATTTGATAAATATCTTGTATTTAAAGAAGGCCACCTCTTTTTCCTTACCTTTTCTAGTAATTTTTCAAAAACCATAGTGGCCTCTTTTTCCTTTTACATTTATTTACTTTCTTAACTAAACGTTTTGTCCACTGCTTATTTACACCCATAAGAACATAAGATATGCCATACTGGGTCAGACCAAGGTCCATCAAGCCCAGTATCCTGTTTCCAACAGTGGCCAAGCTAGGTCATAAGTACTGAGCAGTCTCCCCAAAAGACACAGGTTCCTCAATGCTTGTATTGGGTAAAGCAGTGATATCCTGGATCCCTTTTAATAATGGTTTATGGACCTTTCCTCCAGGAACTTGTCCAAACCTTTTTTTGAACCCAGCTACACTAACAGCTTTTACTGCATCTTCCGGTAACAAATTCCAGAGTTTGATTACATGTTGAGTTAAAAAACATTTTCTCTTATTAGTCTTAAATAGGTTACCCTGTACCTTCATTGCATGTCCCCTAGTCTTTTTATATTCTGATGATGTAAACAATCGATCTGCTTTTACTAGGGTTGCCAACCGGCCGGTTTTCAGCCGGCCTGGCCGGTTTTTCCATGGCCAGGCCGGCTGCCGGCACAGATGTGAAACCGTCCATTGAAAAGCCGGTTTTTTGCTCTGGCCGCAAGATCGGGAGCGGCCAGAGCAAAAAAACGGCATTTGTCCTGAAGTCCGCGGCGCGAACGCTATTCCCCATAGCAGTGCAGCCGCTGCTTCTGCTTTGTACAGAGCAGCGGCTGCAATACACTTATTTTATTTATTTTATTTATTTATTTAATGATATTTTTATACCGCCTTATCAAACAATCAAAGCGGTTTAACAAACAAGAAATATAAAAGCAGTGATAATATGAACATGTAGTAATGATAATTACATGTAAAGTAACATAGTGTGTTTTACAGAAAGATATAAAGCGCTATTTACATTGTGTACTATAATACAACGTGAGCTATAATACAGCTTACTAAATGATTGTTTTTCTCTTAAACATTGAATTAATTATTCAGTTAGACCATAATGCTCAATAAACAGGACAGTTTTTAGTTGCTTTCTAAAGTCTTTAAGGTCCTGAGCTGCTCTTAAATCATTTGGAAGAGAGTTCCAAATCTTTGGTGCCGCAAACGAGAATGCCCTTTCTGTTGTTTCTTTACGTGCTTTTCTAAAGTCAAGTGATGTGTTGACTCTATTGGTAGATCCTAATCTTCTAGGTCTTTTGCTGACGTCTGATTGAATGAGAGTAGCCAGACTGTTTGCAGAACAGTGATGTTTGATTTTGAAAATGTATATAGTGGTTTTATATTTTATACGATAAGCTATAGGTAGCCAATGTAGCTCCTTCATAATAGGAGTTATGTGTTCCTGGCTTGATAATCCGAAGATTATTCGAGCAGCAGTGTTTTGCGCGAGTTGCAAAGGTTTTAGTGACTGCTTATGAAGGCCAAGATATATAGGATTACAAAAATCAAATAATGGCGTGATTAAAGCTTGGCAGACGTTACGGAAGTGGGTTAGCTGCAATAAAGTTAATTTGAAAAGGAAAGACAACTTGTGAGGAGCCCGCCACCATGACATCACTTCCTCGGGTGCTGCGATGACTGGAGGGCTCCTCACACAGTTTGTCTTTACTTTTCAAAGTAAGTGTATTGCAGCCGCTGCTCTGTACAAAGCAGAAGCAGCGGCTTGGGCGGGGGAGGGGGGGTGTGAGTGAACCAGCAAGGGGGGGGGTGTGAGTGAACCAGCAGGGGAGGGCGGGTGATGGTGTGAGTGAACCAGCAGTGGAGGGGGGGTGGTGTGAGTGAGCCAGCAGGAGGGGGGTTGGTGTGAGTGAACCAACAGGGGAGGGGGGTGAGTGAGTGACCCAGCAGGAGGGGTGAGTAAGTGACAGGGGGGTGGGTGAGTGAACCAGCAGTGGAGGGGGGGTGGTGTGAGTGAACCAGCAGGGGAGGGGGGTTGGTGTGAGTGAACCAGCAGGGGGGTGGGTGAGTGAACCAGCAGGGAGGGGAGGGGAGGGGTGGTGTGAGTGAACCAGCAGGGGGGTGAGTGAGTGAACCAGCAGGGGAGGGGGGGTGAGTGAGTCAGCAGGGGGGGTGAGTGAGTGAACCAGCACTGAGGGGGGGTGTGAGTGAATCCTCGGTAATTTTTGTGGGTGGGGATGGGGCGGGGCAGGGGTGGGACTGGGGGCGGAGAATGGGTGGAGCATGGCGAGCCACAGGTGTCGGGTTTTTCTCGGTGAAAATGTTGGCAACCCTAGCTTTTACCCGTTCCACTCCATTCATTAATTTATAGACCTCTATCATATCTCCCCTCAGCCGTCTCTTTTCCAAGTTGAAGAGCCCTAACCTTTTTAGCTTCTCTTCATAGGAGTATCCTCTATCCCCTTTACCATTTTGGTGGCTCTTCTCTGTACTTTTTTTAATAACGCTATATCCTTTTTAAGATACGGCGACCAGAACTGCACAGAATATTCAAGGTATGGTTGTACCATGGAACGATACAGAGGCATTATAATATTCTTTGTTTTATTTTCCATTCCTTTCCTTATGATTCCTAGCATTCTATTTGCTCTTTTGGCTGCCGCTTCACATTGGGCAGAGGGTTTTAACATGTTATCCACGATGACGCCCAAATCGTTGTCCTGGGTGGTGGTTCCCAATGTGGAACATTGCATCATGTAACCAAAGTTTGGGTTGTTCTTTCCTAGGTGCATAACTTTGCACTTGTCCACATTAAATTTCATATGCCATTTGGATGCCCAGTCTTCCAATTTATCAAGATCCTTTTGCAATTTTCCACAATCCTCTTGGGTTTTCACAACTTTAAATAGTTTTGTGTCATCTGCAAATTTGATAACCTCACTCGTTACTCCCTTTCCTAGGTCTTTTATGAATATGTCAAAAAGCAGCGGACCCAGCAGAGATCCCTGCGCTACTCCACTATTCATCTTTTTCCATTGGGAAAATTAGCCATTAATCCCTACCCTCTGCTTTCTATCTTTTAACCAGTTCCTGATTCACAATAGTACACTGCCTCCTATCCCATGACTTTTTAGTTTTGCCAAAAGTCTCTGATGGGAGACCTTGTCAACGGCTTTCTGAAAGTCCAGATACACTATATCAACCGACTCACCTTTATCTACCTGTTTATTCACACCTTCAAAAAAACATAACAGATTAATAAGACAAGATCTTCCTTGTCTAAAGCCATGTTGGTTGTCTTCCATTAAACGATGACCATCTACATGCTGAGTAATTTTGTTCTTTATGATGGTTTCTACCATTTTTCCCGGTACTGATGTCAGGCTCACCAGTCTGTAGTTTCCCAGACCACCCCTGGAACCCTTTTTAAAAATTGCCATTACGTTCGCCATCCTCCAATCTTCAGGTATTACAGATGATTTTAATGATAGTTCACAGATTACAAATAGCACGTCTGCAATCTTATATTTCAGTTCTTTCAAAACCCTTGGATGTATATCATCCGGCCCAGATGATTTGCTACTCTTCAGTTTATCTAATAGTTGTAATACATCTTCCCGATGTATCGATATTTCCTTCAATTCTTCCACATCTTTAAATACCACTTCAGTGATGGGTAACATCCCTACATCTTCCTCAGTAATGACCGAAGGAACAGAATTCATTCAGTCTCTCTGCTATCGCCTTGTCGCCTCTTAGAGCACCTTTAACCCCTCTCTCACAGGTTTTTTGCTATGAATGTACTTGAAAAAGTGTTTATTACGCATTTTTGCTTCCGCAGCAAGCTTTTTCTCAAATTCTCCTTTTGCCTGCCTTATCAATGCCTTGCATTTAACTTGCCAGTGCTTGTGCTGTTTCGAGGTTTCGTCATTTTGCTCTTTTTTCCATTTCCTGAAAGATGCTTTTTTGGCAACAACAGCCTCTCTGACCTCAGCCTTAAAAAATGCTGTCAGTTTTTTGGACTTCCTTCCACTTTTCTTAAAGCGTGGAATACAGCTGGTCTGGACTTCCAAGATAGTATTTTTCAACAACACCCAAGCTTGATGTAAGTCTTTAACCTTTGCAACTGCTCCTTTTAGTTTTTTCTTAACTATTTTCCTCATTTTATCATAGTCTCCCTTTCGAAAGTTAAAAGGTAGTACTGTGGATCTCCTTACTATCCCTCCTCCACTAATTAAATCAAACGCGATTATGCTATGATCACTATTGCCAAGTGGCCCCAACACCCTTATCTCTTGCACCAGCTCTGGTGTTCCACTAAGGACTAGGTCCAATATGGCTTCCCCTCTGGTCGGTTCATGAACCAGCTGCTTCAAGAAGCAGTCATTTATTTCGTCTAGGAACTTTATCTCCCTAGCATGTCCTGCTGTGACACTGACCCTGTCGATACCGGCGTAATTGAAATCACCCATCATTATTACTGTGCTGTAACTTTTGTTAGCTTCCTTGATTTCTTTGAGCATTTCATCATCCATTTGTTCATTCTGGCCAGGCGGTCAATAGTACACCCCCACTGTCATCGCCTTCCCCTTTTTACATGGAATTTCAATCCATAGAGATTCTACAGCAAATTCCAAATTACCCATGCCTACCAATAGCCAAATTAATATGAATAAAATACAGTCTCTAAAATGCTTGTATGTAAATGCTAGAAGTCTAAAAAATAAGATGGGAGAGTTAGAATATATAGCACTAAATGAGAGGTTAGATATGATTGGAATCTCAGAGACATGGTGAAAGGAGGACAACCAGTGGGACACTGTGATACCTGGGTACAAACTATATTGTAATGATAGAGCTGATCAAATTGGTGGAGGGGTTGTGCTCTATGTTAGAGAGGGCATTGAGTCACAAAGGATTAAAGTTCTACAGGAAACAAAATTCACTGTAGAATCTCTATGGATTGAAATTCCATATAAAAAGGGGAAGGCAATGGCACTGGGGGTGTACTATCAAATGCCTGACGAGAATGAACAAATGGATGATGAAATGCTCAAAGAAATCAGGGAAGCTAACAAACGTTACAGCACAGTAATAATAATGGCTGATTTCAATTACCCTGGTATTAACTGGTCAGTGTCACAGCAGGACATGCTAGGGAGATAAAGTTTCTAGATTAAATAAATGACTGCTTTTTGGAGCAGCTAGTTCATGAACCGACCAGAGGGGAAATCATTTTGGACTTAGTCCTTAGTGGAACACCAGATCTGGTGCAAGAGATAAGGGTGTTGGGGCCACTTGGCAATAGTGATCATAGCATGATCACGTATGATTTAATTAGTGGAGGAGGGATAGTAAGGATATCCACAGTACTGCCTTTTAACTTTCGAAAGGGAGACTATGATAAAATGAGGAAAATAGTTAAGAAAAAACTAAAAGGAGCAGTTGCATAGGTTAAACACTTACATCAAACTTGGGTGTTGTTTAAAAATACCATCTTGGAAGCCCAGACCAGCTGTATTCCACCCTTTAAGAAAAGTGGAAGGAAGTACAAAAAACTGCCAGCATGGTTTAAAGGTGAGGTCAGAGAGGCTATTGTTGATAAAAAAGCATCTTTCAGGAAATGGAAAAAAGAGCCAAATGACAAAAACTGGAAACAGCACAAGCAGTTGAAAGTTAAATGCAAGCATTGATAAGGCAGGCAAAGAGAGAATTTGAAAAGAAACTTGCTGTGGAAGCTGAGTTGTATATAGTTACCTCTGTTAAACCCAAGTTGTAAAACCTGTTCTCTGTAATGTACATTGCTTGTTCTGCTACATTGTACAAATTGTTGTTACATGTAAACCGCGCTGATTTTAAAGAACAAAGTATAGAAATAATATAAATAAATAAAAACGTGTAATAAAGACTTTTTCAAGTACATTTGTTGCAAAAAAAACTGTAAGAGAGTCAATTAGACCGTTAGATGATAGAGGGGTAATAGGGGCAGTAAGAGGGGACAAGGCTATAGCGGAGAGACTGAATGAATTCTTTGTTTTATGTTGTTTTGAAGGTGTGAATAAACAGGTAGACAAAGGTGAGTTGGTGGATATACAGTCAAACCTCGGTTTTCATTTGCCCCGGTTTTCATACGCTTCGGTTTTCAACGTCTTTTTTGACTGAGATTTTGTCCCGGTTTTCATACATCGCTTCGGTTTTCAACGTCTTTTTTGACTGAGATTTTGTCCCGGTTCTCGTACATCGCCTCGGTTTTCGTAAAGTACAGTACTGTAAATACATACACCCTCGCGCTGCACACCGGTCTGCATACACTGCCAGAACGCCCACCCGGTCCCGGCAGCACTGCCCCCCGGACTCACCGATCGCCAGCGTGATGAGAAGCGAAAGCCAGCTGAGCACGTAAATGAAACACATTCTCGAGCCTGGTCAGAGTTAGAGAGGCAAGGATTGCACAGAGAGGAAGGCCCCGATCTCGTCCACCGCCTGCCCGTTCTCTGGAGCGCTCCCTCAGGTTCGGAGGTAGCAGGGAAGAAAAGCTGTCAATGTAAGCAGGAGATGTTGCATGAATGTGGGAGGCAGTTCTTTCTCTTGCAGGGTACGTCTGAAGCTATATCATTAAGATTTTCTGCCATTCTGAAGCATTGAGCAGATAATGTAAAGGTATTTTAATGGGCTGAATCCAATGTGATTCCGAAGAGAGCTGGGCACAGCAGCTTGTCAGGGGTGGCTAAGGCCAGATGTTAACATACTGTACTGTACAGTACTGTACTTAGCTTGCTTTCAGTGATGTTAAATGTTTATTTATCCATTTTATTAGTCATTTATATTTATTTCTCATTGTTTTCTGTATGTAAAAATATAGTTATTCTCTATAAAATGTATTTTTTGTGAATATTTTTGGGTGTTTGGAACGGATTAATTGGATTTACATTATTTCTTATGGTAAATATTGCTTCAGTGTTCATACGTTTCGGTTTTAGTCAGACTCTTTCGAACGGATTAATCATGAAAACCGAGGTTTGACTGTAGTGTATTTGGAATTTCAGAAAGCCTTTGACAAGGTCCCTCATCAGAGACTTTTGGCAAAACTAAAGAGTCATGGGATAGGAGGCAGTGTACTATTGTGGATCAGGAACTGGTTAAAAGATAGGTAGCAAAGGGTAGGGCTAAATGGCCAATTTTCCCAATGGAGAAAGGTGAATAGTGGTGTACCCCAGGGATCTGTGCTGGGTCCGCTGCTTTTTGACATATTCATAAATGACCTGGAAAAGGGAATAACGAGGGAGGTTATCAAATTTTCAGATAACAAAAAACTATTTAAATTTGTTAAAACCCAAGAGGATTGTGGAAAATTGCAAGAGGATCTTGATAAATTTGAAGACTGGGCATCCAAATGGCATATGAAATTTAATGTGGACAAGTGCAAAGTTATGCACCTAGGGAAGAACAACCCAAACTATGGTTACACGATGCAAGGTTCCACATTAGGAACCACCACCCAGGAAAAAGATTTAGGCGTCATTGTGGATAACATGTTAAAACCCTCTGCCCAGTGTGCAGCGGTGGCCAAGAGAGCAAATAGAATGCTAGGTATCATAAGGTATCATAAGGAAAGGAATGGAAAATAAAACAAAGGATATTATAATGCCTCTATATCGTTCCATGGTGAGACCGCACCTTGAATATTGTGTGCAATTCTGGTCGCCATATCTTAAAAAGGATATAGCATTATTAGAAAAGATTCAGAGAAGAGCCACCAAAATGGTAAAGGGGATGGAAGGATACCCCTATGAAGAAAGGCTAAAAAGATTAGGGCTCTTTAACCTGGAAAAGAGATGACTGAGGGGAGATATGATAGAAGTCTATAAATTAATGAACGGAGTGGAACGGGTAAGCTACAGAGTAAACTATTTAGGACTAATAAAAGAAAATATTTTTTCACTCAATGTGTAATCAAACTCTGGAATTTGTTACCTGAGGTTGTAGTAAAGGCTGTTAGTGTAGTTGGGTTTAAAAAAGGTTTGGAGAAGTTCCTGGAGGAAAGGTCCATAAACCATTATTAAGAAGGGACCCAGGATATCAATGCTTGACCCAGTACAAGCATTGCGGAACCTGTGTCTTTTGGGGAAACTGATAGGTACGTATGACCTAGATTGGCCACTGCTGGAAACAGGATACTGGGCTTGATGGACCTTGGTCTGACCCAGTATGGCATATCTTATGTTTTTATAGCCTGGTACAACTATATCCCAGACATGGTTCTCTGTGAATCATCTCTATAACCATGATTATATCCAAATCAGTCTCTTCCATTACAGCCTCTAGATCTAGAACTTTTGTGTACAGTGCTTTCCAGATAGTGCCCTTTTTTTTTTGCAACCTATTTTTTACTAAGCTTTTTCAACAAGAACATCAACTATTTAGGGATACATTGAAAGATTAAATAACTTATCTATTAACATCAAAAAAACTGAAGTCATGATTGTGACAAAAAACACAAAATATACCCCCCAACCTGACATTAAAATCCTGAACACGACTCTCCCTATCAAAGAAGAAATCAAATATCTAGGAGTTATCATAGACAAAGCTCTCAGTTTCACTACACACATTAAAAACTAACAAAAACAATATATTACAAATTACGCTCTATACAACAATTAAGACCACTACTACAAGATGAAGACTTTAGAACCGTTACTCAAGCCTTGGTTTTACCACATTTTGATTTCTGTAATAGCATACTTCATGGTATAACTAAGAAGAACATCAAAATATTACAAATGGCCCAAAACGTAACAGCAAGAGTTATATTCAAAGCCAAACTATCTGACCACTTTACCGCCAGTCTATTAACACTACATTGGCTACCCATATTCAGTAGGATCCAATACAAAATACTATTAACCACTTTTAAATTAATTAATAGCATAGCCCCATCATACTTAACTACTCTTCTTCACAGTCCTCTAGAAACTAGGAAAAGAAGGAAAAAAAACCTCAACACACTAGCAGTTCCAGATCTAATAAGAAAATCAAAACAATCAACTAGTAATAGTGCCTTTTCGTTTGTCGCACCAATACTGTGGAACAATCTTCCAGAACAACTAAGAGAATCTAAAGACCTTCAAACATTTAGAAAAGACTTAAAAACATATCTATTTTGTCAACACTACAACAATGGAGAAACAATTATAGTTTCCCAACCTCCATAACTGAATCTTTCACATTACCCTAATGCATATCTATAATTAGACATCCACAACTGCAAACGATAATTATCATAAAATGATTCCTTACACATATATATATAATCAAAGTAATATTTAATACCTGTAATATAGTTTAAATGTATTATAGTTCAAACATTTGATTAATATTGTTGTTGTTCCTGTTATATTGTAACATATTATTGATGTACAGTTTTACTGTAACTTAATCAAATATTGTTCTTGTTTGGTCTTTGTAATACCCTAATCACATCAATCAATATTGTTCTATTCAACTCATGTTATAATGTAATATTGTTCAAATTGTTCATAATGTTCAAATTGTTCATAATGTTCTATGTAACCGTTTAACCGTTAAACTGTTTAACTGTATAACTATGTTGTTGTAATGTAAACCGCTGTTGATCCTTGGAAATGGCGGTATATAAAAACTGTTCAAATAAATAAAATAAATAAATTATCGGTTTACCCATACAACCCTTACTCCCCCCCCCCAACCCCATACCCCATATTCCACCCCTCTACCCCTATCCCGGCATCATTGTCCTCCATCAAAATTATCCATTACCCCAATCATTGCAGGATTAGTCCCTTACTAGGCTTCCTTCCCCACCCCTTCTTGCCCATTACCCACCCTGCACCCCAATTGCAATTTAACGTTTGAAATTCAAAATTTGAAAGTTGAAATGTCGTTCTCTGCCCTCTCATAGCCACTCCCTACCCCACCTTAACAGTGAAATCTAAATCAACAACTTGACAGTACTACCTAAATATGTTGTATACCTAAGCTTATACATTAAACATAGAATTGTAATAAAAAATATAACTACTGTGCTATCAGAGGTCACTCAGGGCCCCTCTCCTGACCCATCGGAAGACCAGGTTGGAAATCACCTTCAATGTCCCCAATCCCTTTATTCCCCAGATGCTCCCCTCCCCTTTCCCCTCCACTTCACTGGGCCTGCCCACACTTCCACTGCTCATAATATGTCCATACCTTCTGAAAGGCCTAACGTCTTTGCCTCCAAATGGCTAAATGACATCATTACAAACTCTAGCAGTAGACCTAAGAGACGCAGTGCAATTGATACCATATTAACACCCTCATCGTAAACTAAAACTATCAATGCTACATCTGCAAGAGCTCTCTCACTAGCAGTGCCAACCTTTTGGAACGGCCTACCAGACACCTTGAGAGCTATAACAGCATTAAGGAAATTCGGAAGCATTTAAAAACACTACTCTTCAGAGGTCACTTTGAAACACCCACCTAGGGCATCCTACCAACCTCAAACTATATAATTTTACCTGCTGTATATTCTGTATATACCTTTTAATGTAATGTTGCACTATTAAGGGTTTCCTGCATGCCCCCCCCCCCTTTTTTTTTCTATTTGCTATGTAACCCCTGTTTAGTTTCAATGTAAACTGCTTTGATTTAAAGAAACGGCGGTATAGAAAACGTGTTAAATAAAATAAATAAATTCACACATCTTATAAATGTATTCCAAACGGGCCATTATTTTCTGGCTTCCAAATGGGCACTACTTTTCCATTCTTTCGTAATTTCCATTCTTACAGCTAAGGAGAAATATTTCACAAGCATTCCCACCTCTCTGCCCCCTGACCTCCCCAGACATTAAGCATAGCAGGGTCAATTCCACTTCTCATCCCACCATTTCTTTGATTACATCCCCCATCCATTCCCAGCATTGCTTCACCATGGGACAGTACCACCACATATACATATAGTCCCCTGTAACTCCTCATCTCTTTCAGCATAAGGGACTCAGCTCCCTTCGCATCTTACTAAGTTGTTCAGGCGTCACATACATGCGATACAGCATCTTATACCCTTGCTCCTGTATTGCTGTTGCTACAGACGGTATTCAGGATTAGCATGTATGATTGACCACAGCCTCTCATCCCATTCCCCTTCTACATCCCTTTCCCATGCCTCCATATACTTCTCCTGCAAACTTTGAAACCAAACTCCTTTATATAATTTAGAGATCATCCCTTTCATACCACCACCAGACCGATATAACTTGTCAAAGGTGGGCTCACTTTCACCCACCTTCCCATTAAGGTCCTTTTGGGAAAGAAAATGCACCACCTGCATGTATGAATATCTGTCCCCCTCTCCCAGCTCAAATTCCACCCTTAAATTTTCAAAAGTCTTTAAGTGGCCTCCCTCTTTAATCACCTGTCCCCACCTCACCAACCCCTTCTCGGCCCACCTCTGGAACAACACTAAAACCTGTCCCAGTGGAAGTCTTTGCACACTTGTATCCATTGCAACCAAATCTCAGTCTCTTCCCCCACCCATTGCACCCCTCCTTCCTCCACACCTTCAGTGTTTGGTCCATGAAGGGTGTACTACCAGCTCTCGGGAAGGCAGCCTGTCTCCCTTCCCACAAAATATCAGTCAAATGCCCCCCCTCCTGTTCTATCCAACCCCTTTGTGATCCAGACTCCCTTAACCGCCAGCCCAATATTGTCCTTAAATGAGCCACTTTATAATACCTAGCAAGGTTTGGGACCCCCAACTCACCTTCTGCCCGGCCCCTACATAAAACTCTCCTGTTCACCCTAGGTGGGCATCTATGCCAAATGAAAGAGAAAATATGACTTTGAAATGTGTGAATTAACTTGGCAGGCACCTCAATGGAAAGGGAGAGAAACATAAACAATATCCTGGGTAGCACATTCATTTTACTATGTGCTATTCGGCCCATCCACACAAAGCATGGACAATCCCACCTCCAGATATCCTTGAGCAGTGTGCGAACCAGCGGTTCATAACTGAGGCGCACAAGGTCTCTCCAGTCCTGTCTTACTTTTACTCCCAGATATTTAATAGCCATCTTAGCCCGTTGGAAGGGGAAGGCTTCTCACAGGCATTGTTCTAATCCAGGGTCCAGTTCTGATTTCAGAATCTCTGGCGTCCCCATATTCATTTTGTTTCCAGATACTATGCTATACTGCCTTATCTCTGCCAGTAAATTCGGCAAGCAGATAAGCAGATGACTAACAATATAAATAACATCATCAACAAAGAAGGAGATTTTGTATTCCCAATCCCCTACTTTTATTCACGTTACATGAATTTGCCTCTGCACCCGATCTACCAGAGGTTCAATTACCAGAATGAATAGAGCTGGGAGAGAGGACACCCCTACCTGGATCCACGTTCTAACCTAAATTCTTTAGAATAACTCCCATTGATATGTATGCATGCCTGCAGGCCCACTTACAAAGCCTGTATCCAACCACAAAATTTGTCCCCTATCCCCAATCGATGAAGTACTTCGAACATAAAGGTCCACTCCACTTTGTCAAAAGCCTTTTTGGCATCCACGGCTTGAAGCAGAGATGGAACCCTGTCTTTCCTAGCTAATCAGGCCAAGCTTAAAAGCTTCTTAATGTTCTCAGTAGCCTGTCTCCACAGATTAAACCCAGACTGATCATTCACCATCAGCTGCGGCAGATATTTATGCAACCTAGTCACGAGGATTTTGGCCAAAAGTTTGGCATCAAGATTTATCAGAGATATAGGACTGTAGGAACTATAGACTCCCACATACTTGACTGCTGCAGCAACACCACAGTGCCGGCCATTGCCATGGAGTCTGGCAATGACCCCCCGCGTACCACCCCATTAAAAAGGTCTGCCAGAAAATGGGCAAGCTCATCTTGCAATTTTTTATAAAACTTGTCTGTTAAATCATCCAAGCCAGGTGGCTTCTCATCTTTAAGGCTCCTAATAGCCTCCAGGGGCTCCTGAACCCCTATGTCTCTATCTAACCACTGCATATCCTCCTCCCCCAACTGCAGAAGACCAGTATTGGCCAAACACTCCTTCGCCACTGGTACCCCTCCTTGAACTTTAGACTTGTACAAATTTTATAAAAGTCACAGAATATGTCCTGGATTTTAGCAGTGTCCTGCTCCCATCCCCTATGCCCCTCTCCCCCACCCCCATGTTCTGTATTCATAGAATCTGTTGTTTTGCATGCCTAGCCCATGCTTCTGCCCACAACCATCCTAAGTCTCCCTTCACTTGCTCTATGTCACATATTAGCCCTTGACCACCCTGTTTTTTATGCCTCTCAACCAACTAGTGGAGCGCACCCAGTAACTCCCTTTCCCTCCTTTCTTACTCCCGCTTCTTGCACGCTCCCATAGAGACAAAATGTCCCCTCAGAATGGCTTTCAATCCATCCCATACCACATTCATGGGCTCCTCACCGCGTGCATTAATCTCTAAATATTCATGGATGAGCTGTCTGATATGCTCTCCCCCTCCCCCCCCCCCCCCAGGTTCCTCCAGCAGAATTTCGTTGAGTCTCCAAAAATGCAGCCCTTCCCATACCACTACTGGGGCATGGTCAGACCATGTTATGGGACATATCTTGGCCTTGTCAACCTTCTGCACTAGGGACTCATTCACCCAAATCATATCTATTCTACTCTATGTGCTCATACAATGCTTCAAAAAACTCCCCCTCCCTAGCATTAAGTGCATACATACTCCCTATCAACAAAGCCGTATCCTCCACCTTAACCCACCAAAGTACGTACCGGCCTTCGCCATTTCAAACCACTTCCTGTTCCTCAAGCTGCAATGTTTTGGCAAACAGCATTCCCACTCCTCCCTTCTTGCAATGCCCCTTATTTGATGCCACACAAACATGGTAATGGTGCCCATTTTTCAGCCAGCTTGCTTGCACCCGTTTCAGATGCGTTTCCTGAACCATAAATATATCTGCCTCCATTCGGCATCCCTCCCCTTCCAGGGCCTGCCTTTTTTACCACGAATTGAGTCCCTTCACATTAAGAGTCATAAACTTGAGCTCTGCGTGTTTTACCGTTCTATCCCCTATATCTGCTGCCTGTCCCCTTCTCCCTTTCTCCTCTACATCACCCCTCCCATCCCCAATCCAGCTCCACTCCATTCCATCCTTCCTTATCCTGTCCCTCTATATCATAGTCATCCCCACTATGCCTCCCTTACAGAAGTGTAATCATCCAGCCTCCCCAACCCCCTACCCAATCACATTGCATACTACCACAGCACACAACCCCATTCACTCCACTCTATTATATTCTTGTGACACTTCTGTCGACCTTCTCCCCTGAAACCCCCTGCTACCTCCCATATGTCCAATGTCACTCTCTCCCTCCCCCCCTCAGAAATCATATGTGGTTCTATACAACTCTTGTGTCCAGGTGCGTGCAACCTCTTCTGCCCTCCTCCCCCCATAGGTCCCAGTGTTATTACTAAGTCCACAGACAAAAACCTGTAATAGGTCCTCAATAAGTCTCTCTCCAGGCCTCATGTTGCCTGTGCTTTCTTTGCCAGGTCTTTCTTCATCTTCTTTTCCCTCTTCCACTTGCTCCTCTTCTCACTTGTGCCTGGTTGACTCGATTCCATTTCCAGGATGTCCTTCATGCCTGCCTCATTTAGAGTTACCACCACTCCCTTTGGAGTGGTCGCCCTCCTGGTGATGACATTTACAGTAAAGGCAACCCAAAGGGATACAGTCACTGATACAGTATCTGATATTTTCCTGTCATATTCTTTTGGTGTAGGCCTGCCATGCACGCTGTCTTTGAAGGGTAGCTGTGGCCAGGTCAGCATAAACGTCTACATTCTGACTTCACGCAAAACGCCCTGCAGCCCTTATTTTCAGTGCAATCTGATCTTTAATTGCATAATCATGCAGGCATATAATGATATCAATGGGCTGATCTCTCCATGCTGGACCCAAAGCCTGGTGCGCCCTGTCTAGTTTAATGGGCGTCACTACCTCCTGTTTGTCACCATTTCATAGCACTGCACCACAGATCTCTTCAGCCACATGCAGGCAATCTTTAAACTCTTCAGTTTCAGGGACACCTTTAATGTGCAAGTTATTGTGCCTCGCTCGATTCTCTAAGTCCTCTAGTTTACATAAGAACATAAGAAATGACATACTGGATCAGACCAAGGTCCATCAAGCCCAGTAGCCTGTTTCCAACAGTGGCCATTCCAGGTCACAAGTACCTGGCAGGTTCCCAAAAAGGTATACAGATTCCACAATGCAAATACTGGGGTAAGCAGTGGATTTCCTGGGTCCTCTTTAATAATGGTTTATGGACCTTTCCTCCAGGAACTTGTCCAAATCATTTTTAAACCCAGCTACACTAACAGCTTTTACTCCAGTAACGAATTCCAGAGTTTGATTATGCATTGAGTAAAAAAATATTTTCTCTTATTAGTCTTAAATGAGTTACATTTTATCTTCAATGCATGTCCTCTAATCTTTCTACTTTTTGATGGTGTAAACACCGATCTATGTTTATCCATTCCACTTCATTCATTTGTTATTTGCGTTCTTTTTTCTCTGTCATTCCTAAGAGAAACTCATAGCGAGCTGAGGCATTTTTTCTGGTTTTCTTACATCAAGTGTTATGCCTGATTTCTTTAAAATTAAGGATATTAGAAGTATAGTTTTATGTTGCTTTGTTAGCTGAGGGATTAAGTTTTGTTTTTTTAGTGGAATGTTTTTTGTTATGGAGCTTATTCGCTTGCTCTGGGGGTTTTTTAACCTCTGGTACAAAGGGGAGATAGGCTAATAATACTCTTTGAAGTCACAGCACTTCTAAGGTATTAATTCCCTGCCCCCTCAACCAACCCCATGGACCCTGGATACCCCTCCCCCCAGGGTACCCTTGGCCTGGGCACTATGTGTATGGGCACCCCTAGCCCAGAAATCAGGCACAAGGAGTCTAGAGAGCACCCAAGCCACTGCTGGAACACCCCAAACCAATAATACTTACCTAATCTTAGAATGCTTCGGCAGTGGCCCTCTCCTTCCTTTGCCACTTTAAAAAATGGCAGCACCTGACCCCTAGTGGTATTCTGGGATATATTGCTAAGGGTCAGTATGTCAGGATGCTCCGTTAGGTGTCATTGCATTAGGATGCGCTTCCATGGGTCAGTCTGCCAAATGAGGTTGCCTCCCCTATTAGGAAGCACTCTTTTATTTGGCAGAGTGAATCTTAGTAGTGCATCCTGATGTATTGCTAGGGGTCGGACACCACCATTTTGGATGAAGGCAGCACAAGAGATAGGAATGGGTGGATATCACTCCTGCCTCCCAACCTGGAGATGGGTGGGTGGATCACGAAGGGGATTTGGGGGTCAAGAAGCCTACTAGGTCCACCAGGGAAGATTTTATGGAATCAGGGTGGGGGGTGGGAGGTCTTGGAGTCCACTTGCCATTCAGGATCATTTTGTGGTGTCAGGGAGTCCAAGGACCCATAAGGCCAACAGAGATAATTTTGCAGAATCCGGGGGTGGGACATTCAGGGACTCACTAGAGCTCATAGGGATGATTTTGTGGGTTCAAGGGATGGGAGATGGGAAGCACACAAGCCCACTTGGGCCAGCAGAGAGATCCACTGAAAAGCATCATCTCAGGTGAACTGCCGCACTTCAGATGATCCTTTGCTTTCGTGTTGCATCTTTACTCCAGCCTCGAGTTGGAATAAAGATGCAGTGGTACAAAAGAGTTAAAACCCGTGCCAAAATTTAGTGCAGTTTTTTACATTAGGAGTAATTAAGAATTTGGCTATTTGCATGTTTGTTAACATGCCCACTCTGCTACCCTTTAGTGCAGTGTATTTTTTCTTTTCCTTTGCTCTCACTGAAACCCTTAATGCATTATGAGTAAAGTTAGTAAGGGGCAATCAAGAGCAACCAGCTACAGTAAAGGATAGCACAGCTTACTGCGTAAGGCCCTCAGCATACTTGTTCAATATGTACAGGCCCTGAATAAACGTGTGCTAATTCAATCTCCTCACTCATCCACTCCTGGTGACAACATGACACCCAAAAATAACAAACTGTAGTATATAAGTCTGAAGTAAATTATTGCAGTTCAAATTTTAACATAATTGTAGAGCATCATGCCTGAAAAGCTAACAGAATCGTTTGGAAGTCTTGTGATCTGATCTATTTATGGAAGGAATTTGGGAGAAGACGTAAACACATAGGTTTCTAAATGAATCAAAATGAACATTAAATCTCTATATTTGCACATTAAATTCTGAGTTTGTTTTGGAGGACAGACTTTGCAGTCTTTCCTGATATTGATTTCACCCTCAAGTAACATAATACCTGCAGCAAATGACAAGCTGTTATTAATCAAAGCTCATTCTTTAAAATTCCAATGAAGATTACTAAAACTGAGTCGAGGCTCTTCCCAGCCACAAATATTTCATCCATGAAGGCTCTCATAATAAGGAAATAAAGCTTGTTTGTCCCCTTTTCCACTTCAACTATGTATTTTCATATGCACTCTTTTAGGTTTTACATAGTGTGTCAAACTGTATTGCACTGATGCCAAAGCAAAGCTCAACTTTCGACATAAGGTCAAAAAGTGTCTTCCAGATTGCAATCACACCCACACTCACATTTGTCTAGCGCCTAGCACTCACTAGCATTCTAGCTACATCCTCAAAGAAAAGCACAGCATTGAGAATCACCAAATATTCACAGGCACCACGTAGATGTCATCCCCAGCCAACGCACAATTCAGGGTTTTGTTACTACTAGATTGGAACATACTCACTCAAACTATGGTGTTGACTATAAAGGAAACGTTCCATCAACCTAAAAATATCCAAAGACACAACTTGGGGAGTAAAATTCATTTGCAGATTTGACATCTATTAAATCACAGTACAGTGTAAAGAAAGTCAGAGCTTCAAAAAACTGTAAAGGCCTCAACAGCTAGATCAATGTAAATACATCCAACTGTATTTTGTAAACTATGAGTCGCACTGCTATTAAACAGAAGTCATATTAACATCTCTTGTAGAAACAAACTATTTAGTAAATTATTCAATTAACATTTGCTGTATTAGTGCCCATTATATATCTTTCACCTGACTAAACAAGCAAGCTGCTGCCGCCAGGATGTTGGGACCTGCATTTGAGAAGGTCGGGATGTGACCGATGACTGGCCTAGGCTCACCTTAGCTGTGATGACCTTCAGTTGCTGCTCTTCCACTACAAGTCTTGCCTCAGATATTCATAGCATCCTTTGCCTGCCAGTGTTCTTTCAGCACATATAATCCTTAAGCCTTGAGGGTGTCTTTGTTATGCTAGCTCAGATGCAATGTGGTGTTGGTGGCATTTGCATTTCATCTGTTGTTGGTTTCAGGTTTTCCAGACACTAGAGGTTGTAAGGTTGTAAGCTCAGGGGCTTACATGGTCTCTGTGTCCTCTCCCACGGCTGTGGTTGTTGTTCCTGTTTCTTTGGTGGCCCTAAGGAATCTTCTGTTTCTCTGGTAGAAGGCTCCATCTATGTATGAGTCTGGTGCTACCTTCTGCAAGCAAGTCCCAAGTCTCTGTTTCCTTGTTTTGCTAAGGGTAATGGTTGCGTGTGCACTGTTTGACAGTAAACTAGATGTGGAAGTTCTTTGTCTTTTTTTTAAATTAGAATCGTATTTATTTGGTTTAGCTCACACCTTTTCCGTAGCAGATCAAGACAACTTATATTCAGATATACTAGTATTTCCCTGTCCCTGGAGGGCTTACAATCTAATTTTGTACCTGAGATAATGGAGCGACTTGCTGAAGGTCACAAGTCACAGCCGCAAAGGGATTTGAATCCTGGCTTCCCTGCTTGGACTACCTCAGAATTGCACTGCAAACAAGTAGTCTAGTGGTTAGAGAGAGTAGTTATCCAAAACATAAATTTGGTGCTAAACAAAAAAGTATGGCATCCTCACCAGATCTCTTTTCTTTTTCACTTTAAATTTTTTATTACAAGAGAAAATTACATACAAAAGTCAGCAACCACAAAAACAACATCATCTTTCGTCCACCCCCACCTTCCCCTTCCCTACCCCTCCCCTGCTTCGCACTGCATTCTACTTTCTTACGGTTACCCCTTGTAGTAGCCGTGAGCAGATGCAGCCCATACAAATCCGATACTCACCCAACAAACTCACCTACTCCAGGCAGTTGATGTTTATTCCAGTGTGCTGCAATCTCACATCTCTCTGCATCAAGACAATGTTTCAGAATGCCTTTCACTTTCGCCAGCATCCCTGGGACCTGCTTATGCAACAGGAAGATTGCTGGACACCTCGAGAGAGACATCCCCAGAATCTACTCCATAATAATAATTATCCCCTCCCAATATCCCTGTACCTCCTGACATCCCCATCACACAGAGAGCAAATTACCCACTTCCCTTCATTGCCGCTAGCACCTCCCCGAGTTCACCGCCCCAGCTTTAGAAAGTCTCCCTGCAGTCAAATACCACCGGAGGAGCACTTTCTATCCATTCTCCAACAGGTTGGCTGCTAAGGACAACTTACTGCTTCTACTACTATTACTTATCATTGGTATAGCGCTACAAGGCATATGCAGCGCTGTACAGACACATGCAAAAAAATGGCCCCTGCTCATCAGAACTTACAATCTAGTCAAGACAGACAACACAACAGCTGAGGACAAGAATATATCTAGGGGAATGGTAAGGAAAAACATAGCAGACTAAGTGGATCAGGATCCAAAATCTGCCTCAAAGAGGTGAGTTTTCAGCCTGGATTTGAAAACAGCCAGAGATGAAGCTTGATATAGAGACTCAGATAGTTTATTCAAGGCATAAGGCTCAGCAAGATGGAAGGATCGAAGTCTAGAGTTGGCAGTTGAAGAGAAGGGCACAGATAGAAGGGATCTGCCAGAAGAGCGGAGTTCCCGAGGAGGGGTGTAGGGAGAGACAAGAGAGGAAAGGTAGTGAGGAGCAGCAGAAAGAGTGCACTTATAGGTCAGTAGGAGAAGTTTGAACTGGATACAGAAACGGATAGGGAGCCAGTAAAGTGACTTCAGAAGGGAGGTTATACGAGCATATTGAGGCTGGCACAAGATTAGCCGTGCAGCTGAGTTTTGAACAGATTGAAGGGGACAGAGATGATTCAGAGGGAGACCAGCAAGGAGGAGGATAAGTACCTCGGTAGTGTGTGTAAAAAGGAAAGGATGAATTTTGCCAATGTTATAGAGAAACGACAGGTTTTAACTATCTGTTGGATGTGTGCAGAGAAAGAGAGAGTAGAGTCAAAGATTACCCAAGGTTACGAGCTGAGAAAATGGAGTACAGTGTTATCCACAGAAAGAGAGAAAGGAGGAAGGGGGGAATAATACGCTGCCACTCTTCCTCCCCCCATGTTACACCTAAATACCGTTCTCACTTCAACATGTAGCTTGTTTTCCCCCTATATGGTTTAGACAATATCTCCCTCCTTCTCAGCGTTCCCAAACACAAAGCTTTAAACCATGACCTATCTCGGTCTAGATCCCCTTTGACCTCCTTCTGTTGTAGGAAGTGGCACACTTAAAGAAAAAACATAAAACCCCTTTCCCTTCCAATCCAAACAGGTCACTGAGAACCCCATTACAAAACTTTTCCCTTTTGCACAAACTGTGAAATACATATTAATCTCTTACTCTCCCATATCTCCATGACCTTCGGGCCTGGACCCTCTCCTTTCCAAAAGGATGCCCAAAGCAGGGCCAAAGATGAAAGGGATTTCCCCTCTACTAAGTCCCTTCTGTGCTTAAACCACATTTCCAGATTATACTGCACTTAAGGGCTACCTACCACTTTATTCCTTTTATCACATAAAAGCACATAGAAACATGACTGCAGTAAAAGACCACATGGCCTATCTAGTCTGCCCTTCCATATCAACTACAATAGTGCCCTTTTTACCTTTAGAGATCCTGTGTGTTCGTCTCATGCGTTTTTGAATTCAGATATTATCCTTGTGTCCACCACCTCCACTGGGAGACTATTCCACGGATCCACCACTCTTTCCATAAAGAAATATTTTGGCATATTACTCCTGAGTCTGTCCCCTTTCACCCTCAGCCTATGCCCCCTTGTAGCAGAGCTTGCCTTCAATTAAAAGAGACTCTCCTGTGCATTTATGCCTCAGAGGTATTTAAACATATCTATCATATCTTCCCTATCCCGCCTTTCCTCTAAAGTATACATATTAAGATCTTTAAGTCTGTCCTCATATGCTTCATAATGAAGACCACTAACAGACTTGCACACAGTACTCCAAATAGGGTCGCACCAGAGATTATACAGAGGCATTATCACCTACTTTTTTCTGCTAGTCATTCCTCTCCCTATTCATCCAAGCATCCTTCTGCCTTTCGCAGTCGCCTTTTCTACCTGCCTAGCTACTTGAAGATCATCAGACACAATTATGTCCTGGTCCCACTCTTCTTTTGTGGACATAAGTACCTCACCCCCTACACCTTACCGTTTTTTGGATTTTTGCAGCCCAAATGCACAACCCTGAATTGTTTAGCATTAAATTTCAGCTGCTAAATTCTAGACCATTTTTCAAGCTTAGCTAGATCTCTTTTCAAGTTCTCTACTCCTTCCTGGGTGTCTACTCTATTGCAGATTTTGGTATCATCCAGAAACAAGCAAACCTTACCCAACAGCCCTTTCACAATATCACTAACACAGATGTTAAAAAGAATCAGACCAAGGACAGATCCCTGCAGCACATCACTGATAACCTCCTTCTCCTCTGAGTGAGCTCCATTTACCTGTACCCTTTGTCACCTCCCAATCAACCAATTTCTAACGCAATCAGAAACTTTATGGTCCATCCCTAGGGTGCTCAGTTTGTTTATATGTCACCTGTGTGGAACAGTGTCAAAGGCATTACTGAAATCGAGGTATACCACATCTAGGGCTCTCCCAACTCCCTGGACAGCCATTCAAAGAAATCAATCAGATTTGTCAGACAAGACTTGCCTCTGGTGAATCCATGATGCCTTTGATACTGAAATTAATTGAACTCTAGAAACCTCACTATTCTCTCTTTTAGTAGCTTTTCCAATAATTTACTAATTACAGAGGTTAGACTAGTTCTCAATGTCATCCTTACGTCCGCTTTTGTGTAAAGGGACCACATGTGCTTTTCTCCGGTCCTCTGGCAGCACTTCTGACTCCAAAGAAGCATTGAAAAGGTCAGACAGCGCAGTCACTAGAACGTCCCCAAGTTTCCTCAGTATTTTTGAATGTATCCCATCTGAACCCTTTGCTTTGGGGTATGTTTACTAAACCTTCTTAATGTGCTCCCGGCGATAGTGTGCAGGCTGCCATAAAAGGAGTGGGCGTTTCGGTCTTAATGTAGCAAAACGGGATTATCGCGCGATAACGTGCGCTGCGCACATTATCGGGCGAGACACCGCTAAGCACGTTAATGCGCGGTAATCTTAAGTAGGCGCGCAGACATGCAAACACAGAAACAGAGGTGTAGCACAATGGTTAATACACTGACTGACGGTACAGGGGTCAGGAGTTTGATCCCCCAGTGTGCCTAATGCATAAGGCTGGCTGAGGCATTAGCTTTTACGTGTAAGTATTGCTTTTTGAGGCATTTTATTTGTATTTTAATTAGTGCTGCCAGCAAACACACCCTCACGTGTCGTAACCTAAGGTGCCGCATAAGGCACCCTATAAAGCACTCCATAGGGCACAATATAAAGTGCACTGTCCACCAAGGCACCCTATAATGTCCCCTATAGGGCACCCTATAAGGCACTTTGTAGGGCGCCTTATAAGGCACCTTATAAGGTGTTTTATAGGGCACCTTATAAGGCGCTTTATAGGATACCTTATAAGGCGCTTTATAGGGCGCCCTATGATGCACCTTATGGTTACAGTACTCTGAGGGTGTTTTTGCTGGCAGCACTAATGTACATTAAAAACAGACAATGCCTCAGACAACCCTATAAAATAACCCCACCATGGGTTTGAACCCATGATCTCTGGCTCCACAGGCAGTGAAGTAACCAGTGGGCTACAGCTCTAAAGCTACTAACAAACCCCTGGCTGTCTACAGAAGGACTGCACGTCACCACACAAACATTCTGCTGTGGTTACCAGGATAGGGGCAAATCAGCAGTCTACAGATGATCTCAAGATGGGGTATGCACCCCTCAGCACCTCAGCCTGGTAGGGGGAACTGACCGAGTGCACCCCCACAGCACCTCAGTCTGGTAGGTGGTGCCGACGGTGTGTGTTAGTGGCACAGAGTAGCTACAGACCGTCACATTGTGTGGGTAATGTGCTCACCCTGAGGGTGAGGTGGGGCGGCCAGCACCAGGTCCACAGCAATTTCCATGTTGCAGGTACCCATCATTGTCAGTATGTGAGATAGGTAGTTCCTGCAGATACACCTAGGATGCGTTAGTATCCATCTGAAGTTGTCAATCAGGTCTGGCCCTTATGGGCTATGATCCACCCAGAAAAGTGCAAATTCTGCCTTGGTGCCATGGGAACCTGATGTAAGTGACAGGGGGTGTTTGGACCCATAGGCGGATTATGTACCGCCACCCAACCCACCATCTGTGGCTCAGGGTGGGAGACAGGATTCCCACACCAACAGATCCACATTCTACCTCCCTGCAATGGTGGCAGTAGAGGGGGGCCATCAACCCCAGTCCAGCTGGGGAACAGACACCCTTCAAGGCAGCCAATGCAGAGCTGTACACATCCATAAGGCAATATCAGAAAGACAGTAAGCCTGGAAATGCTCAGCTGCCCCCATCACCATCTGACATTCTCCAACAGCAAGCACAGTGCGTCACCAGCCACTGCACCCTGCAAGGTGGTCCAGCCATACACATATAACTGCAGACAGTCTGCTAGCTAGTCCACAGTGCATGTTCCTAGAAAAGATGTGTGCACCCAAAAGCTGGGATGTGAGCACACCCACCAAGCAGATAAGTCAGTTATTAGGCCCCAGGGAAGAGAACCTATACACTTCACTGAAGAGAAATACAACACAGCACTATGAGGGAGCCTAGCCATGCCGTGGTCACTGCTCAGTCAGGGTGAGAGTGACCTCCCAGCAGGACATGATGTGGCCACCCTGTCGGTGCAGGTTGTGGCCGGGCACTACAATGTCCAAGCCATTGCCCTATGCCCTGTGCTGATGCATCCAGGCCAGGCCACCCTGTCCAGGCTATACCCATGGTACCTTGCTCCTCATTATGCACATTGGCAGGCCAATACTGGCAACAGTGCCAGCAGTGTGGGCTGAGGAAGGTGTTAGCAGCCACCACACACTTTATAGACAGACACACACTCCCCACACCTATGCCAGCATTGTGCAACTATAGAGGTGTTTGGCAGCCTTGGCCACCGCACCAGTCCTGGGCACGGTGCAGGCATGGCTATGGTATGCAATACTGTTGGGGTCACTCCCCAGGGTGGTAAACACTGTCAGACACCAGACCTGAGGCACACTCCACAGACATCAGAAAGGTTGCTATGATGCAGCTCAATCAGCAAATTGTGCTTAACTTAGGAATTGCTATCTGCCAGTTATCATTGCAACCTTTTGATAGCTGTGTACCGTTTTCCCAGGTTTAGGGTGGCATTGCTAAGATATGCAAGTGCTAGTATTGGGAGATGCATGCAGGGCCCAACATCATGCCTCTCCAGGAGGCTTCGGATAATGGAGCCAGTAGGTGCAGGTGTGTCTGCCCCTGTTGGCTGCTACTCTAGGGCAGAGGTTCCCAACTCCAGTCCTGGAGGACCAACCAGTGTTCGGGTTTTCATGCTGTCCCTAATGAATATGCATGAGATACATCTGCATACCATGGGGGCGGTGCATAGAAATGCAGCACAGCCATATTTATTAGAGGCAACATGGAACCTGAATGGTGTTTGGCCCTCCAGGACTGCATTTGGGAGACTCTGCTCTAGGTAATGCGCATGTTTATGATGTCTGTGCTCTGTAGGGTAAAATGTAGGTGTTTTGGGTATGTTTACGTCATCTGCAATACAGGTTCTGTCTGTTTTAGCAGTAGGTAAAATATGGGGACTGGGTTAGCAGGAACCACAGCTGGGACTTGAACCTGTGACCTTCTGCTCCTGCACACACTGGCTGTGTGTACTGCACCACTGTGTTGTCACAGAAACAGTGCATTCCCTGGGGATACCTTGACTGTTCGTCAGACAGGGCCTGTCTGTTGCAGTGCATGGCACCCACCTACACAGGGCTAGGCCAAGGTCTGCTCTGGGCAGCTGCCACTGCCCCCTCCACCACCAGTATCCCTCTGCCACCATGCTGACATGCCCTTCTGCTGGTGGTGCTGGTGGTGCGCAGTCTCAGGCCATCTAGTGTGCAGGTAGGCAGCTGCCTATGGTGCGGGTTCTGGGGTGGGGGTGCCTGCATAGCTGTCCATGCTTCCCCCCAGCACCGCCTGACAATGTTCCGTGCCCTTGGGGGTACCTGCTGGGTACTATCGCCTGTGACACTGTGGGAAGCACACTCGTGCCCATGTTGGGCCCTCAGCAGTTGCTGTCTGGCTGCTCTACTGTTTCAGCATTCCTATGGGCCAGCTAGGCATCACCCTAGTCCGCACTGTGGCCCAGCTGCGCCACAGCATGTGCCACCTGCAGCCCTCTGTGTCCCCTTTTCCAGCATCTGTCCAGTTGCCCGTTCTGACATGCCCGCTCTGCTGTTGCGGAACATGTGCACGTCATAGGAAACCTGTCCAATGGAGTGGGAAACCCTGCTCAGCGCAATTTCACTGTGGGCTCATTCACCTTGTATGGGGACGGAGAATAGACCCTTCCAAAATTCATATCTTTTTTTTTGGAGCTTTCTTGGGAGTGTTTTTTGATGTTTCCCATTGATATCACTATTGCCCAGCTTGGTTATGGGTTTTTTACATTTTCTTCTGTTCATTTTCAATGTTTATTTGCCCTTTTGTTCCTTGCACATGTATCACACTTATCACTTTTTGTAGGTTTCCCTGGTTTTGCTGTACATTGCTGACATAAATGGTTTCTTTTCCCTTTAAATCAGCTCTAACGCCAGGGTTTCACTGGCATTATTTATTTAGCAATTTATTTATTTAGCAAACATTTATATACCGCTACTTCCAGCGATCAGCAGCGGTCTGATTACATAAGGAGAACATAAGGAGGACTGTCAATCAGTACAGTAAAATTTGGGTGTGTACAGGTTGATCAGGAGGGTAGGCACATCACACGAGGGGTTTGTTAAATATATGAGTACTAATTACATATATACATATATACATTATACATAAACGAGCAGGAGTACATAAATATGTTCTGGACTTAGACCCCTTAGGTTAATTCAAATTATAATGACTCATTAGTTTTCAGCCTCGGATTTCACAGCGTTAGTGTGCAGGGAGCCTCTCCCCTCCCACTCTCCGCCCATTGACCCTCTCTCTCCGCCCCTGGGGAGCCTTCCTCCGCCCCTGGGGAGCCTTCCTCCGCCCTCAGGGAGCCTTTCTCCACCCTCAGCGCTCATTTGCGCCGCTGCACGCATTATCGCGCGCTAAGGTACCTTTGCGCCAGATAAAGCGCCATTATCACGCGATAAGGTACCTTATCGCCCGATAACGTTGCCGGGCGCACATTAAGACGGTTTAGTAAACATACCCCTTTGTCTACTTTTAGTTTAGCAGTTCCTCACGAACACAGTTTTCTGAAAATCGTTTGAGATCCACGTCGCTTCTATTCCTGTTTGTGTGTGTTTTCTGAGGTCCTGCTCCTGGCCCTCCATCTGTGACCACAGAACAGAAATATTTGTTAAGCAATTCTGCTTTATTCTCATCAGTTTCTACATATTCCTCCCCTTCACCCCTGAGTCTGACAATACCACTTTTGCTCTTCCTCCTCTTACTAATATATCTGAAAAATGTCGTATTCCTGCATTTTATTGCATTAGCTGTTTCTTTTTTTTTTTATCTTTGCTTTCCTGACTACTTTGCTAGCTTCTCTAAGTTTTTCCAAATATAGATGCCTGTCTTCCACTCTCTGTGATCTCTTGTATTTCATGGAGGCCTCCCTCTTTTTCTTCACCTTTTCAGCTACTTCTTTTGAGAACCACAGTGACCTCCTCTTCCTTTTATCTTTATTTACCTTTCTAACAAAAAAGTTTGTTGTCCTTAAAATAATCCCTCTTCAATTGTGTCCACTGTTTTTCTACATCTCCCAGTTGTTCTCATCCTGCTAACGCCTCCTTGAGGTAATTCAGGCAAGATCCCTCCAGTGCAGCAATTTCCAAACATATCTGTTGTCTGTCCCCCCTCCTTGATCCAAGAATACACCCCTTTTAATTGAGCAACTACACAATATTTTCCTATGTCGGGAAAGTCCAACCCTCCCTCCCTCCAGCCCTTTGCAGAACCCTCCTAACTACTCTCAGCGGTCTTTCAGTCTACATAAGACGTTCTATTTTCTTCTGTACATTTCTCAGGATCTTATCCAGCACAACCACCAGTAGGGCTTGAAAAAGGTAAAGAAATTTTGGGATTAACATCATTTTTACACTCGCAATCCTCTCAGGCCAAGACAGATGTTTCCGCTCGCAACCCCCCAGCAGACTATCCACCTCCCCTAACCGCTTTTGTAATTTAGCTTGAATAGATCTCTATGAGTACATCCCAGCTGAATCCCCAAGTACCTGATTCTCTTCCCAGGGAAGTTCTTTGTCTTTCTGATCTTCAGGGCTGGCATTACCCAGTAAGCTGGGTAAATATGGCAAGGGGGAGCTGGTGCTCAAGGACGCGGGCCAGCAGTGGTGTTGTGTGGTTGTGACAGTAGGCCTGTCCCACGGGCTGAAGAGAAGGAGGTTGCAATCATGGCCAGTAGCTTGCTGTGGGCCCACAGGACAGGGTGCTCCCACAGGCTGAAGAGCAGAAGATTGTGGCCAGCAGTCTGTTGTGGGCCCAAGGGATAGGTTGTCCCATGGGCTGAAGGGATTGCGGCCAGCATTTACTGCTTTGTGCCTGAAGGGCAGGCTGCTCTTGTGGCATGAAGAGCAGAAGAAGCCTGCAAGAAAAGGAGCTGGAGCAGAGACACACAGGAAATAGGATAAAATTTAAAGGGGCAGTGAGTTTGGGAAAGATAGATGGGAGGAAGGGGCTGGAGGACCTGGGGTGAGAATGCAAGGGGGAGGAAGAAAGGGACAGAGGCTGGGAAGATAACAGAGTGGGGAAGTGGTGAACTGAACCTATTGGGAACCTGGAACAGGCACCCCTCCCCTATGGCACCCCCGGGCAAAATAACTTGTTTGGAGTGTGGTGTGCCTCTGCCTCTCCTCCAAGCCTGCCCCAGTGGCTGTTACCTCATGGGCAAAGTCTCATGGTGTTATTGCAAGACCTTGGAAGAGGACACAGCAAGGAGCGGAGGCAGTGTTGCATTGCATGGCAAAGAAATAATGTAAGGTTGCCACCATTGCCGTGAGGGCAGATGTGAGCACTGCTGCTGTGGTCATCTCTGTGTGCATCCTCTTTTTGCTAGAACGCTTCAACTGCCCTGCCCTTGGTACGCCACTGAAGTGGGGGAAAGCAGCAGAGGATCTGTAGGGAGGGGGTTGGAGGTTAAAGAGACGGGCAAAATGGGCACAGTAAATATATGCTAAAATGTACAGACCCCACAGCATACACACAGGTACCCCACCCCTGCAGCACACAATCATACACAGAGGCATCCCACCCTCACATCTCACACACACACACACACAAAGGCACTTAACCCATGCAGCATACACACACAGAGGCAGACCCCCAACCCCCTACACTGCACCACACGCTTACACACACAGTCACCACACCCACACAGCACACATCCTCTATCTGAAAAGCATACAAACCCTTCTACCATAAGGAGAAACACTTTATCATCTCTCTTTGAACTCTTTCTCCACATACACATATTCAGATATGTATGATTTTGTAAATGAAGGAAGAAGAAATGTTTTCACATGTGCACACAGTTCCCAACAGATATTAGCATACACATGCATGCAGCCCCCGACACTCTCCTTGACACAGATAGGCCACATGACACATGCATGCACACACACATGTGCATGTAGCATCCGATAGTCCCCATGGCATCCACATACACACACATGTTCATAAGTAGCCTCCAGCAGTCTCCATGACACAAAGAACGACACAAACACATGCACGAACCCCCTGACACTACCTATGACACACACAGGTGAAGCTGCCGCATGTCTGATCCCGTGAACGAGGGAAATGTGCCATTGTGTCACACTGTAAAATGTGCACTTTTAGACTTGTTTCAGCTTTGCTACAGTGCACCAAACACACTGTCCAGGTGATATTTACCTTTATGTCCCAGTTAGGCGGCCAGCCACAGAGAATAGAGGGGGAGTTTCCACTGTAGTGGGTTGGTCGGTCGGAGTCAGACACATGTGTGCCACAGCGCAGGGCTTGAAGCTTGTGGCTAGCATCGCTATAAGGAGCACTCCACTGGCTCTCATGGGAGGCTATGGCGTGATCTTTTCACGTTTGTCCAGCCTGGCTGCAATATCAGCAACGTCTCTGCATGTTTCACAGTTGCAGAAGCTCCAACAGGCATCAGCAAAGCAATGTTCTCAAAGATGTCTTAAAGTCCATCCAAGTGGTGGTTCTCACATTGATGCTGCCACCGTTGACTGCCAGGACTACTTAAATCAGCACAGGGATTGAGTCCTGCCTCTTAGTGCGTACCTTGGCTTCCATGCTGCTTACACCTAGAGATATCAGTGGCTTTTCCCAGGTCTGTCTCTAGGAATTGTTCAAGCCTTTTTTAAACCCAGCTACACTATCTGCTTTTATCACCTCATCCTTATTTGTTAGATTTAAGAACATAAGAGCATAAGATATGCCATATTGGATCAGACCAAGGATCCATCAAGCCCAGTATTCTGTTTCCAACTGGCCAATCCAGGTCAGAAGTACCTGTCAGATTCCCAAAAACATACAGAGATTCCACGTTACTTATCCTGGGTTAAGCAGCGGATTTCCCTGATCCTCTTTAATAATGGTTTATGGGCTATTCCTCCAGGAACTTGTCCAAACCTTTTTCAAACTCTAATAACTTTTGCCAAATCCTCCAGTAATGAATTCCAGAGTTGGATTACGCATTGAGTGAAAAAAATATGCATGCAGAGATAGAGCGGAGGTTGTATCTGTGGCGACAATAAAGGCAGGAGAAGAGACACAAAAAGCTAAGTGGTTGTAATCTGTGTAAAACTTTTTTTTTTTGTTAAATAAATACATATATTGATTTTGTTTGTTTCACAGCCCTTTGACTATCACAGTCTGTTCATTTTTTAAGTGCTGTCAAGTCAATGCTGACTCCTTATGACCCAGCAGCTGCTGGGTTTTCTTGGCAAAGTATGATTAGAAGTAGATTGCCAGGCCTTTTCTTCCAAGACGATGGAGGGTAAAGTGACTTGCCCAAGGTCACCCAAATCTCTTAGGTACCAGGCTGTTGCGCCAACCACTAGGCTACTCCTCCATTTATTCCAGCCATATATTTGCTGCTTCATTGTAATTTTCTTGTTACATTTGATTTGAAGGAGAAATACTAGCATCACATGAACAGGGTTCACAAAGGAGTTTTGGGAAGGGGTGGCGGGTGCAGCCTAACATTAATAATATTGAGGGAAGGATGCCAATACATAGGTTACAGGGGGGCACCAGAAATCCTAGCTCCGGTCTTGCTGATCCTAGTAAGTTTTGACTATATAATTGGGTCAGCCACTCCATCTGTCATTCAGAGACGCAGAAGCTTTCTGGCAGTCTGAAGCATTGTCCAGGTCAGTATGAGCATCGGTCATTGACAAGGGCTGCTAGTGGTGCCTTCACAGATGTTTTCTCCTGAATAATACAGCTTTCCAGGAATCCTGATTATAGTACTTGACTATCTTAACTGCTGATCTGCCTCCCTATTAGAGTGGCTTTGGTATGGTGATGAGGTGATGCTTCACACTCCCAGACACTGGCAAACAGAACTCACTTTCAAACTGCAGCTGGTTATCTGTGGTAGCAAAGCCAGGAGTCCAGTGGCAGCCTAACTGTGCCGGGCACCACTCTATGATGGTCTTGCAGGTAATGTCTGTAATTAGATCCACATCTGGAAAGCAGAGGAATAGTCCACTCTCAGCAATTAAATGAAAATAAGTGCAGATCTAGGTTGCTCCCTGGAAAGACAGGCATTGTGGGAGGCACTAGCGAGTCTTTAGACTGATTACACAGACATTTATTGCAGGTGTTACAATCCTGCACTGCGCCTTCTACTTCTGCATTCACATATGCCCAGAATAAAACATTTCTGATTTGGCAGAGACAGGCCTCTGATCTGAGATGGATTTTTATCACCATCTCTGCCGTCATCATCGTGGGTATTATGACTCCGTGTCCTTTGTAAACCATACCATTCTGTATGTTTATTTCATCTCTTAAAGCCCAGTAATCCTTGACGCTGACAGGAATATTGACCTTCAGGTCCAGCCACCCACCAAAGCTGTCTCCAAGAGTTGCAACAAAGCATCCTGTTAGGTGTCTCTGAATTTGCTCCAAACACAGGTCTGACACCTACAGAAATTCAGCAAAGTACTCATAAATCTGTTTTAGCCTCAGCTCAGATGGAGAAGATCTCATAATTTGGTGTGTCCGACTTTGAAGTGGTACTACCTTTAATAGGAGATTACAATATACATCACTGACGGCCAGCCCTACCATTAGGCAGACTAGGTGTCTACCTAGGATGTTATTTATTTACGGAAATTTATATGCCATTTATCTTTAAATTCTAAACAGAAGGCAGAATTTAGAGGGCAGCAGCATAGCACAAGAACAGCCAGCAAGAGAGCAGCACTGCAGCAGCGGGCCTTTGAGCATACCTACATTCACTGAAGGCCTGCTGCGTCCCATCCCCCTCGACAGAAAGTGGATGGGTAGAGAAGAGAAGGGAGGGTGCTGGACTATGGGGGACAATAGAGCTTTGAGCCACCCCTGGCATAAGATACCCTTGGGCCAGCCCTGACTTCTGAATCTTTCTTGTAGGTTATTGCCGAGATGTACTTTTGTAGCTATGACATCATGCGGTGCAGATGTTTAGGAGCACTAAGCAGAACTTTTCTTTTTTTTTTAAATAGCCTGTAGTGGTCTATGGTGAGATTTCACCCATGCAAGTACTGGAGAAATCTCTCGCGTGCAGATGCTTTGACTGGGCACTCTTCTCTGTCGGTGCACACCCCTGTTTCTGGGGGTGAAAGTGACCGTGTTGCAAAAGCAACTGACTGACCATTTTTCAGAAGAGAAGCTTTCACCTGCATCATGCTGGCACTGGATCTTATGTGACAAGGGTCTTCATTTGTTCCTTGACCTTGTCATGATAAGACTGCCATGCTCAGATGTGGTCTCTGTCATTCAGTCTCCTGAATAGCTCGCAGTCCTCACATACACCCTTATAAATGAGGTAGGAACTTTACAGGTTAATTCATAAACCCCACAAAACACTGAACACCCTGTATGTTATCAGTTTTGGGCAGCTCTAGGATTGCACACAACTTTTCTGGAGCTGAACACAAGCCTCCACTTTCAGAAAAGTTGCAGTCACAGCCTTCTCTTCTTCAGCTTCTCGTTCATCTGTCTAGCTCTTTCCAACAGTCCTGTCAGATTGCAGTCATGCTTCTGTCATATACCAGCATGTCATCTGCAGTCATCTTCACTCCTGGAAGTCCTTCCACTGCTTCATGTTGCAGAAATGCAGAAAAATGACGGCAGATAAAAGACCATGAGGCCTATCCAGTCTGCTCTTCCAGCCAACTACTAAGCTTTACAGTACCTTCCTCCCCCCCCCTTAGAGATCTTCTGTTTGTCACATGCATTCCTGAATTCACTTTCAGTCCTAGTTTCTACTACCCCCACTATCTACCACGCTTTCCATAAAGAAATAATTTCCTCAAAATTACTCCCTAGTCTATCCCCTTTCACTTTCATCTTATGACCCCCTCATTGCAGAGCTTTTTTTCAATTGAAAAAGGCTGTCATCCTGGGCATTTATGCCACAAAGGTATTTAAACTTCTCTATTATATTTCCCTTCCCCCCTTTCTTCCAAAGCATATATATTGAGATCTTTAAGTCTGTCCCCATATGCCTTAGGACAAGACCACTGGCCATTTTAGTAGCCACCCTCTGCATCGGCTCCATCCTGTTTATATTCTTTTGAAAGTATTAATTCCAAAACAGCAAATACTTATAAAGAAGCACTGTCACCTTCTTACTGTTGCTAGCCATTCCTCTCCCTATGTACCCAAGCATACCTCTGGCTTTCGCAGTCACCTTTTCTATCTATCTGTTTCGCCACCTTAAGATCGTTAGAAAAAGATCTCAGTAGAATTAGACAATAAATATTTCTTTCCTTCATCAAATTGGGCAATTTTCACTTGTCAGCCTTCAATTCACCATTGGTACTAAAGAAAAAATATTGAATTAATAAGCAAAGTTCAAAAAATTTGATTAACGGTGCATTTATTCACTGATGACTAATCCATTTGTACTTAAATAGAAGTGGTGAGAATATTTTTACGGGCAGAGTGTTGGGGATATTGAAGCACCTACGGAGCTAGCACCCAAACGTTTGGACTCAAATAGATTAACTAAAACAGGTAGCATGGTGCCCATTCCTTGTGACAACTCATGTAATATTCACATCTTACAGGCTGGCATAATACTTGCATGAGGTTTTTCAAGGATATGAAGAAGCACTTTGACTCTTTCTTCCCTATACTTTCTCACCCCTCACTTTAGTATAATCTCTGAAACACACTCCCTTTTCTGCTCACCAAACTCCCTCTTGATTGACTTTCTATTCCTCTCTCGCATCAATGCCCACACATTTCCTTAAAAAAATTATGTAGTAGTACATTAACCCAGTTTCTTATGCTTCTCCCCATTTCTTTTCTGATACTATGCTCATCACTTGCTTCTCCTAATGTCTTATAGTCCAAACCTTGGCAAATCTTGCTTGGATTTAGGAGCCAGGCTAAAATCTTAGGAGCCATGGCTGTGACTGCCTCACGCTGGCACCCCTCCCCCCTTGTTTCCATTCTCCACCGACGATCCTCCATGTTAGCTGTGCTGATACTAGCGATGTGTATTCCCTGCATACTGCCATTATGGCTATAGGTCGATATGGAAGGACAGACTAGATAGGCCATGTGGTCTTTTTCTGTCGTCATGTTTCTATGTCAACCAAAGCAGTTGACAAAATTGTAAAACAATACACTTACTAATGACACCTGTGTCACAGTCTTTAAGTATCAGACAGGTGGGATTCCCCTGAATAAAACGTAGTACACAGTAGCTGGGGTAGATGGTAATGATCTGATAACCCTTAAAGGGTGACATGCAGAGTAGAAACACTAAGAGCCCCATTCCAGGAGAGGGACATCTGGGCCCTCCGGCCGTCCCCACTGAAGACCGATACTGGTTTGCGGGAACAAAGCTTTCCTACGAGAGCCAAAATCAGGACCAAGGACAGCCCGGCGTGCCCCCTCCACCTGCGGGGATGTCCTCCCCGCAGGTGCTCCCGGCATCCGAAGCTCTGGCACCCCAAATCCCGACTGTCCGACCTATGGCTGGCCTCCTCACCCGGCTCCAACCTGGGGGTGCCTCCCCTGCCCCAATCTGGCAAATTTTGTTACTTATCCCACCTCTGAAGTGGTATAAGCAGCATGTCCCAGCAGGCTCAGCAGCATGTACAGGGCTCTGCCCCGATCCTGCCCCCTCCCACCCCCCACCAGGTCTCCCCATCCTGATGCACAGGATGTATAGGGAGAGCTAGTGGGAGAATAGGGTACAGGCAGGATGTGCAGCCCCACATCCCATGTTCGAGAATGAGGACCTAAGTTTTCCCATGAGTACTCTTTCCCTTGTTCATGGGGGGAAAAAACAATGGTGGAAAATGTGATTACTAAAATGAACAGGCGCTGGGACTCCAATAAGATGTTACTGAGGTGGAATTAATTACCGTATTGAAGTGTTGCAGTACAGCCTCTCAAATGGAAGTATGTCAAAATTTATGTAATAAGAATAAATGTATAATGTATTTCTTTGTAATACAATAAAATGGAAACATTTAAATATATATTACTTATCTGTCTTTTTTTATTTTTATTTATTTATTTAACAGTTTTTTTATACTGCTTTATCATTTCAATCAAAGCGGTTTACATTGTAACTTAAACTTGGTAAACGTACATTAAACAGGGACATTGATAACTTGGATTTTTCTGAGCAATGGAGGGTTAAGTGACTTGCCCAAGGCCACAAGGAGTGCTAGTGGGAATCGAACCCTTGTTCATAAAACCAGTATAGCGGGAAATCCAAATGTCTAAGTGCTTATTTGAGCTCAAATAACCCCAAATGCGTCCATGTAAATATGGGTACTTATCATTCCTGAAGACTGGAACTTGTTGGGACCTGGGGATATTCTTCTTCTCTTGTCTGCAGTCCAGTGCTTCTCAGGAACTCAGGACCATGGCTTTAACTTTGGGACTCAGCTGACTTTTACCTTCCCTATAATTATTTTACCTTGCTCAGTGATAAAAAGAAAAACTCACTCGAAAAGGCTCACTCATTCAGACCCCTTGCATGCCTCCAGTCCCTCAATCACTCAGTTGAAGCTGTCTCTTAACCCTTTTTGTACTTTCAAGATCAATCACTCATCACTCTCTCACCCATGCACTTTTACTCTGCCCTAAATTGACATTAATCCTCTCTGGATCCCCTAAACCTTTCTTTACCAATGCCCCTTTAGCCTCTCTTATTCAGCCCACCTTATAGACTGTCAGAAAAACACGTATTATTTTGGGGGGGGAGGGAGGGGGGAACTCTTTCCCTTCTAACATAGTAACATAGTAAATGACAGCAGATAAAACCAGCATGGTCCATCTAGTCTGCCCAGCAAGGCAGCAAGAATAGGTGCACCTGCTGCTCCGTGCAGATCACTCCTCCCCATGCCTTTGTTTAGGGGTGTACACACCGCTCCGTGTAGGTCACCCCTATTTGTTGAGTAAACCCTTGATTCAGACAGAAAATCTTGTCAGTTCTTTTTGAAAAGGGGGAAGGAGTGAATGGAGTTCAAGTGCCAAGGCCTCTCAGTGTATATTGGTCCCATTCAAAGAACCCACAAAATTATTGCCAGGAGTAGAGACTGAAAGACTGTATTGCTCTTGGATGATTCTGTCCACTATCTGCCAACCAGCATGGAAGATGCTGTAAGGATCCCACATGGGTAGTGGCAATATATTTAAAAAGGCACTGTGGCACTGGAGTTACTTTCTCTTCTGTTGCCACGGTACTGTTTCTGGTTCCGCCCCCCTGATTCCACTTCCTGTTAAAGTGGAGTTGGAGGGGTAGGAAGCATGAATGGCACCATGGTGCCAGAAGAGAAGATAACTCCGACACTATGGTGCCTTTTTAAATGTATTGCTGACACTGCACGTCCCGAAGAGGGGTAGCAGTGGTGGCAATGGGCATGAGGGCAGGAGCAGGGTGCCTTATACTCTTGAACCAGCCCTGAACAGGGCCGCTTTTACCTATGGGCAGCAAGGCAGCTGGGTCCCCATTCTACAAGGGCCTGCGGCAGCTGTCCCTTTTGCCCATAGGTAAAAGCAGCCCTGCCTCCTACTCATCTGACTCATGCCCAAATGCCAAATGGAAAAAACAAGCTTTTAAAGCCTTCTTGACTTGAGAAAAGACAACTCGTGGGACAGATACAATGATAGAGAAGTACAAAGTACTAGAAATACATAAGAGGAGCTTCAAGATGGATCTGGGAAGGAGGGGCTACAAAAAGTAAAGACACTTGATAAGATCACATGTTTCAAGAAGGTACATAAAGGACCTGATGATTCGCCAGGTACATTAACTGGTCTGCATGTAGTGCTATCTGTGTCAAGATAAAAATCTTAAATTTTATGTGGAAAGACACTGGAAGGCAATGTTGAAAAGCCAGTAAGAGTGAGATATAATGAAGCCTTCACATTACTACTAATAGTTTCAACGTTGTACTCTGGATAAGCTATAAACACTTCAAGGAAACCAATGGAAGTCCATTATTTAGAGTATCACAATAGTCGATTTTGGAGATGACCAATGAAAAAAGGAAATGTTTATGTCAAGTTCTCCCATGCTAACCATGATGATGAACTGTTTACCCCTTGCTACTCACCATACAAAAAAGGTTCTCAAATTATTTTGCGATTTCTGTAACAGTGACGTAAACTCTCTGTATTACAAACGCATTGAGGCACATTCCAAATAGGACATCCAAGTGCAATCTGGGACATCAAAGCCAGATCATCTGAAAAGAAAGGCAGGCATGTGCAAGTTCAGGCACAATCCCAGAAACGTGGATATGCCCGATATACACGTGTATCAAATGTCTATATAGACGTCCACAGGAGAGTATTTCAGAACCAAAACATCTAATAGCATACTGGCTAGAGTAGTGGCTTAAGAGCTGGATGGCCAGAATTCAGAATCCCACTGTGGGACTTTGTAATCTAAAGCTAGTCACCTAATCCTCCATCTTTTCTACACTCTAGATGTTTTAAGATTAAAACAAACACTTTCCTGACATCTATTCATTCCTAGAGCAAGAATAAACATGCACGTGCCTGCAGACAGCATTTGTGGAATGGTTACAGAGACGTGCCCATGACTTTGATGTCCACATGCATGTCTGCAGATGACTAAATCTTTCAGAATGGCCCTCATTGAGGGTAATTCTCTAAGAGGGCCCTAGGCTTTGAAGTCATATAGATGTATATGGTGTGCCAAATCTATAAAGGCTTCTTATTGTGCAATAATAAAATTACAAAAATCCCAAAATCAGTTAAAAATATTCTCAATTACAATTTTATAGGACCATCAAAATCCTTAATATCAGCCATACATTACAGCCAATGGCCATATGAGATAATCAACTTAGAGGGATTTCATCATCGATCCAAACTATACCCAAACCTATACAGTATGTGCTCAATGTCCCATATTCCAGTTGATGAATCTAAAAAGTATATCTTCACACATTCAACCACAATTAAAAGGACTCTGCAGTCTCAATCTCAATAAAGTCCAACATTTAATCTTGTGACTTCTTCCATAGTCAATTTCTCAAAAGTCTCTATAAGTTCTCAAAAAGCAAGAACACAAAATTACCCTCACGCTGTAGCATCTAGTAAGGTTTTTCAAAAAATCTAAAACCCCCCCCACCCAAAAAATCCTTACCAGATATTGCATCGTAAGGGTAATTTTGTGAAAATGCTCCTTTACGATCTCTGGAAAATCACTGAACTCTCCATTGCCTTAAGCTGACCGTTTAGAGTGGGTTTTGTTGCGCAGTAAGGGTTTTGTTGCAGGGGCTTGTGCAAAACATCCCATGCTAACTTGGTAACATGCGATTGGGTGGGTACTGGGCGGCTTAAGAGCAGAACGTTAAGTGTTGATGGTGCATCAGCATTAGCGCAGGAACACTTAACACCATGTGCGTGGGATGAAAGCACAGTTACTTACCTGTAACAGGTGATCTCTGGGAACAGCAGGAATTAGTCCTCACTTATGGGTACGTCGGAACCGACGGAGCCTGCGCGGGAAAGCTCCCCAGCTTCCCAGGAAGGAAGCTTTTGGGGTCTCCCACTGCACATGCGCGCTGCCTTCCCGCCTTCCTGACCAGCTCTCCTCAGTTCGAGTTTATAGCTGAGACAATAGAGAGAGGAAAGGAAGATAGATAGAAGATACAACTCCTAGGGGAGGTGGGTGGGTTGTGAGGACTAATTCCTGCTGTTCCCAGAGATCACCTGTTACAGGTAAGTAACTGTGCTATCTCCAGGAACAAGCAGGAATAAGTCCTCACTTATGGGGACTCCCCAGCTAAGATGCCTGGGAGATCCCCTTCCAAGGGTTCGCCATTTTCGTATGGATCTCAGGCATCCATCCTGGGAAGATGGGCAGGAGTTGTTCAAGTATGGAACAGGTGTTTGAGGACAGCCTGACCAAACAAGGCATCCCGGCGGGAGTCCTTGTCCAAGCAGTAATGGGCTGTGAAGGTATGAACTGAGGCCCATGTGGCGGCTCGACAGATCTGATCTATGGATACAGAGTGAAGATGAGCCATAGAAGTGGCCATGGCTCTCACATTGTGAGCTGTGACATGGCCTTCCAGAGAAATATTTTACTCTGGTAAGCAAAGGAAATACACTGAGCAATCCAATTGGAAAGTGTACGTTTGGAGACTGGAAGTCCCAAATGAGAAGGATCAAAAGCCACGAAAAGCTGGGAAGACTTTCGATGTGGCTGAGTCCTGTTGAGGTAAAAGGCAAGAGCTCTTTTACAATCTAAAGTATGAACGTTCCTCTCTGCACTGGATGCATGAGGAGCTGGAAAAAAGACAGGTAGATATACCTCTTGATTAAGATGAAAAGGCGAGACCACTTTGGGCATAAAGTGGGGATTCATCCTAAGGACCACCTTATCATGATGAAACCTGGTATAAGGTGGATGAGCCACTAAGGCTTGTAGTTCACTGATGCGGCGAGCCGAAGTGACTGCAATAAGGAAAAGGACCTTCCAGGAAAGAAATTTCAAGGAGGTAGAAACCAACGGTTCAAAAGGTGGCTTCATAAGCTGACCCAGAACTAGGTTCAAGTCCCATGCTACCGGAGGAGGTCGGATGGGAGGCTTAGTTAGAGTCAGGCCTCTCATGAACCTTGCAACAAGCGGATGAGAGGAGACAGGTTGTCCATTTATAGGTTTTAAGGATGCTGCAATAGCACTCAAATGGACTCTTACTGAATTCGTCTTAAGGCCTGCATTAGAAAGATGCAGGAGATAGTCTAGTAGAGAATTCAAGGGAAGTGCCAGAGGGTCAAGACCCTGTTGAGCACACCAAATGGAAAAGCGTTTCCATTTGAAAGCATAGGAACGCCTCGTGGAGGGTTTCCTAGAGGCATGAAGGATATCTTTCACTGGTTGAGAAAGATTGAAGTCATGAAGGCTTAGGCCTTCAGTAACCAAGCTCGGAGGTGTAGGGACTTGGGGTTTGGGTGCCACAAAGTTCCCTCCTCCTGAGACAGAAGGTCTGGCGCAGCTCCCAGGTCCAGAGGGTCCCTGGGAGAGATGCAGAAGTAGAGGGAACCACACTTGGCGTGGCCAGCGTGGAGCTATGAGGATCATCGAGCCGTGATCTCTCTGGAGTTTGAACAGAGTCTTGGGAATCAAAGGAATGGGTGGAAAGGCATATAGGAATTCCTGACCCCAATGCAGGAGAAAGGCGTCGTTGGCCTGAGCCCCCTGACACGGATTCCTGGAATAGAACCGGGGAAGTTTGGCATTCCACGGACTTGCAAAGAGGTCTATATCCGGGGTTCCCCATTCCTGAAAGATTCTGCGTATCTGGTCCATATGTAGGGACCATTCGTGTGGAAGCAGAACTCGACTGAGTCTGTCTGCTCGAGAGTTTTGAACCCCTGGAAGATAGACTGCCAGAAGATGAATTTGATGCTCTCTGGCGAAGGCCCATAATCTGAGAGCTTCGTTGCAAAGCGACAGAGAGCCTGTCCCTCCTTGTTTGTTTATGTAGAACATGGCTACCTGATTGTCTGTCTGGACTAAGACGGTCAGGTTGACTAGGAGGGTATGGAAGACTTTGAGGGCAAAGAAGATTGCTCGCAGTTCCAGGAGGTTGATGTGAAGGGTGGTCTCTTGGGGAGACCAAGTACCCTGAGTGGAGAGGTGTTGAAGATGGGCTCCCCACCCTGTTTGGGAGGCATCTGTTGTGAGGGTTGCTTGGGGCAGCAAAGGTCAGAAGGGGGTCCCCAACAACAGATTCTTGGTGGACATCCACCATTGGAGGGACCAAAACAGACGCTTTGAGGTGAGTATTTGGTCGGAGAGCGCTCCTGATACTTGAGTCCACTGAGTGGCCAAAGTCCATTGAGCTGCTCTCATATGAAGACGAGCGTAGGGCACCACGTGTACCGTGGAGGCCATGTGGCCCAGAAGTCGTAGCATTTCTCTGGCTGTCAAGTGACTGCTGGATTGAGCTTGGGAGGCCAAGCACATCAGACGTTGGCCCCGGACTTGAGGTAGGTAGACCCTTGCAGTGGCGGTGTCCAACTGGGCCCCTATGAATTCCAGAGACTGAGTAGGGGTAAGTTGAGACTTGGGAAGGTTTACCACCAGTCCCAGATACTGCAGAATGTGCCTGGTGCGGTCCAGGGAAATCTGGGCCTGTGACTGAGATGGAGCTCGGATGAGCCAGTCGTCCAGATATGGGAATACAAAAATTCCCAGACCTCTTAGAAATGCAGCCACCACTGCCATGCATTTGGTGAACACTCTTGGAGCAGAGGCCAGACCGAAGGGAAGTACTCTGTACTGGAAATGTTTTCCCTGAAACAGAAATCTTAGATATTTTCTGTGGGATGGGTGGATGAGTATATGTGTGTACGCATCCTTGAGATCTAGAGAACAAAGCCAATCCTGACTCTGAAGGTATGGAAGGAGAATGCCTAGGGAAAGCATTTTGAATTTCTCCTTGTACAGAAATTTGTTCAATTCTCTCAGATCTAGGATAGGTCTGAATCCCCCTGTCTTCTTTGGTATGAGAAAATAAGGGGAGTAGAATCCTGTCCCTTGTTGAAGAAGAGGAACCTCTTCTATTGCCCCTTGGGCAAGGAGAGAAGAGATTTCCTGACCCAACAGGTCCAGGAGAGAAGGGGGAGAATTGAAGTGCCTCACCATGGTATGTGGAGGAAGGTTGGAAAAATGAAGTTTGTAGCCCTCTCTGATGATAGAGAGGGTCCAGTGCTCTGATGTAATTTGCCCCCATCTGGGAGCAAAGTGAGCTAACCTTCCGGGAATGGTGAGGGGCTCTGGTTGTTCTAGAGCCAGAAATGTTAAGTTCTCTAGGGGCAAGTCAAAACCCCTGAGGGGGTTGAGCCTGCTGAGGAGTGGCAGACGCTGCAGGCTTTGACCTTGCCTGTTTAGGTTGCTGACGTTTAGCAGCAAAGCGAGGCTGAGAAGATTGTTGGCCAGTATTTGTGGAAAATCTGGCCTTCTTGTAGTAAGGCCTCTTGAAAGACTTTTTCTTGGCAGGAGTAGAGGTAGACTTAGAAAGTCTATCCAATGTAGCATTTTCTGCGTCCATTTGAGTGGCTTTAATTTGCCAGTCTTTACCAAATAAGTTCTCACCTGTACAGGGCAGATTCCGTAAGCCATCCAGGACCCAGGGTTCTAGGTCAGAGGCCTGGAGCCAAGCAAGTCGTCGGGCTGCAATGGCAATGCCCGAAGCTCTACCGGCACCCTCAAAGGAATCAAAGGCTGCTCTGTTGGAGAACTTAGAAACATCTAGAAGCTGTTTCACTAAAGAAATGAACTCCTCCTTTCTATCTTCAGGGATAAAGGGGGCAAAATGCTTTACCTTTAGGGCAAGTTCCCTTAGAAACATGCCCATATACAGACTGTAAGAATTAATCCTGGCTATAAGCATACTAAGCAAAAGAGTCTAGGGTCTTACATTCTCGCCCTGGAGGGGTAGAAGAGTGCCTTTTGGTGCTCTTAATCTTTTTCAGCGCAGACTTCACCACAATGGAATGGTGAGGCAGCTGAGTCTTTTGAAACCCAGGAGAAGGAGGGACCCGGTACATTGTGTCCAACCTACGAGAGTAAGGAGACAACGTTAGAGGAGCCTCCCATAAGTCCAACAAGTGTTCTTGAAGGATTTCATGGATAGGCAGGGTGACTGCCTCTTTAGGAACCTTAGGGTATCCTAAAATATCCAATTTCTTTGACCTAGGTTCTTTTTCAGAGGATGTGGTAATAGAAAGTCCTTTAGCTAGCTCTATAATGAAGTCTTGAAAGGACAAATCCTCTGGTGGAGACATTCTCCTCTTTGGGGAAGAGGGGTCTTCATGAAGAACTAGAGACAGCTCATCAGAGTCCTCAGAGGAGTCAAAATCCTCAGAAGAATCAGAGTATTCTCTATTTGCTTCCAACGCACGATACGCATACCGATCGGTATCGACATCGGGCGTACCGGGTATGGGATCGGTATCGGGTGAAAACCCGGATCCGGCATGCGGAACCGATCTGCGTTTGGAAGTCGATGGCCTCGGTTCCGGTATGGGAGCCAGTACCGGAACCGGACCCGGAACCGCTGGATGCGGTACCGAGGGCGTCGCAGCCTTAATAAAAGCCAGCATGGCTTGCTGCATGGTCTGAACAGTAGTGCTCATAGACGCCACTGCTGCCTGGATGTCGGTACCGGTATGGGCCGGTACCCCAGAGCAGTCTAACAGGTGATCAGTCGAGGCCGTGCCATCGATGTCAACCTGTAACCCCATAGATGGTGCTTTGGAAGCCAGAGCTTCCCGCCGGGGTTGTTTGGCTGGGGCAGGATCCTCAGATTCAAAAGTGAGAGCCTCTCAATGCTTTGAAGGAGATTTGCTCTTTGAGGACCTGCCCGAAGAAGGTTTGGTTACCTGAGATCCATCCGGAGAGGAAGACCTGGATGACTGTGATGCTGGATTATCTGAAGCAAACAGCACATGGAATTTGTTGGCCCGGTTCTGCAAACCACTTTTAGACATCTGGGAGCAGGATGGGCAGTCCGGAATGGAGTGGTCAGGTCCCAAACATTTAAGACACCATTCATGGGTGTCTGTGACAGAAATAACAGCACTACACTTGGTACACTTCTTAAAACCAGGGGCTGGTTTCTCCATGAGGAGAATTTGTGTAGGCCTGAGGCCTAACCGAAGTCACCAAGTTGTGCAAAGATAAAGATTATTTTTTTATTTATAAAGAAAAGAAAATAGACACCGGCGCGGTACCGGTTTCGGTATGGGGAAGGCAGGTACGCGGTCTAAAGAAACAAACTAAAACAATAATTTCTTCAGCGGTGACAGGAACACGACCTGCTGGCTCCACGGAAAAAGAGAAACTGAGGAGAGCTGGTCAGGAAGGCGGGAAGGCAGCGCACATGTGCAGTGGGAGACCCCAAAAGCTTCCTTCCTGGGAAGCTGGGGAGCTTTCCCGCGCAGGCTCCGTCGGTTCCGACGTACCCATAAGTGAGGACTTATTCCTGCTTGTTCCTGGAGATTACACATTCCCCCTAAAGCTAGCTTGGGCAAGCCCCTTAGCATGGACATGTCCCCTAGATCGTAAGATCTCTGGGGACAGGGAAATACCTACAGTACTTTAATGTAACTCACCTTGAGCTAGTACTGAAAATGGCATCAGCTAAATCCAAAACCCCATCCCCATTCCAGCCCTGTCAGCATTTATATCTGCTCCAAGTCACAAATGACACCTATCTATTTATTTAGAAAACTTTTCTGTACTGCCAGTCGAAAATATGTCTCTCAACAGTATACAAATTAACAATCAGAAAAATAAAACATGCAACACATAGCAAACAATAATGAGGGTTCAGACACATGTTTTAAATACTTGAAAGTAGGTATTTTCCTGTAATTCACTATACTGTGGATTGCCACATTCTTCACTTAAACGATTACAAACTATTCAATCACTGGCTGTTAAGACCACAATATATTCTAAAAGATTCGATCATGTTACACCACTTCTGAACGTCTATCTATGTATTTTATAAAAGGCTCAGCACTTACAGAGCCTTTTATAAAATACTCACCTAGTTTTACATGGATGGACCTAAACAGCCATTTAGCCACCCCCTATACCCTATGAAAATTTATATCCAAAATCCTGCAAAAATGTTACTCTGAACCTACTCGTATACAGCAAACATACCCTTAACATCACTAGCTCCCAGAACTCAAACCGAAATAACCCAAACTTGAGCTTTATTTGTAAAAGTGAGCTAAAAGTCCATATTCCTTTCATCAACATGCTTTCTGTTGGAAAAAGTGAATATGCGGATACTACCTGTTTGCAGAATCTCTCACATTGATCGCTCATACAGAACACAGATAAAACCTCACCAAATGCAGAACAGAAATGTGCAAACAAAACTAGCCTCACCCCTTTCTGTCCTGAACATGGTGTAGGACACTTTAGTACAGCACTTTTCAACTGCTGTGCCACGGCACACTGGTCCGCAGGTGTGCCGCAAGAGTTTCGCGAAGGGTCATTTATTAGTAGGGCCATTGCGGGAGCTTGAGAGAGAGCAGAACCAGTGTCATTCTTCAGTCAGCTGTTGTTTGGATCTGATGTGTTATTCCGTGTATTTTCCTCACTTGATGTACAATCTCTCCCTTGCACTGGTTGAGAGATCCATTTCTGTTAAGTGCGTACGAGTCAGCAGAATTAACTGTTGCAGAAGAAGATAGGCTGATGGAAATCTGAAATAACAGAGGACTGAAACTGAAACACTTATCAACAGATATACCCTCATTCTGGTCGTCTCTCTGACAGGAGTGCTCCATCATCGCAAAGATGGCGATTAAACCATTTCTTCCTTTCTCAAAATCTTATCTGTGTGAGGCTGGATTCTCTCCTATGAACACAATGAAGAGTAAGAACAGGTCGTGGCTTCAAACACTGGAGGAGAACTTGAGGGTATGCTTGTCAACTATCTGCCCTCTAACAAGGGACAACATGAAAATAAAAATAATACAAGGATTAAAATTGTAGTCATTGAACTTTAAACACAATTTTAATACTTGTCTTTTAAATGATGAAATATATCTTTAAAAAACTGATGGTGTGCCTTGACAATTTTAGCATCTTGTCAGTGTGCTGTGAGATGAAAAAGGTTGAAAATCGCTGCTTTAGTTAAAGGGCCCCTTAGTTATAATTATTTGTGGTAATATTCCTGCTTTACATAGAAAATTGTGAGCTTAAAATAGCTTAGCAATGGCTTAGATATAGATCCAACCTGTCAAAACACCACTGTTCCACTTTCAGTACAAACAGGAGCAAGAATCACAAGCAAAATAAAACACAATTTAGAAAATATATATTAAAAAATCAGTATGGAATTCAACAAGTCACTTTTTAAAACTTATTGTAACAATGATTTGTATTTAAAATAAATATAGCCATATTTTGGTGAACGCCTGCATCAGGGATGTACATCATATCTTAAAACCATGGATAAACAGACGCGGCAGGTGTCTTTTGCCGCGGGAGCAGCATAGCAGGTGCCAGGAGGTCCTGCTCTAAACCGGGCAGGTGGAAGGAGGACGATCCCGGCTGCAGAGGATCCCTCCCATCCCTCTACTTAACCCGGCAGCTTCTACACGCGGCCACGTGTCGCGGCCTGCGTGACGTGGCAGAAGAGGCGTGACTCAAGGGGCAGGTCACGCCCCTTTGGCGCCCCTTCGGCACTACTGAGAAGCTGAGATCTGAGCTGAGCCATCGGAAAACGGAAAGTGAAATCGTCTGCTAAATCTGGTGTTAAAGTGCAAGGAGCTGAGGTCGTGGGTCCCCCTGGACAAGCATTTGATTTCCCTGCTTCCTGCTGCATCGTTACCGGAGGGTGCTTCATTGAGCTCTCATTCCCGGTCACCACCGTCCTTCCCTCTTCCTCTTTTATCATCTACCTTGTTGGATTTGTCTCCTGAAGTTTCTCCTCCAATTCCAAAGCCTGTTTCTCCGAAAGTTCCTGAAGGGTTGGCCAAGACTTTAGTTTCAGGAGAGGTAACTCTAATGGATATCTGGACTGCTGTTCATAATGTTGATATGCGTTTATCTTCGGCTGTGTCTTCTCTTTGTCAGTTTATTTCTGATGCTGTTTGTAAAATGCAATATACCGACAAGCAATTGGCTTTGTTTGGTAGGTCCTTGGCCAGGGCTGATTCTCAGTTTCAGTCCTGCTCTGATAATGATATTGCTTTAATTTGTGATTCCCTCTTCTCTTTCCTATCGGCTGGAGGTTTTAGAGGGTCAGTCCAGGGCTGGGAACCTACGTTTCCTGAATTTTCCTGTTGCTCACTTGTTATCTTCTGAGATTTTCCTAAAAAAGTATTTTACAGAGGTGTTAAAACTTGAAGGCAACATGGATGTTATCCATATGTATTACCTCCATTTAAGGTCCCCTCTTTCTGTTGGTATGGATGAAGGTCCTTTGCCTTCTGTGGATCTCTCGGTTGGTCAGGATCTTGCTGCTTTTTTGGAGGATCCTGACAATGTCATTTCCAAACGTAACACTTTAGTGGTTACCTTTGGTTCTGAATCTATTAAACTAAGTGTTTTGCGTGCCTACTTTAAATTTCGAGAAATTCCTTTTTGTGGTCAAAAGCTCCAGGTTTTTCCGGATGTAAGCAAGGCTACCCAGGCCTGGCGTAAGCAGTTCCTGGCGTTGAAGTCTCGTGTGGTGGCTTTGGGGACTTCCTTTTTTTTGAAGTTTCCCTGTCGTTGTGTGCTTACCTTTGAGGGACAAACATTTGTGTGTTCTGATGCTGCTCAATTGCTGTCTTTTTTGGTTCAAAAGGAGGTTGTAAAGGATGTGGGTGGTGAGATAGCTGTTCCCCAGAGTGGAGTTTAAATTACTCCTGGTTTCTTTTTTATCCTAGTTGGGTTTATTGGGATTTATTCTCCCTTGATGTGGGTTTTCTGATGTGTATATTTTTCCTTGGATATTGTATTGATGTGTTTCTTTTTTCTTTGTTTTCCTTGGCTGTATGCTCTGTTTATTCAAGAAAACGTAAATAAAAATTATTAAAATAAAAAAAAACATGGATAAAACCTGCAAGATCATATGCCAGAAAGATAAGAACATACAATTGGCTGCCTTGAGATATCTAAAAAATATATAAAATTAGTAAATATACAGTATATATAACATGGACATTGAAAAGCATCAGGCGGATGCAGAAAGCTAGTGTGGCCTTTAAGTACAGATGATGCCACTTTTAAGTACAGTTACTGCTACCGCCAAATGCAGAAAAGAGACTGACACGCACATAAAGAGTGATGGAAAAGCTAGCGCACAATTAACGCTGAGTATTTAAATGTATTTAAATCACAGGTAAATGAGCTATATGTAATCAACTGGTATGCAAATATTGGCTGTGACCGATGCACAGAAATGCGTAGAGGATTTCGCAACCAGCTTTAGGTCCTATTTCTCTATGCCTGGATCTGAGGTGACTTAAACATCTAGTGCATGCCCCTGAAGGTATTTTGATGGCATCGGGTGCTTCCCTGATGCCTGGATCATCTTCCCCTCAGATGACCCAGGCATCAGGGAAAGCACCTGATGCCATCAAAATACTGTTGAAGGTCACTACCCCAGGCAGAGAGCAAATCCTTGCTAGCCCAACAGCCACGATCCGCCACAAGCCAAGTAAAATAATTTATTGTTTAGCTTTGAATGCCCTGCTTTTTGCAGCCCCTCAGACGCTGCAGCCACCCTAGTTTGCCTAGTGGTTGGGCCAGTCCTGCTTCCAGTCTAGCCCCCACCCATAACCTCCCCCCCCCCAAATCAGGAGAATTTCCTTGTTAAGTTGATTTCCAGGGGTGGTGCCAAAGGGGGGTGCTAATAGGTGCAGGGAGCAGATCTGAGGGGTGGGGCATAGATTAGCAGGGTAGAGTTGTGTAGAGGAGATTCAGGTGAGATGCTGTTACGTGCAGCCGCACTCTCAGCAGTTATGACAGCTAGTGTGTGGCAGCATCCCATGTGCTGTCCCTGGTCAGCATTCCCACTCGTTGGCCCTACCCCCCCCCCTCCCATTCCATGGTATGCAGTTAGTGCGTGCTAGCTGTCATGTCAGTGCAGTAACAGTTACCATTGGCGTGTGCTGTTAGCATGTGTTAAGCCTTGCAATAACTTCTACCACAGCTTAGTAAAAAGGCCCCTAACGTCTCAGGTTCAAACAATATACCCACTAAAAGTAGCAGCTCAGCTACAGATCTTCTGCAAATGATATTTTAAATGCATGAAATAAATCATGCCTTTTTTTTTTGTGCCATCAAGTCAATGCTGACTCCTGGTGACCAAGCGGCCCCTGGGTTGGCAAGATATGACCAGAGGTAGCTTTTCAGGCCTTTTCTTCGGAGGTGACTTGCCCAAGGTCACAAGGAGCACCAGTGAGAATCGAACCCCTCCACTCCAAATCATGTCTAGCATATTTTAAAATCAGTGATATTCCACAGCTTCTGCTGTTGAAGTTAAATTTTAAGGATTTCTAATTTAAGAGCAAGACATTTTGCTTCCTTCGCTAACATCCCAACAGAGGTAATGGTATAAGTTAGCAGATGCCCTGTCATCAAAGGGCAGAGAAATGCCCGAGAGAAATACTAATGCACTTTTCATCCTTCTTACTTCCACCCTTCATTGGCAGAGTGACAGAAAGCCAGATGCTGGGAACATGCATTCGAGATGCAGCTGCATTTGACAGTTCTCTTTCTGAATTCTCACTACAAGGCGACGTGTCAAATGTGGCTAAAAAGGGAGCCGCTGAGATCACAGTAGCTTCTAGTTTCAGTGTGCTATGACTAGATGTGCTTCTTTTCCCAGAACTCTGGTTGTCTCTGCATAGGAAGCATGGCTCTAGCTATCTCTATAAATCTATCATGATATTCCCTTCTCAGCATAGGGCAACTCACCGGCCTCAGGTCTACGATATGAATTTGGAAATCTCCCAGTCTCATTTTATTTGCTTTTATTTCCCTCTCTGAAGACTGCTTGGAATAGCTTTTCAGTAGGACACTTAACTGGTACTCGCTGCATCTGCGTTTTAGCCTGGCCAAGTCCCAGCCAATATTGAAACACACTTTGGGGCATGTTTACTAACGTGTGGTAAAAATTACCGCACGCTAAATTCCACCCTAAGGAGTAAGTGTGGGACTGTGGTAACCATTACTAAATGCTACACAAGCCACTGTGATAAAAATCCCATGGTAAAGGCTTAGCATGGTAAGGGGCTGGGACAGAGGGGTAGGGGTGGAGAATGGGTGGTTAGCGTGGGCACCATTAGCTTGTGCTAACCATCCTTTTTACGTTTAGCACAGGTGCATTAACCACCATCACAATGGTTGGTGATAAGTGCACCTGCAGTTTTGGTGGCTCCCTCTTTAGTGCGGCAGGGCCCTCCTACCTGCACTAATTGCATCTTTCAGCATGGGACTGACCCCGCCCCTGTCTATCATTATTATCATTACTATTATGATTATTATTTATTTATTTAACTAGGCTTATATACTGCTTTTCTACCAGTCAAAGCCGTGTACTTTCAGGTACTGTATATATATTTTTCTCTTGTCCCTGAAGGGCTCACAATCTATATTTTTGTATCTGAGGCAACGGAAGGTTAAGTGTCTTGCTCAAGGCCACAAGGAGCACATGTGGGACTGGAAACCCCAGACCTTCCGGCCCAAGGTTGCTGTCCTCTAGCGGGATTCGAACCCCTGGCCCTATTATGATGATTATTAATAATAAAGTACATTTATTCCATAGCCCCCCTCCCCTTTTCCAGGGTTTCCTGTGGCAGAACAAGAATAGAGGAGTGGAGGAGTAGCCTAGTAGTTAGGGCAGCAACCTAGAACCAGAAAGACCAGCATTCAAATCCCACTGGCACTCCTTGTGGCCTTGGGCAAGCCACTTAACCCTTCATTGCCTCAAGTACAAACTTATATTGTAGACCTTTTTTTCTTTTAAATTGCGTTTCAAATAATATCTTACAATACACTTATAAGATAAGAAAACAGACAATACAAGCCTAACCCTACTTAAAAGAAGGGAAAAGGAACACATTATGCAATAGAAAATAATGATACAAATCAAACCCACATCAGGGGGGCCGGAAAACCCCTTAACAATTCCCAAATACCTTTTAAATATGTCATTACAGAGAAATAACCGAAAAATGAAAACAACAAAAACATTGCTTCACGCGCCCTTTAGGAAAGTCTCTTACTGGGAGGACTCAAGAAAGACATATTGTACACCTTGGTATACAGGGAAATTACTACTGTACCTGAATATAATTCACCTTGAGCCTCTACTGAGAAAAAGGCATAAGCTAAAGAAGTAAACAATGAGAGGTTTAAAATTCTGCTGCATAGTTTCTGAAATTATGTGGTACATTTGCATAAAATTGTATATTTTTGCATATTAAATTCTATAAATTGCTATTCTATTTTATTAATAAAGACAGTGAATTTTTCATAGGAATAAAGGTGCTAATACTCATTTGCGGGGCTTTTTCATGGCTCATTTTTAACAGGCAATGAAAAAGGTGCTGGTACTCAAAATCCCTGAATGAAGACATTTTCTTACACTTCTTGTGTGTCCGGGTAATGCATTTGGCCCTTTTATTTTTGTTTGTCATTTTTTTAATTTGATGGGATCTTGGTGATCAGTGCTAGGAAGGGAGAAGTGGGCTTAGAATAGGAGAAGGGGTCTGGGAGGATGGAGAGAGACAGAGGATCTCAGAAGAGGGCATTGTGAAGAGATTGGGCATGGAAAAGAGAAGGAAGGCATAGAGGGAGAAAAGATGGGGCAAGGAAAGAAGATACAGACACCACAAGGGGTGGGGAGAAAGGAGGGAGAAGAAAGAGGTGTTCCGGTTTGGATAAGAGGGAGAGAGATGGACCCCACATATAATGGTCAGCCCTCAAGAATGGGCAGGAACAGGCTGGCTTTCAGCATGCCTTTGCTGAGGCCTCATGTTTCCATCTTGTCTGTAGCTGAGAGCCCAATTCTATAACATGCATGTCCAGCCGCCAGAAACATCTAAAGTGAAAATGAGCATGTAATATACCCAATTCCAAAACCGCGGAGATAGACACGCCCACGGTTCTGGAATCAGGGAGATATACGTTTCCAGTGCAACATGAACAATACATTTGAGGAAGCATGGGCCCACGCTGCTATAATGGGACACGGGTAAATGCAGCAGATGGCCTGCACGTCCCCATGCTCACCGTATTCTGAAAAGATAGACTTTACAATGCTGCCTGTCTCCGTACGGCCACTCCTCCTCTGGCAAAACGTACATCTCCCAAGCTGATGCTCACACTGACTGTTGTGCTCATGCAAACAACACATTAATGCTGATGAAACAGATAAGGTCAGGCAACCCAGGTTATATATACTAGTCTGTTGCATGCCCATAACACTACAGGGTTATCTACTTGCACCAAAGCTATTGTAAAAGCAAGTGGGAAGTGAGATGTTTGCCCTGACAGAGCCTGCAGCCAAACATACATGGCATGTGATGAACACCTTAGTTATTCTTTCAGTAGTCATCGCTGAAAACAGTATTTGCAATGCTAAGAATGGGCTAGAAAAAACTGAAGTGGGTCTGTACAGCTACATGTCAAAGCATATCCCTGTCATTCACAGGAAACCATCAGGATGGGACCATGCAACAGTGCAAACATCAGAAACACATGCCCAAAAGCAGCAGCATCTGTCCTGACTAATGTGCACAGTCTTAGAGATCTCTGATGGTGCAGTCGGATATGTATTAGTGCCATCTGCACTGCAGCACACCCCCACTCTGAGGATCCCCCACCATTGACAGGGACATGCCCTGTTATCAGGGCCGGATTTACCTATACGCCATGTACGCCATGGCGTAGGGCCCACAGCCGGCAGGGGCCCACAAAAAAAGAACAAGTTCATTTTTTTTTAATACACTTTTTAAAAAAACCGGGTGGCTGCCGCCGCGGGGCCCCCCCTGCGGCCGCGGCAGCACCGACTGACCCGCGGGGGCCCCGTCTACAAGCTGAAGCCGTCGGGTCGGGTCGGGTCGGGTCGGGTCGTCCCTCCCTCCCTCCCTGGCTGTAGGCTGTGAGAGACGCGAAAGGAGAGTGTCTCCTCGCGTCTCTCGCAGCCTGCAGCCTGCACGGAGGGAGGGAGAACCGATCCGACCCGACCCGATGGCTTCAGCTTGTAGACGGGGCCCCCACGGGTCAGTCCGTGCTGCCGCGGCAGCAGAGGGGGCCCCGCGGCGGCAGCCACCAGGTTTTTTTTTTAAATTAAATTTTACTTTAGGCCGGGGGGGGGTAGGACTGGTAATGGGCGTTTGGGGGGGGGGGGGCGGGAAATGGGCTGGGGGGGGGCTGGAAATGGGCTGGGGGGGTAGGGCTGGAAATGGGCTGGGGGGGGTAGGGCTGGTAATGGGCTATGGGGGGGGTAGGACTGGTAATGGGCTATTGGGGGGCTGGGGCTGGAAATGGGCTGGGCTGGTGGGGTTAAGGCTAGAGGTGGGCTGATGGGGTAAGGACAGGAAAAGGACTGTGGGCTGTTGGGGGGGCTTAGAACTGGCAATGGGCTTTGGGGGGGTTAAGACTGGTAATGGGCTGTGGGCTGATGGGGGCTGTCTGGTAATGGGCTATGGGGGGGGCTAGGACTGGAAATGGGCTGGGGGGTTAAGACTGGAGGTGGGCTGATGGGGTTAGGACTGGTAATGGGCTGTTGGGGGGGGTTAGAACTGGTAATGGGCTTTGGGGGGGTTAAGATTGGTAATGGGCTGTGGGCTGATGGGGGTTGTCTGGTAATGGGCTATGGGGGGCTAGGACTGGAAATGGGCTGGGGGTTAAAACTGGAGGTGGGATGATGGGGTTAGGACTGGTAATGGGCTGTGGGCTGATGGGGGGGTAGGACTGGCAATGGGCTATGGGGGGCTGACTGGAAATGGGTTGATGGGGTTAGGACTGGAAGTGGGCTGATGGGGGGTTAGGACTGGTAATGGGTTATAGGGGGGCTTAAACTGAAAATTGGGTGATGGGGGGTTAAGGACTGAAAATGGGGTGATGGGGGGTTAAGGACTGTAAGTGGGGTGATGGGGGGGCTAGGACTGATATTGGGTTGGGGGTATGCTAGGACTGGAAATGGGCTGATGGATGGCTAGGACTGGAAATGGGCTGATGCAGGGACTAGAAGGGAATGGATGCTGGGTGAGGCTGGAACTAGAAGGGAGCTGATGTTGGGGGAGGATTAGAATGGGATGGGGCTGGAAGAGTAAAATGGAGAAGGGAAAAATATTTTGTGTGGGAGGGATAAAAAATCTACAATTGGCCGGGTATTGGGAGAGTAAGTGGGGATTGAGGATGGAGGGGTAAAATTTGAGTGGATGAAATAGGAATGAGGAAAGAGCAAAAGGAGAAAGATTAGTATGTTAAAGCAGATGTAGAGAGGGAATGGAAAAAAATCTAGAAGAGAGAAGAAAGGACAAATGGACAGCAGACGATGGAGAGTTAGCAGAAGACACGAAGAAACCAGAAGAAAGTGGCTGGAGCAATTGCAGCTGAACAAAATGCACAAAAGGTAGAAAAATATCTCTTTATTTTGAATTTATTAATTGGAATATGTCAGCTCTGGTAAATGTGCATCATTAACGTCTGCGCTTTGTTTAGTACAAGAGCAAATTAATGTATAGTTTTATTTCTACAGTGTTGTACATTCCAAGTTTGGCTTTTGGGATTCCCAGTTTAATTATTGTCTTTCTATTTCTAAATTGTGATTACTTGTTTGGTGATGGTCTATGTTCTGCATATGTAACTGAGCTGAGGTGTTCTGTTTATATAATTCCTATTTGACATTGCCACTTGTTCTCTTTCCCCAGTAGGTCATGTATTGTTGTTCTCTGAAATGTATTGGTTTAATATTTGCAGTGTTGCCTTTTGATTGGTAGAGTATGGTGCTTTGTGAGTCCTGGTAGTGCTGTTAGGATACGGCGGGTTTACTATGGGCAGTGTTTGTAGTAGTTCCTAATGTGTCTGGCAGTTGGCACTGGATTATAGTAATGTAGAAATCTTTTAGTCTTTCTTTATCCATACACTCATTAAGAGGCACGTTTACTAAAAGTTAGTATATGGTAACATTACGCAAATATTTATGCAAATGAGGCCCCTTATGCAAATGAGGCCCGCACCCCCCTTGGGCCGCCCCTGCTGGGGGCCCACAATTTTTGTTGGCGTAGGGCCTCACTCAAGGTAAATCCGGCCCTGCCTGTTATGTTGCTGCAGAGCAGCTGTACAGAAGTTACTGCCTATTCATACTGGCACCTGGTGATGCTGCAGTCAGCCCTATGGTCCAAGTACTGGCTAGGCATACGTGTCCCCCCAGAGTTGCAGATCAACACACCAGGGTCTCCCCTGCAGCCCTCATATCACACACACACACACACACACACTCTTGCAGTCACAACATACCCCTGCCAAAACCATGCCATACACTTGTAAACAACTACTGGTAAAACATAATAGCGAGGACATCTGAGGACCACACTTCTCAGCCAAATATGCTTCTGCTCCATACTGTCATATACCATCCCTACATCTACATTCCCATTTCTCTGAACAAAGAAATTGTTAGGGAAGCCTAGTATAGCCCCTTTAGCAAATGCCAGCATAGTCAGAATAAAGACTATTGCAGTGCTTTATATTTCTGTGGGAGTATTTTTAATTATTACTTCACCTTATGCATGACAACTGCATCTCATGCTCTCCCAGATAGCAGACACACCAGTTCAATCCAGACTTGTCACAGTCATTCATCTCTATGGGATGCATTGAGGATCCGAGCAGAAAATCTTCTAAGTGCTGGCTTTATTCCACATCCACGGGAAACATTCAGGATGTATACGGGCCTTTCCTGAATATGCTTTATATATCTCCATGGCTTGCCACACCCCCATTCCACCCCCTCCTGCCCACTTTCTGAGATCCCCATTTTAGTGAGTCATGAGGAAAACATCTATCCTGCACATCCAGGTGGCCTATTTGCATTTTGGAATGACCCCCTGAGTTCCATCTACTCTGGAATGATGCTACAAAGGACAAGGAAAGGAAAAAGGGATGATGTTGAACCACTGGATAGAGGGTTATGCTGAAATAAGTGAGGAAGAGAGAGAGGATGGAGAGGTGCAGAACTGCCTGGAGGAGGGAAAGGAAAATAGAGAGGGGAAGGAGCTGGGCAATCAGGGGGACAGGAAGAGACTGGATTAGGCAGGGGGAAGCTGGACTATGGAGAAGAGAGGAAGCAGGGAAATGCTAGCCTGCAGTGAGTGAGGAGAGAAAGGAGAGATGTTAGATCACACTGGGGGAACAGGAAGATGCTGGACTATGGGAAGGGGGTGATGAATTAGGAGAGGGGGATGTTGAACTGTAGAGAGAAAAGAGGGAGCAATGAGATGCTGTATTGCAAGGAAGGAAGGAAGGAAGGAGAAGAGTGAGAAGAAAAATGCTGGACCACTAGGCTGGGAAGGGGATAGGTAGATGCTGGACTATAGGAGGTAATGCTGGATTATGGAGGAAGAGAGGGGACGGGTAGATGTTGGACTGTGAAGGGAGAAGGGAAAGGAGAAGAGGAGAAGCTGGATCAGTTAGGGGATAGAGGATGCTGGACTATGCAGGAAGAGAAAGCAGGGAGATGGACTGGGGGATGGAGGAGAAGGAAGAAAGAAATGCTGGATCATGGGGTGTAGTGGAGGGCAGAGGAGATGGGGGAAGTTGGATTGGGGAGGGTAAAAGAGAGAGAAGATGCTGGACTGGGGGGAGAGGGGAGATCGGCAGGGTATGGTGGAACCATGAAGGAGAAGCCATTGGGGAGCTGGCAAAGGTATGAATGAAAGGAGGATGAAAATGAAGCAGGGGATATGATAAAAAGGAGGTAGTTGGAGACTAGGAGGGGATAAGAAACAAGAGAAAGGGACTGGAAGAGGTACAGAATTGGGGCTGGTAAGGGGCTGAGACAAAGGAAAGCAGATGAGGCCTGGGTTAGGGTGAATGCAGAGGGTGAGAATGTGCTAATTTGGAGTGGGTATAAGACAGAAAGAAATAAGAGGCTAGGGAAGGAGTGAGACAGGGAAATGGGAAGACTAGGGAGAGGGTGAGAATAGAGAGGTGGTTTGGGAGGGAGGTAAGAGAAGAAGATGGAAATTTGATAAGCAGGAGAAAAAGAAAGATTGAGGAATAGAGTTTGAGGATGGGGTAAATTTTGAGTTCATAGACAGAAAAGAAATGGAGGAAAAAGCTGAAAGGGAAAGGGAAATAAAGTTTAGCATCAGGACAGATTTGGGGAGGAATGGAAGAAGACCGGAGGAAAGAAGAGACAGAGCAAATGGACATCATACCCTGGAAAAAGGAGAAAACAGACAGAGGAAACTGGAGCCCAGAGAAACTGGGACCAAAATGACTTGAAAAATAAAATGACCAGGCAACAAAAAGTAGAAAAAAAGTATTTTATTTTGAATTTGTTTATTGGAATATGTTTGCTTATATTTGAAAAATGTGACTCTCTGATGGTTCTGCATTTTGCTAAGTACAAACAGAAATGCATTTCTGTCTCTATTACTCCAATATTGAACTGCATGCAGTGCCTGACTTCTTAAGGTTTCTAGTTCTTTTTTTGCCTTTATATTTCTATTGCTAATTTGTGATCTCTTGTTCGTATTTGGCAAGAGTTTGTGTTGTTCGTGTGTGACCAAGATGAGATATTCGGTTAGCATGTAGTTTCTGTGCAGAGATCTGAGAATGGCTTATTCTATTTTCTCAGTCGATGGTGTATTGCTGCTATCTGAGTCCTGGGAGTTGGTACTTTTATGGCATAGTAAGGTTCCGAGTGTCTTTTGCAGGGTTTTGAGTTACTTCACAATATCTGGCAGTGGAGGGATTGCGTGTTGCCCCTATTGAGGTGACATCAAAGCTTTAATATAATATTTTTGTACGTTGGGTTTCAAAGTGAAAAGTCCTAGTTCTACTCTGCACCTCCTTTTTTTTATTGCAGTTATGATGCTTTCTGCCTTGAACATTCTGGAAAAGGGAGCTACAGAAATGCATTGACATTTACTTTAGCACATGATTAATTAGCTCTGCTGTTTCCGTAATGTGTTCTTTGCCTTCTATACAATATTCTTCTTGTGTATTTACAAGCTGCAATAGATATTAAAAGAAAGGAAGACTTAAGAGGTACACTCCTGTTTTATAAATATAAATTAATCTGGCATTTATTTGCTATAACGTCAGATGGATTTTAGCACATTTTGCAGGACGTGACATGGGTTGAGATGTTTGTCGATAGAGCAGACTTGTATCTGGCCAGGTTTAAGTTAAGGTATGGGACACTGTCTCTTGAATTGTTTCCATCGGTGAGAATGTGGATTAGTGTCGGTAAGTGCCTGAAATAACTGAGTGGAAAATAAGTAAAATCTCAGTCACGATACATAACAGCTGTTGCAGACTGCTTACCTAGACATCCATTTTTAGGAGCACACAAAGGCATTATTTATCAATAAGAGCAAAAGTGGCATGACTCAGATGTGTAAGCCTAGTGTCCTTCCCCCCTCTCAAATGTTAAGCTTGGGCCCCTCCAAAAAAATCGGTTCTAGCTACACCACTGGTGAACGCAAGGCTGAAGGTTTAAAAGGTGTGTTCAGTACTCTCGCACTGTGCTTGTTACATGGTGACTTTGTAGCCACTAGCAACCAGTTTGAGAGCAGTGGATCATCCATCACTAATTATTTGTTGCATCATGCTTTCCAGTTCCCGAGCAGAACTAAATATAATTTAAACAAATAAAGATATCTGTGAAATGCTTTCTTAGCAGGAAACACATATGACCACCAGCCTCTGAATGGCCTGCAGTGGAGATTAACGGACTTTTTTACTAAAATCCACTAAGCGGTTAACCTGTGTTTTAGCTGGTGGTAACGGCTTGTGGTGAGAGCTAAGATGCTTGCATGACACCGGCTGCTAAAATGTGTGCTAATGGCCCATCGCATGAAGGGGTGGGGAATGGGTGGGATAAGGGCAGAGTGTGGAGGTGGAGAGCACATTGCAGTTAGCATGGGGATACATATCACATGCTGTCAATAAGGCATTTAGCAAGGGGCACCTAGTGGCATCTCTATGGATGGCGTTAGGTACATCTGCGTTAATTGCGTCAAGTGTTTGGGGATGTATCCATGCAGTAACTGCTAGGAACAGGCTGCTCATGCCTCCCAACAGTTACCATTGAGGCTTTGCACTTAACACACCTTAGTTTTCACACTAAACGTGGCATCTTAGGATGTCCAAGTCAAATTGGGGATATCCAGGTCAGAACTTTCTCCACCCGATTTTAATAATGTAGATGTCCACAATGTTGGCCACATAGATTTCCCCCTCAGGAAAGCATGGGGCGGGGACATCCATCTCATGCAAGCTAGCATATGCGGGCGTCCAATGGCATAGCATTATGAAAACATGAGCCCTCATTCCTGTCAGTCTTCCTTATCGGTATGGAAAATATAAGGGGCATGGGCAGGCCTCGTTCTCCACATACCCCAGTTCTCTGTCCGACATTTTTCTTGTGCCTATTTGTGCCTGGAGCAGGTATTAACTTGGATGTGGCTCAGGACATCCAGGGCGTTTCTGAAATTGGATGAGGATGTCCAAGTTCTGGGAATGACCTGGACATGCCTAGTCCACACCCTCGTTCAGACTTGGACATCCTCGTCCCAGGGACATTCACAGAGCTGATTTCTAAAATGGCTCTGGGGACATCGCCATGTTTTGGCCATCTCCACGCCCATTTTTAGACATCCAAAGCACGAATAGGGCTTCTAAACTAACCCCCTAATCTCGCTTTATTGGCAAAGCCCTAACGGGCTTCAGTAAAAGGGCTTAGATCTCTAAATATTACATTACTTTCGAACCAATCCTTCTTCCTCCCTTGAATGACCCAAAGTTCTTTAGTCGCTTTGCATGATCCTGCCTAGCCTTTCTTTCCATTTCTTCTTACATGCAACATTTTCGTTCTGGGCAGGTTACACCAAATCCAGCTTCCAGTCGTCTTCCCGCCTCTCACTTGATTTGTTTTAGCCTCTTTGCTCTTTGTCAGTCCTGTGTGTACACCTGTAAGGGTGTAGCTGGGAATGGCAGTCTTACCTCATACTGCAGGAGCCGAAGCTCCTCGGAGGGTAACAGCTGCCCCAGGGGAAACTGAACTAGCAGAGCACAGGTTAGAGCAGCTCATTAAGCAGTGGGATGAACTGCTGTTTTACTAATTGAAGCACATGCAATTTATAGTCTCATGTGCCTAGCAACAGTAGTTACTGGGAAAATGATGTTTATTCCTGTGATTGCGGGCAGCTTAAGTCAGCAAGTGAGCAGCTAAGAGTCTGACTTCTCTTGTGCTTAGCCCAGCACATCCCTACGTCGATATTTCTTTTTATAGTCTGTCCTTTTTATTGTTTTCTTGAAGCCATTCATCCACTTTCTAAAAATAAAAAAACAGCAAACAGTGGTTTTACAAAGTAAACCCAGAGGTGTGGAGATTTAGCTAGGGGTGATCATTTTTTATTTGTGTCTGTGTGTCTTCAACGGGTACCAAATGGAATTCTCACATACGAAGGATCACACAAAAAAACCTTTCGGTTCGTTTTCAGTTTGTTTATGGACTTCTTCCACAGTTTGGGGCCTTTCTTTCTATTTTCTTGTTAATAAAAAATGTTTTTAACCCATGGGACAGCTTTATACTAGGTAATGTGTAGACTACTACTCAATATTCATCATTTCATTTCATTTAAAAACATTTCTAGACCGCCAAGCACAAAAGCATTCTAAGCAGTGTAAACTCAACATAAAACATAAGCAACCCAAAGTATCAGCCCACCAGGGCACCCCCCACATTACCCCGCCCACCACATCCTGCCCTTCTGCTGCCACCATTAAATCAATTTTGCGTCACTTTTTTAAAGCGCCTAAACAAAGCACATGTACACTAACGAATCAACATCGCTGTAATGTAACAAACTGTGCAGCTGTCACAAGAGCCATATCCAAAGAGTATCTGTTAAATTACTGAACAGATTAGAATAAGAATGTATCGCTGAAAAATACAGATTATAAAACCTGGAATACACGATGCCTGCTCATTAAGTAATGGTATGATGTTCCTTGGTGATGAGAGGCTGGAGGTGCAGACCGGAGTTCCTAGTTCACATGAGCAGGGGTGGATGTCCCAATAGGCAACTGCCTAGGGGAAACTACTGAGCCACTGAATGTCTGCTGTGGTGCTGTAAGTGGTCCCCTTGCACAGCCCCATCATACTTCCTTGCAGCAGCCCCCAGGGTCACTGCAACATGCAATTTTGCAGGAGAACCCTACACAGCCAGCTGTGATTTCAGGTAGGGTACAGGCAACTGTTCAATGCGTCCAGGCAGTCAGGAGATTAAATCATCCCCAGCTCATGAGTGGCAATTCCTGCACGAATGAACAAACAATGAGAATAATGGGCTTGATATTCAGCAATGACGGTTCGTGCGGCTAAAATGGCTAGCCACTGCCGCTGAACCTAAAACCCAGCTATATCCGGGCCCCAGCATTGAATATCCGGGTTGCCTGAATTGCTGTGAATGTAACCAGGCAGTGGCGATATTCACCTGCTATCCGGTTAGCTTCTGCAGTGAAAGTTACGGCAGCCTTTACTGCACCTGCTTTTCACCATGTGTCAATAACTGGACAGCAGCTCAATATTGTTGCTGCCCAGTTATTAATGGGTGCCACTCTGACATGTCCCAATGCTAACCGGTTAGCATTGGGGGGTGCAGCAGCGGCACCCACAGATATTCAGTGCACTAACCGTGTTAGTGCTGCTGAATATCCCAGACAAGGGCATTAACATGGCTGTGTTAATCCCTTTGAATATCCCTTCCCTCACCCCCCCCCCCATATTGTTTTATAAATGGAGATAGCAACATAGCAAATGATGGCAGATAAAGACCAGCATGATCCATCTATAATGCCCAGTAAGGTGGGCAGAGTTGTACCCGCTGCTTCATGCAGGTTACCCCTCTCAGTGTCTTTGTTTAGGTTTGTACCATGCAGGTTACGCCTTTTATTTTATGAAGTGTAAATGTTTGCGGAAGATGTTCCATTTCATGGAGCACCTCTCTTTTACAGCTAAGCAAATTCATAAGCAACAGTCATTTATTTATTTTCATTTGTATACCGCTACTTCCAGTGATCAGAAGCGGATAACTTGCACGTCAAACATAACTATGGGTTACAACTGTATGAGTTACAAATTTACATTTGATTTTCGGGTGAAGAACATTAGGGTTAACATATGATAAATTACTTAGTAACAAATATACATTAGAAGTAACATGTGTAGAATATATGAGTAACATATATACAAATTTACATGAGAAGAGCCATGTGACTATGCTTATGTTGCTTTCATAAATAGGATAGTTATACTAAACAATTTAGGTATGTTTGTTTTGGTTCTTAGGTATTTAAGTCGGATCATAAACCTCGTTAAAGAGGTGCGTTTTTAACTTTTTTCTAAAGTCTTTCAGGTCGATAATTGATCTCAAGTCTGCTGGCAGTTGGTTCCATATGGTGGGTGCTGTGTACGTGAATGCTCGCTTACTTGTGCATGCTTTGGCTGATCTGATACTGGTTGGTATGCATAGGGTGTTTGTGTTGCAAATTCTTCTATTTCTGGATGGGGGTTGGGCGTTTATGAGGTTGTTGAGGTATGATGGTGCTATGTTGTGTATGAGTTTGAATGTTGTTACTAATAGTTTGTATTTTATACGGGCAGCTATGGGAAGCCAGTGCAGTTCAATTAATATTGGTGTTATGTGTTCAGCAATTTTCTTTTTCATGATTACTCTGGCTGAAACGTTTTGAGCCATTTGAAGGATCTTTAGAGTTTTTTTAGGCAGGCCTTGAAGGATTGAGTTGCAGTAATCTAAGTGCGGGATGAGCAGAGTTTGTGCTACAGTTCTGAAGTCTGAGTGGTCGAGGATGTTGCGTAAAAGTTGAATAACTTTTATTTTGTGGAAAATTGCTCTGTTTGTTAATCGTAAGTGTTTTTCCATTTTTAAATTGGAGTCAAGGGTTACTCCAAGGTATTTTATCTCTTCTTTTACCGAGTAAGTGTTGTTGTTCATTGTTATTGTTGGGGGTGGTTTGAATACATGATTTCGGGAGATGTACCTGACTTCTGTTTTTTTATGATTTACGGACATATTGTTTTGCAGCAACCAGGTTTGCATCTCTTTTAAACAGTTCTCGAGATGATTGTAGTTTGGGTTTTCTGTGTCCAATTATGTGTATAGCATTATATCATCGGCAAACAAATGGTATTGTATCTTGTGCTTACGAACAATTGTACAAACCGGTTTTATGTATAGGTTGAAGAGAAGAGAAGATAACGTTGATCCTTGCGGAATACCTTGGGTTTGTGGAAATGCTTTTGCCTTTTCGCCATTGAATTGAACTTGTTGCATCCTGTTTGTTAAATAGGATGTGAACCATTTCAAAGTAGTTCCTGTTATTCCCATAGAGGCCAATCTGTTGATGAGTGTTTTGTGATGGACTGTATCAAATGCAGCTGATAGATCTATGAATAGTAATATATACGTTTTCTTCCTGTCTTCTAGTCCTTTGATTAGGTTATCTAACAGTACTAGGAGTAGAGTTTCAACACCGTGGTGTGGCCGGAATCCATATTGTTGGTCGTCTAATTCTTCTCTTGATGATGTATGTTGTTTATTCCATATTTTGTTGAAAGATTAATTTGCCTCCTGCTATTTATTTATTTATTTAAATCTTTTTGTTTATACCGCGCTCTTTTGAATCAGTGCGGTTTACAGGTAACATTAATGTGTACAATGCAAGCTGAAACATACATTGAACTTTACAAAGAACAGGTATTACAACTTGGGTTTCAACAGGGCTAACTATATACAAATTGGGCAATTGTGTCACAAAGTGTTTGTCATCAAGACACGAATTGACAGCTATTTACAGGTTGAGATCTTGTATTGTATTGTATTACTATAGCTTTCAGACTGATTTCATTTGACCATAATTGTCAGGATGCCTTTGTGATGTTACTGATAAGGTTGAAGCCGCTGACTCATAAATGCAGCACACCCAATTGAACAAAGGCCATCTCTTGTTTCTAACACAGTTCTTAAGTTCTTTGAAACCTCCCTAGCCAATCATTTTCCAGGTACCCAACAGGTTTTTTTCAAAATCTTTAGTAATGTTTTGTGACTGTTAGTCAATTGCTTTTCTCTTGTTGTGCCTTGAAAGACATTGAAACATAAAAGGAAAGTAGAGGAGCCACAGGTGGATTTGGCATAAGCTAAGCAGGAGGCTGCTTTCACCACTCTGTAGGTGAAAGAAAAGAGAAAGGCGTCCTATGAAGCAAACCAAGACTCTAGAGGTTAGTGTAATCATAGTAGCAAAGTACAAATAAGATACCCTCAAGCAGTGGCATTGGCGATATGGAGTTGGATGTGTGATAAGAACTAGCATAACATGGAAGGGATGCTTCTGCAATTATGGGTACCTCACGAACTAGAATGGCTTACGGAAACCTTAGAGTACCCTACTGTAACCTCTGCAAACAGATGGTAACTATCATTAATCATTTGTATAGTGGATGCCGATGTACATAATATGGAACTGTGACACTTAGGGCTTGATTTTATAACTGGATGCCTATGTGAGAAGTCAAAAAAGGCATCCATTTTAAGTTTTTGTATTCTACCAGGTCAAAAGACATGAATTTTAAAGCACATTTAAAATCCCGCTGGAGCATTTTCAAAGTTCTTCATATGGTTTTAAAATTTTCCAGTTCTGTGCATTGCATCCAGCTATAGCATGGTTTTGAGAGTCTCAGGTTTGTGATCTGAAGTTGTTGTCCTTATCCTGAAGGGTGATATTGACTGACTCTTGTTGATTTTTTAGTTTGATTCCTTGCAGCCGAAGGGCCTGAAGCTTGAACAAGATTTGTTGGTTTTTCTTTAGTTTGTTCTTCCCTCTGGAGGGATACCACCATTTTTTCGTTGTCTTTTTCTGACTTTTGTATTTTTGAGTTTTTCATATGCAGTATTGTCTATTTTGTTTTTGTTTGTTTATTTTCCCCTCCTGGGATCATTTTTTGGTATTCCCCCCTTTTTTAAAAAGAGGAATGTTTTTAAGTGGTTTTTAACTTTTTAAGGCTTGATCAGTATTTTGAATTGGGGCAGCCTCGATCTCGGCAGTGCTGTGTTTGGCAGGAAGGTTGGTTGAAAACTGCTTCCCGACTACAGTTCCTGTAAGGTTTCCTGCTGGTTTGAATGCGATCGGGTAAGTATTCTGGCATTTTTTTTGCAGCTGCTTATGACAGTGTTTGATAAGCCTTTTGGCTTGATTTTTGTTTGTATTAAGCCACTTGCTGGTATGTGCTTTAGGGCTGTCTACCCTCTGCACTCAGGGCTGACCATTCCCCCAGGACCTACCAGTACTTTCACAGATCTCACTGCCTAATTCTAGACTACATTTAGCTGCTCAGTAGAGGTAAGTATTCAAAGAAGTGATCTAGACCGCGACTTCCAAACCATGTCCTTGGAGCCCTACAGCCAGGCAAGTTTTCAGGATATCCACAATGAATATGCATGAGAAAAATTTGCATCATTAGAAAAGTAAGAACCGATTGCGCATCATGTCCGAGCGATCTGTCAAGTGACGTCCGTTCAAGGTCAGCCACTCTTGGCCAGTCTCTCACTATGCCGCCATTATGTTTCACGTCTCTGCCAGTGTTGGTTGTATGGTTATACTGCTTCGTTTGTCGCCATGTCAATCAGTAATCCCTCCGATTGTGAAGTGCGCTCGGTTATCCGTTTTTTAAATGCAAAACAAGTTCGTCCAGCTGAAATTCACCGGCAGCTTGTTGAAGTGTATGGGGAAGGTGTAATGAATGATGTTTAAGAAAGGAAGGACAAATGTTCATGATGAAGAACGATCTGTCATGAATGAAGACCCGACACAAGAAGTTGATGAGGAAATTCGCCAAAACAGGTGCTTCACTATAGACGAGCTGCATCAGACATTTCCACAAGTTTCAAGATCAGTAGTTTATCACATTGTTACTGACAAACTGCACTACAAAAAAATGTGTGCGAGATGGGTGCCGAAAATGCTGGACAAAAACTTGTTTTGCATTAAAACCGGATAACCGAGCGCACTTCATAATCGGAGGGATTACTGATTGACATGGCGACAAACAAAGCAGTATAACCATACAACCAACACTGGCAGAGACGTGAAACGTAATGGCAGCATAGTGAGAGACTGGCCAAGAGTGGCTGACCTTGAACGGACGCTACTTGATAGATCGCGCGGACACAATGCGCAATCGGTTCTTACTTTAAAAATGACCCTCGTATATTATGCATATTCATTGTGGATATCCTAAAAACCTGATTGACTGTAATGCTCAGCAGACCAAGTTTGTGAAGCCCTGATCTAACTGCCTAAATCCACAGCAAGGCAACTGGATGCCTTTGAAAACTAACCTTCTGTAATTGGTACTTGCTACTCTGACCTGAGTGTTTGTAGAACTAAGGCATCCAAGCTGATCACCTGACCCAGCCAAGACAGCAGCCTTGGGCTGGAAGGACTAGGGTTTCTAGTCCCACAGGTGCTCCTTGTGGTCTTGGGCAAGCCACTTAACCCTCCATTGCCCATATTCCCTGTAAAATAGTTATCTCCAAGTTATAATGCCCTGTTCAATGTAATTTCAGTTTGTTCATTGTAAACCGCCGTGATATCATGAAAGGCGGTATATAAGAAATGTTAAATAAATAAAATAAAATAAAGACTGCAGAGATAATTTAAAGAACTGGTCCTCTTTGATCAGCAAGGTGGCCATCATAGTACAAATGTCTATAGCAGTGAACACACTGGTGTATCTTGGAAAGCTCCTTTAGTGTGCCTTAATGGTGATAACCAGGAGCATGGTTAGGCCCCATCACTATTGGACTGTGCCTGAGAAAAGAGCCCTCTGCTGCTTGCTACAGCCTTTCCCTCCCAGGCGGCATAGAGGGAACATGAAGGGAAGGGGTGAGCCTAGGGCAGCCAGCCAAGAACAGCCACTCTGCTTCCTAATCTGCTCCACTCCCAGCCATTCAAGTAGTGGCAGCTCTATAATAAGGTGGAGTGAGGCAGTGGCCTCAGGTGGCAAACTTCTGGGGGCAGCAAAAAATGCTGCATAAACAGCCGCTTCAATCTGCCTTCAGATTTTAAAAAAAGTGGACAAGCTTTTGCTGCTGCTCCAGCAGCAGCGCAGGAGCTGTGGCTGTGATAGCGCAATAACAAAATTAAAATGAAACTGGCCCTTTGGAACCCCTGATGCTGTGTCCTGCCCTAGGGTCACTTCCTTTTGGGGGCAGGATGAAGCAGCAGGGGTCCAATAGGACCAGAAGGTCTGCACTGGTTTCATTTCAATTTTAAATTATTACCACTATTGCAGCCGCTGAGGGACGCAGGAGCCGTGGTTGCCAGGGGAAGGAGGGGGCATGAAGAGAGCTAAAACAGGGGGAAGGAGGAGGAATGGAACGGAGCTGACGTGGGGGAAAGGAGGGGGAGAAGAACGGAGCTGACAAAGGGGGAAAGAGGTTGCTAGAAGGGAGCTGACAGAGGGGGGAAGAGGGGGCTGAAAAGGTACTGACAGAGGGGGAAATAGATGGTGGAAGGGAGCTGACAGAGAGGGAAAGAGGGCTGGAAAGGAGCTGACACAGGGGAAGGAGATGGCTGGAAGGGAACTGACATGGGGGGAAGGTGGGGGCTGGAAGGGAGCTGACAGAGGGGGAAAGAGGGGGCTGGAAGGGAGCTGATATCCGAGGATGGTACTGTAGGAGGACTGGAAGAGTAATGACTCTAGGGTAGGGAGGAGGGGGATGGAAGAAAGCTGACACCTGGGGATGGTACTGCAGAGGGACTAGAAAGGTGATGACACTAGGGAAGGGAGGAGGGGGATGGAAAGGGAGCTGACACCTGGAGGTAGGACTGGAGGCAACTGACACTTGGGGATGGGACTGGTAGGTGGCTGGGTAATGGGGAAGAGGCTGGAAGGGAGGGTGCACTGGGACTGGAAGGGAGCTGACATGTGAGGAGGGTTACTGGGAAAGGAAATAGGCTGATGGAAGGAAGTGAAGAAAACAAAAGAAGAGACAAGAAATGGCAGATAGACTATAGACCATAGAAAGAGTGCTAAGAGAAGACAGGAAAGCAGAAGCCTCAGAACAGGACAAGTATGATCAGAGAATAACATGGTCAAACAGGTAGAACATTTTTTTTATTTTCAATTTAGTGATTGAACTTTTTGCTATCTTTATATTTTACACAGTAAGGGGAACTGCATCTCTTATTTATCTGGTATTGCACTGCATGCAGAGTCTGACTTCTTGGGAGTTTAATTTTTGTCTACATATTTTTATTTTAGGTTGTGATCACTTATTCTGTACTTGGTCAGAGTCTGTGTTCTGTTAGCCATGTGTTCTGTTAACATGAAGTTTGTACGCAGGGATCTGTACTGTAGTAATTTGCCTTGTTCAGCTTTTCAAATAGATGTTAGATGTTCTAGGACCCGCTGCAGTACTTATAGCACTGCTTTTTTCTGGGTAGGCACCTTGTATGAGTTTTGGAAGTTTATGCTGTGTGTATGGTATGGTAGATTTGGCTTTGTAGATCTTTGGTGATTTTTGTAGGGTTTTATATTAGTTCCTGTTATGCCTGGTACTGGAGAATGTTTGTTGTTAGTGAGATGACCAGAATCAGATTTTTTTTTAAATATATTGAGTTCTGTGGGTGAATGTTCTACTTCTGCTCTGCACCCATTGTTGAAGGAGAGGTTTCTGTGAATGCAGAATATATATTCAAAAAGAAAAAGAAAAGAACCATAAGTGGCTCTTGTTTTTGTGGAAGTGGGAGATGCTGCATGGGTGCTGTTGAGCCTCTCTTGTTTGGCATATTTAGCATCATATTTCCTAGCCTCTACCCTGGTAACATATGAAGACAGCAACAAAAGAAATGTCATACTGGGTCAGACTAAGGTCCATCAAGCCGAGTATCTTGTTTCCAACAGTGGTCAATCCAGATCACAAGTACCTGGCAGGTTCCAAAAAAGGCACTCAGGTTCCACAATGCTCATCCCGGGGTAAGCAATGGATTTCCTGGGTCCTCTTTAATAATAGTTTATGGACCTTTCATCCAGGAACTTGTCCAAACCTTTTTTAAACCCAGCTACACTAATAGCTTTTACTACATCCTCTGGTAACTAATTCTAGAGTTTGATTACGCAGGGTCATAGGCTAACTGCAGGGAGGCAATTATATCCCCCTGCAGTTACCGTATTTCAACATAGCAAAACAGCTACCAGTACAACTAAGGCCACCCACTGAAGTGGTATTGGTTAAACTCACGCTACTTGTGCTAAGCCTTTATATTAGTTTCTGCTGACAATGCAGATGTCTGTGTGTGAGAATTATCTCTCTTGCTTCACTCTGCAGTAAAGTATCATTTTGGGAAAGAAATCCTGTAAACTAATGGGTAAAAGCATTTTTTTGACTATGTGTCTGTTTTTAGTTTGTATTGATATATTCCCTACTTGGTGAAGATCTATCTCTGTTCTGCATATGTGTGACTGAGGCTACATGTTCTGATAGCATGGAGTTTCTATGTGGGAGCTATAGTAATCCTGCTTGTTCAGTTTTCTGAATAGGAATATGGATGTTCTAGAGTCCATTGCAATATTTATGGTGCTGCCCCTTTCTGGATATGCTAGTACTGTTATGGATAGCAGATTTGCTCTATAGGTCCTATACTCTGGGTTCTTGCTGAGGTCAACTGTAGGGTGTTGGTTTGGTGGGGGGGGGGGGTACTGGAATATGTATTGTTTTTGAGATTTGCAGGTTTGTATTCTTTATGCTGCCAGACTAAAAACTTTAAAATATTTTGTCAGTTCAGATTCAAGGAAATTTCACATTTTAAGGGAGCATCTCGGTTTAATTTTGTTTAGTAGCCTGAGTTCTGGACTTTTCCAGCTCTAGCACAATCCAATCCAGCATTTGAATTCATGGCTACTAGGATTAGTTTATCTCATTTTATATCTTCCGTCATCATCAATAATCTGGTCATAGCAAAAATAAATCTGATGTGCAGATACTTGTAATGGTTTGATTGAGGGGGAGGGGCTGTGTAAGTGACTTTTCATTAATCAAATGCAATGTTTTATTATGTTTGTTTTATTGTAACATCTGCTTTACTAAATTGCATGTATATGTTTGGAAGCCACATAGGATTTTAAATTGGTGGCATATACATTTTAAACAAAGTATACTAAATTTATGTAAATGATGCTGCAATGAATCTCCACACGTGGCCTTGCATCATCCTCATGCTGCCCCTGGGGGGAAGTAGGTGTGGGGGGGGGGCACTTCAAGGTGGAGGAAAGCAGAAACCTCAGATTGGGACCAGCATGATCAGAGAATAAAATGGTCAGACAACAAAGGTAGAAGACAATTTTATTTTCAATTTAATGATCACACTTGGTGCTATCGTTATATTTAATACAGTGCATGCAAATGCATCTCTTTCTATTTCTCTGGTATTGCATTGTATGCAGAATCTGACTTTTTGGGGTTGCAGTTTAATTGTTATCTATATATCTTTATTTTTAGATTTTGGTCACTTATTCTGTATTTGGTGAGGGTCTGTGTTCTAAGCGTGTGACCAAAACTAGGTGTTCTGTTAACATGGAGTTTGTATGTATGGATCTGTACTGTAGTAATCTGAATTGTTCAGCTTTTCAAATAGGTGTTGGATGTTCCAGGGCCCACTTGCAGTATTTATAGTGATACTTTTTTTGGATGGGCTCCTTGTGTGAGTTTTGGAAGTTGGTGCCAGTATGGTATAGTATGGTAGATTTGCTCTATAGATCCTCAGTGACTTTGTTGTAGGGTTTTGTATTAGTTCACAATATGCCTTGTATTGGAGAATGATTGTTATTGTTACTGAGATGATAAGAATCAGTTTTTTTTGGGGAGGGGTTTATGATATTGAGTTCTGTGGGTGAATGTCCTGATTCTGCTCTGCACCCACTGTTGAGGGAGGGGGGTTCTGTGGATACAAAATATATGTTCAAAAAGAAAAAGAAAAAGCAACAATCATAACGCAGTTCATAACAACAAAATAAAAATTAGTTATAATTTAGTTTTATAAACTGTGCTGTGGTTCTCGCTCATTCTTTTAGTTCCTTGATGTGCAGACATCTTGCATTTCCTCCATGTTATCTAATCGGCTTTTCAGTTTGGTTTACTCCCTGACTGGAGTTTTGAGAAAGCCCTCATCCCAACACTACAGGGGAGGGGGGGCACCATCTCACTCCTTGCCTCAGGCAGCAGATTGCTGTGAGCCGCCCCTGCATTCAGGGATAGAAGGGGAGGGGTGGGACTGCAGCAGACACTGCAGAGCAAGGAAAAGCACCAACTCGTACTGCTCTTCTATTCTAGAATCAAAGGCTGGTGGATATTCAGCGGCAGCAACTAATGTGGTTTCAGCAGCTAGCCATCGCCACTGAAACTTAAACCTAGACATTCAATGTTGGGGTCCTATCTGGCCAACAGCATTGAATATCAGGAGTCAGCCAGATAAGAAAGAAGCTAATCGGGCAGTGGTGATATTCAGCCCCTGCACGCTTAGCTTCTGCGGCAAAAGTTAGGCCAGTCTTTCGCTTAACTTTCTCTGCTTTGCAATAAGTGGGCAGCAGTTCAATATCGCCGCTGCCCAGCTATCGCTGGTTGCTTACCTCAGAACACCCCAATGCTAGCTGGCTATCACTGGGGGGGGGGGGGGTGCAGCAGCAGCACCCGTGGATATTCAGCCGCACTAACCATGTTAATGCTGCTGAATATCTCAGTCAATGCGAATAACGCGCTTAGCAGGTTTGCTAACCATGGTAATCACTTTAAATATACCCCACCAAAATGTGTCAGCTGGGGGTGGGAGTATAAAGGATGGAGAGTGAGGGATTTGAGTAGAGAGTAGGAAGCTCTTCTTTGCCCTGCTGTGTCTGTTGGAAGCAGGAACAGGAGGATGGGTTAGAACAGAGACATCTCCAGGACACAGAGCTCCATGGAAGGGCTGGAGTAGAGACATCTACAGGACATAGAGCTCCATGGAAAGCCTATAGCAGAGACGTCTCCAGGACACAGGGCTCCATGGAAGGGCTAGAGCAGAGACATCTCCAGGACAAAGGACTCCATGTAAGGGCTGGAGCAGAGACATCTCCAGGACAGAGGGCTCCATGGAAGGGCTGGAGCAGAGACATCTCCAGGACAGAGGACTCCATGGAAGGGCTAGAACAGAGATATCTCCAGGACATAGGGCTCCATGGAAGGGCTAGAGCAGAGACATCTCCAGGACACAGGCCTCCATGTAAGGGCTGGAGCAAAGACGTCTCCAGGACATAGGGCTCCATGGAAGGACTAGAGCAGAGATGTCTCCAGAACACAGGGCTCCATGGAAGGGCTGGAACAGAGATGTCTCCAGGACAGAGGGCTCCATGGAAGGGCTAGAGCAAAGACATCTCCAGGACACAGGGCTCCATGGAAGGACTAGAGCAGAGACGTCTCCAGGACATAGGGCTCCATGGAAGGGCTAGAGCAGAGACATCTCCAGGACACAGGACTCCATGTAAGGGCTGGAGCAGAGACATCTCCAGGACATAGGGCTCCATGGAAGGACTAGAGCAGAGATGTCTCCAGGACACAGGGCTCCATGGAAGGGCTGGAGCAGAGATGTCTCCAGGACAGAGGGCTCCATGGAAGGGCTAGAGCAGAAACATCTCCAGGACACAGGGCTCCATGGAAGGACTAGGGCAGAGATGTCTCCAGGACACAGGTATAACTCCTGCAAGTGATTTTTAGGGAGGGAGACAATGTAAATGATGAAAAGGGAGTGAAAGGAGGAGGATGAATTTCAGAATAATGCCATCACTTTTCCATGTCTCTAAAGTCAGCAATGCAAACTTAGACTGTGTGTTTCCTCACCATGGTCCACGCTGTCTTGTGCTATTCAGTATGTTTATTTATTTATTTATTTATTACAAATTCTTATATACTGCGCTATTTAGTATCAGTGCGGTTTACATAATAACAACATTTTGCATTAGAAACAAGATCTTTTGCTTACATTGTAACAGGGATTGTAACTTGGAAGTAACAGGGTAACTATATACAGTTCAAACAAAGGAGCTTATAAATTATTTAAGTTATATTATGTATTAGAGTCGTAATGCTCATTGTGAATGTGCCTAATGGTGAGTTTCTTTTGTAAATCACTGGGAATTATGTTGTTGGTACGTCAGATGCTGTGTGGGTGAGATGAGGTGTTGGATGTGAATGTGTTAGGTTAGGGTGGGTAAAATAAAGGCAGAATAAGTGATGATTAAGAGCTTTTCTGAATTGTGAGAGGTCAGCGATTGATCGTATATGAGGTGGGAGATTGTTCCAGCACTTAGGAGCATATAATGTAAATGCTCTGTTTCTAGTTGTTTGGGTACATTTAGTGGACTCAGGTGGTATAGATAGCGTATTGCTAGTTGTTGACCTTCTTAGCCTGTTAGTAGGGGTACTGGTCAGGAGTGAAGAGAGGGATGTGGAAGATATCCGGTTAATTGCTTTAAATGATAGGATTAACGCCTTGTAGGTGATTCTGCATTGTAATGGTAGCCAGTGTAGATCCATAAGTATGGGAGTTATGTGGTCTTTTCTGGAGATGCCACAGAGAATGCGGGCTGCTGTGTTCATCGCCATCTGAAGAGGATTGAGAGTGCTCTTGGGGAGTCCATGTAGGATGATGTTGGCATAATCAAAGTGTGGCATTACGAGTGTCTGGAATATTGTTCTGAAGTCGTCTGGAGCTAGTAGAGGTCTTAGATGTCGTAGTGTCCATATTTTGTTGTAAATGGATTTGGTGGTATTCTTTATATGCTCTTTGAAGTTGAGCTGCTGGTCTATTGTAACCCCTAGATATCGTATTACAGACTTGCATGGGAGCTCGGCGTCACAAATTTTCAATGAGGCAGGAGGAGAAAAGTTTTTGTTCCTGGTTATGAAAAGGACTTCAGTTTTCTTAAAGTTTATGCGAAGATTTTGGGACAGGAGCCAATCAGTAATTGCATTGAAGCATTCAATAAGTGGAACAAGGTTTGGGTGCTTGATTTTAATTGGAGCGAAGATCAGTACATCATCCGCATAGATCAGACTGGAGATGTTAAAAGAACGGATGATATCACAAATGGGTTGCATATAAATGTTAAAGAGTAGAGCCGAAAGGGATGATCCTTGGGGTACTCCTTGTTGCTGATGGAATGGTTCCGATGTTGAGGAACCTATCCGTACTTGTTGCCAGCGGTTCATGAGATAGGATTTGCACCATTCCCAGGCAAGGCCATGAATTCCCTTTTCCTGGAGGCAGGAGAGGAGTTGTACATGGTTAACAGAATCAAATGCAGCCGCTATATCAAGAAATATGAGTACGAACCCATTCTCAATTTTGTCAATACCTCTGGATAATGTATTGATGAGTATAGTGAGTTGGTTCTCTACACCATGGGACTCTCGGAATCCATGCTGACAAGGATCAAGAGGGGCTGATATGTCGATGTGTTGTTGTAGTTGCATTTGAACCACCTTCTCTATAAGTTTGGCTAGATAGGGTATACTTGAAATTCGGCGGTATGAGTCTGTCTTTGTTGGGTCAAGTATGTTGTTTTTCAGGAGAGGGCGTATGGAAGTTTGTTTCAGGGTTTCTGGGAATGTTCTTGTTGTGAAGGAGAGCTCCATAATGTAGGCTAGAGTTGAGCTGAGTTCTACACGCATCGATCTGATCCAATGGGCAGGACAAGGATCATTCGGAGCCGTAGTAGTGTTGATGGTGGCAATAAGGTCAGCAATGTACTTCTCTGTCGGAGAGGTGAATTTTGTTAATGGTTGCTGTATCTGGGGGAAGAAGCAGGGTGTGTAGCTTTGTGTAAAATTTGTTTTTATGATTTTAGATTGTAGGTACTCGGCGAAGGACTGGGATTGGATAGAAACTGTTTGATTGGAGGGAGGTGTCTTGGTTAAAGCTTTAGCAATGCTAAAGAGGTCACGTGGTTTATTTAACGATCGAAGGAGGGTATCCGTATGGTGCTCTCTCATTTTTTTGTATATTTTCTCACGGTGTTGCTTTAGAGTGCTCTCATAAGTTGATTTGTCAGATGTAAATCGAGATTTGCGCCATTTTCTTTCTTGCCTTCTTAGAAGCTGAAGCAATGCACGTAATTCAGCAGAGAACCAAGGGGCTGGTTTTCTGTTTCGTGGTAGTTTGGTGGATGCTGGTGATTTTTTAGATGAAGGTAGCTGTGAGTAAGAGATAAGAGTGGAGTTCCATCTATGGATCATGTCGTCGAGGTTCTGCGCTGGTTGACGGAGTGCTGGAAGAGTGCTGCTGAGGAAGTCATCTCTGTCTAGGGATTTGAAGCGAGTTTTTGATCCTGAAAAGGCTGAATTTGATTGGTTGGTCGGAGTTTGGGTATGTTGGTATGGGATTTGGAAGGAGATTACATTGTGGTCTGACCATGGGACCGGAGTGAATGATAGGCTGATATTCTTGGTTGATTCTGACTGAGGGGCAAATACGAGGTCAAGGGCGTTTCCCTTGAGGTGTGTTGGAGAGTTCACCAACTGGGTATAACTAAGGTCCTTCATAGTATCGAGGAATGCGTTAGAGTAGGTAGGTTGCAATGAAGCGAGGTTAAAATCTCCAATCAGCCAATTAGGTTTACTTGGGCTTCCAGGGTTACAGGCAAGGTCTATAATGTTGGATAGATCTTCTGGAGGTGAAGAGGGAGCTCTGTAAATGAGATTTATGTTGATATATTTGTTAGCAATAGATAATGTGTCCATGTGCAGGATACTCATTGAGGATAACGATTGGAGCTGGAGATTACTTTTTGATAGGATGAGGACTCCTCCTCCTTTCCGGTTGCTTCTATGACAAGCGTGCATCACATAGCCGTGGGGATGAGTTGATTTATGACGACGGTATCTGTGTCTGATAGCCAGGTTTCTGTGACCATGAGGATATCAAGGTTCTGACTGGTGATAAGGTCTGTGATGGCTGACCATTTTTTTCGAATTGAACGTGAGTTGATGAGAGCACATTTTAGGTTGCTCTGTAAGAGAATGTTTTTAGGCTCTGGACTATAGGAGTTATTAATGGAAATATATAGTAAATGTGAATGCCTGATATGATGTGCATGTGGTTGTGTGTGATGGGAACTACTATTGTTTCTCCTTCCCAAACTATGTAGGATAGGGATATAGTTATGGATGGGTGATAAAGCTGATGTATTTTGAATGGTGTTGGCTAGGAGGTAAAAGCTAAATATAGCAACTAAGGAGATGGCCATGTTAGGGTAACAGTATAGTGACAACAGTATAGTAATTCAAATAGCAATGGTATTTTACTGGCAACATTACAATGGTGACTAGCAATGATAAGACTACTGGCAACAGTATAGTGATATGAATAGCAGTAGTAAGTTACTGGCAACAGTACAATGGTGAACTAGCAATGGTAATACTACGGTAATAGTATAGTGATTAAATAGCAATGGTAAGCGGTGAGAATTTATTCGGAGGGGGGGGAAGGGGGTGATTCGTGGTAAGTAGCGTTGACTCACTTTGTTCCGTTGATGTGTATTGGCTGTGCGAAGGCAGATGTATCCTTTTAGGGCAGCGTGGATGTCAGGGGCTTCTTGGAGGTGTCTTGGGCGATTCAATGTGGGCCACTGCCTAAGGGCCACGCCCAAGGACCCTCAGGCGCGGGCCTGCCTCGCGGCGGCTTGAATTAGTAGTGCTGCTGCACTCCTCCCACAGCCCCGATTGGGCTGGAGTGTCCAAGTTGGATGGCGGCTCGGGTGCTCGACCCTCTCGGGGGAGATTGCAGATGGTGGCTGTTCCCGCCTCGCGGCGGCTTGAATTAGTAGTGCTGCTGCACTCCTCCCACAGCCCCGATTGGGTTGGAGTGTCCGAGTTGGATGGCGGCTCGGGTGCTCGACCCTTCTCGGGCGAGATTGCAGATGGTGGCAGTTCCCGCCTCGTGGCGGCTTGAATTAGTAGTGCTGCTGCACTCCTCCCACAGCCCCGATTGGGCTGGAGTGTCCGAGTTGGATGGCGGCTCGGGTGCTCGACCCCTCTCGGGGGAGATTGCAGATAGTGGCTGTTCCCGCCTCGCGGCGGCTTGAATTAGTAGTGCTGCTGCACTCCTCCCACAGCCCCGATTGGGCTGGAGTGTCCGAGTTGGATGGCGGCTCGGGTGCTCGACCCCTCTCGGGGGAGATTGCAGATGGTGGCTGCATGTGTAAGAGAATGGAGACTAGTGTTGCAGAAAAAGAAGTGAGAGACAGCCAGGGTAGAGGATGTGCAAGTACTAAATGAGAATGAGATTATGCATGAAAATGAGTGGCAGGGAGAATAGGGACACAAGAACGTGAGAGAGGATGAGAGGATGAAAAGGGGATAAATGATTGCGAGTCAGCCACAGTTACGACAGCTGTAAGGGGAGGATGCGAGTGAAAAAAAGCCAGAAAGGGTTGGGGTGAGGCAGAGGTGGTGATAAATGGTGTCTCTGAGAGAGAGTCAGATGAGCTGATGTGGTAAAGGTGGATGAGTATCAGACAGCCGGAGGGAAGGAGAGAGATAGAGGTCTGAGGAAGACACAGAGGTGGAGAGTGGGTAGGTGTAAAGGTTTGACTGACAGACACACACATATGGGAGGGTGGATGTGTGAGAGCCTGAAGGGGTGATGGTGGATGAGAGAGCAGTGGAGCTAGAAAGAGGTTGGCTGTTAGGGAAGAAAGGATCCATAAAATATTAGATTGATGGAGGAGCAACCCAGTAATTGGGAGAAGGAGAGCTGAGAGGGGCAAGTATTGAGATAGGGAGAACTGGTTGGTGAAAGAGGACAGGTTGATTGGGCAGTGAGTGAAGAGATGATGTAAGGGAGAGACTTAGAGGTAGATTAAAAATGGAAGGACAAAGATCAATGTCAAAGAGAGGAATAAGGGAGGAAATGATAAAGACAGGCAAGAGAAGAAAAGTAAAATGGAAAGGAGGGTCTGGAGAAGTTGTTAGAGGAAAATAGGCAAGAAGGAAAACAAAAAGAAAGACTGGGACTAACATGGTAAGGGGAAAATGCACCTAAACAACAAAGAGAGAAAAAAAGGAAAAGTTTTCATTTCCACTTTAATGACTGGTATATGAAACACGGAGTAAACTGGATGCTCTTGAACCTAGTTCAAAATCTCTGACTTAAGTGCCACTCCCCAGATAGAATTTACATGTTGGATATAGTTGGATTCTGTGGCTAATTTGATTTTTTTTTCTGGTATATAATTAATTCTTTCATATGCGGGACACACCCACCAACCCTGAGGCTTTTGTATTCGGCCCAAAAACATTGTGTGGTAGCAAAACTTAAAGCACATGGTTTTAAGTATAGTTTGAGAATAGATTACTTCAATTTTCCAATTCCTTCCTCTATACCCACTCAAAAAATAAAATGAACTCCTTACTCACTACTGACACTACAGGGAATAAGTGCCCCAGATTCACTCAATAGAAAACTGGTAATCTGCCCTGCCCTCCCTTCTTTCCATTGGCAAGAGGAGACTAGTGTTTCCTATATGTGTAGCTCCTCTGCTGGCTTCAGTCTGACACTGCAGTATTGGGTCCTGTGATCTTACAGGGGCTTCTGGCTCCATATTGATGCCAGCAGGACGTGGCGCATGCGAGTGAAAGTGCTGTTCTTCTTCCAGTGGGGGTCAGGGAGATGGTCTTTTAAAGTTTGGTTTGGTATGACATGAGAACTGAACAAACTGTAAAACCGTGCCACAGAATAAGAAAAGTTGAGAAATACTGGTCTATAGTGACTTAGAACTGCTATGGGGAAAACTACTAGTGCTTGACCATAGCAAAGATGAAAGCCTTGAATTCCTCCAGAAGCGAGGGTCTCCTCAACCATAGCAGCACGGTACTGCCATGGAAAAAATATTGATATCAATTGAACATTATGTGGGTCATCTTAGAAGCTCTATTCGTGATTTGGGCATCTGTAATGAGGATTCACACATGCAAATGACAAAGACATCCTAGGAGCCAGGTGCAGTCACATCCATGGTGGTGACGATGTGGTCTGGAGATGTACGTCGCCACGTGATTTCAGAAATGGCTGTACACTTCTGGCCCTGGCTGCTGATGCAACCATGCCTATATCTGCTCCAGATCATGAATAAGTTGCAGAAAAGTGCTCGTTTCACAGGGGAGAGAGTGAAACGTGGTCTTATCACCATAGTACTTTTTGCTGGGTCAACAGCACTAGCATGTTAATTACCAGTCCCTTCATTTTCATTGCCCCACTACTGCGCATTGGCAGATCTAAAATGAGAGATTGGGATGTACATATATCATAGCATAGATGCCTCCATTCTGAAATACTTTGTCTAACATGTCTATGTACCCATTTCTGTGACCGTGCATTTTGGGGACGTCCACATTTCTAAACTGGTCTGCAAACATGCACATAATCTGCCATGCCATTTGCATGGGCCTGTCTCCAGAACCAGTTGCAGGATGTGCAATTTTTCGGGGCAGAGACGGAGCAGTTTCAGATAGCATTTATGCATGACTCCCTTCTCTGGTGTGACTCCCCCAGCATTTTGGACATTGTGACCTGGACGTCTCAAATTCTTCCTAGAAGTCCCTTGTATAATGCTGCTTCACGAGTTCTCAGAACTAGAAACTGAACTCTGTGTTCCAAGTGAGTGTAGAAACCCTTAAGGTCCTAGGGGTCCTTTCAGAGTCTCTTGCTTGGGTACCCTAAATTTGAACTTCTGCCACTGACAGGAAGGAATGTTCTAGCCTCTGACTCATCCAGTTAACCTCTGTGATGTAATGCTGGGAGAGTCTTTGAAATGATGATGTTGGTTGGAGGAGTGTAGCTTTGGAGAGAAATTGTGAGGGGTATACAACCCCAGTGCTGATTTAAATCTAGGTTTTTTGGATCCGCAGCAATTGTACCAAAGGACGATGCCTCTGGCCAAGCACCTAAAAGAGGAAGGAGAAGTGGTGCAACCTTGTGCTTAGTCAAAGAGGTTTCTGAGGATAAGTGTCTGAGGCAGCTTAAGGCAAATCACTGCAGGGTGTCTTCTCAGGAACTTCTAGAGAAGCAGCCAGGATGATGTTCAAGGCTGCATAAGCCAAGGCATTACAGAGAACTCATCAGGAGCTACTGGAAGGAAGAGCCAGAGATGACATCCACTGAGGGAGGAGAACGACTTCAGGGAGATACAGAGACTATGGGACGCTAAGCCAAGGATAGTCTGCACATTGAAGGGGAACAGTATCAGCAGTCTTGCTAAACCAGAAGGACCCTATTTAATTACTCCCAGACAAGGAAATGGATCAAGTTTGAGGTTGTTTGGGACTCTACTTAGGGATAGCCCAAGGACTTGGACTAGAGCAGAGAGTCAGGAGGCTGTAAGTTAATCTATTAAAGATGATATTTTGTTAACTATTAATAAGTGACATTTTGTGATTGGAGATTTTAGTGAGTGACTTTTAATTTCTTTAAGTAAACAACACCAGGTTCAGAACCAACTTTTGGCTTGGACTGAGTCTTTTTGCTGTGAAAAGAGTAGAGAGAGTGAACTGTGAGTGCAATAGGCCTTCCGGGATATCCTGGTCCCGCCCCGACAACCCTCTTTAACCCAGGATCAGATCTGCAGGGTGAATCTGGCTCCTGGATATTGTGCCCCTGAATTGCCTCATAGCATTTCCAGCTGCAAAGGACATGCCGCTCGGCAGAGGTTACCCAAGTCCATGAATAGATGCTTTGAATATAGCTAACCTGAGTCAGCAAGGAAATGGCCCAAGTGGCGATGATTGTCTTTATGAAGTGTTTACTAAGACATACTGTAAAGATATCATAAAATAATGAACCTGCCACAATATGGTTGCTGTCTTCCTGCAAAAGGAAGAAGGAAAGGGTTTTATCTACTACTCATTACACAACATATCATTTTTACAGTAATTACTCTTGTTTTTAAATGACTCAATGGTGACATATCAGGGAATGCAAACCTTATCAGATCTTTAATGTCAAGTGCAGTGTGCTTTAAAGGATTTGAAATGGAAGTTAAAAATAAACTTAACTTATTCTCTCTCACTGATTTTTAAGCAGTGCAAGTAAAACCAGCTTTGAGTAATTTTCATGATAAATGAATAAAATCTGCCTGAAACCAGATGCTCAGAAACGTTAATGACACCTGTCCTGTATTTTTATGTTCCACTTGCTGTATTTGGCAATGAAATTGCCTAAATTGAAATCATTGCCCATTGACAGTACAGTAGGGACGTGGGTCTAGTTCCCAAAGCAAGAGTATGAATGCTAGGTGCACTATGAATCGGAACTGACTCGGCCTTCCCCTGACATAGAACGAACCATCTCTGCTGTCGGGGCTACACAGGATTTACCAGCACTCCCTCAGCGACAGTACATTTATCAAGGATTGTGTTGCTGCTCTGCAGCCAGAATTCCTCTTACCAAAGTTGGATACCAAACTGCAACAAAATAATTTCTCTTTTTATTTATGTCAGTGCTAACAAACAGTGCTGATGACAAGGGGAATACTGAATGTCCTGCTGTGTTTGCTCTCTGCCTTTACCATTTTGCTTTATCTTGGGTCTGTTTTGCTTCAGAGAGAAACCCTACTGATCAGGCCCTGTAGTGCAATGCTCTCACCTATGATGTGAGACATTCTCCACAGCAGCTGCTCAGAGGTCAACCAGCTTGTGTTGTTGAATCAGATTCTCCAGGGGGTTTGGATGCTTCTGAGCAATTCTGTTTTATTAACACAAATATCTGCCTGGTACAAACAACAAGTATCTCTCCAAAGCCAAATCGCGCATACAGGAATGTCACTCCCTTTTCTCTTTATACAGCTTGTAAAACAATGGGACTTATATTTAAAAGTTCTGGAACTGTTTCAAGTTTCATTCAATTTCAAGAAAATGTTCCGATAAAATCAAGGGTCTCTATCCTGCAAGAATACAGAACAGGAGTCGGCCATGACATGCTTGGCAGTTTATAAAGCTTTTACTAGAAAGACTTTAAATCTTTTATGAAGCCTATACTGTATTTCTTAACCTTTATATTAGCGAACAGAAAAAGTACATATGTCTTTTAGAAACATTAAAAGATCAAACTTTCAAAATCAGTAAGGAGGGAGCAAAGGAATTTCTTACAGTTTTTATCCACTATGACTTAACTTGCTAGAAGGATGTTTTTGTGGCACTCAATAGATTTTGGAATAATATGTAACGCTTCCTTCCTATTAGAGGACAGTTTACACACAAGGGATAAGTATGGAGGGAGTTACCCAATCCCAGTCATGGATTTGAAGTCAATTGGAAAGTCTTATAGTCAGTCTGAAATCAAAGAAATGAAATACAGTGTAAGGTCCAGATTTATATTTTCGCCAGAAAGACAGAGTCTACAGGGCAGTTCGCTAGCAAGGATTTAATTTCCTGAAGCCTCTGGAGCAGACAAAAAATACTCATGCAAAAAAAAAATGCACTAAAAAATCCTGTGCAAATTGTACAATAGGAACATTGCCTGAAAAGTGCTAAATTTAATAGGGATGAGTATTTGTTAATGCGCATTCACACGCCTTAAAAACATTTGTGAGTGCAAAATCAGTCTAATGTGTATTTACCAATTAATGCACACATGACCTATTTACAGAAGTGGAGGCGTAGCCTAGTGGTTAGAACACTGGCTTGGTAACCAAGCAACCAGGGTTCCATTCCCACCAGTACTCCTTAGGCATGTCACTTAACTCTCCATTGCCTCAGAAGAAAGGCCTGGCAATCTACTTCCAGTCACACTGTCGAGAAAACCCAGGAGCCTCTGGGTCACCAGGAGTCAGGACTGACTCAAAGGCACACATTACATTTGATCTATTTATGCATTAAAAGGTTTAATGTGCATTAACAATTTTGTATCAATCCGAATGTGTGAAACGAGCAGAAATAATTCTAAAAAATGAGGGAAAAGTCCAAAACTTACCCAAAAACAAACCAAATATTATTTTCCTTACACATCCCTGCAATGTTTCCTCCTCCTTCACTTCAGGGTGATTTGTTTTTGAGGCTACTCAAAAGGCGGTATTGAAAGTTCTAGATGCACTTCTTTCCTTTCTAAACAAATGCCCATATAGTGCAATTCGCGGTTTAAGATTCAATCCATGCCTGTTTTTTTGGCTTTGGTGGGTAGCTGTGGGTATTCACCAGTTGGGACAAGTTGTCACTGGAGTTGCTTTCAAACATTTTTAGAAATTCAGTGGGAGTTTGGTCTCCCACGTGAGGCCTACTATTACCTCCAGCTAAGACATTGCTTTGGCGTAAATTAGGTTAACCCTGCAAAGATGGAAGAAGATTGGGAGCTAGAGGTCCTTTGCTAAGGTCTGGCATCAACTAGTAAGATGGCCTTTAAATTCTATTCCTTATCAAGGGGAGCTGGGAGAAGAATTGTACTGGAACACAAAGAAGATAAGAAAGAGAATTTGAAGATTCTCTTTCCAGTAATTTCTGGGAGATGTTTTGGGTAAACTGACCAGGGTTTCCTTATCTAATTCGTTGTACCAAACCCTTTTTTTGTGGCTCTCCAGGATATGGATTCCAGTCAAGGTGTCTAAATTGGGTGGTTCAGCATCTAACAGATACTGGATGTGTGCTATGGAACCTGGTACTTTCACACACATGCTTTATTGTTACTCTAATTTGGCTCCATTTTGGAAAGGAGTTTGGGAAAGGAACCAGGCAATTTTTAGAATAACAGACACTTTGTCTTGCAAGATCATTATCTGGAAGGCCTTAGGTCTTACAGCTACCCTTTCTTGTAAAGTTGCGTTATTGTTTTTGCTGATAGTCCCTGAGGTTCAAATTGATTGTTCAAAACTGGAAAGACGACACACGATTAGATGTGAATGTGTGGTGGAATTAAATTTTGTCTCACCCATAAGTATGAAGTTGCAGCTACAGAGAAAAGACACTGTATTTCTACCCGAGTGCAAATGTGGGCTTCTTTAGAGAAGTTCTTCAACAGCTGAACACATAACCGTATTGTGGTGGTTTGAACTGTTCATTTGTATTCTGTAGTAACTCGATAAAGAAATTGGAATTGAAAAAGAACTGTGTGAAAGTCCCTCTGCAGGTCATAAATGTAACCCCTGCTTCTGGGACACTTCCATATGTCCAGGGGGTATACACAAAAACAATGTCTTCTTTTCCCTAGCTTCTATTCACCCCATAGCATGCACTCCCACCTCTGAAAAGGGAAGGGATTTTCCTTCAAGACGCAAGGCATACACACAGGGGCATGTTTACTAAAGTACCGCAATTAGCACGGGGCTAACATGTGGTTAGCATACAGTCATACAGCAGAGGGGCATAGCAGCCCCAGAACAAGCAAGGACACGGTTGCAGTAGGGTCGTATGGTTGCACTTGGTGCACAGTAATAGGATAATACACCTGTCCTGCATGCGCGCTGTGAAGACCCTCATTATGCACGCTACCAGTACAATGTTATGGCCAGCAGTAAGTCACCAAACCCCTGCAGAAATATCACACAGCAATACCTGGGCCCCTACCCCACTGACAGGGCACCTAGTAAGTGGTCAGTAAAGAATAGAGAGGGCTGACCTGGGAATAGACACATTCCACTGCACAGCTCAGAACAATGGACCAAAGTACAAGAGGACGGGATATGTAAATCAGGGAAGCAAACAGATGCATAAACACCATGCTGTGGTCCTTTCTGAGAGAGATAGGGGGTGCAAATGCAGTATCTGAATGAGCCGGGGGACCATAAGGGTGCAAGCAGGATGTCTACAATGGCCAGCGGCCACCATATGGAATGACCATATGAACCCCTCTCATACTGAGGCACCCAGTGTGCCCAATTACCTAGGCTGCAGTGGAAGGGGGATGTCAGCCCTCTTATATATCTGGCACAGTACTCTTGCTAGTGAGGAGTGTCCCCAAGGGAGATAAGGTGGCTGAGTGGATATGCAGGTTCAGCACAGTGATCACACACATGGGATCCTGCCAGCCATGTCTTCTACCACATGGAGTCCATGATGCCCAGATGCAACCCCGTTTGGTCACCATATAAGATAACCACCGTGTGGCCTAATCTCAGCTAAGAGGATGAAAGGCAGTCCAAAAAGGGCACCCATGTTTCCACCATGGGGAAAGCTCTGAGGAACACCCTACAGACCCCCATGGAGACAAGCAACACCAAGTGCCTCCCAGCCAGAGCATGCCAACGTTCAGGGAAATGAAGGCCCACAGACCCTAGGGAGCTTACATGAGCTCCTCAGGTACGTGGAATGCCTCATTACCTAGGCATTGGGCTGGGGGAGGGGGGGGAGAACACTGATCAGAGAGCTCCAATCAAGCAATGTAGGTACCTGCTCCTGAGATGGCAGGGTAAAGCATGTCTTCCTATGGTCAGGGTGAGGAGCCATTTGCCCACCGGAATAGGGCCCATGGCACCGACATAGACCCCAGGTGCAAATATGCACCACTATGTGGCTCCCCATGCAGGAGAGGTGGTGGTCGAACACCACATATTGGTGTCAAATCTTCCTTTAGAAAGGACACCCTTCCAACAACCTCCTCATCTACTTTGGAAATGGTGTAGTCATCCATGTATAAATTTCACCCTTTCTAAAATCTCTATTTACATGTGGCTGAGGTTTACACATTTATAAGACTGCTTATACATGTATAAATCATGAACAGAGCTTCTAAAATAACCCTCTATATCCACCAGCTCACAAAATCTAATAAATTGGCAAGACCTTTGACAGAAAGGCTTAGTCCCTTATAAGAGACTGCTTAGAAAATTAGTCATGAAATAGGAGGCAATGCTCTTTTGTGGTTTGGGAACTGGTTAAAATATAGAAAAGAGAGAGTGGGGCTAAATGGTCATTATTTCAGTGGAGAAAGCTGCATAGTAGAGTACTCTGTCCTTCTCTTCTGTTGCTAACTCCAGACTTCACTCCTTTTACCTTGCCGCTCCTTATGCCTCAACAAACTACCTGAGTCTTATGTCAGGCTTCTTCTCTGACACTTTTTAAATCCAGGATGAAAACTCAACTCTTCGCTGCTGCTTTCGGATCCTGACTCTCCTAATCTTCTTGTGTTTCTTTACCACTTCCCCTAGATGTATCCCTGTCTACACCTACAGTACTGTGTTGTCTGTTTTGATCCTGTCTATACCTACTGTGTTGTCTGTCTTGACTAGATTGTAAGCTCCGATGAGCAGGGACTGTCTCTTACCTGTCTGTGCAGCGCTGAGTATGTCTTGTAGTGCTATACAAATGCTCAGTAGTAGTAGTACTCCAGGGAATCTGTACTGGACCTGCTGCTTTTTAGCAGATTTATAAATGACCTGGACATGGGAACACCATGTTATGTTATCAAATTTGCAGATAACACAAAATTATTCAATGTTGTTAAATCACAAGAAGATTGTAAAAAATTGCAAGAGGGCCTTGAAATACTGGGAGACTGCATGCAAATGGTAGATGAAATTTAATGTGGATGTGCAAAGTTATACACGAGGGGGCCAATTCAGTTGCAGACGTCCTGCCTCTGTACTGCCGGTCAAAATTGGAGTGTGCAACGGTAGCACTCGATTCTGATCCTGCGGGGGCTAGACATGCCTGCAGGATCAGAATCGAGAATACCGGCCTGACGTGCAGGCTGGGCCATAATTCTGATCGGCCACATGTCCGGCACCTACTTGGCTAACTCAGCCAGGCTCCTGAATGGAGCCGTAGTGTCATGGCACCACGGCTCAATTCAGGAACCGCGATCACCGGCCACCACCAAGAAGGTTCTTTCCCCACAGCCCAACCCCCGATCCAGCTTTCTGTGGCCAGGGTCGGGCTATGGGGAACCCCCTGCACCCCTCACCTTTCTGTCTCCACTGGCTTCTGCTGTCCACCCGCATCCAGGGGGACTTATTCCACCTCCGAGGTGGAATCAGTCCCCCATCTAACTGTGTGACCCCGGATGTACAGGGCCAACCTCAGAATCAGCCCTGTACTTCGAGGGTCACAGCCCCACCTGATGCCCGCCCTCGCTCCTCCCCCAGCCCACCCTCGCCCGCCCACGAACAGAGCTCCCCGCACAAGTGGCCTGTACGTGCAGGGAGCTCTGCTGCTGCCGGAGGGCACCAGCTGTTTAGCGAGTCTGGATGCCCGGATTGGATGTCCAGACACGCTACCAGAATGACCCCCTTAAGGAAGACCAACCCAAAATTATAGCTACTCAATACAAGGTTCCACATTAGAAGCCATCACTAGGAAAAGGATCTAAGCATCATTATGGATAACATGTTGAAAAAAATAACCACTCTGATTAGCCAAGTGAGAGAGTTAAACACTAGCATGATATAGTGAAGAGAGAAATATTACTTGCAGGTAATAATAAGTTGGATGTTTAGCCCACTTTTCCAAATTATGAATAATTTAGGTGGCAACAAGAGACAGGTAGGGCAATTTTAAAAGCTATTTCTGCACATGAAGTAGAAATGGTAACATAATAGTTGATGGCAGATAAAGTCTAATTGACCCATCCGGTAGACATATGTTCCAGCTGTCTACTATCAATATCTGGCTGCTTATGGAATATCACTCTATCTAGAAACCTTTGCAGTTTGAAGTAGGACCAATCCAAGGATTTCTGATGCCCTAGGCAAAAATTCAGACTGCGCCCCCCCCCCTCGTGGTTCTCCCCACCCCACACTCCTGTGCATTGCACTGCCCTCCCCATGCTGAGCTGAAGCACATGGGCTGCTGCTGTTGAGCCTAGCTATCCGCAGTCGGAATCAGGTGCAGCGGGGGGGGGGGGTGACATCGAGGTTCAGCACTGGGGAGGGCAGCACAGCTAGGCACATGAGAGGGGGGACAGCAGGCCGAAACACATGGCCTGCCTCCCACAGAAGTGTGCCTCCCTAGGCAGCCGCCTAGCCCATGAGCCAGTCCTGGTTTGAAGGCAGTGCTTTATGCGTGCTAAGGAGACCTTCCCAAGTCTAGTCAGCAGCAGAGGTGATCTTCCTTTATAGCTCTGATACCTTGTCATCAGAGGTTGTTGCGACCAGCTCAGAGGGCTTCTTAGTTCAATTGCAATATTTGGGTCATCCAGTCATGAAAGAGAATTACTATCCTGAAAGGAACCATATGCTACAATATGCCTTTGTGACTGCATCAAAATTATGACTGCAGATAACAAGTAGAAACAGTACAGTCCATCTAGTCTGCCCAGTAAGGTGACTAGAGTTGTACCCCCCACTCTTTGCGGCTTACCTCCTCTATGCCTTTTGTTTAGGGTAGTACCTGTCACTCCATTTAGGTTACCCCCTCTATGCCGCATCCCAGAACGTTCTTATTTTGAGACAATCCCATCACATATATTTGAAATCCCCTTTTTCCTCACATCCTCTCCAGCATCTATCCAGAATGGTCTTCTCAAACTCATGTATTCGGGCCGGGATTATGTATATATGAAATAAAATCCTATAATATGTGTCCAAGTGACTCAAACACCCTGAAATTATCCCATACAGTTTCTCAAAGGTGCTTTGTCCAGGAAATGTTGCATCTAATTCCCATCTATCCTGATAAAAGTGTGGCGGACGATCTTTGTTTTCATCTAACTATTTGGATCATTAAGAGCACCAATGGGGTGCCTGTACACCTATACTTAATCTCTTCTCTTGTTACAACTTCCCATCTGCAATAAACCCCCACCACCGACACTAACCCCCCATCATCCAATCAAACTGCTTTGGATCCCATTTCCCTGCCAAAAATTGTTCATTTTAATAAGTTTGACCTTAAAGGGAAAAACAAGGATCAAAATCAAAACCCTATGCAACCTTTCTCAAGATCCTAAGAACCAGGCCTATAAGAGGGGACTCCAGAATATCTGAAGGAATATCTTCTTTTTCCTATACAATAATGATTCTAGCTGAGCCCCTCCCACTTTATTTTTCTCAGTCTACAACTAGTGCTGTTCCGGGTCATCTAACAAGCACAGATGCTCTACTCTCATCTGTGCTGACCAATAACACAGTTAAAATGTGGTAGCCCAAACCCACCGCTCCTATGTCTGTCTCAACAAATTTAAAGCAACTCTGGTATGTTTACCTGTCCCAATGTATTGTGCAATGACTCTATCCTATTCCACACAAAAATGATCTGGCACTTCACGGGATAACATCATGAATAAAAATAGAATTCTGGGCAAAATATTCATTTTAAAAAGATTAGTCCTTGTTAAAAGGGAAGGGGCAATAACTCCCATTGGCTGAGGCTCCTTTTAACCTCTTCCAATAACCTTGGATAGTGGGCTCTAAGTGCAGAATGCATTTAGCATCCACTACTTAATCTGTAATTGAGCGAGCAGATTATAAAGATGGTTTGGGGAAAGTTAATGAAGGACCATGGGCCTGTGACAACCAGAGTAAGGAGAATGGTTAGCATTTTATAAACAATATCAAATGGCAAGGCCCAGAGATTGGATCTGCTTGATATGGAGGGTTTTTTCATGCCTATAGCTAATGTGAATGTAATTTATAATACACAGATCCTGGGTTATATCAACACATATGAACCCAAACCATTTGTTTGTCAGTCCATGAGGTCATTTGATTCTTCTTTACATTTCATAACAAGCCACTCAAGCTGTAAAAAATTTGCCAACTACTTAAATATTGTCATGTCTTCTAGAAAAGTGGGGACTGAAATCCGAAAGGCATTTACACAGTTTATAGCCCAGTAAACTGTGTAAATGCCCTAAATCGGGATATTCAACGGCACTTACATGGTTAGTGCCATTGGATACCCCTTTCAAAGCCTGCATTTTAGTCACCTAGTTTTAGCCGCGGATGCTAACTGGGTAGCGGTGCAATATCGATGCTACATGGTTAACCTCGCTGGCTCTGGGGCACGTGCAACAACGCCGGATATTCAATGCTGTCTCTGCGGCATTGAATATCTGGTGTTACGGGTCAGCAGGCAGGGCTATGTGCCGTAGTGGCACATGGCCTGCCCAGATGACTATCAGGCCCGTGGTTCTCAACCAGTCCTCGGGAAATGCTTGGCTGGTCGGGTTTTCAAGATATCCACAATGAATATGCATGTAGTGCCTCCATTGTATGCAGATCCATCTCATACATATTCATTGTGTATATTATGAAAACACAACCCTCCCCTGAGGCTTAGCCTGAGAACCACTGCTTTAAGAAGTATAACCCACCCCTGCCTCTATCAGGAAAAAAGTCAGATCAACGGAAGAACGCATTTCGTTTTAATCAGGTACCTTTAGAATTTAAAAATGCCTGTGAGAAGTGACAGAGAACAAATATGCACTTTCTGTAAAAAAAAAAAAAAAAATCTCTTAAAAGATTAAGAAGATTCATTGCGTGAAGAGCTTAATAATTTCGACAAAATTGATATTTGCTTTAGGAAAGGAGGTTGAAAAGAGTCTTACAAAGGTTTCACTGACCTTAAACAGCAAGAACATCTGCTACAGTTGTGACTGGGTTGTTGACTGAGCTCAGCACCAAGGGAACATACAGCTGATCTGCTCTGTTACCACCAGCAGCGCCTTTGAAGTCAACTGGAGTTATGAGAAAGAGAGGGAGAAAACAGCTTAGCTGATGCCATGGGGATAATTTGGTTGAACTAAACAGCACAAGGCGCCATATCCAACCATCTCATGTTGCAAATATACATGCCAGAGAAGAAGCAATGCAACATTTCTTTATAGTTACATTCTTCAAGGACATTAAGAAGCAGGTTGTCAGAAGAGCAGTTTTTATCTATTGCCGACATTTCTCCAGACAATTCTCTCTGGTACAGTAAATTCCGCTTTTATGCAAATAGCCTATCGAGAAAACTTGGGACAGCAAAAATGCTGTCAGATAGCGGCTGAATGTCATGGCCACTCTGATGAATATCTGGGTACCAGTGCTGAATAGCCAAAGGACATTTAAATACTACAGCTAAACAACGTGCTGTTTAAGTATCCACAGCTTTAAATATCGGCCCCTGAGTGGTTAGAGCAGCAGGCTGGCGCCAGGATTCAACACCCACTAAAACTTGTGGCCTTGGGCAAGCCACTTAACCCTCCATTGCCACATAAATTCGGGGACAAGGGAAAAATATATACAGTACCTGAATGTACAGTACTCCGCTTTGACTGGTAAAAGCAGTATATGAGCCTAGTTAAATAAATAAATAAGGTTACCAGATGTCGCCAATTTTAAGAGATTGTCTCCAGTTTTAGAGCTGTGTCCCCGACTCCCACCTCTTTGGCTGCTTCTTGTCCTGGGGACGGGGAGGTAGAAAAAAAATGTTATTTTCAATTTAGTGATATTAATATGTCAGCTTTTAGAATTTACATATATTATCTTAAATTTTGCACAGTATGGAGAAAATGCATCATCGTTTATATTTCTCTGTTCATTTGTCTGCTTGAACAAGATGTTGTTGCTGCCATGGGATGGATGCGGGGGACAGGGTAATGATTCCTCTTTCTTTCTCCATGCTTTGTTTCTCTCAAACCTGGAACTAAGATGTCCCCCTCCCCCACCCTTCAGATAAGTGTCCCAGACTGGTAACCTTACCAAGAACTCTCTTAACACAAAATTCTTGCTAGATATCTTCTCTCCCAGAATATTCATTGGTCATAGGTCAGCCAGCAGTTTACCTCTGCTTGCCAGCCCTCTTCCCGAGTACAAGCCAGGCCTAGGCCTTCAGTACTGCCATTAGACTGCCAGTGCTCTCCCCTAGCTGGTCATAGGCCCTGTGCAATCTCTCATTCCATTTCCCTTTCAGGTAAAGGATGGATAAACCTTTCAAATTATCTTTTTACTTTGTCCTGGGTTTCAGTTTGCATCCACGACCCCGCTGACAGGCCTCTCCTCTCCCCCCTCAGCCAGCTTGGCAGAAAGGAGGCAAGAAGGGCAAAAGACAAGCTTCACTCCAAAGCTTCTGTTACATCACCTAACTCCTTCCCTATCGTTCCATGTTGGGAAACCAACTAGAAAATGCCTCACAGCTTGCATACTGTAGGTGGATGCTGGGGCCAATGGTATCCCACCTACCAGTTACAATCTATAACCAGGCCTGTGCTATCATTAGCTGAACTAGGCAGTTGCCTAGAGTGCCAGCCCTCTGGGGGCATCCATTGATGCCGCTGTCACCCCTCTCCAGTTTTCGATGCTGACTTCCTGTTTGCACAGGAAGTCAGCATCGGGCATCAGAGAGCGGCAGAAGCAAACAGCCACATGGTGCCAAAGCTTGAAGCTAAGTTCCATGGGGCTGTTTGCGGCTATTGCCACTGCTGTCGGTCCCAGAAAGGGACAGCAACAGTGGCCTAGGTGCCTCATCTCCTTGTACCAGCCCTGCCTGTAACTCAGTACTTAGAGGCACAAATTGAAAATTCCCTGGAAACACTAAGGCACCCTGTGACACCAGGGTCACACAAAAATAAAACTATCATTGTTTTGAGTCCTTTATCCCTCTTTCACAACACATTGTGAGTGCACTGTGAAACATGTAAAGCTTACTGTACATGACTCAGGTACCAGGAAAGTGCAATGTGCAGGAGATGCAGAGGCAAAACAAAAGGTGAGCAATCCCTGCCATGTGAGCAGGGCCAGCACATTCATTGCGCAAGAATGTTGTTCTCACAGGGCCCTGCACTTCAGGAGGCCCCGCACGAACTTCACTCTCATAATGTTTTTTTTGCAAATCCGGCTTCAGAGGGAGACAGGCAGGCCCACCTGAGGCCCCGGCTCACCTCTGAATAGCTGCCAGCGTGAAGAGCGGCATTTTCCCTCACATTGGCAGCTGTGTTCTTGTGAAGCACGCGAGTGCTGGGAAATGCCCTTTAACCTTTCCTGGCATTTAGCGTGCTTCACAAGAACACAGCTGCCAGCATGAGGGAAAATTCTGCTCTTCACGCTGGTGGCTGTGCAGAGGTGAACCGGTGCCTCGGGCAGGCCTCCTTGGCTCTCTCTGAAGTTGCTCAGACAGGCGCGGGGCTCTTCAGTGGGAGGCTAGGATAGGACTGGAAATGGCTGATGGGGGGCTAGGATTGGAAATGGACTGTTGGACGGCTAGGATAGGACTAGAAATGGCCAATGGGGTGGGGCTAGGACTGGAAATGATCTGATTGGGGGACTAGGACTGGAAATAGGCTGATAGGGAGCTGGGATTGGCAATGGGCTGATTGGGAGGAGCTTGCACTGGAAATGGGTTTATGGGGGGCTTTGATAGGACTGGAAATGGATGATGGGGGGCTAGGATTGGAAATGAGCTGATGGGGGAGCTTGGACTGGAAATTAGCTGATGGGGGACTAGGATAGGACTGGAAATGGCTGATGGGGGGCTAGGATTATAAATGAGCTGATGGAAGAAGCTTGGACTGGAAATGGGCTGGTGGGGGCTAAGATTGGGAATGGGCTGATAGGGGGCGTTTGGACTAGAAATGGGCTGATTGGGGGCTGGAATAGGACTGAAAATAGCTGATGGGGGACTAGGATGGGAAATGAGCTGATGGGGAGGGCTAGGAATGGAAATGGGCTGATGGGGAGAGCTTGGACTGAAACTGGCTGATAGGGGGCTAGGATTGAAAATGGGCTGATGGGGGGCTTCAGCTGGAAATGGGCTGGGGGGACTAGGATAGGACTGAAAATGGATGATGGGGGGCTAGGATTGCTAATGAGCTGATGGGGGGGCTTGGACTGGAAATGGGATGAGGGCTGGAATAGGACTAGAAATGGGTGATTGGGGGGCTAGGAATGGAAATGGGCTGATGGGGGAGATTGGACTGGAAATGGGCTGATGAGGGCTGAAATAGTCCTGGAAATGGCTAATGGGGGGCTAGGATTGCTAATGGGCTGATGGGGGGGCTTGGACTGGAAATGGGATGAGGGCTGGAATAGGACTAGAAATGGCTGATTGGGGGGCTAGGAATGGAAATGGGCTGATGGGGAAGCTTGGACTGGAAATGGGCTGATGGGGGCTAGGATTGGAAATGGGCTGATAGGGGGAGCTTGGACTGGAAATGTGCTGATTGGGGGCTAGAATAGGACTGGACATGGCTGATGGGAGGCAAGGACTGGAAATGAGCTGATGCAGGGGGATGAGAAAATAGGACTAGAAGAGAGCTGATGTTGGGGGGAGGACTAGAAGGAGATGGGGCTGGGGGAATGAGGATGGAGAGGGGAAAAGTTATTTTGTATGGGAGCGAAGAAAAATCTACGATTGGCCGAGTATTGGGAGGGTAAGTGAGGATTGAGAATTGAAGGGTGAAATTTCAGTGGATGATAAAGGAATAAAGAAAGAAATGGAGGAAAGAGCAAAAGGGAAAAGATCAGTATGTTAAAGCAGATGTAGAAAGAGAATGGAAAAAATCTAAAAGAGAGAAGAAAGGACAAATGGACATTAGACAATGGAGAGTTAGAAGACACGAGGAAACCAGAAGAAAGTGACTGGAGCAATTGCAACTGAAAAATAAAATGCCCAAACAAAAGGTAGAAAAATACTTTATTTTGGATTTATTAACTGGAATATGTCAGCTCTGGGAAATGCGTATCGCTAATGTCTGCGTTTTTGTTTAGTACAAGAGGAAATTAATTTATAGTTTTATTTCTCCAGTGTTGTACATTCCAAGTTTGGCTTTTAGGGTTCCCAATTGAATTATTGTATTCCTATTTCTAAATTGTGATCCCTTGTTCTTTGGTAACAGTCTATGTTCTGCATGTGTAACCGAGCTGAGGTATTCTGTTCATGTAGTTTCTATTTGACAGTGCCACTTGTTCTCTTTCCCCAGTAGGAGATGCATTGGTATTCTCTGAGATATATTGGTTTAATATTTGCAGTGTTGCCTTTTGATAGGTAGAGTTTGGTGCTTTGTGAGTCCTGGTAGTGCTGTTATGATACTGCAGATTTGCTATGGGTTCTATATGGTCAGTATTTATAGTACTTCCTAATGTGCTTGGCGGTTGGCATTGGGGTATAGTAATGTAGAAATCTGGTAGTTTTACTTTATCTAGACACTCATTAAGAGGCATGTTTACTACAAGTTAGCACATGTTAACATTTTGCAAATATTTATGCAAATGATACTCTTTAAGCAAATGAGGCCCCGCATTCAGTCTCCGCACATGGCCCCGCACTCCCCTTGGGCCACCCCTGCATGTGAGAGTACTTCTAACTGTACACAACTAACTTCCCACCAATCCCCAGACCTCTGACCCAGCTCCTTCCCTACCCCAAACCTCTGATCCAGTGTTTCCTGCCACCAGATCCCCAATCCTCCCATGGTGGACCTCTGACAGCAGTGTGAATTTCACTAACAGGAAGTAAGCAAGGGCCTGGAACTGTTAGAGGGTCTACTTAACCCTTTCCAGGCCGAGCCCAAAACTCTCGGGATCCAAAATTCTGACTAAATATTCCTATCAAATGGTATATAATACATGACCATAGCAGAAGGAAAATCACTATTAGAACATATTGAATAAGACGGGTACAATTTTCCTGAAATATGCAAAAATTAACCCGGCTGCAGAATGTGGATTAAAAATTTAAAGTAGGCCTTCAAAAGGTTAAAAACACAGACAAGTATGCCCATAGCTCTTTTCTAAGAAAGAAAGTTCTAATGCTTATTTTTTAACTACTCTCATCCCACATTTCCCAGTTACAGATAGTGCTCTCTATTGCACAGATTTTTAGGGTAAAAACACTCCCAAACGATCTGTTCCCTCACTATAACTATTTCTCCAATGTTCCTTATGATGATGGATTAGAACTCACCACAGAACATGAGACAGCATGCTCTCACAAGTCCCACTTCCAAAGCTGAAGCATGGAGGGTCTGTGGGCACATGCTGACTCAGCTTCTACTGGCCTGCACTCCCTTCATACTGCCGAAACTGATGTTGCTGCCATGAGGTCTACAATAGCAAGGCTCATAGTTGCAGAGTATGAGCCTTTAGTCAGCTGCCTTCTTCCCCTTCCCATTACAAGGCTGCATTCAGTAAAAGGGCACACTCTAACACCAAGATGACATATTCAGCCCCACCTTGGGAGTCCAGATTTTGTCAAGGGAGGAAATCCTTCCTCTGAAGGCAAGATTTGACTAGAATGCAGACACACATACTTTCCCCTCTGATAAAACAACATCTTTCACTGAGAGGTTAGAGCTTTTTTGGCACCTTGCTAAAAATTCTTACCAACCCCTTTGGTCTAACATCATTTAATGTTATTATAATAAGGGTAATTGATATTGATTTTCTTGATTGTTCTATTTGTTTTTAAAGTGTTGCGATGTTAAACCAATGCCATTATCTGGTCGTTAGAATACAGATTTTGCATCGCAAGGTATCCTTAGTGCTCAAAACCTTTCCATCCTGTCATAACAATGTTACAGTACTTAATATTAAAATGCATATGAATTTTGTGGCATATGGTTTTCTGTATGTGTGAAAAAAAGTTTATTTACAGTTATGTAAACCAGAGGCACCACCAGGCTTTACCCTACTTTGCCTTGATGTTTTGAGTGTAATGGGTGGCTGAGTTATCTCAGGTAAGCCACCAATTGAAACTCCCAGCTTACAGAGAAAATATTCTTTATTTTTTTCCAAATCAGAACTTACCAAGGGATGAACTCTCCCACAATGAATCACTTGAACAACTTTAACTTTTGAAAAATGTTCAGCTTTTAATTTACAAAAAATAATGTACATTCAGTTTTTAAAAACAAACAATAACAATCTTTTTACAGCTCACCGACACACTAGTATATTACACTATAATATAATATAGTCAACTATATTCTATGAATAAATCTTAAAATGTTTCTATTATTCAACAGTGATACGATATAGACTCGTTCAACAACAGGCAAGTCTTAGATAACCCGTTTAAAACTTGAAATTTCTTTACTATGCAGCAAAAGTTCTAACACTGCCCTTAATCTGTACCCTTGCAGGTGAATGGGTGGTACCATGCAGGTAAGGAAACCTTTTGTGCACTAGTATGTTTCAAAAATAATAGCCACTGTGGTATGAGTCACTTATCTCAATCTTCTTTTTCCAGGTCTTACTGCTTTCTTGGACGTTGGGTGCCTTAGGATCCCCTCTGCTCCAATGCTGTCCAGCTTTAGTCAGGATACCTACAACCTACTGTATCTTTAAAAATAAATAAAATAAACTACCTTCCTAGCTATGTGTGCAATCTAGACAAATGTTCCTATTGTTTTCTTTTTTTCTGCTATTTCTCTTACTTGTGAGGCTTGCTATTCCCCTTCAAAAAAGATAAGCTGATTCCCTGTCTTTCCCTCCCACCGAACTCTCAGTGCCAATACCGTTTTTTTTTCTTTTGTGTGCCAAAGCCAATCTTTCAAACGGCCAACTAGGTCTGGAGAACTATACCAATTGCCAATCAAATGTAATTCTTTAAATAAGGGAATGGGTTTTTTTCTTTGCACACACTCAATCCTTCTCCTTCACATATGCACTCTTTTTAACTAAAACAAGCTGTTTCAGGATTAAACAATTCCTGTGAGCAGTACACAGTTTTAAAGCAACTCACTTTCAAGTTTCTCTCACTTCACTGGAAGTTTTATACCTTCAGCCGTATTGCTCCTTCAGTGCTTGAAGGACTCCAATGCTATTGAAAGCAAGTCACACACTGTTAAGCTTTAACCAAAACAGTGCTCAGAATTAAGCTCACCCTTCAATAAATCAATTTAAATTCTCATTCAGCTTGATTTTAAAATGCTTAAATGAGTTACAGAACTTCTTCAGCCTGCTTCCAGTAACTAAGGAAAAAGTTTCCACATTTAACTTTTATATTTTCTCGTCAGCTTTCTCTCCTGCTTCTTACACACTTCTGTAAATAATTCTCAATTACTTACAATTCTGATTCCAATCAAATTATTTTACAGCTCTTTCATACAGAGATTCACTTTGGAACACCTTACCCATCAGAATCTTCCCCAAAACCACTTTCTGAAGTTCCTGTACCAGTATTATATCTGTACTGTAAAAGTGTTCTTCCACCTAGGTCCATTTGAAAATAGTTCCCTGCTTCTAGCTTTATTCCAATTCACACAGTACTCTATTAGTGTTTTAAAGCCCATAACCGGCATTTGCACATAAAAAAAGAAATTTTATGAGCCATTTTCTTTAAAAATTGACAAGTATCAATATTTATTTATGTAAATTGTATCATGCTTTCAGTCTTCTACGCTTTTTCTACATGCTTTATAGTCTCAGCTGTTCTTGCCTGTATCCTGCACATGGATACCATAATCTAGCATGCACTTTATAGACACTTACATATATGCCCACACACTGGCATTTATTATTATTTACTTTTGTTATTTGTTCTTTGCTTTATTTTGAACTTTACTGGCACTTTTTATTTATTTTTATAGTTACTTTCACTCCATCTTAATTTTTATTGCTTCTGCCCCTTCCTTTTTATTTATTTTCATTTCAATCAATTTCCTCTTTATAACTGGCCCCTGGAGTTCGGCTTATCTCCCTGAACTGATTTGGGTCCTTTTTAATCTTTTTGTGCCTTACTTTTATTTAACGTTAATGTCTTTTCTGGAGCTTACTTACTCCTTGCCAGCCCCTGGGTTATGCCCTGGGTGTATCGCTGTGATCACGGGGGGGCCTGCGATCGCCATAGTCATGCCCCAACCAGTCCTCCGGTGCCGCAGCAGACCCGGGGAGCCGGTAAGCATGCTCCTGCAGGCTCCCTGCAACACCAATACAGCCTGGACCTTCCCTGATTTAAAAAAATGGCAAGCCAGATACATTTTAACTTTTTTTTCTGTGCCACTATAGTTACGATAATGTATTTTTAAGATTTCCACAATTACCTAGTGGGAGTAGGACTTAAACCAAAAAAACATGTTTCAGAGGCCACAGAACCGCTATTAGATTGTAGCACGGCCTGATCGGAGTCGAGAAAGGGAGCAGGCAGGTAAGCTCCTCCCTGCTCCCCACCACAATTCCAATCAGGCCAAAGAACTCCACCAGCACAAAGATTTAAATTGTTCAGTGCTCCAATGCACGCCCGCGCCTGAGGGCCTCGCCAGAGGACCCTTTGGCGTGGCCTCTAGGCAGGGCACTACAGCGAAGACGCTTCCACCCCACACAGGTGAATCCACAAAAGGGTCAAGCCCCGAGGAAACATAACCGAAAGTCTCATGTGATAAACTACACAAAGTAAGCATCCACCATTCCACTCCATCGCTACCTCAGTGCTACCTCATTTCTTGTAATATAACATATGCTGCACAGCCTGTAGACTCCATTGCTGCCTCATTGCTTGTAATATAACATATGCTTCATAGCATGTAGAATCCATTGCTACCTCATTGCTTGTAATATAACATATGCTGCACAGCCTGTAGACTCCATTGCTACCTCATTGCTTGTAATATAACATATGCTGCACAGCCTGTAGACTCCATTGCTGCCTCATTGCTTGTAATATAACATATGCTGCACAGCCTGTAGACTCCATTGCTACTTCATTGCTTGTAATATAACATATGCTTCATAGCATGTAGAATCCATTGCTACCTCATTGCCACCTCATTGCTTGTAAGATAACACACTGCATAGCCCCTCCCTGTTCCTCCTCTATGGCTCCACATCACATTGTCCTCCTTTTCTTCATACTCCCTAACTGTTTCCCCTCCTACCAGCACCCTCATTCCTTCCCTCCCTATCCCCCCTTTAACATCCTCACTTCCCCCTCCATTCTATCTTCTAACCAATCATCAGCTCTTGAGCTTCATCACTCTCTCCCTCTTATTCAACCATCCTCTCTCTCTTTAAGGCAACCTCAACCTCGTTTCTGCTGTACTGTCTTCTCTCTGCCCCATACTCTTCTACTCCTTCTCCATCTCTTATCCAGAGATATCAACCCCAACCCTGGCCCCCCTAGATTTCTGTCTCACTCTGAGAAGACATCTTCACGCAATTTGTCTAATCTTATCCACATCCCTCTCCTTTCCCCTTCCACTCTCCCTTTCTCATCCGGAGATATCAACCCCAACCCTGGCCCCCTTAGATTTCTGTCTCACTCTGAGAAGACATCTTCACGCAATTTGTCTAATCTTATCCACATCCCTCTCCTTTCCCCTTCTACTCTCCCTTCCCCTTCCACTCTCCCTTTCTCATCCGGAGATATCAACCCCAACCCTGGCCCCCCTAGATTTCTGTCTCACTCTGAGAAGACATCTTCACGCAATTTGTCTAATCTTATCCACATCCCTCTCCTTTCCCCTTCCACTCTCCCTTTCTCATCCGGAGATATCAACCCCAACCCTGGCCCCCTTAGATTTCTGTCTCACTCTGAGAAGACATCTTCACGCAATTTGTCTAATCTTATCCACATCCCTCTCCTTTCCCCTTCTACTCTCCCTTCCCCTTCCACTCTCCCTTTCTCATCCGGAGATATCAACCCCAACCCTGGCCCGCCTAGATTTCTGTCTCACTCTGAGAAGAGATCTTCACGCAACTTGTCTAATCTTATCCATATCGCTCTCCTTTCCCCTTCCACTCTCCCTTTCTCATCCGGAGATATCAACCCCAAACCTGGCCACCCTAGATTTCTGTCTCACTCTGAGAAGAGATCTTCACACAACTTGTCTAATCTTATCCATATCGCTCTCCTTTCCCCTTCCACTCTCCCTTTCTCATCCGGAGATATCAACCCCAAACCTGGCCACCCTAGATTTCTGTCTCACTCTGAGAAGAGATCTTCACACAACTTGTCTAATCTTATCCATATCCCTCTCCTTTCCCCTTCCACTCTCCCTTTCTCATGTGCCTTGTGGAACGCACACTCTGTCTCTAATAAACTTGCTTTTACTCATGATCTCTTTATCTCTAATGCTCTACATCTTCTTGCCCTAACTGAGACCTGGCTCCTCCCAGATGATACCGCATCTACTGCCGCTCTCTGCCATGGGGGCTATCAGTTCTCCCACACACCTCGTCCCACTGGCCGTGGTGGTGGTGTTGGGCTTCTACTTTCTCCCTCTTGCCAATTCCAACTCCTCCTGCTGCCTCACTCTCACTCCTTTCTCTCCTTAGAAGTCCACTCCATCCGCCATTTTACTCCACTTCCTCTCCAAGTAGCTGTTATTTATTGACCTCCTGACAAGTCTGCTTCTACCTTTCTCACTGGCTTTGACTCTTGGCTTTCCTTCTTTCTGGATTCCTCTTCCCCCACTCTTATTCTTGGGGATTTTAATATTCATGTCAATAACCCTTTTGATCCTTATGCTTTAAAGCTCCTCTCCCTTACCTCCTCGTTTGACCTCCAACTTTGGTCCACTGCCCCCACTCACCAGCATGGCCACTGTCTAGACCTGATATTTTTCTCTAATTCCTTACTCTCAAACTTCCGTATCACAGTTCTTCCCTTATTTGACCATCAACTTTTAAGCTTTAATCTTCATCTCCCGCTGCCTCAGCCTCGTCCTGTCTCCCCCAACCTATTTAGAAACCTTCATGCTATTGATCCCTTGACTCTCTCTTCCACCATTTCTCCATCTCTTTTTTCCACTATGTCATCCAAGTCTGTCAACGAGGCAGTAACTTCCTATAATGCTGCACTCTCCTTGGCTCTGGATGCTCTCGCTCCACCCACACCATGTCCAATGAGACGTTCTGCACCCCAGCCCTGGCTTTCATCCACTACCCACTATCTATGTTCCTGTGCTTGGCTCAAATCCCGCTCCCCTGAAGACTTTCTACACTTCAAATTCATGCTTGTCTCTTTCCAGTCAGCCATAGCTCTTGCCAAACAAGACTACTATGTCCATCTGACTAACTCTCTTGCCTCTGATCCTCGCCGTCTCTTTACTACTCTCAGCTCTCTCCTCAAAGTGCCTCCACCTCTGATCCCTCCCTCCCTTTCTGCCCAAACCCTGACCGACTATTTCCATGACAAAATCCACAAGCTCACCCTCCAATTCCCCACAAACTCAGCTATTTCCCCTCCTCCCCCTCTCCACTCCCAACTCTCCCTCCCCCTCCCTTGCTACCCTCTCTTCCTTTCCTGTCATCTCTGAAGAGGAAACTGCACACCTTCTTTCTGCACACCTTCTTTCTTCCTCCAAACTCATCACCTGCTCCTCTAATCCTATCCCCACCCGTCTCCTAAGCCCCATCTCCTCTACCATTGTCCCTTCCATCTCTCATATTCTCAACCTTTCACTCTCCACTGCAACTGTCCCTGCAGACTTCAAGCATGCTGTGGTCACACCTCTCCTCAAGAAACCCTCACTTGATCCCACCTGTCATTCTAATTATCGACCCATCTCTCTACTCCCCTTAATTTCTAAACTACTTGAACGTACAGTTCACCGCCACTGCCTCGATTTCCTCTCCTCTCATGCCCTCCTGGATCCCTTACAGTCTGGCTTTCATCTTTTATACTCTACTGAAACGGCTCTTGTCAAAGTCTCCAGTGACTTGTTCCTGGCAAATTCCAAGGGCCTGTAATCTGTCCTCATCCTTCTTGACCTCTCTGCTGCTTTCGACACCATTGACCACAACCTTCTACTCGATACCCTGTCCTCACTTGGCTTTAAGGGCTCTGTACTATCCTGGTTCTCCTCCTATCTTTCCCATCGCTCCTTTAGTGTGTGTTCTGGTGGCTCCTCCTCCTCTGCTACCCCGCTCCCAGTTGGTGTACCCCAAGGATCTGTCTTGGATCCGCTCCTTTTCTCTCTCTATACCCAGTCCCTTGGTGCGCTTATCTCTTTGCATGGCTTTCAGTACCATCTGTATGCTGATGGCTGCCAGATCTACCTCTCTACGCCTGAACTCTCTCCAGCAATCCAGACCTGGATCTCTGTCTGCCTTTCTGACATTGCTGCCTGGATGTGTCACCGCCGCTTGAAATTGAACATGGCCAAGACTGAACTTCTTATCTTTCCACCTAAAACCTCCCCTCCTCTTCCTCCTTTCTCAGTCTCTGTGGACAGCTCTGTACTCCTTCCTGTTTCCTCAGCCCGCAATCTGGGGGTTGTCTTTGACTCCTCTCTCTCTTTCTCCACACCTATCCATTTCGTAGCTAAGATTTGCTGTTTCTTTCTCTATAACATTAGCAAAATCCGCCCTTTCCTTTCTGAACACACTACTAAGACACTTATCCACTCCTTAATTACTTCCCTTCTTGACTACTGTAACCTACTCCTTGCTGGCCTCCCTTTGAATCATCTCTCTCCCCTTCAATCTGTTCAACACGCCGCTGCGCGGCTAATCTTCCGCCAGCCTCGTCATGCTCATATTACTCTTCTTTTCAAGTCACTTCACCGGCTCCCTATCCATTTCTGCATCTAGTTCAAACTTCTCCTGCTGACCTATAAATGCATTCACTCTGTAGCTCAGTACCTTTCTTCTCTTATCTCTCCTTACAACCCCCCTAGGGAACTCCGCTCTTCTGGCTAACTGCTTCTAACTGTGCCCGTCTCTCCTACTGCCAACTCCAGACTTCGTTCCTTTCACCTTGCTGCACCTTACGCCTGGAACAAACTACCTGTGTCTGTATGCCAGGCACCTCCTCTAACCCTCTTCAAATCCAGGTTGAAAGCTCACCTCTTCGCTGCTGCTTTTGGATCCTGACTCACCTGACACTCCTCTCCTTCCCTTGTTTTACCCCTGCTTACACCTTCTGTGTTTTGTCTTGACTAGATTGTAAGCTCTGATGAGCAGGGACTGTCTCTTGCATGTCTGTACAGCGTTGCGTATGACTGGTAGCGCTATAAAAATGCTCAGTAGTAGTAGTAGTAGTATGTAAAATCATTGTCAGCATGGCCTGGGTATAAATTCACAAGGTATATGTGAGGAGTTCTGCAAAATAGCATTAATCCTTTAAGGGGCCCTTTGACTAAAATGTTAATGAGGGAATTAGCACAGGCTGTTAGCACATGTCCAGGCTAATTGTTAACACAGTGGCTTGATGCTTAGCTTGCACTTATTCCCATGTTAACTGGCAACTGTGGGAGGGGGGGAGGAATGTGCACACACAGGCCAATATGGTTCCACACATTGATTGCGCAACAGATAATGCAGAGCATTTAATGCCACATTAGTATTGTAGGTGGGTTGAGTGTACCCACGTTATCTGCAATGCAGTTAACATACAGTAAGTGTACTGTCTCTGCATTAACTGTATGGGAAGATGCTGGGCACGCCAACTGTTACCACATAACATAGGCTTTGCAGTCACTTGTGTTCATTTTGGCCTTCAATACATGGTGACTGTAAAACTTTTAATGTACTGAAGAAAAAGGACTCCATGGTCATTCATGTTCCATCAAATGTTTGTAATAAGTATCATACTGGCCCCACTACAAAACAGCCTCAATATAAAGACATCTTTTTAAATTCATTATTTATTTGCATTTGGTTCATGCCTTTTCAGAAGCAGCTCAGGTTGAGTTGCATCGAGGTTTGCTGGATATTTCTTTGTCCTCAGAGGGCTTACAATTGAAGTTTCTAGCTGAGGGAATACGAAGGTTAAGCAACTTGCCCAAGGTCACAGGCAGTGTCAGTGGGATATGAACCATTACTTGCCATCACTCTAACGACTTGGCTACTCTTCTACTTCACTACTGTAGGAAAACAAATCTGGCTAGTAATCACTGCATTTATTTCTCCTAGCCAGGACAGGAGATCGCTTATTCCTCTGTGTCCAAGAAGGATGTGGATGCTTCTTCCTCTGCTAGGTCTAGGACAAAGCCTTTTCATCCCCTACTGGACCAGAGCAGGACAATATGGCATCTTCCCCCACCAGTACGGGCATCTTCCCCCACAAGTAGGATGTCAATTTCTCCTTCTCTGATGAGCCTGATAGATCTATCTTCTTTCCCTGGTGTGTCTGAATGAGACATAAGAAACAGAAACACAGAAATTAATGACAGATAAAGACCAAATAGTCTGTGCAGTTTGCCCATCCATACCCACTACTAAGCTCTACAATCCTTTCCTCTCCCTTAGAGATCCTCTGTGCTTGTCCCATGCTTTCTTGAATTCAGATACAGTTCTTGTGTCCAGCATATCTGCTGGGAGGTCAGTTCATGCATCCACCACCTCTTCCATAAAGAAATATTTCCTTAGATTACATCTGAGTCTATCCCTTTTCACCTTCATCCTATGACCCCTCATTCAAGAGCTACCTTTCAATTGAAAGAGGCCCGCCTCCTGTGCATTTATGTCATGATGGTATTCAAATATCACTGGCATGTGTCCCCTCTCCTGTCTTTCTTCCAAAGTACATATACAGTTGTGGTCAACATTATCGGCACCCTTAAAGTTCAACCCCTTAATGCCATGTATCTCCTAAAAAAAAGTGGCTAGCGAAATGGCTTTGGACTACATATGCACACATATTTGACAAATAAAAGAATCAAATAAAACAAGACAATAAAAAAAGGAAATATAAAAACTAGGACATTGCCAGAACATGATTATTCTAACAAAAAGTAAACCCAAAAAAATTGTATAATATTATTATCCCAAACATTCTAACTCGGGTGCAAGAAAACTTATTTTTTTATTGTCGGACCGTAAATAGCGCTTTTATTGGCATTTTGTGTCTACAATTTATTGGAATTTGCCTGGATTCATGTTGGTGTTATCACGGTTGAAAAAAAGCTTAATTCACCAACCATTTATCAGACATGACGATTGGAAGGACCAGCTGAATCTACCACCACCCAGCTGTTTATTGCTGTGAATGTTGTTAACGTCTGTTAAGAACTGTGAAATTAGGGGCTTGACACAGTGTCACCTTTAGAAAGCATCTGCTACGACAGATAAGTAGGGCAGAGGGTTCATTTTGTGCATTATCCCTCGGGTTTTAAGGTTAACAGTTGAGGTGTTATTGCTCTGGATAAAGAGAAAAAGGAAGGTTTGCCGCTAGCGAAGGTTTTCCTTTCATGGCAAATGGTCCAACAATAAAAAAATTAGTTTTCTTGCACCCGAGTTAGAATGTTTGGGGTAATGATATTATAGGAATTTTTGGTTTTAGGGCATAAGGAGCAGTGGTCTAGTGGTTAGGACAAGGTACTTCAGGCCAGAGGGCCAAGGGTTCAAGTCCCACCTGGGGACAGCAATCTCAGGCCGGAGGGACTGGGATTTCTAGTCCTATAGGCACTCCTTGTGGTCTTGGGCAAGCCACTTAACCCTCCATTGCCCATGTTCCCTGTAAGTATTAGCATATGTGTCTCATATCCCCTTGTGTTAAATGTATCCCCCAATTGACCACTTTGACCCAGTGAAAAGCAGGATATAAATACAGCTAAATAAATTTTACTTTTTGTTGGAAGTATTTTGTAGTAAACCACTCTAGCCTTTTGTGACTTATATTTCCTTAGGACATGATTATTGGCACCACTATAAACAATTCAAATCAGTTTGAACATAAGAACCACATTCCCATTGCAGTAAAATTAGATGCACCTGTGATCAACTATCAGTACTCACATGCCTTGAATCAACCAATCAATGATGGCTCTAATGTTCAAAATGGCTACTTTCATTCCCTGTTCCATTTTCACAAAGGTGAATAAAAGGGAGCTGCCTGAGACCATCAGAAAAGCCATTATCCCAAACATCAAACTTCAAAGGGGTACAAGACCATCTCCAAAGATCTTGGGATTCCTGTGTCTATAGTTTGCAATGTTAATAAGTGTTTTCTGCTCATGGAACTGTCAAGAACCTCCCAGAATGTGGTGGGAAAAGGAAATTTAATCCAAGAAGTCTTCAAAGGTTAGTGTGAACTGTTGGAAAAACATGTTCAACATCCAAAGAGCTTAAGACTGAACTGGAGCAACCTGGAGTGATGGTTTCAACCCACATCATATGCCGCACATTAAACAAAGAACTTCATGGGTGTAGGTCAAGGAGGACCCCACTGTTCAAAAACAGACATAAAAAGGCATGCCTGATCTTTGCCTTGAAAAATCGCAATCCTTCTGGGAAAATGTTCTGTGGACAGTTGAAAACAAACTTGAGCTCTTTGGCAATGCAGACCAGCGATACATTTACAAGTGAAGAAATTAAGCTCTTCCTTCAGTTAAATAAGGTGGAGGTTCCTTAATGTTGTGGGGCTGGCTTGCTGCCTCAAGAACTGGAGACCTGGAACATATTAAAGGAATGAAGTCAGAGGACTACCGAGGTATTTTAGAGTGAAATGTGCTACCTAGTATCTGAAAGCTGTAAGTCTGGATCGAAGGTCATAGGTTCACCAGCAGGACAATGACCCAAAACATACATCCAAAAGTACAAAAGAATGGTTAAAAAGGAACAAATGGACAGTTTTAAGCCAGCCATCAGTGAGTCTCAAGCCAAACAAGGACATTTAGAAAGCTGAAATCTGCCATTGGTTAAAGAAATCCTGGAAACATTCATCAGCTGGAACAAATCGCAGTTGAAGAGTGGGAAATACAACCAGTTTCTAATCTAGTCTGTTCCTTTAGGACCCATAACAAGGGCGATCAGTTTATGTACATGTTGCCTATGCAGAACCATATCAAAGGTTTTGCTGAAATCTAAGTACATCACATCTAGCGTTCCCCTTCAATGCAACTCTCTGATCACCCAGTCAAAGGATGAATCAAAATCACCTGACAAGTGCTGTCTCTAGTAAAACCATGCTGCCTCGGACCCTGCAATTCACTGGACTCTAGAAATGAGCCATGAATCCTATATCCCAGAAGTGGTAGAATTGCCTCCCCTGAAGTATGTACCCCAGTCTCCCCACAAAGTGAGTATCACCTGGGACATTCCCATTCCGATGGATAAGAAACTGGATGCGAGGAAACCTGACATAGTGGTAAAGAAGAATACCAGAACGGCATTGACAATAAGTGTCGGTACCAAGTGATTATTCTGTAAATCGCATGGAGAGGCATAAGATCCTGAAGTACCAACAAATGCAGTCAGAGAGAAAGAAAATGTGGCAGAAGCAGGGGCGATTCTTCCATTAGGCCATCTGAGGCGATCGCCTCAGGTGGCACTCTGACGGGGGCAGCACTCCCGACACCGGCAGCACTCTGGATCTGTTTTAATTTTTGATTTTACAGCCTCTGGCCTGCCTCTGATTTCCTGCACGGGAAGGCAGAGGCGGAAAAATCTAAAATTAAAACAGAGCCGGAGTGCCACCGACATCGGACAAATCAGCCTGATCGCTTGCAACTGCAACTCATCCGGCGGTGGCAGGGGCACTCCAGTTGTTTTAATTTTAGATTTTGCCACCTCTGCCTCTGCCTTCCTGCCAATTTTTTTTTGGCTGAAAGCATTTCTTGACGAAAATAATGCAACGGGAGCAGAGGCAGGGCACAGGCGGAAAAATCTAAAATTAAAACAGCCGGAGTGCCCCCGCCACCGCCGGATGAGAGGTGCAGGTGGAGGGAATGGGGACAGGAGGAGGACAACAAGGAGAGACAACGGTGAGTGACAGGGGGGACAAAGGGGGAGACAGGGGACATGCTGAACAAAGGGGGAGACAGGGGACAAGATGCTGGACAAAGGGGGAGACAGGGAGACAAGTTCTGGACAAAGGGGGGGACAGGGACATGATGCTGGACAAAGGGGGAGACAGGGGACATGCTGGACAAAGGGGAGACAGGGAGACAAGTTCTGGACAAAGGGGGAGACAGGGAGACAAGTGCTGGACAAAGGGGGAGACAGGGGATATGCTGGACAAAGGGAGAGATGGGACATGATGCTGGACAAAGGGGGAGATGGGGCATGCTGGACAAAGGGGGAGACAGGGAGACAAGTGCTGGACAAAGGGGAAGACAGGGGATATGCTGGACAAAGGGAGAGACAGTGGATATGCTGGACAAAGGAGGAGATGGGGGATAAGTAATAGACAAAAGGGAGAGACAGGGGGGCAAATGCTAGACAAAGGGGAGAGACAGGGGGACATATTGGACAGACAGGGGAGAAATGCTGGATGAAGGGGAGAGACAGTGCGGGTTAGGATTATAATGGGCTGATGGGGGCGGCTAGCACTGGTAATGCAAAGATTGGGGGGCTAGAACTGGTAATGGGTTGATTAGGGAAGACTAGGACTGGGAATGGACTGATCGAGGGGAGGGTTGGGACTGGTAATGGACTGATTAGGGGGGCTAGCACTGGTAATGGACTGAGGGGGGCCTAGCATTGGAAATGAGCTGATTAGGGGAGGCTAGAACTGGTAATGGGCTGATGGGGTGGGGTAGGACTTATAATGGACTGAGGGGGGGCCTAGCATTGGAAATGAGCTGATTAGGGGAGGCCAGGACTGGTAATGGGCTGATCGGGGGTATGACTGGTAATGGGCTGATTAGAGCAGGCTAACACTGATAATGGGGTTGAGGGGGGACTAGCACTGGAAGTGAGCTGATTGAGGGGCTTCGACTGGGAATGGGCTGATGGTGGCGAGGGAAGGATAGAGCTGCTGGCCCTGGAAGAAAACTGGGGGCTAGGGCTACAAATGGGCTGATGCGAGGGGATGGGAGAATGGAACTGGAAGGGAGTGGATGCTGCCATGGTATTTGGACTAGAAGGGACTGGACAGTGGGGAAGGAGGGGGACTGGAACTGAATGGACACCAGTGGCAGTCATGGGAATGCAAGTTGACATTGGAAGGTACTGGGAGGGAGGACTGGAAAGGGGCTGATACTGGGAAGGGTTGCTGGGACTGGAAATAGGCTGATGAAAAGAAGTGAAGAAAACAAAAGAAGAGATAAAAAATGGCAGATGGACCATAGACCACAGAAAGAGAACTAAGAGAAGACAGGAAAGCAGAAGCCTCAGATCGGGACCAGCATGATCAGAGATTAAAATGGTCAGACGACAAAGGTAGAAAAAATATATATTTTTTTTAATTTTAGTGACTGCACTTTGTGCTATGTTTATATTTTATACTGTATGGGGGAACTGTATATCTTATTTATCTGATGTTGCACTGCTTGAAGATTCTGGCTTCTTGGGGTATCAGTTTAAATTTTGTCTACATGTTTTTATTTACTTTAGATTGTAAGTCACTTATTCTGTACTTGGTGAGGGTCTGTGCTCTGAGTGTGTCACTGTGCCCAGTTGTTCTGTTAACATAGAGTTTGTACATAAAGATCTATACTGTACTGTAGTAATTTGACATGCTTAGATTTTCAAATAGGTGTATGGATGTTCCAGGGCCCACTATAGCATTTCCAGTGATGCTTTTTTTGGTGGGCTCCTTATGTGAGTTTTGGAAGTTGGTGCTGATATGGTATGGTATGGTCGATTTGCTCTATAGATACTCAGTGACTTTGTTGTAGAGTTTTGTATTAGTTCACAATATGCCTGGTACTGGAGAATGTTTGTTGTTGTTGTTAGTGAGATGATCAGAATCAGATTTTTTTTTTAAGATACTGAGTTCTGTGGGTGAATGTCCTGGTTCTGCTCTGCAACCCACTGTTGAAGGGGGTTCTGTGGATGCAAAATATATGTTGAAAAAAAAGCAATAATCATAACGCAGTTTAACACAACAAAATAAAAATGAGTTATAATTTAGTTTTATAAACTGTGCTGTGGTTCTTGCTCTCTTTTAGTTCTTTGGTGTACAAACATCTTGCATTTCCTCCATATAATCTAGTCAACTTTTTGGTTTGGTTCAGTCCATGATTGAAGTTTTGAAAAAGCCCTGCCCCCCCCCCCTCTACGGGGGAGGGGGCACCATCTCATCCTTCGCCTCAGGCAGTAGATTGCCTTGAGCCGCCCCTGGCTCCAGAAGGATACAGAAATTTTTCCGGTTGTACTGGGAGCAACAGGCTTAATAAAGAAGAATTTCCAAGCACATCTTGACAAACTACCCATATCTGTTACATCTTACGAACTCCAGAAGGAAGCTCTCTGGCATGATGCAAGTATTATGCCGAGCATTAGCATACATTTGAGAGACTAAGATCATATTCCACATACCCTGGCTTAGAAGTGAGGTTCATAACTGTCTTGGTATCCACAAAATTAACCCATTTGGAGAAAGTGCCTTGAGTATACCCAGTGAAGGGCTGCTGACTGTGGGGGCTATAGACTGATTTAGTGAGCACTATTTCCACTTTTAGCAGTGTTTCCACTAATTTACTCACCACAGACATCAAACTGTGGTTCCCAATCTCCTCCTTCCTTTCTCTTTTTTGTAGAGGGACCATATCTGCCCTTCTCCAGCCCTCTAGAACTACTCCTGACTCTAAAGAATCATTAAAAAGGACAGACAGTGGAGCCGCCAGACCTTCCCTAAGTTCCTTCACTATACTTGGATGCATCCCATCTGACTGCACTGCTTTGTCTACTTTTAGTTTAGCTTGCTCTTCATGAACACAGTATTCTGAAAATCATTTGAGTTCTACCTCACTTTCATTCCCATTTATGTCTGTTTCCTGTAGTCCTACTCCTTGCTCTTTGACTATGAACACAGAACAGAAATATTTGTTAAGCTGTTCTTCTTTATCCTCATCAGCTTCTATATATTCCTCCCCTTCCCCTTTGAGACTGACTTTTTTGTTAACTGCAAATGAGCTAGGTAAAACTCGCCCAAGTTGTATTTGCTTTCAAGAACTTCACGTACTGTAGTGTACCATGGTACAGTTCATTAAGTCTAAACTCATTTTTTACTTGATAGGGATAGCATTCTTCTGTACCTTCTCTTCAGTCATCACCATTATATTCTTTCAGTTGGAAAGTTTGATCGTATCATGTGATACAATGGAGTTATTCATATGTTCCTCAAAGTGAAGCCACACGTGGGAAGGGTCATTCACAGTCCATCATTGTGAAGGAAGGACATTAGAGAACATAACTGAATCAACTACTGGAGCAGAGTAGTGGACAACTGATCAACCCAAGAGACAGGAAATTCAGAAGATCAGAAAGATATACTGACCAGGTTTTCTGTCAGCTGTGAATCAAAGAAGTAAGGGCCTGATTTTCGAAGGCATTTACATGGTTAGCTGCCCTAGTTAGCCATGTAAATGCCTTAACCGCGGATAGACAAAAGACACCTACACAGTTAGTGCCTTCCTCTACCCGTGGGTAAGCCCCTTACGTGCCCCAGTGCTATCCGGTTAGCATCGGGGCGTGTCAGGGTGTTGCAGGACGGAGTGGGGCGGAAGAAAGGGCTAAATGGGTAGCAACAATTTTCGATGCTGTTAGACCTTGGCGCCTTAAAGATAGGTGAGGCTTTTCCTCGCCTATCTTTGAGGTGCTGGGGCTAACCAGGTAGCATCGAAAATCGCTGCTACCCACTTAGCCTCGGCAGCTGCTGGCATTTCCGGCCAACCCAGATTTCCACTTCCGTTGTTGCAGAAGTGAAAATCTGGGTTAAGGGGGTTGGCGGACAGGCTATGTGCCGATGCAGTGCATAGCCTGCCTAAATGAAAATCGGGCCCTAAAAAAATCTACAGGACTATACCCCAACCTTAATATTACCTTAAATGTTATCTTGATGTAAAGGTAAAGCAGTAAGAAAAACCCTTACTAATCTTTTTATTTTATACAGCCTGAGATATTAACTCTGTATCTAATGATAGTGGCTGCAGGGATCCTAATGCATAGGGATGTGCGTTCATTAGCATGTGTTTGGTTTATTAGGACACCTTAAAAAATTTAATGATCACTAAATCAATCTGTAGCCCCCATGGTTGGTGGTCCCTCAATGGATATGCTCATTCTGTGGGGAGACCAGGGGCACATGCCTCAGGGGAGCCCATTCTACCACTTCTAGGATACAGGATTGACAGCTCAAGACCATAGGGATGGAAACCATATAATTATAATTATCCAGATACTTTAGAACAGTAAAAACACTGACGTTTGACTCAATATAGTTCAGTCAACATTTTATTCTGAGCCAATTAAAGTTTACTTAAAGTCTTTAAGTACTTGAACAAGTTGCAAATTAGTGGAACATGCAAAGCATAAAATATTAAAAGTGGCATTTTATAAAGGATGTTCAAGTCCAATCTGGGAAATTCAGGATGGGATGTACCAAAAATGCCAGGAATGCCTATGTCTCCATCCAATTTTGGTAACATAGAAGTCCCTGATGTGGACATCCATGCCTGTGGCCACATGGACATCCCCTTCGGAATGCATGGGAATCTAGAAAAGAAATAATCTTTGTGGTTTGTTGAAGAGGAGATCTGTTCCTGGACAAAGTTAGATCAGGCAGAGCGAATAGCCTACTGATACGAAGCACATTCTTTCAGATCAAAAACAATAGCTCAGCTGCCCCAACACAATTCCACCCGCTCCAACAAAAGCAAACAAGAGAGGCTCAGCTGCCCCAACACAATTCCACCCGCTCCAACAAAAGCAACAAGAGAGGCTCAGCAGCCCCAACACAATTCCACCCGCTCCAACAAAAGCAAACAAGAGAGGCTCAGCAGCCCCAACACAATACCGCCCACTTCAACAAAAGCAAACAAGAGAGGCTCAGCTGCCCCAACACAATTCCACCCACTTCAACAAAAGCAAACAAGAGAGGCTCGGCTGCCCCAACACAATACTGCCCACTCCAACAAAAGCAACAAGAGAGGCTCAGCTGCCCCATCACAATACCGCCCACTCCAACAAAAGCAAACAAGAGAGGCTCAGCTGCCCCAACACAATTCCACCCACTCCAACAAAAGCAAACAAGAGAGGCTCAGCTGCCCCAACACAATACCGCCCACTCCAACAAAAGCAAACAAGAGAGGCTTGGCTGCCCCAATACAATACCACCCACTCCAACAAAAGCAAACAAGACAGGCTCAGCTGCCCCAACACAATTCCACCCACTCCAACAAAAGCAAACAAGACAGGCTCAGCTGCCCCAATACAATACCACCCACTCCAACAAAAGCAAACAAGACAGGCTCAGCTGCCCCAACACAATTCCACCCACTCCAACAAAAGCAAACAAGAGAGGCTCAGCTGCCCCAACACAATTCCACCCACTCCAACAAAAGCAAACAAGAGAGGCTCAGCTGCCCCAACACAATACCGCCCACTCCAACAACAGCACTAAGAGGGGCTTGGTGACCCTAACATAGCGCCTCAATGAAAAATAAGAGGTGCTCAGTGGTTCTGGCATATCACCTCCCACTCCAAATTAAAATAAGAGGGTCTCAGCAACCCCAACAAATTACTTTTTACCCCACAAAAACACCACCTGAATCCCTTCTTAATCCTCTTTTCCCCTGCACACTGTACCCATCAGCTTCTTCTTCTCCCTCTCTCTCTCTCTTATCCCTTGTACTTCATCTCACTCTTGTCTCACCCCTTCTCCCCACAATCCCCTCTCCCATATCCTGCTCTCCCCTAACCTCCTCCCTCTTTCCCCCCACTCTTTCACTCCCCACTACCTTCTTTTCCCCTTTTGTTGCCATACCTCTCTTTCTATCCTGATCTCACACCATATTCCCCTCTCTGCCCCATCCTTTCACTCTTCCCTACTCGTAACCTGAGTGTCCTTCATTCTTTCCACCACCCTCTCCTCCCCCCTTTACTCCCCACTCCATCTGTCTTGCCATCTCTCTTCATCTTGCCCCAATTTCATCCCCTTCTCTGTTCCCCTCTTACCACCTTAACTTCTTCCCTGTGCACCACCCATTCTCCCCATTCCTTCTCTCTTTTTATTCCAAGACCCAACCCCAACCATACTCACCTCTTTGTGCTCAATGTACACCAAGGAACAAAAGGAAAGAGCAAGAATCATGGTGCAATTTATAATACCAAAATAACATTAGAACACATTTTATTATGGTGTTCTAAACTGTGCTATGGTTCTTGCTTTTTCTTTTTAAAGATATGGAGGGGAATTTTAGAAGAGACATCCCAGTGCAATATAGGGCATCTAAGCCAGAACGTCTGAAAAAAAGCAGGCACATCCAGGTGCAGACACAATTTCACAAATGTGGACGGGCACAATATGGATATCTGCGGGGGACATCTACATAAACATCCCCAGAACCATATTTCAGAACCTGGATACTATATATAGGAATAGCCTAATGGTTAGAGTAGAATGTTAGGAACAGGGCAGTCAGGTTTCAAATCCCACTGTTGCTATCATTGACGTTGTGCTGAGTACTTGGGATGATGTGTGCTATCTTCTCTACACCCTCTGGATATTCTTCAGCCAAAATATGTCTAGAGTAGGTCTAAACTTAGACTTGACACCAGACATTTTTGAGATAAGGTGGGGGACATCCAGGTTTCTGGGAACAACTTGGCCATGCCTCCAAAGCACAAATAGGGCTTCTAAAATGCCCCCCCCCCCCCAACACACATACACACATTTTGCATCCATAAAAACATCTCCCCAGCAATGGACTAGGACTTTTCCTCATAGAATTCAATGTTCAAAAAAAAATCTGATTCTAGTGTCATCCAGTTACAGCAAAATAAACCCTCTCCAGTATCAGGCTGTGATGAGGTCTATAGAGTGTTGCCTTCACTCTCCAGAGGGATTATCAACAGGCCCCTTTAAGAGAGCCTACAGCCCAGAGTTCAAGGCTGGGATGGTGTGGCTCACAAAGAGAAGTTAAAAACCCAGAAGGCTGTGGGAGGGAGAGAGGCCTGCGGAGCCAGGCATCCTTTCAAGGCAAGTCGTACAAAGGAACTTTAACTGGGCTGGAGGAAGGGCCAGGAGACCAGCTTTGTGAAGGTGTAACAAACTGGGTCTGAATAAAAGCAAGTTTTGTTTTCCCTGAACTGATGTCTGTTTGGTGTTTGAACAGAAAACACCTTCCCACTGCACACCACACTACCACACAGGCATATTATGAACTAATACAAAGTCACTCAGCATCTATAGAGCAAATCTAGAATTTCATAACAGTGCTGATTTATATGAGTCAAACAAGACTCCATACCAGGAAAAGGCAGCACCATAGTCACTGCAGTGGGCACTAGAGCATCGATATACCTATTGGGAAAACTGAACAAATTGAATACCTACAGTATAGATCCTTATACAGAAATTCCAGGCTAGCAGAACACATTGCCTCGGTCACACATTCAGAGCATTGTTAGACCCTTACCAAATACAAAAGAAATAACAAACTAAAAAGAAATACATGTAGGCAAAAATTGAAATGAAACCCAAAGAAGCCATACTATGCATGCAGTGCCGCACCAGAGAAATAGAAAGTGTTGAATATAAATGTAAAGATAGCACATGTGAATTACAAAAATTGACATATTCCAATCACTAAATTATTTTTTCTACTTTTGTGGTCTGGCTATTTAATTTTCTAATCATGTTGGTTCCATTCTCTAGTTTCTGTTTTCCTCTATCATCTGTTAACTCTCTTGTTAGGGTCTCAATTCCATCTGCCACTTCTCTCCTCTTCTGTCTTCTTCACTTCCTTCCATCTTGGATATTGACCTTTTCCTTTCAACTTTCTTCCATTTAGTTTCTTTCTCTCTATCCACTCAGATTCCATTCCTTCTTCTTACTATTCAATCCTCAATCCCCTGCTTTTTACTCCATTTAGCTAAAGCTTTGCATCCCTCACCTCAGCCCTCCCATTCCCCACCTTTCTCCTTCCTCAGCTCATTATTCCCCAGTCTTTCACTGACTCTCCCCTTTCTCTCTTCCCATCCAGTGTTTTTCCCCTCTCTCTCACCCCATCCAGTGCATCTCCCCTCTTGCACTCTTTCCCTCCATCCAGCATTTCTCCCCCTCTCCTTCCCTATCAACCCCATATCTAGCATCGCCCCTCTCCTTATCAGTCTCATGTCCACCATCTCCCCTCTCTCTGTTCATATCACCTCTATGTTCAGCATCTTCCCATTCTCTCTCCCCATTCCAGTGTCCAGCATTCTCTCCTCCCTCTCTTTATCACTCTATCTCCCCTCCATCCCCATATGCCCAGCATCTCTCCTGTCTCCGTATGCTCCTGTGTCCATCTTCCCTCTGTCTTCCTATGTCCCTCATATCTAGCATCTTCCCTCCATCTTCCTCTGCCCCATATCCCTCTACCCTCTATGTCCTCCTTATGACCTCCACATCCAGCATCTCCCCTCCATCTTTCAAGTGCCTCTTGTATCTATCATCTTCCATCTATATCCCTATGCCCTTCCAGCTCTTCCCTATATCCCCTGTGTCCAGCATCTCCCCTCCATTTTCCTATAACCCCCATGCCCATCTCCCTATTCCTCCTCCATGTCCAATATTTCACCTCAGTCTCCCTAGTCCTGCCCTCCCCATTCCCAGCATCTGCCCTCTATCTTCTTATGCCCTCTCCATCTCTCTATGTACCCCTGTGCCCAGTATATTTCCTGTTTCCCTAGTCTCCAGTATCTCCCTTCCATCTTCCTAGGATCTCTTCCCCAAGCATCCAGAAGCTCTCATCAATCTTCCTAATCCTCCCCCACCCCATGTCCAACATCTTCTGTCTCTCTTCTCTCCCTCTGCCATGTGGTCCCTTCATTGCTCCTCCAACTACCTATCCCCCCTTTTCTGCATTTTCCTTATGAACCTATTCAGGCCCCATCCTTGCCGCTAGGCAAACTAGGTGGTTGCCTACAGTGGCAGCATCTGGAGGGCAGCCAAGAGCAGGCATTCAAAGCTAAACAATAGATTCTGACAGCCGGGGGAGGGGGGAATGTAAGGTTTCCTAGGGTGTCAACACCTTGAACCAACTCTAGGGCCAACCTTGCTTGCCACAACCACCACCGCAGCATCTACACAGCCACAGCAGCAATAAAAACTTAGATGTGTAGCTGCTGCTAGTTAACTACAGAAGGGCTATCCTGAACTCATTTCAGTTTGGAGAGGGAAATAAACTGAGGGGGGGGGACAATTAAGAAGGGTAACCTCCTTAATCCCTCCTATACAGGGATGGCCAAAACACACAATTTTTAAAAACCTACATGTGTCAGGGAGTAGATATACATCTATGCATGGGAATACATAAGTAGAATTTTGTCCCACTCAAACTATGTTCGGACCACACCCTGACATGTTCCTTCAAAATTCCATGTACTAAGGACATCCAGGTATAAACTGGACCCTTCCTAAAATTGCCATTTTCATGTGAATGTGATTCACACGTGTATATGCTCATTTATACATGTGTAAATTATAAGTAGCTTCTAAAATAACCCTCATAATAAATAGCTCTAATGATGGGTGGTGCATTCATATAAAATAAATAAATAAACAGAACTCGATTCTCATGATTTTTTTGGACATTTATTCATGCTTGTTTGACCTACTCATTTTTTAGGCACACATTACATACGTGCAAGAACTTCAAAAAATGCATGCAGTCAATTGTACCTATGTCAATTCGTAGCTCTGTGTGTGTGTAAGTGATTTGTACACACTTTACATTTTTAGGCATCCAAACAAACTGAACACACGTTCATCAATGCACACTCCCTAAAATTTATCCCACAGTGAACCAGTCTGAGTTGAATGTGGCAAGACAGCAGGAGGTAAGCACCTTTCCTACCTGCAAAAAGGTGCAAAGGATTAGGGAAGTCCTGGGTGGTCAGATAGGCTTCCGGCAGTTCCAATGAAGGAGAGGTTGGAGGTAGCGGCCAAGGTTCAAGCAGGCCAGTCATTCTTCTTTCATGATGGTGGGAGATCAGCATCTGGGCAGCCTTGCTGTGTGAAATTGCTGATAACAAACATATTTGACAGTGCAAAATAAGGTAGTGATGATTTATGCAAAACGATATAAGATGGGGGTTATATCTCAGCACCATTTTCTTTCCGTGCTATAAGAGCAGCTTGGCCGTGCAACAGAAGCAGACGTAGGAGTTAGGGAGTGCTCTGTCTGCTGTTAGCTGTCCAATGTTAACCTTCCAAAGCACAGCGTTTCACATGACCCAGCAGACAGAATGACTGTAGTGTTCTGCCAAAGTTCAGCCCTTTGGGAATGTGCACTTGCTGAGTTTAAGACTGCAGCTTTTCAGAGAGGCATTTTTCTTTTCTTAGGCTGGATTCAATAAATAAATATGTGGGCACTGAAGAACGTCTGAGTTTTCATGTGTTTTGACCATTTCATTTAAAAGTGAAAAATGGTCAAGCCGACATGTGGGCAGTTTTGTTGGCTGTATTTATACACACAGTTCAGATGTAATTGTAGGATAATGGTCATACTGGGTGTTTATATCTTTGTATTAAGACATAATATCCAAAAACACCTTGGTCTTCATTGTTTTTATGAATTGCCTAGTTCTTTTTATTATATTTCTTACATGCCTAATCGACATAGCATTCTAAGCATGATACAATATGAAACCTTCCCTTTTGGGAATTACAAAAATACAATTAGGAGAATTATAAATACATTGAGCATAGGCTTGAATAAGAAGCCACAGCTTTAGCCCTTTCTGAAAGGAAGAATAACTCAGGCCTTCTAAATCTAAAGGAAATGTCTTCCATAGAAAAGAACCTGCCACACAGAAGGTTCTAGAGCAGTGCTTCCCAAATCTGTTCAGGAGGACCTTCAATCAGTCCGACTTTCATGATATCTGCAGTGAATATACATAAGAGAGATCTGCATATCCCTATGAGGAAAGGCTTAAAAGGTTAGGGCTCTTCAACCTGGAAAAGACGACTGCGAGGAGATATAATAGAGGTCTATAAATGAATGAATTGAGTGGAACGGATAAACGTAGATAGGTTGCTTACTTCTTCAAAAAGTAGAAAGACTAGGGGACACACAATGGAGCTACAGTATAGCTTATTTAAGACTAACAAGAGACAATTTTTTTTTTATTCAACACATAATCAAACTCTGCAATTCGTTACTAGAGGACATAGTAAAAGCTGTTAGTGTAACTGGGTTTAAAAAGGTTTGGACAAGTTCCCGGAGGAAGGGTCCATAAACCATTACTAAAGAGGGCCCAAGAAATCCACTGCTTTACCCAGGACAAGCATTGTGGAACCTGTGTGTCTTTTTGGGAACCTGCCACGTACTTGTGACCTGGATTGGCCACTGTTGGAAACAGGATACTGGGCTTGATGGATCTTGATCTGACCCAGTAGGGCATTTCTTATGTTGTTAACAGTATGCGCAACCATGCCACCATACATACTTTAGCACCCCAAACAATTTTATAACACAACAGTCTATATAAAAATATGTGTGGATAACCACACAAAATCACAATTATAAAGAGAAAAGGGGTCAAAGATACTAATATTACAAAAAAAACTCAAGAAGACATCAAAGCACAGTCAGTAGGGGCTCTCAAAAAGCCTTCCCTCTTCCAATTACAGTATAGGGGCCCTCAAGAACTCAAGCACCTCCTACCATCACAAAGTTCATCATTTGTCTCCCAGGCAACTTATTTTTCATTTTTCAATAATTATCTCCCACAATTCATAAATTGTGCTTCTTCTGGTTCTAATTCATAAATAATATTGGCTATGAATAATATCTCTTAACTTCAAAAAATTACTCAGCAGAAAAATACAGTGTTGCTTATCTATTTTCATCAAGTCCTCAAACAGGGATAGCATGCACTCTAGACTCAGCTCACCGTCTGTACCATAACTCCACAACCAGACATCGACATTTCAGCATAAAGTGCTTGCGTCAGGGGTGCTGTCAAAACAAAGAACGTCATTTTTTTTGCAATATTAGTATCTTTAACTCCTTTTTTTCTTTATAATTACAGTTTTATAAGAGCCATGTTATGTGCATATACTGCCATATATGCACAAAAAATTACTTAATTACAAAGTGTACACCTCTCTTGCTTATTTTGTTAACAGTCTTATTTTAGGAAAAAGCAGTATATAAGTCCTGCTAAATAAATAAATAAGCCCAGACCAGCAACATTAACATTTGGTGGGCAGCCACAGAATCTGCTGCATCAGCAACTGTAAGAATCAGAAGAGGGGGTCCAGGCATTTGCATTTATTTAGGCTCTTTCCTTTTTCAGGTCCTTATTATCAACTTTTCCTACAGTCAAAACCAGGGCCAGTGCAAAGGTACTAGACACCCTAGAAGTGGCATAAGTTTTAATGAGGGGTCCCCAAGTAAACATTTGCCCAGAGCCCCACATTGTCAAGGCCGGCTGCCACCTTCAGACCGCCCCATCCCCCCACCGCATCAAACTGACCTTCAAGTCTTTGCTGCACTGCCTTCCCATTTTCTTTTTTCTTCCAGAAGCCTTCTTCTCCTGCCACTGCCTGAAGTCTCGCAAACCACGGTTGCTTTCACAAAACGTCAGTCCAGCTGGCGGTAGGGAGGTGAAGGCTGTCATGCCTGAAGAAAAGGAAAAAAGGAGGTAAAGAATTAAAGGTAAGTTTGGCATTCTGCCTTCTCCGACGTGTGGGCCCCCTTCCTGCCTGGGCCTCCCCAGATTATACAATTAACTTTTAGACACCTAGCACCTCCCCAAGATTTTGATAATTAAACTCAATCACAATCATCTCGACACCTCCCTCCCAAAAAAATCCTATAAAAATGCATATCCGGACTTGAGATATTTAAATATTAAACGTTGTTTTGTAAATATATACATAATGAGAGAGATTTTCAAATGAGGGAGGAGGGAAAAGGGAATTGGATTTAGCTTATGTCTTTTCTTAGAAGTTCAAGGTGAGTTATATTCAGGTACATTACATATTTCCCTGTCCCCAAAAGGCTTACAATTGATGTTAGAAGTCACAAGGGTAAATAGACTATTTGCAAATTGCCCACCCTTCCTCTGAGTAAAGGTATGCATTAAAGTTCATGTGGCTGTTAGGACTCACTGTTTTGTTTTTTGACTGTCCCCAAGAATCTGTTACCCTAGGCACTGCCTAGTCTGCCTGATGCTTGGACTGGTCTTGGTCAAGGCCATACAGACTGTCACCAACAACAGTCAAGAAGAACCTCTCCAACACCTGTTATAACAGAGTGACCTCCATCTCCAGAGCAACCTGCACTGAACAATAGACCGCGAAACATAGAAATATGACGACAGAAAAAGACCACATGGCCTATCTAGTCTGTCCTTCCATATCAACAACTACAACAGTCCCCTTTTTACCTTTAGAGATCCTCTGTGTTTGTCCCATGCTTTTTTAAATTCAGATACTGTCCTCATCTCTACCACCTCCACTGGGAGACTATTCCACGGATCCACTACTCTTTCCACAAAGAAATATTTCTGCATATCACTCCTGAATCTATCTCCCTTCACCCTCATCCCATGTCCCTGGTAGCAGAACTTGCTTTCAATTGAAAGAGGCTCTCCCCCTAAGTCCCGCTCTTCTTTAGTGGACAAAAGTACTTCACCCCCTATACTATATTGCTCCCTTGGATTGCTGCAGCCCAAATGAATGACCTTACATTTTTTAACATTAAATCCCAGCTGCCAAATTCTAGACCATTCTTCAAACTTAAATTAGATCCCTCCTCATGTTATCTACATGTGGTTTGTAATTACTTTCTCCATGAAGCAGGGAAGGGAAGCTCCTCAGTTTAACAGAAGCATATGCTTGAATGCAGTAAGTCTGAATTATTATGAAAGAAGTTAGGCCCCTTAAAAGAAGAGGGATATGAAAATCTGGAAGTGAAATTTTCCAGTGGTATAGAAGCATAGAAGCTATATCTCACAGGGCAAAAGACACAGAAAATATTTAAACAGTACTAACTTTTCCTTTGGCCCTAGGGGCAGGGGAAGTCACCAGAGGGCGTTCTGGGATAGGAAGGAAGCCCTGAGTGTTGGGTGGGCAAGGCTTCCAGCCTAGAGGCAGTTATAAATCCACAGGTGTGGCATTTAGAAGTGGCTTCACACATGGAGGTGGATGGAGAGCAGCAGGCGGAATGGAGGTTGATTTGTGAGTCCATGGAAGTGGAAGTGCCTAAAACAATTGACCAGTAAATCTGGAGGAGGAAGAGAGCATGGAAGTACATACAGTATCCAGGAGAAGCCTGTAAGAGAGAAGATTACTGTTTGGGAAACTGATTGAAAAGAATTTGTGCAAAGATGGAACATGGAGCTGGGAGTTGACTGAGCTTGGAAGATGATTTATTCCTGATATCCCTGATACAGATAAGTTCATTCGAAACACAATATTGTGGCAAATATGTTTATAACTTTGTATGACTTTATTTATTGAAAGAAAATTTGGAAATATCCTTATTTAAAAATTTGTTTGGACTATGAACTGCCTATTTGGATATAAATAAGTTTTGGGCTTTATGGACCTATGATGACATTTTGAGCATAGCTGGCGCTGTGGCCTTAAGTTTCTTGGGCTCCTTTGCTAGAAACAGTTTCTTGCTTATATTATTTGAAGTTCTTTAAAACAATATTGGGTATATTAACTTTTCAGGGTATTGTGTGTATGTTTGTGTTTTTAATTCAGCATAGGGGAGAAGGGGGGAGGACTCCTAGGATCTAGTTACCAGACCACAGTTGACTTGCTCTTGTTCCAGCTGAAAGTAGTTCTCAGAATCAGCAATAGCCTTTAATGCAATTCGTTCATCTTTGCTTGTCTAATAAGGCATCATTTTGCCTCCAAATTAGCATATTTTATAATATAATTTAGTTCACTGATTTTTTTACTCACCCTTTCATCTAACAGATGTAAAGAGCGAGATACAAAACACCATACAACCATGGTTTTATGGAAACATTACATCGCCATTGACAATATGCTAAAGCATTCAATGCATAATAAAATTAACAATACCATACCCACTCTCCTATGCAATTTATTGTACCCGGATCTCTATAAGCTAGCCACTTTCTGTTCCACCCTGAGGACCTTTTATATTTCATGAGATATATTTTACTACTGTACAGGGTACCGTTTTCATCTAGAAGGCCACTTTTCAGCTGCACTTTCCACTCCAGTTAATTTTATCATAGTTTTATTGTTATATCAGGCACGCAATAAACTGGGCCTCCTTTGTATTAGTGCTGTACATAATAAAACAAATAGCTATTGTAAATACTGAATGCCAGCCTTTGTAAAACGTGATGATGTGTCAAAATTTCCTGGTTTCCTTTTGAGAATGTCACTGGTTGATAGTGAGAACAATAACTGGTCGTGTTTGTTTGTCGAATGGCCTATACCGGGAGTATATAGCATTCCACGTTTCTGTAACACTAAATAAAGTTCCCATTCATTGACAATCCATGCCATGGGCAAACAGCTTTACTGAAGGCATTAGGTTTATTGTGCTGCTGTTTACATTGCAATTATCAAGCAGAATTCAGGAAATGAATTGGGTGGATTTAAAAAATGCACAAAGATTTGCTTAAGATATTTCAACAGAAAGCTTTTGTCTCAGAGTCTGCTTCTTATGCACCGGAGTGTACATGGCAAAGTTTCAGAAGAAAGTAGTTTGGTTGCTGTGTTAATCTACTTTAAAGGTTAATAAATAAAAACAAAACAAAAGGAATATACGGTGATTCTTTTTATTGGACTAAATACATTTTCTGGCTGGTTTTGGGGAGTTAAAGTCCCCTCCCTCAGGACAGTATGAACAAAAGGTGATGATATATATAAAAACAGATAAATAAATAAATACAGAATTGAATCATGAAAGCTCTGCAATGATGGTCTGAAGGGGAAATCTAGGGGGACAAGTGAAGATGAAGGAGGGATGGATGGGTGACCAGCAGGTGAAGAAGTGCAGAGTGATGCAACTGGGGAGTAGAAATCCAAAAGAGCGTAAGCGATAGGTGGTGAGTGGTTGATGTGTACAGATCAGGAGAAGAACCTGAGGGTGATAGCATCTAAAGACCTCAAGGTTGCAAACAATGAGACAAAGCAGTGGCCAAAGCCAGAAGGCTGAGATAGGCATAACCAGTTGAAAGGAGGAGGTGAGAATGCTCCTTGTACAGGTTGTTGAGGCCTCACTTGGAGGATGGTGTTCAGTTTTGGAGTCCTTATCTCACTAAGAATATAAAAGGACTTGAAGCAGTTCAGAGGAGCGTGACCAAAATGATATGTGGTTTGCACCAAAAGCTGTATGAGTAGAGACTTGAAGACCTGAACATACATATACCTTAGAGGAAATGAAGGACAAGGGAAATGATACTGATGTTTCAATACTTGAAAGGTATTAATGAACAAACAAGCATTTTCCAAAGACAGGGAAGCTATAAAACTGGACGACATGAAATGAAGCTGGAAGGAGGGAAATTTAAATGTAACAGGAAATACTTTTTCACACAAAGGGCAGTGGATACCTGGAATGCCCTCCCAATAGAGGTGGTGGGGGGGCAACAACAGTGACTAATTCAAAAAGACATGGGGCAGACACAGAGGAACCCTATAAAGGAAGGGAGCATTCTTGCTCAAAGCAAAATATATATGACTCTCACACTTCCAAAGAGCATAGCGGCCGTTGCAACCTAAAGTAAAAAGCAGAGAGTGGAGGTAACCTGCACGGACTGGTAGTTACAACCCAAAATAAAAAGCATAAGCAGGGGTAACCTATAAGGAGCAGCAATTACAACTCAAAAAGCACGGAGCAAGGGTAACCTACACAGAATGGCAGTTATAACCCTAAACAAATTGCAGCGCAAACTAGACAGGCCATACCGATCTTCATCTCCCATCATTTACTATGTTACTCTGACCAAACAGTAGAATTTTATGGTATATAATGTGTTAGGAAACCCAGATCTTAAGGTCTTTCTTGTTAGTCTCAAAGTATCTGATCATTTTAATTTCAAAAGTCTCATGTTCCTAGATTGTTTGAAGTTTTGTTTTGGTATTCTGACCATAAGGTCATTGATGCAGTGCTCTGGTCCTAAGAAGTGCTCCCCCTACAAGTGTGTCACCTTGGTTAGCTTTGTGGTGTCTGATGTGATGTGCAATACATCTAACATGACATTTTCTTTGTCCGAGAGTTATATGAAGGAAATAAAGGTTATCCTTCCATTTCTGCAGCCTTGTTTTGCTAGGTCACATGCTTGGGTTGCAGTCATGATAAATACCTGTAACTAGAAGACTTTTGGATCTTAAAAAGGTCTCAATGCAAGGATTTATTTTATTTAAATTGATTTATAGCTCACCCAATCTTTACAGTTCTAGGCAATGAACAAGGAGCATTCATTAATACATCTACGAGTATATTAGATAAAATACAAACATATTAACAAAGATGCATGCATGATATACAAACAATTGATCCCAGAAAGGATTATGAAAAACTAGGGCTTGTAGACCTGCCTGATTAACTCAGTTTTTATGACCTTCCAAAAGTCAGACAAATGATGAAGGGCCAGCAAAGCATCCTGCAAATGGTTCCACAAAAGAAGCAAATAAGGAAAAAAGCCCTTGTCCATGTTCACTGCGTCCTACCTTGGTCAACTAGGGGGACAGCATAAGTATTCTGAAGATAAGGCATAACTGAGCAATTCACAGTTAGCTTCCGTAAAAGCAAGCCTAAATATGGTGAGGACATACCATGAGCTACTTTGAAGATAAGAACCAATGACACATTTGATTCTAAATGCAACAGAAAGCCAATGCAAATGGATTAAATTAGGAGTAATATGATTGAATCTCAATTTGTTGGTCAGTATTCTCACCACAGATTTAAGGGTACAAGCCAGCAATCCACAACAGATTGTAATTGAAATATCAAGGACTGAAAAATGCTTTGAAAATCCTCATTAGATAAATATGGCCTGAGATAGCGCAATAGAAGGTCATGTAAATTGTCTTAATATTTGACCATATGCAAAGCTGTGAATATAGAATGGCCTCTAAATGGATAAATGTGGTCTTTACTGCTATTCTGACATTGGTAAACCATAATGTGTCTGGGGATACATTAGACTCATCCTGAATTACAATGAACAGCTCCATCTTTGTAAAAATAAGTGGCAAAGCATTGGCAGAAAATCATTGGGGCATCCTGTCTAGACACTGTGGCATAGGCGTTGTATATGTGCCCTCAGTAAGTTTAAACAGAGTAGAGATCATAATGTCATCTGAATAACAAAGATAAAATAGTCCATACTCCTGTATAACTTCACATAGCGGCTGCAGGTAAAGATTAAATAACAACGTTGAAAGGCCAGCCCCTGAGGGACTCCCTGATTAAGCCTACGCCAACTAGATGCTTTTTGCACCTATCTATACCACTGCCTGCTGTTCCGTTCCAAGCAAATAAGAGGCACACCGTTTCAGTACTAGATGAAATGCCCAAAGATTCTGGGCGCCAGTGCACAGGATCATGCAAAACGGAATCAAAGGCTGAGGAAAAATCCAAGAAAATCATAAACCTATCCTGGTGTCATCCAATCCATGGAGCAGACAATCGAATAAGGAAAGCATTAACCTCTCCACCCAATTATTTTTTCTAAGTCCGAGCTGATGGACATCAATAATTCCTGCAATTGAAGCAATTTCTTTAGCAGGAAAGAGAAGACTAGAAATAGGATGGAAGAACTGGAAAGTGATGGAAGGGATATAGCCTTCTTTAATACTGGTCCAATGGACCATCTTCAACTCCAATGGCATTACTCCTTTAGCAAAGAGAGCTGCACTAGCACAGAAGATCATCAACCACGTCTGCTCAAGCCATTTAGCAAGAGTACAGTGCAGAAGTGGTCTAATGCAAGGTTGTTACAATCCTAAGAAGATCTTCTCTGATCAAAACTTGCTGTATTGGACACTTACTGGTATACATTCAATCAATGCTGACTCCTGGCAACCCAGCAGCCTCTGGGTTTTCTTGGAAAGGTATGACCAGAAGTAGATTGCCAACCCTTTTCTTCCAAGGCAAGGGAGTATAAAGTGACTTGCCCAAGGTCACAATGGCATACCGTGGGAATCAACCCCCAAACTCCTGGGTGTTAGGCTGCTCTAACCACTAGGCTACTCCTCTACTCCCCAGTTACAGCTACTGCTACATTTTTATAAAGCTCTTGAATTTTATTTTCAACATAGCATGCAATCAGTTCTGGGACCAGATTGTGTACCTTTGCAGGTTAAACATTTGACAACACCAAATAATTCACAAGGGTGATTCAAAGCAAACTGCAAGTGCCTAAAGAAGTATTGTTTCTTCCTTTCCTTTGTAAGCTTCTGATACTCTTCCAATAAGCACATATACCTAACCGTGAAGTGTCTAATCCTAAATCTATGTATATATGATCCCAATTTTCCTGTCCTGATTTGACATCTCCCAAATTTGTAATCAAACCGCTGCTGATCGCTGGAAGTAGCGGTATATAAGTGTAAACTAAATAAATAAAATAAAATACTCTCATTTCTCCACATCATTCTTTATGTGACACCAGCATCTTTCTGTCCTATTCAATAACTGTTTCTTGCTCCTGATATCAGAGCTATAACTTGAGGTCTTATATTGTCTCATAGGTGCCTTCTGTGCTACCTGCCCATGGATCACTTTGCTAAAAGCCAGTGTGCAAAAAGAAAAGCCCTTTTGCCATCCCGGGAATGTGATCGCAAGAGGAGCCCCCCGAGGGAGACAAGCAAGGCTCACTCACTCTTCCTCCTACCAGCTTCTGAACCACCCGAGAGCACTAACGACTTCCACCACAAAGAGGAGGTGAGACTGTTTCAATCTATCTGCCATCTGCCTGCTACTGCATCTCTCCTCGGTACGGGGTTCCCCCCTGTTGCATGTACTGCTAAACTCCGCCCACAAAAACACCTCCACAAGCATCTACTTCTCTCCCTTTAAAAGCCAGCGTGCAGAAGGCGTGCCCGCACCTAAGGCCTTGCCAGAGGGCCCTTTGGCGTGGCCCTTAGGCGGGGAACGTCGGCGGGGAACAGAAGGACAACCATTGCTCACTGAACAACCTGTATGGACCTCTCTTTCCAAAAAAGATCCTCAAAAGTCTCAGAACAAGGTAACCCTCTCCTATAACAATTAAAACACCACCGCAGACACACGGCTTCTCCAAAAGATTCTGTAGAATTGCTGTAAAGCACTATATCTGCAAATCTTCACACTGCACACCTACAAAACAGTTAAAGTCTTGTATGTATAAGTTTGACCAAGTTTTAGCAATGCTCCACAGAACTGTACCCTGCATATTGCAACCCATTAAAATCCCTACAGTGTTTTGAATGCTCCGGGGATTGTATCAAATACCACTCTCGATTAAATCTTTCAACCAGCTTTTCCACTATTAATTAAGCCATTGTACACTGCATAAGGCTACTTGTGAAAACTCCCACATTGTATATCTGATGATCACAGTGTTGTAATATATGCCTCCACCAAGGTTAAATTACTGAAACAGGTCATTCAACCACCCTTTAAACCAGTGCAAAACTGCATAACATTGTACACTGTATTGTTCTGTGTCTCTCCTTAGGTTATAATATACAACACTATCAGGGTCCTCAAATCATTTTGCTTCTCACTCAGTACCAACCTAAATACCTTTTTTTAATTTTTATTTATTAAATTTATTCAAATTAACCAAAGAACAAACAAAATAATACAATAATATTCAAACAACGAAGATAAATATTACAATTTTACATTTGAGAACTAAATCATAAACCCACCCCTACCACCCACAAAATACTAAGACATAAAGTAATAAATCAATCATTTTGAAGATGAATATATATCAAATGATTACCAAATTCTTTCAACCTTGTCAATACAATTTAAGAAGACAGAAGAAGCACCTTCAAATTTACGAAGCTGACAACCTAAATACCAAATTGCTCAAAACGCTAAAACCACACAAAGTCTACACTTCCATGATGGACTCCAGAAAAATCTGTGTTTGCTTACTCCACCTCATCCTCCTATCAACTCTGCTAACAAACGCTTTCATTCACAATCATGATACAAATCCCTACAACCCAATCCCCATCATACAGAACTCCATAAGATACAATACAAACTACCAAATAAACTACTATCCACCCAATAATAAGCCACATCAGAAAAACATCAAATACCGAAACAGGTTAATACAGATCCAACCTATATGGATACAACAAAAGACAAACCTGCATAGCCCCCACCCAATTAAAATGCATACTTATCAACATAAGATATATAAGAAATAAGATACCAATAATTACTGATCTACTCAAGGGTGGAAAACTACATATACTATGTGCCACTGAGATGTGGCTCTCACCTGCTGACAACATTTTAATAAACCACTTATAAGTTCAGGGATATGGCCTATTTAACTGCCACCGGGAATCAAAAAGAGGAGGAGGGGTACTCGTACTAAGCAAAAAAGAACTCAAACTTACCCCTACAACATCAAGCAACTTTAGATGAAATGGATTTCCTTGAAATAGGGAACAAGAACATATCACTTTGTCTCATATACAGACCACCATCACCCGACCACAACAACCTGACCCCCATACTAGAATCAGCATGCGCAGCCTCACTGAGGAAACCCCACATCATCCTAGGAGACCTTAATCTTCCATCCCTCAACCAGAACAACAACTCCACCTTCTTAGAATCAATAACAAACATGGGATTCCACCAAATTCTACACTCTCCAACACACACAAAGGGGAACTCACTCCACACCAAACCATAAACTACTACATGTATACTCCCCCTGTAATAACTGTAGTTCCATGGTCTGACCACCATCTGTTAACTTTTCATATACCACTAAACACCTCTTTTACCACAAGATGGGCATAAAACCACTAACTAGGCGTTTTACCCACTTCAATAGAGACACTTTTCTAGACAACATCCTGCCCCAGCTTATAACTGATTCAACTGACTCCCCTGACATCGACACCGCTCTAAACATATGGAACCGCTCTATTCAAAAAGCTGCTCCCCCCCCCCATCACACTCCCTAAGAAAACCTCTAAAAGCAATGAAAAATGGTACACACATGAGCTAACTAAACTAAAGAGGCAATTAAGAAAACAAGAAAAAAAGTGGAGGCTAACCAAAACTCAAGAAAGCAAAAAACGCTATCTTAATATACTCGCTATCTACAAAGACACAATTAACAAAACAAAAAGAGATTACCACACAAGAATTCTAAACTGCTCTTTCAACCATCCTACAGAGCTCTTTGCCATCGTTAGATCTCTAACCAAGCCGAGAGTTTCCTTCCTCACGGCTCTGTTAATCCCGCCAGGGCTGATGGGAAATCCCCGGTGGGATTAACAGAGCCGCGAGAAAGGAAACTCTCGAGGCTCTGAAAGAAGCCCGTGTTCGGGGATTCAATGCTAGCCTACGATGCAGGGAGGCTCTGCCGGGCAGGGGGGGCCCCGCGGTGGCACTCTTGATGCTGCCGCGGCAAAAGCAGCTGGTTTTTTATTTTTTAATTCGGGGTGATAGGGGGGGAAGGGGGTTTAGGACTGGCTATGGGGGGGGGGAGGCTAAGACTGGAAGTGGGCTGATAGGGGAGGGTTAGGACTAGTAATGGGCCATGGGGGGGGTGCTAAGACTGAAAGTGGGCTGATGGGGGGGTTAGGACTGGTAATGGGCTATGGGGGGGCTGAATGGAAATGGGCTGATGGGGAGGTTTAGGACTGGTAATGGGTTATGGGGGGGCTAAGACTGGAAGTGGGCTGATGGAGGGTTAGGACTAGTAATGGGCCATGGGGGGTGCTAAGACTGGAAGTGGGCTGATGGGGGGGTTAGGACTGGTAATTGGCTATGGGGGGGGCTAAGACTGGAAATCGGCTGATGGGGAGGTTTAGGACTGGTAATGGGTTATGGGGGGGCTAAGACTAGAAGTGGGCTGATGGGGAGGTTTAGGACTGGTAATGGGTTATAAGGGGGGCTAAGACTGGAAATGGGCTGATGGGGGGGTTAGGACTGGTAACACAGGTACACTACCAAAAAACTGCCTCCAGTTTTGCAACTGATTCCTATAGATTTTGGGGTGCTGAATCCAGGAAAAATAGCCAAAATGTTCCATCACGTCACGTTTTCTTGCAAAATTAGATTTCTTACCCATATAAGGAATGTTCACATAATTTCTTTTTAGCCGACTGCAGTTTATTTTCTTGGCCCAAAATAGAGGTTGTAATGGTTAACGAACTAGAAACACTCCCTCATGATATTTTAGAGTGTTTTGTATTCATTTTATACATTAACAGGACAATTGGGAGGCGGGGGGCTAAATCCAGTACTCGCGCTGGCGCATGTTCTTTCCTGTTCGCCTCGCCTCGTTCGCTCGCTCAAACACGGTGGTTGCGACATGAACGTTCCTGTCAAATTTCAGTTTCTTGCAAGTTCATTATTACCTTTTGCTTGCTCAGTCGTAATCCAGCTTTATTCCGAAGTGGTTCACTACAGTTGTAGTTTGCAGTGCTGTGTATTTGTGATGGCTCACAGAGCCAGAGGTTGCGTCAACTCTCCGGACAGTTTTTGTTTTATTTGTGGGGAATATACCGTGAAAAAGCGGCAGAGGAACATTTCTGCATTTATTAAAAAAGTATATTTCGCCTATTTCGGTTTGAAGTTAGGCGATCAAGACAAACCGTGGGCTCCTCACAAAGTGTGCAAGACATGTGAGGAAGATCTACGCTTATGGATGAAAGGTAAAAAACAAGCATTTCGTTTCGGAATACCTATGATGTGGCGTGAACAAAGAGACCACAGCAGTGACTGCTATTTTTGCTCTTGCATTGTGAAGGGATACAACTTAAAAAATAAGAACATAATAAGTTACCCCAACCTTCCCTCAGCAATTAGGCCTATGCCTCATAGCAACGAAGTACCTGTGCCTGAACCACCAAAATCTTTGGATCATATTTGTGTGGACGGTTCTGATCATGATGAGACTCATCAGATGGCTTTTCCCGATGAGTCCAGTACTTCCGAGTTTGAAACTGAACCAGATCCGAAACCTGAACTTTTCTCTCAAGCTGAATTGAATGATTTAGTCCGGGATTTAGGACTCCCAAAAGATGCTGCCCAACTGCTAGGTTCTCGGCTTAAACAGAAAAATCTATTGTCACCAGGAACAACTTTTTATTGGTACCGCAACCGCGAGACACAATTTTTGAAGTATTTCAGCAAAGAGGAAGATTTGGTATTTTGCAACGATATATACGGAGTGATGGAAAAGTTTAAACTCAAGTATGATCCTGCTGAATGGCGGCTGTTCATTGATTCGTCAAAAGACAGCATAAAAGGTGTTCTTCTTCATAATGGCAACTGTGACAACGCACCGCCTAGCCTGTGGCGTAAGCAGGCAAAGGGGATGTGAGCCACACAGTGAGGGTGAGTTTAAAAGAGTCCTTGTTAGTGCTGAAGCCTTCCTACTGTAGTTGTGGAGTGAGTGACGACAGCCAAGGTTGGGTTTCCAAAGTAAGTAATGCTTTATTCATGCATAAGGTATTTGCACAAAGTATAGCAAAGGACACCGTACAGGACTTACTCCCCCGCCACAGAAGTATAATGGTAACCTTCTGTACCAAATAAAAGTTCAAGTGTTTATATAGCTTCTCCTGATACTTCTCAGGGACACATAAAATATTTACAAACTTTCATCCTTCTTCCAGCTTCATTACTACAACAGGGCTTCAATCTTCTAGTACTGCTTTCTCAGTATCAACTGGTAATAAAGAATCTTTCTCCTGTTGTACTTCTTTCTAGTGTCAAACAGCTTCCCATAGAAATGGCAATCTCCACAACTCTGGCTTATTAATGACTGCCTTCTTGTGTAGGAGCAGTTTCTCTATATTGCCTTCTATTCACAGCTGTATCACATGAAGCTTTGATTCATTCCATTCACTAGAACGCTGCTGTCTCTCATGCAAGTTCTAGAACATTGGCTTAAGGCTTCTCAGCACTCAATCATCAATTAGGAATACTTATAGTTCTTCACTCTAACATGCAAATTCCACACTCCATTTCTGACTCACTGGAACTAGATAATGGAGCACCCAATTCCATTGCTTCCTCTTGGTTCTCAAAGGGTTCCCTTAGCTCTCTGCACGAATGCTGCCAATTATCCTCTTGCTGGCAAGCAGGTGTGTGCTCCTCTGAACTAGAGCTTAGGTCACGCTGTCTATACCATGGAAATGTTTGTAGCTTTCTAACAGGGACTTTTCTATAGTCCCTCCTCCTTCTATTAACTTTAGGTATATATTCAGGGTCTGGTTTACCCCTGCCTCTTTTAGCAAACAGTCTATTGTCAGTTCCTATAGACTGACTTCTCTCAAAGCTATTTACTTTATAAGGCTTAGAAGAGTTTGCTCTGACCTGGTTTTTGCAGCGTCTGCCTCTAGGGAACTCCCCTGACTCCAAGTCAGTATTCCAGGCTTCTGAATCCAGCTCTAGGTCACCTCCCAGGTTTTCTCTCTCATGGAGCTGAGGTCTGCCTGTGTCTCTTCCTGGACCACTTGCAGGAACTCTCCCTTCCCTGGTTCTCTCCTTAGTTCCTCTGGGCTCAGCCTTTCTGCTTGCACTGCTCTGTAACCAGTTCCTCTTCTCCAGGCCTTGCTCCTCGAGGGTTTGCTGCTCCAGTGCTTGCTCCTCGAGCCCCTTCTCCCCCCTACTAACTGCTGCTTCCTGGTTATGAGTGCAGAGTGGCCCAATCCGGTCTGACTCCTCCCACCTCCCTGATTGGCTATGTCTCTGGGTTAGCCTAGAGCTAGGGTGTGGTTCTTTCCCTGCTCTTCTCTGCAGAGAATGTTTGTGAGCAGGAAACTTAACCCCTTCCTGTCCTGCCTCTCCAAGCATCTGAGGTGACAGAAAGTGATTTAAACCCATTTTCTCCTGTTTCTGGGGCTCTGCCTTGTCACATAACCCCCCATTTAAGATATTCCGGGCTGGTTGAATAAATGCAGAACAGCACGGAATCTTACTCTGGTGATCAGGACTAGCAGTTGTATCCTTTCTTATAGCTAACTGAGGTAAAGCTGTACGCTCATGCCATAACCTCAAAACATTCACGGGGAAATTATAGTGTTTCCCTCCTCTAGTTTCCACAGTATAAGTGGCTGGTCCTACCTGTTGGACAACCCGGCAGGGTCCTTTCCAGGTAGTTTTAAATTTCGGGTGATGACCCGGTACCATTACTACGACCTTTTCGCCGACCTCTAATTGTTGAGGTTGAGTGGGATGGTCATAATATTTTCTTTGCCTAACTTGGCTGGCTGCCATATTGTCTTCCGCTATCTGAGACATGTGTTGTAACTCGCCCCTAGATTCCCTTGGAAACTGGGGTTCTACGCATTCACTGGAGGGAGCCGGCAAAACCCTATGTGTGGGCTCTAAGCCTAGCCTCCATCCTTCCTCGCTATCCTTAGCTACTAATAGCTTCCCTCTTTTTGCAGGCTTAGGGCCTTTGGCCCTACACTCCTCTAGCTGGGGTCCCAGATCCATCTCTGTTTTCTCTTCCCCTTTGGGGTCTGTCAAGCCTAACAACACGGCTCGGCCAGTAGACCCAAACCCACGTGAGCCTCTCACGGTGGTGTTCAATTCTGTGACCTCTTCTACTGAGGGAAAACCCACCCTTTCCATGATAAGCTGGGCTATCCTATCTCCTACTGTCACCTTGAACTCCTTCTGTGAAAAATTGAGAAGTAAAACCTTAATCACACCCCTAAAATCTGGGTCTACAACCCCTGCACCTACATCAACACTGTCCTTCACAGCTAAGCCTGACCGTGGGGCGATTCGCCCATAACAACCTGGCGGAATTTCCAGCTGTATACCGGTCTCTATTAAGGCTCTACCCTGTCGAGGGACTATAGTGTCCTCTGCACTATAGAGGTCGAAACCTGCAGCATTCTCTGTGGCTCTTTTAGGAATCCTTGCATTAGGGGTGACCCTACAACATTTCAAGACAAATGTGTTTTTCTTATTGGGAGGGTCTTGAACAGAGATTCTCTCCCTAGCTGTCTTCTCTTGAGGTTTCGCAAATAATGGGGCTGGAATCATCCTTAGCCTGGGTTGGCTTCTCTGAGGGGTGGTTACTAGTTTTTCCCCATGCTCCTTCCTCTCAGGGTCCTTTTCTACCCTAGGGTGTTCAGGGTGTTTGGCCTCTGCAGTAGCCGCTAAACCTTTAGCTAGGCCCTTTCGAAATTGCGGCCAATCCCTGCCTAATACAATAGGATGGGGCAACCTTGGTACCACCGCTACTGGGATGTCCTTACTTAAACCCATTCCCTTTACTGTTACTGTGTGCCTTGGGTATGCTGTAGCAGCACCATGCACGCATCGAATCTTAATTTTATCCTCAGGGTGCTCTTTATCACTCCCACTCTGAGGTCCTATCTCCTTCCATAGGCTTTCCGAGACCATAGACTGGTCTGCGCCTGAATCTAGCAAGGCTTCAACTGGGATATTATTTACTGTGACCATCAGCAAGAACCCCTCCCCAACCTCCTTGGACTGGGTGGTGATTAGTGCTAGCCTAGTGCTACAATTCCTCCTGAGGTGTCCCTTTTGACCACAGGCAAAACACTTTCGCTCATTCATACCAGGGCTAAACAAAGGCCTAGATGACGATTCACCCATCTGTACTCCTCCCTTCATTCCTCGTTCCCTCAAGACTGTACTTTCTGGAACCTCTTTCCTCCTCTGACCTAAGGCCTGCGCCTCTAGGAACCGGTCAGCAAGGGCAACGGCGTCCTTAGTATTGTGACAGTCTTGGAGGATTAGGAAGGACTGTACTTCCCGGGGTAGTGCTTCTAAGAATTGTTCAAGTATAATATCATCTATTACTGTGTCTGTGCTCTTACCTTGTGGAGATAGCCATTTGTATGCCAAAGCTTTTATCCTATGGCATAAGGCCTGTGGTGTCTCGCCTGGGGTTAACCTGCACCCTCTTAAAAGTCGGCGATACACCACGGGTGTTAGGCCTAATCTGTCTCGTATTGCTTCAACGACAGCTCCATAATCGTTGGCTAGAGCACTGGGCATTTCCTTGTAGGCCGTGAGAGCCTCTCCCGTGAGGGATGGAGCCAATCGGATAACCCAGTGTTCTTTGGGCCATCTGCTCATGGTTGCTATGCGCTCAAACACTTCGAGGTGGTCATCAATATTAGCGTCCTTAGACCACTGGCCTAATGATAACATTCCCTGTCCAAGCATTCCAAGTCCTGTGGCAGTTCCTAGCGAACTGGTCACATTTTGTAGAGTCTCCGACGTCCGCTTCTGCTCTTTCATCCAGGATCCTAGCATGTCCAACACCGGCTGCTGCTGGGCTCGTATCATCGCCGCCATCTTCTCTTGGGTCCGCACCGATCTTGCCTCCTGCTCCTGGAATCTCTCCGCTACCCAATCCATCAAGGTTGTGGGATCCATTTCGATGTACCTGTAGGGAATAGAAAAAGAAACACCAAGTGCGGTACCACCACAAAAGCACCTTCCTTTGCTCCCAGTTTAGCTCTGCCAGATTACCACCCCCTTGTAGCAGTGTCCTAAGATGACCCTCTTAGCTACGGGTTACCTGCTACAAGTGGAGTATCTCGCTTGTCAGCAGTATGGTAGCCTTAATAACAGGAACTCTGGTCCATCTCAGCTGAAACTTGTAATCTGCAGCACTGGTAAGCTCTTCAGGTATCTTGGTGAAAAACTCCTTTTTTTTTTTTTTTTTTTCAGTGTCCACTCTTCAGAACTTTACTGGTATCTGTGGTTAATCACTTCTTCTGTGCAAGGCAGCAAATTTTTTTTATAATCCTAAACAACTACGCCAAAACTCCACCCCCCTCTATGTAACAACGCACCGCCTAGCCTGTGGCGTAAGCAGGCAAAGGGGATGTGAGCCACACAGTGAGGGTGAGTTTAAAAGAGTCCTTGTTAGTGCTGAAGCCTTCCTACTGTAGTTGTGGAGTGAGTGACGACAGCCAAGGTTGGGTTTCCAAAGTAAGTAATGCTTTATTCATGCATAAGGTATTTGCACAAAGTATAGCAAAGGACACCGTACAGGACTTACTCCCCCGCCACAGAAGTATAATGGTAACCTTCTGTACCAAATAAAAGTTCAAGTGTTTATATAGCTTCTCCTGATACTTCTCAGGGACACATAAAATATTTACAAACTTTCATCCTTCTTCCAGCTTCATTACTACAACAGGGCTTCAATCTTCTAGTACTGCTTTCTCAGTATCAACTGGTAATAAAGAATCTTTCTCCTGTTGTACTTCTTTCTAGTGTCAAACAGCTTCCCATAGAAATGGCAATCTCCACAACTCTGGCTTATTAATGACTGCCTTCTTGTGTAGGAGCAGTTTCTCTATATTGCCTTCTATTCACAGCTGTATCACATGAAGCTTTGATTCATTCCATTCACTAGAACGCTGCTGTCTCTCATGCAAGTTCTAGAACATTGGCTTAAGGCTTCTCAGCACTCAATCATCAATTAGGAATACTTATAGTTCTTCACTCTAACATGCAAATTCCACACTCCATTTCTGACTCACTGGAACTAGATAATGGAGCACCCAATTCCATTGCTTCCTCTTGGTTCTCAAAGGGTTCCCTTAGCTCTCTGCACGAATGCTGCCAATTATCCTCTTGCTGGCAAGCAGGTGTGTGCTCCTCTGAACTAGAGCTTAGGTCACGCTGTCTATACCATGGAAATGTTTGTAGCTTTCTAACAGGGACTTTTCTATAGTCCCTCCTCCTTCTATTAACTTTAGGTATATATTCAGGGTCTGGTTTACCCCTGCCTCTTTTAGCAAACAGTCTATTGTCAGTTCCTATAGACTGACTTCTCTCAAAGCTATTTACTTTATAAGGCTTAGAAGAGTTTGCTCTGACCTGGTTTTTGCAGCGTCTGCCTCTAGGGAACTCCCCTGACTCCAAGTCAGTATTCCAGGCTTCTGAATCCAGCTCTAGGTCACCTCCCAGGTTTTCTCTCTCATGGAGCTGAGGTCTGCCTGTGTCTCTTCCTGGACCACTTGCAGGAACTCTCCCTTCCCTGGTTCTCTCCTTAGTTCCTCTGGGCTCAGCCTTTCTGCTTGCACTGCTCTGTAACCAGTTCCTCTTCTCCAGGCCTTGCTCCTCGAGGGTTTGCTGCTCCAGTGCTTGCTCCTCGAGCCCCTTCTCCCCCCTACTAACTGCTGCTTCCTGGTTATGAGTGCAGAGTGGCCCAATCCGGTCTGACTCCTCCCACCTCCCTGATTGGCTATGTCTCTGGGTTAGCCTAGAGCTAGGGTGTGGTTCTTTCCCTGCTCTTCTCTGCAGAGAATGTTTGTGAGCAGGAAACTTAACCCCTTCCTGTCCTGCCTCTCCAAGCATCTGAGGTGACAGAAAGTGATTTAAACCCATTTTCTCCTGTTTCTGGGGCTCTGCCTTGTCACACAACACATTCGCTTCAGTTCCTATTGCTCACTCTGTTATTCTCCAAGAAAAATACGAGAATTTGGCCCTGATTCTTCAGAAGATTTGTTATGATGAGCATAAGTGGATGATTTGTGGAGACTTTAAAATTCTATCCATGCTATTAGGGCAGCAATCCGGTTTCACCAAATATCCCTGCTTCCTTTGCTTGTGGGATAGCCGGGCCCGCTACCTACACTGGGGGAAAAAAGACTGGCCAATTCGGGAGTATTTGAGACCCGGTGAGAAAAATGTTCTTCATGAGAGCTTGGTACCTCGTGATAAAATTCTATTACCACCTCTCCACATTAAGTTGGGTCTCATTAAGCAATTCATCAAGTCCCTTCCAAAAGATGGTGAGTGCTTTCGGTACCTTTGCTCAAAGTTCCCCCAACTTTCTGAAGCAAAGCTAAAGGAAGGAATGTTTGTTGGCCCAGATATAAGGAAACTCATTTCAGATGGAGCATTCGCTGAAACGATGTCTGAGAAGGAAAAAGAAGTCTGGGATTCCTTCAAGGATGTTGTTCTCAAATTCTTGGGGAACAGGCGGGATGAGAACTATAAGGATATTGTTGCCAGGATGCTCAATGCCTTCAAAGAACAAGGCTGTAACATGAGCCTGAAAGTCCATTTCTTGCACTCCCATGTGAACTACTTTCCCGAAAACTTGGGGGCGTACAGTGAAGAACAAGGTGAAAGGTTTCACCAGGACATCAAGGACGCAGAGAGAAGGTAACAAGGAAGATGGAACACCACTATGATGGCTGATTTCTGCTGGTTGCTGCTGCGGGAAACCCCAGATGAAAAATACGCCAAGCAGCGCACCAAGAGAAGCATTCGGGGGAAGAAGAAACGGGCCCACCAGGAGATTGATTGACCCAAGAATGACTTTAAAATCTAAACTGTGTTGACAAATATCGTGTTTTTACTAAACTTTGAAATAAAAATTTGCTAGTTATTACCACAGTGTCGGATCTCATTTATTAGAATTTTATTTTCACACCATCGGGTGTTTGTCTTCATGTATTGCAGTTTGCGTTTTCTATTCTTACATACATACCTGTACAACATTTTTTGCACATTTCTTTGCTTTGCGTCTAACCTCGCTCTTATATGCTCAATGTTTGTACACATGTATGTGGCTGTTTTAAGTGCAGACAATTTTGCTACATCACAGTGTGTTTTGTTGACATTACTCTATTCTTATGTGCTGCCTTGTTACAATTTTCTTTATTCTTATTTGAATAACTACTAAACAATTAGTATAAAGAATTCATCCAAGAAACTTTTATCTCGATCGCACTCAATCTGAAACGTTCACCTCAAACTGCTAACCCAATGTAGCAAAAAAATCTGTACGTGATGGAGCAAATTGGTTACCAGATTTGGATTCAGCGCACCAAAAAACGTAAAAATCAATCGAAACATTAGAGGCAGTTTAAAAAAATTTTTTTAGTGTACCTGTGTAATTGGATATGGGGGGGGGGCTAAGACTGGAAATGGGCTGATGGGGAAGTTTAGGACTGGTAATGGGTTATGGGGGGGGCTAAGACTGGAAGTGGGCTGATGGGGGAGGGATAGGACTAGAAATGGGCCATGGGGGGGTGCTAAGACTGGAAGTGGGCTGATGGGGAGGTTTAGGACTGGTAATGGGTTATGGGGGGGCTAAGACTGGAAATGGGCTGATGGGGGAAGGACTGGTAATGGGCTATGGGAGGGGTTAGGACTGGTAATGGGCTGATGGGGGATTAGGACTGGTAATGGGCTATGGGGGCTAAGACTGGAAATAGGCTGATGGGGGGGCTAAGACTGGAAATAGGGTGATGGGGGGTTAGGACGTAATGGACTGATGGGGGGGTTAGGACTAGTAATGGGCTATGGGGAGGCTAGGACTGGAAATGGGCTGATGGGGGGTTAGGACTGGTAATGGGCTGGGGGGGCTAAGACTGTTAATGGGCTGGGGGGGTTGCTAGGACTGGAAATGGGCTGAGTGGAAGGAGGGCTTGAACTGCAAATAGCTGATGGGGACGGGGGCTTGGAATGGAAATGGGTTGTGAGGGGGAGGGAGCTAGGACTGGAAATTGGAATTGGAAGTTGGGGGGGTGCTAAGATTGGAAATGGGCTGTGGTGGGGTTTGGATTGAAATGGACTCATGAAGGGGCTAGAACTGGAAGTATGCTCATGGGGGCTTGGATTGGAAATGGGCTGAGTGGAGGGGAGCTAGGATTTGACATGGGCTGATGGGCTCATGGGGGGCTGGGATTGGAAATGAGCTGATGGAGGGACTCGGATGGGACTGGAAATAGATGGGGGAGCTAGGACTGGAAATAGGCTGATGGTGGGTCTAGGATAGAACTGGAAATGGGCTTATGGGGGCTAGGACTGGAAATGAGCTGATGCGGGGACTAGAAGGGAGCGGATGCTGGGTGGGACTGGAACTAGAATGGAGCTGATGTTGGGGGAGGATTAGAATGGGATGGAGCTGGGAGAGTGAAATAGGGAGGGAAAAAATATTTTGTGTGGGAGGGAAGACAAATCGATAATTGGCCGGATATTGGGAGAGTAAGTGGGGATTGAGAATGGAGGGGTAAAATTTGAGTAGATGAAATAGGAATGAGGAAAGAGTAAAAGGAGAAAGATTAGTATGTTAAAGCAGATGTAGAGAGAGAATGGAAAAAAACTAGAAGAGAGAAGAAAAGACAAATGGACAGCAGACGATGGAGAGTTAGCGGAAGACACAAAGAAACCAGAAGAAAGTGACTGGAGCAATTGCAGCTGAAAAAAAATGCACAAAAGGTAGAAAAATATCTCTTTATTTTGAATTTAAAATGGGCCTGCACCTTAATGTAAAGAAGACAAAGATCATGACAACTGGCATAATCAACAGGTTCATCGTTGAAGGAGAAGAAATTGAAATTGTGAACAACTTTAACCTACTTGGATCAACTATCAATAAAGAAGCAACAAGCAGTCAAGAAATCAGACGACGCATTGCTCTTGGCAGAATGGCTATGAAAGACCTAGATAAGATTCTCAAGAGCAGAGATGTCTCTCTCCATACAAAGATTCGACTTGTTCAAGCCATGGTATTTTCAATAACATCATATGGATGTGAAAACTGGACAGTGAAAAAGATAGACAGGAAGAATATTGATGCCTTTGAATTATGGTGCTGGCGGCGAATACTGTGTATACCATGGACTGCCCGAAGAACACCAGTCGGTACTAGAGAAGATCAAACCTAAGCTTTCTTTAGAAGCTCAGATGACAAGACTTCGACTTTCATACTTTGGACACATCATGCGAAGAGAGAGATCATTAGAGAAAGACATTATGCTTGGCAAGATAGAAGGTCAACGCAAAAGAGGAAGGCCAGCAATGAGATAGATCAATACAATAACAGCAGCTACGGGTACCAGTCTGTCAACAATGAGCCACCTGACTGGAGACCGAACACAATTTAGGATAGCTATCCAGAGGGTCGGCATGAGTCGACTCCGACTCGACGGCACTTAACAACAACAACATTTTGAATTTATTAATTGGAATATGTCAGCTCTGGGAAATGTGCATCATTAACGTCTGCGCTTTGTTTAGTACAAGAGCAAATTAATGTATAGTTTTATTTCTACAGTGTTGTACATTCCAAGTTTGGCTTTTGGGATTCCCAGTTTAATTATTGTCTTCCTGTTTCTAAATTGTGATTCCTTGTTTGGTGATGGTCTATGTTCTGCATGTGTAACTGAGCTGAGGTATTCTGTTTATGTAATTCCTATTTGACATTGCCACTTGTTCTTTATCCCCGGTAGGTCATGTATTGTTGTTCTCTGAAATGTATTGGTTTAATATTTGCAGCGTTTCCTTTTGATAGTTAGGGTATGGTGCTTTATGAGTCCTGGTAGTGCTGTTAGGATATGGCGGGTTTGCTATGGGTTCTAAATGGGCAGTGTTTGTAGTAGTTCCTAATGTGTCTGGCAGTTGGCACTGGATTATAGTAATGTAGAAGTCTTTTAGTCTTTCTTTATTCATACACTCATTAAGAGGCATGTTTACTAAAAGTTAGTGTATGGTAACATTATGCAAATAGTTATGCAAATGAGGCCCCTTATGCAAATGAGGCCCCGCACCGAGTCTCCGCACATGGCCCCGCACCCCCTTGGGCCGCCCCTGGCAGTAGCAGATGCACCATGACCTGGGCATGCGGTTTCGTCTGCATTACCAAAATGCCTTGTAAGAGGAGGGGAGAGTTTTGGTGGTGGTTTCCGCATCCATGCCGAAGCTGTTAGTGCAGTCGACTCTCCAATTTTTGGCCATGGTTTCCCCATCGCAATTGACTCTGGCTCAGTCCTCCATTGTGACGTTGGACGCCAGCCTTAGTGGGGCTTCGTTGAGCCCCAAGGAATGGACAGCCCCTCCACTGCCAGGTCTGGAGATTTCTGCAGGTGTGACTGACACCCCCGGAGGGAGTAATCTCAGTTGGTGTGTGAATGCAGAGCAGCCTTCAAAGCCTGTGGCATCTGGTAAGATGCCGGCTGTTTCTTCGACCCAGGAAGATGAGGCAGCAGTGGTTGGAAGACCAGCTGTTATAACACTGGATGTGCTGTGGGATGCCATTAAGTCGGTGGACTCTTCTCTAGCAAACTATGCTGGTGGTTTTAAAATTCAGTTGGATCAAGTGATTGGGAGGACTGTATCCTGTGAAACTGTGGTGGCAGATCATGCTACTAGACTGGAAGCCCTGGAGAAGCCCTACAGGCAGTATAGAAAAATCGTTAAATAAATAAATAAATAAAAGACAAAGAATTTTTGAGCACGAAAGTCCTTTTTTTGAAGAATCATGTTCAGAGAAACAATTTAAGATATTTGAACTTTCCTAAATCCCCACTTATATCATCTGTGACTATGCTGCATAAATATCTGAGTGAGGTGTTGAAGGTCACAGGGCCCGATATTTGTCTTTGAGCCCTCCAGCTTGGGGCTTTGAAGGAGACCCTGGGTTGTCTCAGTCTCCTTTGGGAGGTAATTTGACCGCTTTTTCGGTATCCTCCTTAGAGGTGGTAAGAGAAAGAACTATCTTGGTTGCTTGCTTTGCCTTTGAGTCGGACAGAAATGCAGTTCTATGCTTATTTTTCCACAATATGTCTGTTCAATTTCTTGGTTCTAAGATATATATTTTTCCTGATATTTCACGTGATATTCAGAAAAAGCGCAGAGAGTTCCTGGCTCCAAAAACTTGGGTTAGGGGCTCTGGGGCTACTATGAAAGATTTTTTTTCCTTGTAAATGTATGATTTCATATTTGTTTAAACAATATATGTTTTTTGAGCCTGATCAGTTGCTTTGGTTTCTAGAGGGTAGAGAGGATTCTATGCAAGTGGTGGAACCTGCGGGTGAAGGCATAGGTTAAGACCGGCTGAGTATAGTTGATGATGGGGGGGGAGGCAACTGCTTGTATTGTGCTTTTCCATGGTTAATTCCTTTTTTATTACCTGTGTCTTGCATCCTTTTTTTTTCTTAGGGACTATAAATGATTTGTATGTATTACATGATGTTGGTAAATTCCTGAAAATTGTTTTGTTTCTTTTTTCTTGTTCATGTATTGGATGTATATGAAAATTGCATAAATAAAAAAAAAGAGTATTCCTCATTACAAAACTATCTTCAGAATTTGCAAGTGCAGTTCTTAAGAGTCATGTGAAAATAAGTCATTTAATCCCAATTTAATCAGACATTTAACTTTGAAAAATTCCTGTTTAATTATCCGAGGCCTAATTGAAAACAAAAGATCAAATGTGTTCCCCTCATGGTACAGCACTGATCTGCTAATAGGTTTTATTTATTTATTTAACCGGTTTTTTTAATACCGCTTTATCATTTCAGACAAAATGGTTTACATTTACATTGTAACTTAAACCTGGTAATGTACATTGACAACTTGGATTCTTCTGCGGCAATGGAGGGTTAAGTGACTTGTCCAAGGCCACAAGGGGTGCTGGTGGGAACTGAACCCTCTACCCAGACAGCTAAGTACTAGATTGTGCTTAGGTGTTGTAAGAATAGCCTCTGAAGCATGTCCCAAAAGTTATTGCCTGCACTTGTTGCCACTTGATACCACACAAAGTTAGTTGAGCAAAATGTAACACGCATGTGACCTCTAACTGCAAATATGAATTTGGTATAAAGCATCCACAATTTTATAACTTTAGCTGCTTTATCATTTTAATTTCTTCATTTAAACAATGTGAGGGAAAGTAAATATCACCCTCTCCCTGCTCCACGTTCCTTTCTACCATGTGCGCCTACTTTGTATGGCATTTAGAAGTAGCAGTACACCATTCAAAAGAAGAACATTTGCTGGTCAAAAATAAAGAGTAACCCTCAGAAACAAATATACTTATAAGAAAGCGAGCGGCTTTTGTTAGGAAATGACTCGTGAAAACTGAGTAATATATTTCAGTAAATATCTCAGCGTTACTAGCGTAAATTTGCATAGGATAAGGACCAAAGGGTTTAGGGTCAGGATGATGATGAAAGGGAAATCATTTTCCCACAACAAATGACTGTGACCTCTCTCTGATGTTACATCTGTGTTTTGCCCATATGTATGTAGAAGACTAAATTAGACTTCCCCTAGTGAGCAGAGTGACCACAGTGACTTAGCAGGAAATGCATTCTAACCAGAAACGAGTCTTTCCTTATTAAGCTGGCTTGTTAACAACAATAGTGATGACAGTCATGATTTATATTGATATTTATTGGATGTCTGAAATCAGAGAACTGCACAAAAATTATTAAAAGATTTATGTATAAAAGCATAGCAATGTGTTTAAGAGTAACAGAGGATGATGAAAAGCAGTAAATCATTGTAAAGGTTCTTCGTATCAGAGAAATGTCTACTTGGGTAGGCTGTTAGCACTGGGGGGAGCAGCCATAAGGTCCGTGCATGGTACTATGGGGAAAATGATTCCAGCAGAATGGTGCTGGCCAGGAAAAGTTCTGGTAGCAGGGAAGTATCTGACCAAGGTTACAAGAAGGGGGGAGGGGTGAAGCAAGTTAAAGGTTGCAAGCTTTGGCATTAAAAATTGGGAAAGATAACCAGGAAAATAATCTGATATTTACAGTAGCTGCAAATCAATATACTTTAACTAAAAGTAGAGGCAAATGGGAGCAATGAGCTCAGCAAAAGAAAAAAAAACAGAGGGCTGCAAACTTGCACTAAAAATAAAGCATGCTCTGAAATGTTGCATAAATGCTGAAGCAACAATGTTTCCCCATGCCAAAGACAGCTAGAGTGCTTACCGCGACTCTGCAAAGTGGCAGGCTGCCCAGCTGAAATCAATGAGAAGACCTGTTTGACTCCAGTCACAAAACTTACCGCACCCCACCATTTTTTCTGCACTTAACAGGCCAGAGCCAGAAGATATTGTTTTATGTTTTAGGGATGTGTCAAAAGAAGAAAAGGAGAAAGAAATAATATTTATTCAATCAAGAAAAAATATTTCTGTTCCTGTTTCCTTCCCATTCAGAAAACTGTCCATTTCAACTACTACATTCTCCAGAACGATATGTGAATAAAATGCTCTGTAATAAGAATCCATATTGATGCCTGCCCTGCAGCAGGAAAATTTCAGTTCAATTTGGTTTTGGATCAGTTTCCTCTTTCATTTGGTGCATTTATTTTCAGATCACAGATTCATTCATTTGTTTCCCATGTAGTCAATCAGGAAAGGTTAGATATGATTGGTATCTCAGAGACATGGGGGAAGGAGGACAACAATGAGACACTGTGATACCTGGGTACAAACTATATGCAATGATAGAGCAGATCAAATTGGTGGAGGGGTTGCGCTCTATGTTAGGGAGGGCATTTGAGTCACATAGGATTAAAGTTTTGCAGGCAACAATACACACTGTAGAATCTCTATGGATAGAAATTCTAGGGAGATAAAGTTTCTAGATTAAATAAATAACTGCTTCTTGGAGCAGCTGGTTCATGAACCGATAAGAGGGGAAGCTATTTTGGACCTAATCCTTAGTGGCATGCAGGATCTGGTGCAAGAGATAAGAGTGGCCACTTGGCAATAGTGATCATAGCATGATCGCATTTGATTTAATAAATGAAAGAAAGACGGCAAGGAAATCCACAGTACTCCCATTTAACTTTCAAAAGGGAGACTATGATAAAATGAGGAAAATAGTTAACAAAAGACTAAAAGGAGCAGCTGCAAAGGCTAAAGATTTGCATAAAGCGTGGGCATTGTTTAAAAATACCATCTTGGAAGCCCAGAACAGATGTATTCTACGCTTTAAGAAATGTGGAAGGAAGGCCAAAAAACTGCCAGCATGGTTGAAAGGCGAGGTCAGAGAGGCTGTTGTGGTCAAAAAAGCATCTTACAGGAAATGGAAAAAGGAGCCAAATGACAAAAACTAGAAACAATATAAGCATTGCCAAGTTAGATGCAAGGCATTGATAAGGTAGGCAAAGAGAGAATTTGAAAAAAAGCTGGCCATGGAAACAAAAATGCATAGTAAAAACATTTTCAAGTACATTCATAGTATAAAACCTGCGAGACAGTCAGTTGGACCATTGGATGATAGAGGGGTAAAAGGGGCACTAAGTGAAGACAAGGCCATAGCGGAGAGACTGAATGAATACTTTGCTTCAGTCTTTACTGAAGAAGGTGTAGGAAATTTACCCATGCCTGAAATGGTATATAAAGGTGATGTATCAGAAGAATTGAAAGAAATATTGATAAACCGGGAAGATGTATTACAACTATTTGATAAACTGAAGAGTACCAAATCACCTGGACCGGATGGTATACATCCAAGGGTATTGAGAGAACTGAAATATGAGATTGCAGATCTACTATTAGTAATCTGTGAACTATCATTAAAATCATCTGTAATACCTGAAGAGTGGAGAATGGCCAATGTAACGCCAATATTTAAAAAGGGTTCCAGGTATGATCCGGGAAACTACAGACCTGTGAGTTTGACATCAGTACCAGGCAAAATAGTAGAAACCATTATAAAGCATAAAATTACTGATCATGTATATAGTCATGATTTAATGGGAGAAAGCCAACATGGATTTAGCCAAAGAAAGTCTTGCTTACTAATCTGTTATATTTTTTTGAAGATGTGAATAAACAGGTAGACAAAGGTAAACCGGTTGATATAGTGTATCTGGATTTTCTGAAAGCCTTTGACAAGGCACCTCATAGACTCTTGGCAAAATTAAAAAGTCATGAGATTGGAGGCAGTGTAGTTAAAAGATAGAAGGCAGAGAGTAGGGCTAAATGGCCAGTTTTCTCAATGGAGACCACAGGGATCTGTGCTGGGCCTTCTGCTTTAACATATTCATAAATGACCTGGAAATGGGAATAACGAGTTGGGTGATCAAGTTTGCAGATGAAACAAAATTATTCAAAGTTGTTAAAATACCGGAGGATTGTGAAAAATTGCAAGAGGACCTTGATAAATTGGAAGACTGGGCATCCAAATAGCAGAAGAAATTTAATGTGGACAAGTGAAAAGTTATGCACCTAGGAAAGCATAACCCAAACTTTGGTTACACATGCAAGGTACCACGTTAGAAACCACTACTCAGGAAAAAACTTTAGGCGTCATTGTGGATAATATGTTGAAGCCCTCTGCCCAGTGTGCAGCACGGCCAAGAAAGCTAATAGAATGCTAGGAATAATAAGGAAAGGAATGGAAAACGAAACCAAGGATATTATAATGCCTCTGTATCATTCCATGGATTGAACGCACCTTGAATACTGTGTGCAATTCTGGTCGCCATATCTTAAAAATGATATAGCTGAATTAGAACAGGTACAGAGAAGAGACACCAAAATGGTAAAGGGGATGGAAGGATACCCCTATGAGGAAAGGCTTAAAAGGTTAGGGCTTTTCAACTTGGAAAAGAGAAGGCCGAGGGGAGATATGAAAGAAGTCTATATATTAATGAATGAAGTGGAATGGTTAACATAGTTTGGTTGTTTACACCACCAAAAAGCCGAAGGACTAGAGGACATGCAATGAAGCAACAATGTAACCCATTTAAGACTAATAAGGTAAAATATTTTTTCACTCAATGCGTAATCAAACTCTGCAATTTGTTACTGGAGGATGTAGTAAAAGCTGTTGGTGTAGCTGGGTTTAAAAAAGGTTTGGACAAGTTCCTGGAGGAAAGGTCCATAAACCCTTATTAAAGAGGATCCGGGAAATCCACTGCTTACCCCAGGACAAGCATTGTGGAAGCTACGGACTTTGGGTACCTGCCAGGTACTTGTGACCTGGATTGGCCACTGTTGGATGCAGGATACTGGGCTTGATGGACCTTGGTCTGATCCAATATGGCATTTCTTATGTTCTTATGTTCATATGTTCTTATGAAAGCAATGTATACTATTTTGGGCTTGAGCACTGGAGTTTTCCATCCAAGTTTTATGAAACATGAGGGCAAACAACAGCAGCAGATTCACTGCCCCACATGTAAGCAAGAGTGGCATGAATACCCCATGACACCAGAAAGTTTTAAAGAACACCAACACTGGCATGAACGGTCTAAGCCATCGTGAGATCTATTGGTATGAACACCCAAAGTGCCAAAAGAGGGTGAAAAAGCACAACAGTAGAATGAACACCCCAAGGCACCAAAAAAGGGGCAAAAGGTATCACAACAGTGTCAGGGAGAACCTAAAGCACTCAGGGGCAAAATATAGCAGGAAAACCACCAAGCTTCTCTAAGAGCGGCAAAGCAGCATTAACTGTGGTTTATGGTTTATTCATTACTTGCTGTACTGCCTTTCATAGACAGCAAAGCAGTTCACAATGTCTAAAATAAAAGTTAAAAAGGAAATGCATCAGTTGAGTCAGCAGAGAGTAGACAAAGAGCAGGGAGATTCTTGATGAGCTACCATTATCTGGAAAGCCCCGTTACCTACTTCCGAAAACCTCTACAACTAATACTTATCATTTGTATAGTGGTACAAGGCATATGAAGTGCTGTACACGTTCATGTAAGAGACAGTCCCTGCTCCATAGAGCTTACAGTCTAATCAAGACAGACAACACAAATGGGGACTAGGGTAAATCAAGGGGAATGGTAAAAATGTACAGACCTGTAGGTGGTGAAGCAGAGAAGAAGGGCATCAGGATGCAAAAGCAGTCTCAAAGAGGTGGCTTCTTAGCCTGGATTAAAAAAGAGGAGCCATTATTCAAAAGCATTTTTCCAGTTCGCAGCACCAGCCTACTGGATAAGCACCTGCCAGCGAGATATTCAGCAGCACTCTCCAGAAAAGACACTGAATATCGTCCCTGACAGCCGTGGCAAAGCTCGGGTGGAGCCAGCATGACATTCAGCTGCATTTCCAGATAAGTTAAGCTTCTTCAAAAAGATGCATTTTAAGGCCTGTCTTGGACTTACTGTAGGACGGCTCAAGGCAGAGCTGAAGGCTATTCCATAAAATACAGTAGGTGCTTTGAAAAAAAAGGCAGACTTCCTGGTGATCTCGTATTTAGCCTGGGAGGGGGTGGAAAGTGTAGATAGTTACTTTGAATGGAATGGGCAGGGGCATGTAAAGTAATATGGAAAGAGACGTATTCAGGGATGCTCATATGTAACATCTAATACGTTAAAGCCAGGGTCTTAAAAAAGATCCTGAATGAAACAGGGAGCCAATGATTTTGTATAAGAAGGAAAGTGACATAGTGGTATTTTTGCACATGTGAGAGGATCCTAATGGCTGCATTTTATACTGATTGTGAGCGTAAGCATGAAGGCCATTATTGATGGCATTATAATAATGGAGTCATGAGATTGCAAGACCTACTATGATAGTATCTAGGGAAGAATTCAAGGCCTAGCATTTATGAAGGGCAAAAGATGATCTTTTGACCACTGAACTAATTTGATTTGTAAAGGTGAGTTCAGTATCTATTATCACCCCCTGAAAGACTGTGTTAGTATGATAGGAGAAGATCCAAGGAGTGGTGCAATAGTCAGAACAGTGGAGCTTCCTGTAAGCCAGGTGACCGTGCTTCCATTCATGTTCAGTTTACGGTGGTTTGTATACAGCCACTAATCACTTTGGATAGACACAGATTAACAGGGGTTAAGTCTGGGAAATGAGGGTCTGTGTAGGTAACAAGAAGGAGATTATCTGCATAGATGTACACATTGATGCCAGTTTCTTAGATTATTGCCACCAAGGGGCAAAGAAAAATATTGAAGAATATAGGGACCAAGACCCAAAGGCACCAGCAGAGGGACAAAGCAATGCCAACAGTATGAGCAATATAAAAGGCATCAAGGCACTGAGTACAAAGCAAAGCATCTAGAAGAGGGGCATCTACAACCCTGGACACCGAGTGCAGAAACGTTGCACAAAGATCATCAAAGATCTCCAAGTCACTGATACTAAATAATCACACTTCATCATCAGGAGCCTCACAATCACTCTTGGACATGGTATACTAAGAAGAGGACATCACGTGCAGAACCAGAATGAAAAAAGAGACATCAACAAAGCAAGGTGCTGAATGAAGAGAGTGGCAGAACAGCAGGGATAGGCTGGGGTGGCAGCAGAAAGAGTGGCATGAATGGCCCATGCCACCAGAAGAGGGGCAAAGCAGAACAACAATGGCATCAACACTCCAGACACTGTGAAAGGAGCAAAGCAACACCAAGAGTAGCCTGAAGTGACATGAGGACACTTTCTGTAACAGCTGGTCGGAGAACTTCTGCAGACACTGCACTGGCTTTTGCTGATATCATCCTCCACTGACTGCCTTATTTCTGCCCCTCCAAAATACTAATGGTGGAGATGGAAGCAGGAGATACAAGCAGCTTTTGCACCTTCGTTTCCACTCCGTAAAGAAACTCTTTATTTTAGTGGCCAGGCTCCCAGTTCCTATTACCTTCGTTCTTTCACCCCCCACAGTTACCGATTGTGCTCAGCCAGGTATGTCTTGAGGAAGACTAGTCTTCCATCTAGTGCCTCGACCTCTGCCACATTTGCATCTGGATGCTAGTGACATGGTAAAATGTATTTATTAAAATCCATCAGATCCCTAGTGGGTAGGCACCTTTGATGCTGCAAATGTTTGTGCACTGGAGGGTGGGCATGCATAGTCACATTTCTCACCGAGCAAGCGAGCCACAAGTACACAAAGTGGAATACACAAAGAAATGCATTTCATGTGCATATGCCTGTATACAAACACAAAAACCAATCTCTCAGTTCAAAGGGAGTGTTCACCACTCAACTCATGTAAAAATGTTTTCTAACAGAACCATCAAAATGTATAATTATTGGCCATACAATACAGCCTGAGGCCATATGAGGTAACCAACTCATTCAAATCATGAGTTGGTTCCCTCATATTTATTTATTTACATTCTCTTATATACTGTGCCATTCTGCATCAGTGTGGTTTACATTGAACAAACTGAAATTACATTGAACAGGGCATTATAACTTGGAGATAACTATTTTACAGGGAACATGGGCTATGGAGGGTTAAGTGGCTTGCCCAAGACCACAAGGAGCACCTGTGGGACTAGAAACCCCAGTCCTTCCGGCCCAAGGTTGCTGTCCTCTAGTGGGATTTGAACCCCTGACCTTCTGGCCTGAAGTACCTTGCCCCAACCACTAGGCCACTCAACTCCCCTCCATATGGCTTCAGACTGTATTGTATGGCCAATAATTGTACATTTTGATGGTACTTTTAAAGTGGTTGAGTGGTGAGAGTTGTTTTTGTATGTTATGCCTCTTTTTTTTTTTTTTAGTGCCATCAAGTCAGTGTTGACTCATAGCGACCCAGCTACCTCTGGGTTTTCTTGGCAATGTATCAACGGAAGTAGATTGCCAGCCTTTTCTTCCAAGGCAATGGAGGGTAAAGTGAGGGTGAGAGTCGTTTTTGTATGTTATGCCTCTACACAGCATAAAATGCTACTTATAAAATTACCCCCTGAATACAAGTCCACATGATTACAAGAACTAGCATGCTTGTATGCAACTTTGGAAAAAGCATGCTCGAGGGCAGAATTTGGGTGTAGCATGGGTAGATCATGATTTATGTAGGTATTTTATAAACTATGCATTTGTACATTTACACTGACTCTCACGGTGCTGTAAATGTACACAGTTCCTTTTCAGGCATAATTTCTGCAGGGTTTGTGCTAGTGTTTTCTAAAGACACACCTGGGTGTTTATAATGTGCATTGTCCATGCCACATACTAAGTACACTGCGCTATCAGCCTGGGGCCCCACGCTAATTGGTTAGCATGTGATTGGGCAGAGACTGAGGGGATTAGGAGTGTTGATGGCATGCCGTGTTTCGGGTGGACATTTTCAGCACAAGCTAACTGCGCCTGTGGCCATTAGCATGAGTGCACTTGAGACCAACTCAATGTATGGCACTAAGTGCAGTCGCATGCCTATCACTACCTCTTAATTAATCCCCTCCCTTTCCTCTGCACGTAAGACTACCTGTCCTTTAGATCCTATTCCCACCAGTTGGCTCTTGGAGCCCTCACTAGCACTAATTCCCCACATCTGTACATTGATTCATTCCAGTCTATCGCGTGGAACTTTTCCCTCCCCTTGGAAGCATGCTCTGGTACATCCCATCCTCAAAAAACCTCTCCTTGATCCCTTGGTCCCGGCCCATTACCGCCCAATTTCCAACCTCCCCTCTCTTTCAAAAATCTTGGAAAAATTTGTTTTTGATCAGCTCTCACAACATCTTCACTCTGTTAACTACCTTCATCCCCGGCAATCTGGCTTCCGCCAGGGACACAGCGTGGAAACGACTCTGCCCTTCTCAATGAACTCCACACTTCACATGATCGGGGTGATATCTCGGTGATGGTCTCTCTTGATCTTTCTTCTACTTTTGATCTTGTTGATCACTCCCTTCTCCTCTCTCGGCTGTGGGACACAGGCCTCCGTGGTACTGTTCTTCACTGGTTTCATTCCTATCTTTTTTCTCGTTCTTTCTCTATAGCATCTGCTGTAGACTCACACCCTCCTTCAACTGCTTTTCCCCTTCCCTGTGGTGTTCCGCAAGGCTCTGTTCTGGCCCCTCTACTGTTCAACCTTTTCCTCACACCAAATGGCCCTTTGTACCCAGCAGACTGGCTTGTCTGCTTTTTATTATGCTGATGACATAATTATCATCCACCACACTAATCCGCTCTATCCTGATCTCACACCTTTGAACTCTTGCCTTACTCTAGTTTCCAATTGGCTATCCTCAAACTGTCTTCATCTTAATGTCACTAAAACTTCGGCCATCTGGTTCACATTTGGAAGTCCTTGCCCTTCTCTTGCTCCAATTCTTAATCAATCTGCAATTCCTATTGCCTCCTCCTTTAAATACCTTGGTGTTCTTCTTGATTCAAACCTCACTTTCAAAGAACATATATCGCACCTGGCTAAGACTTCTTATTTTTTTCTTTGACAAATCTGCCCTTTTCTATCCCCCTCAGCCCTGACCACCCTCACATTGGCTACAGTTTTATCACGACTAGATTATTGCAACTCCATCTTTGCTGGTATCACAAAAGTTCAACTTCATAGACTACAACTCATACAAAACACTGCAGCTAGAATCATCTGTCACTCCTCCCGCTTTGATCACATTACCCCCCTATTGCTTCACCTCCACTGGCTTCCAGTCGATCATCGCATCAAATTTAAGATATTAAACTTAGTTCACCGCACTCTGTACACGCATACACCTCAATATCTTACTGACCTTCTCCACTTCACCACTCCCACACGTAGTCTCCGCTCTCTCCACATCAACCGGCTCCATCTTCCTTCACCGTCTCGTGCACGTTTACAATCTACCTGCCACTCTGCCTTTTTCTTCTATGGTTCAGCCCTCTGGAATTCTTTACCCACCCCGCTTCGTCTGGAAGAGAACTATATTACCTTTTGGTCTTTACTTAAAATTTATCGCTTTGCCTCTGCATACAACCTCCCAGCCACACCCAATTGACCTGGTTTATTCATGTTTACTTGTGTCTTCCTTTTTGTCTTTGTCTCCCCTATGCACCCTTTTTAACCCATCTCTTTCTATTTTCTCTTCCCTCTTTCCTGTCCCAATTATGTATTTCCTTTCTTGCTATAGGGCTTGTGCCAATCCCGGTTAGTTTGTACTATGTGAACTGCCCTGGTGTAATGAAGTGCGGTATATCAAGTTGAATAAACATAACAATAAACATGCTGGTTAGCGCAGTGCTCTGCATTAGCAATGCACCAAGAACATGCCCCCAAAAATTAGTGTGAGCCTCTGCCATAATTTTGTGCCACAAATGTGTGCCACTACTGTGGACTTTAGTAAATATGCCCCTTAGGTCCCTATGTGTCTTTGTAAAATGGGCTACAAATAGGTGACTTTTCATAAAATTATCCTCCAAGGAAATTATTCCAGAACATGAATAAGCACTTTGGATATGCGGCATAGATGTTTTTCTAGCAAAAATATCTACGACCATATTCTGAAACCCACGTGGCCCTTCCCGTACACGGCACTAGCATAGGGATCTCAGAAAATGGGTGGGAGGGGCAGAACCAGGGGTGGTCAGCAGCAGAGACATACAATGCGTATTCAGGAAAGGCTCATGCACATTCTGCGTATTTCCCGTGGACATCCACATATACCTGTGGAATAAGGCCAGGCCTCAGAAACATTCCTGCTCAGTCCTGCAATGTACCCCATATTGATGAATTGCTGTGACAAAGATGTTTTGAACGGTGTGTCTGCAGTCTGGAAGACTACAGAATGCAGATGTAAAAAACAGAATGCAGAGGGGAAGGAAAGTTGTATGGTAAAGACACAATAATAAACACACCTACAGACATATTCATACAGCGAAGTAGGACTGTATGAAGACAACGGAGGTATGAAGATTGGTGGAAGACTCATCAACAACCTTCGCTATGCTGATGATGCCACATTACTGGCTGAAACTGAAGATGATCTGAAACATTTGCTTCTCACAATCAAAGAACATAGTCTCAAAATGGGCCTGCACCTTAATGTAAAGAAGACAAAGATCATGACAACTAGCATAATCAACAGGTTCATCGTTGAAGGAGAAGAAATTGAAATCGTGAACCACTTTAACCTACTTGGATCAACTATCAATAAAGAAGCAACAAGCAGTCAAGAAATCAGACGAAGCATTGCTCTTGGCAGAATGGGTATGAAAGACCTAGATAAGATTCTCAAGAGCAGAGATGTCTCTCTCCATACAAAGATTCGACTTGTTCAAGCCATGGTATTTTCAATAACATCATATGGATGTGAAAGCTGGACAGTGAAAAAGACAGATAGGAAGAAAATTGATGCCTTTGAATTATGGTGCTGGCGGCGAATACTGTGTATACCATGGACTGCCCGAAGAATAAACCAGTCGGTACTAGAGGAGATCAAACCTAAGCTTTCTTTAGAAGCTCAGATGATAAGACCGACTTTCATACTTCAGACACATCATGCGAAGAGAGAGATCATTAGAGAAAGATATCATGCTTGGCAAGATAGAAGGTCAACGCAAAAGAGGAAGGCCAGCAATGAGATGGATCACTACAATAACAGCAGCTACGGGTACCAATCTGTCAACAATGAGCCACCTGACTGAAGACAGAACACAATTTAGGATAGCTATCCAGAGGGTCGCCATGAGTCGACTCCGACTCGACGGCACTTAACAACAACAACACAGACATATTCAGAGGTGCAATGATGATTATTCTGGCTATACTGACAATTGCTGCATGAGCTAGAAGAGATAATCTAGGGCACCCTAACAAGTCCTGTCTTCCAAGAAGTGGGAATGTTGATGTAGGAATTTTATATGGGTCAGTATCAGATGGATTCATGGGTGAGTGAGAAACACAGATCAGATTAGTAGTCCTGGACTCCATGCCATTTTGTTATACCAGCTGTTTTCTAGAGATGCAGGGCATCTATACTGCAGATTTATGTTTAGTATGACTGCAAGTAAAAGGGCGTGTGCATGTGTGTGGTTAGAAAGATGCATGGGGGGACCTGACGTACTCAACAGCAATTTTGGGGGGACATCAATGCCTGGCCAGTTCCTGGTCTATAGGGATGACCACAGCATGACCAGGTGCCAGTGTGATCAGCCAGGATACATCAGAAAGGGATCACTATGGCTAAATATCAAAGCATGTCCCTATCAACGATAAGGGAGCCTCAGAATGAGTGCATGCAACAGGGCACATAACACCATCAAGGTCTCACAAATGTGCACATTTGTATAGGCAAATGCTGGTGCTCTTGGGCATCTAGTAGTGCCCATTTACACTGGTGCATGCACTCAATCTGAGGGTCCCTAATTATTATCAGGGATCTGCTCTAACATTTAGCTGTAGAGGACCTTTTCTGATTTCTTCTGGTCCATTGTACAGACAGTTGTCAGAGATGACCAATGCAAGCACAACTAAAATGTTCTCCTATTGCCATGCATGTTTTGCTGCAAGGTATGTCAGAACAATACTTTCTACGTACTGTTGTAATATCTCTGAATGCACAGGGATCACTTTGCAGTGTTCTGGTCATGCAAAGGACTAGCTTCTATGGTCTGTTTTGCATCAACACATCTGTATCATCCATTTTCATGGGCAGTTGGCATATGCACCACACCATTAGTGTGAGGAGCAGCTTCTGGGATACATGTTTCATCTGAGGAGGCGTGGCCACATGGAGACAGGCACAATCGGATACATACATCTTTTCAGAATTTGCAGAGGGCAAGGATGTCCAGGCCGCTTGCTGCATATACCCGTATCCCAGGGTTTTGCGTGCCGTGCCAGAAACATCTATGGCCTCGATTCCAGAAGCACGGATATGTCTAGACCTGCAGTTGTCGAATTGGGTTTAAATTGGGCCAGGCTTTGATTTGTACGTGCCCATGGGCCAGACGTACATGTTATGGAATTGGGCTCTAAGTAAATAGTGCAATGGTCACATGCAAGGGTATGCTGTCATTCTGTTTTGGGGCCTTTGCAAATGCAGTGTGTGCCTTCGAGTCAGTCCTGACTCCTGGTGACCCAGAAGCTCCTGGGTTTTCTTGGCAATGTGACTGGAAGTAGATTGCCAGGCCTTTCTTCCAAGGCAGTGGAGGGTTAAGTGACTTGCCCAAGGCCACAAGGAGTGCTAGTGGGAATCAAACCCTGGTTGCTTGGTTACCAAGCCAGTGTTCTAACCACTGGGCTGGGGCCTTTATGAGACATAAAAAACAAAACCTCTGCTGCTTCTGACCTTACTAGACACAGACTGTGATGTATTACATATATGTTCCTCATATTAGACACACACACACACACCCCCCCCCTGTAATTCTCCCATGAATAAATTTCCTTATAGTCATGGCAGGAGTAAATCTGGATAATCTTCTCTCTGCCTGAATATCTTTCATATTTTCTATGGCAGGAAAGATGAAATGTTTTAATTTTCTTTTCCTCCCATTGAAAATCCTGGCAGCTGGTGATTCAGTTTTGTTTTTTTTCCTTTTGCTCTACTCCATGACACCAGAATCAAAGTTTAAAAACATGACTCTTAAAAAAAATGACTCCTAAAATAAATCTTGAAAAAAAAGTCAGGTCTCAGTGCTATATCGTGCCATTTCCGCTGCATCAGTTCCAAAAGGACCATCTGGGGGAAGCATGATAGCCAGTTGGCATAGTTCATGCCCATCCTCTATCTACTTTTCAGAATTAACTGCAACTACTTAGATTAGCTAAAATGGATATTTATTTGGGAGAGGGGTTACTTTTTAAAGATTTCTGCATCAGTAAAGTCAATTTCCCATGCAGAAAAGGCCTTTCATTAAATCATATGACCATGTCTACTTGTCTATTTGTATGTGATCATGTCTACTTGTATGTGCACAACCTGAGACTGTCTCAGGCGCTTAGTTTGGGTGGAACACAGGCAGCATTGAGATGAATGAAATATGTGCATACATTTGCAAAGGACATGCCCACATTTACACTATCCTCGGAGCAGGTGTAAATTTGTGCGTGGGTATTTGCGTGCTGTTGGGCCTATTTTAGAAAGGCAGACAATATACCATCCAGTACTCACGATCCAAGAACACAACATTGATTTTTTAGGAAACACACCATACACTATAACCAGCTCAAATTCTTCTCACACTTATCTCTAGACTTGAAAAATATTGTGGGCCATTGTAAATTGTGAACTAGGTAACAAAAACCATGTTCAAGTCACAGGACTCCTTTTCATAACTGGCCCATTTTCACCAAAGTTCATTTTACAATTTGTGACTAATTTTTGTCTGCATTTAAAAACCATCACAATTTATCTTCCATATTTAAAAATGTATTGTATTTAGGGGCATGTTTGCTACAGTGTGCTGACCTTTGCTGCATGCTAAAACATAAGCTAAGCAGTTAGCATAGGAACATGGTAACTGCTACCATGCGCTAAAACAACCAGTGCGGTAAAAATCCCATGCTAACTGCTTAGTGTGTGACAAGAAGGAACGGGGTGGGTTGGAGACGGGAAGTTGGTGTTGACTGAATATTGTGCTTAGCATGAGGGTGAATATTTATTTATTTAGCAGGGCTTATATATCGCTTTTCACTGGGTCAAAGTACTTTACATAGAACAATTGTTTAAAAGGTTACATGGAACAATTAACTTATATACCTGGGACAAGTAACTTATATACGTACAAGAGTTATAGGACACATGCATGTGTTATTAGTTATATACATTGTTGGGCTACATACAATGAGAGTATAGAATGAGATTTGATGAGTTGCTTTTATGAATGTTAGCGGGAGGGGGGGTTGGGAGAGGGGCCAAAATGTTCGATGAACAGGTGGGTTTTTAGGTGTTTGCGGAAGGTATAGAGGTTCTATATATTTCTGATGGAGTCTGGGAGTGTTCCAGATAAATGCTTGTTGGTTGGTTTTTGCTCTTGCATGAGGGATGAGCAGCATGGTCTTTGTGGATTGTCTTGGTTGGTTGGGCAGCAAGGTCCAGAATAGGGTATGCAGGTATGATGAAGGACAGCAGTGGATAGCTTTGTGTGTCAGGAGGAGAGTCTTGCACTTGATCCAGCTATTGAGGGCTAGCCAGTATAGGTGCTTGAGGATGGGTGTGATGTGATTGTGTCTTGTGGCTCCTTTTATGATCCATGTGGTGGTGTGTAAAACTATGCATAGAGGGAACAATGTGGATGGCGGCAGGCCTTTTTATTTGTTTTTATTTTAAACATTTATAGCCCGCACTATCTCAAAGTTCTAGGTGAGTTACGTCATTTTTTAGGATCCTTTTTATAAAATTATCTCCTAGGAGTGCATCTTCTTTTTTGTGCCCATTGCAGGCAGAACATATCTCTCATCTCCCAATACTGTGGGTCATGTTTACTGATGCCTGCAGCGGTAATGTGCACATGGACAGCATTTCCAGTCTGGGGTGCCCACACTAACTTTAGGGGGTTGTGCGCCCATAGTGCCACACAAGCTGGCATGTGGGTGCACCTAAAGCCATCAATTGAGATGGCATTAAATGTAGCCATTCTAATGGCTGCAAGTGCGGTTATTGCAAGCTACTAACACCCATGCTAACTGTAAAAAAATGGCCATCGCCACCTATGCTCCACCCTTGACCCAGCCAGCTCCCGCACCATTGCACGCTACCCAGTCAGAATGGGATTTTTAGTGCAGGGCTCCTTGCTACTTTTTAGCACGATGCTCTTGTTGCATGTTAAGCCCTGTGCTACCAGACAGCAGACTTTAGTAAACATGCCCCTCGACACGTTGCAAGGCCATATGAAGCCCAACGTCAGAGCTTGTTAGTTCAAGCAAATGTCATGACTGCTTTGTGCTGTTTTTGTTTACTGGCTTCTTCCTGAGGGTGTCAAAAGATTACAAGTACCATTACTCAGTCATCTCTCTCTGGATATGTCAGTTCTCTGCCTGAGAGGCAGCAAAAGATAGATCATTTATAGGCGGTAAATGTGGTGGGCAGGTTTATTGGTTCCTGCCATAATGACTATATATTACAATGGAGTCCCCTGTATGACCACATGTATGTTTGGGTTTCTGAAGATGGAGTTTACTGCGCAAAAGCTCTTGTAATCTTACCTTCATATCTGCTGGCATTTACTGGTCATCTGCTTTATTCTTTCACATCTGTGTGCAATCGTTGATTTTTGGCCATCTGAATGGGCCCGCCTCTAGAAGTGAACTGCCAAAAATTGCATTCACAGGTCAACCCAATTAGCCATTTACCACTGGACATTTTCTGGTGGCACAATGAGGGAATTGTCTGTCTTTAAAATTAAACAACTCTATAGTTATCTAAACTATTGTTGGAGAATTTTATTGAGCATTTAGAATTTTGTGTCAGATGCATACAATTTCTTCTTGCTCTGTGCTGGTGAAAATAATAGAAATTACCTATTCATTAGAGCACATAGTCCTGCCTGTGCCCTCAGGGATATCAAACTCTGCTCAGTACAGTGATGCAATGACTTATTTTTAAGCAGTACTCTAGATAACAGCCTACAATGATAATATTTATCAAATATTCAGGGGTTATTTTAGAGGCCTTACTATGTGTAAGTTGCAGGGTGCATGTCATGGGGGAGGGGTGGTTAAGGCACGCCCAGGGTAAGTCAAAAAGACATACGTGTATTCTCCATGTTATATGGGGAATAGATGTGTATGACCAAAAAATCAGCCCTGGGATTTACACCTGTTCCCTGGCATGTTTAGTTTTTTAAATAGTGGTCGTTTTGGCCAGTCCTTTACAGGAAGGATTAAGGGGGTTCTCCTCCTTAGTTCCCTGTTGTTTATTCCCCCCTCCATCTGTAGTTACAAACAGGACATCAGCATCGGGCACTGGAGGGAGAGGAAGCACCAAAGTTTTAAGATAAGTGCCGCAGGGCTATGGAGACCGGGAAGGGGGAGGGGCACAAGGGATGAAATTCACCTAGGGTGCCCATCTCCTTGCACCAGCCCTGCTTCTAAGTACTTATCAGAGACCTTCATAAAACAACCTCTGGTACTGTAAACATCGCAACCTCGACATCTCGATTCCAATTACCTCATTTTTTCTAAAATGTGCCTTCACACCTATTATCATATTAGTCATTTGAAACCTTATGCAACTTACAATAGTCATGGAATTGTAACAAAGAGTTCCTTTTCAGTATTTTACATGTATATAAAGCTTACACTGTTCCGATTTTCAAGAGGTTTCTGTTAGCCATCATATTCAATCTCGTTTTACATCTCTCCAAGAATTTGAGAAATGCACTGATTTGATGCAAATGAGCCTCGCTGGTATGCAGGGTTAATTAATGCAGCCGGATCTCTCTTGCCTCATTCTCTCTGCTTTCTGTTTTGTTTTCTCCTGCTTCTGTTTGCGCTTTACTAGACCCAGGCTCTGAAGAAGATGCCTGCAGGAGTATCGGGCAGGTTGGTACAAATAGCAAAAGGCACCATATGATGACAGAGTTCTCTGCACATGCTCCTCTGCGGCAGGAGAGACTTAATCAGCTGGAAAAATCTCTGGAGCACAGAGGCCTGGAGATAAAGGAGTTGGAAGCAAAACTTCATTCTCAACATACTATGCATGTTGTTGACATAATCCCTCAGGAACCACCAAATGATCTTCACGATAGGGCTGACACAATGAAAGTCATGGAAGAATGTAAAAGCAATCCCAGAAAATCCCGATCCATCTACAGAATTCTGACTGATAATGTCTCTAGCAGATAAAAGGCAAGGGGCAGTAAAAGAAAAATCTCCCCCATTACCTTCCGACTCTGATGTAAGCACAAAGATCCTCAAAGCTCGCTGTCACTTACAGGCCTAATGATGACACCGGTGAGGCATTGTTAAAGTGGGTTGAGAGTACTTCCGGTGGATGAATTATGCAGTAAAATAAGATGCCAGTCTTAGGATACAAGTAGCACAGGACAAAGCGAAACTGAAAAGAATCCCAGGCATCTTCGCTAAAAAGCAGCATGGTGAAAGAACTGACGGCCTAACCAGTCATGGAAATGTGAGTATTCAACTATTCTAGTATGGTGTTAAAGAAAAACATTCAAACCTCTCACACATGCTTCCATTTTTATATCTAAAGTCTGCTTATATGGCTCAATGGCAGGGAATATTGAAAATAAATCAGACAGTGAAAGTAATCATAAAGCCAGTATAGGTGAAGTAGGGCATGATAGGGATATAACCTGTCCCAGAGAGACAGATGATAAAACCTCCAGAGGAAAATAAGAGAATTCTCAGGAGAACCAGGAGTAGAATCTCCAGCAAATGGAGATGGTTTTGAATCTTTAGAGATTTATTTATCTTGCAAATGTATTAACTACCTTTCTGAATAGAAATACAACCGCAGTTTACAAAATTAAAAATTTGCATAAAACAAAAATAAATATATTAAAACAGCATGCACAAAAAAGAAACATAAATAGAAGCAAACTAACCCCTTCCCTTCCACTCCTTCACGCTCCTACTCCGCTATTATCCCCAGAAGGAAACAGCCATGTTTGCAATTGTTCACGAAAGGTTCTATAATCCCTCTCATGTCTTAGATTTTCCAGCAAGCTCTTCCATGCCTTTTGTGCTCCTACTCCCTCACCATACATAGAAACTGCCATTCAAGCCTCCTGACGCCATACAAAGACGACGTTTGTCAACTGGGCATAGGTTGTTTCAATTGCAAACTGTATTTTCTATCTTTCTTTCTGCAACATCCAATCTGACTCAGAAAATGAAGATTACAGAAAGAATCCATAAAAGAAGACGGTGATAGACTTCATGTGGAAGGAAAACTGAATCCTGAGATAGATATTCGGGGTCTTTTACTAATGGATGCTAATGTTTGAACCTAGCACATGAATAGTGCTGAACCATGGTGCATTATGTGCAACACCCCCACGTTAACTGTCGGGGATGGGGAAAGCATTTCCCTGGCAGTAAACATGGAGCCCTGGCCCCTAGCAAATGCTGCATTAGTGCTGTGTTCACACCATGCATTAACTGTGCCAAGCTCACCATGCCCACTCTCTGCCCCTAGCCCGCTCTTCTGCACTTCCCATGCAGGTTGCATAGTGTGGGAATCATCCTGCGCTCTCATGGCCCTGTGCTCCCTGGAAGCGCACGTCCCAGGGTGCCTTTAGCACACACCAGAACATTCGCCGCCAGGTAGCACCCATTAGTAAAAGACCCCCATTGTCTTCCTGTCATTTGTCTCTGAACAAAGATTCTGAAAATATCTCTTGTCACTGTTCCTTGATCCATTTGTTGATATTACTCCTTGTTTCATTTGTTGTTGAACATCAGCCATGCGTAGCGCTGTACAAATGATTAGTAGCCATAGTAGATTTTCTTACATTTTCATTCTCAAATAAATATGCACTTTTTGATTTCTGAAGTATATAATGACATCACAGCTGAGTAAGAAGGAGATATGCAGGTACTCTATATGCCAGTAAAAGCATTTCTAATTTCAATATTTCCTGCTTTTAGTTTCTGAAATATATATAATATAACCTCAGCCCTCAGAGTCATGTGACAGCTCAGGGGTGTGTTCTGCAGCAAAAAGTAGAAAATTATGAGCCAAGTGTTCTGGAATCCTGAGTCATTTTTGCATAAAGTTCCACAAATTTGCATATTAAATAATGCTAGTTTTATTTTAATTTATGAAAACTAGCTATCTTCTGATCTTTGATATGTTTCTGGGTAATTTAATGTGTTCTTGAGTTTCTTGGGTGAGGGAAGGTGATGTAGTGGTTGGTGTAGGGAAAGGAAGTAATGCCCTGTTGTGGCTTGGACGCTGGCTAAACGATAGGAAAGAGCAGCATGTTTACTGAAATGCTGGAATTAGCGCGGGATTAATGTGCAGTTAGCATGCTTTTTTACTTGACAGGGATGGAGTGGCTGCAATAGGGAAGCAAGGCCGAGCTAGACTCATCAGTTGCACATTAATAGGGACCATATATCAGGTGCACATGCGCGCTGTGAAGGTGTGCACTACTTGCCATCTACACCTAAGAGCTAACACAAATGTGACATCCCCCTCCCCCTCCATGTCACCAGGGCCACAGATGATGGCATGGGGGCAGGGTCCATGAGAGCTGCCCTGCCTCTGTTATCTGCAGGGCTGATGCAGGAATATTGGGTGCTCTAGGCAAACCTCCAGCCTATGCACTCTCCCCAGCTCATCATACCAGCAACCATCCCACAAGTAGCCAGTGCATTTGCATGCATGCACATCATGCTCTTGAGATGAACATCGCTCTTTATATAGGTGTGCTCACTCTCCCAGCAGGTACAGTCATATGCGGCTGCCTCTAGTTATTCTGGCTGGTGGGATCTATTGTTTTGCTGTCTTGGTTGCTGCACGTTGCTGCCCCTTGGATACCAATGTCCCAGGCAACCGCCTGGTTTGCCTATGGACAGTGCTGGCCACGGTTGTCTAGGATGATATATATGTATGTGTGTGTGTGGAGGATAACTCAGGGCTGTCAACTTTATGGGAATCATGCCCATACCACACATTTGTAATGTGCCGGCATGACGAGTACAACTAGTGCCTGGTCAGAGGCAAGTGCTATCTGCGTCTATGCTAGTGCCGTCTTTCATGGCCAGAAGTGCCACTAGTGCAGTCGCGCTAGCTATGTACAACTGATCATGCTCACTCTCCACTTTTTTGCATAGTACTTGGATAGCATGGAATTTTTAGTGCAGATGCATTTCTGCCGTGAAGTCCTGGCTACCACAGGGTCAAGATGCACGTTATACCCCACATTTGTCTTTTCACTATTTTGGTCTAGTTCTCTGATAATGTCCTTCACTTAAATCCCAAAAAATCCACCGCAATCTGGTTTTCATTTGGCCACTCTCCCCCTGATCAGGCTCCTCTTCTTTCTAGTACTGCTATCACTTTGTCCGATACAATCCGTTATCTAGGCATGACTTTAGATTCCTCTCTATCATTTCACACTCATCTTTCTTCTCTAGTCCACCACTCTTTCCTTGTCCTATGCCAAATTCATGCTGTCCGCCCTTTTCTGTCCCTCTCCTCTCTCATTATCCTTCTTCTCTCTCTCGTGATTTCTTGGTTAGATTATTGTAATACTGTACTCCTTGATCTCCAACCTTATCAACTCTGTCGACTGCAGCTTGCTCAAAATACCACGGTTCGTATTCTTGCTCATGCCTCCAACCATGATCATGTTTCTCTGTTAATTAAATACCATTGGCTTCCCATAGATCACAGTCTGCAATATAAATTACTTATCCTGGTCCAATGCGCACTTCATACTGACTCTCCCCGTTATCTTTCTGATCTTCTCCTTCCCTGCTTTCCACACCATGCCCTTCGCAGTATTCATGCTAACCGCTTCCACCTCCCCTCCTTAACTCAGGCTCACTTGGAGATTACTCACTCATCAGCTTTCTAGTTTCTCGCTCCCGTGTCTTGGAATACACTATCATCCCCTGCCTTACGTTTGGAACTAAAATACCAGAAATTCAAGACTCTACTGAAGACCCATCTTTTCAATCTAGCCCATAACCTACCTTCCTATTGATCTAATCCCTCTCCCACCCTTTCTCTCCCCTACCTGCCTCCTACCCCTTATTTTAAAGTATGATTGCTTTCTTTTAATTCATTCCTATTTTATTTGGAGTTCCTTTTCACCCCTAAATTTCTGCTGCTGTTATATATCAAAGACACCACCCACTTTTTGAATATATTGTTGGATCTGCCTGAATTAGACGGTGAAGTGTGGTTATTGACAATGGACATCAACCCTCTTTATACAAATATTGATCAAAATGAAGTGTTACAGGTAATTCAACAACTGGAATGGAAGGATTGTTTAAACCCCAGGATCCCAAAGGCATATGTTATGGACTTGTTGCGTATAGTTCTTTGTAATAATTATTTTTGTTTCAATGAGGTATTTTTTCATCAGATATTTGGAATTGCTATGGGCGTGACAATGGCCCCCATGATAGCTACATTATATGTAGCGGCATTTGAAGATTACTTTTTATATGAGTCGTGTTGGATGTGGTATATTACATCCTAGAAGCAATATTTGGATGATTTTGTTTGCTTATGGAAAGGAACATTGGGTGATTTACAATTTTTACAACGGATAAATTCATGTCAAACAAACCTGCAGTTTGAATGTACTTATCAACAGACGATATCTTTTTTTAGATGAGCACATCACCAGAGTGGGTTCTTGTTTGGATAAAAAAAAAAAACAGTAGAAAGGAATAATCTTTTATGTTTTCACAGTCATCACTCATATAGGCTACAAGCAGGGTTGCCTGTTAGTCAATTTCTGCAGGTGCAACATATTTGCACCTCTTTATAAGAATATAATATTCAAGCAAAAATTATATTTGCAAGATATATACAGAGAAGATATCCACAGGGTATAATAAAGAAGGCATATTTAAGAGGTCTTTATGCTCAGAGGGAACTGATGCTGCAAGATAAACTAATGCCTGAAGTAGATCAGGTGGTTTGTGTGATCCCTTACTCTATTTGAGCTAAAATAGAGTATGGGATCAATTTTGGCTTGTTTCACAATCACATGAATGTTTTCAAAGTGACCTATAATTGCCTGCCAATGAGGAAGGGGTATAGGTGATATGGTTAGCAGGTCCATAACTTGGAAGGTTGATCAAGAAGATCTCCAGGAACAAGCAGGAATAAGTCCTCACATATGGGTACGTCGGTACCGACGGAGCCCGTGCGGGAAAGCTCCCCAGCTTCTTAGAATAGAAGCTTTTGGGACCTCCCACTGCACATGCGCACTGCCTTCCCGCCTTCCTGAACAGCTCTCTCCTCAGTTTCTCTTTTTCCGCGGAGCCAGCAGGTCGTGTTCCTGTCACCGCTGAAGAAATTGTTATTTTATTTGTTTCTTTAGACCGCGTACCTGCCTTCCCCATACCGATACCGGTATCGCCGGTCTTTTCTTTCTTTCTTTAAAAAATTATAATTCTTTTTTCTTATTTTTTAGCTTTTTGGTCACTTCAGAGAGGCCTCTCGGCCTACTCAATTTCTCCTCATGGAGAAGCCAGCCCCTGGATTTAAGAAGTGTACCAAATGTAATGCTGTTATTTCAGTCACAGACACCCATGAATGGTGTCTGAAATGTTTGGGGCTGACCATTCCATACCGGACTGCCCATCTTGCTCCCACATGTCTAAACGTGGGCTGCAGAACCGGGCCAACAAAGTCCAAGTGCTGTTTGCTTCAGAGAATACAGCATCACAGTCATCCAGGTCTTCTTCTCCGGATGGATCTCAGGTAACCAAACCTTCTGTGGGCAAGTCCTCAAAGAGCAAATCTCCTTCAAAGCATCGAGAGGCTCTTAGCTTAGAACTTGAGGACCCTGCCCCAGCCAAACAACCCCGGCGGGAAGTCCAACTTCCAAAAACGCCCAGTCAGGGGTCTCAGGTTGATATCGATGCTACGGCCTCGACAGATCACCTGTTAGCCTGCTCTGGGGTACCGGGTCACTCCGGTACCGACATCCAGGCAGCTATGGCGTCCATGGGGCGATACTGTACAGTCCATGCAGCAGGCCGTCATGGCTTTCATTAAAGCTGCAACGCCATCGGTTCCGCTTTCAGCGGTTCCGGGCCCGATACCGGTATCGTCCGCCATGCCGGTATCGAGGCCGTCCACCTCTAAACGCAAGTCGGTACCGTATGGGCTTTCGCTCCATACCGGTTCCATACCCGATACGCCCGATATCGATACCGATCGGTACGCGTATCGTGCGTTAGAGGAAAGCACCGATTCCTCTGAGGATTTTCACTCCTCTGATGATTCTGCTGAGTTTTCACTCAACTTACCTGAGGAGCCCTCTTCTCCTAAAAGGAGAATGTCCCCTCCAGAGGATTTGTCCTTCCAGGACTTTGTTTTAGATATGGCTACAGCCCTTTCTATTACCACATCCTCTGAAAAGGAACCCAGATCCAAAAACTGGATATTTGGGATACTCAAAGGCCCCTAAGGAGGCAGTTACCCTGCCTATCCATGAAATCCTTCAAGAACACTGATGGATTTCTGGGAAAAATCCTTTGACTTTGTCTCCTTATTCCCGTAGGTTGGACACCATGTATAGGGTCCCTCCTTCTCCTGGTTTCCAAAAGACTCAATTGCCCCACACTCTATTGTGGTGAAGTCTGCAATGAAGAGAGATTAGGAGTACCAAAAGGCACTCTTCCACCCCTCCAGGACGGGAATGTAAGACTTTGGACTCTTTTTGGTAGAATTTTCCAGGCTAGTATGCTTATAGCCAGGATTAATTCCTACAGTCTCTATATGGGCATGTTCCTGGAGGAACTTTGCCAAAAAGGTGCGGCATTTTGCCCCCTTTATCCCTGAGGATAAAAAGCAGGGATTCCTTTCCCTAGTGAAACAACTCTTAGAGGTTTCTAAGTTCTCTAATAGGGCAGCATATGATTCCTTTGAGGGGAGCCAGTAGGCTTCGGGCATTGCTATTGCAGCCCGACGTCTTGCTTGGCTCCAGGCCTCTGATCTGGAACCTTGGGTTCTAGATGGCTTACGGAATCTGCCCTGTACAGGTGAGAACTTATTTGGGGAAGAGTGGCAAATCAAAGCCACCCAGATGGATGCTGAAAATGCCACCTTGGAAAGACTTTCAAAGTCCACTTCATTCCTACTAAGAAAAAGTCTTTTAAAAGGCCTTACTATAGAAGGCCAGAGTTGCTTCAAATACTGGCCAGCAGTCTTCTCAACCTCGCTATACTGCTAAGCGTCAGCACAAGCACGAGCTAAGCCTGCAGCGGCTACTGTAGCTCAGCAGGCTCCAACCCCTCAGGGGTTTTTGACTTGCTCCTAGGGAACTTGCCACTTCTGGTTCTAACACAACCAGAACCTCTCACCATACCCGGAAGGTTGGTTCACTTTTGCTCCCAGATGGGAACAAATCACTAACAGAACAATGGACCCTCTCTATCATTCGAGAGGGTTACAAAACTTCATTTATACAGCCTTCCTCCCCATCATATGGTGAAACCATTCAATTCTCCCCCATCTCTCCTAACCCTGTTGGGTCAAGAGGTTTCCTCTCTTCTTGCCCAAGGGGCCATAGAAGAGGTTCCTCTTCCTCAACAAGGGTCCGGTTTCTACTCCCCTTATTTTCTCATTCCAAAGAAGACAGGGGGATTCAGACCACTCCTAGATCTGAGAGAATTGAACCAAATTTCTCTTCAAGGGAGAAATTCAAATGCTGTCTCTCGGCATTCTCCTTCCTTACCTCCAGGGTCAGGACTGGGCTTTTGTTCTCTAGACCTACAGGATGCGTATACACATATACTCATCCATCCATCCCCACAGAAAGTATCTTCCTTTCTGTTTCAGGGAAACATTTCCAATACAGAGTACTCCCCTTCGGTCCTAGCCTCTGCTCCAAGAGTATTCACAAAATGCATGGCAGTCGTAGCCGCATTTTCTAAGAGGCATGGGAATCTTTGTCTTCCCATTACTGGACGACTGGCTCATCCGAGCTCCAACTCAGTCACAGGCCCAGATTTCCCTGGACCACACAAGGAGCCTTTTTGCAGTATCTGGGACTGGTAGTAAACCTTCCCAAGTCCCAACTCATCCCTACTCAATCTCTAGAATTCATAGGGGCCCAGTTGGACACCATCACTGCAAGGGCCTACCTTCCACATGTTCGAGGCCAGCGCCTCCTGAGTTTGGCCTCCCAAGCTCAGTCCAGCACTCGACAGCCAGGGAAATGCTACGCCTACTGGGTCATATGGCCTCCACAGTGCATGTGTGCCCTATGCTCGTCTTCATATGAGAGCAGCTCAATGGACCCTGGCCACTCAGTGGACTCAGGCGTCAGGAGCGCTCTCAGACCAAATACAAACCTCCGATCGTCCTGTTTTGGTCCCTCCACTGGTGGACTTCCACCAAGAATCTGTTGTTGCTCCATTTCAACCATTGCTACCCCCAAGCACCCTCACAACAGATGCCTCCCAAACAGGGTGGGGAGCCCATCTGCAAACTCTCTCCACTCAGGGCACTTGGTCTCTACAGAGACCACCCTTCATATCAATCTTCTGGAACTGCGAGCAATTTACCTTGCCCTCAAGGTCTTCCACTCCCTCCTAGCCAACCTCACTGTCCTAGTTCAGACGGACAATCAGGTGGCCATGTTTTACATAAACAAACAAGGAGGACGGCTCTCTGTCGCTTTGCAACGAAGCTCTAAGACTATGGGCCTTCGCCAGAGAGCATCAGATTCACCTGCTAGCAGTGTATCTCCCAGGAGTTCAAAACTCTCGGGCAGACAGCTCAGTCGAGTTCTGCTGCCACACGAATGGTCCCTACATTTGGACCAAATAACCGAATCTTTCAGGAATGGGGGACCCCGGACATAGACCTCTTTGCAAGTCCGTGGAATGCCAAACTTCCCGGTTCTGTTCCAGAACTCCTGTCAGGGAGCTCAGGCTACGGACGCCTTTCTCCTGAATTGGAGTCAGGCATTCCTATATGCCTTTCCACCCATTCCTTTGATTCCCAAGACTCTGTTCAAACTCCAGAGGGATCATGGAACTATGATCCTCATAGCTCCACGCTGGCCACGCCAAGTGTGGTTTCCCTCTACTTCTACAGCTCTCCCAGGGATCCTACTTGGATCTGGGAGCTGCGCCAGACCTCCTGTCTCATGAGGGAGGGGACTTTGTGGCACCCAAACCCCAAATCCCTTCACCTCAGTGCTTGGTTACTGAAGGCTTAAGCCTTCAAGACTTTCATCTTTCCCAACCAGTGAAAGATATCCTTTCTGCCTCTAGGAAACCCTCTACCAGGCGTTCCTATGCTTTCAAATGGAAACGTTTTTCCATTGGTGTGTGCTCAGCAGGTCTTGACCCTCTGGCACTTCCTTTGAATTCTCTTCTTGATTATCTCCTGCATCTATCCAATGCAGGCCTCAAGACGAATTCGGTAAGAGTCCATTTAAGTGCTATTGCAGCATCCTTGCAACATATAATGGACAACCTATCTCCTCTCATCCCTCTTGTTGCAAGATTCATGAGAGCCTGACTCTCACTAAACTCCCATCAGACCACCCCCGGTCGCATGGGATTTGAATCTAGTGCTCGGTCAACTTATGAAGCCACCTTTTGAGCCAATGTTTTCCACCTCCTTGAAATTTCTTTCCCTGGAAGGTCATCTTCCTCATTGCAGTCACTTCGGCTCGCCGCATCAGTGAGCTGCAGGCTTTAGTGGCTAATCACCTTACACAAGATTTCATCATGATAAGGTGGTCCTTAGGACGAATCCCCACTTTATGCCTAAAGTGGTCTCGCCTTTTCATCTTAATCAAGAGGTATATCTACCTGTCTTTTTTCCAGCTCCTCATGCATCCAATGCGAGAGGACCTTTCATACTCTGGATTGTAAAGAGCTCTCGCTTTTTACCTTAATAGGACTCAGCCACATCGAAAGTCTTCTCAACTTTTTGTGGCCTTGATCCTTCCCATTTGGGACTTCCAGTCTCCAAGCGTACACTTTCCAATTGGATTGCTCAGTGTATTTCTTTTGCTTACCAGAGCAAAAAACATTTCTCTGGAAGGCCATGTCACTGCTCACAATGTGAGGGCCATGGCAACTTCTATGGCTCATCTGCACTCTGTTTCCATAGATCAGATCTGTCGAGCCGCTACCTGGGCCTCGGTTCATACCTTCACAGCCCATTACTGTTTGGACAAGGACTCCCGCCGGGATGCCTTGTTTGGCCAGGCTGTCCTCAAGCACCTGTTCCATTCCTAAACAACTCCTGCCCACCTTCCCAGAATGGATGCCTGAGATCCATACGAAGATGGCGAACCTTTACAGGGTATCCCATGCATCTAAGCTAGGGAGTCCCCATATGTGAGGACTTATTCCTGCTTGTTCCTGGAGATAGCACAGTTACTTACCTGTAACAGGAGATCTCTGGGAACAGCAGGAAATAGTCATCACCACCCACCCACCTCCCCTAGGAGTTGTATCTTTTATCTATCTATCTTCCTGTCCTCTCTCTGTTGACTCAGCTATAAACTCGAAACTGAGGAGAGCTGTTCAGGAAGGCGGGAAGGCAGTGCGCATGTGCAGTGGGATGTCCCAAAAGCTTCTATTCTAAGAAGCTGGGGAGCTTTCCCGCACGGGCTCCGTCGGTACCGACGTACCCATATGTGAGGACTAATTCCTGCTGTTCCCAGAGATCACCTGTTACAGGTAAGTAACTGTGCTATACTGCCCAACAAGTGAGACATTTTGCATGTGGGGCTTGTGATATGTATGCTCAGATGATATCAGGAGGCACTAGGCAGATGCCGACTGGCAATCGGCTACTTGTTAGTAAATACGGTACGTGCTACCTGCACTTCCACATATGTTGTGTATCTTTTGTTGTGTCCATGTAATAAAATCTATTTTGGTTGTACAAAACAGATGATAAAGATCCGATTATGGAAACATCAGTCGAGATTGTCCACTAAGACCCTTTCAGCTTCGATCGTCCAACATTGCAGCATCAACATGTTTTTGCAGATCTAGAATGGAGGGTGATTGATCATGTTCCCCCTTTATCTCATGGGGTAATTGTGAGATGAAGTTGAACATTAGGGAACAATACTGGATATATCATTTACAGTCGGTGGCACCTCAAGGTTTGAATCAACAAGCAGGCTGGTACACTTTGATTTAGGCATGGTTATCCCTTTAAGAAATGACATCGTTTGGAGGAACAAACTTTAAAATTGCTGCGGCCATTTTTTGCTTAGTAAGCCGACTGAAGTGGAAGTTTGGAAGTGACACAAGATACTCCTGATGAAGAATTGAGCTACAAAGAATTGACTTATAGAGCATTTGATTTTCAGATAAATGGATACGTTTAAACCCGGAAGCAGAACTGTAATCGTTTTTTTCAGTTTGAATCACGACATTGTGTCGGTTTAATTTTTTTAAAGTGATTTGGTGGCAAGAAAAAATAAAAGTGGTTAATGTTAAAAAATTAAAAAGGACCTATTGAAAATGATTCCAAACCGGCTATTGGTGCTGGTTTGCATTTGATAGTCCCACAAAATGATTTTGCTAATTCCTTCATTAACGATGGGAGTTGGTTGACGACATTAGAGGTTTAAACAGACATCCATAAAATTACAATGATGGTGAGATGGTGGCGGGTGATTGTAAGCTGCCAGATATTAATTGGGCATCCCTTTGCAGACACTTTGAGGTCTGTTTAATATAGTGAGGTAAGTTTTTGCATTACTGTGCATTAGGTAAAAAATTTTACTACTACTACTACTGATCATTTGTACAGCACTACAAGACATATGCAGTGCTGAACAGACACATGTAAAAGACGGTCCCTGCTCATCAGAGCTTACAATCTAGTTAAGATAGACAACACAACAGTTGAGGATAAGAATATATCTAGGAGAATGGTAAGGAACACATAGGAAACTAAGCAGATCAGGATCCAAAAGCAGCCTCGAAGAGGTGAGTTTTCCGCTTGGATTTGAAAAGGACCAGAGATGAAGCCTGACATACAGACTGAGATAGTTTGTTCCAGGCATAAGGAGCAAGAAGGTGGAAGGATCAAAGTCTGGAGTTGGCAGTAGAAGAGAAGGACACAGACAGAAGTAATCCGCCAGAAGTGTGGAGTTCCCAAGGAGGGGTGTAGGGAGATAAGAGAGGAAAGGTAGTGAAGAGCTATAGAGTGATTGTACTTATAGGTCAGCAGGAGAAGTTTGAACTGGATGCGGAAATAGAGAGGGAGCCAATGAAGCGACTTGAGAAGAGGGGTAATATGAGCATGACAAGGATGGCGGAAGTACCTTGCCCCAACCACTAGGCCACTCCTCCACTCCTAGTGATCCCTAGTCGCTCCTGATCCTTCAGCTGCCTGGGTTCAAAATGGCAGCTCTGACCTCTAGCAGGAGTACTATCACCAGGGTTCAAGCTTTCAAATAAGGGACGTGTTTCTTGAGGTGGCAGTAAGTGCAGCCACACTAATAGTGCAAGTGCCAGTTAGCACATGGTAAAGTATTGTGTACAGCACACACCCCCCCCCCCCTCACCATCCAGTTCCCATCACTAATACGGCATGCAGTTACCGTGTTTGTGAACTAACAGCACATATGAATTTGCATGCCAACTGCTTCACACACTTTTTAGTAAACATGCCACTCTGAGAAACTGGGAGACTCTGGGCTCAGTACAAGGGGTGCTGCTCGGACAACTGGCAACAGAACCCGCATGGCAGTGGGCAGTTCTGGACTTGATACTTACAGAGGGGAAAATGTTTCTACTGTTAGAGGGTCACCTGAGGTCCAGTAATTTAAAAAAAAGTATGATTTAATATTTAAAATATTTAAACATTTACATGGACTGCCCGAAGAACAAACCAGTCTGTACTAGAGGAGATCAAACCTAAGCTTTCTTTAGAAGCTCAGATGACAAGACTTCCACTTTCATACTTTGGACACATCATGCGAAGAGAGAGATCATTAGAGAAAGACATTATGCTTGGCAAGATAGAAGGTCAACGCAAAAGAGGAAGGCCAGCAATGAGATGGATCGATACAATAACAGCAGCTACGGGTACCAGTCTGTCAACAATGAGCCGCCTGACTGAAGACCGAACACAATTTAGGATAGCTATCCAGAGGGTCGCCATGAGTCGACTCCGACTCGAAGGCACTTAACAACAAAAACAAACATTTACAATGTCATTAGGAAGGCACTAGCAGTAAGTAAGATCTGTGAGCAAGCCGAGGAGTATATTCACTGATGGTCCTTGAGATCAACAAACAGATCAGGTCTTCGGGATACCCTAAATGACTATGTATGAGATGAGTTTGTAGAACTAGGTGACATGATATGAAGCTGCAAGGACACAGACTCAAGAGCAACACCAGGAAATATTTCTTCACAGAAAAGGTGATGGATACATGGAATGCCCTCATGATATTACACACAAACCGATCTACAAGTAATAGGGCATTCACTTACATTGCTCCCATACTCTGGAATGCCCTACCAGAAAAAATAAGAGCTATTAAGGATCTCCAAATGCTATGAAAAGAAATTAAATCCTATGGGGGTCATTCTGAAGCACAAATAGCGGGGATGTACACCCTGCCTGGACGTACATCCCCGCTAGTCGTTCCCCTTGCCGTCCCTATGCAAGGCTCCCTGTATGAATAGCAGGGTTGTACGGGGAATCTTAGACAGAGGGGGGAGGCAGAGGCGGAGCAAGGGTGATGCATAGGTGGGCCTTCACCCCGGACTTACAGGGACAATTCTGAGGCCGGCTCTGTACATCCTAGGTCGGCCTTCTAGTCAGGGTACTTATTCCACCTCAGAGTTGGAATAAGTCCCCCTGGACATCAGGGAACAGTGGAGGCCGGCGGCAGCAGAAAGGTGAGGGGTGCAGTAGGTCTCCCACAGTCTGATCCTGGCCATGGTAAGCCAGGTCAGGGGTCGTGCTGTTTGGAAAGGGGGGCTCTGTCCCATGGCCGGCAATCGTAGCTCCTGAATGGAGCCACGGTGCCATGGTGACAGGATGCCATGGCATTGCGGCTCCATTCAAGAGTATGACTGAGCAAGCCAGGGATTTATAGTGTGTGTGGCCTTTCAGAATCAGGGCCTGGCCTGCACGTACAGGCCGGTAGACCCAATTCTGATCCCACCAGGACTAGACGCCCCTGCGGGATCAGAATCGGGTCTACCGCTGTATGCCCTTATTCTGAGGGCCATACAGGGACTGGACATTCAGAAGGGAATTGCCCTCCGCCTGTTTATTGAACATTTTGGTAACTTTCCTAACAATACAGAACTTTATCCGACCTAGCAATACTTTTTACTTAGATTCCCATCTCAATTCCACAAATTCCAATCAACATTAGATATAAACTAATAGTCACAGCAGCATTCCACTTTGACTAAGTCTCCTGTAAATATGTTGACTGTAACATATATTATCTATAAATAGTTCGCTTATGGTTTAATGTATCACCACCGTACTAGTTTTTAATGTATTTTGATTGTTCATTGTAAACTGCCCTTGATCTTTGGAAGGGGTGGTATAGAAACATTTACTTACTTACTCAATATATGACTGACTGCATGAATGAATGAATTGGTGAAGACAAAAACAATGATAGAATTCAAAAACTTGTGGAATAAGGAGAGATGATCCCTTAATGGAAAGAGGGTGGGACCCAAGCATCAGGCACCTCAACTGCAAACAGCAGTGGAATAACTTTTTTTGTGCTTCTAAAAAGGCAGGGGACAGGGGGAGGTATGCATATGTATTAATGGTATTCTGAAAACCTAATCTGATTGTGATCCTGGAGGACTGAAAGTAGACGGGCAAGCTATAAATAAATTTGATTGATTGATCACCTCATCTTTCTCATGGCTTTTGAAATATTTCTAGCACCATAGTCCTATGCATTTATTTATTCTGAATTTCAAAAATGCTGGTGAGATTCCTTATGCATCTTGGTACCACCTCTAGGTAGGATTTTAAGCCTGATCAACTTCTTGGTATGTATTATATCATCTTCAGGCATAATATCCATCATATTTTTCCAACATGGAAAGTTGCTCTGCTGACAGGTGAAAGGAGAAAGGTGAGGTGCTCACATTGTGACATCAGTGAAAAGCCAAACACACTTGGGCACACTTCAGTCTGCTCTCAGCCTCATTTAAATGTCCTGCAAACATTTACACAAGCCAGCTCCTTAACGAATATGGTGGGGGGCAGGGGGAAGCCGCAGCAAGACAGCTAGAAAACCCTTTGTTAGAAAAATAAACATCAGTGGTTTAGGAAATTACAGGCATAACTAGGATCTTGAAAGGTAAACATGCATCCCAAAGCCAACAAGAAATGTTCACCTTTTGTCCATGTGTATAGTCTCTGTCTCACCATTTATCCTTCGTTGATGAACTGCTGCACTGCTCACAATAGCAGCGCTCGGCTTTTATGGGATGACCTGGCCTGACATGACAGTTCTGAAAGGCTTAGATCAAGCACATGGTAAGATGTTCTGTTTGTCCAAATCTGCCATGCCTTAGGATGGCTTTAATGAAGCGGCGTCCCATGCTGCTCTTTTTCTGCACATGTAGCTTTTATGAAATTGATGCTCTCACCACATGCCAACGCCCTTATTTTCATTTTACTAACACCTCTGCATTCCGCAGAGCCTTATATACGGGGGGAAATGTGAACGTCCTAACCTGGATACCCCATTTCCCGCCTAGATCCATTATGTGAAATGGAGCTTCACGTGTATTAAGGGTGCGCCAGCTTCAAACAAAGCACATACGGCTTGTGTAAACTCTTTGGGGACCTTTGACAAACAAACTTTGCATCAGTTTTCAAAGAGAAAAAGTACATGGATATATCTGTGTGGATATTTCTTTGGTACAAAGTTCAGTTGTTTCTCTTTGGAATTAGCAAGTGCAATGTACTATACTTTACTAAAGGCTGACTTTTCTCCACCTTTGAACCGCTGTGGCAGTCAAATGACTAGCAGTGATGGCAAGCCGGCAGCTTGAGGACACAGAGGCTGATGCACTTACCTTGCGTTAAAGCCAGGCTTTAAATAAAAAGCATGCAAATAGGCTGTGCGCAAAAAACATGCGCTAACAAAGGGGAGCATGCACAGACCCATTGTTATTCTGCACAAAGCAGTTCTGCAATTTATCCATCTTATGTGCAGATATTTATTTATTTGAAAGGCTTATATACTGCTTTTCCAGTGATCAAGGTGGTTTAAATAGAACTCAAATTCAGAAAACTGTTTATAAAATTTAACATTACAGAGAACTGGTTGACAAGGGTCGAGGCTATCCTATCATTACAACGTATGACTTAAGTACAGTAGGGAAGACAAGGGAAGGGGGAAGAGGCAAGTTGCCAACGAGGTAAAAAGGTCAAACATGAGCAACAGGTATATGGAGTAGAACTTGCAGTTTATAATGATTGTGTAGACATTTAGGTTACTCCTTCAAAGTGTTTTGATGAGTTTCCTGAAGTCCATGAGATCTGTGTAAGTTCTAATCTGTACGAGGAGGGTGTTCCATTGACCAGGGGCATACAAGTTGAATGCGCACACACAAGCTGATTGGCCAAATTTAGTGAATTCTGGGGGCAAGGTGAGGAGGTTCTCAGCAGTGCTTCTTCATTGCCAATTATTAGGAAGTTTCCTTAGAATAGTTTGGAGATAGTGTGGTGATAGCTCATAGTATGTTTTAAAGGTTGTCATGAGGTTTTATATTTTATCCTGCTTAGTAAGAGTAACCAGTGGAACTCTTTCAGGATGGGAGTGATATGGGTGCTTCTCAGTGCCCCTGTGAAGAGTCTAGCCACTGTATGTTGGGCAAGTTGGAGTGGGTGCAGGTATCCTTTTGGTAAGCCTTGGAGGATTGCATTACAGTAATCAGGTGAGGAAGTATCATAGCCTGGAAGACCACCCTGGAGTTCTTAGTATCCAGAAGTGGTCGTAACTTCTGAATTGTCCTTATTTGTTGAAAGTTTTTGTTACACTTTTTTATGTGTGACTGTAGAATGAGGTGCTGATCAATGATTGCTCTGAGATAGCGGACCTCAGATTTGACTACCAAGTCTGTGTTGTTGACTCTTAGTGATTCTGGTGGAAAAAAAGTCTGATCTTTGGTTATGCAAAGCACCTCAGTTTTGCTGTAATTAATTGTAAAATCCAAATGCAATCAATAACCCTCACTCCTATTCAAATAACATCCAAACATCAAGAGTGAACTTATAATAGTAACCAAATCATAAAGTAATTTTTTTGTCGGAGGTTTTTGCCATGGGAGGAAATCCTCTCTTGAAGCGTAACTTCCCTTTTATTCAAACTATGGTTAAAATTCACCAATAAATAACCGTGAAATATGCACACTTAACAGAGCTATATCACAATAACAAAATAAGTGAAATACTCATCACATTGATGTAGACATGGAAAAAAGCTGGTTGCTTTTCAGTTGAAGAAATCCGCCGTTATCACAATTAAACCGGCAGGAAAAAAACTGGCAGCTTTCCAGTCGAAGAAATTCGTAGTTATTGCAGTTAAACCAACGAACACAGCACTGCGTTTAGGACCTGGTCATTTCAATCTGATCCTGTTTCATGTGGGTGCTAATGATGTTTTCCAGTTGGATAGGAGAGATCAGGTTGAAGGATTGTAGTTTCCAAGTATGGCCGGAGGGGTCTGCAGGGGTTTGGATTTGAAGTGGCAGGCTAGTGTTTGTTGATCAGGGATAGTCTGAGGTGTTGTTGGGTTATTTTCTTTCAGTAGGGATTTAACTATATCAAATAGCTCCCTGGGTTTATTTAGTGACAATTACAGTGCATTGCAAAAATATTCATCCGCTTTGTGTTTGTCCTGTTTTGTTGCATTACAACCTGTAATTAAAATGGAGTTTTGGGGGTCAGCAACATGTGATATACACAACATGTCTATGACTTTGAAGGTGCAAAATATCCTTTATTATGACACAAACAATAATTAAGACAAAAAAAAACTGAAAGCAGGATTGTGCATATGTATTCACCCCCCAAAATCAATACATTGTAGAGCCACTTTTTGCTGCAATTACAACTGCAAGTATCTTGGGGTATGTCTCTATTAGCTTAGCACATCTAGCCACTGGGATTTTCGCCCATTCCTTAAGGCAAAACTACTCCAACTCCTTCAAGTTAGATGGGTTGCATGGGTGTACAGCAATCTTCAAGTAATACCACAGATTCTCAATTGGATTGAGGTATGGGCTTTAGCTAGGCCATTCCAAGACATTTAAATATTTCCCTTTAAACCAGCTTTAGCAGTATGTTTAGGGTCATTGTCCTGCTGGAAAGTGAACCTTTGTCCCAGTCTCAAATTTCTGGTAGACTGAAACAGGTTTCCTCAAGAATTGCCCTGTATTTAGTGCCATCCATCATTCCTTCAATCCCAACAAGTTCTCCTGTCCCTGCCAATGAAAAACATCCCCACAGCATGATGCTGCCACCACTGTGTTTCACCATGTTTCACTGTGAAAATGGTGTTCTCGGGATGTTGGGTTTGCGCCATACATGGTATTTCCCGTGATGGCCAAAAAGTTTAATTTTCATCTCATCCTATCAGAGAATCTTCTTCCATGTGTTTGGGGGGGTCCGCCACATGCTGCTGTGCAAACTCCAAATGTGTTTTCTTCTTTCTTTCTTTAAGCAATAGCTTTCTTCTGGCCTCTCTTCCCTAAAGCCCCAATCTGTGGAGTGTATGACTTAAAGTGGTCCTATGGACAGATACTCCCATCTCCGCTGTGGATCTTTGCAGCTCCTTCAGTGTTATCCTTGGTGTCTTTGTCACATCTCTGATTAATGCCCTCCTTGCCCGGTCTGTGAGCTTTGGTGGGTGGCCTTCTCTTGTCAGGTTTATAGTGGTACCATATTCTTTATATTTTGTTATAATGGATTTAATGGTGCTCTGTGGGATATTCAGAATTTGGGATTTTTTTTGTAATGCAACCCTGATCTATACTTCTCCACTACTTTGCCTCTGACCTGTTTGATGTGCTCCTTGGTCTTCATGTTGCTTGCTTAGTGGTGTTGCACAGTCAGGAACCTTTCAGAACCGGTATATTTATACAGGCATCATGTGACAGATCATGTGACACTGATTTCACACAGGTGGACCCTAATCAACTAATTATGTGACTTCTGAGGTTAATTGGTTGGACCAGATCTTATTTAGGGGTTTCATAGCAAAAGGGAATACATATGCACTCGCAACTTTTCATAATTGTTTTTTTATATATACAAGGTATTTTATTGTCATTTCACTTCACCAATTTGGACTATATCGTTAGGTCCATTACCTAACATCCAAATGAACCTCCATTTTCATTCCAGGTTGTACATAATGTGACAAAACAGGACAAAAACCAAGGGGATGAATACTTTCTCAAGGCACTATATCAGGGGTGGGCAAACTTTTTGACTCGAGGGCCGCAATGGGATCATATATTGGACCCGGGGGCCGGACCGAGTAGATGGACGGTGTGTATGTGTGAATTAATATAAATTAAATTTAAATTTGTAACATTAAATGTTTAGATTAATTTAAGGTAGAAAAGCATAAAAGAGTTATTTACAAAACTTTTATGCAATGTATTTCTTTCATAAAATAGTACCTTCAATTTTAGTGTGAACAGTGTTGTTGGTCTCCCTTTTTTGTAAGGCATCAAAGTCAGTAGATAGCTTTGTTGTTGCAATTCTCAATTTCAAACACATTTACACAGTCCTAATCCAGCCCTTCATCAGCCCATTTCCAGTCCAAGTTCCCCCCCATCACAGCCCATTTCGTCCATTCCCCCCACCATCACAGCCCATTTGCAGTCCTATCCCCCCCACCATCCAAGCCCATTTGCATTCCTCCCCCCATCACAGCCCAATTGTAGTCCATTCCCCCATCACAGCCCATTTCCAGTCTGTTCTCCCCCCCACCACAGCCCATTTCCAGTCTGTTCCCCCCCCCCCCACATCACAGCCCATTTCCAGTCTGTTTTCCCCCATCCCAGCCATTTTTCAGTCCGTCCGTCCGTCCCCACCATCACAGCCCATTTCCAGTCCTATCCCCCCCACCATCACAGACCGTTTGCAGTCCTCCCCCCATCACAGCCCATTTCCAGTCCTATCCCCCCCACCATCTTCCCCTAATCGGGGCTGAGATCTGCACCCGGCCAGCCTGCCCTCCCGAGCAGCAACTCCGGCCCATTCGGGGCTGTGGGAGGAGGGGAGGAGCAGCAGGCCGGCTTAAAAGAGAGCCGCTGCCGGCGGGAAATTCAAAGAGGCACCATCTTCCCCTAATCGGGGGCTGAGATCTGCACCCGGCCAGCCTGCCCTCCCGAGCAGCAACTCCGGCCCATCGGGGCTGTGGGAGGAGGGGAGGAGCAGCAGGCTGGCTTTAAAAGAGAGCCGCTGCCGGCGGGAAAATCAAAGAGGCACCATCTTCCCCTAATCGGGGCTGAGATCTGCACCCGGCCAGCCTGCCCTCCCGAGCAGCAACTCCGGCCCATTCGGGGCTGTGGGAGGAGGGGAGGAGCAGCAGGCCGGCTTAAAAGAGAGCCGCTGCCGGCGGGAAATTCAAAGAGGCACCATCTTCCCCTAATCGGGGCTGAGATCTGCACCCGGCCAGCCTGCCCTCCCGAGCAGCAACTCCGGCCCATTCGGGGCTGTGGGAGGAGGGGAGGAGCAGCAGGCCGGCTTAAAGAGAGCCGCTGCCGGCGGGAAAATTCAAAGAGGCACCATCTTCCCCTAATCGGGGCTGAGATCTGCAACCGGCCAGCCTGCCCTCCCGAGCAGCAACTCCGTCCCATTCGGGGCTGTGGGAGGAGGGGAGGAGGCAGCAGGCCGGCTTAAAAGAGAGCCGCTGACGGCGGGAAATTCAAAGAGGCACCATCTTCCCCTAATCGGGGCTGAGATCTGCACCCGGCCAGCCTGCCCGCCCGACACCCAACTCCGGCCCACTCGGGGCTGTGGGAGGAGGGGAGGAGCAGCAGGCCGGCTTAAAAGAGAGCCGCTGCCAGGCGGGCCCGCGCCTGTTCGGGCCCGCGCCTGAGGGCCTCGCCAGAGGGCCCTTTGGCGTGGCCCTTAGGCGGGGCACGTATCAGGGCTGAGCAAAGAGCAAGAAGCCATTGTGTTTGAGGTCACAGAGGCCTATAGAAAAAAGAAACGACGCCGCTCCGAGACAGACCTTTGTCCACAACTACAGTCATCTTTACCGTCTCCATTGTTGATGCTGATCACAGTCCCTGAAGAAAGCTGTAACATAATGAAAACCAGCAGCCACTCTCAAGTCCAGCTATTTACTACATAGTCTAGTGGATTAGACGACTAGTGGTTAGAGTAACTGCCTTGTACCCAGACCTACTTTGAAGTGCTCCTCTGCCACAGCTCGCCTGAGACCAGACGCCGAATCAGCAGCCCGCACAAGACACGCGCCCACACAAAAGGAGCCTCTATAGTCCAGGATCGGCTGAACTCCCACAGCAAGTATACTCTTCTCAGATGTGACTCAACAAAACTCTTCCTAAACAGCCTAATTATCTGATTTATACTAGATATCATATCTCGTGAATTTGCTTAACTTTATTCTGTCAGGTCCACCATTACCAGCTGACACAGCTTGATAGGAAAATATTTATTAAATATTTATTACTGTTGTCAGTAAAATGTACACAACTTATATACTGTCGCCAGTAGCATTTAATTTATTTACTGTTGCATTCACTTACTGATGTTTCCGGTAACACTCAGCTATCATTGTTGCATCTCAATTTTTTACTGTTGTCAGTAGCATTTACTTATTACCATTGTACTCAACCTTTACTATAGCTAGTAGCAATCCTTTATTACTGTTGCCACATCTCAACTGAGACCAATATTCCTCCAAGATGTATGCACTCATACCACTGTCTATTCTCTTTCTCACCTTTGGTCTCTCTAGTCACGCATTCAATACATGTGCTAACACATCCCAATCCATTACAGTAACAATAGGAGATGGTCAGAGAAAGTCCACCAAACTGCTCATAACACTGCCAACACTCCATATCAGCACCTACTATACATTCCCTACAAAACACCAAAACACTCACTCAGTCAAACATCAGCAACATCATCTACTAAAATGTGCGCTCATAAACGCGAGATCTACACGCCAAAAATGGCCAGCAATCACCGACCTTATAACATTCCACGACCTTGACATATTAATAATCACGGAGACATGGTTGTCAGATTGTGATAATGTGATCATCAATCAAATGACCCCAGCCGGCTTCTCACCGTATACTTGTCACAGAGCTAAACAAAAAGGAGGTGGGGTACTCATCCTCGCAAAAGCAGAACTGAAATTCAAACTAAACGACGCATCTACCTCAACGCACCTTGACACTATTACGATATCAAATGACCAATGCACAATAAACGCACTCTACAGAGCACCAACATCATCCTCTGATGACCTACCAGCAATCATCAAGCTTGCATGCAACTCGGATAATCCACGTTCATCAAACTGGCTAATAGGAGACTTTAACCTCCCCTCCTTACCTGAAGCACAAGCAAGAACCTTCCTCGAAGCTTTATACGACCTGGACTACAAGCAAATAGTACACTCCCCTACGCATGCAAAGGGTGGTATCCTTGACCTTATTTTTGCCCCTCAATATATAGCTGACACCACACCTCAGCTGCTGACTGCTATATCCCCAGTACCTTGGTCTGACCATAACCTCCTCAACTTCCACATACCAATCACACACCACCATAAGACCAGTGACAAGGCCAGCACCCTGACCCCGGAATACTAACAACACGATTTCGTCCACTCGACAAGGAAGATGTACTTATCAAGCTACTGCCACGCCTTGACGTTCCTATCCTTGACCCAGACGAACTTGTAGTGAATTGGAACAACAGTATCAGAGCTATAGCCTGTATCCCATCCACCAACAAGGTACCCAGGAAACGTGCACATGCTCCCTGGTACTCTACTGACCATCGAGCTACCCTTATACAACTACGTAAACTAGAAAGACGATGTCTCAGGAACCAGACTACAGCAGCCTATCACAACTACAACTCTCAACTAGCTCTACACAGAGAGAAAATAAGTGAAAAAAAGAAACAACATCACTCCACCATTCTAAAACGGTCTTTGAATAAAACACATGACCTATTTAATATAGTAAAGTCATTAACAGGGGACCCAGCACCAGTAAGCCCACTCATGCCTCAACCACAGGATTACTCGAACTACCTACAATCAAAAATGATCCAATCCAACACGATTCCATCCACCTATAACCCAACCATTGTAATAAGTACAACAAAGCCTACCCTACTACTCAATTTCTCTGCAGTATCTACTAAAGAAATTGAAGACACCATCACCTCCATCAATCTCACCACTGCCCAAATGACCCTTGCCCAGCAAGCTGGATAAAGGAACTTCAACATGAACTAAGCCCCTCATTATGCAATATAACCAACCAATCTCTACTAAGAGGCATCTTCCCACAAAGCTTAAAACACACATCAATCAGGCCCCTACTAAAAAAATAGTCGCCTTGATACATCCAAAGTCGAATCCTATAGACCTATATCGAGTATCCCCCTGCTGCCCAAGATCATCGAGAAAATAGTCCAGCGACAGATCCAGCAACACGTCGACATTGAGTCACCTCTCGACCCAGCTCAACATGGCTTCAGAGAATCGCATGGGGTAGACACCATCTTAACTACCCTTTTCGACAAATTAATCACAGGAATTAATAATATACACCAAGGCTTCATCCTTATCTTCCTCGACATTGCTGCCGCCTTCGATTCTGTGAACCATAAGATACTATTACAGCGTCTCCAGGAAAAAGGGCTACAGGATACTGCGCTACAATGGTGTGAATCCTACTTAACCAATAGATGGCAGCAAGTATAAAAACAGGCACCACCTCTTCTGAACCTTTTCTACAGAAGCAGGGAGTACCCCAGGGATCATCCCTGTCTGCCTTACTATTTAACATTTATATGCAGCCTATCTGCTCTCTGATCCGCTCCCTAAATGTAGAATGCCTGGTGTATGCTGACGACATATTACTATACATTCCATTTACTATTGAGCAGCCCGATTTCTCCCCTATCATCAGATGCTTTGATGCAGTTGCTGAATGGCTCCTCACTCAAAACCTGAGGATCAATCATAACAAGACTGATGTCCTCTTTGTCACTAGGAACCAGAAGTTCGTTACACCTCCTTACCTTCAAGTTCAAGTTAAAAATGCTGAACTCAAAACAAGAGACACAATCCGATATCTAGGAATTACTCTAGATCGGCGTCTGGACATGACAACCCATGTAAAGTCCGTTACAAGATCAGTTTTACACAAGATACGAACCCTCCGCCACCTCCGCCCTCTGCTAGATTTCTCTGACTACAGAACGATATTTCAGGCCTAGTAATCCCACATCTTGATTTCGCAAACATCATCCTTCATGGTCTCCCCACAGGCAACCCTCAACCCGCTTCGGCTGGCCATGAACTCAGCTGCTAGGGTCTTAACAGGTATATCAAAAATGGAACATATAACACCAGTGATGAAAGAGCTACACTGGCTACCACTACAAGCCCGAATCCAATACAAGGTACTAGTCATGACTTTCAAGGCACTGAACAACCAGTCTCCTACACCTATCAGCAACCTGATTAACAATATTCCTGAAAATAGAATAAGACGGCCTGCACTACTCACATGTTAATAGTACCCAAATTTACCACAAGGTGCACAAAGACAACTACTAATAGAGCTTTCTCGATTTATGCTCCGACAACCTGGAATGAACTTCCCACCTGGATTCGATCCATACCAAGCCTCACCACATTCAGAAAAGAAATAAAACACCATCTATTTCAAATCTACTATCCTGAAACCAGTCCTGAAAAACATAAGTCGCAGGCATCCACCCCCTGCTCTAATTATCCCAACGCACTAACCCAACACGAAAACGGTTAGCCGCCCTCTCCCTATGGCTGTATCCCGTCCCCCATCCGATCTAGCTATAACCAAATATCAGTTGTATTTAACTCTATGTAAATTTTATGTGTATATATCTTGTAGTTTCCCCCGTTATTCTCCCGTTATGACTGTACCCTTGTTCTATGTAAGCACATTGTGTTATGTAAAAAACATTGTTGCATTGTTCAGTTGTAATATAAACCGCACTGATCTTAATAGCGCGGTATATAAGAAAAGCAAATAAAATAAAATAAAAATAAAATATTTGCAGTCCTCCCCCCATCACAGCCCATTTCCAGTCTGTTCTCCCCCCCCCCCACCATCACAGCCCATTTCCAGTCTGTTTCCCCCCCCATCACAGCCCATTTCCAGTCCGTTCCCCCCCCATCACAGCCCATTTCCAGTCCGTTTCCCCCCCCCCATCACAGCCCATTGCCAGTCTGTTCCCCCCCCCATCACAGCCCAGCCAGTCCTCGCCGCCCCCCCGAAAAGCCCTGCGCTGTCTACGGGGCTGCAGAGGGAGCCGGGGAAGCCCCGGCTCCCTCTGCACAGCCCCTTTAACCTCTCGCGGCATTCGTGGCTTCATTGAAACAGCCGCCAGCGTGAAGGTAAAGGCTCTTCACGCTGGCGGGCTGTGCAGAGGGAGCCGGGGCTTCGCGCGGGCTTCCCCGGCTCCCTCTGCAGCAGTCCATTTGTTCACCAGGATAACTGATACAGCGGGCCGGATTAAAAGGTCCGCCGGGCCGTATACGGCCCGCGGGCCGTAGTTTGCCCATTCCTGCACTATATAATACTGGTGTGGTATTCTTTCTTTAACTTATTGGATTGGGTCCGATATGAGTGGAGGGCTCATAGGTAATTATTTCTTAAGTGTTCACTGGGAGCGCCTATCCATTTATGTTCCATTTTCCTGGGCTCTTGTTTTATTTTTCTAAGCCCTGTAGTATACCAGAGCATTTGCTGTCGGTGTCGGATTCTAATTGAGCTTGATTTAGATTGTGGAGCAGAGGCGATGGTGGTAATTGTCACATCCCAGTTGGAGACAATGAAGTCTAAATCATCTGAGGCAGAATCCAGTAGAGGGGTTACACTTTCTAGGAAGGAGATATTGTGCACATGCAACTCTGAAGTGCCATCAACAGTTCAACACTTCAGAGATACTCAGGCATAACATCCACGCATAAGATGGAATCCTATTCTGCTCATAAATAATATTGCACAGAATAGCATCTATTATAAGTAGCTCTGACCTCAGAAAGCAAACTACCCTATACACCTCCTCAGACCTTGCATTAAAACATTGGCGTTGCATGTAGCCTTCCGGTCATTTCTCTGCAACTGCGCTTTATAACTAATTGCTTCATTACCTTCCATTTAAAACAGTGCTTCTCAACAAGTATGTCAGGACACACTGGTGTGTCACCAAGAGCTGGGAGGTGTGCCACCAAATATTTGATAGAGACAGCAAATCTGTGCTTTCTTTAACAACCATGCTGGCCCTAAGTTTAGTGTGAATGGAACTCGGCTTAGATTACTACAGTACTTACTATCTGCAGCCCACCATTTAAACCCCCAGAGCTGCTTGTGTATGCCATGTATTCAATTCAGTTACATTTCTTTTTCTGTATATGACTAGATTGAAAACCAGAACATTCTTGCTTAAGTAGAGTCTAGGAGAATTTCTTTTCTAAAAAAAGGAATGATTTACATGGCCTTCATAAAACAGAACACCCAGGCATTTTAAATTACCTGTACACCGCTGTGACTTGTAGATACAGCGGTATAAGAAAGTTGTTAATAAATAAATAAATGGTATGTGTGTTTGCTAAATAGCAAGTAATGTTGGCTGGAGTGAAAAGCATAGTTTTGCTTTTGTCCAAGGTATTTTTGTTTCTAGAGGTCAAGATGCAATTGATTCCGGTAAGGTGGGACTGAAGGGATTCAGTGAAAGAAGACGCTTAGACAATAAATTTTGCTAATTCGATCATTTTGATTTAATGTCTTCAAGCGCTGGCCATATGTCCCTGCACACAGTATAATGAGGGCGCAAAGCAAGCATTTTTAGTCCCGGTGCTGTTTATCATTATTGCTAAATAGTGCAATAATTAGGGTGCAATTTGTAATCATCTGTATTGATGCATTGCCCCAGACCTTCTACAGAGATGCTGAGGTTTCAAACATCGGCAGGAAAGACTCTTCCAACAGCTTCAGATGATTGGACCTACTCATTGGAATACTTAGCCTATGCAGTTCCTTTCACCCAACATTTGTTAGTAGGGTCTGCCTTCATGTTTCCAACATCCCCCCCAGCTGCAATGGCCATGCTGCTGCTGGAAGGAAGAGACACCGTAATATCATGTTTTCAGCAGGCATCGTTCCTCGCTTCTAAAAGCCTGATATCACAGCACCTCCCCCCATCAGTAGCAGCATGGGCGGAGGACTTCCCACACAATTTGGTGGGAACATTGCATGTCACCCTAAATGCATTTAAGTAATGGTTGCCCATTCTAAGTAAAAGCAAATGGAATACGCTTCATTTCCAAAGGCTAGTAATATACAGTAGGTCGAATAAGCAGATGTAAAATCCAGCTAAATACCGAAGACAAAGCAGAGGTGAGACTGGCCCATACTTCAGAGAAACTTTTATTACTATAGAAATCCGATAACATGAGAAGAAATTGGCAGACCTTGCTATAACACCTTGTCAGAAGGGTGTAACTGCAGCACAAAGAAGTGATTAACCTTTAAAGGCCGTACTAAATAAATCACTCTTAATTGAGAACAAACAGTTAAAGATGGCCTAATACTGTCACGTTGCTGACCTTGAACGGTATTTCATGCTGATATTTCTTACTTTCACAAATGACAAATAGGAAGGAACTTCTGTTTAACAACCGTGGTACTACAACTAAGAAAAGTCACATCATCTGATGCACAAACCCATTTTGTTTCTGGAGCCAAGGCAATCTTTCTTTAAAATTGCATTAGCACGTAAGGAATTGAGCTATTAAGCCTACCTCGGAACCAATTCAAATCCCGTTTACAAAGAAACCTATCTGCCAAGTATGAAATTCAGGCTAAGGTTTTGCACCTAACACAAAGGTTAAGGCATGTTAGGTGTAAAAGCTCTGTAGTGCCGCTAACACAGGGCAAAGTTTGATACTGCCAGTTTACTGCATGGCAGGTCACATGGAATGCGATTACCTACATACCACTCCTTATACACACATCAATCTCCACCCATTCTCTGCCACCATGTTAGCTTTCCAATAATAACACTGATAACCCAATAACACTGATAACCCGGACTACAGCCTACTCGAAACATGCCTTGGCGAGATGCAAAACTGGTTACAACAAAGCAGCATGGCAATCAACCATAAGAAAACTGAGGTGATGTATATCTCCAGGAAAGCAAATTTTGACCCCCCTACAACAATAACCCTATGCAACAATACCTACCAAACGAAGAAAGAAAGAAATAAAATATCTAGGAGTAACATTTGACAACGACCTAAAAATGGAGAAACACCTCCGCAAAACCAACAGGGCAGTTTTCCACAAACTGAGAGTTCTACAACCTATACGGAACATTGATCCACACGACTTCAGATCCGTCGCTCAAGCACTCATCATGCCACATTTTGACTACTGCAACGCCATTTTTCAAGGACTGCCTAAGAAAACCCTGAACATCCTGTAAATGGCACAGAATGTAGCCGCCAGGATCATTATGAGGAAAAGTCTTACTGAACGCATCACACCAGTACTAATTGAGTTGCACTGGCTCCCCATAACAGCTCACACAAAATACAAAATACTGACAACCACTTTCAAACTCATACACAGCATAGCACCATCCTTCCTCGCCACCCTAATCAGCTTGCAACCCACCAACAGAAACAGGAGAACCATCAACTCCAACACCCTCCACACTCCAACAGATATAAGATCTGTCAAGGTCAGCACTAGTAACAGGGTTTTCTCATAAGCAGCACCGACACCATGGAACCAACTGCCGCCCGAGCTACGAGCCAGCAAAGACCTATCAGACTTTAGAAAAAAACTCAAGACGCACCTATTTCAAAGTCATTTCAACCTGTAATAAATCCACTTGAGGGGCAACTCCCTACCCTACGACCCAAAAAACCTTCTATGTAAAAATGTACATATGTAAATTCTTTTCCCCATAAGATACGAAGTAGATAATTTTCTATGTGCCGTGCTTACCTTACGAATCTATATGTATACAACAAAAATTTTTCTGTCTTGATTCGACAGCTGTTTCTATTTAATCATACCCGCTTCTGATCGCTGGAAGGAGCGGTATACAAATGCTTGCTAAATAAAATAAAAATAAATGTAGCAATTAGCATGTGCTAACATACTGCATTAACTATTAACACAGTGACACACTTTAGCCTAAAGTAAAGTGATGCCCCGTTAGTCCACTGTAATGGTAGTTAAATAAAAACAGAAACAAAAAAGGAAAATAAGGTCATATCTCTTTATTGGACTAACTTAATACATTGCTGGACTAGCTTTCCAAGGATAAAACCTTCTTCTTCAGATCAGGATAGCATGAGAAACAGATGGGAATACTGTAATGCATAAGTGAATCACCAATATATTCCAGTGACAGTCTTGGGGAAGTGGGGAGAGATGGATGGGTGTGCAGAAGGTGACAGGACTATAAAAATGCATGGTTTATAATGTCATAGAAAGCACTTATATATTATGGTATTGTCGTCTGTTGCTCATAGCGTCCTGGCCCAAGAAAAGGCTTTTAACCGTCAACAGTTAATCCAAAACGTATTAAGTTAGTCTAATAAAAGGGTGTTGCCTTATTTCCCCCTTTTGTTTTTCTTTTTATCAGAACATAAGAAATGCCTTACTAGGTCAGACCAAGGTCCATCAAGGTCACAAGTACCTAGCAGGTTCCCAAAAAGACACACAGGTTCCAGAATGCTTATCCCAGGGCAAGCAGTGGATTTCCCAGGTCCCTCTTTTATAATGGTTTATGGTCCTTTCCTCCAGGAACTTATCCAAACCTTTTTTAAACACCAGCTACACTAACAGCTTTTACTACATCCTCCAGTAACGAATTCCAGATTTTGATTACATGTTGAGTAAAAAAATATTTTCTCTTATTAATCTTAAATGGGTTGCATTGTAGCTTCATTGTGTCATCTAGTCTTTCTGCTTTTTGATGGTGTAAACAACCGATCTACGTCTACCTGTCCCACTCCATTCATTAATTTATAGACCTTTATCATATTCCTCCCTCAGCCGTCTCTTCTCCAAGTTGAAGAGCCCCAACATTTTAAGCCTCTCCTCATACGGGTATCCTTCCATTCTCTTTAACATTTGTCACTCTCCTTTGTATGTACCTTTTCTAATTCCACTATATTCTCTTTAAGAAATGGTGACCAGAATTGCACACAATATTCAAGGTGTGGTTGCATCATGGAATGATACAAAGGCATTATAATATCCTTGGTTTTATTCTCCATTCCTTTCTTTATGATTCCTAGCATTCTATTTACTTTCTTGGCCGCCGCTGCACACTGGGTGGAGGGTTTCAACATACTATCCAAGATGATGCTTGAATCTTTTTCCTGGGTGGTGGTTTCTAAGATGATACCTTGCATCATATGACCATAGTCTGGGTTGTTCTTTCCTAGGTGCATAATTTTGCACTTGTCCAAATTAAATTTCATCTGCCATTTGGATGTCCAGTCTTCCAATTTTTTAAGGTCCTCTTGCAATTTTTCACAATCCTCTTGCGTTTTAACAACTTTGAATAATTTTGTGTCATTTGCAAATTTGATCACCTCACTCGTTATTCCTATTCCCAGATCATTTATGAATATGTTAAAATGCAGTGGGCCCAGCACAGATCCCTGGTGTACTCCACTATTCACCTTTCTCCATTGAGAAAATTGGCTATTTAGCAATCTCAGGTCGGAGGGACTTGGGTTCTAGTCCTATAGGCACTCCTTGTGGCCTTGGGTATGCCACTTAACACTCCGTTGCCTCAGGTATACATAGATTGTGAGCCCTTTGGGGACAAGGGAATGTATCCAGTACCTGTTTGTAATGATTACATAATGTAATCCGCTTTGATTGAAGGATAAGGTGGTATAGAAAACTGGTTAAATAAATAAATACTCTCTGCTTTCTATCTTTTAACTAGTTCCTGATCCACAATACTACACTGCCTCCAATCCCATGACTTTTTAATTTCACCAAGAGTTTCTCATGAGGGACCTTGTCAAATGCTTTCTGAAAATCCAGATACACTATGGGGGTCATTCCAAACAGCAAATAGCGGGGATGGATGGCACGTTTGGATATCCAACCCCACTATTTGCTCCCTGCCAGTCCCGGCTAAAGCCTCCCCGTACGAACAGCGCATTTGTACGGGAGACTTAGATGGGGGTGGGAGGGGGCGTTCCGGAGGTGGAGCAAGGATGGGACATGGGCAGGCTGTGACCACAGACTTACAGGGTTGATTCAGAGGTCAGCCCTGTACGTCCGGGGATGTAAACTTAGACAGGGGGACTTATTCCACCATAGAGGTGGAACAAGTCCCCCTGGATGTCGGAAGATCATGCTGCCAGGCCTGGAAAGCAAGGTAGGGGATGAAGTAAGTTCTCCGCAGCCGGACCCTGGCCCTGGGAGGCCAGATAGAGAGTCTGGGTGCAGGGAAAGAAGGATTTCAATGGGAGCCGACATTCGCGGCTCCTGAATTGAACTGTGGTGCCATGGCAACGGGACACCTTGGCACTGTGGCTCAATTCAGGACCCTGACTGAGGTAGCCAGGCATGTGGCTGGGCATGCAGGCCAATCAAAATCAGGGCCCGGCATGCATGTTCAGGCCATAGATCCAATTCTGATCCAACGGGCATGTCTAGCCCCCATGGGATCAGAATTGGGTCTACTTCTGGGTGTCCCGATTCTGATCGGCCGCACAGGGGGCTGGAGGCCACATGGGAATGTGCCTCCACATCAACTGTCTCACCTTTGTCTACCTGTTATGCACACCTTAATGGAAATATAACTGATTAGTAAGACAAGACTTTCCTTTGCTAAATCCATGTTGGCTTCCTCCCATTAAACCATGGCTAATTACATGTTCAGTAATTTTATTTTTTTTATAAAAGTTCCTACCATTTTGCCTGGTACTGACGTCAGGCTCACTGGTATGTAGTTTCCCGGATCACCTTTGGAACCCTTTTTAAAAATTGGAGCTACAATGGCCACTCTCCAATCCTCAAGTACTAGGGATGATTTTAATGATAGTTCACAGATTACTAATAGTAGGTCTGCAAACAAATATTTCAGTTCTTTCAACACCCTTGGATGTATACCATCCAGTCCAAGTGATTTGCTACTCTTCAGTTTATCAAACAGTTGTAATACATCCTACTGGTTTATCAATATTTCCTTCAATTCTTCTGATACATTATCTTTAGATACCATTTCAGGTGCGGATAACGTCCCTAAATACCTTCATATTTAATTACCAAATACTTTAGCATGCATTATGTCTTGCTGTAGAGGACTAGCCTAGTGGTTAGAGCAAAGGCCTAACACCTAAGTAATTGGGATGTGATTCCCATTGGCACTCATTGTGACTTTTGGTAAGTCGCTTTACCCTCCATTGCCTTGGAAGAAAAGGCCTGGCAATCTAATTCCAGTCATACCTTGCTAAGAAAACCCAGGGACTGCTGGGTTGCCATGAATCAGCATTGACTTGTGTGATGAGGTAACTAGTACAGGGCCTATGTTATATGAGGAAATGGCTAGCTCAGAGCCTATGGTAATAGGAAAAGAGGAAGAGCTTACCTCACAAACACATAGGCAGCAAACATATTCAGCTTTCAAAAAGCCCAAGTATAGTGAGAAAACTTTCCATTCACCAAAGGTGACGCAGCAGAAAGCCAAAAGGCTAATCAAGCTCACCTGAGTGGAAGGACACGTACAACGTGCAGAGAACAGGAGCATAAAAACTACAGGGAAAGCCCAGTAGAGGAGGAAAGGGAGGGCCTGGAGCCAAGGCAGCAAAGGCAGGAGCAGAAGCCAAAGGGTGGAGCAGGCTGTAGCTGCAGAGAAGTCTCCCAAGCCAGAGGGGGCCTCGGTCACTGGAGAGTGAGTAACCAAGAGGAAGGAAGTCCTCTCAACCAGCAGACCTTGCTAGGACCAGGAAGTAAAGGAAGTGTCCCGGTAGGTAGCAAGAGGCAGCAGACACAGACTCTCTTCAGAAAGTGATTTCAGCTTGGACCCGGTTACAGAGACATGGAAGTCTCGGAGAGGAGCCAGCCAAAGCCCAGAGAGAGAAGCTCATTACCCAGGGACAAAAGCTAAGTACCCTGTTGTAGCTAGAGGGAAAACGCCAGGCATTGCCAGCAGGGCAAAGCCCAGTAACTGGGAGGAAAATCCCTATTGGAGAAGGAACCTGAGAGATACAGTTCCTAGCACAGGACTCTTGAACCCTGTTGATGTAGAGCACTTACCAAATAGAATAACCAGTGTCATTCAAGGGAAGAGCTGTGAGGATTTCAGTTTATAAAGATTGTTGTGTGCCTCCAAATACAGACTATGAGCAGATGCAATGGGAAAACCAGGAGTGTGATATAGAACTGGATTCCATGGATTGCACGCTTTGTCTGTCTGATGAAATTACATCCCTATGTTAGCCAGGCAAGCAAGAGTTCTGTGATACATTGTGCTGGCGAAGAGTTTATTTTCTATACTGTGAAGAAACAGTTTTCTTTTGTGTTCCCTTTGTGCTGTTCATAAAGAATCCTATGTGGGACGGGGAATAAAACCCAAATTATTTCTTTTGCCTTAATTACACGGCTACTGACTATTTCTTTAATAAGGCAACCCACACCTCACGGCCCTAGGCGGGCGCCTAACAGGGCCAAAAAGGGGTGCTGGTGACACTTGTTGGCGCTTAAAAAAATAAAGAACTCTTGCTGTAAACAGTTATTGAACCGTATTAAATAGGCTTCTCAATACATTAAAGAGTTTAACTTCAATTTATGAGCAAAAATGGTTTAGAGTTTGAGCTGCAGTCTAAAAAAAGTTAGATAAATTTTGACAGATGTTCCAAAAGTCAGGCCTGTAGCTCTAACCTTAACCTCTAATTTCAGGGCCTAAATTCCACCCTTTCAGTCTTCAGATAGTACAAGGCAGACTGCAATACTAAACAAATCATAGAAACATAAAACAAACAAGAGTATACAAATAAAAACATAATATTAAACACTATTAAACACTATTATAATAATAATATCAAATAGAACATAATATTAAACACATTCAAAATAAAGCAAAATAACCAATAAAACCTATGCTGGCATGCATTCATTTAAATATCAAATAACAGAAAAACTCCCAAAACAAAACAAGAGAACAAAACAAAATATATACCCTGCACCAAACAAAATCAAATAATCAAAAATACCACTAGTAACAGAGGAAAAAAGACCTCAGCCAACCTCCCGCTAGTATAATCAGAGAGGGTGAGCACTTCAAATAAAGCACTGTTGTGGTGTTAACTTGAAATATGCTCAGAGTGACATCAGCAGTCAAAAAAACCTCTGTACTGGGGCATACAAAATAAACCAGAACCAGCCCCTACTATTAGTATTTAAACAGGGAGAAAAACAAAATCCTACTTAGCTCAAAAGGCAGCAGCAGGCAGTAGAAACAAGCAACAGCAGGCAATAGAAACAGGCAGCAGCAGGTAGCAACAGGCAACATATACAGCATGAAGCAGGAAGACAATGCTCAAAAGCTTCCAAAACGGCTGTTCGCAGGAGCCCCGACACCAGGTGTTTCGCCAATCAGCTTCTTCAGGGAGCTCAATACAAAAAAACGCTGCATATCCTGAAAAGAGAAGCCCGAAGTGAGTCTCCCCAAGCAAACAAAAATTGTGCAGGAAAACGTAATCACAAAACAGAAAAAAGATTAACACTCACAGAACCGTAGAAACAGACAAAGTGCAAAGCTGTGCCCGGCTCACGATGAAGACAGCTATCCCACCAAATCAGAAAACGCCAAGCACGCACATCAGAAATAGGGAATCCCAGATGACATCAAAACAAGATCACTAGCAGATGCCGCACAAAAATAAGGGTCCCACAATAGGCCAAAAAACAAAACTAAAAAGGAAACAAAACAAATAATGGAAATACATGAAAGAGGTATTCATTTTTGGTCTATTGTGGGACCCTTAGTTTTGGGCGGCATCTGCTAGTGATCTTGTTTTGACGTCATCTGGGATTCCCTATTTCTGACGTGCTGATTGGCGAAACACCTGGTGTCGGGGCTCCTGCGAACAGCCGTTTTGGAAGCTTTTGAGCATTGTCTTCCTGCTTCATGCTGTATATGTTGCCTGTTGCTACCTGCTGCTGCCTGTTTCTATTGCCTGCTGTTGCTTGTTTCTACTGCCAGCTGCTGCCTTTTGCGCTAAGTAGGATTTTGTTTTTCTCCCTGTTTAAATACCAATAGTAGGGGCTGGTTCTGGTTTATTTTGTATGCCCCAGTACAGAGGTTTTTTTGACCGCTGATGTCACTCTGAGCATATTTTGAGTTAAAGCACTGTTGTGGTGTTATTTGAAGTGCTCACCCTCTCTGATTATACTAGTGGGAGGTTGGCTGAGGTCTTTTTTTCCTCTGTTACTAGTGGCATTTTTGATTATTTGATTTTGTTTGGTGCAGGGTATATATTTTGTTTTGTTCTCTTGTTTTGTTTTAGGAGTTTTTCTGTTATTTGATATTTTTCTGACTCCTTGGAGTACATTTGATATTATAATGCATTCCTTTAAGACAGAATAGACTGAAATGGTATGAGAGAGTGTCTAACAGGATGCTAATTTCCAAATTTCCTGTATTTGTACTAAAATACTCAGAAATTATGGTTAGCAATTGTTTTCCTGCTTTATAATCTTTGGTTTGTTAAAGAAAATATTACCAATGCACAAGTCTTTTATGGTGTCGTATAGTATCATATTGTGAGAAAGAATACTGCTGACCGTTACTAGTGAATGACTGTGTGCTGCTGTCTGTCCCAGTGTCACAACTCACTCACACACATGGTTGAGGCACACACCTCCAATGTTGTCAGGAAGCTAGCTGTTTTTAGAAACACTGTTCTGTGCCTGCTGCCGAGCCTTGAAAGCAAACTCTCATACTGAAACACACAGAGTCAATCGCTATCAGTTAACCGGTGTCGACTGTGTGTGCACAGTACTAGCCTGTCACTAGCGGAGAGGTGACACAGACACACAACAAATATGCTGCAGTGCACACAGAAGAAACTAACAAGTTGAAAAGAGCGCACTTGTGACTGCGGAATTTAGATAGGGAAAGGTGCAGTTCTCCATGCGGCTTTCTAGAATCGTTATTTGCACGTGTGGACGATCTACATGTGCAAATGCTGTTATCTGACATGTGGGAATGCTTCCAAAATAACTCCCATAGTCTGGCAAAATGGCGCATTTCTCCTTCCTCCATTTGTGAACTCTTACATGTGTGTGATAAGAGAGACATGGTAATGTGTATCTCTTTAGGTTGTGGGTTGTGGCGCTCTATAAGGCATTGTATGTATATTTGTATATCTTGAATGTGTAGATGGGGGGGGTGTTGCAATGTGTCTCTGTATGTATATAGGATGGAGGGGTGGGATGGGATGTCTGCGGGTGAATGCAGGGTGGTGTGGAGAGTGGTTGGGTGAAATAGGGGGTGTGCACCTCTTGCCATATAGGCATTCTGTCCCCCTCCACCAGTCCCTCTCTTCTGCCCTGCCTGCACTTATTTCCTCAACCTCCTACCTCCTTGCACAATCCCATCCCTTCCATCCCCCCAGGACGGGCCTGTCCACTATGCAAGCTAGGCAGCTGGCTCAGGTGGGCAGCAGCACCGGCTGCTCACATGGGCTGCCACCACCCCCCCCCCCCCCCAGCCCCAGCTGCCACCAATTCCATTTGCAATGGCAAAATATTGCCATTGCTGCTGTCCCCTCTCCCTCCCTATGGTTATGGTTTAGGCATTTGATATACCACCCTTTACTTACGCATCAGAGCGGTTTACATGTATACTAACAGGTACTTTTTATTCCCTTGTCCCCGCAGGGCTCACAATCTAAGTGTACCTGCGGCAATGGAGGGTTAAGTGGCTTGCCCAAGGCCACAAGGAGCAGCCATGGGACTAGAGACCCCAGTCCCTCTGGCCTGAGGTTACTTGTCCCCATGTGGGAATTGAACCCCCGGCCCTCTGGCCTGAGGTAACCTGTCCCAACCACTGAGCCACTCCTCCCTCCCTCCCTAGACAGAATTGACAGCAGCTAGAGGGGCAGCAGCAGTGCCAGCAGGAGGGAGGGGCGCATCCCCCTCCAATGCGCTCTTTCTCCCCCTTCCTTCCCCCTGATACTTTCTCCCCCTCTCCCATCCATCTTTCCCCTCTCCCTTGCACACTCCTCCCATCTCATCTCCCCTCCTTCTCCTTCTCACACTCTCTCCCTCCTCTTCCCTTTCCCCCTACACGCTCTCTCTTCTTCTTCCCTTTTCCCTCACATTCTCTCTTCTTCCTTGCACAATATCTCTTTCTCCATCCCCAATTTCAACGTCTGTCCCTTCCTTTATTCTCTCCCCTCCCCTCCTTTCCCCTCTCCCCTTTGCAATTTATTCCTCCCTTTTCCATCCCCGCCCTTCACGCTCTCTCTCATTCCTTTCAGCCTCCTTTCTTCCTCTATTTCCCTTTCCTTTGGCCTCCCACCCCCACCCACTGCACCTTTGCTGTTCCACACCTCCTTCAGTAATGCTGTGGTTTCAGTCCTGACTGCAGGCACCAGAGCTCATTGCTGACCCAGAAGCTCCTGGGTTTTTTTGGCAGTGTGACTGGAAGTAGATTGCCAGGCCTTTCTTCTGAGGCAATGGAGGGTTAAGTGACTTGCCCAAGGCCACAAGGAGTGCTAGTGGGAATCAAACCCTGGTTGCTTGGTTACCAAGCCAGTGTTCTAACCTCTAGGCTACTCCACCACCAGGGTGACTCAAAAACATGGCTTATATCCCCATCAGGTATCTGTGGCTAACAGAAAAAAATGAAAACAATTTTTTTTATTGTTTTTCTTGTTTCATTATAATAAATGCACAGCCCTGCTTAGAAGACTTGCTCCTAGTTTCTTGTGCACATACAGGGAGATGGCAGCATGGAATAAGGGAGTAGCCTAGGGGTTAAAGCAGCAGGCTATAGAACCAGGGCAGCCCAGGTATAAATCTCATGCTATTCTTTGTGGTCTTAGGCAAGTCATTTAATCCTCCATTACCTCAGGCACAAAATGAGATTCTAAGCCCTCCAGGGATAGGGAAATACTTAGCATACCTGAATGCAACTAATCTCAACCTACCATTGAAAAGGCATGAGCTAAATCCAAATGTAAAGATTTTTACCACTGGTTGGGTGGTTTCTGCGTAATTTGACTGAGATCATTTTCATTTCGTATTTTCCATGATTGAATAGAGTCCTTGAATTTTTTTACGCCCACAGATTTACAATGCTACAATTCTCTATACTGAAATTGAGCAGGAAAGACTGGCTTTGCACGAACCCTTTCATACAAAGCCTGGCCAAAGTGCCTGATATACAGATAGGTAGAAAAGGCAGCCAAATCTAGGATGGATGGAATGCAGGAACTTTTCTTTACAGACCAGATACACAAAGGGGTTGAATTAGCAGAAAGCTAATTAAAGCTTCACCCTTAGCAGGTCTTCCATAAGGAAATTTGGTTTCTGTAAGTTCTGATTATAACTGACTGAAAAATTAGTATGTGGATCAGTTAGAAAATATTTTATGGGCTGGCCCAGTGGCTCATTCGCTGATCTGTATACTACTAGAAAGAGATTGCATCCTCCACACCGGAGATACTGCCGAGGCAGTGTTCATAGTATCTGGAGGAGAGAAGTCATGGTCACAATTTAGTGTAGGTAGCGGAATTTAGCCTCAAGAGTATTGATGCAATGGCCAGACATACTATAGAAGGGTGGCTCTACAAAAATAGTAGAAATATCCCTGGGTAATGATACATGAAGGCTCATAGGAGTCATTCTGTTCCACAAATAGTAGGGATGGATATCCTGTTGGAATGTCCATTCCCGCTATTCGCCCCTCTGCCAGCCCCAGCAAAAGCCTCCCTGTTCAAATTGTGGGTTTGTAAGGAGAGGCCTAGATGGGGGCGGGAGGCTGCATTCCAGGGGTGGAATGAGGGTGGGGCATGGGCAGGCCGTGACCCCGGAAGTACAGAGCCATTTCAGAGTTCAGTCCTGTACGTCCGGAGCCTTGGATCTAGATTGGGGACTTATTCCGCCTCAGAGTTACAATAAATCCCCCTGGACATGGCATTTCAGTGGCGGCTGGTGGAGAGAGGTGAGGTAGGAGTTCATGAAGTTCACTGCAGCCGGACTCTGGCCATGGGAGGCCGGATCGGGGGTCCAGCTGTGGGGAAAGGAAGATTTCGGCAATGCCTGGCTTTCGCGACCCCAGAATGGAGCTGCAGTGCCATGGCGACAGGATGCCATAGCTCTGCAGCTCCATTCAGGAGCCTGACTGAGCTAGTCAGGTTGTGGCTGGGTGTGTGGCCAGTCAGAATCAGGTCCTGGTTTGCACGTCCAGACACTAGACCCGATTCTGATCCTGCTGGTGCCATGAGATCAGATTCAGGTCTAGCTTTGCACGGCCCAATTCTGCCTGGACGTACAGGGGCTGGACGGCCTGAATGGAATAGGCCTCCACATGACTGAATCCCAACACTGATTCGAATGGAGCTGGAAGAAGAAGGAACTACTGCTCCAAAGGAAAATGTTCATTCTTTTCAGTCAGCAAGGAAAAGAAAGGATAACTCAAGGACTTGAAGGACTACCAAGAGGCTGCTACTGCTGGCAAGATATGTTCTCTTGTAAGTACTGACCTCCTAAGAAATTCTCTAAATCTTGGGGAAGAGGGAATTCTATGGGTTAAAACTAATAAAACCTGTGTATTTTAAAATTAAGTGTTTTATTAAGTTAGGACATAGTACTACAAGCCAGCTTTCAATTAAATTAAAGTGCATTGCATAACAAGCCGGCTTTCAGTGAAATTACAGCTAGCTGGGGCTTAGTATAACAAGCCAGTCTTCATTTAAATTAAAATCAGTTAGGGTCTATCTGTAGTAGAGGAGTAGCCTAGTGGTTAGAGCAACAGCCTACCACCAGGAGATCTGGGTTTGATTCCCAATGGTACTCTTTATGACCTTGGACATGTCACTTTACCTTCCATTGCCTTGGAAGAAAAGGCCTGGCAATCTACTTCCAGTCATATCTTGCCAAGAAAACCCAAGGACTGCTGGCTCAGCATTGACTTGATGGCACTTAAAAAAGGTTATATCTTAACAAAGAGAACAAGGTAAATATTCTTTGAGTATATAGAGAGAAATTGTTTTCTGGAGACCTCTTACAAAGAGGCCTTCCAGTAGGAGGCAAGAGAACTATGAAAAGGAGTGGGACACCCCCCCCCCCCCACCACACACACACACACACAAAAAGACCTTGCTCTTTTTATCCTTCTGCCTCCATCCCATTTCTATTTGCTCACAGCCACCTTGATCTATAGTCTAGTGGCAAACAGCCTAACCTTTGACTAGAAGTTTAGGAATATTTAGATTGCCTACATTCCTTGCATAGCCTTTAAATCAGATATCTGAGTATGCCTTCAGTTTATATAAGATCTACTGACCAGGGACACTTTTGATATATAGCTACTTGGAATTGAAGTACACGTCTGCTTTTAGATTTGCAGAGACCTGGTCTTCTACTTAAGTCCCCTACTTAATTTTGCAGCAAAGGTATACCTTTTAAGGTTATAGGATCCTTTGCATAGTGGGCTGATACATAGAAGTAAGATTTCATTTTGAACTTTTCAGTTTCCATTGTTCTGTTACAAGCCTACTTTACAGGTTGTGGTTAATTCAATCTTCTCTGCACCCTGAGCAAGCTACCTGATCCAGTTCTGGTCACCACAGCTCCAAGAGACTCTACAAAGCTAAGCTTTCAGACTTTACAATTGCCTGTTTTTAAGATAAATTTTCCTTGCCATTTTATTACCTGTTTTATTCTCTTAGAAGATTACTTAGGCACTGTGGAGTGTTAGGGTAACTGCACCTGCACTAAGGGAATGGGACTAACACCAATAAAAAAACCCACACAAAAAAGACCTTGCTCATCCTATTTTTCTGTCTCCATCCCATTTCTATCTGTCCACAGCCACCTTGATCTACAGTCAGGGCCGGCCCGTCCATTGAGCGAGAATGTTTTTTGCACAGGGCCCCGCGTTTCAGGGGGCCCCGCGCAAAAAACATTCTGATCCAAAAGTAAAATTTTTAAGAAATTTTAAAAAACTGTCTGCTGCCGCTTCCGGGGCCACCGCGGCAGAATCGAGTGTGCCGCGGGGCTCCCCCTGTGCCCGGCAGAGCCTGACCTCCCCTGTATCAGCTCTCTCTTTCCAGCGGCAGTCACACGCGCCGGCTTTCAGAGCGCGAGGGGAGAGTTTCTCCCTCGCTGCTCTGTTAAGCCCGTGGGGGCTGATGGGAACTTCCCATCAGCCCCTGCGGGCTTAACAGAGCCGCGAAAGGGAAACTAGTCCCTTCGCGCTCTGAAAGCCGGCGCGTGTGACTGCCGCTGGAAAGAGAGAGCTGATACAGGGGAGGGCAGGCTCTGCCAGGCACAGGGGGGGCCCAACGGCACACTCAATTCTGCCGCGGTGGCCCCGGAAGCGGCAGCAGACAGTTTTTTTTTATTTTAAATTTTCCCTGGGCTGGGCTGGGGGGGGGGGTTAGGAGTGGTGATGGGTGATGGGCGCTGGGGGGGGTAGGAGTGGTGATGGGCGCTGGGGGGGCTTAAACTAAAAATTGGGTGATGGGGGATTAGGGATTAGGACTGGGAGTGGGCTGATGGGGAGGTTAGGACTGGTAATGGGCTATGGGGGAGGCTTAAACTAAAAATTGGGTGATGGGGGATTAGGACTGGAAATGGGCTGGTGGGATTAGGACTGGGAGTGGGCTGATGGGGAGGTTAGGACTGGTAATGTGCTATGGGGGGGCTTAAACTGAAAATTGGGTGATGGGGGATTAGGACTGGGAGTGGGCTATGGGGGGCTAGGACTGGTAATGGGTTGGGGGGGTTGCTAGGACTGGAAATGGGCTGAGTGGAAGGGGGCTTGAACTGCAAATAGCTGATGGGGATGGGGCTTGGAATGGAAATGGTCTGAGGGGAAGTGGGGGGCTTGAACTGCAAATAGCTGATGGGGACGGGGCTTGGAATGGAAATGGGCTGAGTGGAAGGGGGCTTGAACTGCAAATAGCTGATGGGAAGGGGGGCTTGCAATGGGCTCTTAGGGGAGGGAGCTAGGACAGGAAATGGGCTGATGGAGGGGCTAGGATAGGACTGGGAATTGGGTGTTGGGGGGAGCTAAGATTGGAAATGGGCTGTGGTGGGGGCTTGGATTGAAGTGGACTCATGGAGGGGCTAGAACTGGAAGTAGGCTCATGGGGGCTTGGATTAGAAATGGGCTGAGTGGAGGGGAGCTAGGATTTAACATGGGCTGATGGTGGGGCTAGGAAAGGACTAGAAATGGGCTGATGGGAGGCTGGTATTGGAAATGAGCTGATGAAGGGACTCGGATAGGACTGGAAATGGATGGGGAGCTAGGACTGGAAATGGACTGATGGGGGGCAGGACTGGAAATGGACTGATGTGGGGACTAGAAGGGAGCGGATACTGGGTGGGGCTGGAACTAAAAGGGAGCTGATGTTGGGGGAGATTAGAAGGGGATGGGGCTGGGAGAGTGAAATGGAGAGGGGAAAAATATTTTGTGTGGGAGGGAAGAAAAATGTACAATTGGCCGGGTATTGGGAGACTAAGTGGGGATTGAGGATGGAGGGGTAAAATTTGAGTGGATGAAATAGGAATGAGGAAAGAGCAAAAGGAGAAAGATTATTATGTTAAAGCAGATGTAGAGAGAGAATGGAAAAAAACTAGAACAGAAGAAAGGACAAATGGACAGCAGACGATGGAGAGATAGCAGAAGACACAAATAAACCAGAAGAAAGTGGCTGGAACAATTGCAACTGAAAAAAAAAATGCACAAAAGGTACAAAGATATCTCTTTATTTTGAATTTATTAACTGGAATATGTCAGCTCTGGGAAATGTGCATCATTAATGTCTGTGCTTTGTTTAGTACAAGAGGAAATTAATTTATAGTTTTATTTCTACATTGTTGTTGTACATTCCAAGTTTGGCTTTTAGGGTTCCCAGTTTAATTATTGTCTTCCTGTTTTTAAATTGTGATTCCTTGTTTGGTGATGGTCTATGTTCTGCATGTGTAACTGAGCTGAGGTATTCTGTTTATGTAATTCCTATTTGACATTGTCACTTGTTCTCTTTCCCCAGTAGGTCATATATTGTTATTCTCTGAAATGTATTGGTTTAATATTTGCAGTGTTGCCTTTTGATAGGTAGGGTATGGTGCTTTATGAATCCTGGTAGTGCTGTTAGGATACGGTGGGTATGCTATGGGTTCTAAATGTTTGTAGTAGTTCCTAATGTGCCTGGCGGTTGCCACTGGATTATAGTAATGTAGAAATCTTTGTCTTTCTTTATCCATACACTCATGAAGAGGCATGTTTACTAAACGTTAGTGTATGGTAACATTATGCAAATATTTATGCAAATGAGGACCCTTATGCAAATGAGGCCCCGCACCGAGTCTCCGCACATGGCCCCGCACCCCCCTTGGGCCGCCCCTGTCTACAGTCCAGGGGCAAACAGCCTAACTTTTGGCTATAGGTTTAGGAATATTTAGATTGCCTACATTCCTTGCATAGCCTTTAAATCAGATATCTAGTGTGCCCTCAGTTCATATAAGGTCTACTGACCAGAGAAACTTAACGTCCCACCCACCCTACCCCTCACCCCATCCGCCCCAGGGTTACATTGCCTATATAGTCATCATATACATTGTCATCTGTCCTTTAATTAGGTGTTACACTCACCTTTTCTCCTTCTTCTAGGACCACTTTAATCAGCATGTCATGTAGTCCTAATTAGCATGTCGTGTATTCAATACAATAACTGTGATGCCTTCATTCTAAGAAGAATCATTTGGAGCCTAAGAACTTTCCCTATATGCCTCAAGTTATCTGCTATGCATAAAGAATTGACTCTATTAAGGGAAGAATTATCTGCAATTAAACACACCTCCTCTAGGGTACCAACTGAACAAAATCCACCACCAGTCCCACAAAGAACCAAACAGTCCAGGAAGAAATGGATCACTGTGAGCTCTGGTAGGTTGCGACCTGTAACATGTACACATCCTCTACATCAAGAGATATCCCTGCATAATGCTTTCTCTGCCTTGGATAATGATGATGTTTAATCCGTGGAAACTGAAGTGCCCTTAAATGAGAAAGTTAATGCCCAATCTACTGGTAATGCACCAAATATGAAGAAAAAAATCACAAACCAGAAAACTACTAGCACTTGGAGATTCCATCATCAGAGGCACCAACTTGGGAAAATAATTCAAAGGAGATAAGATGGTCAAATCCCTTCCAGGCTCTTCAGCCAGCAGGAATACAAACCAAATTGTTAGTATAGTTAGTGCAGAAAGTGAGCACTCCAAAACTGACGTTGTCATCCACTTGGGTACCAATGACCTGTCTAGAAACAGTGCCTTTGCAGTTTAAAGGGACTTCCAGACTCTGGGAGAGAAATTCAATCCCACTGTTAACACTATAGCATTCTCGGAAGTTCTATCTGTTCATGGTAAGGGGCAGAAAGGCTGCTCACTTAAATAACTCTAATACATGGCTCCTAACCTGGTGCAAACAAGAAGGATTTAGATATCTGGGTGACTGGGGAAACAGATGGATCAACAAGAGACTATACTATGCTGATGGACTACATCTCTGTTGCAGGGAAAAGGATTCTAAATGAAAACTTCAGTCAGTATGTGGACAGGCATTTAAATTAGGGAAAGGGGGTGACGGATAGAGAAGGACAATTCAGGACATCACTCCCAGCAAAAGCATATTAACATTTGAAACGGCCACACTTTTAAACTACACATCAATGGCAAGTGGGAAGAGGCATGTAGAACAAAATCCATGCAATATACAGGCAAGGCAGTCAACAAATGCTGGAAAGCAATGAGCACAAATGCTCTAAGCCTAGCCAACAAAGTTCCTAACCTGGAAGCTCTCATGGTTGAAATGGATTGGACATTGTGGCCATTACAGAAACATGGATTAGTGAATTGCATGAATGGGATAAAGCCATAGCAGGCTATAATCTGTCCTTCCACCCTCATATCTCTTCCCTTGTTCGTAGCTGTTTCTTTCATCTTCGTCGTATCAGATCCCTCCGGCCCTACCTTTCTGCCGATTTTCTCACTACTCTTGTTCTCTCCCTGGTGATTTCTCGTTTGGACTATTGTAACTCAATCTTTGCCGGCCTCCCCTCTTATCAACTCCGTCGCCTTCAGCTTATCCAAAACACCGCTGCCCGTTTGATCACTTTTTCTTCCCCTTTCGACCACATCACCCCTTGTCTTCTCTCTCTTCACTGGCTTCCTATTAAATACACGTTTATTTATAAATATCTCATCACCACCCACAAAGTTCTTCATACTGGTACCCCTCAATATCTCTCTGATCTTATCTATCATCAACCCATCCCTCGTCTCCTCCGCTCTTCTCACAGCAATCGTCTTTTTCTTCTCACCCGTCACTCCGCTTTCTTTTTCCTGAGTCCTGCTCTGTGGAACTCTCTCCCTCACCCGCTCCGTACAGAGTCCTCATTCCCGCATTTCAAGGCTCTCCTTAAAACCCATCTTTTCTCCTAGGCTTTTGACCTCCCCACACCCCCATGATGGTCACGATGGTCCCACTATCCTGTGTCGCCTCCCCCCCCCTCCCTTCTCTTCCCCTCAGTGTTCAGACTACCTAACCATGTTATTCTGTCCTTCTCTATTTTCTATCTGTGTATCCTATCTGCGTCTCTCTAGTGCTTTCCTGTCAATTAAATGGCGTTCCTTTCCTCCTTTAACTCTCCAGCAGCCTGCTTTTATTGTCCACCGCTCTGATACCCCCCGGTTTGGGCGGTATATCAAGCTCTGCAAATAAATAAATAAATCTATTTAGAAGAGATAGAGAGGGTAAAAAAGGAGGAGAAGTAGCCCTATATGTCAAAAGCAATATTAAAGTTGCTGAAATGCAGGGGATGTGGGGAAAAGAAGAAGTGCTGTGGATTGTGTTGGAAAGAGGAGATGACACTATCATCCATGCTAGTACAGTCTAGAGGCCTCCAACTCAAACTGAAGAAATGGAAAGAGACTTGATTATTGATATTGCAAAGGTAGCCATGAAGTGGGAAGTGATCATATTGGATGACTTTAATCTACCCGATGTGGATTGGAGTATTCCTTCTGCAAATCTGGAAAGAAGTAAAAAAAATTGTGGATGCTTTCCAAGATGCTTTGCTTAGACAAATGGTGATAGAACTGACCAGGGAAAGTTTGATGCTGGATTTAGTACTCGCCAACGGAGAAAGTGTGTCGAATGTCCAGGAGAGTACCCATGTGAGTAACAGCAATCCTCACATGGTATGGTTTGAGATAACAACCAAAGCAGAGTCCACTCACAGCAAGCTCAAAGTCCTAGACTTCAAAAACACTGACTTCAGGAAGATGGCCAAGTGCCTGAAGGAGGAGTTGGCAGGGTGGGAGGAGGTAAGGGAAGTGGAATTGCAATGGGCTAAATTAAAGGACACAATAAAAGGGGCAACAGATACATATGTAAGAAAGTAAATAAAATCAAGATGAAAAGGAAACCTATTTGATTTTCTAAAGGAATGGCTGCACAGTGTCACACTGCCCCCCTAGTGGTGATGGCGTGGCACGACAGAAGGGCGTGGACAGAGAGGGGAAAAGTTTGTTTAGGGAGGAGGTTGGTTCTTATGCAGGGCCCAGGCTTCTGTAGGCCTGGTAGCCTCCTGTACAACTAACTCTCCAAAGAAAATATAGTCCGAGTTAGGGAAATGGTAAAGCTTTTATTTCCCTCTTTTGCAAAACAGGTTCTTTAGCCCAGAGTACAAAAACAACACATAAAAAGAAAATGTCCTTGCTTCAGGTAAAGGAAAACATAAGCATTGAAAACACTGTTCTCTTCACAGTACAGGCACATGAAATATAACATTCAATTCTTAGCTCACCCCAGCTATGCCTCTCTTAGGGCTCAATTCTTTCTGACAGGCAGTAATTCACTTCCATTGGAATGTCTAAAGGATCCTCTTGGTATTCCACCTGCATCGGTTCACTGCTTAGAGCGTTTGGGAGGTTTCCTTCAGGCTCTCTGCTTAGTGCTTGGATTAAACGCCAGTAATCAGCATTGCAAGGTAAGTCCTGTATTTGTAAACTTCTCTGCTGAGGATAGTCTCGCTTGCATACAGTACTTTCTCTGTTAAGCTTTTTATTAAGTGCAGGTTTGAACCTTGTTTCAGGCAGGCCTCTGTGAGGACAGCAGGCTCTAGTGTCTGCCCCTTTCCGTGTCACAGTATTCAAACTATTACCATTATAAAAATAGCATTTACCTTTGCTTCCATGTTGCTCTCTGAAAGGTGTAGGCTGAGGTTTGGGCCTGGCAGGTCCTAGATTATCTGCTACACAGGTAGGCCTCAGGCTCTTATCAAACTTAGGCCTGGGTCTCTCTCTTATAGTCCAATTTCCTTCAGGGTCAGCAGCTTTATAAAAGCTTTCTCTCCTGGAGAATTTATCTCTCCCTTCTTTAAAATGTTTACAGTAGATTCCTGTACCTGGTTTGGCTGGCACGGTTAGGCTGGTTCCCTTGGTCAGGAGTCCTCTCCCTGGATTCTCCAGATCTCCATGTAGCTCGGGAGTTGAAGCTTCCTGCACAATTTCCTGACAGTCTCCTTGTCTGTCTGAAGCTGTCTGCCAACCTCTTTGTCTTTCTCTTTTTCTCCAACCTCTTTGGCTGTACAGGTCTCCTTGCCAGTCTCCTTGACTGTGTTCTGGCTTGTCTCTTTGCCAGTCTCCTTGACTGTGTTCTGGCACGTATCCTTGCCAGTCTCCTTGTCTCTCCTCGACTGCTCTCCCGACTGCTCTGTCGGCTGCTCTGTCTCCTGCTCTCTCGCCTGCTCTGTCGCCTGCCCTGTCTCTCCTCCAGTCAACTGAGCATTTAAGAGGAGTTCTTCCCCTTCTGCCTTGCGTGTTGGCTGGAATTACGTTATTGGCTTTAAGGCGTGGTTCTTCAGACCTCCAGAGGTCTCTCTGGCTCCCTCTATGTGGTTCCTCCTGTTGCTGCAGCTGTTCTTTATCTCTTTTTTCCGTGTTTAAAACTTTTCCATCTGCTTGCAGCTGGTCTGCGGTGCCACAACAGATAAAGGCAAAAAACACAGCTTTCACAAAATTCAGAAGTTCACAAACACAGAAACACCGAAAAGAATACAGGATAAAGCTAAAAGAGACAAAAAGAGAAATAAGGATAGCAAAATCAAAGGCAGAAGAAATGATGGCTAAAGATCTAAAGCGTGGTGATAAAACGTTTTTCAAGTATATTCGGGAGAAGAGGAAAATCAGAGGTGAAATTGCAAGACTCAAAAATGCTGAGAAAGGATTCATGGAAAGCGACATTGAAAAAGCAAAAATGCTAAACAAATATTTCTGTTCTGTTTTCACTACAGAAAATCCTGGAGAAGGACCACCTATGATTGACAAATATACAAATGGAAATGGAGTAGATACTACACCATTCACAGAAGATGATGTGTTTGAACAGCTTGCAAAACTGAAAGTGGACAAAGCCATGGGATTAGATGGGGTACATCACAGGATACTGAAAGAGCTCAGAGAGGTTCTTGCAGGGCCTTTAAAGGATATTTTTAATAGATCCTTGGAGACAGGAGAAGTTCTGCAAGAATGGAAAAAGGCCAATGTGGTACCTCTTCACAAAAGTAGTAATAGGGAAGAAATGACAAACTACAGGCCAGTAAGCCTTACCTCGGTGGCAGGAAAACTAAAGGAGGAGATCCTGAAAGAGAGAATAGTGTACTTTCTTGAAACCAATAGGTTGCATGATCGGGGGCAACATGGTTTTACCAAAGGTTGATCATGTCAAACAAATCTGATTAAATTCTTTGACTGGGTGACCAGAGAATTAGATCAAAGGCATGGGATGGATGTGATCTGGTATTAACCTTTAAAAGGGGGATAGAGCAGCATTTAAACTAGATAATAGGGGAAAGCTGACAATCTCCCAGGAGCGCATGGATCAGAACAATGTATCGTTGAAGGTTACTAGCAAAAGAATGAAGTTAGGGCATATCAGCAGAGAGGTTCCAAGAAAGACAAGAGTAGCCCAAATGTCTTTGAGTACAGAGGAGACAGAGCTTAAAGATTCCAAATTACCCCTGCCTACTGATAGCCAGATTAATATGAATAAAATACAGCCTCTAAAATGCTTGTATGCAAATACCAGAAATCTAAAAAATAAGATGGGAGAGTAAGAATATATAGCACTAAATGAGAGGTTAGATACGATTGATATCTCAGGGACATGGTGGAAGGAGGACAACCAGTAGTATACTGCGATACCTGGGTACAAACTATATCGTAATGATAAAGCACATCAAATTGGTGGAGGGGTTGCACTCTATGTTAGATAGAGCATTGAGTCACCAAGGATTAAAGTTTTGCAGGAAACAAAATTCACTGTAGAATATCTATGGATTGAAATTGCATGTAAAAAGAGGAAGGGGAAGGCGATGACAGTGAAGGTGTACTATCGATTGCCTGGTCAGAATGAACAAATGGATGATGAAATGTTGAAAGAAATCAAGGAAGCTAACAAAAGTTACAGCACAGTAATAATAATGGGTGATTTCAATTACCCTGGTATCGACTGGGTCAGTGTCACGGCAGGACATGCTAGGGAGATAAAGTTTCTAGATGAATTAAATGACTGCTTCTTGGAGTAGCTGGTTCATGAACTGACCAGAGGGGAAACCATTCTGGACCTAGTCCTTAGTGGAACACAAGATCTGGTTCAAGAGATAAGGGTGTTGGGGCCACTTGGCAATAGTGATCATAGCATGTTCACATTTGATTTAATAAATGGAGGAAGGATGGTAAAGAAATCCACAGTACTACCTTTTAATTTTCAAAAGGGAGACTATGATAAAATGAAGAAAATAGTTAAGAATAAACTAAACGGAGAAGTTGCAAAGGTTAAAGATTTACATCAAGTATGGATGTTGTTTAAAAATACTATCTTGGAAGCCCAGACCAGCTGTATTCTACACTTTAAGAAAAGTGGAAGGAAGTCCAAAAAACTACCAGCGTGGTTTAAAGGTGAGGTCAGAGAGGTTGTTGTAGCCAATAAAGCATCTTTCAGGAAATGGAAAAAGAAGCCAAATGACTAAAACTGAAAACAACATAAGCATTGGCAAGTTAAATGCAAGGCATTGATAAGGCAGGCAAAGAGAGAATTTGAGAAGCTTGCTGTTGAAGCAAAAACATATAATAAAGACTTTTTCAAGTACATTCATAGCAAAATAACTGTGAGAGAGTTAGTTGGACCATTAGATGATAGAGGGGGTAAAACGGGCACTAAGAGGAGACAAGGCCATAGCAGAGAGACTGAATGAATTCTTTGTTTTGGTCTTTACTGAGAAAGATGTAGGGATGTTACGCATGACTGAAATGGTATTTAAAGGTGATGCCACAGAAGAATTGAAAGAAATATGGATACACTGGGAAGATGTATTACAACTTGTCAGACGGCTGCCTGGGTGAGAATCTTCACAGTCTTGGCAAGTGCATATATCTATATGATTTGCAAGGTATTGTGGGCAATGCAGTTCATTCACACCAGACACAGCTGCTCACAATAATTAGTTGTGCTTTTGGGTAAAGCCAATAAGATATTTATTTATGGGGTTATTTCTCCCAACACAGATATGCTTGGTAGCACATAAATCAGGTTACTTGCTTTCAGTGTTTAACTTGAAAAAAACCAAAATCAGGAAAACAACCTTTAAACTTGTCAGGCAAGCAAAGCAACAAAAATAAGACCTGGTTGGTACAAACTGGTCTTTTCTGTAGGCATTAGCTAATGTTTTCTTAGCATATATCAAACAACAAACCAAAAGCCACAAAGAAAGAAAATAACTGTTCTTTTTAGGTAAACTTCTTATATCTTCCCACAAAGATTCAGAAGTGATTCTCTCCTAGCTCACAAGCAATTAGGTAAGGCTCAATTGCTAGCAGTTATCCAGCTGAAACCCCTTAGCTGGCTTGCTTTCTACTGCGTGGCTAGAAATCCTACACAGGGGCTTTTCTGAGTAGATTAAAGAACAAGTTTGTATTTCTTTGTGATGGTTGCTGTACTTTATAACATAAAATCACCAAAGGAGTTTAGACAGAGAGCAGTCCATGTAAACAGATTCTTCATCTGCTATCACCCCCTCTACTTCAACAAGCATGGGTTCAATATCATGGATTGGCACAGATGAATCTCCCAATGGAGCACTTTCAGGAGAATACTTGTTTCCCTGCTGTCTTTCAAGGTTATAGCTAGGGCATAGATCAGTGTTCATACCTGAGCTTCCATTGCTGTTAGAGTTCCTCTCTATATAGCCTGGCCAGTATGTAGTCCAGTTCTTATGTCCAGCCTTCCAATCCAGATCCCTGGATACTGGATCTCTCTTCACATACCTTCTGGCACGGGTCTTAGGGTCCCTTCCACGTGCAGCCGTCTCACTCACAGGTACCGTCTGGAGATTCCTAGGTCTGCAGCACCATTCCTCTGGCTTTCCCCAGTCCAATGGTGTATGCTGGCCCTTGGAATACCTCCCAGTATACGTACTGCTACTGACTCTTCTAGACCTCTCAAAGGCTTTTCTCCTCTTTCTTCCAAAGGGTTTCTTTCCCTCTCTGTCCGTCCGGTTTGGCTTCTGCTTCTGATGATCCTCCTGATGATGAAGATGATCAAGCTCAAGCTGATTCTCAGGATAATTCTCTGTAGAATAAACTCTACCTTTATTCTGCTTAGATGAGTGCTCCTCCCTAACACAGTGCAGCTGTGCTGAATCAGGCCCTGCCCTTTGAGATGAGTGCTTAGGGATTACCTCATAGCCCTCCTGATTGAACACACGTTTCCCCACTTCAGCTCCTCTAATGGCTGTAGGAAACCTGGTGCATTCTGGGACTGGTAGTCTTTTATGGGAAAATTCTGTTTTCTTATTTCTACCAGAACTGACAGGTTGCTTGTTCAGAGTCACTTCACCTTTCCTATAGCTCCTTCCTGAGCTATGATAAGCTTCCTTATCACAAACTGTAAAACTGAACAGTAGCAAATCCCCTGGATCAGATGGTATACATCCAAGAGTGTTGAAAGAACTGAAATATGAGACTGCAGACCTACTATTAGCAATCTGTGAAATATCATTAAAATCATCTGTAATACCTGAAGATTGGAGGATCGCCAATGTAACGCCAATTTTTAAAAAGGGTTTCAGGGATGATCTGGGAAACTACAGATTGGTGAGCCTGACGTCAGTATCAGGAAAAATGGTAGAAACCATTCTAAAGAACAAAATTACTGAACCTGTAGATAGTCATGGCATAATGGGAGACAATCAACATGGGTTTAGCCAAGGAAGGTCTTGTTTTACTAATCTGTTATGTTTTTTTGAAAATTTGAAAAAACAGGTAGACAAAGGTGAGTCAGTGTATCTGGATTTTCAGAAAAGCCTTTGACAAGGTCTCCCATGAGAGACTTTTGGTGAAATTAACAAGTCATGGGATAGGAGGCAGTGTACTATTGTGGATCAGGAACTGGTTAAAAGATAGAAAGCAGAGGGTAGGGCTAAATGGTCAATTTTCCCAATAGAGAAAGGTGAATATGGAGTACCCCAGGGATCTGTCCTGGGTCCGCTGCTTTTTAACACATTCGTAAATGACCTGGAAATGGGAATAACGAGTGAGGTAATCAAATTTGCAGAGGACACAAAATTATTCAAAGATGTTAAAACCCATGAGGATTGTGAAAAATTGCAAGAGGACCTTGATAAATTGGAAGACGGCATCCAAATGGCAGATGAAGTTTAATGTGGACAAGTGCAAAGTTATGCACCTAGGAAAGAACGACCCAAACTATGTTTACACGATGCAAGGTTCCACATTAGGAATCACCACCCAGGAAAAAGATAACATGTTGAAACCCTCTGCCCAGTGTGCAGCGGCGGCCAAGAGAGCAAATAGAATGCTAGGTATCATAAATAAAGGAACAGAGAATAAAACAAAGGATATTATAATGCCTCTGTATTGCTCCATGGTGTGACCATACCCTGAATATTTTGTGCAATTCTGGTTACCATATCTTAAAAAGGATATAGCAGTATTAGAAAAGGTACAGAGAAGAACGACCAAAATGGTAAAGGGAATGGAAGGATATCCCTATGAGGGAAGGGCTTAAAAAGTCAGGGCTCTTCAACATGGAAAAGAGACAGCTGAGGGGAGATATGATATAGGTCTATAAATTAATGAATGAAGTGGAACAGATAAACATAGATAGGTTATTTACCCCTTCAAAAAGTATAAAGACTAAGGGGCAGCTTATCAATTCATACCTTCAAAAAAATATAAGAGATTGGTGAGACAAAACTTTCCTTGACTAAATCCATGTTGACTGCCTGCCATTAAACTATGCCTATCCATATGTTCGGTAATTTTGTTCTTCATAATGGTGTCTACCCTATGATCTATGCCATCTGGTCCAGGAGATTTGCTGCTTTTCAGTTTATCAATTAGCATCTTCCTGATTTGTTTCAGTTAAGGTTTAAGGTTTAATCATTTGATAAAAAACGCCTTTCTGGAACAATCAAGGCGGTGTACAATAATAAAATACATAAAAATTCATAAAATACATTAATTACACAAAACGTAAAACATAATACATAAAAACTTTGGCCAAAGCCAAAGAGAAAAGGAAATATACAAATCTATACAGGACAGAAGGCTAAAGTGAAAGAGATACAGGACAGAATGCTAAAGGCAGATAAGTACAGTGGGAGCAGACTCATACAAAAGGGGAGGGAAGGTTGAATGCTATGGAGAAGAAGTGAGTTTTGAGGTTTTGTTTGAAAACTGTAAATTGTGGTTCCAGACGGAGGGAAGAGGGAAGGGAGTTCCAATGTGCAGAACCGGCAAAATAAAATGCAGAATGGCGCATGAGCTGGAGATGGGCACGGGAAGGGGAGGGAAGGGCAAGACGATTAAGGTGAAAAGAACGGGGAGTGTACCGAGGGGAATGAAAGGATAGAAGATCGGTCAGATAGGATGGAGTACCAGTGTGATAGGCCTTGTGAAGCAGGGTCAATAACTTAAATTGAGAACGGAATGAAACTGGCAACCAATGAAGATGAAAAAGTAAGGGAGTGACATGATCTCGAAGAGTGGAATGTGTGACAAGACATGCGGCAGTGTTCTGTATCCTTTGAAGCCTAACCACCTGATTTTTGGGGAGACCGAGAAATAGAGCATTAGAAAAATCCACCCGTGACATGACTAAGGACAACACCAGTGTAGACAGAGCAGAGGGAGAAAGGAAAGGACGGATTGAGCGAATTTGCCGAAGAAAAAAGAAAGAGGTTTTAGTGATATGGGAGATATGAGAATGGAAGAAAAGATCTGAATCAAAGTGAACACCTAAATACCGAAATGTAGAGACCAGTGGGACCGGGGAGTTATAGAAAGAAGGGGCTAGAGTAGGAGGGGGGGCACCATGAGTAAACCAAATAGCAAGAGTCTTAGTAAGATTAAGGTGAAGACAATTGGTAGTAAGCCAGCTAGCAACAGAGGAAAGGCAGGAATTTAGGGGAGTGAGATCGGGGCAGGAAGGAGAAGTGTGATGGAGTAAGAGAATGTCATCAGCGTAGAAAAAAGCTGAGACACCTGACTGCTGGATAAGGAGAGCGAGAGGGGCAAGAAAAAGATTGAATAGAAGGGGGGCAAGGACAGAACCCTGCGGAACCCCACAAGGAAGGTGCTGTGGATCAGAGGGAGGGAAAGCAGATGTGGAAGGAAGGACTGTGCAAGAGCGTGAGGAGAGAAAGGAATGAAACCAGTGATGAACAGTGCTACAAAGACCGGCTTCCCGAAGCCGGTGAAGAAGAAGAGAGTGATCGACTAAATCAAATGCTGCTGAAAGGTCTAGAGCAACCGCCACCGAGATATCACCTCGATCGTGAGCTACATACAGTGCGTTAGTAAAAGCCATCACTTTAAATATCATGTCTAACATGGGTAAGTTTCCTACATCTTTCTCAGTAAAGACTGAAGTAAAGAATTCATTCAGTCTCTCCGCTATGGTCTTATCCTCTCTTAGTGCCCCTTTTACCCCTCTATCATATAATGGTCTAATTGGCTTTCTCACAGGTGTTTTGCTATGATTTTACTTTAAAAAAATGTATTATGTGCTTTTACTTCCACGGTAAGCTTCTTTTCAAATTCTCTCTTTTCCTGCCATATCAATGCCTTGCATTTAACTTGCTCATACTTATATTGTTTCTTGTTTTCATCATTTGGTTATTTTGTCCATTTTCTGAAGAATTTTTTCTTAGCTATAACCACCTCTTTGACCTCACCTTTAAGCCATGCTGGTTGTCATTTGGCTTTCCTCCTACCTTTCTTCAAGAATGAAATACATTTGGTCTGGGCTTCCAAGACAGTATATTTAAATAACGCCTAGGCCTGAAGTAAACTCTTAACCTTTGCAGTTGCTCCTTTTAAGTTTTTCTTAACCATGTTGCTCATTTTATCAGTCTCCTTTTTGAAAGTTAAATGCTAGTGCAGGGAATTTCTTTGCTATCCTCCCTCCATTTATTAAATCAAATGTGATCATATTATGATCAGTATTGCCAAGTAGCCCCCAAACCTCTCCTGTGCTCCACTGAGGACTAGGTCTAAAATAGCTTCCCCTCATAGCAGTTCCTGTACCAGCTACTCTATGAATATGTCATTTATTTCATCTAGAAACTATCTCCAGGAACAAGCAGGAATGTAGTCATCACATATGGGTATCGTCGGTACCGACGGAGCCTGAGCGGGAAAGCTCCCCAGCGTCCAATCAGAAAGCTTTTGGGAGCATCCCACAGCGCCTGCGTGCTGCCTTCCTGCCTTTCCCAACTGCCTCTCTCCAGTTCTTCTTTTTCCGCGGAGCCAGCAGGTCGTGTTCCTGTCACCGCAGAAGAATTCCTTTTTTCTTTCTTTCTTTTTGTGGTCGCGTCTGCCTTCTTTGACGCTCTACCGGTACTGCCGGTCTTTCTTTTCTTATTTCTGTAAAAAAAATAAAAATCTTCTTTTTTCCTCTTCTTCAGGTGCACACGCCTTTTTGGGCCTTAGGCCCAAAAACGTTTTCCTTAACATGGAAAAACCTGCCTCAGGTTTTAAAAAGTGCACCAAGTGTGGCGGTACCATCTCCGTCACCAACACCCATGAATGGTGTTTAAAATGTTTAGGTCCTGACCACTCCATCACGGATTGTGTGTCCTGTACCATGATGTCTAAAAGAGGTCGGCAGAACCGAGCTGCCAAGCTCAGTACCCTGTTTCCCTCTGATGCAGCTTCGGTGGCATCGACGTCTTCCAGGGCTTCTTCTTCCTCCCGTGGATCTCAGGTAACTAAACATAAATCCAGCCGGTCCTCGAAGGGTAGATCTCCTTCTAAGCATCAAGATGCCTCTGGTGTTGCCCTCGAGGATTCTGCACTGGCAAAATTACCCCGGCGGGAGGCTTCGGCTTCTAAAGCATTATTGGGGTTCCAGGATGTTCTCGATAGCTCGGCCTCGACAGATCTCCTGGTGCCATGCTCTGGGGTACCGGTGGTCTCCACCGGTACCGACATCCAGGCATTGGTCGGCGTCGATAGACCAGAGAGTTCTGGCTATGGAACGCAGTCTGGCGGCTTTCCTTGCGGCATCAATGCCCTTGGTACCGCGACAGACAACTCCACAGGTACCGGCATCAGTATTGGTATCGGTACCAGTACCAATAGCATCGACATCGGCATCGGTGTCTGCTCTGCCGGTACCCTGTCCTCCGATTCCCTCTGGTACCAATTCTCTGGTACCGGTTATTCCCGGTACCGACTTTGGTCGGTACAGGTATTGGACTCTGCACGAGCATCCAGACAGACGATACTTCGAGTCCTCAGAAGAATCTGAGGATTCTGAAAATTCTGTCGATGCAGCGATGCTTCTTCCAGAGGAGTCCTCCTCCCCTAAACGCAGGATGTCTCCTCCAGAGGATATGTCCTTCCAAGACTTCATCAGGGAGGTGGCTCGGGGCCTGTCCATTACTGTGGCCCCTGAAACAGAGCCAAGGGCCAAGGAGTTGGAAATTCTACAATATCCCAAAACTCCTAAGGAGGCAGCTACCTTACCCATTCATGAGATTTTATATGATCTCATGTTGAGGATGTGGGAAACACCTCTTACCACCTCTCCTCATTCTCGTAGATTGGATACTATGTATCGAGTCCCTCCTTGTCCTGGTTTCCATAAGACTCAGCTTCCTCACCACTCTATTGTGGTGGAGTCAGCTATGAGAAGGATCAGAAGTGCAAAAAGGCATGCCTCTAATCCTCCAGGACGTGAGTGCAGAACCATGGATGCTTTTGGATGTAGAGTCTTCCAAGCTTCCATGCTTTCTGCCAGAATCAGTTCCTATAGTCTCTACATGGGAATGTTCCTAAAGGAGGTCACAGATAATTTACAGACTTTAAGTCCTTTCATTTCTGAGGATAAAAGACAGGACTTTCTCACTTGGGTCAAACATGCCCAAGATGTTTCTAAATTTTCCAACCGTGCAGCCTTTGACTGTTTTGAATGTATAAGCAGAACCTCGGCTATCGCCATAGGTGCACGTAGAATTGCTTGGCTCCAGGCATCTGATCTAGAGCTCTGGGTACAAGATAAATTGGGAAATATCCCTTGTACTGGTGAGAACCTGTTTGATAAAGATTGGCAGGAAAAAGCCAATGAAATGGATGCTGAAAATTCCACCTTGGATAGACTATCCAAGTCCACTGCTGATCCTGTTAGAAAGAAATTGTTCAAGAAAATATCTTTTTCTAAAAAGAAAAGATTTTATCCTGCTTATGTTCAGCAGGCATCTTCTGCAGGTCAGTTTTCAAGCAAACGTCAGCAACCTCCCAAACAGAAGAAAGCAAAGGCTGCTAGGCCACCACCGGCCCAGCAGCCTCAGCCTCCTCAGGGCCTTTGACTTTCAGCTAGAGAACTTAGCCTTTCTGGTTCTGGAGGGACCAGAACCGTCCACCATTCCAGGAAGGTTATGTCATTTTGCCCCCAGATGGGGGCAAATAACAGCAGAGCATTGGACACTCTCCATCATAAAGGAGGGGTACAAGCTTTATTTTTCAAGCATGCCCCCTCACACAATAGTGAAGCAGTTCAATTCTCCGACCTCTCTCATCAACCTGTTAGGTCAGGAGGTTGCCATCCTTCTTGCCCAAGGGGCAATAGAAGAAGTACCTCTTCATCAACAGGGCACAGGGTTCTATTCCCCTTATTTTCTTATTCCAAAGAAAACAGGGGGTTACAGGCCTATTTTAGATCTCAGAGAATTGAACAAATTCCTTGTCAAGGAGAAATTCAAGATGATTTCTCTTGGAGCTCTGCTACCATACCTTCAGAGTCAGGATTGGCTTTGTTCTCTAGATCTCAAGGATCCGTACACCCATGTCCTCATCCATCCAACCCACAGAAAGATCCTTCGGTTCCTTTTTCAAGGAAAGCACTACCAATACAGGGTGCTTCCTTTTGGTCTGGCCTCGGCACCAAGATTGTTCACGAAATGCATGGCTGTTGAAGCAGCATTTCTCCGCACTCTAGGGATATTTGTCTTCCCTTACTTGGACGACTGGCTCATTCGAGCTCCAACACAGTCAGAGGCCAAGACTTCTCTATCCTGCACAATGTGTATCCTTCAGTATTTAGGGCTGGTAATAAACATCCCAAAATCCAGTCTAACTCCCACTCAGTCTTTAGAGTTCATAGGAGTTTTCCTGGATACCACAAAGGCAAGGGCCTATCTCCCCCAGGCCCGTTGCCTTTGCTTGGTGCAGTTAGCTTCTCAAGCAGTGCTAAAGCCTCATCTAACTGCTCGAGAAATGTTGCAATTACTAGGCCACATGGCATCCACCGTGCATGTGGTTCCATATGCTCGCCTCCACATGAGGGCAGCTCAGTGGACTTTATCCACCCAATGGACCCAGGCATCAGGGTGCCTGTCAGACAAAATAGCAAACACAAGCCGCCTCATTTTGTCCCTCCAGTGGTGGAAGTCCACTCAAAACCTGTTGCTGGGGTCCCCCTTTCAGTAACCCTTACCCCAAGCAACTCTCACAACAGATGCTTCTCCAAAGGGTCGGGGACCTCATCTGCAAGACTGCTCCACCCAGGGCACCTGGTCTCCACAAGAGAGTTGTCTACATATCAATCTCTTGGAACTCAGAGCAATCTTTCTTGCTCTGCGAGTGTTCCACTCCCTGCTCAGCTACAAGACAGTCCTCATTCATACGGACAATCAAGTAGCCATGTTCTATGTGAACAAGCAAGGGGGAACGGGCTCTCTGTCGCTTTGCAACGAAGCTTTGCGACTATGGGCCCTCGCCAGAGAGCATCAGATTCATCTTCTGGCAGTGTATCTTCCAGGCATTCAAAACTCTTGGGCGGAAAGACTCAGTTGAGTTCTGCTTCCACACGAGTGGTCTCTGCATGCAGACCAGGTGACCAGGATTTTTCAACTTTGGGGAACCCCGACATAGACCTCTTTGCAAGTCCGTGGAATGCCAAACTTCCCCGGTTCTGTTCCAGAACTCCGGCTCAGGGGGCTCAGGCCAGGGTTGCTTTCCTCCTTTACTGGGGTCAAGTCTTCCTGTATGCCTTTCCACCCATTCCCCTAATTCCCAAAACCCTGTTCAAGCTTCAGAGAGACAGAGGCCGTATGATTCTCATAGCACCACATTGGCCACGGCAAGTGTGTTAACCTCTGCTTCTACATCTCTCTCAAGCTCCCTCCCTGGCGTTAGGGTCTGCTCCAGATCTCCTATTTCAGGAGGACGGAATGTTATGGCATCCCAATCCCCAGTCTCTGCATCTCAGGGCTTGGTTGCTGAAGGCCTAGATCTCCAAGTTCTTAATCTTTCTCAGCAAGTGAAAGATGTTCTTTATGCTTCCAGAAAACCTTCCACTAGACGCTCTTATGCTTTCAAGTGGAAAAGGTTTACTATTTGGTGTTCGGAAAAGGGTCTTAACCCTCTCTTTCGATACCTCTGGAATTTTTGCAGGAGTATCTCCTTCATTTATCTAATGCAGGCCTTAAGACAAATTCAATAAGAGTCCATTTGAGTGCTATTGCAGCTTCCCTTAAGCCTCTAAATGGACAGCCTATTTCCTCTCATCCTCTTATAGCAAGATTTATGAGAGGCCTTCTTCTAACTAAGCCTCCCATTAGGCCATCACCGGTGGCATGGGACTTAAACCTGGTTCTTCGGCAGCTCATGAAGCCACCTTTCGAACCTTTAGCTACCACCTCCTTGAAATTCCTTTCTTGGAAGGTTATCTTTCTCACTGCAATCACATCAGCATGCCGCATTAGTGAGTTGCAAGCGCTAGTCGCTAATCCACCTTATACAAGGTTCCATCATGACAAGGTAGTCCTTAGGACTCATCCACACTTTATGCCTAAGGTGGTCTCGCCTTTTCATCTGAACCAATCGGTCTACCTACCTGTGTTTTTTCCAGGGCCTCATGCATCAAATGCAGAGTGGAATCTTCATACCTTGGACTGTAAAAGAGCTCTAACCTTTTACTTACAAAGAACACAGCAACATAAAAAGTCCTCTCAACTCTTTGTTGCTTTTGATCCTTCTCATTTGGGACTTCCAGTCTCCAAGAGAACACTATCTAACTGGATTGCTCAGTGTATTTACTTCGCCTATCAGAGTAAGAACCTTTCTCTGGAGGGCCATGTCACAGCTCACAATGTGAGAGCCATGGCAGCCTCAATGGCTCATCTGCACTCTGTGTCTATTGATGACATCTGTCGAGCAGCCACTTGGGCCTCGGTTCATACCTTTACAGCCCATTACTGCTTGGACAAGGACTCCCGCCGGGATGCCTTGTTTGGTCAGGCTGTTCTCCAACACCTGTTCCATACCTAATCAACTCCTACCCACCATACCTGGTAGGATGCCAGAGATCCATGGGGGGAAGTGGAGCCCTCTTCAGGGACACACAACTTCTGGGGTCTCTCCCTGGCACCTAAAGCTAGGGAGTCCCCATATGTGATGACTACATTCCTGCTTGTTCCTGGAGATAGCATAGTTACTCACCTGTAACAGGTGATCTCCGGGAACAGTAGGAATTTAGTCCTCACAACCCACCCAGTTTTAAAGCTGAGACAAAGAGAGAGAGAGGGAAAGGAAAAAGATAAATAGAGAGATACAACTCTTTTTCCTTTCCCTCTCTCTTTCTTTGTCTCAGCTTTAAAACTCAACTGGAGAGAGGCAGTTGGGAAAGGCGGGAAGGCAGCATGCAGGCGCTGTGGGATGCTCCCAAAAGCTTTCTGATTGGACGCTGGGGAGCGTTCCCGCGCAGGCTCCGTCGGTACCGACGATACCCATATGTGAGGACTAGATTCCTGCTGTTCCCGGAGATCACCTGTTACAGGTGAGTAACTATGCTTTATCTCCTTAGCCTGGCCTGATGTGATACTTAAGCAGTCAATACGAGGTAATTGAAATCACCCATAATTACTATGTTGTTAACTTTGCTAGCTTCCCTAATTTCTGTTAGCATTTCATCGTCTGTCTAGTCCTTCTGACCTGATGGATGGTAGTACGCCCCCACTGCCATTCCCTTCCCCTTTTTACATGTAATTTCTATCCATAGAGATTCTTTGGTGTATTTGTTTCCTGCAAATACCTTTATCCTGTTTGACTCAATGCTTTCTTTAACATATAGCGCCACACCTCCACCTATGTAATCTAGCCTATCATTGCAATATAGTTTGTAGCCTGTTTTCACAGTCTCCCATTGGTTGTCCTCTTTCCAGTAGGTCTCTGAGATGCCAAGTAAATCAAACCTTTCATTCATTGCTATATATTCTAATTCTAAAAGGCACCAAAACAAAGTGTAGGATCCAAGACAGGAAGGGGAAGGGTGAAAGAGTGCTGAGGAAATGATGTTCTTCCGGTGCTTATAAAAGTCTTTTCTGCTGGGAATGTTTTATCAGTTTTAATCAAATTTCTTTCTTCCATGTTTATTTTTCATCTCTCATTCTTTCTTTCCACTCTCTCCCTCCTTCCCTCTATTTCCTGCATCTCACGCTCCCTATGCATCTCTCTCAAACACGTTTATATTTTCCTCTGCTGGCACCTAACATTGTCTCGCTCTACTTTTGCAACCATTGTCTCTTGCCCACACGCTCCGAAATTCCCACATACTTCCCCTCTTCCCTCAAACATTTTCATCCCTTTTCCCATATTTTTTAATGATCGTCTTTTGCTTACAGACAATGTCTTTGCTCTCCATCCTTCCAGGCTGTTGCTTTTATTATGTCCTCCAGGCAAGAGACTGCACTGCCCCTCTTGTCCCCAAGTGAATTTTCACTGCCATTTTTACTTTGGAGCAGTTCATACTTGGCTCATCTTTTGGGAAGCCAGAGTCTGCTTTGACTCATTCAGTTGTAATGTATACTATATGCTCCCTGCAATGTTTTGCAATCTGCTGCTTTGTCATAACGTTGAACGATTATATAAATTCCCCACTGTGAGAACGCATAAATAATCACGGTTAAAATAAGAACACACTGTCTCATTTACTATTCTTCTAATTCATATTTTCATTTCTATCAAACCATCTTTCTTTGGAACCTTGTACTGAAGGAGTAGCAAAGTGGTTAGAGCAGTGGCCTTGTGTTCTACTGGCATTCCTTGTAGCCTTAAGCAAGTCACAGGGGCTGCTGTGTTGCTAGGAGTCTACATTGACTCAACCACACCCAATCAACTTAATCATCAGTCCTTATTTCATTGTTCAGTATTCTTAGTTCACCCCACACATATACAGTAACAGTTCATACAACAGGGGGAGATATGATTCAGACCTTTAAATACTTAGGGGCTTGTTTACAAAGCCGCGGTAGCGATTCGCGGTTGTTATCGGAGCCGCGGCCCCATAACGATAATGACCGCGAATCGCTACCGCGGCTTTGTAAACAAGCCCCTTAGAGTATTAATGAACAAACACCTCTTCCAAAGACAGGGAAGCTGTAAAACTAGAGGGCATAACATGAAGCTGCAAGGGGGTAAACTGAAAGGCAACGTTAGGAAATACTTTTTCACTGAAAGGGTGGTGGATGCTTGGATTGCCCTCCTGATGGAAGTGGTGGGGGCAAATACAGTGACAGAATTCAAAATGGCATGGGACAGACACAGTGGATCCCTTGTAGCAACAGGATAAAATCTAAATAAACATAACTATCTCAACAAATTGGGGTGACCTACACAGAGCGGGGTGTACACCCTAAACAAAGGCATGGGGAGAGGGTGACCTGCATGGAGCAGCAGGTGCACCTACTCTTGCCGCCTTGCTGGGCAGACTAGATGGACCATACTGGTCTTTATCTGCCGTCATATACTATGTTACTATCAAACAAGTCATCTTCCAATTGCTTATCTGAATTTTTTTTTGTGTGCCAAAGATCAGTGCTCGATGTCCCAGCACAAGTCTATGTTTCAAATGAGCCATTCTGGGTCAAGGGAAAGATGATCAGCAGTTTAACTTCAGCATATGAACACTTTCAAATCTCTAACTTCTAAAAGAGTTAGCACAAAGACGGCATCAATCCCATTTTAACTTATTTGCATCAATTAAAGCAAGTCTCATCAATGCTTAACAAACATTCTCCTTCTAAATAGTCTTCTTGAATCATAATTAACATCAATGATGCTGGAATGCTATGTGGCACATAAATGACATTATTATTCTCTGAAGAAGTTCTGTCTCCAACAGTGTTCATTCTGGGATGCAAGTTCTCAGCAGATCCCAAAAAAGTAGATCTATTTCTCTTAGTTCATTTCAAGAGATGAGCAACGGTTCTCCAAGTCTACCAGGCCAATAACTTTATATGGACTTTTACGCAAAGAACTTATCCAAGCCTCATTTGAATCTCGCTGTTGGACTCCTTGACCAAGTCTTCTGGCAACAAGATCCATAGCTTAATTATGCACTGCTTGAAAAAAAACTTTCAACATTTTTTTTAAATCTGCTTTTCATTAGTTTCATGGATTGTCCTCTTGTTTTTAAATTAGTTGACAAATTTAACAATCATTCCCTATTTAACTGTTCCACCCTACTCAAGCCCTAACCTGTTTAGCCTGTCTTCATAAGGGAGGTTTTCCATCCCCTCTATCATTTTTGTTGCTCTTCTCTGAACCTTTTCTAGTTGCATTCTTTTAGAGATGGGGCGACCAGAACTGCACACAATACTCATGGTGCAGACACATCAGAGACCTAAACAGAATCCAGGGGTTCAATATTTGTGTATGTGAACGAGAGGCCACTGTCCTTGTCTTCTGTGTCCTCGAGGGGTAGAAAGAAGGAAGACTCACGTCAAAGCTCTACATTCACTGGACCCAAGACCCAAGCTCCCGCATCCTCCTCATATTCTTGGAGGCATTCTGAGCAAATCTCATGCTACAACAGCAGTCAAGACGCTAATATCCACATGCCAGGTCAGGCTTCACCCTGTGGACTTTTTTTTCTACACACAGATCTCCACAAAGCCTACTATAATGTCAATTTCTGAATTCTCTTGATGCTATTCAATTGTATGTCCGCCGGCAGCCACGTAGATGCCCAACTTATTCCACCTCGAAAGTCGAGTAAGTGCTGGGCGTGGGGGGGGGGATTGGGCCCTGCAGCCCCTCCAAACACTTTGCACCACCCATGGAGATGCCCTGCCACCTGATCCAGGCCCTGGCTGCCCCTGCAGAGGGTCAGGCAGTGGGAAAAGGTATGTTTGAGGGGTCGGGCATTGGGTGCTCCTGCTGGACGTGCCGGTGCCATGGCGACCGGATGCTGCTGCACTGGCATGCCAGCAGGAGCATAGGGCGGGCTGGCCAGGCAAATAGGTGGACGTCTCCTGTGGCAGACGTGGGGGCACACCAGGCCATCCGGGAACCCAAATTCTGCCACTGCAGGAACGTCTAGCTCCTGCAGTAGCAAAATCAGATCTAGATCGGCCCTGTACATTTTTTGGACATCCAGACAGCCCAGACGTCCCCCTGTCAGATTCGGCCTCCATGGATTTAAACTTCACTCACTTGGATTCTTCAGAGAAACCTCATGGATTGTTACATCAGTTATCATATTGTTCTCCCGATGAAATACATCTGTTCACAGAACAAGCTGTTTCAGATGGTACTTACATTACTGACCACATAAATCAGATATCATCTTCTACAGTAATCTTACCACTCTTTGGGACAGAAGTCTCTTTCCTTATCTACACTGGTGCTTCTGTAAATGTCCTTGATAATATATCTTATCAATCTTTAAGTAGAAAGCCACCTTTGATCTTACCACTGGCACAAATTTTCATTTACAGGCTCACTGCTCCATTATCTCTGCAAAGTGCCTTTCTAGACTAGCTCATATTTCAAGGGCTCATCATTCCAGCTACATTTCAAGGTCTCACCATTCCATCTGTGGGATTGGAAGAAAATTTAACTGCTGAACAATTTGGCTTTGTCACACTGCTAGATATTATATGCCAGCTTGAGAAAATGAATTCACCCTGATTCTCAAATACAAAATCTTCTACAGCAATATAACAGCCTCTTCCACTCACTCGGTTAAACTTACAGGCAAATTCGCATTGTTGTTCCAATTGCTCAGCCACATCATTGCATTCAATTACATGTCTGTCAGCAAGCAGAGAGAGAATTTGACCTTCTGGAACAGGTGGATATCATAGAAAAGGTAAATGGTCTTACCCCCCGGGTTTCACCTGTGTTGATAGTTCCAATGTGTCAACCTAATCCAGACATCTTAAGGGAACATCTATTGCCTGCAGTTCATAACATCATCCACCACTTAAATGGAGCTGCCTACTTCAGCAAGTTGGATCTGAATAAAGGATATCAACAGGGCTGAATGAAGCTTCTCACTGTATTACTACAGTATTCTCAACACATATTAGACTTAAGCAATACAAACATCTTTCTTTTGGCATTTCAGCTGCAGCTGAAATTTTCCAAAATAAAATTTGACAGGTGATCGTCATGTTCTTACATGCATGAAATACTATGATGATTTTCTGATCTACAGTATGAAGCTACCCATCAAGAGCCAGATAAGTTCATTTTTTTTTTTTTTAATCTGTTTATTAAAGAACCAACAGCATAATAACAATCAACAGGTTCACAAAACAACAGCAGAAAAAATTTTTCCCCATTTTCATTGCGGAACCCCTCCAGCGTGGTTTTGTCTGATCCACCGCCGGAGGCTGCGAACCTCAAACAAGGCAAGCAAACCGGTCAGAGCTATCCCCGCCATATAACCCCCCTGCCCCCCCCCCCCCGAAACCCAATAAACACCCTTCACACTAAACCAGGAGCATCTCTATCCAACCTGAAGCACCGCGCTGCGGGCACTAGGGCTCAAAGTTTGAACATAGGGCAGCCAGACCAAGAGGAAATGGGCCCAACGCCTGGGAGACCCCAGCGCACGGCGGCGCTCAAAGAGCATAAGCTGGTGAAAGCTATTGCGCCATTCACAAAATGTAGGGGCTGCTGCCTCTCTCCAGCGATGTAGTATCGGTCCTTTCACCAGACAAGCCTTACGCACCAGAAAACGCTCCCACCGCCCCTTAGGGTGGAGTGGTCCCAGGCAATCCACACGACTAATAACCCCGTCCAAGTAACCCGCTGCCCTCAAAAGTCCACTAAGGTAATCTCCAATGCGCCGCCAGTAAGATTGGATTGCCGGGCAGTGCCACCACATATGACCCAGGTCAGCTAGGGAGCACAAACACTTAGGACAGCCGCCAGACTCGGCCAGATGACTCCGCAACGCCCTCCGCGGGGAGAAATGCGTGCGCAGAATAGACTTATATTGCACCTCCCGCCATCGGGCCCCCTCCGCTAAGTATCGGATCTGACGCAAAGCGGGCCGATACGGAGCCCGGGACGACCCGCCCGGCCCAGGTCCCGCGCCCATGCCTGCTCCACGGCTGTAAAATCCGCGGGGGTCCCAAGGCCGTCCAAACGCTTTTTCAGGTCAGCAATAGACGGGGGGCTCTCTGCACCCAAACTCAAAAATTCCAAAATCTGCGTCGAGTGCTCCACCCGGAGCTCCGACGGGGACAGAGAACCTACGTAGTGGGAAGTTGGGCATACGCAAAACCAGAAGTGACCCGATTCAAGCCAAATTCCGCAGCAAGCTCCTCCAATGGCTTACACTTCCCCGTCAGATCTACTACATTCCCTAAACGGCCAATGCCTGCTCTCTCCCAATGCAAGAAAGCAGACGAATCGGAACCCGGGGTGAATTGGGCATTGCCCCGAAGTGGTAACCAAGATGAGACCTCAGGGTTGCTGCCCCAATATTTATTCAGCTGTTGCCAGGTACGCCGCATCGCCCGCAATAGCACACTATTGGTCAATCGAGCCGGTAACTGCGCCCAGGCAGCTGCAAGGCCGCTTCCAGGGCATGCGGCGCCATAAAGGCCCGCTCGAACTCCCGGGGGGTGTACACCGCCGTGTCCCCCAGCCAGTCGCTAAGATGACGAGCCTGACAAGCTAGCGCATACTTCCAAAAATCTGGAACTCCCACCCCTCCGGTCCTCCAATTACCTCTCATGCGAGACAGCGGTATGCGCGCTCGGGCCCCCTTCCACAAGAAGCGTCGGACTTCCCGCTCCAGTCGGAGTACGTCCCGCCGCAACAGCCAGGTTGGGAGGGTTTGCATCCAGTAAAGTATTCGTGGAAGGATAACCATCTGTAGGACCGCCACGCGGCCCAACAGAGACAGAGGCAGCGGCATCCAGGCCCGTAGTTGCGCCTGGAGCTTGAGAAACACCCGATCAAAGTTTGCTTTATATAGGGACGCGGGCACCCTAGTCAACTCTATACCGAGATATGTAAAGGCCTCATCCGCCCAACGCAGGGGAAATGCGCCCAACCATTGAGCCCTCAACGAACCCCCCACATCTAAGGCCTCAGATTTCTCCGTGTTAATGCATAAGCCTGCAAATCTCCCATAAGTTGAAAATGCCTCCATCAAAAGTGGGAGGGAGCGCTGGGGAGACGTGAGATGAACCAGGATATCATCCGCAAAGGCGGCCGTCTTAAAACCCACTGCCCCAATCTGGACCCCCGAGATGGTTGTGGAGTCCTCCACGGTGCGTATCAGCGGATCTAATGATAAAATGAAAAGTAGGGGTGACAGCGGGCAACCCTGGCGTGTGCCCCGTTCAAGAGGAAAGGGATCGGAGAGCAGTCCATTGCAAAGGATGCCCGCTGTCGGGTCCGCATACAACAGTGTCACAAAGCTGCGAAAGGTATCACCCAGGCCATAATGTGGTAACAGACCCTGCAAGTAGTCCCAATGTACTTGATCGAAAGCTTTTTCAGCGTCGAAGCTGATCAGCAAAGAGGGCAGTTCTCGCTCCCGGACCCATTCGAGAGATGCCAAAATCTTCCGTAAATTACGAACAGCGTAGCGCCCTCTCACGAAACCCACCTGTGACTCGTGAATCAGACCATCGAGCACCGCAGCCAGTCGATCCGCCAATATTTTTGCCAGTATCTTTATATCAAAATTCAACAGCGAGATAGGGCGATATGAAGCCCGCCTGGGTAGGATCCTTCCCAGGCTTGGGTATTAGGGTAACATAAGCATGGTTTGATCCCCAGGTGAATCGCCCAGCCCTTGCCCTACAACCGTACACGTCCACGAGGACCGAGGAGACCGCGTCCTCAAGCACCTTATAAAACTCGGCCCCCATATCCGTCCGGCCCGGGCGCTTTACAACACTGTGCTCTCTGGATAACACCGCGAACCTCCTCTACAGTATAGGGGCGTCTAGGGCCGCGCGCTGTGGTGAGGGCAACCTCTGCACCTGTAGTTTCTGCAAATAACCCTGCATCTCTGGCCATGGAACCCTCTCGTCGCGCATAGAGTTGTTGAAAAAAGGAGCGGAACTGCCCCACAATAGCCCGATTATCCTTATGCAAGTGACCCGACCGGTCCCGCAGGGCGGCTACCGTACGAACACCACGGCTGCCACGGAGGCAGCGAGCCAAAAGACGGCCGGGTTTATCCCCAAACTGATATAAACAATAACGGTAATAGAAGTGCGATTTTTTCGTCCGCTGATGTATAAGTTCATTGAGCGAGGTTTGCAGTTCCCAATAGCGTTTACGGTTGGCTCCGGAGGGGTCCCCTGCGCAGCGACGACGCGCTCTGACCACCTGTTTTTCCAAGTGCACTATTTGCCGCGCCAAACGTCGACGCTTACGCACCCACATATCAATTATATATTGCCCCTCAACACAACCTTAGCAGTCTCCCAAAGCAGTTTCCGGATCGGCAGCGTGTACTTCGTGGGGGTCATGAAGTCTGCCCAGCAGCTCCGCAGATGGGCCTGAAACTCCAGATCACGGTCCAGGCCTGCGGGGAACCGCCAAATGCGCGTCGTATCGGCCACCACCCCCCACGCTAAATCCACCCAAATCGGGGCATGGTCCGAAACCTCGGTAGGGCCAATCCGCGCCTCATCTACTTGTGAAAAAATCCCTTCCGAGAGCAATATGTAGTCTATACGGGCACTAGTCCCGTGCGCCCGCGACTGATGGGTGAAGTCCCTTTCAAGGGGGTGCAGTAAACGCCACGGATCCACAACACCCAAACGTCGACACAGCTCCCGAAGTGTAGCCGTAGTAGGGGCCCGCCCCCGGGTGCCCCCCGTCCCATCCGTATCCACATCTATGTCAAGAACCCCGTTTAAATCTCCAGCTAGTATCAGAGGAACATCGGGTAGCTGTTCCACCTGGGACGCCAGGCGGTGATAAAACGCTCGGTCCAAAACGTTGGGGCCGTACAGATTCCCCAGAACTATCGGCTTGCCCTCCAAGTGACCATATAGCAGCAGGTAGCGTCCTTCGGGGTCCGCTATTTCTTTACTTAGGTCAAAACGTATCTTTTACCAATGAGTGTGACCACTCCACCCTTTCTACCCACGGCGGGGGCCCCTCTACTCTGCCCCACCCAGGTCCGTTGCAATTTCACATGCTCCTCGGCCGTCTGGTGGGTCTCCTGTAGTAAGGCTACATCGCATTTAAGTCGCGCCAGAACCTGTAACACTTTGGATCGCTTAATGGGGTTACCTATCCCGCAGACATTCCAGGAAATGATCCTCAGGTTGGATAGTAGACATCCAGCAAGTATAACACGAACTGACTAGCATAGTGTGGGCGGACCTCCCCAGCCTGAGGTCCCCCCCTGATTGGAAGAATGCTCCTGGTTAGCCACACACATAAACCCCCCCTCCTCCCTCCCACTACCTTTCCCAACCCCATCTGATTATCTCCCCCCACCCCCCCCCTGCCCCCACCCCCACCCCCCCCTACCTTCCCCTTCCCCCAACCAATAGCACTCCTCTCCCTTCCCATTAGAGACCTAGGATGTGAGTAGGACCCCCCTCCCCACCAGAAGCCAAACCCCCCCCCACCATCTCCCCCTACTTAAATCCCTGTTCCCCCTACACAACCCCTTCGCCTCCCGCTCTGCCCCTTCTCCAATGAGTTCCCCCCCAACCCCCCGTGATACCACAACACTAACAACACATAAATAAACAGCTAAGGGGGGGAACATGGCAAAACAGCCCAGCTATCCCAACGCTGTAGCAACCCAGCAGTCAGGTATACACAGGCTGGGTGGGCAGCACTCCACCCCCTCCACGAGGGGGGACCGTGGTAGAAAAAGGGAAAAAAACACACAGCCAGACCCCATCGAGCAAGGCAAACAAAAATAAAAGATAAAGGAAGAGAGAATCCCTCGGGGGCCAACTCAGAGGGGTTAGGCCACCGAGCGTTACTGCGTCTGGTCTGATACACACCGTGTGGAGTGCTCCCCCCCCATGCGGCCCTCCCGGCACACCCAAATAGCCAGATGGGAGGCCACCCGGACAACACCAAAGCATACATTCAGTCTGTGGGTTGATATGGATCAAGATGGAGCCGTCGGGGCGGAGGGGGGCAAACGTCGAATATCCGGTGCCTGGCTCAGTGTTCACCGTACTCCCCGTCACCCCGGGTCTGCGGGTCCCTTCCGGAGGTCCCCCAGGCAGCAAGGAATCCTCCAGGAGAGGGCAGATTATATATAAAAAAAAAAAGGAAGTGAGAGTAGGCCTCCGGCCTAGTCCACACTAGCTGCTACATTGTTACTCCATTCGAAGTCAGAAGGAAACTCAAAAAACAGTGTAACAAAACAGTAGTAACAGAGTTGCCTCGGCTATTTTAAGTCCAGCTTCTGCCCTCTGCACCAGCTCTCCTACCAAGGGGAGCAAAAATTCTTGAGGGAGGCCTCCGCCCGCCGGCCGTACCGGACCAGATGGGGTCTGCCCTCTCACAGTGCGCAGCCGAGGGTCCCCCCCCTCATGGCAGTGCGTAGTCCCAAAAACATTTGTCAGTTAGGGCAGAACAGTTAGTTAAAAGTCCCGCTGGGCAGCAAAACACCCTGGAGGTTCTCGGATACAACCGGGGCTAGGGTGAACCGAGTTTCATTCCGTTCGCGGGATCGTCAGGGTAGCAACTAACCTTCCTCTGTCCCCAGCACAGGCAGCAGCGCCTCACTCCCCGGGCGAATTGCTCGAATCTGTTACAGGTGTCGTGAGCTTGTCCACATAGGCAGTAGCCTCGCTCGCTGATTCGAAGCTCCGCCGAGCCCCTCCGTGCCAAATCACCAGGCGCGCTGGATATTGTACCTGGAAGCGAAGATTAGCACCGATCAATTTTTGACAGAGGGAGGCATAGGCTTTTCGTCGTTGGCTCAGCGCGGCTGAATAATCCTGTGTGACTCGGAGGCGCATATTCTGCCATTCCACCGCTCCCTTTTGCCGCACATTCTTAAGCAGCTCTTCCTTTTGAGGGAAACTTAGAAACCTTGCCAAGACCACGCGAGGTCGGCGGTCCTTCACCGACTGCTTGGGCCCGATCCGGTGAGCGCGCTCCACTATAATGGGGCTGAGCGTGTCGGTCTCAGAGCGCAGGGATGTCGCCAAAGCCTCCACAAACCCCCGAAGATCTTGGTCAGGGACCGTGTCAGCGACACCTAAAAATCTGAGATTGTTCCTCCTGGACCTGTTCTCTAAGTCGTCTAGCTTTTGTGCTTGGTCCAGGGCTAGCTTTTGCGCCGCACGGAGCTCCCCCTGAAGAGTCGCCAGGCTGTCCTCGTTGTGGGCTATCCGGGTCTCAGCTTCTTGCATGCGAGATCCTAGCGCCCCTATTGTGCTCTGTATTGCGTCCATTTTCGTGTGCAATGCCTCGAACTGCCCCGACAGCGCACTGGTCACCGCTGCCGAGACTTCAGCCGTCAGGACCGGCGAAGTAGGAGGCCCGATCTGCCTCGGGGGAGATTCCACCATTTTGGACGTCCCGGTGGCCCGGTCTTTTTCCCTCCGCCCGAGTTTAGCCGCGGAAGCCATGGCGGTCTGGTAGGGAGATGCGGTACCGGGGGCCGAGCTAATCGCCGCCTGCACTGGGGTAGCGGGTGGGGGCTGATCACGGCGAAGTTGTACGGTTTAGGGGGCAGGGGGCCCAGAGCTCAAACCGGACACGTCCGCTCGTGCTCACCACATCACGTGGTCTCCCAGATAAGTTCATTTAACAAATGTTTGAAAATTGAAATTGAAAAAAATGAGTTTTTTATAAAAATAATAAAGAGAGGATTTTTCAGACCAGCGATTAGATTGATCCACTTATAGTTGGCTAGAACAACGTGGACACTGAGGTTCTTTTCCTCCTGCTTAATAGATTTTGATGTGGCACTGGTTTTTGAATATCCTAAGCCATGCTCTATACCAAAAGCCTTTTGAGATGAGGCATTTCTCCAAAGTATACATATTCAGATCTTTAAGTCTCTCCCTTTATGATGAGGAACATTGACCATTTTAGTGGCCACTATCTGGACCAACTCCATGTAGTACATTTCCTTTTAACGGCACACTCTCCAGAATGACAGACTGTGCCAAATGAAATCTCACCAAGAACTTAAACAAAGGCACTACCACCTCCTTTTTCCTACTGGCCATCCCTCTCCCTGTGCATATAAGCATCTTTCTGGTTTTTGCCATCACCTTTTCTATCATTTGGCCACTTTAAGATCATGATCATCCCCAGATCCCACTCTTCCTTTGTTCACAGAACTTCACCCTCTAAACTGTATTGCTCTTTGGGGTTTTTGCAGCCCAAATGCATGACCCTTCATTTTTTTAGCATTAAATCTTAGCTGCTACATTGTAGACCATTCTTCAAGCTTCACTAGATCCTTCTTCATGTTTCAGGGCTTCTTGTTATTAAGTACCATTGAATCAAGGCAACCCTGTGGATAGCTGTCCTAAACCATGTTCAGTCCTCAGTCAGGCAGCTAATTGTTAAGAGAATAACATCCATAGCTGTTGTTATTATATTGATCCATCGCATAGCTGGTCTTCCTCCTTCACGATGACCTTCAAACTTGCCAAGCATGATGTCTTTTTCTAATGATCTTTCTCTTCCCATGATGTGTCCAAAGTATAAAAGTCGCAGTCTTGCCATGTGAACTTCTAATGAAAACTTGTTTGATTTCCTGTAGTACCAACTAATTTGTTCTTTGGTTACTGAAAATACCATGGCTTGGAGAGATTGAATCTTCATACTCAGAAATACATCTCTGCACTTGAAATCTTATCTAAGTCATTTCATAGCCATTTATTTATTTATTTATTTATTTATTTAGACAGTTTTGTATACCACCTTATCCTTCAATCAAAGTGGTCACAACACAATTAGGGGATACATTTAACACGGGGGGATACGAGACACATACACTAATACTTACAGGGAACATGGGCAATGAAGGGTTAAGTGGCTTGCCCAAGACCACAAGGAGCAGCTGTTGGACTAGAAACCCCAGCCCTTCCGGCCCAAGGTTGCTGTCCTCTAGTGGGATTTGAACCTCCGACCTTCCGGCCCGAGGTAACTTGCCCCAACCACTAGGCCAAGAACAATGCATTGTCTGATTTCTTGACTGCTTGTTGTTTCATTATTGATTATTGATCCAATCAGGTTAAAGTTATCAACTGCTTCTATTTCTTCTCCATCAATGATGAAATTATTGATTTTGCCAGTTTTCAGGATCTTTGCTTGCTTCACATTAAGGTGCATGCCTATTGTTCCTTGATCTTGAAAAGCAGCTGTATCAGATCAATGTTCAGTCATTAACATGGTATCATCAGCATTGTGAAGGTTGTCGATGAGTCTCCCAACAGTCATCACACCTCAGTTGTCTTCATACAGTCTTGCTTCTCTGATGGTTTCTACTGCACATAAACTCTACAAGTAAGGGAGACGTATACAGCATTGCCAGTTTTTATACCATTCCATTTCTCCTTGTTCCATTTGAACTGTTGCTTCTTGATCAATATAAAGGTTGTATAAACATCATTCAGAAGAGACTAGAATCAACCTGGAATGAGAACTACCCAAAGTGCAAACAGGGTTCAAGAAAGAGTGAGGAACAAGACAAAAATATGCCAAAAGGATATTTACATGTGTTTCATTGACTACAGCAAGGCCTTTAATCATGGAAAACTCTGGGCCACATCAAAAAGCATGGGTATAACAGAACACCTGATACTTCTCTTACATAGTCTTTACATTGATCTTGGGGTTTTATCCTGATGCAAATTTTGTATTATACACAAAAACGGAAACTTTTGTTTATAGCCCTTCTGCAACCTCACTTACAAAATTTTTGAAAAGAACCAAACCAAGGAGTGATCCCTGTGGTACACTACTAGCAAAACCTCTTTTCTCAGAGTGAACTTCATTTACCACTACCCTTTGTCACTTAGCATTCAACAAGTTCCTAATCATGTCAGTCACTTTAGGGTCTATAGGAAGGGTGTTCACTTTGCCTATGATGAACTATGGCAAAAGCCTTGCTAAAAATCGAATTACACCACATCTAGTTCTCTCCTTTGAGTCATCTCTCTGGTCAGCCAGTAAAAGAAATTGATCAGTTTTATCTGACAAGCCTTACCTCTGGTGAATTCATTCTGCTTTGGATCCTGTCATCCACTGGATTTCAGAAACTACACTATCCTCCGTTTTAACATCACATCTATTAATTTACTAACCATTCAAGTCAGACTAGCCAGCTGAAGTGGAACTACATCCACCCAGCTCCAATCCAGGATTCAAGACCACTTCTGAATCTTCAAGAAACTTTGAAAAGGTCAGATAGTGGGACCACCAGAACTTCCCTAAGTTCCTTCAGTACCTTCAGATATATCTCATTCAACCCCATCACTTCATCAACCTTTAGTTTAGCTAGCATCTCATAAACATGATCTTCAGAAAATTGTTCCAAGGTCTATCTCGCTTCCATTCCCTATATAAATCTGCCCTCTGTGGTCCTACTCCTGAGCCTTCCTCGATGAACACCAAACAGAAATATTTCTGATAATAGTCTCTTCTGAATGATGTTTATACAACCTGTATATTGATCAATTTCACTTTTTCCTCACCAGCCTTTACATATTCATATGAGTGGGGCTCTAAGTCTCTGGCCTTGTAATGAAACAGAAAGCTACAGGCACACTTCAGTTCTGGAGATCTGAATGATCTCAGAAACTGCAGAGAGATCATTCGGATCTCCGGAAGTAAAGTGTGCCCACAGCATTCTGTTTCGTTACATGGCCAGAGACTTATCAGCCCCTCTCGTATCCTTCACCTTTGAGTATTACAATAACACTTTTGAACTTCATCCTATCACTAACATATCTAAAAAAAAGTCTTCTCCCCCCATTTTACTATATTAGCTATTTTTTCTTCCACTTCCATCTTTGCTTTCCTGACTACTTTTCCAGCTTCTTTTACTTTTACAAGATATTGTTGCTTGCCTTCCTTTTTTTGCAGTTTCTTGTAGTATATGAACACTAACCATTTTCCCTTACTTTTTCGGTTATTACTTTGAAAATCATAACAGACTCTTTTTTTTCTTACCCTTTTTACATTGTTAACAAATAGGTTCATTGCCCTTACAATATTTTCTTTCAGTTTTGCCCACCACTTTTCCAATTCCCTAGATGCTCACATCTAGGTAGCATCTCCTTGTAGTACTCCTTCATCTTGACAAAGTTAGCTTTCCTGAAGTTTAGGACCCTGTTTTTAGAATGTACCATCACTGTTTCAACCCTTATAATGAACCAAACCATCCATTGGATCCTAGATGATCGCTCACTATGTCATCAGAAGCACTCTCTCCATTCATGAACAGCAGATCTGGTATCACCCCTCCTGCATGGGTTCTATTACTAGCTGCTAGAAGAGTTCTCTCTGTAGAGAATCCAGGATCTCCTTACTTCTAGATGACACAACAGCTGGGATGTTCCAATCAACATCCAGCACATTGAAGTAATCGTACTTCTTCTTTCAAAGCAATTTTCTGCATGTTTTCAATTAAATCTCTATGCTTTCTGCCTGTGAGGGAAGTCCGCATATCAAACCAATACAAATAGAAAGGGAGTTTTTCCTCTTTCCAGATTAACCCACAGTGTGTCCTCATCTCATAAACCTGCAGTTTTGCTGCTTTAATTTTATTTATATATTTGCCATTCTTCATTCGTTATTTCCTGCCCTGTCCTTCTCGAGTAGATTATAGTCTGATGTAACTATATACCAGTCTTGATTCTCCATCTACTGTCAGTAAATTCAGTCAACCTCTTCCATTACAGCCTTCAATCTGAAATTTTATTTCTTATACTAAGGGCATTAGTATGCATAGATTTCTAGATGTAGCTCTTTTTTACCATTACTATGCAAGTATTTAATGTTTTACTCATCTGAAAGTTTTGTCCACCCATCTCCATTGATCCTAATTTAAAGGTCTCTTCTATAGGTTAGCTAGTCTTCTCTGAAAGGCTCTTCCCCCTACCCCCCTTCTTTGATAGGTGGACAGCACCTCTTCTTAGCAACACTATTTCATGTTCCAGGAAGCCAAAATGTTCTTATTGACATCATCCACACAGCCATGCATTCATTTCCAGAATACTAACTTCTCTGCCTTGGTTCATATCCTCAACCGGGAGGCTTGAGCAGAACACCTTGGCTTCGGTCTTTACTGAGGAAGATGTAGGGATGTTACCCATGACTGAAGTGGTATTTAAAGGTGCAGAAGAATTTAAGGAAATATTGATACATCGGGAAGATGTATTACAACTATTAGATAAACTGAAGAGTAGCAAATCACCAGGGCCGGATGGTATACATCCAAGGGTGTTGAAAGAACTGAAATATGAGATTGCAGACCTGCTATTAGTAATCTGTGAACTATCATTAAAATCATCTCTAATACCTGAAGACTGGAGGATCGCCAATGTAACACCAATTTTTAAAAAGGGTTCCAGGGGTGATCCGGGAAACTACAGACTGGTGAGCCTCACGTCAGTACCAGGAAAAATGGTAGAAACCATCATAAAGAATAAAATTATTCAGCATGTAGATAGTCATTGCCTAATGGGAGACAGCCAACATGGCTTTAGACAAGGAAGATCTTGTCTTACTAATCTGTTATGTTTTTTTGAAAGTGTGAATAAACAGGTGGACAAAAGGTGAGTCGATTGATATAGTGTATCTAGACTTTCAGAAAGCCTTTGACAAGGTCCCTCATCAGAGACTTTTGGCAAAACTAAAGAGTCATGGGATAGGAGGCAGTGTACTACTGTGGATCAGGAATTGGTTAAAAGATAGAAAGCAGAGGGTTGGGCTAAATGGCCAATTTTCCCAATGGAGAAAGGTGAATAGTGGTGTACCCCAGGGATCTGTGCTGGGTCCGCTGCTTTTTGACATATTCATAAATGACCTGGAAAGATGAATAACGAGTGAGGTTATCAAATTTGCAGATGACACAAAACTATTTAAAGTTGTTAAAACCCAAGAGGATTGTGGAATATTGCAAGAGGATCTTGATAAATTGGAAGACTGAGCATCAAAATGGCAGATGAAATTTAATGTGGACAAGTGCAAAGTTATGCACCTAGGGAAGAACAACCCAAACTATGGTTACACAATGCAAGGTTCCACATTAGGAACCACCACCCAGGAAAAAGATTTAGGCGTCATTGTGGATAACATGTTAAAACCCTCGGCCCAGTGTGCAGCGGCAGCCAAGAGAGCAAATAGAATGCTAGGTATCATAAGGAAAGGAATGGAAAATAAAACAAAAGATATTATAATGCCTCTATACCGTTCCATGGTGAGACCGCACCTTGAATATTGTGTGCAATTCTGGTCACCGTTTCTTAAAAAGGATATAGAGTTATTAGAAAAGGTTCAGAGAAGAGCCACCAAAATGGTAAAGGGAATGGAAGGATACTCCTATGAAGAAAGGCTAAAAAGGTTAGGGCTCTTTAACCTGGAAAAGAGACGGCTGAGGGGAGATATGATAGAAGTCTATAAATTAATGAACAGAATGGAACGGGTAAACGTAGATCGATTGTTTACGTTATCAAAATATAGAAAGACTAGGGGACATACAATGAAGCTACAGGGTAAACTATTTAAGACTAATAAAAGAAAATATTTTTTCACTCAACGTGTAATCAAACTCTGTAATTCGTTACCGGAGGATGTAGTAAAGGCTGTTAGTGTAGCTGGGTTTAAAAAAGGTTTGGACAAGTTCCTGGAGGAAAGGTCCATAAACCATTATTAAGAAGGGACCCAGGATATCAATGCTTGACCCAGTACAAGCATTGCGGAACCTGTGTCTTTTGGGGAAACTGCTAGGTACGTATGACCTAGATTGGCCACTGTTGGAAACAGGATACTGGGCTTGATGGACCTTGGTCTGACCCAGTATGGCATATCTTATGATCTTATGATCTTACACCATCTGTGCATCTGTCTACTTCACCCTCTCTCCCAGAGCCACAAAGTCACTTTTGATAAATTCAATGGTCTACCTAGCAGTATTATATATGACAACATGGATGAGCAGCATTGGATAATAGTCAGTAGGCTTGATAAGTCTCAGCAGTCTCTCAATAATGTCTCAGATTGTAGCACCCAGCAGATAGCACACTTCCTGGGACATCATGTCTGGCTAGTACCCTTCAGACAAGAGTCACCAACCCCCCACTACTCTTTGTTTCCTAGGCATTATGGTTGCTTATTGTGAAACTTTAGGTTTATAAGGGTTGAGTCCTCCTCATCTTGGGATGGTTTCACCTCTTTCACTTCTAAAGCTTCATTCCAAGTCAAGTGATGGTGGAGTCATGGTGATGATTTTAATCTCTCTAGTAATCTGTGTCCAGCTGTCATCTCATGGTTCAATTTCATCTTCCCTTCTACTGGAGATCTTAGACGCCTCAAGAAGCATTTCATCGATGTAGTTTTCAATGACATAGGTGCTTCTCAGCCTCGCCACCTCCTCCTTCATTTCTGACACTTGTTTCCTGAGGAAGCCATCCTGCAAGCTTCTTACTCACTGAACCATTTCCTCACAATCAATCATGCAATCTGTTTGGACAGTGGCAGAAGTACTGACAGTGGTGATAGCCAGGGCCGTACCAAAGACTGTGCGAGTGGTGCGGCCTCATAGGGTGCAAGCACAGAAGGTGGCATTAATCCTGCTTCATCACTTCACTTCCAGGAAGCTCAAAAAGAGTGAGTTACTAAATGTGGCTGGGTGGAGGAGGGGTATCAGATTTGTTAGTCGCACAGGGCACATTTCTAGCTCGGTATGGTCCTGGTGACAGCTAGGGCAACCTGATGTTTCCCAGCCATCCTTCTTCTGTTTGGAGGATTGGTACTGGCCTTTCAAAAAAAAAGTAGAAAATACCTACTAAAGTCCTTACATTTTCCTCAGTGGTCCTCCAAGTATAATCAGCTAACCTCTTTTCTTTGAGATATATAAACTTAGGACTCTGATTATGTGTAGTCTTATTTATCTTCTCCCTTCACACTCTGAAATGTGTGAAGGGAGAAGATAAATGTGTGTCCAAGAGATGTAGGGCCCAATATTCAAAAGGCATTTACATGGTTTACAGCCCAATAAACTGTGTAAATACCTTAAACGGGAATAGTCAATGGCACCTACATGATTAGTGCCATTAAATATCCCCAGCTATAAGAACATAAGAACATAAGATATGCCATACTGGGTCAGACCAAGGTCCATCAAGCCCAGTATCCTGTTTCCAACAGTAGCCAATCTAGGTCATACGTACCTAGCAGTTTCCCCAAAAGACACAGGTTTCACAATGCTTGTACTGGGTCAAGCATTGATATCCTGGGTCCCTTCTTAATAATGGTTTATGGACCTTTCCTCCAGGAACTTGTCCAAACCTTTTTTAAATAAGAACAGAAGCGAGGGACATCTTGAACAATTTTCAGAAGACTGTGTTTGTGAGAAACTAGCTCAACTTAAAGTAGACAAAGCGATGGGACCGGATGGGATACACCCTAGAATACTGAGAGAACTTGGGGACGTTCTAGCAACTCCACTGACTGACCTTTTCAATGCCACGTTGGAGTCAGGAGTGGTGCCAAAGGACTGGAGAGAGGCTCATGTGGTGCCTTTACGCAAAAGCAGAAGTAAGGATGTAGCTGAAAACTACAGGACGGTTAGTTTAACTTCGGTGGTGAGTAAATTATTGGAAACGCTGCTGAAAGAGAAAATAGTGAGGTTTCTGGAGTCCAGCAGATTACAGAATCCGAGGCAGCATGGATTCACCAGAGGCAGGTCTTGTCAGACAAATCTGATTGATTTCTTTGACTGGGTGACCAGGGAGTTGGACCGAGGGAGAGCTCTAGATGTGGTGTATTTAGATTTCAGTAAAGCCTTTGACACTGTTCCTCACAGGCGACTTATAAACAAACTAAGCACCCTAGGGATGGACCCTAAAGTTACTGCTTGGGTTAGAAATTCGTTGGGTGGGAGGCGACAAAGAGTACAAGTAAATGGAGCTCACTCTGAGGAGAAGGATGTTACCAGTGGTGTGCCCCAGGGATCTGTCCTTGGTCCGATTTCTTTTTAACATCTTTGTTAGTGATATAGCGGAAGGGCTGTCGGGTAAGGTTTGCCTCTTTGCAGATGATACCAAAATCTGCAATAGAGTAGACACCCAGGAAGGTGAAGATAACATGAGTAGGGATCTAGCTAAGCTTGAAGAATGGTCTAGAATTTGGCAACTGGGATTTAATGTTAAAAAATGTAAAGTCATGCATTTGGGCTGCAGCAATCCAAGGGAGCAATACAGTATAGGAGGTGAAATACTTTTGTCCACTAAAGAAGAGCGGGACCTAGGTGTGGTTGTGTCTGATGATCTTAAAGTAGCTAAACAGGTAGAAAAGGTGACGGCAAAAGCTAGAAGGATGCTTGGGTGCATACGGAGAGGAATGGCTAGCAGAAAAAAAGGAGGTGATAGTGCCTCTGTATAAGTCTTTGGTGCGACCTCATTTGGAGTATGGTGTGCAATTCTGGAGACCGCACCTTCAAAAGGATGTGAACAGGATGGAGTCGGTGCAGAGGGTGGCTACTAAAATGATTAATGGGCTTCATTATAAAGCATATGAGGACAGACTTAAGGATCTTAATATGTACACCTTAGAGGAAAGGCAGAATAGAGGTGATATGATTGAGATGTTTAAATACCTCCGTGGCATAAATGTTCAGGGAGAGAGCCTCTTTCAATTGAAAGCAAGTTCTGCTATGAGGGGACATGGGATGAGGGTGAAGGGTGATAGATTCAGGAGTGATATGTGGAAATATTTCTTTACAGAAAGAGTAGTGGATCCATGGAATAGTCTCCCAGTGGAGGTGGTAGAGATGAGGACAGTAACTGAATTCAAAAAAGCAACACAGAGGATCTCTAAAGGTAAAAAGTGGACTGTTGTAGTTGTTGTTATGGAAGGACAGACTAGATAGGCCATGTGGTCTTTTTCTGTCATCATGTTTCTATGTTTCTATGTTTAAACCCAGCTACACTAACAGCCTTTACTACATCCTCCGGTAACAAATTCCAGAGTTTGATTACACGTTGAGTGAAAAAATATTTTCTTTTATTAGTCTTAAATAGTTTACACTGTAGCTTCATTGCATGTCCCCTAGTCTTTCTATATTCTGAAAACGTAAACAATCGATCTACGTTTAACCGTTCCACTCCGTTCATTAAATTATACACTTCTATCATATCTCCCTCAGCCGTCTCTTTTTCCAGGTTAAAGAGCCCTAACCTTTTTAGCCTTTCTTCATAGGAGTATCCTTCCATCCCCTTTACCATTTTGGTGGCTCTTCTCTGAACCTTTTCTAATAACTCTATATCCTTTTTAAGATACGGCGACCAGAATTGCACACAATATTCAAGGTGCGGTCTCACCATGGAACGATATAGAGGCATTATAATATCTTTTGTTTTATTTTCCATTCCTTTCCTTATGATACCTAGCATTCTATTTGCTCTCTTGGCTGCCGCTGCACACTGGGCCGAGGGTTTTAACATGTTATCCACAATGACGCCTAAATCTTTTTCCTGGGTGGTGGTTCCTAATGTGGAACCTTGCATTGTTGAACCATAGTTTGGGTTGTTCTTCCCTAGGTGCATAACTTTGCACTTGTCCACATTAAATTTCATCTGCCATTTTGATGCCCAGTCTTCTAATTTATCAAGATCCTCTTGCAATTTTCCACAATCCTCTTGGGTTTTAACAACTTTAAATAGTTTTGTGTCATCCGCAAATTTGATAACCTCACTTGTTATTCCACTTTCCAGGTCATTTATGAATATGTCAAAAAGCAGCGGACCCAGCACAGATCCCTGGGGTACACCACTATTCACCTTTCTCCATTGGGAAAATTGGCCATTTAGCCCAACCCTCTGCTTTCTATCTTTTAACCAGTTCTTGATCCACAGTAGTACACTGCCTCCTATCCCATGACTCTTTAGTTTTGCCAAAAGTCTCTGATGAGGGACCTTGTCAAAGGCTTTCTGAAAGTCCAGTTATACTATATCAACCGACTCACCTTTGTCCACCTGTTTATTCACACTTTCAACAAAACATAACAGATTAGTAAGACAAGATCTTCCTTGTCTAAAGCCATATTGGCTGTCTCCCATTAGGCCATACACTAAAACAATTAAATTCACTCGATATATTTTTATATAACCACAGTTCAATGATATTAACTTGCTGGTGGTCTCAGATAAACGGTAGAATTCTGACACTTAATTATGGGTAATCAACCTCTCCCATGTAGTGTCCGTTTACATCAATGACCTTTAGCAAGTATATTTTAAATTATTTATATAAATATTGCTCTTTTTTACTTATATTTTCACTTTTTTTTCTTTTGTTTTTATCAACGTTCATTGTGTCATCTTTTTAAAAACAAATCGCTTTCACCACTCTACTTATCTTATGTAGAATGGCGTCGGCAGATGCCCCGTTCATTTGCAGACAATGGAAGAACCCCAACGCCTCAATCCTCTAAGCGCTCCGGCGTTTCTCCAATTGGGTTTTTCAAGGGGATAAAGTGCATTGCTTCTTATTAGGGACCATTTAAGTGTTCATTTTCTTCAACATTCTATGATATCATTCTATAGCAACACAAACAGCAATATTGCGTGGTTAAAACATTTACAATATACGAACTCTTCTCAAAATATACATCATTCTTTTCTCACCATACCTTTAACTAGGCCATGACTATCTACATGCTGAGTAATTTTATTCTTTATGATGGTTTCTACCATTTTTCCCGGTACTGACGTGAGGCTCACCGGTCTGTAGTTTCCCGGATCACCCCTGGAACCCTTTTTAAAAATTGGTGTTACATTGGCGATCCCCCAATCTTCAGGTATTAGAAATGATTTTAATGATAGTTCGCAGATTACTAATAGCAGGTCTGCAATCTCATATTTCAGTTCTTTCAACACCCTTGGATGTATACCATCCGGCCCAGGTGATTTGCTACTCTTCAGTTTATCTAATAGTTGTAATACATCTTCCCGATGTATCGATATTTCCTTCAATTCTTCCGCACTTTTAAATACCACTTCAGTCATGGGTAACATCCCTACATCTTCCTCAGTAAAGACTGAAGCAAAGACCAAAGCTATGTCCTCTACATGCTCCGATGCTATCAGTTTAGCATCAGGGCATGTTGGAGTGGAGCAGGAGCGGGAATTACTGATAACTGGGTAGCAATGATATGGCTTTGCTACCTGGTTAGTGATCTATGGCTAAAACTAGGTAAGCTTTTGGCTCGCCTACTTTTAGCAGTGGATACTAACTGAATAGAGGTGCAATATCGCTGCTACCCAATTAGCTTCGGTAGCTCTGGGGCTTGTGCAGCGACCCCAGATATTCAATGCCGTCACTGCAGCATTGACTATCCAGGGTTAGAGGTCTGTGGGCAAGGTTAATGAATATCGTGCCTGTATAGCCTAGTTTGGTTCCCTTTAAAGAACTACTTGAAAGATATAATAAGATATTACTAATCAAGACTCCCTGAAATTTACTTACATGATCTTCTCAGAGATAAACAAAATTTGACTTTATTGCTTACTTGTTTTTCCCATCCAACCAATGCCAAGCAATTCTATCTAATCGACTAATCCAGGGCTGGCCCCAGAGATGGTTCAGGTGTTGGTACCCTAGGCAAATCTTAAGCCTTATGCCCTACCCTCCCCCATTGGTCTATCAGAATCTATTGTTTAGCTTTGAATGCCCTGCTCTTTGCCGCCCCCAGAAGCTGCCACACTAGGTGATTGCCTAGTTTGCCAAATGGTTATCCCAGCCCTGTACTAATCCAACCTCCTGATTGGAGAGCAGGTCTATATACCAAGATTGGAAGATGGCGCGAGTGGGAGTCAGGGTGGAGAAGGAGGAATCTAACATCCAGGGCCGGCCCGTCCATTGAGCAAGAATGTTTTTTGCACAGGGCCCCGCGTTTCAGGGGGCCCCACGCAAAGAACATTCTGCTTTTTTTTTAAATTACATTTTAAAAAAAAACCTGTCTCTGGCTGCTGCCGCGTCCGTCGCAGCAGCGGCAGAATGGCGTGTCCCGCGGGGCCCCTTCTCCTCGTCGAGCCCTCTGCAAGGGCTTTCAGATTCGCGAAGGGAGAGTCCTCCCTCGCATCTCTGTAAAGCCCGCAGGGGCTAATGGGAAATTTCCCATCTGCCCCTTTAGACGCGAGGGGCTGATGGGAAATTTCCCATTAGCCCCTGCGGGCTTTACAGAGACGCGAGGGAGCACTCTCCCTTCGCGAATCTGAAAGCCCTTGCAGAGGGCTCGACGAGGAGAGGGGGCCCCGCGGGACACGCCATTCTGCCGCTGCTGCGACGGACGCGGCAGCGGCAGCAGCTAGAGCCAGGTTTTGCTTTTTTTTTTTTAATTTGCCGGAAGGGAAGGGAAGGGAAGGGGGGGGCTGATGGAGGCTGTCTGGAAATGTGCAAGGGGGGGGGGTTAGGACTGGAAATGTGCAAGGGGGGGTTAGGACTGGAAATGTGCAAGGGGGTGGTAAGCACTGTAAATGAGCAACGGGGGGTTATGACTGGAAATGAGAAAAGGGGTGGTAAGAACTGGAAATGTGCAGGGGGGGGTTAGGACTGGAAATGTGCAAGGGGGGGTTAGGACTGGAAATGGGCTGGAGGGGGGTTAGGACTGGAAATGGGCTAGGGGGGGTTAAGACTGCTAATGGGCTGGGGCTGATGGAGGCTGACTGGAAATGGGCTGGGGGGGTTAGGACTGGAAATGGGCTGGGGGGGTTTAAGACTGCTAATGGGCTGGGGTGATGGAGGCTGACTGGAAATGGGGGTGAGGGGGGGTTAGGACTGGAAATGGGCTGGGGGGGGGTTAGGACTGGAAATGGGCTAGGGGGGTTAAGACTGCTAATGGGCTGGGGCTGATGGAGGCTGACTGGAAATGGGCTGGGGGGGGGGTTAGGACTGGAAATGGGCTGGGGGGGTTAAGACTGGTAATGGGCTGGGGGGGTTAAGACTGGTAATTTTATTTATTTATTTATTTATTTTATTTATTTATTTAACAATTCTTTTATACCGCGCTATTACAATCAGTGCGGTGTACAATGAACAAGAACATCCTACAATGTATACAAGTAACATTGAGTTTTACATTAAACAGGGAACTTCAACAATAGGACAACCGGGGGAACTATGTACAGATTAACTTAATGTACTATGTACAGATTAACTTAATGTTATATACAGTAATATGAAACTCGTTTGGATGTTGTCATGTGGTTCACTAATAGGACTAGAGAGAAGGTTGACCAGCTAGCCCTTTTCAGGTTGTATTGCGGAGCTAGTTTTGATAATGTCTAGGTTGACTTCTGGGTAGCATTTTGTAAACAAGTGGTATTTCAATGCCTTTCTAAATAGGATTAGGTTTTTGATAGCACGGATTTCGTGAGGTAGCGCATTCCAGTTTAGAGGTGCAAATAAGGAGAAGGCCCTGTTGGAGGTGGCCTTAGTGCACTTCGTTATTATTTTTGGGACTATTAAGGTGTTCATTGATGTGGTTCTCCTTTTTCTGTTTTCCAGGGTGACATGGATGAGCTTGCTGATTGGCGTAGGGGGGCAGTTATTTAGTGCCTTGAAAGTAAGGACTAAAGATTTATACTGGATTCTGGCATGTAATGGCAACCAATGCATGTAATGGCAACCAATGGGCTGGGGGCTGATGGAGGCTGTCTGGAAATGGGGTGATGGGGGGTTAGGACTGGAAATGGGCTGGGGGGGTTAAGACTGGTAATGGGCTGTGGGTTGATGGAGGCTGACTGGAAATGGGGTGATGGGGGGTTAGGACTGTAAATGGGCTGGGGGGGTTAAGAATGGTAATGGGCTGTGGGCTGATGGGGCTGTCTGGAAATAGGGTGATGGGGGTTAGGATTGCTAATGGGCTATGGGGGGGGGTTAGGACTGCTAATGGGCTATGGGGGCGCTAGGACAGGAAAAGGGCTGATGGGGAGGGGTTAGGACTTGAGGTGGGCTGATGTGGTTAGGACTAGTAATGGGCTGTGGGCTGATGGGGGGGTTAGGACTGGCAATGGGCTATGGGGGGCTGACTGGAAATGGGCTGATGGGGGGTTAGGACTGGTAATGGGTTATAGGGGGGGCTTAAACTGAAAATGGGTTGATGGGGGGCTAGGACTGGTAATGGGTTGGGGGATTGCTATGACTGGAAATGGACTGAGTGGACGGGGAGGCTTTAACTGCAAATAGCTGATGGGGAGGGAGCTTGGAATGGAAATGGGCTGTGAGGGAAGGGAGCTAGAACTGAAAATGGGCTGATGGAGCAGCTAGGATAGGACTGGAAATGGGCTGTTGGGGGAGCTAAGATTGGAAATGGGCTGTGGTGGGGGCTTGAATTGAAATGGACTCATGGAGGGGCTAGAACTGGAAGTAGGCTCATGGGGGGCTTGGACTGGAATTGGGCTGAGTGGAGGGGAGCTAGGATTTGACATGGGCTGATGGTGGGGCTAGGAAATGACTAGAAATGGGCTGATGGGGGGCTAGGATTGGAAATGAGCTGATGAAGGGACTCAAACTGAAAATGGATGGGGGAGCTAGGACTGGAAATGGGTTGATGGGGGGCTAGGACTGGAAATGGGCTGATGCAGGGACTAGAAGGGAATGGATGCTGGGTGAGACTGGAACTAGAAGGGAGCTGATGTTGGGGGAGGATTAGAATGGGATGGGGCTGGGAGAGTAAAATGGAGAGGGGAAAAATATGTGTGGGAGGGATGAAAAATCTACAATTGGCCGGGTATTGGGAGAGTAAGTGGGGATTGAGGATGGAGGGGTAAAATTTGTGTGGATGAAATAAGAATGAGGAAAGAGCAAAAGGATAAAGATTAGTATGTTAAAGCAGATGTAGAGAGAGAGGATGGAAAGAAAACTAGAAGAGAGAAGAAAGGACAAATGGACAGCAGACGATGGAGAGTTAGCAGAAAACATGAAGAAACCAGAAGAAAGTGGCTGGAGCAATTGCAACTGAAAAAAAATGCACAAAAGGTAGAAATATATCTCTTTATTTTGAATTTATTAACTGGAATATGAAAGCTCTGGGAAATGTGCATCATTAACGTCTGTGCTTTGTTTGGTACAAGAGGAAATTGATTTATAGTTTTATTTCTACAGTGTTGTTGTACATTCCAAGTTTGGCTTTTGGGGTTCCCAGTTTAATTATTGCCTTCCTGTTTCTAAATTGCGATTCCTTGTTTGGTGATGGTCTATGTTCTGCATGTGTAACTGAGCTGAGGTATTCTGTTTATGTAATTCCTATTTGACATTGCCACTTGTTCTCTTTCCCCAGTATTCTCTGAAATGTACTGGTTTAATATTTGCAGTGTTTCCTTTTGATAGGTAGGGTCTGGTGCTTTGTGAGTCCTGGTAATGCTGTCAGGATACAGCGGGTTTGCTATGGGTTCTAAATGGGCAGCGTTTGTAGTAGTTCCTAATGTGCCTGGCGGTTGGCACTGGATTATAGTAATGTAGAAATCTTTTAGTCTTTCTTTATCCATACACTCATTAAGAGACATGTTTACTAAAAGTTAGTGTATGGTAACATTATGCAAATATTTATGCAAATAAGGCCACTTATGCAAATGAGGCCCCGCACCGAGTCTCCGCACATGGCCCCGCACCCCCCTTGGGCCGCCCCTGCTAACATCTCAGAAGTGCTGTGGGTTTCAAAGAATATTAATAGTCCCTCCCCCCCCCCCCTTTCAACTAGGAGAAATAAAAAATCCCAACAGCTAAAAAACAACTTTTAAAGTGTACACTTGCAGTGTCTCAGAATGGCGCATTTTTCCCATATGCAGAATCAGGCATGTAGGGGTGCATGTGTGTGATAGGAGCTGTCAGGGGGTGTATGTGGAGTGCATGGATGTGTGTCATGGGGTGGTGTTGGAGATACCATGTGGCTGCTGAGTTGTGTGAATCTGTCTGTGTGTCTATGCTGGACCATCCCAAGGGCTGTGCAAGCAGTGCGGCCGCACAGGACACAAGTACAGAAAGAGCGCTGATGTCATCAGTGGGCTTCCAAGAAGCTCAAAAAAAGTGAGCTACTGCATGTGGCTAGGAGAGGCGTCTGATTCATTAGTTTCACAGGGTATATTTCCAGCTTCATAAGATCCTGTGTTTGTGTATATATATATCATGTGGAATGTTGGGATACATGTGTGTGTATTATGGGGGTGATGTGTCTTGGGGGTGTTGGGAAGTGTCTGTGGGTGTGTAGGAGTGTGTGTCATGGGGAGTGCTGAGAATACATACCATATGTGTGCATGTCATGGTGGTGTTGGGGGAGCATGTGTATGTGTGTGATAGGATGTGTTGGGAGATGTGTGCACGTGTGTGTACAGTATGTGCGTGTCGTGGAGGGTTTCTGCATTTTTTTATATTCTGCTTTTTTCATTCTGATTGAAGATTTAAGCACTTGTTAATCTATATAATGGTTGCATGACTACAGAAAGATACAGAATGGTAAAATACACTTGCAATACACTCTGTTTCGCATATATTCATTTACGTGGGATTTTTCTTTCAGATACACTATAGCTTGACAATGGATAAGACAACAAGAGATATCCCCACTTTTTTGACACAGTGTTTAAAGAAGGTATTTTAGACTGCATGCAATTCTTTTGTAACACCATGGTTGTGCGATAAGAGACGCCAATTTACACAATGAGTTGCAATTCAGGAATGTCATTGGTTAAAATCATCCAATCGGCAGAAAGTTTCATTTTTTGATGCGGACAGCTGGACTTGTCCTCATCGTGGAGTTTATCCAGGAAATAAGTATGTATTCCTTAGTAACCTGCTGTACCCTGATAGATGGTACTGGCACCTTATTTACAAAAATCTTTTGATGTAGAAGGCATATTTTGAGGTGGATGGCTAGTTTTTCGCCCTTTTCGCAGCATACTCACAGATATAATTGGTAATATACCGATCTTTGAAGGATAGAACTTTTCCCAATCAGAAAGAGTTTAACAATCATCGTAGTATGTCACGCTGTTACAAAGTACTTGAATGTGCAAATGGTGTTTTTTTCACAGGTAGCTCTCACTTTTAAATTCCAACCATTGTAGAGGAGTAGATTACACTGTCTTATTTTGCGGTTAGAAAGGAGCACACATTTTACTAAGGTATATGTGGGCTTTAGATAGATGCACTCCTTTATTCTGAATTGAAATTTCAAAACACGTTTTGTTCAATTATTATCAAAATATAGAGCACTGTCTGTTTTTAATAACATATAGGCATTAATTCATTTGAAAATTCTTCATAATTTATGTGCCATTTTTTAGCCACTTCTACGCTTCATTCCTCTTTATTTTTACCTTTTATTATTTTAATACAATTACATATATTCAGGCACAGTTAGAATGTATCCCTGTATTGTTGATTTTATTGATACAATAGGATACTTAGTATCTCTTGCACTCACTCCTGCTTCAGTTATTTATGTTCTGACCTTTTTCTCCCCTTCTCCGTTTTAGCATAAAGTCTAAGCAATTGGTTTTAACCTATAAGAGAGAGATTTTTACTAATATTTTATTAAGTTGCCACACCCTTATAAGGTTATTGTCTTTTAGTGACTTTTTCACGTATTTAATTATTTATTTATTGTCCTGGTTTTGTACATTCTCTTTTTAATTATTTATTATCTCTGGTTTTGAGTTTCCTTTTATCAATATGTACATTCTCTTCATTATCCATGTTTTTTACTGTGGTATATTTGGTTTATTGTATTCATGCACTTTTTGGCATTCCTACATTCTTATTGACACTTTTGTTTTATTCATTTTATTTATGTATTGAAGTAAGAGTAATTTACATATTATTGTTTTTAACGTTTTTAATTTGTTTAACAAGCTACTTTTTATGTTTTGTTGTTTGTTTATGTGTACATGGGTATAGTATGCTTGAATACCCCTGAAGAAGAAAATTCGAAACATGGCCTGTGTCGGGCGTTAAGGCATGTTCTGTTCAACTGTAATAAAGGTTTCCTTCTTTGCAATCCATGTTTTTGTACTGGGTGTCTTCTATTTACATGGTGCTGTGCTTTTTTGTTGGACCCTAGGATGCATGCATATACATATGTATCATGGTGGGTATTGGGGAGTGAATAGCATGTGTTTGTGTATGTGTGTGTATCATAGGGGTGATAGAGGGGTGCATGCATATATTGTGGTGATGCACAGGCAGCACAGCCCTTTAAAACTGAAAAAAAAGAGGTTTTTTTTCATAAACGGGGGATGGGCTCACCAAAGCATAGCTCCCAGACAGAAAGAGAAACTAAAGCACACAATAGCAGAGCTAGCCTGAAGCCACACCCAGCCTCTAGAGCAGCTGCAGGGAGAGAGAGGGTGGGGCCAGAGAAGGAAACAAGCTACAGAACATTTAAGCTGCGTCACTCAGCAAGTGAAGAGGAACAGGAAGGAGGGCAGAGAAGGACGCCCAGAGAACAGGAAAGACTGCAGAGAGAGACGGCCAGAGGGCAGGAAAGACTGCAGGAAAGAAGCCACGAGGAGAGGCAGAGAGTCCAGAGAGACCAGGGGAAGAGACAGCATTACAAGGCTGTGAGACCTGGTGGTTCAAAAGGGACCAGCCACAACTCCCAAGGCAAGTGTCAAGGTTGTGGGCAAGAAAGGAGCTGGGGAAGGATTCAGAACTATACGTCTGATTCTGAAGACAGCAACTCAAGTCCTGGGCCCTTAAACAGACAGTACAGAAAGCCTTATAAAAGGAGGGTTTCTGCCAGCCAAGCAACTCATATATTTCCTGAAGTTGAGTTGTTAAGGGAAAGAAGGGCAAGAGGTTCTGACCCAGTTAAAAAGGGGAGCAGGAATCTTAAATGGGGAAAGCTTTTTAAACTTTTAAAGGAAGTGCAGCTGAGCGTTCCAGAACGTGCCCCAAGCCCTGAGCCTTACAGCACACAGGAGGAGATGGAAGTGGAGCTTTATCCAGATAGTCCAATGTCCTCAGAAGAGTCAATGGAATGTGGGCTTTGTGTAAGCAATGTTTAAAGCTTTTATGGAAGGCTGTATGAGACAGGGTAAGAAGATAATGAATGCTGGTGTCAATTAATGCCAAGGAGAAGGGCAGACAAAAAGATAGAAACCTCGTGTTTAAAAGCAGCCAGTTTTACCACTGCTAAAGCCAGGTTAAGAAGGCTGTGGGTTTTAAACTAAGAGGCAGCACATGATTTGTACCCTAGTCTGCAGCAGCTGAGAATATCAGAGTTCAAGACTGTCTTACTGAAGTTTAACTTTTGGTGAACTGTGCAGTTAACAGTGTTATGCTGGTTTGTTAAACTGAAGAAGTCAAAGTTAACCCAAGAGTGGAGAAAACTACTTGGAGAGTGTTTGCTGAGAAAGTTTACTGGAGAAAGTATCCTGTTCAGTTTGTTATTTTGTTAGCCTTGTGAAGGTCATTTGTCACAATTGACTCCGCAAAGAAAAATAAAAATCAATTTATTTCACAAATTGTCCTGTGAGCCTCATCCACTCGTATTGCTTGCAAAGCAAGCCACAACTACATTAAAAGGGCCTCAGCTAATAGGTTGGAGCACTAAAAGAAGAGTGATGACCGGCGCACCCCACTAGGCAGCCGCCTAACAGGTTGTGGCGCCGCCACAGGTGGCGTAGTTGGCAGGATTTTTCACGTTGGAGTCAAGTTGGCACGCCAGAGAGGTGATCCTGACCTTGGGCGGAGGAGAGAATTCCCAGGAGCAGCTGTGTCAGCACCCCAGGTCTGTGGAGCAGAAGGGAAAATCCGGAGTGGCGGTGGAGCTGGATTCCGGATCAACGGAGTTGACAAAGTGAGACTCTGCACCAGAACCAGGTAACCCGTAGGCTGGAGGGTTATTTCTGGACATCACTGGTGTAAGAGGGTGGCTGTAGGGGAGTAATCACCAAGGCAGGGGGAAATAGAAGAGGTTCCGCACTTGGTGTTTGTGTCTTCTGTTCTCTCCATAGGAAAGCGGAGCCATGGAGTCACACGACATCCTGGACTGGGCGGCTGGCCAGATGGCCAAACAGCGAGAGATGTCCATACAGAGCCTGGAGCAGGCAAAGGCGTTATTCCAGTCTCAACAAGCACCACTCATTGAGATGATGTCCAGCTGGCTGGCAGCCCAAGGAAAAAAAGAAGAAGCTGCAAGGACTGTGCCAGGTGCAGGGGCAGGTTTTCAGGGGTGGGACTGGCCAGGTACTGGGACTTTCTCGGGTGGGCGCCTCACGAAAGATGATGATGTGGATGATTACATCGAGGCTTTCGAGAGAATAGCTCTCTTGGCCAGGTGGCCAAAAGAACAGTGGGCGCTAAGATTCGCTGCTTCTCTCACGGGCGAAACCTTAGCAGCCTACAGAGCCATGCCTGCTAGTTTAATTAAGAGTTATGACGAGGTAAAGCAAGCTGTGAAAGATCGCTTAGGTTTAAATCCGGCGGTCTATCGCAGGCTGTTACGCTCATGTAAGTTGAGGTCAGGTGAGACACCTCAGGCATTGTATCACCGAGTGAAAAGCTTGGTGTACAAGTGGCTTATGCCAGAAGTGAAGGATGTGGAATCTATTTTAGATATGATAATCCTAGAGCAATACATGGAGTCTGTACCAAGCAGCGTGCAAACCTTCCTAGTCCTCCAGGATTGCAAAAACACTCGGGAAGCCATTGCATTGACTGACCGCTTTCTAGAGGCTAATAAATTAAGCCCAGAGAAAGGGGGTGTTTTTAAAAAGGACAAACTGGAGTCTCTAGAAAGGAAGGCCAAGCTTGAGGGATTTGCAGAGGAAAATGCAAAGGTGTATAAAGGATATAATACGCAGAGGAAATGTTTCTCGTGTGGAGAAGCTGGTCATTTAAAGAGGTGGATGAGTTAACCCCTACTGCCCGGGGTTCGGGTGGCTTTGGCTCTATGGGAAAGGCCGAGATGAAAGGCTTGACGGCCAGTTGTGTGGAGAGAGAGGAGGAGGACTTAGGCCCACAGCTCGTGGATGGTAAAGCAGAGCAGGTACTCAGGATGGGAGAGGATCTCTCATGGGCTCAGCGGGAGGCAATGGCCAGATTGCTAAGTGGGTTCTCGGATGTCCTTACTCCTTTACCAGGGGAGACAAACCTGGTGGCACACGAGATAGTCACCCCGTATGGCGAAGTAGTCCGCCAACGTCCCTACAGACTCCCTGAGGCAAAGCATGCGGAGGTCATAAGGCAGGTCCAGGAAATGTTGAAGATGGGGATAATCGAGGAGTCTAAAAGCCCCTGGAACAACCCTATAGTTTTAGTGCCAAAACCTGATGGGTCATTACGTTTTTGTATTGATTTTCGTAAGGTAAATGACATTTCCAGGTTTGACACCTACCCTATGCCTCGAATAGAGGAACTTTTGGATCGTTTGGGCCGGGCCACTTATTTAACCACGTTAGACATGACCAAAGGGTATTGGCAGATTCCCCTCACCAGGGAATCTCGCCAAAAGACCGCATTTAGTTCTCCAATTGGACTATTCCAATTTCGCCGGATGCCCTTTGGTCTTCACGGGGCCGCAGCGATGTGTCAACGGTTAATTGACATGGTCCTCCGCCCACACCAGTCTTACGCGACAGCGTATATGGATGACATTGTCATCCATAGCTCGCGGTGGGATGATCATTTGGTTTGGGTCAAGGCTGTGTTGGAGGCGATGAGGCAAGCAGGTCTCACGCTAAACCCAGCTAAATGCATGTTTGGCGCGACTGAGGTAAAATATTTGGGTCACTTAGTCGGCCATGGTATAGTAAAGCCGCTCCTGGATAAAGTAGAGAGCGTTAAGACGTTCCCGAAGCCGCAGACGAAGAAGCAACTTCAGAGCTTTTTGGGTCTAATCGGCTATTACCGCCGTTTTATCCCACATTTCGCGACTGAGAGTGCAGCTCTTACCGAGATGCTTAAAAAGAATGCCCCTACACAGTTGCAGTGGTCTGGGATCGTGGAACAGGCCTTTAAAGTGTTAAAGGAAAAGTTGTGTGAAGCACCAGTTTTGCGCGGAGTGGATTTTAACCAACCTTTTATTGTCCAAACCGATGCTTCGGAAACGGGCCTTGGAGCGGTGATGTCACAGAAACACGAGGGGACAGAACATCCCGTGATGTTTTTGAGCCGTAAGCTTACCCCTCCGGAGAGGAAATATTCAACGATCGAGCACGAATGCCTTGCAATAAGGTGGGCTGTGATGGCATTACACTTTTATTTAACCGGACGGAGGTTTCTGTTGGTAACTGATCACGCCCCATTGCAGTGGCTAAACAAAATGAAGGGCAGTAATGCGCATTTGACGCGCTGGTATATGGCCCTCCAGGAATTTGATTTCCGAATACAGCATAGGGCCGGGAAGCTGCATACCAACGCGGATGCCCTATCTAGGATTACCAGCTGTGCGCGGGTTCAGGCGCCAGCTGGTAATAGCTTAAGGGGGGGATATGTGGTGATGCACAGGCAGCACAGCCCTTTAAAACTGAAAAAAAAGAGGTTTTTTTCATAAACGGGGGATGGGCTCACCAAAGCATAGCTCCCAGACAGAAAGAGAAACTAAAGCACACAATAGCAGAGCTAGCCTGAAGCCACACCCAGCCTCTAGAGCAGCTGCAGGGAGAGAGAGGGTGGGGCCAGAGAAGGAAACAAGCTACAGAACATTTAAGCTGCGTCACTCAGCAAGTGAAGAGGAACAGGAAGGAGGGCAGAGAAGGACGCCCAGAGAACAGGAAAGACTGCAGAGAGAGACGGCCAGAGGGCAGGAAAGACTGCAGGAAAGAAGCCACGAGGAGAGGCAGAGAGTCCAGAGAGACCAGGGGAAGAGACAGCATTGCAAGGCTGTGAGACCTCGTGGTTCAAAAGGGACCAGCCACAACTCCCAAGGCAAGTGTCAAGGTTGTGGGCAAGAAAGGAGCTGGGGAAGGATTCAGAACCATACGTCTGATTCTGAAGACAGCAGCTCAAGTCCTGGGCCCTTAAACAGACAGTACAGAAAGCCTTATAAAAGGAGGGTTTCTGCCAGCCAAGCAACTCCTATATTTCCTGAAGTTGAGTTGTTAAGGGAAAGAAGGGCAAGAGGTTCTGACCCAGTTAAAAAGGGGAGCAGGAATCTTAAATGGGGAAAGCTTTTTAAACTTTTAAAGGAAGTGCAGCTGAGCGTTCCAGAACGTGCCCCAAGCCCTGAGCCTTACAGCACACAGGAGGAGATGGAAGTGGAGCTTTATCCAGATAGTCCAATGTCCTCAGAAGAGTCAATGGAATGTGGGCTTTGTGTAAGCAATGTTTAAAGCTTTTGTGGAAGGCTGTATGAGACAGGGTAAGAAGATAATGAATGCTGGTGTCAATTAATGCCAAGGAGAAGGGCAGACAAAAAGATAGAAACCTCGTGTTTAAAAGCAGCCAGTTTTACCACTGCTAAAGCCAGGTTAAGAAGGCTGTGGGTTTTAAACTAAGAGGCAGCACATGATTTGTACCCTAGTCTGCAGCAGCTGAGAATATCAGAGTTCAAGACTGTCTTACTGAAGTTTAACTTTTGGTGAACTGTGCAGTTAACAGTGTTATGCTGGTTTGTTAAACTGAAGAAGTCAAAGTTAACCCAAGAGTGGAGAAAACTACTTGGAGAGTGTTTGCTGAGAAAGTTTACTGGAGAAAGTATCCTGTTTTCAGTTTGTTATTTTGTTAGCCTTGTGAAGGTCATTTGTCACAATTGACTCCGCAAAGAAAAATAAAAATCAATTTATTTCACAAATTGTCCTGTGAGCCTCATCCACTCATATTGCTTGCAAAGCAAGCCACAACTACATTAAAAGGGCCTCAGCTAATAGGTTGGAGCACTAAAAGAAGAGTGATGACCGGCGCGCCCCACTAGGCAGCCGCCTAACAGGTTGTGGCGCCGCCACAATATCTGTGTCTTGGGGGGGTGCATGCATGGGTGTGTATGCCATGATGGATGATGGGGTGCATGTGTATGTCTATCATGGGGGTAAATACATGCATATGTGTGTCATGGAGATACTGGGGTGTGCAGGCAGGTGTGTGTTATAGGGGTATTGAGGAGTGCATGCATGTTGTGGGGGTATTGGGGAATACATCCATGTATGTGTGTGTGTGTGTGTGATGCAGGTTTCCTTCAATATTGTCCTCCTTCACTTTCTCACCTTACCCTCACCCAGCCATGCAATTCCCCCTCCCCACCTAACCAGCTTTGCACTCCCTCTCCCTTCCTTGCTTTTCATTCCCTAAATTGCATCCTTTCTCATATCTCAATCTTTCCTCTAACCTTACCCTTTACCAAAGCTTCACTCTCTTCTCATTTATTTATTTTTTATACCATGCTCTTTAGAATCAGTGTGGTTTACATGTATACTAACAGGTACTTTCTATTCCCTTGTCCCCAAAGGGCTCACAATCTAAGTATACCTGAGGCAATGGAGGGTTAAGTGGCTTGTCCAAGGCCACAAGGAGTGGCCATGGGACTAGAGACCCCAGTCCCTCCGGCCTGAGGTTGCTTGTCCCCATGTGGGAATTGAACCCCCGGCCTTCCAGCCTGAGGTAACCTGTCCAAACCACTGAGCCACTCCTCCCTCCCTCCTCCTGCTACATTCTCTTTTCTCTAGCCCTACTCATTCCCTTATGCTTTCCCTGCCTTCCTCCTCTAATTCTTCCCCTTCTTTGCATGCTCCACCCCTCACCCACCCCTTCTATTCTTGCTCTGCCCCCTAACCTGCCCCTTCCCTGCTTTCAAACAACCAGGCCACAGTCCCGCTTTTCATGTCGGTGGGATTGGGATTCCAGTTGGCTCTTCAATTTTCTGTTTTGTGATAGGGGGTGAAGCCATGTGTTTTGTTAATGCATGTGCAAACAAAGATGTGTACAGATGGACCACGATACGTAGCCAACTGGAGCCTCCTCGATAGGCGCTATTGCTTATGCAAAACATTCCCTTCTACAAAAGCTACATAAAATAACCCAGCACCATAATCAGTATTATAAGAAAAATGTTTTCTAAAGATATCAGGATATTATTTGCTATAAGAAAGCCAGAAAAATTAGCTCAGCTTGCAATGAGTCCCTCTGAACGCAAACCTTTTTTCCAGAGGAAAGCTCTAGTCTGGATCAAAGTATGAAGCTCCAAGGGTGCAGACTCAAGAGGCACACCATGGCAAGGGCATTGGGTACATGCAACAGCTTTCCAGAGAAGGTGGTGGGGACAAAAAGAGTGAACTCTTGCTGTGAAGAAGTGAGGGGGAAACAAGAGATTAATTGGGATCAGGGCTGGAGGAGTAGCCTAGTTGTTAAAGTAACAGACTGAAAAACCAGATTCATACCCTGCCTCTTCCACAGATTCTCCATGTGACCTTGGGCAAAGTCATTTCACTCTCCATTGCCTCAAGTACAACATGAATTGAAAGTTTACTTGGACAGGGAAATAACTTGTACACCTGAACTTGTAACTCACCTTGAACTCAGATTTGGAAAGGTGCATAAGTAAATCTCAAATCCAGGCTATGCAATCAATGGCTTTGTACCAAGAGTAAAGTTAAGTACAATAGTTGGTTCTTTTCTGCTGCCCTATTCTGTTTCCATGCTTCAAAGATGAACTTTCATAGCAACAGCAGGGTTTAGAGATCCGGCAACAATGTGAAACCCGAAGATAAATCTGCAAATTAGCCTTCATTAAGTAAATGAATCATTTCCTCTTGTAAAGGATGTATAATATATTTTTTCATTACACACTCACAAGGGAGCAGTAAAAATTAACCAGCTTTCAAATATGCTAGACCAGCGACTCTCAACTTACTCCTCACTCGTCTCCCATGGAATCATCTATCTGCCCTTTGATCTGTTCAAAAATTGGTTGCACGGCTTATCTTCTGCTAGCGTCGCTATACTCATACGAGTCCTTGTGATGGGGTATATAGAATGCCTCTCCAAAGGGATTATCAACAGTCCCCTTTAAGAGAGTCTGCAGCCCAAAGTTCAGGGCTCAAAGGGCGTGGTTCACAGGGAGAGGTTAAGAACCCAGCGAGCTGCAGGAGGGAGAGAGGCCCACAGAGCCAGACGTCCTTCCAAGGCAAGCCGTGCAAAGGAGTTCTGAGTTAGAAACTTTAACTGGGGCTGGAGGAAGGGCCCGGAAAACCAGTTTGTGGAGGTTTAATAAGCAGGGACAGAATAAAAGCTGATTTTATTTCCCCTGAACTGCTATCTGTTCTGTGTTTGAAAAGAAAATCCCTTCCCACCGCACGCCACTCTACCACATACACAGCTTGGGGAATTCCTCTAACCACATGACTGAGGGCAAATCCACATCCCTCCAGGACTGGGCCTCTACAGCAAGTCAGGATTTTTTTTATTGTTTGTTTGTGTGGTCTAAGAGGGTTAACCTCACCCTAGTAAGGGAGCTTGAAGAAGATTTAGTCGGTGCCAGAAAGGCAGGCTTTGTTTTGGCCACTAGAGGCACTAAATGTTTGTTGGAGCTGGAATACTGCAGGGTTAACTCAGCTGCAGAAGAGGAAGCTGTGGTGGTGTTGCAAGAGAACAGTAACAAGCCAGAATGGAACAGCTCCTCCAGATTTTGGGAGAAGGTCAGCAACAAGAGCAACAGTATCAGCAGCAACAGCCACAATGTCAACAGCAGTTTCTAACGTGCCCTCCTAGAAGGGCAGCAGCAACAATGTCAGCAACAGCTACAAAATCTTATTCAGGTGCAAGGGGAATTACAGAGGAGTTCTCTGGCTCCGCTGACTCAAGCTCTACAGAGATCGCAACTCCACCCTCCAGCGCAAGCACTTCTTAAAATGATGGCTGAAGATGAATGGACTACTTTTTGGTGAACTTTGAACCACCTGCATGGCCAGGTGGCCGGAGGAGACAAGGACTGCTTATTTGGGGAATCTGCTGATGGGCAGCAGTCAGACTGCATTCCAGGATGCCAACCCAGATGGGCGAGCTATATATGCAGCTGTCAAGGCTGCCATACTGAAACAGGTTAGCTGTACTCCAGAGGCCTACCGCCAGCGATTCAGAAAGGGTTGGCTCCAGATAAAGGAGAACCCTTGGAAATTCCCCTATCGTATAAAGGATCTCGCATATAAGTGACTTTAATGGAGGGAAAGACGGGGCCTGAGATTGCCAAGATTGTACTATTGGAGCACTTTTTGGAGGTCTTCTCTTGACCATCCTGATGAAACACTGGGTACATCAGTACCCCAAGCTTACACTGGAGAGTGCACTGGAAATAGCCAAGGGATATTATGAAGCCCATCTGATGACTGAAGTGGACAGTGAGAAGGGGAAGAAGTCACCCATTAGCCCAGGAGGATTGAAGGGGAAGACAGAATGCCAAGCAATTCTATCTAATCGACTAATATATTAAAGATAAAAAGAAAGGAAAAAATGCAAAGAGAAGGAGTTTTTTGGGGGGGCTGTTGATGTGTTGAGGATGAGCTAAGGCTAATATGGATGTCTGCCTTATGCCTATGCTCTAAACCTCATTGATTCTGAGGCCCTTTTTCTCCTTTTTGGAAAATTGAAGACGCAAATGAGCCTACAATGAAAGTGTGAACACTAGTGGAGTGATTTTTTTTGTCTGGTTTGAGTAATCAGTTTCACTCTGGAAGTGACATTGTTGTGTTTGCACAGAAGAGTGTCTAACATCCCGTAGCATTCACCAGCAGGAAGCTGCTTCCTCAGGAACAGCATACTGCAGTGATCGAGAAGGAAACCTGGCTGTCAAGTGGGCATTTGAGACCTTCAAATACTACCTGCTTGGCTGTTACACTGGTATCGGACCACCAACCTCTCAGGTGGCTAGCAACATAATGAATCCAACAGCCGTATTATGTGGTGGTTTTTGAGTCTCCAACCCTTTGCAAACTTCCTTTCCCAGGTGGGGGTCCTGGGTAAGGCAGGCACTCTACGGGGCATGGTTGAGCTGAGGGGAAGGGTGTGTAATGGGGTATATAGAATGCTACCTGTCCCTCTCCAAAGGGATTATCAACAGTCCCTTTTAAGAGAGTCTGCAACCCAGAGTTTAGGGCTGGGAGGCATGACTCACAGGGAGAGGTTCAGAGCCCAGCAGACTGCAGGTAGAGAGAAGTACTATAGAGCCATAAGTCCTTCCAAGGCAAGCTGTGCAAAGGAGTTCTGAGGTAGTAGCTTTAACTGGGGCTGAAGGAAGGGCTGGGAGAATTCTACTGTCTGTTCTGTGGAAGTTTAAGAAATTGGGACAGAATAAAAGCTGATTTTGTCTCACCTAAACTGCTATCTGTTCTGTGTTTTAAAAGAAAATCCCTTCCTAGGTACGCCATTCCACCACACCCTTCTTTTCACACTCCATTGGCTCTCTATCTGTTTCTGCATACTGTGAAGATTTCTCCTCCTGGCCTACAAATGCATTCCTGTTGCAGTTCCTCACTGCCTCTCCTCTCTTATCTTTCACTACACCCCACCCTGGCAATTCCACTCATCAAGCAAATCACTATTGTCTACGCTGTTCTGATACCTCCATCTTCAGACACCGTTCCTTTGGTCTTGCTGCACCGTAAACCTGAAATAAACTCCCTGAGTTGGTATGTCAGGCGCCAACCCTGGTCCTATTCAAATCCAGGCTAAAACACCTGTCTTCGAGGTTGCCTTTAGAAGATCCAGACCCCTTATCCGCCCGTCTTCACCCATCTAAATTTAATCATTTCCCCAAGAATTCCATTGTCTCTCATTCTTCTGTTTGTCTATCTTAGCAGATTATAAACTCTGTAGAGCAGGGACTATCTCTTTTCGTGTACTTGTACAGTGCTGATCATCTCTAGGAGCACTATATAAACAAAAAATAGTAGTAGTAGTTTATTTTCTTTTTTTGTCAGGTGTGACATGGCCCAGTAGGATCCAGTGACCGAAAGAGCCTGGAGACCCTGCAGGACCCAGCAGTTCAGAACACCACCAGGATGTGGGACCTTAGACCAGTGTCTAGAGTAGTGAAGCTCAAATTGCTGGGTATTGGGTGGAGCAAACCTGAATTCAAATTCCAGATACCAGTGAAGTATACATCAGGGAACTGGGACACACCTGTCTGGACTTTTTGGGCTGAACTAACTGGAACAGCCCAAAGAGGGTACACTCAGAACAGAAATCCAGGGTTACAAGTCAATATTGCTGAGGTTAAAAGTAGAAATCTTATTAGCAAAGAGGTCCTCCAGGGTCTGGCAGAGGGAGGCCTTTACACTAAGAGAATTACTTAAATTCTTACATAGTGTGTTCTTGCACAATGTATGCTTCGTGTTCATATTGAATTATGTAAGGTTGACATTCAATGTTATGTGCCTTTGGGAAAGGATCAGACTTCTGGGTGTTTGATGAGGCTACAAAACTGCGGAAAGTTAAGAAATGGATGGATTTAAATAGATTACAACCTAATCCTAGAAAGAAGGACATGTTATGGATTTAGAAGACCTCTTTGAATTGTGAGCAGTCAGTTATAAACTGACAAGGGGTTGAGTTAAGGATGTTGAATCAGGTTCATCATCTGGGATGGAATTGAATAGGACTTTAATTATGCAGCCACAAATTTTAGATTGTGTTTTTTGCCAATTGCTTGAGTTACATAAAGTAAGGATTTTTTTTTATAATGAAGGCTATTATGAAGCTTATGTATTCATTTGTTAATATGTACCTAACTAAGGGGTATGTTTACTAAACCGAGCTAACGGTTAACCCGGGCTATCTGCCACTAGGTCCCATATTATTCAATGGGGCCTAGTTGTAGATAGCCCGGGTTAACCATTAGCCCGGTTTAGTAAACATACCCCTAAGTTTAATCGTCTTTACTTGTGATTACCAGCAAGGGAATTAGATTGATTACAGGTGATTCAAAATGCAACTGCCAGAGTGGTAGCAAGGGCCAGTCTACATGAACATATTTTGCCTATACCGCCAGATCTACACTGACTACCAGCTAGATTGTGGATCCAATTTAAAACACTTACATTTTATTTATTTATTTTATTTTATTTGAACATTTTTTATACCGCCCCTTCCAGAAATCAGGGGCGGTTTACAAATAACAAAACGATAATAATTATTATTATTATTTACAATGGACGGTTTTGTACAGTGAACATTTTGAACAAATTAACTAAATTTTAGTACAAATTAACTAAGGGCAAAAACAAGTGAATCTGGAACTATTCATAATATATTATTTTATAATTAATAATAGTAGCCTATTTACAAAGGTGAGTAAATGAGACCGATTGCAATATATTCTTTGATGAATTTGTGATAGAGATATACTTGTATCTGTAATTGTCTAAGTAGGGTCAGAGTATGGTTACTGGTCAGCACTAATCTGTGACTTCTGGTCATCGTTGTGCTGTAGGTTGTGAAAGTACTGGATAAAGAGATGGGTTTTTAGATCCCTTCTAAATGATTGTAGATCCTTTATCTCCCTTAGTGAAACTGGGAGGTTGTTCCATAACGTGGGTGCAAAGAACGAGAAGGCAGTATTGCTAGTCTTCTGCTTTGCTTTTTGAATGGAATCAGGTACTAGCAACAACTGGAGGTTCACTCTTCTTCTTGACCTGCTTTCCTGGGGGGTTTGAATGAGAGATGTGAGATAGGATGGGGCTATATTATTAATGAGCTTGAATGTGGTAACAATTGCTTTGTAGAGGATTCTACATGACACCGGAAGCCAGTGCAGTGTGTAAAGAATGGGTGTTATGTGATCTGATAATTTTGCTTTGTAGATGATCCTTGCAGTGACATTTTGAGCCAGTTGTAGAGTGTGCAAGTTTTTCTTCGAAGTACCTTGAGGAATGCCATTGCAATAATCTAAATGTGGTGTTATTAGAGTATGGGCCACAGCCCTGAAGTCGTTGCTGTCTATTACCGGTCGAAGCTGTTGGATTGCCCTTATCTTGAAGAATATAGTTTTGACAGTTTTCTTTATATAAGGGGTTAGGCTGAGTGTCCTGTCAAGGGTGACCCCATAGATATTTGACCTCTGGTAGAGAGATGGTAGAGAGATGTTCCCGATATTGATATCTGTTGGTGGGCTGAAGTTAGTGTTTCTTGTTGTAAATAGCACTTCTGTCTTTTTGAAATTAATATTCATATTCATTGGTTGAAGCCATTTTTCTGCTTCAGTGAGACAGCGTGATATACCGTCATAGTTAGTGTTGGATACATCGAATGTCGAATACAACATAATGTCGTCTGCATAGATGTGATAATTTATCTTATGGCATTGGAATATGGTGCAGATAGGTTGACAGTACAAATTTAAAAAAAGAGCGGATCCTTGTGGGATACCTTGTTCTTGTGGGAATGGCAATGAGGAGACGTTGTCTGTTTGAACATATGGGTCTGGTTAGTGAAATAAGATTTAAACCATTCTAGAGTTTTGACATTTAAGATTTTAGGTGGTATGGGTCCCTGTTATTTGAGAAAAAACTTTATTTGTGCCTCAAGGAGAAAATATTTTGGAGGCCCCGTGTTTGGGAATCATCCAGTTGAAAATAGTGCAATTGCGAGTTTTTGGAATATTCTATGACATGAACTGCAGTTTATAAAAGATCTTCTTCCATTTAAAAGAACATTAAAGACACATTTGTTCACATTATGCCAAGTGCTTATGATGGTAGGCCCTTAGAGGAGTTATTGAATGGAAACTGAAGAGTACCAGGTATTGTGTATATTTTAACCCACCTTGGGCTTATTGTAAGGATGGAATAAATACCCAAATAAATAAATAAAAGCTAACCCCAAAATATAAAATCAATAAGGAATAACACACATAAAACAAAAACAATATGGCCCTCATTCTATAACGCAGGTTGCAGGGCTATACATCCTACCAAGACTTGCAGCCCCGCAATCTGCCTAAACCCTATTCCCCACTGGCTGTCCCTATATATCCTATGCTTCAGGATGGGGAGAGCAGGTGGAGGGTGGGAGGGGGCGGGATCGGGGGCAGAGTGGGGGCAGGCTGCCCGGCAGCATGTACAGGGCTGATTCAGGTCATGGCCCTGTATATGCTGCTGGGTCTGCTGGGCCATACTGCTTATACCACCTCAGAGGTAGTATAAGCAGGTTTTTTTTTTGTGACTCGGGGCATGGCAACCACCACCAGGCCAGAGCGTCCCTGACACCCGATCTAGCCCATGGGAGGCCAGTCGGGGGTCGGGCGGCGGGGATCTTAGGGTCCAGAGCAGCGGCAGTCTGCGGTGCCTGTGCAGAGGACATCCCTACAGGCCAGAGGGGCATACTGGGCCATCCTCGGGCCCGATTCTGGCTCTCGCGGGAACTTTTGTTCCCATGGATCAGAATCGGGTCCTAATGGCCCCATCTTCAGCGGGGACGTCCGGACGACCCAGACATCCCACTTCCAGAATCGGGCTCCATGTGTAGAATGGATAATCACAAGATAAAATAAATACTCAACACAGTGGCAATGAATAAAATGAAATAAAACAATATAATAATAATTAATGATCTGTGTAGAATACGTAAGAAGCAAAACAAAATGGACAAATACTTTAACCAGTAGCAGTAGGTCAGCCAAATCCTTTCTGAAATAGGCAGATTTTGACAAGGCAGTTGAAGACCAGATAATCCTCTATTAATCTGGTTCCCATTGGCAACAGGTTCCACAAATAGCCACATAGAAGAATGTGTGTCTAGTTGTTCTCATTAAATGGATTTTCCTGAAAGAAGGAGACGGAAAACCTTCATTAGTCTAATATGGTACTCTTAAGGAAGTATAAATACAGAAAACCTTTAAAAGTAAATGGGTTCTAGGTCATGCAAAGCCTCAAAGATAATTGACAGCACTTTAAATGTGCCTTAAATGATATTAGCTGATAATGTAACTCTTTAAGACTAGGAGTCTGATACACTGAAGTATTAAAGCACTTTGTAAAAGTGTGTTTGTGTGAACAAAATCCCTGAACAGCCACAAATATCCAAAAAAGCCAAAATTTCATCATTTTGCACTTTTTCACATAAAAGACACTTTTGTGAAGTGATCTCCAAAACTGCCCTTCACATTAGTGAACTTTAAGGTAATACCCATGTAAAAGCCACATTAATAAGCTGCTACAATGCAACGTTTAGCAGCTCATTAATGTGCAGTTCTGCAAAAGCCATCATGCAAAAAAAGGCTTTACATGCCAGTTTTCACAAAAAAGACAATATGCGCATCTCACTGAGATATAGGGGCCCTTTTACTAAATCCCGGAAATCTGTAAACTTAACGTGTGTTTGCAACATACCATAAGTGAAAAGCCTCTGCGTGATCACCATGTTCCCCAGCAGCTAATGTATGACTGAGTACATTAACAAGTGACACAATTAATGCAGGTGCCCTTAACGATATCCATGGAAGTATCGTTAGGTGCACCTGCACTAATTGCCACATTAACAGTGCTCGCGTGCTAATGTGCTCTCCATGCCCACCTCTGCCCCTAACATAGTAACATAGTAAATGACGGCAGATAAAGACCAGCATGGTCCATCTAGTCTGCCCAGTAAGATGGCAAGAGTAGGTGCACCTGCTGCTCCGTGCAGGCCACCCCTCCCCATGTCTTTGTTTTAGGGTTGAACCCATCGCTCCATGTAGGACACCCCTGTATGTTGAGAAATTAGTTAAGTTTATTTTGATTTCATCCTGTTGCTGTAAAGGGATCCACTGTGTCTGTCCTATGCCATTTTGAATTCCGTCACCGTGTTTGCCCCCAACACTTCCATCAGGAGGGCATTCCAAGCATCCACCACCCTTTCAGTGAAAAGGTATTTCCTGACATTGCCTTTGAATTTACCCCCTTGCAGCTTCATGTTATGCCCTCTAGTTTTACAGCTTCCCCGTCTTTGGAAGAGGTTTGTTTGTTCATTATTTCTCTTTAAGTATTTAAAGGTCTGAATCATATTTCCCCTATCCCTCCTCTCCTCCAGAGTGTACATATTCAGGTCTTCAAGACTCTTCTCATAAGGCTTCTGACGCAGGCTCCAAATCATTTTGGTCGCCTTCCTCTGAACAGTTTCCAGTCTTTTTATATCCTTTGCAAGATATGGTCTCCAAAACTGAACACAGTATTCCAAGTGAGGCCTCACCAGTGACTTATACAGTGGCATTAGTACCTCTTCCTTTCTGCTAGTAATTCCTCTCTGTATGCAACCCAACATCTTCCTGGCTTTTGCCACTTCCTTGTCGCACTGTTTTGCCACCTAGATGTCCGCAGAAATAATCACACCAAGGTCCTTCTCCTGGTCCGTGCACATCAACCTCTCGCCCCCTATCGTGTACATTTCCCCTGGATTTCTGCTTCCCAAGTGCATGACACTGCATGTCTTCACATTAAATCTTAACTGCCAAGCATTAGACCATTCTTCCAGCTTTTGAAGATCTTTCCTCATATTATCCACTCCCTCAGGGGAGTCCACTCTGTTGCAAATTTTCGTGTCATCTGCAAAAAGACAGACCTTTCCATTCAGTCTTTCAGCAATATCTCTCACAAATACATTGAACATTGCCGGGCCCAGGACCGAACCCTGGGGCACCCCGCTAATCACCCTCCTTTCATCCAAGTGAGCTCCATTTGCCATCACCTTCTGTCGTCTGTCAGTCAACCAATTTCTGATCCAGTTCACCACCTTGGGACCCATCCCCAAACTACTGTTTATTGATAAGCCTCCTATGTGGAACAGTATCAAAGGCTTTGCTGAAATCCAGGTAGATGACATCCATCGCATGCCCCTGATCTAGTTCTTTGGTCACCCAATCAAAGAACTCAATCAGATTTGTTTGGCAAGATCGTCCTTTGGTAAAACCATGTTGCCTCAGATCATGCAACCTGTTGGTTTTGAGAAAGTCCACTATTCGCTCTTTCAGAAGTGCCTCCATTACTTTTCCTGCCACCGAGGTAAGGCTCACGGGCCTGTAGTTTGTCACTTCTTCCCTGTCACCACTTTTGTGAAGAGGTACCACATCCGCCCTTCTCCAGTCCTGAGGAACTACTCCTGTTTCCAAGGATCTGTTGAAAACATCCTTTAATGGCCATGCAAGAACCTCTCTGAGCTCTTTCAGTATCCTGGGATGTATCCCATCCGGTCCCATGGTCTAGTTCACTTTGAGTTTTGCAAGTTGTTCTAACACATCATCTTCAGTGAATGGTGTGGTATCTACTTCATTCCCATTTTTATATTTGGGAGTCACAGATGGTCCTTCTCCAGGATTTTCTTTAGTAAAAACAGAGCAGAAGTGTTTGTTTAGCAATTTTGCTTTTTCAATGTCACTTTCCACAAATCCGTTCCCAGCACTTCTGAGTCCTGCAATTCCATCTCTGATTTTCCTCCTCTCCCGAATATACCTGAAGAAAGTTTTGTCGCCACACTTCACATCTTTAGCCATCTTTTCCTCTGCCTTTGATTTTTCTTTCCTTATTTCTCTTTTTGTCTCTTTTAATTTGATTCTGTATTCCTTTCTGTGTTTCTCTGTTTGCAAGCTTTTGAATTTTGTGAAATCTGTGTTTTTTGCCTTTATTTGAGCAGCCACTACTTTGGAGAACCAAATAGGTCTCCTTCTCCTCTTGTTTTTATTTACTTTCCTTACATACATTACCGTGTGAGTGCCAGTTAATATGCATTTTAGTGGTCTGTAGTTGGCATGCCTACAGGTTAGCATTCACCACAGCAAGTTACTGCAGGCCGTAACACATGTTAACTGATTAGCAGTGCTTAGTAAAAGGGCCCCGTAGTTATGTCTTGCTTAACCTTATCTGCAAATGTTCCTATAGCAAGGGTGGTGACCTCACATTCCTGGTAGGCCAGTGAGCCCGATATCGAACACACTCCCCCCCCCCCCCTCTTGCTGAGATTTCCTTGTGGCCTAGTGGCCCCTGATCATCTCAACACTGGGCCCCCTTCCAACAAAACAGCACAGCTTCGGGGAACCCCTTCTCCCTCCCAAAACCCAGATACAGCTCAAAGTATCTGTTCCAGAAGAAAGCAAAAATGATCCCCACTTGCTCCTGCCATAGCACTAGCATCTTTGAAAATGGTACCTTCTGACCCCTGGTGGTATGTCAGAATGTACCAATCGGGGTAAAGGACACTACCTTATTTGGTTGACTGATCCCCTCAGTTTCTGCCCCCTTCCAAAGTGAGCACTTTGAGGTGAGTTGGGACTTTAAAAAGGAGAAGGAGGCCAGAGGGTTCCCTGAAGCTGGGTTCTTATTTTGAAGGGGTCAGGGCTGTGGGAAGTGGAATGCTGGACCCTTTCCTATTTTGAGTCCATGGCTGGGACAGGGAGAGATCAAGAGCAATAGTCTACCAGTGATTTAAGGCCCTCCTCAGGGGAGACCTCTGAAAATGGGGCCAGCAGCCCCTTTAAATCCATGGCTGCCTCTACATGAAAGGGTCTTTCCTTAATATGTTTCATGCAATGCCACTCCCAGGAACAAGGGAATGATTTCTCATGGAATTTAGCTATGGGTTGCTAATGAACCAGGAGCTCATTTCCATCCCATAGCAAAATGTTGTGAAAAACACCCAATAACCTGCAAACGTTTTCGTGGGTTCATACATCATCCTCTAAGATCAGAGAATTGTATGTCAGCTAGTTGGTGAGCTGCTGCATTCTGGATATCTGACATTTCTTAATTTTCATTTGAGTAGTGGTAATATAAAAGGTATTACAAAGGCTTAGCTTAGAAGGCATGGGAGCATGAATCAGACCTGCTAGACTTAGTCTGACCAGAAACAGGCTTAGCTGGTAAATTTCTTCAATGTGATATCATTGGCACTTTGGGACATGTTTAGGGAACTTAAAAGGGGTGTTCTTAATGATTCATAATTCTAACAATTTAAAAAGAAATATTGGCACCAATTGCATGGTTCTATGAGCTACATGTTTTTCCAAAACATTAAACTGTATCCAGTGAGTATGGTTTCACTGTAAGTTTTATGCCAGATGCTTAAAATCAGATTATCATCACTGGTTCTGCTTTGCCTCTTAATATGTAAACTGGGTATAAATAAACTGAGAGAGAAATAGAGAAAAAAAAAACAATGGCAGATAAAGACCTATCCAGTCTGCCCTTCCAGAAGAACTGTTAAATTCTACAATCCCTTCCTCATAGAAATGTAGAAAATGAGGCTAAGAATATATTCTGACAAAAAGGAAAGATTGTATTTTTCACAGCAATTGATGCAATAAAGAGCAATTGTCAAAGCCATATATATGAGTAAATAGCGATTTTTCTGCATAAATTGCTTCTCTGAAAACTCGTCTCCGTCAGTATGTTTCAAAGTACATTCATCCACTTGTAGAAGAGGCATCACTGCAGGCGTGTTCAGGTCAAGGGCAGAAATAACATGCAGGAATTGCACTGTCAGCTCTCTGCGTTTTTTCCCCGGAAACAATACCTACGCACACAAAGCAGATGCAAATGAGCATGGGTACATGGTACCCACAGCAAGTTTCAGAGAGAAAAACAGGAGCGTATTCTCTCTCAGAGGCAGCGGAATGCCTTTTTCATTGGAGGAGCCAAGATCTGCCAATGCCACCCCCTAGCTCCCACCCTCATTTCTCACTTTACATTCACATTGCTTCAGAGCAGGTGTCACGTGAGCATGTACTTTCCACGACTAATCGTGTTTTGTAAAACGTGCGGGGCTACATCACAACTCTGCCCTTGCTCTTCCTAAACTATGCCCCTGGAAATGCCTACGTATGGCATGTCTATAAGTATTTATTGTTTATAAGCCACTTTATCTAAAAGTTAAAGTGGTTTACAGATTACTGAAACTGAGCTACTTATCTTTCCCCCTAAGCACTGTTCCCTCTAAGCTGTGTGCGTGTGCGCGCGCACACACCTCGCCGAGCGAGCGCACATACTTTACAACAGAGCGCACAAAAATTTCGGCTCTGATTCTGATAGAAAACAACACAGACGTCTTAAAATTTAAAAGTTATGATTGTAATTACTAGAAATTTCCCGCTTCATTTAGTAATCATCTATTTTCATTTAATTTGATTAAAATCAATATGGTGTACATACTGTATTCTGACGTGTAGTCAAATTTTAAAGTATATAACTCCGAGTGTCGTTATGTGGTGCACAAAAATTTAACCTTCCTTCAAAAGCTGCACACAGCTGATATTTTTGCGCACACAGCCTACAGAAAATTAGAGGGAACATTGCCCCTAAGTCCACCTTCCCCCTTCCTTCTTTCTCTATTTCAGTGGATAACACCTTACTCCTCCCTGTTTCTTCGGCTCACAGCCTTAGGGTCATCTTTTACTCCTCCCTCTCCCTACACATCCAACAGATAGCTAAAACCTGTCATTTCTTTCTCTATGACACTGGCAAAACTCATCCCTTCCTTTCTGAACACACTGTTAAGATCTTTATCCATTCTCTAGTCACCTCCCATCTAGACTTTTGCAACCTCCTCTTTGCTGGTCTTCCTCTGAGTCATCTCTTCCCACTTCAATCTGTTCAAAACTCAGCTGCACGAGTAATCTTCTGCCAGTGTCGCTATGTTCATGTCACCTGAAGTCACTTCACTGGTTCCCTATCAATTTCCATATCCAGTTCAAACTTCTCCTACTGACCTTTAAGTGCACTCATTCTGGTGTTCCTCACTACCTTTCCTCTTATCTCTCCCTACACCCCTCCTCGGGAACTCCGCTCTTCTGGCAGATCCCTTCTATTTGTACCCTTCTCTTCCACTGCCAACTCCAGACTTCAATCTTTCTACCATGCAGCTACTTTTGCCTGGTGCAAACTACCTGAGTCAGTATGTCAGGCTCCTTCTCTGGCTCTGTTCAAAGCCAGGCTAAAAACTCACCTCTTTGACAGAGTCGGTGCTACCAATTTTGCTGCCCTGTGCAAATGATTACTGTGCTGCTTCCACGCTCATGAATTCCAGTGATCTCTTCACAAGTTTTGCTTTTGTCCTAACGATAACTTCATGAGTGTCTAAACACAGTTTACATTTGCACTAGGATTGGAGAAAGGGTAGCACATTCCCCCACCCCCCAGTGCCATCTGCCAGGTACACTACGAAATACTGCAAAATCCTGCAAAAAGCTCAAAGCCTATGGCAAATCTGCCATACCCTAAGAGCACTGCCAGGTATTACACAGCACCAACCCTACCTATAGATAGGCATCACTATAAATGTAATATCTGGCCCTAGAACAGCAGTGCACCTACTAATGGGAAAATAGAGCCAATGGGGCTGCTATATGCCTTTACAAGGAAACTGCAAGCTAATAGAATACCACACTTTGTTCACATAAGCAAAACACAGAACCAAATACAGAACAAGAGACACAAACTAGAAATACTGTAGAAATAGGCAGACAAAAATGTTATTGAAAAACTCAAGAAGTCAAACGCTGCTTGCAGTGTAACATTGGAAAAATAGAAGCAAAACTGCATTTCCTCTTGTACTCAATGAAATACAAAGACATCATAGATGCATATTTCTCAGAGTTGCCACATTTAAATTAATAAATTCAAAATAAAATACTTTTTCTACTTTTTTTGGCTGGGCATTTTATTTTTTCAATTGCAGCCAAGTCTCTCTGTTTTGCTTTCCTTTGGGAGAAAGCCAACATGGCTTTAGCCAAGGAAGGTCTTGTCCTACTAATCTGTTATGATTTTTTGACGGTGTGAATAAACAGGTTGACAAATATGAGCCGGTCGATATAGTGTATCTAGATTTTCAGAAAATCTTTGACAAGGTCACTTATGAGAGACTCTTGGTGAAATGAAAAAGTCATGGGATAGAAGGCAGTGTACTATTGTGGATTAGGAACTGGTCAAAAGATAGAAAGCACCGGGTAGGGCTAAATGGCTATTTCCCAGTGGAGAAAGGTGAATAGTGGAGTACCTCAGGGATCTGTGCTGGGTCCGCTGCTTTTTAACATATTCATAAATGACTTGGAAATAGGAATAATGAGTGAGATAATAAAATTTACAGAGGACACAAAATTATTCAAAGTTGTTAAAACGCAAGAGGATTGTGAAATTGCAAGAGGACCTTGATAAATTGGAAGACTGGGCATCAAAATGGCAGATGAAATTTAATGTGGACAAGTGCAAAGGAAAGAAGGCTATAATAATGCCTCTGTATCATTCTATGGTGCCACCACACCTTGAATAATGTGTGCAATTCTGGTCACCATATCTTAAAAAGGATATAGCGGAATTAGAAAAGGTACATAGAAGAGCCACCAAAATGGTAAAGGGGATGGAAGGATACCCCTATGAGGAGAAGCTTAAAAGGTTAGGGCTCTTCAACCTGGAAAAGAGATGGTGAGGGGAGATATGATTGGGGTCTGTAAATTAATGAATGAAGTGGAACGGATTAACATAGATCAATTGTTTATGCCATCAAAAAGTAGAAAGGCTAGGTGGCATGCAATGAAGCTCCAGTGTAACCCATTTAAGACTAATGAGAAAAAATATTTTTTCACTCAACGCGTACTCAAACTCTGGAATTTGTTACCAGAGGATGAAGTAAAAGCTGTTAGTGAGCTGGGTTTAAAAAAAGTTTGGATAAGTTCCTGGAGAAAAGGTCCATAAGCTATTAGAGGACCCAGGATATCTACTGCTTGCCCCAATACAAGTATTGTGGAACCTGTGTGTCTTTTTGGGAATCTGCCAGGTACTTGTGACCTGGATTGGCCACTGTTGGAAACAGGATACTGGGCTTGATGGACCTTGGTCTGACCCAGTGTGGCATTTCTTATGTTCTTATGTCTTTTTTTTATCTCATTTTCCATGGTCTGCTGCTTGTTTTTATCCATTACTCTCTTAAATCTTCTTTCAACATTGATTTGTTTCCCTTTCTTTCCTTCCTAGCTACTCAAATTACACACTAATTGTCACCCTCCGGTCCTCAGTCTATCTCCTTTTACCGTTCACCCATCAACTTTCCATCTCCTTTTCTCATCTCCTTCCCAGCCCCTCCTCCCCTCTCCTTAACCCTCCCATCCCCTCTTCCCCACACTCACTTCTTCCCCAGCCTCTTATTCCCTTCTTTTACCAATTCTCTGTACTTCCATTTCCATCCTCTATATTCGCTCCCTTCCCAGCCTGCTTTATGCTCACCCATCAGCAAGAGATTCTGTGAGAGCAGCTGCCTAATTCCCACCATGGTCGAAATGCTGCTGGAGGGATGCGGGCAGGGTTGTCCTCTGAAGGACCATGGTAAGCTGAGGAAGGCAAAAATTAATGAGGCAGCACATAAAACAGCATTTACACAGGGGAAAAGAGTTATAAAATTACCCATAGACAGTAATTTCACAACGTTATTTTTGTGCATATATGGCCACATCCATGCATTAATGTACCCTTATAAAATGCGACCAGTATGTAAGTAAAGACATTGACATAACTTTGCTGGTAGACCTAGCCAGGGGCACGGTCTGGATGGAGTACAAGCCGAGTTGGCAAGTATGTGTATCGCTCATAAAATACCTTCATCTAGACCTGGACTTGTGAAGTTTTGTGCACCTTCCTTCCCACCTGCTGTGAAGCAGTGTAAATGTCCATGCCTGAATTTAGGGGCATGGTTTCTAAATGTTAACACACATTAATGAATGTTAGCGCTTATTAAGTACTGTGACAGTCCTTATATTTCCTTGCATACGGCAGCATTTAATACGCATGCCTACTGGAAAGCCTTGAGCTAAATACTAATAATAAAATTTAAAAATACACTTTTGTTGATGTCTTAACCTGTAGTAAACATGCTCCTTATTGTGTGATATCTGCCCCTTAAGCTAGCATTTTATAAAGATAGGCGGGTGCCTGCTTGTCATTATAAAATGGGCTTAAAGCTAGCATATTTGGGCTGCCTTCACTTAGGCACTGTTATAAAATTACCCTTGTAGTGTATTTCTTATACACATTTTTTCATTCACTTGGGGCATTCCATATAGGAAGCACCTGGTCTCATGTTTCAACTTGTGGTGTGTCGCCAACCTCCCCCTGGTGGCCGGTGGCTGAACGGGGAGGTTGGGCATATAGTTAATTTTAGGAGAGGAGGGGTTTTTAAGGCTAGGTGCAGCCTGGCCTATGTAGTCCTGCTCCTGGTGCAAATAAGTCATGTAAGCCAAATGGAGGGAGAATAAGGCTTTTATTTCCCTTTTCACAAAAAGATTCGTTGGGCTACAAAAATTAAAGAAAGTCCTTCTTTTCAGGCACAAACCAAACTCAAGGTACAAAGTAAACTGTTATAATCTTCACAGTTGTAGAAAGGAAATTAACCAAGGATTCTTTCAACATTGGAGTAAATTACATGTCTGAACATTCTTCTTTCAATCAGCACAAATATGAAAACTTCTTAAGGTAATATTTGTATGGCTCACAGTTCCGGCAGTGATTCCAAATGATCCCCAACACACATGGAACAATCCATCAATTCCTCCTGAGATGAGGAAATAGGGTCTATAAGCTGCACTTGCATAGGTTCTAAATCACTATTATCTTCTTCTGAGCTGGGGCTTCCTCTGGCTGTTATCACTGGCCAGTCCCTATTTCTGTTCCCTTGTTTTCCATACAGTTGTTCTAAGGTTCTTAAATGAGCATGGCCTGTTTTATAGCCTCTATATCTTGGCTGGTGAAACTCTGGCCTGCTTTCTCTTCCTTTAAACTGGGCATCTGTTTTATAAGGGCTTCTAGCAGCTGAGCCTTTCTTCATGAATAAAGAATCATCATACCTTGGTTTCCTGTAATAGGCATAGCTGGAAGTGTCCTCCTCAGGTATTTCCCTTAGGACCCAGTCTCTCTGGCAATCTTTCTCTTGTAAGCTTCTGGTACCTTTCAATCTGGTCTCCAGGCTTTCTGGCAAGCGTAGGCCTCTCTCCAAGCCTGGCTTCCTGCTTCTTAGCTCTTTACCTCTGGAGTTTCTGGCTACCACGTCTTCCACAAGACTGACTCTCCTCCGTCTGTCTTTCTCCCTGGGACCTTCTGGTTCTCTTCCAGTTCCTGCAGCCGTGCCACTAGTCCTGGTTCCACTGCTCCATTTCTCAGCAGTGCTCTGCTCTCTGGTGCTGCTCTGCTCTCTGGTGCTGCTCTGCTTTCTGTCTCCAGCCACTTGCTTATAAAGGTCTTCTGCCTTTGAGATTCCCGGGATAGTTCTCAGGTGCTGCTGATTAGCTAGGTGTGTCCTCTCAGCCTCTGTAAGTGCACGCCTGCTCCCTCTAGCTGTTTTGCTAGACAATTGCATTCTCTGCACTTCATTTGTTTATTTATTTAGCTGCATTTATATCCCGCTTTTCACCGGGTCAAAGCGGTTGGGGGATACATTTAACACGAGGGGATATGACACACATACACTAATACTTACAGGGAACATGGGCAATGGAGGGTTAAGTGGCTTGCCCAAGACCACAAGGAGCACCTGTTTTGGGACAGACAGCTTCTTTTCCTATATCCTCACTTTTATTAGCTCCTGCTCTATGACAGGTGCCAGTAGCAGAGCCAACGGAGAGGTCGGAGCAATGGTACAAGCTCCTAGCACTCCAGCAGCTGAAAATGTGATTGGGCCCGTCCTGTTCCAGTGCCTATGCTCTCTTTCAGACCACGCTTAAAGTATAGCCTTAGGCTTTACCCCAGTGCAGAACTGCCAGGAGTGGACTTGAATTTCAGCAGTGGCCAAAAAACAAAGAACTTCAAATTCTTAGTGAACGAGCAGGACTCAGCTTGTGTGAAGCAGACTGATTTTGGTTCCCTCTCTGGAGTTTGGTGCACATACATTTGCGAAAGTCTAACTATGTATACTCCAAACGCAGGAAACAAGAACTGGCTGTTATAAAGACCATCAGTTTTGGTTATTAAAGCTAAGATAAGCTGCTGGAACGTGTAAATACTCTGGAGTTATAGACAGACAATATCAAAGTATCTCTTGCTAGGTAGTTAGTGCATGAATATTTTATTATCTCTATGCTTCCTATACCATCAGACTATACGTCCACAAGAAAGTATGGGCATAAAATTCCATCTTGCTGAGTCCTCCAGGGTTTCATTCTAGCTTTTTAAAGCCCATTACAATTCATTCATATGCTTTCAAGCAGCCTTTCAATAATTGAATAAACATGTATAATGCTATTGACTATTCATCTACTGGCAAATATAGTGATCCCCTCCCCACTGAGTTTCCATCTCATCACCCCCAAATTTGCTTGCAGTATCATGTCAGGAAGTGATCACCTGTTGCTGAGTTTGCTCATATAAATTTAATTATAAGACAACCCACAACACTCCTTCCCCCCCCCCTATACATTTTGGTCTGCAGGATAACGATATTAAATGTACCAAGTTTACTGGAAGCTAATGAACCATCTGATCTTTTACAGGGTTCGATCCATGCTGCTCTTCCCAAGGTGTATATAATGAAAGAACAATGCCCATGAGAGAATGCATTTGGCCTAGCTGCCAACAGGAAGGCAGGAAGTGAGTCAGAAAGACCCAAAATAGCCCAAGGCTATTGATGTATTGTTGAGGCATTTGTAAAGGCTTGAGAATACAGAAACAGGAAATATGTCGAGGAGAGAAGTAATGCAAGCGTGTTATCTCTCCATGATTCACGGCAGCTCCCTGTGTGATGCTGGGCTCTTGAGGAAGGAAGGGGCAGGGAAGTGGGCCCTCTCCTTTCTTGCAGAAGTGAGTCTTGACAGTAGGCAATGAATTGTATTCATTTGTGTGAGGGCATTGATAGCATTCCAGTCAGCACCGGCAGCAGAAGGCCTTAAACAAACAGTACTGCTAAATAAGCCACTGTGTCAGACTTTTTTGAAAAGAGAATGAAGGCCTAATAGCAACTCGTTAGAATATTATAATTCATTTTTAAAATGCCTTTCTTCCAGACATGCCACATAAACATAGTATATAGTTACTGCAGATCTGCCAAGTCACTTGGTTCCAAGAGGGAGACAGTTTGTCCAGACCTGGTTTTATTTATTTATTTAACATTTCTTATATACTGCCTTTCATGCTGGAGTGGAGGAGTAGCCTAGTGGTTAGAACACTGGCTTGGTAACCAAGCAACCAGGGTTCAATTCCCACTAGCACTCCTTGTGGCCTTGGGCAAGTCATTTAACCCTCCATTGCCTCGGAAGAAAGGCCTGGCAATCTACTTCCAGTGACACATTGCCAAGAAAACCCAGGAGCTTCTGGGTCACCAGGAGTCAGGACTGACTCGAAGGCACACATTGCATTGCATTGCCTTTCATGATATCAAGGTGGTTTTACACTGAACAGGGCATTATAACTTGTAGATAACCCTCCATTACCCATGTTCCCTGTAAAATAGTTAAGTGGCTTGCCCAAGACCACAAGGAGCACCTGTGGGACTAGAAACCCCAGTCCTTCCAGCCCAAGGTTGCTGCCCTCTAGTGGGATTTGAGCCCCTGACCTTCAGGCATGAGGTACCTTGCCCAACCACTAGATCACTCCCTCCCAACTCCTACTGTACCACACTGATTAGAACTTACATTGTAATCAGTGTGGTACAATATTTGTACTCCCTAATTCTACCCATTGAAATCAGTGCTGCAAGTCCCATAGTGCACCATGATGAGGATGCAAGAAATCCAGGACTGGCCTAAAATCTCCCTCATGGAAATGGATAACTTGGAAGCTCTGTTATTATTTCCCAGCTATAATCAATACTAGGCCTAAAGAATTAGACAAGATTGGTACCTTTCATGGGTGATATGGAAAACATAACCTCTCCCGAGACACAGTTGTTCCTACCCTTCATAATGTATGAAGAGCCCTACCATGACCCAATAAAAACCATTCTGTGACCCACCACTAAATGTTTCCTGTAATATATGTGCCTCAGAGATCAGTTCATTCCCTGCCAGCCCTTTATTTACTGGATGGCAAACACACTTTGGATCCCTAAAGGGCAAAGAGATAGAAATAAAGCATAGAGTGCTTCAGCTAAGAAAACCTTTTGCATTTCAGAGGAAGCATAGGAGAGGTAACTTGCATGGAGAGATAGTGAGAACCCCAAAAAGAAAGGCATCAGGGAGACGACTGCTATAGCAGGTGCCCATCCTGTTCTGGCAGTCTGCTTCAAGAAAGACCAGAGTGGACGGAGTTTGTGCCAATCTTGTTTGACTGATCTGCTTTGGAGAACTATCTTGGTGAAATTTTTCCTTTTGCATTGCACCTTGTAAAGATTTTTGCTTTGATTCAACCAAGCCCTACTTGAAGAATGGAGTCATTAGAGTGAGTGGTATCAAAGGCTTTTGTGAAATGAGTTCACAAAGGGAGGATTTTGTAAGTTATCGTCTCCTCTATTCCCACACATTACCCTGGCTCTTGTACTAAAAGTTGTCCAGGCATTACAGTCATAATACTTATAATCATGTTTAGAGACCTTTCCTCCAAACATACCAAGCTTTAGTGATTGGTTTATGAAAACAGGCTCACAAAGCTATTATGTTTAAATCATCTTTATTAAAAACTGAGAATACAAGCACATCCACCCCCCCGGCCTGCGGGGACACTTACACAGGGCATCAAAATAAGCATATTCCACAATTTTTCATTAAACAAAAACTCCTTTCCTCCAGCACTAATCGCCACTCCACTGCTCCTTTCGCCCCACACAGTTCAGAAGAATGCAGAGCATTGGTATCTATTGCTGAGATAGTCTCTACTCAAAAAGCAAAGCAGCAGTGTATGCGTCCCATCCTCAATTTAGATTGCAAGTCCACTCGAGCAGGGAAATAACTTGTGTACATCAATGTAACTCACCTTGAGCTCAGATTTGGAAAAAAAAACAATAATAAATCTAAATATTCAAATTCAGACTTTCACCCACCCAAAAATTACAACAGGCAACAATGGAAGGGCACGCTTTAAAAAAGTTTGTCCCTGTCGGACATACTGCAAGAGCAGTACTGCAAACCAACCATTCAGGCAGAAATGATTGATCAGTTTGTACAATTATGAAATCACAGTTCCAAATACAAAAAAAAAGGAGAAATTTCACTTACCTTTAATTTCCTTTCCTGGAATCATGCTAGACCAGTCCAGACAAATGGGTTATATCCCCCTGCCAGCAGATGCTGGAGACAGAGAAAAAACCAGAAGCTTCTGCGACCAGCCCTAGTACCTATAGAGGATCCCCTAGAGGTCGCCTTCACTATAACCTCACAAAAGCAGTGAACACTCTGGTTATGAACAACTGCACAACAGTGGAACCATGTACAACTATGTACAACCTGCTCCAGAATGAGGACAGACCGAATCGCCACCATGCGCTTGGCTGCACTGACATAATGCTCAGAGAAAAGGCAGCGATCCATGAGTTTACAGAGAGGGTGGGTGCTGAACAGGTCTAGCAGGATTCCAGGAAAGGAAATTAACAGTAAGTGAAATTTCTTCTTCCAACTCATCCTGCTAGATCAGTCCAGACAAATGGGCAGTACACAAGCTACTCCACCCTAGGGCGGAAAGATACAGCCACCATTACCACTGAGGCCTCGAACTGAGCCTACGCTCTGGCTTGGAGGTCTAGGCAATAACGCCAGGCAAAGGTAAACAAAGAATACCATGTTGCTGCCCAACAAATGTCAATGGGGGCTACCTGCGACCATTCCGCCCAGGAAGACGCTTGAGCACCTGTTGAGTGAGCCCGCAATACTATGGGCACAGGCTGACTGTGGAGGATATAAGTGGACTCAATGGCACGCTTGATCCAGTGAGCAATGGAAGACTTGGATGTGGCCAAACCTTTGTGGGGGCCGGAAAACAGAACACAGAGACGATCGATTTTGCAAAACCCTTCAGTGACTTTGAGGTAAGGTCTCAAGACTCGATGGACATCAAACCTTCTGGAGTCTGCTGTTGCTGCCAGAGCAGAGCTCTTTCGGGAAGAAAGGGAGTGAAATGGCCTAGTTCAGGTGGTACACTGTGAGAACCTTCAGGAGGAAGAAGGGTGACACCATCCTTCAGGAGGCGAAGAGAGATGCTCTCCTGAGAGAAGACTAGGAATGGCTCCAGGCAGGACAGAGCTTGAAGCTCAGATACTCAGCATGCCAAGGTGACCGTAACGAGGAAGGCCACTTTAAAGGACAAATCTTGAAATGTGACCCTGGCCAATGGTTCAAAGGGGAGCTGCACAAGGCACTGTAGTATGAGGGAGAGGTCCCATGGGGGAACAACAGCATGCCAGAGTGGATGCAAGGCCCTCACCCCCCGGAAGAATCAACCAATATCTGCATGGGAGGCAACAGAGGGGCCTGTGAAAGGACCTCGGAAACAGGTAAGAGCTGTCACTTGCACTCGCAAGGAAGCAAGGGCAAGACCCTTATCAAAGCCATCTTGCAAGAAGGATAGAATGCCAGCACTTGCGACAGCCAGTGGGAGAGAGACTGCTGGGCACACCATGAATCAAAATGTTTCCACACCCTGGCATAGGCTTGTGAAGTAGAGTGCCATTGTGCTTTCAAGAGTGTATGGGTCATCCTGCGTGAATAGCCCTTACAGACTAGTCGATGCCTCTTAAGTGCCAGGCCGTAAGCGAGTAAGAATCTCGATCATCCATGATCACCGGCCCTTGACGCAAGAGCACCGGGTGAGACCCAGTGGCAGAAGGGCTGTGGTGCTGAGGCAAATGAGGTCAATGTACCATGGACACCACAGCCAATCTGGTGCTACCAGGATTATGGGCCCAGGGTGAGCTTCTATGAGACAGAGAATGCGTCCTATAAGAGCCCAAGGTAAAAAAATATACAGGAGCACTGGCCTTGGCCAGGGCTAGACCAGAGCATCCAGCCCTGTGAGCCGGGATCTCTCTGGTGGCTGAAGAAGGCCAAGAATTTGGCATTCACTGCTGTCACCATCAAGTCTTGAAGGACTAGAAAAGGGAACTGCTACTTCTGGAGAGAGATCTGCAATTGTGAGTATATACTTTTGGGAATTTTTCTGAAGGGACTTCTTTGGATTAAAGATGATTAATCTGTGAACCCAGTGTATTTGTTAAATCAATCAGGGCCTAGTAGCAGCAGTTTAAGTTTAAATTTAAAACCCAGCAGAGAGCTTGTAGTTTAAATTTAATACTCACTCAGGGCCTAGTATCAGCAAAGTACTTTTAGTTTAAATTTAAAACATAGAAGAGAGCTTTCTGGTTAAATTTAGAACCCAGCAGAGAGCTTCTAGTTTAAATTTCATAATAAGTCAGAGCCTAGCAACAACAAAGAGCTTTAATTTAAATCAAATCAGAATATAACTTAGCATAAAAGACAAAACAGGGTCAGTATTCTTTGAGCAACAAATAAAGTCTTCTAGAGACCTTTACAAAGAGGCCTTTTACCTAGGGGGCAAGAGGCCTGTGAAACGTTTTCAATAAGTGTTAACGCCAGGTGGCAGGTCAAAAGGCCATTTTGAAAGACTCCTTCTATCCAAGCAAGGACTGTTAATCACCCAGAAAGTTGGTCACAGCTTACCTCAGAAGCACATGACAGGGTACTATGTAGCAGCCCTCTTTTAATAAGTGTTATTTCCCTCCCTCCCCAACACCCACCCACCCCTGGGATAAGCGTAGCTTTACAGGTACTTACACATCTTAAAGGAAAGGAGGTGCTCTCAGATGCAGCTTGTTATCCAAATCAGTCATACACTAAGGGCCTGAGATTAATATACCTTGTTCACCTGAAGCTTAATTAAACGTATTAGGTACAATTTTATTAGAATAAGTATCCATAGCAACCCTTAGTAAGTAAAGAAATTAAAGATCTAAACACAAGCTTAAAACTAAGATGCAGACAGCAGTCCAGCAGCAAGATGCGGGCTTTCCAGTCTTTTGCACTGAGTGTCACATGTATGATTTTCTCCCAGTTGGTGAGAGGTCTTACGTGTGCACTAGGTGCAAGGAGCTCTTTTCTCTCAGGGAATGAGTGCATTCTCTAGAGTAGCAGACTTGGAAGACATAAGAAAGACAGAGAGGTACATAGAGGAGACCTACAGGGATATAGTCCTGAAGTCCCACCTCCAGTCTGGCAGCATCCCTGTTGCCATGGAGGAGAGAGGTCACGTGACAGGAGAGCATCACCCTGGTGTGGCAGGAAGTGATCCTGTAACTAGGACCTGTCCTCCAGGTGATGTAAAACCCTCTCGCACAGAGGAAGTTTCTCCAGGGCCATGTGTCCATGAGGGAAGGGTTAGGACAGCCGCTATAGTTGGTGATTCATCATTAGGCAGGTAGATAGCTGGGTGGCTGGTGGACGTGAGGATCGCCTGGTAACATGCCTGCCTGGTGCGAAGATAGCGGACCTCACGCGCCACCTAGATAAGGTCTTACATAGTGCTGGGGAGGAGTCTGCTGTCTTGGTACATGTTGGTACCAATGACATAGGAAAATGTGGTAGGGACGTTCTGGAGGCTAAATTTAGGCTCTTAGTTAGGAAGTTGAAATCCAGAACTTCCAGGGTAGCGTTCTCTGAAATGCTTCCTGTTCCACGTGCAGGACCCAAAAGGCAGGCAGTACACCGGAGTCTTAATGTGTGGATGAGACAATGGTGCAAGGATGAGGGTTTTGGATTTGTTAGGAACTGGGGAACATTCTGGAGAAAGGAGGGGCTCTTCCGAAGGGATGGGCTTCACCTTAACCGGGATGGAACCAGGCTGCTGGCATTAACCTTTAAAAAGGAGAGAGAGCAGCTTTTAAACTAGATAATAGAGGAAAGCAACAGTCACACAAGAGCGCATGGTTCGAAAGAATGTATCCTTGAAGGATACTACCAAAAGCAGAGAGGTTCCAAAAAAGAGTAAAGTAGCCCAATGCCCTCGAGTATGGAGCAGACAGAGCTTAAAGATCCCAAATTACCCATGCCTACCAATAGCCAAATTAATATGAATAAAATAAAGTCTCTAAAATGCTTGTATGCAAATGCTAGAAGTCTAAAAAATAAGATGGGAGAGTTAGAATATATAGTACTAAATGAGAGGTTAGATATGATTGGAATCTCAGAGACATGGTGGAAGGAAGACAACCAGTGGGACACTGTGATACCTGGGTACAAACTATATCGTAATGATAGAGCTGATCAAATTGGTGGAGGGGGTGCGCTCTATGTTAGAGAGGGCATTGAGTCAGAAAGGATTAAAGTATTGCAGGAAACAAAATTTGCTGTAGTATTGCTATGGATTGAAATTCCATGTAAAAAGGGGAAGGCGATGGCAGTGGGGGTGTACTATCGACCGCATGGCCAGAATGAACAAATGGATGATGAAATGCTCAAAGAAATCAAGGAAGCTAACAAAAGTTACAGCCCAGTAGGTGATTTCAATAACCCCGGTATCGACTGTGTCAGTGTCATGGCAGGACATGCTAGGGAGATAAAGTTCCTAGATGAAATAAATGGCTGCTTCTTGGAGCAACTGGTTCATGAACTGACCAGAGGGGAAGCCATATTGGACCAAGTCCTTAGTGAAACACCAGATCTGCTGCAAGAGATAAGGTTGTTGGGGCCACTTGGCAATAGTGATCATAGCATGATCGCGTTTGATCTAATTAATGGAGGAGGGATGGTAAGGAAATCCACAGTACTACCTTTTAACTTGACTATGATAAAATGAGGAAAATAGTTACGAAAAAACTAAAAGGAGCAGTTGCAAAGGTTGAAGACTTACATCAAGCTTGGGTGTTGTTGAAAAATACTATCTTGGAAGCCCAGACCAGCTGTATGCCATGCTTTAAGAAAAGTGGAAAGAAGTCCAAAAAACTGCCAGCATGGTTTAAAGGTGAGGTCAGAGAGGCTATTGTTGCCAAAAAAGCATCTTTCAGGAAATGGAAAAAAGAGCCAAATGAGGAAACCTGGAAACAGCACAAGCACTGGCAATTTAAATGCAAGGCATTCATAAGGCAGGCAAAGGGGGAATTTGAGAAGAAGCTTGCTGCAGAAGCAAAAACACATAATAAAGACTTTTTCAAGTACATTCGTAGCAAAGGTCCTGTGAGAGTCAGTTGGTCCATTAGATGATAGAGGGGTTAAAGGGGCACTGAGGCGACAAGGCAATAGCGGAGAGACTAAATGAATTCTTTACTTCGGACTTTACTGAGGAAGATGTAGAGATGTTACCCATGACTGAAGTCGTATTTAAAGGTGCGAAGAATTGAAGAAAATATCGATACATCGGGAAGATGTATTACAACTATTAGGATAAACTAAAGAGTAGCAAATCACCTTGGTCGGATGATATACATTAAAGGGTGTTGAAAGAACTGAAATGTGAGATTGCAGACCTGCTATTAGTAATCTGTGAACTATCATTAAAATCATCTGTAATACCTGAAGATTGGAGGATGGCGAACGTAACACCAATTTTTAAAAAGGGTTCCAGGGGTGATCTGGGAAACTACAGACTGGTGAGCCTGACATAGGTACCGGGAAAAATGTTAGAAACCATCATAAAGAACAAAATTGCTGAAAATGTAGATAGTCATGGCTTAATGGGAGACAGCCAACATGGCTTTAGACAAGGAAGATCTTGTCTTACTAGTCTGTTATGTTTTTTTGAAGGTGTGAACAAACAGGTAGACAAAGGTGAGTCGGTTGATATAGTGTATTTGGACTTTCAGAAAGCCTTTGACAAGGTCCCTCATCAGAGACTTTTGGCAAAACTAAAAAGTCATAGGATAGGAGGCACTATACTATTATGGATCAGGAACTGGTTAAAAGATAGAAAGCAGAGGGTAGGGCTAAATGGCCAATTTTCCCAATGGAGAAAGGTGAATACTGGTGTACCCCAGGGATCTGTGCTGAGTCCGCTGCTTTTTGACATATTCATAAATGACCTGGAAAAGGGAATAACGAGTGAGGTTATCAAATATGCAGATGACACAAAACTATATAAAGTTGTTAAAACCCAAGAGGATTGTGGAAAATTGCAAGAGGATCTTGATAAATTGGAAGACTGGGCATCAAAATGGCAGATGAAATTTAATGTGGATAAGTGCAAAGTTATGCACCTAGGGAAGAACAACCCAAACTATGGTTACACGATTCAAGGTTCCACATTAGGAACCACCATCCAGGAAAAAGATTTAGGCGTCATTGTGGATAACATGTTAAAACCCTTGGCCCAGTTTGCAGCGGCGGCCAAGAGAGCAAATAGAATGCTAGGTATCATAAGGAAAGGAATGGAAAATAAAACAAAAGATATTATAATGCCTCTATATCGTTCCATGGTGAGACCGCACCTTGAATATTGTGTGCAATTCTTGTCGCCGTATCTTAAAAAGGATATAGCGTTATTAGAAAAGGTTCAGAGAAGAGCCACCAAAATGGTAAAGGGGATGGAAGGATACCCCTATGAAGAAAGGCTAAAAAGGTTAGGGCTCTTTAACCTGGAAAAGAGACGACTGAGGGAAGATATGATAGAAGTCTATAAATTAATGAATGGAGTGGAACGGGTAAATGTAGATCGATTGTTTACATTATCAGAATATAGAAAGACTAGGGGACATGCAATGAAGCTACAGGGTAAACTATTTAAGACTAATAAAAGAAAATATTTTTTCACCCTATGTGTAATCAAACTCTGGAATTTGTTACCGGAGGATGTAGTAAGGGCTGTTAGTGCAGCTGGGTTTAAAAAAAGTTTGGACAAGCTCCTGGAGGAAAGGTCCATAAACCATTATTAAGAAGGGACCCAGGATATCAATACTTGACCCAATACAAGCATTGTGGAACCTGTGTCTTTTGGGGAAACTGCTAGGTACGTATGACCTAGATTGGCCACTGTTGGAAACAGGATACTGGGCTTGGTGGACCTTGGTCTGACCCAGTATGCATTTCTTATGTTCTTAAGTCCATGGCAGGCTGCCCCCAGAGTCATACTACCTTCTGGAAGGCCCAAGAGGCAAGCTCCCATTCGCTGAGGTCTAGGGCATGGCGACTGAGGAAGTCGACCTGCATATTCTCCACCTCTGCAATATGAGATGGAGATGGCACTCTGCCCAAGGGAAGAGCAGACTCATCTCCTTTTCTATGCCTGTGCACTTGGGCCCCCTTGTCAGATGAGATAGGCCACCATCGTGGCATTGTCGCACAATTTGTGAACAGCCTGATGGCGTAACAGGGGCAGGAAGGCCAGGAGAACCAGGCGGACTGCTCCAACCGCCAATCAATTGATGGCCCATTGAGCTTCCGGAGGCATCCAGGCAGCTTGTGCAGTCTGAGTGTTGAAATGGGCTCCCCAGCTGGAGATGCTGGCATCGGTTGTCATGAGAGTCCACCATGGAGCTTCTATAGGCATGCCCCGCAATAGGTGAATGGACGAGAGCCACCACCATAGACCAGTTCACACTTCCCGGGGGAGGGGGGGCCACATATCATAGTTCTCGGAGACCAGTGACCAGTAGGACAGAAGGACACATTGGAGGGGTCGTATATGTGCTCAAGCCCAGGGCACCACCTCAATCGTGGCCGACATGGTCCCCAGCCTGGAAGGTAATCTGGGCTGTACCTGCCGGAAGAAGGCCTGGAGATGTGCTACAAGCTTGCGATGGTGGTCGGGGGTGAGGAAGACATGGCCCACTGTGGTATCGAAGCATGTCCCAAGAAACTCCAAGGATTGAGATGGTTGTAAGGAACTTTAGGCCCGATTGACGACCCAGCCAAGGCTCTGGAGAAAGTGGAGCACCTGTCACTTCCTGATGGGACTTTGTTCGGATACGCCAATCGTCCAAGTAAGGGTGAACCCAGATGCCCTTGTGGCGAAGAGCAGCTGCAACCACTACCATGACCTTGGAGAAGGTGCAGGGAACTGTCGCCAAACCAAAGGGCAAGGTGCAGAACTGATAGTGCTCTCCAAGGATGGCAAACCACAGGAAGCGCTGCTGATCTTCACGAATGCCAATATGGGGAGGGTGGGTGGAGTGAATGGGGAAAGGAGTAATGATTGAAAGGTGGATGGGATTGTGAAAGAAGGAGTATGGTGGGGAGGGAGGGATTGAAGGGTTCTGGATGCTAAGTAGGAGATTCTGGGGAGATTATGAAAGAGAGCTGATGGGAAGTGAATGAGAGGGGAAGAGGTCCGGGATCTGTCGGGAGTAAGGGCCACTACTCCAGGTTAGCTGCTGGCAAACAGAGAGTGCCAGCTTGGAGGGATGGAGGTGGAGGAGGGGAAGAGGGATAAGGTAGGGGAGGGGCAGGGTGGGAGGGGGGAGGAAATCGGGAGTAGTTGTCTGTTAGGATTGTATGAGAGAGTGCATGAGGGGTGTGGGGAACAGTCGTGCCTAAGAAGCATAACTGAGAGATAGAGGTGGTGACCTTGAATGTACATGGGCTGAATTCCTGGCAGAAGTAGTCTTTGCTAATGAAGGAGGGTCGGCGCCCTCAAGCAGATGTGTTTATGATACAAGAGACCCACCTGAAGAAGTATTTTGAGAGTAGTTTGCAGGGCAAGGTCTATCCACATGTTTTCCTGGCTGCCAATTCTGACCAGTCTAAGAAGGAGGGGGGGGAGGAGGTTGGGATTATACTCTCAAGCAGGTTGGAAATCAATATTGTTTCCATAAAAAGGGATTGGAAGGGAGGGTATATTGTGGTACAGGCCACAGTTGAGGGGGTGAAGGTTAACATTTATGCTCCCAACACAGGCCAGGGAGACTTCTTTGAGAGTTTGGGGAAGCTTATTGGAGAGCTGGGAGAGGATAGGTATATAGTGGGGGGAGACTATTACCAAACAGTTAACCCAAGGTTGGATAACTCTATGGGGGAGAGGGAAAGGGACTGACGAGAGAGAGAAAGAGGATGGTCAAAATGCTGCATATCTTCATCTTGGTCCATGTATGGTGACAATGTCATAAGGCAAAGTGTCAGTACGCTTTTTACTCCAATCCCCATGGAACCTATAGTCGCATTGATATGCTATGGCAGGATGCTGCCCTCCTGTCACAGGTGCGTGAGATGGAGATTGAATCTTTAGTGTGGTCGGATCATGCTCCAGTTCGTATGGTATTGAAGGTGAGCCAGGAGGAGGGAGGACTGCATTTCTGGTGCCTTACTGGCACAGGGTGAGGCTTGGGAGCAGATGCAGAAGGCCTTGAGTGACTATTTGGAGCTTAACAAGCGGGGAAGACCTCTGTACAATTCCGGTGGGATGGTCTGAAGGCTGTTATGAGAGGGCACCTTATTGGGCTGATGGCCTTTCAGAAAATGCAAAGGGAGAAGAAAGAAAGAAAGAAGCTTGCTGGGGTGCCTACAAGACCTACAGAGAGAACACTTCCAGGCCTCTACTTGAAGAGGCTTGGCAGCACTGGAATGCCTTTGGTGTGAGCTCTGCCAACTGCAACTGGGGGATGTGGCTCACTAGTTGGAGCGTTTGCAACAGCACTACTTTAAATAGGACAATAAGGCAGGGAAAGTCTTAGTACAAAAACTGTGGGTGCACCAGAACCAGCAAACGGCTAGATAGGAACATAACGTTAGCAGAAATCAGGGCTGTAATTAAGGGTCTGAAAGAGGGTAAAGCTCCAGCTTGGATGAGTTAACAGTCAAATTTTATAAGACATATCTGGAGGAGGTGGGGGAGGTGTTTGTGGAGCTCTTTAACGAGATTGGGGATGATGGGCTTTTATGGCAATAGCGGGTATCACTGTGCTTCCCAAGTCTGGGAAGGATGTTAAGCAATGTGGATCTTATAGACCCATATATTTAATTAATGTACATGCCAAGATTTCTGCAAAGGTTCTCACAAATCATCTACACAATCATCTCCCATACTTGATCCATCAGGACTAGACGGGGTTCATACCGAGGCAACAGGCTACAAATAGTATTAGGCATATTTTGAATTTTATATGGTGGGCGCAGCAAGAGCAAGCGAATACAATCCTCTTGGCAGTGGATGCTGAAAAAGCATTTGACTGTGTGGAGTGGGGATTTATGTTCCAGGTGCTGGAAAGGATGGGATTAGGCCCCAAGTTTAGGCATTAGGTGGGAGCCTTTAAGCAGGAGCCAAAGGCCTAGATTCAGGTGAACAGGGGGCACTCCGAGGAGTTTTCTCTGGGGAGGGATACCCGACAGGGATGCCCACTCTATCTGCTCCTTTTTATTTTGGTTATTGAAGTCCTGGCCGCACGTTTGACGCAACTCAGATATCCAGAGAGTGTAGTAGGGAGTAAGGTTCACCATATCTCGCTATTTACCAATGACATTATCTGTACGTTACGAGCCCCTTAATTGTCTTTGCTGGTGCTGCTTCGTGAGGTCAAGGAATATGGGAAGGTATTTGGATGCAAAGTAAATTTGACTAAGACTGAAATATTGGGGGTACAGGTGGGGCAGAGTTGGAGCAGCACCTTAAGGTGTCTTTTCCATTTAAGTGGGTTCAGCCATCCCTGCGTTATTTGGGGATACAAGTGGGAAGGAACTGGCGGGACTTCTTCCAGCTCAATTATGGACCAAGAATGAAGGCCCTCGTGGGAGTTCTGGACCATTGGGGATGATTCTCATGGCTTGGGAGGGTAGTGGTGGTAAAAATGAATGTGTTGCCAAGACTCTTGTTTCTTTTTATGGCATCTTCAGTGGCGATTCCGGAGGGGACACTAAGGCTGTCAAAAAGGAAGGTATTTGCCTTTATTTGGAGAAAGCTGTCACCTCGGGTGGGATGGCAGGTGTTGAGGCGTAAGCAGACATAGGGAGGTTTAGGGGTTCCACATCTACGGGCATATTATGAGGCAGCTCAGATTCGCAGCATTTTCTACTAGAAGGGAGGGGAGGAAGGGAAAAATTGGGTGGCCTTGGAGCAAGCTTTTTTGGGTGGGGTTCTAGTAGGGATGCCCCTTGACTAGGAGAACACAGGGGAGGTAGAGGGGGAGAAATTAGCCCCTTTATGGCTTTGACCTTTTATTTTATTTATTCTTATATACCACGTTTCCGAGGATCAATGTGGTTTACAGAGAACAGTTTTGTATGGAACGATAAATAGTTTTACATATAGCAGATATACAAAATTATTTATAACATAGAACAGTGTAACTATGTACAATTAGAGAGTTGCTTTCAACTGTGGGTATTTTAAGGGGCAACAGGTAGGAGTAAGGGGATAAATAGATGACAGGCAGGTCATTTAGTCCCATCAAAATGTTGCTTAAATAGGTGGGTCTTAAGCAGCTTCCAGAAAGTTGCAAGGTCATGGGTGTCTCTGATGTGGTGTGGTAAAGCATTCCGGATGTGGAAGTTCTACAAGAAAAGCATAGTTGGAGGACTGAGTGATGGGAGGATGACTTCCCTGTGGGAGAATGAGGCCTTCCCTTTGGGAGTGGGAAATCCACACTTGCGTCAGTGAGAACGGTGTGGAATATGGAGAATGGGCCAAATACAAGGTGGGGACCGTAGACTATTGCCCTTTGAAGTGATGCAAGAGAAAGGGAAGCTCTGGAAAGTGGATAGATTTTTGTACCTGCAGGCTTTTCATTTTGGGGAGAGCAGGATGCTGAGGGAGGGGTTAAGGCGACCAGATACGGACTTTGAGAAGTTATATAGGATTAATAAGACCTCCAAGAAGCCACTATCAAGGCTGTATAAGCTCAGGCTGGAAGGGGAAAGCACAGTTATATTTTAGAGCTTCCCAGGGGGTGGATTTGGAAGGTCCGTTGCCAGATCAGCAATGGCAGTTGATATATGAGCAGGCAGGCAGGTGTTGGTCTCTGCTAAGCTGCAAGAAAATACCTATAAGGTTTTGTATTGCACCTACTTGACCCCAGTGTTCCTGCACAAGATTTTGGGAGAGGAGAACCAAAAGTGTTGGAAGGGCTATGGGGAGGATGGGGATTTTTTCCATATGTGGTGAAGTTGTGTGAAAGTGGTGGAAATATGATGCTGGGCAGTGGGTTATTTCGGACTGTTAGTATTGTAGAGGTAGCATTGAACCCTTAGTACATATTTCTAAATCTGTCCCCAGGGGAGCTGGAGGATTCATTGGTACAGTGGGGGTGGGGCAAGTATGGGTGGCTGTGCGAATGAAGTTGACAGAACTTTGGAAAGATGAGAGGATGCCCATAGGGGAGGATATTTCGTGAAAACTAGATTATATTGAAAAGATGGGGGCTCTTACAGCTCATAAATACCAGAGACAATCCAAACATCTAAAGGTTTGGAGGAACTACTGGGAGTGGTGACAGAAAGAGGGAGGGGAGGAGAGGGAAGTGGTGGGCGCTGCATGTGAGGGAGGGAGCCTCTGACTGCTTTGCTATATAATGGGGAGCAAACCCTTGCATGATGGGTCTCAATACAGGAAGGGGAGTGCTATGTGGTGGATATTACGGTATTGGATGGTTTTGTATCTGTGTCTCTGTATTTCCTGCTTTTTTTGTAGGCAACTGGCTGCAACAACAACTGATGGGGGGGATCAAGTGCGGGAGGGGGTGGGGATTAATAGGGCTTAATAAGAAAACATTTTTGTGCAACACTGGGGGACGGATCGGGGATTTGCTGTTAGAGAAGTAGGTATAGGTGACTTTTCTTATGCCTGTTGCATGGAATTGTAGAGATTTTAAAAAAAATTATTTCTGAAGGAAATTAAGCAATATATACATATCTATCTCATACATATTCATTATAGATATTCTGAAAACCAGACCAACTAGGTATGCCTGTGGGATAGGGTTGAGAAACCGCCCCTGATCTCTGGAAGGGGCGGTATAGAAAAGCACACAAATAAATAAATAAATAAATATTGCTACCAATGTAGCACGTCCTCTAGAACCTAAAATGGGAAAGGGTCACATGTCCAAATCTTGTACAGTTTTTGTATCTTTAATCCAATGAAGTATCTTGCTTTGAAGTAGTAGATGATACATATAGTTTTGAATATTAATTTTTGATAGCTATCACAAGCTCTAACTACCCCCTTAGTTATGTCTAAAAGCATCACTGAGGCTTTAAGTGTAAAGTTAATCAGTTTCTCAGGATCACACCTACAGTTTGGCGTGATCAAGGGTATGGTAAGTCAACCCAAGTTTAGTCCCATTTTTAATAGAAAATTCATAACTCTAATCTCTTTGAGGATAAATGCAAGGTTATCTCTGCCTATTCTTGCGCCAATAAATATTTACTAATCTTAGCTTTTGGGTGGATTTGTTTTTAATTGATAAAATGCTGACAGTCACAGATTGTAATGCATGAGCATGTTTCTAGCAATCACATGCTCTTTGATTTTCTTGGGACTTCATGCAATAATGTACTTTGGGCATGTTTATTAAAATACACTGTTAGCTAGCGGTAAGCCCCCAGAATTAGCATAGGAGGTAGCATAGACCCATGCTAATAGTTGGGGTTGTGCTCAGCATGTTCCCCTGGAGTTACCTTGGGGAGACACACCTCCCTGCACTAACCAGCCAGCACATCTAATACAAGTAACCTTACCGCCAACCATTGACAAGTCGGTAAGAGCGCTCCCACTAATGGCAGCAAGCACAGTTAACACACGCCAGTGACAACTTACTAACTGCAGTGTGCCACCAATGCCCACGCTCTGTCGCAACCCACCGTATCACTGCTTTTAACATGCTGCCCCATGCTGTCAGTGTGGCACACAAGGAGGCCTATTCTCTAGTGGACGTCTAGCCCATGGACGTCCCCTCAGAATCGGGTCTACCGGCTTGTAGGTGCAGGCCAGGCCACAATTCTGATGGGTCGCATGTCCAGCCACATCCATGTCTACCCTTGACAGGCTCCTGAAGGGAGCCACGATGCCATGATGTCCCGTCGCCAAGGCACTGTGGTTCCATTCAGGATCTGTGATTGTCGCCGCTGCCGAAACTGCCCTTTCCTCGAAGCCAGACTCCCGATCCGGCCTCCCATGGCCAGGGTCCGGCAGTAGGGTTCCCCCTGCATGTCTCCATGTTTTGTCCCCACTGGCTGCCACCTCTACCCCACATCCAGGGGGATTTATTCCACCTCTGAGGTGGAATAAGTCCCCCGTGTAACCAGCCTACACCAGACATACAGGGTCAACCTCAGAATCGGCCTTGTACATAGGCCATGTGGTCTTTTTCTGCCATCATGTTTCTATCTAGTCTGCCCTTCCATATCAATCACTACAATAGTCCCCTTTTTCCCTTTAGAGATCCTCTGTGTTTATCCCATGCTTTTTTGAATTCAGATACTGTCGTCATCTCTACCACCTCCACTGGGAAACTATTCCACACATCTACCACTCTTTCCATAAAGAAATATTTGTGCATATTACTCCTGAGTCTATCCCCTTTCACCCTCATTCTATGTCCCCTCGTAGCAGAGCTTGCTTTCAATTGAAAGAAGGCTCTCCTACTGTGCATTTATACTACGGAGGTATTTAAAAACCTCAGTCATATCACCTCTATCCCGCCTTTCCTCTACATATTAAGATTTTTAAGTCTGTCTTTGTATGCTTTATAACAAAGACCACTAATTATTTTAGTAGCCACCTTCTGTACAGACTCCAACCTGTTTATATTCTTTTGAAGGTGCGGTCTCCAGAATTGCATACAATACTCCAAATGAGGTCGCACCAAAGACCTATACAGAGGCACTAACACCTCCTTTCTTCTGCTGGCCATTCCTCTCCCTATGCACTCAAGCATCCTTCTAGCTTTTGCCATCACCTTTTCTACCTGTTTAGCTATTCACACCTAGGTCCCGTTCTTCTTTTGTGGACAGAAGTACTTCACCTCCTATACTATATTGCTCCCTTGGATTGCTACAGCCCAAATGCATGACCTTGCATTTTGTAACATTAAATTTCAGCTGCCAAATTCTAGATCATTCTTCAAGCTTAGCTAGATCCCTCCTCATGTTATCTACACCTTCCTGGGTGTCTACTCTATTGCAGATTTTTGTATCAGCCACAAAGAGGCAAACCTTACCTGACAGCCCTTCCACAATATTACTAACAAAGATGTTAAAAAGAATTGGATCAAGGACAGATCCCTGGGGCATACCACTGGTAACTCCCTCTTCTCAGAGTGAGCTCCGTTTACCTGTACCCTTTGTTGCCTCCCACTTAACCAGTTTCTAACCCAAGCAGTAACTTTAGGGTGCTCAGTTTGTTTATAAGTCGCCTGTGCGGAATGGTGTCAAAGGCTTTACTAAAATCTAGATACACCACATCTAGGGCTCTCCCTCGGTCCAACTCCCTGGTCACCCAGTCAAAGAAATTAATCAGATTTGTCTGACAAGACCTGCCTCTGGTAAATCCATGCTGCCTCGGATCTAGTCATCCGTTGGACTACAGAAACCTCACTATTATTTCTTTCAGCAGTGTTTCCAATAATTTACTCACCACCAAGGTTAAACTAACCGGCCTGTAGTTTTCAACTACATCCTTACATCCGTTTTTGGGTAAAGGGACCACATGTGCCTCTCTTCAGTCATCTGGCACCACTCCCATCTCCAACGAGGCATTGAAAAGGTCAGTCAGTTGAGCTGCTTGAACGTCCCAAGTTCCCTCAGTATTCTCGGGTGTATCCCATCTGGTCCCATTACTTTGTCTACTTTAAGTTTAGCTAGCTTCTCACTAACACAGTCTTCTGAAAATTGTTCAAGATAGGCCATGTGGTCTTTTTCTGCCTTCATGTTTCTATGTTTCTATCTAGTCTGCCCTTCCATATCAACCACTACAACAGTCCTCGCTTCTTTTCCTGTTTTTGTGGGTGTTTTCTGAGGTCCTGCTCCTGGTTCTTCATCTGTGAACACAGAACAGAAATATTTGTTAAGAAATTCCACTTTATCCTCATCAGTTTCTACATATTCCTCCCCTTCACCCTTGAGTCTGACAATACCACTTTTATTTATTTATTTATTTAGACAGTTTTGTATACCGCCTTATCCACTTTTGCCCTTCCTCTTCTCACTAACATTCTGAAAAATGTCTTATCCCCTCCCCCCCCCCCCCACAGCCCCCTCACCCCCATTTTATTGCATCGGCTATTTCCTCCTCTTTCTGAATCTTTGTTTCCTGACTACTTTGCTAACTTCTCTAGGTTTTTCCAAATATAGATGCCTGTCTTCCTCTCTCTGTGAAGGCCCCCCTCTTTTTTCTTCACCTTTTCAGCTACTCCTTTTGAAAACCATAGGTTTCATTTTCCTTTTTTCCTTTATTTACCATTTTAACAAAAAGGTTGGTTGCCCTTAAAATATCCAACAATACAAAAAAACTGCTCTAAATCCAAAATTCGCAATACACATAAATATTCCAATATAAATAACAACTCCAAACAATCATTTCCAGGCAATATGACCTCAGATGGCTCAACCCTACATGTAGTGAAAAATCACCATAGGGATTAGCAGACACTCACATCACTGGTCAAAGCCTCCCACACAATCACCAACTTTATTATTTATGTTTACCAAAAAAGTCCTTAAAAAACCACAACTTCACCTTTGGGAAAGACAAATTAATATTTTTAAACCACCTACCTACAACCATACATCCACCACTCACACTCACGCTCAATCAATCCAGTCTTAAACAAAGCGTCTGAAGTTTAATCAGCTCAACAGAGCAAGGCTGAGCACCACCGGAGCAACCAGATAGCACCTGTAAATAAATAACAGAAAATTAAGACATCTAACTCGGCAACACCAGCACAAAATTTTCAAAGACTTATCTTTAAATAGATGTCTTGCAACCGGCTTAAAATATCCCATTTCAGTTTTTCCCACTGTTTTTCTACATCCCCAGCTGTTCCCATCCCATTAACAACTCCCTGAGGTATTGGCCCATCTTCGCAAAGTTAGTCTTCCTAAAGTCTAAGATCCTCACCTTGGAATGGATTCTAACAGCCCTAGTCCTAATACTGAACCACACCATCTGGTGATCACCGATGAGAAATGATCTGCCACTATAACATCAGAAACACTTTCACCATTGGTAAGCACTAAGTCCAGTATGGCCCCTTCATGTGTGAGTTCTATTACCAGTTACCTGAATAGTTCTCCCTGTAGAGAATCCAGGATCTCCTTACTTCTAGATGATACTGCAGCAGGGATGTGCCAATCAACATCTGGCATATTGAAATCCCCTATCAGTAGCACTTCCCCTTTCCTGGCAATGCTGCGAATGTCTTCTATTAACTCTCTGTCCACCTCTTCAACCTGTGAGGGAGGTCTGTATATCACGCCAATGCAAATTGATTTCTCTTTCCCTCTTTCTATTTTAACCCATAGAGTCTTCTCTTTCCCTTTTAAGCCCTGTATTTCCATAGCTTTAATATTATTTTTTACATATAGTGCCACTCCTCCTCCCCTCCTTCCTACCCTATTCTTTCTGAATAAAGTATAGCCTGGTATAGTTACATCCCAGTCATGGTTGTCCGTGAACCATGTCTCTGTTACTGCCACTAAATCCAAGTCAGCCTCTCAAAGACCATTAAAGTCCATTAAAGTCTCAACATCTGGGATCTTATTTCCCATGCTACGAGCATTTGCAGACACTGCCTTACAGATGTTGCCCCTTTTACCTATTTCTATGAAGGTATTTAATGTTTCACTTACCTGGAGGCTTTCTTCACCCATCCCCAATGAATCTAGTTTAAAGAATTCTTCCGTAGGTTAGCCAGTCTGCTGCTGTTCGTACAGGGAGCCTTGCAAGGGGACAGCAAGAATGGCATATAGTGGGGATGTACGTCCAGGCAGAATGCGAGAACAAAAAGAACAGATACCAAGACTGGCAGTAATTTTCAGGTTTGAAAAACCCCTTTTATTTCCCCTACGCGTTTTGGCCTCCCGGCCTTCTTCAGGGGGATATATATTGAGGGAGCAAACCTCGAAAGAACACAGTCACAATTAAAACAAAAAGTTAAGAATTAAAAAGAATTAATAAATGTGAGGGTAATAACTAAAACTGCCGCTAGCATAACATAAAAGTTACAAATAAAATTACATATCAACAAGTTATATCAAAAGATTATAGTATAGGCAGAGTGTATATCCCTGCTATTTGGGGCTCGGAATAGACCCCTTAGTGCACAGTAAACCCCATACTAATCATTAGCACAGTTTAGTAAACATGTCCCTTTATGATAAAAGAGGTTTTGAGCTGCCATCTATTGTACTTCTAGTTTCTAATAGATTGGCTATTATTAATGCTAAATATCGCAAGTAATCAAGAAATACAATATACTAATTATCACTTTTTAATATTGGTCATATGTTTCCTATTGTCTGTCTTTGATATGTATCCCATAGAAAGCCTGGGTAGCAAAACAAAGAGAGGAGATAAACCGAAAAGATAGCACTAATTAAATTGAATTATTATGTTGGACACCTAAATACATCTTTCTCAAATAACTATAACAAAAGTGTTTTTAATTAATTGGCCCTTCAGTATTTAGAGCACATCTGTGATTGTTTAGAAGAGTAGGATCATGGTTATAGCAGCTCACAGCAGGCATCAGCTTGTGGCTACATAAAGAAACCACTTAACAATTACAGCAACCTCTTCTTAGGCTTATGGAACATACCCTCCAAGTAGGAAACAACATAGATACATCTTCTATCAGTGTTCAAATTCATAATGATACATGAAGATAAGGATGGGGATCATCCAATTCAAAGAACCAACTGTACAAGTAAACGTCAGGGTTAAATAATATTAAGATACAATGGGATCACTGGACCCTCACCAGGAATTCATCTTCACCAGGTAGTAAAAGCTTAAATGTATGTCCTGAGGCATAGCCTCTCCCCTAACATTAAGAGGTCTGGCAGCTCTGAGTCGCCTCTTAAGCAGGAGCAAGGTTCACAGACATTTATGGGGACACTGGTAAAGTTGATTCGACTAGAACTGAAGTGAATTAGGTTCAGTTGCTAACTAATAAGCAGTAACACGTTTGGAAGCTAGAAAGAAAGACAACAAACCTCAGTCAGCTGGAGATCACAACAGAGTGTACCAATGACTGTTCTGGAATGAAAAGTTGAAAGCCAGCGCTTGACACAGAGCCATTAATAATATTTATATGATCCTTGAGGTCACTGACATCAGTGAGTTTACTGGTAAGACACTTGCAAAGCTGCTGGCACTTGTTAAGTTCTTGACTACTTTAACCTCTGTAATTCAGGAGAGAGTTCCCGTCAAATTCAATAAAGTACATTAAATATTTTATAGACTATGGGGTATGTTTACTAAACTGCGGTAATCGTGAATAACACGCGTTATGTAACGTTAACAATCGTAAGCGCATCATAACGCGCGTTATGATGCGCTTACGATCGTTAACGTTACATAACGCGCGTTAATCGTAGTTAACGATCGTAAACTCCCGCGGCGCGGTAAAACACCGCAGAAGGTGGAGAGAGGGCAGAGAGAAGGGGGTCAATGGGCGGAGAGTGGGCAGGGAGAGGCTCCCATCACACTAACGCACTGATTTTCAGGGCTGAATTCCAACGCGAATGAAAACCTGCCGTTAAAGGCACATTACAGGGGAGAGAAACCATTTCAGTGTCAGCAATGTACAGCCCAGGCAGGGAAACCATAACAAAGTGATAAGTGTGATACAGGTGCACAGAACAAAAGGGCACAGAAACACTGAAAATGACCCAAACAAACTGGAAAAAAACAATAACCAAGCTGGCCAATAGTGGTATCAATGAGAAACATCAACCCCTCCCCCCCCCCCGAGTAAGCTCCATAGAACAGATATAAATCGTGGAAGGGTCTATACTCCGTCCCCATACAAGGTGAATGGGCCCACAGTGAAATAGCGCTGCTCAGGGTTTTCCCCACCATCGGACAGGGTTCCTATGGCATGCACATGTCCCGCAACATCAGGGCGGGCATGTCGGAACGGCAACTGGACAGATGCGAGAGAAGGGGATACAGAGGGCCGCAGGCAGCACATGCTGTGGTGGAGCTGGGCCACAGTGCGGACTAGGGTGATGCCTAGGTGGCCCATACAAATGGTGAAACAGCAGAGCTGCCAGACAGCAACTGCTGAAGGGCCAACATGGGCATGAGTGTATTTCCCACAGTGTCACAGGGGATAGTACCCAACAGCTCCCCCCAAGGGCACGGAACATTGGCAGGCGGGGCTGGGGGGAGCATGGACGTCTATGCAGGCATCCCTACCCCAGAACCCGCACCATAGGCAGCCGCCTACCTGCACACTGGATGGCCTGAGACTGCGCACCACCAGCAGAAGGGCATGTCAGCATGGTGGCTGAGGGATACTGGTGGTGGAGGGGGCAGTGGCAGCTGGCCAGAACAGACCATGGCCTAGCACTGTGTAGGTGGGTGCCATGCACTGCAACAGACAGGCCCTGTCTGACCAACAGTCATGGCATCACCAGGGAAAGCACCATCTCTGTGATAACATGGTGGTGCAGTGCACAAAACCAGTGTATTCAGAAACAGAAGGTCACAGGTTCAAGTCCCAGCTGTGGTTTCCACCAATCCAGTCCTCATATTTTACCCACTACTATAACGTGCTAATACAGACAGAACCTTTCTTGCAGATGACGTAAACATGCCCAAAACACCTACATTTTACCCTACAGAGCACAGACACCATAAACATGCACATTACCTAGAACAGAGCCTCCCAAATGCAGTCCTGGAGGGCCAAACACCATTCCGGTTCCATGCTGCCTCTGATAAAGATGCCTGTGCTGCATTTCTATGCGCCACCCCCATGGTATGCAGATGTATCTCATGCATATTCATGAGGGACAGCATGAAAACCCAAACAGTGTTTGGCACCGCAGGACTGGAGTTGGGAACCTCTGCCGTAAAGCAGCAGCCAACAGGGGCAGACACACCCGCACCCACAGGCCCCATTATCCAAAGCCTCCTGGAGAGGCAGGACTTTGGGCTCTGCGTGCATCTCCCAATACTAGCACTTGCATACCTTAGTAATGCCACCCTAAACCTGGGAATATGGTACACATCTTTAAAGAGGTTGCTATGATTACTGGCAGATAGCAAGTCCTAGGTTAAGTACAATTATCTGAGTGAGCTGCATCATAGCAACCCTCCTGATGTCTGTGGAGTGTGCTACAGGTCTTGTGTCTGACAGTGTTTACCAACCTGGGGAGTGACTCCTACAGTATTGCGTACCATAGCCATGCCTGCACTGTGCCCAGGACTTGTGTGGTGGCCTGGGCTGCCCAACACCTCTATAGTTGCACAATGCTGGCATAGGTGTGGGGAGTGTGTGTCTGTCTATCCAGTGTGTGGTGGCTGCCAACACCCTCCAAAGCCCACACTGCTAGCACTGTTGCCAGTATTGGCCTGCCAATGTGCATAATGAGGAGCAAGGTACCGTGGGAATAGCCTGGATAGGGTGGCCTGGCCTGGATGCATCTGCACACGGCATAGGGCAATGGCAATTGTAGTGCCTGGCCACCACCTGCACGGACAGGGTGGCCATAGCATGTCCTGCTGGGAGGTCACTCTCACCCTGACTGAGCAGTGACCATGGCATGGCTAGGTTCCCCCATAATGCTTTACAGTATTTCTCGCATGTGATATTTATGGGTTTCCTTTTGGGACCCAATCACTGACTTATCTGCTTGGTGTGTATGCTGACATCCCCGTTCTGGGTACATGTATCTCCTCCAGGACCATGCACTATGGACTAGCTGGCGGACTGTCTGCAGCTAGTATGTCTCTTGCTGGAACACCTTGCAGGGTGCAGCGGCTGTAGGCTTGCTGCTGGAGAATGTCAGATAATGGTGGGGGGCAGCTGAGCATTTCCAGACCTGCCGTCTGTCTGCTATTGCGTTATGGATGTGTACTGCTCTGCATTGCCTGCCCTGTAGGGTGTTTGATCCCTAGCAGGACTGAGGTGATGGTCCCCTCTACTGCCACCATTGCAGGGGGATAGAAAGTGGATCTGTTGGCGGGAGATCCTCTCCCCCACCCTGAGCCCCAAAGGGTGCGTTGGGTGGTGGTATGTAATCTCCCTGTGGGTCCCAACACCCCCCCTTCACTTACATCATGTGACCATACAGATGAACACAGGCATATCCTAGGGGTGTTTGCAAGGACTACACATTGGCACTGATGGGGACCTGCAGTATAGCCTATCTCAGCACAGCCAGGTGCTGTGCGAATGATGCTGGGCACCATACCTCTTCCTCAGGATGAGCACAGGACCCGCACACTGTGACGGTCTGTAGCTACTCTGTGCCACTAACACACACCATCGGCACCCCCAACCAGGCTGAGGTGCTGTGGGGTGCATACCCCATCTTGTGATCATCTGTAGACTGCTGATTTACATGTGCTGTGCATCCTGGGTACGGATGGGTTGACCCTATCCTGGTAACCACAGCAGAATGTGGGGTGGTGCCGTGCAGTCCTCCTGTAGCCAGCCAGGTGTTTATTAGCAGCTCTAGCCCACTGGTTACTTCACTGCCCATGGAGCCAGAGGTCATGGGTTCAAAACCCACAGTGGGGTTCACTGATAGGGCTGTCTTAGGCATGGTCTATTTTTATTGTATATTAGTGCTGCCAGCAGAACCACCCTCAGGGTACTGTCACCTTAGGGTGGCTCATAGGGTGCCTTATAAGGTGCCCTATAGGGCGCCTTATACGGTGCCCTATAAAGCACCTTATAAGGTGCCTTATATGGTGTCCTATAGGGGACATTATAGGGTGCCTTGGCAGACAGCGCACTTTATATTGTGCCCTATGGAGTGCCTTCTAGGGTGCCTTATGTGGCACCTTAGGTTACGCCACTGTGAGGGTGTGTTTGCTGGCAGCACTATTACAATACAACTAAACTTCCTCACAGCCCAATACTTAACCCTTTCCAGGCCAAGCCCAAAACTTTCGGGATCCAAACTTCTGCCTAAATATTACTATCAAATGGTATATAATACATGACCATGGCAGAGGGAACGGCACTATTGGAACATATTGAATAAGACAGGTACAATTTTCCTGACATATGCAAACTTTAACCCGGCTGCAGAATGTGGATTCAAATATTATAGTAGGCCTTCAAAGGGTTACACATGACGCCTCAACCAGCCTTATTCATTGGGCACACTGGGGAATCAAACCCATGACCCTTGTACCATCAGTCTGTGTAGTAACCATTGTGCTACACCTCTGTTTCTGTATTTGGGTGTCTTAAGCTTAACGCGCAGTAACGCGCCCTGTAACGATCATTGCTGCGCGGCGCCTTATAACGCGCCTTAACGCGCGTTATTGGTAACGATGTACTGCCCATGTCCTTTTTTGGCATTTCTTCTACTAATGCGGCTCCTAACGCAAATCACACTAACGCAGTTTAGTAAACATACCCCTATATGGTTTTTTTTATCAGTTCTAACTTTCAATTGTTCAGGATCCTAGGGAAGACAAGACCCTATACTGAGGGTCAAACTGAAGAGCATCCACATGTGACAGGTCTGTAAATACAAAATGGAGTGAAAAGGAGGGAACCAGAAGTAATTGGAACTTCTTCGACCAGTGAATCACTCAAAAGAAAAAGCAAAGGAATTTGAATACATCAGGACAAAAGAAATCTTTACCCTTAAACTCCAGAGGAGATTTCTAAACAGTTTTCCCTTTTTGAAGCAAAGATGTGCAAACTAAATTATTTAATGTAGGATTAAGAAAAAGACATAATCCTCTGTCAAGTTTAGACAGCTGGCTATAACCAGTGGGAAGATATTGAATAGTCATTGATCCAGTTAGCAAACAAGGAAATATTTTCTATCAGGTAACAAGGCATGGGCACACTGGATGTTAGTCTGGCCTGGTCTGGTCTTCCGCTATCACATTCTATGTTTCTGTGTTACTAAGGGTATCAGAAATTAGGCTTATCAACAAGTTATTGATACTACTATAGTTATTACTAATAGATGTATGCAACACTGTACATGTACATGCAAGAGATAGTCCTTGTCCTGTAGAGCTACTCAAGGCAAACAGGTCAAATAAGAGAATTAGGGAGTTTCATTTATCATGGGAAGTACTTAAGAACAACATGGATATGAACAGGAGAAAGGCCTTAAGATTTAAAAGCAGCCTCCAAAAGGTGGATCTTCATGCTGAATTTGAATAAGGCCAGGCACATGAAGCAAGGTGGAAAGAAGGAAGTCTGGAGTTGGTAGAGGAGAAAACCACCGTGAAGATTGGCTTATCTGACAGCAGAATTCCCGAGCAGGGGTGAAGAGAAAGATAAAAGAGAAGGGATGATTAGGAGTTATATAAAAATATGTGGAAATGGATAGAGAACTTGAGAAGAGAGGTTATGAAAGATTAGCCATGCCATTCCTTAGATTTTAGAGAAAATTACTAAGCTCGACCCATTTTGAATATGCTGTGGAAAAATACTTGAGATTTTTGACTAGACATATCATCATATCAAAGATTACTGTGCAATGGACATGCCGATAGGAAACCAGAGAGCCCCATTAATATCATTACAGATCATTCAAAACCCTCTTTGAATGGCTTGGTACAAGTATTAGTAGTGTTCAAAGTTGGGGAATAAAAGGGGTATGTTTACTACACGGGCTGACGGTTAGCCCAAGCTATCTACAACTAGGTCCCATGTTATTCAATGGGACCTAGTTGCAGATAGCCCAGGTTAACCGTTAGCTGGATTTAGTAAACATACCCCAAAGTATCAATATGGTTTTTCTTTGAAAAGTAAAGTCAAGAGCAATGGATGTTCTATAATCTACAGTTGAAACTACACCTCAAAAATGAAAACAATATCTAACCAAGTGCAAAGCCACAAGAATAAATCAACAAACAAAAATCACCCAACCAGATAGAAAACCACAAGAAAAAAGTTTAAAATCGCAAAACAAAAGGAAAACTATCACCAACCACCCAATCCAACCAAATACACTAATAATAAAAGGTTAAAAATATCTGAACAAATAAGGCAAAATGACCAAGCAAAGCAAGCATTCAAACAAAAATATATACAGAAAACATGGAAGTGTAGTGAACAATTATGCTTGTTGGCGTTCCACAATTCCTGTGAAAAAAACAAATGAATTTACTCAAATTCTTAATATCAGATACACAATTCTTATGACACAATCAGATTAAGGAAACAAATATATAGAGATATATACAGGAGAGTACAAGTGAACCTACTATAGTTCACCTGCTTACAGATCCAATGGGAACATATTTTTCTCTTTTTATTTACAACTATTTAGCATATATTTTCAAAAGGAACATTTGTACAGAAAGATGTATGGATAGAGTCAATAACAATAAGGGATATGTTTACTATAAGGCATTAGCTGTCATTGCGGCGCTAACTTGGGACAATTGCACCATGGTGACAGCAAATATGGCCAAATGGAGGTACCACAAGCAATTTTTTGCAAAAGCTACATAATGTGTATTAGTAGCAAGAGTGGGCGGGGTATGGACATGCCTATAATGGTTAGAGCACTAGCTTGCTAACGAAGAGACCAGGGTTCAATTTCCACTACCACTCCTTGTGGCTTTGGGCAAGTCACTTAACCCTCCATTGCCTTTGAAGAACCCAAGTTATCAATGTCCCTGTTTAACGTACATTACGAAGTTTGTTACAATGTAAACCACTTTGACTGAAATGATAAAGCAGTATAAAAAAATCTGTTAAATAAATAAAATATGCCATCTGGTTATCGCAGGCATTGACTGCATGCAGTAGCCGCACATTTTGCAGGCATCACAGATGCAGCTATCACCTCCTTTATGGGTGGCATTAGCTGCATTAGCGATGCTGTCACTCTGTGATCCCTGTGTTTTCACCACATTACCTGCTGGGGAAATGCTGGGCATATCCCCAACAACCAACGTGCGATTTTTGCAGCTCCCTCAGTGCTCTTTGCACTAATGCCCAATGCTAACTGAAAAAGCCTAACATCCTTTAGTAGACATCCCTAATTCCCCATGCAATCACTAAGGGGCCCTTTTACTAAAGTGCAGTGAAAATTTGCAGTTACTGCATGGAACTTGTGAAAATCATTTATGCAATAACTGCAAAGCCTCTAGGTTAACCATGGGGGCCTTGCCCAATACCTTCCCATGCAGTTAATGCTGAGCCAATATAATTACCGTGTGTTAAGTGCATGACAAATAATATACAGTAGATCACACCCATTCCCTGACCCTTTTCATGCTGTGCAGTCAGTGCCTGAATCAGCATACGCGAAAGGTCAAGCCACCATGTTAACCGGCCCGTTATCATGATTGTGTGCTAGTAACTGCTTAATGTGCTTTAGTAAATCCTCAAAGTCCTCCAAACTAGGGGAAAGGAAAAGAAACTAATCAAACACACAGCAAAATAGCAAAAAGGAAGGTGTAGGCCTCAGTAAAATCCCTGTAACCCCATTCTATTCCTTATGCTCGAGTCTGGCAGAAAAGGGATGCTTAGACATTTTTTCAAGTGTAAAATATTGCTTTTTTATGGTCAAAAGATCTGCGTTTTCCCAGATCCTTCCAAAGAAACTCAGAAGAGGTGTAGAAGATGTTTAAGTTTGGGTCAGCAGATTTTGCCAAGTGGTGCTGATTTTCTTTCTTTAAATCTCCCTGTAAATGCTTTGGGAAGTTGCAGGGGGTGGTCTTTGTGGTCTTTGAGCCATTTCATTTGAAGAAATTCTTGAAGGGATGCTTGTCTTCATCAGAAAACATTTGTTTCTGAAACCTTTTCACAGAAATCAATACTGCTAGCTTTTAAACCAATGACAATAAACTCAGATTCCTTAGTTATCAGTCAGGATATTTTATCATCCACTCCTGCGTACATCAGGCCACCCGGGAAAACTCTGTGCAAGAAACTGGAATAACCTGTATAGAAAGGAAAAGACAAGAAGCACAGACTGTCTTCTGGAGAAGATAGTATCATTTACTGTCCTTTAACTAGGGACTAGCAGGCGTTTTCACTTCAGCAGTTATCACACTGTAGAAGCAAAACAAAACAGTGCAATGTATGTTTCACAGGCCCAAAGTTACAGCTAACAATTCACAATTAGCCGTAATGGGAGGATCTGTTTCTCCCTAGTTCCCTCCCCACTGCTCTTTTGGCAAAATTCTGGTAACATTTTCTAGCCATTGGATATTATGTAAAGAGTTTGGTGCTTGTGAATACTTCTTACCACTACTACTACCGATCATATGTGTAGCGCTACAAGGTTCATGCAGTGCTTTACGGACACATGTGAAAGATGGTCCCTGCTCATCAGAGCTTACAATCTGGGCATGACCCAGACTTCCACTGCTGCCTCTACAGTTTGACCAAACACAGGATCTTCTACTGTTAAGTAGTCAGCATGCAAATCTCACTCATGCATATTCATTAGGGATATTCTGAAAACCTGACCTGTTGTCACCCTTCATAGACTGGTAGTGAAGACCAAGGCCCTAGAGAATTTTGCATTTGAGAATCCCTTCCTTGGTGAGGATCTTGCTATAAAATTATCCACAGAGTTTGCAGATGCAAACTTCCCATCAATAAGTACAAGCAGACTTACAAATTAATGCTCTCTGTGTATTTTGTATGAGAGCCCTAGTCAGAGATGCTGCTTTTCAGTTTCATCCACCCACAGCTCCTGTGGTGCCAAAGGATTCCCTGGTAATACCCAAGGATCTCGAGAGGGACTTGTAAAAGAAATTGCAAGTCTGGAGGCACTTCTACCCTCTAAAGCAGTAGTTCTCAACCCAGTTCTAATGGATCCCTAGGCCAGTCAGGTTTTCAGGATATCCACAATGAATATACATGAGATAGATCTGCATACAATGGAAGCAGTGCATGCAGATCTATCTCATACATATTCATGGTTGCACGCACTATAATGAAAGTAGCCAGATCAGAACACATAACACCAATCCTACACCATCTACATTGGTTGCCGGTGACACAGAGAATCAAATACAAGACGCTAATGACCACTTTCAAAACAGTAAACAATATAGCACCAACATACCTCAATTCTCTTATACAGATACGGCAAGAAACAAGACGAAGAAGGAAAAGTATGCAGAACTTACTAACAATCTCTAAGGATTTCAGAAACACAAACCAATCAACAGCCAATAGAGCATTCACTTTCTACTCTCCAGTCCTATGAAATGCACTATCTGACAGCCTAAGAGAAATAAAAGATCTAACTATGTTCGGAAAAAAACTCAAGACCTTTCTATTTGAGGAATATTACCAAACCAGAATAGAAAACCTAAACCCCAAATAAATGCGAAAACATCACTCATATACCTCAGCCTTACACAGCAAAACATAACACAGACCATCATAATGTAAATAACTAACTGTAAATAGTTTGACCTAACCTCTTTGTATTCTAAAGGCCTGCATGCTATGTACAAAATTGTTATAATGATGTTCACTGTAATTGTTCATTGAGTTCATTAAGTTCCTTGTAAACTGCCTAGAGCAGTGTTAGTTCATTGAGTTCCCTGTAAACCGCCTTGATTATATGGATAAAGCAGAATATAAAATACAGAAAATAAATAAATCAATAAAAGAAAATTAACAAGATGAAGTAAACTCCCTGGAACTCTAGCCATATAAAGGCTAATTTTATAAAGGATTTTTTGCATGTAAACCATATTTTCTGCATGTAAAAGGTCTCATATGTTAGCCCATAGGTTCTGCATTATGACAAGACAGGGCATCCTTTACACAACCCAGGGACAGAGTTGGGCAGACTCACAAAGTACACACAAAGGGATCCTTTTACTAAAGTGCAGTAAATGTTTGCATGTACCACATTTTAGGAGTAAATATCAGTAAGTGGTATATGCAATATACAGTCCTGGCCACTATCTGCCCAGCCTCCCCTTCACGCATTACGCAGTTAACATGGGAGCTTTACCATGCCGGTTGCTTTAACCTCATGGTAACTGTGATCGTGGCCCCACCATAACAGTTACTGCACAATAAATCGTACATTAACTGCTTAGTGCACTCTAGCAAAAGGATCCCAGAGTTTATTAAATATGCACCTACACGGACACTTCTCTGTATATTTGCACACAGGTGTATTTTAGCCACAATTGTGTAGGTTTTATGAGGCTATTTCATAAAGACAGATAGATGCCTCTGTATCTTTATAAAATAACCGTAAAATGGGCAGCTACATGGACTTTCAATCCAGACAATCAGTTATAAAATTACTCTCTATGGGTCCAATATTTAGGGTGGAGGTTAGTTCTCTTACAGCAGCTAGTTGCCGGAGCTGAACCTTAGACCCGGATATTCAATGCCAGGGCCATATCCAGTCACCGACATTGAATATCTGGGTTGGCCGCAAAACCCACAAGCTCACCAGGTTTGATGGGGTGTACAACCCGTCACTGTCAGCATCCCGGGGGACCCCAGCCAGTCCCTGCTCTGGATGTATGGACCTGTCTAGGAGGGACCCCCTAGAGCAGTGGACGAGGACACCCAGAGGCCAAGGAAGGGCCTGAACCCCTGCTTTCTCCCTAGCCAAGAGAAATAGGGCCTGGCTCCCTGAGAACACCTGGAATGAGAGGGAGGTGGAAAGGGAGGTGAAGGACTTGGCCCAGACTCCCATGGAAATAGACCCCCTTGGGGAGGATCGAGGGAAACCCCCAATGGGAGGAGAAGATGGAGCTGGGACATGAGCAACAACTAGTCCTGAAGAGACCTACCTGGAGTGGTAGTAGCAATAAGCAGCTACGTGGGAGGTGGTGGGGTATCCAGGTAATTCCACACTTGGGATGTACTCTGGCTGAATGCGAGACTTACAAGGGAGGAATTTATTGTGATATTGGACATGTATGTTTGTATAAACTGAAGGACATTGGGATGATGTAATTTGCATAATATTCACATTCTGTGTTGATACAAAGGACCCTGGTGAGGGCTACTTTGGACCTGGGGAGGGGACCGTTCCCAGAAGGGGTGCAGACCCCAGCGTGGGAAGGGATCCCATCAAATGTGGACTTTGGGACTATTGGATCACTCACCATAATGTAATGGGGAACCCCAGAAATAGACCTCCCTGCTAGGGGGGAGGGGGGGTCCAAGACCATAAAGAATGGTTCTTGGACTCTTCTTAGGGAGTGAACTAAGCCAGGAGAACTACCAGATACCGGCCTTCTGGAGCTGGAGCAACACTGGCCAATGGCAATATTCAGCTGCTTCCCAGTTAGCTTTGACAGCAAAAGTTAGCATAGTCTTTTCTGCGGCTAGCTGTTGCCACTGAGGGATAACCAGGCAGTGCTTGATACTGCTGCTGCCCCTAGAATGCTCCACTGCTAGCCGTGTTAGTGCTGCTGAATGTCCTGTTTACTGCGACTAACGCACTTAGCAGCTCTGCTACAAGTACTTGCATTAATCATTTTGAATAATGGGCCTTACATGTCTAAAAGAAAACTAAATTGCTGATAGAATACATATTTAAGGTTGAAATGATGTTTTATGCTTGATAAATTGGAAGACTGGGCATCAAAATGGCAGATGAAATTTAATGTGGACAAGTGCAAAGTTATGCACCTAGGGAAGAACAACCCAAACTATGGTTACACGATGCAAGGCTCCACATTAGGAACCACCACCCAGGAAAAAGATTTATGCGTCATTGTGGATAACATGTTAAAAACCCTCGGCCCAGTGTGCAGCGGCGGCCAAGAAAGCAAATAGAATGCTAGGTATCATAAGGAAAGGAATGGAAAATAAAACAAAAGATATAATGCCTCTATACCGTTCCATGGTGAGACCGCACCTTGAATATTGTGTGCAATTCTGGTCGCCGTAGCTTAAAAAGGATATAGCGATTTTAGAAAAGGTTCAGAGAAGAGCCACCAAAATGGTAAAGGGGATGGAAGGATACTCCTATGAAGAAAGGCTAAAAAGGTTAGGGCTCTTTAACCTGGAAAAGAGACGGCTGAGGGGAGATATGATAGAAGTCTATAAATTAATGAACGGAGTGGAACGGGTAAACGTAGATCGATTGTTTACGTTATCAGAATATAGAAAGACTAGGGGACATGCAATGAAGCTACAGGGTAAACTATTTAAGACTAATAAAAGAAAATATTTTTTCACTCAACGTGTAATCAAACTGGAATTTGTTACCGGAGGATGTAGTAAAGGCTGTTAGTGTAGCTGGGTTTAAAAAAGGTTTGGACAAGTTCCTGGAGGAAAGGTCCATAAACCATTATTAAGAAGGGACCCAGGATATCACTGCTTGACCCAGTACAAGCATTGTGGAGCCTGTGTCTTTTGGGGAAACTGCTAGGTACGTATGACCTAGATTGGCCACTGTGGGAAACAGGATACTGGGCTTGATGGACCTTGGTCTGACCCAGTATGGCATATCTTATATTCTTATGTTCTTATGCTTTATAAACATTTGCTATATGGCCTTTTGGGCAACAATTGAAGCCGTTTACAATCCTAAAAATGAATAGACAAGCAGAGAGAAGGGAACCCCTATCCTGTGTCCTGCTGGAAAGCCTATCCAGCAGACAGGAGACAGGATAGCAAAAATAAGGGAAGCAGGCAAAGGGCCGCCCCTCCAGGGCACTCAGCACCAAGCTAAGGAGCAGTCATAGTCAGGGGTGAAAAGTGTGTTTTAAGAGCTACCTTGCACCTCATAAACAGGTATCTGACTCAAAGGGCCAGAAGCAGAGCATTCCAGAATAAAGGCAGCCTGGAGTGTTGATTCAAGGTGGGCTGAAGACATCGGGGAGGGGGGGGGGGAATGGCCAGTCTATGTTCCTACTAAGAACAAAGCAGCCCAACAGGAGCGTAAAGTACAATCATGGAAGTTAAGAACAGGGGAAGGCTTTGTTTCAGAGCCCTAGAAGTAAGAGCTAATATCTTATTCTGAACTCTGTAGAAAATAGCCAACCAGTGGTGTTGGTAAAGCATAGCCATATCTATGGGCCTGAGTCAAAAGACTGTGATGTTTTGGACTGCCTGTTTGACATTTGTATATACAAGCAAAATACAACTGAAATGGACCATCATGAGATAATGCCTCTTCTCATGCATCAAGAAATCATTTCCTGCTGCCCTAAGTAACCCTACATAACGCCATGGATAAGCATACCTATTACAGAGGAACAACTGCAAAACATGATGGCTATCTTGAGAAAAGATAAAGGCACTAATACAGTACCCCATGACCCTCCTTAATTTCTGAATTTTTCAAGAGACTAGCGAGGTCAAAACTATCAATTGACAAGTCACCTTCATTACTTCTGCTGACCACTCACCCTGATCCATGCTTAGAAAGTGAAATAAAAAGGCCTTATTCAGAACTGGTATAGCTGTCTCTGGGATTTTCAGATCCTTACACCTATACTTCATAAAAATAAATCACCAAGAGAGACAACAGAAACTTTACGGAAGTTCAGTATTCATACAGTAGGTTCAGCTGTTAACCACATTTTCTATGTTCTCCAATTTGTAGTGAATCAAATTCTTATCTTTAATCAATCCAACTTGTTTTTGTTGCAACTAAGTTGTACTTTTTTCATGCTTGTGTACCTTCTCATCCTGAGCCTTAACCTCAACGGTTTAAGTCTGCCTCTCCTGCTGAATGCAAAAACTGCCAATATAGAAATAGATTTATGCCAATCAATCAGAGCCACCCAAATATCTCTCAGATTCACCAAGGAGGTGATACACCAACCTACTCACAGTGGCTTTGTCCTCCAGAGAGGTAATACAGAAAAGCTCCAATCTCGTGCCCGTTATTCTATTGACAATATTCATCCAGTCATTCTCAGGATTCTTCACTACACTCCCAGATTCAGCTGATGTTTCTCATTCCAGGACAGAATCACCTAGGTACCTGTAACCCTGTTGGGCTTCACGGAAGTGACCACTCCAGTGCCACAAATATTACACATAGAGTAAGTGGGGCAGTTCTTTCATCTGGACTAAGGGAAGTTTTGCCATCCAGCAGTGCCACGACGTCCATCGGCACCACAAAGGAACCAGATGAGAAACAAGCTTAGGTATGAAAGTTTGCCACAGTTAGTGCTGGGGAATCTTCTGTGATTCCCAGGTAAGAAAGCGCACCTTTCCTTTACACTCTTCAGCGGTAACCACCAAGGGAGCCTAGTAACTGGGTGCTCCAGAAACCCATCTTTCCCTCAAAACTCCATCTTGGATCTCCAGCATAAGAGAATTATCAGATAGGGTATATTTTGATTGTTATAAGTGCACTCAAGGATTCTAGCTGATTAATTGGAATTTGAACCCCAGAGACATTCTCTGTGAGGCCAAGGATAATATTCTTTCATGATGTGAATTACAGGTCACTAAGAGCTTTTGGTATAGAGGAGTGGATGTAGAATGGTGTAATAGGATGAGTGTTCAGAGGGTGAGAGGGTAAAGGTGAGAAAAGGGAGAGAGGTGTAGTGGGGAGAGGCAGAATGGATTTAGGGAATGGAGGGACCAAGTCCAGGCGTGGCAAAAGGAAAGACAGGCCTTTATTTGTCTTATACCAGGGACAACCCGACACTGACCGTGTTTCGTTACCTTCGTCAGGGGTTTTAAACTGGCACACTAAAATCATAAAAACATAAATATCAATAAAACTTAATAAATAACACATATCATAACTTGTTAGTATAAATAAATAAATAATTAAAAACAATAAAAAAACTTTAAAAAAACGTATACAATGATAAATGATCACACGTAAGAATTAATTAAATACCAATTAAAAATATTTATACACTCTAGAAATAAAAACATTGTGTGACAAACATTTATGCAAAATCATTGTAAATACCCAAAATTGTTGTGAAACACTCATAACCATATGTTGAAAGAAACAAACAAAAGGGGTGTGACAAAAAAATGAATCTGTACCTCAATGAGAGTCTTATCCCTTATGTATCCTTATTGTACTCGATACAGAGTATTAGCCCTAAAACGGGTCTGTAAACACTAAAAAGAACAATAACATATATATGTCTTTCCTTTTGCCACTCCTGGACTTGATCTTTGCATCTACGTGGTACAAGTGCTTCTCGTGGTTTAAGGAATGGAGGGACAAGGACGTGAAAGGAGGAAGAGTGAAGCATTGGGTGGAAGGTGAGAAAGAGGAGAAGGATAGATGGTTGTTCCTAAGGGATATAGGAAGAGTATTGTCCTTGCTTATTGTTTAGTAATACATAGACAGAATTACGTTTTCAGGGATTTTCTGCATTATCTTTTAACCCTGGAATTACCGAGATTTTTTGCACACACTGAATACCGTTGGGGTCATAAATGACCCCACGATGAATTTTAGTTGTTAACCATGAAAAATGTAAGCTAAACAGACAAAATATTATTCCGAATTAATTATTTATTATATGAAGGTTAAATGTTTTGAAATTTAATGCTTTATCATAAAATTACATGAAGAAGAGTTGCCATGAAAGCAGTTTTTGCATGCACTTGATGAACACAGTAAAGTACTACAGTCATTTGCATGAGACACAGACAATTTCTGAACGTTCTTTGCAAACATTGCGCTTGCAGGAGGTGCAAACTATGTTGCTTTTCTTGTCTTTTTCTCTGGAACAGCAGTGACACCTTGCCCTTTTCTTTGGGATCCCGACATTGCAAACAGCATCAATGGCGTCTTCAATGCTGGAAGAAGTCTCGCTGCAATTACTCTGAAGCAGCTGCTTTCCTAATTCCAAGAGGAATGTGCTTTGACTTTGACTGCCATTCTGGAGGGCGCGATAATTTGCTGAGTACGCTTGACACAGGGCTCTCTTTTTGGACTCGAAACATGCATGTCGTGTTGCTTGGAATTTTGATGCCCTTTTGCTGAAAGGATATCGTCTACTTTTGCAGATATGTGTCTTTAACACTACCATTTAATTTTTATTTAATTATTCCTGAAAATAAAGAAAAGGCTTCTGCCGACACAGAGAGGGGAGTTTTTCCTCTCCCCATCTCAGGTCGGCGGATCCCGACAGAAAAATGATAATTGTGAGAATATTGTCTCTCCTGTAAACGAATTCACGGGTATTATGCTGGGCCTATTCCTCTTGTTTCTTCTATGCGATATCTTGGTGTTACTCTGGACTCAGCCTTAACTTTCAAAGAGCACATTTCCTCTATTGTTCAGCGTTCCTTCTATACACTGCGTCGACTTCGTGCTATCCGGCCTTTCCTTTCTTTCTCCTCTCTGACTACACTTCTTCTTTCTCTCGTAGTTTCTCGTTTAGATTATTGTAACGCTTCTCTGGCCGGCCTTCCTCTTTCTCAGCTACGTCGTCTTCAACTGGTCCACCATACTGCTGCTCGCCTTCTGACCAACTCCTCTCGTTCAGCTCATATCACTCCTCTTCTTATTCGTTTACATTGGCTGCCTATCCCTTTCCACATTCAATATAAGGTTTTGATTTTTGTTCACAGGGCTCTGCACACTGGTGTTCCTCTTTATCTCTCTGACTTGGTGCACTTTCATTGTCCCTCCAGAACACTTCGGTCGATTCACGCTAACCGTCTTTTTCTTCCACCTCCTTCCAGGGCTCATCTTGAATCAACGCGCTCTTCTGCTTTTTTCTTCCTCGGCCCCCGCCTTTGGAACTCTCTCCCCTTGGCTTTACATCTGGAGTCATCCTTTAGTACTTTCAAAGCTTCCCTCAAAGCTCACCTCTTCTGTACCGCTTTTGATATTCCCTCCCTTCCTCCCCACAGTTGATTGATCTCTTTTTTCTAATTTCCTTATTCTATTCTTTGCTGTCTCTTTTATGAATAATTGTCGTTCCTTTCTGTTTCTTCAGTAGCCTTTGTTTTATTGTACACCGCTGTATGCCTTTTTGGTTTAGGCGGTATAAAAAGTTTTATAATAAAGATAAAGATAAAGATTGTGTGTCATTACATTTTTGGAGGTTTTTTCATTTTCATTCTGGATTTAGTGACATCCAAACAATGAAGGCATTCAAAGCACTGATGTCCAACATGTTGTAGAAGATTGTCACTGGCCAGCGTCTTGTCATTCGTTTTGTGGTATACGTGCGCAACGTTTGATCTACCATATCTACTCCACCTTTACTAGAATTATAGTCCAAGATCATGCATAGTTTTTTGTCTGGACGTATGTTATCTACTTCTTCTTGATCATGCAAACTGCTCAGAAGAACAACCACTTTTCCTTTCTTCAGGCAATAGGAAACCAGAGTGGCGTCATCGCGAAAGGCAAACAGTGAAGTGAATACCTCTCGGCCCTTTGCTGTTACAAATTGTGGAGGTAATTCTTGTCTGTTCTTTTGAATTGTCCCCAAAAGTGTCATTTGTTTTTCTAGCAATTTCCGTGACAGGGATAAACTGCAGAAGAAATTGTCAACAGTAACATTTCTGCCAGATTGCGTCAATCCTTCAGTGAGTTGCAGCACAACCCTTTCACCCTGATTCTGTTCCCTGTTTTGTCCGAGTTCCCTTCCTGTATATACTTGAAGACGCAGAACATATGACGTTGCACTGTCACACAACATCCATAGCTTTATGCCATATTTCCCAGGTTTGCTGTGAATATATTGTCTGAATGGAACACGGCCACGAAATGTAAGCAGTTGCTCATCCACGGTAACATTTTCACCAGGAACAAAGGCGTCACTTAGAGTTGCTTCCCAGGTATCAAAAACGTGTCTGATTGGAGCAAGCTTATCCACGCCTCGTTGTTCACGTCTGTTGGTTGCATCATCAAATCTGAGAGCACAAGAAATTTGCTGAAAACGGTTACGGGCCATATTTTTGCCGAAACAGAATGACCATCTTCAAGGTTCCACAACTGAACTATGGATTCATTTCATGACTTGTAGACGCCTGAGAGGATCAGAAGTCCAAGAAAACGTTGAAATTCTCCGTCTGTCAAATCTTTCCAGGTGTCATCATAAATGTGTCTTCCTTGTTTGCTCGTCCACATCATGATTTCATTCAATAAGTTCTTCCTCATGAACAAGTGGAATGCTGCGAGAGGGCCATCAACATTTCGTACAGCATACCTTATAGGACCTTGTTGCACGGGCATGACATTAGCTCTGGCGTATCTTCCAGCAGCTTGCTTTATAGGTTTCCTGTTCCATGATGTGGCATCCTTAGATACATAGGCTTTAATGGCAACATTTGTGCTTATAGTTGATGACCTCTTAGCTCCTCTACGACCACAACTAAGATTCCTCACAGATGATACTGACACCGAGGACTCCTGCCTTCTTCCCCGTCCAGCACAGCCTCGACCTTTGCCTCAACCTGTAACTTGACTCTGCTGCAGGCGATGTTACCGGCTCAACATCAGTCTCACATTCACTTGGCAACCAACTGCTGTCGCCATCTGAATCATGACTGTCATCATCAGATTTATCGCCTGAACTTGGCTGATATGCTTCTTCGCTTGCTGAATATGCTGCATCAGACGACTCAGAGCCGTCACTGTCAGCATCTCGTTGCAATATTTCTCTTACTTGGGCAGCTGAATACTTTCGTTTTGACATCATAAACAATAACCTAAAATAAATAAATAAACAAAGCTAAAGTTGAATAAAACGCAAAGCAGTTTTACTATAGGTGTACAATAATCGTGATGAACGAGCTGAAAGCCTTTAGATTTCATCAGAAATAATGAGAGAACGTATGATATCAATTAAAGAAAATGTGTCATTTTCATAAAATAAGAGTACAAAAAATAAATGATACATAAGTAAGGATAAATACCTTTGTCAGATCAAAAAATTCACAAAATCGCAAATTGTATCATGATCCAAACCAGACATAAGCAACTGGGGTCAAAATGACCCCACTGATACTCTGTGCTGCAATTCATCACTAGCGTCACCTAGCGGATGAAAATTATTCCTCTCATGGCGCAATATAAAGAGAATATTGACATGTGAAAAGTCATAAAAAGATTGCATTCTTGAACAACTAGTTTCCGAGATACGCGTTGTGAAACTTGCAATGGGGTCACTTTTGACCCCATCGGTACTCCCAGGGTTAAACTAGTGGGAAATCTAATCTATAAATATTACTTGTCTTCCATTGGCAGGGCTCAGCCTCCCTACCGGTTACACAGATCTGATATTCCATTGGTGGAAATGCCTGTTTCCCATCAGTGTCGGCGGGCTTAACAGATCCGCGAGAAAGGGAAACTCTCCCTTTGCGGCTCTGAAAGCCGGCACTGAGGGAAATAATACAAGGAGGGCTCTGCCGGGGAGGCGGAGGAGCCGCAGCTGCTGGGCACTTCATTCTGCTGCTGCTGCGGTGGCAGCAGCAGTGGCAGCAGCCAGGATTGTTTGTTTTTTCAATTTCCCTGGGCTGAGGGGGGGCGTTAGGACTGGTAATGGGCTATGGGGGGGGCTAAGACTGGAAATGGGCTGATGGTGGGGTTAGGACTGGAAATGGGCTGATGGGGGGGTATAACTGGAAATGGGCTGATCGAGAGGGGGGCTAGGACTGGTAATGGGCTATCGGGGGTGGCTAGGACTGGAAATGGGTTGATGGGGGGGGTTAGAACTGGAAATAGGCTGATCGGGAGGGGGCTAGGACTGGTAATGGGCTGATTGGTGGAGTTAGGCCTGGAAATGGACTGATTAGGGGGCTAGGACAGGAAATGGGCTGATTGGGGGGCTAGCACTGGAAATGGACTTTTTGGGGGGTAGGACTGGTAATGGGCAGATGGGAGGCTAGCACTGGAAATGAACTAGGACTGATAATAGGCTGATTGGGGGGCTAGGACTAGAGTTGGTTGATAAGGGGGATAGGACTGGAAATGGGTTGGGACTGGAAATGGGCTAATGGGGGAGGGGAGGAGAGTGCTGCTGGCCCTGGAAGAAAACTAGGGGCTAGGGCTACAAATGGGCTGATGCGGGAGGATGGTAGAATAGGACTGGAAGAGAGCGGATACTGAGAGGGTCTGCCAGGGGAAGGAGGGGGAAGGAAGGGAGCTGACACTTGGGGATGGGAGTGGTAGGTGGTTGAGTAATGGGGAGGAGGCTGGAAGGGAACTGACATGCAAATGGCACTGGAAGGGGGATGGACAAAGGGTAGGGCGACTGGAAGGGAGCGGACACCAGTGGTAGTCATGGGACTGTAAGGAGGTTGACATTGGAAGGTACTGGGAGGGGAAGACTGGAAAGGGGGCTGATACTGGGGAGGGTTACTGGAACTGGAAATGGGCTGATGGAAGGAAGTGAAGAAAACAAAAGAAGAGATAAGAAATGGCAGATGGACCATGGACCATAGGCCACAGAAGGAGAGCTAAGAGAAGACAGGAAAGCAGAAGACTCAGATCGGGACCAGCATGATCAGAGAATAAAATGGTCAGACAACAAAGGTAAAAAAAATAATTTTATTTAATTTTAATGATTGGACTTTGTGCTATTTTTATATTTTACACAGTATGGGGAAACTGCATCTCTTTATCTGATGTTGCACTGCATGCGGAGTCTGGCTTCTTGGGGTTTCAGTTTAAATTTTGTCTACATATTTTCATTTTTACTTTAGATTGTGGTCACTTATTCTGTACTTGGTGAGGGTCTATGTTCTGAGTGTGTGACTGAGGCCAGGTGTTCTGTTAACATGGAGTTTGTACATTAAGATACTGTACTGTAGTAATTTGACTTGTTCAGCTTTTCAAATAGGTGTATGGATGTTCCAGGGCCCACTGTAGTATTTACAGTGATGCTTTTTTTGGATGGGCTCCTTATGTGAGTTTTGGAAGTTTGTGCTGATATGGTATGGTATGGTAGATGTGCTCTTTGTTGAAGGGTTTTAGATTAGTTCACAGTATGCCTGGTACTGGAGAATAGTGGTTGTTGTTGTTGGTAGTGAGATGATCAGAATCAGATTTTTTTTTTAATATTGAGTTCTGTGGGTGAATGTCCTGGTTCTATTCTGCACCTACTGTGGATGCAAAATATATATTGAAAAAGAAAAAGCAAGAACCATAACGCAGTTTATAACAACAACATAAAAATGAGTTATAACTTAGTTTTATAAACTGTGGTGTTGGTTCTTGCTGTCTTTTAGTTCCTTGGTGTGCAAACAGGACCGCACCTAGACCTGTGCAAGCGCAAAGGCTTGGGGGGCGCATTTTGGCTATGTGCTGTTGCCCTGCCGCCGAAATAGCAGGCAGCCAAAATGCGCTCCCCAAGCCTTTTCATTGCACTTTAAGCATGTATGGTCCCTCCCTCCTCCGACGCGATGTCAGAGTAGGGAGGGACAGATCTGCTTAAAGTGCCGGTGCCTTTCAGATCGGGCGCATGCCCCCCCCCCTCCTCCCCATACCTCCGTCCAGCGCTGCCTGCTCCTTCCCTGCTTTCAGCGCCACCGTGAAAAAAACAGAGGGTGGCAGCAGCAGGGAAAGAGCAGGCAGTGCTGGACGGAGATATGGGGGGAGAGGGGGGCGTGTGCCCGAGCTGCAAGTCTCACAGGGTGTGACTGCAGCTTGATAGGGCCCTGTGTGCAAACATATTGCATTTCCTCCATATAATGTAATCGGCTTTTTGGTCTGGTTCAGTCTCCGATTGGATTTCTGAAAAAGCCCCGCACCCCTATAAGGTGAGGGGGGGGGCGCCATTTCATTCTTCGCCTCAGGCAGCAGATTGCCTTGAGCCGCCCCTGGGTCAAGGAGTGCCTCCACTGGTAGACAATCCTGGAGAACCGTGGAAGGCAGGAACCTCCAGCAGCCCAACCATCACATCATCATCACCACTGATGCCTCCACAGTGGGTGGGGAGCCCATCTGCTACACCTCTGCATCCAGGGAGCCTGGACGGCAAAAGAGAAGACATACCACATCAACCTGCTGGAACTCCAGGCAATCCAATATGCACTGAAGGCCTTCCAACCCCATATCACCAACAAGACGATCCTGATCCAGACAGACAACCAGGTAGGCATGTTCTATGTCAACAAGCAGGGGGTGACCGGTTCGCGCGCTCTCTGCAAGGAAGCACTCACAATCTGGTCCTTCGCCCTCTCCAAGCACTGCTGGTTACAAGCCTCCTACCTACTGGGCTAACAGAATAACCTTGTGGACAGATTGAACTGCCAACTGGACTCCCATGAGTGGACCCTCAACCCTGGGGTGATGGAATCCCTCTTCCAAAGCTGGAAGCAGCCTCAAATCAATCTGTTTGCCACCAAGCAGAGCATGAAGTACCACCTCTTCTGCTCGAAGCACCCATCCTCCAGGAGCATAGCCATGGATGCCTTCAACGTATCCTGGAGAAAATGGTCACCAGTGTATGCCTTACCCCCCACTCCACTGATATTCAAAACCCTACAGAGGATCATTCGAGACAGAGCTCAGACCATCCTCATCACCCCCCACAGATGTGGTTCCTCTTCCTCCACCATCTCACCTGGGAGCCACCAGTAAGACTGCCCCTCAAGCCAGACCTCCTCATCCAGACAACAGGAACACTCTACACTCCCACCTACAGGCCCTTGCGTTGATGGCCTGGAAATTGAGAGGTTGACCCTCTTCTCCCCCAGCCTGCTCATGGAGGTACAACAAATCATCCTTACAACCAGATGATCATCCATGAGGAAGTCCTACGGCCTGAAGTAGAAATGCTTCTGGTGCTCCTCACAAGGATTGGACCCAACCTCCTGCCCCACAAGTCCTCCAATACCTCACCTCCCTCTTCAACCTTGACCTCAAGACACAATCCATCCGAGTCAACCTCTCAGCCATAGCAGCCTTCCATGCCCGCACTGGTGATAGCTCCATCACCATGCTGCCACTAGTCATCCACTTCATGAAAGGGCTGACAAACCTAAGGTCCATAGTGCAGCCCTCTGTTCTACCCAGAGACCTCAACATTGTCCTCCACCAGTTGACACAGGAGTCATTTGAGCCACTGCAATCCACAACATTGAAATACACCTTCTGGAAAACCCTCTTCCTGATTGCAATCATATCTGCCTGAAGAGTCAGGAACTGCAGGCCTTCATGACTCACCTGCCATACACACAGCTCCATCACAACCATGCCACCCTTCGCACCCACCCAAAATTCGTTCCGAAAGTAGCCTTGACCTTCCACATCAACCAGGTGATAGAGCTGCCCACCTTCTACCCAGAGCCCCACACCTCCACGGAAGAGCAGAGACTACACACTCTGGACTGCATCAGGGCCCTGTGTACCTACCTGCACAGGACAGAACCCCTGAAGCAGGGAATGCAACTCTTTGTGTCCTTCGATCTGAACTGACCAGGGCAGCCAGTCACAAAGCAGATCCTATCACAGTGGATATCGGATTGCATCACCTACTGCCACAACAAGGCAGGAACCCAGACTATTGCAAAAGTCAGAGCCTACCAATTCTGAGCGCCGGCCACCACCATCACCAACCTACACTCCGTGCCAGTAACAGACATCCGCAAAGCCGCCACGTGGTCCTCAGTCCACACCTTCCAGGGACACTACTGTCTCGATCTCAAAGCACAGGCGGACAGTTCCTTCGGCCAAGCAGTCCTAACCATGTCCATCACAAGAATTGAACTTAGGGTGGGAATGCCCACCAATGGCTGACACTACTCCACAAGTTAGGCTGTTGTTCTATCCCTGTTGATGAACTCAGTTGTTGTTCTTGATCTATCCTTGTGTGCTAGCTGCTGTTAACGCACTCAGTTGTTGTTTTGCATTGTTTGACATGCTCGCCACTATTGTTGGTTTCCTTGTTCTGTGAAGTTAAATTAATAAAGTGTTGAACCCAGGAGACTCTGCATGCTGTCGTCTTGAGGGCTATCATAAGCCCACATACCAGCCTGGCCCTCTCTTCAGCCAGTTGCCCACCTCCCTCATCCACCACAACGCATAGAAGGCGTAGCTAGGGAGGCACCAGGTGTGGTTGATGCATCCTGCTTGACCATAGAGAATGCGAGGTTACTCACCTGTAATCACGGTTCTCCGTGGACAGCAGGATAAGTCAGCCACATAAACCTACCCACCTCCCCTGGACGAGGTCAGCCTCAAGAACTGGTGCCCATCTACCTAGCGGCAAGGGCACAGCTTGGGACATACTGGGCTAGCTAGGGACTAGCCTTTCTGAGCTCTGTAGAGAATTTCCGTCTACAGCACCATCGGAGGATGTCACCAGGTGTGACTGACTTATCCTGCTGTCCACGGAGAACCCCCATTACAGATAAGTAACCTCGCTTTACCCCTGTACACCGTTATTACATTACCCCATTAGTGGCACATAGAAAATAGTTGAATTTGTACAAGGTGAGGAATTACTGCTCATGAGTTTCAAATTCATGGGAATTCAGCCATTTTTCTCTGTCTCCTAGCTCAACATGCTTGAATTATGCACTTGCATGCAGCCAGCGACCTGGGCATCCACAGCCCTATTGTCATCTTCAAAAACCATGATGAATTCAGAATCTTTAAACCCAGCTAATTCTCACAAAAAGCAATGCTAAACAGTTCATGAATAGTTAATTATGTACAACTTCTATTGAAAATTTGGAGGAGGTATCTATAAATGTGAGCAAAGATAAAAAAAACAGATGCATCTTTTCTCCGCAGGCCGCCAGATTTTCAAAGAAAAATACGCACATACTTCCGCTTTGAAAATTATCACAGGCAGATTAGGCCATTTCATTTACATCTGCACTTTGGGGCACATAATTTTCCTGAGCAATCTTACATGTAGATGCTCAAATTTTCAAAAGTATATATGTAAGTGCAAACCCTGCCTTCAGGAACACCCGGTTAAACAAGCCGCTTCCACACCCAAGCAAACAAGAAGTTTGCATCAGAGGGGGCAGAAGCAGGAACAGTGGCACAGCACTGGAGTGTATGGTAAGCTTAATCACTGTTTACAAGTAATTGGCTGGAGAGCAAGAGAGGGGCGGTAGCAGTGGGCCATCCTCCAACCACTGATGCTCTAGACGACCACCTAACTTGCCTAATGGTAGCACCGGCCCTGCTGAGGCCTGTATTCATCTGATGTAATGACTCTCTTGTTAAATTCTATCTACAGCATTTAATTTAATCCATATATTCAGTGTTGCTAATTGTATAGTTGGCAGCGTTGATTATACAAATAGTGCAGTCACCATGACTATTCAGCAAGCCTAAATTAAACATACAGGGCCAGATTTTTGAAAGGCATTTACATAGTTTTCAGCCCAGTAAACTGTGTAAATGCCTTAAATGGGGATATTCATTGGCACCTACATGGTTAGTGCCATTGAAAATCCCCTTCTAATTCGCCTACACGCCCTGATGCTATCCGGTTAGCATCGGGGCATGTCGCGGGCGTTCTGGGGCAGAGTGGAGGGGCAACAAGCGATAACCGGGTAGCAGCAATATTGCAAGCTGTCCGGTTAGTGATCTGCACACTAAAGATAGGCGAGGAAAACCCTCACCTATCTCTAAGGCGCAGGAGCTAACCAGGCAGCATGCAATATCACTGCTACCCGGTTAGCTACTGCGGCGATTACCAGATATTCAGTGTCATCACTGGATATTCAATGCAGTCACTGTGGCATTGAATATCCGGGGTTAGGGGTCAGCGGGCAGGGCTAGGCGCCGTAGCTGCACGTAGCCTGCCCAGATGAATATCAGGCCCATAGTAACTTAGCTAGGTGGTGGCTGAATATTGCCACTATCCAGATCATTTTCTCATCAGCCCTCCTCCGCCCCTTTTTTATAAAAGTAATATCAGTCTGTTTAGCAATTTAAATGGTCCAATATTATCCATATATTTTTTTTAATATACTGAAAAGCAAATTCTACATTCACGAGTGGTCAGTGAACATACAACTTGTTTTGAATATTGGTCTGCCTCTTACAAAGTCCCATAATACATGTTGCCTAAAATGAAAATAAATAAGCACAAAATGATAATTAAATTTTAACCATTCCACAAACAATGCAATGAAAATGATATTAACAAGCAAATAAATTGTTGAGAATAATAGAAGCTATATTTTTTATCTTGATTTTCGAGCATAGTGAAAGATGTGAGCATTTTTTTTTTTTAGTGGAAGTGGCTGGGAGAGCAAGGAGCAAGGGGTTCGTCCCCCAAAATAAAATATTTTCCTGGAAACTTGTGGCTCGAGATCCTGCATCTTTACATCAGTCGTCATAGAGACACAAAGGAGATAAGCACCCTGCAGGGCAGCATTGGCATCAATGCAAATGCCCTTCTGACTGCCATCATTTACAAACTCACTGACTCACGAGAAGCCCTGGAAAGAGATGAGTCATTCTGGAAAAGGTCCAAAATCTCTCACCAGCCTAAAAGAACAACTTATCTTTTGTGGGATGAAGCCGCAGTGATCCATATACCAGGCTCCGTTTTATGTTATTCGGTCCAAGGCCTGGGAAACTTGAAGGTTCTCAACATGATTATTTTGATTTGCAGAATTATTTTTGCAAATCATTTGTTTCCTCTGCCTTCTGAGTTGCAGGCCATTCATCACCATGCTGACGGGCCCAAGCCTGTAGTTGCGTGCACCTTCACACCTAGTCCCAGCTGAACCAAAGAGCAGAAAGGAGGCCTAAGATACTGTATAAGCCTGAGCATGCCTCACGATAATAATTCTGGGCCATCAAGCTAGCTCATATCACAGAAATTTTATACATTTGCAATGCATAAGCTTGGGATGATATATGCTTTTGAGGTTAAAAGATAATATTCACATGTGACCTCTACACATGAAACACAAAAAATGTTATGTCACATGGAGCCCAATTCCATAACATGCACACCTGGCCCGCAGGCATGTCCAAATCAAAGACGGGCCCAATTTAAACCCGATTCTGCAACTGCGGCTATAGACATGCCCACAATTCCGGAATCGGGGACATAGATGTTTCTGGTGCAGTTCGCACAAACCACTAGGGAGAAACACGGGTTCTCGCTGTCATAGCGGGACACAGGTAGACATAGCAAACAGCTTGGACGTCCTCATGCTCACCGTATTCTAAAACGATGCACATTTCCGATCCTGCCCATCTCCATGTGGTCATGCCTCCGTTGTTAAAACTTGCATCTCCTCAGCTGCTCCTCTCACTGACAGCGTTGTGCTCATTCAAACTACACATGACTACTATTGATACATAAATGGTGATGCCAACCAGACAAAATATACTAGTCTGTTGCAGGCCCAGAACACTGCAAAGTAATTTCAGTTAAGAACATGAGTTCATGCAAAGTTATTATAAAAGCAAGTAGAAGGTGAAATGTCTGTCCTGACACAGTTTGCATTAAAGCATACATGGCAGTAGAAGAACTCCCTAGTTTCGCTTGCATTGGGCATCTCTGATAACAACTTTTACAATGCTAAGTATGGACTAGTAGGACTCAGCAACAGTTCACTATAGCAAAATGCAAAACATATCCCTGTCAATAATATGGGACCTTCAGAATGAGAGCATGCAACAGTGCAAACAACACTAATACATGCCCAAAAGCACTATCATCAATCTCTACAAATGTAACATTTTTGGAGACCGATGATGGTGCTCTTGGGCATGTATTAGTGCTGTTTGCACTGTTGCATGCTCTTATTCTGAGGGTCTCTTATTATTGGCAGAGATATGTTTTGCATTTTGCTATAGAGAACCTTTGTTGATGTATTCTGCCCCATCACACTGGTACCTGGTGACACTGCGGTCATCCCTACGGTCCAGGTACTGGCCTGGCATTCATGTCCCCCCAGAATTGCGGATGAGCACACCAGATCCTTCCATTCAACACTCAAACCAGACACACACACACACTCTCACTTGCAGTCAGTCACAAAACACATTCTTCTGTCAAAAAGATGCCCTGCACCTATCAAGAACAGCTGATCTGCATCTCGCACCCATTCAAGAATCTTTTCCATACTCATATATTATCCCTACACCAACAGTCCCATTTTTTCAGAATATAGGAATTGTTAGGGAACCCTAGATTAGCTCCTTTAGCACAAACAACAAATGTCTATCGAAAACATACACAGGACTTTCCTGAATACATTTTATACTTTTCCGTGGCTAACCATGCTCCCGTTCCACCCCTTCTGGGCATGTTCTGAGATCCCTGTACTAGTGCCGTGGACATGCACATCAGCAGTGTTTCAGAATACAGTCTGGTACGTTTTCAGCAGATAAATGTCCCCATCACGTACAAAACCCTTATTCATGTTCTTCAATGACCTCCGTATTCACTATAATCATTTTAGCATCCAGATTACCAAAAATGATCTGCAGACCAACCGCATGCTGAAAGAGCCTCACTAAAGGATGCACAAGCTTTATAGTTTGTGCACATATTCCATGTCCTTTGGGTTCCCCCATGCTAACAGATCCACCTGTTAGGAGATATTTTTATAACAGGATGCCGGAGTTAATAGGGCAGGAAGGTTACTATTTTTAGCCTATTTTATTACAACAGACAAGTGTCTATGTGCCTTTATAGAATACTAGCACAAATCTTGCAGAAATTGCATCCAGATTGAAGGGGCGGATATAACCCCTGCTCAAAAGCAAGCATATATGTTAACGTGTATTTTATGTATGCACATACATATTTTCTAAAATACTCATGCAAACTGTGTCTCTGCACACACTCCACCCAAACTCCTCACCTGATCATGCCTACTCTACAAGTCCACCCTGGCTCGCACCACATGCAATTTTAGACATGATTTAATTTTGTAAAAGGCATTTTCTGTGCATAAATCAGTGTTTAGTGTGAAAAAAGGTTTAGAAAATTGCCCTCGTAAAAACCTGATAGGTCTGAGGGATTCTTCTATTCTCCCACTCCCCTACTTTGAGAACTTTGCAGCTGTGTGGGCTTTTTTTAAAAATAGATTTCACCATATAAAAGAAATAAAAAGCTCTGCATTGACCTATTTTTGTGATAAAAAGAATCTAAAATTCAAATTCACTATTCCATATTATTCACTATAAAGTTAGGTAGCTGTGGATCATATGATATGCTGATTGGAGGAAGCAGCACAGGTGCTTTGCTCCAGGGCCCCCTCCCCCTCATCACATTGAGTGTCATCGGCCTTATTTTGAATTTGGGCATACCCTACTTTGCTGCTGAGGTTCTGAAAAGTGCATGGACAAATAGTTGGTTAAATAGTGGAAGAAACATCCATAACATTTAACAAAAAATAGAAGGACAAGATGCAGCCCAGAGAATTGAAGATGGAAGATGGCCTGGCCAAGGATATACAGGTGAGTGAGGCCTTAGTGATGCAGATATACAATTTTGAATAAGCTAGAACAAATTACACAATCCATGTCAGAATTTGCCACAGGAATGGGAGACGTTTGGCAATGTCTAGTGGATCTGGAGGATGGCGCAGGCAACATGCAGAATCGGCTTCAGGATCTTAAATTAGTCGTGGAAAAATCTGAGAGAAAACTCGACAATTTTGAGAATAGATCGCATCAGAATAATTTGCTCCTGGTGATTTTCTTGGCTCATGACCAAAGTATTGAAAGACTCTACTCTGGGCCCACTGAGGATAGAATATGCTTACCACTGAGGCTAGAAAGATGAGACATGGCAGTGACTGTGGCTAATTATTGCCAAAATCTTGAATTTTGCTCATAAATCGGCAATATAACAGGCCTACAGAAAACATTCTAATTTGGTATATCGTAACCACCACATTTATAATTACTAAAAGTATTCTGCCAGAGCTGTGGAAAAACATGGATTTACCATAGTTTGCACTCAGTTTGCAGCCAAAACTATACGCTCAGTTGGAGAGACTCCTGCATCAGGGAGGGGCGGACATTCTCCTACTGGCTTGTTGCTGGATATTACATCTCTTTATTTTCTCATGCTGCATTAATAGCGTCTTAAGTGAAGAGAAGAGTCTTGTTTGTCTTGATATTTGTGATCGCTGACCTAATCTGCTGTGTGATTAGCTGTGGTTAGGTTTGATCACTATAAAGCACCTTCACGGCTCACCAATATTTGGCACTGCTATACTTGTACATTGAGAGGATTTTGCAAATGGGGCTGGAGTGGCCTGCACATCATGTGTGTTTCATACATCATAGCTGAGGTGCAGATGGCTGGGTTTGAGAGTGGCTTGGAGCAGGTTGGGTGGGAAGGGAAAAGCGGGAAAATAGTGGTCTCTCAGGTTCTTCGACATTTGGAGTATTGTTTTCATATATTTACAGAAAAATTAAGAATCTGGAGCTGAGGTAGGGCTGAGCACATCAGTTCTTACTAGTGATAAATTATGGGTTAACTGTTCACCCCACCAACCCTAACTGCCCTTCTGTCATCAATGCCAGCTATTCCTTAACAATTTTTAAAGATAAATTAAGTTAACAGCAGAAAGAGCAAGGGATGGCAAGGAAAGAAGTTAGGGTGAGTGGAGGTGATAGATATGTAGGTAGGTGGGAGTGAGTGTAGTAGATCGGGGGTAGAGGGAGGTGGGAAGTGGATGAGGTGATAGATAGGAAAGGGGTATGAAACCCAGGGTTACCAAGCACAGGAGTTCTGTACCTGGGGTACCTCAGTGCTTAGGGGACAATACTAGCACAGCATCATAAAGTAACAGTAACTTCAGGAAGGTGAATTATCTTTACCTCTTGCCCAGCAGCTAAACTTCCAGCCTAAAAAAAAAAAATCAGCCTTTAAGCACATCAGGCTTTACGCTCCTCCTTCCTTTGGGAAGTAATAACTAATTTCTTCATTTATATGGTACTTGCAAGAAGCTGTACTCATTTTAGCACAGCTTTTTGGAACACCAAGGGACATGTTTACTAAAGTGTGGTAACATGTACGGTTTAATATGCACTATCAAGATTTGACTTCTCCAAGCTATGATATTTTCAATACCGTCATGCACATGTGAAAGTTGGACAGTGAAGATGAAAGGCAGGAAGAAAATCAAGGCCTTTGAATTATGGTGCTGGAGACAAATACTGTGGACTGCCTGAAAAACAAATCAATTGGTACTAGAGAAGATTAAACCTAAGCTTTACTTAGAAGCTCAAATGAAGAGGCTTTGATTTTCATACTTTGTACGCATCATGCAACAAGAAAGATTATTAGAGAAAGACATAATGCTTGGCAAGGTTGAAGGTCAATTCAAAAGAGGACAACCAGCAAAACGATGGATCAATACATTAACAGCAGCTATGGATGCCCCTCTGTCAAAAAATAGCCACCTTTCGGAAGACTAAATACAGTTCAGGACAACTATTAACCATGAGTCAACAGTGACTCAACGGCTTAACAATAATAACCATTAGCACAGTCCCACAGTAACTACTACTGCATGCTAAAAGAAGGCAGTGCAGTAAACATCCCATGCTCGCTGCCTTCAGCATGGCCAGACAGGATCGGGGCAGAGAGTGAGCGGCAGCCGGCAACAGCTAGCACATAGGATGTTGCCATGCACTAGCTGTCATGACTGCCAATAGCACGACTGCATTTAACACAACCCGGAGAAGGAGGAGTGGCCTAGTGGTTGGGGCAAGGTACTTCAGGCCAGAAGGTCAGGGGTTCAAATCCCACTAGAGGACAGCAACCTTGGGCCGGAAGGACTGGGGTTTCTAGTCCCACAGGTGCTCCTTGTGGTCTTGGGCAAGCCACTTAACCCTCCATTGCCCATGTTCCCTATAAAATAGTTATCTCCAAGTTATAATGCCCTGTTCAATGTAATTTCAGTTTGTTCAATGTAAACTGCACTGATGCAGAATAGCGCGGTATATAAGAGAATGTAAATAAATAAATAACCCCAAGAGGCAGTGTGAAGTGCATCCATGCTACTAGCAGTCTGGTAGCGTGGCTGCTGTTCCAGCACTCCCAGGCATGTTGCAGTAGCACAGTCACACACCACTGCCCATCCCCAGTCATAGTCAACCCTGATCAAAACCCCCCATGGCACAACTCCCCACTAAGCATCAATCCCCCCCATGCATCCCATCCACCCCCCCCCCATGCATCATCCCCTCCACTGATCTCAACCTCCCACATGATAAAAGCCCCCTGACCCATCACTACCCCCACCCCCACTCCTCCTTGGGTGCACCCTCCAGAAAGGGAAATATCTCTAAAGGAAAGTGCCCCCAATCCTTTCCTAAACACTCTCCCCTAAGCTTACCCCTCCCACCACCATCCCCCTCCCCCCAGGTCTTACCCAGGGCATCCCCAGTCCCTAGTGATCTTTGAGGCAGGAACACTTCCCCACAGCTCCAGTTGACAAAGTATCCAAAATGGCAGCCTTCACCTCTAGCAGTAATGTACATTAGTAACTATAGCTGAACATTTGCTGCAAGAAAGATTATTTGGTTCCACTGGCAATTTGTTTAATTATCTACAGTAGATTTGAAATGTCATCCACCTCTAACACTCTAATTTAATAATCTACAGTATGCTTTCCAAACAAGAAACCCATGAACGTACTCACATTTGTAATATGATCACTCATCAATCTTTTGTGTTACTCAGACTGCTTGTGCAGTTTACTAACTTGAAGGACATATAAACAAAGATTATTCTTTTAGCATAGAAGATCTTGATGCTGCAAAACGGCTGGGAAACATTCTCTCTTTCAAAATGTTTTCAAAACATGTCTGTATTATTTGCTGTGTCTAGTCGATGTTGAAGTTGAAAACCTTGAATGGAAAGAACAAAAGATATACAATATTTTCATAGTCTGAAATTTTCTATAACCAGACAACAAGTCTTATATGGAAAAAAAAATATTTTGTATTTCTCTGGCCTGCTTGGTAAACTGATCAGAAACCATCAGATCACTTGCTGTTCTATACTGATTATGTTTAATTACTGATTCCTTTTAGCTTGAACCTTGGCGAAAAAACTGCCATTGTAACTGAGTGCTTAGAAAAGACATGACTGACTGACTGCAGCACAATAAACTGAGGCTAAATCCACAGAAGATAGAACTACTGTGGGCTCGTAAAGACCCCAGTTAACTAAACTCAAAAGCTGATGCTTGAGGGGATAGCGCTTCCCCTCAGCTGCTACGTTCTCCACAGAAGCCCAAGTTCTAACAGTAGAAAAATGAGTCTTTAATCTATGCCAACTATGAGGTTCATTTTAAAAGCTTTAGTCCTGACTTGAACATCTTAAAACATACACGAGGTCGTCCAAATCATGAAGACACTTCCAAAGTCATTTCACAAATTACTTTTAAAGATATCTCTGGCGCTCAGATGTCCACATAGGCAGGGGGTGTGGTGGAGGCCTGTCTGAGACAGAGCAATGGACTTAGATGTTCCTGCTCAATTTCAGAATTGTCAAGGACGTCTATGATCCCATCCAAATTTAAGCCTACTCCAAGCATTGGGAAAGTGCTTGTTTGGCCATAAAACATCCAGAGAAAATGGATAGTTAAGTGACTAGCTCAGCATCGCAAGCAGTAGCAGTGGGATTTCAACCCTGCTGTCCCTGGTCCTAACACATTATTCTAACCATTAGGCTATTAGATGTCCCCACTGGTAAATACCATTCTGGCAATGTCCATGTAGATATCCCCATAAACATCCATATTGGGCATGTCAATGTTCATAAAATTGTGCCTAAACTTGGACGTGCCTGATTTTTTTTTTCAGACGTTCTAGCTTGGATGTCCCAGATTGCACTTGGACATCCTTTGTAAGAGGTGCCTTCATGTCATCTGCATCCCTTTTCGGCAATCCTGCGTTTGTCACAGTCATCCAGCCTGTCTGATTTCCTGCCTGGATTACTGCAACTCACTCTGCATTGGGCTTCCAAAGAAACTGAGCTGGTGCCTGCAGTTCATACAGAATGCTGCTGCTCGGATGATACTGCAGCTGCATACAAGCAAATCCAGGCAGACTGCATCTGCAACCTTGATCCTGCAGGGGTCAACCCTAGAGGTATACAAAGAATTTCTAAGAATCAATAAGAAGGGTTTTGGTGAATAGTGGAAGGCAGAGGTCCCAAGCCCCTGATAACACGATCACACTGGGAAAAGGCTCCCCATAGCTTCACACTTTAAAGAAAATCAGGACCAGTCCAGGGGATGATTTCTTATAAGTGCCTTTTTTAGACTTATCCCCAAAAATAAGGGGCCCCATATTCCAAAGGCTTTATCAGATTAGCAGGGTCTGCTTACCACATAAACCTTACTAAGCCCAATATTCAGTGTCACTATCCGCATAGTGCCGCTGAAGATTTCGTGCTATGGCACAATCCGCATCGTGCTCAGGTGGTCCATGTGCGGGGCAAGAGCGGTCCCTTTGCTTATCCAATTAGAAGCAATTTTCAGTCTACTAACCAGATAAGAAACCACATAAAGTTACACCAAAAATGCAGGTCTATCTTTATGTGGTTTAGTTATCTGGGTAGTGGCTGAATATCACCAGTGGTTACCACTGAAACCAGATATTCACTACCTGGTACAGCCTATCAATTTTAGGGGTAGATTTTTATTTTTTCAAACTTTACAAACTACTAATGACCAAATTATGCAGTTTTGCATGTTGAATCTAAAGCTTTCTTCAGAAACTGCTTAAAATGAGTCTTACCTACATCAAATCATAGTTACGTGGAAATTAAGTAATTTTTATTTGAACATAAAGATAGTCTGAACACCTGTAGCCATATAATTGTCTTCAAAATGTTATTTATGCAGTTAATTTAATGTTATTTAACAAAATCCAGCAAAGAAGCTATATCTTGTTTACTTCTAATTCGGCTCATGAGCTCCCTGCTGACCATCTGACCCCTAATATACTGCTCCCTCCTCTCCTGGTTGTACACATGACCAGCAGCCTCAGTTGTCATTTTTATACACCTTTCTATGGACTGGGTGTGTGATGGCCAGTCTGGAACCACCATGGGCTTGCTCAGAAATGCCTTGATCTCTGCTGTTGTCATGGTAAAGGTAAGAGGAGGCTCAGAGACTCCGGAGCTCCAGTCAAATAATTGGGTGAGTGTGGCTGATGGATGGTGTTTTCTGGTTCTCACACTGCTGTCTCCAAGCTGAGTCTTCTCATCTCTTTCACCTCTGATCTTCAATATCTTCTCCACTACATTTCCTCTCTCCTGTTCCTCTTCACTGCACAACATAGCTTGCAGAACAGACTCGCTGTAACCATAGAAAAGGAGATGCCCGGGACCTCATGTCCAATTGCTATTTATTTTTACATTGAGCCAGTTCATCATGTTAACTCCAACACAGAACTCTACAACCATTCTTAAGTTTTTCAGGTTCTTTCCTTTCAGATTCTGCTTGGAAATCCATATTCTCATGAACCTTAGAGCTGTTGTAAGCCGTCTGCTCTGTGACACAGGTCCTATTTCTGACAGAACCAGATCCTTTGGCAAGGCACCTGTCCTAATGGCAGTTACAATTCTACAGCCATATCTTGATCTGTGCTTACGTATTTGATCACTTCATTGCTGAACTGAGGAAGATCAGGGCAAACAGAGATATTAGTAAAATCAGGACTTATTTCCAGTTCAGTAACATAATCCAACATTTTTCCTATGGGACCTGTCCATTAGTTGTTCCTAGAAATTGCAGAAAGGTAAACATTTTACATAAAATTTAAAACTAGTTGTTGATTTGCCACATGAAATTGTACCATTTTTTCACTAGTGCTTTTTTAAATTATGGCATCTCCAAAACTGACACATCCTACTACCTGGGCACTTCTGCTAAATACCCAGTTTCATTTTGCCCACAACAGCTGGTGTTTAAAAAAAATGCTGACTATTGCAGGCTGAATATCGGCTGGAAGGTATTTACAAAACAGCATCAAGAAAGAAAATCAGTAAAATCACTGGTATGATTGGAGCAAAGTGTTACCACAAAAAGGACTGTAGGTCCAGTACTGGCAGGTTTCTCTACGAATGCAACGGTAACTTTTCATTCCTCTTTATTTTAGATCACCAGACAGGTCTGCTCTCTTGGTAGCCTGCCAGCTTCTCCCTTTTCTGGGCACCGAGGTCCTCTGCTTTCTGTGGAAAACATTTTGACAGGACATATTTTCACCAAACCTCTTTGGTATTTGGGTTATGTACAGAACACTGTGCTGTTCTGTCCTGTTCAAAAATTCAAAACCACTCTCAAAAATAGCATCTTTTGGGAAGATACAAAAAACAAACATAAAGCACATCACCTTCCCTGAAAGAAAAGATCCATTCAGAAAATTTCAAGGAACTCCTCAATGGCAAAATATAGCCAACTTACTAAAAATCCTCCTTACTGTGTGCTGAGATATACCAGGTTTCAGTCCCTCACATCACAGTTTGGACTTCTCATGATGTTACGTGGGATGTACCCTCGAGGCCCCACTCGCCTCCCAAGTTATTCAAAAATTGCTCCTGCAGTTGGACTCCTTCAGGAACACTTGGACCTTTAGACCTTCACTTTTTCTTAGCTATTCTGAGCTGGTACTCTTCATCTGAGCCTCTTTAAGTCGGTACTCCTTTCAAATCTCTTTCTTAGGCTAAACCAGCCTAAGAGATCTTCTCGCCTAGCGGGCTCCTTAGCAGCCTGGAACCCTAGGCTCCATGGCAGTCCTTGTCCAGCTCTGGCAACAGACTTCCACAAAAGAAAGCTCCTATGTCCAGAATACAGAGCCTTTTATAGCTCCCTCTAAAAAACCTAGAAGAATACCCCCACTGACAGTGATGGATCTCTTAGTCTATGCTGCACTACATCACCTTGGGACAGTGGTTCTCAACTCAGTCCTTGGGACACATCTAGACAGTCGGGTTTTCAGGATAACCACAATGCATATGTATGACAGAGCGGCATACACTGTCTCCATTAGACGCAGATCTCTCTCATGTATATTCATTCTGGCTATCCTGAAAACCTTGCCTGCTAGGAGTGTCCTGAGGACTGTGTTGTGATCCCTTGCTTTAGTAGCAGGGGCTCTGGAAATCTCCATATTTCAAGAACAGAGGAGTATTTTGGTACGCCATTCCTAAAATCCCTAATCCTATTGTACTAAGTTTAAAGTCTTGATCTTGATCTACAGTACCATTGATGGCTATGCTCCACTCTATCTTAGCAGTCATCAATGTTTCTTTAGATTCAAGAATAGTTCAGAGGATTTGAATGAGCAGATGTGGCTCCTCCTCACAAAAATGGAACAAGGAGGTAAAGAGAAATAGCCAAATAGTACTGTATGACATATGTGCCGAGTAAATTAATGAAATCACTGTAGTTTAATGGATTACCGGATCTAAGGTAGCAAGATTTTACCAGGGGGGGTGGTTCTTGTCAGATGGATCCAATCAATTTATTTGACTGAGTGATCACAAGGCAGAGTACTAATGACTGCAGTAAAGGTCTTTGATATGTGTAGCGCCCCCTACCTCCAAGGAAGATAGTCACTGCCAAGGTAGGGGATAGCTGCCAGAAAAATACTGTACTCACCACCCAGCTTGCTGTGCTCAGGTGGAAGAGGGTTCACGTCTATAGAGTTAGACTGTATCTATAGATACCCCCAGCTTCCTTTCAGAGTGTTGTTTCTTGAGGAAATGACCTTTGTCTGTAACCAATACCTTTATAAAAATTACAAGTAAGACATACTAAAATAAAATAGTTTAAATGTTACTACAGGTATCACTTAGAAAAATATACATCATGAACAATGAACTATTTGAAAATAATGAAATAGTATTACAGAGAGGAAAAATAGGTGGGTGATTACCAACATACTTAATCAAAACAAATACGTAATATTCAGGATCTAAGAAGTAGGTATGCACTAGGACACCACAATCAGTCCTTCAACCTACTGCACTAAGAGTGTATTATCTGGTATGGATGTACACAAGAGGGGCAGTTGCTCTATGTAGCTGGGTGTTGAAGATTAGTAAATCACGGGGGATCCAAGATAGCTGCCTTGTCAGCTGATCTCTCCATTGAAACCCTATGGCTAAGAGGAAAGGTTTATCCATGAGCTTAATGGGTGATCCCCATCAGTTGTCTATCCTGAGGAGTTATACTGGTAATCTGGGGACCCCAAAGTTGTTGGAGTCTCCCAGTGATTCACCAGTCACCAGTCCTGATTCCATTCAGGCTTCCAAGTTGTCACGCCAGTCATCTCGTGTAGCCTTTGGCTTTTGAGCAAGACATCTGAAGAACAATTTGAAATCTAGACATTTCCAATTCTGCCTACATTCAGTAATACTACATGTACACTGAGTGCAGGGGTATGCACGGTAGTATACACATATACATCTACTGTTGGCACATCGGCATGTGAACAATGCGCATTGATGTCTATATGTATAGTTTATGCGTTTGGCTTGGATGGCTCAAGCTGTACCTGGGTTTTTCTACATCCGAGCCAAACACATAAACTGGGGGGGTTATTTTAGAAGCTGCTGTTCAGATGTGCAAATCACAAAGACATCTCCAGAGCCATTTTAGAAAGCCGGGGAGATATACATTTCCGATGTGCATAGGGGCGTGAAGGAGGCATTGCCTGGGTGGGTCTAAGAAGATGCATGTTGCCACGTGATTTCAGAAAGGCCACACACATCTGAACCTGCCTGCAGACACAGCTGGGCCTATACCTGCTCCAGGCCATGAATAGGTACTCATTTTGTGAAAGCAACACTTGTAGGGAGACGAGGTAAATGCACTCTCACTTCCACACTAATTATTACCAGATCAAAGAAACATGCATGTACATAAACACATCTTTAATTTTGTTACCCCGACATCTGCACTACGAAAATAGCAGGCCAGAATGTGTACATAGTATAGAATAGACACTTCCATCCCAAAATACTTTCCCAGGCACGTCTGTGTACCCATGTCAGCAGCAATGCATTTCAGGCACATGCTCATTTCTAAAACTAGCTGGAAACATGCACATGCCCAGTCTTGCCATCAAGGCCGGAGCTACCAGGGCCAGCAATAGACCCCAAACCCCAATGCAGCATTTACCTGCATGTGTGTCGTGGTTTCCTTTCTACTCTGCTCCCCCGGCACAGACTTCTGATTTATGCAAACCAGAGGGGCAGAAGCAGAAGACACAAAGCAGAGGAAACCATGACGCAGCACCGGCATGTGCAGGTAAGTGCTGCGTTGTGGTTTGGGGTCTATTGCCATCTCTGCAGGCCCCAGAGAGGTGTGGCAGCGGTGGCGATGGGGGTGACAGCGAAGGCACAGAGGGCGGGCCCGCCTAGAGTGGCTCCAGTCCTTGCGCCGGCCTTGCATGCCATATGCATGGGACCACCATTTGAAATAATTGCGGGGACATGTATTTTTCGGGGCAGAAATGGACCGGTTTCAGAAGGCACTTACAGGTGCCCACCTTCACTGCTGCCACTCCCCTGGTATTTGGGATATTTTGGCCTGAAAGTCCAAGCTTGTTCCTAGACAGCCTTTCTAAAATCAGTGCCTATGAACGTGGTTTTCATTGATTAGCTGCCCCACCCCCAGACCACCCCACTCTGCCCTCTCTTCCCTACACATAGCGTTATACATAGAGTGACATATTTATATTCAGTTCTTTGCCTAATGCCACCCAATAATGTCTAAGTGCTTTTTAAATACCGACCCGATATTGTCTTGGTCCTTATTTTGATAAGCGCTTGTAAATAAGCAGGAAAGCTTTCCTTCTTACAAAAGATAGACCTCACAAAAATCACCATCAAACTGTGTTCACTTTCCCAGCTCTTCAGCCTTTACACTTCTTCCTAACATCAAAGTATTTCGCCTCCACCTCTGGCGTGATCCTATTTCCCCGACACTGGCCGAGACTCTCTCTCTGATTATATATGGGATAGTATGAGTTTACAGTTTCCCCTTCAGCCCTCTATGGCTGGTTGGGTGCTACATTCAAATGAACAACATTTATTGAGTACTTGGTTTTTTTAAATCTCTGAAACAAATAACTGTCAAGTATTTTCAATAGATGGCCCTACAAGCTTCCTCTAGTATTGTGATAAGAATCAGACTTCTGGAAGATATTGAAATCATATTTTTTATAATGCTGCTTTTAATTAACGATATATTTTAATTCTATGATGTCATTATCGTTTGAGTATACGTTTTAAATATGTATGTGTTTTTGTGAGCCGCCTAGAAGTCATAGGATAGGTGGGTATAAAGAAGAAAAAGAAATGAAAATGGAAATAATACGATGGGGCATGTTTACTAAAAGTTAACGCACCACGTTAAGTAAACGTAACATGTGTTAAATGCTGCAATGGCCCATAGTAATGAATAGGCAATGGGCACACTTAGCGCGTGTTAGCTTTACTTAACGCATGTTATCCTTTAGTAAATATTCTCCTATGTTTTACCAGAAAGCTGGCTGCATCAGGAAGAATCAGTGACAACCTTCAAACATTAAATCAGAAATTGAAATCATTTTTAATTAACCTTAAAAATAACATGAAGCAATGTAGAATATTATTCTTTTTATGGGAGTAACATTACACTGTGTCATTCCACTATTTAAATAAAGAATACCAAAACAAGCAACCAATGAATTTGAAGAGAGAGAAAACAAGGCTATTGGGTAAAACCCTACTGATCAAGCAATCATGTAAAAGCCTTACTTCAAAAATGTCTAAACTCAGCTTCCTTATTTAAACCTGTGTATATTGAACATCAACATTTTTAACATTGTTCACGGTGAGCATGTGTAAAGAAATATCCCTAAATTGTGGAAAGCTTACAGAGTTAATTACCCAATAACATAAATCCTCAGATTGATAGGAATATCGCTGCCATTGGGAAACCAAAGGGGCTTGCTTGTTACCACATTGGATATTGCAAAGACGTTCTTGTGTCTTTATTTTTATTTTGCGTAAAGCGTGATCAATATACAATAAACTACAGGGACACCCGATAATGTAAATGGCCTGAATGGAGTCACATTTTGTAAACCCAGTGGATTTTTGCACAATAGGTAATGTAGGATGTTGGGAAAAAAATCAGATGCAATTTCATAGGTGCAAACAGCACAATGTCCACATCTAAAGTGACCCTTGATCTGATGTGGTAGTAAATATGAAGAGACCAATAGATTTCTTCCTCAGTGAAATGCAAAACATGGGACCTGTGCCAGAGACGGCTGCATCACTATTACTGTAAGCAACAGTGTGAAGCCTTCACGGGCCTGACATCATTTCCACAGCAGGGAAAGAGTAGAGTCCAAAAGAACTCCTTCAAAGTAAGTACTGTAAATAGAGGCCGTTCCTCAGATAAGGACAGTTAGTAGCAGCTACTGCCCACGTGTCTGCAATATAATGGTTTCATCACATATTAGGAATATAGCTATATGTTAGAACAGTATCTGCCATGTCATGTTATATATTTAGTGCCTAAGAGGATTCTAATCCTGAACTTGTGTGTGTATAACCATTTTAAGCGATGTCTCACCAGCTTAAAGCAGCATTGACATATACAGTATCTCCAGCTGAGTGCAAACTCCTCTGACCACCAGGAGTTCCATATCAGCCCTTCCCTACAGAGGAAAAGAACAGAATTTCTTCCCTATGGAATGACGTCTCTCTCCTACAGGCACTGAGCCCATACCACATTGATCATGGGTGGACGAGGAAGGGAAAGAAGGCCCAGAGCAGTTTATTATATTTTTTTTTTCCTTGGGGCTTCTCTAGATGAATAGTTAACTCTGTAAGTCCTGTTTGCAGCAGCAGAGAATCCAAGGCTAGGAGATCAACGAACTACATTAAAATAGCCTCTGGTGCTCAAATATCAAAACAGCAAATAGTACCTAAGGCATATAATAGATCTACTGTAACACATCTACCCTACACAAACAGCATAAAACAGAGGCTAGAGGAAAACATGTCCCTTTTTAAGGCAAAGACAGTGACCTGTATAGCTGAATTATAAACTAGACACCCTAGGTATGGGCCCTAAAGTGACGTGCTAAGTTAGAAACTGGTTATATGGGGAATGACAAAGAATAGTGGTAAATTGAGCTCTTTCTGAGGAAAGGAGAATTACCAGTAGTATGCCTCAGGGATCTCTCCTTGGCCCAGTTCTTTTCAACATTCTTGTAAACGATATTGTGGAAAGGCTATCAGAAAAGATTTAGGGGGGAGATATTCAGAGGCGGTGGCTAGCCATCGCTGCTGAACCCTGAACCCAGATATCTGGGATTCTGCGTTTTCTACTTCAGAAGTGAATAATTGTTGAAGATATGAAAATGTGAAAACCACATATTTAGTTTTCCTGCAATATTCTACACTTTTCTTCTGCTTTTCCATTTATTAATAAAATTGCTCTTGGTTTGGAATGAATACTTGGAATGTGAACTATTTTTGAGTGGAGTGTTGGAGTGAGTGTTCCCATAGCACTGGCTTCATCCCATCCCAAGAATCTGTTTATCCAGGCAATGCAGTCAGTGGGTTATTTTTGTTGCATCTTCTGAAGGTGGACCTCGTAACCTTTATATGGACTAATCCTTACAAAAGATGGGTTACATAAGGAAATATGATGGATGCCTCCAAATGGAAGTGGTGAAAGCAAGGACAGCATCTGAATTCAAGAAAGCATGGGACAAGCTAGAATATCTCTAAAAGAAAGGAAGAGATTGTAGAGCTGAGCAGTTGGTGTGGATGGACAAACTAGAAAGGCCAAATGGCCTTTTTCTGTTATCATATTCTATGTTTCACTGCATATATACCTTCCTGATCTTTGTGCTCTCAGCCAGAAGGCTGCCTTGTCATGCTGGCCCCTAGGGAAATGGCTCTACAAGAACCAGATCGAGAACCTTCTTAGGATCAGTGCCTACTCCATAGAGCTCTCTGCTGATAAAGATCAGAAAAGCTCCTGATCTACTTTTCAGCAAATTACTAGAACCACTGATCTTTATTGCTGCTCTGAGCCCAAAACCATATTCTAAGTTCCCTGATTCTGAATGTCTTGGTTTGTAGAATATTATGATCAAGATGGGGTATAGACCATAATTTATATACTATAGTTGCCTTAAGCATACCTGGTACTGCTCTATGGTTGTGGTTAGCTCTTTTGATGGTATTATTCATATTGCACTACCTCTATGTTACAGCATTACTTCAGCTGTGCACACTAACCCATTGTAACATTATGAGCTCCTCTAACTAGGGGAGTGTTATAAATAAATCCATGATAATGGAGGTGATGTTTAATACGGTAAAAACAACAACATACATTGTGACTCGCTTGCATATAAATTCAGTGAAATAGTGACCTTTTTCATTTTTGGATCACCCAGCTTTATTTGAACAGTAAATAGGCAGCAAATGTGAATTACTGTGGAAAGTAAAACAACGCTATCCCCACGAGCTCGTAGTAAGTGAGAGATAACGAATGCTGTCAAGAGGGATAAACTAATGCAACATTTATGAGCCAGTGATTACGATCTGGGCTTGGGAGTTTCATGGTTCCTAAGTTGGGATTTATTTGGATAATTACAAACATCCAAATGAATTGCAGTTTCAGATCATGAGCTACAGCTCATTTCAGATCCACTGAAGGATTACTCTAGAGCTCAAACATGGTCCTAGAGCAGTGTGTGCAGGGGCGACAATGTCACATTAGCCTGAAGGAATCCCTCTCCACTTGCCAGGAAAAAGAAGTGTTGTTTTCTAGCTGATGGGGCAGGAGTTTTCCCAGATCAGCAGATACTCCTCTCCACTGGTGGAGAGAACGGAGCATGTAAAGGAGCAAGACAAAGTAATTTCCCCTCCTGACCGGACATGAGAAAGAAGTGAATGGGAGAGAGAAAGTCATAGGATAGCAGGAAATAAGCACCAGACTGGTCTGACTTGCAGTTTGCACGGTCATCAGTCATTAGCAACGTCAGAGCAATAATTATATTGAGGATAGTGAATGCAAGCTTCCCTCTTCCCACCATCCACGTCCCCAGCACAGACTTTAATTTGTTTTTGTCCTACATTTCTATTTCTGTCCTAGTCTTTTATGTCTCACCTTCTCTGTCTTATTCCATCATTTTCCCCACTATTTTCCCCTCCAGCACTTCATCTCTTCCGCTCTTTCACACCCAAATCCCCATCTTCATCTCTTTCTCTCACACTATCAAAGTCCTCCTTCCAAATGCCATCCCTTCAGCCCTCCATTTCTCTCTTTCACACGGTCTCTCTCTCTCTCTCTTTCCTATCCCTCTGCTCTTCCCACTGGACTCCATTCTTCTTCCCATTATCTGTCAGAAAAGCCAAGAGTGGACCATCCTAAAGAGTGAGATTTACTGCTCCAAAGAGTAGGATTTTTCAGGTGCTATATCCAGGGCATAAATCTTGAAAGATGTAAGTGTCATATTGCCTTGCCAATGAAAGAAGCAACAGAAAATTATACGTAGCTTCTCTAAAATGATAGAGAGAGAGTGCACAATTTTCAAAGAAATTTGCCTCGGTAACTGAGCAGTTTATCTGAGTAAATTCTCTGAAAATTTACCTCCACTCTGGTTAAAAATATGTGCATGGGTACCTTCGAAGGGAACTATACAACATTGTCCACACCAAAGAAAGCCATACAAGCACACACAGAGGGGAAGACACGTGCACACACCTACAAATGGAGGAAAAAAGAAAGACATGCCAAAACAGAAACAGAAGGACAGACCAACAAATAACAAGGTCATCAGAATTCCTTTTACATAAATGGGTGAATTTTTCAACCCCTGTATAAAGAACCCTTGAATGAGCCTAGAGAAAAAAATGAAGAAAAGGGGACTCCAGAGCAAGGAGAGCTTCCATTTAAGGCTGGCTAGGCCTCTGGCAATGAAAATGAGATCCCCAGGCCAGTAAGACCTAAAGTGGAAAACGAGCAGAGGGGTGAGCTGCTTGGCACACCAACTCTGTGGGCAACCTGGGTTCAAGGAGGGAGTACCAGGACCCAGCAGCAAGAGGGTTCCATTTCATGTGTAACTGGGACTGGGGTGAAAGAAATTACCCAGTTCAGGACACTGCTTGATCCAGCTCTACTGTGAGGGTGGCCTGGGCTCAAGGAAGGAGTGCCAGGACAAGCACTAAGAGGTTTCAGTCCTTGTGTGCCTGGAGATGGAGTCAGGAGATCCAGAATCAGGAGAGGACCTGAAAGGAGAAGGGCCAAATGTCATTAGTCCACTAGTGAAAAGTTGAGTTTGTGCGTCCTCACAAATACCTTTCAGTGACCAGAAGCAGGACGACACTGAAGACATGGAGAGCCAAGAATTAGCTTCAAACCAGGTCCACCTTTAAGCATAGGCAACATAGGGAACTGCCTCTGGCGTCAATTTCTGATAGACACCAGAGAATTGCCATCAACAGCCCAATCCAAAAGCAGTGGTAGGAAGGGAGAGGCTGGTAGGAGAAACAAAAAGGAGATCCCAGGGAATCTAGAGAGGAAGAGGAATCTATCTGCCTTACAAAAGAAACTATTTATATGAGTTGAAATGTTTCCGTTTTCTTTGAATTACATTTTTTAGAATCTTTCAGTAAAGGTACATTTATTACTCAAAGACCTGGTCCGCACTAAATCTTTTGGTCTTGAGACATTAATCTCACCTTCCCCCATAAGGACCCACCAACAACAGCCTGTGATGCACCCATCTCACCATGTAATACTAAAGTGCTACACCTGACTAGCCACCTTGGGATACCTGTTACAAACAAACAGATAGATCCACACAGAGAGGGAGAGAGGGAGAAAAACACAAATGAAAAGAGACACAGTCAGATACATAATGAGAGAGACGCACTGATGGAGAGAATTTGAAAGAGAGCTTGCTGTGGAAGCAAAAATGCATAACAAAATCTTTTTCAAGTACATTCACAGCAAAAATCCCGTGAGGGAGTCAATTGGACCATTAGATGATAGAAGGGTAAAAGGGGCGCTAAGGGGGTCAAGGCCATTGCAGAGAAACTGAATGAATTATTTGCTTTGGTCTTTACTGAAGAAGATGTAGGGAAGTTACCCATGCCAGAAATGGTATTTAAAGGTGGTGCATTGGAAGAGCTGAAAGAAATATCGATAAACCGTGAAGATGTATTACAGCTATTTGATAAACTAAAAAGTAGCAAATCACCTGGACTGACTGGTATACATTCAAGGGTATTGAAAGAACTGAAATATTAGATTGAAGACTTACTATTAGTAATCTGTGAACTATCATTAAAATCATCTGTAATACCTGAAGACTGGAGAATGGCCAATGTAATGCCAATTTTTAAAAAGAGTTCCAGGGATGATCTGGGAAACTACAGACCAGTGAGCCTGACATCAGTACCAGGCAAAATGGTAGAAACCATTATAAAGAATAAAATTACTGAACATGTAGATAGTCATGGTTTAATGGGAGAAAGCCAACATGGATTTAGCCAAGGAAAGTCTTTTCTTATTAATCTGTTATATTCTTTTGAAGGTGTGAATAAACAGGTAGATAAAGGTGAGCTGGTTGATGTGGAGCCCAATCCCAGAAGGGGCATGTCTGGGCCATCTGGATGCCCCCGAACAGGACGGGCCAGTTATGATCCGATTCTACACCGCGGGAGCCAGACGTTCCCCTGGATACAGGATCGGGCCCTGAGATGGCCCAGCGTGCCCCTGCATCCCTGTGGGGATGTTCTTCCCGCATACCATTCCAGCCACCGCTGTGCTGACCCCTGGTTTCCTTCTGCCTGACCCTCGGCGGGGCAGTTGGGGTCCAGATCGGGTGGCAGGTGCCTACCGGCAGCTGCTCCCAGTCTTGAGGGAGTTTCCAGGCCCAATTGGTGACTTTACAGCTGCTTATTCCATCTCCACGATGGAATAAGCAGCACGCCTAACCCCCCCCCCCCCATGCAGGACGTACAGGGCCGTGACAGGAATCGGCCCTGTACGTCCTGCTTGCACGGCCCGTCCCCACTCCACCTATACTCTATCCCCTCCCACCCCCCTCTGGCACACGCTGCACTGCTGCTCTGGGCGTGGGGGACAGTGTATTGCAGAATACGGCTGGGATGGATAGCGGGGCTGCACGTCCCACCTGGACGTACAGCCCTCCTAACCACCTCACAGAATTGGGCCCACAGTGTATCTGGATTTTCAGAAATCCTTTGACAAGGTCCCTCAAAAGAGATTCTTGGCCAAATTAAAAAGTCATAGGATAGGAGGCAATGTACTGTTGTGGATCAGGAACTGGTTAAAAGATAGAAAGCAGAGAGTAGAGCTAAATGGTCAATTTTCTCAATGGAGAAAAGTGAATAGTGGAATACCCCAGGGATCTTTGCTGGGTCCAATGCTTTTTAACATCGTATTAAATGACCTGGAAATGGGAATAACTAGCGAAGTGATGAAATTTGCAGGTGACACAATATTATTCAAAGTTCTTAAACATCAGAGGATCATGAAAAATTGCAATAGGATCTTGATAAATTGGAAGATTGGACATCCAAATGACAGATGAAATTTAATGTGGACAAGTGCAAAGTTATGAACTTAAGGAAGAGCAACCCAAACTATGACTACTACTACTCCTGATCATTGGTATAGCGGTACAAGGCATACGCAGCGCTGTACAGACACATATAAAAGATGGTCTCTGCTTATCAGAGCTTACAATCTAGTCAAGACAGACAACACAATAGCTGAGGGCAACGATATATCTAGGGGAATGGTAAGGAAACACATAGGAGAATAAGCGGCTCAGGATCCAAAAGTGGCCTTGAATAGGTGAGTTTCAGCCTGGATTTAAAAAGGGACAGAGATGAAGCCTGATGCACAGGCTCAGTTTGCTCCAGGCATAAGGAGCAGCAAAGTGGAAGGATCGGTCTGAAGTTGGCAGTAGAAGAGAAGGGTACAGATAGAAGGAATCTGTCAGAAGAGCGGAGTTCCCGAGGAGGGGTGTAGGGAGAGACAAGAGAGGAAAGGTAGTGAGGAGCAGCAGAATGAGTGCTCTTAAAGGTCAGTAGAAGAAGTTTGAACTGGATACAGAAACGGATAGGGAGCCAGTGAAGCAACTATGGTTACATGATGCAAGGTTCCACATTAGGAACCACAATCCAGGAAAAGCATATAGGCATCATCATGGATAATACGTTGCAACTCTTTGCTCAGTATGAAGCGGCAGCCAAGAAATTAAAAAGAATGCTAGGAATTATAAGGAAAGAAATGGAAAACAAAACCAAGGATATTATAATGCCTCTGTATAGTTCCATGGTGCCACCACACCTTGAATATTGTGTGCAATTCTGGTCGTCATATCTTAGAAAGGATAGAGCAGAATTGGAAAAGGTACAGAGAACAGTCAACAAAATGGCAAAGGGGATGGAAGAATACCCCTAAAAGGAGAGGCTTAAAAAGTTAGGACTCTTCAACTTGGAAAAGAGACGGCTGAGGGGAGATAATGGGCTACAATGTAGCCCATTTAGGACTAATAAGAGAAAATATTATTTCACTCAACAAGTAATCAAACTCCAGAATTCATTACCAATAATATCATAAAAGCTGTTAGTGTAGCTGGGTTTAAAAAAGGTTTGGACAAGTTCCTGGAGGAAAAGTCCATAAACCATTATTAAAGAGTACGGGGAAATCCACTGCTTACCCCAGGATAAGCATTGTGGAATTTGTGTACCTTTTTGTGAACCTTTATTCAAGGATTTGAATAAAGGACTTGTTTTTTTACATCTCGTTCTCTGTCTCTTGGTTTCCTGCGAGTACAGTGTATTCCCCGAGGACCTTTTTGGGAACCTGACAGGAACTTGAGACCTGGATTGGCTCCTGTTGGAAACGGGATACTCGGCTTGATGGATCCTGTCTAGGTAGTGCCTTGAGCTACTATACAGAAATTATCTGAATGCAATAGAGATTGTAGCCCACATAATCTCTCAATTTATAAAATACTACCAAAACAATAATTCTGATTTGTGACTTCATACCCCATTGTTGATCCAGTATTATTCCACATTTGCAACTACCATAGACATTTCCCTAGTTACAGCAACAGCCATTCCTGAACATCAAGACATCGTTCAACCTCCTCGCTATTACATTCATATAGTCCTTTATTTATTTGTATTTAGCTCACATCTTTCCAATGATAGTGCAAGGCCATTTGCATTCAGGTACACAAGTATTTCCCTATCCCAGAGGGCTTACAGTCGCAGGCTGATGCACAAAACTAGTGTGGCTTTTAAGCACAGATATCGCCACTTTTAAGTACACTTACTGCTACCGCCAAATGCAGAAAAGAGACAAACGCGAGCGTAAACAGCAAAAGCAAAACTAGCACACAATTAATGCCGAGTATTTAACTGCACATAATGAAATGGTATGCAAATATTGGCTGTGCCCGAAGCAGAGAAATGCATAGGGAATTTTGCAAAGAGCCTTAGCACCAATACATTTACATCTGGGTCTGAGGCTTAAACATCTAGCGTGTGCCCCCAACAGTATTTTGATAGCATTGGGGGCTTTCCCCAATGCCTGGATCATCTGAGGAGAAATGTCAAAGATGAGCCAGGCATCGGGGAACACTCCAGATTCCATCAAACTACTGTCAAGGGCCAATGTCTCGACAGAAAGCGAATCCATTGTGGTCCAGCAGCCACGATCCCCCATCCCCCTCCCCCTCCCAGCTAAAAATAAACCTGGTGGCCCAGCGACCCAGAACCTCCCACCCCTCCCTCCAAACTAAAAATAAACCTGGTGGCCCAACGGCCCTGAATCCTCCTACCTCCCACCCAACCAAAAATAACCCTGGTGGCCTAATGGCCCCAAATACCCCATCCCTACCCCTACTTCCCTCCTGGTACCTTCAGAAATGAGCAGGAGTGCTGCCTATATGCTCCCACTCTTGTCCCACCATCTTGAAAAATGGTGGCACCTGGCCCCACGTGGTGCATCCTGGATGCACTGGGCAAGGTCAGACTGCCATATAAAGAAGAATATCCCTTATATGGCAGTCTGACCCCCACCTAGTGCATCCAAGGATGCACCATGCGGGGCCAGGCACCACCATTTTTCAAGATGGCGGGCAAGAGTGGACGCGCATGGACAGTGCTCCCAGTAGTTTCTGAAGGTACTGGGATTGGGGTGGAGGGATTGGGGCCCCTGAGCCACCAGGTTTAATTTATGGTTGGGTGGGAGGGGTGGGGGTTTGGGGCTGCTGGGCCACCAGGGTTATTTTTGGTTGGGCAGAGGGTGGGGAGTTTGTGGACATTGGGACACCAGATTTATTTTTAGTGGAGTGGGGTGTGGGTGGTTCAGGGCTGCTGGCCTCCAAGGATTTGCTTTCTGTCAGGGGCACTGGCTCCCATATATATTTTGATGGAATCAGGTGCTTTCTCCCCCGATGCCCTCATAATATTGTCAGGGTTCATTTGCAAATTAGCCATGCGGTGCCCCTGTTTCTCTGGGAGAGCATGCCAAACTAGCACCGACTTCTTTGCGCATATGTTTGGCTTGCTCTCCCAGTTTAACGCTGGCATTTTATGCATGGTTTAACATGTGGCTTATTTGCATATGAGCCCCTTTCTGCATACCGGCACAGAAATCGCATGCTATTGGTGCACTGCAAATAGGCGTAAAAAGTTGATAGAGCATGACTTCAGCGTTGGCTTTCTGCATCGGCCTATAATATGCCGATGCAGAAAACTAGCATGGCCTTTAAGCACCAATAATGCCACTTTCATACTTTGGACACATCATGCGGAGAGAGAGATCATTAGAGAAAGACATCATGCTTGGCAAGATAGAAGGTCGACGCAAAAGAGGAAGGCCAGCTATGAGATGGATCGATACAATAACAGCAGCTACGACTGAAGACCGAACACAATTTAGGATAGCTATCCAGAGGGTCGCCATGAGTCGACTCCGACTCGACGGCACTTAACAACAACAATGCCACTTTTAAGTACACTTACTGCTACTGCCAAATGCAGAAAAGAAACAGAAATGCGTAGAGGATTTCACAACCAGCCTTAGCGCCATGTCTTTACGCCTGAGTCTGAGGTGGCTTAAACATCTAGTGAGTGCCCCCAACAGTAGTTTGATGGCATCAAAGGCTTTCCCCGATGCCTGGATCATCTGAGGAGAAATGTCAAAAATTATCCCCGATAGAAAGCGAATCCCTTGTGACCCAATAGCCCCGATCCCCCCACCCCCTCCCATCTAAAAATAAACCTGGTTGCCCAGTGGCCCTGAACCCCCCACTCCCTGCCCAACCAAAAACAATCCTGGTGGCCCAGTGGCCCCGAACCCCCTTTGCATGCGCCTTATGGAATTCTCACTCCATCTCTAATAAAATTCTTTTTACCCATGATTTCTTCATCTCTCGCACTTTCCATCTTCTCGCTCTTACTGAAACTTGGCTCCTCCCTGATGACGCTGCCCTATGTCACCAATTTTCCCACTCTCCTCATACCATTGGCTACAGTGGTGGTGGTGGCTTTCTCCTTCTTGCTAATTTCAGCCCCTGCTTTTACCTCAGTCTCATTCCTTTCCTTCCTTTCCTTCCTATTCCATCTGTCTTTTTATCCCCTACCTCTTCAGATTGCTGTCGCCTATAGACCCCCTGACAAGTCCTCTTCTACTTTTCTCACTGACTTTGACTCTTGGCTCTCCTTTTTCCTGGATTCTTCTTAACCCTCCCTTATTTTTGATGATTTTAATTTTCATATTGATAACCCCTTTGACCCCTATATGTCCAAGCTCCTTTCTCTTACTTCCTCTTCCAACCTCCAGTTTTGCTTTTCTGCCCCTACTCATCAACTTGATCACTGCCTTGACCTCATCTTCTATTCTAATTGTTCACCTTCTAATTTCTGCTCCTCAGTTCTTTCCATATCTGATCATCACCATTAAGCTTCATCACTCACCCCCCCTCTCAATCTTACCCAGTCTCCTCATATCTTTTGAGGAATCTTCATGCTATCGATCCACTGACTTTTTCCACTACTGTCTCATCTCTTCTTTCTTTCACTGTATCCTCTAAATCTGTTGCTGAGGCCATATCTTCCTATAATACTGCTCTTTCCACTATTCTGGATACCCTTGCTCCGCCCGTAGCACATCCTGTGAGGCGCACTGCACCTCAGCCCTGGCAGTCTTCAAATACACACTATCTATGTTCCTGTGCCCACTCAGCTGAACGTATGTGGCTGAAATCACACTTTCTCTCTGACTTTCTTCATTTCAAGTTCATGCTCACTTCCTTCCAATTGGCCATCGCACTCACTAAGCAAAACTATTTTATCCATCAGACTAACCATCTTGCCTCTAACCCCCCCACCCCCACCTCCGTCTCTTTTCAACTCTCAATTCTCTTCTTAAGGCATCTCTGCCTCCTATTCCTCCTTCTCTCTCTTCCCAAACCCTAACAGACCAGTTCCATGACAAAGTACATAAAATTACTCTTCAATTCCCCACTATATTTTCCTTACCCTCTCTTCCCTCTCTCCAATACAAACTTTTCCACTCAACCTCTATTACCCTTTCATCCTTTTCTAAAATATTTGAGGAAATGTTCAAGGACAACATCCAGTAGAGCCTTCTCACTTTTTGTTCCAGGAGCTTGGAATGCTCTCCCCCCAGAAATTTGTGCCATTACAAATATCATTGCGTTTAGAAAGGCTATTAAACATCATTTGTTCCTAAAATACTACCCCAATTCCACTCCCACCAGTCAATCTCAACATACTGGCATCATCACCAAAACCCACATCCAACACAACCCATTCTAGAAAATGGTTTAGCTCAACATCCTTTTACTTATCCGCTCAACACATTACAATGCCAACCTTGTCCCTTGTATGATATTTAAATTTAATTACTTGTATGATCCTTAAATTTAATTACATAGCTCTGTACATAGTTCATCCCCTTGTTCTTCCAAGTTGTACTCCCTGTTAATTGTAAACTCAATGTATCCTGTTACATTGTTGTATATTTTGTTTAAATGTAAACCGCACTGATTATAATAGCGCGGTATATAAAAAATGCAAATAAATAAATAAATAAACCTCTCTTCTTCTTTCCTCCTCAAAACTCACTACCTGTTCTTCTGGTCCTATCCCCACCCATCTCAACTCCATCTCCTCCTCCATCATCCCTTCCATCTCACATATTTTCAACCTTTCACTCTCCACTGCAACCTTCCCTAGAGCCTTCAAGCATGCTGTAGTCACTCCTCTCCTCAAAAAAAACCTCACTTGACCCTACTTGTCCCTCTAATTGTTGACCCATCTCCCTATTCCCATTCATTTCTAAAGTTCTTGAACGTGCAGTTCTCCGCTGCTGTCTCAAATTTCTCTCCTCTCAATCCCTCCTTGATCCATTTCAGTCTGGTTTTCATCCCCTTCTTTCTACTGAGACAACTCTTGCCAAGGTCTGCGGTGATTTGTTCCTGGCTAAACCCAAAGGCCTTTACTCAGTTCTCATTCTTCTTGATCTTTCTGCTGTTTTTGATACTGTCAACCATCTCCTCCTCCTTGACACATTGTCCTCTGTCGGTTTCAGAGGCTCTGTGCTGTCCTGGTTCTAATCTCTCCAATTGCTCTTTCAGTGTTTGTTCTGGTAGCTCCTCCTTTAATCCCATCCCTCTCTCAGTTGGTATGCCCCAGGGGTCTGTTCTAGACCCTCTCTTCTTCTCTCTCTACACCCAATCCCTTGGTGCCCGCATCTCTTCCCGTGGCTTTTTTATGCTGATGGCTCTCAAATCTATCTATCTACACCTGACATTTCTCCTCTCCAAATTCGTATCTCTGCCTGCTTATCAGACATTGCTGTCGGGATGTCTCACCACTGTCTGAAACTGAATATGACAAAAACTGAACTTCTTGTCTACCCCCCCCCCCCCCCTTTTCTCTGTCACTGTTGAAAATATTCTTCTTCTTGTTACATCTGCCCGCAACTTTGGGGTCATGTTTGACTCCTCCCTTTCCTTCTCTTCGCATATTAAACAAATGGCTAAAACTTGTCACTTCTTTTTCTACAACATTAACAAAATTCACCCATTCCTCTCTGAACACAGTACTAAAACTCTTGTTCACTCCTTGGTCTCCTCCCTGCTTCTCCTTGCTGGTCTCCCTCAGTCTCCTCTCTCTCCTCTTCAAGCTGTCCAGAACTCTGCTGCACAGCTAATCTGCCACCAACTCCATCACATTCATATTATCCCTCTTCTAAAGTCACTCTTCTAGAGTGGAGGAGTAGCCTAGTGGTTAGAGTAACTGCCTAGTATACAAGGGTTCAATTCCTAGGTCCCTCCTTGTGACCTTGGGTAAGTCACTTAACTCTCCATTGCCTTGGAAGAAAAGGCCTGGCAACCTACTTCTGGTTAAACATTGCCAAGAAAACCCAGAGGCTGCTGGGTCAGCACTGACTTGACAGCACTTAAAAAGGAAGTCACTTCACTGGCTCCCCTTCCCTTTCCACATCCAATTCAAACTTCTCCTTCTGCACTTCATTATCTTTCCTCTCTCCCAACACCCCTCCTCGTGAACTCCGCTCTTCCTCTGCCTTTCTTCTCTCTATGCCCTTTTCTTCCACTGCCAACTCCAGACTTCGGCCTTTTCACCTTGCTGCCCCTTATGCCTGGATCAAACTCCCTGTATCTCTATGTCAAATCTCTTCCCTTCCCCTCTTTAAGTCCATGCTAAAGGCTTATCTGTTTGAGGCTGCTTTTGGATCCTAATCCTTTATTCTCCTTGTGTCTCCTTTCCCTATTGAACCCCTTATTTCTCTTGTATCGTTGTGTCTGTTTTGATTAGATTGTAAGATCTATGAGCAGGGGCTGTCTTCTATATGTGTTTGTTCAGCCTGCATATGCCTTGCAGTGCTTTATAAATAATTAATTAATAGTAGCAGTAGAAATGAAAGTGTTGCAAAACCTCTGCAGGATGCGGCATTTGAATACTGCAATGCTGAAGCTGATGACATCATTTATGCATATATTTCATAAAATGCATGCATATGCCCCAATTTATACTGGAAAATATACAGTACATATAAAGTTGCATCTGCCTCAAAAGGCACATAGTCACATATGTTGCTTTTATAAAACAGTTGTAACACTTGTGTGTATGTGCCTTTCCTGCCTAGGCACCCTTTTATAAGATTACCCTTACAGACGCAGATCTTGGATTACCTCATAGAAGGTAATAGCAGAGGATAATTTAAAAAAGATTTGCCTGTAAAACCTGTTTTCCACATAGAAAAAGATTCTAATAAAATTAGGCAGCTATATATGCACTTATAAGTATGTGCACCAAAACAATCATGCTTACTTATATGCGCACCATATGTAGGCATCCCTGGGGCCATTTTTAGGCAGACAAAATATATGTTGCAATAAGTTTGCAGTATGCATGCATACAATATTTTATAAAATATTACAATCCACCATCCCATACACAAATATCTTTAATGATATTACCTGATCAATCAGCTAACCAAACCATAGTACATACATCAACCCTTCTAACATGAGCTTGTTTTTTTCGTCTATGCCAAATATGCAAATTGCACCTTGACTTTGAAAAGGAACACTTATCATCTCTCCACCTGCACACGAAACTCCTTTCCCCCACAAGCTTCTATCCACCCAATAACCACACCCAACCTAAATCAAAAGTCCCAGCCCTCCCTCTTTGATATTCCACACCCATACAGATTAATCTTACACAACATATTAGAATTTAATTCTAATAGCAACAAAAATTCAGCACTGAAAACAGTCCAGTGATACAGTGATATTTCTCACCTTTCAGGACTGGAAATGCCCTTTCAACCACAAGATATGAAACACCTTTAGGAAGTTCCCATATCTCGCACTGAGGACTGTGGCTCTTTATCTCATTGGTTAAACCAGCAGTTACTCACAGATATGTGTATGTGACAGTAATGCTACAGAAAATGAAATATAAAAGAGGTGAATCTGGCAAGCAGCAGAAATGCACCCACCAAAAAAAACCTGTAAAAAACATTAGTCGTCTGAGATCAAGCAGTATTTCTGAAGCTGCAGTTAAACAGAGCTGAATTGGACATAAAAATAGCATTTAACCAAGAACCAGTTCAGACAGTTGACAAAATAGCTAGGACTCAGTGCTCCAAAAACTATTTAAATAAAGGATGCACATTCAGTAACAGCATTCTATTGCTCTTTCCATAAACTTAAGATGTTACATAATTATACTGAACGAGGGTTGCATATCCCAGAACTGCATAAATTACCCTTTTTACTTTATAAATACACTGCCATTTCGTATCTGCTCTATATAAGGAGGATGTTTTCTTAGATGTTATTTTCTCTGTTTTTTAATATGACTTCTATATTTCCACTTTATTTCAAATGCCAAAAGAATTCTTATCCGCTACTTCACAAATAGTTCCAAGGTCATTAATAGTTACCAAATGATGCAAGGTCAGCAAATAGGCAATGACTAGATAGATCCTCTGAGGACAGAAGACCAAGAATATTTGTACATCTCACTGCTACATTCTGAACATTTGCCTGATAATAACTTTGTGAATCTGGCAACATTATCAGGGTAAGGACCAGCCCAAAAGCTCAAGAATACTTCTGTGGTACCCAAGTTCCAATTTGGACTTGGTTCCTGACTATTTATTTGGAGTGCTGGGGCTAGGAATGCTCCAAAAGCAGCCACCACAGCCCTTGCAGAGAGAAGTTGCTTAGTTTTCCCCCATATATTAACATTTACCATTGGATACAGACCATATTTGGAGGCCAATGGGCCAAGGAGGACCATATTCAGACCAATGAGCCAAGGACTCACAGAGACAGTAAGAGGATCATTTCTAAACAGGGCGCCTAGGTTAAGAGGCCAAGTAGGCATCTATGTGCTTGGGTATAGGTGTAAATGCACATAAAGTTCACAAGTACCTGCATTGATTAAAGTATTTATTTATTTTAATATCTTTATTGAATATACCAATACATTCAAGAAAATGAATGAAGGAAAATTGGCAAAACAGGTAACATTAATAAGCAGAGTAACAAGGAAAAATAAAACATTAGCCTAAATTGGCCCACAATTATTTAAAAAGAAGGAGGCACCAGGAAAATACATTAACATAAAAAAAATAAACATTACATGGCAGTGCAAGACTTATGCATCAGCCGTATGGGAAGCAAAACAACCACAGAATCCTCCCTAGCCAGAAGAAACTCCAGTAGCTGGTGGGGCTCAAAAAACAAATATAACTTCTCTTTATAGGAAACACGACATCTAGAAGGAAATTTCAACAAAAATATCCCGCCAAGGGAGAGTACCCTGGGTTTAAAACCTAGGAATTCCTTTCTCCTCAGCTGGGTATCCCTAGCAAGATCAGGAAAAATGCGGTCATAAGAGCCCAAAAACTGCTCATTGAAATTTCTAAAATATGATCGAAGAATTAACGATTTATCAGATTCAAGAGCCAGAGTACCAAGGAGAGTGGTATGGGCCATGATCAGCTCCACTGAACTCCCCAGAAACCCAGTAAGGTCTCCAGGTTCTACAGGAGCCTCACAGCTAACTCCCCAGTTACTCCGGCCCACATCAAGATATTGAGCCCTAGTTAATGGTGGTAAGTCATCCCGGGAGATCTTCAAGACCTCCTGGAAGTACCTACGAACCATCTCCATGGGCGACTGTAACGGAGATCTAGGAAAATTAATAAGTCTCAAATTGTTCTTCCGGACTTCATTCTCAGGATATTCCAGTCTCCTAGAAGTCACACTCCTATCTTTAATGTGGGCACCATGCAACACACAAAGTTGTTCAAGTTCTCCTTCCAACCATGCCAGCTTTCCCTCCTGCTCCTTCTGGACTCTGGAACATTCTTGAAAATGCTTATGTAAGAAATCAGTTTCAGTACTTACAGAAGCTGCAATAGACACAAGAGAAGAATTCATGGTTGAAATAGCATCCCACAGCACCTCCAAAGTGACTTTTGGGGGCCTCACCAACACACCAGCACCAATGATAGTCAACGAAGAAGAACCAGCCTGGAGTGAGCTATCCTCCAAGAAAGAAGCAGCTTCCAATCTCACTCCTTCTCCAGACGGTATATTTGGGTGAGCAGAACCAGCTGCAGAGCCCTCTTCACTTCCCTGTACCAGCATGCTGGTTTTCACGCCGTCGGGAAGCACTCCACTAGCAGCCGCAACACTTCCGGGGCATGGCGGTGGGCCCGTTGCTCAGGGGAAAGCAATGCCCCTGATGTGCTCAAGTCTGGAACAGACGCCGAACCTGCTGAAGATGCCGCTCTCATTCCCAGGACAGCGAAGCCACACATCGGGAGAGTTTTCTGCGCAGTGGAGCCAGTAAGAGCCTCTCCCGAGGGTAGGGAGGCTTATTTATGCTTCCTTCTCCCCATTCTAGCCTCAGAATGTGCAAAAACCGCTAAAAGCAATCCCCGAAGGGGCCGGCTCACCCGGAGCAGATCACCGCCGCCATCTTGCCTCCTGGTGACCTTGATTAAAATATTTAATAATTGATACACGTACTTGCGAACTCCACCCACTCTCCACTCAGACTGTGCTCCTGGCTATGCCTACTAGCAATGTACATGCTTTCTTGCCAAGGTGAGCATGTTTAAGCCAGTTGGTATTTTATAAAAGGCTTTCAACGTGCATATATAGCCACATGCATGCAGAAAACACTTTATAATATTACCCCTTCAAGGCTGAGAAAGTGGGTGGGGGAAAACATAAAAGATCCGATTCCATAAAGCACCCATGGACAGTTACACACTAGAAACACACTAGAAAGTCCCATTCTAAAGGACTTGCTCACATGAGCGCTTTGGGCAGTTGCTATTCTACAATTGATACACAAGTCCTATTACGCATACTTTCTGTTAGGGTGGGCACAGGGCCAAAGCTTGAGCACAGCATAGGCAGGGTCTAAATTTACTTATGTAAGTTATAGAATAATCAGATTTATGCACGTTTTCTCCAAGTTTAGGCGCAGCCAGTTACATCTGCTCTAGAGCAGGCATAGCTGACGCCACTTGGCGTAGGCGCGTCTGTTCGCCTTTATTCTATAAAATAAGGTACAGTATACTTTACTTTCTTGAATAAGCCCCACATGTGTGTTACCTGCACAGGAAATTGTAGAAATACCATGCATATATCCAGGGCCAATTTGTAAAGTAAAGCACTTGCGTACGTTACTTTCTAAAATAGGAGCCTACTAATGCATCTTAATCTAGTTGCAGCAGTTCTGCCTGCTCCCGAGCAAGCACAATTGCCTACATTTAGATTTACAGAAAAAGCTCATAAGTTATATTATTCTATAACTTACCCATGTAAACTGAGGCCCTGCCTGTGCTCCACCTACACTTCAGCCCTGTGCACACCACCATGGAAAGCATGCACGATGGGACTTTAAAGCATTCATAAGTACTTTAAAATATAGATTGGAGCACATAAATAGCACCTAGCTTTCCTCACATCCCAAAGAAGATCATCCTCTGTATGGGGAAAACCCCAAAAGGCTGTGAATGAAAGCTCATGGTACCTCGCAGAGTTGAAGAAACCCCATTACTGAAGAAGAGGAGGATGCCAGGCTGTGTGTACCTTTGACTTAGAGGAGAGAGGAGGTGGCTGGTAGGTGGGGATGACGATAGTTGGATAGCTGGGGGAGAAGTAGCGGATACGTGGGGTACATTTGGTGAACTTACAAGAGCGAAGCAGCAAGCAAACATAATAAAGTAAGTTTGCCGTGCTGCTGCCTTCGCCTCCGATTCTGCATGGGGGGAGGTTACCATTGCCGCAACAATGGGTAGCCCTCAGCAAAAACTTTGCTTGGGGGCCCCTCATTGTAACTTATGCCACTGGGATGAGCGTAAGAGAGGGGTCAGAAGTGGCAGGCCATGTATGCCAAAGCAAATGGTCTGCCACTGCCGCTGAGCTGCCCCCCTCCCCACAACCCCACCTGCAGCATGGTTCAGCACAAGGAAAGGGGGGAGGAAGGCACAGGGTGGTTTATTATTTATATTATTCTATTAAAACAGGGGTGGCCAACTCCAGTCCTGGTACACCATGATCCAGTCTGGTTTTCAGAATGTCCCTAATGAATATTCATGAGGTATATTTGCATACAACAGGAGGCAAAGGATGCAAATATACCTCATGAATATTCATTAGAGACATCCTGAAAACCAGGCTGGATTGTGGTGCACTATTACCGGAGTTGGCCACCCCTGTATTAAACAATCATATACAAAATATAAAAATAATTTTATCAAAGCAATTTACACTGGAATACTGGGTGTCCATAGTCGCTCTGTGCACATGCAATGTGTGCTGCCGTTGGTATGTGCATAGCTGCAAAACCCAGCGGTGAGCAGCACGTGCAGTCTGGCTGTGGGTGATTAGCACCAATTTTAACATGCATTGCTCTCAGTGGTTCACAACGTCAGTCCTCGGGGAACCCCAGGCCAGTCAGGTTTTCAGAGTACCCACAATGAATATGCATGAGCTAGATCTGCATGCATGCCATTAGTTGGTGATTGGCAGTATTAGGGATATCTATAGAGGCAATGCAGAGAACCGATTGGCCTGGTTAGAACAGCGGTAGATTTTCACATTGAACACTCTTAAGCCGTTGGGCTTAAATGAAACACTTGAATGGATGACAAAAGTGTGATCCTATTAGTGGTGCATCTGTTTGAATGTTTCCACTTCCTGTTTAAATTTAGCACCATGAGTGGCGTGTTTTATTCCTGAGATGGAGTTGTAATGCTTTTGGATGAGTTCTGAAGCAGCCTGTTAAAATACAAGGCGGAACTCGAGTCGACTAACATCTCACAGCCTTTGTCCCTTTAGAGCAGAGGTACTCAAATCCATTCCTGGAGGGCCGCAAACCAGTCAGGTTTTCGGGATATCCCTAATGAATATGTATGAGATAGATTCAAATACAATGGAGGCAGTGCATGCAAATATATCTCATACATATTCATTAGGGATATCCCGAAAACCTGACTGGTTTGTGGCCCTCCAGGACTGGATTTGAGTACCTCTGCTTTAGAGACTCAAGGAGCTATCATCCAATAGCCAAGTGGCTTTTCTGTGTTTTAAATGCATTTAAAAATTGAAAAAAACACTAAAGGGCCGATGAATGATATAGAGGGGTTGTGTTATGAATGGGTCAGAGCTGAATGATAGTTTGGCTATAAGACCACATACCCCGAGATCTCCTCTATGGATATTTTCTTTAAAACAGTGTATTTGGTGAAGCAGGTGGAAATTGATCTGCAGTAACCTGCTTTGCTCAGGAGTAGATACATTGTTCTACGGCCTCTTTTTCTATTGTATCATAAGGTAAAGACATGAGACAGCATGCCATAAAAAGTTCTAGCTAAACTTTTAAAGGGCACTGTTACTAAAGTGTACGATGCAGTTAAGGTGCGATTTGGCATGCGTTAACTACACACTGGACTCATGATAAGTTAACATGCGGCCATGACAGCGCACACCAATTTTCGCATTAGCTGACAATCATTCTTTCGGGTACCAAATGGGCGGATTAGGGATGGAGAGTGGGTATGATGAGCACACTGCAGTTAGCATGGGAACACATATTGCATGCTAGCTATCAATGTCGCAATTAACGCGGTTCACCTAACACCACCTCAATACATGGATTTAAGCGCACCAGCTGTAATTGTGAATGCTGCTACCATATGTAAGGGCACCGTTCAGTGTGCTAACTTCCAGGAACAAGTTGGACATGCCCCCCAGCATTTAGCACACAGTGTACGCAATTACCACATGTTAATTTTTGTGCTAAATGTGTGCTAGTGGCAATAACACACTTTAGTAAAAGGGCCCCTAAGTTTTGATTTTTTTTTTTGGATAGAGAGTTCGGTTTCTTTAATCTTATCTTTTCTAAACATAATCAACATGGAGCTAGCAAAATGCTGCACCCCACAGACTTTCTTTGGAATAGATGGCTCACATGGCCTTGAAGGGTCTACATCACTGAGAAACAAGCTAAGACTTCTTAATACCGAAATTCTTCACCGTGCTAAAATAACGATGCTCACCAAAATCAGGTTTCGGATGGTGGAGGGAAAGGAAGCATTTTTTGGCTTTTTCTTTTCTTTCCCATCAGCTTGATAATGACATGACTAAAGGTTAGATGAGGCTAAGAATTCATTTCCACATAAATCGCTTTCGCACTAAGTAGGCTGCCAGTTTTGGCATGATTCACTAATTTTGTTTTGATTTAATTTTGTTCTTCAAGAAATATCTTTCCTGTTGAATAATAAGGACTTTTTTCAGAAGCTGAGGAAAATAATTATATGAAGAGTCAGTTTTGTGAATTGGATGTTCTGTTTTTCTGGGTCTGTGCTATCTATTTACCTTTTGCTATAATAGCTATCAGGGGTGGCCCAAGAGAGGTGCGAGGCCATGTGTGGAGACTCATTGTGGGGTCTCATTTGCATAAATGGCCTCATTTGCATAAATGGCCTCATTTGCATAAATATTTGCGTAATGTTAACATGTGCTAACTTTTAGTAAACATGCCTCTTAATGAGTGTCTGGATAAAGAAAGACTATCAGATTTCTGCATTACTATACTCCAGTGCCAACCGCCAGGCACATTAGGAAGTTCTATAAACACTGCCCATTTAGAACCCATAGCAAACTCACCATATCATAACAGCACTACCAGGACTCACAAAGCACTATACCCTACCTATCAAAAGGCAACAGTGCAAATATTAAACCAATACATCTCAAAGAATACAATACATCTCCTACTGGGGAAAGAGAACAAGTGGCACTGTCAAATAGAAACTACATAAACAGAATACCTCAGCTCGGTTACACATGCAGAACAAGAACCGTCACCAAACAAGAAACAAGAGATCACAATTTAGAAATAGGAAAATAATTAAACTGGAAACCTCAAAAGCCAAACTTGGAATGTACAACAACACTGGAGAAATAAAACTATAAATTAATTTGCTCTTGTATTAAACAAAAACGCAAAGACATTAGTGATGCACATTTCCCAGAGATGACTTATTCCAGTTAATAAATTCAAAATAAAAGACTATTTTTCTACCTTTTGTTATTTGTGCATTTTATTTTTCAGTTGCAATTGCTCCAGTCACTTCCTTCTGGTTTCTTTGTGTCTTCTGCTAACTCTCCATTGTCTGCTGTCCAGTTGTCCTTTCTTTTCTCTGCTAGATTTTTTCCATTCTCTCTCTACATCTGCTTTAACATATTGATCTTTCCCCTTTTGCTCTTTCCTCCATTCTCTTTATTCCTTTTTCGTTCACTCAAATTTCATTCTTTCATCCTCAAACCCCACTTATTCTCCCAATACCCGGCTAATCATCGATTTTTCTTCTCCCCCACCCAAAATATCTTTTCCCCTTTCCATCCTCATTCCCCCAGCCCCATCCTCTTCTAGTCCCCCCCAAACATCAGTTCCCTTCTAGCTCCAGCCCCACTGAGCATCTGCTCACTTCTAGTCCCATTCTCCCATCCCCCATCAGCCATTTCCTATCCTAGCCACCAATCAGCCATTTTCAGTCCTATTCCAGCCACACATCATCCCATTTCCAGTCCAAGCCCCACCTCCATGAGCCCATTTTCAGTCCAAGCTCCCACCATCAGCCCATTTCCAGTCCTAGCCCAGCCACCATCAGCCCATTTCCAGTCCATGCCCCCCATCAGCCTATTTCCAGTCCTAGCTCCCCATCAGCCATTTTCAGTCCTATCCTAGCACTCCTTCAGCCCATTTCCAGTCCAAACCCCCCATCAGTCCATTTCCAATCCTAGCCCCCCATCAGTCCATTTTCAGTTCAAGCCCCCTATCAGCCTATTTCCAGTCCTAGCCCACCATCAGCCATTTTCAGTCCAAGGCCCCATATCACATTCCCAGTCCTATTCTAGCCCCCCATCAGCCATTCCCAGTCCAAGCCCTCCCATCAGCCCATTCCCAATCCTAACCCCCAACAGCCCATTTCCAATTCAAGCCCCCCATTTCCAGTCCTAGCCCTCCCATCAGCCATTTTCCAGTCCAAGTCCCCTGATCAGCCCATTTCCAGTCCTAGCCCCCCATCAGCCATTTCCAGTCCTATCCTAGTCCCCCATCAGCCCATTTCCAGTTCTATCCTAGCCCCCATCAGTCCGTTTCCAGTCCAAGTTCCCCCATCAGCCATTTCCAGTCCTATCCTAGCCCTTCCATTAGCCCATTTCCAGTCCAAGCTCCTCCCACCCACCCATCTCTAATCCTAGCCCCCATCAGCCATTTCCTGTCCTATCCTAGCCCCCCCATCAGCCCATTTCCTGTCTAAGCCCCCCATCAGCCTATATCCAGTCCTATTCTAGCCCCCCTCCCAAAGAGCCCCACCCCTGTCTGAGAGGCTTCAGAGGGAGCCATGGAGGCTGGCTCATCTCTGTACAGTGCTGGAGTGAACAGCAGCATGTTCCTTCACTCCCGCTGTATTCTGGTGAAGCACGCTGTGTGCCGGGAAAGGTTAAAGTATAAATGTATAATATACCCCCAGGAAATCAATCCAAATCTATCCACAAAACTAATGATTTCCACTATCTACCAAATCTATGGGAACCAATCAAACTCTTCCTCATCCAAAATGTGTAAAGACATAAAGATATCATTTAGAAAGGACCTAAACAGATCCTGTGCACCTGGTCATCAGGTGCGTTTTGGAGATAATTGGCCCTCGACGTCATTCTTACTTCATTATTTAACCGGAACCAGAAGTTGGTGAGGTTCATTCGCCTGAGGAAGAGCTGGAAAGCTGAACGGCTTGAAACACTGATTGGTGTAGCATGAACCTTGCTATTGTGACTAACCCAGTTGGCTTCGACAGCAGAAGATTTGGGAAGGGCTAAAAAGTGAATTTGTGAAGACAGCGGTTAACGACGGAGTCAGTCTGCTACAGTCTGTGAATTCTACTGCTTGTTAGCCGTCACTGGGCGTTTCACCAGCTAAGTACTTTAGTATTATGAGCAAAGGGAGAAGGCAATTGCCATTTTAAAATTTTTGAGAGAACATATTATCTTTGGGCTGAATAACAGCTGAAAGTGCTGTTGATTCTGTGGTGCACAGGATCTGTTTAGGTCCTTTCTAAATGATTAAAACGGAGGGCTCACTTCAAGAGGTGAAGGTTTCCTTCTCATGGCGAGTGATCCAAGAAAAAATAAAAATAGTTATCTTTATGTCTTTACACATTTTGGATGAGGAAGAGTTTGATTGGTTCCCATAGATTTGGTAGATAGTGGAAATCATTAGTTTTGGGGAAAGGTTAAAGGGCTTTTCCTGTTTCCTGGCACTCAATGCCCTTCACAAGAACACAGCGGGAGTGAAGCAACATACTGCTCTTCAGTCTAGCACTGTACAGAGGTGACCCAGGGCTTTGGGCCTCCCTGGATCTCTCTGAAGCTGCCCCTGCAAACTGAGGGGAATGAATTTTGCTCGAGGTCCCCTGAAGCATGGGGCCCTGTGTGGAGGAGTGGCCTAGTGGTTGGGGCAAGGTACTTCAGGCCGGAAGGTCAGGGGTTCAAATCCCACTAGAGGACAGCAACCTTGGGCCGGAAGGACTGGGGTTTCTAGTCCCACAGGTGCTCCTTGTGGTCTTGGGCAAGCCACTTAACCCTCCATAGCCCATGTTCCCTGTAAAATAGTTATCTCCAAGTTATAATGCCCTGTTCAATGTAATTTCAGTTTGTTCAATGTAAACCGCACTGATGCAGAATAGCACGGTATATAAGAGAATGTAAATAAATAAATAATAAATTCTCACACAATGGACAGGCCAGCCCTGATAGCTATTCATTTAACTTGGATTACATAATGGATTCTTACTGTATATGTTGCACTAATATGATAACATACAGTAGTCTTTCAGAGAAATGAGATCTTGGACTATTTTTTGCTATCTTCTTTTGAGATATATTTTAGTCATAAAAGGAGAATATTTTGGGGAAAAAAGGGAGGAAGCACTCTTTTTCACTGGATTATGATTTTGTTAAAAATGCTCCAAAGAAAATCAATTTTTTAAGATTAGTCTTTATCCCCATTAAGAAACCTCCTAAAATGATAAACATTTTTTCTAATTAAAGGGAATAAGAAGTGTAAGCTAAAACATCTTTTTTATCCTTGACTGTGAGATCAGAGCTAGAAATGATACCCCTACTTAAGGGTTTGATCCACCGAATTTGGAGTAAGAACGGAGGCGGAGGTGATTACTGTAGCTGCTCAGAATGGCCAGTGAATAAAGAAATGCTATACAAGGCTGAAGCACAGGGTAGGCTGGAAGTCAAATAGTGATGAATTAGGTGATAATAGCTCTATAAAGAAGCATTTGGGACCTACCCAATTCTGAGCTGTGGAACACATTATCACGTTCATTACATTATATGACACTCATTAGCTCTTTATCAACATGCTGTCATTCATCTGGAAGCTGAAGAGTGTCTGTCTAAATGCTGGTAATGTGACGCCCTAGCAGTGCATTTGATCACAGTATAAACATTCAGGCATCAAGTTCTAATTGTCTTGGAGAAATGAATGACCAGCAATGCAGCCATGACCTAGTCAGCACCTGTGGGCATTCCTGAGGCTGGTCCTCCAGCACTAGTATCAGGAAGATAAGCCTTGGTAGGGCCTCCTGTCAGCTCCAATAAGTATCACATATTTCCTTTCTTCTGTATGACAATCATAGATACTTGTTGATGTGTCACACTGGGAGTGAGTCTTGACACTAGATGAATTCATTGATTTGCAGTTGTCAAACTCAATCCTCTAAGTGTTTTTTCTTTTATGTTTTTCTGACCAACCCAGACTCTATGTAGATACTATTCCTACTCCAGGGATCAGTGGGGTATCTTGCCTCTTAAGCATCAGGAGGCTGAATTGGAGGGGCCAAGGACTGACAGAGGATCTTTAGAGTCTGAATGTCCAGATGAGGCTGATAGAAGAAATAAACCTGATGACCATTTCTGGCATACTAAGGATGTCTTAGATAAATTTAATTGGGTTAGTGAATGGGATTATATTTATTTATTTATTTAACAGTATTTCTATACCGCCTTCTCCTACAATCAAAGTGGTTTCACAGCAAACAATCAAAGGAGTGATCATGTGTTTTCATGCAGTGACGGGTATATCGTGTTTGGTGTGTCTGATGTGTTGTGTGTTTGATTAGGTGGAGCTATGTACATTGTGCGCTATAATACATTGTGAGCTATTATACATTCTTCTATACATTGTGTGATCGTGTGCTATTATACATTCCTCTATACGATGGGTCAGGAGGGGGGTATGTTAGTTGTTCTTACTAGTTAGTAGATCATGTGTCATGTCCATAGTGCTCTGTGAATAGCGTTGTCTTCAGCTGTTTGCAGAAAGTCTTTAAGGTCCGTCGTTGTTCTCAGTTCATCTGGGAGGGTGTTCCAGATTGTTGGGGCAGCCAGGGATAGTGCTCGTTCTGTGGTGTCCTTGCGTGTTTTTCTGATGTCCTTTGGGGTGTTAACACGGTTGGTGGTGCCTTTTCTTCTTGGGCATGTGCTGGTGTCTGGGTGTATGAGGGTGTGTAGGCTGTTGGCTGAAGAATGTTGTTTGATCTTAAATATGTTTATGATTGTTTTGTATTTGATGCGTGAACTGATTGGGAGCCAGTGTAGGTCTTTCAGAATGGGTGTGATGTGATCTTGTCTTGTTGATCCAGTTATTATGCGGGCCACTGTATTTTGTGCTAGTTGTAGTGGTCTGAGTGTTTGTTTTGCTAGGCCAAGGTAGATTGGGTTGCAGAAGTCTAGTATGGGGGTTATTAGTGCCTGGCATACCGTACGGAAGTGCTCAGGAGTGAGGAGGGGCTTAAGTCTTCTGATGATTCTCATCCTGTAGTACGCACTTTTGATGGTTTTGCTTACGTGTGGCTTGAGATTCAGCTCCTTGTCCAGGGTCAATCCGAGGTACTTTACTTCCGATTTTATCGGTATGGTTGTGTTTTGTATCTTGATGTCTGGTGGATGGATGAAGTCTGGGTTACAAATGATGATTAGTGTCTCGGTCTTGCTGTAGTTTATTGAGAGGTTGTTGTTTTGACACCATCTTGTCATTTGCGTGAGGCAGTTTGTTATTTTGGAGTAGTCCGGGTTGTCAACTGTGATAGGTGTGTATATCATCTGCGTAGATTATATATTGAATGTTGTTCTTTTTCAGGATGTCGCATATTGGCTGGATGTAGATGTTGAATGGTAGCGCTGAAAGGGCCGATCCTTGTGGAACTCCTTGGAGGACTTTTATGGGTCGAGAGGTGTTGTGGCCTACCTTGACCTGTATCAGCCTGTCAGTTAGGTATGAGTGGAACCATTTTAAGGTAGGACCGTGTAACCCAATGTTTTGTAGTCTTTCCAGGAGAGTTTTGTGGTCTACTGTGTCAAATGCTGACGAGATGTCAATGAAGATCATTATGATTCCATTCTTGGTGTTGTCTATGAGTCGGAGAATGCTGTCGAAGAGGTAAATCAGTAATGTTTCGACTCCATGGTTGGGGCTTAAGCCATGTTGGTGGTCGTCCAGTGGTGCGTGGTTGTCAATGTGTTCTTGTAGTTGTTGCTGTACTGTTTTTTCGATGATTTTTGCCAGAAAGGGTATTGTCATGCCGGCATCCCCTAGTGGCCAATGGCAGTAAGGGCATGCTGTACAACATATTTATTTTCAAGGAGCGTGGGGTATTTTAAGGCCAAAATGGAGATTTGTCTTAGGTATTTCAGCTCCTTGTGAGAACTCAATAAGTAAGCCACGAGTGTAGGGAAACAAGGCTTTTATTTTCCCGCTGTGCAAGGGTTCATTAAGACACTAGAAATCAAAGAATGTCCTTTGTTCATAAAGGTTCCAGTAATAAGCAGGTAAAACCAATTGTTAATATCTTCACAATTAGTTGTAAGGGTTAAAGGGAGGAATTCAATTCATTCCAGGGCAAAGCAATTTAAACAAGACTTCTTATTTACAAGGTTGCTATGGATTCTAGGCTTGAAGCTATACACAAACTACAATCCATAGCTTCTTCCTGAGGAATGGAAATAGTATTTGCTTCTTCTATTTCCATAAATTCTGCTTCACTACTTTCCCCCTCAGAGTACACGCTGTCCCTGGCAGTTACAGCTTTACATGGACTGTCTCTGGTATCTTGCCTCCAATAAGACTGTGCTTTTAAGTCTTTTGGTAGTTCTTCAAACCACTCTGGTTTCTTTCCTCTTCTCACAAACTGAGTTTTAGCTTTAGCAGTGCTTTTAGGAGTTAAGCTTTCATTAGCAGGAATAAATCTTTCATACCTTGAGTTTCTGTAGCTTGAAGCTCTGGAGCCTTCTCTCTCATGCACGTCTCTGTGACAACAGGTTTTCTGTCGGTAGCTTCTGGGCAGTGCTGGACTTCCTGAAAGCTTAGTAAAACCTGGTGCGGATTCTCCAGCTCTATGCTTCAGTGACAAAGTAGCTTTGTTAAAAACTCCTTTCCCTCGGGTACCTGGTAAAGCTTGTTCAGCATACTCCAATGCCTGCAGGCTTTCCTCCAAGCCTGGCTCTCTGGCTCTCTGTATATGTCTTTCAGCTTTGGACTCAGGAACGTTGCTTAAACAGGGAGTGGCATACCCTCAAGCCTGACTGCTTTCCTTAGCAGACTCCCTCTGAACAGCGGCTCTCGTAGCTTGGCCCCTCTGAATTCTACCTCTGTGAATTCTGTCCTTTTGGGCTTGCTCAGGGAGGATTCCTTCCTTCAGGTCTCTCCCTCCTTCTTCAGCCGTAATCCTTGTTCCTTCTCCTTCTGCTGTTCTTCCTGCTGCTTCTCCGTCTTCTCCTTCTCTTTCTGCTTTGCTAGCATTAAGCTTCCATTTATAAAGGGATCTTCCCTTTGAATCTCCCGGGCTTATTTCCAGGTGCAACTGGTTAGCTCTCCTACCCTCATTAGGCTCTGTAGGATCACTCCTGCCCCCTCTAGCTGTGCTTTGAGGTAATTGCACCTCTAGAACTTTGTGAGAAACAGAGTTTCTTTTCAACTCTGCATCTTTATTGGTACAGCCTCATGACAGTATGCTGGAGATTGGTCTGTATGCTGCTGGGTTGTTCTTGTCGAGTGTTGTTTTCTTTGGGATAGGTCTTATTGTGGCGAGCTTTAGTTGATTTGGCATGAATCCTTGAGTTAGGGAGTTGTGCACCATGTTGTGTATGATTTGGATGAAGCTTGATTTGGTGGCTTTGCTCCATGACACTGGGCAAGGGTCTGTGGGAGCGGTGCTTGTATTGATTGCGGTGATGATGTGGGAGAGCTGCTCTGTTGATGGTGTGCTGAATGTGTCCCATGTCTTAGGGTGTGAGTTAGGCATTGTGGCTGAGCTAGGTCTTGTTTGTTCTACAGAGTGGAATTTTTCCTGGATGTGGTCAGCAAATTTTTGCGGGTCTATTTCAACTTCGTCTTCTGACCTTTGCTCTTTTGTGAGGATTTTCACAATTTCGAATAGCTCTCTGGGTTTATTGTTGGAGTTACCTATCATGTTTGTATGGTATTCTCTCTTTGTTTGGTTGATGTGTTCATTGTATTGTTTTTGCTTTGTTAGGTATAGTTGCTGGGTCTCGGATGCCTTGGTCTTTCTCCATCTCCGTTCTATTTTTCTGAGTTCCCTCTTTTCTCGTCGTATGGTTTTCGAGTACCATGGCTTGTGTTGTAACTTGTTGCAGCGATGTTTCATGAGTCTAACATCTGTTGCTTTGGCGGCGTTATATAAGGTGCTGTTCCAGTTGGTGATTTGAGCCTCCAGGTCATCTGTTTCTGTGGTCAATTGAAACAGAAGTCATGAAGTCATGAAGAAGTCATGAAGTCATTACCATCCATATGAACAATTTGCATGCATGCATGCACATGTCTGATTTAACACTCATTTATCTCAGTGCTAAATCATTAGCAGGTAGGACAGTAACTACTTTATTTACCAAAAGGATGAACCAGCACATTCCTGTGTTTAGCTCATCTTTTCAGTAATAGCTCAAGGTGAGTTACTGTTGAGCATCCAGGTTCTAGAGTCTTCTGGTATCACTCACTCAGTTAGATCCTTGAATTGGCCAGCTTCCAATAGTCCATGCCCAATATCCATTGGTCAGCAATCTAGTAGTCCACATCCAGTATCCAATGGCCAGCTATCACTGTCCAGCCATCAGCACAAAAAGCACAGCAAGGACCCTCTCCAAACACTAAGGCTCCCTGGCTAAGAAGTCCTTATTTGAGGTCCCCTGTCTACTTAGGGTGAGTTCTGGGGTTTCTCAGGGACAGTCTTCTTGCTATTCCAACAAGGTCCTGACCCTTTCTAATCCCCCCTCCTAAGGGTTCTATGGGGAAATCTCTTCCTCTGTCTGGGAGGAAACCCCAGAAAAGTTCCAAGATCCTTCACACTGCAAGTCGCATGGAAATACGTCTCGACCCAGGATCCAACCCTCCCAGGGTTTCTGGTCTCCAATTCTCAAACACTCAGTGATTTTATTGTTGCAAAAACTCAAACAGATCAGACCAGTCTATGGTCTGACCCTATCTGCCACCACCCATTTAGCTATCGCTGGTTGGCTACAACTGCTCGCCAGCAGGTAATAAGTGATTCTCCCTGATCTGAATGAGAGATAGGCACCTCTTATACCCAGGTGGTTGTCTTAAACTGAGGGTCTGAACAAGTCTTCTATGATAGGACATAGCCTCCCTCCTCCAAGAGGACCCACCTGAGATCTCTTGCCCTGATTCTCCCCATTCCCAACCCTATTCCTCTTGGGACGGGAAGTCAGCTTTGAAGTGATCCCTTCTCTTCCTATGGACCACCTGGAACCTGTACATCTAGAGGGAGAGGTACCACTGCATCAGCCAAGGGTTAGAATTTTTCATTAACCCTAACTATTTCAATGGTGCATGATCAGTAAGTAATATTGTAAGGAGTCACTATTTGACTGCCAAAGATTCTTTCTCTATGGCGGAATACCTTATTTCTGCATCAGTAAGCTTCTGGCTAAGATTCATTATGAGATGTTTCTCCCCTATTGTTACCAGGTTCAGCACCACCCCGAATTCTACACCCGAAGTGTCTCTTTGCAAAATGGATTCTTGTTGAAAGTCTATGTTCTTTAAGACTGGTTCTTTAAACAGGTCCTCCTTAAGATGTATAATGACCCAATCTGCTGCTCTATCTGGAACTAACTGATTGGGTCAGGAGTTTTTCAATAGAGAGGTGAGGTCAGCGGATAAATCCGCAAAGTGTGACACAGAGTAGTACCCTATCAAGCCTAGAAAAACACATAGCTGTGTAGCAGCAAAGCGCAGACAAACCAATGATACCAGGAGTCTGTTCAGAAGGTCCAAATCATTTATTTGTGCACAAGTCTCGAACCAGTCAATTTCAAAATGGCTGAGCAAAGTTTTCTAGCATTACAACAACTTTTATAGACTTCTGTTCCATTCTAGGTATAGAAAAACATTTCATTGGTCCCGGTACTCTCCCGTACCTCCCGTACCCCTTCCATTGGTCCCGGTACTGATAAGTTTATCCAATTATGTTCCTTCAGTGGGCATGGCACCTGCATACCCCCCTTCTAGTCCCAATTACAATGGTCAGTTCATCAACTTGTTACTTTCACACTCTCAAGGCCATAGAGCCAATTTGTGCATGCAGGGGAGCAGGGCTCTGCAACTCATCTGTCAGCACTCCCAATTATATTCCTTGCAGATGTACTTTTTCTTATCAGTAACTTTTAAACACATTTTTCTGTATTTTTCCATCCCTCAGTTCTGCTTACCTAAGTTAGTTTAGTTCTCTTACAGAGTTCTATCCTACAATAGCAGCATATTGGGGATGTGCAATTCCTATGTGCCTTTCCACAGGCTTCATTTACAGGTCAAGCTAGTTAGGCCTGCCTGCTTACGTCAGACACCGTGGATCACAGGCCTGCACCTGCCACATTCCCCCCTTTGATTAATCTCACCCTATTACTTAATAAGGTGTGAGAGTTAAATCACCTTTAGAAGAATCACATCATGATTGAAGGATTTCGACTAGGGCTGGCTTTATATAAAGCCATTATTTTAGTTGCGGTCTTCCGCTCTACTGTGCTATCAATAGCATTATGAATGGAACGCATACAACATGGGATTAAACATGGTAATAAGAAAATAACAGCAACAAGAATTAGTACTAAGACAATGAAAGTCTTAAATCCTCCCAGCCAAGAGAAAAGGTTAGCAAACCAGTTAGGGAATTTCAAGGAGTGCCAAGTCTGTACTGGCACATAAGCATGTCTTTGCATATCTTTAGCAATTTCTTCAACTACTTGACCTTTATCATCTATTTTCAAACAACAATTAGTTAGATTCAGTTTACCACATACTCCTCCTTCTGCTGCTAACAAATAATCAAGTGCTAAGCGGTTCTGATATATAGCAGTGCGCATCTGAGTACTTTGTCTAGCTAAGAGCGTAAGAGCATGGCTAGTTTCATTGGTTATTATTTCAACTACTGCTTGTAAGCGAATAATACGATTAATCATATAGATTGGAGTACGATAACCATACATACCATCATCATTCCAAGTGGCAGGCCCATAATACTCAATGATTCTTTCTGGTGGCCAATCATCACCTTGCCACTTCTCCCACTTGCCTATCTGTAAGGCTTCTCTTTTCTGTCTTAGTGCTCGTTTGTGTCGGTGGGTAGTGTATACAGGGTATCCTAATTGTTCTCCGTGTTCAGTGTTTAACAGAAAGAAAGAAGGTCTGATGGTTCCTAAGACACATGCTCCTCCCCAGTGTGGCGGGAGTTGGGCATACGCTCGGTTTCCACAGATCCAATATAGGCCAGGTGGGGCTTGCCAGGCTTGGACTTTGGCAAGGTTAGTCCATAAACCAGCAAGTTCAGGAAATCTGGCTAATGGGTTAGGAGGTTCAGGGTGTCTGATTCCTGACCACCATGCTGTCTTTTTGGTCGTGGCATTATAGTACTTCTGGCTAAGACAGACCAGCTGTCCTACCTTCTGGGTGAACTGGGGTCCAGTTCTGGCATAGCAAAGACGTCCAACGATTGAGTGCGCTAACACCCATTCACTGGTAGTCTTGTGTAATTCAGTCTGATTGTAAATCAAAGAATAATTCAATTCTTGGGCTTCCCATGGCCACTGGTCTCCCATTTGGGTCCCGCCACAGAAATAGCAATCTGAGATCTTAAGACTAGATACTACTGCTCCAGCTAATTCTAAAAATAGATTCTGTGAGGGATGAGGGATCTCAAACTTATTTACATGCATAGCTTCATAAAAGGTATTATGAATATGATATTTGGATGACTTGTGGGCTTGGGTATTCAATCTGATATACACTATGGTTCCTGGATCTATTGCCCCTCCAGCAATACGTAAACCAAATTTGTATCCTTGTTTCCATGCATGGGGATTATGTATACGTAAGTGTAAGGGGTTGCAAGCATCTTTCTGACATTTATCATTTGTGGTTGGCTTGGTTAAAGTAGCCATTCGTTTATCTATTTTCTCATCAGTTATACCAGTATTCCAGGTAGCATAAAAAACACATCCCCAATACGGGCAATAGTAGTCTGCCGCTGGTGCAGTACTATAGCCTGGTTCCTTTTTACCTGTACACTTCCTCCATCCTGTGGCACCCTCTGGACACATGTACTTATGGTCATTTCGATACGCTTTCTCCCAAGTACCACAGGTGGAATAACTATCTCTATTAATGGCATTACATGCATCAAAATTCAAAACAGCAGGTTTAGTAATGTCCTTAAGTGGTGGTGTAGCAGCTAGTATAGGTCCATCTGCATCCTTCCATCTTATTTCCAACGTGTAATAGGATGGATTTTGATGCGGATTATAGCATGCTCTGATTTTGCCATGAGTGCAAACATTTAGTTCAGTGGTGTTATAGATACACCGAGTCACTTTTCCCTTGCAGGTATAGTACGAGTGGTAAATCAAAGTCTGAGTTACTTTCAGTCCAGTTTGAGTAGAAGTAATGCAGGCAGTGCATGGAGGTAAAGCATAAGTCTGTTCAAAACCTCCAAATAAGGCAACCAAGGCAAAGCAAAAGTAAAGATGCATGTTGATGTTGATTGGAGTTCTTCTGAATCCTCAGCTTGCTGATCTTGATCACGACAGTCTTTTATTCTTCGTCCCGTTTGCTAATGAAGCAATTTAACGGGTGCTGAGTGTTGATTGAAGATCCTCAGGTTGTCCAGTACACATTAACCAACTTATTGGCAATTTCAGTTGGCTTGTGAAGTCTGGCTAGTCAATGTAGTATCAAAGTAGTGTGCCAAATCACACGCAAATTGGGTTCGTTGAAACAAAACTGTTGCTGCATGGAAAACAGCAATCCTCTTCGAAAGACTTGGCTACTGCAAAGTACTTGTGATGAAGTGTCTAAGCTGCTGGTTGCTGTCTCAGAGTAACTCGCAAGGGTGCATCAAGATGCTGTTCTGCCGTCCACTGCTCTGGTTCAGGATCAGCGGCGGGTTTGACTCTGCTGTGGTGGATCCAGGCGTCGATCTCGGCTACCTTTACTGCAGTTGGGGTAGACAGGATGACGGTGTACGGTCCCTTCCAATGGGGTTCCAACGGTGTCTTCTTCCAATCTTTGATCCACACCGAGGTACCAGGCTGATAGGGATGCAAGGGTTCCGTCAAGTTGATAGGCAACTGATCTTGGATCCACGCATGGAGAGTCTGCAGAACAAACTAAGAGCTAGGAGTTCTTGTCTGGTTACTTCTGAACCAATCTGGGCTAAATTTCCCTTGACTCCCTGCACTATTGGCGGGGGTTTACCATACAGAACTTCAAAAGGGGAAAATCCTGTTGACTTTACAGGAGCTGAGCGTATTCTGAGTAAAGCTATTGGGAGCACTTGGGGCCACTTCAAGTGTGTCTCCTGGCAAAGCTTGGACATTTGGGCTTTTAGGGTACGATTCATTCGCTCAACATTCCCTGAACTCTGGGGTCTGTATGCAGTGTGGAGTTTCCATTGTATCTGCAAAGCTTTTGCTAACTGTTGAGTAACCTGGGAGACAAATGAGGGTCCATTGTCTGACCCTATTACTGCTGGAATTCCGAACCTGGGGACAATCTCTCTCATTAAGACTTTGGTAACTTCTCGGGCTTTCTCAGTTCTGGTTGGGAAGGCTTCTACCCACCCAGAGAAGGTACAAACTAATACTAATAGGTAATGGTATCCATTGGCCCTTGGCATTTCGGTAAAATCAACTTGGAGGTTGTGCATGGGAGTGACACCTCCTGACTGAACTCGGGGTGCCGTTATAAGGCCTTGCTTGGCATTATTTTTGGCACAGGTTAGACATTGACGTGCTACTGAGGCTGATATGGTTGTCAGCAGCGGGATGTAAAAATGTGGTCTGAGTGCTTTTTCCATAGCACTCTTCCCATAGTGGGTGGCTTCATGGAAAGCTTTGACAAAGGATGGTCCTAACAATTCAGGAATTACTATTCGTCCAGGGGGTTGACTGCCCCATTGGGTAAGAGTATCTGGGGTCTAAGGGTTGGTTTGATGTTCTCTGGTTAGTGACGGGGAGGAATTCTCTCCAGAAAAGGGGAACTTGGTATGATACAGCCACACTTGGGTTGTGTATTTTCCTCTCTTCTTATAGGAGCCAAGGATCTGGATAAGTTGCTGCAGTGGTTTAGTGAGCAGTTGCAGTCCCAACAGCAGAAGGTGCAAAAGATGCTGTAGCTCTAACAGCAGGAGATGCAGAGGATGCTGCACCAGACACTGGAGAAGCAGCCGTGACCGTTCTTAGAGATGCTGGAGAAGCATTTACAGAACATGCAGAACTTGCTAGAGGGTAAAGCCACAGAGGGACATGGACCATTACTCTCTGCAGAGGCCTCTTCCAACTCAGTAGGACTGGGAACTGTGGGCTACGTATTTGTGGGGAAAATGGCAGAGAGATAACTCAGAAGCGATTTTGATTACTTTTTAGTGGGTAGTCTAAGGGGCAGAGTGGCCCAAGGCCCAGTGGGCATATAGGTTAGCCCCCTGCCTTACTGGAAAGCTTTAAATGCTTACTGGGCATTGACTTTGGAACAATTCAACCATTTCCTGACAGTAAAGGCAGCAATTAAGGACAGGTTAGGCTTGACACAGGAGCACTATAGAAAGTCCTTTAGAGCTGCCAGAATGGAACCCCAAAAGAGGCCGAAAACACTGGCCCAGAGATTGTGTGATCTGGCCACTGTTGTTTGGAGCTGGAAAAGAAAACAGTAACCTAGCTAGTTGGTGACATGGTACTGGAACAGTTTTTGCAGGCCTCAACCCCTGATTTGAGGGAATGGCTGGTAAAGCAGGGAGTGAATTTGGTAGGAACAGCCATTCAGAATGCAGAATATTTAGAGGCTTTAGCGGGTAGAGGTCCTATGGAAAGAAGGTTCCTGGAGAAAGGGAGATTGGCCCAGAGATCCCCACAGGGAGGAAGGGAACAGCATGGAGGGATCCTCAAAAATAAGCAGGGAGGTAAGCCCAGAGCAGAGCATAGTCTGCCGGAAGCAGTCAGCTCTTGTTGCAGGAAGTCAGGGCATTTCAGGCAAGAATGCCTTGCCAAACAAGTATTGATGGCTAGGGTTAAGAGAAATGAGCTCCAGAGGGATGTCTTCAGAGCCAGAACATGTCAGCTGGGCAGGGAAGCAACATTCCCTAGGCCAAGTGCTAGGCAAGGAGCATTTGGCCACTATGGGAAAGAGCACAAGCTGAAGAAGCTATGCTGCCATAGATGTGGGAAGGGAGGGCACAGGAAAAGGAATTGTAGATATAAATGGGCCCTGACCACAAGGGTAGACCCGGTTTATCCCCTGAAAAACAAGCACACTCGGGTGGTTAGAATAGAGGGTATCTTCTATCCGGCCTTATTGGACACAGGAGCCACAACCTTTAATAGCAGCTAGTGTATGGTGACATATTTGCAGATGGCGCCCAAGCTTGACGTGTCACCTGAAGGGTCTTGTGGAGATCCATTGTGTTCATGGGCTGTTATACCCCATTCATTACATAAGGTCCCTATGGAATGGCAAGGACAGTCCTAATGCCTTAATGTGGCGGTGGTAGCACAAATGTCATATTCATTTATTCTAGGTAGAGACTGTAAAGGTCTCGGGGAAGGGCTGGTTAAGCCATCAGGAGCAGTCACTACCCCACTATAGCTGGAATCTAGGGGTGGGAAGGAGGCCAAGATGCAAACTCTGGCCAAAATTTTCCCTTATGAGGAAGGGGAAAGCATTCTCTGCCTAAGATAGGCCAGGAAAGTTTGGAGTATGAGAAGGATAGTAAAAGTCCAAGCCTCCCAAATTCTGGCCTGGAGGTAAGAGGGAAAGCTCATAGTAAGAGTACACCCTATGAAAAGACCTGTGGAATGTGCGAGGTAGTGAGCCATGCCACAGAGTGGTGGCTTTGGGTAGATGCCCACGAGAGTAATAAGACTGAGCAGTCCACTCAAATAGATGATTTGAGAGAAAGGGAAGGGGGTATAGCAGGAAACTCCAGAGAAAGTACTCCTAAATCAGTTAGAGATCTTGAGGAGCAAGTTCAAGATGTAGATTTGGGAGAAGGTCCAGAAAACCAAGCCAGAGGGTGATGATAAGGAAACACCTGGTACCTTAGAACCTGGTCAGTGGAAGTTGCAGATGGGACACAAGACCCTGGATATAGAGAGGGAAGAGTCCCGGCTGAACTCTATAGAGCCAGAGAAAGTAACGGACTCTGAAGAGATCACAGAAGGGCTGGGAGTGGAAGTGTTAGGAACACTTGCAGATCCCACAGCCCAAGGCTCAACCCATAGTTCTGAGGTGTGTAAAAACCTTGACCGCATGCCGAGCTCACAGGACTCACAAGTTGCAGGGTAGCCTGAAGGAAAGCTGGAAACATTCCCAGCTAAAGAAGAAATGGTATAAGAAGGTCCTTCAGTGCCTGTAGTTGGACCAGACCCCGATAGTGTTTGTTCAGTAGACCAAGGATAAGAATCAGCAGCCTGCAGTTGATGAGGTGGATCCTGAGGAAGGCATAATCTCAGGAAAGGAGGGATGCCCCATTGGCCCAGTGATATGGGATTCTGGCAGAGAGAGAGAAGATCTTCCATAAGCTCACTCAATAGGAGTATTGCCCCAATATAGATCTATGTCCCATGAGGAGGTACAGTGGGAGGATTATTGGGCAGGAAAAGTAACCTGTCCCATGGCAAAGCCCTTTTCTAAGAAGGGACAAAAGCACAAAGGAAAGTCCGTAAATAAGGGCAAGAAAGAGCCACACGACAGGGTGTGCATACTGCGGTGTTTGGAGATGTCAGAAAGTAGTGTCCCTGGTGGTAAGCATAAAAAGGTTAAGGTTGGGTCCCTGAATGAATGGTTAAAGTTCTATCAGCCTGAGATAAGGTTGATAGAAAGTTAAGGGGTAGGGTATGTGACAGGGTCAGACATTACAGGTCCCAGAATCCCTTGGATTATGGATGGGAAGGCCTTGCCACAGGAAAGCCCAGGTGGTACAGTTATGGAGAGAACACCTGAGGAAGAAAGCGGAGCTAATATTCTTCCCTGATAGGATGAGAAGGATATAAAGCAGCTTCCCAAGCACCATGGGGGGGGGAGGGTTCCTCCAGCTGGGAGTCAACCCTAGGCAAGTTCACCACAGTTCTGGAAAGGCCAGAACCTATGGAGCAGGACAAGCAGAACCGTGGGATTGAAGCCTTGACATGGAGATCAGGAATCTGGATTTTCAGATGTGAGTTCCCTAAATTACCTTATGGTGCATTTGGACTGGATCTGGGAATGCCTAGGGGAGGTGCTGGTGGATGGCTTCCCCAACCCTACTCCAGCTATTGAGTAGTAAGGGTTTACAATAGTGGTTTAAAACAATGGAATGGACTGAACTATTGATGAACTGTCTTGGATGCTATAGACTGCTAATAGCTGAAGGGATATCAGAAAGAAGCCCTCTTGATGGGCTGAGCCAGTAAGAGCCTAATCACACTGTGTGGGATCAGGAATGCATGTCTGGCTAATTCTGAGCAGTGGACTGGGAGGAAAGCCAGACCAGCTCCCTTTGAGGCTTTGCTTGTTACTACAGAGAGTGCTTATACAGTAACCACATTTTGCTTTGTTTTTCACTTGTTTAATGGATTGTTTTGCTGCTGCCTGAGGACTGTTGGAGTGGCGGAGCAGGGCTGTGCACCAGTTGCGCCAGGAACTGTGTTAAGACTGCCATGTGGGATCAATAGGCTAGTTGCTGGCAGCAGAGCACATGGAGCCTTGTTGCAGATACTGTTTAGGATGCCTTCCCTACCATGTAGCACATGCCGGACCCGGGCATGTGACAGAATGCAAAGTTCAGTTCAAAAACGACAGGATCTATCTAGTGAATACAGGTCTGACAATCTTTAACATGGCAATCAGAATGGTCATAGAACAATTAGTGGACAGGTTGAGCAGTACATGGGGTGAGAACTAAATGAGGTCACACTGGTCCTTCCCATGTAGGGTTGTTAACTGGCTCCAGATGCTCCTAACAGGCTTGATCCAGTCCTGGGTTTATCCCATTGCATGCAGGGGTTTGTAGTCTTGTTTTTCTTATGAAGTGCAATAGAGAAATCAGAACTGCAAATCCCTGTGTGCAATGGGGTGAACCCAGGCTTGGATCAAGCTTGTCAGGCAAATCTGGAGCCAGCTGGCCCCCCTAGCCCATATTGGTTCTCATCAGCAAAATAAAGGATTAGAGTAATAACATAAAGTTGCCCGGATGTCAATAGATAGGGCATCTAGTTTTGTTTTCAAATCTACAAGGAAAATTCATTCAGGGGCCAATATGAGTAATTGGGATGCTGAGGTTACAAGCAGAAGAGTTGCTCAGAAGTCAATACAAAGGCTCTGGTCTGTTTCAAATTATGCAGTTTAGATGATTGGATTCAACTAGGAAGCACTCTGGCTGATAGATGAGATAAGAGAGCTGGTGCAACTAGCGCAAAGTGACCAAAATAGACATAAACAGTTGTGCATGGGATAGGACAGCACAACACAGCCCTGGTCCTAGGGTTATATGTCATTTAGATATATTTTGAAAAGTGAATGGCTTAGTAACCCCTAGAGACTGAGTGAAACATTAACTGATTGGTTCAAATCCAACTATATATATTTTAATTAATCATTCATTTCAATCAAATCTGACGTTGCTATACTGTGTATTAGTTGGGGAAATCCTATTGTAATTTAATAGGATTTAGAGAGTTTATAGGCCACAATGCTCATTGAAGCCTGAAGGTACCCAGCTTTTACATATAACCAGTTAGAGAAACTCATTTTATGGAAACAAGGAGACAGGTTATTTTTGTTTTTTTATTTTATATTTATGGAATTTACAAATTAAATCAAGAAAGTTTACAAACATTCTTGCAGAAAAAAGAGCAGATACATTTAGCAACCACAATAATTCTAGAACAAAAAACAAAGTAATTCATAAGTGAAACAAAATATCTACTCACCCTAGCCCACAAATAGGAGGAGAGAAGCACGATATATTTATTTAATCATAAGCAAAAAGAAATATGTCCGACAAACCAAACCCGATTTCCAAATTAAGAGAGCTCAGTTGAGGCACCAATGGAGGACTCCAGGCGCCAAGCATTAATGAAGGCAGTTAGTTGGGAGGGCTCATAAAAAATATAGGAAACAGCGTGATACTTCACTAAACATTTACAAGGATGTTTCAAGAAAAAGAGCCCTCCCAACTGTATAACACCAGGATGCAGCAGAAGAAATTCCCTGCGAAGTTTCTGGGTTTCCTTAGCTAAATCCGGATAAATACGAACCATTAATCCTCTAAATAGCAAATTTTGTTTCCTAAAAAAGAGCTTTAACAGCCACTCTCTATCAGAAAGTAGTGCAAAAGTAATTAATAAAGTAGAGGGAACCGGAGACTCACAATCAGATTGCTCCAATAATTCCGTAACATTCAATATATTCCCTTGCTTCCGATCCCCCCCTAAATTAACTAAACCAGGTGTTAACTTAGCCTTAGGTAAATAATAAATCTTAACCAAGGGCGGAATCAATTCAGGGAAGACCCCCAACACATTTATCAGATATTGTCTAAACATTTCTCTAGGAGGCACAGTAATAAGCCTAGGAAAATTAATTAATCTTAAATTGTTAGCTCTAGACAAATTGTCCAAATGTTTCAACTTAGCTTGTACTGAGGAAACGTTCTTCCTAAATGCATCAGATTGATCTTCAAGAACAGAAACTTTTCTCCGGGTCTCCACTGCTTCAGACTATACTTTCACAACCTTCCGTTCCAGCTCCTCCACCATAACCACTAAATTAGTCACCTTCTGATCCAACGATGTAATCTGTGGCACCAACGCTTCTCCTAAGGAAAGAATTGCCTGCCAAATGGCCTCCAAAGTAAAATTAACCGGACGCTGAAGAGAAAAAACTAAGCCCGGAGCAGTTGATATTGAAGAAGGCTCCATTTGTGCTGGCGTCTCTCCTCCACACACCACAGGTAACTCCTTCCCTGTGCCGACCTCACCAAACGGCGCCGATGCTGAAATAGAGCCGTGCTGCCCAAGGACTACACTCTCCTGCTTCTGAAGTCCCTCCACTTCTGGCCCTCTCGAACCACCAGCTTCCCTCTTCAACAGGGGAGAACCAAGCTCCAGAAAACCCTCTGGCAGGGACTGTCCATGGAAGACTTTCGGCGCCAGGCTCAATGGGGAGACAGATGTAGCCGAAGCAGGCTCCGAGTCACCCGACTCCGGCAGAGCTGCAGCTCGGCATTCCTCCCCAAATTCAACCGGGTCCTGGGCAGCGCACACCACAAAGGAAACAAGAGGTCCAGAGGCAAACGGCGTAGAGGTAGAGGGGGGCTGAGAGGGCAACGACCCACCTTTCCCCTTACGTTTCCTGCCCATAAGGCTCCAAGAAGCAAATGCACTCACACCAGTCAAACGGCTACCGCCATCTTAGTTAGAGCACTGCCCCTCCAAGGAGACAGTTTTTTCCTATCACAGGACAGATTCAGCAGAATAAATTACCTAAAGAGTTGCATATGATAGGAACTGAGGAAGCTTACGGCATATTTGTTTACTCGAGCCTTTAGTACTTTAGTATAACGAAGATAATAAAGGGTAGATTTGGAAGGAGATACTTCTTGGCTAATGATTGTGGAGTACACAATGCCTTTCTGTAAGGGTATTATACTGACTTGTATGTTTTGTGCTACTGTGGTTATATTTTTTTATTTATTTGTATTTAACTCATGCATTTCCAACAGTAGTTCAAAAGCAAGCTACACTCAAGACACAGTAGGATTTCCCTGTCCCCAGAGGGTCTACAATCTCAGTTTGTAGCAGAGGCATTGGAGAGTTGTGATTTGCCCAAGGCCAGTCAATAGGATTCAAACGCTGGTCTCTCTGGCTCCTAGGCCACTCCTCCACTCTTGTTTTGAATGCTGTAATATAAACTGCTGGGAATTCTATGATACAGGCAAGATGGGATGCCCCCGGGCAAGATGGCGATGTGAGCAGCAGCACGGCAGGATGTGCTGTGAAGCTATGGAGACTGCCTGTCTGTCTGTCCTGATGCCTCATGCCAAGAGGAAGGGGAAAGCTGCAGTGCCTACCTCCACATCGACTCCGAAGGCTACGGTGCAGTCCCTACTCCAGTTTGCAATGCCTGCTTCTCAAGAATCACATGCCGCCGCGGCATTGTCCACAGACGCTCGGGATTCAAAGAAGTCCCACTAACACTTGCAACATTCAGTCCCGCTGCCACCTAGACTGGAAGTGGATGCTGTGGTGAGGCCGAAAGCATTTGAGGGGATTCCCCTAGGTTCGCGACTAGCAGTGGAGGCTCCCACAACGACGGGATCAGCCTTTGAAGATCCAGTGAGAAGCTCTGATCAGTGTGTTCAAGCAGCAGTAGCAGCTAGACCAGCTGTAGTTACCTTGGAAGAGTTATGGGACACCATCGAGGCTGTGGATACCTCTCTGGCTACTTTTGCTGGTATGTTCAAGTTTGATCTGGATATTTTGAAAGCCAAGGCGGCTGAACAGAAGCTGTCTCTTTCTCAACAAGCTGTGCAACTAGATCAGGTGGAATCAGCTTTGGGAAACTCCAATCCATGAGTACAGCCCAGATTAAAGAGAAGTTTTGAACAGGAAACTGCTGTATTTAGAGAACCATGTTCACAAGAGCAATTTGAGATTTCTCAGTTTTTCAAAATCTCTCTTATTTGCACCAGTAGACATGCTGAGGGAATATTTAAGTGAAGTGTTAACAATGTCTGGGGAAGCTTTGCTACCAATTACTTGGGCTCACTATCTCTCACTCTACTAACCGTGGAGTCCTAGCCTAGGGTAGGAAGTGTAATGGACATGGAGAATTTGACTGCCTTCCTAGAATCATATTTGGAGGTATTATGGACAGGACAACTTTAGTGGCTTGTTTTTCTGTTTGAGTCCAACAGAAGTGTTGTCTTGAGGTGTTTTTTCCATAACATGTCAGCTATATTTCTTGGCTAAAAAAATTTATATATTCTCTGATGTATCTAGGAATATGCAAAAGAAATGCCAAATTTTTGGCTTTTAGAAATAGTCATAAATCTTGGCATGACTATGAAATTGCTTTTTCTTGTAAATGTTTGGTTGTATGGCAGGGTAAACAATATGGGCCTGATATTGTAAACTCTAGGTGGTGGATAGATGGGTAAATCCTGGAGAAAACTGTGTAAAAGTGGAAAACACGGGCAAACTATATATCACATGACACGTGCATGCATGGATATCACCACAAGCTGCCATACCCTAACTGTGTATGCGCAGGAATGTAACGCGGTGGGGCATCAACATCTGTGCCAAACATGTGTCAAAATCAAAGGGCAAAAACCATGCAACTTTAGGTCAGGGTTTTAACCGGTTAAGGGACAGTCTCACGGAAAGCCCACCAATTTATTGCCAGCTCGTCGCAGAAAAACAATGGGGCAAGGGATGTGGTGGCTACCCACACACCTGAGGTGGAGACTCCACAGACAGGCAAGGCAACAGTGCCAATCTGCAGCTGACCACAGAGGAGGTGTTCCAGTGGTACCGTCTTGACATTGCCACCATTACAGATCTCTATTCACTGCTCAGACATGACCTGGAGCCCGCAACTGTTAGAAGGCATACAATGCCTGTGGCTCTGAAAGTGACCACTGCCTTGGCCTTCCTTGCCACTGGAAGTTTCCAACATGTGGTGGGGCAATCATGGGTATCATGCAGTCCGCAACATCACATTGCATTGGGGTATTCACAATTGCTCTTTTCAAACATGCAGTCTGCAATATCACATTATATTGGGGCATTCACAACTGCTCCACGACTGTGTGCTTGCCAGCTACACATGAAGCCAGGCAACGGCCCAAGCAGGCATTTCACCAGATTGCATCCTTTCCATCAGTCTTAGGTATCATTGACTGCACTCATGTGACCCTGAGGCCTCCTGGCCATGAGAGGGCATACCACAACAGGCATCTATACCACTCAAACATGAAGGTTATGGTTGATGATACCCACATGTGCATCACAGATCTCTGTGTACCTTTCCCTGGATCCTGCCATGATGCCTTTGTCTTATCGCAATCTGCCCTGGATCAAGCAGCTGCCACTGGACACTTCAGTGATGCCTGGCTACTAGGTGAGTGATGCCTGACTAAAGCTGTGGTTGTATGCTGGAATGTGGGTGCAGGGCTACCAGGACCTATGGTAAGGGCTATTGGGGGCATTGGGAAATTCCCAATCTATGTATGTGAGGCAAGCACAATTGGGCGATCGGGGAGGGAGAGCCCAGGCACTTGTATAGGAAGGCAATGGATGTGCTATCATGCTAGAAGACCCCAGAATGTGTTGAAGGTAGTGATCCCATAGGCAGGCAGATGCCCCACCTGAACCCTGATATGAAGATATGTGAGCAAGTGCTGACAGCACATGTCCTGGATGCCAACTGAGGGGGAGCGCATGTATTGGGCATCATTGCAGCAGTAATTTAACAGGGTTTGCCCCCTACTGACTGTTGAAAGGGTAAGCAAATGGTGGGAGATAGCACTGTGGGCAGGAAAGCATCACCACACAACCACTCCAGAGCACTAGCAAGACACTGGGATGCTGTGGTTGCACAGCATGTCTGTAGAGAATGTCACACATGTATCTGATGTGCTGGAGTTGTTACAATGGCTGTAGCAGAGACCACAATTGGGTACCAATGTCTCTAAATGTATCTCCCCCCATTTGACTCAGCAGGTGATAAGGGATACCCACTGTGGACCTGGCAAATGACATGGTTACACAACCCACAAACATCCCAGGAGAACTACAACCAACCGCAGGCACGTACAAGGGCAGTGGTGGAACGGGCATTTGGCCTACTGCAAAGAAGATTCTGATGTCTTGACAGGAGTGGGGGAGAGCTGCTGTACAGTCCTGAGCAAGTTTGCCACATCTTTACAGCATGCTGCATCATCCACAACATAGCTATCCAGCGGGAGATTAGACCTGCCACTGGAGGAGATGCATGTGGAAGTGGAATGCTAGAATGAGGGACTGGAGGAAGAGTACCACATTGGGAGGGGGGGCAGTATGTGACAGCAGCAGCACAAGCAGCAAGGGGTAGACTAATACAGGAGAACATCTAGTATGAGTACATGCTTTTTATTCAGACCACAGTACACATCACTGCTGTGCCCTCTTCCCAACCTGACTCTCCTTCTGTGATCCCAATACCCTCTTTCCAACCCATGCACTGTACTGTAGTGGTGGTGTCTCAGAGGCATTGCTGCCAGTCTCATCCTTCTCCCTGAGGCTGGAGGCCTCATCAGGCTGTAGCCTGACAGTCCTGATGCCATGCTGTAACTCCCCAGGGTGGCATCTGCCAGGTGCTTGCCTAGCAGCTGCCATGTCACATAGGGAGTATGATATGGAGGCCATATATGTAGCTGTCTCCCTGAACAGGTGTAGCGCTGCCTCCTGATGCCTCTCCTGGTGCTTTCCCATTTCACATATCAACTGCATTACATTGGAGCTCCCATCTGGTTCTGAGTTTGGACGAGAACCAGGGCTGGTATACTGTGCTAGGGTTGTTCTGGGTTGTCTCGGGGTAAAAGAGGCGGATTTGCTAATCACTGTTCCAGGAGTGGATGAGGTTGTCTAAATCTTGTTGGTCAGATTCTAGGAGTGGGAAGATGTCATCTAGAAAGACTTGTTTGAATGCTTTGAAGTGTCATATTTGTAGCTGATGTTATGGGAGGCATGGCATCTGAGTTACTTGGGAGGATAAGGGATATCATAGCATGATCTGACCATGGAACTTGGTCTATTCTGGGTGTTGAGGTCTGCTGTGTAGAGTTGCTTAAGTTCAAAAATAAGGTCTAGAGTTGCTCATCTAGAATGGGTGGGTATCTTAATTATTTGTTGGTAATGAAGGGCCATTGAGGAATGCACTAGTTTGCTTTGTAGTGGTGGATTGAAGATTTAGGTCTCCGAGGAAAAAGAAGAGCTTGTTAGATGAGGCATGTGTGCATGCTTCTTCCAGGAGGTCTGATAGGTCATCTGTTTTAGCTGAGGGTGCACAGTATGTTAAGCAGATAGTGTGATCATTATTGGTGATTGAGGAAGTCTAGTGCTTATAGGCATTGGGAATTTATTGTGGTGAAATTTAGGTGCTCTTTTGCAAGGATTAGGACTCTTCCTCCTCTTCTTTCATCTCTGGGGTAGTTGAGAGCTTGTATTGGGGAGGTAACTGATTCAGTAGTACATTGTCAGTGTTTGAGATCTAGCTTTCAGTAATGCACATGATGTCGGTGTTAATTTATATGAAGTCTGAAATTGTTGGTAATGGAGGGCATTCACATGGGTCTTGTTGCGTATTGATCATGCATTGATGAGGACAAATTTGATGGGATAGCTTGGGCTCCTCTGCTTGATGTTTAGCTTCTGTTGTATTATATTAATTTCTATCAGTCTTTGCGGTGATTTCGTATGCTGTGCTTTGAGGCAAGAGTTTGGAATGGGGAGCTTTAGTCTATAATGAATTGGGATGCTGTTGGTGTAGGTGGATAGCACATGTGTAGTTGCCATCAGAAAGAGCAGCAGCAGTAACATTATAGTGTAGGGTAGGAGATGTTGTGGCAACATGTTGAGCTTTGAGCTTGGGAGGTTACCTGGAAGGAAGTGTTGTCTTTATCTGTGTCTTTTTGGTGCTCTTAGCTGTCCTGGGAGGAGTGGAATGCAGGTCAGTTCCTTATGCAGCTTCTTTGTGATCCTTTTGTTCTTTTATTTGTACAGGTTTCCATGCTGTGGGGGTCAGTTATATGCCTTTTTTACTTGGTAGTCTTTACTGCAGTCCTTGTGCAGTCCATGCCTAAGTGCCACATCAAAGAGCCCTCTGGCGAGGCCCTTGGGCGTGGGCATGCTAGACGGTGCTTCTTTTTAAAGTGTCCAGCTGGTTGCTGTGCAAGGGCCCAATTGGCCTTGGTGGGGTGAGCAGGAGGTGCCTGCTTCTCCCATTTCCATTCCCGCTGGTGTTCTTCATGCCAGATAGCGCTTCTTTTTAAAGTGTTTGAAGTCTAAGTTGGCAGTGGAAGAAAAGGGCATAGAGAGAAGCAAGCCAATATTAGAGGGAAGTTCACGAGGAGGGGTGTAAGTAGAGGAGAGAGGAAAGGTAGTGAGGAGTAGTAGAATGAACACATTTGTAGGTCAGAAGGAGAAGTTTGAATTGGATATGGAAACGGAAGAGGAGCCAATGAAGTGACTTGAGAAGCGGGGTTATATGAGTATAATGAGGCTGGCAGAAGATTAACCGCGCAGCTGAATTCTGAACAGATTGAAGGGGAGAGAGATGATTAACAGGGAGACCAGCAAGGAAGAGGTTGCAACAACTAGATGGGAGGTGACTTAGTAGTGTGTTCAGAAAGGAAGGGGCAAATTTTGCTAATGTTAGAGAAAGAAATGACAGGTTTTACAATCAGCTGGATGTGTGTGGAGAAGGAGGGGGAAGAATCAAAGATGACCCCAAGTTGCAGGCTAAGAAAACAGGAAGTAGAAGAGTGTTATCTACAGAGAGAGAAAGGAGAAAGGGAGGACTGTTTAAGGGGGAAAATAAGTTTAGTTTTGGCTATGTTAAATTTCAAATGGCAGTGAGACATCCAGGCAGCGATGTCAGCCAGGCAGAGAATCAGGCCTGGAGTGTTGAAGAAATATCAGGTGTACATAGAAATTTGAGTCATCGGCGTAGAAATGGTATTGAAAGCCATGGGAGGAAATGAGAGCACCAAGGTACTGGGTATAGAGAGAAAAGGAGAGGGCCCAGAACAGATCCTTGGGCACACCAACTGAGCAGTAGAGGAGGAACCACCAGAAAGAGCAATGGGAGAGAAGAGAACCAGGACAACACAGATCCCCAAAAACAAAATGAGGACAATATGTCGAGGAGAAGATAGTGCTCAACAATGTCAAGCAGCAGAAACGTAAAAAAGAATAAGAAATGAGTAAAGGCCTTTCAATTTAGCCAGGAATATGTCGCTGGTGACTTTGGCAAGAGCCATTTCAGGAGAATGAAAAGGACGAAAGCTAGTGGATCTAGAAAGGCTTGAAAAGAGAGAAATTCAAGACAATGGCAGAGAACTGCATGTTCAAGAAGTTTGGAAATGAAAGGAAGAAGGGAGATGGGTCAATAACTAGGACATGTAGGATCAAGTGAGGGTTTCTTGAGGAGAGGTGTGACCACAGCATGCTTGAAGGCTGCTGGGACAGTTGCAGTGGAGAGCGATAGGTTGAGACTATGAGAGAGAGAGTTAAGGAGACAGGTGGGGATAGGATCGAAGGAACAGGTAGTGAGTTTAGAGGAGGAAAGAAGATGAGTAGTTTCCTCTTCAGAAATTTTAGCAAAGGACAAAATGGGGGCCCCTGTGACCTAGGCTACAGTAGCAACTTGTCTATAGCTTTGTATTGTGGCCCTTCCTTGCTGACAAACAAGGCAAAGACAGAATTTCCCTGTAGAATCCAGTGCTGTGTATGCAAGTGCTATCCCCTCCTTGGAGCTGTCCCATGTGTCATCTATCTTCATTCAAGCTGGTCTGAACACTTCTCAGAGGCATCTAACTCATGGAGTGTGCCAATGGGGATCCAACCTGTGCTCACCCAGGCATTGCGATGTGGGACTTCTGCTACTTGTGTTTAGTGGGGATGATGGATATGGCTAGCGATACCCATGTAAAATCTCTAATGCTACACAGGCATTGCAGACCAATACCTGTGTGTCAGGCCCTGCAGGAGCATAGTGTAGTTTGCTGCATAGGTGGCCAGTTGCAGCATACATGGGCAATCGGGCAGCAGCACCTATACATGCATTTTTTGCCTCAGCATGCATTGCCTAGGTTACAACAATATGGACTCTAGCTGCAGGCCGAATATATGGGTTTGTGTGCCATCTGGCGCACAATGCATGTACCTCATATTCGGTGCTTGCCTGTGTTTAATCTGCCTTAATGACGATTTGTGCCTTTCTTTGAGCATGTGTTTTACGGTGCATTCTGACACCTTCGCTGCCTTTCTCAGTATCAGGCCCTATGTTTTTTTTTAGCCTGAGCAATTTCAAAGGTTTCTTGCCCTGAAGGGTCTGCTAGTTAGGACTGGCTGAGTATGCTAGTTTTGAGCCGCTGCCGACAGATTTGAATATTTCCTGTATACACTTGTATTTCTTTTCCTATTTCTTGCCTCAATTGTGGGTTTAATTGTGGTCTATGGTACTTTAATTGACATGGAGATGACTTAGGGGTATGATTACTAAACGGCGGTAAGGGAGCAAGTGTGCTGTTAGCGCATGCTAACTGTGCACGTGCACCCTTACCGTGTCTAAAGTGCTGCATTATCACACGATAACAGTGCTGGAATCATAAAGTGGCCTGTGGACGGAGAGTAGACATCTACAGGGTGGAGAGTGGGGGTCAAGGGGTGGGAAGTAGGCAGAAACAAGACTTGCTCCCTTAACACAAGCATCTTAACGGCAGGAACTTTAACAGAATTCAAAACCTGGCGGAAAGTGTGTTTTTGAAGAGAGAGCCTATTTTACATCTGCAATGTATGCACAGACAGGGGAGCCCAAAACAGTGATAGTAGTGCTCCACTAGCAGCAACAACATAGTTTACAAGTATGAACGGGCACTATGTTGATGGTGCAAATGGGAGCACAGGAGGTGGCACATGGGTCATGCAGTGGAGGCTGCTGGTGCACCAGGGAGACCAGGCAGCTGCCTAAATGGCATATAGGAACATAAGACTACAAAATATTATTTATTTATTTATTTTATTTACAGTCTCTTCTATACCGCACTATTCAGCATCAGCGCGGTTTACAATGAACAAGGAATTTACAAATTTCCGATGGTACTTTGTGTTTACAGTTGAACAGGCAAAAGTAACTTGGATAACAGGGGTAACTATTTACAAATTATAACATAATCATGAACTCTTCTTGGTTTCAGCCTTAGGGGTTTTGGGAGGTCTGTGAGGTGGTTGAAATATCTGCATTGGTTACCCCAATAACTGTAAAGGGGTAAACAATGCATAGCTCGGATCCTCTTTAGCAATGGTTTATGGATCGTTACCTAGGAACCCGTCCAAACTTTTTTAAACCCAGCTACACTGACAGCTTTTACCACATCCTCCGGTAATGGATTGCAGGGTTTGATTACACGTTAACTGAAAAGATATTTTCACCTAGAGGACCCAAATGGATTACACTGTAGCCGCATTGCAGGTCCTCTAGTCTGTCCACAGTCTGATGGCATAAAAAAGCAAACTATGTTTACCTGTTCTACTCCGGTCAATAATCTATAGACCTCTATCATATCTCCCCTCAGCCGTCTGTTCCCCAGGTTGATGAGCTCCAACCTTTATAGCCTCTCCACAAAGGGGTATTCTGCCATCTGCAGAACCATCTGTGATGTTTGTCTTGATCCCACAGTGACAACACCAGCATACAGTCCTGCTACTGCTGCGGAAAAGCAATGTGCCACATGGGGTGGTCCAAGGGTCCTGGCACCCCAGGCACCGAGCCAGGCTGCCTCCCCCCTCCCGCTGCCACAGAACACAGCTGTGGGGGAAAGAGGCCAATAGTTCTAGATGCTGTAGCCCTCCAGGTAGCTGGAAAATGCAGATATCTGGGGAAATACTACAGCAGTGGCTGCCATCTTTCCCCTGAGACATATCAGTGGCAGGTGATGATGGGACCCCTGCAAGGGCAGTAGTTGGGGGGGGGGCTGTGTGGCCATCCATGTGTGCTCCTGCCCCCCCCCCCATACAGACCTTGTGCCCAAGGCACCTGCCAAACCCACATCTTTAACATACTGGGACTGCGACCACCACCACCGACAATGCATGGGCATGTCTGCTTGGTGGGGTATTGGCGGTGGTATGTGAAGTGGCACCAGCTTGCAGCAGACAGAAACCTTGTCCTGGTCATGTGCACCATGCTCCAAAGGTCAGCTGAAGGGAAGTGCTGCCTTATGGGGAGCTGTTATCCCCATAAGGCAGCACTGTGGTGCAACACACAGTTGGTGTGTATATGTGTGGAGGGTCACAGGTTCAGGTCCCTGCTGGGGTTTCTGTATTGCATATTCCTGTGGACAAGGTTTAGTTGACTGTGTAAGTACAGCTCGAGCATATGCAACCCCCAAGGAGGAGGCCAGCAAGGGTAGAAACGCCCGCTAGTAGCACTGACAGGCTCCACCATCCACAGCTGGTTGGAGGCTAACAGCACACGGTAATATAGCACGTGCAAACAGAGCAGACATTATCAATCCTTGAGCTGACATTGAGACAGGAGTGTCAAGCAGGAATGCCAACCATCTTTACTTCTGCTGAGTGCACCAAAGAGAGTGTGTGTGTGTGTGTGTGTGTGTGTGTGTGTGCGTGTGTGTGTGTGTGTGTATGGCTCCCCTTTGTCCTGTGGCTTTCTGCACTGCACTTTGGCTCACATTGTCCAAGTTTTTCCCAGCCTGTTTGGAAAATGTGAATAAGGCGAGACAGAGGATTGTGGGTATTGCCTGAAACAGCACAGATTGGCCTGTATGTGTCTGCCACAATGGTAGGGTCACTGGCTGAGATGCCATTGTATCCATCTGCCAACTGCACTGCCTGGGTGGTCACTGTATGACATGCTGAGATGGCACTCTCACTATGACCAAAAAGTGACCATGGCACGGCTATGTGGCCACAAAGAGCTATTATAATGTCTGGCTCCAGTGATGTGGATGCATTCTCTGTTTGGGGTTGCTAATCACTGAGAGAATGGCTGGGTGTCAACGCTGAGTATCGCAAGGCAGGGTGCTTGTGGTTGCACTATGCACATGCTGTGCATGCTGACTAGTAGACCAACTGTAATTGATTTGTGCTTAGCTGACACAGCCAGTGAAAGGCAGCAGGGGCAGTCTTACTATCTGTGCTGTAGTTAATTGTTAGTCCTCAATGGTTGGGGCAGCAGTGCTTCATGGCCTACTCACTGGGGTCCTGTCAGGACAGTAGCTGTAGCCCTACACCAGCCTATACACCCCCACTGCAGTGGCTGTCCATAGCAGCAGTATGTTAACACTAGCACTAACTGTTATCAGAGAGTGAGTGCCCAATATGGGCAGAACACAGGGCCAAGCTGTTGCTGTCACCATCGCCTACAGTATGCAGGAACCAAGGAGAAAAGCATAACATGCTGCAGACAATATCTGCCACACACTAGCAGTGATGTGGTCCTGCAACAGAGACCATCTCTAACAGTGCAGGTTCAGTGGACCAGGTGCTGGGCATCCCTTCTCACCCTCAGGATGACAGCTGAAACCACTCTGCAGCATGGCTTGCTGTTATGTGCATGTAGCACATGCAGCCAGTGCGTCTTAGTGAGCCGATATACTGGATCAGTGTCTTCTCCATTAGTTTTTCAGCAGCAGACCGCTGTTTTGCATGTGCATTGCTCATGGGTAGTGGAGAGCCCCACCTATACCGGCATAGACAGCAAACAGTTTGATCAGAGATGTGCAGGCTCTACACGTCTATGTAGAGCTGTGTGGAAGTAGCCTACTGGTTGGTGCAATGTCTCCATGGTCAAAGGTCCAGGGTTTGATTCCCACTTGTTCATTTTGTGCCTGGGTGCGCTTGCCCACCTCACATAGTCCTGGCTCTGCTGTGACCTGCAGACAATCATTCTTCTACATTTCTGTGCATTATGGCCCCACGGTGGGTAGCCCAACATAGCATTCCCCATCATGGACATCTGAGCATGGCTTTAGTGGCTCTGCCACGGCACATTGCAGTGGGTCAATGCTGTATACGCAGTAGATGTCTGGGTCAACTGGTATGGATGTGTTTCTGTTTTGCCATCATTGTGACCTCCCAGCTTTACATAAAGAGAATATATCTTATACATTCAAGCACCTAACACTCGTTGCATAGCCATCTCCTGTACTGTTCTGCCATCATTACTTGCCCCACATAGGGCAAATGGGTTCAACTTGTCCCTTTCTATCATGCCACTCTGTCAGGTGTATTGTCTTGCAGTTGCACAGGCTGAGGCACCAGATCCATCCGCACAAATGGTGTTTCATTTACCCCATGGCACTGCTACTTTTGGTTCACACATACCAAATGCTTTTGACCTGTATGACCCCATACATCCACCCACCACACACATTGCAAACTCTGCTTGGAAGATCCATGGCTCAGCCCTGCACCTACCATCTGACCGTCAGGGAGATTCATGGTGGGGCAGCTTAGTGGCAGTAAACTGCCCCACCACGGCCATCAGGGGCCATTTGCAGCAGTTAACCACATCATGCAAACCTCTCCTGTGACTACTCCACATGAGCACTCATGGACAATCCTCCCTTTGCTGCCCACATCAGGAACATGCTGACTCCACCCAGACACTGTCCTGGCCTATGGCATGCCACACACTGACATTACATCTGGATATATGTCCACACCTCAGACACTATAATATAACTTATGGCATGGTGTATGCTTTCAGGAGCATCTAGGACTGCACGCCTGTCACAACGCCCCCCACTACTGCATCTCCTCCGCTGACTCTGCTGCCACAACCACCCACCCATGACACTGCCAACACCCACACTGACTAGTATCATGAGGCAGCCGCCTATCTCGCCTAGTCAACAGCACAGGCCTGCTGTATGGTCAAACATGCTCATCACACATACTTCCACATAGCCAGGCATCAGGTGAATCAACTCCATCAGCTACCAATTGTGCTTGCATCCATACCTTCTGCAGTAGCTTCCCTGCCCTTCTTTCAACATTTCAGAGGCTTTCCTGCACTGGGGTGCATGCAAGACATCTTAACACAGCATGTCCTTTTACCACCCATTAAGTGTCCTCTGCCACCCCTTAATGTCCTGTTACCACCTGCTAAATGTCCACTAGCATCCTTTAATGCCGGAACACCTCTAACACACCCAGAACACTTATCGCTACCATTAACGCACGGAAAGGACTGCTCTCTTACTGCTGTTTAGTAAACATACCCCTTAATTTCCTTTGTTTTACTATATTGCCTTTCAGTCAATGTTTTATTGGACGTAGAATTTTGAAATTGCATAATTAAAATTAAAAAAAAATTTAATGAACAAATGTCATAAAATAAAACCATAACCACAGTTGCAGTGTCATGTACATTATCAAGGAAAAAAGCAGAGGTAATAGTGGTGGGGAAGGACGGGAAAGAGAGCAAAGGACCAAGGATGCAGCATGTCCCATGTTATGCAAGTGCATCCTGAATTGTAAAAAATCTCCTTCCTTCAACTATAGATGTAGTGAAAAGCATATTCTGCACTTAACTATTTTAGTGCTTTGGTATTCCTTGCCTCAAGCCTTTATGACATGCCCAAGCTTATCTTACCATTATACACACCCAGATATCTCATAGTGCTTAACAATGAGGCATTCCTAGTAAGGGCATTCCATTGTTTTACAGAAATGCCTTTTTGTAGCACACCTTCCACTGAGAGTGACATCACGCCTGCTGGATCCCAGTGTACTGCCGTTTTTTGCAAGATGATTGAGACATTCAGCAGTTTTAACACTCCCAGTTTCTCTGCTCATATGTCTGCTCTTCTAGCTGTCACAACAGTCTAAAGAATCACTCATTTGTATTTACAGTACATTACTCATCTGGCCTATGGAATGCAACATCAATAAAAGCATTTTCGTTTTTAAAGATTTTCATACTGTATGTTTTTACACAATAAAATGGACAAATCCATCTATGTATATACTGTAGACTGTTATCATTACTGTAGGAAACTAAAGAGTCATAGGTTAAAAGGTAATGCTTTATGTGAATTGAAACTAGATAGAAGACAAAAGAGAAGGACTAAGGGATATGTTTGCTAAACCATGGTAAAGGAGCAAGTGTCCAAAAATACACTTTAGCACGTGCTAATGGTACCTGTGGGCAGAGGGCGGAGAGTGGGGGTCAATGAGCATGGAATGGGCGGGAACAAGGCTTGCTCCCTTAACACAGGCACCTTAACAGCAGGACAACACAACTCAAAACCTCTCAAAAAGGGTGTTTTGTGAGGAGAGAGAGCCTATTTTACATCTGTAATGTGATGCACAGACAGGGGAGCCCAAGAGAGTGATACTAGTACTCAATTAGCAGCAACAGCATAGTGCCCAAGTATGGAAGGGCACTATGTTGATGGTGCAAATGGGGGCAAAAGAGGTAGCACATGGGTCATGCAGTGGGGACTACTGGTGCACAGGGAGAACCAGGCAGCTGCCTAAATGGCACATAGGAACATAAGACTACAAAATATGCCAAACTGTCAGACCAAGGTCCATCATGCCCAGTATCCTGTGTCCAACGGTGGACAATCTAGGTCACATATACCTAGCAGTTTCTCCAAAAGACACATAGGATCCCCAATAACTGTAACAGGGCAAGAAGTGCATAGCCCAAGTCCTCTCTAGCAATGGTTATGGACAGTTACCCAGGAACCCATCCACACATTTTTTTTTAAACCCAGCTACACTGACAGCTTTTACCATATCCTTCGATAATAGATTGCAGGGTTTGATTACGAGTTGACTGAAAAAAATATCTTCACCTAGAAGACCCAAATGGGTTACACTGCATTGCAGGTCACCTAATCTGTCCACAGTCTGATGGCATAAAAAAGTGACCTATGCTTACCTGTTCCACTCTGGTCAATAATCTATAGACCTGTATATCTCCCCTCAGCTGTCTCTTCCCCAGGTTGATGAGCCCCAACCTTTTTAGCCTCTCCACAAAGGGTTATTCTGCCATCCGCAGTACCATCTCTGATCTCCGTCATGATTCCACAGTGACAGTGGCAGCACACAGTTCTGCTACTGCTGCAAAAAGGCATTGTGCCACATGGGGTGGTCCAAGGGTCCTGGCACCCCAGGCAGAGATCCAGGCTGGCCACCCCCCTCCCTGCAGCAGAACCCAGCTGTGGGGGAAGGGGCCAATGGTGCCAGAAGCTGTAGCCCCCCAGGCAGCTGCAATACGCAGGCACCCAGGGAACTACCACAGCAGTGGCTGTCATCCTTCCCTAGAGACATATCATTGGCAGGCAGTGATGGGGTCCCTGCAGAGGCAGATGGTTGGGGAGGGGGCTGTGTGGCCATCCATGTATGCCTCTGCCCCCCCATCTGTACCGTGCACCATAGGCATCCGCCAACCCGCATGTTGGATGGGCTGGGACTGCACACCATCAACACAGACAGCACACGGGCATGTCAACTTGGTGTGAAAGTGTTGGCAAAGGGGCAGCAGCACCAGCCTGCAGCAGACCAAAGCCATGCCCTAGTCCTGTGCACAGTGTGCATTGCAACATGTGCCAAGATCTGTCTGATGCATAGTATGTCAGCCCTAGTGAGTGTTGTGGCCATTTGGCAGCACTGTGGCTCAATGCACACAGCTGGTGTGTGCATATAAGTGGAGGGTTATAGGTTTGGGTCCTGGCTGTGAATACTGCATTGCATGACCCTGTGGCTGAACTTTAGCCCACAGTGCAGGTACAGCACCAACATGTGCAACCCCCAATGAATAGGCCAGCAAGGGTACAAACACCCTTCAGCCACATAGACAGGTTCCACCATCCACAGCTGCATGGAGAGTCAGGTTGATAGTACTGGCACACTGAGCAGGCGTTAACATCAGAGCACGCAACTAGCTCCTGCATAAGGAGCACACATTAACAATGCTCAAGCTGATATAGGGACCAAGGTGGCAGGCAGGAATGCCAACCATCCCCATTTTTGCACAGCATGTCATTGTGTGTATGAATTTATTCATGGCTTTCTACACCTTTCTACACCGAGCCTTGCAGTGCCTAAACTGTTTCCAGTGTTGGTCTGCAAATATGCATGATGAACAAAGAATTGCGGGTATGGGCTGAAACAGGCAGATTGGCCAGGATGGGTCTGTATTGGAGGTAGGGTGAATGGCTGAGACATCGTAGTGCTTGTCTGCCACATGCATACCTGGGTGGCCACAGCATGTCATGCTGGGAGGGCACTCTCACTCTGACCGAGCAGTGACCATGGCACGGCTATGTATCTACATTGTGCTATATAGTATCTGGTTCTAGTGATGTGGGCGCATCTCCTGTTCTGATCACTAAACCATCTGCTGGGTGTCCATGCTGTATATTCTAAACCTGTGTGCACATGGTCGCTCTGTGCATATGTAATGTGTACTGATCAGTGGACTATCTGCAGTTGGTATGTGCATGGTTGGAAAACCCAGTGGTGGGCAGCAGGTACAGTCTGGCTGTGGATGCATGATAGATAGGCATAAGTGGTTGGGATGTGAGGTGTTCCAGGCTTACTCCCAGTGGTACTATAGGGCCAGCAGGACCCTAGTAACAACACTGTGCAAGTCTAGATGCTGCCTCACATGCACTCACCCCCCTCCCCCAGGTAGTTGGACACCATGGCATCAGCATTATAACACTGGGTACTGCCACACACTGGCAGTGATGGGGATCTGAAGCATAGACAGCAGAGACTATCTCCTACACTGCACATACTGGGGACCTGGTGCTGGGTGCCCATCCTCACTCTCAGGGTGACCGCAGAAACTGCTCAGTAGCACGATTTGTAGCTGTTCTGTGCTTGTATAACACACTGTCAGTGCAAATTACTGAGCTGAGGTGATGGATAAGTGCATTCTCCATTCGGTGATCAGCTGTAGACTGCTGTTCTGCATGTGCACTGCATCAAGGGTACTGGTGGGGCTACTCTATGCCAGCACACACAGCAGACATTTTAGGCGGTGACCTGCAGTCTCTTTGTTTCCAGCCATTGCTGTGCAGAGAGGGGTGAAGGTGTAGCCTACTGGTTAATGCAAGGTCTCTGTACGCAGGGGGTAGAGGTTTGATTCCTACATGGTCTTTTTGTGACTGTGCTACTCAGATCATTTTCATGCCTGTATCAGTGAGGGCTCTGCAGATTCGGTGCTGGCAGCCCATACCACTCTCTCCTCTGCCGCCATCCTTCCTTCAGCCCATCCATCCGCCTCTGTCAGCTGTGTGCAGTCATGTCATCTTGTGTAAGCTGCTACACCATGACCTACACTGGTACTCTTCTCTGCATTTCAATACTCGCCTCTCCTGTGCCTGCTCTGCCCGTCACCACTACTGCTCTGTCCGCCTGTTGCTGTACACATCCTGTTGCTTCTGCCTCCACTGGTGGACATGTCTTCCCCATCCTATGCCACACACTAGCATTGCAGCACTTTACATTGGCACCACCCTGTACATCAGTACAGCTGCCTCCCACATGCTTGCCCACTTTACTGGTCACCACATAGGTTGCCCACCAATATGTGGCAGGTCCTTCAGCTCCCATCTGTCCTTCCTTCCATCACATTTACATTGACTTTCTTTGGTGCTCTATCCAGAATTAGGGTTACAGCCATTTTTCCTGCCTTTAGATGCATGCTTGTCAACCTGCAGCACCTTAGAACCCTTGGCCACCTTATGTTCAGGAGCCTTAACCCCTCAGGGCATCTTAACTTCTGGTGCCTTAACCCCCTTAGGGCGTCTTATGTTAGAGTGTCTTAAACCCCTTGGGCACCTTAACATGAGATGTCCCGTTACCGCAAGTTAAATGGTCGGGGCACCTTGTTCCATGTGTTCCATGGCTCATGGCTCCCTTTATGCCAGACTGCCCTCACCCACCCATAGCCTTATATGGCTTCAGGAACTTAGCACTGCCCTTACCACCGGTGACTTTACTGTGGTTTAGTAAACATACCCCTTAGTCAAGTGAAACAAACTGGAAACTGAATGTGACACATCCTTCAAGAGGGTGCTGTAAAACTAGAAAATCAGTCATTTCAATTGCAAATGCCACTGCCACAAAACTACGTAGACATGGAGGGATTCCCAGAGTTACCAAGTCAAATCTCTTTGAGAAATAACACACTGGCTTGCAACCAATCAGGGAAACCTGCAAAAGCACCCAGGCAACAAAAGCACCCCTATCCTGCCTTAGAGATGTCAGTCTCAACCAATCCTTTACAGGCTTACATACTACTTTAATAGATTCAAAATTTTTTCTCTACTCAAAACAAAAAACTCTCTCTCTCTAAGTCTTCTTTTGAAAATCTGTCACATGGTCTGTGAGTGGCCACTGCCAGTTATCCTCACGGACTGGGTGAATAACACAATGAAAATCAGCTGGATTAAAAAAAAAACACAGCTCTAAGCAAATTATCAAAATCTGCCCAAGTGGGATTATAACTATTAGAGACCATAAAAACACAAATCTACTAGGATTATCCCTGTAATTAGGAAATGTTTTAGCCAAATCAAACACTTCCTTAGGGCTCCATCTTGCAGGTACAGTCATAGAACATGTCAAGCCCACTGGGTACAAATGGAAAGGATAAGTGGGCACAGTCTCACTTCCCTCAGATTTAACTGTGTTAGAAGTAATTTATTCTGCTAATGCATAGCTTCCTGAAACAATCCTAGCACATAGTATAATCTGTCATGCTCCTCTTTAAGTTTCATAATGTCTGTCCAAATCTCCCTCAATTCTTTCATTAAATTCAACAGTAACCCTTAATTATTTTGCAATAGTAACACTATGACCTATTGCCGCTCATAAGGTCCTTATTATTTGCACAACACTCTCTATTTCTCTGTCCACACATGCTCTCAATTCTTTGAGCTGGGAGATATTTCAAATATCTAAGTTACACAGTTCTTCTCCCCTTAACTTCTGTTTCTTTCTAAATATTTCTTCCCTTAGTTCTGTTGCACGATAGACCCACACTTGCTCAGCTGGTGTCTCTTGAGATACCGAAGGAGGATCTTTCTCCTAACACAAACAACTTTTATTTCAAATCTTGAACGTCATTCCTATGTAGTTTCTTTTTTTTTTTATGTGCCATCCATTCCCACCATGTGAGCACAATCCATTCATGACTATTAAACAGTTTACCATTAACCGCCAACTCATATCTCAGGTAAAGAAGCTTATCTATGGAGAAAGTTCCCTCCAGAGGAAACTGCAAATCCTCATTACCTCTAGTCATTGAATGCCAATGTGCTACGGCATCAATGGCTACATCCCCATGCTTCTCACGCATACAATATGAAGGGCTACCTTTCTTAAACGCTAAAGCCCTAGCTCTGTCATTCCATTCACGCATCTGAGACTGAGCCTGTCTACTGAACAAATTACCCATCACTAGTAATACTCACAAAATCTGACACCTTCTGTCTCCCTTGTCTTGAATGCATAGAAGTGTATCCGAGTCCCGTCAAAAACTGATTGTACTCTGCTCATCCCTCACCGGTAACAGTACCTGGGCCCTTGGGAATGGATCTCCATACTCAGAGCAATGAGAAGGAAGCAATAACAATTAATAATACAATTCACACACACAATTATGGTACACACAGGACCAAAGTGCTTTGGGAGAGAGAGCAAAGTTTGAAACTTCTCTCTATAAACCCTGCCTACTTTGATCAACTTTCATTGGTTTAAAATCCCATCTCACAGCATAATTTCCATCTTTATTATTCTACATCAAACATCGTGTTACACCTTTTACTACTGCATATTCATAATGTACAGCTCTGTCATAGGTCAGATCTTATTAGTATAGGTCATCAGGAGGAGACATACATGTATTCCCAGACGTAACTTCTTAAACAATAATTCTAACACTAGCAGTTTTCACAGTGTATGTTTCAAGACTGAAGAGAAAGTTCTTCCCTGCAACTTTCTGTACTATAAATAGGCCTACAATTTCTCTGTTACCTGGACTTTCTGCAGAGTTGTTAGTAGAGCCTCTTCAAGGTAATTAGCAATAGGCTTTGTAATAACTGGGCTACTGAATCTGTGGTATTAATTCTTTCTGAGGGCTTTCAGTGATATACTGTTAGAGTACTCTCACAGTGTACACAGCCCTGTACAGACAAGCCTCCTTTCAATTATCACCAAACATGAAACTTCAAAGGGTACAAGGCCATCTCCAAAGACCTTGGGATTACTGTGTTTTCAGTTCACAATGTTAAGAAGTTTTCTACTCATGGAACTGTCAAGAACCTTCCAGGATGTGGCGGGAAGAGGAAAATTAATCCAAGAAGTCTTCGAAGGTTAATGCAAACTGGTGGAAAAGCACCACATACAACATCCAAAGAGCTTAAGGATAACCTGGAAGCAATCTGAAGTGGTGGTTTCAACTTGCACCATATGCTGTGCACTAAACAAAGAAGAACTTTATGGGCAAAGGCCAAGGAGGACCCCACTGCTCAAAGACAGACATAAAAAGGCATGCCTGATCTTTGCCCAAACCCACCTTGAGAAACCACAATCCTTCTGGGAAAATGTTGTGTGGACAGATAAAGCCAAACTTGAGTTCTTTGGCAATGAAAACCAGCAATATATGTACAGGAGAAGAAATGAAGCTTATAAGGGAAAAAAATGCCCATCTTACATTTAAATATGGTGGAAGTTCTATAATGTTGTGGGGCTATTTTGCTTCCTCAGGAACTGGAGGCCTGGAATGTATTAAAGGAATCATGAAGTCAGAGGACTACCAAGGTATTTTGGAGTAAAATGTGCTACCTAGTGTCAGAAAGCTAGATCTGGGTAGAAGATCATGGGTTCTCCAGCAGGACAATGACCCAAAACATACATCCAAAAGTACAAAAGAATAGTTAAAAAGGTAAAATGGACTGTTTTAAACTGGCTAGCAATGAGTCCCAATCTCAATCCAGTTGAAAACCTTTGGAAAGAGCTGAAATCTGCTATTGATAAAAGGAATCCTGGAAACATTCATGAGTTGGAACAAATTACTTTTGCAGAGTAGGAGAAACTACCTGCTGAAAGATGTACAAAACTTATAGATGGCTATAAGAAATGTTTGGAGACTCATCATTGCCAAGGGTTGTGCAACCACATATTAGTGAAGGGTGCCATTAATTCTGTCCAGGTCATATTTTGTTGTTGTCTCAGAAATTACTACATCTAAGTTACACAGACATCTATTTCTTTTAATACCTTTGAACATACTATTAAAATATTATGATGACATACAGTTGGAATATTTCCAATTATTTCTCAAGATATTGACCAAAACTGTAAGATACAACCCATAAGTCAACTGGCAGTTCCTGTACTCTTGTACTGGGGTTGTAGGCTGGCCTCTTAAAGATCTTGAAAAACTGGATGTGCGAACAAGAAGACTCCTTTATGCCACAAAGTAATTACAAAAATCAATGTATGCCAAGACTCTACATTCCTACAGCTGAAAGAGGGCTAGACCTCCTAGAGATTTATTATATCTACAGAGCTACTATCATAGGTTCCCGGCCTACCTAACAGCATCATCCGATCCAAATAAGCAAAACGTGCTGAAATATGAAAGTAAACATCCAGAATCTTTCTCTATTGTCAAACCTGGACAAGCGTTCTGACAACTAGAAGGAAGGAGTAAGAATCCACAAGCATGCACACAGGAAAGGAAGCAACAAATTGCAAAACAAGAGAAAACTCTTCAAAGAATTAGATCAGCAAACGATGAAAAACAAGTGGCAGATGCACAAATACAGTGGGAAATGCAAAGTATTACTCCAGGAATCCTTTATCGATCAAGAACAGATACATGAATGGTTAAGGAGAGGTGAACTGAAACTGAAGAATGAGAGATTGATAGTTGCCGCCCAGGACAGCGGATTACAGATGAGATGGCTTACAGTGAGTATATGTTGATTCTGTAAGAAAGATCTAGAAACAGTGACTCTCCTCATAGCTGCCTGTGAAGTTCTGATGGTGGAAAATTTCTATACAGAAAGGCACAACAAAGTAGCACACCTCCTACATTGGAAACTCTGTAAACCTACAACATCACTATGCCTGAAAAACACTGGAATCATGACCCTAAGAATTACAAAGAATGAAGAGGTTAGGATCACATGGGACATTCCCATTCCAACAAATTAAAGTGGATGTGAGGAAACCTGACAGTGGTAGAGGAGAAAAGCACCAGAACAGCATTGATGATAGAGATGTTGGTTCAAAGTGATTATTCTGTGAATTATGTGGGGAGCAGAAGATCCTGAAGTACCAAGAAATGCAGACAGACCAAGAAAATATGGCAGAAAGATACAGAAAAATTTCCCATTGTATTGGGAGCCACAGGCTTGATAAAGAAGACTTTCCAAGCATATCTTGACAAACTATCCATACATGTTAACATCTTACCAACTCCAGAAGGAAGCTCTTTGGCATGATGCAAGTACTATGCTGAGCATTAGCAATAAATTTGAGAGACTGAGATCATACTCCACATACCCTGGTTTAGAAGTGAGATTCATGACTGACATGGTATACACAAAATGAAAAACCACACCAATCACTGTATAAGAGCTTATATCAACAAAAGCAACACAACAGCTCTTAATCAAAAACCCAGTTTACCACAAACTATTACTCCTCAAATTTATTAAAACACCTCCTTATCTTTAGGCAAAAATGACCTCAGGATGACCTCAGGATACCCTACATATAGTGAACAAGTTCACTATAGGGAACAGCTGACGCTCACATCACCGGTCAAAAAGCCTTCTAAATACTATTTATATATTTTAACAACAATTTATAGCGTTTGAACACCACATGAGTACTCTTGGGGATTCAAAGCTTACTCATAACTAACCACACCACTAAACAAAACAATACATATAGCGTTATTTTAACAAAACTCAACAGGGTGCCATTAGACTCAATTTCTTCCCCTGCAAAGTAACAGAAGAACAATTTTAGTAAATCTCAACATCAATAACCGTGTCAAATAGATCCACAGTACTTATCTTTAGGATTCAGCATATAAAGCCCATGGCTGCTAGATTCTAATCCATTGAGGACTCCGTAGCCGCTCAAGCAAAGTCCGTCATGAATTCTCAATCATTCAACGGGCAGGCAATTCATTTCTCCATAGTAACTCAAGCGCTTTCGAAATAAGAAAACCCTACAAAAGCTTTTGTTTTGCCAGGGTGAATGCAGTAGGCAATTGTGGTTGCATAAATTAGGAAATGCCCCTGCCTGAGCGGTATATCAAATTCAAATAAACATAAACATAAACCCCTGAGGAAGCCGGGAATTGGCGAAACAAATCTCTCTCTGGAGCAGCAAATCTCACTCTTTGGGATGGTTTACTCTTGGCATCTCTGTGAAGGTTGGGAGGTAGAGGAGAGGGGAGAATGAAAGATTGGGGGATGAGAGGAAGGGTTATGGGTCATTTAAAATGACAAAGGAGTGTAAGAATTTGCATAGGGGTCTTGTGAAACTAGGAAACCAGGTGTCTAGCAGCAAATGAAAGTTAATGTGGGCAAGATCAAAGTAATGCACATAGGGAAATATTAATCCATCTACTGGTGCAAAATGTTGGGTTCTGATTTAGGAATCGCCATACAAGTAAAAGATCTTGGAGTTATTGTGGGCAATACATTGAAATCTTCAGTCCAGGGAGACCAAAAGGGATCTTGTTACAATGGCATGGACTCAGCCTGTGGGTGCCATCTGATGCGCTGACATCACTGGGGCCTTTGAAATTGTGGTCTTTTCCATGAGGCGTAGCCACAGGTGTGTCCCACAGCGCATGTCACGCCCCTTTGGAGCCCCTTCAGAGCACTTAGGAGCAGGAGCAGGGGGTTTTCATGGATGGAATGGCTAAATGGAAGAAGAATGTTCCCCCCCCCCCCCAATTTTCTGCAAAGTCTCCTAAGGTGGAAGGTCCTTTGGATAAGCCCTTCCTGAAGAAAGTTATGGCAGAGGTAACCCCTTTCTTTCAGCCTCTATAATTACTGATTCATCTGCTTGTTCTTCAGTTGGGGGTGTAACCATAGGCTGTAGTGGGGGGGGCATGAGGGGGAGATAGCCCCTCCAAATGTTGCAAGCACTAATGGTGATCTGGTATCTCTGTCCCCACAGCGAGTATGACTTTGCCCCCCAAAGTAAGAAGGCAAACTACACTGATGGATATAAGCCAACACCAGCTACCTTTTGACTCTCAGATGGGGGAAGTGGAATCTCCTCTTAAGGAAAAATCCCCTGCCCCATCATTGATATCATTTCAGGTGGATAGTACGCCTGGGCTGGCTGTTAGTTCTGCTATTCCTCTGCCTACGATTGTATAATTGCCTGTGCTGCTTTCTGGTGTAGTACAGAAGAATTAAATTCAAAAGAGATTTCTTTGAAAGACATTTGAGCTATAGTCTCACATACTGAAGCCTTTTTGATTGGTACTCTGCAATTTTCAAATTTTACCAGAGACTGCTGCATAGTTTACTGATTATGATTATAAATTTGATAATGTGGTTAAATGTTTAGATAAGATTGCAGAGTAGCTACCTGTGTTTCAATTAATGTCTTCCTCGTTCATTAAGGATAGCCTCTCCCTCCATCCACAGTTTGAAATTTTAGAAAATGTTTCTAGAGCAAAAAATTTGTTTAAATTTTCCTTTAACCCATTACCCTTCACCTATGATTTTATTTCAAAAATATTTGGAGGTTCTTTTTTTTCTAACCCTGTTGAATTGCAGATTGCTAATATTTACTGTCTTCCTCAGAAGGAAAAAATCTGAAAAGATCTTGGAGGGGGAGCCAGAACAAGTAGAATCTCAGTTTAGATTTATCTGAATTCCTGGAATCCTCTCAGGATATATGTTTGTTTGGTTGTTAGAATTTGATATACCGCCCTTAAAACAAGTTGGCAGAGCGGTTTACAATAAAAAAACAAATAAGGGAAGCAGGTGAAAAGAACTCCAAAGTCATGAACAGGAAAGATTCACACACATACCAGGGAGAGAACAGGAGGAGAAAGTGGGAAGTCATCCACAGGGTGCAGTAGGTCAGGTGATAGGGATGTCAAATGCCTCATGAAATAGAAGGGTCTTAAGCTGAATTTTTGTTGGACAAGGAAAGGCTCTAGACAAAGGGCAGGGGGAAGATTGTTCCATGGGTGGAGGCCAAGGAAATAGAAGGCTGAATTCCACATCAACTTGTATCTGGCATAGGAGGCAGAGGGCAAATGAAGGCAGTATGAGTGGAATGAGGGGAGGGAGCTTTGTGGGGTGTGAAAAATAACGCTAGAGGAAAGATAAAAATGAATACCAGTGTGAAGAACTTTATGAACCAAAAGAAGAATCTTGAAGCGGATGCAGAACTGAATGGGAAGCCAGTGGTAGCGGACCAGAAGGGGAGTGTCATAGCTCTCTTGGTACCTTTGTCTAAGGTGGACGAGAAGTCTGTTTTGAGGTCATACTTTTCTAAGAAGGATGTGTTATTTTGTGGTCAGAAGATCAATATTTTTCTAGACATCTCTAGAACCACTCAATTATTTCAGAAGGATTTCTTAGAGCTGAAGCCATGTGTTTTAGCTCTGAAGGCTACACTTCTTGTAAAATGTCCAAAGTGTCTGGTGACGTTTCAGGGGAAATGATTGTTTGGGGGTTTTGTTTTGTTTTTGAACCATCACAGTTTGAGGATTTTCTGAAAGTCAACAGTGTCCGATTTCTTTAGGTAGTTAAGTATAATTGGGTTTGATTTTCATTTAGGATACTCCGCTATGTATGTTTCTTCTTCTTTATATTAGTATCTTATTGATCTCCTCGTTTGTCTTCCTTAATGTGGACTTGATGGCAATAGATTTTTTGATTTGTTTTCTATTACCTGTTCAGGTACTTGGATGTTTTACTTTCATATCTTGTAATAGATGTTTGGGGTTTTTTGTATGTTACGATAAAATATTCAATTAAAAATAAAGCGAAATCTTCAGTCCAAGATGTCACGGCTGCTACAAAAAAGCAAATAGATGCATAGGCTCAGTGACTCAGTTGTTTGGGGATGCTAAGTGGGGTGGGGCTGGGAAAGGGTAAGGAAGGGTATGATGCAGCAAGTTAAAATCTTTGGGGTGGGGGTAGCTCTTCTGTCATCAGTAAAGGGACAGCGGAGGCACTTTTGAACACAGCAGGGAAGTGTCACTTCACTGTGTGACTCGGGGGCAACTGCATCAGCTGCCTCCTCCCCCCCCCCCTAGTGGTTATTAATGGTAATATGAACACTGAATACACTCCAGGGAATATATGCTAAAACAAATCAAAATTCACCAACATAATACAACATGTTAAACAGAACGGTATCTGCAGTATTCTGGAAATATATATAGGTACTTTAATATTTGTCTCTACCTGTTACAAAAATAACACTAGATAGAGCACTCTAATTCTGTTGCGTTTTAAATTTAGCAAGAACACACTTCAGAGGTAGCGCACAAACTAAGTTCAGGCTTACTCTTTGGTTTGGGCTTAGAGTGATTTTTAATTTTGTAGATAGTTGGGCATGCTGAGAGATGCGGAGCGATTGCCTGCAGTGTGGGAGCACTGCAGATCTTCATGGGATGCAGAGAAGCACATTGGACAGGGACATCTGCCAAGCAGTAGAGGCTGCATGAGGCGCCCATCAATGAGACCTAAGCTTACCCCAGTACAGTACTGCCCAGAAAACTAGTTTAATTGAGCTTAATGAACACTGTAAGGAGTGCACATCGAACTGAGGTGTCACAAGAACAGACATTCTCAGTAAGGGGATGGTATACAGTGTGAGAGGGGAGGTGCACACTGCCTTCAAAGGGTTGGGAAGGGCCACTTTAAAGTGGATACTGAGGGAAAATTTATGGTTGAGTTTGATCCTTGTAAGACCAAGTATAAAATTGGTTGCACATTAATAGTGATGTTTTCTCAACGGATTGACTACTGTATATTGCTTACAGGGGTTTTTTTTCAATTTGGTACGTCAAATCTTATTCACAATTTACCTACCTCATCTTAAGAAAGAATTACAATTGTTAAATACCCCACTTGTGTCTGCGGTTTCCCATTATCATGCCGCCCTCCTTTGCAATAACCTTAAATAATGTCTTTCAGCACAAGCCCCTCACCCCAACCTCCGGGGGAACCTTTTGTGAATGTAAATTTTAACCTTAGGGAGGGGTTATGTGTCTGCTGCGCCTCACCCAGCAGGTGGGGTCAAGAAGAAGCTCAGCCATGGGTGATGGGAGTGAAGAAAAAGGGGAGCCTGGACCGTTTGCCCCACCTTGCTTGGCACAAGAGCAACACGAGCCTGCTCCTCTGTCACACCCACATCTCTTCTTCCCAACATAATCCCCAATTTCCTGCTGACCTTCATCCTTCCAAACATCATGTGTGTCAAGCTGAGTGCCTCTGGCACAAGCATTGCTCTCCCCCTCCCCCCCGAATGCTGCAAAGCCTTTCAGACTGCCTACTAACAGGAAATTAGGGCAAGCCAAGTGCTCCTGCTTTAACAAGCTCATCAATTCTGCTACCAAACCCAAGAAAAAATTCCTTGTTCCAGAGCCCGTGCCCCTTCATCTTCTACAAGCCCCTCTGGCTGTCAACTTTTACCTACGCAACCTTTTGATTCATATCTGACCTTTAAACCGTTCTGCCTTAGACAGTCCATTCTGGCTCCTCCCCCTCTTTCCCCAACCCCTCTTCAGTTCCATCTACTCGGCCTTCCATTCTGCATCTGTCCTCTTCCTCTAGTGATTCTTCCCTTCTCTCCATCAGCCTTTGGCTTGTTTGCATATTTCCCAAATTTTTCTCAATCTTTGTGTGTTTTTTTTTCTTGCATAGTTTGTAGGTATACTACAGGTTTTTGCATGCAAAGTGATTGTGTGTGCATTCATTTGTAGGTAAACGTGTGCACAAGCAATTTATGTGCACTTAAACTATTTAGGTGCACAATCGAACTGAATGTGCATTCTGGAATGCATATCTCCATAGAATAATCGCTTCAGTTTTCAGTAAGAATATAAAGAGGCTTGAGGTGGTCCAGAAAAAAGCAACTCAACAGGTCACCTAAAGACATATAAGATGAAGCATAAAGGCATGAATATGTATACCCTAGAGGAGAGGAGGGATGTGGGAGATATGATATAGCTGTTTAAATACTTGAAAGGTATCAATGCACAAGCAACAGACCCTATGCAAATGAAAGAATGCTGTAGAACTAGGGAACGTAAAACTTCAAGGAGGAACTACTACTACTTATCAGCTACATAGCGCTTTTAGGCATGCACAACGTATAAAAGACAGTCCCTGCTCCACAGCACCTACAATTTAAGACAGGCAAATTTTATTTATCTATTTAGCTGTATTTATATCCCGCTTTTCATCGGGTCAAAGCGGTGGAACATTGAACGAGGGGGGACGACAATAATCAATTCTAGGGTATGTGCCGTCACCAGGCGGGCCAACATTCATGATTTTGACAAATATTTGGGACGTAGTCATAGACTGGGGAATTGATTACAATACACATGGGATAGACAGGGGAATAAGGAGTCAGGTTCCAAAACCAGCCTAAGAAGCAAAGTAAAGACTGGATGATTTTTCCCAGTAAGAAGAAACATGGCTCCTTATGAAAAGGTGAGTAAGATTCTCTTGCTAAAAGACTCAAACTTCACCAACTGTTCGCCAAACATATAACTATCAATGAATATTATTTGAATTTTAAAACATGGTGTCCAAGTGCAATAGGAACGTCCAGGGCAAACATGCTCAAACATACAGTAGATGTCCCTGATGTGGTCACTCGTGCCAGCGTCCCTGCTACAAAAACTTGATTTGGGGACGTCCATCACATGCAGCTTTGCATATGAGGACATCCATTGGCATGGCAAAAGAAAAACAGGAGACCTCATTCCCCGTTAGCAAGGCCGACCCTAGAGTTGGTTCAAAGTGTTGGTGCCCTTAGCGAACCTCAAGCTTTATACCCTCTCTTGCCGTCAAGATCTATTATTTAGCTTTGAATGCCCTGCTTTTGCTGCCCTCGGCAACTGCCTAGTTCTCCTAGTGGTTGGGCTGACTCTGCCTGTCAGTGTTCGTTGTCAACAAACTCCTTTAAATATATATATATATTTATTGTTTATTTATTTATTGAACGGTTTTATATACCGCCTTTCAGAAAAATCAAAGCGGTTTACATAGAACAAAACTTGAACATTACATTGAAACTTATTCAAACAATTGAAATTACAGTGAACATTAAATTGTATATAATAAAAATGGTAATTTGAGGGTTACAATGCTGAGTAAATGCTGATTAGGTATATAGATAGTTTAAACATATATACAGATTTAAATATTTACAAATTTCAAAAATGTTATCATCTTATCTGAGCAAGGAAAAATGTATTCTAGTTCACTAGAATTATTAGTGTAAAGCGTAAATGTGATAATGTGGAGAATTGGGTATTGTAAGATAGAGTAAGAAAAAGGAAAAAGTAAGTTGTGAATTAATGAATATGAGTATACCTGAGTTTAAGTGGGAAATATTTCATCTATTGGGAATGAGTCTCCAAAGTACTCTATAAATAGGTGAGTTTTAAGATCTTTTCGAAATGCTGAAAGATCTGTGATATCTGAGTTTATCTGGCAGAGCGTTCCATATTAAAGGAGCATTGAAGCTGAATGCCCTATTTGTTGTAGTTTTATTGAGTTTGAAAAGTTGTTTGGAACAAGTAGTGTGTTCAGGTTCCTTTGTCTCACTGTTCTGGTCCTTGAATGAATTGTCAGTAGATCAGTTAGATATGATGGGGCTATATCTCTTATCAGTTTGAACATTGTTATGATAACTTTATATTTTATCCTACTTTGTATAGGTAACCAGTGAAGTTTGTACAGTATAGGGGTTATGTGTTCAGTTGGACCTGCATTTATAAGCATTCTTGCAGCAACATGTTGTGCTACTTTTAGTTGGTGTAAAGCATGTTTTGGAATACCTTGAAGAATTATGTTACTAAAATCTAAGTGAGGCAGGATCAGGGCTTGAAGGACTGATCTGAAGTCCAGATTTGATAATAATGGTTTTAGATTTTTAAGATATCTTAATTTATTATATATTGTGTTTGTTGTATTCCTGATGTGTGTTGTTAGACTTAACGTTCTGTCTATGATAATGCCAAGGTATCTTATTTCATCTTTTATGGGGATGCTTATGTTTTCAATTTTTATTTCTGTTGGGGGGGGTAAATTTTTGATTTCTAGAAACAAATAATGCTTCTGTTTTCTTGAAGTTAATGTGTAGATTGTGTTCATTTAGCCATTGCGTCATTTTAGTGAAGCATGATTTGATATTGGAGAAGTCCAGGGAGTCTATGTCCATAGGGAGATAAATCATAACATCATCAGCATAAATTGCATATTTTAATTTGCACTGTTGAATGATGTGGCATATAGGTTGTAAATATATGTTAAAGAGTAGAGCTGACAATGCAGAACCTTGTGGGATTCCTTGTTTTTGCATATATTTATTTATTTATTTAACAGTATTTCTAAACCGCCTTATCTTGATAATCAAGGCGGTATCACAGCAAACAATCAGGTAAAGTGTGTGTGTTATACATGCAGTGAGGGTGAAATTTAGTTGAGTGTGTGTAGTATTGTGTGCTAGATTGGTTTGAGCTATATACAAGGTGGTCTATATACAGTGGTGCTAAAAACTTTTCTTACATCCATTGTTTGGGTGGTATCATGTACTGTTGTACATTCTCTGAGGTTATGTGATGTGTCCATAGTGTTCTATGAATAGCATGGTTTTAAGCTGTTTTCTAAAGTCTTGAGGTCAGTAGTTGCCCTCAGGTCGTCCGGTAGTTTGTTCATATTGTTGGAGCAGCCATGGAGATTGCTCTGTCTGTTGTGTCCTTGCGTGTATGTTTGTATTCACTTGGGGTGCTGACTCGGTTGTGTGTTTGCTTTCTTCTGGGACGTGTGCTGGTGTCTGGTTGTATGAGGGCGTGTAGGCTGTTGGCTGATGTGTGCTGCTTTATCTTGAATAGGTTTATGATAGTTTTGTATCTGATGCGTGCACCGATTGGGAGCCAGTGTAAGTCCTTTAAGATAGGTGTGATGTGCTCTTGTCTTGTAGTTCCGGATATGATTCGTGCTGCAGTGTTTTGTGCCAGTTGGAGTGGTTTGAGGGCTTGTTTCGGTAGTCCAAGGTTTTAGATGTATGGTTTCCTATTTTTACCTGTTGCGATCGATCAGTTAGATATGATTGGAACCATGCAAGAATAGTGTCATGTATACCAATCTGTTTGAGTCTTTCAAAAAGGATACGATGGTTAATTGAATCAAAGGCAGCCGATATATCCAAAAATATAAGTAATACTGCTTGTTTTGATTTGTCAATGTATTTTAGAATATCATCAAAGATAACTGCAAGAAGTGTTTCTACACTATGGTATGGTCTAAAGCCGTATTGGTGTAAATCTAAGGGGGCATGAAGTTCAATGTGATCCTGTAGTTGATTATATACTATTTTTTCTATAATCTTTGCCATAAATGGAAGGCTAGAGATAGGTCTATATGAAGAGGGATCAAGATTGTCTAGTTTTTTGTTTTTCAGAATAGGTCTAATCGAGGCTCTCTTTAGGATGGTTGGTATAGTACCATGTGTGAGAGAAAAATTTGCTATATTTAGAATGTAGGGCGCTAGGAGTGGTTTAGTATTTTTGATCCAGCTAACTGGGCAGGGATCAAGACTAGAAGTGGTTGTGTTAATATCTGAGATCACCTTATCCAGTTCTTTTAGTGTTACAGTATGAAATTTATCCCATATGTGTTCAGGCTTTGGGTTGGTGTAAATTAGTGGAATTGGAGGGTCTGATAGTGGAGAGAGCTTAGTTATGTAATAGTCAGCAAGAGTTTGTGGGTTAATAGGGGTGACATCTGTATTAGGAGGGTTTGATACTTTTTTAACTATTTCAAATAATTCTCTGGGACGATTGAGGGAATTTGTTAGTAATTTTGTATGAAAGGCTTTTTTAGATGCATTTATTGTTATTCTGTATATACCGTATATTATATATATATTTATTTATTTATTTATTTATTTTTATTTATTTAGCATACATTTGTATACCGCTACTTCCAGCGATCAGTAGCAGCTTGATTACAGGCGGGAAATTGACAAATCATGACAGAAAATTTGATGAATATACATATTTATCAAATATATGTATATGTATGTATATATATATATATATATACACACACAATGCCCAAGCTGCCACTAATTTAACTGCAAAGGACTTACAGTAGAACTGGGCATGGACTGATGAGAACAAAGTTGACATTTTCATACCTTGCATCTTGAATTGTTGTGCAAACTGACATGGAAGGGTGGAGCTTTTCTTTTCTCTGTACCTGTTTATGTGTGATCCTACAGAACAGAAGGCACACACTATAGAAATCACTTCCTTGAAAGGATTTGGCTCCGATGAATGATGCACATTTATTTATTCATTTATTTATTTATTTATTTAGTAAACACTTGTATACCGCTGCTTCCTACGATCAGCAGCGGTTTACTTTACAGAATCATAATGCATTGTACGGTACATTGAGATTTCAGTTTTACATTTTGATTAGTCAATGATTACGTAACACAGGACAAGCATTTGGATACGATACATATTTGATTAAAGCACACAGATCAAGGTATACATATGATTTCAGAAGATTGGGGGAGTGACCCATATATACAATTTGTACGGAATTAGTTGCCAAGGTGTACAAGTTATACATGACTATATACTATTAGATTATATGCTGCCGAGTGCGGCAGAGGAGATCTGGTTGAGGTAGGGTATCGCAGTTAGATCAAGTTGTAGTGGGTTTGAAACAGATAGGTTTTCAGTTTTCGTCTAAATTCGTTCAGGTTGTTTGTGAGCCTTAATTCATGCGGTAGTTGGTTCCATTGGATTGGCGCTGAGTATGTGAACGCCCTATTGCTTGTTTCGGCCTTGACAGATCTTATGCTGGTCGGGATACATAGGGTGTTGAGATTCATAGTTCTCCTGCTCCTGTTGCTAGGTTGAATAGTGATTAGGTTATTGAGGTAGGATGGTGCGATGCCATTGATGAGTTTAAATGTTTAAATTTCTATAGACATGCTGATAAACCACATTTTTATAGAGCTCTTTCCAGGCTCCAGTTCTCTGAATTATGGCTGAGAGAATCTTGAATCAAGTTCATATTAAGCAGAGACATTTATCAGTGGAGTACCTGAGTGATTAACTCTGTGATATTGCAGAGGGGTTAACAGGAAGGGTCTTCTTTTTGCAGATGATACTAAACTCCAATTTAGTAAATACTCTTTATGAAGTTGCAAAAATGGCAAGCAATCCAGGACAGCTTTGCAAGCAAAACAATTCAATTTAAGTCAATAAAATGTATTAAATTATGCATTTGGGCTATAGAACTCCAAGGAAACAGTACACAATGAGGGCTGAGATATTAATGCAGGAACAAAAGGTGATCTCAAGGTTGCAAAATAGTGAAACAGGGCCGTGGCCAGAACCAGAAGAAAGTAAGGATGCATAGGGAGAGGCAGAACTTATAGGGAAAAATAGGGTAATAATGCCCTTATACGAGTCCTGTGTGAGACGATCTACTGCAAGGGTGTCAAACTATTACTACTGATCATTCATATAGTGCTAAAAGGCATATGCAGCACTGAACAGAAACATGCAAAAGACGCTCCCTGCTCATCAGAGCTTACAATCTAACAAAGACAGACAACACAACAGTTGAGGACAAGGATATATCTAGGAGAATGGTAAGGAATGGTAAGGAGACTAAGCAGATCAGGATCCAAAAGCGTCCTGAAGTGCCTCATATCAGTCGGGTTGCCAGAATATCCTCAGTGAATATGCATGAGAAGCATCTGCACACAATGGGACAGCGCATGCAGATATATCTCATTTAATTTAATTAACAGTTTCTTATATACCGCATCTTCCAAAGATCAAATGCGGTTTACATGTAACAAAACAACATAACAGACAGGCGTCTGTTTTTACAGTGAACAGCTTAAAACCATAACAACTATATTACATTACATGGAACATACAAGAACTATTTACAGGGAACAAAATGAGTAAAAGATACAGTGTTGTATGTGACATTTAAGGATAATAAGCATTTGGGGTTTCACATCATATGTCAAACCAAGTTTGGTTTATGGGAAACTGACATGGTACTATCCATTTTCTAGCTGGGGAGGTGTGTTTGGCAAAGATCCATAGTGTGATGTGATGTGAATACTCACCAGGGGTATCCTGAAAACCAGGCTAGCCCGTGGCCCTCAATAAATGGAGCTCAACACCACTGATCTAGACAATGCATGATCCATTTTGTAAGCTATATTTCTGAAAGAATGTAGATGGAGTACAGGTATTCCAGCAAAAGGCTATCAAAAAAAGGCAGAGCCAACAACAAAAGTCCTATTAAATGTAAGGACTTAAATATGTACACTCTAGAGGAAAGAGTAGGCATTCAAACATGTCAAGAAGTAAAAATAACGAAAAAGCAGCAAGTATTAGAAGTTCCAAAAGAAGATGTCATGATATTTGCTAATATTTTCTATTCTGCCTTCCCAATCAGATGGTTGCATAGACTCAGGAGCAACATCATTAAATATCCCCAATGGAAAGGTTTAAATGGTTAGGGCTCTTCAGCTTGGAAAAGAGACAGCTGAGGGGAGATATGATAGAGGTCCATAAAATAATCAGTGCAGTAGAACGAGTAAATGTAGATTGGTTGTTTACGCCTTTAAAAAGTAGAAAGACTAGGGGATATGGAATGAAGTTACTGCGTAGGATATTTAAGACTGGAGAAAATATATTTTTCACTCAACATGTAATCAAACTCTGGAATTCATTAATGGAGGGTGTTAGAAAAAGCTCTTAGTGTAACTGGGTTTAAAAGAGGTTTGGATGAGTTTATGGAAGAAAAGTCCCTAAACCATTACTGAAGTGAAGTGAGGGAAATCTACTACTTATGCCTGGGACAAGCAGAATGGAATCTGTATACCTTTTTGGAACTTGAAAGGTACTCATGACCTGGATTAGCCACTGTTGGAAACAGGATATTGGGTTTGATGAACATTTGGTCTGACCCAGTATGGCATATCTTATGTTCTTATAATTTCAAAGAAAGGGTAGTGAATGCCCTCTCAGAGGAGGAAGGTGATACGAAAGTTGTGACAGGATTCAAAGAGGTATGGAATAGACAGGATCCCTTAATGGAAGCAACTGGAAACCAAGCATTGGGCGGTCCAGCTCAAAACAGCAATGAAATGACATTTTTGCAATGCTAAGAAGATGGGGGGCTACTTATATAGAGTAACAGTTAAAGTCATAATCACCTCACTGTGCAGACTAGATGGCCCATGTTGATCTGTCAGCATCTACTGTGCTACTATGAAATAGACGTATTCTATTTACTGCCTTTTTACCTGATTCACCTAAGTATTTTGGTATCTTTTTATTATTTTTTCCAAAGGAATAAAATGGAAATCGTTTTAATAGAGGGTGCATACTTTTAGATGCAGCATATGTGCCTAACAGAGGATTATTTTAATCATTCATGCAAATATGTGGCCACATACACACATTGATGATCTCTTATAAAATACCAACCAGCTTAAAAGTATACATGTTGCATGAGGGCGTGTACTTTGCCAGTGTGCATAGACAAGGGTGGAGCTTTAGCAGAGTATGGGTGGTGTACATTATAAAATTATACTTAACATATGTTCTTAAAAAGTCTAGTGAGCCGATGCAGAAAACTAGCGCGGTCTTCATGCCCAGATAAGGCCACTTTTAGGCACAATTACTGCCACAGCCAAAGGCAGAAAAGAGATGGACACGTGCGTAAACAGCAAAGGAAAAGCTAGCACACACAACACCAAGAGTATTTAAATTATAGGCAAATGAGCTGTGCATATTGAAATGGCATGCTAATATTCTCTGTGCCTGACAAAGAGAACTTCGTAGAGCATTTTGTAACCAGCATTAGCACCAATATCTCTACACATGGTCTTGAGGTGGCTTAAACATCAAGCACATGCCCCCAACAGTATTTTGATGGCATTGGAGGCTTTCCTCTGCCTGGATCATCTGAGGTGAAGTGCCAAACTTCCCCTCAGATGATCCAGGCATCAGGGAAAACCCCTGATGCCATCAAAATACTGTCGGAGGGGCTGGTGCCTCCAACAGAAAGCAAATCCCCGGTGGCCTAGTGGCCCCAAAACCCCCACCCCCTCCCGGTGCCTTCACAAAAGAGCCGCAACACTGTCCATGCACTCCTGCTCCTGCGCTGCCATCTTGTAAACTGGTGGCACCTGACCCCGTGCAGTGCATTTTTCAAGATGGCAGCACAGGAGCAATTAGGCAGCGTTCCCGCTCCTTTGTGAAGGTACTGGGAGAGGGATGGGTGGTTCAGGATCGCTGGGCCAGCAGGCTTATTTTTAGTTGGGCAGGTTGGGGTATTGGGGCCACTGGGCCAGAAGGGATTTGCCTTCTGTCATGGGCACTGGCCCCCGACAGTATTTTGATGGCACTGGGGGCTTTCCCTGATGCCTGGATCATCCAAAGGTAAGTTTGAACTTCTCCTCAGATGATCCAGGCGTCAGGGAAAGCCCCCGATGTCATCAAAATACTGTCGGAATGTACATGCAAATTAGCCTCTGTTTCTCTGGGAGAGCATGCCAAACTTGTGCCGACTTCTGTGTGCATGTGTTTGGCTTGCTGTCCAAGTTTGACACTGCCATTTGCATCAAGTTTAAAGCATGGGTTATTCGCAAATGCGCCCCTTTCTGCATGCCGGAGCTAAGTGCTGCAAAGAGGTGTACATAGCTGATAGTGCACGACTTCAGTGCCAGCTTTCTGCATCGGCCCATAGGTGTGATGTTTGCCCCTGATGCTAGTATCCTATAAAGGCAAGTACTGCAGGTGCCTTACATAGTGCTTTGACTAGGAGCCTCATTATTGGATTACCCTCCACAGGTGCAAAGCCTTAGCCAATTAGGCCTCTGTGCTACACATTCGCAGTTCAAATTCGCAACACAAACAAGAATAAAAAGTTCAAAGCTAGCATTTCAGTGGGAAAAGGGAAATAACAGAGCCCAGCGTTATTAAATAAAATGTCTGTGTGCAGGTGAATGAGACACTGAAACCTAATATCACACTGAGAACAAGACAAATTATATTTGTTCTTAGGCAGTTAAAGATAAGGTTACCAGATGTCCCTTATTTTTGGAGATTGTCCCTGAATCTGAGGTGGCATACCCAGCTCATGAGAAATGCCATAATGGGTCAGACCAAGGTTCATCAAGCCAAGTATCCTGTTTCCAACAGTGGCCAATCCAGGTCACAAGTACAAGCTCCATGGACTTCAAACAACTTTTGCCTCTGATTTCAGTGGAGACAGAGGCACAGGAACTTTCTTCTCTCACGTGCCCCTCCGATGCAGAACAGGCAACTTTCTTTGGGACCCTCTCTCCTACGCCTTCTTTCCTTCCCCCCATCCATGCTGGCCGCAGCAGCAGCACTTAATACTGCATCAACTTCCTATGCCATGTTCTCGGTTAACTGCTGGATTATTTTCTCCTGTTGCTGTACTATTTGTGAGGCCATAATGTTTTTTTTTATTTGAAGGCAGAAATAGAAAACGGGGAATTTAGAAGAATTAGTTCCTTAGCCTCTTGTGTAAAGACCTGGCTGAATTGAACACTTTTTTTAGGTGCCTTTCACTTGAGTGATAGCGCCAGTCATGGATTCTGGATCTGTCTATCTGTATGCATAGGTTTGTTTACGCTTGTGTGCATTCCGAAGGAAAAGCGACTGCAATGTGCACTAGTGGGGGCTCAACCCACACTTGCGCAATAAGAAGGAGCTGCAATGGCAGCAAAGAGCTGGACTATCAGTTGGCAGTGACAAATTCCCAGCAGCAGAAAGAATATGAGGCACAAGAAGAAACTAACCTCATGGTGGTTGCACCGGCCTTACTTACACTGTTACTCCTCTGCAGTTAAGCCCAGCAGTGCCCTCCTCAGCTTGACAGCCATCAATGCCATTCTGTCTGGGCACATTATGGCCTGGTTTGAACAGTGGCCCCACCCATACAGGCTGCACACCATGGCCTCCTCCAGTGCTGCAGCTCCACAGCCCCTGCTACTCTCCTCTTCTCCCATCCCCCTCCCCCTCCGGGGAACTCCAATGGCTCCAATGTACCTGTAGCAGCTCAGAAGGCTGGGAACTGCAATGCTTAGCAGCACAGGAAACAGCACTGCTGGTATCACTGCAGCTGTCAGCCACCACTGTGGTAGTACTTCAGAGTCAGTATGGGGCCCTCTTCCAGCACCTAGCAGCATAACTCTTCTGAGCCGCCAAAATCCCTATGGGACTCTTCAGTAAGGATCTTTTCACTTATGCAGAGGGAAGCAAAAGGAGGGGGAGGGGTTTGAAAGGGGGAAAGAGGAGAAGATGATGCAAGAGTGCAAAGGAGAGGGGCAGAGGGCATAGAACAGGCAGGACCTTCTCTCTCTACCCCACACTGCTTCCACATATCTTTATGCCTCATACACAGATGCACAACCCCCTTCCCCACCACCACCCATCCACCTTTCAAACACACACACACACCCCTCTGCACCTATCTGTACCCACAAACTCCTCCATCCACACCCATCCAGAAATCTCTCAGAGTCACAGACCACCACCCTCAACCTCTCTACATCCACCCACAGACACCCATACACTTGTCCCTCTCTCTACACACACATACCCATTTCCTCACCTATCTCTAACCGCCCCTCCCCCCATTCATCCACCTATCCCTCATACACCCCAACCTCTCCACCTATGCTCACACCCCCACACACCCATCCACCTATCCCAAACACACCCTTACACTGTCAAGACAGGCACAAAGATTCAGATGAGACTACTCACACACAGCACTCCCCCCCCACCAAATGCACTCCCTCATACAGTTACACAGCCTGACAGTCCTGCACCCTAACAGAATGCAATTTAGCACATGTTCTACCAAGCCCCCCAAACAGATATGCAAATCTCTCTCATGTATATTCATTGTGGTTATCTTGAAAACCTGACTGGCTAGGTGTGTCTCAAGGACTGAGTTGAAACCCCTATAAGCCTCAAAGCCACAGGGCATGCAAATCCTGTAATAATTATTATCTCTCAGCAGATTATCTATGTTTTAACAGTTGTCAGAAATCTGCATTTTTCACTGTGTCACTTCCAGCCACAGCTTATACTTCCTTTGATAGTTCCACTTGACAGAAGGTGTCTCTGGTTCTTGTGTCCCATATTTGTCTCTATCTTGTCTGGTTAACACTTGTAGCATTTTAGATGGACCCATCAGTAAGTACTGTATAATATATATTTGGGCTTCACATGGCCTACCGTCACAGTCTTTCTAATGGCAGAAGAGGCAAAATAAAAAAATATATATAGATGTAAATCTGGGCTTTCCTCAACCCACTCTTTCAAGCTGATTCCCACTGCAGCTCCTGGTTGTCTAAAAAAAGGAGCGTTAAAAGTGCTGGTTCTCCTCACCTTCCCCCTACAGCAGTCTTTCTCCATGATCCTGGAGGTAGTCAGACTATCTTAAAGGTCTGGTTCTCTGCAGCCAAACCCCACAAAAGCCCTGCTCTATTAATAAGCAAAAAGGCTTCATCCTGCATAGCCAAGCCTTGCTGTGACCTCCCACAGCACTCTGGGCTTTAGACAAACAAAACCAGTTTTCTTTAATGACTTGAACAAACAGAAAGTTTCTTCAAAAGGAGGTAATGCTATAGCTGGCCTATGCTTCATTGTCAGTCCTCCTCCTGGTCCTTTTTTCTCCTTCACTTTCTCCCTCTTTTGACTTACAGTTTCCTCCTCTGTTAATCCCCTGGCATGCCCTACTTGCACCTGTGTCAGCAGGACCTCTGAAGGCTCAACCCTCTCTACTCTTAGAGACTTCTGTAACCCCTGATAGTCTAGAAGTCCCTTACGGCAGCTTTAAGCTGCTATTTGGCAGAGTGGAATCACATCTTCAGGCAGCTAATTCAGTCCTTGCAGTCTTAACTTGCAGGGAGCTTAAGGTTCCTAGATAGGGCCAATAAACACTGGAAGGCCTTTGGTACCCTAGATCCACTCATTCCAATTCTCACTCCCTGCAGTAATTCAGTCCATGCCAGAAGTGGTGTCTGAACCATTGGTTTACTGAAAATAAGCTTAACGGATCACACACAATGGTGAGATAATATTGGTGGCAGAGACAAAAATATTAAAGAGCAGTCTCTCTCTTTACACTGTGGCTATCCCAGAGTTGGGAGACTCCTCTCCTGTACTCACTTTTTCCAGAAATCCTTGTGAGCTGCAATCTGACTTAGATGTGGTTGCAAGTGCAATACCTTGGTAGCTCCTGGCCCTCTGTGTCTTTTGCTCCAGGTGGTGTCCTTTGTAATGCAATGTGTGCCTTTGGGCCAACGCTGACTGGTGACCCAGCAGCTCCTGGGTTTTCTTGGCAGGATGACTGGAAGTAGATTGCCAGGGCTTTCTTCTGAGGCAATAAAGGATAAAACAACTTGCCCAAGGCCACAAGGCGTGCTAGTGGGAATTGATCTGTGGTCTCTTGGCTCCCAACCAGTGCTCTAACCATTAGGCAGCTACTCCTTGTCTTTTTTTCTGGGATCAGTGGCTCCCTGCTGCTCCTCAGTACATTGCACTTCTCTTTCCAACACTGCCGTCTCTCTTCTTCAGCAGGCGTGTGCTGGTCTTATTACCGGGACACTAGGGTTAACAGCAGGGCCGATTCAACTCTTATGGAGCCCTGGTTAAACGTTTCCAGTGGGGTCCCCCCTCATTCATGGGCCCCCTCTTCCTGCTGCCATTGCTTCCCCTCTCTGAGACGACAGCGTTACCTTCTCTTCCGGCACCGTGGTGCCATTTGCACTTCGATGGCCCTCCGATTACACTTCCTATTAAAGTGGAATCAGAAGGGGGGGGGAGCACGAATGGCACTAGAAGAGAAAGTAACTCGCGTGCCACAATACCTTTTTAAGTGTGGGCAGCAGTGGTAACAAGGGGTGGGGGTATAGGAGCAGGGCTGCTTTTACTAATGGTAGCAGGGCGGCAGGGCTCCACGGGGCAGGGGCCCAGGGCAGCTACCCCATTTGTCCATAGGTAAAAGCGGTCCTGGTTAACAGGTGTGGAGGCTTAAATAACCTTTGTCACCTCCTATGAGCACACTATTCCTTAGGGTGCTAAAGCTTAGCCAACTAGAAACACTTTGGTGGTATGATGGCTAAGCCAGTCGAAGACAGGAAACTGTTACTGGGCTGGATGTTTGTGGTAAAACTTTCCCTCCCAGAATTATGTCACTGCAGAGAGAGAAGCCTCCCCAGTTCTGGAAAATTACCAGAGCACAGATAGGTCACATCACTACTAGAGGTCTCTACACAACACTTTCCATTATGGGTCATTTTAGAAGCCCCATTCATACTTTGGATGTCTGAAAATAGGCATAGAGATGTCCAAAGCACAGAGACGTCTAAAAAGCCATCTTAGAAGCCAGGTCTGTGGATATCCATGTCTGAACGGGAGAAGGGGGCACATGGTGGAGGCATGGCTGGGGTCCCACCTTATCTCAGACAGGTTCAGGGTCACACCTAAATTTAGACCTGCTCCAGTGCTTGTTTTATTTATTTATTATTATTTTATTTATTTATTACAATTTCTTATATACCGCACTATTGTCAGCGCGGTTTACATACAACAAAATGACCATAACAAACTGCTTGGCTTCACATAGAACAGGAGTAACAACTTGGATAACATGTTTATGCTTTACAGAGAACAGGAGTTGCAACTTGGATAACACAGGGAATGCAAACTGAACTAAATACATATGTACAAGGAGATCGAGTCTGAAAATTTAGGGTGTACATGTGTGTACATGTGTGCGATAGGGTTGATATGTTAACTTGAGGAGGTAAGGGAGAGGCAATTATGTAGGGGTTGGGTTAATCTGGTAGTACTGAGTAAATAAATGGAATTTGAGAGCCTTTCTGAATTGTGTTAAGTCAGTAATCGCACGGATGCCTGGTGGTAATGCGTTCCAACATTTTGGGGCATAGATACTGAATGCCCTGCTAGATGTTGCGGTTGTGTACTTTGTTGAAGCCTTTGGTACTACTAGCGCATTCGTTGATGAGGTTCTCCTTATTCTGTTGGGAGGAATGGGTTGAATGATGTCGGTTAATGAGGGGGAGGTAATGCCATGGATGGATTTGAAAGTGAGTAACAAAGATTTGAATGCAAGCCTTCCTTGTATGGGGAGCCAATGAAGTTGTATTAGGATAGGCGTTATATGGTCGCATCTTGCTGCTCCTACTAAGACTCTGGCTGCGGCATTCATGGCAAGTTGCAACGGATTGAGCGTTGATTGAGGGAGACCATCTAGAGGCAGTAGAGGAGTAGGCTAGTGGTTAGAGCACTAGCTTGGTGACCACGATTTGATTCCCACTAGCACTCCTTGTGACTTTTGGTGAGTCACTTAACCCTCCATTGCCTCAGAAGCAAGGTCTGGCAATCTACTTCCAGGAGCTGCTGTGTCACCAGTAGTCAACATTGACTTGAAGGCACACATCGTATTTTTCAGCACAGGCACATGGCATGTTTGCAGGGGTGGCTGGATTCCCATGACTGGACATACTGTGAGCTACGCAGTACTCCTGCAGACCACACAGCATGTTTCCCTAACAGGTGGCAGACTGGCAGATCATTTGCATGATGATGGACTATGTGGCAGGGCTGGTTGCATGGTGGAGGAGTGGCCTAGTGGTTGGGGCAAGGTACTTTGGACCAGAAGGTTGGGGGTTCAAATCCCACTAGAGGACAGCAACCTTGGGCCGGAAGGACTGGGGTTTCTAGTCCCATAGGTGCTCCTTGTGGTCTTGGGCAAGCCACTTAACCCTCCATAGCCCATGTTCCCTGTAAAATAGTTCTCTGTGTGCTGTGCTTTCCCTGTCTAATCAATGTGTTTATACCTCAAAAAAAAATTTCCTATCATGATTTGACAATTTCCAATCTGTAATCAAAACCGCTGCTGATCGCTGGAAGTAGCGGTATACAAATGTATACTAAATAAATAAATAAATAAAATGGTGACTTGATGGCTCATTTGTTTGATGTGTGTCGTCTATTGCAGAGGCCATGGGTTTTGGTACAGAATGCCTCTGGGAGTTCAATGCCATGTTTGCTGATGCCCATTTTAACAGTGCCTCTGTACTTATGCTGGACTTGTTGGTCTAGGGGTATGATTCTCGCTTTGGGTGCAAAAGGAGCTGGATTCAAGTCTCAAAAGAGCCCCTACACTTTGTAAGGCAGGTTGGTGGTGGGTGAGACACCAAGGCAATACTAGACAAGCCTTGGCTCTTCAACTTGGAAAAGAGACAGCTGAGGGGGATATTGTAGAGGTCTATAAATTAATGAATGAAGTGGAACTGGTAAACAGAGATCAGTTGTTTACACCATCAAAAGGTAGAAAGACTGGGGGACATGTAATGAAGCTCCAATATAACCCATTTAAGACTAATAAAAATATTTTTTTTTTCACTCAACGTGTAGTCAAACTCTGGAATTCATTACTGGAGGCTGTAGTAAAGGCTGTTAGAGTAGCTAGGTTTAAAAATTTTTGGACAAGTTCCTGGAGGAAAGGTCCATAAACCATTATTAAAGAGGACCCAAGAAATCCACTGCTTATCCCAGGACAAGTATTGTGGAATCTATGTACCTTTTTGGGAATCTGCCAAGTACTTGTGATCTAGACTGGCCACTATTGGAAACAGGATGCTGGGCTTGATCCAATCCAGTATGGCATTTCTTAGGTTCTTATGAGAAGATAGCATTCCATCATCCCCAGTACTCAGTACAATTTCAGTGATAGCAACACTGAGATTTGAATCCTGTATTCCCTATTCTTTGGCAAGTATTCTAACCATTAGACTATTCCTAAACATCCATTTTCTGGAATATTAGTCTGAGGATGTATATGTAGACACCCCCGCAGACATCCATATCAGGCATGTCCATGTTTGTGAAATCATGTTTGCACCTGAACGTGCCTTTTTTTTCCCCCAGACATTCTGGCTTAGCCATCCCAATTAAACTTGGACATTCTTTCTAAAATCCCCTTCCACATCTTCTTGACATTGTGGTTCCAGTCTATACCTAGCATTTCTTCTGCTCTTGGACTTTACGTTGGGTTCTGCCCAAGGTGTTCTTTTCCTGCCTACCTTCTCCCTTCCTGGTCTTGATCCAACATTCAGCTCCATTCTGAGGGTCTCTGTAAAGATTTGATATATATTGTTCTTGTTCCTGCAGCCATAGGCATTGGAAAGGGGTGGGCCGCATGAGCCCTGGCCCCACTAAAAATCACAGCAAGGCAGGCAACAGGCTTTCTGTGGAGATCCATCCCCCGTGAGCAGAAGAAGAAGAGAAGACTGATCCCTGCAGGCAGAACAGGATGGGTCTATGCTGCAATCACGGCTTCTCTTCTGCCAGCCAGGATCATAGCAAAGATCCTTCCTGTTCTGCCCACAGGAATCCAATCTCCTGTGGACAGACAGGAAGGGTCTTTGCCATTATCGTGGCTGATGGGCTACCCATCAAGGATTTGCTTGCAGAAATCCCATCCCTCGTGGACAGAAGAAAAACTGCGTCCCTGCAAAGACCTTTCCTGTCTGCCCATGGCAGATCAGATCCCCGTGGGCAGAACAGGAAGGGCCTCTGCCCCCAGGGCAGAGCTTGGAGCAGAGTTAGGGTGGAGCTTGGAGTGGTGCTCAGACCTCCCCAAAGAAAATGGCCTTTCGCCGCCCCTGCCTGCACAGGCCTAAATTTGGGGTGTTTTCTTAAGCCATGAGTCTTAATGATACACAGCAGTCCTGCTATCCTCTCAGGTGTGTTCAACCCAGGGCTGGTGCAAGGATATGAGGCATCCTCGGCAAATATTCATTCCTAACACCCCCTCTGCTCCCACCCCTGCCCCTGCTGCCATTGCCCTTCTCTGGGAGCGGGAGCGGCAGCAATGACATTAAAAGAGCAATTCAGCACTTACCCAAAGCCTCCAGCATTGCACGTGTTGGTGCTGCACTTTGACCAGCCACTTCCACCCCCTCTGATGCAGACTTCGTATTTGCATAACGGTAGAAGTGGCTGGTCAAAACAGGGCATCAAGAGTACGCAACATCAGAGGCTTTGGGTAGTTGCTGAATTGCCATCACTACAGGTCCCGGAGAGGGGCAGCAGTGGACGTAATGGACCACCCTCGAAAGTTGGTGCTCTAGACAAGCACCTAGTTTTCCTAATGGATAGCACCAGCTCTGGTTCAATGTGGCATTCATGAAGACATGAGGTAGACACATCTCAGTCAACCTATCTGCAGGACCTCAGGGGTTCTTTCAGATTCATGAGCCATTGCTCTTTCATTAGTTCAAGAGAAGATATCACGACTTACAAAGACCCCCAGTTTTCTCCAGGATAGTGCGATCACTGTAATTTTCTACAAGAAAATCTATACAAAGACTCAGAATGGAAAGTTTCAGAATCACTGAGAAAATATGAAACCCTTCAGTCAAGATAAATTTTATGATGGCTACCCAGAAAAAATAATTCTGGAAAGCTTTTTTAAACATTTTTATTCATGCAGTTTCAAAGTTCAATAAATCAAGCAATACACTTGTGCAGAAAAGTTGAAACTGTATAATAACTAAAAAGAAAAATCACCATTGAAAGCAATTAGTTAAATACTGAGACAACTCAAGTCCTGAATTATGGGGGAATTCCAAAAATGCAATTCTAAAGAAATCATAAACTTAAATAAAAGGAAAAATCAAGCAGAGAGTACACTCCAAGACCAAGAAATTGATAAGAGAGATCTTTGCTAGCTGTAGCAGAAGCGAAGGATTGGATCAGCCTCGTAAGCTTCTTAGCAGCTATAAATGTCAGCAAATGAGCAAGATGAAATAACACAAATTTCACCAGTTGATATTTCAAAATGCATTTGCATGGGAATTTGTGTTTTTTTTTAAAAGGCACCTAGCTGAACACTAGGATGTAAGAGAATAAGCTGCTTCCACTTCCGTTGTGTTTCTTTAGAGACATAAGAAAAATTCAAATTTTATATCTCTAATGTTAGAGACTGGCTTCATAAGATGCACTTTATCAATCGTTAAAGCAAAAGTGACCATCATAGTAGCAGATATAGCCACTTCAGTATCTGACTTCTCAAGTGAAAATCCATCATAGGCTTGCAGGTCTTTTTTTTTTTTTTAGCTGTAAATAAATTGTGTGCAAGGGTTATCAGTTGAATCATCTTCAAGGAGATACCCAGAACCTCCGAAACATATTTAAACATTTCTCGCAGTGCAATCATAGGATATCATAGAAGGTTTAAAAATTAAGATTGCAATTTCTGGATCTATATGCCAAAACCTCCACTTTAGCTCTTAAATTAGTAATACCTTTATCTAAAGTTGTTGCAGCCAGCTGGTTCTTTCTCCATATTTTCTAAATTGTAGTTTAAAGAAGCTCAGATGCATTCTTGTTTACTTTAGCTTCAATTTGCTTCGAGCCAGAGAATTTACATGCAAATCCAGTGCATTTCCTCAGTCCATTAGAGCTTGCCAAATGACATCTAAAATAAGAACAGAAGGTCGAGTATGAAGGCAAAGTCAAACCTGCTCTTTCAGCACTGTCTGTTTACAAATTGACATTCAATGGAAAGATTCTCTGTACCAAACTCTGTGCAGACCTCTCCTCAACAGATGGCAAACCACCACCACTCTCAGCACAAGCATCCCCCGCCTCACCCAGGTCAACTGGAAACCTAGTTCTTGCTCTGCTCTCACACCCTCCTACTGGCAATGAACCAATGACTTCTAATAGACTCTACACAACTGATGAGAGATTGATAGTGGCAGCCTAGGATAGTGGATTACGGACAAGATGGTTCACAGAGTACATAGAGAAAACTAGTAAAACAGATATATGCAAATTCTGTAAGAAAGAGTTGGAAACGGTTACTCACCCCATAGCTGGTTGCGAAGTTCTGATGGCAGAAAACCTCTATACAGAAAGACACAAGAAGATGGTAAGCCTCATCCATTGGAAACTTTGAAAACACTACAACATTGCTGTACCGGAAAGGTGCTGGAATCATGACCCTAAGGGGTCTGTTTACTAAAGGCCGGTGTTGTGCGGTCCGCGGTACCGAGCGGGTGCCGTATAAGGAGTGGGCGTTCCGTCGTGAAGAACAGAAGCTGTGATTGACAGATGCGCTAAGGTGCGCAGCGCCCGTGTGGTTAGTGCCCTGTGACATTACGGCGTTTGATCTGTGCACATAGATCACACTGCTCACGGTTTTTGGGCTTCCACTATTGTGCTGCACATTGCTGACGGAAACGGTTTCTTTTCCCTGCACAGCACCTCTAACGCGAGTGTTTCACTGGCGGTAAATTTCTTTGCAGATTCGGGCCCGCTCCTGTGCGGCGAGTCTCTCCCCTCCCACATTCCGCCCACTGACCCCGTCTCTCCGCCCCTAGGGGGCCTTCCTCCGCCCTCATTTCGCCTTGGCACGCCTCTTTCGCACATTACCGCCCCGCAAACGTGCGCGTTTTCGGCGCACGTGTGCGGGGCCCGTTAATGTGACCCGCACGTGTACGGGGCGTTTAAGAGCACTTAAATGCATCATTTTAGGGCGCTCAGGTGCGCCCCGCACAGGTGCGCCGTTTAGTAAACATGCCCCTAAGAGAATAATGGAGAATGAAGAAGTTATGATAACTTGGGACATTCAAATTCCAATGGATCAGAAGCTGGATGCAAGGAAACCTGACATAGTGGAAAGGAGAAAAACATCAGAATGGCATTGATAATAGAGGTGTCTGTTCCAAGTGATTATTCTGTAAAAGACCAAGAAATTGTGGCAGAAAGATACAGAAATATTTTGCCATGGGCCCGGTTAAGAAGAATTTCCAATCACACCTTGACAAGTAGCCCATATCTGATACAGCTTATGAACTCAAGAAGGAAGTTCTCTTTGGCTCGATGCAAGTATTATGGAGAACATTAGCAGTAAATCTGAGAGATTAAGATCATTTTCTACATACCCGGGCTTAGGAGTGAAATTCCTGACTATTATGATATGCACAAAACTAACCAATTTGGAGAAATTGCCACAGAGGTATTCAGGGATCTGCTCCGGTAGGTGATCTCTCTGCTATGGACTCAATGATGTATCATGTTTTCAGACAACAATACTCCTGCCTTCCCTGTTGGCTGCTGCAAACAAGATCTGAGGGATACTTGGCTCTAGTATAACTCAGATAAGTATGCATAGGGCCAGACAATTTATTTATTTATTTATTTATATCCCGCTTTTCACTGGGTCAAAGCGGTCAATTGGGGGATACATTTTAACACGAGGGGAAATGAGGCACATACACTAATACTTACAGGGAACATGGGCAATGGAGGGTTAAGTGGCTTGCCCAAGACCCCAAGGAGTGCCTACAGGACTAGAAATCCCAGTCCCTCTGGCCTGAGATTGCTGTCCCCAGGTGGGACTTGACCCCCTGGCCCTCTGGCCTGAAGTACCTTGTCCTAACCACTAGACCACTCCTCCCCAACAAAGGTTCTAGATCATCCTTGGAGGGAAAGGTCTGAGCCTTCTCTTTCTGTTTGTCCATAATATGAAAAATCTATTAAGGAAATCAAGAGTGTCACTAGGCTGCCACCGTGTTGGAAAACCTCTGTCAAATTCTGGAAAGCTTTAATATTTGGAAGAGTAGCCCAGTGCTTAGAGCAGCAGGTTATCCTGTAGGAAAGCCAGGATTCTCCCACTGATGCTCCATGTGACCTTGGGTACCCTCCATTGACAAACTCCCTTGGACAAGGAAATAAGTTGCAGATTGAGGTACACAAGTTATCTTGAGCTTGGATTTGTAAGCAGTGAGTAATTAAATCTAAAATGCAACTGGCTCAATGTTTTCATACACAAGCATTAGGATGATAATCACCTTTAATAATTAATACTTTCAGCTAGTGGTATTCTGCTAGTGGTAGCTGAATAGTTATTCAGATATATTTAGAATATATCTGAATAACTATTCCATAAAACTACTGTAAATGGATTGAAGGGAGTGATATCACAGCTGGCTGGCAAATTGTTAAATGCTATTAAGTAGAACTTTTAGAATCTTGTCTGGTGGGTAAAGTGCATTAACACTTACTTGTAATGCATTTTTTGTTGAATGGTTTATTTGTAGGATGGAGTGAAAAAATGAGCAACTTTTCCATCAAAATGAAAAGCTGTCTCTCAAAATGCCAGACAATTGACTTTCATCACTGACAACTTCCTTGTGTATATATTTATTTATAAAAATATATATAATCACCTTATCTAAACTGAGCCTTTAATGTAGTTTAGCATAGATAAAATAATCTAATAACAAAACAACAACAAAAAAATCAACCCTCCACCATCTCCATACCTATTACAATCAGGGACAAATAAGTAAATAAAAAACAAATAAAAACCAAGGAGTTTTTTTACTAAAGTTTGCACTGGCATTGCATGTTTGTGGTGCAAAAATAGCATGGAGGCATCCATCCCCCTGCTGGTAGTGCATTGGTAACACATGGCATCACTCTAACCGGCACATGGATGCAGGTAACGCCACCCATTGAAGTGATCTAAGAGCAACCGCACTAACAGCTATAGGCAGTTAGCATGCATCCATAACGCCCACACTAACCCTGACATGCTAAACACCTGTGTCAGGGCTGGAGCTACCCGGTAAGCCAGGTAAGCATGACAGGCTGGCACCAGTGTCAAGGGGCGTCAAAGCTAGTGGTGGTGTTGTGTGCACATGGGACAGGCTGCTCCTACAGGCCGAAGAGGAGAGAAAAGCTGCCATAGGGCTGCAGAAGAGTGAGGGAAGCACGGGCAGCAGAACACGAGGGCCAAAAGTGTGAGGTCAGCCGCTGTGTGCATTGACACACTTTTAGCCCCATCCCTGTTCTCACCTAATGCAATATGTGGGTATCATATTTGGTGCAGACGGTGAGCTGTTAAATTGCTATGAGATGCATAGATGCTCATGCAGTGAACGCACAGCCTATTTCTGAACCTCAGGCATCCTGTATGTATGGAGTGCTGTGCCTTTCAAGCACCTGATTACTGATCCGTGCAGGGCTCAGCACATTATGCACCGAGCATGGCACAGTTCAGTCATCAGTTGTTTGAACTGTGCAGGGCTCCATACATACATGCTCTACCGGTTCAAACAGTGGATGTACCAGTTCCTGTCGGCCAAAGAAGAAAGGAGGGGCCCATCTAGATCTCCAGGACCTGCTGGCCAAAGTAAAACAAAGGAGGAATAAAGCAGCATTGATGAAAAGAGGTAACTAAGGTGGGTGTGCGACAGCTGAACATAAGAACATAAGATATGCCATACTGGGTCAGACCAAGGTCCATCAAGCCCAGTATCCTGTTTCCAACAGTGGCCAATCTAGGTCATAAGTACCTAGACGTTTCCCCAAAAGACACAGGTTCTGCAATGCTTGTATTGGGTCAAGCATTGATATCCTGGGTCCCTTCTTAATAATGGTTTATGGACCATTCCTCCAGGAACTTATCCAAACCTTTTTTAAACCCAGCTACACTAACAGCCTTTACTACATCCTCCGGTAACAAATTCCAGAGTTTGATTACACGTTGAGTGAAAAAATATTTTATTTTATTAGTCTTAAATAGTTTACCCTGTAGCTTCATTGCATGTCCCCTAGTCTTTCTATATTCTGATAACGTAAACAAATCGATCTACGTTTACCCATTCCACTCCGTTCATTAATTTATAGACTTCTATCACATCTCCCCTCAGCCATCTCTTTTCCAGTTAAAGAGCCCTAACCTTTTTGGCCTTTCTTCATAGGAATATCCTTCCATTCCCTTTACCATTTTGGAGGCTCTTCTCTGAACCTTTTCTAATAACGCTATATCCTTTTTAAGATACGGAGACCAGAATTGCACACAATATTCAAGGTGCGGTCTCACCATGGAACAATATAGAGGCATTATAATATCTTTTGTTTTATTTTCCATTCCTTTCCTTATGATACCTAGCATTCTATTTGCTCTCTTGGCTGCCGCTGAACACTGGGCCGAGGGTTTTAACATGCTATCCACAATGACGCCTAAATCTTTTTCCTGGGTGGTGGTTCCTAATGTGGAACCTTGCATCGTGTAACCATAGTTTGGGTTGTTCTTCCCTAGGTGCATAACCTTGCACTTGTCCACATTAAATTTCATCTGCATTTTGATGCCCTAGTCTTCCAATTTATCAAGATCCTCTTGCAATTTTCCACAATCCTCTTGGGTTTTAACAACTTTAAAAAATTTTGTGTCAACTGCAAATTTGATAACCTCACTCATTATTCCACTTTCCAGGTCATTTATGAATATGTCAAAAAGCAGCGGACCCAGCACAAATCCCTGGGGTATACCACTATTCACCTTTCTCCATTGGGAAAATTGGCCATTTAGCCCAACCCTCTGCTTTCTATCTTTTAACCAGTTCTTGATCCACAGTAGTACACTGCCTCCTATCCCATGACTCTTTAGTTTTGCCAAAAGTCTCTGATGAGGGACCTTGTCAAAGGCTTTCTGAAAGTCCAGATACACTATATCAACCGACTCACCTTTGTCCACCTGTTTATTCACACTTTCAAAAAAACATAACAGATTAGTAAGACAAGATCTTCCTTGTCTAAAGCCATGTTGGCTGTCTCCCATTAGGCCATGACTATCTACATGCTGAGTAATTTTATTCTTTATGATCGTTTCTACCATTTTTCCCAGTACTGACGTGAGGCTCACCGATATGTAGTTTCCCGGATCACCCCTGGAACCCTTTCTAAAAACTGGTGTTACATTGGCGATCCTCCAATCTTCAGGTATTAGAGATGATTTTAATGATAGTTCACAGATTACTAATAGCAGGTCTGCAATCTCATTTTTCAGTTCTTTCAACACCCTTGGATATATACCATCCGACCCAGGTGATTTGTATTACAACTATTAGATAAACTGAAGAATAGCATCTTCCCGATGTATCGATATTTCCTTCAATTCTTCCGCACCTTTAAATACCACTTCAGTCATGGGTAACATCCCTACATCTTCCTCAGTAAAGATCGAAGCAAAGAATTCATTCAGTCTCTCCACTATCGCCTTGTCGCCTCTTATTGCCCCTTTAACTCCTCTATCATCTAACGGACCAACTGACTCTCTCACAGGTTTTTTGCTATGAATGTACTTGAAAAAATCTTTATTTCGCATTTTTGCTTCCGCAGCAAGCTTCTTCTCAAATTCTCCCTTTGCCTGCTTTATCAATGCCTTGCATTTGACTTGCCAGTGCTTGTGCTGTTTCCAGGTTTCGTTGTTTGGCTCTATTTTCCATTTCCTGAAAGATGCTTTTTTGGCAACAACAGCCTCTCTGACCTCACCTTTAAACCATGCTGGCAGTTTTTTGGACTTCCTTCCACTTTTCTTAAAGCGTGGAATACAGCTGGTCTGGGCTTCCAAGATAGTATTTTTCAACAATACCCAAGCTTGATGTAAGTCTTTAACCTTTGCAACTGCTCCTTTTAGTTTTTTCTTAACTATTTTCCTCATTTGAGCTGGTTGAGGGGATGCTGAAGCTAGGCAGGGGATGGGGGATTCTAGTGAAGAAGAGGGGTGGCGAGGTTGGAGTGAGAAATGGATATTAAGATCATCAGGGGAAAAGAAGTTATTGAGGCCAGGAGGTGGTTGAGGTGAGAGGTAGGGAGAAGATATTGAAGCCAAAGGGGAATTGCATAGGGGAATGAAAGAGCTTGAGGCTGAAGACGGTGCCCTGGGAAATGAAAGAAATTTGGGGGAAAAGGGCAGAGAAGGAAAGAGGAGAAATGCTTGGAGACTGAATGGGACAAGAGAGAGGACTAGGCATTAAAAAAACCATGTGCATGCACGAGCTTTTTAATACGCATTCCTCTCTCTGTCTTTCCTTATTTCGTCTTCAATATTTATCCTCTGCTCTTTCTCCCCTAACTCTCCTCAGTCCCTACCGTGCAACTTTACAAACTTGTTTTCATATGAAATTAAAGGATTACAATTCTAAACATAAAACTAAATATAATTTTGTATTGCTCCTTTCATTTGCAAAGCAAAACAATGCTTATATTTTTCCAGATTTATACACCAGTCACACCATCAGAAAAATCTCACTGTTTGGGAGGGGCCACCCTTGAGATCTCTGGAGAGTAGGGTCTCAGGCATTGGTCGAGGGCGAACAAATGAAGGATGAGACTTGAGGAGTGGATATTGAAAACTGGGACATAGCAGAGACTTGGAGCTTGGTAGAAAGTGAGGGCTCTGGGATTAGGGATGAATGGGGACCCCAAGTTTCTGGGAGAAGGGCTAAAGAGTGGGGATGCTGACTTTGGGAGGGAAAGTGGAGACAAAGACTGAGCAGGAATTTGGGAGGATGGTGACAGCTTGACAGCTGAGTAGATATGAATGTTAGATGGGTTGGAGATATGAGTTAAGGTATGAGACAGTAAGAGAAGGTGGGAAGAACTGAGAAGTGGTGTGGGTGTGGGAAGTGATAGAAAAAGATGGAGTGCTGTGGAGAGTGAGAAAGAAAAGGATCATGGGAACTCAACCAGGGACAGGGTGGGGAGAGCAGGAACCCAGAGAGGGGGAAGAGGAGTAAGATATTTTGACTCAAGGATTGTGTTGAGGAAGGGGGGAATTAAAGAACTGAGTGGGGAGCAGATGCTGGGGTTTGAGTGGGGAAGGGAGAGTGGGATTTGATGATTTGGTGAATGGGGAGAAGACAGATGGGTAAAATTACAAAAGGGTGTACCAGTACTTTTGGAAAAATAAAACATCCAGACAACAAAGGTTAAAAAGGGAATTTAATTTTCAGTTTAGTGACTGGGATATGTCAAGTTTGAAATGTGGTGTGCATTCCTCATGTACTTGTACTGGCATTTTGCAGTACAAGAGGAAATGTTTTGTTTCTCAGCTGTTGCACTGCATACAGAGTCTAGCTTCTTAGGTTCTCAATTTCAGTTCTTGTTTATCCATTTTCTCATTTGTGGTCCTTATTCTAAATTTGGTAAGACTCTTTCTGTGTTCAGTGTTCAGGATCAGCTTCAGAGATTCTGCTAGTATGTAGTTTCAGAATAGAAATCCAATAGATTTATTTATGTTCTAGCACAAGGATAGACAACTCTGGTCTTTGAGTGCCACAGGCAGGGCCGGATTTACCTATACGCCATGTACGCCATGGCGTAGGGCCCACAGCTGGCAGGGGCCCACAAAAAAAGAAAAAGTTAATTTTTTTTTTTAATAAAATTTAAAAAAAAAACTGCTGGCTGCCGCCGCGGGGCCCCCTCTGCTGCCACGGCAGCACCGACTGACCCGCGGGGGCGCCCTCTACAAGCTGACTCCGTCGGTTCCTTCCTCCCTCCCTCCATGCAGGGTGCAGGCTGTGAGAGACGCGAAAGTGTCTCCTCGCATCTCTGTTAAGCACGCAGGGGCTGATGGGAAATTTCCCATCAGCCCCTGCGAGCTTAACAGAGACGCGAGGGAGACACTCTACCTTCGCGCCTCTCACAGCGAGCACGGAGGGAGAGAGGGATCGACGGACCGACGGAATCAGCTTGCAGAGGGGGCCCCCGCGGGTCTGTCCGTGCTGCCGCGGCTGCTTTGGGGGCCCCGCGGCGGCAGCCAGCAGGTTTTTTTTTTTAAATTAAATTTTACTTTAGGCCAACGGGGGTGGGGGGGTAGGACTGGTAATGGGCTATTGGGGGGGCTGGGGCTGGGACTGGAAATGGGCTGGGGGGGTTAAGGCTAGAGGTGGGTTGATGGGGTTAGGACTGGTAATGGGCTGTTGGGGGGGGCTTAGAACTGGCAATGGGCTTTGGGGGGGTTAAGACTGGTAATGGGCTGTGGGATGATGGGGGGTGTCTGGTAAGGGGCTATGGGGGTCTAGGACTGGACATGGGCTGGGGGGGTTAAGACTGGAGGTGGGCTGATGGGGTTAGGACTGGTAATGGGCTGTTGGGGGGGTTAGAACTGGTAATGAGCTTTGGGGGGGTTAAGACTGGTAATGGGCTTTGGGGGGGGTTAAGACTGGTAATGGGCTGTGGGCTGATGGGGGCTGTCTGGTAATGGGCTATGGGGGGGCTAGGACTGGAAATGGGCTGGGGGGGTTAAAACTGGAGGTGGGCTGATGGGGTTAGGACTGGTAATGGGCTGTGGGCTGATGGGGGGGTTAGGACTGGCAATGGGCTATGGGGGGCTGACTGGAAATGGGTTGATGGGGTTAGGACTGGAAGTGGGCTGATGGGGGGTTAGGACTGGTAATGGGTTATAGGGGGGGCTTAAACTGAAAATGGGGTGATGGGGGGTTAGGACTGTAAGTGGGTTGATGGGGGGGCTAGGACTGGTATTGGGTTGGGGGGTTGCTAGGACTGGAAATGGGCTGATGGGTGGCTAGGACTGGAAATGGGCTGATGCAGGGACTAGAAGGGAATGGATGCTGGGTGAGGCTGGAACTAGAAGGGAGCTGATGTTGGGGGAGGATTAGAATGGGATGGGGCTGGAAGAGTAAAATGGAGAAGGGAAAAATATTTTGTGTGGGAGGGATAAAAAATCTACAATTGGCCGGGTATTGGGAGAGTAAGTGGGGATTGAGGATGGAGGGGTAAAATTTGAGTGGATGAAATAGGAATGAGGAAAGAGCAAAAGGAGAAAGATTAGTATGTTAAAGCAGATGTAGAGAGAGAATGGAAAAAAATCTAGCAGAGAGAAGAAAGGACAAATGGACAGCAGACGATGGAGAGTTAGCAGAAGACACGAAGAAACCAGAAGAAAGTGGCTGGAGCAATTGCAGCTGAAAAAAATGCACAAAAGGTAGAAAAATATCTCTTTATTTTGAATTTATTAATTGGAATATGTCAGCTCTGGTAAATGTGCATCATTAACGTCTGCGCTTTGTTTAGTACAAGAGCAAATTAATGTATAGTTTTATTTCTACAGTGTTGTACTTTCCAAGTTTGGCTTTTGGGATTCCCAGTTTAATTATTGTCTTCCTGTTTCTAAATTGTGATTACTTGTTTGATGGTCTATGTTCTGCATGTGTAACTGAGCTGAGGTGTTCTGTTTATATAATTCCTATTTGACATTGCCACTTGTTCTCTTTCCCCAGTAGGTCATGTATTGTTGTTCTCTGAAATGTATTGGTTTAATATTTGCAGTGTTGCCTTTTGATTGGTAGGGTATGGTGCTTTGTGAGTCCTGGTAGTGCTGTTAGGATACGGCGGGTTTACTATGGGTTCTAAATGGGTTCTAAATGGGCAGCGTTTGTAGTAGTTCCTAATGTGTCTGGCAGTTGGCACTGGATTATAGTAATGTAGAAATCTTTTAGTCTTTCTTTATCCATACACTCATTAAGAGGCACGTTTACTAAAAGTTAGTATATGGTAACATTATGCAAATATTTATGCAAATGAGGCCCCTTATGCAAATGAGGTCCCCGCACCCCCCTTGGGCCGCCCCTGCTGGGGGCCCACAATTTTTGTTGGCGTAGGGCCTCACTCAAGGTAAATCCGGCCCTGGCCACAGGGCATTTTAAGATACCCACGCCAAATATGCATGAAATGTATTGGCATATGCTTCATCCACTATAGGCAAATTAATCTCACATTAATTGTGTTTGCTTCAATCACATTAAGCCTTTGCTATCACAGCCTGTTCATACAATGTTAAATATTTACTCCTCAGTACTTATTTTTATTGCAGCTATACATTTGCCCCTTTACTGGAATTTGCTGTCACAATATTTGATTTGAAGGAGAAATACTAGCATGACATGAACAGAGTTCACAAAGGAGTTTTGGGAGAGGGGGAGGTGCAGTCTACCATTAATAGCAATGAAGGAGGGGGGCACCAAAGACCCTAGCACCAGTCTTGACCTATGTTATGAGCCTAACTGTCCAGTCTCTGCCCAATCACGCGCTTAGCGGTTAGCATGGGATTTTTAGCACAGGGCCCTGTGCTGTTAGCACAGCTTCCTTAGCACATTGCAATCCCCACATTAATGGTTAGCGCACATTAATAAACATGCCCCCAATTCTGTCTAAGTAGCTAGAAATAAGAAGATCTTCAGCTTCTTCCTAAATGCCATCAACCTGTTTCATTGAGAATCTCAAAAGTGGGTTTGTTCAGCAAAGTAGGGGCCATTGTTGAGCATGCCCTTTCACCAGTTAGTTTTTTCCTCCATGTCTTTTTTTTATTTATCAGTTTCTTCTATACCGCCCCTTCCATAGATCAAGGGCGGTTTACATTGAACAAGTAACAATTATGTATACATGGGTATACTTTACATGGAACGGTGTTTGAACTATGTACAGCACAACTACATGGAACAGTAATGCAACTATTTGCAACTATTTACAAAAACTATACACAAAAGGTCATCAGTAACAGTTTGTTTAAGGTGTTTGCATTAAAATAAATGGGGTTATAGTAAGAGGTCTGGCGGTGTTAATCACTCGTTATATCTTGTGTCATGCAGGTGATTGCTGGGGAGGGGTGCTCTGCTGGTGGGGGATCTCAAAGTAATTCGTGAAGAGGAAGGTTTTGAGATCTCTTCTGAATTGATGAAGGTCTTTCGTTAAGCGGAGTGCTAGTGGGAGTTCGTTCCATAGTGTGGGGGCAGCAAAGGAAAAGGCCCTGGCGCTTGTTGTTGACTTCATCTTTCTGATAGATGTTTCCATGGTGAGAGAGTGCGTAGCGTTTTGTCTGCGCGTTCTTGTAACTAATGGGGTATGTAGTAGAGTAGATAGGTGTGAAGTTGAGATGTCATTGAGGAGTTTGCTTCATCAGCCACGCCAGAAGACAGTCCTGACAAGAGCTCAAAGGTTGCAACAGAATATACCACTGAATTCTATCACTAAGTTAAGCATGAGAGTTGGTATTTAAAACCTTACAAAGCCAAAACTAGTTTTAAACTGCAAGCGCTGATCCACCGATAGCAAATATAGACTGGCTAGCAGCAGGTGAGCACTCTCCCTTTTTTTACAGCCAAATATTACACATTCTGCCATATTCTGAATAACTTACAGCTACCTTAGAACTTTACAAAAAGCCAACACACTGATCACAAAAGCCTTCTTCTGAAAGCTGATCACTCCAAAAAAGGAGGCAGCTGCTTCACCATCCAAAGTTATAATAAGCTTGCTGCACCGTTTTAATCTGGGGAGTGAAAAAGCCATCAGAATCCAGGAATACATCCAGCTCTCAAATGGGGTCCTTAATGGGACAACCGCCGTCTTCATTTTGGGCCTGCTGCTCAGTTAGGATCAATCTGGCCTTCCTAGACAGAGCTTCTGATTTCGGTATGTTAATAATCGTATGTTTAACTTTGACCCAGTGCACCATAGCAGATAAACAGAGTTTAAGGTTCTTAGTGCTCTTATTTGGATTTTACTTCACTTGAACCAATAATTGGATGTTGCCAACATACATAAAAGGAAAAACCCCAAAATGAATGAACAGCCTGAACCAGTGTGTAAAAAAAAAATAACTAACATAAAAAGGAACAACAAGAGCCCTTATGGCACCATAACCCACAATCAACAACCCTGAGGGTAAATGTATGCCAAATATCCTTGAGGCAATATTTTTATACTCTACAGTCGGTGTCTTTCTTAAACGCTGGCCGCAGCATTTAAATAAAATCCAGACATTTAGCGCCAGGTAGTGACCGTTATCCAGACAATGGTGATCTTCAGTCTATTATGTAGGTAGGGAAAAGGCTGTCCTAAACCTTCTTAAGCTATGAAGATAATTATACAGATGTTAAGTGCCGTCGAGTCAGAGTCGACTCATGGCGACCCTCTGGATAGCTATCCTAAATTGTGTTCGGTCTTGAGTCAGGCGGCTCATTCTTGACAGACTGGTACCCGTAGCTGCTGTTATTGTCTCGATCCATCTCATTGCTGGCCTTCCTCTTTTGCGTTGACCTTCTAGCTTGCCAAGCATGATGTCTTTCTCTAATGATCTCTCTCTTCGCATGATGTGTCCAAAGTATGAAAGTCGAAGTCTTTTCATCTGAGCTTCTAAAGAAAGCTTAGGTTTGATCTCCTCTAGTACCGACTGGTTTGTTCTTCGGGCAATCCATGGTATACAGAGTATTCGCCGCCAGCACCATAATTCAAAGGCATCAATTTTCTTCCTGTCTATCTTTTTCACTGTCCAGCTTTCACATCCATATGATGGAGAAAATCTGCTAATGTCTTCGGACAGTTTAGACCTCTCCAGCTTCTTGGAACGGTCCCCCACTGCGGTAGGGATGACTGCTATGTTGTTGGTGACCTTTGCTCTTGAAGTGGATAGAGACTGGCTCCTGAAGCTATTTTTCAGATCTCCCAGTAAAATGTTCTTGGAGTCACAGATCAGAATGTTCCCTGACGTCTCGAGAGCAACCCAGAGAAGGAGGAAGCAGTTTCTTATTTATCGTTTGGGGGTTGTTCAGTTGGGCGGCTTATTTTTTCTATGATTTCCCTGTAAATGTCTGGTAAAGTTATCTGGGAACAGGTATATTTTCTTTGAGCCATCCCAATTAGCCTCTTTTATAAATTCAAAACAGGTGGATCCATCGGCTCTTTCTCCCTCTCTCCCTCTAGTTGGGCCCCCTGATTAGGTGGTCCTTTAATTGTGGTTAGTGTGTTATGCACTTTCCTTTGCATCCGTTTTGCCTGTTTGTAATTGCTAGTAACAAATTTTCCTTTGTTTTGTGACCCATCTTGCCTGTAAAATGATGGACTTGTGGACCTAAGGGTCCTTTTCTGTACAAGTTGTTTTGCTTGTTGTATTTTGAAAATTGCATAAATAAAAAAATTAAAAAAAAAAAGAAAGAAAATACCATGGCTTCAACAAGTCGAATCTTTGTATGGAGAGAGACATCTCTGCTCTTGAGAATCTTATCTAGGTCTTTCATAGCCATTCTGCCAAGAGCAATGTGTCATCTGATTTCTTGACTGCTTGTTGCTTCTTTATTGATAGTTGATCCAAGTAGGTTAAAGTTGGACACAATTTCAATTTCTTCTCCTTCAATGATGAACCTGTTGATTATGCCAGTTGTCATGATCTTTGCCTTCTTTACATTAAGGTGCAGGCCCATTTTGAGACTATGCTTTTTGATTGTGAGAAGCAAATGTTTCAGATCATTTTCACCTTCAGCCAGTAATGTGGTATCATCAGCATAGCGAAGGTTGTTGATGAGTCTTCCACCAATCTTCACACCTCTGTTGTCTTCATACAATCCTGCTTCTCTGATGATTTGTTCTGCATATAAATTAAACAGGTAGGGGGAAAGTATGCAGCCTTGTCTTACACCTTTGCTTATTTTAAACCATTCTGTTTCTCCTTGTTCCGTTCGAACTGTTGCTTCTTGATCAATGTACAGATTGTGCAAGAGAACGCTTAGGTGTTCTGGTATACCCATGCTTCTTAATTTGGCCCAGAGTTTCCCATGGTTTACACAGTCAAAAGCCTTGCTATAGTCGATAAAGCACTAATAGATATCCTTTTGGTATTCTTTAGTCTTTTCAAGGATCCATCTCACATCCGCAATGATGTCTCTCGTTCCTCGCCCTTTCCTGAACCCTGCTTGCACTTCAGGTAGTTCTTGAGGTATGGTTGTAGTCTCTTTTGAATAATTTTCAGTAGAATCTTGCTGGCATGTGGGATCAGAGCGATTGTGCGATAATTTCCACAGTCAGTTGGATCACCTTTCTTTAGTATTGGTATAAACACAGATCTTTTCCAGTCAGTTGGCCATGATGTTGTCTTCCATATTTCTTGGCAGAGCCTTGTAAGTACGGTAACAGCTGCATCAGATTGCTGTAATACTTCTATGGGAATGCTATCAATGCCTGGTGCTTTGTTCTTTGATAAGGCTTTCAATGCTGCTTCAACTTCTTCTTTCATCACCAATGGTTCCCGATCATAAGGTACAGGTTGAAACGGCTGTTGGTCCACTTGATCTTTATCATATAAAAACTCTGTATATTCCTTCCACCTTTTCTTGATCTTCTCAGCATCATTCAACATAGAACCTTGAGCATCTTGTAACATTCCAATTCGAGGCTGGAACTTTTTCTTTAACTCTCATAGCTTTAGGAAAGCCGATCTTGTTCTTCCTCTAATAGTTTCTGCTTCTATTTCCTTCCATGCGTCGCTGTAGTACTTTTCCTTGTCCTGTCTTGCTGCACGTTGGAAATCTCTGTTGAGTTCTGTTATTGACTTTCTTTCTCCTCTGGCTTTAGCTTCTCTGCGTTTCTGGGCAATTTTCAGAGTTTCTTCCGTCATCCATTTTGTCCCTTTTTGCTTTCTCACCTTTTGTAGAGACTTCTCGCTTTCTTCCAACACAACCTTCTTGATGTCATTCCATAACTCTTCTGGAGCTCTGTCATTTGTATCTAAAGCAGCAAATCGATTTTTGCAGACAGTCTTTAAATTCCAGTGGTATATTCTCAAGGTCATATTTTGCTGCATTTATGAGTGGTTTGCTCTTTTTCAACTTTAGCTTGAGTTTGCATACTAGTAGTTGATGATCTATACCACAGTCAGCTCCAGGTTTTGTCTTTGTTGATGTTATAGAACTTTTCCAACGTTGACTTCCACAGATGTAGTCAATTTGATTTTTATACAATCCATTGGGTGAAGTCCATGTGTACAGTCGCCGCTTGTGTTGATGGAAGAAGGTGTTTGAGATGAATAGATCATTGGTCTTGCAGAATTCTATCAGTCTTTCTCCAGCTTCATTTCTGTTGCCAAGTCCATATTTTACAACTACTTTGCCTTCTTCTTTGTTGCCAACGTTTGCGTTCCAGTCACATATACGGATAGCGGAGCAGAAAATCACCGCTATATCAATAATTTGCCAATCAACCTAAACTCTGCTCCGACACTATCCGGAGAGTGCCAAGGTAGTCTGTGATGATACTCAGCGGCACTATCAAAACATCCCCACTGAATATCAGGCGGCCTCTTTTTAAGAAAGCAGCCAGCCTGTTTCTAAAGTCTTTCCTATTATTTCCACCTCCAAACATCTTTTAGCAGAATATCATGATCCACCATATCAAATGCACTAGAGAGGTCCAGGGTAATTATCAATACCATGCTATTTCTATCTAAGATCTTATACAATGATAGCATAATTGCCTTCAAAGATTCTACTCCACAGCCTCTCCTAAGCCCTGCACTTTCAATATCAAATAACTAAACTCCAACAACATAAGAACATAAGATATACCATACCGGGTAAGACCAAGGTCCATCAAGCCCAGTATCCTGTTTCCAACAGTGGCCAATCCAGGTCATAAGTACCTAGCAGTCTCCACAAAAGACACGGGTTCCTCATTGCTTGTATTGGGTCAAGCAGTGATAACCTCACTACATACAAATCCAAACAAATGAATGTAGTCAAAACGTAACCGCTACCATGCCTAAGAATCAACACCCTATTTTTCATTCATTGGCCCCAAAAGTGTTTTTTTATCATTTCTAAATGCATTTAAAGATTCAAAAAGCCACTTAGCTTGTTCAAGGTGGTATATCCCACACCTCAGAACATGATAATCCCTTGAGACCCTATGTCAATTCGAATTTCGCCTATAATTTAAAGGACTGCATCAGGACTGGTCTGACAGCAGAAATAAAACCCAATGGGAACAAAAGCTCCTTCAGTATGGAACATTTAAACTGAAGGCAGCCGGCAGACAAAGCAGAGTATAGACAATCGGATTACAGCACAGTCATTCAATCTATGGACTCATTAAGTCCTCCTGGGGAAAAGATATTCGGAGTAAATATCCACCTTTATTCTAATCTAGCCAATCTCTGCTCAGCACTGCCTCTACCGAGGCCACTGATTTTATCAAGCACAAACCACTGTAACTGTTCCCATTGGTGCTCCAAATTGACACAATGTTGTACTATGGGGGATACGCTGATATTATTAGCAAGACAGGATTTGTGTTCACATATGCGTACTTTCACTTGATGACACATTTTACCAACATAGACTTTAGAACATGGGCAACTTATCATATATACAACCCATGTGGAAGTACAATCAGTCACATGTTTTAAGGCACAGCATGTCCCAATTTGGAGATCTGTCCAATCAGTGATCTGTAAAGAAGTTGAGCACATGATACAGTACTAAAATATCCCGAAGATTCTGGGATCGATTGAAGAAGTGGAGCACATGATACAGTGGCCACATGGATCATGACGGCCTTCATATTGTTGAGTGAATTGTTCTACTAAATAAATCAGTATGCACTAAAATAACCCAAAGGTTCCGGGGTCGAGTGAGCACAATGCAAGGACCACCCTGGAAGACTTGATATAAAGCAAGTATGTGCCAATCATTGAAAATGCTCAGTGCTATTTCTTGTACTTTATCAGAGTGATGAAAGACACATACTTGCTTATCCATATCTTTAGGACGCTGATGTTGTAGAAGCAAAGAATGATTAGCATACTTGGCTCTCAAAAATGCTTTCTGAATTATTCCTCTTGGATAACCCCATTGTAATAATCTCTTAGTTAATTGTTTAGCCTGATGACAAAACTCTTCGTCATCAGAACAAATACAACATACTGTCAAGAACTGCCCAATAGGAGGGGCACGTTTTAACTTGAAAGAGTGGTGACTGTCAAAATGTAGGAACTTGTTCCAATCTACACTCTTATGGTATAGAGCAGTACTCAGAGATCTCCCCCCCCCCCCCCCATCAACTTAACCATGACATCCAAAAAAGGAAGCTAAGAAGTAGAACTAGACTTGGTAAATTGTAGGCATGGGTCCTGTGCATTCAACCATAGCATAAAGTCCTCCAAGGTATTTTCCATGGCTACCCACATACAACAAATGTCATCGATCATAACAAACCCAAAATCCAATTTGAAAAAAACATATAGATTCCTATAGAAAGAATTCCTCAAAAGCCAAAACATATAAGTTGGCAATACTGGGAGCAACAGTAGCCCCATCACTACACCCTGGACCTGCAAAAAAAATTATCAGCAAAACAAAAATAATTCTTGGTGGCCTTGGGCAAGTTGTTTTATCCTCTATTGCTTCAGAAGAAAGGCCTGGCAATCTACTTCCAGTCATCCTGCCAAGAATAATTTTAATGAATGCATGGAGGCCCCTGTGTGCCCGATCGGAATCGAGACACACAGAGGCAGACCCGATTCTGATCCTGCTGGGGCTAGACATGCCCTGCTGGAACAGAATTGGGTCGAGGCCTGGGCCTGTACGTGCTGGCCGATTCAGATCGGCCTGCATGTACAGACCCCTGCCTGGCTAACTCAGTCAGGCTCCTGAATGGAGCCGCGGTACCATGGTGTCCCGTTGCCATGGCACCACGGCTCCATTCAGGAGCAGTAATCCCCGGCCACCGACCACAATCTTCGTTTCCCACAGCCTGATCCACAATCTGGCCTTCCATGGCCAGGATCAGGCTGCGGGGAACCCCCTGCATCCCTTCACCTCTTTGCCACTGCCCAGGCCTGCCATCCCCCATCTAGAACTGAGGTCCCAGACGTACAAGGCCGACTTCAGAATTGGCCCTGTACATCTGGAGCATCAGACTATCCACTGCCTGCCCTCACTCCACAATGCCCCCTCCCGCCCCCATCTAAGCTTCCCCGAACAAACTCCTTGTTTGTATGGGGAGGCTTTTGCCTGGGATGGAAGGGGGCCGAATAGATGCCATAGGGTCTCACAGTGTTATTACATTCTGAGGTGTGGGATACATTGCTTTGAACAAGCTATGTGCCTGTTTGAATTTTTAAATGCATTTAGAAATGACAACACACACTTTTGGGGCCAATGAATGAAAAATAGGGCGTTAGTTTTTAGGCATGGTAGCGGTTAAGTTTTGACTGCATTCATTTGCCTTGTGCCCTGCTGCTAAGGCCCCTTATTATCCCACCCCCAGCCGTGTTGCTGTTCTTATAGAAGTTCATCTTTGCAGCGGCCCCGGGTTTATTCATTATAATTATGTGTAACATTTCACCTTTAGTTCTTTGGCTTTCAATTTCAAAAGCATCTTTATATTCTAAATAAGCATAACTTTCTTTTATGTTATTTTTGACAAAAATGGTAAATTGACGGCAGATCAATAGCTAGAGCAGATCTTGCAATCTGACAATCCTTTTTTTTTAAAGTAGGGGTAATAACAGATCCCTCTTACTGCAAGGGAACACATCCCTGAGCCAATAATGTGTTTAACATGAAGTCAATTCCACTGTGACATTTCAACTGGGTAATCTAAAAAGAACCAGAACAAAATCTCATAGTACTGGTGAAACATTGCAAAGTAAACCCCAATAGACTGCATAGCAGAGAACTACTTCAGGCACCTGGTATCTAAAAAACGTGTGAAACATGAGTCAGAAAATATAAGAGCAGGCACATTGATGATATTCATATTATCTGAAGAGTTTCAGTTATTTGCCAAGATTCCAGCAGGAATTAGATGTGACTGCTTCATCAAAGACAAGGCCAAAGTTTAGATGTAACCAGTGATTACTATGAGAATACAGCAATAGTATCTGAAAACTATAGGCATAAACGAGGCACTTCTACAAAGAGAGATGACAGTATAATTAGATAAGCAAACAGATAAAACATGAGCAATTACTTTGCTATGCCAAATAACATTATTGCTTTTAAGGCCAAAATATAAACATAAAAGTCAAGTAGGGCTAAATGGACAACTTTCTCAATGGACAAAGGTGAATAGTGGAGTAAAAGAGATTGTGAAAAATTGCATGACGAATTGCATGAGGACTTTGAAAAATTGGAAGACTGAGCGTCCAAATGGAAGATGAAATTTAATGCGGACAAGTGCAAAGTTATGCACTTAAGGCAGAACAACCCAAACTACAGGTACATAATACAAGGTTCCACATTAGAAAACATCACCCAGGAAAAGGATCTCGGCATCATTATGGATATGTTGAAACTCTCTGCCCAGTGTGCAGCTGCAGCCAAGAAAGCAAATGGAATGTTAGGCATCATAATGAACGGAATTCAGAATAAAACAAAGGATATTATAATTCCTCTGTATCACTCCATGGTGCGACCACACCTTGCATATTGTGTGCAATTCTGGTTGCCATATCTTAAAAAGGATATAGCAGAATTGGAAAAGGTACAGAGAAGAGCCACCAAAATGGTAAAGGGGATGGAAGGATATCCCTATGAGGAAAGGCTTAAAAGCTAGGGCTCTTCATAGAAACATGACAGCAGAAAAAGACCACATGGCCTATCTAGTACCACCCTTCTATATCAACTACAATAGTCCCCTTTTTTCTTTTAGAGATCCTCTGTGTTTGTCCCATGCTTTTTTTAAATTCAGATACTGTCCTCGTCTCTACCACCTCCACTGGGAGACTATTTCATACATCTACCACTCTCCGTAAAGAAATATTTCCACATATTACTCCTGAATCTATCCCCTTTCACCCTCATCCCATGTCCCCTCGTAGCAGAACTTATTGAAAATGCTCTGTGCTACTTCTTGTGCTTTATCAGAGTAACGTAAGGCATGATCTCCCACTATAAGATCAGAAACACTTTCAACCCTTTAGTAAGCACCAAGTCCAGTATGGGTTCTGTTACCAGTTGTTCTCCCTGTAGAGAATCCAGGATCTCCTTACTTCTAGATGACACTGCAACAGAGATGTGCCAATCAACATCTGGCATATTGAAATCACCTATCAGTAGCACTTCTCCTTTCCTGGCAATGTTGCGCATGTCTTCTATTAAATCTCCATCCACTCCTTCTCCCTGTGAAGGTGATCTGTATATCACTCCAATGAAAATGGATTTCCCTTTCCCCCTTTCTAGTTTAACTCAAAGTGCCACTTCTCTCCCTTTTAAGCCCTGTAATTCCATAGCTGTAATATTATTTTTTACATATAGTGCCACTCTTCCTGCCCTCCTTCCTATCCTGTCCTTCCTGAATAAAGCATAGCCCGGTATAATTACATCTCAGTCATGGTTGTCTGTGAACCATGTCTCCGTAACCGCTACTAAATACAAGTCGGCCTTTTCCATTAAAGCCTCAACATCTAGGATCTTATTTATTTAACATTTCTTATATACCACCTTTCATGATATCAAGGTGGTTTACATTGAACAAACTGAAATTGCATTGAACAGGGCATCATAACTTGGAGATAACTATTTACAGGGAACATGGGCAGTGGAGAGTTAAGTGGCTTGCCCAAGACAACAAGGAGCACCTGTGGGACTAGAAACCCCAGTCCTTCTGGCCCAAGGTTGCTGTCCTCTAGTGGAATTTGAACCCCCGACCTTCCGGCCTGAGGTAACTTGCCCCAACCACTAGTGCTATGGGCATCTATACACACCGCTTTCCAGATGTTGCCCTTTTTTATCCATTTTTACAGAGATAATTAATGTTTCACTTACTTGGGGGCTTTCTTCACCCATTCCCAATGAATCTAGTTTAAAGCCCTCTTCAGTAGGTTAGCCAGTCTGCTGCTGAAGACACTTTGACATTTCTTGGACAGATGGACACTATCTCTGCTCTGAAGCCCTTGGAACATCATCCCATGGTCCAGGAAACCAAAACACTCTCAATGACACCATCCATGCAGCCATGCATTCATCTCCAGGATGCGAGCTTCTCTGCCTCAGCCTTTACCCTCAACAGGGAGGATTGACGAGAACACCACCTGTGCCTCTATCTGCTTCACCCTCTGTCTCAGAGCCATGAAGTCACTTTTGATACATTCAGAGGGATACCTGGCAGTATCATTTGTGCTGACATGGATGAGCAACATCGGATAATAATCAGTAGGCTTAATAAGTCTTGGGAAACTCTCCTTGACATCATGGATTTTGACACCTAGCAGACAGCACACCTCTCTGGACATCAAGTCTGGTCAGCAGATGGACTCCTCGGTACCCCTCAGAAGAGAGTCACCAACCACCACTACCACTGGTCACTGATTCTGTAACTTTGGGGTGCTCGAGCTCTGGTTCTTCCCTTTCCTGGGATGCTTTCACTCCTCCATTTCCAGGGCTACCTACCGGTTCTTCATTTCAAGGGCTGGAGGAGTTAGAATGTTGATTCTGTAAGCTCTGGTGACTCATGTCAAACTTTCTTCATTCTGTAACCTCCCATCTTCACCTCTGTCAGAGAGCTTGGATGTTTCAAGAAGCATTTCATCAATGTACTTCTCACTGTCTTGAATGCTTCTCAGCCTCGCCACCTCCTCTCCGAGTTCTTCCACTTGTTTCCTGAGAGCTTCAGCATGCACTTGGAACCAATCCTTCAACTAACACATGGAACCAGTCTTTGAACTAGCATTAGGATCTCTGTCTGGACAGAGACAGAAGCTGTAACAGCTTGGCAATACGATTTTTCCCAGCCATTGTTCAGTTGGTGGAGTTTTTGTACCTGTTGAAGTAACAGAGAGAAACCTACCAACTTAGAAAAGAGATGGCTGAGGGGAGATATAATAGAGGTGTATAAAATAATGGAGTGGAATGGGTAAATGTAGATCAGTTGTTTACTCTTTCAAAAAGTAGAAAGACTAGGGGGCATGCAATGAAGCTACAACGCAGCAAATTTTAAGACTAATCAGAGAAAATATATTTTCACTCAACACAATCAAATTCTGGAATTCGTTACTGGAGGATGCAGTAAAAGATGTTAGTGTAGCTAGGTTCAAGACAGTTTTTGATATGTTCCTGGAGGAAAAGTCCATAAACCATTATTAAAGAGAACTGGAGAAATCCACTGCTACTCTTGGAACAAGCAGGGAACCTGACAGGTACTTGAGACTTGGAATGGCCACTGTTGGAAATAGGATTCTGGGCTTGATGGTCCCTCGGTCTAACCCAGTATGCCATATAAAATAAAAGTCATTCAGGTCAATATATCAACTCTGGTGCATCACAAACACGCAGAGATAAGGAGTTTTTGAATATTTCAGTAGTGTTTTGCCAGTGAGGATTTCTGAATATTTTTGGTAGAGGGTTTGCCAGTAAGGAATTATGAGATTTTTGAGTTTGTCAAGAGGCCCAGCAGAGTGGGCATTAAGGGTACTTAGACTAAATGCTGGAAAAGATTTTATGATTTTTTTTTGGACTTGTATCCTGTAATAGTGTCTTGTAGGAAAAGAGAAAAATTGAGGAGTCGAGGATACATCCCAGAACCCATGAAGAAAGAAGGGGTTACTACTACTACTGAATAATTGTATAGTGCTATAAGATGTACATAGCGCTGCACAGACACATGTAAAAAATGGTCCCTGCTCATCAGAGCTTAAAATCTAGTCAAGACAGACAACACAGTAACTGTAGACATAGGATACATCTAGGGGGACTGGTAAGGAAACACAAAGGAGATCAGGTGAGTTAAGAGTTAAAAGCAGTAGCAAAGAGGTGAGTTTTTCAGCCTGGATTTGAAAAGGGTCAGAGAAGGGGTCTGACGTACAGACTCAGGTAGTTTGTTCCAGGCATAAGGAACAGTAAGGAGTTAGCAATAGAAGAGAAGGGCACAGATAGAAGCAATTTGCCAGAAGAGTGCAGTTTCCAGGGACGGGTGTAGGGAAATATAAGAAAAGAAAGGTAGTGAGGAGCTGCAGAGTGAATGCACTTTAGGTTAGCAGGAAAAGTTTGAACTGGATGCAGAAACGGATAGGGAGCCAATGAAGTGACTTGAGAAGAGGGGTAATATGAGCATGACAAGGCTGGTGGAAGATTAGCGGTGCAGCAGATTGAAGGGGAGAGAGATGATTCAGAGGGAGACCAGTAAGGAAGAGGTTATAATAGTCTAGACGGGAGGTGACTAAGGAGTGGATAAGTGTCTTAGTAGTATGTTCAGAAAGGAATGGGTGAATTTTGTTGATGTTATGGAGAAAGAAACGGCAGGTTTTGGCTATCAGTTGGATGTGTGTGAAGGAGAGAGAGGAGTCAAAGGTGACCCCAAGGTTGCAAGCTAAGGAGTAGAGAGTTATCCACAGATAATGAGAAAGGAGGAAGGGGAGAGGAGGGTTTAGGGGGGAAAAATAAGAAGCTCAGTTTTAGCCCTGTTCAATTTCAAGCGGCAGTGAGACATCCAAGCAGCAATGTCAGAAACACAGACAGAGATCAGGGCCTGGATTACCAGAGAAATTTCAGGTGTAGAGAAGTAGATCTGGGAGTCAGAGTAAAGATAGTACTGAAAGCCATGGGAAGAAATGAGTGCACCAAGGGACTGGATATATATAGAGAAAAGGAGTGGACCCAAGACAGATCCTTAAGAACATAAGAACATAAGATATGCCATACTGGGTCAGACCAAGGTCCATCAAGCCCAGTATCCAGTTTCCAACAATGGCCAATCTAGGTCATACGTACCTAGCAGTTTCCCCAAAAGACACAGGGGTACACCAACTGAGAGTGGGATAGCAGTAGAAGAGGATCCACCAGAACAAACTCTAAAAAAGTGATGGGAGAGATAAGAAGAGAACCAGGATAGCACAGAGCCCTTAAAACCAAGCGAGGACAAAGTATTGAGGAGAAGGTTGTGGTCAGCAGTGTCAAAAGAAGCAGAAAGGTCAAGAAGGATGAAGATCAAGTAAAGGCCCTTGGAGTTAGCCAGGAACAGATCGCTGGAGACTTTGGCAAGAGCTGCTTCAGTAGAATGTATAGGACGAAAGCCAGATTGTAAGAGATGTCAAAGTGATCAGAAGGGACCTGCCAGGTGCCACAGTAGAGAGGAGCAAAAGTAGTTAGTCGAGGATTAGCAGAGAACGCTGCCATTCTTATAAGTTCTATTCTTGAAATGTATCTATTTGCTTTCTGCCTTTGATTCTGTAAGCACCTTATTTTGAGGGATTAACCTTATAAAGGTGCTTTTCAGAAAAAGGATCCAGGTGTGGACTGAGTTGTTAAGTATGGTGTTTTTATTCCAGGTGAGATCGGGTACTTCCCCCTGTCTACTAGAAGCCCAGTTTCAGTTTTTACAATATCTTGTGTCTCCTTGGGGGCAACCCTCAGTCCACTGTAAGCAGAAACTAGAGGTAACTGACATTTCATTCCATATATAAAAAAAGAAAAAAAAACTTAATATATCACGTCTTCTCATTGATTGAGATTGTGTGCATATTAACTAAAAACACTTTCTCCCAAACATACTTTTTTCCGCTGCTTTTTTTTTATTAGCAGAGTCACAGTCACAACTGTTCCATGTATTCTGTAAACAAAACCTTTCTTGTCAACTTATTGTTATTTTATGCTGTCTTTTGAAGAACCTTTTCCAAAGACTTACAAATAAAGAGCTGTGTAAACATAGTGACGTAACAAGCTCTCTGTGGACCTGGTGCGACAAAAACATTATCAGAATTCAAGAAGCCACAGGGGAGAAAACAGGGATGAAACCAGAGATCCTGTTAGTACTATGGAAATGGCAAACAAAATGGGCCTGGAAATCTTAACCTGCCATAAATCTCTTTCTGCTTGTATGTTGGTTGAAAAACCTCTTAAGACAGAATATTATACAGTAGAAACCAATCTTAGCTGTTTCTCCTAAATCAGTATTTCTCAACCTTTTTTATTTTGTGGAATACTTGAGTTTGTTGATTGCTCAAGGCACACAAAACTAAATTCTGCATGATCATCCCCCCCCCCCTTCCAGCCTCCTGCCAACAGGAGGAGAGCAGCATATGTTACATGCCTATGCCTCATCTACTGGCTTGATTCTGATGCTTGAACATGTGGGGCCAGTAGGCCCTGCAAGACTGCAGGGCCTCACACATTTAGATATCAGATTAAGCCAGTAGAGAAGACGCACAGGAAAGAAATGGGAGGAAAGGAGAGGGAAGAGGATGTTACCAGATTTTAATTAATTAATTAATTAATGAACGGAGTGGAACGGGTAAACGTAGATTGATTGTTTACCTTATCAGAATATAGAAAGACTAGGGGACATGCAATGAAGCTACAGGGTAAACTGTTTAAGACTAATAAAATAAAAGTTTTTCACTCAACGTGTAAGCAAACTCTGGAATTTGTTACCGGAGGATGTAGTAAAGGCTGTTAGTGTAGCTGGGTTTAAAAAAGGTTTGGACAAGTTCCTGGAGGAAAGGTCCATAAACCATTATTAAGAAGGGACCAAAGATATCAATGCTTGACCCAGTACAAGCATTGCGGAACCTGTGTCTTTTGGGGAAACTGCTAGGTACATATGACCTAGATTGGCCACTGTTGGAAACAGGATACTGGGCTTGATGGACCTTGGTCTGACCCAGTATGGCATATCTTATGTTCTTATGATTTCTGATGGATGAATCTGGGAGACTTGTAGTGAGTGCCCCCTCACATGTTTGCCATCCCCTCTGGTTTGACTTTCACATCCCCAACTATCTTCTTTCATATCCCCCCAATTGTCAAAGACCCCTCATTTCTTCTAATTCTGTCTCATATAGCTTTTTCCACCACCAATTCAGTCTCCCACAAAGCCACTCCACCCCCATTAGCCTCATGTGTACATGTGTGTGTGTGTGTCTCTCTCTCTCTCTCCCTCAGAGCTTTCCCTCCTCTCAGTCAGCACCTCTGTTTTTCCTCTCCCATCCATTCCACCCCTCTTCTTTCCATCTGACTACATCATTCTCCCCCACTTCAATACCTCTGGCTTTGTTGCCCTTTTTCCGCCTTTCCTCACATCTGGCTCTCTCAGACATACTAGCACCATGTCTGTCCCACCTCAACACTAACTGACTGACTTTCTCACACCCCCTTTCCCTTCAGCTCCCATACCCCCTTGGGTCTCTCACATCTACCTCCCTTTTACCAGTTCTCTTGCACCCCCTCCATAGTTTTCATGAGTTTGTACTTCCCTGTCACACACCTTCATTCTTATGGTTCTCATGCACCCAGTACCTTAGCTTTCTTTCACCCCTCTATTTCTAAAATGCTAATCCTAGTCCTCTCACAACTGCTGCAAAACATAAGATAGCCTGGACCTCGAAGAGGGAAACATTGCCAAACAGCCCAACTTTGCTCAGCTGACTTTAGAGAAACGGAGAGGAGAAAGCATCCAGCTGGAATTCATCCTCTCATAGCATTTACATCCTCTCCCTACCCACAGATCACTCACTGGAGTCACAGTTGTACCTTGAAGCTGTATCTGCTCAAGTCCTCCCCCTCCTCTTGTTTCTGCTGGCAATGGACAACTCATGGGGAGGAGGAGGAGCTGGAGTTGACAGAATAGGGCAAAGAAAAGCCCAACTGCTCTTATCTCCCCCTTTCTTGTTCTCTTGAGCCCGTCCCCCAAAGAATACTGCAGTAATTTGCTTCTGAGACAGAAAAGGAAGGGCCCTGCTTTGTTCTGCAGTGTTTGTTCCAGTCACATCTCCTTTGTACCTATCCCTAAAGGGCAGGAGGGGAGATGAAGGCTAACTCAAAGAGTTACTCTGCTTCCTGTCTACCCCACACTCACCCCCTGCCGTCATGTTCCCTATATGCTAGGAGGGTAAGGGCTGGAGCAGGAAGCAGAGGGCTGTTTTTTGGAGCACAATAGAGATGGGGCAAGAGCTCTCTGCTTCCTGCTCCATCCTTGGTGTGCCTAGCTGTTCCCCTGGCTGTCACCACCAGGCACAGCAAGGACTTTGCCAAGGCACACAGGCCAGGAAGCACTATCCTAAAGAATCTTAATCTCATTCACTGCTATCCATTACTTGTTGGCTTACACTGTAATGAGGAATCTCCTCTGTGTGGGTGGATGTTCTGGTTTTTCCGAGATTTATGTGAGACAACTGGTTCTTAATACAACATTGCCTGTCCTTTGAGGTTGAACTATTTTTCCCAGTATTACTCATTTAATGTCGAACGGTGTCAAAGGCTTTACTGAAATCTAAGTATACCACATCTAGACTCCTTCAGTCCAACTCCCTGCTTACCCGTCAAAGAAATCAATCAGATTTGTCTGACAAGACTTGGCTCTGATAAACCATACTGCCTCAGATCCTGCAATCCACTGGACTCCAGAAACCTCACTATTCTCTCTTTTAGCATTGTTTCCAATAATTTACTTACCACAGAGATTAGACTAACTGGCCTGTAGTTTTCAACTTCATCCTTGCTTCCAGTTTTGTGTAAAGGGACCACATGTGTCTTTCTCCAGTCCTCTGGAACCACTCCTGACTCTAAAGAATCATTGGAAAGTTCAGTTAGTGGAGCTGCTAGAAGGTCCCCAAGTTCCTTCAATATTCTCGGATGTCTCCCATCCAGTCATATCGCTTTATCTACTTTTAGTTTAGCTAGTTCCTCCCGAACACAGTCTTTTGAAAATCGTTCAACATTCCCATCACTTGCGTTCCTATTTGTTGGTGTTTTCTGAGGTCCTGCTCCTGGCCCCTCATATGTGGACACAGAACAGAAATATTTGTTAAGCAATTCCACTTTATCCTCATCAGCTTCTACATATTCCTCCCCTTCCCCCTTGAGTCAGACAATACCACTTTTGCCCTTCTTCCTCTCACTAACATATCTGAAAAATGTCTTAGCCAATGCAATAAAATGGGGGGATATGTATTCTTCTTTTTGTATCATTGCTTTCCTGACAACTTTGTTAGCTTCTCTCAGTTTTTCCAAATATTGATGCTTGCCTTCCTCTCTCTGTCATCTCTTGTATTTCTTGAAGGCCTCCCTCTTTTTCTTCACCTTTTCAGCTACTTCTTTTGAGAACCATAGTAGTCTCCTTTTCCTTTTACATTTATTTACCTTTCTAACAAAAAGATTGGTTGCCCTTAAAATAGCCCCTTTCAGTTTTGCCCACTGTTTTTCTACATCCCCCAACTGTTCCCATTCCGCTAACAGCTCCCTGAGATATTGTCCCATCGTGGTTAAGTGAGTTTTCCTAAAGTAAGCACCAAGTCTAGTATAGCCCCTTCAGGTGTGGCTTCTATTACAAGTTGCTAGAATGATTCTCCCTGTAGAGAAGCTAGGCTCTCCTTACTTCTAGATGACATTGCAGCAGGGATGTGCCAATCAACATCCGGCATATTGAAATCACCTATCAGTAGCACTTCTCTTTTCCTAGCAATACTGCGTATGTCTTCTATTAAATCCCTGTCCACTTCTTCTCCCTGTGAGGGGGATCTGTATATCACACCAATGTAAATGGATTTCCCTGTCCTTCTTTCTAGTTTAACCCATAGTGCCTCCGTGTTCCCTTTAAAGCCCTGTAATTCTATAGCTTTAGTATAATTTTTTATATATAGTGCCACTCCTCCTCTCCTTCTTCCTACCCTGTCCTTCCTGATTAAAGTATAGCCTGATATAATTACATCCCAGTCATGGGGCTTCCACTTACCTGAGGGCTTTCTTCACCCTTCCCCAACAAATCTAGCTTAAGGTTCTCTTCAGTAGGTTAGCCAGTCTACTGTTGGAGACGCTTCGACCCTGCTTGAACAGATGGATGCCATCTCTGCTCTGCAGTCCTTGGAAAATCATCCCATGGTCCAGGAAACCAAAACACTCTCGATGACACCATCTACATAGCCATACATTCATCTCCAGGATGCATGGTCAAGTAGGTACTTATATATGCATAAAAATAGGCAATAGGAAAATGCAAGTCTCATTTCACATAGGACATCTAGGTCAGAGAAAAGGGATGTCCAAGTCATGGCCTTGAAAATGTCATGAGTATTTCGCAAAAGGCTCACTGAATGTAGAGCCTTTTGCAAAATACTTATGAGGACATGCAGAGGTACATATGTATTCACTGTCACATACAACGGGAACAGCCATTTTACAAAAAACATGTGCAAAAAAAAAGAGCAACTTCACTTGAGGGCATATTTATTAAGTTGAGCTAACAGCATGGGCTATTTGTAACTAGGTCCCCTGTTATTCTATGGGACCTAGTTACAAATAGGCCATGCTGTTAGCCCATCTTAGTAAAAATGCCACTTAGGGTGCTTCACATGTCAACAATGGTACTTGCATATGTGCACAGACTTTGAAAAACTGCATATACAAGAGGAGCCAATTAGGTAGTCATGCTGAACTACTAAACCTCACATATTTGGCTTGTTGAGGTTTAAGGCCGGAGAGATACAGTAAGTACAACTGCCTCCTCATTCACCCCTCAAAACCCCCCAGGTCCAAACGGCAGTTAACTCTTACTTATACGTGATTCAGAGGAGGTGTAAATGGCACTAGGAAAATGTGTTTAAATAGACTGCATTTCCCTTGTAAAATGGGAAGTACACATAGGGTCCAATATTCAAAGGGATTAACACAGTTAACAGACCTACTAAACGTGTTAATCCCTCTATCCAGGATATTCAGCAGCACTAACATGGTTAGTGCTGGTGAATATCCACAGATGCTGCTGTTGCATGGCCCGATACTAACCAATTAGTACTGGAGCATTCCGGGAACGGCACCCGGGCATAACCAGGCAGCGGCGATATTGAGTCACTGCCCGGTTATGACAAAGTGGCAAAAGTCAGCTGCAGTAAGCGCTGGCCTAACTTTTGTTGCAGAAGCTAACCGGGCAGCAGCTGAAGATGTATCTCTGCTGCCCAGTTAGCTTCCTGGCAATCTGGGCAAATCGGATATTCAGTGCTGTGGCCCGGATATGGTACCAGCGTTGAATATCCGTGTCTAATGTTCAGTGGTGGCGGCCAGCCACTTTAGTAGTGCTTGCTGCCGCTGCTGAATATCAGGCCCATATGTTTTAAAAGTCCCTTCATACCATATCCAGAACACTGCCCCTTGACATCTGTGCTTGCTGCGGATATACGTGGAAGCAGCTGCTTTTCTAAAATCACTGCCTACACATATGCCCATTTCCAGGCGTACACTAGCTTTTTACATATCTCAGTTCCATATAACCCTTCTAAAATGACTTCAATAGCAGGGTGCCTATGTCAAAAGTCCAAAAAGCATCCGTTTTATAAAGGAAACATGGACGCTCACATAACTTTATAACATAGGCTTTTACAATGACCCCCCAGTAGTGTGCAAATAATCATGCACAAATACACTTGCTCAGAAGAATGTGTAAACGTGTGTATGTGTTCTATACGTACTCATGCATGTTTTCTAAGTATGCATGTACATTGCAACTCTGCTCCAACGATGCTCAAACATGCGCTGGGAATGCTTATGTGCAGATTGCAGCACTCTTGTAGGGTGCCTACGTTTTACATATGAGTACCCATGCATAATTTTATAAGAGCCTGTTTTCACATGTAAAACATGGTTTATACATGGAAAAGGTTTTATTAAATGACATACTATGCATGTTGGCATTCCCGGAGGAGGAGAATGGGTGGGGCATAGCAGGTTAGGTACCTGTGCATGTATCTTTTACCATGTAGTCATACGTGCCAATTCTTATTGGTCCATCCATGCACAAAGTTACTGCTGCCTTGGATCAGCTGGAACTTTATGCTGCAATGTTCCAGGGCATTATTGCATAAAGATGCTGCCTATATAAAATAGGCCCGACATAATGACCCTCATCATTAATTTAACTGAAAGTTCTTTTTATGAAAAAAAGAAGAAAAATAATATCCAAATACCCCTCCTAAAATTTGCATAAAAACATGGCTTATAATAATGTTAGGGATCAAAGACTAAATCCTTTTGCGTTAGAGCTGACGTAGTTTTCTCAGCATACCCTGCTGTGTGCAGGTATTGCAGCCCATATGGTCTTCTCTCAGGGGGTCTCAGAGTAGCCAGTAATCTTACATACCAGGTATGTTAGCTACAGTGCTTCAGCACAATGCTGATGTTGTGCTGTTCTTAACAAACAGGTCCTTTGGATCTGAAGCATGCTTTGTAATTAATACTTATTTACTTGTGTTTGCCCATAATAGCACAGCCCTTAAGAAGTTAATCTTCATTAATCCTTTTGGTATTTAACATAACAAATACAGATCATTGCAAACTCGTTTCACATCTTTGTGGCTGCGGCCCGACTATCTTAAATTCTTTCAGTGAGATTTGGTAGTGTATTATAACTCTAATAGACTACTTTGAAATTTGGACAGCTAGAAATAAATCTGGTTCCAAAGTTTGAGTCTACCAGTTTTGACTTGTGAAGTCTTCTGCCTGCTAGCTGATAATCTCAAGGTAGAAAGTAGGTGTACCAAAGCAGTTGGGGGAAGCTATTAGAAAGCTTGGGGGGCATTAAGAGAGCTATCACTAGTAGACAAATGGAAGGAATATTACCTCTCTTCAGATCTCTGGCATAACCCCACCTCAAGTATTGCATTCAGTTCTGCAGACCATTTCCCCAAAGAAAATCATTGATATGGTAGAGTCAATTCCCAGGCACTCCACCAGAATGCTACATGGACAACCTTGCAAGCCTTAAGCAGAGAGAGCGAGGGAGTTAAAGAAAGGAAAGAGGAGATAAGAATTGAAGAGTGGGAAATACAAAAAAAATGTGAGAAAACGCTTTTTCACTGAGAGAGTGGTGGACACCTGGAAGAGATTTCCAGAAAAGTTTCTAAGCTACAAAACACTGATAAAGTTCAAGCATACATGGGATAGAGACACTGAGATCTTAGTGGCACAGTGAAGGGACTATCAACAAAAGTAGCAGCATCTGTAGCAAAACCATAGGGAAATACAAATGGGCAGAGTGGGTAGGCTAAAACGATCCTTTTCTACGGACATTTTCCTCTTTCAGGGTTGCCAGGTTACCCAGTTCCATGAGTGAGATTTTAAGCCAGGCTTGGGTTTCCGACAAGTTCATCCTAATGCATTATGGGACCTGCAGCACTGATTCCAATGGGTACAAGCAGGGACTACAAATACCAAACTGCATTACAATGCAAGTTTAAAACCAGAACTGAAAAAAATCTCACTCCTGGAACTAGGTAACTTGGCAACTTTATTTCTATCTGTTCAACAGTCCCTCTTTCCATGCCTGCAAATTTTCATTTTCTTATCTCTCATCTTGCATTGCCGTTGCACTGCTGATTGGTGAGAATTTGTGGAACACACACTTCCAGTTTGATTAGTCTTGTGTGCCCTCCTGATTGCTCTATTGCTGCCAACCTACAATCTAATTGTCAGTAATAAAGCAATTCACTGCTACAGGGAGCAGAACAAGATTATAGGCACTAAAGTGTGACCAGAAGAAGAATCAATCAGTTCTCCAGTCAAGTGTCACTTTTATTTGAAGTAGAGGAAAAAGGACTTCCCCAGCCAAGTCACAGGCTTTATGGTATTTTGATGTACAGAGTCATCCATGCTGAACCCTAAGTATCTTTAAACCCTCCTCTGCCATTGTTTCTGTGTTCTCGGACCTGGACTACACTGTTTTCTCCGAGTCCCCCAAACACCAAATATCCATGTTTCAGTATATCTAGGGTTGCCAACTGGCTCCAGATGCACCCGACAGGCTTGATCTAGTCCTGGGTTTACCCCATTGCATGCAGGAACTTTTAGTCTTGCTTTTCTTATGGAGTGCAATAGAGAAATCAGAACTACATATCCCTGCATGCAATGGGGTAAACCCAGGATTGGATCCAGCCTTCAGGCGCATATGGAGCCAGTTGGCAACCCTGAGTATATCCACAATTATGTTATTCACCTGCACCCATCAATGGATCCATGAGAGTCTTCAGATACTGGGGGTCCTAAGTAGGCCACAAGGTCCTCTTGTCCCATATAGCACCTGTCTATGAAAGGACTATAAAAGTCTTTACTGAAGCAGTCAGGCCACCAGAACCCAGGTCTTACACGAGTAAGTATGCCAACACTAGTGCGTGCACTGCTCGAAAACCTTAGCTGTGCTATGAATAAAAGTGAACAGTTTCTATGTACCTGGAACCTACTCCACTGACCTCCCTCATTCTTCTTCTTGAGGGATCTGTGCTGGCCTCACTGTCCTTCTGGAACAGGGCTTCTCTCTTTCTAGAGCCAGGGCCGGATTTACCTTGAGTGAGGCCCTACGCCAACAAAAATTGTGGGCCCCCAGCAGGGGCGGCCCAAGGGGGGTGCGGACCTCATTTGCATAAGGGGCCTCATTTGCATAAATATTTGCATAATGTTACCATATACTAACTTTTAGTAAACGTGCCTCTTAATGAGTGTATGGATAAAGAAAGACTAAAAAGATTTTCTACATTACTATAATCCAGTGCCAACTGCCAGACACATTAGGAACTACTACAAAACACTGCCCATAGTAAACCCGCCGTATCCTAACAGCACTACCAGGACTCACAAAGCACCATACTCTACCAATCAAAAGGCAACACTGCAAATATTAAACCAATACTTTCAGAGAACAACAATACATGACCTACTGGGAAAGAGAACAAGTGGCAATGTCAAATAGGAATTATATAAACAGAACACCTCAGCTCAGTTACACATGCAGAACATAGACCATCACCAAACAAGTAATCACAATTTAGAAATAGGAAGACAATAATTAAACTGGGAATCCCAAAAGCCAAACTTGGAATGTACAACACTGTAGAAATAAAACTATACATTATTTGCTCTTGTACTAAACAAAGCGCAGATGTTAATGATGCACATTTTACCAGAGCTGACATATTCCAATTAATAAATTCAAAATAAAGAGATATTTTTCTACCTTTTTGTGCATTTTTTTTTTCAGCTGCAATTGCTCCAGCCACTTTCTTCTGGTTTCTTCTTCGTGTCTTCTGCTAACTCTCCATCGTCTGCTGTCCATTTGTCCTTTCTTCTCTCTTCTAGATTTTTTTTTCCATTCTCTCTCTACATCTGCTTTAACATACTAATCTTTCTCCTTTTGCTCTTTCCTCATCCTATTTCATCCACTCAAATTTTACCCCTCCATCCTCAATCCCCACTTACTCTCCCAATACCCGGCCAATTGTAGATTTTTTATCCCTCCCACACAAATATTTTTCCCTTCTCCATTTTACTCTCCCAGCCCCATCCCATTCTAATCCTCCCCCAACACCGGCCCCCGGCGAGGTCCCGCCTCACCCAGCAGCCCTTCCCGTCGAGTCCCTGCATCCGCCCATTTCCAGTCCTCGACATCCATCAGGCCCTTTCCAGTCCTAGCCACCCCCCCACCCCATACCCGGCCTAGGCCCCCCACCACCCCACTGCCAGTCCTTAACCCCCCCTCACCCCATTTTCAGTCCTTTACCCCCCATCACCCCATTTTTCAGTTTAAGCCCCCCCTATAACCATTACCAGTCCTAACCCCCCATCAGCCCACTTCCAGTCCGAACCCCATCAACCCATTTCCAGTCCGCCCCCCGTAGCCCATTGCCAGTCCTACCCCCCCCCCATCAGCCATTACCAGTCCTAATCCCATCATCCCACCTCCAGTTTTAACCCCCCAGCCCATTTCCAGTCCTAGCCCCCCATAGCCCATTACCAGACAACCCCCATCAGCCCACAGGCCCATTACCAGTCTTAACCCCCCCAAAGCCCATTACCAGTTCTAACCCCCCCCAACAGCCCTTACCAGTCCTAACCCCATCAGCCCACCTCCAGTCTTAACCCCCCAGCCCCTTTCCTGTCCTAGCCCCCCCCATAGCCCATTACCAGACAGCCCCATCAGCCCACAGCCCATTACCAGTCTTAACCCCCCCCCCTAAAGCCCATTGCCAGTTCTAAGCCCCCCCCAACAGCCCACAGTCCATTACCAGTCCTAACCCCATCAGCCCACCTCTAGCCTTAACCCCCCCCAGCCCAGCCAGCCCAGCCCCGCCCATTTCCAGCCCCAGCCCCCCAAGAGGCCCATTACCAGCCCTACCCCCCCCAGTCCATTTCCAGCCCCCAGCCCCCCAATAGCCCATTACCAGTCCTACCCCCCCCCATAGCCCATTACCAGTCCTACCCCCCCCCGGCCGAAAGAAAAATGTAATTTAAAAAAAACCTGGTGGCTGCCGCCGCGGGGCCCCCACAGCAGCCCCGGGGGCCCCCGCGACAAGCGGAAGCGGTGCGGTGCGGTGCGGTCGGGTCGGGTCCTGTCGGGTCTCTCCCTCCCTCCTTCCCTCCCTGCAGGCTGCGAGAGACGCGAAGATAGAGCGTCTCCTCGCGTCTGTGTTAAGCCGGCAGGGGCTGATGGGAAATCCCATCAGCCCCTGCGGGCTTAACACAGACGCGAGGAGACTCTCTATCTTCGCGTCTCTCGCAGCCTGCAGGGAGGGAAGGAGGGAGGGAGAGACCCGACCCCGACCCGACCCGACCGCACCGCACCGCTTCACCTTGTAGCCGGGGGCCCCCGCGGCAGCAGAGGGGGCCACCGCGGCGGCAGCCACCAGGTTTTTTTTTTTAATTGAGTTAAAAAAAAATTACCTGGTTCTTTTTTTGTGGGCCCCTGCCGGCTGTGGGCCCTACGCCATGGCGTACATGGCGTATAGGTAAATCCGGCCCTGTCTAGAGCCACTCCTAAGCTCTCACTCTCACTCTTTCTAGCTGCAGGGCCGGTGCTACCATCAGGCATGCTAGATGATCACTGTGAGCACCGGTCCTCCAGGGGTGCCCTTTGTCACCTCTGATGGCCCTTTCCACAGCCTGTAGTGGTTGCAATGGCTCAGAAAATACGGGGCAGCACTTGCCTCAACTCACCGGTCTGCACTGCCCTTTCTGCCCTCTACTATGTCTCGTCCGCCACCCTCTGACTCAGACTTCAAAACCGGAAGTCTGCATCAGAGGGCGACAGAAGAGACGTAGTATAGAGAAGAAATTGCAGGCCAGTGCCAATGAGTTGAGGCAGGTGCTGCCCCGCATTTTCTGAGCCATTGCCGCCGCTGCAGGCTCTGGAGAGGGGTGGCAGATGGAGGGGCCCACAGAGAGCACTCCAATCCTTGCAGCAGCCCTGTCTAGCTGACAGACTGCTTCCTGATATGGGCTTCACACAGCTTTTCTCACATATGCCATCTGCCTCTCTCTCCAACATAGCTGATTACCTTTAGTTGGGGCACTGGCAACTCTGAATACTTCTCTAGCTGTCTTCTGCCTTACACAGTTCTTCACGGGACTGGATCCCTTTCCAGAGGCACTCTGCAAGTCTCTGTCTTCAGCTCAGGCTGCACCTCTTCCAGGCCGGGCAATACTGCTCTCAGCTTTCAGCCTCTGTGCTCCTCTCTCTTTCCTTCAGCTTGTTCTGGGTGTTTCCTGAGGAGGGAAAATTGAGAGGGTCCTTTAATTGTTCCCACATGGGGTTGCCAACTGGTTCCAGATGCGCCCGACAGATTCAATCCAGTCCTGGGTTTACCTCATTGCATGCAGGGATATGTAGTTCTGATTTCTCCATTGCACTCCATAAGAAAAGGAAAACTACAAGTCACTGCATGCAATGGGGTAAACCCAGGACTGGATCAAGCCTGTCGGGTGCATCTGGAGCCAGATGGCAACCCTATTCCCACACTGCTCCTCTCCTCCTCCAAGTCCTTTCTTCATTCCTACACAAGAGGCTGCTTTTATTCTGAGGTACCTGCTTTGCCTGTAGCACGAGCCTCCACGTGCTTTGTCTCTTACTGCAGCAGATACCGGCTTCACCTGCTGCCTGATCTTCAGGGTCTATCCAAAATATGGTCAGTCCTCACCCTATTCCACTCTCCTGGGGATTGAGACTTCCTCTGACAGCTATAGCATGGGAGAGCTTTCTGCTTTGTGGTTCCTGTGCTCAGGGAGAAAGATCCTTCCTTGTGCTTGGCAACTTCCCTCTGCAGGTGTCTAGTGGATCCTTCTTGCAGATAGGCGTTGCTTTTCCTCTTCTCAGCCCCGCTGGATCAGGGCCGCATTAGGATGGCCCCCTCCCTCTGAAGAGGAACGTTTTAAATGTTACTCCGCTTATGTACAGGATGATAGAGAGTAGAAAAGAATCTAAGTTAAAGAGTTCCTTAGTAGTGGGTGAATGGCAGTCTGCTTCCAAATTTGTGCCACATAACTTTGTGCCAAACTATACTGGAACAAGAGTACCGTAATAGGCAGTTTTTTCACTATAAAGGTTGGCATAAGATTGAGACTGCATAAGGTAGGCCTAAGGGCTGTCAAGGCCTTCCATACTATTTAAGAAGAAGGGCACTGAAAGCTTGACCAGGAGGTGCCTAACACGAGCAAAAGTGTAGCATCAGAGACTTCCTCTATGGAGGCAGGAGACTATCCAAAGGATGAAACTTGAGATACAGGAGTTCCTCCCCAAAATCTTTCTGAAGTTCTCTTTCCATAACCAGAGCAGCTCTATAGTTAAAAGCACATTCTTCACATTACAATAGTTTCAAGCTATTCGCTCATTCCTCACTTCATCTGCACAAATTACCCTGATCTCAGCCTAGTCATCTGTAGATTAGATTATTGTATTATCTACGCTGGTCTTCCAGGTTATGAACCAAAAATTCTACAAACTGTCCAAAATACTGCCGTCAAGATTCTCTCTCATGCTTCAAGATTTAGAAACATAGAAACATGATGACAGAAAAAGACCACATGGCCTATCTAGTCTGTCCTTCCATATCAACAACTACAACAGTCCACTTTTTACCTTTAGAGATCCTCTGTGTTGGTCCCATGCTTTTTTGAATTCAGTTACTGTCCTCATCTCTACCACCTCCACTGGGAGACTATTCCATGGATCCACTACTCTTTCCGTAAAGAAATATTTCCGCATATCACTCCTGAATCTATCTCCCTTCACCCTCATCCCATGTCCCCTCGTAGCAGAACTTGCTTTCAATTGAAAGAGGCTCTCTCCCTGAACATTTATGCCACGAAGGTATTTAAACATCTCAATCATATCACCTCTATCCCGCCTTTCCTCTAAGGTGTACATATTAAGATCCTTAAGTCTGTCCTCATATGCTTTATAATGAAGCCCACAAATCATTTTAGTAGCCACCCTCTGCACTGACTCCATCCTGTTCACATCCTTTTGAAGGTGCGGTCTCCAGAATTGCACACTATACTCCAAATGAGGTCACACCAAAGACTTATACAGAGGCATTATCACCTCCTTTTTTCTGCTAGCCATTCCTCTCCGTATGCACCCAAGCATCCTTCTAGCTTTTGCCGTCGCTTTTTCTACCTGTTTAGCTACTTTAAGATCATCAGACACAACCACGCCTAGGTCCCGCTCTTCTTTAGTGGACAAAAGTACTTCACCTCCTATACTGTATTGCTCCCTTGGATTGCTGCAGCCCAAATACATGACCTTACATTTTTTAACATTAAATCCCAGCTGCCAAATTCTAGACCATTCTTCAAGCTTAGCTAGATCCCTCTTCATGTTATCTACACCTTCCTGGGTGTCTACTCTATTGCAGATTTTGGTATCATCTGCAAAGAGGCAAATCTTACCCGACAGCCCTTCCGCTATATCACTAACAAAGATGATAAAAAGAATCGGACCAAGGACAGATCCCTGGGGCATACCACTGGTAACATCCTTCTCCTCAGAGTGAGCTCCATTTACTTGTACTCTTTGTCGCCTCCCACCCAACCAATTTCTAACCCAAGCAGTAACTTTAGGGTCGATCTCTAGGGTGCTCAGTTTGTTTATAAGTCGGCTGTGAGGAACAGTGTCAAAGGCTTTATGAAATCTAAATACACCACATCTAGAGCTCTCCCTCGGTCCAACTCCCTGGTCACCCAGTCAAAGAAATCAATCTGATTTGTCTGACAAGACCTGCCTCTGGTGAATCCATGCTGCCTCGGATCCTGTAATCCACTGGACTCCAGAAACCTCACTATTTTCTCTTTCAGCAGCGTCTCCAATAATTTACTCACCACCGAAGTTAAACTAACTGGCCTGTAGTTTTCAACCACATCCTTACTTCCGCTTTTGTGTAAAGGCACCACATGAGCCTCTCTCCAGTCCTTTGGCACCACTCCCGACTCCAACGAGGCATTGAAAAGGTCAGTCAGTGGAGTTGCTAGAATGTCCCCAAGTTCCCTCAGTATTTTAGGGTGTATCCCATCCGGTCCCATCGCTTTGTCTACTTTAAGTTGAGCTAGTTTCTCACGAACACAGTCTTCTGAAAATTGTTCAAGATGTCCCTCGCTTCTGTTCCTATCTGTGGGTGTTTTCTGAGGTCCTGCTCCTGGTTCTTCATCTGTGAACACAGAACAAAAATATTTGTTAAGCAATTCCGCTTCATCCTTATCAGCTTCTACATATTTCCCCCCCCCCCCCGCACCCTTGAGTCTGACAATACAACTTTTGCCCTTCCTCTTCTCACTAATATATCTGAATATATTTGACCATGTTACACTGTGATAGGCTATAGCCTAGGATAGCCTGTAACTGTATGTTAGGTAGCAGAAGCAAGCCTGTAGGTTAGGCCTGAGTCCCCACCCCCACTTCGGAATATTATAACTGAGCAGAGCTGAAAGCTAGAGAAAACAGAATTTTACTTCAAGCAGCTTATGATGATAAGAATGTAAAACGTTTCCACTGAGTGTGTTCTGTTATTCACAGATGTATTTCAGAATTCAGCTTTTCACACAGTATCTGTGCTGCGAGTGACCTTGTCAGCAAAAAGCAAGGCAGAATGTTATGTCTAGTTACTGAGCATGGCTAGGAAGGCCTGAGAGCAGGGGGGAGATGCGGTGTAGACCCGGTAAGAAATTTTCCATTAGATGGGGGGGTGAAGGGGCCACCAGGACCAATGAGGAGTTTGTTTATATAGAGCTAATGAAGAAAGCTATAAATGCTGTTGTTTTTCTGAAAGCCGCTCTCAGACCATTTTGAAAGTGACATTGACAGGTGTCTGAGCTTGTGCACAAAATAAACTGGTTTGAATTCTAGTAAATAGACTCCTGGTGTATTCATTGCATGCACTTCGCCATTGCATTGGTTCCCTGACCGGGAAAAGTGGGGTACGCGGATGGTGCGCAAGTGAATACTACCACGTATTACCGCCTCCAGGTTTGGTCCGGCTGAGACCGCAGCCGGCCGACAGCGGTGAGGAGCCCAGGCGCCGCCGGTCCCTTGCATCGGAGGGTTCCGCCCTGCCTCGGCAGGCTTGCTGGGTCCGGCCGGCCAACACCTCAAACCCGGGAGGGGAGTCCAGGATTCAACCCAAGGTGGAACTGGTTGTGCAGCGCATTAGCTACCAGATCCGGTGAGAATTGATTTTTATGGTTCTTAGTCAGTTAGCTCTGGGAAAGTCTCGAGACTAATATGGTATGGTAACAGGTAAAGGGAGTCTGATCAACTCCCAGGGCGGTCCTAGTAACCCTGCATGAGTATGCGCGGGGCGAAGCCACTGACCCTTTTGGTTTGGTAATTCTGGTTTAGTCAGTTAGCCCGGGAATTTGGAATTTGGGAATTGCTAGCATGTTTGGTTGTGTGAAGTGTGCTTGAGAGGTCTTGCAATACAGGCCGAGCGAGAGCGGACTCCTAAGTAGCGCATTTCCTGGCCAGGCGACTGCGCCCAAATCGCGAAAAGGAGGAAGCGTCTGGTGTTTGTCCCCCTCCTTGTTCCGTGGGCTGTGCGGACCCCTTACCCGCAGCCATCCTACCCATCCTTTCTGTTTACTGTCTTGTCCGTCATATGTCATAATGGGAGGGGCGGAGTCCGTACAAACTCCGTTGAACTGTATGATCACGAATTTTAAAAAGGGGTTTAGTGGTGATTATGGGGTAAAAATGTCACCGACCCGCTTAGAAATATTGTGTAGTAGGGTGTGGCCGGCGCTGGACGCCGTGTGGCCACCAGAAGGTACTTTTGATACTCAAATTGTGTCCCGAGTGCACCAGGTGGTGCGCAGATATAGTTCCGAGCAGTTTTCCTATATAGATTCCTGGCTGGCTATCTGTGAGAAGCAACCCCCTTGGATAAAGCGTTGCCGTGAGGGGCAGAGTAGAATTCTGTTAGTGGGAGTCCCTGCTAAGAAGGAAAAGCCCCCTATTTTTGCAGCCCCTGAGCCTCCAGAGGTCCCGGGTCATCCACCCACATTTCTGTATACACCAGTCCCGTCAGCTCCATCAGTACCCCGAGTAAAGCCAGAGGTAGTGAGAGTACCCCCAGCTGAGGTACCTCCACCCGGTCACCCACCACCCGAGGACCAACCCCTTCCCCAGAGTCGGAGCCCTAGTCCTGAGCAGAACGCTGCCAGCCCTGGGCAGAGCTCTGCAACAGAATCATCATCCCCTGAAGGATCTGCTAGAGGAGGGTCAGATGCCAGTCCAGGGCCACCCACTAGTCCAAGCACCAGCAGCAGCACTACCCCCGCTAATCTGCGTTACGCCTTCAGAAGCAGGACAGCGGGCCAGAGAGAAGTTCGCCAAATGCCACTGGGGCAAGTCCCAGGATTACCTATTGTGAATACAGAGGGTCAGGTTGTGGTCGGACCGACCAGTTTAGTTTATGTGCCTTTCACCACAACAGATTTATTGAACTGGAAAACGCATTATGCCTCCTATACTGAAAAGCCCCAAGATTTGACAGAGTTAATGTCCAGTATTATGCAAACCCACCAGCCCACCTGGTCTGACTGTCGCCAGCTCTTGGCTACCCTCTTTACTACTGAAGAGCGGGCACGGATAGTGCGAGCAACCACTAGATGGTTGGAAGAAAACCCTGAAGATGGGCGAGACCTAGATCCCCGAAGGGCAGCAGCCGCAGATTTCCCAAATGAAGATCCTGGATGGAACCCAAATAATGATGACGGAGAGAAAGCCCCCACCCAGTTCCACCATGCCTTACTGCAGGGCCTAAAGAAGGGAGGGCAGAGAGCTATGAACGTTGGGAAAGTAGCGGACGTTCTTCAACGCCCAGATGAAAGTCCAGCTGCTTTCTATGAACGATTGACTGAAGCCTATAGACTTTACACCCCATATGATCCAGCAGCCCAGGAGAATTTGCGTATGGTGAACGCCGCCTTTGTGAGTCAGTCCCAGGGAGACATAAAACAAAAACTGCAGAAATTAGAGGGATTTGCGGGCATGAACTCAGCACAGTTAATGGAAGTCGCACAAAAAGGTATTTGTGAATCGTGATCAAGAATGCCAACGGGAAGGTGAAAGAAAGATGAAGAAGAAAGCGGATCTGCTCGCTGCAGCATTAGTGGAAGGACGCGGAGGAGGATATCCTAATAGAAGAGCCAGAGGATGGGGAAGGGGCCGGGGGAGTGCTCGGCCCCCCTTAGGTGCAAACCAGTGCGCCTATTGTAAGGAAGAAGGACATTGGAAGAACGAGTGCCCGAACATTAGCTCCATCCCCTGGAGGGGAGGCGGGAGCGCTAGGAGAGCGGGGGGGGGCGATTCCAGCAGCGAGGGGGGATGCAGCACGCGCAGTTTCAACAGCAAGAAGAGACTGCCATAGCGGGAGTGGCAACCGCCGAGAACAATTCTATGGATAATGAGGGCTAGGCCAGACCGGGCTCCAAGTTCGTCTTAGGTCTCCAGGAGCCTATGGTCAAATTAAAGATTGGAGACCAGCATATGGACTTTATGGTAGACACAGGGGCCGAGCATTCAGTAGTAGCCAAACCTGTGGCCTCCCGATCTGTCACAATTGTGGGAGCTACTGGAACGAGAACCACAAGACCTTTTCTGCAGACAATCCACATTCTATTTCCGTGCCCCATCCTCTGCAATGATCTTAATTCTGATCTCTGCCAAGAACCTTCTTAGAAGAAGCTGGTCTCAAAACTCATCTTTTTCAGAAAGCATACAGTAACATTGCCTAATGCAACTGGGAAGCCTTTGGATTGGACTCCTTACCTCTCTCCTCCCTATACTGCCTGCACTTCCTATAATATGTTAATGGAGTTCTTTTCTTATACTTTGAATTGATTTTATATAAAATTGCTCTGTTTCCTGAAGGACGGTATAACAAATTTTAATAACCCATAAGCTTAGAGATTTTATTTGTTAGAAAAGATGTGACATTCTCAGTTGAGATAGAAACCAGTGAATGATGAAGAGACGAGCTCGAGGCCCACATTGATAGCAGCTTAAAAAGATTTTCAGGTCAATTTTTAAATGAGTTACTGTAATTAGTTTGCAAAATAGAATTTCTGTGTCATATAAACCTCTTTTTTATAGTATTCAAAGTCCACTCTGAAACTGGAGATTTTGTCTGCCTCAAGAGATCACTCGATCTTGCAAAAGAGCAGCTGATTCTAGAACAGAGGCTAGGAGGAAATTTGAGTATCGAAAGATCACACTGCAAAATTAAAAGGAAAGTCAGGGAATGACTCGTGTAGGGAATCATAATCCAAAGAATAGGTTTTCTGAACATGACTTTGCTAATCCCAAGCAGAGCTTTCATGCAATGTAGATTTAAAGAGAAGGTGGCTTGCATGTGATCTGTCTAGGACAGGGGAGTGTACTAAAAGCTGTCCGAACTAACTAAAAGAAATGAAGAAAATACCAGATCAAAAGCATAATCCTCGCAGCTGTATTTTGAACTAATTGCTATAGATGAATTGCAATGCTGACTAAGCCAACATACAGATATTACAGGAATCAAGACTGGACTGAATGCCTCTTTTGTTTTGTGTGACCATCGTACGTTTCTCTCTTTGATTCTCTTTCTCCTGTCCTGTCAACTGATTGGAGTTCCTTTTCAGCCCCTTCTTGTAATTTTGAGTTTGTAAACTGCTTTGTATACCCTAAAAAGGCGATATAGTAAATTATAAGACCGGGAAAGGGAAATAGCTTATGCCTTTTCTCTGAAACTCAAGAAGAGTTACACTCAGGTACAGTAGGCATTTTCCTGTGCCCAGAGGGCTTGCAATCTAACTTTGTACTTGAGGCAATGGAGGAGTAATTGACTTGCCCAAGATCACAGGAAGCTGTAATGGGATTCAAACCTGACTTCTCTGGTTAGCAGCCCACTACTCTAACCATTAAGCTGCTCCTCCCTACACTGCTACCTTAACATCAGAAAAATCCTCAATCTAAATACCATACACACTTCAGACAACATTGACCTAACCACTTTCGCTATGTGGGGACTGTCTAACTGTATCCCTAAGTAGTGAATTTCAGATTTAAAAGGTACCCGATGATGCGCCAGTAAGAGTGATGATGGAGGAAAATACTGGGGTCAATATGAACGACTATATAGCTTCTGGGAGGGTTTTTTTTTAAAATATTTATCAACAGACCATTTTCAAGAAACCACAAAATTAAGCTGGTCAAAATGTTTTAACAGTTTAGTGGTGGGGGCATGTGGTGCTGTGAAGCTGATCAGACATAAGGTAGAGGAGCAAAACAAAAGTCAGGAAGGGCACGACGTCAGCAAACACTGACGAACTGCTGCATGAGATCCAGAAATGTCTCAGTGGCTCTGGAAGATAAATTAAACAAATTCCAGTCAACAATGGGCAAGATCAAGGAAAGATTCGATGTGCAAGCCCACAGGATCATGCAGGTGGAGATGAGAATGGTTATGCAGGAGGACAAGACTAGGAAGATGGTGGAGCAGATCGCAACCTTCCAGATAGAATCCCTGGTCCTACAGGACAAGGTGAAGCAGCAAGAAAATAGGAGCTGCAGAAGTAGCCTACAAGTTGTAGGGCTCCCAGAGCAGGTCAAAGAGCAAAATCTGTATAATCTTTTCAGCAAATGAATACCGAAGAGCTGGGCTTAAAACCCCTAACCTTGGCATTCCATTATGAGCATGCACACAGGATTGGGCCCAGGAGAAAACAGGCGGGGAGACCAAGACCACTACATGTGTTGGCTCTACAAGGAAAAATTCCTGCAGGCCTACAGGAAAGAGAGGGGACTAGAATATAAAAGCTTATGACTATTGTTGTTTAATTACTATGCTGCCTAGGTGGCTATGCAGTGGAAAGAAATAGCCCTAGTGTGCTCAAAAATAGTGAGGCGAGGAGAAGAGTATTGTGTCTTGTGAATACAAAGAACAGATGAACCAGAAGGAAGAAAGAGATAAAAAGCTGACTATAATCCACAGTCAATGAAGATAAAGGCAAAGAAGATTCAGACTACTCTACAGTGTCTTCATAGAAGATTTTGTTTTGCATTCTACCTCTGAGTGTTGGCCTTTTTACTTTGAAGAAATCGCAGCAATAAATTGTACTTTTTAATCTGAGACTGGCCTGGTCACTGATTTTTATGGTATGCCTAAGGAGTGAACCAATTGATGTAGACAGATGAAGACCCAATCTCAGAGAAGGAAAGTCTTGAGAGTTAGCACTCCCTCCACCCAATACATGCCCTTGGGTCAACAGCCTGGATTTTCACCTATACCATATATTTGGTGTGAAGCCACCCAGGTCGTAACAGAGAGATTTGTCAAAAGATTCAAGTCTTGATGCATAGCCTTTGATTGTGATTCCCAATTTGGATTGCAATTAGGAAGTGAGAAAAAAAATATTGGTTTAATTTATGAATAAACAGTGATTTGGAAATATTTATCTCCAACTATGCTCACAACTTGTTATAATTGTCAGCCAAAATTTCACAAAGGTATCCCCACTCAGATCACAGACAGTGATTTTGCTAGTCTTTTGACTTATATGTATGAAGTGGTTTATTATTTTATCAGCTATTCCTTAGCATTGATACTGGAACTATGGGCCTGATATTCAGCCCTGGAGGCTAGCTGTCGGCACTGAATTTTAAACCCAGATATTCAATGTTGGGGTCGTATCCCAATTGGTAACCAGGCACCAGTGAGATTGAACCATTGCCCGGTTGGCGATATTCGGCAAACGTTAGGCCAGGGTTACTTGCGCCTGGCTTTCACTGCATATCATTAACCAGGCAGCAGCTCAATATCTCCACTGCCCAGTTACCGATCATCACCCTTCCACTCCGCCCTGGAATGCCCCCGACACGCCCTCATGCTAAGCGGTTAGCATCAGGGTGTGTAGAGCCGGCAACCACAGATGTTCAGCAGAACTATGTTAGTGCCGCTGAATATCCTGTTCACAATTAATGTGATTAGCAACTCTAACTGTTGTAAAGGCCAGATATTCCAAGCGATTATGTGTTCATTTGGCGATGTTGTTTTTGTTGAGGAGAACTTTACTACAGCTTTAAATGGTGCATTTCCTCCATGGTGCACAGAGGCAAGAAGTTAATAGTTGTGGAATTTTACGGACACAGAATATTCCTTCAGTTGTGGTGGCTGATTATGATAGTCACAATTACATGCTCTCTGTGGATCTATTCCAGGCTCAGAATTCTAGATGATTTAGCCTACATCTAAAATCAGTATCACCTACCTGTCCTATTGGTCATCACCTTTAGTATCTCCGATACCATGCCACAAGCCTGATTGATTAACCATCTGGAATATAAGGATTGTCAAAACTTACATAGACCCATAAACATCAATGATGCTTTAGTCAGTTAGCTAGTATGCATCAAAGGGATAAACCCCTAGTGTTTCCTGCCTGATTTTTGCTTAGAAAATGTTGCCAGTAAACATATTACTGTGTACTTAACTTCTGATGTCACTGAGTTAATGAAGCCTTGCATGTCACCTCAGTATTTGCAGGCCAGCTCTGGTTTTGATGGGTTCGGCTTATAGAGTCTTGAAGATAACATGCCTCCCGTTCTCCTACTGAGCTTATTCTGCCATTCCACCTGGTCCTGCCATGCTGAAATTCTCCACAGAAATGTTCCACCTTTTGATCTTCACTCCCATCATTTCAAGAATAAATAAATGCTTGAAATTCTGAGAGCTTGCATTCCTGCAGACTCATAAAGTTCATGCAGGAGAGCTTGATAGCACAGTTGGTAGTAGGAAGTAAAAACAAAGTTAGAGAATAACCATTTATGTGTGTATATTTAAACTCTCGTTCCAACATCAAACTCCTTCTACTCTTTTCCCCATCATCATTATAACTGAGATTCCTCTGTTGCAATGCATCCTTCTTGTCTTAATGACTTTAACTTTTCAATCTAGATAGCTTAGAGAATCATAGAAGCGCCACTTTCGGTGTCCTTGAGAGAGGAAACGAATTATACGGAAAAGGCATGAGCTAAATCCGAAGTAGTAGTAGTAATAATAATAATAATAATGCTTAATAGACAGACTATGTCAAAGCCCTCTGTGGGGTCACACACTATGGGGTACGTTTACTAAGCAGCAGTAGCGGCTTCCGTGCTTTATCAGAGGAGGCACAGCTCCGATCTCGCATGGGAACTGCTATCGCTGCTTTGTAAACATACCCCTATGAAACCAACATAAATTAGTTGCAAACAAGTATTGAATTCAATTCAAAGGATAGTCAGATAGGGTACTAATTTGTTATTCTCCTTGTCTTTTGTACCCCTCAAGGCTTTCATCAAGGGGGTCAGTAAAAATGTGGATGATGGTCCCTGGTTTGTACTCTGAAAAGAAGCTGCTCTTATGGATGCCCTGAATCAATACTATTTTGGTAATTGCTGGCTGGTCCTTTTGAAAAATACTAGAAAGGAAAAAAAAATTAGCATATGTGTTACAAAATATAGTTTTGTCTAAACACAATATCCATACTTACTCTCACCCCGCCCCCCCCCCTGCACAAAGTAGACACATCAATAAGATGAGCTAACCTCAGAAATCAAATACAATTTAGATATATGGAGGCCAATATTCACAGAGCGTCCAATCCTTAAAATTAACATAGTAACATAACATAGAAAATGACAGCAGTTAAAGACCAGTATGGTCCATTTAGTCTGCCCAGTAAGGCGGCAAGAAACATAGAAACATAGAAATATGACAGAGACCACATGGCCTATCTAGTCTGTCCTTCCATATCAACAACTACAACAGTCCCCTTTTTTCCTTTAGAGATCCTCTGTGTTTGTCCCATGCTTTTACGAATTCAGTTACTGTCCTCATCTCTAACACCTCCACTGGGAGACTATTCCATGGATTCACCACTCTTTCCGTAAAGAAATATTTCCACATATCACTCCTGAATCTATCCTCCTTCACCCTCATTCCATGTCACCTCATAGCAGAACTTGCTTTCAATTGAAAGAGGCTCTCCCCCTGAACATTTATGCCACGGACGTATTTAAACATCTCAATCATATCACCTCTATCCCGCCTTTCCTCTAAGGTGTACATATTAATATCCTTAAGTCTGTCCTCATATGCTTTATAATGAAGACCACTAGCCATTTTAGTAGCCATCCTCTGCACCAACTCTATCCTGTTCACATCCTTTTGAAGGTGCGGTCTCCAGAATTGCACCAAAGACTTATACAGAGGCACTATCACCTCCTTTTTTCTGCTAGACATTCCTCTCCGTATGCACCCAAGCATCCTTCTAGCTTTTGCCGTCACCTTTTCTACCTGTTTAGCTACTTTAAGATCATCAGACACAACCACGCCTAGGTCCCGCTTTTCTTTAGTGGACAAAAGTACTTCACCCCCTATGCTATATTGCTCCCTTGGATTGCTGCAGCCCAAATGCATGACCTTACATTTTTTAACATTAAATCCCAGCTGCCAAATTCTAGACCATTCTTCAAGCTTAACTAGATCCCTCCTCATGTTATCTACACCTTCCTGGGTGTCTATTGCAGATTTTGGTATCATTTGCAAAGAGGCAACCTTACCCGACAGCCCTTCCGCTATATCACTAACAAAGATGTTAAAAAGAATCGGACCAAGGATAGATCCGTGGGGCACACCACTGGTAACATCCTTCTCCTCAGAGTGAGCTCCAGTTACCTGTACTCTTTGTCACCTCCCACCCAACCAATTTCTAACCTAAGCAGTAACTTTAGGGTCCATCTCTAGGGTGCTCAGTTTGTTTATAAGTCGCCTGTGAGTAGATGCACCTGCCGCTCCGTGCAGGTCACCTCTCCCCATGCCTTTATTTAGAGGTGTACCCATCGCTCCGTGTAGGGCACCCCTGTTTGTTGAGATATAAGAGATAGTTAAGTTTATTTTGATTTTATCCTGTTGCTATAAAGGGATCCACTGTGTCTGTCCCATGCCATTTTGAATTCCATCACTGTATTTTCCCCTACCACTTCCATCGGGAGGGTATTCCAAGCATCCACCACCCTTTCAGTGAAAAAGTATTTCCTGACATTGCCTTTCAGTTTACCCCCTTGCAGCTTCATGTTATGCCCTCTAGTTTTACAGCTTCCCCGTCTTTGGAAGAGATTTGTTTCTCCATTGATACTCTAAGTATTTAAGAGCCCGAAAGGCATTTGTAAGCTCTCTCTCTCTAGTATAGCAAAGATCGGACTGTAGGAACATATTTTGTTATATATTTGATCAATACAGTGCTGCTTGTAGAAATGTAGCAGTACAAATTAATGGCAGCAGTCACTCTTCCATTTCCAGAAATGGCCATTTCTTTAGGACTGCCATGTTTGTTTATATGCATTGAGGTATGCAGTATCTCTGTAGACATCTATAACAAAGGATGGTGGCCAAAGCTTCCTAGCACATGAACCACTATACGTGATGGGCTGTGGAAAGTAATAATGGTAAGATCATTGAAGGCTGAACCTCTTCTGCTATGGCATGATTGCTAGGATTATAGGGTAGATAATGCAATAATGGAACCCCTTGAAATGGAAGACAAGATTTCCATTGAGCCTCTCCAGCCTTGCTGGTCTGCGCAGTTGTGTGGAAGGGAGTGGGACAGTAATGCAGGGGATGGAGACTGCGTGATGTGCATGAGCCAAGTACGCTTGGTTAAGGCCCTATGAATGTTCTCTCTTCATGAACAAGACAACTGCAAGTGAAAGATGAAATAAAGAATGTGCAAATGGCAGGAAGTTTTTTTTCATCCATTCTGCCATATTGGCCTTGTAAGCCAGCAGTTAACGTATGTATTATAACTAAGGCTTCTATTCTTAGGTGTTTATATATTATAAATTTAGGTGTTTATTTTCCAGCTAACTAGGTGTCCTTTGAGATGTTTATTGTTTTTGATGGAACAGGGCAGAATAAGTATTGTTCCAGCTTGTGATTGAAGAGTGGACAGCAATTTTGGCTCCTTACAATTAATGCATACTGACAACACGCTTGTGCATGCTCATTACAATTTTAACACAAGACAGACGTCACGCAATAGAATTTGCATGTTGATAAAGGGAAGTGAGGTTTATACATATAATGGTGCTGATAATGCATTTTATGATTTGAAGACAGTTTATCCCTAAATGTCTCTTAATAGGTTCCTTATCGTCCATTTCCCCGCTATTTGGCCTCTTGTACAATTCCTGTTTAAGCTTTGAATTCCATTTTTCCTTTTGTTCAGTTTCCCCCAATAGATAATCATCTCAGCCTCCTTTCTACTCTCAGAGTGATTTAACTGGCCCCTAAATACAATGTCCCACTTGTTTGTAGTATACAACTTCAATTCAATCTCTCTTTAGTATTGGGCATACCCATAATCTTCATGCAATTTTTAGGCATTGACTGTGGCCTCAAGTGATTTCTCTCTGATCTGAAATAGCACTTGCTTTCTACTGATTTCACTTACACATTTTAAAATTACATTTGCCTAAAAATAATGGATGATTTTCCTGATATCATATGCAGAACTCTTGGAACGGTTTTCTATTTGTTTTGTATTTGAACAGAGCTTGATCTTTTGGGTACTCACACAGAGCAGTGCATGTTGTTGTTATCTGTTCCAGTGGAACTAACAAAATATTTTGAATTTCTTAAATGAACAGAAGATAGTTCATGATGGTTTGATCACAGAAGGGTTTTACCACCTGGGATGAAGTTGAAACAAGGTTTTTGACTTAACTTGACTTTACAAGCAACAAAAATAAATAGCCAAAGGTTCCATTCACCCCCTGCACCTTTAGACTTTGGAAGGAGAATATTTTAGAATATTTTTTTTCTGAATACTAACTATTGCAATCCATGTACTTTCACATCCCTTTAGAATAGTGGTTCCCAGTCTGTGGTCCCAAAACCTCTCTTGATCCATGAAGCCAATACAGAGGGTCCAAGAATCAGCCGTGGTCCACAAGGCCTGGGAGATCAATGGAAGTAGTTTTAACCTGTGTGGGATGGAGGACTGGCAGTGGTAGTAGCAATAAGGTGAGTTTGAGGGGAAGAAAGTGGTTAGGGACAGGTTTGGGAAAGAGAGTGTGGTGACAGACAGATTGGCAGAGCCAGTGCAAGGATATTGGGTGTCATAGATGAACCTTCACCTTTATACTCTCCCCTCTCAAAGATGTTGATAATTGAACTCAGTAATCATGATCATCCCAACACCACTCCCCTCTCAACAATCCTGTCAAAATGCATAGTTGGGCATCATACTTACTTTTAAATATTGAACTCTATTTGGTAGGTATGCATGTGCCGCTCTCCATACAGGTAAAAAGAATGTGCTGGTGGCTCTGAGTTTGTGGTGGCTGTCAGGATCTATTGCTTTGCATTGACTGCAACTGCTTTTTGCTGCCCCTCAGAAGCCGACACCCTAAGTGACTATCTGGTCTTGCCTAATGGTTGAGTCGGCCCTGCAGGCTGGGGGAGACAGGAGAGGGTGATGGAGATGGGCTGGAGGACAGTGACATTTTTGGAGGCAAAAGGGAGCCAAACACACAGAAAGCTGAAAACTGCTCCAGCAAGTCAGCAACCATCAGAAGGCCATTGCTTGCCTGTAGAAAATTAGGGCTACAGTTCAAACATGTAAGCATTATTCCCTGTAACACCCTAATGCCATCTTTTACCAACCCATCTATGAAACATCACATGAAAATCTTCATCAAAGGCCATCAGTTGTAGGCTGTACAAGACCAATAACCTATGACCATAATATGGAGGAGTAACCTAGGGGTTAGAGCAATAGCTTGGTACCTATGAGATCTGGGTTCAATTCCCATTGGTGTTTCTTGTGACCATGGGCAAGTTACTTGACCCTCCATTGCCTCAGGTACAAACAGATTGTAAGCCCTCTGGGGACAGGGAAATACCTAAATGTAACTCACCTTGAACTACCATTGGCAAGGTGTGCACTAGTTACAAATAATTAAATGTTGCCACCTAAAATAAATGAGCAGGCACCCTATCCCAATACCTACCTTACTATGGCCCTAAGCAGCTAGGCCCATTCTACCAGATATTTTGAAAGAGCAAAATGTTGCATGACCTTCACTAAAACCCAAACAGAGAGACTGGAGGAAGTAAAGGTGTGGTCTTTAGAACACTGAGGCAGAACATGCACATTTATCATGCATATTTATTGTGGACCTCCTGAAAACTTGACTGACTGGGGATCCCACAGGACAGGTGTGGGAACCACTGCTTTAGAAGAAAGATGGGAAAGGGGAGATATGATACACACATTTAAATATCTTTCAAGCTTCAATAAAGAACCAAGAATTGCATTTTCCTTAGAATGAAAACTCAAAGACAAGGGGTTGTCACAGGAAGCTGAAAGAAAGGAGGTGTGAAAGCAATATGATAAAACAGACTTCCAGCACAGGTTATAGGAGCTAAAATAGTAGCAGAATTCAAGTTGCATGTTCTGTGTGTGCTGTGCACATATTCTATCTATGGAGAGGAAAATGAAGGTGGTGAGTCATTTATAAAGGGCATAGGTTTGGGGGTTGGCGACAGATTTGGGAGGTAGTTTGTAGGATGGCTGGCAGTTCCAGTGGGGAATTGTTGAAGATGGGGCATTTGCATGGGTGGATTTTTTGAGAGTGGAGCAGTTGCAAAGGGGGATATTCTGGGGCAGTTGCAGGGAAGTACATTTGGAGGTGGGGCAATTGCAGAACGGTAGATTTTGGAAGTGGAGGCAGTTTGCGGCATGGTAGGTTAAATACAGGGGCATTTGGTGAGGTGGTTAACCAGTTGCAGGGGACAATTTTGGGGGTGGAACATTTTGCAGGGTAGTGGAACAGTTTAGAGGGTAGTTTTTAGGGGTATGGCCATTTGAGGGGTGGTAGACCAGTTGCGAGGGAGTGTGTTTTAGGGGTAGGGACAGTGTGTGGGTTGGTGGAAAGCTGTGAGGAGGTAGCTTCTGGGGAGTGGGGCAGTTGCTTTGGGAAATGGGAGCAGTTTTTGACGTATGGGGCAGATGCAAGGAGTAACTAATGAGGTAATGGAACTGTTACAGAAGGGTAGTTTTTGAGGCGGGGCATTTAGTGAGGTGGTAGCGCAGTTGTGGGGTGTATATTTTGAAGTACGGCAGTTTGTGGGGTGGTAGGTCAATTACATTAAGGTGCAGGCCCATTTTGAGACTATGTTCTTTGATTGTGAGAAGCAAATGTTTCAGATCATCTTCACTTTCAGCCAGTAATGTGGTATCATCAGCATAGCGAAGGTTGTTGATGAGTCTTCCACCAATCTTCACACTTCTGTTGTCTTCATACAATCCTGCTTCTCTGATGATTTGTTCTGCATATAAATTAAACAGGTAGGGGGAAAGTATGCAGCCTTGTCTTACACCTTTGCTTATTTTAAACCATTCTGTTTCTCCTTGTTCCGTTCAAACTGTTGCTTCTTGATCAATGTACAGATTGCGCAAGAGAACGATCAGGTGTTCTGGTATACCCATGCTTCTTAATGTGGCCCAGAGTTTCTCATGGTTTACACAGTCAAAAGCCTTGCTATAGTCGATAAAGCACAAATAGATATCCTTTTGGTATTCTTTAGTCTTTTCAAGGATCCATCTCACATCCGCAATGATGTCTCTCGTTCCTCGCCCTTTCCTGAACCCTGCTTGCACTTCAGGTAGTTCTTGTTCCAGGTATGGTTGTAGTATCTTTTGAATAATCTTCAGTAGTAGAATCTTGCTGACATGTGGGATCAGAGCGATTGTGCGATAATTTCCACAGTCAGTTGGATCACCTTTCTTTAGTATTGGTATAAACACAGATCTTTTCCAGTCAGTTGGCCATGATCTTGTCTTCCATATTTCTTGGCAGAGCCTTGTCAGTACGGTAACAGCTGCATCAGATTGCTGCAATACTTCTATGTGAATGCTATCAATGCCTGGTGCTTTGTTCTTTGATAAGGCTTTCAATGCTGCTTCAACTTCTTCTTTCATCACCAATGGTTCCCGATCATAAGGTACAGGTTGAAACGGCTGTTGGTCCACTTGATCTTTATCATATAAAAACTTTGTATATTCCTTCCACCTTTTCTTGATCTTCTCAGCATCATTCAACATAGAACCTTGAGCATCTTGTAAAATTCCAATTCGAGGCTGGAACTTTTTCTTTAACTCTCGTAGCTTTAGGAAAGACGATCTTGTTCTTCCTCTAATTGTTTCTGCTTCTATTTCCTTGCAAGTGTCATTGTAGTACTTTTCCTTGTCCTGTCTGGCTGCACGTTGGAAATCTCTGTTGAGTTCTGCGATTGTCTTTCTTTCTCCTCTGGCTTGAGCTTCTCTGTGTTTCTGGGCAATTTTCAGAGTTTCTTCCGTCATCCATTTTGGCCGTTTTTGCTTTTTCACCTTTTGTAGAGACTTCTCGCTTCTTCCAACACAACCTTCTTGATGTCATTCCATAACTCTTCCGGAGCTCTGTCATTTGTATCTAAAGCAGCAAATCGATTTTGCAGGCAGTCTTTAAATTCCAGTGGTATATTCTCAAGGTCATATTTTGCTGCATTCATGAGTGGTTTGCTCTTTTTCAACTTTAGCTTGAGTTTGCATACTAGTAGTTGATGATCTGTACCACAGACAGCTCCAGGTTTTGTCTTTGTTGATGTTACAGAGCTTTTCCATCGTTGACTTCCACATATGTAGTCAATTTGATTTTTATATAATCCATTCGGTGAAGTCCATGTGTACAGTCGCCGCTTGTGTTGCTGGAAGAAGGTGTTTGAGATGAATAGATCATTGGTCTTGCAGAATTCTATCAGTCTTTCTCCAGCTTCATTTCTGTTGCCAAGTCCATATTTTCCAACTACTTTGCCTTCTTCTTTGTTGCCAACTTTTGCGTTCCAGTCACCCATGACTATCAGGATATCCTGTTTGCATGTTCTGTCAATTTCAGCTTGTACTTGTTCATAGAACTCTTCGATTTGGTGGAAGACTCATCAACAACCTTCGCTATGCTGATGATACCACATTACTGGCTGAAAGTGAAGATGATCTGAAACATTTGCTTCTCACAATCAAAGAACATAGTCTCAAAATGGGCCTGCACCTTAATGTAAAGAAGACAAAGATCATGACAACTGGCATAATCAACAGGTTCATCGTTGAAGGAGAAGAAATTGAAATTGTGAACAACTTTAACCTACTTGGATCAACTATCAATAAAGAAGCAACAAGCAGTCAAGAAATCAGACGATGCATTGCTCTTGGCAGAATGGCTATGAAAGACCTAGATAAGATTCTCAAGAGCAGAGATGTCTCTCTCCATACAAAGATTCGACTTGTTCAAGCCATGGTATTTTCAATAACATCATATGGATGTGAAAGCTGGACAGTGAAAAAGATAGACAGGAAGAAAATTGATGCCTTTGAATTATGGTGCTGGCGGCAAATACTGTGTATACCATGGACTGCCTGAAGAACAAACCAGTCGGTACTAGAAGAGATCAAACCTAAGCTTTCTTTAGAAGCTCAGATGACAAGACTTCGACTTTCATACTTTGGACACATCATGCGAAGAGAGAGATCATTAGAGAAAGACATTATGCTTGGCAAGATAGAAGGTCAACGCAAAAGAGGAAGGCCAGCAATGAGATGGATCGATACAATAACAGCAGCTACGGGTACCAGTCTGTCAACAATGAGCCGCCTGACTGAAGACTGAACACAATTTAGGATAGCTATCCAGAGGGTCGCCATGAGTCGACTCCGACTCGACGGCACTTAACAACAACAACAACAACAGGTCAATTACAATGGAGTGCTTTTTCAGGGAAGGGACAGTTGTAAGGGAGTAGATTTTGGAGAGTGGGGCAGTAGCTATTCCTAAATTTTATTCAAGGATGAAGTGTGAATATTTGATGAATCTCTGTAACTGTACTCTTCTCTACCTTTTTTTTAATTTGTTATGTTGTTTACATTGTAAACCATTTTGAATGACATTTTTCACAAAGATGATAACAAAATTTTATAAATAAAACAATAAATAATAAAACAGATGTTCTTGACCCCTTTTATATAATTCTTTCCATGCCCACCCAAAGACCCAACTTCTTTCAGCTTTCGAGGCACATGAAAACCAAAAAGAGAGTGAGAATTTAAATGTTTTTTTAAATTCTTTCCAACCAATAATAGTTTTCATGTTCTCTCATTTTTTATTTGGCTAAGGGCTTCAAAAACTGGAAGTGTCTCTGGACCTCTGAGAGGGCATATTCCAGTCTAGCAAGCCATGAGACTCATGCCAAGCTGGGACTATTTTTAATGGAGTTGCTGCCATGGCCTAGATCAGGGCTCTCAAACTCTGTTCTTTTAGAGCTTCAATCCAGTTGGGTTTTAAGGATATCCATAATGAATATGTATGAGATAAATTTGCATGCCAACTGACTCTATTGTATGCAAATCTTTCTCTTGCAAAATCATTAGGGTATCCTGAAAATCTGAGCAGTTTATGAACCTTGAGGGCCAGAGCTTGAGACTTGTTTTGGCATGGTCCATTTCAAATTTAAAACTAATCTGGGCCAGAAAACTTGTTTATTTCCATCCTCATATTTTCAAGCAACCTAATACATATATGTTACAGTATATGTTGGCTATTCACTACTCTACAGACCTGCAGGGGCATATTGATTTATTGTTATCTGGTAGTACTAACTCCCTTTTTGTAAATATGTTTTGTGAGATTTTCTCTGTACCTGTCCAATATTTTCTTTTTCATAGACATTTTAATGCTGTCACCTTAGGGGAAAGACTCAATTTAGTAGGCAACTATCAAGAAATTTATTCTTTTGCAAATCCATTTTATCACCTCATGGTGTGACAGGGTTTCAGGCAGACATATTTTTACTTTACACATTCAGAGACTTTGAGGGACATTTGGACCATAGTTTTATAAACTCCCGTGCATTACATAAGAACATAAGAAATGCCATACTGGGTCAGACCAAGGTCCGTCAAGTCCAGTATCCTGTTTCAAACAGTGGCCAATCCAGGTCACAAGTACCTGTCAGGTTCCCAAAAGGTACACAGGTTCCACAATGCTTGTCTTGGGGTAAGCAGTGGATTTCCCAGGTCCTCTTTAATAATGGTTTATGGACTTTTCCTCCAGGAACTTGTCCAAACCTTTTTTAAACCCAGCTACACTAATAGCTTTTACTACATCCTTCGGTAACAAATGCCAGAGTTTGATTACGTGTTGAGTGAAAAAATATTTTTTCTTATTAGTCTTAAATGGGTTACACTGTAGCTTTACTGTATGTCCACTAGCCTTTCTACTTTTGGTGGCATAAACAACCAATCTACGTTTACCCGTTCGACTCCATTCATTAATTTATAGACCTCTATCATATCTCCCCTCAGCCACCTCTTTTCCAAGTTGAAGAGCTCTAACCTTTTAAGCTTTTCCTCATAGGGTATCCTTCCATTCCCTTAACCATTTTCGTGGCTCTTCTCAGTAACTTTTCTAATTCTGCTACATCCTTTTTAAGATATGGCAACCAGAATTGCACACAATATTCAAGGCACGGTTGCACCATGGAACGATACAGAGGTATTATAATATCCTTGGTTTTATTCTCCATTCCTTAACATGCAGTTTACATGTATTGCCATGTGAGTATTTGGGGTTATTTTATAAAGTGAAGTACACATGTACTGTACTTTATAAAACAGGGGCATAAAGATGTGCTTCAATCTAGTTGCGGCAATTGCACCTGCTCTAGAGAAGGCAAAAATGCCCATGCCTGGATTGTTCAGAAACACATGAAAGTTATAATATTTTATAACTTATGCACGTAAATGTAGGCTCTGCCCAAACTCCGCCCCTGTGAAAGTACACGTGATAGTTCCTATTTTGTAAATGCGTCCATAAGTCCTATCTAAAGTGCACCCATAAGTGCCCATTCATGTGCCTAGCACGTAACTTTCTGCACATCCATTATAAGCCTCTTACTTCTTAATTGCTGTTTGGGTTGCATGGGTGACCTGGTTGTATTCTTTGGGGTACATCTACTAAAGCGCAGTAAGGTTTTGTACTTACCACATCTTCAGTGCAAAACGTAAGGTGTAGGAAGTGCAAACATGTGCATGGTGAGGAATGTGGCAAGTATCTGGGCTGCATTTACCCACAGGGTAGACACTTACTACATGGGGCCATGTACATGCATCAACACAGTAGGTATACCCACACTATCTGCCAATACATGGAATGCAGACCCTTTGCCCTTAGCAAAACGTGAAAAAAATACATGGGTGGCCATGATCACCAAGCCCCCCCAATCTGATTCTCCCCCAAGAAACCCCCCTGATGCAGACCCATTGATGAAGATCCCCATTCAATCCCCCCAATCTAGAACCCCACAAGAAAATCTCCTAATCCAGACCCCCACACACTGAAAAGAGAACCTGCCCAATCCATACCCTTTCAGTAAGCCCCCCTCAACCAGGAACCATCTTCCAAGCTCCATTTCCCTGATCAAGACCCCCATAGTGTGGTCTTGATTGGGGTAGGGGCAGATCAGAGGAGCTCTGAATTAGGGGGTTTTCTAGTGGGTGGATTGGGGGAGTGGGAGATAAGATGGAGGTCTGCATTGGGGAGGGGGTCTGCATTGGGAAGGGTTATATTGTTATGGGGTGTTTGCATCGAGAGGGAGGCTTGGTGATCATGGGCCAGATTTTTTTTAACTTGCCTAAGGGCAACTACTACATTACCTGGCTGCTAGTAGCATGGTTGTCCTTAACACCCCCTCTCGAGGGGGTATTAAGTGCATCCACATTTTTGGTAGTTGTGTCATATAATGTAGCACACAGTAACATATCGCACACTAGCTGTCAGAACTAGCAATGCCATGCCTCCACCCTTAACCCACTCTGATTTGGCCTCAACCCAAAGTAAGCAGTTTACGTGGTTTTTTACTGCACAGATATTTTTACCACACATTAGCTCTTAGTCTTGCCTGCACTAACATTTAGCATGCATTAAAACCCTCGCTAATTTGGTGAGACCCCATTTTGAGTATTGTGTGCAATTCTGGAGACCACACCTTCAAAAGGATACAGACAGGATGGAGTCAGGGTGGTTACCAAAATGGTCAGTGAGCTTCCTCGTAAGGCATATGGGGACAGACTTAAAGCTCTCAATATGTATTGTGGCAAGGTCATCTATCCTGAGTATGGGGGAGGTGAGAAACGTAAAGAATTCACCCTAGTAAAGGGTCCCCTTTTAGGAGTGCAGGGTGAGAAAGCCACAGCCACACCTAAGAACCAGAAAAACCCCAGCTGGAACAGGTTTCATGCAGTGTCTATTAGAGTAAGAGAGAGAGATTATGGGCACGAGGTCCAAAACCCTTACTTCAACAAGTTCCCTGATTACTCAAATACCAGAAGGCAGGGGGATTGCCAACACCTGGGAAGGAAGGAGGTGGGGCTAGAACCCTGGAGGTATAAGCCTATGCTAAAGTATACAGACAGAAAGAAAGGAGGAGAGGGAGGAGAAGGTAGAGAAGGTGCTGACTCATGCAGAAGAGCCGAGCTACCAGGAGCTGAGAGGGCTGAATTCCCTGCAACAGGTTGGCAGCAGAGGTTGAAGCCAGGAAGTGGAAAAGCTCTCAGAGCACCGGAGAGGTTGTCAGCTGAGCAGTCTGACCGGGTGGGTGAGCCAGAACCCATGCAGCTGGGACAGCTAGTGTCAGAGTTGGGGGAAGAAGACATCCTTATGGATTGCTCTCTGTGCCAAGCTTTAGACATGAAGTCTTGAGGAAAAGCCAGCCCTGAAAGAATTATCCTCCCTGAAAAGGTAACCATAAGAAACAGGCAGTGTGGTAGTAAATTCCCATATGTTTTTAAAAGGGAAGTTTACTGAAATTTAAGGATAAGCAGGAAGCTGTGATTCATGCTTGTTATCCACCTGTGGTTTGAACTGTGAAACGGCAAGAAGCCAATTTACCTGCTATAAGAGTTTTTCTTTGCTCCTCTGTTATGTGAAAAGCCTGTTGAGAGTTTTTGATGGCAGTCTGAATGTTTGCTTCTTGTTTTGAGTTCTGTTGTACCTGAAATGCAGCCTAGAAGGAATTGAGGCTGATAGAAGCCAAACTGCCACAGAAGATTAAGCTTGTTTGGACTTTATGCTGTAATTAGCAAGGACAAAAAGGAAGGTGGCAGCCTTGCTATCAAAGGCTGTGCTTCTGAAAGTAAGAAGACTTTAAACAGCCATTTTTGGGTTCTTTTGTTTACTTTGCCAACCATCTGCTGTACCTTGAGCAAATCCTACAGAAATAATCCTGTATATAGTACTTTGAATCTTTTTGTGCAAAATAAATTTTCTGTTATATGCCTTACCTCGGTGGCCTTAACTACAACCTTCTACCTGAAGCACAAACACATCTTATCAGTACTACATTTCCCAGAAGACACCACAAGGAACTAGGCTGCTAAGGCTGATAGGAGAAGGGTCCTTCAATAACCACGCTCCTCTAAAACTAGAGGCGAGTGGTGAGGGAGTTTGACAGTGTACTTTGCAGGAAAGGCCAGAGAGAGGATATATGATAGAGATGACATAAATGCACAGGAGAGTCTTTCAATTGAAAGCAAGCTCTGCTATGAGGGGACATAGGATGGGAGTAAAAGAGGATAGACTCAGGAGTAATATGTGGAAATATTTCTTTACGGAAAGAGTGGTGGATCCATGGAATAGTCTCCCAGTGGAGGTGGTAGAGATGAAGACAGTATCTGAATTCAAGAAAGCATGGGACAAACACAGAGGATCTCTAAAGGGAAAAAGGGGACTATAGTAGTTAGTATAGCAGACTGGATAGGCCATATGATCTTTTTCTGCCATCATATCTCTATGTTTCTATGTCTAATTGCTCACCATACTTTCATAAAAGATGCCCCTTTGTTTTTGTTCATTTCTATTTATTTGCAATTTTCTTTTGATAAATTATCTATATTTTAATTATTTAGCTTCACCTGGTGCAGGCAATTTGATGAAACATGTGCATTTTGGAACTTTATTAACTTCTGAATGATCAGTGTTAGCAGCTCTTGTTGTTTCCTTTCTTTCTTTCTTGTTCATTTTATTAAATTGCCCTTCGACATTTGAAATCACAACATACAGTAGAGTTCCTTTTATCCAAAGATCAATTATCCAAAAAGCCCCAACATCCCTCAAAAACTGCAATCCCTGGGCTGCATCCCATTACCAGAAAATACTATGATCTGGAATTGGGGCACTGCGGCTGCATCCTGCCTTGCTCGCAGCTGTTCACGGCAGGCCAGTAGCACGGCTTCTCATACAGTCCCAGTAATGACGTTTTCTTAAACACTGAATCTGGAAAGTCAAGCCCAGGGGTTAGCGCTCCAAATAAAACCAGGAATGAAAATGAAAAGGCACCAGAACTGTGCTGCTCATCTAGCTGCTGATTTTTGGCAACCTTCTTACTACCCGACTGCACTTCTTTTATTTGGCCAGAGAATGAAGGCGTTAAGGACGCTGTCGAAACTCAAACGCCGAGAAATGCATAGCGCAAATTGTGGCCTTCTACCATGTTCCTGGAACACGTTTCCCTTGCCTTATTGTCATCTCATCTTGCTTAGAAGCCAGTGACGTTGCCCTTCACCTCTTTGCAGTGATTCTGGCAGCGGCACTAGCCAGGATTGAGGCCTTGATGACTGACACTACTGTTCACTTTAATAACAGTTTATAGACTTGCATCCAGGAATTTGCCCAAACCTCTTTTAAACCCAATTACACTAACAGCTTTTACTATATCCTCCAGCAATGAATTCCAGAGTTTGATTATGCGTTGCGTTAAAAAATATTTTCTCCAATTAGTCTTAAATATGGTACATTGTAGCTTCATTGCATATCTCCTAGTTTATACTTTTTGAAGGAGTAAACAGATTCATGTTTACTCATTCTACTCTGCTCATTATTTTACATTTAAATATGTTTATTACTATAAAACAACATATCATAATTACAATTACCATAACAAGGGCCCAGTGGTTAAACAATGTACAAACCATAAGGCATAGCGAGAACAACTCCAGGAGGAAGGGAATACATTTACAAAATGCCCTCTACACAAAATAATCAGAATGAAAAGATAGCTGCACATCAATTTTTCCTTTTTTGTACCCCTTTTGTCCCCCTTGCTCCCCCCCCCCCCCCGATTCTCCCTCCCAGACACCCCCAGTGGATCCCCCAATAGCAGGTGTACATTCTTCAGACCCCATAGATCGCTGCTATTATTCACTCCAAAGGCCACACTTATCCCCCCCCCCCCCCAGCCACCTGGGTAGGTTGAGTCTTCCATCACCGGAGGCCCCTCCCTTTCCCCTTTCCCCCCATCCACCCACCTACCTATTGCACTTCAAACCTGAACCTTAAACCAACTTTACCACCCCGTGGACTACAAGGTAAGCAAGTCATTATGTGCCTGTGGGGAGAGACTAGGCAGATACAGTTCCCAGAGAGAAAAAAGGCTTCCCATCGGGATGCATCCTCTTTACAGGCCATTCCCTCCCAAACTGCCAATTGATGAAACATGTTGTGCCACTCCCAGAATCCTGATCCCTCAGCTTCACACTAATGTGAGAGGACACACTGCTTCGCTATAATGCATCCTTTCTGGATGAGCTCCCTACTCCCCACTCTCCCCAGATCCAAGGTTCCTCCAGCATCCAATATAGCGCACTCTAGGAAAAGAACCAAGGACTGCCCCACCAGGTCCCGCAGGTACCACTGGACCTTAATCCAGAAAACATGGACTGTGGGACAGCTCCAAAACATGTGACCCAAATGGGCAGAGCTACCATTACACCACAGGCACCTGTCCCTCTCAGCAAAACCTGCTCTCCAGGCCCAGTAGGGAGAGAAAAAGCCCATTCCCAGGATCTTATATTGCATTTCCCAGAACCGAGATCCCTGAATTAGTCAGGGAATATGAGCCACGAGGGGCACCCAGGCAGAGTCATTTATCCCTATACCCAACTCTGATGCCCAGAGATGAACTAAGAGCAGGGAATCCAGGACCTTTGCCAGATTCCCCAATGCCTGGCAGTACCGTGCCACAGAAATCAACTCCCGCTCAGTGGACTCGGAGAAGCCCTCAATCCTATCCAGGGTTGCCATTTCTAAGCCCTGTTCACCTAGAGTTCCCACGTAGTGGCATAGTTATATATAGGTAAAATAGTGCCCCAAACTAAGCACAAAGCTCGGAAAATGTCAGTAACCAACCCTTGCCATCTACCATGTGCTTTAGATAGGTGAGCCCCAGGGACCCCCAGACTCGAAAGGGTTGAGTATCTAAGCTAGGAGCAAATGCCCCATTGCCCTGCAATGGTAGGTACCGTGTCACTCCCAGAAGAACCCCCAAAAGACAGGGGCCGGGGGAGGAGCCTTGCTACCATTGATCAGCTGCCGCCGTTGAGATCGGACTGCCTGTTTTAACCTGCACAGCTGATTCTGATTACATCAAGCAGCCCCATTACTCGATCGCAAGCGGGACATTCCCTGGATGAACTGCCTGCTCCAATCGGGGCCGGGGGAGGAGCCTTACTACCGTTGATCAGCTGCCACCGTCAAGATCGGACTGCCTGCTTTAACCTGCACAGCTGATTCCGATTACATCAAGCAGCCCCATTACTCGATCGCGAGCAGGGCATTCCCTGGCTGAACTGCCTGCTCCAGTCAGGGCCTGGGGAGAAGCCTTGCTACTGTTGATCAGCTGCCTCCGTCAGGCGGGCCCTCACTGGAGGGCCCTTTGGCGTGGCCCTTAGGCGCGGCACAGAACCTGGCAAAACACCAACTGCTACATTGCTTTACTCATCTATAGGTCAGTAATTTACTAACATGTTCCCTGACTTCAATTATCTCTTTACTTTTCTTATAACCTTTTATACGTTTGTTCCCTATGCACAACTCTTGATTCCTGACATATATATTCCTTTCTCCAATATACATATAATACAACCTACTTGGTCATTTTGGTTACTTCACTATGAGGATTTTCAGCAAACTAATCGCAAAGCACAGAACGCCACACCTTTTACGCCCTCTCATCCCATAAATACCACACATTTTAACCCAATCAATAAAGCCAATATTAGATGTGCGCTTTTGAATGCTAGATTAGTTAGAAATAAACTAAATACAATCCTTGATGTGATACTAAACAGACAATTAGACGTTATTTGCATTACTGAGACCTGGTTAGATGACTCTGATCAAGTCATCTTAAATCAGTTAACTCCACCTGGCTTCTCAGCATTTAATTGCATTAGAACACAGAAGAAAGGGGGAGGTGTACTCATACTAACCAGAAATGAGTATAGATTTAAACCAATTTCTTCTAGTAATTCATTTGAATCTAGTACAATTACTATTGCAAATACATTTCTTAGCATCTCTCTAACCTATAGACCTCCAGGAGTCACTACTGAATATTTATCCTTGGTCTTTGAAACAGTATGTGCCAACACCACTAAGCACAAACCTCTCATTGCTTTAGGTGATTACAACCTACCTTCTACTTCCACTAAAGAAGCAGCAGCAGCATTCCTAAAAGCTATGACTTCATTAAAATATCGCCAGATAATTACTTCTCCTACACATCAACACAGTTCTACTCCGGATTTGGTCTTCATTCCAAAGCAATTAATGAAGCAGCATAAGACCACAATAACAGCAATTACTCCAGTCCTTGGTCAGATCATCATTTAATTGAATTTTCCCTTACATTAAATAATTCCTTTCAACAATTGAATAATGAGAACGCAATAAGACGCTTCAAAGCCTTCGATAGGGACACATTTTTGAATGAAATCACTCCACAACTAGAACAAGAACACGATACCCTCGATTCAAGTATAGACAACTGGAATTACACTTTATCCAATGCAGCATCAGCTCTCACTCGGTCACAACCAAAAATGCGTAGGAGATCTAACGCACTATGGTACTCAAATGATATCAGGATGCAAAACATACACTTCGAAGGTTAGAAAGAAAATGGAGGAGAGTTAAATCTCATGATTTACTGGCCCAATGCAGAGTTAAACAACTTGAATATAATAATCTTATAAATGAACGTAAACAACTATACCACACCAATTTAATCATGAAATCTGTCAATAGACCAAGAGAGCTCTTTAGCATTGTATTAAAGCTCACAAAAGACTCTATGCAGCATCATACCCACCACATAGACCCAGAAGTTTTAACAGATTACTTAAAATCAAAGATTATTATCACTCATACATGCTCCCCCTTAACACCGACAGATGATTATGGAATCAATGATTCCCAACAAATTTAGGAAAACTTCAGTATTCCATCATTCCAGCAAATAGAAGACATAGGGGCTTGTTTACAAAGCCGCGGTAGTGGTTCGCGATCGCGATCGCAGCCGCGGCCCCATTGAAATCAATGGGGCCGCGGCTCCGATTACGACCGCAAACCGCTACCGCGGCTTTGTAAACAAGCCCCATAATGTATGGACTTAATACAACGACATCACCATCAGACCCATGTCGTGTCTTGTCTCAAATCAACAAAACATCAGCTCTCACCTTATATTCATAAAATTGTGAAAGACTCCCTTCAACAAGGATACCTACCACAATCCTTGAAACAAGCTATGATTCGACCAGTCCTTAAGAGTAACACACTAAGCCCATCTGAACTAAAATCTTATCGTCCAATTTCCAGTTTACCATTCCTTGCCAAAGTTATTGAAAAGTCAGTACAAAATCAACTTCAATATCACATAGACTTAAATGCACCACTGGACATTCACCAGCATGGTTTTAAACCACATCACAATGTTGAAACCTTGCTCACTTCTCTCTTTGATAATCTTTTAAGAGGCATAGATGACATTAAGAAGGGATTCCTGCTAATATTCATGGATATCTCGGCTGCTTTTGACACAATTTCTCATTCTAAGCTACTACACCGTTTACACCATATAGGTTTACGAAAGAATACTCTAAATTGGTTTAGCTCCAATTTGGAAGGCCATATGCTGCAAGTTAAATGTGACCAAAAGAAATCCTTGCAATTCCCTATTATTCAAGGAGTACCACAAGGTTCAGCTTTATCTTCCATATTATTCAATATTTATATCCAACCTTTATGTAACATCATTAAACTTCACAAACTCCATTATCACCTCTATGCTGATGACATCATGGTATATGCTCCAATAGTCTTACAATCACTTGACACATCAGCAATTTCTAGATGCCTCCAAGACATGAATACTTGGCTTTTAGATAATTATTTTATACTTAATTATGATAAAACAGAGGTAATGTTCGTTACTAGAGACCCTAATTTCATTCCACCGAACACCACTAACCTATTAGATAGATCCATTGTAGTTAAGAATGAGGTCAAATACCTTGGCATAATATTGGATAAGGCTTTGAACCTTAAATCTCATATTGCCAGAACTGCAAACAAAGCCTATCATTGTTTAAAAATTATTAGAAAACTAAATCCGTTACTCCATCAGGACCATTTCTGTACAGTGTGCCAAGCACTCATCGTCCCCCTCCTGGATTACGGAAATCTGCTGTATCAAGGCCTCCCTCAACAAACTTTACACCCTCTCCAGATGGTTCAAAATACTGCTGCACGCATAATCACTGGCTCTGCTACTGTATGACAGATCATATCTCCCCTGTTTTACAACAATTGCACTGGCTTCCAGTAAATGTCAGGTCTAAATTCAAAACACTTTTGATTATCTTTAGAATATATAATCATTTATCAGCAGATGCATTACAGAGTATTATTATAAGGGATGTTATTGCTAGGCCAAGAAGAAGCAGCATTAACAATGACAACAGAATTGGCACTCCTGCTGAATATTATAAGACTAGACAAGCAACTTCAAAAAGATCTCCTTCATTACTAGCTTCCAGACTTTGGAACTCTCTCCCAATGGACCTCAGGACTATGAGTGATATTAAAGATTTTCGCAAGGCTTTGAAAACCTTGCTTTTCGCTGAAACTTATGATTTAGTAAATAGTCAATAGTTTTTACTGATAGGTCTATTATTACATTAGCTCATTTTAGTTTAGTTTTGTTTTGTTTAATGTTATGTATAATGTTTTATGTACCTTATTTTATTTGTAACCTTCCATTTGTAATGTGACCACTTTGATTGTAGGATAAGGTGGGATACAAATCTGTCTAAATAAATAAATAAAAGCCTGAACAGAACCCTCCAGATTCCTATAACTCCCTTCACCAAAATAATATTTGTGACATAGGCAGGCAGCAACTTACGATCAGCACCAAGCACAGAAGGAAGAGAGTAGGGAGCTACCAAGGCAGATTCAATATTTCAAGGAGTAAACCCAGACCTCCCACCCAGCCAATCCCGAACATGATGCAAAATATATGCATGGTTATAGGAGTCCACGTCTGGCAGTCCCCCTCCCCCCCTCCCTGCCAAGTTCCCTGTAAACATTACAATTGAGGATGGGGCTTCTTTCCCCTCCATAGGAAAGCCTACAACTGTTGCTCCATGTCCTGGACATCCCGGAGTAGCAACTTCAGAGGTATCAATTGTATCACATATAAAAGCCTAGGAAAGATCATCATCTTGTAAGCTCTCACCATGCCCAGAAGGGAAAGAGGTACCACACCCAATTATGCAATGTATTTTTTTTCCTATGTAAGCAACAAAGGAATATTCAGCCAGTGCAACTGTTGAGGATCCCCAGGCAATCAAATACCCAGATTATTAAAGTGACCATCTGCCCATCGCAGGGATAACTCTCCCTTCCACCCTGTACACAAGGCTCCCAATACATCAAGGGCTTCCGATTTGCTCTTGTTCAAACAAAGACCTGCCAGGGACCCAAAACTCTCTACTTCCTCCAAAAGAAGAGAGAGAGAGGCTGCCAGGTCTGTCAGATGGACCAGTAGGTCATCTGCAAAAGCCAAAGCCTTGAAGCTACAGCCACCCATCTCCACTCCCGGAATATCAGCTCTCTGGTGAATCATGCCTAATAGGAGATCTAGAGACATAACAAATAAGAGTGGCGACCTCTCATTCCCCTCTCCAAAGGGAAACACCATGCCAAATTATCGTTGACCACAATGGATGCTGAAGGGGCCTAATATAGTGTCTGCACCCTTCTTTAAAATCCATAACCAATGCCTCCAATGCTACAAACAAATACGTCCAACTGACCTGATCAAATGCTTTTTCTGCTTCGAAACTAATAAGCAAGGAAGGGTTCTGCTGGCAGTGCACCCATTCTAAAGATGCCAAACTTTTTGGTAGAATGCAAGTCAGGTACCATCCATGCACAAAGTCCACTTGGAAGGGGTGTATAAGGTCGGGTAACCACAGGGCCAGTCTATTCACCAATATTTTAGCAAATATTTTCATATCAAAATTAATCAATGAAATGCCGTGATAAGACTCAGTCAAATATGAATCTTTGCTTGGCTTCGGGAGGACCACTATTTGGGTAACATTGACATCATATAGTAGGGAGCCCCTAGCCAGCCAAGCATTAAACACCTCCACGAACGGCAGAACTAGCAGATCTGGCATCAATTTATAATACTTGGCTCGATGACCATCAGGCTTGGAAGCCCAGCATGTCGCCACTCCTTGGATAACCCTTTGAACCTCCTTAGCAGTGATCTCCACCTCCATGCGCTCCATCTGGTCCATAGAGAGGTGCAGCAACCGGGCCCTTTCTAGGTATCGAACTATGTGAGAGAGGGAAGCCACCTCCCAAATTTCCCGCGTGGACCTCTGCAAAATTCCTCCACGATCCCTAAGGGTCGTCACATAACAAGAGCCTTTACTCTTTCAGAGACACCGGACTAGGGTTTTTCCAGTTTTATCCCCATATTGATATAGGCGAAACCGATAGTAAACCAATGACATTTTGGCCTGTTGATGCAGCAAAGTGTTCAGGGCCACTTGTGTGGCCACTAATTGGGTCCGATTGGCCGATGTGGGCTGACGGGCCAACAGTCTCTGCTCTCGACAGACTTGATGCTCTAGTCTAAGTACTCTTGCAGCCATGTCCTGCTTTTTCTTCACCGCATAGGCAATTATATCGCTTCTCAAAACAGTTTTCAAAGCCTCCCAAAAGAGCTCAGGAGTATCTTTATGTACCTCATTATGATACAAATAATCTCCCCATCGTTCCCTGAGATACTTTTGAAAACCTTCCTCCTAGTAAAGGTTCAATGGGAACCTCCAGAGGCAGGTCGTGGCCGCAGTGGCTCCCCATGTCAGATCCAACCAAATGGGCACATGGTCTGAGATCTCATATGGTTCAATCACAGCATCATCCATGCCCTCAATGAGGTATTCAGACAGCCAAAGATAATCTATTCTTGCATTAGTACCATGTGCCCTGGATAAGTGAGTATAATTTCGCTTCTGGGGATGTAACACTCTCCAAGCATCTACCAACTGACATCACCTGTCAAAACGCCGAAGATGTCTTGTCACGGTTCCCCTACCCCACCCCCAGCCCCCAGACATATCCAAGCCAGGATCAAGGACTCCATTCCAGTCACCCTCCAAAAATAAAGGAGGAGTCTAGGAGCTTCTCTACATCTGCCACCAATCATGCAAAAAAAAACAGGGTTTGCTACAATAGGTATATAAACACTCCCTAGGATCACACTTCTCCCTTGAAGACTCCAACCCAGCAGGACATATCTGCAATCAGAGTCCACAATCTCTTGGGCAGGTTGGAAGCTCACTCCTTGGAACATTGATAAACGCTAGTAAATCATTTGGTTGAAAAAAAATCTCTTTGTGAATTATAAACTAAACATTTACAGTGAAAATGTAAAAAAAACCCCGATGCTCCCAACTGCAACACACCCGGTTTCAGAAGTAAAAATTTGCCTCCACCTCTTCTGGGTCTCGCGCGCCACATCAGGAAATATAGAGACTTTAACACCATGAAAAAGAAGGGAGTGCTTTTTATAATATACTCAAAATCCAGTCTCTATCAGAGACTAAGGCACAAGTTACCAAAAGTGTAGAAACCTGGGAAGCAGACTCTGAAATAGACGAGGTCAGCAAATCAATAACATCAAGTACCTCCATGTTGATGTCAGAGGCTATAGCACCTGGCTCCTTTTTTTCTTGAGGTAAATGGAACACTTTTGAAATAGGTGGAATCAGATCTTGTGGGACAGAGAGAGTTTCAGTCATATACTGCTTAAATATATCTAATGCAGATATCCGGGATATTTTAGGAAAGTTTAAAATCCTCAAATTCGCTGCCCGGGCAAAGCTCTCTAGCATTTCTATTTTAGCTCTTAAAGCTATATCATCCTTTGTGAGAGCCACATTTAAATCAGAAAAAGATGCCAACTTCTGAGCATTCTCATCTACTTTGAGCTTTAAATCATTAGTCATCGTCTTATAAGACTCCAAACTCACAGTATTATGCTCCACCTTGGCCAATAACGCTGCCATCTGGTGTGAAATAGCTGTAGACAAATTAATGATAGCTTCCCAAATACTGTCGAGCATGATCTTCGAGGGGGAGCATAAGTTGAAAAGAAATAGATGAAGAAGCAGTAAGGGGTGCCTGCAAAGCGTTACCCACGCCAGGGCCGCTGGCCTGGGATAATTTCGTCGCCAACTCCACTTCAGGAGAGTTTCTGAGATCCTCAGAAGTAATCGCCCCACATACAAATGCCGTCTTTCCCTGCACTGGAACCTTCACTTCGCCAACATCTGACGCTGGAGGCACCTGAGCAGGCGGGGCGGGAGCAAACTCCCCTAAGGGCTGTGGCGGACACCGTTCTAGCTCCGGAGACAGAGTGGTGTCAGGATCCTCGGGACGCTGGGAGCCCTCCTCACTTCCAGTGCTCACATCTGAACAAATCTCCCGCTTGGCCACCTCAGAAACGACAACAAAGCGATCCATAGGATCCGGCACTGAAGGATGAGGCTCAGCAGGATCAACCTTAGCCTTCCCTTTCCTTCCACACCATTTTTTATTATTTTGTACTCAACAAACACTTTTTCTTTAAGCAGCCATTGCTTCTGTTTTATTTTGTTTTGGGTATTTTTTTCGATATACAATATGGCAATAACTCTCATTATCAGGAAATATCTGTTATTTAAACAGGGCTGACAGGGAAACTATGTACAATTTGGCTGTCACAGGCTATATGGGCAGCTCAGCATTATTTACAGATCTAACAACGTAACTATGTACATTCTAGCAGTGTGTCGCAGGGTGTGTGGGCAGTTCGTCATTATCTACAGTTAGGGTCAGCTATACACAGGAAGGTGGTTTCCAAGGGGTGGGGCTCACGTAAGCGGGCTGAAGGTGTGTGAGGAGGCTACGCTGGGGGTGCTGGCTTGGGTCTGGGGTGTGGGTGGCTGTGAAATGTCATCTGGTTCAGTATAGAACTGGAGAAACAGATGGTGCTTCAGTACCTTTCTAAACTAGGGGAGGTTATTGATGGCCTGGATGGCTGGTGGCAGGGCGTTCCAACAGGAAGGTGCATAGAGAGCGAAGGCTCTGTTTCTCGTGGCCTGTGAGCATTTGGTGATCACCTTAGGGAGTAGCAAAGTGTTGGAGGAGGCTGACCTCCTTACCCTGTTGAGGGGGGTTGTTTGGATGAGCTCCGTGAGGGAGGTGGAAGAGCACTTGTTGATGACCTTGTATGTCATCGTTAAGATCTTGAAGGAGATCCTGCAGTGTACTGGGAGCCAGTGCAGATGTTTCAGAATTGGGGTGATATGGTCCCTCCTGAAAGCTCCATGCAGGATTCTGGCCGCTGCATTCATTGCGAGCTGCAGGGGATTCAGCGAGCTTTTAAATATTTATAAGTGCATTTTATTGGTATTTTTCTGGTCTTCTACTCTTTCTGTTTGAGGCTGATGCCTGATTCTTTTTCTTCTTAGCTTCTCTGTGTCATGATACCATAATTCACTTTTATGCTCTGGTTTTCACTCTTTCATACTCTTTTGTTGCAAGTAAGGAAGCAGTTCATTCTTTTGTAATGACCTACATTTTGACTTTATCATTGTCATCTTTAAATAGTATTTATAGAATTCTTGTTATGATTAAACTTGCTCTGATTTGTACATGGCGAGCAGTTCTTGTTAACTACAGAAAAGATCTTTCTGGTGATAAGCATAACACTTAAACCTTACAGTGTGACACAACGTTTCCCTTTCCTTCATTGGTAGACTCTGACAGATTTGTGTAGGGAGAAATGTGGTAGACTGTTGTTTGGTAGTGGGCTGGGGGGGGTATAGGTGGGAGGTGCATATTTGGTGTAGGGAGGAGGATAGCTGTGTTGGTGGGTAATCTATGTATGTGTGTGCTTGTGGAGAAGGGTATAGGGGACACACACATCACATCCCACAGGCACACATAGTTTAGCCCAACCCCACCCCACATACAAACAGAGCTTAGCTCTTGAAAGATATTAGCACTCCAGCAGTTTTTGGATGGAGTGTATGATTGGGTGTGAAGGAGGGGTAGACTGGTGTGGAGGGGATGTATTTGGAATCATGGGGGCTTCTATAGTAGGTGGGGGTGTATAGAGGTGTGTAGGGAGTCTGTGAGTGCCCTGAACTCTTTCACACTTTTATCCTGTCACCCATTCCCAATTTCTCCTCTTTTAATCTCCCTCATTCTTCTCCCTGGGCCCCACCTACCCCTAATGGCTCTCCCTTCCCCCACCTTCTCTCTCCCTCTACAGTGCTTCTGACAGCATACAATGCAGTCAGCAGATGAATGTGTAAACCGGGGGCTCCAGAGGGTGATACTCTACTTTACCTTGATGTTATGAGTATCATGGGTAGCTGAATTGCTTCAGGTAAGCCACCAATGTTAACTTCTAGCCTACAGAGAATTTTTTTTCTCAATGCACTTTACAACTTCTTGAACCTTGAACCAAAGGGTGAGAACCAAGGGGTGAAAACTCTCTCACAATGAACCACTTGAATAAGTTTAACTTTTGTAAACATGTTGAATTTTAATTTTTTTTAAATAGTGTCAATTCATTTTTTTATAAATAAACAATAACAATATTTATAGTCAAGTATTTTCATGTGAACAATTCTTATAATGCTTCTGTTCAACAGTGGTACACACAGGCAGTTCCACCATTAAGCGGAGTGAGGTGGCCGCCTCAGGCAGCAAAATTTTGGGAGCGGCAAAAATGCCCCCAAAACACCCAAGAGATGGCCATCTCACTCTGCCTTTTCTTTTAAAAAAATCATTTAAAAAGACCTGCAACAGTGGCGGCATCACCCCCCCCCCCCTCCCCCACTGCCGCTGCTGACTCAGACCAGGTGAGAAGCAGCGGCAGCAGCAGGCTAAGAGCTCGTGCAAAAAAACCTAAACAAATCAAAAGCACAGGGTCTTCTTGACTCCAGCACACATGGAAAGCTATGCCAGTCCCACTCCCTTCTGACGCAAGCTTATGACCGAAGGGGGTGGGACAGGCAGGACCTTCCACATGTGCTGGAGTCAGGAAGAGCCTGTGCTTTTCATTTGTACTTGCTGCCACTGCTGCAGAAGTTGAAAGAGAGAGGAGGTAGCGGTGTCAGTAGACTGCGGGCGGAGAAGGATGAGAATGTGGGGAGAGGCAGATGTTGGACACCACAGGGGAGCAGTGGTCCTCAATTTCACAATAAAGCACTTTGCATGGGTGTTTTTCTTCTCTCTATCTGTGAGCATGTGCAGCAGGCAGGCAGCAATCTGGCACAAAAAAGCTGCCTGCCTGCTTAAAAGGGAATGAGAGAGGGAACCTAACGTTTTGGTGCTCGTGTTGCTTGCCGCTTCTAGCGGACAATCCTGTAAGTTGCTGCAGTGGCTGACCTGATGGCATGGAGTGGCGCAATATGGCCCATCTCATCTGAAGAGGCCCAGGGCCAAAGAGGAACTGCGTGAGCCTGAGCCTGAGCCTGACATCAAGCCATGAGAGTCAGGCTGCTGCAAGGCATCACTACAGCAGGCAGTAGCTGCCAGTGGAGGACTCTGGCAGCCGCTTGAGGCAGTTCTGCGCTACTGTTACAGTCTGGAACCACTGGTGGTGCCTGCCCCGTAGTGGCCCATGAAGGAGGAAGCAAAATTTTATTTTGAGAAGTTGAGGTAAGAAGATTGATGGCAACTACCTGGAGGAAATGGGGCGGGTGGAAACAATTCTGCCTTTTTTTTGTGCTACCACTGAAGCAAGGCAAGTAGACATGCTGGATTGAGACCAGTGACCCTCCCCCCAGGGCAGCACAAAAAAAAAAGCAGTGCTATATGCCCCCCCCCAACATCCCCTTCCCAATTTAGTATGTCCCCTTTCTTCGATGGGCAGCACCAAAACAAAAAACATTTTTGTGGGGGGGGTTTGCACTGCCCGTTGAAGCAAGGGGACATACTGGATTGAGAGGATGGGGAGCATGGAGCACTGCTTTGTTGTTTTTTCATGCGCTGCCCTCTGAAGGAAAAGGCATCCTGGATTGAGGGGGAAGCAAGGGGAACATGCTGGAAGGTGAGCGTAGCAAGGGGAAAATGCTGGAAGACAGTGTCCCCAAGATGCTTGGCAGTTCACTACCATGGCATTCCTATCTTTGGGGATGATGCAGCAATAACAATTTCAATTGCAAAGGGCAACCAAGTTCTGCCCTTCCTGATTGAAACTGTAATATTCTTGCATCATATCCAATGGTAGGACTGCAGGTGGAGAACTCCTGTGCACCTTTGAGGGAATATGGCTGGATGGGAAGGGGTGGGGAGAAAGAGAGATAGAGTGAGTTGAGAAGTTAGGGGCATGGAGGGGGTAGAGAAGGAAGATGCTATATTATCATAGGGGGTCTGTTAACTTGTATATTAGTGAGAGGAGGATGCAAATAGATCTTGAGAGATGGTGAAAATGGAAATTGCTGAGTCTGGGTGAGGAAAAAGCAGGGAGTGGATGACGACCATAGAAGGAACATGGGCTGATGAAGGGAAGAAAGACAGAGGAAAGCAGATGAGGGCTGGGGAGGCAGTGAATACAGAGGAAGGAAATGGGGAGTCTGTGAAAGAGGGAAGGGTCCTATGTCTGACAAAGTGCAGTGTTTCAAGAATCTGCGTCAGGGACAAACAGACAAATTTCCATGAACCCACAACTCATTAATTCTTCACAGCACAGGTTTAATGAGTTGTAGGCCCACGGAAATTTATATGCAAAGATTTTGAAATACCCTCTGTATCCGACATCAATGCCAATTAACAACGCATATGATAGTACATTGATTATGATATTGTACAACAGTGGGGAAAAGTACACTTGGATGCTTATGAACACACAAGAGATGAGTATTTATTGAAATGTGATGAGGATTCACTAAAATGAAATAAATTTATGTATTTATTCGTATTTAGCTCACACCTTTCCAGTAGATGTTCAAGGCTGTCATTACTGAAGATGGTAGAACACATTTTGGGCCGTTTACTAAATATTAGTGTGTGCTATTTATTGCAAAATCTATGTTATGCCTATGGGAATGTTGGTAGGTAGTGCATGCTAACGCTTAGTAAGCATGGCCCTTTATGGGTAATATGGTGATTTTGGTGCCTTTTTATAACTTAAAATACATTTTTTAAGTTTATTATTAGTATAGTTACAATTCTTATTTTGAGAAGTTACAAGGGGAGGGGAAGCCCCACCCCACTTCACCTGGTCTTGCCCTGCCTGAGTGTCCCAGATTTGTAAACCAAAAATCTGGTAACCTTACCATGCAGGTTAAGACCAGGGCTGGCCCCAGAGTTGGTTCAAGTTGTTGGCACCCTACGCAAATCTTAAGCCTTATGCTCCCCCTGGTTGTCAGAATCTATTGCTTGGCTTTGAATGCCCTGTTCTTTGCCACCACCTAGTTTGCCTAATGGTTGGGCTGGCCCTGCCTAGGCCCCACCAAAAAATCACTGATGCAGAATCTGTCTTCTTTGGGTTTCAGTTTAATTTTTGTCTACATATGTCTATCTATAGTTTGTGCTAATTTATTCCTTACTTGGTGAGGATTTATCTATTTTCTGAGTGTGTGACCAAAGCCAGGTATTCTGTTAGCATGGAGTTTCTATGTAGGGATTGGTAGTAATCTGGTTTATTTGGTTTTCTAAATAGGTGTATGGATAATTCTAGGGCCCACTGCAACATTTACAGTGCTGCTCTTTTCTGGATAGGCTCCTTGTGTGAGGTTTGGATGTTAATGCTGTTATAGTATAGTAGATTTTCTGTGTAGGTCATTTTTGCAAGGTTTTGTATGTCCGATACTGGTGAGGATTTATATTGCTGTTAACTGAAATGACACTAAAATCAGAAATTAGTTTTGGTATGTTCAGATTTATGGGAAATTGCCTAGTTCTACCCTGTAACCATTGTTGGGAGAGATGTTTCTTTGGATACAGAATATATGTTCAAAAAGAAAGTAAGAGAACTTTAGCACAGTTTAAAACACCAAAATAAAATTTGTTATAAATTGCGCGGTGGTTCTTGTTTTTTTTTTTTATTTTGCTCCTTGGTATGTGATCATCTTATATCTATGTTTCTTTTGCAGAATATTTATTTACATTTAAAAAAACACGCGGATCCAGTATATAATGTCAGGATTTGATACATTTTATATTAGATTCCCAGGCTAGATAATTAAACTGTTACAATTTTTGCTGCATGTAAACATCATTGCAAAGGTTTTGTTTTTAATTATATAGCCTGGAAACATATTGCTTTCTTTATTCTTGGGGCAACCATCTGACCAGTGTCCTGAGTGAGGGAACCCCCTTTTCCTCTAGAGTGCTGAGGCGGCCTCTCCATTTTGACTACCGAGAGGGGGCACCAGCTCATCTCTCACATCAGGCAGCAGATTGTCTTGAGCTGCCCTTGTTGGTACAACATTGTTCCTTTCAAAAACAGGCAAGTATTAGTTAACCAGTTTAAAGCTGGAGATTTCTTTATTCCTTAGTAGAAGAAAAGTTCAGTTCTAACACTGTCTTTTATCTGTAATTTTGCAGATGAATGGATATCATTCAGGTGAAGCTTTTTGAAACAAAAGGTGTTTTTAACTACCAGTGCACCAGTAGTTTGCCAAAAAAAATAGTCACTTATCCCAAATCTTCTTTCCAGGTCTTGCTGCTTTCTTGATGTTGGGTGCCTTAGGATCCTCTCTGCTCTAGCTATGTCCACTTATCGTCAGGATAACTACTACCTGTCTTTTAAAAAATTAATAACAGAAACTACCTTCCTAGCTATTTGTGCAGTAACAAGAAAGTGTTCCTATCTTTTTTCTTCCTTTTTCTATGCCTGTTACTTGTGAGACTTGCTTTTCCCCAAAACAAAAGATAATCAGATTCTCTTTCTTTCCCTCCCACAGAACTCTTTGTGCAAGTTAAGCTGTATCAGGATTAAACAATTCCTGTGAGCAGTACTCAGTTTTAAAACAGCTCACTTTCAGGGTTTTTCTCACTACACTGGGAGTTTTATACCTTCAGCTTTACCATTCCTTCACTGCTTGAAGGACTCCAATGCTATAGACAGCAAGTCACACACTATTGAACTTTTAATCAAAACAGTGCTCAAAATTAATCTCACTTCGATAAATCACTTCAAATTCTCACTCTCAAATAAATCACTTCAAACCTCATTGAGCTTGGATTTAAAACTGCTTGAATGAGCTTCAGAGTTTCTTCAGTCTTATTCCTGTCACCAAGAAAAACGTTTCTACATTTAGCTTTAAAGTTTCTTTCCAACTTTCATTCCAGCTTCTTACACACTCCTCCTGTAAATAATTCTCAATTACTTACAGTTCTCATATCAATTAAATCCTTTTCCAGGTTTGCCATACAGACATATTCTCTCCGGCATGTCTTACCCCCTCACTCTTCTTTCCGAACCAGTAACCAAAGTTCCTGCACCTGGATTCTATCCTCTCTGTAAAGGTGTTCTTACACCCAGCTCTGTACAGAAACAGTCCCTTACTACCTTCATATCAACTCACACAGCACACTTTTAGCACTCTAACGCCCCTAGCAGACCTTTACACACATAAAAGTAATTTTATAGGTCATTTTCTTTAAAGTTTGCTTAGTATCTATGTTATTTACTTAACTGGGTCATGATTTTTATCTCCTTATCTCTTGCGAGCCCACTTTATCTCCTGTGAGCTCTCTCCTACTTGTTCCAGGCTCAGCTGCTCCCTGCCTCAGCCCTGCTGATTCTCTATTTATTCCTACACACTTATGCCCACACATATTCCTTCAGAATCAGTAAAGATGTATTTACTGTATTTGGCATGTTTCCTTATTTGACACTTCATTTGAACTAGCCAGTCTTTCATTTCAAATGTTTGTTTCCTTAATTGAGATCGTACTGACCCTTTTCATTTATTTTTAAATATGGCTGTCAGTAGGTACTTTTAACTTTTTTTCTCTGCCATTATAGAGGAAAAACTTGAAACATACACAGTATTCAGGCTTCAGCTGCTGCTCTCCTGGTAATTAGGAGAAGGAACCTCAGAACCTCATCAGCCCCCCCCCCCCTGCATGTAGCCCAACTCCTCCTTTCCATGTTGCCACTCAGTGTCTTCCTTTTCTTCTTTGAATGATGGGGCCTGTGCCTCCCATGAGCCCAGCTCCCTCATTGTCACTCATTGTCGCCAGGCTCCTCCTTGGCATCTGGGGCCTGGACGCCCTGTCTGCCCTGAACCTTCATTACTGTAACTTAATCAAATATTGTTCTTGTTTGGTCTTTGTAATACCCTAATCACATCAATCAATATTGTTCTATTCAACTCATGTTATAATGTAATATTGTTCAAATAGTTCATAATGTTCAAGTTGTTCATAATTTTCTATGTAACCGTTTAACCGTTAAACTGTTTAACTGTATAACTATGTTGTTGTAATGTAAACCGCTGTTGATCCTTGGAAATGGCGGTATATAAAAACTGTTCAAATAAATAAATAAATAAATAAATGTGGCATTCCTTCTGCACCACATGACTACTTTTGTTTCCAGTTTTGGCCCCCTTCACTACAGTTTAAATGGATAAACATGTGCTTTACAATCTGTATGGACGGACAGACAGACAGATGGATACACCCATGATAACATTTGCCCTTGGTGTAGCAAAACATACCTCAAAATAATAACAATGTATGGTTCCTTATAGTGTTCTAAAAAGAAAATAATACAAGACTAATTAGGACTTTTTTGTGCCAGTATGCAATGGTACAGCATAATGATGCCCTTTTAGGGGAGGGATGCACCTTAAAAATAAAGAAACCTCAGCGATTTGCTCCCTCTTCCCCCACCGCCGACACTGCCACTTTTCCTGTGTCTGCAGCAGCGACACACATCAGACTTTAAACAATAAAAAAACAGCGGGTCTGTGTGACTCCATCTTCTAAGGCCTGCAAATCCCAACCCCTCTGATGCAATGCAATAGATCAGAAGAGGCAGGCATTTGCAGGTCTTCCAAGGGCAGAGTCACGAAGACCCATGGTTCTATGCTTGTTTTTCATTATTTAAAGCCTATGCCTGAAGCCATTGCAGACACAGGAAAAGCGGAAGTGGTGGCAGTTAATGGCTGGAAGGGAGATGTTTGCTATGAAAGGGGGTTAATGGCTGGAAGGGAGATGCTGGCTATGAAGGGGGATCAATGGCTGCAAGGGAGATGCTGGCTATGAAGGGGGATCAATGGCTGCAAGGGAGATGCTGGCTATGAAAGGGGATTAATGGCTGCAAGGGAGATGCTGGCTATGAAGGGGGTTAATGACTGGAAAGAAGATGATGGCTATAAAGGGGGATTAATGGCTGGAAGGGAGATGCTGGCTATGAAGGGGGATTAATGGCTGGAAGGGAGATGCTGGCTATAAAGGGGGTTAATGGCTGAAAGGGAGATGCTGGCTATAAAGGGGGGTTAATGGCTGGAAGGGAGATGCTGGCTATGAAGGGGGGTTAATGCCTGGTAGGGAGATGCTGGCTATGAAGGGGGTTAATGTCTGGTAGGGAGATTCTGGCTATGAAGGGGGTTAATGGCTGGAAGGGAGATGCTGGCTATGAAGGGGGTTAGTGAATGGGGAGGAGTAGGTGGCTATGAAGGTCGGGATTAATGGCTGGAAGGGAGATGCTGGCTATGAAGGGGGATTAATGGCTGGAAGGGAGATGCTGGCTATGAAGGGGGGATTAATGGCTGGAAGGGAGATGCTGGATATGAAGGGGGGATTAATGGCTGGAAGGGAGATGCTGGCTATGAAGGGGGATTAATGGCTGGAAGGGAGATGCTGGCTATGAAGGGGGATTAATGGCTGGTAGGGAGATGCTGGCTATGAAGGGGGGTTAATAACTGGTAGGGAGATGTTGGCTATGAAGGGGGGTTAATGGCTGGAAGGGAGATGCTGGCTATGAAGAGGGGATTAATGGCTGGAAGGGAGATGCTGGCTATAAAGGGGGTTAATGGCTGAAAGGGAGATGCTGGCTATGAAGGGGGATTAATGGCTGGAAGGGAGATGCTGGCTATAAAGGGGGTTAATGGCTGAAAGGGAGATGCTGGCTATAAAGGGGGGTTAATGGCTAGAAGGGAGATGCTGGCTATGAAGGGGGGTAAATGACTGGTAGGGAGATGCTGGCTATGAAGGGGGGTTAATGACTGGTAGGGAGATGCTGGCTATGAAGGGGGTTAATGGCTGGAAGGGAGATGCTGGCTATGAAGGGGGTTAATGGCTGGAAGGGAGATGCTGGCTATGAAGGTCGGGATTAATGGCTGGAAGGGAGATGCTGGCTATGAAGGGGGATTAATGGCTGGAAGGGAGATGCTGGCTATGAAGGGGGATTAATGGCTGGAAGGGAGATGCTGGCTATGACGGGGGATTAATGGCTGGAAGGGAGATGCTGGCTATGAAGGGGGATTAATGGCTGGAAGGGAGATGCTGGCTATGAAGGGGGATTAATGGCTGGTAGGGAGATGCTGGCTATGAAGGGGGTTAATAACTGGTAGGGAGATGTTGGCTATGAAGGGGGGTTAATGGCTGGAAGGGAGATGCTGGCTATGAAGAGGGGATTAATGGCTGGAAGAGAGATGCTGGCTATGAGGGGGGATTAATGGCTGGAAGGGAGATGCTGGCTATGAAGGGGGGTTAATGACTGGAAGGGAGATGCTGGCTATGAAGGGGGGTTAATGACTGGTAGGGAGATGCTGGCTATGAAGGGGGGGATTAATGGCTGGTAGGGAGATGCTGGCTATGAAGGGGGATTAATGGCTGGAAGGGAGATGCTGGTTATGAAGGGGGGATAATGACTGGTAGGGAGATACTGGCTATGAAGGGGGGATAATGGCTGGAAGGGAGATGCTGGCTATGAAGGGGGATTAATGGCTGGAAGGGAGATGCTGGCTATGAAGGGGGGTTAATGACTGGTAGGGAGATGCTGGCTATGAAGGGGGATTAATGGCTGGAAGGGAGATGCTGGTTATGAAGGGGGGTTAAAGACTGGCAGGGAGATGCTGGCTATGAATGTGGATTAAGGGCTGGAAGGGAGATGCTGGCTATGAAGGGGGGTTAATGGCTGGTAGGGTGATGCTGGCTATGAAGGGGGATTAATGGCTGGAAGGGAGATGCTGGCTATGAAGGGGGATTAATGGCTGGAAGGGAGATGCTGGCTATGAAGGGGGGTTAATGGTTGGAAGGGAGATGCTGGCTATGAAGGGGGTTAATGGCTGGAAGGGAGATGCTGGCTATGAAGGGGGGTTAATGGCTGGAAGGGAGATGCTGGCTATGAAGGGGGGTTAATGGCTGGAAGGGAGATGCTGGCTATGAAGGGGGATTAATGGCTGGAAGGGAGATGCTGGCTATGAAGGGGGGTTAATGACTGGGAGGGAGAAGCTGGCTATGAAGGGGGTTAATGGCTGGAAGGGAGATGCTGGCTATGAAGGGGGTTAGTCACTGGTGCGGAGATGCTGGCTATGAAGTGGGATTAATGGCTGGAAGGGAGATGCTGGCTATGAAGGGGGGTTAATGGCTGGAAGGGAGATGCTGGCTATGAAGGGGGGATTAATGGCTCGAAGGGAGATGCTGGCTATGAAGGGGGATTAATGACTGGTAGGGAGATGCTGGCTATGAAGGGGGATTAATGGCTGGAAGGGAGATGCTGGCTATGAAGGGGGGTTAATGGCTGGAAGGGAGATGCTGGCTATGAAGGGGGGATTAATGGCTGGAAGGGAGATGCTGGCTATGAAGGGGGATTAATGACTGGTAGGGAGATGCTGGCTATGAAGGTGGATTAATGGCTGGAAGGGAGATGCTGGCTATGAAGGGGGGTTAATGGCTGGTAGGGAGATGCTGGCTATGAAGGGGAATTAATGGCTGGAAGGGAGATGCTGGCTATGAAGGGGGATTAATGGCTGGAAGGGAGATGCTGGCTATGAAGGGGGTTAATGGCTGGAAGGGAGATGCTGGCTATGAAGGGGGGTTAATGGCTGGAAGGGAGATGCTGGCTATGAAGGGGGGATAATGGCTGGAAGGGTGATGCTGGCTATGAAGGGGGGTTAATGGCTGGAAGGGAGATGCTGGCTATGAAGGGGGTTTAATGGCTGGAAGGGAGATGCTGGCTATGAAGGGGGGTTAATGGCTGGAAGGGAGATGCTGGCTATTAAGGGGGTTTAATGGCTGGAAGGGAGATGCTGGCTATGAAGGGGGGATTAATGGCTGGAAGGGAGATGCTGGCTATGAAGGGAGATTAATGACTGGAAGAGAGATGCTGGCTATGAAGGGGGTTAATGGCTGGAAGGGAGATGCTGGCTATGAAGGGGGTTAGTGACTGGTGCGGAGATGCTGGCTATGAAGTGGGATTAATGGCTGGAAGGGAGATGCTGGCTATGAAGGGGGTTTAATGGCTGGAAGGGAGATGCTGGCTATGAAGGGGGGATTAATGGCTGGAAGGGAGATGGCTATGAAAGGGGATTAATGACTGGTAGGGAGATGCTGGCTATGAAGGGGGATTAATGGCTGGAAAGGAGTTGCTGGCTGTGGGGAGGTTTAATGACTAGAAAGGAGATGCTGGCTGTGGGGGTGTGGTTAATAGCTGGGTGGAAAATGCAGGATACGAAGGTGGGGTTAATGGCTAGTCGCAATGGGTGTGGCTACTGTGAGGACTTGCTATATAGGGGCAGAGCCATGGACAATCACCCACCCTGAAAAGTTGGCCAAGTATATGAGTAGCTGCAACCTTATTTTTTACAAAAAAGCCCAGAGACTAATTAATCCTAGAGTGCTTGTTAAAATATTAGATGGCTGCCAGCTTCTTCAGCACGCTTTTGAGGTAAGTTTCTAAAACATTTTCTATGTGTAAAGTATGGAATATACACGTGAAAAGACTCGGTACATACATAGAGTGCATCCACTTTTTTGGGCCATTGGCTGAAAGTGATTTAATAAAGATATTCTTCCTGCGCTGTCCACGTTTCTGACTGGGTTTTTTCCACTTTTATATGCAGAGTTGCAATATATGTGCATATTTTATAAGCTAGGTGTGTACACACAAACTTACACCTTTTCTGAGCAGCTGTAAATTAATGCTAGAGCATTTGTGCACTACTGGGTCTGGTTCTGGGTGCCTATATAAAGGCACATACGCATATATATAGGCTTAAACAGGCATGTTTTCCCAGGTGACGTGGGCTCCCTGTTACAAAATTATCCCCTCTATAAACAAATCTTGAGGTAAAGATAAAAAGGTGTATTTCTGCAATGTCTCACTCTTTGTGGTTTGGCAGATATATTATTGATGTGGCATGACCATGCTTGCTGGCTCTCTTGTGTTAGGTGGACTGCTCGTCTTTGCTTTTACATCCTAAGATTTAGGATAGCTCTTGGCTATTTGTTCACTATGGGCTCGATTCTGTCCTGGATGTCCCGGCCCTCTGGGCGCCCAGTCGGAACCGGATGCACAGAGTTAGATGGATTCTGATCCCACAGGGCACCTCTATCCCCGCAGGATCAGAATCGTGTGCAGGCCAGGACCCCGATTCCAGTCAGCCTGCATGTACAGGCCTTGCCCGGCTAACTCATTCAAGGTTCCTGGACGTCCAGACCCACATATACAGAATGGTTGAAAGGGGGCTGTTTTTGTTTTATTTATTTATTTAATAGTATTTATATCCCGCTTTACCCTTGAATCAAAGTGGATTTCACTGCAAACCAATCAAGTAGGGTAGTGCGGGGGGGTTGGCATGCAGTGGCTGTGAAGGTAGTGTTTGTGAGTATGTAGATAGATATGTCCGCGAGCCAGATATGCATATTATGGAATTGGGCTCTACGTATGCATTGTCACAGACCTCTCCATGTGCCATAGACTTCTGTATCCATTCTCTTGATATGATAATCTTGGATGCAGTGATAGCTGTACCAGGAACATCCCTAACAGCTGTATGGCACTTTTGCTACTGTATCTTTCTTGAGTTAGTACCATATTATCAGAAGCACGACGTGTCATTGCAAAAAGGACACTTCACTGCCTATCTGTGTTTGAAAGTTAAGGATAAAGCTACACTTATTGTACCATTCTTTAATTACAGTAATAAAATCATCAACATAATCCTTCCAAGTGACTGTTTTATGAGCATGCCTGTATTACAGCCTTAGAAATTACACACAATATAAATCCTCACAACTGCTGTACAAGATGTACCCACTACAGCAAATACGGAGAAAGTGACATGAGCGCAATAAACCATGTGAGATGGAGGAACATTTAACACTAACCTGTGCGAGAAGTCTGCTTTGTATCTGGGTGCTATCTGCCAAATTTCACAGGTAGAGCTGGAAAGGCCCAGTGATAGCCAACGTTTAGCACCTAGCCATTCGTCTTTGATAAATTAGCTAGGGAATGTAGCACTGGATCATTAAATAATTTATATCTCTGTGTGAAACAGGACAGCAGCCTGGCAAGCTACGCTAGAAACCAATGTATTACCCTCACTAATGAGACAGGGACAAAATGTTTGCTTGAGAATTAGGATAATTAGAAATAGCAGCAGGATGGGATATGATGTCCAGAAAGCTCTTTCATACCCCTCTTCTTCTCCAAAATTAAATGCAGTCTAGAAATTTAACACTCCTTCCCTTCCCCGTTTCTAAGTGCAAGAGATGAAATCATAACCTGAAATCTAACCATCATCTGATTTTTATGTCCATCTATAAAATACTTAGAGGTAGCATTTGGCCATGACTGTACCTGATATGTTGTTGCCACAGAGCTATGTAAAATACCCAGGCTCTGATTTTATTTGGCAAAACCAAGGCTTAGATCTGTGTTTTCAAGCCATTCCTAGAATATCCCCCTAGGCGGTTTGATTTTCAGTATATCCACAGTGAATATTCATGCAAATCTTTGTCTTAGATATTCATTGGGTATATTCTGAAAATCGGACTGGCAAGAGCAGGGGTTCTCAACCCAGTTCTCGGGACACACCCTAGCCAATCAGGTTTTCAGGAAAACCACAATGAATAAGCATGAGAAATATCTGCATATACTGCCTCCATTGTATGCAGATCTCTCTCATGCATATTCATTGTGATTATCCTGAAAACCCGACTGGCTAGGCATGTCCCGAGGACTGGGTTGAGAATCCCTGGGCTAGACGGCATTCCAGGATCTGCTTCAGAAACAGTGGCCTAAAATAGCCCACAATCTGGAGGCCATAATACAAAATCCAGATTTTGTAAATGAAACACTGCCATATTTTCAATATTTATCTTTTGGACATATATAGAATCAAATGAAATACAGGCATGTGAAGCAGAGCTACCAGTATGGGAGGGAGATTTTAGGCCAGTCCTGGATTTCTGACAACCATATCATGATGCATTGTAGGACTGACAGTACTGATTTCAATGAGTAGGATCATTGACTACAAATACCACACTGTATATAAGCTCAAAACCACGACTGACCAAATTCTCTGTCCTGGAACTGTGTGACTTGGCAGCTCTGGTAAAGTGAACAATATCAAAAATATAAGTTGTGTAACCATAGATTTGTTTTGTCTTTTTAGACAGATTATTTAATCTCGAAAACATCATCTACCTTCACATTTCACTTTATTTGAAATAATTCTAAAAGAACATTGTTATCCTTTGTGCCTTGTGTTATATTTCAGAAATACACATAGCAAATGTTACTGTTAAATCTTTTCTTTAACTCTTTAAGTAGTTGTTTAACAATTTAACAATTCCCTTCAGAATTACAAATTACTTCATTCTCACTAGACCCAATTGGTTTATAGTGACTGTGATATCACAGATGATATCATACACTGCATGATCCAATCAGATCCCACTTCATGTGATGTAATTTGTGACTCTGTTCTAAACATGGCTGCTCCAAGGAAAAAGGGGTAAAGGAATTACAGAGAAGAGGCTTAAAATGTTTTCAAATGACATATCAGGAAGCTAGATATGACAAAAATATTTAACCAAGCACTAGTTTGATTGGGGATGTATGGAAACACTTCATATTTTGAAATTCATTAGTATACTTTATATATGTCATTTAGGTGCCTCCTGTGATGCATTTATTTATCTTATTTGACTGAAATGATAAAGCAGTATAAAACAAAACCTGTTAAAGTGTTTTACATTGTAACTAGATAATGTACATTAAACAAGGACATTGGTAACTTTTTCTGAGGCAATGGAGGGTTAAGTGACTTGCCCAAGGCTGCAAGGAGTATTACTGGGAATCAAACCCTGGTCTCTTGGTTCTCAAGCCAGTGCTATAACCATTAGGCTACACCTCCTCAAGTTGAAATAGCCAAAATTCCATCGGAGGGGCAGTAGAGAAGGTGGACACGTAAATGCATTCAAAAATTGATCTGTCCCCACCAAAAGATAAATGTCTCCATCAATATACAGTACTAGAAATGAAGGCATGTAAAATAAAGGCCCAGACATGTGCAGGGAGACAATTTCTGAAACATGTACATGCAAAACATGGACATGGGAGGACCCGGTGACATAGATGTGTCAGCATCAGTATTCTAAAACCTCCACATGGATATTTCATCACATCCATGTAAAAGCCAGTATTTTTCAAACAGATATGCAGCAGTAAACAAAGGGGTCTCAATATTTACTTGGTATCACTCTTTGAGGAGGAGAAAATACTTTGGAGAATGAGAGGCCATTCCCCTATTATTTGTATTGGTGACAACTGGTAGAAACAAGCATTTTTTAAATGCCTGTTTGTGCCGGGGGGGGGGGGGGGGCAGGTCTAAATACAGACATGTCCGCCAGCAGGTTTAAACATGTGTCACTGTTGTAATATCTGATATGTGCATGAATCTTTTAGCCCACTCTGGACATGCCTCTGCTACACCCCTATGTAACATTATCAGGGCGGCGACGTGTAATATCTGGCTTTTCTAAAATGGCTGCTTGGACATGAAGGTGATTTGCACGTGTGAAGGGCATTTTCACATGTGCAAATCATGAATAGGGCTTCTAAAAAAAAATCTACAAATTGATTCAGCTTACTGATATGTGTAACCATCCAATACAATTAAAATTCTCCAGAGTCACAGTGCCATATGTCAATGGATTTAGGGGGGGGGGGCAATATGCAAGGGACTTGAGCATGAAAAATAGCATTTACCACACTCGTGTAGGCACTAGTAAAAATTGCCAGCAGATGTACACATAAAAACTAGGTACACAGAAACATAAGGTCAATATTTAGCTGAGGCAGTTGGCATATTTTTAAATGGCTAAAATAATCTGAATATTCAGTGCTGGTATCCAGATTGTTCCAGCGTTGAATATCCACGTAGAGTGGCCAGTGCTGGCACTATCTGGATGATATTCAATGCTGTAATCTGGATATCTATCCAAAAAGCTCAGGACTACCTTTTTCCTGGACAGTTATTCAAATAGAGGCACTATCCAAATAATTCACCTCTCTGCCTCTGCTCAGCCCACCAACTGCCCCAGGCACTAGATCATGAACATAAGATTTTCCATAAGGGGTGAGACCAAAGGTTCATCAAACAAGGTATCCTATTTCCAGCAATGGCCAATCCAGGTCACAAGTATCTGGCAGGATTCGCTGTTATCTCCACAGTTCCCTCTGGTTGTGCAACACCAAGCAAGCCCGCTGACTCCGACGGACTTCTAGCCCTGGAAGATAGAAGGAGTTATTGGCGCTCACACTGAAGCCTTTCCATAGTCAAACCTGGCTCCGGAGACAGCCCCAGCAGGGGTAGAGAAGTACCGCATACAGAGCCCAAAACCACCACCACTACTACGTCTCCAGAGGATGGCTCAGGTCCCAAATGTATCCGGGGTCGCCATGAATCAGGTGATGTGAGATCCAAACTCAATGAAGAATCTGAGCTACATTGCTCTAGCGTTCTCCCCACTGAGCAAACCGCCCCAACTCTGCTGGCTGCTGCTGCTCCCGCCAGACCACAAAGTCATCCATAGGACCTGAGGAAATGGGGGTTGAGGTGAGCCAGGCTGCTTGGGGCTGCTTACCCAGCTCTCCCTTCCTCTTTCTCCCCATAAGGAAATGCCAGCAGAGCACTAGAGACTGTGTGTGGCCCTTCTTGTGTTCTTATGAGCTGTTGAATAATAACATTGATTGCCCTTCAGTGTGAAGTCTGTGATGCAATGGCAGGGTTGGTATATGTTTGCCAAGTGTTATTGTGGACACAAGTGGGAGTATCATACTGCTATTCAAGTGTGTCTCTTTAATATTCTCAATTCTCTCCTCAATGTGCCTCCACCGCTGATTCCTCCCTCTCTTCCTGCCCAAACACTAGATGATTTCTTCCATGACAAAATCCATAAGATTACCCTCCAATTCCCCATTACCCCTTCTACCTCACCTTTCTCCCATCTCTCCCCACTAACCTCTGCTACCCTCTCCTCCTTCCCTGTGGTCTCTGATGATGAAACAGCACTCCTTCTTTCTTCCTCCAAACCCACCACCTGCTCCTCCGACCCCATCCCCATCCGTATCTTATGCCTCATTTCATCCTCTATTGTCCCTTCCATTTCTCATATCCTCAACCTATCCCTCTCCACTGCTACCATCACTACTGGCTTCAAGCATGCCATAGTCACACCCCTCCTCAAGAAACCCTCACTCAATCCTACCTGTCCGTCTTACTATAGACGCATCTCTCTCCTTCCCTTTATCTCTAAACTACTTGAGCATGCTGTCCACCTTCGCTGTCTTGATTTCCTTTTGTCTCATGCCCTTCTTGATCCTTTACAGTCCGGCTTCCGTCCCTTGCACTCCACTGAAACAGCTCTCACTAAAGTATCAAATGACTTGTTCCTAGCAAAATCCAAAGGTCTTTATTCTGTTCTCATCCTTCTTGATCTTTCTGCTGCTTTCGACACTGTTGACCACAACCTTCTTCTTATCACCCTGTCATCACTCGGCTTTAGAGGCTCTGTACTGTCTTGGTTCTCCTCTTATCTTTCCCATCGCTCTTTTAGTGTGTGTTCTGGTGGCTCCTCCTCCTCTGCCACCCCGCTCCCAGTTGGTGTTCTCCAGGGTTCTGTCCTTGGACCGCTCCTCTTCTCTCTATATACCCAATCTCTTGGTGCTCTTATCTCTTCCCATGGCTTTCATTACCATCTCTATCCTGATGACTCTCAAATCTACCTCTCTTCGCCTGATATCTCTCCAGCAATCCATGACAAGATCACTGTTTGCCTTTTAGACATTGCTACTTGAATGTCTCACCACCACTTGAAATTAAATATGGCTAAGACTGAACTCCTTATCTTTCCCCCCAATGCCTTCTCTCCTCTACCCCCTTTCTCAATCTCTGTGGATAACTCTTTAATCCTTCCTGTCTCTTCGGCCCGTAACCTGGGTGTTATCTATGACTCCTCTCTCTCTCTCTTTCTCCACTCATATCCAACTCGTAGCTAAGACTTGCCGTTTCTTCCTTTATAACATTAACAAATTAGCCCCTTCCTTTCTGATGACACTACTAAAATGATTGTCCACTCCTTGATCACCTCGCGTCTTGATTACTGCAATATTCTCCTTGCTGGCCTTCCCGCAAACCATCTCTTTCCCCTTCAATCTATTCAACATTCTGCTGCTCGACTAATTTTCTGTCAGCATCGCTTTTCCCATGTCACTCCTCTTCTCAAGTCCCTTCATTGGCTTCCCATCCACTTCTGGATCCAATTCAAACTCCTCCTCTTGACCTATAAATGCATTCACTCTTCAGCACCCCCACTACCTATCATCTCTTATCTTTCCTTACATCCCCTCTCGCGTTCTTCGCTCTTCGAACAGCATTCGTCTATCTATGCCCTCCACTCATACTGCTAATTCTAGACTTTGCTCCTTTCACCTGGCTGCACCCTTTGCCTGGAACAATCTACCTCTGTCTGTGCGCAATGCGTCCTCTCTGGACCTCTTCAAGTCCAGATTGAAAACCCATCTCGTCTCTATTGCTTTCTGTTCTTGATTCTTGTTTTTGCTCTTCTTGTTTATTGTATACTTTGTCTTACTTGATTGTATTTGTATTTTGTGATCTTCTTGACATATGTAAGTTACAATATTTTACACTTGTGTGTGTAAATTTAAGCCCTGTCCAAGCTCTGCCTCTGACAGATTAACGACTGCCAAAAGTGCACACATAAATGCCTTTTCATTGCACAAATCCTTTCAAATAGGGACTTCTGTGCATTACTAACACGTAACTTTCTGCACACCTCTTATAAAATTACTTCTGTACTGTCGAAAGTATTGCCTATGTCCCTTCTTTGCTGCACTCAGCCCTTGGTTATGGGGCTATAACTTTGACTATTGTGAATATTTACGCTATCCTTCCATTATTCCTTTCTCTTCTACTGTTCACTCTCTTGGTCAGTCCTATTGTTCATCTGTTTTGTCTCCTTCTCTCTAGGCAGTGTGTCTCCAAATGGATTACTTTTGTCACCATTCTCTTTAGGTGTGGCATTTAGGATGTTCTTCATAATTTGTTAGGTATGATTTAAGTATTTGTTTTCTTATGCTTCTTCTCTTCTTTTAAAGCCCGACACACTGCTCCTGCAGCTAAAAGAGGAGGAAGATGAATAGGTCTTGCTATGCCCTGTTAGCAGCGGCAGCAGCCTTTGAGGCAAGGACAGCCCGTGGCACATACCACACTATATAACCCATCCTTCTACTTGTGGCTTATGTTTAGTTTGAGGTTTTATTTTGGCTACGCAAATAAGCTTTTTAGTTTAGAACTATTTCTCATGTTTGGAGTATGATCCTATATGAAATGGATATGCAAGCAAAAATAAAAGATATAAGTGGTGAATTATAATTGAATGTGGGAGTTCAGGCTTGAAGGTTCAAGGGGAGCAATCAGGAAGCAAAGCTAGAAAATATGTTTACAATAGCAAATGGGAGCCAATTGTCGCAAACGGGATTTGCACTGTAGTGGCGGTGGTCCAGCCCCATGTTCTCCTTCCTGAGGTATAAGCAAATATAATTAAGTCTGAGGACCCCGTGGAGGGGGGTAAATAAAAGATATTTGATTGAATTTGACTCACTCAATCCTTGTAAACAGGTCTGTGGGCAGAAGCAGATATTCGTAGACTAAGGTTACCAGATATTTGTCAAGCAAATCTGGGACATAAATGGGTAGTGTAGCGTGAGGGGGGGGGGGAAGAGATACCCTAGTACCAGGTTTCAGCAAAAAGCCGTGGATGATGAAAGAGGAGTTATTGCCCTGCCCCCTCCTCCACATCCATTCCGTGACAATGTCATCTCCAAGCAGACAAATCGACAGAAATAGAAACAGTGATGCATTTTCCCTGTACTATGGATATAAATTCTAAAAGCTGACATATTCAAATCACTAAAGTGAAAATAAAATTTCTTCTAGCCTCTCTATCCCCATTGCTGAAATCAGGAAAAGGAAGCTGCCAAAGAGGTTGAAGTCGGGGACACAGCTCTAAAATTGGGGACAATTCCCGAAAATTGGAGACATCTGGTAACCTTATTGTAGACTATGTATGAGTGTGGATCTTCCTGTAGGCCTCAGATATTTGGTGTGGCCTGCATAAAAGTATCTAAGAAATACCTGCTTTTCTAACACTTACAGTTTGGTACTGTTGTTTTCCACTAATCACCCTTAAAATGAGAAAACTAATTTGGCTGAATTGAACTTGTGTTCCTAGTATCTGATAAACAACTTTAACTAACTTAACTGGTTATGTTGTAATAACCTACAGCTAGCGAATTGCAGTTATGCCATCTATTAAGTAGCTTTGAGGAGTGGAGGAGTAGCCTAGTGGTTAGAGCAACAGCCTACTACCCAGGAGATCTGGGTTTTATTCCTACTGGCAATCCTTGTGGCTTTTGGCACGTCACTTTACCTTCTGTTGCCTCAGAAGAAAAGGCCTGGCAATATACTTCTGGTCATACTTATCAAAAAAAAAAAAACCTCAGTGGCTGCTGGGTCACCAGGAGTCAGCATTGACTTGAAGGCACTTAAAAATAAAAGCGGCTTTGAAATACTGACCTCACTTGGATTCCCACAAAAGGCTCAATGGAAAAAAAACAAGCTTGTTTTTTTTTGCTGAGTAGAGACCTTTCAATAAAAGTAGATTAACTACCAAGGAAACTGCCATATTACCTGGATTTTCTTCTCTTTCTGAGATCTGGTATGTTTGGTTAGATATCATTTGTCTCCTTAATAAATTAGGAACAACCCTTTTCTTTTATTTTGTAACTCTGTCTTTATTGAGTCAGCAAGATGATTGCTGAGGACTTAAAAAGTGTACAGTCTTAAAGAAATTCCAGTTTATAATCCAAGCAACATAAAAAGTATATTTATAACAAAACATCTTTGGAACCATCATATAGGTTTGAAAAAGGGAACAATACGTAAAAATAAAAACCTAACAAAAAGGCTCCTGAGCCCCATCAACATCAGAATCAAGGCCTCTACCTGCACTGCTCCTTGCAGCCAAAAAGCATAATATCACAGTATTTCCTCCTACCGGCAGCAGCACAGGCAAAGGACTTCCATGTATCTTTGCGGGAACATTGATCAGAGGTAATTTTAAGACATTTCTATGAGTAAAATGATGTTTTACATGCAGAAATGGGCTTTTATAAAATTCCCTCCCAATATGAGCAAAATGTTGTGTGCATACCGTTTATTTACTAGAACTGAGCAGAAGCATTCCAAGGGGTGGGGTTAGGGAAGACTTATAACATACGTACATAAGAGTATAAAATAAGCTGGGAAATCTGTGCGTATCAAACAGCAGGTTTAAATGTGAGGGGATAATGTCCATGGTATAATTTTCAAAGGGAACACAGGCAGATATTTTCCTTAGAAAATTGGTGCAAATTACTGTACATGCACATAGAAACATAGAAACCTGATGGCAGAAAAAGACCACATGGCCCATCTAGTCTGCCCTTCCATATCAGCTACTACAATAGTCCCCTTTTCTCCTTTTGAGATCCTCTCAGTTTGTCCCATGCTTTTTTGAATTCAGATACTGTCCTCATCTCTACCACCTCCACTAGGAGACTATTCCACGCCACTCTACCACTCTTTTCGTAAAGAAATATTTCCGCATATTACTCCTGAGTCTATCCCCTTTCACCCTCATCCTATGTCCCCTCGTACCAGAGTTTGCTTTCAATCGAGAGGCTCTCTTCCTGTGCATTTATGCCACAGAGGTTTTTAAATATCTCTATCATATCTCTTATATTATGCCTTTCCTCTAAAGTATATATATTAAGATCCTTAAGCCTATCCTCACATGCTTTATAACGAAGACCACTAGTCATTTTAGTAGCCACCCTCTGCACCGGCTCCAACCTGTTTATATCCTTTTGAAGGTGTGGTCTCCAGAATTGCACACAATACTCCAAATGAGATTGCACCAAAGATTTATACAGAGGCACTATCACCTCCTTTTTTCTGATAGCCATTCCTCTCCCTATGCACCCAAGCATCCTTCTAGCTTTCACCGTCACCTTTTCTACCTCTTTAGCTACTTTAAAATCGTCAGACACAATCACGCCACGTCCTGCTGTTCTTTTGTGGACAGTAGTACTTTACTCCCTATATTGTACTGCTCCATTAGATTATTGCAGTCCAAATGCATAACCCTGCATTTTTTAGCATTAAATCTCAGCTGCCAAATTCTCAACCATTCTTCAAGTTTAGCTAGATCCCTCCTCATGTTATCTACTTCTTCCTGGGTGTTACTCTATTGCAGATTTTGGTATCATCTGTAAAGAGACAAACCTTACCCGACAGCCCTTACAAAATATCAGTAACAAAGATTTAATAAAGAATTGGACCAAGGACAGATCCCTGTGGCACACCACTGGCAAACTCCCTCTCCTCAGAGTGAGCTCCATTTACCTGTACCCTTTGTCGTCTCACACTCAACCAATTTCTAACCCAATCATTAACTTTAGGATCCATCCCTAGGGAGCTCAGTTTGTTTATAAGGTGCCTGTGTGGAACTGTGTCAAAGACTTTACTGAAGTCCAAGTACACCACATCTAGAGATCTCCCTCGATCCAACTCCCTGGTCACCCAGTCAAAGAAATCAATCAGATTTGTCTGACAAGACCTGCCTCTGGTGAAGTCATGCTGCCTCCGATCCTGTAATCCACTGGACTCCAGAAATCTCACTATTTTCTCTTTCAGCAGTGTTTCCAATAATTTACTCACCACAGAGGTTAGACTAACCGACCTGTAGTTTTCAATCTCATCCTTACTTCCGCTTTTGTGCAAAGGGACCAAATGTGCCTCTCTCCAGTCCTCTGACACCACTCCCAACTCCAAAGAGGCATTGAAAAGGTCAGTCAGTGGAGCTGCTAGAATGTCTCCGTTCCTTCAGTATTCTTGGATATATCCCATCCGGTCCCATCGCTTTGTCTACTTTTAGTTTAGCTAATTCCCCATGAACACAGTCTTCTAAAAATCGTTTGAGATCCCTGTCACTTCTGTTCCAGTTTGTGGGTGCTTTCTAAGGTCCTGATCATGGCCCTTCATTTGTGAACACAAAACAGAAATACTTGTTAAGCAATTCTGCTTTATCCTCATCAGCTTCTACATATTTTATTTTATTTATTTACATTCTCTTATATACTGTGCTATTCTGCATCAGTGTGGTTTACATTGAACAAACTGAAATTACATTGAACAGGGCATTATAACTTGGAGATAATGATTTTACAGGGAACATGGGCTATGGAGGGTTAAGTGGCTTGCCCAAGACCACAAGGAGCACCTGTGGGACTAGAAACCCCAGTCCTTCTGGCCCAAGGTTGCTGTCTTCTAGTGGGATTTGAACTCCCGACCTTCCGGCCTGAAGTACCTTGCCCCAACCACTAGGCCACTCCTCCACTCCACATATTCCTCCCCTTCAACCTTGAGTCTGACCATGCCACTTTTGCCCTTCCTCCTCTCACTAACATATCTGAAAAATGTCTCATCTCCCCATTTTATTGCACTGGCTATTTCTTCTCTTTTTTGTATCTTTGCTTTCCTGACTATTTTGCTAGCTTCTCTAAGTTTTTCCAAATATAGATGCCTTCCTCTCTCGAATTTTATGAAGGCATCCCCCTTTTTCTTCACTTTTTCAGCTACTTATTTTTGAGAACCATAGCAGCTTCCATTTACTTTTACCTTTATTTACCTTTCTAACAAAAAGGTTGGTTGCCCTTAAAATATTCCCTTTCAGTTTTGCCCTCTGTTTTTCTACATCACCCAGCTGTTCACATCCCGCTAATGACTCCTTGAGGTGTTGGCCCATTTTGGCAAAGTTGGTTTTCCTAAAGTCTAAGACCTTCGCTTTTGAATGGATTTTATCAGCCCTAGTCCTAATACTGAACCACACCATCTGGTGATCACTGGATGCGAGATGATCTCCCACTATAACATCAGAAATACTTTCACCATTGGCCCCTTCACGTGTGGGTTCTGTTACCAGTTACCTGAATAGTTCTCCCTGAACAGAATCCAGGATCTCCTTATTTCTAGATGACTGGCACATCCCTGCTGCAGTATCAGCATCCAGCATATTGAAATCACCTATCAGTAGCACTTCCCCTTTCCTGGCAATGCTGCGCATGTCTTCTATTAAATCTCCGTCCACTTCTTCTCCCTGTGAGGGGGATCTGTATATCATGCCAATGCAAATGGATTTCTCTTTCCCTCTTTCTAGTTTAACCCACAATGCCTCGTCTCTCCCTTTTAAGCTCTGTATTTCTATAGCTTTAATATTATTTTTTACATATAGTGCCACTCCTCCTCCTCTTCTTCCTACCCTATTCTTCCTGAGTAAAGTTTAGCCTGGTATAATTACATCCCAGTCATGGCTGTCCGTGAACCATGTCTCCGTAACTGCCTCTAAATCCAAGTCAACCTCTTCCATTAAAGCCTCAATATCTGGGATCTTATTTCCCATGCTAAGGGCATTTATACACACCACTTTTCAGATGTTGCTCCTTTTACCCTTTGCTATAGAGGTATTTAATTTTTCTCATTGAAAGAACTGTTGTCATTCCCATGGTGCTTCCAAATGATACTGTTAGAGATTAAGGACTGGGTTGACACCTCACTTCTGGAACCAGCTGACAAAGGGTTACCACTGCTTCCTGGCCCTGATAAGGCCAAGAATGGGAGAGTGTGGGTTGAATGTGTGTGCGGTAAGACAGATATGTGATTATGAAACTTCACATATCCAGGTTATCAGGACAGCACAACAGGTCTGTTATGCACAGTCCTTGGGTTCCTAGGCCCACCTTAGTGCTATACTTACTGGTCCAGTGGGGTGGGGGGGGGTTGTAGTTACCTCAGAGCTGTTCTTATTTGCTGGGTGATTGCCACTGACACATACAGTTCAGGTAGCTATAAAAGAAATATGGTTATATAGTGATGGGAAGGACAGCAGTTTGAGTCCCATATCAGATCTGAGAGGGCAAACCACGCTTACAGTGTGGGTGTCTCTACTATGACTTGTTATGGTAGTGGCTGTTACTTCTGTTCTAAATATGTTGCTTTGGAAACAGTACTGCGAGTCCCATAATGCATCTCACTGAGATACTCAGATTACCAGGACTGGCCTAGGATCTCACTCCAGGAACTAACTTCACAACTATGCACCACTGATGGCATGGTCCATATTCCAGGAGTAATAAAACTTTGTTACCCTTACAACTGTTCTGTGTTTATCACATACTTTCTTGGATGTTAGTAGTGTCCAGTCCACTGGGGGATGTTGGCACAAATCTAGTGCTACTAATACTATTATTTAACACTTACATAGTGCCATGCACGCAGCGCTGTACAGACATGCATACAAGAGACAGTCCCTGCTTGTCGGAGTCCTGCTCGTCAGAGCTTACAATCTAGTCACGACACAATACAATTTAGTACAAAGCATAGCGTGGTCATACAGTTAGGTTATGAAAATGATGGGGGTTAGGTTAAGATGAAGGATAGAGGTCAGGATCTGAACGCAACAGTGAAGAGGTGGGTCTTCAACCTGGATTTGAAGAGGGCCAGGGAGGGTGCTTGGCTTATAGACACAGGTAAGCTATTCCAGGCGTAGGGTGCAGCAAGGTGAAGGGAGCGAAGTCGGGAGTTAGCAGTGCAGGTGAAAGGCTTAGAAGTAGTTTGTTAGCGGAGTGAAGTTGTCGATGGGGGATGTAGGGAGAAATAAGAGATGAGAGGTATTGAGGGGCCTTAGAGTGAATGCATTTAAAGGTAAGCAGGAGATGTTTGAATTGGATGCGGAACTGAAAGGGGAGCCAGTGAAGCAATTTGACAAGAGGAGTAATGTGGGCATGGCGAGGCTGGCGGAAGATTAGTCGAGCAGCATGATTTTGTGTAGATTGAAGGGGGAAGAGATGACTCGCGGGGAGACCAGCTAGGAGTAGGTTGCAATAGTCGAGGCGAGAGGAGAGTAAGGAGTGGATAAACGTTTTGGTAGTGTTTTCAGACAGAAAGGGGCGGATTTTACTGATGTTGTAGAGAAAGAAGCGTCAGGTTTTAGCTACAAGCTGGATATGTGTGGAGAAGGAGAGAGAGGTATCAAAGATAACCCCCAGATTGCGGGCCGAGGGAACAGGAAGGAGCGTAGATCCATCCATGGAGATTGAGAAAGAGGGAAGAGGAGGAGAGGAGTTGGGGGGAAAGATGAGGAGTTCAGTCTTGGCCATGTTCAATTTCAAGTGGCGATGAGACATCCAGGCAGCGATGTCAGAGAGGCAGGCAGAGATCTTAGTCTGGATTCCTGGAGAGATACTAGGTGTAGAGAGGTCGATTTGGGAGTCATCGGCATAGAGATGGTACTGAAAGCCATGGGAGGAGGAGATGAGCACACCAAGGGCTTGAGTATAGAGAGAGAAAAGGAGGGGGCCCCAAGACGGATCCCTGGGGTACGCCAACATGGAGGGGGGTGGGAGAGGAGGAGGAGCAGCCACCAGAGCATACACTAAAGGAGAGATGGGAGAGGTAGGAGGAGAACCAGGATAATACGGAGCCCTTGAAACCAAGCGAGGAGAGGGTGGCGAGGAGAAGATTGTGGTCAACAGTGTCAAAGGCAGCGGAGAGGTCGAGAAGGATGAGTACAGAGTACAGGCCCTTAGATTTAACAAGGAACAGGTCATTGGAGACCTTAGTAAGAGCTGTTTCAGTGGAGCGTAGGGGATGGAAGCTGGATTGTAATGGGTCAAGGAGGGCCCGGGAGGTGAGGGAAGTCGAGGCAGCAGCGGTGAATAGCTCGTTCTAGTAGTTTAGATATGAAAAGAAGGAGGGAGATGGGTCGATAGAAGGACAGGTGGGATCGAGTGAGAATTTCTTGAGGAGAGGTGTGACAACAGCATGTTTGAAATCTACGGGGACAGTTGCAGTGGAGAGAGAAGGGTTGAGAATATGAGAGATGGCAGGGACAACGGTGGGGGAGATGGGGTGTAGGAGATGGGTAGGGATAGGGTCAGAGGAACAGGTGGTGTGTTTGGAGGAGGAAAGAAGGGGTGCGGTTTCCTCTATGGAGATTGTAGGGAAGGAGGAGAGGGTAGCAGAGGAAGTGTGGATGGGGGGGGGGGAGAATTGGGGAGGGGGGGGAGGTAGATGAGGGAATGGGGAATTGAAGGGTAATCTTGTGGATTTTGTCATGGAAGTAGTCAGCTAGGGTTTGGGCAGAAAGGGAGAGTGGGACTGGGGGCGGGGGGACCTTGAGGAGAGTGTTGAGGGTATTAAAGAGGCGGCAAGGATCAGAGACATGGGAGTTAGATGGATGTAGTATTTTTGTTTGGCAAGTGCTATGGCTGACTGGAAGGAGTCAAGCATAAATTTAAAGTGTATAAGGTCTTCTGGGATTTGGGAGCGGGATTTGGTCCAAGCACGTTCAGCAGAACGGGCACAGATGCATAAATAGCGGATTGTGGATGAAAGCCAGGGTTGGGGAGCAGAACGTCTAACTGGGCGTGGGTGGGTGGAGCCAGAGTACAGCATTATAAGAGGATACTGCCTCTTCCTATATTTGCAGATGTTTGCAGATGACTCGAGTGTCCATCACCTTTCATCCACATCCTAAGTCACCTTGTAGACAAAGTATGTGTCATGAAAAGGTGGCTCCGCTTGAGTGGCCTGCAGCCACTAATGTATTCAAATAGCTCCATCCTACAACTCACCCACATTGACTCCCACATCTACATATAGGAAATCCAGGATGTGTCTGCATTGGCCTGAGGATATGGCAGTTTAGGACCTAACAATCTCTGGATGGCACTTCCTTGTGAGAGGAGGTGTAACACAGTTATAGTGGCACTGCCTTTCAAAGCAGAAAATGTGAGTTCAGTTCCCACTACTGGCAAATGTTAGTTTTGGGCAGTCATGGTCAGCTCCATAGGCTGATAAGATATGTCAACTTGGGATCACACTGGACAAAGCAGTCAATAACAGCAGCATCACTGGGAGTCAACATGTGGTGGCAGGGGCCCTCATCGCAGCTACCTGGACGTTTTCAACTGTCCCAAAATGATGTCCTTTGAGATGAGTTTTGAGCTTAGGGAATAAAAAGAAATCGCACTGAGGGCTGTACGGTGGGTGGGAAAGCGTTGTGATATTATTTTGAGCTAAAAATTCCCTCACTGCGAATGATGTGTGACTTGGCGCATTGTTGTGGTGAAGGAGCCATGTGTTTGCAATTTCACGGCGGACTCTGTTTCTCAAACGCTATAGGTAAAATGTTTGATTCACAGTCTGTCCGGGTGGCACAAACTCCTTCTGAACAACTCCCTTTGAATAAAAAAAAAATGATGAGCATGGATTTCACTCTTGATTTGCTTATTCGGGCCTTCTTTGATTGAGATGACTGGGAAATGTGCCACTCTGAACTTTGCCTTTTGGTTGTGGGATCATACTCAAAAACCCAAGTTTCATCTCCAGTTATCACTCGCTGCAGAAAGTCGGGCTCACTTGTCACACGATCCAAGAGATCCCGAGAAACCAACACACGATTATCCTTTTGTTCATTGGACAACTTCTTCGGGACCAGTTTTGCACAAATTTTTCTCATGTGCAGATCTTCAGTAATGATTCGGTGGATGTCTGTTTTCAGTAGTCCTATCTCTTCTGCGATTAACCACACATTCAAAAGTCGGTCCCTATCCAGAACAGCCTTTACACGAGCCACATTGTTCTCAGTTCTTGAAGTTGAAGGACGCCTTGCGCGCTGTTCGTCCTCAATGCTCTCCCTTCCGTCCTTGAATGCCTTGTGCCACCTGAAGACTTGGGCTGAAGACAAAACAGCATCCTCATAAGCTGTCCTCAACAACTGCAATGTTTCAGAACCAGATTTTCCGAGTTTCGCACAGAACTTGATCGCATAACGCTGCTCCAGACTCCTCTGCATTTTCGCCCATGACAAGACACAAAAACTACTACGCACTTTGCTAAAGTACGACTGCTACAAAGGCGCGGACTCAACTGAGGAAGGTCAAACTGTATACCTGGGTTCCCCCTCCACTTGCCTCGACCCCCACTTTCCTTTCTTGGCCCTTCTGCGCTGCACAAAAAAAAAAATCATTCTCATTACTTTTGGGACAAACCTTGTATAGGAACACACACGGGGGATCAGCTGTTATGATATGCTCGTGCCCATTAGCAATGGATGCTGACCCAATGGGTGTTGTGGCAATGTATGATATCCGACATCACAACGTAGGATCACATATTAAAATGACTTAAAATGTGGACAGAGAATATGGCTCAGTATCTTTCTCAAAAGCTCGTCCTGTGTTCCTCATTGTTCCATGGTCTTTCATATCATGTTGCTGATAGACCTCCAACATCATACATATGACAAATCACAAACATCAACAGTATGTAAACTATGTCCCAAAGGACAATGTACAGGAACTCCACGGGTTGTCTTACAGGCAGGGGCGGCCCAAGGGGGGTGCGGGGCCATGTGCGGAGACTCGGTGCGGTGCCTCATTTGCATAAGTGGCCTTATTTGCATAAATATTTGCATAATGTTACCATACACGAACGTTTAGTAAACATGTCTCTTAATGAGTGTATGGATAAAGAAAGACTAAAAGATTTCTACATTACTATAATCCAGTGCCAACCGCCAGGCACATTAGGAACTATTACAAACGCTGCCCATTTAGAACCCATAGCAAACCCGCCGTATCCTGACAGCATTACCAGGACTCACAAAGCACCATACCCTACCTATCAAAAGGTAGCACTGCAAATATTAAACCAATATATTTCAGAGAATACTGGGGAAAGAGAACAAGTGGCAATGTCAAATAGGAATTACATAAACAGAATACCTCAGCTCAGTTACACATGCAGAACATAGACCATCACCAAACAAGGAATCACAATTTAGAAACAGGAAGGCAATAATTAAACTGGGAACCCCAAAAGCCAAACTTGGAATGTACAACAACACTGTAGAAATAAAACTATAAATTAATTTCCTCTTGTACCAAACAAAGCGCAGACGTTAATGATGCACATTTCCCAGAGCTTTCATATTCCAGTTAATAAATTCAAAATAAAGAGATATCTTTCTACCTTTAGTGCATTTTTTTTTTTATGTTGCAATTGCTCCAGCCACTTTCTTCTGGTTTCTTCATGTTTTCTGTTAACTCTCCATCGTCTGCTGTCCATTTGTCCTTTCTTCTCTCTTCTAGTTTTTTTTCCATTCTCTCTCTCTACATCTGCTTTAACATTGCTTTCTCCTTTTGCTCTTTCCTCATTCCTATTTCATCCACTCAAATTTTACCCCTCCATCCTCAATCCCCACTTACTCTCCCAATACCCGGCCAATTGTAGATTTTTCATCCCTCCCACACAAAATATTTTTCCCCTCTCCATTTTACTCTCGCAGCCCCATCCCATTCTAATCCTCCCCCAACATCAGCTCCCTTCTAGTTCCAGCCTCACCCAGCATCCACTCCCTTCTAGTCCCTGCATCAGCCCATTTCCAGTCCAAGCCCCCCATCAGCCCATTTCCAGTCCTAGCTCCCCCATCCATTTCCAGTCTGAGTCCCTTCATCAGCTCATTTCCAATCCTAGCCCCCATCAGCCCATTTCTAGTCATTTCCTAGCCCCACCATCAGCCCATGTCAAATCCTAGCTCCCCTCCACTCAGCCCAATTCCAGTCCAAGCCCCCCCCCCCATGAGTCCATTTCAATCCAAGCCCCCACCACAGCCCATTTCCAATCTTAGCTCCCCCCAACAGCCCATTTCCAGTCCTATCCTAGCTGCTCCATCAGCCCATTTACAGTCCTAGCTCCCTTCCCTCACAGCCATTTTCCATTCCAAGTCCCCTCCCCATCAGCTATTTGCAGTTCAAGCCCCCACTTCCACTCAGCCCATTTCCATTCCAAGTCCCCGTCCCCATCAGCTATTTGCAGTTCAAGCCTCCCCTTCCACTCAGCCCATTTCCAGTCCTAGCAACCCCTCAACCCATTACCAGTCCTAGCCCCCCATCAACCCACTTCCAGTCTTAATCCCACATCACCCCATTTTCATTTTAAGCCCCCCTATAACCCATTACCAGTCCTAACCCACCATCAGCCCACTTCCAGTCCTAACCCCTCCACATCAGCCCATTTCCTGTTCTAGCCCCCCCATAGCCCATTACCAGTCCTAGCCCCCCATCAACCCACTTCCAGTCCTAACCCCACATCACCCCATTTTCAGTTTAAGCCCCCCCTATAACCCATTACCAGTCCTAACCCCCCATCAGCCCACTTCCAGTCCTAAACCCATCAGCCCATTTCCAGTCAGCCCCCCAAAGCCCATTGCCAGTCCTAACCCTCCCCCCATCAGCCCACAGCCCATTACCAGTCCTAACCCCATCAGCCCACCTCAAGTCCTAACCACTCCCCATCAGCCCATTTCCTGTCCTAGCCCCCCCCCCATAGCCCATTACCAGTCCTAACCCCCCATAGCCCATTACCAGTCCTAACCCCCCAACAGCCCACAGCCCATTACCAGTCCTAACCCCATCAGCCCACCTCAAGTCCTAACCCCTCCCCATCAGCCCATTTCCTGTCCTAGCCCCCCCATAGACCATTACCAGTCCTAACCCCCCCCCCCCCAACAGCCCACAGCCCATTACCAGTCCTAACCCCATCAGCCCACCTCAAGTCCTAACCCCTCCCCATCAGCCATTTCCTGTCCTAGCCCCCCCCCATAGCCCATTATCAGTCCTAACCCCCCCCCCATAGCCCATTACCAGTCCTAACCCTCCATCACCCCATTTCCAGGCAGGCCCCATCAGCCCACAGCCCATTACCAGTCTTAACCCCCCATAGCCCATTACCCGTCCTAACCCCCCCACAGCCCACCTCAAGTCCTAACCCCTCCCTATCAGCCCATTTCTTGTCCTAGCCCCCCATAGCCCATTACCAGTCCTAACCCCCCCAAACGCCCACAGCCCACTACCAGTCCTAACCCCATCAGCCCACCTCCAGTCTTAACCCCCCCATCAGCCCATTTCGAGTCCTAGCCCCCCCATAGCCCATTACCAGTCCTAACCCCCCCCCCATCAACCCACAGCCCACCTCAAGTCAGGTCCTAACCCCCTCCATAGCCCATTCCCAGTCCTAACCCCCCCCCATCAGCTCAGGAAAATTTAAAAAAAAAAAAAAAGCTGGCTGCTGCTGCTGCCGCCACCGCAGCAGCGACAGAATGGAGTGTCCCGCGGGGCCCCCTCTGCCCGGCTTTCAGATTCGTGAAGGGAGAGTGTCTCCCTCGTGTCTCTGTTAAGCCTGCAGGGGCAGATGGGGAGCCCCGCGGGACACTCCATTCTGCCGCTGTTGCGGCGACAGCAGCAGCAGCCAGCTTTTTTTTTTTTTTATTTAATTTTTTAAAAAGCAGAATGTTCTTTGCGCGGGGCCCCCTGAAACGCGGGGCCCTGTGCAAAAAACATTCTTGCTCTATGGACGGGCCGGCCCTGCTTACAGGCCACAACATAGGAACCCTGACATAGATATTCTGTCATTGCTGCCCCAATTTGTGATATTTATATGGATTCCATAAGTGTTACAGCTTCTCAGAGGATGTGTGGAAATAACTTTTCTTACATTACAAAGTGTAACTTACAAGCACTCACATGCTAACAGCCACTATGCCACCTATGATTTGTTGTTTCCAAACATCATCAGAAGAGTGGAAGCCCTCAGGAATTCCATATCAATATGAAGATGTGGGACAATGAAGAGAGATTGGGAATGGCGGGTGCAGTATTTTCGGTCCAGATACATTCATTTGCAACCTTGTTCATGCACTGCAGAGGTTTGTGTCTTGCCATGTGTGTGATGTTAGAATGATATTTGGAACATATCATAAGGGAGACTATACAGGAATATGTCAAATACAATATATTTTGGTCAGATATTGACCTATGTTTTGCCCATGCCAATACATGCTGGGATACTTACTTCTCAGGTTTATGAAATGCTGCCTCTGGAAGGGCAGCCTACATTTCTCTGCATACTATGCAGTTCCACCAGGATGGCTCACGAAACAGCAATTCACTGAATATATGGGACCTTGCAATAACAGTTGCTTGGGACAACTCTCCTTATGAGTCAATGATTATTTCCCACATCTATTTGTACATATTAGCTTGCATATATGTACATATCAAATGCCTTCACATATATTTGCACCCTCATAGTTTATAGTTCTTTGGTTTCCCTGATCCAAGAATGAGCTCCTCTCACAGTGCTGATGTTGGGAGTAGCTCATCCTGAGGCATTTAGGGACTTGAAGCAGAACAGAACATGAGTACCAGCAGAGTGTACACATACCATATAGTTTTGCTGTGTGACATTTGCACCACAACTGCCAACACTGCTCAGTCCTTGGCCTGCCTAAGTTGACAACCATGTCATTTCCAATATATACCTGGCTATTGCATCTCATGGGGCTAGATAACAGTGTGCACATATTTCTGAGGTGCTTGCTATGAATAGATGTGCATTGCTGTATATCCATCACTGGGGCACTCCTGTCCGCAACATCCATACTAGCCATATCAACATATAGCAGAAGTGAGATAGGTTGCCACTTCAAGTTGTACCTGTAATTTGCTATGCACCCTGGTATTTGTACCCCCAGGTTTAAGCATTGACAGCAATGCTGTGTGTCACATGTTTCAGAGTAAGCAATGCAGACATCCTGGACTTAGTTCAAAGTGCACTCCTGAAAATGGGTGATTTAGCAAGGCTGCATATATAGGGACAGTGGTCACCTCAGTAGCCCCAGATGTGGGGAGGGAGCAAAGAATTGCGCCACATCATGGTGAGGCAGTGCAGGTGCCCTGCTGCACTTTGCTCGCAATCCCCTATGCCTGAGCATGTTTGGTAAAGCCTAGATGCAGATGAGTTGGCAAGTGTTACAGCTCATGAAGTGCTTTGGGGATACTCTCCTGGGGACTTGGAAATCCCTTGGCAATGGAATTAGGTCCCTGGCATAGAGATTTGCTGAGATGAGGGACAGAACAAAGATCAAACACTTCCTGACAGTGGAAATGAGAGACCCCAAGATGGAGCACATATTCCAGCTTGGGAATTTGGGCAGAGGTTCACACATACCGTGTTTCTGGAATGATTTCAGAGTGCAGCCCAGGATGTCTCATGATATGCACCCTGTGCATTCTAGAACAAGTAGGGCTCATTCACATGCCAAACATCATCCAAAACATATAAGTGAAAGTTTGTAGAGGCACATTCACACCTTCACCTAGCCTGGTTGTCACCTACACAGGTATGTGACCATACACAGCCATATACACAGAGTAGATTTTATGCAGCCTCATGCAAGGCTATGTGGTTGTCACATAGTGACCACAGCTCCGGTCTGGTGGCACACAGCCCTCTGGACTGTGTTTTAGCTAGGTTCAGCCAGACCACACTTCCTGCCCATGGCACTTTGGAGCCACATTAACATTCTGGACAAGCTTTACACTTAGGATAATGTGAGACACGGATTAACAGGCCTCTTTTGTAGTACAGACACATGTTTAGCCAACACACTGCTGCAGGATGCATGTGTCAACATGTGGATCACATCTGAGATACAGACAGGGCACCAGTTAGCACAGGGCAGCATTGTTATATGATAGCAATGCTGAGGGAACAATGTGCCAATAATCTGATATATACAACACGTCTGCAGTAATCCTATCTGTTTCAGCAGGTCTGTCATGGGAGTGTAGTCTTTAATATGTATCTCCAGTGTGAGGAACATGTAGCTCAATTCTGCACTCGTTCTTTGACAGCTTGAGGATTTGAGGCAGAAAGCCCAGGAGCTGCACCAGTAGCGGCCAGGCTTCATTGCTGAAGTGCTGAAGGAGCTGCAACACTAACAGGAAGGTGAGTCAATATAACTCATCTCCACACACACCACACTCAGCAGTGCATAAGTTCCCAGCAATTGGCTAAACAAAATTGGCCATTGGGCATGTCTTCATTCAGCTGTAATGTATGGCTACTTTGCCCAGGGGAATGTTGAGAGGATCATGCATGTAGCCATGCCATGCTGCACATGGCACATGTTTGCCAGTGCAACCAGTGTGGCTTGTCACTATGTCCAAGAGCTTCATCATGCATTTGTGAGGCAGTATGCATAGTACATATGTTCATACTGTACATCTTCTGTGTGTAGCTCTGTCCACCTGCCTGTTTGTTTGATGTACATCCCCTCCACACCATCTCTAACAGGACACAGATCATGGGACATGTTCAGCAGTAAGAAATCTCAGACCAGCTCTACAGTGCATGCCCTTTTACTCTCTGGCTGTGAGCTCTATAGGTATCATATTTGGTGTGTGAGCTCAGCCTCTTCTCAGTATATGTGCAACCAGTGGCAAGGACACAAACCAACTCCTTGTTACACATGTTGTCACTGTCTCATCTGTGGCCATACAATGGATCACACTGTCATCCTAGCAGTGGGGGAGGTGGATGCATACCATAATGCTCCTCGAATGTGGCTCACTGTGTATTATGTTGACCCAAAGATACTTGCTATGCAGTGTGTCCACACTTATGTATGGTGTATTTTCCACTTTGCCAATGCTGCCCTTTCTTCTTTCTCTGCTCGGTTGCTTTGTGGCCCTCCCTCATTGTTAAAACAGACACCTTTCTACAATGCCACATTGTTGTACAGCCTCTGGCATAGATAGCTTTGCTGTCAGAGCCCAGTGTTCAGGCAGCCATACATTCATTAGCTGCTAGAACTGTTGGGACCCCATACAGGGAGAGCTGTTTTACCTGACCTTACATGTTCTATTGTCTGAGCTGGACCTGTCGGATTGAGCACAGATCATACTCCTCCTTGGGTGTTCTTCCTTATGGGTGTGTAGGTTTGATTTGACTCTATCCTAATGTGCCCAGTAGAACACCCTGGCATCAACAGTAGCAAACATTGACTGTCACTGAGAACACACATAACAGCTGATCAGTTCTATCAGTGGTACAGCCATAATGACAGCAATATACAGTGATGTATGCAGATGTTCTTGATAGCTGGGTTGGCACTCAACCCCATGGGATCTTTCAGGACCTACTGGTCACAACAGGATCCCTGTCAAATGATCGTAATGGCTACCCATGTTCTTTATGTGGCACCAGGTCTCCAGGTGAAGGGGGTCACAACGCATGCACATATGACAGTTGCAGTGCTGAGACACAATGACTCTCTGGAAGCCAGACAGTATAGTCTTCTGACCACAATAACCTGTACTTGCAATGTTATAGCTCATATGCAGACATTATGTGTGAGTGCAGCCATCTTCTGCAGATGCTTTGTCTGGAGTCCTTGTGGCAGCACAGTGCTGGGCATGGGACACAAGTATAACATATGCCTACCACCTTCTCTATATCTTGCAATATCTCTCACCCCTTGGACCATTCCCAAGAGACATGTCGATACTCCTGTAGCAGCTCACCATGAGCATTGATTAATAGCATTATAGGTGATCCAAACTCAATATCATATAGGCAGAGCAATGGCATTTATGCATGCAGTTCACACATTCTAGCTGATGATGGTTCCTACTCCACGTCAACACATGATGAGCATATAAGCATTTGACTTATTTTCATGATGTTAATATGATGTTCATATTATCCCACAGGATAATCACACACATGTGCCACAGGAACACTGAATAGTGCATGTCTGTGGTTCACATGGTTTGAGTTTTGCCAACCAGGGCTTTCAGCAACCACCTCATACCTGATTGCATGTACATTCAACTGTTCCACTCTGGATCTAGTGATATGTGCAGTAAGGTGGTCCATAAAAATGAATTCCTGAATTCCTTTGCTCCCTGGCCTGATTCTGGTTCCATTTAGGTAGAAAACACTGTGTACAAAGTTTGAAGCCAATCAAGTAATATTTAGGGGTGGCTCAACAAGTCTTGAGATTTCCCCCTGGGAGCAGATGATGAAATGTTGCATCATCTTGTATCATCCACTCAGTTCCACGCTGATTACATTTGATTGCGTCATATTTGAACTAATCTCGTCTCTGAGAGGTGGCAAAGACATTGTACTATTATCTTTGTATCTTTATTCTTTACAGATGGCGAAAAAATGTGGTTTTTATCTCATTGAAGAAATGTCCACCACAATTCTGGGGGCCAAGCTCTCCAGCAAGGAGCAAGTGTTAAGTGTATTTTTACATCACCATATGACATTAAACAAAGGCGTTAGTGAAAGTGCATCTATTGTAACAAGTGAAGTAGAAGCTTACTGGGAAAAGGCCAGGCTTCCTGTTCAAAGAAATGACAAAATTCAAGAAAAAGTAAAGAAATTGTTCAATCAATGGAAACTTTTGAAGAAAAACAAAGGGAGAGGAGGGAAACAAGAGGCAAATGAAAATGAATTCCAGGTTGCAATGAAAAACCTATTTGATGTGGCGTATGCCAATGCAATGTCTTTAATTCATATTCAAGAAGACAAAGAATTCTTAATAGCGCAATGAGAACCAGGGCGCCGAGGCTCAATGTGCGTGATGGACAAGAAACTGGCCAACACGGAAGCAAGATCGCAACAGCGAGAAGAAGAACTGAAAAGGCGCAGACAAAAACATGTTGCCGAAGCCGAGGCAACTACAAGCCAAGTTCAGCTGGAAGGATCTTCTTCCTCAGCAGAGTCAGGTGAAGACTCATCGACATCTGCGACGGGCGAGAATCAAGCTGCAGCAGTTTATGAACTGTTACAGGAATGGTGTTTGGATGAAAAGGTTGCAGGCTTCTGCTTTGATACAACTGCATCGAACACGGGATGTCGATCAGGAACGTGCATTCTTCAAGAACAGAGACTCCGTCGCACAGTCCTTCATTTGGCATGCCGCCATCACATTTACGAAATAATTCTTGGTGCAGTATTCTCTACATGCTCTGGAGCTTCATCAGGTCCCAATGTCCAACTCTTTCGCCGGTTCCAAAAGAATTGGGGCTCCCTTGACAAGTCCAACTATCAAACTGGAAAAGACTTGGAGGTGCTGCAACCTGACAGGGATCGCATCATGAAGTTTGCAGAATCCAAGTTGGCACAGGGCAATCACCGAGATGATTACCTGGAATTCTTGGAGTTAACGATTGTCTGCCTTGGAGGGAATCTTCCTAGTTTCAATTTCAAGAAACCCGGAGCTTTCCATCATGCCAGATGGATGGCAAAAGTCTTGTACTGTCTCAAGATTTGGATGTTCCGAGGACAACTCAAAGATCTTACCCAATGGGAGGAGTCCTGTGTTCGTGATGTGAGCATTTTCTCCATCCTGATTCATGTGGAAGCCTGGTTTTCTGCCCCTGATGCCGCAGTTGCTCCTCGAACAGATTTGGAGATGCTGAAGAAACTACACTCTTACCACAATGACCTGTTGGAAGAGCGGCCAGAGACAAACTGCAACAGCATCTGTGGTATGTGTCAGAGGAGCTTGTGGCACTGTCACTGTTCGATGAAGCTTTCAGCACCGACAAAGCGGGCCATAGTGTCGGCCATGATCCCGGCAGAATCAGATGAAAGCGATGAGGATGATGACGAAGACGAAGATCCCCCAAAGCGGGTCGAATTGAAAAGCTCCATGATTCCACCACTTGAATCTTTTGCAACTCGCAAGTCAATCTGTTTCCTGAAACACCTCGACATCAACAGTGATTTTCTTAATGCAGACCCAGAAGACTGGGAAGAGAATGCATCATTCAAAGACGGTCTGAAGAAAGTAAAAAATCTTCCAGTGATCAAAGATGTGGCTGAGCGAGGGGTCAAACGCATTGAGGAGTTCAACGGCCGACACACCACAAAAGAAGAGCAACTCCAGTTCCTTCTGGGTGTTGTCTCGCAACACCGTAAGATGTTCCCCACATCGTCAAAGTCCTTACTAGCATCTGTACCACATTGAGTGCTTGGCAAGCATGATACCCCCGTCTATGAGCGGATAATACCCAGTGGTCTGACGAACCCTGGGGGGGATCCAGGGGCCTGATAGATAGGGACCTTGAGCCACCCCTAAATATTATTTGATTGGCTTCAAACTTTGCACACATTGTTTTCTACATAAATGGAACCAGAATCAGGCCAGGGAGCAAAGAAATTCCTACTTTTATTTTTTCCCCTATGGCAGTGGACCACCCTAATGTGCAGGGAACCTACTTGGTGGTCCACTGTGTGACTTGCATTCTATGTTCTGTTCCTCTCTGGTCTACCTTGCTTGAACATTTACTGGTAATCATAGGAGGTGCAAGTGAATGACAGCACTTCTGGAATGCAGGTCCCCTCAGGTACTCTGATTTGTGGCTCTCATCCCTGGTGATGTGCAAAGCACATCAGTCATGCTATTACAAAACATTTGTGAGACCGCCAAGGAAGCCATCTCCCCACTCTGGCCCCCGTAGTTTCCGACCTGTACTCCTGAGCAGCCCAAAAAGCTGTCCGGAAGAGAAACTTTTAAAAGCAAGGGAGACACCGGCAAGCTCTGCCTCAAGGACTCCGATCCTGCACAGACCACATGTGAGACACCCAAGGGAACCATCTCCATATTCCAGTCCCCACAGCCTCTGACCCGGAACCCTGGAAAACCAAAACGCCGGCCGGAAGAGAAACTTTTAAAAGCAAGAGAGCCGCCGGTAAGCTCCGCCTCCAGGGAGGCATCCTTACTTGTCGATGGCCCCTTCTTCTCACCGTCTGATAGGCAGGCCCTCACCTAAGGGCACTTGCCTAAGGGCCATGCAAAAGGGCCCTTTGAAGTGGCCAAACAACAACCAAGAAATGACCAGACATTCAGCGCCTCCTCCCGACAGCCCTGCACCAGAGACCTGTTCCATCCCTGTTCTCTCAACTGGAAAAGCCTACCCACAACTTACCTGTCTACATCCAGCACAACCATAAGTTCTCAGCCTTCTAATCCCACCTAAAGCACTCCCAGAGCCAATTATGCCTGCAACACTCCCAGAGCCAATTATGCCTCCTAAAAGCATATGTCAATCTATTTTGCACTCATGCCCTCTCCTGGCAACCGCAACCCAGCTCCATCTCGATACTTCACACCAGAGCAAGCAGCAACACACTGACCCTGGGCACCAAAGTAAAAAACAGAGCCCCTTAGTGCTATAATCAGGCTAATACCTCAAGAGCCAACAGCACACCAACATAAAACTACCCAACAAGCACACACACTTAAATGTGTGCTTGTTAACACACGCTCAGTCTGCAACAAAATTCCAATATTGACAGACTACCTGAGTAACACCACCATAGACATCATGTGTGTTACGGAATCCTGGCTGACCGACTCTGACACCGCGCTCCTAAACCAACTGTCAATACCAGGCTACGACCTCTTCAACTGCCCAAGGCAAAACCATTGAGGGGGAGGAGTATTCATTCTGGCCTGAGCATATCTAGTTTTCTTCAACATAGACACTTCCTAAGTCCATGGTTTGGGTATGCTCATGGATCACTAACAAACATGTAACCCTATGCCTAGCCTATCGATCCCCCTCCGCCAAATCAGAAGTATTCATGGCTCTCCTCATAACAATATGCAAACACGTGGTTCTAAACAAACCCTTCTCACATGGTGACTTTAACCTAACCTTGACCACATCCAGACTAGCAGAATTCTTCCTCAGTGCCATGGAAGCCCTAGGCTACAACCAGCTTATAGATGAGGCAACCCACTAAAGCTTCCCATTAATCTTCACCCCCTAACTCGGAATGCCAGGACTCCACTCCTATTACCCCACCTTATCCCCTGTCCCATGGTCTGATAATAAAACCATCACATTCTCCATCCCGCAGAGCCAAAATGCAGGCACACCCTCTCAACTTCAACTGGTTTACTGAAGATTCTGCACATACGACAAACATTTCTGAACAGAATACTGCCTCAACTCGCCCATGACCTGAACAATAACAGTGAACTAATCCACAACTGGAACAACATCATAGTCAAGGCTGCAGCAAACCCAAAAGCATTGCACACCACAATGAACTCCACAATCAAACCTCACAGCACCCCCTGGTTCACCACTGAATTAAGGGATAGCAAATGTAAACTCAGACAGAGAGAAGATAGCGCTGATCAAAAAGCCCAAGCCTCCACCGCACTTACACGTCCTTGCTCAACAAATACTGTGATCTAATTACCACTCCAAACTTCTGATGTGCTCCCTGAATTAACCAAGATAGTTATTCGAAATTGTAAAATTACTCACAACCACCCCAACTAAAGAACTGAGATGACCTCCCCGTCTCCACAACTGCTAGCTGACCATTTCCTCAAGAATTCTACCACAGACTACACAACTCTCAAAACCCACTTTCCCAACCAAGTATTTCCCACTCTCTGTCTCCCACCTGGAGCAGCTTCCATCCCATATCGCTGGATCAAATTGAGAGCATCATCTCCAACATCAACACCATGACCTCCCCACTTGATCTATGCCCAGTCAGCTGAATCAAAATATCCTGTACTGACCTAGCTCCATTCATACTCAATCACTTAACTGTCACTCTTCCAAGGACACATGCCCACCAGCCTCTATCCAGCTGATCATCAAGAACACCAACATTGATCCATCCTTCCCAATCTCTTACAGGCCTATTACAAGTCTTCAATTTTTAACAAAGGTCATTGAAAAAGCAGTGCTACAACACCTTCAAGATTGCATCTCCTCTCACACACCACTTGACCCACAACAACATGGCTTCAGACCCAAACACAGTGTAGAAACACTCCTAACCATGCTCACCGACAGACTTGTGAAAGGGATGGACAAACTGCACCAAGGCTTCATCATGATATTCCTGGACATCATCTCCGCATTTGATTCGGTCAACCACAATATCTTAATATCACACTTACAATCCCTAGGACTTAAGGCCATCACCTTGAAGTGGTTCCGCTCATATCTCACAGACCGACAACGGCACCCTGCATCCAACAACAAGGAGTCCCACAGGGCTCCATACTGCCTTCCCTACTTTTCAGTTTATATATTCAACCTCTCTGCCAGGTCCATTATGTCATCCGCATGTATATGGTAAAATGCATTATGTCCACCAAATCTAGATCTTTATTTTGAGGCTTAATATACCACCCTTCACAAAAATTAGGGCGGTTTACAAAATAATTATAACTGTCAATGAAAAAAGAAAGGAACGCCATTGGTAGATAAGAAAGAAGAGTACAGTCACACAGGGGAGAGAGAAGGGGGCAAGGAGATGAGAGAAGAGGAAGGAGGGCAAGATAGAGGGAGATCAGGAGGTAGAGGAGGTAGAGGAGGGGAGGTCAAAAGCAGACTGAAAGAGGTGGGTTTTGAGCAATGACTTAAATTTATAGAAGAAAGGTTTGAAGTGAGATCAGTGGGTAGTGAGTTCCAGAGGGAGGGGCCAAGAAAGAAGAAAGTGGACTGGCGGGTAAATTCCAGGTGAGCTCGGGAGATGGGGGAAGGTGTAAGTGATTCAGATGAACAGAACGCAGGATGTGTGGTGGGACATGGAAATGGAGAGAGTCTGAGAGGTACAGAGGAGTATGAATGTAGATGGATTTGTGAACCAGAGTAAGAATTTTGTAGGTGGATGTAGAACTTGATGGGGAGCCAGTAGAGATGAATGAGTAAAGGGGTAATATGATCAAATGGGTGGAGTGTGAAATGATCCGCGCTGCAGCATTCTGAAGTAATTGGAGGCAGCAGATCTGATACTAGGGGAGACTGGCAAGGACACTTGCAGTAATCAATATGTGACATGAAAAGGGACAAACATAGGGTAGTCAGAGAAGAGGCAGACAGAAACAGACGGACAGCCCAAATTTGTCTGAACGAATGAAAGGAACAATGGATAAGCAGAGAGAGGTGATCATGGAACAACAGGGCAGAATCAAGGGTAACACCTAGGTAAAGGAGCGGGGTAACTAGGGGAACGGGGGAACCTAGAAGAGAGAGGGCCAGAGCAGGACAGGAGCCACTAAAAGTGAACCAGATGGCTGCTGTCTTAGATGGGTTTAGGTGCAGGAAATTGGAGAACAGCCAGTGTGCAACTTGTGAAAGGCACATGTTTAGTGGTGACAGGTCAGGGGCAGAGGGACTGGTGTGGCACAGAAGGATGATAGAAGTAAGCAGAAAGATGTGCTGTTGAATTAACAGAGTGAGACGGACCAGGAAAATGTTAAACAGGAGGGGGACCAACACGGAACCCTGAGGGACCCCACAGGGAAAGAGCATGAGTGCGGAGGAAGTGGTGTCTGAAACAGAGTAAGACTGTAATGAAAGAAAGGAGTGGAATCAACAAAGAACTGAACTGTGAATACCAGCTTCGTGAAGATGAGACAAGAGAGTGGAGTGATCAACCAGGTCAAAGGCAGAGGAAAGATCGAGTGAAACGGCTAAAGAGACATCACCACAGTCATGTGAAATGTGAAGTTCATTTAGAAAAGAGAGCAGGATGTTTTTGGTACTGTGACTGGCCCTAAATCAAGACTGACAGGGATGAAGGAAGTGAATGATGTCAAGGTAGGAGGAAAGCTGGAAGACGACAAACCTTTATAGACTCTTGGAGAGGAACGGAAGGTTGGAGATGGGATGATAGTGTGCGGGGTGGTAGGGTCCAAGGGGGGCTTCTTAAGGAGGGGACAGACCAAGATGTGGGAAAGGTACTAGAGGAGAGACTGGTGTTCATGATAGTGAGGATGGCAGGAAGGAAGGCAAGGGAGGGTTCCAGTAGCTAAGCAGAGGGATAGGGTCAGAGCAGCAGATCATCTTGTGAGAAGAGGAAGGGGACTTTGACTATTAGGCAGAGGTAAGAAGTTGAAAGGTAGACCAGGAATGGGAGAGGAAGGGTGTTAGGGAAGGGGAGCGGAGAGGAAGTGAGATGAGGGGGGTGGACAGTTGAGAAAGGAAGAGCAGAGGGTCTGAATTTTGCTGGTGAAGAAAGAAGCTGAGTAGGACTAGGGGTGTGATGAGGAAGAGACAGGAGAAAGCGAAGGTCATGTGCTGGAAAGGGATCTTAATACTCAATATAACTGGCAGGAGGAATTGGAAGATGAAGAAATGAGAGTGGAGTAGTAAGACTGTTTGGCATTATGAACAAGGGAGTGATAATGGTAGTGGTAGTATTGAAAGAGATGTAGGGAGTCGGGGGTACGGTGTTTCCACCAAAGATGTTCTGAGCGGCAAAGATAGGCATGATGTAAATGAAGTCTGGGATGATACCATGGGTGGTGAGACGAAGTGCGAAGGGAGAATGGATGAAGGAGGGCAAGTTGATCAAGGGTAACAGTCAGACAAGAGTTCCAGGTGGTAAACTGGAGATCGGTGGAGAGATCCAGAAAGTCAGCAGGAAGAAGTCAGTTAGAGGGGGGAAAGAGTGATATTACAGGATAGCCAAACGGGGGGGGGGGGGGTGGGGGGGGGATAGATGGAGGTGGGAGGAGCAGGGGAATGGAAGGCCAGAAGGGTCTGTAAGGAAAATGTAATGCAGTAATGATCAGTCCATGGGAGTAGAGTGGTAGATCAAAGATAGAAAGAAAAGAGAATCAGAGTGGGTGATGATTAAGTCAAGTGTGTGACTGGCGGCATGTGTGGAGGAGAAGATATGTTGTGAAAGCATAAGATCATGAAGATGAGAGGTAAAGATGCAGTCTCATGATGACACGGGGAGTGGAAGCGGACATTGAAGTCTCCTAAGATAACTAGGTGGGGGAATTGGAGGGAAATCTCAGAGTAAGAAGGAGAGCATCCCCAGAGGTACAGATGAATTGAAGGGGGAGAGCAGATGAGGAGAAAATGAAGAGGAGGAGGAGAATTCAGGCAGAGCAGAAGAGATTCTAGATAGTGAAGAGCGGGTGACTGAAACTAAGGATAGGGAGGAGCGAAAAAAGGCAGGGACCCCATCCCCAGAGCAGCCCAGGCAAGGTGTGGCAAAAGCTGAGTGGCCAGGAGGAAGGCACCGGCTGAGGAGAGGGTCTTCACCCTCCCCCAATCATGTCTCTATGACAAACAAGACCTCCAGGGAGTGCTTGACCATAAGGTCCTGAACAGCAGTGGGATTCGATCGGTTCGGCCTAGTTCACACGAACCGGTTCCTGCCACAGGCCATGTTCACTGAACTGGGCCGAAAATGGTATCCCGATGATGGCATTGCACATAACCATAAAGGTTTTACATAAAACAAGTGATAAGTAACAGTTAAATATTACATACAAAGGTATAATACAGAATTAAATTATACTATGAAAATACTGAATAAAAAAGGTATGTTTTTAACTCTTTTTTGAAGTCCAGAAGATCATTTATGGCTCGAATATGATCTGGGAGTAGATTCCAGAGAGTAAGTGCAAAGAAGGAGAAAGCTCTTCTTAATGTTGCAAAACTTGCTTTAGTCTAAGCTGGAGGCACATATAAATAATTCAGTGTATTAGACCTTCTACACCTATTGTCAAGCACTTTTTGAATAAGGGAATTTAGATAATTAGCAGAAATACTATGATAGGCCTTAAAAGTCGTGAGTAGGGACTTAAATTTAATACGTTGAGATACAGGCAACCAATGCAAATCCTTTGGTGTGATATGATCAGTTCCTGAGGCTTTATAAAGGAGACGAGCAGCTGTGTTCATTGCAATCTGAAGAGGGTGAATGACATTGCTGGAAAGGCCTTGAAGTATAAGATTACAAAAATCCAGGTAAGGAAAAATGAGAGCCTGTACAACAGAATGAAAGTCATGCAGATCTAGAAGTGGACTTCTAGATCAGCATGTTGTTCCTGAGTTTATAGTAGATGGTTCTCACAGTGAGATTCACATGAGAAGCAAATTTAAAACACAGAAGAGAGCTTTCTGGTTAAATTTAGAACCCAGCAGAGAGCTTGTAGTTTAAATTTCATAAGACGTTAGAGCCTAGCAGCAGCTAAGAGCTATAATTTAAATCAAATCAGAATATAGCTTACCTCAGCAGCACAAGACAGGGTACTGTGTAGCAGCCCTCTTTTAATAACTGTTATTTCCCTACTTCCCTCCCCACACCCACCCACCTCTGGGATAATCGTAGCTTTATAGGTACTGTGATAAGGAAGCTTATCATGGCTCAGGAAGGAGCTATAGAAAAGGTGAAGTGTCTCTGAACAAGCAACCTGTCAGTTCTGGTAGAAATAAGAAAACAGAATTTTCCCATAAAAGACTACCAGTCCCAGAATGCACCAGGTTTCCAACAGCCATTAGAGGAGCTGAAGTGGGAAAACGTGTGTTCAATCAGGAGGGCTATGAGGTAATCCCCAAGCACTCATCTCAAAGGGCAGGGCCTGATTCAGCACAGCTGCGCTGTGCTAGGGTGGAGCACTCATCTAAGCAGAATAAAGGTAGAGTTTATTCTACAGAGAATCATCCTCAGCTTGGATATCCTCATCTTCATGATCTTGGACAGCTTCATCATCTGGAGGATCATCAGAAGCAGAAGCCAGAGCGGACGGACAGAGAGGGCAAGAAACCCTTTGGAAGAAGGAAGAGAAAAGCATTTGGGAGGTCTAAAGGAGTCCATAGCAGTACGTATACTGGGAGGCATTCCAGAGGCAAGCATACACCATTGGATTGGGGAAAGCCAGAGGAGTGGAGCTGCAGGGCCAGGAATCTCCAGACGGTACCTGTGAGGGAGACGGCTGCACTTGGAAGGGACCCTAGGACCCGTGCCAGAAGGTATGTGAAGAGAGATCCAGTGTCCAGGGATCTGGATTGGAAGGCTGGACATAAAAACTGGATTACATACTGGCCAGGCTATTTAGAGAGGAACTCTAACAGCAATGGAAGCTCAGGTATGAACACTGATCTATGCCCTAGCTATACCCTTGAAAGACAGCAGGGAAACAAGTATTGTCCTGAGAGTGCTCCATTGAGAAATTCCTCTGTGCCAATCCATGATATTGAACCCATGATTGTTGAAGAAGGGGGAGAGGTTGTAGATGAAGGTTGTATATACATGGATTGCTCTCTGTCTAAACTCCTTTGGTAATTTACTGTTACAAAGTACAACAACCATCACAAAGAAATACAAACTTGTTCTATAATCTACTCAGAAAAGCTCCTAAGTAGGATTTGAGCCAGGCAGTAGAAAGTAAGCCAGCTAAGGGGTTTCAGCTGGATAACTGCTAGTAATTGAGCCTTACCTAATTGCTTGTGAGCTCTGAGGAAATCACTTCGGAGTCTATCTGTGAAAATATAAGAAGTTAACCTGAAAAGAACAGTTTTTCCCTACTTTGTGGGTTTTGTTTGTTGTTTGAAACACTGCTAAGAAAATATTAGCTAGAGCCTACAGAAAAGACCAGTTTGTTACCAACCAGGTCTTTATTCTTTTGATTTTGATTGCCTGACAAGTTCAGCTGTTGTTTTCCTGATTTTGTTGTTCTAAGTTTAACACTGAAAGCAAGTATACTGTTTTATGTGCTACCAAGCATATCTGTGTTGGGAGAAATAACCCCATAAATAAATATCTTATTGGCTTTACACTCAAGCACAACTAATTATTGTGAGCGGCTGTGTCTGGTGTGAATGGACTGCATTTCCCACAATCCCTTGCAAATCATATTGATATATGCCTTTGCCAAGACTGTGAACATTCTCACCCAGGCACCCGTCTGACAGTACTTACACATCTTAAAAGACAGGAGGTGCTCTCAGGTGAAGCTCATTACCCAAATCAGTCATACATTAAGGACCTGAGATTAGTTAAACTTCAGGTGAACAAGGTATATTACACGTATTAGGTACAGTTTTATTAGTATAAATATCCATAGCAACCCTTAGTAAGTAAAGAACTTAGATCTAAACACAAACTTAAAACTAAGATGCAGACAGCAGTCCAGCAGCGGGATGGGGGCTTTCCAGTCTTTTGCATTGAGTGTCACATGTATGATTTTCTCCCAGTTGGTGAGAGGTCTTACGTGCGCACTAGGTGCAAGGAGCTCTTTGCTCTCAGGGAACGAGTCTGTTCTCTAGAGGCTAAAGTAGCAGACTTGGAAAGCATAAGACAGACAGAGAGGTACATAGACGAGACCTACAGGGATATAGTCCTGAAGTCCCACCTCCAGCCTGGCAGCATCCCTGTTGCCATGGAGGAGAGAGGTCACGTGACAGGAGAGCATCACCCTGGTGTGGCAGGAAGTGATCCTGTAACTAGGACCTGTCCTCCAGGTGATGTAAAACCCTCTCGCACCGAGGAAGTTTCTCCAGGGCCATGTGCCCTTGAGAGAAGGGTTAGGACAGCCGTTATAGTTGATAATTCGATCATTAGGCATGTAGATAGCTGGGTGGCTGGTGGACGTGAGGATCGCCTAATAACATGCCTGCCTGGTGCGAAGGTAGCGGACCTCAAGCGCCACCTAGATAAGGTCTTAGATAGTGCTGGGGAGGAGTCTGCTGTCTTGGTACATGTCGGTACCAATGACATAGGAAAATGTGGTAGGGAGGTTCTGGAGGCTAAATTTAGGCTTTTAGGTAGGAAGTTGAAATCCAGAACTTCCAGGGTAGCATTCTCCGCAATGCTTCCTGTTCCACGCGCAGGACCCAAAAGGCAGGCAGAGCTCCGGAGTCTCAATGCGTGGATGAGACAATGGTGCAGAGATGAGGGTTTTGGATTTGTTAGGAATTGGGGAACATTCTGGGGAAAGGAGGGGCTCTTCCGAAGGGATGGGCTTCACCTTAACCGGGATGGAACCAGGCTGCTGGCATTAACCTTTAAAAAGGAGATAGAGCAGCTTTTAAACTAGATATCAGGGGAAAGCCGACAGTCACCCAAGAGCGGATGGTTCGGAAGAATGTATCTTTGAAGGATACTACCAAAAGCAGAGAGGTTCCACAAAAGAGTAAAGTAGCTCAAATGCCCTCAAGTATGGAGCAGACAGAGCTTAAAGATCCCAAATTACCCATGTCTAACAATAGCCAAATTAATATGAATAAAATACATTCTCTAAAATGCTTGTATGCAAATGCTAGAAGTCTAAAAAATAAGATGGGAGAGTTAGAATATATAGCACTAAATGAAAGGTTAGATATGATTGGAATATCAGAGACACGGTAGAAGGAGGACAACCAGTGGGACACTGTGATACCTGGGTACAAACTATATTGTAATGATAGAGCTGATCAAATTGGTGGAGGGGTTGCTCTCTATGTTAGAGAGGGCATTGAGTCAGAAAGGATTAAAGTTTTGCAGGAAACAAAATTTGCTGTAGAATCTATATGGATTGAAATTCCATGTAAAAGGGGGAAGGCAATGGCAGTGGAGGTGTACTATTGAGTGCCTGGCCAGAATGACCAAATGGATGATGAAATGCTCAAAGAAATCAAGGAAGCTAACAAATGTTACAGCACAGTAATAATAATGGGTGATTTCAAATACCCCGGTATCGACTGGGTCAGTGTCACGTCAGGACATGCTAGGGAGATAAAGTTCCTAGATGAAATAAATGACTGCTTCTTGGAGCAGCTGGTTCATGAACCGACCAGAGGGGAAGCCATATTAGACCTAATCCTTAGTGGAACACCAGATCTAGTGCAAGAGATAAGGTTGTTGGGGCCACTTGGCAATAGTGATCATAGCATGATCGCCTTTGATTTAATTAGTGGAGGAGGGATAGTAAGGAAATCCACAGTACTACCTTTTAACTTTCGAAAGGGAGACTATGATAAAATGAGGAAAACAGTTAAGAAAAATCTAAAAGGAGCAGTTGCAAAGGTTAAAGACGTACATCAGGCTTGGCTGTTGCTGAAAAATACTATCTTGGAAGCCCAGACCAGCTGTATTCCACGCTTTAAGAAAAGTGGAAGGAAGTCCAAAAAACTGCCAGCATGGTTTAAAGGGGAGGTCAGAGAGGCTGTTGTTGCCAAAAAAGCAACTTTCAGGAAATGGAAAAAAGAGCCAAACGACGAAACCTGGAAACAGCACAAGCACTGGCAAGTCAAATGCAAGGCATTGATAAGGCAGGCAAAGGGAGAATTTGAGAAGAAGCTTGCTGCGGAAGCAAAAACGCGAAGTAAAGACCCTTTCAAGTACATTCGTAGCAAAAAACCTGTGAGAGAGTCAGTTGGTCCATTAGATGATAAAGGGGTTAAAGGAGCACTAAGAGGCGACAAGGCGATAGCGGAGAGACTGAATGAATTCTTTGCTTCAGTCTTTACTGAGGAAGATGTAGGGATGTTACCCATGACTGAAGTGGTATTTAAAGGTGCGGAAGAATTGAAGGAAATATCGATACATCGGGAAGATGTATTACAACTATTAGATAAACTGAAGAGTAGCAAATCACCTGGGCCAGATGGTATACATCCAAGGGTGTTGAAAGAACTGAAATACGAGATTGCAGACCTGCTATTAATAATCTGTGAACTATCATTAAAATCATCTCTAATACCTGAAGATTGGAGGATCGCCAATGTAACACCAATTTTTAAAAAGGGTTCCAGGGGTGATCCGGGAAACTACAGACCGGTGAGCCTGACATCAGTACCGGGAAAAATGGTAGAAACCATCATAAAGAATAAAATTACTCAGCATGTAGATAGTCATGACCTAATGGGAGACAGCCAACATGGCTTTAGACAAGGAAGATCTTGTTTTCCTAATCTGTTATGTTTTTTTGAAGGAGTGAATAATCAGGTGGACAAAGGTGAGTCGGTTGATATTGTGTATCTGGACTTTCAGAAAGCCTTTGACAAGGTCCCTCATCAGAGACTTTTGGCAAAACTAAAGAGTCATGGGATAGGAGGCAGTGTACTATTGTGGATCAGGAACTGGTTAAAAGATAGAAAGCAGAGGGTAGGGCTAAATGGCCAATTTTCCCAATGGAGAAAGGTGAATAGTGGTGTACCCCAAGGATCTGTGCTGGGTCCGCTGCTTTTTGACATATTCATAAATGACCTGGAAAGTGGAATAACGAGTGAAGTTATCAAATTTGCAGATGACACAAAACTATTTAAAGTTGTTAAAACCCAAGAGGATTGTGGAAAATTGCAAGAGGATCTTGATAAATTGGAAGACTGGGCATCAAAATGGCAGATGAAATTTAATGTGGACAAGTGCAAGGTTATGCACCTAGGGAAGAGCAACCCAAACTATGGTTACACGATGCAAGGTTCCACATTAGGAACCACCACCCAGGAAAAAGATTAAGGTGTCATTGTGGATACCATGTTAAAACCCTCGGCCCAGTGTGCAGCAGCGGCCAAGAGAGCAAATAGAATGCTAGGTATGATAAGGAAAGGAATGGAAAATAAAACAAAAGATATTATAATGCCTCTATATCGTTCCATGGTGAGACCGCACCTTGAATATTGTGTGCAATTCTGGTCGCCGTATCTTAAAAAGGATATAGCGATTTTAGAAAAGGTTCAGAGAAGAGCCACCAAAACGGTAAAGGGGATGGAAGGATACTCCTATGAAGAAAGGCTAAAAAGGTTAGGGCTCTTTAACCTGGAAAAGAGACAGCTGAGGGGAGATACGTATGATAGAAGACTACAAATTAATGAACGGAGTGGAACGGGTAAACGTAGATCAATTGTTTACCTTATCAGAATATAGAAAGACTAGGGGACATGCAATGAAGCTACAGGGTAAACTATTTAAGACTAATAAAAGAAAATATTTTTTCACTCAACATGTAATCAAACTCTGGAATTTGTTACCGGAGGATGTAGTAAAGGCTGTTAGTGTAGCTGGGTTTAAAAAAGGTTGGACAAGTTCCTGGAGGAAAGGTCCATAAACCATTATTAAGAAGGGACCCAGGATATCAATGCTTGAACCAATACAAGCATTGTGGAACCTGTGTCCCTTGGGGAAACTGCTAGGTACATATGACCTAGATTGGCCACTGTTGGAAACAGAATACTGGGCTTGATGGACCTTGGTCTGACCCAATATGGCATATCTTATGTTCTTATGTTCAAAGGAGAAATGCTGGTCTAAGATTATACCAAGGTAACGTATTTCAGATTTTACTTGTAATTGTGTACCTTCTATAGTAATGAAAGGTGATGGGGTAAAGTTATTATTTTTTAAGATATAGAGGACCTCAGATTTTTTACAATTGATAGCAAAATTCAGTTCTGTGAGCCAGTGTGTAACATCAGTAAAACACTATACTAGTGATGAAATGGTTGGATCATTGGTGTCAATAAGGGAGTATAACATGTTGTCATCAGCATATACGTGATATAGTACATTATGCTTTGATATGATTGAGCAGGCCCATTTTGAGACTATGTTCTTTGATTGTGAGAAGCAAATGTTTCAGATCATCTTCACTTTCAGCCAGTAATGTAGTATCATCAGCATAGTGAAGGTTGTTGATGAGTCTTCCACCAATCTTCACACCTCTGTTGTCTTCATACAATCCTGCTTCTCTGATGATTTGTTCTGCATATAAATTAAACAGGTAGGGGGAAAGTATGCAGCCTTGTCTTACACCTTTGCTTATTTTAAACCATTCTGTTTCTCCTTGTTCCGTTCGAACTGTTGCTTCTTGATCAATGTACAGATTGCGCAAGAGAACGATCAGGTGTTCTGGTATACCCATGCTTCTTAATGTATTCTTTAGTCTTTTCAAGGATCCATCTCACATCCGCAGTGTTGTCTCTCGTTCCTCACCCTTTCCTGAACCCTGCTTGCACTTCAGGTAGTTCTTGTTCCAGGTATGGTTGTAGTCTCTTTTTAATAATCTTCAGTAGAATCTTGCTGGCATGTGGGATCAGAGTGATTGTTCGATAATTTCCAGTCAGTTGGATCACCTTTCTTTAGTATTGGTATAAACACAGATCTTTTCCAGTCAGTTGGCCATGATGTTGTCTTCCATATTTCTTGGCAGAGCCTTGTAAGTATGGTAACAGCTGCATCAGATTGCTGCAATACTTCTATAGGAATGCTATCGATGCCTGGACAGACAGGAAGAAAATTGATGCCTTTGAATTATGGTGCTGGCGGCGAATACTGTGTATACCATGGACTGCCCGAAAAACAAATCAGTTGGTACTAGAGGAGATCAAACCTAAGCTTTCTTTAGACGCTCAGATGACAAGACTTCGACTTTCAGACTTTGGAAACATCATGCGAAGAGAGAGATCATTAGAGAAAGACATCATGCTTGGCAAGATAGAAGGTCAACACAAAAGAGGAAGGCCAGCAATGAGATGGATCGATACAATAACAGCAGCTATGGGTACCAGTCTGTCAACAATGAGCCGCCTGACTGAAGACCGAACACAACTTAGGATAGCTATCCAGGGGATCGCCATGAGTCGATTCCGACTCGACGGCACTTAACAACAACATGATTGAGCATATTGATTGGAGGAACAGATTGAATAGTAGAGATGATAAAGCAGAATCCTGCAGGACTCCTTGTTTCTGAATATAAGTGGAAGACATCTCGAAGCCAATTTTGACTTGTAGTTTCTGATCTGTGAGGTAGGATTTAAACCAACCCAAAGTGGAGTCTCTTAAGCCCAGAGTGTGTAGGCACTGAATAAGCAAATCATGAGGGACAGAGTCAAAAGCTGCCTTTATGTCAACAAAAATGAGGACAAATCCTGCATTGGGTTTATCTAAACCCTTAACAATATTGTCAATTAAGGCTGTTAGTAAACTTTCAGCTCCATGCTGTGGCCTAAAACCATATTGCTGAAGATCAAGAGGGAAAGGAGTGTCAATATGGTCCTGAAGTTGAATTAGAACAACTTTTTCAATTATCTTTGCTAAGAAAGGTAAGCTGGCAATAGGACAATATGAAAATGGCTGTGCTGAATCCAAGGAGGCACTCTTCTTGACTGGTCTAATAGAGGCCATTTTCAGATCACTTGGCATGTAACCCTGGGATAAAGATAAATTGGTGATTCTGAGAAGTGTATCTAGTAATTCTTTGTGAATAGTTTTAATCCACTTTACTGGGCATGGATCCAATCGGGTATTAGTAGCGTTGATACTTTAAATGATTCTCTCAAGGTGCTCGGCAGAGATAAGCATAAACAAATTCCAAAGATGTTGAGAATTGGAGAGGATAGAATCTGGTTGGAGCACAGAGGGCAGTGTTTGTTCACTTTGAGGGGATGTAAAGGTTTGAAAGTGATCAGCTAGCATTTATTTGTTTTTATTTATTTATTTATTTATTACAGGCTCTTATATACCGCTCTATTCAGCATCAGCGCGGTTCACAATATAACAACAGACCAGAACAACAAACTGTTTGGTTTTACAGAGAACAGGTCAGAGAACTTGGATAAAACATGGGGAAGTCATTACTGTAACTATTTACATGAGTATTTACATGTATATACACAACAGGATTTATCTTAGTTTGGGTAGTGTTCGAGATTGGTTGGATGGTCTAGTAATATTGGGGAAAAGGTGGGATTTGAGTGCCTTTCTGAAAAGAGATAGATCGGTGATAGCCCGAATCTCTGGAGGTAAGGCGTTCCAGCACTTAGGGGCATAGAAGCTGAAGGCCCTGTTAGATGTCGCTGATAAGCATTTTGTCGCTGCTTTAGGGATAATTAGCACATTAGTTGATATCGTTCTCCTAGATCTGTTGGGTGGAACGGCCTGAATGAGGTCTATTAGAGAGGAGGAAGTGATGCTTTTAGTGGCCTTGAAGGTGAGTAATAATGTCTTAAACAATATTCTGCCATGTATGGGGAGCCAGTGGAGTTGCTTTAGGATGGGTGTTACATGGTCCCTTCTTGATGCTCCGTAGAGGACTCTAGCAGCGGTGTTCATGGCAAGTTGCAAAGGGTTTAAGGTGGAGTGTGGGAGGCCTTGAAGCATGGCATTAGCATAGTCAAGGTGGGGTAAGGTTAAGGCTTGAAATATAGTTCGGAAGTCGTCAGGATCAAGCAGGGGGCGAAGATGGCGGAGTGTCCGGATCTTGAGGTAGATTGCTCTGACTACGTTGGTTATATGTAGTTTCATATCCATGCGTTGGTCCAAAGTGACCCCAAGGTATCGAATGGAAGGTTTTGATTGGAGCTCAGCTTCTTTCACCTTTATCTGGGGTGGGGGGGTGAAAAGTGGGTCCCTAGTGATGAAGAGAACCTCAGTCTTCTTGTGTTGAATTCAGAGGTTCTGGGATTGAAGCCATTCAGACACTGCATCAAAACATTTGGCTAGCGGGGAAAGGTCCATATGGACTGTGGAGAAAGGCATGTATAGAAGGATGTCGTCCGCGTATATCAAGCATTCGACCTTGAAGGACCTGATGATATTGCAGACGGGCTGTATGTATATATTGAATAAGAGTGATGATAGGGATGATCCTTGTGGTACGCCTTGCTTTTAGTGGTAAGGTGTGGATGTTGCGGTTCCTGAGGTCACGTACTGCAATCTCTGATCAAGGTATGACTTGCACCAATCCAGAGCAGTGTTGTTGATGCCCTTTTCTTTTAGTCGCCCTATTAAAAGATCATGATGTACAGAGTCAAAAGCCGCAACAATGTCCAAGAAGATAAGAGCAAAGCCTTGGCGGATGTTGTCAATACCTGTGATGTTGTTGCAGAGAGTGGTAAGGAGGGTTTCGACACGTGGAACTCTCTGAATCCATGTTGGCAGTGGTCCAGAGGGGAGGCAGTGTCGATGTGGTCCTGTATTTGTCTTTGAGCTTCCTTTTTAATTATTTTAGCTAGAAGGGGTATACTAGCTATGGGTCTATAAGATTCAACTTTTTGTGGGTCGAGTTTGTGGTTTTTCAAGAGGGGTATGATGGATGTTCTCTTGAGGGCTGATGGGAAGGAACCGGTTGTAAAGGATAAATTCATCATTCTAGTGATGATGGGGCTGAGATCTTGGCGTAGTTCCTTTATCCAGTGGGTTGGGCAAGGGTCGGTTTGTGCAGTGGTGGTGTTAAGGGCAGCGATGGTGTCCTCAACATGCTTTCTGGATGGTGTGGAGAACATGGATAGGTTTGCTATGCATACGGAGTCTTGAGCAGGGATTGTTGCAATGTTGTTGGTTTGAAGCAGCTTGGATTGCAGATAATCGGCGAAAGCTTGGGGTTGAATGGGTTCAGGTTGTTCTGGTGATGGTTCCTTAGATAAGGTCTTGACTAAATTGAAAAGATCACGTGGTTTATTTAGTGATCTTTTCAGTGTATCGGTATGGAATTGTTTCATCTTGGCCATGACTGACTGTGCGCAGATAGATGTACTTTGTAGGCTGCTTGGTCTTCTGAGGAGTGTGAGTGACGCCATCGTTTCTCCAGTCTTCTTAGGTGTGTGAGGGAGGCTCGTAGGTCAGGGGAGAACCAAGGAGAGGATTTTCTTTTCTTTGGGTTGTTACTCTGGATTGGTTGCAGTGCAATGGTACTGATAGTGCTGTTCCAGGTGGTGATCAGATTTTCGAGATTGAGAGAAGTGTCATGGAGGAGAGGGAGGGTTTCAGCAAGAATATGTTCTTTGTTGAAGGTTTTGAATTTCCGAGATGTTACTTTTGTTGAGTCAATGGAGTTTTTGTTGATGTGTGATGACTGCTTGCCTTTGATGAGGATGGGGAAGGTGATTAAGTTATGGTCTGACCAAGGTACTGGGGTTACAGATGTGTCAAGTTTATTGTTGGAATCAAGGGCTGTCAGAGGGGCAAAGATCATGTCAAGGATGTTTCCTCTCTTGTGCGTGGGAGCTTCGACAATTGCTTGTAGCCCAGCTCGTTGATTGCTTCAAGGAGGGCTGAGGCGTGGCTGGGGTACAGTGTTGGGAGATTGAAGTCTCCTAGTATCCAGTTGGGAATGCTGGGCTTGCGTGTATTGGCTGCTAGGTCTAAAATGTTAGGAAGGTCATCCGTGGAGGGTGAGGGTGCTCTGTATATCAAATTGATGAAGCACTGCTCATTTGTGATGGTTATGACGTCCATGCTGTTTGAGCTTGTGGAGTCAACAGTGTGGAAATTGAGGTCAGCCTTAGTAAGTTTGAGAATGCCTCCTCCTCTCTTGCTCTCTCTATGTTGGGAATGGACGGAGAAGTTGGGGGTATGAGTTGGTTAAGGATTACATTATCCGCATCAGATAACCAGGTTTCGGTTATCATGACGATATCTAGATTGTAAGAAGAAACTGTGTCAGCGATAACTGGCCATTTCTTGCGGATAGACCGTGCGTTTATGAGAGCACAGTTTATGCAAAGGGGTTGAGGGGGTTCCACTTGTTTATTCTTCTTGGGTTGTTGAAGAGCTATGTGTATTAGGTGAGAGTGGCGTATGGGGGCCTCTATTCTTGAGTTGAGATAGGGAGCTTCTGCCCATCTTTTTCCATGACTCAGAAGTATTGGAATTTGGTGGGCTGTGTGATGTAGGGCAAGGGCTTCATTGAGCCAGCCTAGGAGAAAGAAAAGGCAGATAGCCAGGGTATTGAATGGTAGAGCCATTGGGGTTTCCGTTGAAATGGATGAGGTACCTTCTGTGAGGGATTGGAGATGATGTTAGGTTTGCTATTGTGAATATGCTATTGTCAAAAAACAGAGTAATTGGAAATGAGCTACTGTCAGTGGTGCTGAATAGTTATATAATATGGCAGGATAATATGAGAGCAAATAAGACACTGGCAACTGTAGTAAGATTATGCAGAAAATTGTGGGGGTGCTACTGGCAACCGTAATAATTGAGTGCTACTGGCAACAGTAATAAGTGAGTGCTACTGACCACAGTAATAACACAGGTCTGCAAAAAACGTTTTTTCGAGAGCTGTTTTGGTTATTCCACGTAATCTTTATGTCTTTTGGTGCGCTGAATCCGATAATGACCTCCATTTTGTCATAGGACATCACGTTTCCTGACAATTTAGGTAACTGTTAAATAAGGCACTACCTCAAAATAAATGGAAATAGACTTATAAAATTAAAGTTTTATTACAATATTTTCATGAAAATCCTTTTTTGAACTGAAATGAGCTCACCTACACACACTAAACTCGATTCTTCTTCCTTGTGAGGCTCCTCTTGGTACATTTATGCTTGTGAATAGCAACTGGAATGTCTCTCTGAAGCATCCAACAGTAGGTCTGCCATCATTGTAATGCTCCATTTTCCCTGGTATCTCCTTTCCCTCTCTTTAATGTCTTGGTGGAATCGTTCACCCTTTTCCTCACTCACAGCTCTCAAATTTTCAGGAAAGTAGTCAAGGTGGGACTGGAGGAAATGCACTTTCAAACTCATCAGGCAACCTAAAGCTTGAAATGCTTTCAGCATTCGTCCAACGATCTTTTTGTAGTGAGGATCTTCGTTATTGCCCAAAAATTTCTGTATGACTTCTTTAAATGCAAGCCATCCTTCTTTCTGAGGATCCGTCATGGTATTGACAAACTCTTGATCAACTATAAGCCTTCTAATGTCTGGTCCGACGAACACACCTTCCTTCAATTTTGCCTCTGACAGGTCTGGAAACTTGGTGACCAAGTATTTGAAGTATTCTCCATCTCTTGGAAGTGATTTTACGAATTGCTTCATCAATCCCAATTTTATGTGGAAAGGTGGTAGAACAACTTTATGGGAAAGTACCAAAGTTTCTCGGAGGACATTTTTTTCACCGACTGTTAGCACCCTCGGCTGCCAACTCTTCTGTGTTTATGGGACAGTCGAGGCCGACAAAATCACTGGACCAAGAAAACAAGGATATTTGGTATACCCAGCTTGTTGTCCAAGCAGCATGCTCAAGACCTTCAAGTCCCCACACACTTGCCAACCATGGTCTTCATATTTAAGTTTACGAAGAACCAATTCCAAGTTCTCGTAGGTTTCCTTCAAGTGTACGGAATGACCTACAGGTATGGAAGCATAAAAACCGTTGTGGAGTAAAACTGCTTTGAGACTTATTTTTGAAGAATCTATAAAAAGACTCCATTGCTCTGAATCATATTAGATTTTAAATTGACCCATCAGACCTTCGACATCGATGCAATAAACCAACTTGTCTTCCTGGGCAAAGTAAGGAATGAACTCCTTTTCACGATGTCTGAACCATGAAGATGACACTCCTGGCAACAATAAATTCCTGCTTTTCAGCCGGGATCCGAGTAACTCAGTGGCATCTTTGGGAAGATTCAAGTCTCTTACCAAATCATTCATCTCCTCCTGAGAAAACAATTTTGGTCTTGTATCATCTTCAAAGTCAGAACTTGATTCGTCATCTGGTTCAGGTATGACTTCACCTTCATCGGAGCTAGGTATCTCTTCCAAGGTAGCAGGGGGCTTGGGTACTGGTATATCTGTGCCATGGGGGATGGGACGAATTGCCGAGTGAAGATTGGGGTATGAAATGGAATGCTTCCATTTGGAATTAAACCCTTTCACATCGCATGAACAAAAGTAACAGTCGTCACTATGGTTCTTTTGCTCTCGCCATACCATAGGAATTCCATAATGGAAAGATTTTTTCTTACCCTTGAACCAGTTTCGGAGGTCCTCAACACACCGTTTGCACACTTTATGAGGCGCCCAGACTTTATCTTGATCTCCAATTTTTAGTCCAAAGTATACTTTTTTCACAAAGTCTGTAATATTCTGCTGTTGCTTCAACACTGTATATTCACCACAGATGAAACAGAAACTGTCTGGCGAATTAACAAATTTTTGCGGAGCCATAACATAACGGTTGAAGAATGACGAGCTAACACGAATTACGATAAAAAAGTGTGAACAGCCTAGAACCAAGAACCTGATGATGATTCATGCACAAGTGTGGCATGCAGGAGAGAGCAGCTCTGTGTCTGTACACGAGACGTCACAGTGCTGGCCACGTCCCCCTGCACTGACCGGAGCTGCTGCTATCTGCCCTGTGTCTCCCTCCCACTGGATTCTTCAGGAAAGATTAACCCCTTCTACCATTAGAAGCATGGACTTAAAACTTGCTTAGCTTATGTATATTGCTGACCATCAGATTTACAGTGCTATATTTTTTTTTACATAACTCGGACAACCCCTTTAAGGTTTTTTTGGCATTTTATATCTTAAATGCACTTAAGTGAATTAATTAATAGTAATTTGAAAAAATTGATAAATTTGAAGACAATTTTGCATGTTGTGGCAAATCATGATGTCTAGGAGTTTTTTCAATATTTTATTTGTTTTCAGCACACCAAAATACATGGAAATTAGATGAAAATAATCAAACAGCTTTTTAGTCGCAGACCTGTGTAATTGAGTGGAACAGTGATAGTTGCGGAGTAATGGTTAGATCTTCTTTGTGCTGTAAGGTTTTGACTAGTTTAAAGAGTTCTCTGGGACAGATATGTGTGGATAAACTAGGTGTGTACAATGCCAACTGCCTGATCAGTTCCTTTGGCCAGCAACACTAATTGGAGAGTGGGACACCTGCATATGGGCAACAGTTCATGTAGCATGACCCTCTGCGACACTACCATTGCACATGTACTTGTTGAACTTACTCCTACACATTGTGCGATGCCCATGCAGCTATGTACTCCTCCCTGTGCCCCGGCCCAAGACCAATCAGGGCCCAGTACTGCCTCATATAATTACAAGCGCCATCAGGCACGAAGAAGCAAGCAGCCCCAACGCCACCAATGAGGCCCCATCCAGCACTGGGCTGAAAAGCAGAAGGTTTTTCTCCTCCCCGTGCCCTGGCCCAAGACCAATAAGGGCCCCGGACTGCCACAAATGCCATCGGGTGTGCTCACGCCTGGTGGGCCCGTGCCAGAGGGCCCTTTGGCAGGGCCCTTAGCCGCAGGCCTTCAACAACGATAGAAACCCAACAGTGATAGAAAAAAAACAACAACCGGAGAACCAACAGACCTTCCAAATAGCGGCTGATGCCACTTGCATGCAGAGTCTGCAGCCAATAGCTAGAGAACTGCCTCTATACTAACCTGAACCTGCAGGAAAATTCCAAATACCACAGAAGCCAAAAACTACCATCTTATGATGCACAAGCCAAGCTGCACGAATGCTCCTATAACGAGCTAGTAGAAGGTAGGTTCATTTGAAGGTGTAGACAATACCCTTGTGATTTTTGAAAACAGACATAAGCCAGACACTGATTGGTGCGCTATACCATTGAAGTTAAAATCCACACAAGGTCAGACTACTAGACCAACACAATGCTACACTGCGGCACAATGCTCCTCTCAATCCTCCTAATTCTGCAACTCCTCACACAACATGCAAAAACATTTCACACAAGAACATTCATATCCACTACCATACCCCATGGCACAACCAAATTAAACATGCTCCATGCAAAACACGCATGCACAAAACAGACACTGCGAGCAACATACTACCCACCAATATGCACAATACAACCACACCAACCCAATGGTAGGCGCAAACCTCACCTGCATGCTTATAAATGCAAGGTCAGTCAGAAACAAAGCTGACACTATCACGGATTACATACATACACAAGAACCAGATATACTTTTCATAACAGAGACGTGGCTCAATGATACTGATCAGGTAATTTTAAACCAAATCACCCCACTCGCATACACCGCCTTCAAGTGTCCTAGAGAGGCAGACGAGGTGAAGGAGTACTGATACTGGCCAGGAGCCACTACAAATTCAAAACCACCCTGACAAACAGCACAGAAGAATCCAGCATAATCCTCCTCTCCAAAGAAACATAGCTATATGCCTTGCATATAGACCATCAAACACCAAATCTGACGACCTAACGAAGATACTTAAAACAGTATACGCACACGATACAACAAACAAGCCACACCATCTTAGGTGACTTTAATCTCGGAGCAGCACCAAACAAAAATGCCAAAACCTTCCTTAAAGCAATGGAAGAACTACGTTATCAACTAATTAAGGAACCCACTCACAAGCATGGAACAACCCCAGATCTAATATTCATTACCATATCGCTACAAGCACCCAGCACAATCTCCCACCCCACAATCGTGCTAACACCATGGTCAGACCACCATCTACCATCACAATACAGATTGATCAACCAATACATATGCAGGATGAACCTAAAACCAAAAGATTTAAGTCCTTTGATAAAGAAGTCTTTTTGAAAGAGATACCAAACCTACACCAAAATACAGAAGACCTCGACAAGATTATTGAGAAATGGACCAACACACTAACTACTGCAGCAGCAGCACCCTGCAAGAAAAGCAAATACACATGCAACAAACTATCTGCACCCTGGTACTCCAGCGCAATCAGAGAGGCAAAGAGAGAATTAAGAAAAATAGAAAGAAAATGGCGAAGAAGCAAAGACCCAGCATGCAACAATTATACACTGCTAAATAGAAGGACTACAACGCCCTGATCAACTAATCAACAGGAACCAAGCCTACAACCCACCACATAACATATTAATTGATGATGTTGAACTCAAAGTTAAGGATGAGGTAAAATACTTAGGTGTAACACTAGACAAACACCTCTCTTTCCAGATCTACATCAAAAATATAGCAAAAACAATATTCAACAAGATCTGACTTCTGCAACACCTAAAACCTCTACTACAGCTCTCTGACTTTAGAACTTTAATGCAAGCAAAGATGATACGACATAAAGACTATTGTAGTAGTCTACTGCAGGCATGTCCAACCGGTAGATCGCAATCTACCTGTAGATCGCGGAGGGGTTAGAGGTAGATCGCCATCCCCACTTGGCTCCATCTCTATAGCAGCTCGCCCCGTCGCTAGGAGAGAGCTTGTGCCGGCAGGATGTCTGCCGAGGGCTTGCCGCCACTGCTGATTCTTTGCCTTTCTTTTTCCCTGCCTGCTGGAATCTTGCCTGCGGGTGTATTGGGGACACTTGTTGTTTTCATGCCAATAGTTTGTGGGTACCCCAGGGGGCCACCGCCCACGCCCCGCGATGAGACGCCACAGGCCCTGCGTCATACCTGGTCTCCTGCCTCTCAGAATCACCCAATCCTGCCCCCACCCCAACACCCCTTAGAAGTGTGTTATATACCAGGCGATATCCATTCGTCCGGGCTTTACCTGAATACACTTTGCGTATTAGTTGTGTCATGTGCTGGTCATTGGTTCCTTTATAGTTCGCTTTCATTAAACGTTTTCGGGCAGACACAACAAAGTGTCAAGAATTTGGTGATTTTGGCAGGCTTTTCCAATTTTGTTCTAACTTGCCTATGCCTTGCCTTCGAATTGGTTCAAACCATTGTGACTTTTGCTTGCCTCTGCAATTTTAATTTTGCCTAGCCTTTGCATTGATTCTACACTGCAATTTTATTTTGCCTTGCCTTTGCGTTGATTCTATATTGTACGCAGAATTTATTAAATTGCATGTGGTGGTATTTGAACTTGTTTGGCAGTATTTGATTTTATATGGTTTGCTGGACAGGTGTTTGAGTTTTTTTGATGATTGTTTGGTGGTATTTGATTATTGGTGCCAGTATGATGAATTCTTATTTTTACTTTTAGAACTGCATGTGTGGTTTTGGCATCTCCAGTCCTTGTATTGCACATCATCCAGAGGTCTTCATTTCCTGTTGATCTTTAATACTTTGGGATAGCGAAGGTTTTGGACCAGATTCAGCCAGTGTTTATACTAACTTAGCAGATTTGGCCTTCTTACATCCAGCCACCCCAGTATAACGAAGATGAGTGTTCCAAAGAAGAGCAAAACCTACCACTTTCATGATGAATGGGAAATGGGCTACTTCTTCATCATGGTGAAAGACAAGGGTTGTTGTCTAATTTGTAACACCCCAGTATCCTTGCCCAAAAAGGGTAATCTGGAACGTCATTATAAGGCTCTGCATAGCAATAAGTTTGATGCTGATTTTCCACCCAAAAGTGAAATTCGTAAACTGAAGCTCAAAGAACTTAAATCGAAATAGGCTACTCAGCAACAGTTGATGGCAAAGCCAAGGTCACATTTGGTCAATGCAACCATAGCATCATTCGAGGTCAGCAACCTGATCGCAAAGAAATGCAAACCTTTCACTGAAGGGGAATTTGTAACATATTGTTTTCTTGAAGCAGCTGACAATCTTTTTGAAGGATTTAAATATAAGAAAGAGATCATAGCTGCTATTCAAGATGTACAATTGTCAAGAAACACCGTCGTGCGGAGAATAGAAAAGATGTGTGGAGACACAACTGAACAATTGTCGGAGGATGTTTCAAATTGTATTGCTTTCTCACTCCAACTCGATGAATCTACAGACGTAAGAGACATAGCCCGGTTACTAGTCTTTATTCGGATGGTTTTTGAAGACTTCAGTGTTAAAGAAGAACTACTTGGAATGATTTCTTTAAAAGGAAGAACTACTGGTCAGGAAATATTCAGTTCTTTCCATTCTTTTGTGGCAAAGTGTAATCTTCCATTGCATAAACTTGTTTCCATCACTATTGATGGAGCAAGAGCAATGACAGGTGAGGTTAACGGTTTCATAGCCCTCTGTAGACAGCAAGACGACTTCCCAGATTTCCTTTCTTACCACTGCATCATTCACCAGCAGGTTTTGGCAAGCAAGAGACTCAATACAAAGACCGTCATGGACATCACTTTCAAAATTGTAAATTCAGTTTGTGGAAGATCACTTCAAAAGACGGCTTTTCAATCTTACTCTTGATGAAGGGGCAGCAGAAATCATTTTGCACACAGATGTAAGGTGGCTAAGTAGGCACACATTTCTGCAAAGGTTTCGTGATTTGCTGAATGAAATAAGAAGTTTTTTGAAGGAGAGGGGAGATGACCAAGCAGAGTTGGGAGATGAGGAGTGGTTCTGTGATCTGACATCTCTCGCTGACTTTACAGGCGAACTAAGTGATATGAACCTTGAACTACAAGGTAAAAACAAATGCATTGGTGAGATGATGAGTACAGTTTCATCCTACAAGAGCAAATTTGAGCTAATGATGACTGACCTTGCAAACAACACTTTGATCATTTTCCTAATACGCAGGACCATCTGGGACAATATCCAAATTTTGTTTTTCAGAACGAGGCGTATGTGACAGAAATCTGTTCTGTTATCCAGGAATTCAAAAATAGATTGGAACAGTTGTGGAGTACTTGTCATACCCATTCAAAGTAGATTTGGACATTAAAGAAACTGCAGCTGCTATCAGTAAAAATTACTCATTGAACAAGCCATCTCTTGAAAACGAAATATTAACCCTTAAAAATGACATTTTTCTCAAGACCCGTGCTGAGCAAGAATAATTTTGGAAGCTAGTGCCTAGAGACAAAATTTCCCAACTTGAGAGGATGCAGTGAAGCTGTACACTCCTGTTTCAGTTCAACTTATTTGTGTGAATCTGCATTTTCCCATCTGAAAATGACAAAGAGTACACAACATTCCAACATGACAGATGAACATCTCAAGGATTCCTCAGATTGGCCCTCACGCAATATTCACCCAACTTCAAAAAGCTGGTGGATGAAATGCAGGCTCAGATGTCTTACTAATGAGCAAGAGCGAAATATTAAAGATTGTGCAAGATCAGCCTGGATCAATACTCGACCTAAATTTAACACAAATTACTCAATAAAAATTAAAGAAAGTTATTAAGACAGTTAAAGAAAGTTATTACTCAATAAAACTTTAAGAAAAAATGTACTTTCCATTTCCCCTCGCAGTTCTTACTGGATCTTCATCTCTCTGTTTTGTTTTTGCTTAATTTGCTTAACAGCTGATCACATCCAAGTAAATGACAGAAGGTTCATTAAAAATGGGGGGGGATCCTCCAACTTTATTGGGTTAAAATTTAATTTGAAACTAATTTGAAACTTAATTTTCATGGTGGGATATCACCGGCACTTTTGGCTGGAAAAAGTAGATCACGACCTGTTCGAAGTTGGACATGCCTGGTCTACTGCATGGGCTACCTAAAATATCCCTACACCCACTCACAATGGCACAACATACAGCCGCATGAATCCTCCACAACTCATGACAGATCGACCATATAACACCAGTCTTACATGACTTACTTTGGTTACCCATTCAAAGCCATATAAAATACAAGTTGTTGATGATCACCTTTAAAATCATTAGAAAGATTGCTCCCTCAACCCTCTCAGAATTAATCTGATTTTCACCCAATGATCGGCAAAGAAGAGGACAAATGAACAACACTCACTACTCTATCAGATTTCCGCAAGACTAAACAATGCACTAGCAACAGAGCATTTGCATATTTATCCCCAGTGCTCTGGAACTCATTACCAGTTACCCACCGAAACATTATAGACCTATCCTCGTTCCATTCACACCTCAAAACTCACCTCTTAATTGAACATTTTGGGCAGAATGAAAATACAGTTTATAAAAGACCCTACATAAATAACCACTCTCCTCCTATACCTATGCTAACCAACCTCTTAACATAGATATCAGCCCCATTCATGCCCCTTTAGAAAAGTTTGAATAACACGTCATCATTTGAATTGTAAATAAGTTATACTTCTAGAATTATGTAAATTTTTGATTGCTTTTTTCAGCACCAGTTATGTTGTTAAAATATTTAATGTACCTGTTGTTTTAACTGTAAACCACTATGATTACCTGATATAGCAGTATATAAAACACTCAAATTAATAAATAAAATGTTGATATTGCTCAATGATTTAGGCCATTTGGCAAGTGCCATGGTCAGGGATACTGTCCTGTGCATGCAGCAAAAGAAGATAGTGTATGGTTTCAGATATCATGAAATATTTGGAGATGCAGCCAAACAGGTTTTGTTATGGGATCGCACCACATTTTGTACAGACCTGCTGACTGGCATTGGATTACTCTGATGTTGAGGTATAGAAAGCAAAGGTGACAGTGATGAGCATATAGGGGCAGAAGCCATTATATCTTTCGAGAATGGGGGATCTACATCATACTCAGTCTTCTTTTCTTCAACAGTTGCTGGCCTGTCATCCCAACCGGTGCAGACCCCAGAGGCATCCCAGAGGCCTGCAGAAGAACCAGCACCCACAACAGCATGCATTGAAGCTGAGGAGCCTACAGACACTGCAGTGGAGATGCAGCTGCAGGACATGGCGGCCGAGGTGAATTGGGTTCCTGATGGACAGACTAGATAGGCCATATGATCTTTTTCTGCCATCATGTTTCTGTTTCTATGGAGGACCTGCTGTCACAACCAGCCATGGGGAGACTTTTGGGACTGGTGCTGCTACAGATGTCAGCCTCTCTGCTCCCTCCCTTTCCCCAGAACCCCTGGCTGCAGAGGACCCTGGAGTGGGGACTCAGCTGCCCCATTGTCTCAAGCCAGCTGTGCTGCTGCCACATTTTCCAGCACCTATTGGCCCACTCATGGCACATTCAGTGGCTGCCACACAGACCCCATGTTGGTGGCATGTGTGGATGAGCAGCCCTGGCTGTAACATGGGTGGGGCAATAGCTGAGATTGCTCTTGCAGTGCACAACCTGATGGAGACAGTGGAGTAGCTGACAGCCTATGTCAGCAGGCTGTCTGAATGTCTGGATTCAATGGAGGACATCATCCAGCAGATTCCAGGCTTTCAGGCATCCCCACCCAGAGGCCAGGAGCCACAGATGTGAGGGCATTTGCTCCTGGCTGAATAGTGACTCTTTTTCAGTCAGGGGTGATACAGCATATGCCACATCCCTCCATTCCTTCCCCTTCCAAATGCAGACAGGACTGCCCCATGTTATGTTAATGTTTGCACAGCTGTGGTAAACATTATTGGCACCCTTGCATTTTAGGTATGTTGTGTACAACATCTTAGGAAATAATTGGAAATATTCCAAATATATGTCATCATAATATATTAATAGTACGTTCAAAGATATATACAGCCACATCCTCTGTGCAATTTAGACGTGGTAATTTCTGAATAAGTAGCTGCCACACCCACTGCCAGACATGCTGCAGTTGCTGCCATCTCTGCCTCAAGACACACAGCAGCCACCATCTCCACTGCCAGACATGCAGCAACAGCATCCATGGAAACCTATGGCAGAGGGCCAGGAGTAGCCACCACACACAGGACCACTCTATCCTGACTATAATAGTAGCAGTAGCTACATCAGCAGCAGGAGCAGGAGCATCTCTCCATCATGGGTGATGGACACATCATTATCAGAGAAGGTGAGGGAGGTAGAGGAAGTGCCCAGTGATGATGGGTCATCATCCTAGTGGGGAAGCAAGCCCTGATGGGGTAGCAACTGGAGCACACCCAAGGGGGGGATGGCTGCTAATACAGCTGTGGGTGGAGGCCCAGCAGGGAACAGCTATGAGTAGCAGGATGGACAACTAGCTGAGGTGGTCATGGATTGGCAGTTTGGGGGATGTTATGCAGGGACAGGCAGGGCTGAAGGAAGAGGAACTTCCAGAGTATGGAGGCAGGGATGTGGGAGGTGATGTTAGAAGAGGGGAGCTTGGGGGATGGGAGGAACAGAAGGGGGAGGTGAGGCAGGTGCATAAGCTGCGCAACATATGCAGCCCATCGTTGCATATCCTGTGCAGCTTGTTACCCAGCCAGACCAGGTACATGAACATGGGATCCTCTGGTCCACAACAGATAGCAAAGTCCTGCAGTACCTCACCACCTTTGAATGGAATGTGCAGCAGGACTTCGCTGCACTTCTAAGGCACTGGACCTCATGGTCATGCATCTAAAGGGCCTCAGAGTGTAGATGGGTACCTTTAGCTGCAGTTCTCCAGCAGCTTGAGGCATACATCTCCCTTCTTGGCATACTGGTTAGGAGGGAGGGAGGACAAACATAGGGAGAGGGACATCTCTATGTATACTGCTGTATGTTCCTTGCCAAAGTTGGGGGCATTATAAATAAAATTGAATATATGTTGTGAATAATGGCGCCTTTGTTGATTTCAAGTGAAGGATTTTGGAATATAAGCTATCATGGTCATTGCAGGGAAGGTATATGGGTCATGGATAGCACTTCACTGATATGCCACAATGTGTACACTGCATACATGACACCAACAAAGGAGCTCTCTGTTCTCCTCTTCATTGTTCTCACAGGCAGGCCTTAAACCAGTGACCCTTGTATCCAGAAGATCTTGCATCTGCTGAGCACCATAGACTCAACCACATATGGGACACATGAATCCATTTTGGTGTGAATCCATCTTCACCCAAGTTTCTGTTGCAATGGCCCTATGTCAAGTTCACAGGTGGTCATGCAGCACATCATCTCACACAAGGATAGTATAACAGCAAACCTTTAGGGAAAGGCCAGCAAGACATGCTGACATGGATTCATGGGTCATTCATTTCATGTAATTGTGTCTACGCTGCTCTGCATAGAGCAACCCTTCAGGCCCATAGAGCACAGGACAGCATGAGCAGCAGGCATAGAAGGAGGGTGAGCAATTGACAGGATCACAGTAGGAGGTCTGCCTCTGGATGCAAGGGTTGCTGTTCAAGGCCCACATGTTGAAACATTGCATGAGGAATCTAGGTGCATTTGTGACCATCCCTGGATAGCACCCTATAACCATTTAAGCAGGAGACACCTTTTTTACTAGCACTCCAAGGTTTCACAACATATTCTGTATTCTCATTTAATAAGTGGGTGATACAACAATAAAGTACATGATGACATCTCCAGTGAAACAAACAGAACCTTCTCATAAAGCCATTTTTCACATTTGATATTGTAACATTTGGGGTTTTTGTTCATGATCAAAGCTTAATAAAATTTAGTGATAATCATATGGATGCCGCATTAGTATCAGCTTTTGTAAAGTGAGGAGGATTTAAAATGGAGAAGCATTCTCTGCCTTAGTAAAGTTAACATTTCAATTACTATTGTTTTTATGCTGCTTTTGAAGACCGAAGACCATCTGCCGTAAATTTTGAAGCCAGTGCTATTGGAATCTCTAACAGCACTGACCCCTGACGCACCATTGCGTTACCTGACGTCTGGTGAGGTCATGGCATTTTTGATCAAGTGCAGATGTGACAGCAATACAAATAAGTAATGGGTGTTGACATTATTATTTTGAATGTTTGAAGTTTGCAATTGTGTCTACCTTTTTAATACCTGTGTATATATTTATGAAATGTGGATGTATGTGTGTTGCTGGACTTCTTTGCCATACTGGGAAGTGTGTTTTGGAAAAGATTGTGCATTGAAGTGTGTTCTGGAAAGATTGTGCAATTTCACTTTAGGACTGATTATTTGAGACTGATTATTGATATTTGGATTCTCCTGATTTGAATTATAGAAGATGGAGCGGAGGTCTGCCTATATCAGATGGCCCACCTTGCTTATTAAAAGATTTGACATTGGGTATTGTTTGATTGTTTCAGTATTCCTCTTGTCTTCTACTTATTTTTTATTGACTTTATAAAACAGACATAAAAGTGGCATTCTCTTAGAAAGTGGATAGTCACCCTATTATGAAATCCCCCCCCCCCCCATGTCACAGTATCATTCCCTGGAAGGATCTATTCACAATCAGCAGATTTCACCAGAAGTCAAACTGAATTTACAAGATGGCAGATCATTTTTAATTCTGAAATAGACTTGATGAAATTCCTTCTCTGCATAGCAACTAAACAGAAACAAAAAAAAAATCATGTTTATCTTTCTTTGGATGATGCACTTGTGCGTGCTTTTGATAACCAAATGAACTTACCAGATATTTGTTTTTCCAGAATAAAACATGGGCATAGTTTAACTGCTTCGTTTGGGGGGGGGGGAGGCAAAAGGTGGGGTGACAGATTTGCATATTAATTTACATATTTGCCTATTAGTTATGATTATTTTGAGAAAAACACTAGATGGATAGGAAGCCAGTATATCAAACAGGTGAGGGATGAGCTGGCACCCCAAAGATACTCAAAGAGGTAGCAGAGGTTCTCATTCAGTGGCTTTACCATAAAAAAAAAGAAAACAACATAGTCAAAGGCTATATAATTAAAAACAGCAACATTTGTAGCTGTTCAATTATTTAGATTGGCACTCTAAGATTAAAAGAATACTGACACCTGTAAATATATATTCTGCAAAAAGCAATGGAGATGTACAGTGCTCACATGCCAAGGGACAAAATGAAAAAGGGAATCACAGTGCAGTTTCTAACTCCAAAATAATAACTAATTTTGGCATTAGAAACTGCACCATGGTTCTCTTTTTCTTTTTGAACATCTGTTTTGCGTCCAACAAAATCCCTCCTCCAACAGTAGGTGCAGAGCAAAACTAGGACATTTCACCATGGAACCCAACATACAAGAAAAAAAAAATCTGCTTCCAGTGTCATCTTATTAACAGACTCTCCAGTACCAGGCAAATTGTGAACTAACAAAACCCTACAAAAGCCACTGGAGACGTAAAATGCAAATCCACCATACCATAACATCAGCTTCTTCTAAAATTAACACAATGAGTAGAAAGACTAGGGGGCACTCAATGAAACTACAATGTAGCCTATTTAGGACTAATACGAGAAAATATTTTTTCACGTAATGCATAAGCAAACTCTGGAATTTATTAATGGAGTAAAAGCTGTTAGTGTAGCTGGGTTTAAAAAAGGCCTGGACAAGTTCCTGAAGAAAAAGTCCATAAACAAAGAGGACAAGGGAAATCCACTGCTTACCGTGAGATAAGCATTTTGAAATCTGTGAACCATTTTGGGAAGCTGACAGGTACTTGTGATCTAGATTGCCCACTGTTGGAAACAGGATACTGGGCTAAATGGACATTGGTTTGACCCAGTATGGCATTTCTTATGTTCTTATTAAAACTGGGTGGTTAAAAATGAAAAAGATTGGATACCTTGTGCTCTTAAGAGAACAGCATGAAAAATCCTGGTATGGCTCAAATAGAATAGGAAAACAGGGCATTTGGAGGGGGGGGGAGAGAAATAAGGGTTTTATTTTTACAGATGGGGAACTTTTTGATAACATTAGCAAGAGAAAGAGTATTTCTGTAGAGGGTTTGAAATGTTGGTGCTGTAATGCTGGAAAGTCAGTTGGTGAGTGAATGCTGGAGAGACTAAAGTGTATGAAAGTGACTGATGTCAGGGGCCCTGATAAACTGAGTTTTTGTGAGAGTTTGAGGAATGTTTGAGAGATTGGGTGAATTTGTGAAGACTGATGGAAAGTGAGAGGTTTTAAATTTGTTTTTCTTTGGTTTTTGGGTTGAATGAGGTGAATAGGTGTTGTATGTGAGAGGGAGAGAAGAGTGAGATTAAAGGAGAAAGTATTAGGAGCATTGGAAAGAGAAAGATCAGAGATAGAGGTATAAGATTATTTTTAATTTTCCCATCAAAAGAGAAAACTGGAGCTTTCCACACCTCATACAGCTTCACAGTGCCTAAACTGTTTCCAGCATTAGTCTGCAAATGAGCATGATGAGGAGCAAGACTTGTGGGTATGGGCTGAAACAGGGCAGATTGGCCAGGATGTCACTGTATCGGGTGTAGGGCTAATAGCTGAGACATCATAGTGCCCGTCTGCCACGTGCATGGACTAGATGGCCACAGCATGTCCCACTGGTGGGGCACTCTCACCCTGACTGAGCAATGACCATGGCATGGGCATGTATCCACATAGTGCTATATAATGGCTGGTTCCAATGATGTGTGTGCACTCCCTGTCCTGGAGGGGGGGGGGGGGCTTGATCATCAAACCAAATGCTGGGTGTGCATGCTTGCTCTGTGCACATGTGATGTGTACTGACCAGGGGAGTGTCTGCAGTTCATGTGTGCATGGCTGGAAAACCCAGTTGTGGGCAGCAGGTGCAGTCTGACTGTGCTTGCTGTGGATGAAAGTTAGACACAGGTGGTTGGGATGGCCAGCAGGACCCTAGTAACACACACCCCCCTCGCCCAGGGTAGTTGGTAGCAATGGCATCAGTATTGCAGCACTGGGTATTGACATGCACTGTTCTAGATGGGTCCCTGTCCAACAGAAGCAGAGACAGGGCCAGATGTGACTGGCACATACAGAGTGCTGCAATTGTGCAGGACACAAAGTGACTAGCATAACACACTGCAGACAATAACTGCCACACACTGGCAGCGATGGGGATCTGCAGCAGAGACCATTTCTAGCACTGCAGTCCTGAGGACCAGGTGCTGGACGCCCTTCCTCACCCTCAGGGTGACTGCTGAAACTGCGCAATAGCATGGTTTGTAGCACACACTGGCAGTGCACCATACTGAGCTGCTGTGATGGATCTGCTGCAGAGCAAAGGGATGAAAATATTTTTTGACGCCACCATGGTGATTTACAGCAATTGGCAGGGAGGCACAGGAAGTGCAAGTCTAATGGAAGAGGTGGCTCCGCTTCTGCATTGGGTGAAATCAATCTAGCAATTTCAGCAGCACCCATGGCCAGAAAAGAGAATATGCAGGTCGACTTCCTCAGCAGACAGCAGTTGGATCCGAGAGAGTGGTCCCTGAAGGACTCTGTTTTTCGCAGCATAGTGCGATGCTGGGGTCTACTGGTCATGGATCTGATGGCAACTGCTTCTGATGTCAAAGTGGGCTGGTTCTTCAGTCATTGGCACTAGAGGATGCCCATGGTCAAGATGTTCTGGCTCAATGTGGCCAAAGAAAGCTCTGCTTTATATATTTCCTCTATGGGCCCTAATCAGAAGCCTACTTCAGAAGATAAAAGCACACTGGGGGGCTGGCGATTCTGGTAGCGCTAAACTGACCTTGCAGATTTTTGTATGCAACCCTAGTACGGTTAGCAGTGGGAGTGCCTTGGCGCCTTCCAGAGATCGACAATCTGTCACAGGGTGTCAGACGGCTGCCTGGGTGAGAATCTTCACAGTCTTGGCAATGCATATATCTATATGATTTGCAAGGTATTGTGGACAATGTAGTTCATTCACACCAGACACAGCTGCTGACAATAATTTAGTTGTGCTCTTGGGTAAAGCCAATAAGATATTTATTTATGGGGTTATTTCTCCCAACACAGATATGCTTGGTAGCACATAAATCAGGTAACTTGCTTTCAGTGTTAACTTGGAAAAACAAAGTCAAAATCAGGAAAACAACAAATGAAAAGCCACAAAGCAAGAAACAAACTGTTCTTTTCAGGTTAACTTCTGATTACTTCCCACATAGATACAGAAGTGATTCTCTCCTAGCTCACAAGCAATTAGGTAAGGCTTAATTGCTAGCAGTCACCAGCTGAAACCCCTTAGCTGGCTTGCCTTCCACTGTGTGGGTCAAATCCTGCTTCAGGAGCTTTTCTGAGTAGATTAAAGAACAAATTTGTATTTCTTTGTGATGGTTGCTGTACTTTATAACAGAAAGTTACCAACGGAGTTTAGACAGAGAACAGTCCATATAAATAGGATCTTCATCTGCTATTATTCCCCCTTGTTCAACAAGCATGGGTTCAATATCATGGATTGGCACAGATGAATCTCTCAATGGAGCACTTTCAGGAGAATACTTGTTTCCCTGCTGTCTTTCAAGGTTATAGCTAGGGCATAGATCAGTGTTCATACCTGAGCTTCCATTGCTGTTAGAGTTCCTCTCTATATAGCCTGGCCAGTATGTAGTCCAGTTCTTATGTCCAGCCTTCCAATCCAGATCCCTAGACACTGGATCTCTCTTCACATACCTTCTGGCATAGGTCTTAGGGTCCCTTCCACATGCAGCCGTCTCCCTCACAGGTAGCGTCTGGTGATTCCTAGCTCTGCAGCACCATTCCTCTGGCTTTCCCCAGTCCAATGGTGTATGCTGGCCCTTGAAATGCCTCCCAGTATACGTACTGCTTTGGACTCTTCTAGACCTCTCCAAGGCTTTTCTCCTCTTTCTTCCAGAGGGTCTCTTTCCCTCTCTGTCCGTCCGGTTTGGCTTCTGCTTCTGATGATCCTTCAGATGAAACTGAGGATAATTCTCTGGATATCCAAGGTGATCATGAAGATCATGAAGATGGTCATCTGTAGAATAAACTCTACTCTTATTCTGCTTAGATGAGTGCTCCTCCCTAATACAGCGCAGCTGTGCTGAATCAGGCCCTGCCCTTTGAGATGAGTGCTTAGGGATTACCTCATAGCCCTCCTGATTGAACACACGTTTCCCCACTTCAGCTCCTCTAATGGCTGTTGGAAACCTGGTGCATTCTGGGACTGGTAGTCTTTTATGGGAAAATTCTGTTTTCTTATTTCTACCAGAACTGACAGGTTGCTTGTTCAGAGACACTTCACCTTTTCTATAGCTCCTTCCTGAGCTATGATAAGCTTCCTTATCACAAGGGTCCAGTTCTCATGCCTCAAGTGGATCTGTTCTCACAGCTTGGCCCTTGAAAGGAACAGGTTAAGGAAGAAAGGTTACTCAGCGCAGGTAATAGCTACTCTGCTTCGAGCTCAAAGGCATTCTACATCCTTGTATATGAGTGTGGTGTATTTTGAGTGTTGGTGTGAGGAGAACAGTCAGAGAGTGCTGTCTGCATCATTACTGGGCGTGCTGGCATTCTTTCAAGCAGGATTGATAAGGGCCTTGCATTAACTTCTCTACGAGTTCAGGTGGCTGCCTTAGCCTGTTATTGGGGGTGTATACAAGGCATTTCCATAGCATCCCATCCCAATGTCATTAGTTTTCTCAAAGCAGTTAAACAAGTTAATCTGCCGATGCATCAGCTGGTGCCTCCATGGGACCTTAATTTGCTCTTGCCAGCTTTGACAGAGCCACCCTTCAAATTTCTGTTGTTCACTTAAAGATCTTACCTTTAAAACGGATTTTCTTGTAGTAATTTGCTTTGTGCAAAGCATCTCGGAGATTCAGGGTTTTTTTAATCTTGTAGAGAGCCTTTCCTTATGATTTCAAAGGAGAAAATTATCTTGCGGCCAGTTCATTCTTGCTGAAGGTGTTTTTGACTTTTCATCTTAATCAGACTCTCTCTCCTGGTCTTCACAGATTTGGGTGAAGGCTCTGAAGATCATCAGTTGCACAGGCTAGACATTCATAGGGTGCTCCGTTGATATCTCCAGAGGACAGAGTCATTTCAGAAACTGGATCATTTCTTCATTCTCTTTGGGGGACCACACAAAAGAGAAGTGGCATCGAAGACGTCTATAGCGGGGTAGTTGAAGGAGGCGATTGCCTCAGCGTATTTGCTTAAGCGCAGACCCCTGCCTCTTAATTTGCATACTCACTCAACCAGGGCACAGGTGGCATCTTTTGTAGAGTTTAGTCTGGTACTGCCATTAGATATCTATAAGGCGGCTATGTGGTCATCCGTACATACTTTTGCATGTCATCACCTTGATGTCCTAGCCAAGAAAGATGTTTGGCGTTTGAATTTTGCAGGCTGGGCTTGCAGGTCCCTCCCATTCGTATGTTCTTCTTTGGTACATCCCATGCATTTGGATTGGACTAGAGGGATGATAAGGAAGGTGAAATTAGGCCTTACCTGCTAATTTTCATTCCTTGAATCAAGTGGAGACCATATCTCACAAAGAATATAAAAAGGCTGGAAGCAGTTCAGAGGAAGGCGACCAAAATGATTTGGAGCCTGCGTCAGAAGACGTATGAGAAGAGACTTGAAGTCCTAAAGATGTACACTCTGGAGGAGAGGAGGGACAGAGGAGATATGATTCAGTACCTTGAGTATTAATGAACAAACAAACCTCTTCCAAAGACGAGGAAGCTGTAAAACTAGAGAGCATAACATGAAGCTGCAAAGGAGTAAAATGAAAGGCAGCGTCAGGAAATACTTTTTCACTGAAAGGGTGGTGGATTCTTGGAAAGCCCTCCCAATGGAAGTGGTGGGGGCAAATACAGTGACAGAATTCAAAATGGCATGAGACAGGCACAGTGAATCCCTTTATTGCAATAAGATAAAAATAAAAATAAGCATAATTATCTCTTATATCTGAACAAATAGGGGTGACCTGCATGGAGCGGCAGGTGCACCTACTCTTACCATCTTGCTGGGCAGACTAGATTGACCATGCTGGTCTTTATCTGCCATCATATACTATGTTACTATGTAAGGTGTAGTTGAGAGTGAACTATAAAAAAAATAATGAAAAGAGGTTTTTTTAGGTAAATGCTGGGGTCAGCATTTATTTCAGTTGGGATGAATGTAACCAGGTGGTTAAAAATGAAAAAGAGTGGATGCTTGTGCTCTTGAGGGAAAAGAATGAAAAATCCTGATATGGCTCAAATAGAATAGGAAAATAGGTGATTTGGGGTTAAAAAAGAAAAGTAAGGTTTTTATTTTTTACAAATGGGGAACTTTTTGATACCATCAGCAAAACAAAGGGGTATGTTTACTAAAGCACATTAAGGGAGCCAGTGTGCCGTTAACACGTTTATTGGCACACTTGTGCTCTTAACGCAGCAGAACTGCCGCTTTAACATGCGTTAAAGGCTCCAGCAGTGTAAAGCACTCTGTGGGTGGAGCGAGCATTAATTTTATTTATTATTTTTTATATACCGCACTCTTAAAAATCAGCACGGTTCACAGACAATTTGTGCAGAACAGGTACACCATTAAGCACTTACATTGAACTGGAGATTGAACTTGGGTTTCAACTAGGGTAACTATATACAACTATCTACAGTTATCTACAGTATGTATATGAGTTGTCTGTCACTCACGAGTTCTTGGTAGTGTGTGAGATGGATGAGGTTGAAAGTTAATGGGTTAGAGAGAGGGTGTTTACAACGGGTGCACCCTTAATGCGTGTTGCACAAGTGTCCTAAAGTGCTTTAACACCGGATACCCTAACGCAAAGTAAAACCATGTGAAAAGGTGTATTTTGAGAAGAGAGAGCCTATTTCAATGTCTGCAATGTGAAGTACAGACAGGGGAGCCCAAGTTAGTGATAGTAGTGCTCCTTTAGCAGCAACAACATAGTGCCCAAGTATGAAAGGGCACTATGTTGATGTTGCAAATGGGGCAAAGGAGGTGGCACATGGGTCATGCAGTGGGGGTTGCTGGTGCACAGGGCAGACCAGGCAGCTACCCAGGTGGCACATAACATAAGATTATAAAATATGCCAGACTGTGGCAGACCAAGGTCCATCATGCCCAGTATCCTGTGTCCAACAGTGGCCAATCTAGGTCACAATTATAGTTTCCCCAAAAAACACACAGGATCCACAATGCTTGTACTGAGGCAAGCAATGGATATCCCAGGCCCTCTCTAACACTGATATATTGACTTTTCCCCAGGAACCTGTCCAAACCTTTTCAAAACACAGCTACATTAACAGCTTTTACTACATCCTGTGGTAATGAATTCCAGAATTTGATTACATGGTGACAGAAATAATATTTTCACCTAGTAGTCCTAAATGGGTTACATAGTAGCCTCATTGCATGTAACCTAGTCTTTCTACATTTTGATGGCACATAAACAATCTACATTTACCCGTTCCACTCCAGTCTAAGACTAAAAATGGGCTGATGGGGGGTTAGGACTGGAAGTGGGCTGAGGGAGGGTTAGGACTGGTAATGGGCTATGGGGGGGCTAAGACTGAAAATGGGGTGATGGGGGGCTTAGGACTGGAAGTGGTCTGATGGGGGGCTAGGACTGGAAATGGGCTGAGTGGAAGGGGGGCTTGAACTGCAAATAGCTGATGGGGACGGGGGCTTGGAATGGAAATGGGCTGAGTGGAAGGGGGGCTTGAACTGCAAATAGCTGATGGGGAGGGGGACTTGGAATGGAAATGGGCTGTGAGGGGAGGGAGCTAGGACTGGAAATGGGCTGATGGAGGGGCTAGGATAGGACAGGAAATGGGCTGATGGGGGTGCTAAGATTGGAAATGAGCTGTGGTGAGGGCTTGGATTGAAATGAACTCATGGAGGGGCTAGAACTGGAAGTAGGCTCATGAGGGGCTTGGATTGGAAATGGGCTGAGTGGAGGGGAGCTAGGATTTGACATGGGCTGATGGTGGGGCTAGGAAAGGACTAGAAATGGGCTGATGGGGGCTGGGATTGGAAATGAGCTGATGGAGGGACTCGGATAGGACTGGAAATGGATGGGGGAGCTAGGACTAGAAATGGGCTGATGGTGTAGCTAGGATAAGAAATGGGCTGATGGGGGGCTAGGACTGGAAATGGGCTGATGCGGGGACTAGAAGGGAGCAGATGCTGGGTGGGGCTGGAACTAGAAGGGAACTGATGTTGGGGGAGGATTAGAATGGGATGGAACTGGGAGAGTGAAATGGAGAGGGGAAAAATATTTTGTGTGGGAGAGAAGACAAATCTACAATTGGCCGGATATTGGGAGAGTAAGTGGGGATTGAGGATGGAGGGGTAAAATTTGAGTGGATGAAATAGGAATGAGGAAAGAGCAAAAGGAGAAAAATTAGTATGTTAAAGCAGATGTAGAGAATGTAAAAAAAAAGTAGAAGAGTAGAAAGGACAAATGGACAGCAGACGATGGAGAGTTAGCAGAAGACACAAAAAAAACAGAAGAAAGTGGCTGGAGCAATTGCAACTGAAAAAAAAATATGCACAAAAAGGTAGAAAAACTCTCTTTATTTTGAATTTATTAACTGTAATATGCCAGCTCTGGGAAATGTGCATCATTAACGTCTGTGCTTTGTTTAGTACAAGAGGAAATTAATTTATAGTTTTCATGGTCGCACAATGAAACAATACAGAGGCATTACAATATTTTTTGTTTTAGTCTCCATTCCTTTCCTTATGATACCTAGCATTCTATTTGCTCTCTTGGCCGCTGCTGCACACTGGGCGGAGGGCTTTAACATGTTATCCACAATGACGCTTAAATCTTTTCCTAGGTGGTGGTTCCTAATGTGGAACCTTGCATAGTGTAACCATACTTTGGGTTTTTCTTTCCTAGGTGTATAACTTTGCACTTGTCCACATTAAATTTCATCTGCCATTTGGATGCCCAGTCTTCCAATTTATCAAGATCCTCTTGCAATTTTCCACAATCCTCACAGGTTTAAACAACTTTGAATAGTTTTGCCTCATCTGCAAATTTGATGACCTAGAAATGGGAATAATGAGTGAGGTTATTTATGAATATGTTAAGAAGCAGTGGACCCAACACAGATCTCTGGGTTACTCCACTATTCACCATTCTCCATTGGGAAAATTGTCTATTTAGCCCTATCCTCTCATTCTATCTTTTAACCAGTTTCTGATCCACAATAGTACACTACCTCCTATCCCATGACTTTTTAATTTTGCCAAATGTCTCTCATGAGGGACCTTGTCAAAAGCTTTATGAAAGTCCAGATACACTATATTGACTGGCTCACCTTTGTCTACCTGTTTATTCACACCTTCGAAAAAAATAACAGATTAATAAGACAAGAGCTTCCTTGGCTAAAACCATGTTGACTTTTTCCCATTAAACCATGATTTTCTACATGTTCAGTGATTTTGTTCTTTATAATGGTTTCCACCAGTTTGCTAGGTACTGACGTCAAGCTCACCATTTTGTAGCTTCCTGAGGAGTAGCCTAGTGGTTAGAACACTGGCTTGGTAACCAAGCAACCAGGGTTCAATTCCCACTAGCACTCCTTGTGGCCTTGGGCAAGTCACTTAACCCTCCACTGCCTTGGAAGAAAGGCCTGGCAATCTACTTCCAGTCACACTGCCAAGAAAACCCAGGAGCTTCTGGGTCGCCAGGACTGACTCGAAGGCACACATTGCATTTTTGTTTCTTCCCTCAATCCTGTTCTCCTTTACCCCTTTCTTTCACCTGTAAGTGTGACTGTCTATCCTCTGCCCCATCTAATACTAGCATTCTTTTCTGTTTTTCATTTTGCAGCTAATTTTATTACTTTTGTAAACTGCCCTGATGCTCTTGCCTGGGCAGTATATCAATGGAAATAAACACGTATACAGGCCCAACAGCAAAATACACATCTTGTAAAATGCACATACTTGTAAGCTTGTCGGTATTTTATAAGAGGCCAATCATGTGCATATGTGGCTAAGTACACATGTAAATAACAAAAATACTACCAAGGTAGGCATGTATTTTACCATGTAAGATGTGCACCCCTTATTTAATTACCTCTTTAGTGTTTATAGAAGCACATAACTAAATCCACTCTATATAATGAAGAACTCATTATGTACATAATGTAATATTGATTATTTCCTATTCAAAAAAACTTCCTTATATATACCTAATTCAATGCACATGTTTATCATAAGCTGCAAATAGTTATCTGGGATAGGGTTATCTATATAATCACATTGACACACGTTCTCTGTGCATTGTTATATGTAATTTGCTGTTGGTTCTATGTAAACCACTTTGATTACGGATAAAGTGGTATATAAAAATCACATGCATAAATAAATAAAATTAGTTAGAGCCCCTGATTGCCACAAAATCAGCAGTTATGAGAAGAATGGCAAAATCAGATCTTTTGTCATAGAATTTGCTGTTGTCCATGGAATCACTGCAGGTGTCTTGGGGGCAGGACCATAACTAGGTATTTTTGCACCTGAGATAGGAGAGTATAAATATAATTACCTATCTTGCTCTCTCTGTTTTTGCGCTCTGACCCCAATCCTCTCCTCTTTTCCCCTTCACGTCTTCCCTCTCACTCAGGATGATAGGAGGAAAGAGGCTCTCTTCCTGGTATTCACTGCCAGGCAGCTCACATTTATATTTCAGATGTTTCCATTCTCAAGGGGTTTTGCGTCCTGGGCAGCTTCCCCTCTTGTCTACCTCCAGTTATGGCCCTGCCTAGGGGCCAAGCTGAGTCAGGGATGCAGCGACTGGCTGGTGGCATATTTGTAATTCCTTTTCATTCCCCTGTCCAATTATTGCTCCCAAGTAAGCTGATCAGACAGCAGGAAGAGAGAATAGCAACATGTTGACCATATCTTTTTCCATTATGACCAAGGCCCCAGTGCCTGCATTGTTGTGCTAAACGGATGTGAGCAGAGCTATGCCTGCTCTCGTACTTCTCCTCCTCCTCCTGCCAGCCTGATCAGTGTGGAAGGGGTAGAGAAGCAGCATATGCAGGCTAATGAGGAAATGGAGGTTTGTGTGAAAGAGGAGCTGGAGAGGGTATGTATTTGTTTGCACTTAAAATGCAAAAAAGGGCATCAGGGATGGGGGAAAGGAGAAAAAGGACTAGGGTGGAGAAAGGAAGAACAAAATGGTGAGGATTGGCAGTAAGGAGAGGAAAAAAGAAGAGGTAGAAATGAGAGAAGAGCAGAGTTGGAGCCAGAGAAAGGACAACTTCTTATCCTGTCTCATGATCTCCAAGATCCCAGAACATGGTTCCCCTCTCCCCCAATATTCCCTCCTTCCCTCCCCCCCATCTCGTTATCCCTGATCCTCTCCTCCTCGACCCTTCTCCTCCTAGCCCCATCCTTGTTTTTCTCCTCTTCCCCATTGATACCTAACATTTCCTAACTCACAGAAGAGCAAAATAAATTATTTAGACACAAAGGAAGATGGAAATATCACTTGATATTTACTATGGAAAGAAAATTTATATTATGTAATATGCAAAATAATTGCCACACAATGTTCTAAATCTTGCTACAAAATGTACCCCTAAAGTGCCCCAATGCTCTCCAAGTATAATAATCCATTGCTGTCCCTCAAGCTTTCATATGATGAAAGAAGTCAGAATAAATATCAATCTGAAGCTTATAGACACATGATATCAACCAGACCTAAAAGCAGCAGAGATATATCCCATAAGCATAGCAAGGGGGTAATTGTATAAGGAGTTGCATAATTACGCACCACAAATGCATGTACATCATGCATGTTCAATGAACCTATGTGCGCATACTTCAGCCAGTTGTTATTCTGTAAGTAAACACATCAGGTTGATGGCACACAGTGTTGGCGTGGGTTAGCAAATTTGCACTCTGCCCGTGTAATACAACTTACACAGATTCTTTACAAATCTAGGTGCATGTACAGTACATCAGACCTAGCGTTGGTGTAAACTGATCGCACACCTAGATCTTCTGCACATATCTCACCACTTTTTTCCTATTTTATAAAGTTAAGTCAAGTATACTTGACTTCATAAAATAGGTAAGTTAACTAGGCACAGCTTTATAAAATTACTCTCCACATGGCCTGGCTTCAGATACTTTTACTTCTCTAGACAATAACAAACTGTTTCATTTATATGCTTTCAATAAACACGTTCAAGCTAAAATATGTTAGCAATACTGGGACCAAATTCAGGTCAGTAAGTTATCTGGTGTAGCACCGACAACGAACCTCCTTGGTGGCAGGAGCGAGTGGATCCAATCCAGGCCTTCTTGGAGCTGTCATATATGATCCATGCCCAGTGCAGCACACAATCTCCTAGCTCCAAGTTCAGTTTCCTAGGCTTCTCGAGCCCACAGACCCAGAGTGGCCCTTCCTCTTCCCCACTCACAGCAGGGGAAATGGGGTAAGCAGAGCTCCATGAGCAGCAGCTCTATCAGCAGGGTACTGGAGTGCAATAGCAAAGCTAAAAGCTGGCCACTAGGCTCGTCTCTCCAGCTCAAAACACAGTTATAAGAAAAATAATACTGCTTCTCAAATCAGTTTATTTCAATATAAAGTCTTTCATAGAATGCACTAGAAAGCTCAGTTGCAGTGTTAGAAGCTGTGCAGCTGCCCCCCCCCCTTCCGGTTCACTTAATCTTTAGTGGAACCTGCCCTAGGACTAGAGCTTTTAGTATTCCATCTCTTGTACCTCCATGGGTTCAGGGCTCTCCTTGTCTGCACAGGACTGGACTTCCATGGGTTGCTCCTTGGCTTCTCCTCCTGTGCACTGCCCGTCCAAACATATACCTAGTTCCACCCTAAGGCCTTGGATGCTGATTACTAGGCCAATCCACCTTGTGTGTCCTCTCCTAATTGGTTCTCCCTTCTTCCTGGGGAGGACCTTCGTATCCCAAGGGCTCCTGGGACATGCAGTGCGACTGACCTTGTCACACTGGTTAAATTTAACAGGATATTTAGATAACTTATCCAGTTAAGTTGAGCAATCAAATATATCTGTCTAAAGTTAATCTTATAACTTATCTGATTAACTTTAAGACAGACATTTGTGCAGGTCAACCTAACTGAATAACTTTACTTGGATCACCTGGATATTTATAGAGTACAAAAATGAAAATGCAGTGTATGCCAACCATGGCCAGCCCAATCATTAGGCACAAAAAAGCAGCCAAGTGGGGCAGTATGGATGGTTAGAATCCCCAAGACCCATCAGCCAAAGAGAGAGTTGGGCTGGCTGGGTAGGTGAGAAAGAGCTTTTGCTATGGCTCCCCACCACTCTTCCTCCTATTCCTTAAGGCTGGCACTATGAGCATGTTTGAAACGCATGATCAAGGTCAGCACTTCCTAATGTTGATCTCTGGCATTGAGATCAGTGTCCAGAAGTGCTGCCCTATGATCACGTTTTTAACATGTTTGTGATGCTGGTCTTAAAGAAGAGGAGGAGCTGGAAAGGACTGGAAAGGGGGGCTGTTACTTCTGGAGAGAAATCTGAAATTGTGAGTATATACTTCTGGGAATTTTTCTGAAAGGAATTTTTTTTTCTTTTAAAGCTAATTAATCTGTGAACCCACTATTTTTTTTGTTAAATCAGTCAGGGCCTAGTAGCAACAGTTTAAGATTCAATTTAAAAACACAGAAGAGAACTTTCTGGTTACCTTTCATACCCAGTAGACAGCTGTAGTTTAAATTTCATAGTCACTCAGGGCCTAGCATCAGCAAAGTACTTTTAGTTTCAAATTAAAACACAGAAGAGAGCTTTCTGGTTAAATTTAGAATCCAGCAGAGAGCTTGTAGTTTAAATTTCATAATAGGTTAGAGCCTAGTAGCAGCAAAGAGCTATAATTTAAATCAAATCAGAATATAGTTTTCCTCAGCAGCACAGGACAAGGTGAGCCTGACATCAGTACCGGGAAAAATGGTAGAAACCATCATAAAGAATAAAATTACTCAGCATATAGATAGTCATGACCTAATGGGAGACAGCCAACATGGCTTTAGACAAGGAAGATCTTGTCTTACTAATCTGTTATGTTTTTTTGAAGGAGTGAATAAACAGGTGGACAAAGGTGAGTCGGTTGATATTGTGTATCTGGACTTTCAGAAAGCCTTTGACAAGGTCCCTCATGAGAGACTTTTGGCAAAACTAAAGAGTCATGGGATAGGAGGCAGTGTACTACTGTGGATCAGGAACTGGTTAAAAGATAGAAAGCAGAGGGTAGGGCTAAATGGCCAATTTTCCCAATGGAGAAAGGTGAATAGTGGTGTACCCCAGGGATCTGTGCTGGGTCCGCTGCTTTTTGACATATTCATAAATGACCTGGAAAGTGGAATAACGAGTGAGGTTATCAAATTTGCTGATGACACAAAACTATTTAAAGTTGTTAAAACCCAGGAGGATTGTGGAAAATTGCAAGAGGATCTTGATAAATTGGAAGACTGGGCATCAAAATGGCAGATGAAATTTAATGTGGAGAAGTGCAAGGTTATGCACCTAGGGAAGAACAACCCAAACTATGGTTACACGATGCAAGGTTCCACATTAGGAACCACCACCCAAGAAAAAGATTTAGGCGTCCTTGTGGATACCATGTTAAAACCCTCGGCCCAGTGTGCAGCGGCGGCCAAGAGAGCAAATAGAATGCTAGGTATGATAAGGAAAGGAATGGAAAATAAAACAAAAGATATTATAATGCCTCTATATCGTTCCATGGTGAGACCGCACCTTGAATATTGTGTGCAATTCTGGTCGCCATATCTTAAAAAGGATATAGCAATTTTAGAAAAGGTTCAGAGAAGAGCCACCAAAATGGTAAAGGGGATGGAAGGCTACTCCTATGAAGAAAGGCTAAAAAGGTTGGGGCTCTTTAACCTGGAAAAAAGACGGCTGAGGGGAGATATGATAGAAGTCTATAAATTAATGAACGGAGTGGAACGGGTAAACATAGATCGATTGTTTACCTTATCAGAATATAGAAAGACTAGGGAACATGCAATGAAGCTACAGGGTAAACTATTTAAGACTAATAAAAGAAAATATTTTTTCACTCAACGTGTAATCAAACTCTGGAATTTGTTACCGGAGGATGTAGTAAAGGCTGTTAGTGTAGCTGGTTTAAAAAAGGTTTGGACAAGTTCCTGGAGGAAAGGTCCATAAACCATTATTAAGAAGGGACCCAGGATATCAATGCTTGAACCAATACAAGCATTGTGGAACCTGTGTCCCTTGGGGAAACTGCTAGGTACGTATCACCTAGATTGGCCACTGTTGGAAACAGAATACTGGGCTTGATGGACCTTGGTCTGACCCAGTATGGCATATCTTATGTTCTTATGTTCTAACAAGTAAGTTGGGATCAGTGGGGCGAGCCCAAGGCTGATTTTCTCAACCAGTACTCTTGCACTAACCCTTCTGCCAGTTTTCTTCAGTCACTGTTTTATTTCTGCTTTTATGAACACATTACACTGTGGAACTGGTATACTATAAAATACCAGAAGATAAATTAATGAAGGCCTCTATCCATCGAACATACAAATATAATATATAAGTTGCAGGTTTGCGGAAGGAAGAATGAGAGAATCTCTTTTCTTCTGTTTTTATGGTATCTACTTCAGATGCAAAGTGTTTTGAAAGACTGAGACTGCCAATTGCAAAGTTACTTTTTATCTGCCTTCCAATGCCCTTGAGGGACTGAACGATTGCATTGACTATGCCTAGTGAAGCCATAGATAGTATAATCAGGGTTTAGAATGCCTGAATAATAGAAGTATTAATTAAAGTTTGCACTCTGACATACAGCTGTGGTCAACATTATTAGCACCCTTGCCTTTTAGGTATGTTGTGTACAGTATCTTGAGAAATCATTGGAGATATTCTGACTGTATGACATCATAATATGTTATTAGTATGTTCAAAGGTATACAACAAAAAAAGATGCCTGTGCAACTTAGATGTAGTCATTTCTGAGAAAACAAAATATCAGCTGGACAGGATTAATGGCACTCTTTACTAATATTTGGTTGCACAACTCTTAGCAGTGACAACAGACTACAAACATTTCTTGTAGCCATCTATATGTTTTGTACATTGCCTGCTGATGGTTTCTACCACTCTTCAACTGTGATTTGTTCCAGCTAAAGAATGTTTCCAGGATTCCTTTTACCAATGGCAGATTTCAGCTCTTTCCAAAGGTTCTCGATTGGTTTGAGATCAGGGCTCAATGCTGGCCAGTTTAAAACAGTCCGTTTTTTTTCCTTTTTGATCATTCTTTTGTACTTTTGGATATATATTTTGGATCATTGTCCTTCTAGAGCAGGAATGGGCAAACTACGGCCCGGCGGACCTTTTAATCCGGCCCGTGGATGCGTGCGGAAATAGAAACTACAGGAGAGGTAGCGCAGTGGCAGAGCGTAACAGCCGCCTCGGATATACCGAAGCGAAAGAGAAACGCTCAAGCTCAGAGCGTGAATAAGGGCCGGAGGCTTTACTTGTTTTTAAAATCATCCATAGGCTTCGGAGAGGGGGGCGGGTGGGGGGGCAGAGGGGCCGTGACCCCACATTAAAACTTTGCTGCTCCGATTGGGGCTTCGTTCCGCGGGGAGCCGATCTCCTGCAGGCAGAAGCCGGGAAAGGCCAGCGATCGCGACCTGGCAAGCAGCAGGCGGGCAGAAGAGCGCTGCGATCGCGGCACAGATCCCTCCTGTCGGCCCGCGGGAGATCGGAGGGGAAGACAGGTCTGCTGGCCCAGGGGCGGAGCTTCCCCTCCGGACACAGCCTTCGGACACCTCTGAAATCAGCCGAAGTCGGAACACTTGGCCCCACTGCTCTCTGATTGCTATCTCTTCAATGAAAGGTAAAGCTGTCTATGTCCCACGTCACCCCAAAGACGGAAACGTCCTCTCCCAGTGCCTGCCAAGCGACTGGGGATCAGGAATTGCACATGCTGAATTCAGAGAGTCCCCCAGGAGCCCCTACTCACCACCGTGTGCTCTGGCAGCAACCAGTCCCTGCTGATGAGTAGAAGCGCTTCCTTTTCACCTGCTCCCGGCTTCGGCGTTTTTGTATGTATAGGTAAGTGCGTACGCATCTCGGGCACGAATCACTCTGTTGGAATGTGCACTGACTGACTATAAACTTCGCATTTTATGAAAGAAATACATTGCATAAAAGTTTTGTAAAATAACTCTTTTTATGCTTTTCTACCTTAAATTAATCTAAACATTTAATGCTACAAATTTAAATTTAATTTATATTAATTCACACATACACACCATCTACTCTTGGTCCGGCCCCCGGGTCCAATATATGAACCCATTGCGGCCCTTGAGTCAAAAGGTTTGCCCACCCCTGTTCTAGAGGAACCATGACCTTCGACCCAGAACTAGCTTTCTGACACTTGGTAGCTCATTTTGCTCCAAAATACCTTGGTAGTCTTCTGACTTCGTGATTCCTTTAATACATTCCAGGCATCCTGTTTCTGAGGCAGCAAAACAGCCCCACAACATTATGGAACCTCCACCATATTTAAATGTAGGAAGGGTGTTTTTTTCCTTATAAGCTCCATTTCTTTGCCTGTAAACGTATCGCTGATCTGCATTGCCAGTGAGCTCAAGTTTGGTTTCATTTGTCCACAGAACATTTTCCCAGAAGGATTGTGGTTTCTCAAGGTGGGTTGGGGCAAAGCTCGGGCATGTCTTTTATGTTTGTCTTTGAGCAATGCGGTCCCTCCTTGGACTTCGCCCATGAAATCCTTTGTTGAGTGCACAGCATATGGTGCGGGATGAAACCACCATTCCAGATTGCTCCAGGTCAGCCTTAAGCTCTTTGGATGTTGTACATGATGTTTTTCCAACAGTTCACACTAACCTTTGAAAACATCTTGCATTAAGTTTCCTCTTCCTACTACATCCTGGGATATTCTTGACAGTTCCATGAGCAGAAAACTTCTTAACATTGTGAACTGTAGACATGGGAATCCCAAGGTCTTTGGAGATGGTCTTGTACCCCTTTGAACTTTGATGATAATGGCTTTTCTGACTGTCTCAGGCTATTCTCTTGTCATCACCATTGTGAAAATGGAACAGGGAGTGAATGTGGCCATTTTAAACATTAGAGTCATCATTCATTGGTTGATTAAATCATGTGAGTACTGACAATTGATCGCAGGTGCATCTAATTTTACTGCAGTGGGAATGTGGTTCTTTCATTCAAACTGAATTGAATTGTTTATAAGGGTGCCAATAATCATGTCCTCACGGGTAATACCAAAATCCGCAAAGGAGAAAAATATCCAAACAAACAAAACTCTTGTTCAAAACCCCTTTCATAGGCTTCAAAATTGTAATTGACAAAACCTTCAGAATCTAATTTTTGTCGGACTATTTGCCATGACAGGAATCCTCTCCTGTAGCAAACACTCCTTTTATTCTCAGAACCTCCGGATAAACTTAAAAAAAACCTGAAGTACTGTCACCCACCAACATACCCAGAGGCAAAAAGGCTTGGGTAGTTTAATGGAGCAGTGTTTTAATGGCTGTAGACTTTCCTGTGAAGGCTTTAGAAAGGCCTTCTGGGACCTGTGGTTTTTAACATTAGCCAAAGAAGTGTAGTTGTAGGCAGAGGGTAAGGTTAAACACAGGCTTTATTCCCCGTCCGGGGTGGATTCATAACAGTGGAACACAAAGAATTGCAGACCCTTCGTCTGGTGACACAATTAAAGAAATGTTTCAAACAAACTTGGCTTACTTCAGCATTAGTTAATGGAACAAAAAGCAAAAAGAAAACAGTTCATTTCACTTACAGAACTTTTCTTCCTGTTTCCTTTTCTAAACAGTTCTTGCTGCTTTCAACAAAGAGATGATATGCAATCAGCCAGAGTGTATGTACAGTCCATCTCACTCCCGTCTGAAGACTCTCCAACAGTCTCAAATTGCATTCCTTCCTCATCAGAATAAACTTCTCCCGGCACACAGCTGCAGTTGAGGTTATAATGTTCTTGCCGGTGAGCTAAAGCATTCCCCTCCTCCACTAAACTAGTGGCCCGTGGGAAATTACCATATTCACTGTAGTCAGGCCCTTGAGAGTTACACAGTTCCTGGTAAGTGCAGGGCAAATCAGGGTATTTTAAACCTCTTCTACTAGAGTAAATACGCCTACCTTTAGGCACTGCTACTTCCTGTTCTCTCGGTCGAGCAAAGCTCTGTTTTGAAGAACACTCTCCACGGTGTTTCTCTGTTAGCTTCAAACTTCCTTCGGGGTAAACGTTTTCCCCTGCTGAAGCCCTGGTGTTAGGTAATCTATACCTCCTAGACTTGGCTGCTGGACTGCCACCTCTGCTTGCTTCGTAGCAATGCTCCTGGGGATATTGACAAGCTGTGCACTGCTGCTCACAACAGCTTCCCTGGGAATCACCAGCCTCATATGCCCCGGGTAATCTCCCTGGCTCCGTCCTTGCAGCTCCACTGGTACTGCTTTCACGCTTAGCAGTTCTCTCAGTAGCTCCTGCTACTCCTCTCGTAGTCCCTGCTACTCCTCTCCCCCTACCTTCCGGTGAGTTTTAAATGTGTTTAAGCTGGTGTTAGCCTGGGCTCCGCCCCCATGCAGGTGCTCCTCATTTCCTAATGAGTTTTGTGCTACGCTTCTGTTCGGGCGTTCCCTAACACCTCGTGGCTTTGTTTTTATCTGTTGCTCATAGCAACCTTTCCCCATGTGTGAACCTGAGCTGTCAGTTTCCCTTACGTTTTGCTCATAACCCCCTACTTCCATGGGTTCTGAGGGCGCTACCTTATGACAGTACTAATAATCACATGGAATAAAACTTACTCTCCTCCACCAACACTCAAAGTCAGAGATGCGGAACTTCCAATCAAATCCAACATACGATATCTTGGGGTCATACTCGATCAACAACTGGACTTCAAGGAACATATCAAACGCACTGTCAAAACCATCTACTTCAAGATCAGAACCCTACGGCATCTTAGGCCCATGATGGAACCCGATGATTTCCGCACCGTCTTCCAGGCACTAGTTACACCGCACTTCGATTATGCCAACATAGTTCTGCATGGTTTCCCAAAGAGTTCCCTCAAACCGCTACAGTTAGCCATGAATGCGGCAGCCCGTGTGCTCTACGGAGCCGCAAGGGCCGACCACATCTCCCCCATTCTAAAGGAACTCCACTGGCTTCCCATAAGCAGTAGGATCCTATACAAAATCCTCCTCATTACCTTCAAGGCCTTCAACAAGATATCACCATCATCCATTTCCGACCTCATCACGCATTCTCCAGCCAACAGATCCAGGAGATCCATGGCCGCTAACATGCTACTTATACCAATTGAATCCACAAAACTCAACCAGATCACCACCAAGAGGGCTTTCTCGATCTATGCCCCCGTGTGCTGGAACAAACTCCCCCCACACATTAGAACAATTAGGGACCTTAGTCAGTTCAGAAAAACTCTCAAACACCACCTTTTTCTCTTACATTATACTCATCCTGATATCCCCCTTATCTCCCACACACCCCCACTATATCAAACTGCCGCTACATGATGCAAAACGATACTATGTAGTCATACCTAATATGTAATATAACTGAATTGTACATAGTTTCCCATGTTTATCTATATAGACCTGGAATGTAAATAGTTTCCCCAAGTTTACCCCCATGTTAAACCCCTGTTTTATGTAAACGACGGCCAATGTATCTGACCAAGTGTTATATTGTTTTGATGTAAACCGCGCTGATGACAAATAGCGCGGTATATAAGAATTGTTAAATAAATAAATAAATTATGAGCCTAATACACCGCTCAAAACTATTAGAAATAATAGTAAAAAAACCGAGGGAAATCACACAACGCAACCCCCACCCCGGTATACCTTCTCCACCAGATGAAGCAATGAAAATCCGTTTGTTAAAAGCCTCAATCCAGGAAGCAGCACGTTATTGTGAAGTAGGCTAGACTCTCCTCCAAAAGCTTTTACAAATGAATGCCACTTTCATCCCCCGGACTTGGGCATACGAAACAGTCATTGCCTGTAAGCTTCTTCAAGTAAATTACACCGCTAGACCACACCGCGACATTGTGCCATGTTTCAAGCCACTGCTCCATTCATGGCTCTTCAGGCGAATCAGAAACAGCTCAAGTTGATACTGATTTGCCAATGAGGGGAAACTAATTTATGACATCAATCAGTCAAAGGTCAGCCAATCAGAAGTTGAAGACATAATCTGATCAATATGAATTACAGCAGACTCCACCAATCAATTTCAAGGTTAAGGCCAAAAGGTGTAACTGTTGGTAATTTGAAAATCCATTGTTGTTCCAAGTATTGTAAACAAGCCAGTCTATCACCCCCCCCCACACACACACTGTAAATTCACAGGGACAAAATGAATAATTCTCCATTTTAAATCTTGAAAAGTATGTTCTTGAGCAATACAATGAGGTACTATTGGTGCTGATAATACTTTAGTATTCAATCGTGATCGATGTTCTTGTAACAGTGTTTTCATCGGGCGAGATGTCCTCCCCGCATACTTTAAAAGACATGGGCAAACAATCATTTAAACTACAAAAGATGTCAAACATGTGGTTCTATGCTATGCCCTATATACAGTTATAGTAACAAGAACGGTCCATTCGGCACCTAAAATTTTCAGAGCAAAATTCAATCTCCACATACATAATGGCCATTAGAAATAATTGATCGATCAGACAATAAAATATGAGAATCATCTAAACCCATAGTGCATACTACAAAATCTGCTACATTTCGTCCATGTTGATGAGCAATCATCACAGCCTTTTGAAAGCAGGTGTGAACTCCCAAAACATCCAAGTGTTTTTTTATATAAATTTTGGCAACTTGAACCGTATTGTGCATTTATGGTAAAACCCCCACGATAGGAGAAAATTCTCCTGACTCAATAATGGGGTGGAAACTGCCACCATTCTGGATGATTAAACTGGGCTTGCTTGTATGCAGTATGAACAAAATGTGCTGGATAGCCTTGAGACACAAGCTACTGAAAAAGCTTCCGAGCATGTTTATGAAACTCATCCAATGTGACACATAATTGAAGGATCCATAAAAACTGCCCCAATGGGAGACCACGGCATAAGGAGCTTGGGTGGTAACTGGGGTATTGAAGCGGTGTGTTTCTTTGAACCGATTTCCTGTAATGAGTAGTATATAGTTTGTCATAATGTTTATATACTGTAATATACAAAAATTAAATGTGAGACTGATGATATTTTGCTTCAATACCACAGCTATCACCCAAGCTCCTTACAGTGTGCCCTCCCATTGGGGCAGGATATCTTGTTTGAATGTCCTGTCAATTTCAGCTTCTACATCTTCATAGAACTGTCATCTTCTTCCTCTTCTGCAGCTGTTGTTGGGACATATACCTGAATAGTAGTTGTGTTGATGGGCATGCCTCTTAGAAATTAAATGGACAGCATACAGTCAGTGATTCACAGTAATACAGATTATAGAATTGTATCTTTCAAATATCTTCCTTGCCATCACAGGCACACAGACAAATAACACAGATATAAAAACAGACACATATTAATATGCCAATGCATGCACAGACACACACATTCAAGCATGCACAACATATGCAAACAAACATAAACTGACACATAGATACAAACATGCAAACTTGTCCAAACCTTTTTTAAACCCAGCTACACTAACAGCCTTTACTACATCCTCCAGTAACAAATTCCAGAGTTTGATTACACGTTGAGTGAAAAAATATTTTCTTTTATTAGTCTTAAATAGTTTACCCTGTAGCTTCAGTGCATGTCCCCTAGTCTTTCTATATTGTATTCTAATATTGTATTGTATTCTATTTCTAGTGTGTAAATAGTTACCCTTGGTTATCCAAGTTTTGCTGTCCTGTTAAATGTAAACTCACCCTCGGTTATCCAAGTTTTGCTGTTCCTGTTAATTGTAAACTCAGGCATATGTATACTGTCTGATTTTTCTGTTCCATGTAAACCACGCTGATGCCGAATAGTGCGGTATATAAGAAATTGTAAATAAATAAATAAAAATATTCTGATAACGTAAACAATCGATCTACGTTTACCCGTTCCACTCCGTTCATTAATTTATAGACCTCTATCATATCTTCCCTCAGCCGTCTCTTTTCCAGGTTAAAGAGCCCTAACCTTTTTAGCCTTTCTTCATAGGGGTATCCTTCCATCCCCTTTACCATTTTGGTGGCTCTTCGATGAACCTTTTCTAATAACACTATATCCTTTTTAAGATAAGGAGACCAGAATTGCACACAATATTCAAGGTGCGGTCTCACCATGGAACAATATAGAGGCATTATAATATCCTTTGTTTTATTTTCCATTCCTTTCCTTATGATACCTAGCATTCTATTTGCTCTCTTGGCCGCCGCTGCACACTGGGCCGAGGGTTTTAATATGTTATCCACAATAACGCCTAAATCTTTTTCCTGGGCGTTGGTTCCTAATGTGGAACCTTGCATCGTGTAACCATAGTCTGGGTTGTTCTTCCCTAGGTGCATAACTTTGCACTTGTCCACATTAAATTTCATCTGCCATTTTGATGCCCAGTCTTCCATTTTATCAAGATCCTCTTGCAATTTTCCACAATCCTCTTGGGTTTTAACAACTTTAAATAGTTTTGTGTCATCTGCAAATTTGATAACCTCACTCATTATTCCCTTTTCCAGGTCATTTATGAATATGTCAAAAAGCTGCGGACCCAGCACAGATCCCTGGGGTATACCACTATTTACCTTTCTCCACTGGGAAAATTGGCCATTTAGCCCTACCCTCTGCATTCTAACTTTTAACGAGTTCCTGATCCACAATGGTACACTGCCTCCTATCCCATGACTCTTTAGTTTTGCCAAAAGTCTCTGATGAGGGAAATTGTCAAAGGCTTTCTGAAAGTCCAGATACACTATATCAACCGACTCACCTTTGTCTACCTGTTTATTCACACCTTCAAAAAAACATAACAGATTAGTAAGACAAGATCTTCCTTGTCTAAAGCCATGTTGGCTGTCTCCCATTAAGCCATGACTATCTACATGTTCAGCAATTTTGTTCTTTATGATGGTTTCTACCATTTTTCCCCAGTACTGACGTCAGGCTCACCTATCTGTAGTTTCCCGGATCACCCCTGGAACCCTTTTTAAAAATTGGTGTTACATTCACCATCTTCCAATCTTCAGGTATTACAGATGATTTTAATGATAGTTCACAGATTACTAATAGCAGGTTTGCAATCTCACATTTCAGTTCTTTCAACCCGCTTGGATGCATATCATCCGGCCCAGGTGATTTGCTACTCTTCAGTTTATCTAAGTTATCAATACATCGGGAAGATGTATTACATTTCCTTCAATTCTTCCGCACCTTTAAATACCACTTCAGTCATGGGTAACATCCCTACATCTTCCTCAATAAAGACCGAAGCAAAGAATTCATTCAGTCTCTCTATCGCCTTGTCGCCTCTTAGTGCCCCTTTAATCCCTCTGTCATCTAATGGGCCAATTGACTTTCTCACAGGTTTTTTGCTACGAATGTACTTGAAAAAGTCTTTATTATGCGTTTTTGCTTCCACAGCAAGCTTCTTCTCAAATTCTCCCTTTGCCTGCCTTATCAATACCTTGCATTTAACTTGTCAGTGCTTGTGCTGTCTCCAGGTTTCGTCATTTGGCTGTTTTTTCCATTTCCAGAAAGATGCTTTTTTGGCAACAACAGCCTCTCTGACCTCACCTTTAAACCATGCTGGCAGTTTTTTGGACTTCCTTCCACTTTTCTTAAAGGTAATGGAGATACAGACAGGAGTGTGTGCGCACACATTTGCAAGCACACATCTACAGAGGAGTTGGAAAGAATTTCATGGGCCTTGCTTTCCCCACTTATTATTGTTTAGTTGATGTTTAGTTATTGTTTATGTTAAAAAAGTGCATTTACTTACTTATCGTAAACTACTCTTATGCTGTTGCAAAGGGCGTCATATTAAGAAATAAATGAAAATGGGAAATGCTATGCAGTGCTTCAGGTTTTAATTTTAATTAGGTGCTTGTATGTTTTTTGTCCTACCTATTTCTTCTGCACTGAGGTATTTTATTTTGTTCTGTCTTTGTTACAATGCAACATTATAAGCCACTCTATCTAGAATATTGACATTAAGGACTAATATTCAAAAAAAGCCAAGGGGGCATACATAGTGGCAACTAGGCTAAAGTGCTTAGCCACCGTCACCACTTTAATTAAGACCAAATATTCAGCTGTGAAACACATTTGGTTTCCACTGCTATCACCACCCTGGGCTCTGCGCATGGACTGCCCTGGTTTTAGTCAGGCATTTTTTCAGTGATCTGTGGGGATTCAGCAGCACTAACCAATGACTGCGTTATAGCCAGTTAACAAAAATTCCTAAATTTAGGAACTTAAGTTGGGTTCCTAAGTTGCCCTCTATTTTCACTTGGCATCCTAAAGGGCCCTTTTACTAAAGTGCATTCAATTTTTGCCCTTAACACACATTGTAACTGTTGTGGGTGCATACCCTAACGCACAGTGGAAGTACCACGAGTGCACCTAACTCCACCTATTATGGTGGTATGAGATGCACTAGTGCTAATGACAATACTGACAGTGCACAATTCACCCCCATGCTAACTGCAATGTGCTTATCATGCCCATCCCACCCATTTAGCACTCCAACATGCGAGTGGCAGTTAGCACGCACATCAATAAACAGTAATTGTCATGCCGCACAGTAACAGTTACCTTGGGCCTGAGCAGGCAGTTCTGGTGCAGTAGCGTATGGTGCAGCCCACCCCAGGTGCCAGCCGGGAGGGGTGCACCCCCACCAGGCCCACATTTTGGAGGTAACGTGGCAAACATACCTACAAGAGTGGCTTGTCGTGCTGTCTCCAATCTAGGCCAGCTCTTCTCTCCCAGCCGAAGTCTCGCAGTTGCTGGCCTAGACTGGAGACAGCGCAGCAAGCCACCTGTCCTGCAGGTATGTCTGCTATACTGCCTCCAAAGTGTGGGGCTGGGGGGGGGGGGGGGGTTGGGGGACACCAGCCCCAGATGGAGTGGAGGAGTGGCCTAGTGGTTGGGGCAAGGTACTTCAGGCCAGAAGGTCGGGGGTTCAAATCCCACTAGAGGACAGCAACCTTGGGCCAGAAGGACTGGGGTTTCTAGTCCCACAGGTGCTCCTTGTGGTCTTGGGCAAGCCACTTAACCCTCCATAGCCCATGTTCCCTGTAAAATAGTTATCTCCAAGTTATAATGCCCTGTTCAATGTAATTTCAGTTTGTTCAATGTAAACCGCACTGATGCAGAATAGCGCGGTATATAAGAGAATGTAAATAAATAAATAAAAGATGGAAAAGGGGCTAAGAACGCTACTGTTACAGTTTTAACTGCTTAGTGCACTTTAATAAAAGAGCTTTTAAGCTTTTGGCTAAAAACAAAACAATTTTAGGGACCTAGCAGTTATGCCCTTAAACTGAGGTCTGCCATCAAGGTGCCTAATGCTGAAAATCAGTGCAAAGCTCCTAACCTTTTCCCTTTTCCTAAATCCATCTCCTTTGCTACCTATTTTTGACTCCTAAATTTAGGAAGGTAGTGAAACTAAGAGCATAAATTTAGTAACTTACCTTGCAAAATATTAAAGAGAATGATTTAGAAGCCTAACCCCTTCAAATATTGGCCTCATGAATTTTTAAATAAATAAATTTAAGTAAACAGGATATTTCTTAGAGGAACCTTGTCAGAGCCCATGGTGGCATCACATTGCCACATAGTAAACATGAGTAGCTCAGGAATGTAGAGATTTCATAATAAAAAGCAAATAAAAAATACATTTTTTTTCCAAGAAACACATTAGAAATGGAAACAATAAAATACATCAGGCTAAAAAAGAAAGGTAAAAACGGAAGAAAAAGAACAAATAAGGACTACTAAAGAGGCATACTAATATTTTGAACTCTCTAGCTGGCACTACTACTTTAGTGAATATCATTTTTTATTTTCATTCAAATACAAAGAAAAACATATTGTTTGCACTGTACTAGCACTCCTGTAACACAACTACATTAACACACTATATAACCCAGCACAAATGTTGCATAAACACTCCCCCCCCCTTATTTATTTAGTTATTTATTCTACCCCCTCCCTCCAAGGCCCATGGCCCGTACACAGTATGAAATTGACATAATATACGGTACCACAAAGTTAAACAATTATACCCAAGCTTACCATGATAAGACAAACATATTCCCTCTATCCCCCTGCTTCACACCCCTTCCCTGACCTTCCTCCTCACTAACCCCCGACCTCCCTGCCTAGACCCACCCTAATCACCAAACTAGAGGGTGAGTCGTCCCCCCAAGCACTACTACTTTAAAACTAACCCTTAAAAATCATGAGCCAGCTTGCAATATATTCTGAACGTCACGTCATACACACATTGGCTTGACTTTCCTGGCGTACCAAATGCAGACAAAAATCGTTGTCATTTTATATAGGCAGGAACAGCACTGCAGCATCTAACACCCCCCCCACCGTCGGCAGCAATCCTTCCGATCACGATTCCAGCTAAATTTTAGTCGCACACGCAGAGTAGCGGTGTGGGAGTTCATAACTTTGAAAGAAACGGAAACAGGATTACTAATAAAGGAAATGTGAACACAGCGGAACAGGGAAAAGCGCATCCTTTGCTAAGCTCGCGGCCTTCAGGTTCCTGGCGGCTGGCGCGAGCCCTTTCCTCGCCGCACGTTAGCACAGCCGAGGCATCCGTGTCCTCCATCAGCGCTGAAGGGCGCGTGCAGCAGCTACTGCAGTGGCCAATAGGGAGGTGCTAACCGGGTGTCATCAAGCTAGATGGGAGGGAAAGAGGAGGTGGTTACAGGAAGCATCTTCTTGAGGTCCTTCAGCAAGTACGCCAGCCGCCACTCTCGCTCTACTTTAAAAGACCAACAATTTGAGAATTTAGAATAAAAAGATAACAAAATAGATCTGCGGCACATCCCGATCAGGAAGAATTTCTATTTTTATTTTGAGAAACTGGCAGAAGAAATAACCCGTTTCTGACATTTCTTTCCCAGCAGATGTAGACATTCCTCGGGCCTTTCGGGTTTGATTTGTGCATCTCTCTCAAGAACAGAGCGTGGCTTTTAGCTTCCTTCCTGTTTCTCTCAAAGGCTTTTTGTTGGGTCCCTGGAGGCGCGGGCAGGGAAGGAAACAGTAGCGGATGCCGCTGCAATAGGGAGAGAGCCACCGCGCTCTTTTTATTCTCGGGGTGAGAGGCGTATAGGACACGCCACATTCCACCGAGTTTACTCAGAAACCGGCCGGCGAGGCGCGCGCGCAGCAGCAGTAGCAACGAGGGAAGGGCATAGCGAGAAGCGCGCCGCGGCGCTCAACAAACCGCCCACTCCCGCTGCATCCCCTACTCAGCCGGGCCGCGGAGAAAAGTTTAAACAACGGCGACAAAATTACTGGTGTCCGACGATCTGTGCGAGGTCTGAACAGACGCTCGTCCCGTTTTAACACACATTGAAAAACTAACCGCGTCTGCTGAAGTTGGCGCGCGGGGCTGGGCGGTGCGTACGCAAGCGGAGGGCGGGCCGAGGCTGTGTGTATTTGTAGGCGGGGGTTTCTCTCACATGCGGTAGCGGCAGGGCGTGGAGTTGGCGCGGTCACCTGAAGCTTTCGGGGCGTGGGGGGACCGAGGTGTGTGCATTAGTAAAGAGAAGCAACAGCAGCGGTAATAGGACGTGCTACGGTGGGGGAAAAAAGGCAGCTTCCTTGTAAAGTCTGGTCTTTGGTGCTGCGGCTTCTCTTGCAGCTACCTCGGGCGCGCTCCCATCGGACAAACAAAAGCGAGAAAGAGAAAAAAGCAGCGGCTTTGCTTGCTGTGCAGAGATGGAAGGGAAGGCGCAGCTGGGCTCTGGGGAGCTCCCCGGCTCCTCACTGGAGCCCCCGACGGCGGGCTATGAGAGTGAGGCGGACCCCGCAGGGCTCTCAGCCGAGGCCGGTAACGGCGCACAGCAGGGCAGACCGCTGGGTCCCACGCCGAGCCAAAGCCGTTTTCAGGTGGACCTAGTGAGCGAGGCGCACAAGCCCGAGAAGGGTAGCGAGGAAGCTAAGGGCAGGTTCAGGGTGAACTTCGTGGACCGCAGCGCCGGCAGCAGCTCTCCGGAGGAGGGCGGTGGAGGTGGCGGCGGCGTGAGCTTCCAAAACGGCGACACGGTGCTGAGCGAGGGTAGTCTGCATTCTGGGGGTACCGGCGGCGGCCATCACCACTATTACTATGATACCCACACCAACACCTACTACCTGCGCACCTTCGGCCACAACACCATCGACGCTGTGCCCAGAATCGACCATTATCGACACACGGCGGCCGACTTGAGCGAGAAGCTGCTCCGGCCCAGCCTGGCAGAGCTGCACGATGAGTTCGACAAGGTAAGGTTGCCGATGACCGTCGCAAATCTCCTAAAGTATTAATCCGTGCATACTCTTCTCCCTTCCATTTTCTTTGCTTTGAGTACAGAGTTCTCGTTTTTAATGACGCCAATAGTGAGGTGGTACTGCTGCCCCCCCTTATTGCTGAGCTATTAATCTATATTTTTATCAAAAGACAGTATGTGATTGCCCAGAAAGACGTGTTCGCCCTATATGCTGAACCTGTTGGGAGCAGATAGTCAATGGGTAAGAGTGATTTGGAAGGTCAGGGTTAGGTTAACTACAGTGAGCGTTGTAACGGAGTTGGTGCATCAATTCTCGTCCTGTACGTCCCCTTTCGTTACCCGGTAGAGAAGTCAAACTGTTTCTGAAACTTTTTAAACCCCTAGCGCACCACAGCTGTCAGTTGCAAAGCCAAACCACATGAACCATCCCTTGACGGTTGAGAGGGCACTTTTCCTTATGACACTTTATTTTTAAAATAAAATTGAAATCGCCGCCACTTTTTTTTATTTCTACATACTGCTATGGATTTAAGACGTGTAAAACCATTACAATAGGCAGTCTTTTGTTCCCCGCTGGGAGGGAGGGAAGGGGGGGGGGGTTGGAGAGTGCAGATGGGAGACACTTAGCACCTATGTGTTACAATAAATGGAGTCTGGGCTCTGGCAGTTGACACGCTGTATTCTGTATGGGCCCCACTGTAGTGCGGAATACCCAGCGTGGTTTTAGCAACTTGTAATGCTGCTTTCTGCTGTCCAAACACATTGTTATCCAAGGTTTGTCAGAAAGAAATAGGGAAGCATTGTAAAGCTCACTAGAGGCTACATCCTCTTGGAGAACACTCGTGAGAAGTGCTGTAAGGTGCGCTGTACGAGCAGGGCCCAGCTACCGTGCCTTTGCAAGCTGTCTGTTAATTCTGACATCCCGGCGCTTGTGCTGCATCTAGGAAGCTGAGGTATGTGCGACAATTCGTGCTCAGGAAGGAGATCTCATAGGGGTGTGTTGTAGCTTCTAAGCTCTGCTCTCTGTGCCTATTTACTGGTCTGCACCCGAGCATCGGGCATTGGTGACTTGAGGGACACATCCTTTCAGGTCTAAGCACACCAGTTGTCAAACGCTGGTTCACACTCCTGCTATGTTTCAAATAGTTGTAAACACATTCTCAGTTTAAGGGCCTATTTTTATTGCATAAAAATGGGCACCTTTTTTTTCCTTCAGTCCATGAAGGTGTACCAACAGAGGCATTTTGAGTTTCTGATAAACTAGCATGAAAACTACATTAAATTAATGGAACATACTTTTTGCTCATAGAATGATCATGCCATGCTGTCATGTTCCCTGTTTTATTGATGAGCACAAATGAATGACATCTTGCCAAGACCTAGCAAAGTACTCCCCAAAATATAATTTTTTTTGTAGGCTCTTTAAGCAGTGTGTGTGTTAAAGGCCCAAAGATAGATGCCATTACAGAATGACCTGTCTCAAAAGCTCCTGCACTAAAACATTTTTGTTGGCCCTTCTTAAAGGTATAGAAATATAAAAAAACATTTTATCATAGGAGGAGAAACGGATGGGCTACACGGGCCGTGGCTGCACCGATATTTTGCCCAGTACAGCTTCAGGACTAAAGAGCTTGGGGGCAGGGCTGGTGTTTGGTTGGGTTTGTTTTGTCCCTCCAGCTAAAAAGGTGTTCTGCTGCTCCTGCATTTTATTTTCTAAGCAGTACCCTGCTCTTCCTTTTCGTGTAGTGTTTAGTTGAGAACTACTGTAGCTTTGTACCAGTGCTGCTTGTTACGGATATTGAAGATCCTTTTAATGCTGATTGTGCTAATTACAAAAAAAGACAACCTTTGCCATTGGACTGTTGGGAACATGGTGAAAGTTATTGGGAATCAAATCCTGGGCAGGGATATGTGTGTGTGTGTATATGTATGTATCTCTATATATCTATCTCTCTCTAGGATTTTGAAAGGCAAGGTGCAAGTAAGTCTAAAATCCATTCTTAGATTTGCAGTGGAGTTAGCAGGAAACGGATAGCATTAAATTTTCTACAACTTTCCTAACTAGGAGTTCGTGTTGACTCAACAGCACACAACAAAAGCTTTTATATCTGCTGTCAATTTAAAATTGCAGTTGAAATTTTGTAAAGTTTCCACTACGCAAAATACATGTTTTGCGTTTTAATCTAGAAATAGACTGGAAAAATATTCTAGCTATTCTTTATTACCTTTGGGAAGGACTGCATTTAAAAGATTTTAATTTTATGCAATGTGTTTTGTTTTTCTTGATTGGAGGAATGTTGTATGGTTTGTGGGTTGTTTGTTTTTCTTCTAGTGTACAACCAGTCTTTAATAAAATTGTTTACCTGCATACTGTTTCTAATTAGTTGAAGTTCTCATGTCTGTCAAAAAGCTGGGTTCATATCAGCACATGGAGGGAGCTGTCTTTCTGAAACAGTAAATTATTCTTTCTGATATTTGGTAGTCAGATCTTATGAGGGGTTTGTTACCTCTCTCTTTTTTCGTAGACTTTATTAATCATATTCTGTCTTGCTTTTTTTTCCTCTGTATCCTTCAAAAGATCAAAGGCACTCAAATCCAAGTGAAGTGAGGTCAAAGTAGCCTTTTAGGACTAAGCTATGCTAAATGTATTATATCAAAAAGAAGAAGAAAAGTTGAGGTTAATTTTTGATCTAGCAAGGAATCAAAAATTAATTGATCCAAAATAAATTGGGAAGCCATGTGTCATCCAACTTCTTAAAAGAAATTGTTTGGCTTTGAGGCTGGCAAAAGTTTGCTGCTGGAGTACTTAGTTAACCTTCCTGTGTATTGTAGCATCTCCTGTAACTGAGCAGTGGATAGCTCTCAACTATTATGGCTCCTTTCCTCAGTTGTTGTAGTTAAGCACAGACAACAGTATACTTGTCTTTATGGCTGGTAGAAGCCCTTAATGACTGACTATCCAATCACTTACACAGCATCTGTACTAGCTTGTTCACATCATCCTGTAACTAAGACTGAAACATTTCCAAACATTTAAGCCAACATGTAAATAGTTAGCTACTCTTCAACGTAAGTTATGTGTAAATATGCTGTTAAAACTGTACATTTCTGTTATATTGTAAGTTGTGTAGATTGTCTTCACCGAACAGTTATCGTTACATGTCAACCGTGCTGATGCTGAATAGTGTGGTATATAAGAAAAATAAGTAAATGTATCTTATTCAACTGTAGCTATAAGTTACCCTCAATCTAGCCTCACTTTTATTTATCCCAATGCTTGTCTGTCTTAATTGCACTTGTTCTCTCTGCTGCCTAATAAAATATTTGTATTGTGCTACGTTGTAGCCATCATATGTTATGACTGTTCTACCATGTTGCTTACAATGGTGTATCATTTGCATGTGTGCATATTACTGGCAGCATTTCATATAACTACTAGGATTTAATTTGTCTACTTCCAAATTTCCCAAACTTGTGTTAATTTATATATTTATTCATTTTACTATTTTTATGCTGTTTCTACAAAATGTAAGTTGCTTCTGGTAAATTTCTTTATAAAGGCAATTAATAAACCTGGGGCTATACTTTATTACACTGAGGAAGACTCATAATGGAGTGTACTTGTACATTGGAGTAAATTTTTTTTTTTAGAAAATGTGCACATCAAATTTTTTTCTCTCTCATCAGTAGTTCTAGGTATATTTTGGTTGTAACATAGTATATAACGGCAGATAAAGACCAGCATGGTCCATCTAGTCTGACTTTTTTTTTTCTTTTAATATCAGTCTCCACTTCATTCTAAAAGTTAGTTGCTGCTGTTTTTTCTTATAGCATAGTATCTCCGTATAGGGTTGTGTTCCACATACTTTGACAGCGGTGACCCTTGCTTTAGGCCACAGTATGTATATTGGGTGTGATCTCTGTTCCTGAAATTTACAGCTAGTGTTCTTAACCCAGAAGTTGAGGAGTGGTTAGAGCTATTGGCTTGGTAACCAGGAGATCAGGGTTTGATTCCCATTAGCTCTCCTTGTGGCCTTGGGCAATTCATTTAATCCTCCATTGCCTCTAAGAAAGGCCTAGCAGTTTTACTTCTGGTCACACTGTCAAGAAAACCCAGGAGCTGCTGGGTCGCCAGGAGTCAGCATTGACTCAAAGGCACATGTTGCATTTTAGTTCTTAACTCCTACTTAGGACCATGAGAGGAATAAGGCAAATGGCCCTGATGAGGCAGAACTGTGTAGAAACTTTTTTCAGTTGAACATATAGCAATAGGGACTCCTAGTTTTATTATAAAACGTATCTTTCTCTTTTTAGAGTAAACTTTATAAAAAACACAAATGAGTGCTATACATTTTGGGGAAAAATAACATGGGAATTTGGATTCCTGTTTGTGCCTGTCATATATACAAATTACAAAGTTAGTGTGAAGTTTCTTGCCTATTAGTGGCATTTAAGTTCAAAGTTTTGGGTTTGAAATCTTGCTTATTTCCTGAGATTTATTTCTATTTTTATTAGTAGTATGTCTTCTGTGTTTAGTGTGAGAAGTCACAAGTCCAGTAACTTCACAATAATACTGTGATAGGGGAAATATCTTTGACATACATCCAGAACTTGCCTTTTTGACTAAAGGAGCATGTGCCATTATATTGTGTAAGATAAAATTTAGAAGTATTTTTTCAATACAAGATTTCAGATCACCTCGCATAGTGCATAAAGTAAGGAATAGATGCTAGGCACTCATTGATGTGTATAGTGTACATTTTCACTTAATGATATCTGTTTGTTTAAATTAGTGTACTTATAAAGCCTTAGGTTCTTGATTTTAATAATGAAATGTTGTAGAGAACACACACAAATGGCTATAAGAGCATTCCAAATGTTTTGTGGTGTGGTGGGTTGTGTGTGTGTGCGGGGTTTTTTTTTTTTTTTTTAAACATTATTTTTTCCCCTAAAATTGTACATTGCTACAGGTATATCTGTGGCTCCAGAGAATTACTGTTAACTTTTTTTTTCTCTCAATTCTGCAAGCTTTCATAAAAAGATCTAGTATGTTCTTCTGTTTAGTGCTCTGTGCCCCTGTCTTTATAGGAGCTCAGTCCTGCTAGAGTGTAACTGTTGTATCATAGTTGAATGTCACTTTGATTTTTGGCCATTTTAAATTAGACTGTTCATACTGGATATCTTAGTATGCTTTTTCTGTGTCTGCTTTTTATGTCATCTTGATTTTGTGTAAAGCCTATCATTAGTTTTATGCTGTGGCTAAGATGGTCAGTTTAACAGACCCTCTTAAAAAAAAATCTATTATAGAATTCTCTGTATGAAGACATTATCATTTTGAAAGCCTTGCTCATGATTTGGAAGTCTGAAAGCAGGCATGTGGACATACAAATCATAATGATGTCCTAGGAGCCACTTGCAAACGATGTATAAAAACATCCCTGGCACGGAGACAATCAAATAGGTAGGGGATGTGGTGGAGGCATATCTGGGGCAGGGTGATGGACGTAGAGGCCCCACTCTATATCAGAAACATGGATATCTGTAACCTCATCCAAGTTTATAGACTACCTCCAGGTGCAAATATGCATTGGATAGGTGCTTATTTGGGCCATTAGACATCTGGAGGCTGTAGAGAAGAAGGTACTCCACCATCCCCAGTACTCTTCACAATCAAACCGATATTCCTTATCGTCCCTCCAGTCCAGTACCAAACCTTTGGGGTTGAGCACCTCTTCCAGCAGCTTGGAAATTAAGCATGTCATCCTTTGATCCCAGTATAAATACCTGAGGGACCGCCTACAAGCTCCAGTTCCTTATCCCTCCAGTTCAGTCCCAACCTCTGGGTAGTGCACCTCTTCCAGCAGCTTGGAGACTGAGCATGTCATCTTTTGATGACCTCAAGGTACTTAGGCAGCTGGCCCCACCTACCAGCCCCAGTAAGCTCAGTCTCCAAACAGCTGGAGGGTGTTCCCAAGGTTGGGACTCGCTACAGGGATGGCTTTGAGGCCTATCTATTACTTCTGTTGGAATTGGTAGGGCAGCTCAACTAGCTCTCTGTATGAGAAGAGGGAGGCTCAAGCTGCAGCTTAAAGCTAGCCAGTGCAAGCTGAAGAGCAGCGCCCAGAACGCGATTAAAAAAACAAAAACTATAGCACAGGCTCTCTGTTGGAAAGAATCAGGCTCCCGTGCACGCTTGGATGTCTGCCACAGCTCCCAAACCTGTCAGCAGGTGAAGACAGAGAGGCAGTCAGTAGGTGGCTTTCTATCAGGCTGATGCCCCTCCTGCCGAAGCTGGTCTGGAAGGGCTGAGCAGGTTGCGGGACTGAGTGAGCAGAGAAGAAACGGATGCATTTCTTTTGGCACTCCAGGCCTGAGCTAGAGCCAGAGTTGTAGCTTTCCGTCAGGCTCCCTGGCTGCCCCCTCCTCCACCACAGCTGTGTGTGACTGCCAAGCAGGATGAGGGAGCCACCAAAAGCAGACAGGGCCATGGGGAGAACAGATCAACCCTTTTGGGCATGCCAGGTCGAATCTGGTATTCTCCCTCTTCATGGTTGTGGCTTCGCTAGTCTGCCACAAACCACGTGATCTCAGCGCCATTTTGAGGAGTTAGTGCAGGAAGCATGCTGCCATTTCGCTAGGTAAGCCGGTTACATGGGATCAGGCTATGGAGAGGGGGAGGCCTGCTCGGACACAGTTATTCCTTTGTGGTGGTGGTTGTTTGTGTTTTTTTTTTTTTTTTTTCTGTCTCCCCGCCTGGCTAAGCCCATTGCTTAGCACCTTGACTTTACCAAAAAAAAAAAAAGTGCAGTGGCCAGCTCCCCTCCCGGGTCCTCCTGTCACAAGTACAATTTGAGCAGGGGGCTCAGGGAGGCCTTTGCCATGTATTCGATCTTCTCAGGCATAAGGCATTCTGCCTGTAATGGGGGAAGGGATACAGGCACCCCTCTTGCCGAGTTGTAAAGAGGAAAGGAGCATGCTCCGGCTGCTCAGTGGCTTCAGGGGGATGAGCCACTAGCCAGCAGGTGCTACCTTGAGAAGGTACTGGAGGGGGGGGGGAAAGGGTGCTCCCTGCCTTCCAAAGACTAGAGGGATGCAGGAAGAGTTGGAAGAAGGCAGGGTCCCACAGCAAGATGTGAGTAGGCATTGGGATAGGCTTGTATCATGCAAGTCATCCACCATGTAGGGGGGCAACTCTGATAGTCCAATTGCTTAAAGTCCTTGGCATGCTACAGGGGGACCCTGAAAGGGGTGGAGGCAACTGCCTGGTGCCCAGAAGATCAAGGGTTCAATTCCCACTGGCACTCCTCCTTGTGACATTGGGCAAGTCACTTTACCCTCCATTGCCTTGGAAGAAAAGTCCTGGTTATCTAACTTCTGGTCATGCATTGCAGAGGCAGCTGGGTCACCAGGTGTCAGCACAGAGTTGGCGGAGGGGAGGGACCCTTTTGCTTAAGAAAAGCCACACTAGGAAGGAGCCTAACAGAATTTGTCTGTATGCCTGGTGTGCTACTCCACTAAAGGATCAGCATATGTGGGACTTCTCGGGGGCTGGTCTGAGGGGAACAAGAGTCAGTCTGTGCCTTTGCCCTCTGCTGGTACTCGAGGGAGAGAGTTCCTCTTATCCCCTAAGGGGGGTTCTGTGCTGTTGGTGGTGACTAAAAAGGTCTATTTTCCCCATGGAGAGTAGGTCAGTCCTCGGGGAGATTGAGGATAGAAAGTTGGATACGTTAAAGCACACATTGGATAATGCTTTTTCTGGCTAAGCCTTCGTTGGTGGGGTCTGTTGGCCAGAACCTGTCCCAGCGGGCCACAGGGAGGGCTAGAGCTGGCAGAACAGTCTAATGGGCTGGCGGTAATGGCTAAGTGGGAGTCTGGAGCTGCCTGTCAGGTAGCTGCCTTCTGCGTTCTTATCCAAGGGCTCTCATAGAGCATGGCCTCAGTGGTGGCACTCCGCTACTTTTGGTTGAGTAACTGGCCAGTGGAGGTCTCTTCCAAGATGCTGGGAATAAGCTACCAGTTGAGGACGAGCTCCTGTTTGGAGTGGCATTAAAGAGGCTCAGGAAGGACTTGAAGTTCAAAAAGAAGAGCTCCTGTCCAAGGATAAGCAAAATCAGGGGCGCTCCTTGGTGCCAGTATGAAACCAGTTGATGGATTTCACTGATTCCGCATGATGTGGTTGCTTCATACCAGAAGGTGATTCCCTCGCAGGAACATGTCTACCAAGGCTTTTGTGGAACGGGGCGGGGATACTTCTCCACCTTCTGCTTCTCGGGCCTGAAGAACAGGCAAAGTAGCATGGTGACCCTAGGCAGTGGGGACTGTTACCAAGCCGGGCTCCACTCCACGTCGGACCCATTGGTCTATGCACTGGAGGTTGCTAGACCCTCTCGATACCGCCTCCATATGTTTCCCAAGCATAAAAGCTGTGCAGGGCACTCTTGCTCAGTTGCTGCAGTTAGAGACTGCAGGACCAGGGCGGCAAAGGTCAATTCTCCATTTATTTTGTCATACTGAGAGGGGAGGCTAGTTTCAGCCTATTCTGAACCTCTAAGCCTGTAAGCTGAGGTTTACGGGGATCTGTTTGTCATGGAGACCCTCCAGTTGGCTGTGCAGGAATCAGTTTTCTTCCTCCCTTGGCCTCAGGGAGGCTTACTTACACATTCCGATCCGTCTGGAGCACCATTAGTTCTGGCATTTGGCTGACCTAAGGAGCAGTTTTCAATCCAGAGCGTTCTCTCGGCTGGCCGACTGCCCTGCTCACCTTTCCCAAGGTTGCTGATTCATTTTTACCTTGATGTGGGGTGCATGCTGGCAAAGCCATGGGAGCGGGGAGAGCGAGCTGTAGTGTGTGTGGTTTTTTTTTAGGGTTTTCCACATAGCTCGGCTGGGTCTTCCATGTGGCACTGGGTCAGCTAGCCCCATTGTGGGACCTGGAGTACCTTCTGGCTGCCGTTCTGCTCCCACAATGGCAGGATGTTCCTCTTGGTCGGGGGCAGGAGGCAGTTGCCTTCCATGTGACGACATCTTCAGCTGCAGACAGCCAGGGCAGCTACAATAGAGATGCATGCCTGCATTCGTCCTTTGCTCTGGGTGCTGCTCCGGCACTGGTCTTTGCAACACCATACACGGAGCTGACCCTTACCCAGTCGGAACAACCCGGAAAGCTCTGAGAGTGACTTTGGCGCTGGAGGCAGGAAGGTCTCGCGTCACTTCACAGGTCATCTCCCACAATGGATATGTCATCTCGGATAGGGAGTGTATTGTGAGGGCCATATGGCCCAAAAGCACTGACTGCCAGGTGGCTGACTGTCCCACTAATAGAATATCTGAACATCATGCACAGTCCTGTTGAAATAGTCTTCCCATCTCCAAAGAGAAGGAAGTCTTGCGCTTGGTTCTGTTGTCTTACCTACAGTACTCTCCATTTCTAATATTATCCCCTTACCCTGTCGGGGGCATTGGAGTGGGTCTTGGACCAGCAGTAGTGCTAGTTGGCCATGTGTTGACTTTTGATGGTGTTTGGAAAGGGCAGAGCTTTTTCCGAAGGTCAGACAGGCTGGTTGTTTAGAGGTCCTTCATTTTTGTTACAGCGGTGAGTAGGGTTCCATGGTTTGTGCCGCTAGCGGTCATCTCTTTTAGATGTTTGTGGTGCATGACTGCCTGGATGGGCAGGCTAAGGGTATGCCGAGTTTTGAGGTGGAATGCATTCAGGCTGGGCTCATGGGTCCCTCCGGAGTCTGATACTGCTATGGTACATCCCAGAGGTTGGGACTGGACTGGAGGAACGATAAGGAAGGAGAAATTAATTACCTGCTAATTGTTGTTCCTTGAACTCCAGTCCAATCCCGGATCCCTCACTGATAGCGTCTTGGCGACAATTTGGCGGTCCCAGGCCAGGCAGAGGCTTCGTCAGATGAGAACGGCCAGCACATAGTACCCAGGAAGGAAGTCCATCAGATCCCACGTCAGCTAGCCGCTCAAAAGATTGATGGGTAAGCCTTCTTTTCTTGGCAGCTGGAGGGTTCCAGAAGTGGATGGATCGGTTTCCAGCACATGGTCTTTGTTTTGGAATATGGTTAATGTAGTTCTTGCTCCTGTGAGTTTGCTTTGTCAATAGGTTATTGGGGCTGGTAGGTGGGGCCAGCTGCCTAAGTACCCTGAGGTCATCAAAAGATGACATGCTCAGTCTCCAAGCTGCTGGAAGAGGTGCACTACCCAGAGGTTGGGATGGGACTGGAGTTCCTCGAACAACAATTAGCAGGTAAGTCTCTAATTTCTCCTTATTCAGTCTTCAAGCAGCTGTGGGAGGTGGTGAGCCATGGTGCTGGACTCACTAGAGGGACAAATAAGGAGTTTTAGTTGGATTAGTTTGGGTGGGTTAGTGGAGAGCAAGATCCTGTGACTTCTTCTGGTTGCCTGTCTTTAAAAAACAAAAACAAAAACAAAAAAAAAAACACCCCCCCCCTCCCCCCATGGTGGAGAACCCACTGATAGGGCAAGGAGCCAGTGGAATGCCACAGAGCAGCACCGCAACAGACGGTCTTCGGAGCCCCCCTCTCCCCCAACACTGAAGCCACTATTCCAGCTGAGCACAGGAGGGAGGTAACGGGCAGCGGGAGAGACAGAGCCAATGTTTTCAGGAGGAGGCAGCTACAGTGGTAAGCTCCTGATCCGGGGGGGGGGGACCTTTTGGCTGGTAGCTGAGCAGGACAGAGCACCAGAGCTGTTAGCGGTAGGTTACTGGGTGGGCTGTGCAATTAGTTCATGAGAGCAGACCCAGCCACGTGGCAGAAGCATGGGAAGTGCATAAAAGCAAAATGGCAGACTACTTCCTCTTTGTTTTCCCCTTTATCTGTGCTTGTGTTGGTGCTGCTTAAGCGTGGGATATATATATATATATATATATATATATATATATATATATATATATATATATATATATATATATATTTTTTTTTTTGAGCTGGTCAGCTGCTGTTCATTTACTAAAACTACACTGTAGTTGCACTACTAATCAACTTATTTTTTTCTATAAGAGAACAGCTCTGGAGGAAAGAAGACAAAGGGTTTTAAGTGAGCCTTTGGGCCATTGACACTATTCTGCAGGGCATATTGCAGGTTGGTCCTGCCTGTCTGGCAGTTTGCCATCCAGACCCCAGCGCCTGGTGTGTGTGGTACGTGATGAGGGGCTGTATCTGAGGCAGGCATCTGTAGAGGGTGTGCACAGGAGGCAGCCTCTGTGCAAGTCCTGGGGAACAATTTTGGAGTGGCAAAAGGCGTCTTCTCCCATTGGAGAACTGCAGGACCCCATGTCCTCTCTTGCCACCTCAGGAGACAGCTTCCTGCTTCTTGTCCAATCCCAGTCTCTCCCTCTTGCAGACTATAGGTCAGGCAGGGGTACCAGGTGTGTGTTCACCAGAGTTTGTGCTTATGCTTCATCAAGCGTTTTATTTGCACCAGCAGGGACAGGGAGCTGGTTCCACAGAGGCAGAATGTGGGGAAAAGCGACTGGGGGCAGAATGTGGAGTCAGGGGTAGTCCTGCAAAGAAAAGACTCTTGGAGGGATCGGATCATTTCCCAGTTCGTTGTCTGGTGTCAGAGGGTCTGGATGGGGAGAACCACGACACAAAGTTGGAGATCGAGGAGGACCTAAAGAATGGTGAAATCCCAGAGCACAAAGAACAGGCAAGGGTTGTCCGGATGTTCCACTGGGAGGAATTACTGGTGCTCATCGATGAATCCCTTAAGTCTCTTAATGTGCCTGCTGCTCCTCCGGCGGAGGATGATGCTTTGGTGGATGCCTTGCTGCAAGTGGTACAAAGGAAGTAGAGGGTGTGTTTGGTTCATAGAGTGATCTGGCAGATAATCCAAGAAGAGTGGGATATGCCAGAGGCAGGTCTCAGGGGTTCTAGGGCTATGGCTCTGCTCTATCCCTTGTCAGGTCATGACTGCAAACTCTTTCGGCCGCCCAAGGTGGATGCAGCAATCTCTCTGAAGTCACCAAGAAGACTATTCTGGTGGAAGGTAGTGCGGCTCTTGAGGATGTCCTGGACGCCTTTTTGTTGAAGCAGGTTTTTGACATGAATGCCCTTTCACTTCAGGCTTCCATTTGTTGGGTGTGGGTCACTAGGGCCTGCCTCCAATGATCTCGGCAGTTACAGCATGGAGAGCCAGCAGTGGAGCAGGTGGGTGAAGCAGCCAGGCTGGAGTCGGGGGCAGCTTATTTGGTGGATATCCACTAGGACCTTATTGGAAGTCTTTTGAAGAGTATGGCTTCAGTGGTAGTAGCTAGTCGCTATCTGTGGTTGCATAACTGGGTGGCAGACAGTTCCGCCAAGGCCCAGTTAAGCATACTCCCCTTTAGGGGAAAGCTGTGCTTCGTGGAGGACCCGGACAAATTGGTGAAGGACTTGGGCGAGCCCAAAGGGGGGGGTTGCCTGCCAGAAGATAAGCAAAAACAAAGCCACCCCTCTTCAGTGTCTAAAGGGCAACAATGAGAATTTAGGTTTTTCCAGTCCACAAGATTTAACCAGTTCCAGAAGGGAAAGTTCCCTTCCAGAGGCCAAGGGTTTTGAGGAGCCAGCAGATATTATCTCCAGGAACAAGCAGGAATGAGTCCTCACATATGGGTATGTTGGAACCGACGGAGCCTGCGCGGGAAAGCTTCCCAGAAAGGAAAGCTTTTGGGGCCTCCCACAGCGCATGCACGCTGCCTTCCCACCTTCCTGACCAACTCTCCTCAGTTCTTCTTTTTCCGCGGAGCCAGCAGGTCGTGTTCCTGTCACCGCTGAAGAAGTTTTAATTTGTTTCTTTGGCCGCGTGTCTGCCTTCCCCGATTCCGGACCGGTACTGCCGGTCTTTTTTCTTTATTTCTTAAAAAACAAAAAACCAAACATCTTATTTTCCCCACTTGGTGTGTTTGTTCTGTGAGGCCTCTAGGCCTTCACAGAATTCTCCCTCATGGAGAAACAAGCCTCCTGGTTTTTAAAAAATGCACCAAGTGTAGCGGTACTATATCAGTCAGACACCCATGAATGGTGTCTTAAATGTTTGGGGCCTGACCACTCCATTCCGGATTGTCCATCCTGCTCTCTGATGTCCAAGCATGGCTTACAGAACCGAGCAGCCAAGTTTCATATGCTGTTCTACAGATACTCCAGCATCAGCATCCTCCAGGTCTTCCTCTCCTGATGGATCTCAGGTAACCAAACATTCTTCCGGCAGGTCCTCAAAGGGCAAATCTCCCTCTAAGCATCGAGACGCCCTTGGGCTTGACCCTGAGGACCCTGCCCCAGCCAAACAACCCCGGCGGGAAGCTCTGGCTTCCAAAGCTCCTCCTATGGGGTTACAGGTTGACATCGATGGCACAGCCTCGACCGATCACCTGTTAGACTGCTCTGGGGTACCGGCCCATACTGGTACCGACATCCAGGCAGTCGTGGCGTCTATGGATAATACCGTTCAATTCATGTAGCAGGCTATAATGGCTTTTATTAAAGCTGCAACGCCCTCGGTACCGCACCAAGCGGTTCCGGTACCACAACCGATACCGGTACCCAGAGCATCCACTTCCACCAGGATACCGGTTCCCTGTTCCGGGGTTTATCCCAATACCGATCCGGGTACGCCTGATGTGGATACCGGTCGATACGCGTATCGATCTTTGGAAGCTAATAGACGATACTTCGAGTCTTCTGATGATTCTGATACCTCGGAAGACTCTGCTGAAGTATCTTACTCTTCCTGAGGAGCCCTCTTCTCCAAAGAGGAGAATGTCTCCTCCAGAGGATTTGTCCTTTCAAGACTTCATTCTTGAACTAGCCAAGGGGCTCTCAGTTTCAGTAACCTCTGAAAAAGAACCTAGAGCAAAAAATTGGATATTTTGGGATACTCTAAAGTTCCCAAAGAGGCAGTCACCTTGCCCATCCATGAAATTCTTCAAGAACACATGATGAACTTATGGGAGACTCCTCTCACCTTATCTCCACATTCTCGTCGTTTGGACACCATGTATCGTGTCCCTCCTTCTCCTGGTTTTCAAAAAACTCAGCTTCCTCACCACTCTATTGTGGTACAGTCAGCTATGAAAAGGATAAAGAGTACCAAAAGACACTCTTCCACTCCCCCAGGAAGAGAATGTAGGACTTTGGATGCTTTTGGTAGGAAAATCTTCTAAGCCAGTATGCTTATTGCCAGAATCAATTCATACAGCCTCTATATGGGCATGTTTCTGAAGGAGATTGCACTGAAGATACGCCATTTCCTCCCCTTTATCCCAGAGGATAGGAAGGAGGAATTCCTTCTTTTGTTAAAGCATACCCAAGATGTTTCAAAGTTCTCCAACAGAGCTGCCTTTGACTCCTTTGAGGGTGCTAGCAGAGCCTCAGGCATTGTCATAGCTGCTCGCAGAATTGCTTGGCTCCAGGCCTCTTACCTAGAACCCTGGGTCCAAGATGGGTTGGGCAATCTGCCCTGTACAGGTGAAAATCTATTTGGCAATGAGTGGCAAATCAAAGCCACTCAAATGGATGCAGAGAATGCTGCTTTAGATAGACTTTCTAAGTCTACCTCTACCCCTGCCAAGAAAAAATCTTTTAAGAAGCCTTTCTACAAAAAGACCAGATTTTCCACAAATACTGGCCAACAATCTTCCCAAGTTCGCTTTGCTCCTAAGTGTCAGCAATCTAAACAGGCCAGGGCAAAACCGGCAGGGACTGCTACAGTTCAGCAGTCCCAACCTCCTCAGGGTTTTTGACTTACTTCTAGAGAACTTAACTTTTCTGGTTCTACAACAGCCAGAGCCTCTCACCATTCCAGGAAGGTTAACTCATTTTGCTCCCAGATGGGAGCAAATCACATCAGAACAGTGGACCCTCCCTATCATCAGAGAGGGCTACAAACTACATTTCTCCAACCTTCCTCCCCATACCATGGTGAGACATTTCAATTCTCCCCATCTCTCCTGCACCTGTTGGGTCAGGAGGTGACCACCCTTCTTGCCCAAAGGGCAATAGAAGAGGTTCCTCTTCAACAGGGGTCAGGGTTTTACTCACCTTATTTTCTCATTCCCAAGAAAACGGGGATACAGACCCATTCTGGATCTAAGAGAATTGAACAAATTTCTATGCAAGGAGAAATTCAAGATGCTCTCTCTAGGTACTCTCCTTCCATACCTGCAGAGTCAGGATTGGCTTTGTTCTCTAGATCTAAAGGATGCGTACACGCATATACTCATCCATCCATCCCACAGAAAATTCCTACGGTTTCTGTTCCAAGGAAAACATTTCCAGTACAGAGTACTCTCCTTCGGTCTAGCCTCTGCTCCAAGAGTGTTCACCAAATGCATGTCAATAGTGGCTGCATTTCTACGCACCCTGGGAATTTTTGTTTTCCCATACCTGGACGACTGGCTCATCCGAGCTCCATCTCAGTCCCAGGCTCAGACTTCCTTGGACCACACCAGACGCTTACTGCAGTATCTGGGACTTGTCGTCAATCTGCCAAAGTCTCAACTCACCCCTGCTCAGTCCCTAGAATTCATAGGGGCCTGGCTAGATACCACCACTGCAAGGGCCTATCTTCCTCAAGCCCGTTGCCACAGTCTAGTGCAGTTGGCCTCTGAAACCCAGTCCAGAAAGCACTTGACTGCCAGGGAGATGGTACAACTGCTAGGCCACATGGCATCCACAGTTCATGTGGTGCCTTATGCTTGCCTGCATATGAGAGCAGCTCAATGGACTTTGTCCACCCAGTGGACTCAAGCATCAGGAGCTCTCTCAGACCAAATAGCAACCTCAAAACGTCTCTTTTGGTCTCTCCAATGGTGGATGTCCACCCAAAATCTGTTGTTGGGGGGGGCCCCCTTCCAAGCTTTGTTACCCCAAGCAACCCTCACAACAGATGCCTCCCAAATGGGTTGGGGAGCTCATCTCCAAGACCTCTCCACTCAGGGCACTTGGTCTCCACAGGAGACCACCCTTCATATCAACCTTTTGGAACTGCGAGCAATTTTCCTTGCGCTCAAGGTCTTTCATACCCTCCTCAACATGACAGTCCTTGTTCATACCGACAATCAAGTAGCCATGTTTTACATAAACAAACAAGGAGGGACTGGCTCTCTGTCGCTTTGCAACGAAGCTCTAAGATTGTGGGCCTTCGCCAGAAAGCATCAAATCCATCTCCTGGCAGTATACCTCCCAGGAATCCAAAACTCTTGGGCAGACAGACTCAGTCGAGTTCTGCTTCCACACAAATGGTTCCTGCACATGGATCAGGTACTCAGAATCTTCCAGGAATGGGGGACCCCGGACATAGACCTATTTGCAAGTCCGTGGAATGCCAAACTTCCCCGGTTCTGTTCCAGAATTCCATGTCAGGGAGCTCAGGCCAAGGATGCCTTCCTCCTTCATTGGGGTCAGGAATTCCTCTATGCCTTTCCACCCATTCCTTTAATTCCCAAGACTGTTCAAACTTCAGAGGGACCAAGGATCTATGATCCTCATAGCTCCACGCTGGCCACGCCAAATGTGGTACCCTCTACTTCTGCATCTCTCCCAAGCCCCCTCCCTGGACTTGGGAGCTGCCCCAGACCTTCTGTCTCAGGAGGAGGGGACTTTGTGGCACCCAAACCCCAAGTCCCTTCACCTCAGAGCTTGGTTACTGAAGGCCTAGACCTTCAAGACTCCAATCTTTCTCAGCAAGTGAGGGATATCCTCCATGCCTCCTAGGAAACCTTCCACTAGGCGTTCTTATGCTTTTTAAATGGAAAAGATTTTCCATTTGGTGTGCTCAAAAGGGTCTTGACCCTTAGCACTACCTTTAAATTCTTTACTGGAATATCTCCTGCTTCTCTCCAATGCAGGCCTTAAAACGAATTCAGTACGGGTCCATTTGAGTGCTCTTGCAGCATCCCTTAAACCTCTCAATGGACAACCTGTTTCCTCTCATCCTCTTATTGCAAGATTTATGAGAGGCCTAACTTTAACTAAGCCTCCTATTCGCCCTCCTCCGGTAGCATGGGACTTAAACTTGGTTCTTGTTCAGCTTATGAAGCCACCCTTTGAACCCTTAGCCACTACCTCCTTGAAATTTCTTTCTTGGAAGGTTATTTTCCTCATTGCAGTCACCTCAGCTCGCCGTATCAGTTAACTGCAAGCCCTAGTGCCTAATCCCCCTTATACAAGGTTTCATCAAGATAAGGTGGTCCTTAGGACTAATCCCCACTTTATGCCTAAAGTGGTCTCCCCTTTTCATCTTAATCAAGAGGTATATCTACTTGTCTTTTTTCCGGCTCCTCATGCATCCAGTGCAGAAAGGAACCTTCATACTCTGGATTGTAAAAGAGCTCTTGCCTTTTACCTCCACAGGACACAGCAACATCGAAAGTCTTCTCAGCTTTTTGTTGCTTTTGATCCTTCTCATTTAGGACTTCCAGTCTCTAAAAGAACACTGTCCAATTGGATTGCTCAGTGTATCACTTTTGCTTACCAAAGTAAGACCCTTTCTCTAGAGGGCCATGTCACAGCTCACAATGTGAGAGCCATGGCCACCTCTATGCCTCATCTTCACTCTGTATCCATCGATCAGATCTGTCGAGCAGCCACCTGGGCCTCGGTTCATACCTTTACAGCCCATTACTGTTTGGACAAGGACTCCCGCCGGGATGCCTTGTTTGGTCAGGATGTCCTCAGACACCTGTTCCATTCTTAATCAACTCCTGCCCACCTTCCCTGTATGGATGCCTGAGATCCATAGGAAGATGAGCACCCCTTCTGGGTCTCATACCCTTGGGGGGGGTGGGGGGGGGGCATCTCCCCGGCATCTTCCCGGCATCTTAGCTTGGGAGTCCCCATATGTGAGGACTCATTCCTGCTTGTTCCTGGATATAGCACAGTTACTTACCTGTAACAGGTGATCTCTGGGAACAGCAGGAATTAGTCCTCACAACCCACCCACCTCCCCTAGGAGTTGTATCCCCCTCTCTCTCTTTCCTTTCCTCTCTATTGTCTCAGCTTTAAACTCGAACTGAGGAGAGTTGGGCGGGAAGGCAGCGCGCATGCGCTGTGGGAGGCCCCAAAAGCTTTCCTTTCTGGGAAACTGGGGAGCTTTCCCGCGCAGGCTCCGTCGGTTCCGACGTACCCATATGTGAGGACTAATTCCTGCTGTTCCCAGAGATCACCTGTTACAGGTAAGTAACTGTGCTTTACTGCCTCCTCAAACTCCTTGTCTCAAATTACAATGACATGGAGGACTCAGGTGGCAGAACTGGCCGTAGGGTGTTGTCTGGGGGAGTTCTACCCTGCCTGTGTCCAAATTGCATCCGACCATTGGGTGCTGAAAGTCATTCAAGAGGCCTACGCCCTAGAACTCGAGCACCCATTGCCAATGCCTTCATTCAGTCTCCCTGCAAAGTGCTGGCCAAAGAGGCAACGGTGTGGGAAACCTTGAAGCAACTGTTGCAATTCAGGGCTGTGGTGCTAGTTACTCTCAAACAGTATGGTTGTGTTCGGTACCCCATTTATTTTGTGGTGCCAAAGAAGGAAGGATCCTTTCGCCCGATCTCAAGCAGGTAAACCGCTGTCTGCGGGTGTCTGCATTTTCACTTGGAGACTTTGTGGCCCATCATAGGGGCAGTCTGAAAAGAGTCTTACTTCTCTGGACCTGTCGGAGGCTTGCCTGCACACTCCAATTCGGCAGGAGCACCAGCAGTTCCTCAGGTTTGTGGTCTCTATGGGACATTTCCAGTTCCGGGCTTTGCCATTTGATCTGGCAACAGCACCATGCACCTTCACTAAGGTGATGATGGTGGCGGCGGAGGCACTTCGCAAGGAAGGGATCCTAGTACATCTGCACCTTGATGACTGGCTGGTTTGAGCAAAGTCAAGAGACGAAAGTGAATGAGACACAGCCCGGGTGGTTCAGATTTCGCAAAGTTTAGGCTGGGTGGTCAATATGGCCAAGAGCTGGCTGACTTCCTCAGGACCTCAAATACCTGGGGGCGTGTTTCAACATGTGCATGGAGAAAGTGTCTTCCAGTGCTGCAGGCACAGGAGCTTCACAGGCTGGTATGTTGGCTTCTGGCCAGGTCTGATCCCACAGCCTAGCATTTTCTGCAGCTCCTGGGGACTATGGTAGCCACTCTCGATCTGGTGCCATGGGCAATGGCATACATGAGACTGTTGTAGAGGGCCTTGCTCCAACAGTGGTCGCACCAGACCCATCCCTTTTCACAGAGACTCTCCTGTCTGCCAGAGACCAAGCGGGCGCTCCGTTGGTGGCTTCGTCCAGGGAGCCTGGGGAATGGGATGCTGCTGGAATTGCCATTGTGGGTTGCATTAATGGGCGCCAGCCTGTCCGGCTGGGGAGTCCATTGCGAGGGATACTTTGCTCAGGGGCAATGGAGTACACAGGAGAGAAGTTGGTTGATCAACAGGTTGGAAATGACAGCTGTTGCCCTAGCACTCAAAGTTCCAACCCTGGCTGCAGGGGAAGGCAGTTTGAGTGCTTTCAGACAATACTGCCATGGTAGGCTACATCAGTCACCAGGGGGAGCATGAGTAGCATACCTTTGGAGGAAGAGGACAAGTTGGGCCAAGAAGCACCTCAGGTCCTGTCCGTGGCACAAGTAGCAGGTGTCGACAATGTGATAGCGGACTATCTCAGTCAGGTGTGTGTGTATCCTGGAGAGTGGGTGCTCAATCAAGAGGTGTTCTCTCAAGTAGTGAGATGCTGAGGTGTTCTGGTCATGGATCTTCTGGCAACCTTCAAGTCCACCAAAGCCAGTTACTACTGCGGCAGGCGAGGATGTCAGAAGGTCTGGATGCCCTATTGCAGCGGTGCCCCGAGGAAGGGCTTCTGTACATATTCCCACCATGGGTTCTAATAGGGTGGGTTGTGCAGAGGATAGAGGTCCACCAGGGTCTAGTGATTCTGATCGCTCTGGAATGGTCAAGGAGGCCTTGGTACGCAAATCTTATTCAACTCCTAGAGAGTCAACTGTGGCGACTCCTAATGCAAGGCCCAATGCACATGCCACAAGTGCATCAATTCTCACTTAAGGCTTGGCTCTTGAGAATATGCGGCTGATGAAGGGCTATTCGGCTGCAGTGGTCTCCACCTTGTTGAAGGCCAGGCATAGGTCTACCTTGCTTGCTTATGTTTGCGTCTGGCACATTTTCAGATCTCTTAGCTTGTCTGTCTACAAGATGGGTTTGATAAAGGCTTGGCAGCTAGTTCCTTGAGGGTCCAGTGGGCAGTGATTTTTTCTATTATCGAGGGAGGGTCCAGGGGGTAGTGTTAGGTTGCTGCCCACATCAGGGTGTGCTCCTAAGAGTGACACTTCTGCATCTGCCGAGTAGGGCAATGATACCGCTGTGGGATCTCAATTTGGTGTGGGAACCTTTTGAGCCCTTGAGCAGGGCTTTGCTCAAGGACCTTACCTCAACAGTTCTTCTCGTGGCCATATGTTCTGTGTGCAGAATTTTGGAGTTGCAGGCATCTTGCCAGGAGCAGTTTCTGTTGCTTTTCTGATGAGAAGGTGGTCTCGGTTTTTCATATGAACCAGACGATCACCCTGCTGGTTTTTGACAGCGGGGAGAATGGCTCAGCTGGACAACAGTTATGCCTCCTGGATGTACTGCAGGTCCTGAGGAAATAACAAAGGGATGGCGCCTTTCTGCAAGTCGGATCACCTGTTCATGTTTGGAGGTCCATGTAAGTGAGAAGCTATTGCGTCGGTGTACATTTTGAAAGGTACACCAGTGCTGGTGGGACTGCAAGCTTATTCCACGAGGGCTCAGGTGACCTCATGGGCAGAGTATAGCTTGGTTCTGCTGGTTGAGATTTGTAAGACTACCTGATTGCCTCTTCATTCCTTTGTCAAACACTACCATCTGGATGTCCAGGTGGCAGGTGGTGCTTCAGGCTGGTTTTGGCAGGTCCCTCTCATTGAATTTATTGCTGTTACAACTCCAGAGGTTTGGGATTGGACTGGAGGGACGATAAGGTGACATTAGACTTACCTGCTTATTGTTCCTTGAGGAACTCCATTTCAGTTCTGGATCCCCCCTCCCTCCCCTCACGTGTCAGTTGTCTGTTCTGGGGCCTGAAGCAGGGTTCAGAGTCTTAATAGAGGAGGATAGGCCTCGAATCCCAAGTTTGGCAGGGGAGTTAGGGTGTAGACTAGCTGGTGGTCTGTTCCTTGCTCGGTGAAGGAGGCTGGCTGTTACCCAGAAGAGTGTCTGGTAAATGCCCACATGTCGGAGGAGGGAGTGTTTCTCCTTCACTAGGGGATATCATAGATTAGGTTCAGTTGTCTGTTTCAAGTTAACTACTTATTTGTTGCTCCTGTGAGTCTGCTTTTGTCAATAGGTTACTGGAGCTTGTGGGCGGTCCCTCAGATATTTATACTGGGGTCATCAAAGAGGACATGCTCAGTCTCTAAGCTGCTGGAGAAGATGCTCAACCCCAGAGGTTTGGGACTGGACTGGAGTTCCTCAAGGAACAACAATTAGCAGGTAAGCCTAATGTCACCTTTTTATTGTGTAACTAGGAAACTTTTTTTGTTTTGTTTGCATCACTGCTGAATGTCTTAGATGTCCTCTTTCTTGAATACTTTTCTGAGGATGTCCTATGTAGATGCCCCCAGACGTCCATATCGGGCATGTTGATATTTGTGAAAGTGTCCAAAGTTGGATGTACCTGTCTCGCACCCCCCCCCCCCCCCCCACACACACACTTTTTCCCCCCTCAAACATTCTGGCTTGGATGCCCCAGATTGCATTTGGATGTCATTTTGTAAAATGTGCCTTCACATATATAGGTGTGAAGTGGGGTGGTTGTGGTGTTTGTTTTTGGCCTGCTTATAGTGAGTTCAGTTAGCGTTCCTTCTCCCTGCTAAACCAGTCCAGAACTAATGAGTTATGTCTCTCATCAAGTCGATAGGGCCAGAGACCAATCACATTTGAGCTCTCCCCATAATTGTTTTGAATTGCTTATATACTGAGGTCTCAATCATCAGCTTCATCCTTCAAGAAATTCCACATTTTGCTTTATACCCAGTTTTAGCTGCCCACCCCCACACTTTTCTTTGGTTTTCTAGGCATAACTGGTTGGTGGTGGGTGGGGGGGACTCACAAATTTTTTTTACTGTTCATTTTGTTCCTACTGACAGATGCAGGGTGTGGCTCCTTTAGAGGTGGTGTGAGTAGGAGGAGGGATGGTGATTAAAATTCCTTCCTTCTAAATTGCAGTATATCAGAAGGCAAAACAACTTCTTGACTTAAATTCACACCCCCCTGTCATTTTTCACACAACCTCAGTGCTGTTCTCTTCTTCCCTCTGCTCGCTGCCCCCCCCCCCCCCCCTGCCTGGGGCTCTCCATGGGTGAGTACTGACTGTCTCTGCCTGTCCATTAAATACCTTTTTTGTGGTGGTTCTCAACCTTGTCATGGCTGGGGCATAAGTCGGGTTGGGCCGTTTTGGCATATATTGGTGTGGTGGTGTAATTTCCCACCTTGTCCAACTACTGGCACACAGTTTTGTGCTTCCTTTGCTGTGATGCACTGTTTACATGCCTTGGTAGTCACTGTGGCCCTAGCACCTGGTCCTCTGTCTTCATGGCTTTAGCACATGCATGGCTCTAGTGCTGGGGTCTCATATGCGGCCCACGGGCCGAATTTTGTGCGGCCTGCACAGGCGTTACGTGACTGTCCCCAACTGAAGCCTCCTCTGGGCATTCCGACCATACGCAGGAGGGGCAGGGACAAACTCCTTCCGCACAACAGAACCACCCCAGGCTACTGGCGGCAACAACAAAGGTGATAAGCTCAGGGCCGGCCCATCTACTAGGTGGATTAGGTGGCCGCTTAAGGCATTAGACCCTGGTAGACAATTGAACTCCTTTTTGGAAGCTGGCACAAAGCCACTGCTTTCAAAAAGGAGTCGAGCCGCTACTAACCACTGAATCCATTTTTTATTTTGCAGCGAAGGCAGGCCAACTGCATTTTGCAATAGGCAGTGGATCGAAATGGAGTCGGACCGCCATTGCAATCACCACAAGATGAGAACATGGATTTTGGGGGGCGGTGGTGGGAGGGGGTATGCTGACGGTAGAGGAGGAAGGCAGAGGCGATAGTAGCATGGTGGGGGCTTCTGCCTGGGGCAGCAGAAACCCTTCAGCCACCCCTGGATAAGCAGGTAGGAAATCTAGTATACTACGTTTTTTGTAAGCAAGAAATAATCTTGGCGTGAATCCAATATCAAATGAGAAGCCAATGATTTTCATATAAGAGGTATGATTTGGTCATACTTAAAACAGTTACAAAGAAGCTTAATGGTACAGGCAAAAAGCCTTTTTGACTTTATAAAATAGAGCATAAATGTGAAAGTATGCGTGCATGCTAAGGCATGATCATTTACCCCAGTTCTTGTGTTGGCATTGTAAAACAAAAAAAAAATTCTGACAATGTGGCCCACGGGTTACTTTACAAGTCCTCATATGGCCCTCAAAGCAATTTGAGTTTGAGACCCCTGCTCTAGTGCATGCTCTCCCTCCTGCATGACTCTAGTGCATGGCACTCGTGCCAATTTTATGCCTTGTTTACATTGCTCTGTCAGTGGAGATTCTTATACAGACTTCCAAGAGGTGCTGTTGGGTCTGTGGTAAACATAGAACTTCATAGCTGGATTCCATTGTCTGCACTTCTTGTATGGAAGCCTCTAAGATGCCCTTGGAGGCCCCATCTGCCTCTCCCAACAAGGGGCATGGGTGACCTGGCCTTGTCTGCTTTATTGCAGGAGGTGACACATGGCACTGACAGGCCTTGTGCTTGTGCTTCAGGCCACTCTCCTCCTTAAAAGGGCTTTGTGATGACTGTTACCCCTGAGGTTGGGGTCATACTAAGATTGGTGAACTCCAGGTCTCAGGTTGGTCCCGTCCCCCCCACTTCTCCTTTCTGCAGCAAGCTTGGTCATTCTGGCATGATAATGCAGTCCCTGGAGTCTCCCAATCCCTGTGATCTTTTTCCATTTGCTTGAAAGAGGGGCAAGCAATGATTCAAAGCCCAGCTCAAGCACTACCTTCTAAATGCCCTTAGCAGAGGTTGGAATCTGGAGATTTGGATATATTGTGTGTTTGACTGATGCTTGGAGTTCAGTTCCAATATCTCTGCTGAGTCCAACGTAGGTGCCCTCTCCAGAGGATCACGATGAGGCTGGTATTTGCCTGTTGAGCAATCAGTGCCACCAACTTATCCTTACTGATGTTTCATCCACTCTGCATTTGGCCAACCCTCCAGTAGTGGAGTAGGGGGCACAAGCCCACTCGTTCATGTAAAGGGTACAGAGGTTATCAAAAGCATGATCAGTTTAGAGCGGGACTCGCCTGACTCCCAGCAAAAGAGCTAAAAGTGTATTAGACTATGGCGGCCGGAGGAGGATTGCACCGCATGGTTCAGCACACCGAAGGTGGATATGCAGGTTATGGCAATCACGAAGCAGTTTCCAGTAGAACAGCTTTGAAAGACTCCCTGAATCATAAGGTTGGCTCTTCCCTGAAGAATCATCTTGCCACTGCCAGCCTTCAGTTGGTTGTGTGTGTGTGTGAGCCTGATGACTTGAGCCTTTCTCCATTGGATTCGGTCTCTTACCCCGGAGGAGATGGCCACAGCCTTCCTGTTGTATACCATATATGATGTCTGCTTAGCAGCTAGGTATGTTGTCTTTTAAACGGGGATGCAAAATTGGATATGGCTTTGCCACTGGGCGGTGAACATGTCCTCCGAGGCCTGACTGACTCAGTCTTTAAAGGGAAAATTCTGTTTTGGTGCCGACTTGGAGAAGTTGGTGAAAGAGACTTGGGTGAGTCCAAGCCTGGTTTCGCAGGCCCTTCGGTCTATCTTCTGGGAGGCATTCTCAGACTCCTGGGCGTCTTAGGACTATTGTAGATCTTCAGCTGGGAAACCTTCCCTCCTTTCTTCCTCTTCGTGATTTCGGGCCTGGACTCTGCCCTTTTGTGGGGCTAGAGGGCCCCATGATTCTGCCACCTCCCAGAGGTGGCATCTCTCATTTGGCACAGTAATGGGCTGGGGGGGGGGGGGTGGTGGCGCACCTATTCTGGGATGCCTCAAGTAGGTGGCAGACCTTGCCTTTTCTATTAAAAGTAAGCCAGTGTCAACTAGAATTGCTGGGTGCTGGATACCATTCAACCTGGCTACGTCCTGGAATGCAGAACGCCTATCCCAGAAACCTTTTATCTCCACATGTGGTTTGACAGCCAGGAGAGCCACTGTCCAGGTCATGGATAAGGTGGTGGTGCCTGCCCCCCCCACCTCTGCTGAGTGGGACAAGGGCAGGTACTTCACCTACTTTATGTAGCCAAAGGAGGACAGGTCCTTTTGACCAATTCTAGTTCTCAAATGGAGTTCTGTTTGGAGACCCTAAGGTCTGTGATCCAAGCAGTATGCTGTGGTGAGCTCCTGGCATCACTGGATCTAGCCAAAGCTTATTTCCATATTCTGATCCAGGAAGATTAACGGTGTGTTCTGCAGTGTTGCCGTTTTGCTCTCATTTTCACTTTGCTGCTCTTCCCTCTTGGCCTCTCCACCACCCAGAGGATGTTCTCAAATGTTGCTGTGGTGGCGGCTGTTGTGCTAAGGTGTCAAAGGATGTGTTCATCTATATCTAGATGATTGGTTCATTCATGCTCGGTCTCAGTCCGAAGCATCTTGAGTTTTGGCTTGGGTGGTGCACTCTCTGGAGATCCTGTTGGGTAATCAATTGAGAACTATTTTGAATCGTCCCAATTTGTTGGAATATCTGGAAGTGCATTTCACCTTCTATCTGAGGAGAGAGTGAAGTTGTCGGACCAGCTGGCAGCCTTCCAATCTCAGCAGGCTTCCGGGGTTGGGGATTCATAGCTTCTCTGCTTAATGGGGCAGTGATAGAGATGGTGCCATGGGTGCAAGCTCATATGAGACTACTTCAGGTTGACTCTGGTCTCTTCTAAACTCCTCAGGAGTTTGAAATCAGGATTCCCCTTTGGCTGGAGGTGGGGTCCAGCCTGTGGTGGTGGTGGCGGCAGCAGCCACAGCATCTGAGGGAAGGGTATGCTACTGTGCAATCATTTTGTGGCTTTTCCTGTTATATGCCACCCGACTGGCTGGGGAGCCCACTGGGAGACAGCATGGCCCATCAGCCATCTCGAGGCATGATCCATTTGGTTAGTCCTTTTGCACTTCGAGATCCGAGTTGGGGGCAAAGTGGTTTGCGTGTACTGATTGCCACAGTGGTGGCATACATTAGTCAACAAGAGGGTACAAAGTGCTGGCATGGCCCTGGAAATGACTCTACCCTGTGTGTGTGGGTTTTTTTTTTTTTCCTCCTGGACTGAAAGGAACCATTTAGCTTGGTCAGTGCAGTACATTAACCTGGGTGGACAACATAGAAGTGGACTTCCTCAATCCTAAGAAGTGGGAGTTAAGTCAGAAGGCGTTTCAGCACATGCTGTGTCTCTGGCTGCCCCAAGATGGACCTAGTGGTGTTTACAATCCAGTGCCAAAGCATGCCAGTTCTTCAGTCTCCATGGGAATATAGGCTCAGATGTCTGCCCTAATTCAGTCCTGGCCAAAGCACTACCTGCTATGTGTTTTTTCTCCATGGCTGCTCATGCGACATGTGCTGCAATGTATAGAGCAGCATCTGGGCTAGATTATGCTGGTGGCACTTGATTGGCTATGGAGTCTGTGGTTCGGGGATCTGATTTGGCTCCTGCAGGAACCTCTGTGGTTGCTCCCAGCCCTGGGGGCAGTTAGGGCCAATTCTTCTGGGTGACCTAGCTTGCCTCGAGAGGCATTGCTCGATGTGTAAAGATTATTGCCCTGCTGTGGTTTCTACTCTCCTCAGGGCCTGGAGAGGTCTGATATCACATCTGTCTCTTTGAGCATTGGTGCTGTATGCATCAGTCGAGACTTGAGACAGCAGATTTGCCATCCCTGCTTGTCTGTCTTCAGGACAGCTTAGACAACGGCACTTCTTAGCTCCCTGAAAGTTCAGGTTGCAGTTTTATCCTGTTTGCAGGGCGTTCCATAGCCACACACTTGAATGTTTCATGTTTTCCTTCAGGAGGTTTGGCACCTGCATTCAGTCATTCCCTCCTGCAATATCTGCCTGATGATCTGGTCTTGATGTTGAAGCCCTTTGAGCCCTTGAAGCAGTCTGTACTTAAAGATCTGACCCTTAAGGCTCTTTCTGGTTGCCATCTGATCAGCAAGATGCATTTCCGAGCTTCAGGCCTTATCTTGAAGGGGACCCATACTTACCCTTTCTCGGAGGAGGCTGTTTGCATTTGGCTTGTGCCTTCCTTTTTGCCCAAGGTGGTGCCTTCCACATGAATCAAGTGGTTGGTTTGTCTACCTGCCTCTTTCTAAGGAACAATGCCATGAGAAGGACAGCTACCTGTACCCAGTGGATGTCCAGAGGGTGCTTCTCTGGTACTTGAATGTTACTCTTTCTGTAAGTTGGACCATCTATTTGTGCTGCTTTTACAGGGCCGTGTAAAGATGGCATGACTGCCAAGTCTACTTTGGGGCGCTGGATCACAGAGGCAGTTGCCTCTGCATATCTGTCATGACCTGGTTGGTTCCAGAGGGTTTGTGTGCCCATTCCATTTGGGCACAATCATCCTTGGATATAGCTCAGTAGCCCGCTCAGACCTTTATCAGGTGGCAACTTGGGCATCACTTTTGTACTTTTGTCGAGCATTACCATTTGTATGTCTGTGCTCGGGCAAACATGGCCATCGGCTCAAGAGGTCTTAAGCTGCTGTCTTCCTCCTGCCCAGTGGAGGCATGGTGTTGGTACATCCCACTTGTTTGGATTGGTGTAGTAGGAAGATATGGAAGGGGACATTTTTTACTTACCAGATAATGTCCCTTTCTTGAGTCCGGCTAGAACAGTCCAGGACCTGCCCCTGGAATCTATATTAGTCTGCTGTACTCTTTGGTTTGCCCTGTGGGCTCTTAACCTCCTGACAAGCCTTCGGTTGAAGTTGATCCTGTACATAGTTATCCTTCCTGTTCTTCTGTTGTCATTGTTGAGGTTGTGTGAGGTCTGAGATTCCTTGAAATATGCTTGAGTATAGATACTGAACTTGCCTCTAGTGGATAAGGCTGATAATGGCACAGTGATGTCATAAGCCCTCTGGAAGGGTTGTGTGGTGTGGCTCCCCCCCCCCCCCCCTTTCTTTGCCTCCTGCTGGTAGGGGAACATGATCCACTTGTCTGGACTGGTCTAGCAAGACTCGAGGAAAGGACATTTTGGTAAGTAAAATGTCACCATTTGATGTTTGCTTTAAAGCCCCAAAAGCTGAGTTTTCAGTCCAGAGGTCTTAAGCTTTAGGATGGGGGTCTAATTTCAGGCTGCTTACTAAAATGTGGTAAGCGGTTACTATGTGAACTAGCATGTAATGAGTTATCACATGCCCATGACGTATACCATTAGTTCACGTGGTAACTGGCTTGCTTTGGTTGGGGGGAGGGGGAGAAACAGGTGGAAAAAGGATGCGTTACATTGTGGACAGTGCCTTGGCGCTAGTGCATAGTTAGTTTGTGTGCTGTTGCTGCTGCGGATAATGTAGATGCACTTACTGCCTCCTGAAAGGAGGACATGCAGTCGTGCTATCAGTGTGCAGCAGCAGCCAAGAAGGCAAATAGAATGCTAGGAATCATAAGGAAAGGAATGGATGATAAAACAAAGGATAATATAATGCCTCTGTATCCTTCCATGGTGTGACCGCACCTGGAATATTGTGTGCAATTCTGGTTGCCGTATCTTAAAAAGGATAGTATTAGAAAAGGTACAGAGAAGAGCCACCAAAATAGTAAAGGGGATGGAGGGATATCCCTATGAGGCAAGGCTTAAAAGGTTAGGGCTCTTCAGCCTGGAAAAGATATGGCCGAGGGGTGATTATGGAGGTCTTTAAATTAATGAATAGAGTGGAACTGGTAAACGTAGATTGATTCTTTACGCTATCGAAGTAGACTAGGGGACATGCAATGAAGCTACAGGGTAAACTATAAGACTAATAAAAGAATTATTTTTTCACTCAACGTGTAATCAAACTCTGGAATTTGTTACCGGAGGATGTAGTAAAGGCTGTTAGTGTAGCTGGGTTTAAAAAAGGTTTGGACAAGTTCCTGGAGGAAAGGTCCATAAACCATTATTAAGAAGGGACCCAGGATATCAATGCTTGAACCAATACAAGCATTGTGGAACCTGTGTCCCTTGGGGAAACTGCTAGGTACGTATGACCTAGATTGGCCACTGTTGGAAACAGAATACTGGGCTTGATGGACCTTGGTCTGACCCAGTATGGCATATCTTATGTTCTTATGTTCTAAGACTGGTTTCCACTCGGTGCATAATCCAATCTCTGGAATTTGTTACCGGAGGATGTAGTAAAAGCTGTTTTAGTGTAGCTGGGTTTAAAAAAAGGTTTGGATAAGTTTCTGGAGGAAATGAGAAACAAATCATTATTAAAGAGGACCCGGGTAATCAACTGCTTGCTCCAATAAACCATTATGGAACCTGTGTCTTTTTGGGATACTGCTAAGGTACTTGCGACCTAGATTGTCCACTGCTGAAAACAGGATACTGGGCTTGATGGACCTTGGTCTGGCCTGACCCAGTATGGTATATCTTATGTGCTTAAATAAGGGTGTGCTTTTCCTTTTACTGCTAGAGGTCTGATGTGCCATGCTGAATCCAGGTGCTTGACTGAGCATGAACGACTGGGGATTGTTCCTGCTCCCCACTAAGCACCAGGGAAACATCCAGTATGCACCAAGGGGAGGGGGCCTACTTTTGTAAAGTGTTAGGGGCTACAACAGGTTTAGTGCATTGCCAGTAGTGTGATAAATATTTATGGGCAAATACTGGACACATCTCCCCCCCCCCCCCCCCAATAGTTAACACAATTTGCAATTCTATGCATTAGTCTTTGCAATTAATGTAGTCGCTAAAACGTTTGCCACAATTCAGCAAGCAGGCCCGTTAAAGGTTGGAGTTGCCAATGTGTTTTCCAACAGGGCTGCCTTAGAATCGGGGAGGAAAAAATCTCTTGAATAGCTTGCTTATCAACCAATGTTCATAAGATGAGAGACACAATCTTTTGAGTTGAAGGTAAGCCCAGGGCACTTTATCTTGATCATCCTGCCTACCTTTAAAGTATTGGTGGGAATGCTTTCCCCCTTTTTTCAGGGTATGTGAGGGACCCCATACATGCTTCTATTAAGTAGGCCGGCAGAAGCAGTATTTTCAGTCATGTTTACCAAATTCCAGTTACTGTGAAAGGCTGAAGGCTTTTTCATAAGCTGTTAACCCATTATCTCGGAGCTAGGTCGTTATATGAAACCTTTGTTCATAACAAAATCTAGGAGTCTCTTGAAATTACTTTCAGCCTGTTACTCGTGAGCTTAACTGCTACCCCAGACAGGCAATTACCTGTCTCTGTGCAGGGGAGAACATGAAAGCTTTATTCTAGGTACTTCCTGATTCCCAAAATGACAGAAGTATTCCAATCCATTCTAGACCTAACTGTCTTGATTAGATTCTAGAAGAGGCAAAATGTTAAGATTATCTTGTGTTCTTCTACTTCTGTTTTATGAAGGAGACCTACACACGTAGATGCTACCTGTGATTTGGATGTATCTGATTTTGGTAACATTGGTAACATTTAGATATCTGAGAGGGTATTTGACAGTCTCTATCATATCTTGCAGAGACTGGTAAATAGTTGTTCCTTATCGTTCCTCCAGTTTAGTCCTCTACTTCTGGGTTGTGCACCTCTTCCTGCAGCTAGGAGACTGGGCATGTCAAAGTTGTGACATCACTGGATATAGCCTGCTGGTATCTCCCATCAGCCTCCAGTGTGTCCAGTCTCCTTGCAGCAGGAGGACATAGTGAGCCTAGCTCCTGGGCTCACTTGGGGGGAACAGATAAAAGGAGCATTTAGTGTGACAAATTCTGATTTTACTTTTGATTTTTATCTTTCATTTACTTTTAATTTTACTTTTAATTCAGTTACCTTTGGTTAATTGACAATCGGGGATTAGTTCCCTTTAGTTAGGAGCAAATTTCCTTATTTACAGTAATTTTAAATTTGAGCCTGGTTCTTTAAATTAGTAGCAGTTCTCGCCTTCCCTCCTTGTCAGTGATTTTCACTTGCTGCAGGCATTTGCCAGTGCGGATCTCTCTCCCTGGACTGTACGGGAGAAAGCTCCGGGACCTGTACAGCCACACTGAAGCTGTGTGAGACGGAGCCTCTCCGTTGCTGCGGGATTTTAATTTTACTCTGTGGAACCGGCTGAGCGATCCTCGCTGCGGCTGACAGGCACATCAGCGCAGCTTGAGGATCAGAGGAATTCAAGGAGGTAGGACCAGGCTGTGTGGCTTTCGACCCTGCAGGTAAGGCCTTCAGGCTCTGTTGGTCTGCTGAGGCCTCATTTTTGCAGCAGCGGCTGTTCTTGGCGCCAAAATTCATTGGCGAAGGGGCGGCCATTTCCTCTCTAGGTATTTGGACCGCATCGCGAAAGTTGCCTGCGTGAGGAAAACAGGCAGAATAGCTAATTTTTTGGGCCTAGTGTTTGTTTGTTTCTTTTGTTTGTAGTTTTTTTTTTTTTTGAGGCCAGGGGGTTCCTCAGCATTAAGGGGGACTGTTGTCAATCCTCTTTATAGAATAATTAAGAATAAACTTAAACAGGACAGCAGTTTTGGCATTGATCCCTGATACCACATGTTCTTTCCCTCCTAATCATGTCTCTGAGGAGCATCTGTTCAGGCCCAGGATATTAGGCAAATTGCCAGCTTTTAGTTTCAAGGGCAGAGCCCTAACTTGTAGTTTGCAGGAGGGAAAACCTAGCAGTGTGCCTTTATGTAGTCTATAGTGAAAGTTGCCCAAAATTCACAGGGACAGGTTTAGCAAACCTTAGAATGTACAAAAATAGACTGGCAGTTAAACTGCCAACCGGGAAGTGCCTGTGCTACGGTCTATGGCCACCAGAGGGCAGCTGGTACACGCAATAGTGCCTTTCTATGACTGTGCAGGCAGCCATTATCTGCAGATCAGGAAAGAAATCACCACAGAGCCTCGGTGATGTGATGTAAGGTCTGAGAATCCAGTTTATATGACCAAGATTTAAAGCTCTTAATTTCTGAATCATTGGTCGGGCTCTGCTGCCCTAAAGGCCACCGAATGACAACGCTGCTCATGAATCACATAAAGTATTCAGTGCCCCCATCCCTGGGGGGTGAGTGGTACCATACAATATCATATTACTCATCAGGTTCACACAGGCAACAACCTCTCAGACCTCCATTTGCAAGGTGGTCGGTGTATCCCACTGCTATTTCTCTGACTGCAGGGAGGCCTGGTAAGGTGCTTGTGGGTTTCATAGCAACACTTAGCAGGCCCTTCCCAAGAAATTCTCATGTATTACTAGATCAGGATTTCATTTCATTTCTCTGGTTGCGGTTAATGCACAGCGTCAGGGGCTGTGTTCGAAAGCTTGGGTCCCATGGACTTCGGTGGGATTTCAAAAAGAAAAAGAAACTCGCTTTAGTGAGAGAGCCTTGTTCATTTTTAGCTAACACTGTTGATTTTACTTTTGATTTTTACCTTTTGCGCCTGGATCCCAAGGATGGGACATTGTTTGCTTCCAGGGGTACTTTCTATTTTTTGCTCTTCAGCTCCCTGGCAGATGCAGTAGGCTGGCAGGGGGTGGGCAATGCCTCCTGCAATGCAGAATCTCCCAGGATAAGGGGGGGAAGGCCAACTGGGTGCAGCGGGGGCTGGTAGCTTCTTGCAAAGCTATAGTAGCAATTTGGGTAATTTTAGCGGATCTGCTTTGATTTGATTGGAGTTGGCGGAAACTTGGTTTTTGGAGTCCTATCTTGGGGAGGAAAAAAAAAGGGCATAGCTATGTTGATTTATCAGAATCTCCTTCTGCTATCCATAGAAGGTCCTATACAGCGTTAAAGTCGATTTATATGGTAGGATAATATTTTGGCTTAGCTGCTGTGATATAGCACTATGTTCCGCTGTAAACCTATTCAGGTCAAAAGGAATTATGGTGATAACTCTTGGACAGTTGTAACAGGTGCTTGGGTGAGCGCCATGGCCAGTCCACAGATGTGGAATGCTCTGCCATAAGCATTGTCATAGTAAGAATTTTATAGTTGTGTGGTTTCTTAATGGAAAATGTTCCCGTTTAGTTTGACTTTGCCAAATTATAAGATTTTACGGTAGATTTGTAATGTCTTAATTTTGGCTATATGGGGTTTAATTTTACATATGGAAAAGGTAGCTCAGCGGAGAGGGATTGTGAAATAGAACTCTGGCCTTTGGAGCTATCTATGCTCCCATTTCATTTATCAGAGGTTCTCCAGTACGGAGAGTCTCTGCTAGTGTTCAGTGAATGCCTTAATGGGGGGCCAGAACAGCTAGGCTAGTTCTCTAGCAGCAATGGCAGCGGCTCAGACTCTAGTAGGCATACTTCATATGCTGGGCTTACAGGATGGCTTCTGCGCTGATCGGCATCAGCCAAGGTGACTGCCGGTTTAGACTGTGAATGTGGAGTCAGCCTGGAGGAGGGGCCTTGCGTTCTCTGGACAATGCCCTGCATACACTGAATCCCTTCAATTCGATCAGCTGCTGGCAGGACACAAGGCACGCTCGCATGCTTTTTTTTGCTTCAGTGGTCTAAAAGTGGAGTCTTTACCAGGTGGTATAATGGGAACTTGTCTGCAGTTTCTCGGCTTCTTTATTGCTGATTCAATTGCCACTGCAGAATGAGAGCTGTATTTCATATCACCAGGTGCTAGTTGAACTTAAAATATAAAGTCCATTTTTGGGCAGTCAGACAGAATGGGGCGTTACTCTAGCAGGACGGCCGTGGATTAGTATGCCTGTGTTTGGGAGTTCTTTCTACTTCATATTGTTGGCACGGAAAGAGCGTCTCTTAACATATGCTGAAGGCATTTTTGGTTTAGAGGTGTCTTTGTAAAAAAAAAAAAAAATAAATAAAGAAGGAAGGAAAATAAAGGAAGTATTCAGCTGTCCTGAATTCGCCTGTTCTTGATTGACATTTTGAGGCTAAGCAGGGGCACGCCTGGGTACCACGTGGCTGGGTGCACACCTTGCACTTCCAGGGTGTGCGGACTCACTGTATGGAACAGAGCCCTAGCAATCTTCTTTATCGCAAGATGGGAAAGTAGATGGTTCACTGAAGCGATCGTTGGGGGCATTGCTCTGGCCTTACAAGCTCCCATTTTTGGAGCCTGGAGAGGCGAGCGCATGCTTCCGCTGGTTGCAGTGTTACGGCAGTCTACTCGCCTGGAACAGGAAAGGATCAGGGAGTTGAATCGACTACAGCCTGATTTGCTTTATGGGGCAAATGTGCATTATGGCTTGATTCAAGCGCTAGCTAATATTGGCTTCCTTGGGGTTCACCCAGAGGTGTCTCTGGTGGAGGAATGGGGCAGCTGATGGTTCGTCCCAGTCGAGGGTCAGTAAGCTCCCATTAAGTCTGTCTTGTCCTTTCCCCGTGGGCTCTCATAGGGCAACTAGTTGGCATATCGGGGCTTTCGGAGAAAGGTGCTCTTGGTAGCGCCCGGTTGGGCGAGACAGCCGTACTAGGCTTTTCTCATTCATCTACTCGACAGGCTTTTCCTAGAAATTGTCGGTAGCAGACGTTCTGCTGCGGCTAGGTCCGTGATGAATGTCTCAGGTGGATCTGTGCCCGCCTACGGTGTGGCCTTTGTATGGGCGGGGCCCAAGTAGAAGGGTTATTCTGCGGCAGTCTTCGCTGCCTTGTTGAGAGCAAGGAGGCAGGCTGCTTCTGCAACGTAGGTCCATGCTTAGCGCCTTTTGGAAGGCTGCTGTTCACGGCAGCAAGTCTGGGCGACAAAGGTGTCTGTATCCTTGGTCTGAGTTCTCTGCAGGACAGTGTCTGAAGGAACTAGCGGCCAGTTCCTTAGAGGATCCAGCGGGCGACTGTTTCCGGCTGTAGGAGTCTGTGAAGGGAATAGCGCTAGGTGTTCGGATCGATGTGTAGCGTTTCCTTAAGTTGGGATCCGACTGCACTACTCAAGGAGAGTTCGGGTGCCGCCGGGGGATCCCGATTGGGCCTTAGAGGCGTTAGCTAAAGAGTCCTTTGATTCTTTACTCCAGGCGTCGGTAAAGGATTTGCTGTTATAGACAGTGGCTTTGATAGCTGGTTGTTCGGTGCGACGAGTTTCGGAGTTTCAGGCGTTGTCATCTAATGAGCCGTTTTCACCCTTTTTGGATAGAGGGTGGTGTTTGCGAGCAGTCCTGTCGTCCTTCCAAAAGGTGGTTTTCTGATTTTTCTCCTGAGCCTATTGGTTTCTCTTCCAGTTCTCGGTTTTTCTGGAAGGGGAGGTTTTTATTCGTACTTACACCGATAGGAACATCGCACCCTGCATGTAATGTTTCCTTTCTTTGTTTTTGTGTGCTGGTTGGAGGTCCCCACAAAGGGGAAGCAGCAGCGAAGGCGGCCATTTCGCACTGAGTTAAGGCGGTGGTTGCCTCAGCTTTCTGCTGGCAAGGTTGTATGATTCCGGGGGGCTTTCTGACTCTTGCTACCAGGGCACAAGCGGCTTCATGGGTGAATCACCGTGTCATTCCACCAGGAGGGATTTGTAGAGCAGCTTCCAGGTCGTCTCTTCATTTCCTCAGTAACCACTACTGCCTAAATGTTTTGGCAATAAAGGAAGCCTGTTCCGGGTCGGCAGTGTGGTGAGTTGGCTTGATAGGTCCCTCCCAATGATTACTGCTCTGTTACATCCCAGAAGTAGAGGACTAAACTGGAGGAACGATAAGGAAATAGAAATTACACTTACCTGGTAATTGTCGTTCCTTGAGTTACGACAGTTTAGTCCTCATTCCCGCCCAGGAGTGTGATTTCTTCAGAGTTTATTTTCAGGCAGAGTGAAGCATCAATCTCAAGGAGTAGACAGATCCTTTCAGTTTCTAGATCGCAGTGAGTATCCCTCTCTGTTCTTTCTTTCTTTTCTCTTATTTAAACGAGGTGATGGGATAGGATACGTGTTTGCATAGGGGGGACATGAATGTAAAGTGAAAAAAAAAAAAGAGAGAAAAGAAAATATAAGACGGATACGGTTTAAAAGGCTCCTCCGGTTGAAGAATGGGGAGTTATTTAAAGTTATGGTATAGTTACTTATTTGTTGTTCCTTTGAGTTTGCTTTGTCAATAGTACACTGGAGGCTGATGGGAGATACCAGCAGGCTATATCCAGTGATGTCACGACTTTGACATGCCCAGTCTCCTAGCTGCAGGAAGAGGTGCACAACCCAGAAGTAGAGGACTAAACTGTCGTAACTCAAGGAACGACAATTACCAGGTAAGTATAATTTCTATTTTGCACAAATAGGAAACTGGCTGAAAGATGTTCTTGCTCAAGGAATTAGTTTAATATATAATAGCTTAGAAAATGAGGTCTTACCTTGAGAAACCTTTTTTTGGTTTTTAATGAAACTGCATTGGGGCAACTGACACTTTTGTTAAACAGAATCTTTCTTGATGATGTTTTCATTTTAAATGGCTGCTATTAAATTTTTTTGAGGTAGATTTTATAGGCATATCCAGAAATGGCTGCCTGCAGTGCCATTTAACAGAACTAGTATCTATAGATTTTTGGTTTTCTGTTTCGTTGTAGTTAGTCTTGTCCTTGTATTGTAAAGAACATGATATTCCAGGTGTAGAATACAGAAAAACGCCTGACTTGGTGCTTTGTAAAATCACATGAATCAACTATCTAACTTTTTTGTTGCTGTTGAGACTTGAGCTTTGCATTGATGCTTTACATATTAATAGAGCATTGTTAACAAGAAGAGATCAGATTCCTGTAAAACAATACTTTGTTTTGAAAGGCTAATCTGGTACTCTGATCCATGTAAATAATACAACAATTGCCGATGGCACAGATAGGGAGTGTCACTAGCCACTGGCTGATATAGTTGGTGTATAGTATATCTTTTATTGAATATTTAAATTTCTACATCAAGTAAAAGTAAAGAAAATTTTATATCAGCTTTTTCCTTTGTTAGAAGTTTCTTTCCCTCTAATTTTTTTTTTTAAATAAAAAAAAAACCACTTCAAGGAGGGAGTCAGATACTCCGACAGGGACAGTGCCTTCTCAGCAGGCAAGGGAGGAGGAGTTCTAGCAGTAAGGCTCAAAAGTCCCTAAAATGTAGTGTGTTCAGATGTTACAGACAAATTTAACCATGTCTCCAGTAAACAGTCAATGCTGTAGGAGCTATCACTGATTTCCCTTTGTTTTTCCTTGTGTGAACTATGTCAAAAGGTGGAGGTAGGCAGAAGAATAGACCCAAAATTGGCATCCAAGTGGCAGGCCCCTTTGATCATGTGCCTTTTCAGCCCCTTGGGTCTCCCCAATGTCAGCAATGGGGGCGGAACTACTGGCTGTCTCCACTCCTCCAGCTGACTTCCAGCTACCCTTTATGCTTTGTTGGTATTTTAGTTTTTTGTTTTTTTTTGCTCTGTCTGGTTTCCTCTTTCAGAGTTGCAGGAGATAAGTGCAGCAATCCTGTCTCCAAGAGTGGTGCACTCTCTCAAGCCAGTTTTGCGTCATCGGCAGTTTTGTCCCTCTGTCTTTTTTTTGGCATGAATGCGGCCATATTTTGTTTCTTTTGGGATGTTTGGGTGAAATGGCAGCAATGGCTACTTCGTGTGGAGGAGTTCTCTTTTCTGGGCTCAAGTGATACTTTGGTAACTGCTGAAGTGTGTGTGGGGGGGTGTGTGTGAGTTTTTTTTCCCCCCCCCCTTTCCTCCAGGGGCCCCAAAGTGGAGGAGTGGCCTAGTGGTTGGGACAAGGTACTTCAGGCCGGAAGGTCGGGGGTTCATATCCCGCACTGATGTATGTTAATACCTGTCTTCTGTAGAGGGGTGTTACCAAGATAGGGGATCTCTCCTTGGGGTCTCTGGTTTAATTGTATTCTTTTAAACTAGTTTTAATCTGCCTCACATCATTAAACTGGATTAGTCCCACAGTCTGTTTACCTGAAGTCACTGTAATCTGTCATGCTAAGGACATCCTGTTTTTTTTATCTGATTTTTCTGGAATCATGTGAATTGATTTTAATTATCTCAGGATGTAGCTTGAAGTTATTCTCAGTGCTTCAGATTTACTGTGGTTAGTAGGCAGTGCTCTGGACTGTTCTTCTGAAGTTCTCTGGTTAAATGCCCCAGTTTTGTTTGATTTGCTCAGTCTAAGCAGGCTTCTGCTGTGTGGCTCTGGTTTACTGGGTATTAACCCAGACTGAGGTGACCTGAGTGCACTGGGTTGGTTTGGTTTGCCTTGCCCTGGATTTACCTAAGTTGAGTTCCTTATCGTTCCTCCAGTTTAGCCCTCCACCTCTGGGTAGTATACCTCCTCCTGCAGCTTGGAGACTGGGCATGTCAGAATCATGACATCACTGGATGTAGCCTGCTGGTCTCTCCCATCAGCCCCTGTGTGTCCATTCTCCATGCAGCTGGAGGACATAGTGAGCCTAAGTGCTGGGCTCACTTGAACAAATAAGGAGCAGCTTAGTTAGGTTTTAGCTTTCTAAATTTAATTTGGCCCCTTTAATTTTGGTTTTGAGGTGCTAGCCCTTTAATTTTTTTTAAAAGCATTTGAGACCAGTCACTGTCTAGAGCTTCTTTCTTTCCTATCTTTCCGGGGCAGAGCAGCTCGCAGGTTCTTTCCCCCCAGGACTGTACGGGGGAGAGGCCCTCAGGGCAAAGGCATGCTGTCTTTCCGTGGTGCGGGCCGGCTCCGGCACACCGCGGAGGGGAATGTCAACTTAGACAGCACTGGGGGCAGCTCTTGCCACAGATGTCGCTCACAGCAGAGTGGCGTGACATCGTGGCTCGCAGAGCTGAGCGCCGGAACGGTAAGGCGCTTGATCTTGGGGCCCCAGCGGTGCAGTCAGCTGGCTGAGGCCTTGCAGGAGGACGCTAGGCTGGGGATTTTGCCCCCTGACAGTACTCGCGGCCATATTGTGTTCACGCGGTTGCAGCCGCGTGGTGTGCTGTTTGGCAGCCTGTGATTTAGAGGCCGCAGCATGGCATGGGCCGGATTTGGGCCCTTTTAAAGTCCTTTTTATAATCCCTTTTTGTTTTTCAGTTGCTTTGAGTCCCGTTTGCATTCCCTTTGTCCCTTTTTGTTTTCGTTTGGGGTTTAAATTCTCTCTTCCTTTTATTTTTTGGATACTTCCAGCGCCACGGGTGGTCACGGGGGCATTTTCAGAGGGGGTCTCTTGTAGGGGCCTCCTTTTTACACTTTAGCACTCCTAGTGATCCAAAAAAAAAAAAAGCATAAAGCCAAGAGGAAGGACAAGCAGCGGCGTCATATTTTTTGGCACAACGGCACCAGGGGGCATCGCTCATGTCAGTACACCCTCAGTGTGTTGTCTGTGGTACCCGCAGAGGTATAGTTGCAGACACCAGAGTCTGCAGGGGGTGCGCTACTGTGTCTACCAGCATGGAGCTACAGTTGGAAGGTAGTGCTGGAGGATCCCCAGGGTACACCAGCAGGGGTAGACAGGGAGGCTTTAATGGGAGCTCTGTCATTGCCCTGCCCAGACATTCCAGTGGGACCATCGAGTGCTATACCAGATGCAGCGTCGGGATCGCAACTCTGGATTTTTCTCCAGACTTTGCTTTATTGATGCATCAGGCATTCTGTTTAAGGTGGCAGGGAAAGATACCGGAGGCCTCGCCGTCCACTTCGACTAAGCAGCAGCCCAGGATGGATGAGTTTAAGAGTATTTCCCCAAGGGGTGTAAAGAGGGTATGTCCTCTTGACCTTTCTCTGCCCGATTATGGAGTGGCAGGAGACTGACGCCAAGGTAGAGCTCGAGTCCGGTATGGAGGAACTGGAAGAAGGGGAAAATCTTGAGGACCAGGCGAAAATCATTCGGGTGTTCCGGAAGGAGGAGCTGCAAGCACTCATCACAGAATCCCTCCAAATGCTCAATCTCGCTACGGCGCAGCCCATGGAAGAATAGGTTGAGGACCCTCTGATTCAAGCGGTGAGGCAAACTCAGGTGGTGGTTCCCGTTCACCCTGTGATAGACCGGATGATCCAGGACGAGTTGGATCAGCCGGAAGTGGGCCTGCATGGTGTCAGGACAATGAACAGACTTTATCCCTTGGCGGATAAGGACAAAAGTTCCACTTACCACAGATGAATGCGGCAGTGTCGGCGGTTACTAAGAAGACCAGTATCCCGGTAGAGGGTAGTGCGGCATTGAAAGATGCACAAGACAGGAAAATGGACAAACGTTTGAGGCGAACGCCTTGTCCTTGCAAGCTTCCATTTGTGGAGTGTGGGTGGCTACAGCATGTCTTCGATGGTCTCAACGCTTAAAGCAGTCTCCTCAGCTGGAGCAGGAGAGTCTGTGGAAACTGTCGAGGCTCGAATCATCTGATTTGTCTGATGTCCACTATAATTTGATCAGGGCTTTAGCGAATAGTATGGCTTTGGTGGTGGCCGCCCGGAGATCTCTTTGGCTATGAAATTGGGCAGCTGACGACTCTTCTAAGTCGTGTCTCAGTAAGCTTCCTTTTAAAGGGAAGTTGTTTGGTGAAGATCTAGACAAGTTGGTTAAGGAGTTAGTCCATTGGCAGAAGACTTCCAGAGGACAAGCCTAAGCAAGGGAAGTCCTTTCCGGCCGCACGAGGACAGGTTAGATACTTCATGAGATTTCGCACTTCCCATTCGGGTGGCTTCCAAAGGGGAAGATTTGCTTCTCGAGCCCAGGGGTTTTGGGGGTTTCATGGAGCAGGCAGAGGTTTTGTGGTGACCTCAACAATGTCAAGTAGAAAGCCGCAATGAGATGAGGCGGGTTCAGGCAGGAAGTCAACAGATTGGAGGGAGGCTTCAGGAGTTCCTTCCTGCCTGGGCCCAAATAACGTCTGACCAGTTGGTGTTGGAGATAATTTGCGACGGTTATGCACTGGAATTGGCACGACCGGTGCTGGATTCCTTTGTAATGTCACCCTGCAGGGGCCGACAAAACACTAGCGGTGCGCCGTACGTTAGTTGGGAGTGGTGCCAAAGGACTGGAGAGAGGCTCATGTGGTGCCTTTACACAAAAGTGGAAGTAAGGATGTGGTTGAAAACTACAGGCCGGTTACTTTAACTTCGTTGCTGAGAATTATTGGAAACGCTGCTGAAAGAGAAAATAGTGAGGTTGCTGGAGTCCAGCGGATTACAGGATCCGAGGCAGCATGGATTCACCAGAGGCAGGTCTTGTCAGACAAATCTGATTGATTTTTCTTTGACTGGGTGACCAGGGAGTTGGACCGAGGGAGAGCTCTAGATGTGGTGTATTTAGATTTCAGTAAAGCCTTTGACACTGTTCCTCACAGGCGACTTATAAACAAACTGAGCACCCTAGGGATGGACCCTAATTACTGCTTGGGTTAGAAATTGATTGGGTGGGAGGCAACAAAGAGTACAAGTAAATGGAGCTCACTCTGAGGAGAAGGATGTCACCAGTGGTGTGCCCCAGGGATCTGTCATTGGTCCGATTCTTTTTAACATCTTTGTTAGTGATATAGCGGAAGGGCTGTCGGGTAAGGTTTGTCTCTTTGCAGATGATACCAAAATCTGCAATAGAGTAGACACCCAGGAAGGTGTAGATAACATGAGGGATCTAGCTAAGCTTGAAGAATGGTCTAGAATTTGGCAGCTGGGATTTAATGTTAAAAAATGTAAGGTCATGCATTTGGGCTGCAGCAATCCAAGGGAGCAATATAGTATAGGAGGTGAAGTACTTTTGTCCACTAAAGAAGAGTGGGACCTAGGCGTGGTTGTGTCTGATGATCTTAAAGTAGCTAAACAGGTAGTAAAGGCGACGGCAAAAGCTAGAAGGATGCTTGGGTGCATACGGAGAGGAATGGCTAGCAGAAAAAAGGAGGTGATAATGCCTCTGTATAAGTCTTTGGTGCGAATACACAGTCCAAAACGTGATCTGAGTGGAAAAACACTTTATTGACAATAATTCTAAGACCTATTACAACCCGACACAGGCCGTGTTTCGGAGACCTTCATCAGGGGTTGTCGGAGTAGGTACTAAATTATCCTAAAGAAATTGCTCCAATTGTAGCAAAAAGCTAATGAATCTTATTGTTCTTGTTTTTTCCTTGGATGTGAGTCTCAGAATGAATGGAGGAGGATAGCTACAGGCCACAATGATTGAAAAGCCTGAGAAAGTCCTCACTCCTTCCTTACATCAAGGACACCACATTCCAAGTTTTTTATGTTTGAATAAAAGTTCACTCTTGAAAAGCCATTAAGGTGAAAATCCGATATTTCAACAAATCCCAATGATGTAGCGCATATCTCTCTCCCTCAGTTCATTAATATATTTTTTAGAGACTTAGCTGTATGGGATATCAGGGCGAATCTTCACTATTTCCCGACGCAGATGTTCAGCGCTGTCGCGTTTCACCGCTGCCCGCGGTTTCTTCGGGGGAACTGCGGTGGTCTCAGCGTTTCATATCAAATGATTTAATGTCATTCAGAAAAAGCCTCAAAAGAGAACAACAAATATCAGTAGAAAATTGCAATGCTGTTACAACCATGTAACGAGTATTCCCTTCATTACACGTTTAAAGTCTCATATAAAAGGTTGCTATCAAAGACTAACAAAATCTACCTTATAGCTTCCGTCCTCAAAACTTCAAAGAATACGCTGGCTTAACGTGATGACTCATGGGAATACATGGGTTTTTAAACCGGAGACAGCCAATCAGCTAGTTATTCGGTGTCTGACGCAACATGTGGTGTCACTCATCAACGAAGTTTAAAGGGTAACTAGTCACGTGACACAGACTGACCAATCAATCTGTGAATTCAGACCTCCAGGACTCACAGTATTCAGGCGATGGATCCAACGTTGTTCAGTAATCATCAAAACCTGATCTCTGGTTTTCCCAAACGCACCACTATGAATCTGGTCGATACAAAAGCATCGGAGCTGGTCAAACTGATGTCCTAGAGATAGGCAGTGGGAAACAATAGGTGCTTCTAACTTATGGCAACGTAAACGACTTCTATGTTCCCCTAGACATAGAAGTCGTTTACGTTGCCATAAGTTAGGCAGTGGGAAACAATAGGTGCTTCTAACTTATGGCAACGTAAACGACTTCTATGTCTAGGGGAACATAGAAGTCGTTTACGTTGCCATAAGTTAGAAGCACCTATTGTTTCCCACTGCCTATCTCTAGGACATCAGTTTGACCAGCTCCGATGCTTTTGTATCGACCAGATTCATAGTGGTGCGTTTGGGAAAACCAGAGATCAGGTTTTGATGATTACTGAACAACGTTGGATCCATCGCCTGAATACTGTGAGTCCTGGAGGTCTGAATTCACAGATTGATTGGTCAGTCTGTGTCACGTGACTAGTTACCCTTTAAACTTCGTTGATGAGTGACACCACATGTTGCGTCAGACACCGAATAACTAGCTGATTGGCTGTCTCCGGTTTAAAAACCCATGTATTCCCATGAGTCATCACGTTAAGCCAGCGTATTCTTTGAAGTTTTGAGGACGGAAGCTATAAGGTAGATTTTGTTAGTCTTTGATAGCAACCTTTTATATGAGACTTTAAACGTGTAATGAAGGGAATACTCGTTACATGGTTGTAACAGCATTGCAATTTTCTACTGATATTTGTTGTTCTCTTTTGAGGCTTTTTCTGAATGACATTAAATCATTTGATATGAAACGCTGAGACCACCGCAGTTCCCCCGAAGAAACCGCGGGCAGCGGTGAAACGTGACAGCGCTGAACATCTGCGTCGAAATAGTGAAGATTCGCCCTGATATCCCATACAGCTAAGTCTCTAAAAAATATATATTAATGAACTGAGGGATAGAGATATGCGCTACATCATTGGGATTTGTTGAAATATCGGATTTTCACCTTAATGGCTTTTCAAGAGTGAACTTTTATTCAAACATAAACTTGGAATGTGGTGTCCTTGATGTAAGGAAGGAGTGAGGACTTTCTCAGGCTTTTCAATCATTGTGGCCTGTAGCTATCCTCCTCCATTCATTCTGAGACTCACATCCAAGGAAAAAACAAGAACAATAAGATTCATTAGCTTTTTGCTACAATTGGAGCAATTTCTTTAGGATAATTTGGCATTATTGCTCTAAAAAACCCCCAACATGGAATTATGGAGTAGGTACTAAAACATAATAACATATAAATTAATAATGCTAGAAGTATGTATATGGGAAAGAACAAATAAATAATTAAAAACATAAATACAATGTAATCAATCATATAAATAATACATAAAGAATAAGACCAAATCCATTAATAAAAAGTGTGGATACGCAAATACATTAAAATGCCATATGTATAAAATAAAACCATAACAAATTAAAATAAAATAAAATACAAGGAATTAAAACAGATTAAGATAGAGAACTCAGGATGTGACAAGCACAGAATTTCAACATTAATACCTTAGTTGTGGAAATGGTGAACAAGTACTCTTCAAAAGGAAAACACTAGAACAAAGAAAACAGAGTGAGGCATATATATACCATGGAGATTATAAATAAACAGCAAATGTTGACTTCTCAAAGCTTAAATCTTTATCTTTGCAATGCAATGTGTGCCTTTGAGTCAGTGCTGACTCCTGGCGACCCAGAAGCTCCTGGGTTTTCTTGGCAGTGTCACTGGAAGTAGATTGCCAGGCCTTTCTTCCGAGGCAGAATTACAAAAAAAGAAAACAGGTAATAGTCTCCAGAATTGGGGAGGAGGGAGGTCCTGCTCAAAATATCAAAAATAATTCTATGCAATTGTTGTTTTCTCTGAAGATCAATGCTCAAATCATTATCCTTGGAATTACATAAAAACCTGAAAACAGGAACTAGTCTCTAAATAAGGGAGGAAGAAGGTCCGACTCAAAGTATCAAAAAAAAATTCTAATGCAACAATGTGCCTCAATGTTGTTCTATGTAGCTATGGAGTCTCTAAAAAATAAATAAAATATATCAAACCCATCGGTATCCTCCGATGGGAGGGGACAGCTTTAGTTTAAAAAAAATCAAAGGCTCTATTTTAAATAATATAATAAATAGCGCTAAAAAATAAATAGATAAGTAAAACAATAGAACTAGTGCATATAATATGGCCGAAATTTCATCGGAGGGACCACATAGTAGTAAAAAACAATAGCGATAAAAATTAAAAGTAATACCGAAACGGCAGTATTGTAAAGCACTTGAAACTCACCAATATAATCTCTGCCAAATAATATCACTCTGCAAAATCAGCAGTGCATCTGTTCAGTCTGCCGTTAGAAAGTGAAACTAAAAAGCGCCGGTACATGCGCAAACTTAAAAACATGTGTAGAGCGGGAAAGAGGGGGCGTGGCTAAAGGCAGAGTCAAGAGAACGACCAATAAGTACAATTAATAAATAACACAAAAACCAATGCAACCTTGAATGTAAAAAATCAGAACTCATACTTTAGAAAATCGCTTGTAAAATATGAAATAAAAAGTAAGTTTGGGCCATGAAGAGGAAGGAGAGAGACCAATAATGGAAGCACAACCATGATACAGATCACAATCCATCCTGTATATAACTATGTGAATGTATTTATATATAGATATATGTGTATATCTATTCTATGTATTTTCTGGACCAGACTATTTAGATCAATAGGAAAACACAGCCTCGGTTCGTCAGCATGAAGTACCTCAGAATCCTATGATTAGCAAAACGAAAGCCAATACTAAAACAAAAGCCAATTATAAAATAAAGACCAATAAAATAAAATAAAACAAACATGTACTTAGCTGCTAATGTAAGTCTAAAAAGGATACTAATAAATAAATAAATAATAAATAAATAATACTAAGTAAGCGTGCAGCAAGGTAAGAATTATAACAGACATCCAAGGTAACCTAAACAAGGGGAATGGGAATTAATATATATCAAACCTCATACAAAGCAATTGTCTAAATGCAGTCTATAAGAGCAATATTAGAAAACATGTAATCCACTCTGTACTATCCAAATGTAAGGAGAAACCAGTAGCACACTACTGCATGAAGAGATAGTTGTTAACTTTTTATTTATACACTACATTAATTGAAACAGCAGAGGAAAATAGAAACTAGCCTTGAGGGATATAAAAACCTACTATTATAAAAAGACAGAAAGGTCTTCATCCAAATTAAGACCATTGGGAGCCAGGGTATCTAATAAAAAGATATCTTTGTTCTAACCTAAGAATGGTTTTATTCACATCTCCTCCTCGCCAATTGGGTTTCACTTGTTTAATTACAAAAAATTTTAGGTCATTAACTTTGTTGGAGTGCATGCCAATGGGAAACTAGAGGTTTGTCCTCTACATTCCTCCTGATGCAACTCATGTGCTCCATAATCCTAATTTTAATTTTACGAGTAGTCTTGCCTACATAGAGCAATCGGCAGGGGCATTGTATCACATAGATCACATTATGTGTATCACAGTTGGCAAAATCTTGGATGGGGAACTTCTTCTGTGTAGTTGGATGGATAAACGTATTTCTAACCGGCAAGGCATTCAAACAGAACACCTGCCACAATGGAATTGGCCTTTATATTGAGACAAAATTCTTTTCTCTGTGAGTGCAGAGGGCACAAGTAAATTCCGAAGGTTAATATTGCGCTTATGTGCAACAATAAGATCCTGGTCTTGAAACGCCGGCAGAGACTATAAGATATGCCATTCTTTCTTAAGAATGCCAGTTATCTTTGCAGAAAATTGAGAATAGAGAAGAGGACAAACTAGCCCTTTGTTCGGTTTCTTCTCCTTAGGTAGCAGAAGTACTTCTCTCGATGTATTTTGAGCTCTTTTGTATGCAGATTCTACATGTTTAATCGGATATCCTTTCTCTAGAAAACGTTTCCTCATATCTCTTGCCTCATTTTCGAAATCTTGTGGGTCAGAGCACACCCTTCTAGCCCTCAGAAACTGACTCACAGGAAGATTATTTTTTAGGGATAAATTGTGAAAACTCTTGTAATGCAAAAAATGGTTCTTATCTGTCGGTTTCTTGTATAATGTTGTTGAAGCCTATTTTTTCTTTACGGATCAAAAGATCTAAATATGAAATTCTATGAAAATCATAGGTTAGCTGAAATCTCAAGTTGGTATCCAATTGGTTAATCCATACATTAAACTGTCCCAGAAGTTCCTCTGTACCTCTCCAGAGTATTAAGATATCGTCTATGTACCTTATCCATAAAACTACATTCTCTTGGAATAGGTGGTGTTTTAGGAAATTCTCTTCGAAATTATACATGTACAGATTGGCCACGTCTGGGGCCATGGCTGACCCCATAGCCACCCCTTTGATTTGCTTATAGAACAAATCCCTAAAACAGAAAAAGTTCTCAAACAGCACAATCTGTGCTAGGGAGAGAAGAAAAGTGGTCGGAATACGTCGTTCTGTATGTTTCAAAAAATAGTACGTGATATAATTTCTAAAGCCTCTTTTTGGGGTACATTAGTATAAAGCGATTCGACGTCTAGAGTTACTAAAATAATATCTGTGGTACAAATATTAAAAGTTGATAAAATCTCTATAACGTGCGCTGAATCTCGTACGTAGGACCACATCTGTTTTATAAATGGGCGTAAGAAAATATCTAGAAACTTCGAAAGAGGTTCTAGAATGGAACCAATAGATGATACAATGGGGGCGCCCTGGTGGTTTATCTAGACACTTATGGATCTTGGGCAAGATGTAAATAGTAGGAATTATTGGTGTTTCGACGATCAAAAAATCTCTTTCCTTCTTTGTAATGTAACCTATCTATTCTCCTCTTAATAGCAGTAGTCGGATTCTCATCTAATCTTTGATAGAAGGTCTTGTCATTTAGTTGTCTATTGACTTCATGCATGTAATCTTGCTTGTCTAGAACCACAACAGCACCGCCTTTGTCCGCAGGTTTTATAATAATCTGATTATTTTTCTGAAGGGAAAGAATAGCCGATCTCTCTCCCTGGGAAATGTTGTGATAAGAAGAGGAATTGTCTTTGGTGACCTCTAAAACCTGTTTAAGAACTATTTTTTTCAAAAACTTCTAAAGTAGAATCTGTCTTTTGGGGTGGTATCCAAGTAGATTTTTTACTAATAACTGAATTATCACAAGGCCCTTGTAGTTCTGAGAAACTGCTTAATCCTTAGTTTTCTAAAAACTTTGTAGAGATCTACACGTATTTCAAAGGTATCAGCCCTATTTTTGGGAACGAACGTTAGTCCTCTGCTAAGGATAGATTCTTCATCTTTAGTAAGAATATATTGAGAAATATTAATCACAGAAACTTTTAAAAGCGGTGATTTGTAAGAGCGTGAACACTTGAAACAGGGCCAGGGGCCCGAAACGTACGTCGTGGACTGCTACAAATCCGCTGTGTGAAAATACTTTTGGCACAAGTAGTGTTGGAACATTTCACTGATAATTTTGATAAGCTAAGTATAGCGTTTTTAGCTACACTATAATTAAAAGGGATAAGGTTGCCTGGTGTGACTGGGTTATATTTCAGTCGCCTCCAGCCTTCTCCGACAAAAAGAAATTCTTTAGAATTGGGAGATATCATTGTTGGGTTTGGTTCTATTTATTATGAAAACAATACTACCGGCAGATGGAGAGACTATTAACATTATTTTTGTGGAATAACAAGACGCCCAGAATAGCGCTCAGTAAGCTCCAAGCTAGCAAAGAGAACTGGGAAGTAAATTTCCCGGATCTGCTGGCTTACCACAGCGCATTTTTTGATAAAGCAAGGGTCACATAGAAACATATGACAGAAAGAGACCACATGGCCTATTTCTATCTAGTCTGTCCTTCCATATCAACAACTACAACAGTCCCCTTTTTACCTTTAGAGATCCTCTGTGTTTGTCTCATGCTTTATTGAATTCAGTTACTGTCCTCATCTCTACCATCTCCACTGGGAGACTATTCCATGGATCCACTATTCTTTCCGTAAAGAAATATTTCTTTCAAGATGGATGGATCAGCTGTCTGATCAGAGTCTGGGTGGCTAGTTCTAGAGGAAAGAGCTGCGGCCCCCTTTCCCATGAAATTCCTCCCAAGTATGCGTTTTAAAGAGAACGCAGGGAGATCACAGATCTTAGATACATTAGACCCTGAAAAGTTCTGTGTGTATGTCCCAGGCGTGGAGGCTGTAAACGTTGTCTCCCACTGTGGTACAATCCTCTTTTTAAAATCCAACAAAACATTTGCTTGGAAGCAATGGTATGGCAGCGGTATATGGACCATAAGCCTGTTAATAGAAAAGAGTAAATGGAAAAATTTTGATAAGTTGCAACAGGAATTTAACCTCCCGGGGACAGCGTATTTTCAATTGGTGCAATTGAATCATTGTGTGGGAAAGGTAACACAGGTACACTACCAAAAAACTGCCTCCAGTTTTGCAACTGATTCCTATAGATTTTGGGGTGCTGAATCCAGGAAAAATTGCCAAAATGTTCCATCACGTCACGTTTTCTTGCAAAATTAGATTTCTTACCCATATAAGGAATGTTCACATAATTTCTTTTTAGCCGACTGCAGTTTATTTTCTTGGCCCAAAATAGAGGTTGTAATGGTTAACTAACTAGAAACACTCCCTCATGATATTTTAGAGTGTTTTGTATTCATTTTATACATTAACAGGACAATTGGGAGGCGGGGGGCTAAATCCAGTGCTGGCGCATGTTCTTTCCTGTTCGCCTCGCCTCGTTCGCTCGCTCAAACACGGTGGTTGCGACATGAACGTTCCTGTCAAATTTCAGTTTCTTGCAAGTTAATTATTACCTTTTGTTTGATCAGTCGTAATCCAGCTTTATTCCGAAGTGGTTCACTACAGTTGTAGTTTGCAGTGCTGTGTATTTGTGATGGCTCACAGAGCCAGAGGTTGCGTCAACTCTCCGGACAGTTTTTGTTTTATTTGTGGGGAATATACCGTGAAAAAGCAGCAGAGGAACATTTCTGCATTTATTAAAGTATATTTCGCCTATTTCGGTTTGAAGTTAGGCGATCAAGACAAACCGTGGGCTCCTCACAAAGTGTGCAAGACATGTGAGGAAGATCTACGCTTATGGATGAAAGGTAAAAAACAAGCATTTTGTTTCGGAATACCTATGATGTGGCGTGAACAAAGACCACAGCAGTGACTGCTATTTTTGCTCTTGCATTGTGAAGGGATACAACTTAAAAAATAAGAACGTAATAAGTTACCCCAACCTTCCCTCAGCAATTAGGCCTATGCCTCATAGCAACGAAGTACCTGTGCCTGAACCACCAAAATCTTTGGATCATATTTGTGTGGACGGTTCTGATCATGATGAGACTCATCAGATGGCTTTTCCCGATGAGTCCAGTACTTCCGAGTTTGAAACTGAACCAGATCCGAAACCTGAACTTTTCTTTCAAGCTGAATTGAATGATTTAGTCCGGGATTTAGGACTCCCAAAAGATGCTGCCCAACTGCTAGGTTCTCGGCTTAAACAGAAAAATCTATTGTCACCAGGAACAACTTTTTATTGGTACCGCAACCGCGAGACACAATTTTTGAAGTATGATCCTGCTGAATGGCGGCTGTTCATTGATTCGTCAAAAGACAGCATAAAAGGTGGTGTTCTTCATAATGGCAACACATTCGCTTCAGTTCCTATTGCTCACTCTGTTATTCTCCAAGAAAAATACGAGAATTTGGCCCTGATTCTTCAGAAGATTCGTTATGATGAGCATAAGTGGATGATTTGTGGAGACTTTAAAATTCTATCCATGCTATTAGGGCAGCAATCCGGTTTCACCAAATATCCCTGCTTCCTTTGCTTGTGGGATAGCCGGGCCCGCGACCTACACTGGGGGAAAAAAGACTGGCCAATTCGGGAGTATTTGAGACCCGGTGAGAAAAATGTTCTTCATGAGAGCTTGGTACCTCGTGATAAAATTCTATTACCACCTCTCCACATTAAGTTGGGTCTCATTAAGCAATTCATCAAGTCCCTTCCAAAAGATGGTGAGTGCTTTCGGTACCTTTGCTCAAAGTTCCCCCGACTTTCTGAAGCAAAGCTAAAGGAAGGAGTGTTTGTTGGCCCTGATATAAGGAAACTCATTTCAGATGGACCATTCGCTGAAACGATGTCTGAGAAGGAAAAAGAAGCCTGGGATTCCTTCAAGGATGTTGTTCTCAAATTCTTGGGGAACAGGCGGGATGAGAACTATAAGGATATTGTTGCCAGGATGCTCAATGCCTTCAAAGAACAAGGCTGTAACATGAGCCTGAAAGTCCATTTCTTGCACTCCCATGTGAACTACTTTCCCGAAAACTTGGGGGTGTACAGTGAAGAACAAGGTGAAACCTTTCACCAGGACATCAAGGACGCAGAGAGAAGGTACCAAGGAAGATGGAACACTACTATGATGGCTGATTTCTGCTGGTTGCTGCTGCGGGAAACCCCAGATGAAAAATATGCCAAGCAGCGCACCAAGAGAAGCATTCGGGGGAAGAAGAAACAGGCCCACCAGGAGATTGATTGACCCAAGAATGACTTTAAAATCTAAACTGTGTTGACAAATATCGTGTTTTTACTAAACTTTGAAATAAAAATTTGCTAGTTATTACCAGTGTCGGATCTCATTTATTAGAATTTTATTTTCACACCATCGGGTGTTTGTCTTCATGTATTGCAATGGTGCGGTTTGCGTTTTCTATTCTTACATACATACCTGTACAACATTTTTTGCACATTTCTTTGCTTTGCTTTGTGTCTAACCTCGCTCTTATATGCTCAATGTTTGTGCACATGTATGTGGCTGTTTTAAGTGCAGACAATTTTGCTACCATCACAGTGTGTTTTGTTGACATTACTCTATTCTTATGTGCTGCCTTGTTACAATTTTCTTTATTCTTATTTGAATAACTACTAAACAATTAGTATAAAGAATTCATCCAAGAAACTTTTATCTCGATCGCACTCAATCTGAAACGTTCACCTCAAACTGCTGACCCAATGTAGCAAAAAATCTGTACGTGATGGAGCAAATTGGTTACCAGATTTGGATTCAGCACACCAAAAAACGTAAAAAATCAATCGAAACAGAGGCAGTTTAAAAAAAATTTTTTTTAGTGTACCTGTGTAATTGGTGACCCTAGCTCCCTACAGGTAGAGTGGGTGATTAAAAGTTTAAAATTCAGCAGGCAGAGTTGGCAGTGGGAGTGACTTCATTTTATAAAGAACTAAGGCAAAGGTCACTCACGCAGCTAATTGTACTACGTGTGTGGGAACAAGACACGGATATAAGGTTATCACAACAAAGCTAGGAGAAATTTTGGACAAAACAAACAAGAATAGCCAAATCAGCCTCGATCACCCAAGCCTTATTCTTCTTTGCTCATAGAGCTTATCTAACACTGAGAGTAGTAAAATGGGATAGCACCGGCAATAACAGATGCTGGGCTTGTCAAAGACGACAAGTTATCGCTCTCAAACACATAGCCTTTGACTGTCCCAATGTGCAGACCTTTTTGTCACAGATATGGATCAGAATTCAGGCAATCTTGGACTTTAGAACACCCCTTACCTGGGAAATAGTAGACATATAGACATTCCTGGGCTGAACAAGAAGTATTGCTTTTTACTAGACTTCATGGTAGGGGTGGCTTTGCACCTCTTGGTCCGTAACTGAAACAAAATATAGATCTTCACTGGCAAACATGGTGAAACCAGGTGGGTTTAAATAGTAAATTCAAGCAAATGCCCCATAAAGGGTCATCACAAACCCCTCATAGTAAGCTAAAGTGGAAAGCGCTGATGGAGTTCGGTGCAGGGGCAACTGAAATGTTAATTTTTTTGAACGCACGTAAGTAGTAAAGACCCACTTGATGGACGTAGCCAGTAGTTGTGCAAATTTAGCTTGCAACAGCTCAGACATATATGGACAGGGGAGGGAAGAGGGGTTTGTTCACTGATTTGTACTTATTGTAACTTGTAGATTGTTTTGAGATGTTTGCTTAAAGTTAAAGATTTAAAAAAAAAAGAAAAGCTTTCTATACCCCCCCCCCTTTTTCAGAGATCAAGGGCAGTTCCTTTGCGTCCCTCTAGTCCAGTCCCGGAAACGTAGAGTTGTCAACCTCCACCAGCAGCTTTGGAGACTGAAAGATGTCATCGTCGTGATGTCACTGGTACAAATAGGCTAGATCCGCCCCCTTTCACCAGTACTTTCAGTCTCCAAGCAGCTTGGAGGTTCTGAGCCCGGGGCTGGGCTCAGAGGAACAAATAAGCAGAGCTTTAATTCTTTGATTAGTGTTAGGATTTTATTTTATTTTTACCTTGCTTTTGTTTTAGGTGCCTGCTGCTGCTGACAGAGATCCTGTACTGCTGGGGCTGTCTCCTTTCTCTGTTCCTTCTCTCTCACCTCTCCTCCTCCTCCCCCCCCCCCTCTCTTCCTTTCTCCTGGTGCCCCAGCATGTAAACGAGCATTGCATTTGCACAAGAGTGTGCCTGCACTTGACTCCCTGCTCCCGAACCCACTTGAAAGGGTGAGGAGCAGGTAGAGAACGGTAGAGACTGACAGCAGCAGGCAGGACTTAGAGCCCGAGGGAATTTCAGTCTCTCCAGGAGCTGATGCCGATTGCAAGGCTGTGCTTCTGAGGGGTTCAGCGCTGCCCTTCCTCACCTCCCTCCCGGTGTTGTGGTGAGTAATTTGGTCCTGGGGGGTCCCTTGGGGGAGTGAATGTTCGCTCAGAGCAGGGTTTTAACAGCTCCACAGGAGTGCGGGAGGCCTGGCCGCGTGATTTTTGGCGCCGCGAACGTTGCAGTGGCCATTTTGGATGCCAGTTTTTCTGGCTACAAAGTTAGTTTTTAGGACTTAGGAGCTTCGTTTTGGCAAACGGTTACCAGGGGGCAGCTAGTTAGAGCGGGCTTAGTGAACTACAGCAAAAAAAAAAAAAAGTTTAAAATATAGCTGCTCCTTGGGCTAGTCCAGACCTCTTTATTGACATTAAAGCGCTGTTTATAGACCATGCCTGCCAAGCCACGCTGCCTCGTTTGTGGGGTGAGGCGCGGAGAGCTTTTGGACACGGGCGTTTGCAAGGCATGTTCTTTAGAGGCCATGGGCATGGAAAAGTCCTTGGGGGAAGGCTCTAAAGAGCAGGGAGAGGCTTCTCCGGACGGCAGGGGTCCGGCCCCCCCTTCTTGACTGCTTCGGAGCCGGTAGCGGGCCCGTCCTCCGCTGGCAGCGCTCCTTCGTTGCCAGAAGGGTCCCAGGGTACCATGGTGCCGGGGCTTCCTTCAGAATTTTTCTCCCTTATGCAGAAGGCATTCGCCTTGCTGCAGCCGGACCGGGGGCTTCGGTCCCCCAGTCCTACGAGGGGTAAGAGGAGGCGGTCGTCCAGTCTCCACGAAGGGGACGTGGCGCTACCTAAAAGGCGACGGGGAGATTTGGACCTGGAGTCGCCAGCTCCTTTAGAGGAGGACCTGGGGATGCAAGATCTGGAGGATGAGGCCTCAGACGTGGACTTGGAAGATGGAGAATTATTGGAGAAGGAGCAACAGAGCAGGGTGGTCTGCGTTTTTCGGCGGGAGGAATTGCCTGCGTTGATTTCCGAGACACTAAAGGTGTTGAACATGCCCGCCGGGTCCTTGTCCTCCGAGGAGGCGTTGGAGGACCCGCTGTTGCAGGCCGTGCGCACATCGCAGCGGGTGTTCCCTATACACAGAGTCTTTCGGAATATGATTCAGGAGGAATGGGACTCTCCGGAGTTGGCGTTGCGTGGAACCATAGCATTGGACAGGTTATACCCGCTCTCTGAGCAGGATAAGCTGATTTTTCGTTCTCCGAAGGTGGATGCCGCGGTGGCGGCGGTCACAAAAAAGACCACCATTCCGGTGGAGGGAGCGGCTGCTTTGAAGGATGGGCAGGATAGGAAGTTAGATACCTTGCTGAAGCAGGTGTTTGATATGAGTGCCCTTTCCCTGCAGGCCTCCATAGCGGGGGCGTGGGTGGCGAGAGGCTGTTTGCGCTGGTCTCAACGTCTTCAGGGCTCCCTCTCGGATGACCAAACGGCGGATGTGGCTAGGCTGGAGTCAGGCACAGCTTACCTGTCCGATGTTCACTATGATCTGATTCGTGGTATGGCGAAATGTATGGCTTCGGTAGTAGCCGCTCGCCGTTATTTGTGGCTACGTAACTGGTCGGCGGATAGTTCCTCCAAGGCTAGGCTCAGTAAGCTTCCTTTCCGGGGTAAGCTTCTCTTCGGAGAAGACCTTAAAGTTAGTTAAGGACCTCGGAGAATCCAAAGGGGGGCGCCTACCGGAGGATAGGCCAAAGCAGACCCGAGGGGCTTCTGGGTCTAGAGGCCTCTCGAGAGATTTTCGTAGATTTCGCACTCCTCGTTTTCAGCAGTCGCAGCGGAGCAGGTTTCCAACACGTGGTCAGTCATTTCGAGGGTTTCGAGGAGCGGGCAGAGGCTTTGGTTCCTTCCAGCCCTCCGGTGCCAAAAAGTCCCAATGAGATGAGGCGGACCCAGGTGGGTGAGATACCCGTGGGAGGGCAGGTTGCGGGAATTCTACCCTGCCTGGGTCCAGATTACCTCGGACCGGTGGGTCTTGGAGGTTATTCAGGAAGGCTATGCCCTAGAGTTTCAGCGTCCCGTAGGAGATTCCTTTGTTCTTTCCCCTTGCAGGGCCCCTCGGAAGCTGCGAGCGGTTGCGGACACCTTAAGGCGTCTTCAGCGGCTCCGGGCGGTTGTGCCTGTGCCGGTCGACCAGTGCGGCGCCGGTCAATACTCCATTTATTTCGTGGTTCCCAAAAAAGAGGGCACATTTCGACCGATTCTCGATCTCAAGAGGGTGAATCGTTGCCTTCGAGTGTCCCACTTCCGCATGGAAACTTTGCGATCCGTCATTGCGGCGGTTCGCGGGGGGGAATTTTTGATGTCATTAGATCTGGCGGAAGCTTATCTGCATATCCCCGTGCGGAGAGAGCATCAGCGTTTTCTGCGTTTTGCGGTACCGATGGGACATTTTCAGTTCCAGGCGTTGCCTTTAGGTTTGGCGACCGCTCCTCAGACGTTCACGAAGATTATGGTTGTGGTGGCGGCCGCTCTTCGCAGAGAAGGGATCCTGGTGCACCCTTACCTGGACGATTGGTTGATTCGGGCGAAGTCGAGAGAGGAGAGTGTGGTAGCCACCTCTCGGTTGGTGGAATTGTTGGAAAGCCTCAGTTAGGTAGTCAACGGGGCGAAGAGTCGGCTGACTCCCTCTCAGACTCTGGAGTACTTGGGAGCGCGCTTCGAGACTCGGCCGGGCCGGGTCTTTCTTCCCAACGCAAGGACGCAGGCCTTGAGAGATCTGGTGTGTCGGTTTCTGGGGCTTCGGGCGCCGACTGCTTGGCAGTATCTGTAGTTGCTGGGCACCATGGCGGCTACGATAGACTTGGTGTTGTGGGCCAGGGCTCACATGCGGCCGTTAGAGTGCTCTCCTCAGGCGGTGGTCTCATCAGAGGGATGCGTTGTCGCAGTGTCTGCCCTGTCCGGCGGTGGTGAAGGACAGCCTGCAGTGGTGGTTACTTCCCAACAGCCTGACGCAGGGCGTGCCGGTTGCTCACGACCGATGCGAGTCTCGCAGGATGGGGGGCTCATCTCGAAGGCTCCTTTGCGCAAGGGACTTGGTCGCAGGAGGAGCGACTCTGGTCCATCAACCGTTTGGAGATGCGAGCGGTGTTTCAGGCTCTGCTTGCTTTTCGGCAGGTGCTGGGACAGGCGGCGGTGCGCGTGTTGTCGGACAACGCGACAATGGTGGCGTATATAAATCGCCAAGGCGGCACAGGCAGTGCGTCCCTGGAAGAGGAGGCGTGTGTGCTGCTGACCTGGGCAGAACAGAACTTGCAGGCCCTGTCAGCTCAGCACGTCGCGGGAGTCGACAATGTCGAAGCGGATTATCTGAGCCGCTGCCGAGTGGATCCGGGGGAGTGGGCTCTGCACCCGGACGTCTTCACGATGATTGTGCGCCGTTGGGGGATTCCGGTGATGGATCTCATGGCGACCTTGCGGTCGGCGAAGGTGGAGCATTTCTTCAGCAGGCGGAAAGAGTGGATGGCAGAGGGCCTGGATGCCTTGGCGCAACAGTGGCCCACGGAGGGTCTACTGTATGTGTTTCCTCCCTGGGCGCTAATCGGCAAGGTGATACAGCGCATCGAGCGGCACAAGGGCCAGGTGGTGCTGGTGGCGCCGGATTGGCCAAGACGGCCGTGGTATGCGGATCTGGTTCGGCTGGTGGCCAACGTTCCGTGGCGGCTCCCGCTTCGGGAGGACCTGTTGCTTCAAGGACCCTTGCGGATGCCTCAGGTGAGTCGATTCTCGCTTACAGCTTGGCTCTTGAATGGGCGCGGTTGACGGCCCGGGGATACTCGGCGTCGGTTGTAGCCACTCTGCTGCGATCGCGCCGGAGGTCCACTTCCCTAGCGTATATACACGTTTGGCGTGTTTTTGAGGCCTGGTGTTCCGATCGGTCTCTCAACCCCTTGCGAGCTTCCGTGTCCAACGTCCTCTCCTTTTTGCAAGCGGGAGTGGAGAAGGGGCTCTCGGCCAGTTCCTTGCGGGTGCAATTGGCAGCTCTCTCCTGTTTTCGTGGCAAGATTCAGGGTCAGGTGATAGTGGCGCATGTCGATATTCGGCGTTTCTTGCGGGCGGTGTTGCTGCTGAGACCGCCGAGGCGTTCGGTTATTCCTCCGTGGGATCTCAATGTAGTCTTGGATGCCCTGATCGGGGAACCGTTTGAGCCCTTGGGCAGGGCTTCGATTAAAGATTTGACGCTCAAGACGGTGTTCCTCGTGGCGATTTGTTCCGCCCGGAGGATTTCGGAGCTGCAGGCGCTGTCTTGCCAGGAACCTTTTTTGACTTTCTCGGCGGACAAGGTGGTTTTGCGTACGGTTCCCGCCTTTTTGCCGAAGGTAGTGTCCGCTTTCCATGTTAATCAGGTGGTGTCGCTGCCTGTCTTTTCCGCGGAGCAGAGAGCTCAGGTGGGTGGACGCTTGCATCGGTTGGATGTGCGGAGGGTGCTCCAAGAAGTATCTCCGGCGTACGGCGTCTTTCCGGAAGTTGGACCGGCTCTTTGTCGCCTTCGGGGGCCCAAGGAAGGGCGAGGCGGTGGCGGCGAAGTCTTCCATCTCTAGATGGCTGAAGGAGGCGATTGCTTCTGCCTATATTTTGGGAGGCAAAGAAGTGCCGGTCGGTTTGCGGGCGCATTCCACGAGAGCTCAGGCAGCGTCGTGGGCGGAGGTCAGCCTGGTTCCGGCAGCGGATATTTGTAGGGCGGCGACCTGGTCCTCGTTGCATTCTTTTGCTCAGCATTATCGCCTGGATGTGCAGGCGCGCGGGGATGGTCGTTTTGGGTCAGCCGTCCTTCAGGCTGGGGTTTCAGGGCCCTCCCGTTATGTACTGCTCTGTTACATCCTCTACGTTTCCGGGACTGGACTAGAGGGACGCAAAGGAAGAGTAAATTAGACTTACCTGCTAATTGTTGTTCCTTAAGGAACTCTAGTCCAGTCCCAGATCCCTCCCGTTCTCTGGGTGTAGACCAGCCTGAAGTTTAGGACGCGAGGGAGGCGAGATTGGACAGCTGTTGAACCCGTATAGATAAATATACCAAATTTAAAAAAAAAAAAAGGATAATTTTTCAGTGTCAGGGCGCTCTGTGAGGCGCAGGGATGTGAGGCGCTCTGTGGGGGGTCTCTGTGGGGTTTGCAGCATGCGGCATGGGGTGATGAGCACCGGGCTATGGTGCTTCAGTCCCCAGTCCTTTGGGGGCACTGCCTGTTCTTTCTGGGCAGCCCCGTCTTCTTCCTTAGAGTTTTTCTCTCTCTGTATATACTGTTCAATATAGTTTTTTGAGATAGCTACTTATTTGTTGCTCTGCTGAGTCTGCTTTGTCAATAGGTGCTGGTGAAAGGGGCGGATCTAGCCTATTTGTACCAGTGACATCACGACGATGACATCTTTCAGTCTCCAAAGCTGCTGGTGGAGATTGACAACTCTACGTTTCCGGGACTGGACTAGAGTTCCTTAAGGAACAACAATTAGCAGGTAAGTCTAATTTACTCTTTACAATGATCATAACAGAACAGGTACATTGAACTTTAGAACATTTGTGTAACAAAAGAATTACTCATAACATATTTACAGCCAACATTTACATAATTGAAACATTTTTACATTATTTATATGGGTTATGTATTGCCATTTATGAGGCGTGGCTTCAAGGAGTTCCTTATGCATGTGGGCTAAATGAAGGGGAGCTAAAGTACAAGGTTGTATTAGGGGAATGGGTTAATGATAAACACAGTTCTCTGTTGGGTATAACTGATTTAGTTCTGTGTATCACCAAAATGTTCAATAAATAAGAGCATTTTAATTTCCTTACAGTAAAGTTGGAGATCTTTTATAGCTCTTAGCTTGTCTGGGAGAGCATTCCATAAGATTGGTGCAAAATACGAAAATGCTTTTACTTGTAGATTTGTGTATCGGTATTGAGTGGGGACTGCCATATTCTGGGTACATTTTCTTCTCATTCTCTCAATAGGAGAGAGATTTACTTTTAAGCTAATTAAGGACATATCACCTACCCACCTGAACACACTCATAATCATTAGTACTTTATATTCTATCCTGCTTAGGATAGGTAGCCAATGTAAATCCATATAATATGAGTATGATATAGTGAAGTCCCCTACTCTGCATAATTGCATTACATGTAAACCGCACTGGTGTAAAGAGCGTGGTATATAAGAAAGTTTAAATAAAATAAATGTTCTGCAGTGTTTGTCCTGTTTATCCAATGGGCAGCTACATTTTGGGATAACTGAAAGAGTTTGTCTCTGCTTGGGAAGACCCTATAGGATACTATTAGAAAAATCAGTGAGGTAGGATCATGGCTTGAACTGAACAAAAATCAAAGTTGGATAGTAGCGGTCTAAAGTGTTAGAGTATTCTCAGTTTAAAATAAACTGTTTTAGTAATGTTCTTTATATAAATGACCTGGAAATGGGAATAACGAGCGAGGCAATCAAGTTTGCAGATGACACACAATTATTCAAAGTTGTTAAAATTCAAGAGGTTGTGAAACTGCAAGAGGACCTTGATAAATTGGAAGACTGGGCATCCAAATGGCAGATGAAATTTAATGTGGACAAGTGCAGAGTTATGCACCTAATAACCCAAACTACACTTATATGATGCAAGGTTCCACATTAAGAATCCCTCACCCAGGAAAAAGATTTAGTCGTCATGGAGAACACGTTGAAACCCTCCATCTCCAGTGTGCAGCGGGGGCTGAGAAGGCAAATAGAATGCTAGGAATCGTAAGGAAAGGAATGGAGAATAAAACAAGTTCCATGTTGTGACCACACCTTTTAATATGTGCAATTCTGGTCGTCGTATCTTAAAGGATATAGTGGAATTAGAAAAAATACAGAGAAGATTCACCAAAATGGTAGAGAGGATGGATGAGGAGAGGCTTAAGAAATTAAGCCTGTTTAACCTGGAAAAGAGATGACTGAGGGGAGATATAACAGTCTATGTGAAATGGAGTAGGACGGGTAAGCATTCATCAATTTGCTTATACCATCAAAAACTAGACTAGGAGACGTGCAATGAAGTTTCAGTGTAACTAGTTTAAGACTAATAAGAGTTAATTTTTTTTTCACTCAATGCAAAATCAAATTCTGGAATTCGTTACCAGAGGATGTAGTAAAAGCCGTTAGTATAGTTGGCTTTAAAAAAAAAAAGTTTGGACAAATTCCTAACGGAAAGGTCCATAAACCATTATTAAAGAGGACCTGGGAAATCCACTGCTTACCCCAATGCAAGCACTGTGGAACCTGTGTCTCTCTTTTTTGGGAATCTTCCAGGTACTTGTGACCTGGATTGGCCACTGTTGGAAACAGGATACTGGGCTTGATGGACCTTGGTCTGATCCAGTATGGCATTTGTTTTAAGGACAACCTGCTCGTCGTGGAATCTTTGGACAAATTGGTTAAAGATCTGAGTGAGCCCAAGGGCACTAAATTGCTGGAAGGCTGTCCTAAAGGGTAAAAGCAGGGAACTATTCCCAGGGGTCAGCCTGGGGACTTTAGAAAACTTTTTTGATATACTCGTTTTGCCCCCTTTTTCAGCAAGTGTGCGGTACTTCGAGAGGCCAGTCCTTTTGAGGCTAGAGAAGTGCCACTAGGGGATACTACTCTACCCCCATGGTTCCTCCCAAAAAGGCCCAATGAGACAAGGCACATCATAGCGGAGATAATATAGATTGGGGGTCATCTTCAACAGTTTTACTCTGCCTTGGTGTCTATTACCACTGAACAATGGGTTCTGGAAGTCATCAGAGGGTATGCCTTGGAATTGACTTGTCCTCTGAGGCCTTCATGCATTTGCCCTGCAAGACTTTTTCTCAAAGGAGTGGGTAGTCTGGGAGACATTACAGTAGTTGCTGGATCTCTGGGCTGTGGTCTTGTTACTGTACTCAATTTAATTCATGGTCTCCAAGAAATAGGGTACCTTCCAGCCCATTTTGGACATCGAGCATGTAAACCGGGCTCTGTGAGTGCCATATTTCTGTATGGAAATTTTACGTTCAGTGATAGTGGTGGTCAGGAAAGGAGAACTACTCTGTGCTGGATCTTGCAGAAGTGTATCTTCACATCCCAGTTCGACCAGACTATAAGCAGTATCTGCGATTTGCAGGGCCAGTGGGCCACATCAGTTCCATGCATTGCTGTGGTATGCAGACCTCTGCAGGCTGATATAGTCCGTGGTGTCTGCCAAACAGAATCAATCTGTTTTAAGAACAGAAAATTATTGGTTGCCGATAGTCGTGACAGAAATTTGAGATGTTGATACTTCTGGTAATGCAGATGGGACTAAGACCTATAACTTCACCTCTTGGTCACAGTATAGGTATAGTAAATGCTCCTCCTGTGGTGTTACTGTTGAAACACATAATTTCCTTAGCGTTCCTCCAGTTCAGTCCTCTACTTCTGGGTTGTGCTCCTCCTCCTGCAGCTTGGAGACTGGACATGACAAATTAATGACATCACGGCATATATCCTGTTGAGGACTCCCATAATCCCCAGTGTGTCCAGTCTCCACGCAGCAGGAGGACTTAGTGAGCCCAGAATCCTTGACTCACTAGAGGAACAGATAAGGAGCAATAGGATAGATCAGGTGAATCGATTCTCGCTTACGGCCTGGCCATTGAAAGGGCACGGCTGAAGAAGTTTGGGTATTCAGCAGCGGTGGTGGCAACGCTCTTGCGTGTCTGGAAAAGGTCAACTTCGCTAGTTTGTCAGAGTTTGGCGCATTTTTGAGGATTGGTGTTCTCGGCATCAGATTCGTGCGGCCACGGCTTTGATCCCAGTCGTGCTGAGTTCTTTACAGGATGGTTTTGAGAAGGGGCTGGCGGCCAGTTCCTTGAGGGTGCACTTAGCGGCGCTGTCCTGCTACAGAGGTAAGGTCCAGGGTGGTGTCCTGTGTTCCCATCCAGGCGTTTTGCGTTTTTTGAGAGCGGTTTCCAGGATTCGGCCATCTCGGTGTGTCTACGTACCACAGTGGGATCTTAATGTGGTTTTGCAGGCTCTGGTGAAAGAGTCCTTCGAGCCCTTACACCATGCGATGGTTAAGGATTTGACTTTGAAGACGGTTTTCTTGGTGGCCATTTTGCTCAGCGAGAAGAATTTCAGAGCTTCAGGCGTTATCTTGTAGAGAACCCTTTCTCCAGCTTTCTAATAACAAGGTGGTCTTGCGGCCGGTGCCGTCCTTTCTGTCTAAGGTTGTATCCTCTTTTCATCTGAATCGGTCTGTATTGCTGCCGGTGCTTCGGTCTGAGGGAGGCTCGATGGCGGATTCCTCTTTGCGCCTTTTGGACGTCAAGCGAACCCTTCGCCAATATTTGAAGGTTTCAGAATCATTCCGCAAGTCTGATCATCTCCATGTTTTTCGGAGGTGCTCGCAGGGGCGAGGCTGCGGTGAAAGCTTCCATTTCCAGGTGGATCAGAGGCCATTGCGTCGGCGCATGTGTTGCAAGGTCGAGTGGTGCCGGTTGGTTTGCGTGCGCATTCTACCAAGGCACAGGCAGTTTCCTGGGCGGAGCACAGTTTGGTTCCACCAGGGGACATTTGTAGGGCAGCTACATGGTCTTTGCTCCATATGTTCAGTAAGCACTACCGGTTGGATGTACTGGCAGCAGCGGATGCCCATTTTGGTTCGACTGTTTTGCGAGCTGGATTTAAGGGTCCCTCCCGTTGAACACTGCTCTTTTTTACATCCCAGAAGTAGAGGACTGAACTGGAGGAACGCTAAGGAAATGATAATTACACTTACCTGGTAATTGTAGTTCCTTTAGTGACGACAGTTCAGTCCTCAATCCCACCTGGGGTAGTGTTGGTTTCAGTGGATCCTTGTTGGGCCTTGCTGCAGATACTTACAGGTAGGCATAAATGTTTTAAGTTTACTCTGTTTACTTTCCCTGCTCATGCTTGTATATTCCTAAGGAAGGCGGAATGGAGCAGTAGGGAGCAAGGTTTACTGGTTTTCAAGACAATGTTTAGAATGGTATTAGGTTTGGATTGCTCGGTTGGCTACTTATTTGTTGCTCTTTTGAGTTTGCTTTTTCAATAGTACACTGGGGATTATGGGAGTCCTCAACAGGATATATGCTGTGATGTCATTAATTTGTCATGTCCAGTCTCCAAGCTGCAGGAGGAGGAGCACAACCCAGAAGTAGAGGACTGAACTGTCGTCACTAAAGGAACTACAATTACCAGGTACATGTAATTACACAGGTTTGCAAATTTTTTTTTTTTCGAGAGCTGTTTTGGTTATTCCACGAAATCTTTGTTTTTTGGTGCGCTGAATCCAAAAATGATCTCCATTTTGTCATAGGACATCACGTTTCCTGACAATTTAGGTAACTATGTTAAATAAGGCAGTACCTCAAAATAAATGGAAATAGACTTATAAAATTAAACTTTTATTACAATATTTTCATAAATCCTTTTTTGAGCTGAAATGAGCTCACCTACACACACACTAAACTCGATTCTTCTTCCTTGTGAGGCTCCTCTTGGTGCATTTATGCTTGTGAGTAGCATCTGGAATGTCTCTTTGAAGCATCCAACAGTAGTCTGCCATCATTGTAATGCTCCATTTTCCCTGGTATCTCCTTTCCATCTCTTTAATGTCTTGGTGGAATCGTTCACCTTGTTCCTCACTCACAGCTCCCAAATTTTCTGAAAAGTAGTCAAGGTGGGACTGGAGGAAATGCACTTTCAAACTCATCAGGCAACCTAAAGCTTGAAGTGCTTTCAGCATTCGTCCAACGATCTTTTTGTAGTGAGGATCTTTGTTATTACCTAAAAATTTCTGTACGACTACTTTTAAATGCAATCCACCCTTCTTTTTGAGGATCCGTCATGGTATTGACAAACTCTTGATCAACTATAAGCCTTCTAATGTCGGGTCAGACGAGCACACCTTCCTTCAATTTTGCCTCTGACAGGCCTGGAAACTTGGTGACCAAGTATTTGAAACATTCTCCATCTCTTGGAGAATCCCAATTTTATGTGGAGAGGTGGTAGAAGAACTTTATGGGAAGGTACCAAAGTTTCTCGGAGGACATTTTTTTTCACTGACTGTTAGCACCCTCGGCTGCCAACTCTTCTTGGTCCAGTGATTTTGTCGGTCTCGACTGTCCCATAGACACAGTAAACAAGGATATTTGGTATATTGGAGTGGAGGAGTGGCCTAGTGGTTGGGGCAAGGTACTTCAGGCTAGAAGGTCAGGGGTTCAAATCCCACTAGAGGACAGCAACCTTGGGCTGGAAGGACTGGGATTTCTAGTCCCACAGGTGCTCCTTGTGGTCTTGGGCAAGCCACTTAACCTTCCATAGCCCATGTTCCCTGTAAAATATTTATCTTCAAGTTATAATGCCCTGTTCAATGTAATTTCAGTTTGTTCAATGTAAACTGCACTGATGCAGAATAGCACAGTAGATAAGAGAATGTAAATAAATAAAATACCCAGCTTGTTGCCTGAACAGCATGCACAAGACCTTCAAGTCCCCACACACTTTCCAACCATGGTCTTCATATTTAAGTTTACGAAGAACCAATTCCAAGTTCTCGTAGGTTTCCTTAAAGTGTACGGAATGTCCTACAGGTATGGAAGCATAAAAACGTTATGGAGTAAAACTTCTTTGAGACTTCCTTTTGAAGAATCTATAAAAAGGCGCCATTGCTCTGAATCAGATTGGATTTTAAATTGACCCATCAGACCTTCGACATTGATGCAATAAACCAACTTGTCTTCCTGGGCGAAGTAAGGAACGAACTCCTTTTCACGATGTCTGAACCATGAAGATGACACTCCTGGCAACAATAAAGTTCTGCTTTTCAGCCTTGATCCTAGTAACTCAGCGGCATCTTTGGGAAGATTCAAGTCTCTTACCAAATCATTCATCTCCTCCTGAGAAAACAATTTTGGTCTTGTATCATCTTCAAAGTCAGAACTTGATTCGTCGTCTGGTTCAGGTAAGACTTCACCTTCATCGGAGCTAGGTGTCTCTTCTAAGGTAGCAGGGGGCTTGGGTACTGGTATATCTGTGCCATGGGGGATGGGACGAATTGCCGAGTGAAGATTGGGGTATGAAATGGAATGCTTCCATTTGGAATTAAACCCTTTCACATCGCATGAACAAAAGTAACAGTCGTCACTATGGTTCTTTTGCTCTTGCCATACCATAGGAATCCCATAACGGAAAGATTTTTTCTTACACTTGAACCAGTTTCGGAGGTCCTCAACACACCGTTTGCACACTTTGAGGCGCCCAGACTTTATCTTGATCTCCAATTTTTAGTCCAAAGTATGCAAAGTATACTTTTTTCCACAAAGTCTGTAATATTCTGCTGTTGCTTCAGCACTGTATATTCACTACAGATGAAACAAACTGTCTGGCGAATTAATACACTTTCGCGGAGCCATAACAACGGTTGAAGAATGACGAGCTAACACGAATTGCAATGAAAAAGTGTAAACAGCCTAGAACCTGATGATTTGTGCACAAGTGTGGCATGCAGAAGAGAGCAGCTCTGTGTCTGTACACGAGATGTCACAGTGCTGGCCACGCCCCTCTGCACTGACCGGAGCTGCTATCATCTGCCCTGTGTCTCCCTCCCACTGGATTCTTCAGGAAAGATTAACCCGTTCTACCATTAGAAGCACGGACTTAAAACTTGCTTAGCTTGTGTATATATTGCTGACCATCAGATTTACAGTACTATATATATTTTTTTTTTACGTAACTCGGACAACCCCTTTAATGTTTTTTTGTCATTTTATATCTTAAATGCACTTATGTGAATTAATAGTAATTTGAAAAAATTTGAAGACAATTTTGCATGTTGTGGCAAATCATGACTTCTAGTTTTTCAATATTTGTTTTCAGCACACCAAAATACATGGAAATTAGATGAAAATAATCAAACAGCTTTTTAGTCGCAGACCTGTTATTTTGTTCATTCTGTGACAAGAGAAAATATGGCTATACCACTGTAGTGACTGTTGTAGTACTAATGTTATGTGATCATGTGCCTTTGATCTTACATGTAGGCAAGACTACTTGTGCTCTACATGTAAGACTTGCTGAACACAAGTTCTATAAAGAAATATTGAGACAGCACCGTTAGTATGCCATTGCTGTTTATGCAGTCATAAGTTTGAGCAGCTCAGATGTTTTGTGATTTGACAGAGTAGCCAAGAATTGGAGAGGTGGAGATATTAAAACATTACTTCAACTAGAGCAGACGTTTCTTTAAGCTCAATACGATACACCCTCAAGGCTGAAATCAAGAGTTTGCTTTTTAAGTGATATTTATGATATTTCTTATGGTATACTGGTTTTACTATCCCCCTTACTTTTCCCTACTCTCCCCTCCCTTTTATGTTTGTTTTTTTTCTAATTTTTTATGCTCAGCCCCCAACTTTTTAAAATGTATTTGTTTTTAGACCGATACTTGTTATAAATATGCCACTTAGTTAGATGTTCCTCTTTGTTACATGTATGAGTGGCATATCTATATATTTTTAAGAAGTTCATTCCTTTTTTGATTCTGGACATGTTTACAGTTACTATTATAAAAACATACATAATACAAATCTGTAAGATTTCTTCCTTTACTTTCTTTTCCCCTTTGGAAGTTTTTCACATTCGTTTAGGTTTTAATTTATTTTACTGTGAAAAAATGAAGAGGTGTGCCTTAATGGTGCATTGTGTTGAAAGTGAAGAATTTGTTTTTGTTTAGTAATGTATTTTTGACGATGTTTAATACATTAGGGAAAAGTAATGTATTTTTAGTCATCTTCACTACATTAATCTCAAGAGGTATGGATTAAAAGTTGTTATAAAATTGCAGATTTTTTCTTTGTCTAGCTGCATTCAGTGTAGAACAATACAACACTGGTGTTTTAATGCAATCTATGATGGTGCATAATTGTTAGAATTGCTACATTCATACTGTTTTAATAATGATAAATTCTTGTAATGGTTTTAATGAAATTTTGAATATATAATCCAAACAAAACATAAGAAACCATCCAAACGCCTGCAAGTAACAATACTAAACCACTATAAATAAATTACAAAATTATGGCAAAGCCCACATCTAGGGAGTATTCACCTGATACTATAACAAAGTATAAAGTCCAAAGAGAAAGGAAAACGAGCACAATTATGTGCTACAGTTGGAGAGATTTACTTTACCTTATCCCAAATTTCTAACCCTGCGTCTTCCTGTCCATAACAAATTTCTGTAAATGAGATACATCAGTAAATACAAACATGTCCCTGCAGTCCAACAAGGGAATTTCAGAAAAGTAGCTCCCAGACCTAAAACCCATGGCTTCAGCTCTAAAAACTGTCGCTGCCAGGTCTGGGTAGCACAGGTAACATTAGGAAAGATGTTGTTTTTCTGACCACAAAACAAGGCTTCCTTGTGTTTGGAAAAACAACCTTAGAATCTTAAGCTTAACGGACTCTGAACCAAATGTCACAGATAATGTGTTAACACTTGGTAATGTCTGCAGAATCCTCCAGGAAAGCTGTTAAATCTAGCTATAGGGCGAAGAGAATCAGTCCCCTTCCCCCGAAACCACAGCCCATACCTTTATGAGGTATATAATAAACTTGAACCATATCAATTTCTTCCACAAGTTTCAAAACTTCTACAAAATACTTTTTAAGAAGAATTTGAGGAGGTAGCAAATGAGTTACAGGAAAATTAAGAAACTGAAAATTCATTGCTAGAGTAAGATTCTCAAGGGCTTCAAGCTTCCCATGAATAAGCAAAAAATAATTAATACAAGAAACAGAAGCAATACATGGTTTTAACCTGAGCGTCCACTCAAGCAACCACCTTCTCATAGTGCCACTTTTTTAAAATCAAAATCATTCAGTTTATATACCATACCCACAATAAATGTACACAAGTCACTGTTGCGGATAAATGCACATCCAATGTTCTGTATTGCACCCTATAGATCTTTTAAAGTAATATCACCCTTGTTAGGAGAGGATACAGTCAAATTGGCACAGGTAATGATACTAAAGCTTCAGGGGACATGAAAGTTTCTTCAATTCCTGTTGAGGAGGACAAGGCAGGCACAGGCATGGGGTGGAGTCAGAGCCGGAGCTTAATGAAGCTCCATCTGGAGACAGAGGACAGGATACCATGGGTCCCAAATGTTTATCCATAGGGCCCACCATCTTAGTGCCTCCTTTCTTTTTCCCCCATCGCAGTGATCACCCCAGATGCCAAAAGAGACTGCTATAACGCTCCAGTATGCTCAGTGGGCACGTAAGGGGCATGTCCAGCTCCATGAGTCACACCCCTTAGGTCATGAACCAAGGGCTGCGACACGCTGGTTGTTATCAAAGAGAAGGGGGGGGGTCCTACTTGGCAGCTTGGTTTCCCCCCCTCAGAGCCTGCCTAATGAAAGGCAGAACTTAGCTCCTCACAGTAGCACAGCATTCAGCAGGGTAGGTATTAATCCCGCAGCCAATTCTCTCCCACTCTCTCAGGAGCCTCCCTTGTAATATTTTTAATATGGTTTAATAGGAAATTTTATATAAATTTTAATATGTTCTTTAAAGTTTGCGTTCTTGTAATTAGTTGCTCTTTGTGTTTATGTAGCCACTAATTAGAGAGCAAACCACTACCCTTGTCAGGAATACATGAATCAATCAATATATAAAAACCTGAACAAAATTAAACAGAAAAAAGTTTGTTTGAGCAGTCGTGACAAAGGTAGACAGAAGGAACCATCTTCCCGCTGCAACTGCTCCTTTTTAATACTTTTTAGAGTGAGCAAAACTTAACACTTAGCTTTTTTTTCCAAACCAATGAAATGAAGTGAAAGGAAGTCCATATACAACAATGTGTCACGTTTCGGGTTCTCGCCTTAACCCTGCTTCAGGTTAAAGAACTCCCGGTGTCATCCATCTCCAATTCAACAAAGAGAAACTCTCCATCGTTGTTTAAAAAGATGGCATCTGACGTCATTGCTGGCAACTGAAAATCCAGCCAACCTATCGTGTGTTAACGGTCACTCATCCACCAGAGAGGGGAAACCTTACAGAAAAGGGAACCCCCTAGCTTGATTGGAACTGATCGCAATCGGTCAAGTCCCAAATGAAAGCACTAGGGTAGACTTGATCATAAAATACTATGCCATTCCAGCATCATATTCAGACCCGATGGAGAGACTGTATCCAATCTATGTATCCAGCGTTCTAGCTTTTGCAGCCAAAATGTCCGATTTACCTCCCCTTGGATCCAGTGGAACATGATCCAAAATTTACCACCGAAGATTGTCAAAACAGTGAGTGTATTGAAGGCAATGCTCCACCAGCGGAGCAGTAAGTGTGCTTGAATTCAGATGGGAGCGATGTTCAACCAGACGTGTCTTTATGGCATGTGTTGTGCGTCCCACATAATAAAGAAGGCAGGGGCAAATTATGTAGACCACGTGATCTGACATGTGGTGTGCCACTTAAAATAATATATTCGAGAGGTATGTTGATCCAGCCACAATGAACCAATAAGGGAACTGTCTCAAAACCCACAGGAGCCACAGCAAAAATGGCCCAGATCATTATGAAAAAGAGGCGGGTGATCAATTGGTGAAGTAGATCAAACTATAAGATCCCGCAAATGGCCCCTCTAGAATAGACCACTCTCAAATCTTTATCGCAAAAACACTTGTGAATAGATACAGGCCAGAACCGGTGGAAAATCGTAATCACTTTCACGACTCCCTAAACATACGGGAAAAGCACCATTGATGTTTCTTTCTGGCTTTACATTGATGTTTGTTTCTGCCTGATCTCTAGTAGTTGATGAAAATAACCATTCACGCTGTGTAAATCTGGCCCGTTTAAAGGCCAGATTAACAATCCTCCAAGGATATCCTCTGACAAGTAAACTGTGTTCTTAAGATCAGCAGCATGATAAAATTCAGTGAGGGTCGAGCAGTTTCTTCGCAGCTGTAAAAATTGCCCATATGGTAAACCTTGTTTTAATGCAGAAGGATGATAACTAGAATACTTCAAAAGGGTGTTTCTCTGTACTGACTTCAAAAAAAGGGAAGTAATAAATCCCTCTGAAGTATATTGAACCATAATATCTAAAAACAGAATTTTCGTTCGTTCAATTTGCACTGTAAATTGAATGTTTGTTTTATGTGTATTTAAAGATGTCAAAAAACACATCCAGTTGTGATGCAGTACCTGACCATAGGAAAAAGATGTCTAAAAATCTGCACTAGAAGGGTATGTGTTGAAATGAAGGGGTAGAATAGATGAACAGCTCTTCAAATGATGCCATGTAGATCGTGGCCATCGACAGGGCCACCGTTGCTCCCATCGCTATTCCAAAAGTTTGCCGAAAGAGTTGTTGATATAAAAAATTATGATTTAAAACTAGATCCAAAAGCTCCAACATAAAAGAACGTGGGATACGAGATGGCAGATCCAACAGGTAAGTCAACAAGCATCTTAATACCTCCTTCTGATCAATGTCTGAATTCAAACACACTTACTGCTCTGCTGGTGGAGCATTGCCTTAATACACTCACTGTTTTGACCATCTTCGGTGGCGCATTTTGGGTCATGTTCCGTTGGATCCAAGGGGAGTAATCGGACATTTCAGCTGCAAAAGCTAGAACAATGCTGGATACATAAATTGGATACAGTCTCTCCATCGGGTCTGAATATGATGCTGGAATGGCATAGTATTTTATGATCAAGTCTACCCTAGTACTTTCATTTGGGACTTGGCCGATTGCGATCAGCTCCAATCAAGCTAGAGGGTTCCCTTTTCTGTAGGGTTTCCCCTCTCTGATTGGTGGATGAGTGACTGTTAACACATGATAGGTTGGCTGGCTTTTCAGTTCTCAGCAATGATGTCAGGCGCCATCTTTTTAAACAACGATGGAGGGTTTCTCTTTGAACTGGAGATGGATGACACCGGGAGTTCTTTAACCTGAAGCAGGGTTATTAAGGCGAGAACACGAAACGTGACACGTACACGACTTCCTTTCACTTCATTTCATCAGTTTGGAAAAAAAGCTAAGTGTTAAGTTTTGTTCACTCTAAAAAGTATTAAAAAGGAGCAGTTGTAGCGGGAAGATGGTTCCTTCTGTCTACCTTTTGTCACGACTGCTCCGACAAAAAAAACTTTTCTGTTTAATTTTGTTCAGGTTTTTATATATTGACTAATTATAGAGAGGCAACTGATATAGAGGTTCATTCCTACATAGCTCTTGCCTTTAGATAAGGTATAGGTAGCACATTTCTTATATTATAATAGTAGTTGAATTGGGTCTGCTCTTGATATAAATCCTGTCAATTTTAAGCAAGAGTGTTGTGCAGGCAGCTAACAGTCTCGTACTGATATTAAGAGTAATACGCAGTCTGACGACAGTCCTTTTCCATATGGTTCTAAAGGCTTTGCTTTTTTTTTTTTTTTACACGCCAAACTAAGCACTCCTTTCTCCATTTACAGCTGTGTGCTTGTCCTATATGTTTTTAGGCATGCTACTGTTATAAGAGTAAGGGTGTGTTTGGGTGGGTTTATGAGGATGTCAGTATGTTATAATTTGCTCTCTTGCCTTTAATGCTCTGTTTTATATGAGTGGTGTCTTTCTATCCTTTTCTGTATATATTTATACTCTTAGCTTTCTGGTTTTATGTATGGTTTCACACACTCGGGCTCTCTGGATCATGAAATCAAAATTCGAAATAATTGAGACTTACTTTTTTCATTCTTTTATAACTCAAAAGGCAGTGTTTGAATATTTTATTTTAAACCATATTGATATTTATGTATAAGATTGATAATTTGAGTAATACCTTTCCCTCTCCCCTTTTTTTCCTTTTCCATCCCCTCTTTTCCTTTCCTGTCCCTTCCCTTTCCCTTCCCCCATTTTTTCTTTTCCCTTGTTCTCCCCTATTTTCTTTCTCCCCGCCCCTCTTTTTTTTTTTTTTATTGGTTTTTCAGGTATTGAATTATTTCAAGTTTCTTTTGGTCTGTGGTCAATTTTTTTTTAAATTATATATTTACATTAAAGAACTTGTGGTTCTTAATTTTTTTTTTAAATTTTATAGGCCCCTGAAGAAGGCTAATTAGCCAAAACTTGGCCAGTTTGGGCCACCTAAATAGAAATTCTTTAAATGCCTGTGTGTGTCTGCTTGTTTCTCAGTCCTTGGTAATACTTTGAGAGACCATCTTGGAATGCGAAGTGCTTAGGCTTACTGTGTGGAAGAAAGACATGGCAATCTACTTCTGGTCATACTCCTGGCAACCCAGCCCCTGCTTTCTCTTGGCAAAAGTAGACCTAGACTCAATGGCACACAACAGAATCTTGATTCATATACTAAGTTTCATGAAAGTGAATATCTAGAAGTCACTTATAAATTTAAATAGTTTTCACAAAGAGATGAGGTGCAATACATGGTATACTTTTTGTTTTAATTTTAATATTCATGTTCAATTTTTACCACACTGTATACTTGGTACACATTTTCCAATTGTTCTAATCAAATTTTGGAGGAAATTCTGTTAAATAGCATAGTTTGATATTCTACTCTATATAGTCTTAGATTCTGGAGGAGTTAGTAATTGGAGGGAAAATTTCTCTCTTAAATGGGGACTCCTGAGTCTGCATCTGCAACATTGTTTTAACTGCATACTGTGGCTACAGAAGTGCTTTGCTGTTTTGGCTTGTTTTTAAAGATGGTTCTGACATAGTAACTATTACATGTAGGTAAAATAGGTCTTTATTGGTCTGTCTTTGGATAATACACAATTTCTATTTCATACTCATACGCTGCCTCTTCACTCCAAAAGAGGACACTGATCAAAATTGGTGCATTTAGTTTTTTGCAATTCACTTTATTAATATACATTTTACTGCACATTACGCCTTTTCCATTTTGTTCCTCAAGTCCAGTCCCGGCACCTATGGGTAATCTCCAGGAACAAGCAGGAATGAGTCTTCACATATGGGTACGTCGGTACCGACGGAGCCTGCGCGGGAACGCTCCCCAGCGTCCAATCAAAAAGCTTTTGGGGAGCATCCCTCGGCGCCTGCGTGCTGCCTTCCCGCCTTTCCAACTGTCTCTCCTCAGTTTTCGTTTCTCCGCGGAGCCGGCAGGACGTCCTGTCACCGCAGAAAATTTTTTCTTTAATTCTTTTTTTCTTGTGGTAGCGGCTGTTTTTCCCGCCTCCACCGGTACCGCCGGTGGGTTTTTTTCTTTTCCTTTCTCAAACTCGGGGAGACTTTTTCCCTCAGTTTCTGTCTTAAATTTTTAGGCCTATAGGCCTCTCCATCATGGAGCCTTCTTCTCCTAAGAAGTGCCTTAACTGTGGAAATAGTGGGGTTTTTTTTTTTTTTTTTTCTTTTTAGACTCCAATAGCTGGTGTCTAACCTGTTTGGGTCCTGACCCTTTTCCTCCGGAGCCATTAGGCTACAATTTTATGAGAAGACATTTTTCATTTAGTTTCCCTCGATACCGAGTTCCCTTCCAGTGTCAGGGCACCGACCAATTCTTCTCTACAGGATCAGGTAACCCACAAACAGTCTGTTAAGACTAGCCAATCCTTGAGTGGTAGGTCTCATGCCAAGCATGATGACGGCTCCGGTCTTGCCCTCAAGACCCTATTGGCTTCAAAACCCCGGTGGGAGTCTTCGGTCTCCAAATTCTTTCAGGGGTTTCAGGTTGTTCCTGGGGCTCACCCCTCACAGAACATACCTGAGCCATGCTCGGTGGTGGCATCTGCTTTGAGCGGTACCGATACCCCGGCATCGGCACTGGTGTTGAGTGATCCACTCTTCGCCAGGGATCGTCATCTAGCGTTCTCGGTGCCTTCAGGACCGATCGATATGTCCCAGATTGACTTTCCAGTATCGGCAGCATCGCCGATACGACCACCGACGTCGGTACCCTCTAGACATGCATCGATAGACTCGCTTCCTTCGATGCCGTGTCTGGAATCGATATCTAGTCTGGAAGACTGGGTACCGACGCGTCTCGGAACTGATGCTTATCGATTCCGGATGCGCAGTACCGAGGATACTCACCAAGGGTTTTTGGTTGCCTCAGTACCGCTTGAGCAGCCTCCGATGACTGCTTCGATTGCGGTATCGCCTCCGATTCCGGCACAGCCACCAGTATCTGTATCGATGCCGGTTCCTGCAGTAACCGGGACCAGCCACTTCCATGCCTTTTTCTCCAGGATCGCTCCTTTCTATACCTAGTTTGCAGTCGATACCTGGCATGGATGATGCAGTACTGACCGTCTCAAGTCGTAACTGCCAGTACCAGTATCCATCTAGTGGGGCTCTTTTTCTGCACCGGACCAGTACATCCTCCGGTGCCCAAGCTACTGCTTCAACTTTAGCCTATCCAGGGATGGTTCCCATTGGAGATCCTTCTTTTCAGAAATTTCTCCTTGACATGGCAACATTCCTTGCTATTCCTATCCCTGGCTGTGATCCTACTCAAGGCTCTCCTGCGGAAAAGGAAAATATAATGCTTCCTTTGCATCATTCTTTGCAGGATCTTCTTCTGAGAATATGGGAAACACCTTTAAGGGTTTCCTCACCTTCTACAGCAACTGATGATCTGTATCAGGTGCCCTCTCCAGGGTTTCAAAAGACTCAACTTCCCCATCATTCCATTGTAGTGGAATCAGCAATGAGGAAGATTAAAAAGCAAGAAGAAGCATTCTTCTTATCCGCCAGGTCGTGAATCTAGAACACTTGATGCCTTTGGATGTCAAACCTTCCAAACATCTGTGCTGGCAACAAGGATTATCTCTTATATTTTTTATGAGTTTATCTCTTTTGACTCCTTTTCTATCAGAGCCCAAGGCTGCAGACTATTCCTTACTACTTAGTCATAGCCAAAATATCTCTTGGTTTCTTTCTCGTGCTTCTCTAGACTCTTTTGTCTGTTAGAAGAACCTCTGCTATAGCCATAGGAGCACAACGTAGAGCCTGGCTCCAGGCTTCAGACTTGAACAGATGGGCACAACAAAGACTGGGTAATACTCCTTGTACTGGAGAAAATCTCTTCAATAGGGAGTCTTTACGTCAGGTTGCTCATTGCTCCACTGACTTCCCTGTTTCTGGGGGCTGTCCTAAGCCTTCTCCTTCCCCAGTAGGTAGGAAATGCCCTACCAAACCTTCTTTCCCTAGGAAAAGAAGGTTTCACTCTTCTCCTGCCCATTATACAGATGTTCCCAAACAGGGGAAACCTCGCCCTGGTCTGAAGAATCCAAACTCTAGCCAGGCTGAACAAACCCAGCAGCCATAGGTTCTTGAAGGTTGCAACCTACAGTTAACTTCTTAGCAGAAGTTTGTTTTCACTGTGTTTTTCCTTCAAAACTCTACACATGGATTCCTTTCTTCAGGACATCCTTTTCCTCCTACATATGCTGAGCTGTCAGGATATTCATGTCTATGGGTCACAGGTTTCTCCTCTTCCTACCAAGAAGAGAAGTTAACAACTATCCCATGATAGTTTTTCTGTCCCAACATGAATTTTTTTCCTTCCGCAGACTTGCCATATGGTAAGTCACCCTTCAGCTCCTGTTTCTCTACCCTCTCATCCAGGGTTCCCCCTGAATGAGTGGTACCATATCACTACAGGGCTTCTCTAGCCTTTCATTCCAGTGTAGAGTTTTTTCCCTTGAATAAATTCCCTTCTTTTCTCTGGGCAGCTCTTCAGACAGGGACAGGAATTTCTCCTCTCCTTTTGTCTGTTCTCTCTGTTTTACACAGGATGATTCGCTGTGCTGTCTCATTCAGCAGCTGCCCATGCTGGAGTTCCAGTGATTGGACTACTGGTACTTCTCCACAAGTTTCCAGTCTGTCTTCCACTACTTTCTGTCTGGCCTTAGTGATTCCAAGATAGTGCTTTCATCTATCTTGGATAATCCTAATCACTTCAGGCTTATCACACTATCTTTTTTTCTTGCCATCTCCACTTTCTTGGATTTGGCAGCAGAGTTGACCTACAGCCAGTTTTATTTCCTAATTCTCTTGCATAATGCTCTCTGCAGTCTTCAGAGAAGCTTTCTACTATGGGCCCTTGCTAGAGAGCATGGGGTTTTGTCTCTGACTATTCTATATGGTTGGGAAAGGCTCCTCAGTCATTTTCTATGACTGTGAGGGTTCTCCACACCCTGTTATCTCCTGTTATAATACAGGATATAAGCCTTTTCTGCGTGAATGTCCAAAGAGTTTTCCAATCCTGCAGGAATATGCTCTTTTTTCCTTGCAGCTTGTCCTCATGGTATCCTACTCCTTTATGGACGGCACATATTCTACTAGTAACGCATGATACTAGGTTGACCCACTGGAGGGACACAAAGGGTATCTCCTCCTATGCGTTTTCTGTCCATTTACCATGTCAGAGTTCTACAAGACTCCGGACTTGCTGTTTACAGACTGATATATTATCCTCTGTTTTTTCACGCAACCATCCTGGTTATTTCACTGGATAGCATTCCTGCACCATCTTAGCCAGGAGGAATAGATTCTCTATATATCTTCTTAAGTAGGTTCCACCTTGTTAGATGAATCTTTCTCCTTCACATCTCTCATGTGAATGTTCTTATGGGCATATCTCTATCTGCTTAGTTGCAGACATGTATCTTCAGACATACATATTCATTTATGTATATATCTCTATATACTTCTATAGATACATATGCCTGTAAGCTGTGTGTGCATATGTTATGCCTATATATATCTATATCTATATCTGTATCTGTCGAGATGCTTCCATATAAGTAGATTTGTATTAACATACTTATCTCCCTAACTGTCTATGCTATAAAGCCTCAGTATGTCGGGGGTATTATGCACACAACCACTGCTGTGGTACTGACAGCTCCCACTTTACTCTAGGTCTCGCTATCCCTGAAGCACCATACTTCAATATCTTTCCTATCTCTCACCAGCTAGGACGGGCAGCGTAGATCTTCCGTAGCTCTAAGGTTTCAGCCCTTCACACATCTGTCCTCCTTGGGAATACGGGCTTTTTCCCATACCCCTTCTTCCCTCCAGGAATGGGCTAGTTGTCCAAATCGGTCAGTCTTCCTCTTTTACTCCTAAATGTTAATGACTCTGTAGCTAAATGTTTTTTCAGCTTTTTCCCATAAAGCTTTCCACTGAAGACCTGCCGTTTTTATACTACCCCAGTTGACACCTGGGTCACCTGCCAATTCCATATTTGGACCTTCACCTTCACTGCCGTGAGGTCACCTTGAGAATTCCTCTACTGAATCTCCAGTAGACTCCATCAGCCTCTCTACTTCCTGCAATCCAGTAGGTAAGGTCCATATTGTGATTGCTCATTCAATATTTTTAATGGTAATTATCATACATACCAAGGACTCCTCTCCGGTAGTCCTTAGGTTAGCTGTTTTTCCTACAGCTCCTCTCTTTTCAACTCCTCCCCACCATCCCTCATGGGATGCCAGAGATCCATGTGTGGGAAGTGCAGTCCTGTCCCAGGGACACACATTTTATGGGATCTCTCCCTGGCATCTACAGCTAGGGAGTCCCCATATGTGAAGACTCATTCCTGCTTGTTCCTGGAGATAGCACAGTTACTTACCTGTAACAGGTGATCTCTGGGAACAGCAGGAATAAGTCTTCACAACCCACCCACCTCCCCTAGGAGTTGTATCTCTCTATCTTCCTTTCCTCTTTCTCTCCCTTTGTCTTAGCTATGAAACTCAACTGAGGAGAGACAGTTGGAAAGGTGGGAAGGCAGCACGCAGGCGCTGAGGGATGCTCCCAAAAGCTTTCTGATTGGACGCTGGGGAGCATTCCCGCACAGGCTCCATCGGTACCGACGTACCCATATGTGAAGACTTATTCCTGCTGTTCCCAGAGATCACCTGTTACAGGTAAGTAACTGTGCTTTCGTGTCCTTCCAGCAGCTTGAAGACTGAGCATGTCATGACCTTCCCCCGGATAGCCAGATGGCTCCACCCCAGCCTTCAGTATCTGTCTCAAAGCAGCTGGAGAGACCTGAATCCCAGCTGGCTCTTCATTGAAGGGACAGATTTTCTTTAAAGGGAAAAAATCCCACAATTTAAAATTTTTTTTTCTTTAAAGAGTTCTGTTGCCTTTTCTAATGTGTCTGATTGTAGCACTGCCAAAGTACAGCGAGATCAGGCAGGCTGGGGCAGTGCTTTCAGCTGTGAACTCAAGTGTGCTGGGCGCCCCCCCCCCCAAAAGGTGTGCTGGGCACCCCAACCCCCCCCCCCCCCCAAAGCAGGGCAATCGGGTTCATCGGCTGGAACTGCGCTACTCCTGTGGGGGTGGGGGAGGGAGGTGACAAAAGCAGAGCAGTACAGGCTGGACAGTAAGCTGGGGAAGGAGAAGATACAGCTTACCAGGGGGCAGAATTGTGTGTGTGACTACAGAGTGGCAAGTGGCCAGGAGTCATTGTGCCGGCAGGAGACCAGGTGTTTGAGGCCCTTTTGCCTGATGCCATAGCCCTAGAGAGGCTGAGCACGCAGTGTAGTTTTTCAATGCTGAGAAACTGACACTCTTGCTGAGAACAAGGCAGCAACGGTTCCACTTAGCTTAGGGAGCTGTGTGGTACGGCAGTCATTTTATTGCAACGTGGGAGTCCTAGGCAGACACGGGACCCGCAGGAAGCTGCAGGCAGTGCTCGGGGTGATTGATAGGCCGTCCTTATTGCCATTTCGGGGCTTTGCAGACTGATCTGGAGCTGGAGGAACAGTTTGTGAGTAGATGAGATAGGAAAGATGATAAAAAGTTCCTTAGGGAAGCAACAAGACAAACATGCCTGCAAGACAGACCTGTGTGGCCTGTGCGTCGCACAGGGGCTTGGTGTCTGCAGCTGAATTCTGCAGGGAGGTGTGAGGCAGAGTCCTGGTCAGTGGAGGCAGTTTTGCAGGGGGACAGGCCAGACAGGTCCCAGGACACTGATGCAGACCATGAAGCCATGGGGGGGCCTTGGTAGTGTTCAGTGCAGCTATAGTTGCTGTTGAAGGAAAGGAGCCTCTCCTGGTCAAGATGGCAAAGGGAAGTTGACGAAAGAGACAGGTGCCAAGGAGCAACATGGAATGAGTGCTCAAGGAGGCTTCTCACTGGAGTTTGACCCTGCTGCATAAAGCCTACTGTTCTGAAACAGAGAACATAGAAACACAGAAATATGATGACAGAAAAAGACCACATGGCCTATCTAGTCTGTCCTTCCATATCAACAACTACAACAGTTCCCTTTTTACCTTTAGAGATCCTCTGTGTTGGTCCCATGCTTTTTTTTAATTCAGTTACTGTCCTCATCTCTACCATCTCCACTGGGAGACTATTCCATGGATCCATTACTCTTTCCATAAAGAAATATTTCCGCATATCACTCCTGAATCTATCTCCCTTTCCTCTCATCCCATGTCCCCTCGTAGCAGAACTTGCTTTCAATTGAAAGAGGCTCTCCCCTGAACATTTATGCCACGGACGTATTTAAACATCTCAATCCTATCACCTCTATCCCGCCTTTCCTCTAAGATGTACATATTAAGATCCTTCAGTCTGTCCTCATGTGCTTTATAATGAAGACCACTAATCATTTTAGTAGCCACCCTCTGCATCGACTCCATCCTGTTCACATCCTTTTGAAGGTGCGGTCTCCAGAATTGCACACTATACTCCAAATGAGGTTGCACCAAAGACTTATAGAGGGGCATTATCACCTCCTTTTTTTCTGCTAGCCATTCCTCTCCGTATGCACACAAGCATCCTAGCTTTTGCTGTTGCCTTTTCTACCTGTTTAGCTACTTTAAGATCATCAGACACAACCACACCTAGGTCCCACTCTTCTTTAGTGGACAAAAGTACTTCACTCCCTATACTATATTGCTCCCTTGGATTGCTGCAGCCCAAATGCATGACCTTACATTTTTTAACATTAAATCCCAGCTGCCAAATTCTAGACCATTCTTCAAGCTTAGCTAGATCCCTCCTCATGTTATCTACACCTTCCTGGGTGTCTACTCTATTGCAGATTTTGGTATCATCCACAAACATGAACAACTGATAAGGTGGTTCTAATAGTTGTTTCTGTGAGATCTGTTTTCTTACCAGGATACTGAAGGCTAAGGGTGGAGCCAGCTGGCTATCTGAGGGAAGGTCATGAAGATCATGACATGCTCAGTTTCCAAGCCGCTGGAAGGATATGAATATCCAAAGGTGCTGGGACTGGACTGGAGTCACTCAAGGAACATTAATTAGAAGGTAAGGTCTAATTTTTTTTCTTTTTCCTGGAAGAATTTGCATTCGCAAACGAACCCTTCAGTTATAAGCCAATTTTACTCTTTATCAAATTGGGGCTTGACAAATCCCAGGTACCAGGTCGCCCCACTGGTGACTAGAAACAATTCCTCTTGGGATTTTTGGAATGTTTTTCAGATGTGGCAGCAGTGGCTGCTGCTACGACCACAGCTGCTGCCAGAGAAGGAACTACTACTTCTTCCCTGCACTAATTTGGCTTGGTGTGAGTCTGAGCTGTTGTATTGGTCTTCACCTCTCATGAAATCAGCGTGAGTTGTTGCAGGATATAGCTTTAGTGATGGCCACAGATAAGCAGGGAAAGGATAAGTGACTCTGAGAGCTAGCTGGGGGGGGGGGGGGGTGCTTGGGTTGGTGCACTGTGGTGGGCACAAGTGGCTTGCTGGAATATGAGCTTTGTGGTTGGTTCGTTTCCTGCATGGTGAGGGATGATTTATGGGAGGAAGGGGGTATGAGAGGTGGGGAGAGACCTGTGGGGAGGAATGGGCTGAAACACTGGATGATGGGGGGGGGGGGGGGGGTGGCAAGGGGTTGCTGGCTGAGTATTTCTGCCAGTGGCCTGAAAGGTTTATTAAGGACATTTTACTAAGCTGTGTGGTTCCCGCCCCCCCCCCCCCCCCCCGGCAGGGCTAGCCCTAGAGGTGTGGTTCAAGGTGTTGGCACTCCAGGCAGACTTTAAACTGTACCCTTCTCCCCCCAGCTGTCAGAATGTATGGTTTAGCTTTGAATGCCCTGCTCTTTGCTGTTTCGCCTCCAAAAGGAGTTGCCAGCCTAGGTGACTGCCTAACTTAATGTTTTGGGTTTTCCCTGTCCCTTTGATAAGGAATAGAAAAAAAATAGTAAACTGGGCCCTAAAGAAGCTGTGGTAAACCTGAGATCGCTTTCCTATTCCAGCCATTGGCTCTTAGTTTTTTTGGGCTGGCTTCTAAATGCAAAGAAAACTTTTGTCAAGGTTTGTATTGAATACAAAACGGACTATAGTAGCGCTGACCTTTTTGAGAATCTCATGCAGATAGTCATATAGCTGAATTGAGTGGAGTTTTTATAATTGGAGGCTCAAACAAAAATTTGAGTCAAATATTGTAAATTCAGCTTCAGATAAGTGCTATCAAAGTGGTAGTTTGAGAAACATGATATGCATCAATTTTTGCCCCCTTTCTCTGTACTAAACAGCTTTTAGTTGTTGAAGTGCTGCTGGGCCTTAGACCCTCGCTCCTTTTTCATTCTTGAATCGTTAAGTACACACACGTGCTATAGAGGATAGTACCATCCTGGTGCTACAAGGGCAGGAAAGAAGTTATTTCCTTCAGCATTACTGCTCTAGCTGAATCCTGCTGCCGCCTACTGGTTATGAACTGTTATGCTTGAAACAATTAGGTATGGGAGGGAGGAGTGAGCAGTAGCTCTTCGAAGCATGCTTTTCAAATGCTTGCATTTTTCATATTGTCTGTCATGTCACTTAATGGTCTTCTAATGCCTCCTGTTATTGTAAGTTGACTGTTGGGCATTTTGCATTCTACTGATTTGATTTCTAAAACTTTTAAAGCAAGAATATTCATGGATATTACTTCCACTTCCACTTGGTGTAAAGGGAAGACTAGTGTAACATTTAATGCAAATAACAATTTAGGTTCTGCTACTACCAGCAGATTATGTTCAGTCTGACTTGAATTTCATTGTTAGCCTATACTGCACTGGGGACAAACTTGTCCATATGGAAGGATTTAGGACAATGTTGATCTTTTTTAAAAAATAAATGTTCCCTCTATTCATTTGCTTCCTAACTTTAAAGATATGCTGAGTGGCCTTTGGATTTAGCTCATTCCTTTCTTCAGTAGTGGCTCAAAGTGAGCTGCTTGAAAATATTTTTAAGACTGCTGTAAATTGATACAGGCTTTTGTGTGGCTGAAAATCTATGGTGGTTGATCATGAGAACCTTCAGCTTTTGTAATAGTCTCTTTTTAGATTACGATTTCCCCATTTTGTGTCATCTTTTATTCTACTTGGATTTGTGTGGCTCAGTTGTGAAATTTAGCCCTTTAAAAAAAAAAATTTTCATGAGCAGCTCCATTTTGCAGTATAACTTATCAGTGGTGGTAAATTAGTCAATTTGCCATTTATTTGTTGCTAATAAGTTTGTGTGCACTATTACTCTATCTTCATAGGAGCCTTTTGAAGATGGATTTGCCAATGGAGAAGAAGGTACTCCCACCGGGGAAGTTGTAACTAGTGATGTTAAAGGTGTGGTGAAGTTTGGCTGGATTAAAGGTGTATTGGTAAGTATTCATTTAAAATATGCATGTACTTTCTTCCATCAAATTTTCCTAGTTTATCCTACTATCCTGAAATCCAAAATGATTTTTTTTTTTAGAAGTAGAAACTAGAGTGGAAAGAGGGGAGAATAACTTACAATACACTACTACTTTTTGCACGTGTGCTTATCTATTTCTATTAGATCTCAAATCATGACGAACGAGCTCTTTCAACAATCTTGATTACAAATATGCTGTACTCTTATGTTTATAAGTGTATAAGTTCTTAACTGTTTACTCTACATGTTTGTTCTTGGATTGGGCAGAGAACACTGTCCATGTTACAAAACATGATCACAATTAATTGGTACATTTGTTCACAACATTGATGGACTTAGGTTTTCATGGCCATCATTCAAAGCTGTTCCACAAAAATGAGCTTTGAGGCTCATGTGATACAAAGACCTCATAGTTGTATTTGCCAGGAGTTGGCATAGACTATATAGTACCCAACGGCAATACTGCAACCTCGTTTATATATGTAACCCATCTATTCCCTTTTTGGATCTCAAGAGACCTGTTGTCTACTGCGGGCATGATTTCCCTGCCCCCTTCCTTATTGTTCTCCAATTGGAACTCTAAGGGACAACTGGAGGACTGGGGAAGACTGTTTAAGGCATGATCCTCTAATGTGGCCCTATGTTTAAATAAATTGTAAAGTTTGTAGTGTGTCACAGTTGTATGTTTCTGCTGAACACATTCATCTATATCTGGGGGAATAAGTATGGGGAAAATGGGCTAAAAAGTGTTTTTGTTAGGGTGGCAGGGCAGTAAGACTGTTGCTCTGTGTGTGTGAGTGTATGGGGGTGCTGTGTGAGGGGTATTGTGCATTCTCTGGGAACAAACAGGAAGTCAGCCCTCACATATGGGTGATATCGGTGCTGATGGAGCCTGCGCGGCAGCATCTCTCCAGATTTCAAAGAGCCTTTGGAAGATGCACCATTCATGTGTGGTCCACTTCCAGCCCATGGGTGCCATCTTGCGTCGGTCTCCTTTATTCCACGGAGCTCATCTGACATTATCTAGTTTTCCCCAGAAAAGTCTGATTTTTTTATTTTTAAGAAGTTTTTTTTTTTTATCCGGTTTGTATTTGGTTCCTTCCTGCCCCAAGCCAGCTTGCCTCTGTTTCACTCCTTGGGCTAGTCTGTTTGTATGTCTCCCCCCTCCCCCATGTTTCCTCAAGGTGTTCCTCGACCGGTGTTTGCCCTTTTTCAGCTGAAGGCCTCAGACTCCTGCTGGACGACAGGGACCCCTTTTTCCAATTGCCTCTAGTGGCTTCAAAAAGTGTGACTGATGTGGCAAAATATCACTCAAAACCAACTCGGTAAGAGTTCACCTGAATGCCATCACAGTCTCACCAGTTTCCTCACAGCCGCTTATGGTGTGCTTCATGAGAGGTCTCTTGCTCACCAAACCTCCCATTAGACCACCTACAGTGGCCTGAGATCTGTCATTCTAGGGCAACTTCTCAAGCCGCCCTTTGAACCCTTAGCCACTACCTCGCTAAGGTTTCTGACATAGGTCATATTCCTTATTGCACGTACTTCGGCTAGGTGCATTAGTGTGAGCTACAGGCTTTGGCAGACCTACCTTACACACGGTTCTACCATGACAAAGTTGTCCTACGGACTCTCCCACCATTTCATGCCAGAGGTGGTGTCTCCTTTCCACTTGAATCTGTCAGTCTACCTTCTGTCCTCTTTTCCTAGACCACATTTGTCTGTCAGAGGCAACCCTCCATACCCTTGACTACAAACATGCCTTGGCATTCTATCTTCAAAGGACAGCTGAGCACCGTAAAGGATCTCGGTTATTCCTCCTCTTTGATCCCAGTCACTTTGGAGGGGGGGGGGGGTTAGTATTCAAACGTACTTGCACTAAATGGATAGAAGATTGTATCTCATTTGCTTATGACAAAGGAGGACTATCCCTTGAAGGTCATGCCACTGCCCATAATGTTCATGCCATGGCTACCTCTATGGCAAACCTACTCCCTGTAGTCATTGATGAAATCTGCAAAGCAGCAACTTGGTCTTTGCTCCATACCTTTGCTGCTCATTACTGTTTTAGACAAGGACTCCCACCGTTATGCCATGTTTGGTCAGGCTGTTCTCCAGCATCTATTTCAGACTTAAGGGCAACTCTTACCCTCTGTCCCAATACCAGACATCCCATAGAGGATTCATGACCTCCTGAAGCCTGCCCTGAGGCAAACCACCTGGTTTGGAGGTCATTTTCTCTGACATCTGTGAGTTAGGGAGTCTCATATGTGAAGACCATATTCCTGCTTGTTCCTGGAGATAGTGTAGGTACTCACTTGTAACAGGTGATCTCCAGGGACAGCAGGAATTTAGTCTTCACAACCCACCCTCCTTCCCTATGAGTTACAGGTTTCTTCTCTCCTCTTTCTCTCAGCTACCAACTCAACTGAGGAGGGAGAGTTGGGAAGGCAGCAATGCATGCGCAGTGGGATGCTTCCAAAAGCTTTCCTATGGGATGCTGGGGGAGCGTTCCTGCACAGGCACCGTCGGTACTGATGTCAGTCATATGTGAAAGACTCAATTCCTGTTCCCAGAGATCAACAATTACCTATATGCTTTCCCTACCATCCAATAAAGATCTGTAAGTCGACAAGCTAATTGGGATGTTGCCCTATGTAGAAAGAATTCTCTCTTTGGTTGGGTGGGTAGGGGAGGTATCTAACACCTCAGGAGGATAGTGACTTCAAAGAGCTTGCTCTACCCTTTTGAACTTGAAGGCTAGTGGAGAGGAAACTCTAGCTGCAGAAAAAGGTTTGCCTAAACACAAAAATCCCCTTTTGCAATACAGCAGAAAAAAAAGTTAATAAAGATGACAAAAGCTGCCTTTAAAGAGTTTATATTCAAGAGCCCCATAGTATTACCTTGCTGGCAAGGCAGACAGTCTAGGAATGGCAGAACCTGCAAGGCGATGTACACCTTTATACAGCACTCAGCTGCCTAGCTCATAAGCAAGCTAATGACATCTGGTCTAGACTTCCAAGATAGTATTTTTAAAAACATCCATGCTTGGTGTAAACTTTTTAACCTTTTGCAGCTGCTCCTTTTCAGTTTAACTATTTTCCTTATTTTTATCCCTTTTTGAAAGTTAAATGCTAGTGCCTTGGATTTTCTTGCTGTCTTCCCTCCATTTATTAAATCAGATGTGATCATCCATTGCCAAATGGCCCCAATGCTGTTATCTCTTGCCTAAGATCCTGTTTCACTAAGGCAAAAATAGTCTCCCCTCATGTTGGTTCATGAACCAGCTGCTCCATGAAGCAGTCATTTATTTCATCTAGAAACTATCTCCAGGAACAAGCAGGAATGAGTCTTCACATATGGGTACGTCGGTACCGATGGAGCCTGCGCGGGAACGCTCCCCAATGTCCAATCAGAAAGCTTTTGGGAGCATCCCACAGCGCCTGCGTGCTACCTTCCCGCCTTTTCAACTGTCTCTCCTAAGTTGTTGTTTTTCCACGGAGCCAGCAGGTAGTGTTCCTGTCACCGCAGAAGAATTTCCCTAATTTTTTTTTCTTTATTTAGTGTACATTTGTATCCCGCTGCTTCCAGCGATCAGCAGCGGTTGCTATACATGGTAAGGGTGGCTGTACCGGCCAGGAATTAGAAGGATATACATTGTGATTGGGAGAGAGAGAGAGAGTACACAGCAAACATAGGGTTACAGATTACAGTTGATCGATGGGAAACACTTCACACAGGATATATTATGTACATATTTACACATAAACTGAATGCATTTCTCGTTGTGAGGTTACATGGGGTACAGTAGCTTTCCCACGCATGGTAGACAATTGGTGGTGGGATACAGTGGTAGTGGGGTACAGTGTCTAGGTTACATTGTAATGCGATTGGAAGAGGTGCGTCTTAAGTCTTTTTTTCTGAAGTCTTTCAAGTCAGTTTGCACGGTTCCAGAGTAGTGGAGCTATAAGTGAGAATGCTCTTATCTCCAGGAACAAGCAGGAATAAGTCCTCACATATGGGTACGTCAGTACCGACGGAGCCTGCGCGGGAAAGCTCCCCAGCCTTTCAGATGAAAGGCTTTTGGGGCCTCCCACTGCACATGCGCGCTGCCTTCCCGCCTTCCTGACCAGCTCTCCTCAGTTTCTCTTTTTCCGCGGAGCCAGCAGGTCGTGTTCCTGTCACCGCTGAAGAAATTGTGAAATTTGTTTGTTTCTTTAGACCGCGTACCTGCCTTCCCCATACCGAAACCGGTACCGCCGGTCTCTTTCTTTATAAAAAAAAAAAAAAAAAAAGACTTTTTTATTTTCTTCAGCACAGCTTGGTAACTTTTGTTAGGCCTTAAGGCCTACACAAATTCTCCTCATGGAGAAGCCAGTCCCTGGTTTTAAAAAGTGTACCAAGTGCAGTGCTGTCATTTCTGTCACAGACACCCATGAATGGTGTCTTAAATGTTTGGGACCTGACCACTCCATACCGGACTGCCCATCCTGCACCCAGATGTCTAAACGTGGTTTGCAGAACCGGGCCAACAAGCTCCATGTGCTGTTTCCTTCAGAAGCATCACAGTCATCCAGGTCTTCCTCTCCGGATGGATCTCAGGTAACCAAAACGTCTGTGGGCAAATCCTCTAAAAGCAAATCTCTTTCTAAAGATCGAGAGGCTCTCAATCTTGAGTTCGAGGATTCTGCCCAGGCCAAAAAACCCCGGCGGGAGGCTCTGACCTCCAAAGCAATCATGGGGTCACAGGTTGACATCGATGGCACGGCCTCGACTGATCACCTGTTGGATTGCTCTGCGGTACCGGCCCATACCGGTACCGACATTCAGGCAGCAGTGGCGTCTATGGGCAATACAGTCCAAACCATGCAGCAGGCCGTTCTGGCATTCATTAAGGCTGCGACGCCCTGGTACCGACCCCAGTTCCGGTATCCACACCGGAACCGAGACCATCGACTTCCAAGTGTTGATCGGTTCCGCATGCTGGATTCCGGCTTTCGCCCGGTACCGATCCCATGCCCGATACGCCCGATGTCGATACCGATCGGTATGCGTATCGTGCATTGAAAGCACAGAGAGAATACTCAGATTCTTCTGATGAATTCAATTCCTCTGACTCTGCTGAGCTTGCTCTTCCTGAGGAGCCCTCTTCTCCAAAGAGGAGGATGTCTCCTCCAGAAGATTTATCCTTTCAGGATTTCATTGTTGATGTAGCTAAAGCACTTTCTATTGCTACATCTTCTGAAAAAGAACCCAGATCAAAAAAATTGGATATTTTAGGATACTCTAAAGCTCCTAAAGAGGCAGTCACTCTGCCTATCCATGAAATCCTTCAAGAACACTTGATGGATTTGTGGGAGACTCCTTTAACACTGTCTCCCCATTCCCGTAGGTTGGACACCATGTATCGGGTCCCTCCCTCCTCCTGGGTTCCAGAAAACTCAGCTGCCTCACCACTCTATTGTGGTGAAGTCTGCCATGAAGAAAATAAAGAGTCCTAAAAGGCATTCTTCCACCCCTCCAGGGCGAGAATGTAAGACCCTGGACTCTTGGTAGAAAGATGTTCCAGGCTAGTATGCTTATAGCCAGGATCAATTCTTATAGCCTTTATATGGGCATGTTTCTTGGACAACTTGCCCTAAAGATACAGCATTTTGCCCCCTTTATCCCTGATGATCAAAGGGCGGACTTCTTTTCTATGGTGACACAACTTTCAGAGGTCTCCAAGTTCTCCAACAGGGGCAGCCTTTGATTCCTTTGAGGTTGCAGGCAGAGCTTCGGGAATTGCTATTGCAGCCCGACGTCTCGCTTGGCTCCAGGCTTCTGACCTAGAACCCTGGGTTGTAGATGGCCTCAGGAATCTGCCCTGTACAGGTGAGAACTTATTTGGTGAAGACTGGCAAATTAAAGCTGCTCAAATGGATGCAGAAAATGCCACTCTAGATAGACTTTCTAAGTCTACTTCTACCCCTGCCAAAAAAGTCTTTTAAAAGGCCTTACTATAAGAAGGCCAGATTTTCCACAAATACTGGCCAGCAATCTGCTCAGCCTCGCTTTGCTGCTAAGCGTCAGCAGTCTAAGCAAGTAAAGTCAAAGTCAAAGCCTGCAGTGTCTGCTATACCCCAACAGGCTCAACCCCCTCAGGGGTTTTGACTTGCCCCTAGAGAACTTGCCGTTTCTGGCTCTAGAACAACCAGAGCCCCTCACCATTCCTGGAAGGCTAGCTCATTTTGCTCCCAGATGGGAACAAATCACATCAGAGCAATGGACCCTCTCTATTATCAGCGAGGGCTACAAACTTCATTTCTCCAGTCTTCCTCCCCATACCATGGTGAGGCAATTCAGTTCTCCCCCATCTCTTCTGACCCTGTTGGGTCAGGAAGTCTCTTCTCTCCTTGCCCAAGGGGCAATAGAGGAGGTTCCTCCTCCACAACAGGGGTTAGGTTTCTACTCCCCTTATTTTCTCATAACAAAGAAGACAGGGGGCTTCAGACCTATCCTAGATCTGAGAGAATTGAACAGGTTTCTATTCAAGGAGAAATTCAAAATGCTCTCTCTGGGCATTCTCCTTCCATACCTTCAGAGTCAGGATTGGCTTTGTTCTCTAGATCTCAAGGATGCGTACACTCATATACTCATCCATCCATCCCACATAAAATATCTTCGCTTTCTGTTCCAGGGAAAACATTTCCAGTACAGAGTACTACCCTTCGGTCTGGCCTCTGCTCCAAGAGTCTTCACAAAATGCATGGCAGTCATAGCCGCATTTCTCAGAGGCATGGGAATCTTTGTCTTCCCATATCTGGACGACTGGCTCATCCGAGCTCCATCTCAGTCAGAAGCCCAGATTTCTCTGGACCGCACAAGGCGTATTCTTCAATATCTGGGACTGGTGATAAACGTTCCCAAGTCCCAACTCATCCCTACTCAGTCCCTGGAATTCATAGGGGCCCAATTGGACTCCACCACTGCAAGGGCCTACCTCCCTCTGGTCCGAGGCCAAAGGCTAATAAGCTTGGCCTCCCAGGCTCAGTCCAGAAGTCACTTGTCAGCCAGAGAAATGCTGCAACTTCTGGGTCACATGGCCTCCACGGTCCATGTGGTGCCCTACGCTCGTCTTCATATGAGGGCAGCTCAATGGCTTTTGGCCACCCAGTGGTCTCAAGCATCAGGACTGCTCTCAGACCACATACTCACCTCAAAACGACTGTTTTGGTCTCTCCAGTGGTGGACATCCTCCAAAAATCTGTTGTTGGGGATTCCCTTCCAACCTTTGTTGCCCCAAGCAACCCTCACAACAGATGCCTCCCAAATAGGGTGGGGAGCTCATCTCCAACACCTCTCCACTCAGGGCACCTGGTCTCCTCAGGAGACCACCCTTCACATCAACCTTCTGGAACTGCGAGCAATCTTCCTTGCCCTCAGTCTTCCACACCCTCCTTGTCAACCTGACTGTCCTAGTCCAGACAGACAATCAGGTAACCATGTTCTATGTCAACAAACAAGGAGGGACGGGCTCTCTGTCGCTTTGCAACAAGCTCTCAGATTATGGGCCTTCGCCAGAGAGCATCAAATTCATCTTCTGGCAGTATATCTTCCAGGAGTTCAAAACTCTCGGGCAGACAGACTCAGTCGAGTTCTGCTCCCACACGAATGGTCCCTGCATATGGACCAGATACGCAGAATCTTTCAGGAATGGGGGACCCCGGACATAGACCTCTTTGCAAGTCCGTGGAATGCCAAACTTCCCCGGTTCTGTTCCAGGACTCCGTGTCAGGGAGCTCAGGCCAACGATGCCTTTCTCCTACATTGGGGTCAGGAATTCCTGTACGCTTTCCACCCATTCCTTTGATTCCCAAGACTGTTCAAATTACAGAGGGATCATGGATCCATGATCCTCATAGCTCCACGCTGGCCACGCCAAGTGTGGTTCCCTCTACTTCTGCATCTCTCCCAGGGACCCTCCCTGGACCTGGGAGCTGCGCCAGACCTTCTGTCTCAGGAGCAGGGGACTTTGTGGCATCCAAACCCCAAGTCCCTACATCTCCGAGCTTGGTTACTGAAGGCTTAAGCCTTCATGAGTTTAATCTTTCCCAACCAGTGAAAGATATCCTTCATGCCTCTAGGAAACCCTCTACTAGGCGTTCCTATGCTTTCAAATGGAAACATTTTTCCATTTGGTGTGCGCAACAGGGTCTTGACCCTCTAGCACTTCCTTTGAATTCTCTACTGGACTATCTCCTGCATCTTTCCAATGCAGGCCTCAAGACGAATTCAGTACGAGTCCATTTAAGTGCTATTGCAGCATCCTTAAAACCTATAAATGGACAACCTGTCTCCTCTCATCCTCTTATTGCAAGATTCATGAGAGGCCTGACCCTCACTAAGCCTCCCATCCGACCTCCTCCGGTAGCATGGGACTTGAATTTAGTTCTGGGTCAACTTATGAAGCCACCTTTTGAACCGTTGGTATCTACCTCCCTGAAATTTCTTTCCTGGAAGGTTCTTTTCCTTATTGCAGTCACTTCGGCTCGCCGCATCAGTGAACTGCAGGCTTTGGTGGCTACTCCACCTTATACTAGATTTCATCATGGTAAGGTGGTCCTTAGGACGAATCCCCACTTTATGCCTAAAGTGGTCTCGCCTTTTCATCTTAATCAAGAGGTATATCTACCTGTTTTTTTCCCGGCTCCTCATGCATCCAGTGCAGAGAGGAACCTTCATACTCTTGACTGTAAAAGAGCTCTCGCCTTTTACCTCAACAGGACTCAGCCACATCGAAATTCTTCCCAACTTTTCGTGGCTTTTGATCCTTCTCATTTGGGACTTCCAGTCACCAAACGTACACTTTCCAATTGGATTGCTCAGTGTATTTCTTTTGCTTACCAGAGTAAGAACATTTCTCTGGAAGGCCATGTCACAGCTCACAATGTGAGAGCCATGGCTACTTCTATGGCTCATCTTCATTCTGTGTCCATAGATCAGATCTGTCGAGCAGCCACTTGGGCCTCGGTTCATACCTTCACAGCCCATTACTGCTTGGACAAGGACTCCCGCCGGGATGCCTTGTTTGGTCAGGCTGTCCTCAAACACCTGTTCCATACTTAAACAACTCCTGCCCACCTTCCCTGGATGGATGCCTGAGATCCATACGAAGATGGTTTACCCTTGGAGGGGGATCTCCCAGGCATCTCAGCTAGGGAGTCCCCATATGTGAGGACTTATTCCTGCTTGTTCCTGGAGATAGCACAGTTACTACCTGTAACAGGTGATCTCTGGGAACAGCAGGAATTAGTCCTCACAACCCACCCTCCTCCCCTAGGAGTTGTATCTTCTATCTATCTTCCTTTCCTCTCTCTATTGTCTCAGCTATAAACTCGAACTGAGGAGAGCTGGTCAGGAAGGCGGGAAGGCAGCGCGCATGTGCAGTGGGAGGCCCCAAAAGCCTTTCATCTGAAAGGCTGGGGAGCTTTCCCGCGCAGGCTCCGTCGGTACCGACGTACCCATATGTGAGGACTAATTCCTGCTGTTCCCAGAGATCACCTGTTACAGGTAAGTAACTGCTTTATTTGTACATGCATTAATATTTCTGATGCACTTTGGGGGACAGAGGGTATTGAGGTTTACTGTTCTTCTACTCCTGTTGTTGGGTAGATTGGAGATTAGGCTGTTGAGGTGTGAGGGTGCTAAGTTACGAATGAGTTTGAATGTAGTGACTAACATTTTGTATTGAATGCGGGCCGCAATGGGGAGCCAATGTTGCTCAATTAGTACAGGTGTAATGTGCTCAGAGAGGCCTTTTTGCATAATGATTCTGGCAGCAACATTTTGTTCCAATTGCAGAATATTTTTAGTTTTCTTTGGCAAGCCTTGCAGCATGCGCGGCGTCTTTTTGACTCTTGATACAATGTTACAAGTTGTTTGTTGAAAGATTTTCATAAACTTGTAAGACATGCCGTGAGAATTCCATCTCCCCCGATGAAACCGCGAGAGCGGTGAAACGCGACAGTGCTGGAAGTTTGCGTCGGGAATAGAGAGACTTGGTTGCTCTTTCATTCTACATACAGATAAGTCGTTTTGGAATTTTTGAAAGCCAATAGTTTTGGTCCTGATATGTCATAGCTATTTAATGACGGAAAAGATTCAGGAAGTTGTGGAACTGGTTTGGCTATTTTCCCACCTTTAAAGGGGATGTCATCAATTTGGACTTACTTTTTACAACTACCAGTCTCTCTCTTGAAAAGACCTCAGTAAAGACGACGGATACTTAGTCAGTAGTCATTAATTGAAGAGAGTTAGCAGAGCTCATAATTTTGTTAAATCGGTTGCTGACAGCTTAAAGTTAAACAAAGATATTTTAAGTAAAAAGAAAAAATTGCATTCCAAAGGTCCTTGATGAAAGGAAGGGGTCAGGAATTTCTCAGGCTTTTCAGCTGTTATAGCCTGTAGCTATCCTCCCCCATTCATTCTGAGACCTGTATCCAAGTATATATATACAAAAAAAAATTTCAAATAGTAAGAATTAAAAATTTTTTTTTATGTATTTTGATCATATTTCTGATCACACAGTAACACATTAGGATTTTGTAGATCAGTATTTGCAATATTTAGGGCAAGATTTTGTATTTTGTTTGAGTCTATTGCTCTGAAAACCCTTACCTGATGGATAAGCCTTGCAGTATGGCATTGCAATAGTCTATTTATTTATTTATTTATTTTAATTTCTTATATACCGCACTCTTTGACATCAGCGCGGTTTACAGAGAACATAACAAAACCAGAACAACAGGCTGTTCGGAGTTACATATAACAGGATTATGAACTTGGATAACAGGGGAGAACTATCTACATGGAATATGCAATCTGTTAACTAGTCTAGATGTGGAATGATGAGTGCTTGTGCAACTGACCTGAAGTCGGCATGATCGAGGATGTTACGTAAGGGCTGCAAGACTCTTAATTTGTGGAAGATGTCCCGATTGGTATTTCAAAGGTGTTTGTCCATATATAGGTTGTTGTCAAGCATCACTCCTAGATATTTTATCTCAGTCTTGATGTTGTAAATGTTGTTGTTCATGGTGACCGTTGCTGGGGGCTTGAAGCCCGGTTTCCTGGAGATACACATTGCTTCTGTTTTTTTGTGATTTATGGACATGTTATTTCGTTGCAGCCAGGTTTGTAGCTCAAGTAGGCATTTTTCTGTACGCGTCTGCCTTCCTCGACGCTATACCGGTACCGCCGGTTCTTATTCTTTTCTTTAAAAAAAACCCAAAACCTTCTATTTTTTCTTCAGGTGTACTTCAGTTTTGGGCCTTAGGCCCAAAACCTTTTTCCTTAAATATGGAAAAACCTGCCTCGGGTTTTAAGAAGTGCACAAAATGTGGCGGTACTATATCCGTGTCAGACACCCATGACTGGTGTCTCAAATGTTTAGGCCCTGACCATTCCATTAAAGATTGTGTCCTGTTCCATGATGTCTAAAAGAGGTCGACAGGTCAGACCTTAAAGCAGTACGTCCTTCCAGGAACATTGCATGTGGCTTGCGGGACACTACGGATATTCAAGAAGACTTTAAATTGTTGGAGGTGAGCCCTGACTCGGAGAAAGAAGATGGGGAATATTCTCCGTCTGATTCTTCGCTGACAGTTCACGAGGGCTCTCAAGATATCAGAATTTTTCGGAAAGTGGAGTTGCCGGCCCTAATCACACAGGTGCTGGAGTCGCTACGCCTAGCCGACACACCTGATCCTCAGAGTTCTCAAACCCTGTTGCAGCCAGATCCCATTTTACAGGGCATTCGTAAGCCTTCCAAAGCTTTTTCCTTTCCAGCACAGTTACAGCATATGGTATCTCGAGAGTGGGACTCTCCAGAGTCCTCTCTACATACGGCACGCGGTATTGGTCAGTTATACCCTTGGTCTCCCTCTGACTTGGACCGTTGGCTGACATACCCGAAAGTTGATGCATTAGTGACCGGGGTCACCAAGCATACCACAATTCCAGTTGAGGGCGGAACGGCACTCCGCGACCAGCAAGACCTAAAAAGTTGAGTCTGCTAAAGACGGGTTTTTCGTCGTTTGCTCTTTCCCTTCAAGCAGGGGTGTGTGGAGGTCTAGCAGCACGGGCCTCCCTTCGATGGATTCAGCAGCTTCCAGGTGATCCCAAGCTGGCTCGTTTAGAATCCATTGCTGCATTCCTGGTAGAGGCCTTCTCTGATCTCTTGTGGCTGTCAGCTCGCTCCGTAGCACCGGTGACAGTAGCTCAGAGATGGCTCTGGCTGCATCAATGGGCAGCGGATGTTGATTTGTTCAAAGACTCCAGCGTTTAGATGCCATTCATCCAGATCCACCGTTGGAAAGAGGACTAGGCCGTTACTCTGTCTATTTCGTGCTTCCAAAAAAAAAAGACGGCTCCTTTTGTCCTATCTTGGATCTCAAAGGCGTCAATCGCAGTCTGCGGGTACCACACTTTCGAATGGAGACTCTGCGATCCGTTATTCAAGCGGTACACAAGGGGGAATTCTAGCTTCCCTTAATCTTGTGGAAGCATTCTTTCACATTCCCATTCGAGAGGGGCATCAGCGACTCGTTCGATTCGCGGTACTCTGTCAACATTTCGAATTTCGTGCGATGCCCTTCAGTCTAGCTTCGGCGCCTCGAACCCTTTCCAAGGTAATGGTGGTAGTAGCTGTGGCCTTACGCAGCCGCGGCATCAGAGTTCATCCTTATCTGGACGACTGGTTCATTCATGCAGACTCTCTCCCCGAGGCTTGCAGCTCAGTCTTGGTGGTTGTTGCCTTTCTCGAAAGCCTCGGCTGGGTAATCAACCGCGACAAGTTGTCTTCAGCCGTCCCAGGAGATCGAATTTTTGGGGGCTCAATTCGATACAGCCTTAGGTCGGGTCTTTTTGTCAATGCCTCGATTCCTCAAGTTAACTTCTCAAGTTCGCAGTCTCCTAGCACATGTCTCGCCTCGAGCATGGTGTCAGAGGATTATCAAGTTCGGTTGCCTCTACTACCGGTGGTGAGACTTTGCCTCCGTTGGTGGCTCCGGCCCCACAATCTCCTTCGAGGAGTTCCCTTGGAGACTCCGCGCTGGGTGTTGGTAACGACAGACGCCAGTCTCTCCGGTTGGGGAGCGCATTGCAGCTCGCACTCAGTGCAGCGGATTTGGTCTCCTCAGGAGGCCCTGTGGTCCATCAATCGCCTCGAGACGCAAGCGGTGCGCTTAGCCTTGTGAAAATTTCAGCCTCTTCTGCAGCGTCAGGCGGTTCGAATTCTGTCCAATGCTACGACAGTGGCATACCTCAACCGCCAAGGGGGCACGAAATGTCCAGGTGTATCGAAGGAAATGAGTCTTCTCCTTCCATGGGCAGAGAGGCATCTGCAGGCGATATCGGCGCAACACATAGCAGGGGTAGACAATGTAAAAGCCAATTTCCTCAGCCGACATGCTCTGGATCCGGGGGAGTGGGCTCTGGCGCCAGAGTCCTTTCAGTCTATTGTTTGACGATGGGGTCTACCGGCAATGGATCTCATGGCTACGGCGCAGAATACCAAGGCATCGATCTACTTCAGCCATTGGAGAGACAACGGGTCGCACGGGATAGATGCACTGTCTCAAGCGTGGCCAACCCATCTCCTTCTGTATGTCTTTCCTCCCTGGTCCATGATCGGCAAGATTCTCCAAAGAGTCAGGGAGCATCGCGGCCCGGTGATCCCGGTGGCACCGGATTGGCTTTGCAGACTGTGGTATGCGCATCTCGTCCGGCTGTCTCGGGCGTCGTCTCTACGCCTGGGGGCGTTCCCAGGGCTCCTGCTCCAAGGGCCGGTGGAAATGGGAAACCCGGCTCCTTACTCGCTTATGGCCTGGCTCTTGAACGCCGCAGGTTAGTTCAGAAGGGATATTCGTCGAGTGTGGTGGCGACAATGCTTAAGGCACAGCGGTCTTCGTTGCTGGCTTATGCTCGTGTGTGGCATCTCTTTGATACTTGGTGTTTGCTACGTCACATCTCGCCCTGGCGTTGCAACATCCCGGATATTCTTTCCTTTCTGCAGGCCGGTCTAGATAAGGGTCTGGCGCTCGCGACCTTGTGCGTGCAGGTTGCCGCGCTAACTTGTTTTCGAGGGCCGATTAGCAGGGCGTTCTCTCGCCTCGCATGTGAATGTTTCGTGTTTTCTTAAAGGGGTTCAGACATTACGGTCCCCGATACATCCTTTAGTTCCTCCTTGGGATCTCGCTCTCGTTCTCCGTGCCCTTGTTGCGCCTCCCTTTGAGCCCCTGAAGGCATGTTCCCTTAAGGATTTAACGCTAAAGACAGTTTTCCTAGTGGCCATAACCTCAGCACGTCGGATTTCCGAACTTCAGGCTCTCTTGTCGAGACCCCTATCTCTCGTTTTCTTCGGCGGGAGTTTCTCTTCGAACTGTTACATCCTTTTTACCTAAGGTGCTTACCCCGTTTCATGTCAACCAGCCTCTTTTCTTGCCTACCTTTGAAAAAGAGCAGTGTTCCGGTCGCCTTCGTCAATTGCGTGCTGTGGACCTGAAGAGAGTGCTTTATCAGTATCTTAAGATCACGAACGCCTTCCGTAAGACCGATCATCTTTTTGTCCTGTTTGTGGGCCCTCGACAGGGGTCCGCAGCCTCCAAATCCACCATTTCTTGATGGTTGCGAGGAGCTATTGAGGCAGCATATATACTGCAAGGCAAAGCAGGTTCCAGCAGGGCTCCGAGCTCACTCCACTCGGGCTCAGGCTTCGTCTTGGGCCGAGCGGTCTCAAGTAGCCCCTCTCAACATTTGCTGGGCGGCGACTTGGTCGTCGTTGTCCATGTTTGTCCGTCACTATAGATTGGATGTTCATGCTCGGCAGGAGGGTCAGTTTGGAGCTGCAGTGCTGTCGTTGACATTGACCCCCCCCCCTTGAAAGCAGGTAGCTTGGGTACTGCCCGTTTGTCTGGACTGGTCTAGCAGTATGACTTGGAAGGAGAAATTTCACTTGCAGTTTTATTTCCTGGAATACTGCTAGATCAGTCCAGGACCCACCCTGCTGAATTACGGTGCTGCTAGTGCGGTGAAGCTGCTGGCCTCTGTTCCTTCCTTGTCAGTATGCCTCACCATGGGGGGCTGATGGCTGCGTTATCGGTCTTAGCAGCCTTCAGTTCTGGGGATACTTTCAGCTCTCTTGTACATAGTTGAATTAAACGTCCACTGTGTGGTCTTATGGTTTAGTTGCGTTACATGTTTGGGTTTGCTTTACAGACAATACTGAGGGAGACCCCTAGGGGTAGGACCATATCACCAGAGTCCAGCCTATCAGAGCTCTGGTAGAATTCTGTCTCCAAGATCTGCTGGCAGGGGGACACAACCCCGTTTGTCTGGACTGGTCTAGCAGTATTCCAGGAAAGGAAATTAACGGTAAGTGAAATTTCTCCATATTTCTGGTTTGCATACCAGTTCCCTTCCTGCCTCAACCCAGCACATTTGGTGCCATCCTCTGCTGTTTTCATTTTTTCCTCAGTTCCTCCTCGACTAGCCTTCGTACCAATTTTCACCCGGGGGTCGTAGACCCCAGCTGGATGTTCTCCCATCATGACTCCTGGTGGGTTCAAGAAATGCAACTGCTGCAGTCAGAGTATTTCGGTTACGGATACCCATGGCTGCTGTCTTTGCTGCCTGGACCCGGACCATGGCAGCTTCACCTGCAACTGGTGCCAGGCCATGACCCTCAAAATGAACAAAACGTGGTCAGAGTTGCAGGGGAAGCTGTTCAAGATACCTTACCGCCCCAGCTTCCCCATTGCCAAGCCCCAAAACCGGCACTTTCTGTGTGGTTGAGGTGTCCTGAGTCCCATTGTGGCCTCAAACCCGCCAAGGAAAAAAAGCAGCATTGAAGCCTGCTGAGGTGCCCTCAATAAAATCTGACAGTTCTGCAATAGGACTTGGATGACTGAGCAGCACCCTCAAAATCTTGAGGCAGGAGTCCTTGGCTGGCAAAGACTGTGCCAAGACCCATGAACCCATAGTCCTCCTCGGACACACTCTTTGGAGTGCCGGTGTCTGACCCGAGGTCCTCGGTGTCCACACTGAAGGCTGCACAGCCATCAGGTCTCGAGTCCCGAATGGTGGCCATGGAGCAGAGCATCTCCTCCATCCTGGCCCTGCAGCAGGTGGTGGTGTCTGGTTTTCCAGCATCATTGGCTGTGACTCTGGGCTCCCCTACCTCAGGAGTCCCCAGGCGTCGAGTTGGGCACCAAGAGCCATTAGCCTTAGGTAAGTCATTGGCATCAATTTGAGGAATCTGTCATGCTCCTCAGGGATTTGGTTCTCTGGCAAGTTTTCTGAGAATCCGACCCCTGGTTCCCCTGGGCTACTCACGTGGCCAATTCCTTGATACCCTTGGGATCTGAATGGGAGACCAAGGACACGGCCTCCCTGGAGACCTCGTGACACAGGGACGTTCCCTCTGAGCCCCCTCCTCCAGAGCCTCGGACCCACTCCCCACCCGAGGACGTAGCCTTTCATAACTTCGTCCGCAACATGGCCCGGGCTCTTTCAGTCCAGACTGAGTCGGAGGATCCATGCACTGAGGAACTCAAGATCCTGCAGTATGAGTCTCCTCCCAAGGATACTCACAGTGCCGGTTCCACCCATCCTCGAGAGGCTCCTCCTCAAGACGTGGGAGAACCCAGCCTCTGCCAGTCAGTCAGCACGTGGATGCTATCTACCACTTCCAGAAGGGTCCCAGGTTCCATAAACAGCAGCTTCCCCACAACTCCATGGTGGTTAAGTCCTCCATGCAGAAACTGAAGAGCCAACAAGCTTACCAAAGTCCTCCCTCTGCCCACCTTCACCAGAGTGGGATCTCTATGTAGTGCTCTCACAGCTCACTAGACTGCCATTTGAGCCCTTGGTGACTTGCCACCTGAGGTGTATCTCCTGGAAGGTGGTCTTCTGAGTGGCCCTGACATCTTCCTGGAGAGTGGGCGACTGCAGGCCCTGGTGGCAGATCCACTTTATACCAGGTTCTATACAAACAGGGTGGTTGTTTGCACGCACCCCAAGTTCCTCCCAAAGGTGGTGTCGGCTTTCCACCTCAACCAGGAAGTGGTCCTCCCCACCTTCTTTCCACGACCTCATGCCAATAAGGTAGTCTGCCCTGCATACGATGGACTGTAAGAGGGCCCAGTCCTATCTACAGAGGACCCAGGCCCACCGCAAAGCTCTTGAACTCTCTTCTGACCCTAGCAGACTGGGGTTACCTGTGACCAAGCAAACCCTGTCCACTTGGGTGGTGGACTATATTGCCCTCGCTTATGAGCGAGCTGGCATCTCCCTGGAGCACCGTATCACCACTCATCGTGTGAGGGCTATGGCCACGTCAGTGGACAACCTATGTTCAGTGTCAGTGATAGAAATTTGTAAGGTCGCTACATGGTCTTCAGTGCATATATTTGCAGCTCAGTACTGCCTCGAGTCCTGCAGGGGCAGTGCCTTTGGTCAGGCAGTAATACAAAGCCTTCTCGGGGTATATGGGCAACTCCTGCCCTCTGATCCTTCAGTGTTCAGGCTTCTGGAGCAATGGTGATGCTGGACTCTGGGGTTTGCAGCCTCTTGGTAGAGATTCATCCTCTGCAACTCACAGCCTCCCTATGGATAGCTGTTGGTGCTGTCGTGATTTGGTCCCTGGCAGCCTGGAGCTAGGGAGTCCCATATGTGAGGGCAAATGTCCTGCTTGTTCCTGGAGAAAACGTAGTTACTCACCTGTAACATGTGTTCTCCAGGGACAGCAGGAATCAGTCCTCACAACCCTCCCTCCTCCCCTGGGAGTTGCCTCAGTTACCTAAGCTATGTCATCTGACTGAACAAGATGGCACCCTTGGGTGGGAAGGAGACCACGCATGCATTGTAGCATTCCCAAAGGCTTTCTTTGAAAGCTGGGGAAATGCTTCACGTGGGCTCCGTTTGTGTCAATGTCTCCCATATGTGAGAGCTGATTCCTGCTGTCCCTATTAATGCACCAAGGGATTTTGTGTGCACTCATATCCGGACGACTTGCTTATCAGTGTCTATTCTTTCAGAGGCATCTCTGGTAGTGCCTAGCGTGGTGTCCTTTTTGGAAGGCCTTGGCTGGGTGTTCAGTTGGAGAAGGAGCCAGTTGATGATCTTCTAGTACCTGGAGTTCCTGGGAGAACATTTTGATACTCAAGTTTGCAGTGTCTTCCTGCTAGAGGAAAAAGTCACAAGGTGATTAGAATGCCTGGTACTGTTCTGTTCACAGCAGTCTCCCCGAGTTCAGGATTATCTTCAGCTCCTTGGATTGATGGCAGTGACAGTTTGAGACGGTGCTGTGGGGGAACATGCTCATATGCAGCTGCTGAAACTGTCCTTGCTGACTTGGTGGTGCCAGAGTTCTTAGGAATGCGCTCTCAGGCTCCTAGTGATAGTGAAGGCCAGCCTTGGTGGCAGCAGCCCAATCATTTGAGGAGGGCATGCCGCTGGACAATTACTCACTCATGGATCCTTCTGACAACAGATTCCATTCTCTCAGGCTGGGAGCCCATTGCCAAAACCAAAAAGCCCAGGACCGTTGAAACCACAGGGAGCAAGTGTGGTCCATCAACCGCTTAGAGGCAAAGACCATCAAGTTGGCTCTTCTGCATTTCCAGCCCCTAGTCAAAGGCTGGGTAGTTCGAGTGGTATCAGATAAGGCCACGACGGTGGCCTATGTCAATCGGTAAGACATGAGAAATGACAGGGTGGCTTATGAGATGGCTCTCTTGTTTGCTTGGGCAGAGAAGAACCTTCTAGCCTTGTCGGCTCAGCACATTGCCGGGGTGGACATTGTAGAAGCAGACTTCCTCCGCTGGTACTCTCTGCATCCAGGAGAGTGGAGTTGAGTCAGGAGGTATTTTCAATTGATTCGGCATAGATGGGGTTGCTTCGAGATGGCAACGCGTTCTAATGCCAAAGTGGGCCCCTTCATGGATGAGCAACAGTACCATACCTAGCCCTGTGCGAGTGGTATGGCTGCACAGGGTGCAAAGGCTTAGGGGGCACATTTCAGCTGCCAGCTGTTGCCCTGCCTCTGCCACTTTTTGTTTTCTCAGCAGCAGCAGGGCAACAGTAGGCAGCTGAAATGCACCTCCTAAGCCTTTCCGGATCTTTCTGCAGGTCTGGTTCCTCCCTCCTTTTGATGTGACAGAGCAGGGAGGTATCTGATCTGCTGGCAGTTTGCACATCAGGCATGGCGCCCCCCACCATTACCTCCATTCACTTTCTGCCTGTTCTTGCTCTGCTACCACTGCTGTGGAGAAAACAGGGCGGCAGCAGCAGGGCCGGACCAGGCAGTGGCTGGACAGAGGTATAGGGAGGGGTGGAGGTATTTGCCCAATGTGCAAGTTGCACAGGGAGTGATTCTGGCTCAGTACAGCCCTGATGAGCAGCATTGGGAAATAATCAGTAGGCTTGATGAGTCTTGGCAGATTCTCTGTAACCTCTCTGATTTTGGCACCTGGCAGACAGCAGACCTCTCTGAACATAAAGTCTGGTCTGCAGATGGATGCCTCAGTGCCCCTCAGTCACCAACCACCACCACTCTTTGCTTTCTCTTGGTGACTGATTCTGCAACTTTGGGGTGCTTGAGCTGTGGTTCCTCCCCTTTCCTGGGATACTTTCACCTCTTCCTCTTCCAGGGCTGCATATTGGTTCTTCAGTTCAAGGGTTGGAGGAGTTAGATTGGTGATTCTGCAGGCCCTGGTTCCCGAGGGTTTGTGTGCCTGTTCTACTTGAGTCCAAGCATCCTCATGGGCAGAGTGGAGCTCGGTAGCCCCTGCAGACATTTTTCAGGCAGCAGTGTGGCCATCCCGTTCCACTTCTGTCAAGCATAACTCACCACATTGGAATAAAGTGCGCATCAGAAAGGCTTGGCAAATCTACTTCCGTATCTTGCCGCGAAAACCCACTGGATAGTCACAAAACAAACTGCACTATAGAGCTGGAAGATGAGACCCCCCCCCCCCCCAGGTCGCAAGGCACTCAACTGATTACTGGGGATGAGCTGAAGACTTCTCAGAGTAAAGCCAGCATTTATGATGTATTTGGATCTGCTGATGTAGCTACACATGAAGAGTCAAACTGCAAAGATGTCTTACATAGTGGGACATGGAACTTACAAAGCATGAACCAAGAGAAGTTGAAGGTCGTTAAGAATGAAATGGAATGTGTATTTCTCCAGGACCAAGCAGGAAGTCAGCCCTCACATATGGGTGACGTCGGCGCCAACAGAGCCCCCATGCGGAGCATTTCCCCAGCTTTCAAAGAAAGCCTTTGGGAATAGTGCACCTGCGCGGTCCCCTTCCCGTCCAAGGGTGCCATCTTGCTCAGTCTTTCTTTTTCCGCGGAGCCCAACGGATGTGAGTTCGTGTCACCTGGGGAAAAGTTGATTTTTTTTTTCTTCTGCTATTTGTCTTATCCGGTTCAACGCCAGTTCCCCTTCCTGCCTGGGCTCAGTACACCAGTATCGAGTCCGAAGTTTTGATTTTCGGTTTTTGTCCTTCGTGACTAGCGTTCGTGCTCTTTTTGTGTTTTCACTGGCAGCCCGGTCTTTTGACCTTGCAGGGGCCCTTCTTCCCCCGATGGCTGCCAGCGGGTTTAAAAAGTGTGATTGATTGGAAGAAACTTGTCTCACTGACACACATGACTGCTGCCTCCGTTGCCTTGGGCCCGACCATGACATGCTGGCTTGTGGCCTGTGTGGCAAGATGTCGTCGAAGGTGCTTCGGAGCCGTCGGCATCAACGTGAGCGAATTTTCTCTGACTCCGCATCCGGCCGGGCCTGGACTTCATCAGAGGCCTCGACATCTCGGGAGTCTGACTCTGAGCACTGTCGGGGTTCCTCTGAGGGAGTCTTCCACCCGGGAGCACAGAAGGAAAAAGCTCGCGAGGGCGGCGTCGGAGGCTCCTGGTTCCTCAAGGGCCAGGTCACGTAGCCCTGACCGCCGCCTCAGGCTCTCTGAGTCGGAGAGGCTGTCCAAGTTACCTCGTGTGGAGACGGAGTCCCCGAGTCACGTAAGTGCAGTGGTCCTCGTGGACTCTCCTCTGGGGGAGCCGCCGTGTGGGGCCCGAGTCAGGGGCTGCTGAGTCTCCTGAGCTTGGACTCAGGTTGATGGCCTTGGAGAGCAGCTTGGCTGCCTTCATGGAACAGCTGCGGGTGCTGATCGCTGGTCTGACCGGTGCATCTTCCCCGACTACCGGGACCTTGACATCTAAGTTGACCCCGGAGACCGAGCTGATCCTTGAGTCAATGAAGTCTTGAGTTGATCCTTGGTCAAGGTCTCCCTCGACCTCCCGTGTGGGGCGGTCGGCACCGAGGCCCACACGGCCAGAGCCGCTCTATTCCTCCTTGGAGGAGTCGGCGTGGGAGACAGGACGAGGAGACCCCAGACACCTTCGGGACCCGGTGCATCCCTTCGGACTCACCAGAGTCCGAGCCTCAGACGGTCCCCTTCAGAGGATACCCGGTTCTCAGACTTTGTGAGGGACATGGCAAAAGCCTTGGCCTTCCCTGTGGACGCTGAGGAGGAGCCTCAAGCCGAGGAGCTCGATGACCTCCAGTATGACTTTCCTCCAAAGGAAGCCTTTACTGTACCGTTTCCTCCGATGCTGGAACACCTGCTCTTCCGTATGTGGGAGGCACCAGCCTTGACGCCGGTTCTTAGCAAACAGGTCAATTCCATTTATTGAGTCCATAAGAGCCCTGGGTTCCAAAAGGCGCAGCTACTGCACAACTCCATGGTTATGGAATCTGCCATGCACCGTCTGAAGAGTCAGAAGATGCACTCCTTGGTGCCCCAGCTGGGAGGCCCGGAACCTGGATGCCCTCAGTATAAAGTGCTTCGAGGGCTCTATGCTATCTTGCTGTGTCCAGACCTACCAGCTGTGTACATGGGCATGTACCTACGAGACCTGGTAAAGGAGATTGCCGGGTTCTCAGCTGGCCTCTCCGAGGAACTTTTGCAGAGGTTCAAGGCTTTGTCAACAGGGATTCGAGAGTGCTCGAAGTTTCTCTCGAGCAGCCTATGATGGCTTCGAGACTTCGGCCAGGGTAGCTGCGGCTGGCATCGGTGCACACCGTCAGGCTTGGCTACAGTCATCAGATCTGGAGTCATGGGTGCAGGACAAATTGGTCAATATCCCTTGCCGAGGTGAAAACCTTTTCGGTAAGCCCATGACTGAAAAGGCTACAGAAATTGAGACTGACTCTCACCGGGACAAGGCTGTCCACGAAGACTTCTGCCCCTTCTCAGAAAAAGAAGGGCTCGGGAAAGAAACCCTTTTTCCCGAGGAAGGGTGCTGCCTACAAATCCTACCCTCAATATCAGGCCTCTCCAGCTCCCCCATAGGGACAGCAGGCCAAGGGGCTGGGGCATGGGCCCCGTAGGCAGAAGACCCGCAAGCCGCCAGCTCTGGCTTCTGCACAGCAGGGAGCGGGGTTTTGACTCCCACAGCATAGCCTCTTCTCCATAGCTGGCTCCACTCAGCACAAGAGGTCGGCTGACCCTGTACGCCTACAGGTGGCCAGCCATCACAGGTGATACCTGGGTACTGAGCATAGTCCAGAAGGGCTACATGCTCCACTTCCACCAGCTACTCCCCTCCTACTTTCCAGGGGAGCCTCCAAGACTCCCTCTGCATAGAAACCTCCTTCAGGAGTTGGCAAGTCTTCTAAAGGAACAGGCGGTAGAACTGGTGCCTGACCACCTGAAAGGGCAAGGCTTCTACTCAAGGTACTTACTGGTACCAAAAAGGACAGGAGGCCTTTGGCCCATCCTAAACTTGCAAAATTTAAACAAGTTTCTGGAGAGGGAAAAGTTCAAGATGCTTACCCTTGGGATACTGCTGCCCTACCTCCAGCAGGGAGATTGGCTATGCTCCTTAGACCTAAAGGATGCTTATACTCACATCCTCATCCATCCAGACCACAGACAATATCTCAGATTTGTGGTGGGAGGAAACCATTTCCAGTACAGAGTACTTCCCTATGGCCTAACTTCTGCCCCCAGGGTCTTCACCAAATGCCTGGTGGTGGTGGCGGCCTATCTCAGGAATCGGAATTTTTGTCTTCCCATACCTGGATGACTGGCTTATCAGGGGCCAGTCTATCCAGGAGGCCAGACAAGCCACTCTTCGCATTCTCTCTTCTTCAGCATCTGGGCTTTGTCATCAACTATGTAAAGTCCACTTTGCTCCCCTCACAGAACCTAGAGTTTATAGGGGCAAGATTAGACACCCTGCAGGCAAGAGCTTACTTGCCCAATGACAGGGCCCACAGACTGATAGACTTGGCCAACAAATTCCAAAGCAATTCTCAGGTCTCCGCCAGACACTTCCTGCAGCTCCTGGGCCATATGGCATCCACAGTACATGTGACTCAGAATGCCCGTCTGCACATGTGGGCTGCTCAGTGGTGCCTCAGAGCTCAGTGGGTGCAGGCCACAGGCGACCTCCGAGACAGAGTAAAGGTGTCAACCACTTTTGGACTCCTTGCAGTGGTGGCTACATCTCCCAAACAACCTCGGGGGTACCTTTTCAGGCCCCAGCACACACAAGGGTGCTGGCGACCAATGCTTCCTTAAAGGGCTGGAGTGCACATTGCCAGGGCATGTGCACTTAAGGCCTCTGGTCTCCTCGGGAGGCCACACAGCAGATCAATCTTTTGGAGCTGCGAGAAATCCGCTTGGCCCTACAGACTTTTTCTCATGTCCTCTCTCACCAGTCTGTCTTAGTTCAGACAGACAATCTGTTCACATAGAACATTGCTACCTATCAAGGGGGCACAGGGTCTAGACTCCTATGTCAGGAGGCGCAGGCCTTTGCTCCTTTGCAGTCAAACAAGGCATGTTTCTCAAAACAGGTTATCTACCTGGTCAGGAGAACTTCTTGGCAGACAAACTAAGCAGGATTCTCCAGCCTCATGAATGGCAGTTGAATCCACTGGTGGTCTAGCAGATATTTCTGCGATGGGGACTTCATCCATCGATCTTTGCAAGTCCACTGAACCGTCAGCTGCCCAGGTTTTGCTCCAGACAGCTGCATCCCCTGAGAATGGCAGCAGATGCTTTTCTGATCTCTTGGTCTATGGGCCTCCTGTATGCGTTTCCTCCCATGCCCCTGGTGGCCTGAACTCTGTTCAAGATTCTCCGGGATAAGGCCTCGGTGATTCTGGTAGCCCTCAGATGGCTGAGGCAACCGTGGTTTCCACATCTGCAGTTGGCGGTGGAAACGCCATTCCCTCTGGGGTTGCAACCTGATCTCTTGTCTCAGGATCAGGGTTCCCTTCTGTACCCCAATCTCAGATCCCTTAATCTGATGGCCTGACTGCTGAAAGGATAGTGCTAGATCCCTTACTTCTACCTAGGGAAGTTGAGGAGGTGGTCTTGGCCTCTAGGAGGCAGTCCACCAGAAAGTCCTATGCCCTCAAGTGGCGTAGTTCACAATATGGTGTGCTCCAGCGCAATGAAGATCTTCTCCTGCGTTGTGCCAGTAGTACTGCAGTATCTACTTCACCCTTCAGACCTAGGCCTTAAGTCCAATTGTGTTCGGGTCCATCTCAGTGCTCTATCAGCACCCCACTCACCAGTGGAGGGACAGTCTGTCATTTCACCCCTTGGTGTCCTGCTTCCTCAGAGGTCTGCTTCTGCTCAAGCCTCCGGTTCGTCCATTTGCCACTGAGTGGGATTTGAACATGGTCTTGCAGCAACTTACTTGCCCACCGTTTGAGCCAATGGCTACTTGCCATTTACGCTTCCTTTCTTGGAAGGCGCTCTTCCTGGTAACTCTTACCTCGGCCAGACGTGTGAGTGAGCTACAAGCTCTGGTTTCTGATAGACCGTACACACGGTCCTATAGGAACAGGGTGGTCCTACGGATCCATCCGAAGTTCCTTCCAAAAGTTGTCTCCTTTTTTCCACCTCAACCAGGAGGAGGTTCTTCCAACATTCTTTCCCAGGCCGCATACCAGCTGGGCTGAAACAGTCTTGCATACCTGGACTGTGTAAGAGGGCGTTGCCCCTGCATACGTTCTATGTAAAAGGACATCAAAGGACCACTCAGCTCTTCGTCTCCTTTGACCCTAATAAGCTGGGGTTACCTGTCTCCAAGCGTACATTGTCCACTTGGGTAGCAGATTGTATCGCCTGGGCATATAAGGCAGCTGACCTCCCCTTGCAGGGTCGAGTCACGGCCCACCGTGTCAGGACGAAAGCTGCATCAGTAGCTCATCCCTGCTCTGTTCCGTTGGCAGACATCTGCCGGGCCTCTACTTGGTCTTCAAGCCAGACTTTTGCAGCCCACTACTGCCTCAAGAGAGAGTCCCGAAGGGACAGTGCTTTCAGACAGGCAGTACTCTGTAATCTCTGAGGTTTAGGCAACTCCTACCCTCCGGCCCTTGTGTTGGGCTATTGTACAGGGGCGTTCTCAGAGGATATTCTTATGGATGCTGATGCTTTTGAGAGGGAGCCATTTTTTCAGCTTTGGGTTCCCAGTAGCCTAGAGCTGGGGAGTCCCATATGTGAGGACTGACTTCCTGCTTGGTCCTGGAGAAAGTAGTTACTTACCTGTAACAGGTGTTCTCCAGGAGCTGCAGGAATCAGTCCTCACGACTCTCCCTTCTTCCCTGAAGTTGAAGTCCTATACTTTATTTTGAATTTTTGCTGTGTATTAGCTATGTCATCAGACTGAGTAAGATGGCACCCTTGGGCAGGAAAGGGTCTGCGCAGGCACGCTGCATTCCCAAAGGCTTTCTTTGAAAGCTGGGGATATGCTCTGCACGGGGCTCCGTCAGCGCCGACGTCACCCATATGTGAGGACTGATTCCTGCTGCTCCTGGAGAACACCTGTTACGGATGAGTAACTACTCTAACTCAATCTGTTGGGTGTCTGAACTGAAGTGAACTGGCTTTGGGCCCTTTGCTTCTGATGATTATATGGTCTGTTATGCTGGAAATGAGACAAGACATGTTGCATTTATAATTAAGAAACTTTCAAGAACTGTAATGAAATACAATGCTGTCAGTGAATGTTAATTTCTATTCGTCTACAAGGAAAGCCCATCAACACAACTAATTCAGGTATATGTCCAAATGGCTGCTGAAGAGGAGGGCATTGAGTTCTATGAACAAATACAAGTTGAAATCAATAGAACATGTAAATAGGATATCCCTGATGGTCATGGGTGACTGGAATGCAAATGTTGGCTAAAGAGAAGAAGGCAGAGTGGTTGGAAAATATGGACTTGGCAACAGAACAGAAACGAAACTTAGACTGATAGCATTCTGCAAGACCAATGATCTATTCATCTCCAACACCACCTTCCAGCAATACAAGCACAGACTGTACACGTGGACTTCACACAATGGATTGTACAAAAATCAAATTGACTACATCTGTGGAAGAAAATGATGGAAAAGCTCTAACATACATCATCAAAGACAAAACTTGGAGCTGACTGGTACAGATCACCAACTACTAGTATGCAAACTCGAGCTAAAGTTGAAAAAGAGAAAGCCACTCATGAATGTAGTAAAATAGGACCTTGAATATGCCACTGGAATTTAGACTGCCTGAAAAAATCAATTTGCTGCTTTAGATACAAATGACAAAGTTCCAGAAGAGTTATGGGATGACATTTTAAGAAGGTTGTATTGGAAGAAAGCAATAAGTCTCTCCTATATAAGGTTTAAAAAGCAAAAATGGCCAAAATGGATGACTGAAGAAACTCTGAAAATTGTCCAGAAACGCAGAGAAGCTAAAGTCAGAGGAGAGAGAGGCAGCCGACTGACTGGAAATTATTGCACATGCCAGCAAGATTCTACTCCAGATCATTCAGCAGACTGCAAACCATACCTAGAACAAGAATTGCCTGAAGTGCAAGCAGGGTTCAGGAAAGGGTGAGGAATGAGACATTTATTGTGGATGTGAGAGGGATCCTTGAAAAGACAGAAGAATACCAAAAGGATGTCAATATGTTTTGACTACAGCAAACCTGTGTAAACCTTGAGAAACTCTGGGCCGCATTAAGAAGCATGGGTATACCAGAACACCTGAGAATTCTCTTGCACAACCTTTACATTGATCAAGAAGCAACAGTTCAAATGGAACAAGGAGAAACAGAATGGTTTTAAAATCAGCAAAGATGTACCACAAGGCTGCATACTTTCCTCCTACTACTTTAATTTATATGCAGAACATATCAGAGAAGCAGGACTATGACAGCCGAGGTGTGAAGATTGGAAGACTCGACAACCTTAGCTGTGCTGATACCACATTACTCAACTACAGGAGCTGAACCCCCATACCATACACTACCCCACACCTATGCGAGGACAACTATAAACATTAGTTTTTTTGTCGGATCGCTCACCATGAAAAGAAACGTTTCTTCTCTCAGTGAGCCCTCCTTTTATTCAATTTAAATAGACCGAATACCCGGTCATAACCAGACCAAACGACACTTGTTGCTGTCAACACAGTTTTTAGTTAAAAAATGGATTCCCCAAGCCTTTGTTCGACGGAATTCTCAACATCGTCATTAATTTCAATCCCTCTGTTCTACCCGGAAAGGATAAGGAAAAAGGTTACTTAGCTGAAGCCATATCATGGAGGACAACTGTCACACTTCTCCTTAATTGCCATTCCAAAGGAGCCCCTCCAAGTTCATTCCCAACAGGGTTCCCGCAACACTAATAGTGTTTCAAGCCGCTCCCTAGCTTTAACAGCTCTTCAGGCGAATGAACCCCGCGATGTATCAGTTCCGGTTAAATAATGATGTAAGGATGACGTCAAAACCGGCACTTCTAATTAGAGGCATAACCACATCTGTTGAACTCAGAAACATAAACTCCACCAATCAATGTCCATATTCATGCCTTCCGGAGCCATAGACCCCAAACGATAGATCTATTGTTCCTTATACTGCAATCTCACCAGGCGATCACCCCCCTGTCAAACTACAGAATCACTTCTAAAATCCGCCAACGCAGATCATGAAATTGATGGCCCTCCTGTTGACAATGGGGAACTAAAGGGGCGGAGCTCTGTTGTGCATTGATTCTTGAACGGTGCTCCAGTAACCGCTTCCTAATGGGGCGTATTGTTCTTCCCACATACTTCATTTGACAAGGACAAATCAAAAGATAAATCACAAAGGCGGTTTGACAATCTGAAAAAGACATAGAAGCGTAGCAATACCCCGTATGAGGATCTTCCCAACTCGTATTCTGTATAGTTGTATGGCAGAAATCACAACCACCACAAGCGAAATGTCCATTCTGTGAAACTTGAGGACCACCATCACTTTGAATGTTCGTATGCACTATCCAATTGGCTATTGCCCGTGTTCTCCGATAGGCTATCATCAAAGGTTTATGCAAACAACGGTGCAAAGACAGCATCCCCCAATGCTTCTTCAATATGTGCACTACCGTCGCAGCTCTAGGGAAAAACGGGACTACACCTATGACCCTATGCTCATTACCCTGAATATGAGGAGGATCATCCGCCCACCAATCGGGATGATTGTACAAAGCTCTTTTAAAAGCCCTCCGTATTAATAATTCAGGGTAACCCCTGTCCAATAAACGTTGAGTCAAATCCTGAGCATGTAATCAATATTGTGCACTTGATGAACATAAGCGCCGAATCCGAAGGAATTGCCCAAAGGGTAATCCTCTTCGGAGAGCTGGCGGATGAAAACTAGTATACTTCAAAAGCACATTCCGCTGGACCGGTTTTCTGTAAAGGGTACTCTGTATTGAAGGTCCCTGTATATAAAGTAAGAGGTCTAAATACTCGATTTGCTGACCATCATATTTTGGAGTAAACTGTAGATTACTATCCAAAGAATTTATCCAAATCAAAAACTGCTTCAATGATTGCTCAGACCCAACCCAAACAAAAATTATATCATCCATGAATATTTTCCAGACTAAAATATTGTGAAACCCTGCAGACCCATAAATCTTTCCTCAAAATCCGCCACATATAAGGATGCTATCGATGGCGCCACTGTGGCTCCCATCGCTACCCCAAATTTTTGTTGATACAGCCCATTATACAGAAAATAATTCTGATATAAAACCATTTTCAACAAATCTAACACAAACTCCTGAGGTAATCGTGCAGGAGTGCTCTAACCGAGCCAAAACATTATAAGCTTCAGTTTGGGGAATGTTCGTATACAATGAAACCACTTCCAGTGTTACCAAAATAGATACCTGTGGAATATATAATATTGATATTGACAACAATAAATGTTTGGGTTCGGTCTGAGCAATCATTGAAGCAGTTTTTGACTCAACGTTTATTGGACAGGGGTTACCCTGAATCATTAATATGGAGGGCTTTTAAAAGAGCTTTGTACAATCATCCAGATTGGTGGGCGGATGATCCTCCTCATATTCAGCGTAATGAGCATAGGGTCATAGGTGTAGTCCCGTTTTTCCCTAGAGCTGCAACGGTAGTGCACATATTGAAGAAGCATTGGGGGATGCTGTCTTTGCTCTGTTTTCATAAACCTTTGATAGCGTATCGGAGAACACGGACAATAGCCAATTGGATAGTGCATACGAACATTCAAAGTGATGGTGGTCCTCAGGTTTCACAGAATGGACATTTCACTTGTGGTGGTTGTGATTTCTGCCATACAGGGTACGAGTTGGGAAGATCCTCGTATGGGGTATCGCTACGCTTCTGTCCTTTTCAGATTGTCAAACCGCCTTTGTGATTTACCTTTTGATTTGTCCTTGTCAAATGAAGTATGTGGGAAGAACAATACGCCCCATTAGGAAGTGGTTACTGGAGCACCGTTCAAGAATCAATGCACGACACAGCTCCGCCCCTTTGGTTCCCCATTGTCAACAGGAGGGCCATCAATTTCATGATCTGCGTTGGCGGATTTTAGAAGTGATTCCGCAGTTTGACACGGGGGGTGATAGCCTGGCGAGATTGCAGTATAAGGAACAACAATGGATCTATCGTTTGGGGTCTATGGCTCTAGAAGGCATGAATATGGACATACATTGGTGGAGATTGTGTTTCTGAGTTCAACAGATGTGGTTATGCCTCTAATTAGAAGTGCCGGTTTTGATGTCATCCTTACATCATTATTTAACCGGAACTGATACATTGCAGGGTTCATTCGCCTGAAGAAGAGCTGTTAAAGCTAGGGAGCGGCTTGAAACACTAATAGTGTCGCGGGAACCCTGTTGGGAATGAACTTGGAGGGGCTCCTTTGGAATGGCAATTAAGGAGAAGTGTGACAGTTCTCCATGATATGGATTCAGCTAAGTAACCTTTTTCCTTGTCCTTTCCGGGTGGAACGGAGGGATTGAAATTGATGACTATGTTGAGAATTCCATCGAACAAAGGCTTGGGGAATCCATTTTTTAACTAAAAACTGTGACAGCAACAAGTGGTGTTTGGTCTGGTTAGGACCGGGTACTCGGTCTATTTAAATTGATTAAAAGACAAACCACCCATCTGGGCAGCAGCAGAATGGGATAGTGTTGATGGCGGAGGATCACATTTTTGTGACAACGGCAACATCACCAAACTTAAACTGCGCGGAAGAAAGGCCCGACAGTCTACTTCTGTATCTTGCCATGAAAACCCAATGGATAGTTATAACAAAGCAAATTGTGCTATGGTGCTGGAAGATGAGACCCCCAGGTCGGAAGGCACTCAACTAGCTACTGGGGAAGAGTTGAAGACTTTTCAGAGTAAAGCCAGCATTTATGATGTGGTTGGATCAGAGCCCTCGAAGTCCGACTGCTGATGTAGCTGCGCATGAAATGAGTCAGAAGTTGTAAAAATGTCTTACACATTGGAACATGGAACGTACGAAGCATGAACCAAGGGAAGTTGGAGGTGGTCAAGAATGAAATGGAACGTGTACAACTTGATTTGTTGGGTGTCAGCGAACTGAAATGGACTGGCATCTGGCACTTTGCATCAGATGATCACATGGTCTACTATGCTGGAAATGAAAGACAAAGAAGAAATGGTGTTGCATTTATAATAAAGAAGAAACTTGCAAGAACTGTAATGAAATACAATGCAGTCAGCGAACGCCTAATCTCTATTCGTCTACGAGGATTGCCTATCAACACAACTATAATTCAAGTATATGCCTCAACAGCTGCAGAAGAGAATGAAATTGAAGAGTTCTGTGAACAAGTACAAGCTTAAATTGGCAGAACATGCAAACAGGATATCCTGATGGTCATGGGTGACTGGAATGCAAAAGTTGGCAACAAAGAAGACAAAGTAGTTGGAAATTATGGACTTGGCAACAGAAATGAAGCTGGAGAAAAGACTGAGAGAATTCTGCAAGACCAATGATCTATTCATCTCGAACACCTTCCAGCAACACAAGCGGCGACTGTACACATGGACTTAACCCAATGGATTGTATAAAAATCAAATTGACTACATCTGTGGAAGTCAACGATGGAAAAGTTCTATAACATCAACAAAGACAAAACCTGGAGCTGACTGTGGTACAGATCAACTACTAGTATGCAAACTCAAGCTAAAGTTGAAAAAGAGCAAACCACTCATGAATGCAGCAAAATATGACCTTAAGAATATACCACTGGAATTTAAAGACTGCCTGCAAAATCGATTTGCTGCTTTAGATACAAATGACAGAGCTCCGGAAGAGTTATGGAATGACATCAAGAAGGTTGTGTTGGAAGAAAGTGAGAAGTCTCTACAAAAGGTGAAAAAGCAAAAACGACCAAAATGGATGACGGAAGAAACTCTGAAAATTGCCCAGAAACGCAGAGAAGCTAAAGCCAGAGGAGAGAGACAATCGCAGAACTCAACAGATTTCCAACGTGCAGCAAGACAGGACAAGGAAAAGTACTACAATGACACTTGCAAGGAAATAGAAGCAGAAACTATTAGAGGAAGAACAAGATCGGCTTTCCTGAAGCTACAAGAGTTAAAGAAAAAGTTCCAGCCTCGAATTGGAATGTTACAAGATGCTCAAGGATCTATGTTGAATGATGCTGAGAAGATCAAGAGAAGGTGGAAGGAATATACAGAGTTTTTATATGATAAAGATCAAATGGACCAACAGCTGTTTCAACCTGTACCTTATGATCGGGAACCATTGGTGATGAAAGAAGTTGAAGCAGCATTGAAAGCCTTATCAAAGAACAAAGCACCAGGCATTGATAGCATTCCTATAGAAGTATTGCAGCAATCTGATGCAGCTGTTACCATACTTACAAGGCTCTGCCAAGAAATATGGAAGACAATATCATGGCCAACTGACTGGAAAAGATCTGTGTTTATACCAATACTAATTTCCAGTCAGTTGGATCACCTTTCTTTATCGAACAATCGCTCTGATCCCACATGCCAGCAAGATTCTACTGAAGATTATTGAAAAGAGACTACAACCATACCTGGAACAAGAACTACCTGAAGTGCAAGCAGGGTTCAGGAAAGGGCGAGGAACGAGAGACATCATTGTGGATGTGAGATGGATCCTTGAAAAGACTAAAGAATACCAAAAGGATATCTATCTATTTGTGCTTTATCGACTATAGCAAGGCTTTTGACTGTGTAAACCATGAGAAACTCTGGGCCACATTAAGAAGCATGGGTATACCAGAACACCTGATCGTTCTCTTGCGCAATCTATACATCGATCAAGAAGCAACAGTTCGAACGGAACAAGGAGAAACAGAATGGTTTAAAATAAGCAAAGGTGTAGGACAAGGCTGCATACTTTCCCCCTACCTGTTTAATTTATATGCAGAACAAATCATCAGAGAAGCAGGATTGTATGAAGACGACAGAGGTGTTAAGATTGGTGGAAGACTCATCAACAATCTTCGCTATGCTGATGATACTACATTACTGGCTGAAATTGAAGATGATCTGAAACATTTGCTTCTCACAATCAAAGAACATAGTCTCAAAATGGGCCTGCACCTTAATGTAAAGAAGACAAAGATCATGACAACTGGCATAATCAACAGGTTCATCGTTGAAGGAGAAAAAATTGAAATTGTGAACAACTTTAACCTTCTTGGGTCAACTATCAATAAAGAAGCAACAAGCAGTCAAATCAAACGACGCATTGCTCTTGGCAGAATGGCTATGAAAGACCTAGATAAGATTCTCAAGAGCAGAGATGTCCTCTCTCCATACAAAGATTCAACTTGTTCAAGCCATGGTATTTTCAATGACATCATATGGATGTGAAAGCTGGACAGTGAAAAAGACACAGATAGGAAGAAAATTGATGCCTTTGAATTATGGTGCTGGCGGCGAATACTGTGTATACCATGGACTGCCCGAAGAACAAACCAGTCGGTACTAGAGGAGATCAAACCTAAGCTTTCTTTAGAAGCTCAGATGACAAGACTTCGACTTTCATACTTCGGACACATCATGCGAAGAGAGATCATTAGAGAAAGACATGCTTGGCAAGATAGGTCAACACGAGAGGAAGGCCAGCAATGAGATGGATCGATACAATAACAGCAGCTACGGGTACCAGTCTGTCAACAATGAGCCACCTGACTGAAGACCGAACACAATTTAGGATAGCTATCCAGAGGGTCGCCATGAGTCGACTCCGACTCGACGGCACTTAACAACAAAAGGAGGGCTCACTTCGAGAGAAGAAACGTTTCTTTTCATGGTGAGCGATCCGACAAAAAAATAATGTTTAGTTGTCCTCGCATAGGTGTGGGGTAGTGTATGGTATGGGGGTTCAGTTCCTGTAGTTGAGGCAGGTAGGGAAATCGAGATTTTTTGGAATTTGTGTGGTTGGTTTCCACGGGTGTATAATATTGATACCACATTACTGGCAGAAAGTAAAGACTATATGAAACATTTTCTTAATATCGAGGAATATAGTCTTAAAATGGGTCTGCACCTTGTCAGGATCTTTGTCTTAATGTTAACTGGTGAAATCAGTTCATCATTGATGGAGAAGAAATTGAAATAGTTGACAACTTTAACTTGTATCAGTGATTCATAAAGAAATGGCTAGCAGTCAAGAAATCCAACAACTTATTGCTTTTGGTAGAATGGCTATGAAGGACCTAGGCAAGAGTTTTTAAGAGCAGAGATCTCCCTCCATACGAAGATTTGATGGGAAAGTTGGGCAGTAAAAAAGATGGGAAGAAAATTGATGCCTTTTGAATTATGGTACTGGCGACGAAGACTGTATATATCATGGACTGCCCACAGAACAAACCAATTCTAGAGGAGATCAAGCCCAAGCTTTCCTTAGAAGCACAGATGACAAGACTTTGACTTTCATACTTTGGACACATGTGAAGAGAGAGATCATTGGAGAGAGACGTAATGCTTGGCAGTGTAGGTCACCGTAAGAGGAAGGTTGGCAATGAGATGGATCGATACAGTAACAATAGCTATGGATACCACACTATCAACAATGAGCCACTTGGCTGAAGACTGAACAAAGTCTAGGTCAACTATCCAGAGGGTTGCCATGAGTTGACACTGACTTGAAAGCACTTAACTGCTTGGATGCCCACGCTTGGACTTACATGGCCTTTAGCTCTAAAGGGTTTTTTTTGCAAGCTGCAGTGTCTTCCCGCCCAGTGGAGGCGTAGCTTTGGTATGTTCCATTTGTCTGGACTGGTTTAGCAGGACACTGTGGAAGGTGACATTTTACTTACTAGATAATGTTCTTCCCTTGTCCTGCTAGACAGTCTAGGGCCTGCCTCTGGAACTGTTGGCTCGGTTCTTCCACGGCAATACCCTGGGATCTGCTATGATTTATGTACTTTGCTCTGCAGGTGCATTTTCTACTGATAGCCTTCTGTTTAGGATTTTCCTGTACATAGTTCTCTACAGTTTCATTACTCATTTTTGCCCATATTAAGGTTGCAGAGGGCTAGCCATTTTCTCCCATATGCTTTGGGACATACTGAAGAGACCTCTAGTGGCTGAGGAGGATAGAGGCATGGGAGTGATGTCATTAAAACCTATGCATTTCATTTGTTCTGTCTCCACCAATCTGCTGGTAGGGGAACACAACACACTTGTCTGAACTGGTCTAGCAGGATTCAAAGGACAACATCTGGTAAGTAAAATGTTTCCAGTTTATCTATACAGTGTGTTACAGATGAAAGGCAATAAGGCACTGTTTGAGGCCTGGGTTTTTACATCTATGCACAGATGTGCAGGTGTATGTAGAACTCTACTTTAAATTGGATTGATCCAAAAAGAGGGTAACTCTTTTTTATAAGAGGCCACCAATTTTGGGCTGTCATAGAAACATAGAAACATGATGACAGAAAAATACCACATGGCCTATCTAGTCTGTCCTTCCATAACAACTACAACAGTCCACTTTTTACCTTTAGAGATCCTCTGTGTTGGTCCCATGCTTTTTTGTCTTTATAAAATAGCCTTACAAGCCTGAAGAGATTGTAGCTAAAATGCATCCATGTATTAGATTGGTAAAAAAAAAACCCATAAACAGATGGTTTTGTTCTTTATCATTTATAACAAACACAAAATTTTAATGAAAATAAACTGCATTTAGAGGTCACCCCATTAGGCAGTTTTTTGTTATGTGAACTAAACAGCAGACAAGTGGAATGTCTAATGTGGCCACTGAAGGTTCTGCACCATCTTTTTCTTTGTTTCTATTGAGATTGTCATCAAAAAGGGCTAAGTTCTGCCAAATATTCAGACAAAAATCAGAGGTGCCTTGAAAATGCAACAGCTTGGTTTGGGTAAGTCTTAACTGATAAAAATTTGATGTCGTTGAGAGGAGCTTGGACTGCAAAAGGTGCTTCATTCCAACTATCTGACGTAATCAAAACTGACAGAGCCAAAGACTCGTGTGCAGTCATCCTGAACTGAGCCTTAAAAAGAAATATTTTCAATACATAATTGCCTTTTCCCATCCATAATGTTCCTGAATGGGGTGGCCTCTAAATGTTTTGCATGGAGGCTGAAATTTCACAGGTAAGCAAGCTATCCCTAATGGACAAAAATAAGCCTTGTGGAGAAATGATTCTACAACATTAACTTTTTGTATTAGTTTGTGGGTTACCCTGGTTAGGAGTAGGTGTACATATATCCAAGCGAAGTGCACATCTTATAAACTGTGTTTTGATTGCCCACGCTGTGCTCAAACTATGCCCCTGAGCATGCCTACAAGTGTGATGGCAATCTTGTTACTTGCTCATACTGTGGTGTAACTTCTTATAAAATCCTTTTTCCACAGATAAAATGGGATTTGCCCATGGAAAATGCATTCTGGGGATTGCTTTATGTAACTATGTTCCAGTTTATAGGATTTGTTTGTTTTTCAAAGATCTTCACAAGTTGAAGCACAGTTAACACTGTTTATACAGCAAGATACTGTATAGAAAGGTGTGTGTATAATCTTTCATATTGCCTTATGTTTTATTTTCTTGGTAGGGTTTTAATCTTTACTTACCACTGTTTTCTGTTTTGTGGTGTGCATTAATTTTATTCTATTCTCCCCAGGTACGATGTATGTTAAATATTTGGGGTGTGATGCTTTTCATCCGATTATCATGGATTGTGGGACAGGCTGGGATAGGTATGTGTAAAAAAAAAATCTATACTTTCTAGCATAGATGTGGCTAATCTCTCTGTATGAATAGAAGCTTCATTGATGTCAGAGTTGAAATATTTGGTCTTTGCTGCATGTTTTGATCTAAAATGTCCACTGACATCTGAATTCACATTCAACCTACTCGTAATGCAATGTGCTGTTAAGTCAATGTTGACTCCTGGCGACCCAGCAGCCCCCCTGGATTTTAAAACTTGCAAGGTGTGACGAACTAGATTGCCAGGGCTTTCTTCTAAAGAAACAGAGGGTAAAGTGACTTGTTCAAGGCCACAAGAAATGGCAGTGGGAATCAGACTCTGCTCTCTTGGTCACCAGACCGTTCTAACTAGTGAAATTTGTGTGCATAGGCTAGTTTCTCCATTAGGCATGTTTCACATAGCAAGAGCACTATCTGTCTCCATCCTTTCATGTTTAATCATTCATGGATAAATGCATAGAGAAGGAGCTTGGAGTGGCAGGAAGCCCATGTTTTTCCACACAATAAGTGACCTTTCCACCTGAAGCAGCAAAAGATAACAGCCTGCCTGGCCAGTGAGAAACCAGGGATGAGTGCTGCCCCCCTTCTCCCCCAAATATTCCTTGCTGCAGTGCTAATCTGGCCAGTGATGCAATTTAGAGCAGCAATGCCTAGGAGAGGTAATAGCAAGGACAAAAGAGGAAAGAATGCCCTCCATGCTTTTTGTACATTGCCCGCCCCACCCACCCTTCATACACTCTACTTCAGGTGGTGGGGCCGGGTCTCCCTGCCAGCAGCAGTGTCCCCTACCCCTTAGCCAGCATGGAGTAGCTGGTTGGTAGGGAGATCATACCCCCATCACCTGAAGTAGCAACAGATGAAGCCCTACCATAGTCCCAGCTGTTGAGGACATGAGCATATTCTAGTGCATAGACTAGCACCTAAGATCACTTGTAGCAGTGCTGTCCTGGTCAGGGTGGTAATGCTTACATCACTGAGCATAAAGACTGTAATAGCAAGGGGTAAGGATATGGGTTGGGGGAGAAGAAAAAAAATGCTCCCTATGCTCCCCTTTTGTGTGCACATACCCCTGCAACCCACCATGCTACAATATATTTTGTGCTTCCTGCCCATTATAGATACTTGACACTATATCTCTGCAGCACCCATCACACTTCTCCCCCTATATACACTTTTTAGGTACCTATGCTCCCTACAGAGCAACTACTAAGACACATTGCCGTACATAACACACATACACGTCTGTGTGATTAGCTGAATATACAGTTGTGGTCAACATTGTCACCCTTGCATTTTAAGTATGTTGTGTATAATATTTTGAGAAATAATTGTAAATATTCCAACTGTATGTCATAATATAATATGTTGAAAGGTATACAACGCATGTCTGCAACTTGGACATAGTAATTCTGAGGAAAAAAAATGACCTTGACAGGATTAATGGCACCCTTCACTAATATTTGGTTGCACAAACTTTGGCAATGATGACAGCCTCCAAATGTCTTTTTCCTTATTGTCCCTCTAGCCTAGTCCATATGTATGGGTTGCCTCCCCCAGCCAGCAGGTGGAGACTGAGCATACCAGGTTTTGCAGATCTCACCCTAGGTAGGGATCTGTGCTCAGTCTCCAATACTAGTATCTGTCTCCAGCAGTTGGTGAGGAGCTTCTGTGCAGTTTGGACTCCACTGAAAGGACAAACAGACACAATGTAATTTCTTGGCTAATTGGCAATTTATTCTAAATTAGCCCTGTTGAATGGCTTTAAAAAAAGAAAAATAAGCAGAGCTGAGGAAACAGCTTGAGGTGCATTGGAGTAGTGAGTAGAGGGCTGAGACTTTTCTTGGCAAACTGGGACCGTTAAGTTGGTTAGGTTTAGTTGGGGTGAATTACCTGGTGGTCTAGCTCCCCCCACTCTCCCTACCAGCTCAGTATTTGATTTTGGATTTGTGCAGGCAATTGCATTGTTTCAGTTCATTGTTGGCAGCCACGGTGCCTTGCAGCTAGAGAGAGAGAGAGATCTCTCGGACACCTCACTCCCTTCATATATGCACTCTTTTTCCTACTGGCGGGCTTTTGGTTGGTTGGGGTGAGTACTTGGCGAGTTCTGTGCCTTCCTTTTTTGTTTTGGGGCACTTTCATTTTCCCGTATGTCTCAGCCATGTCAAACATTCGGGGGTGTCTGAGGATCCCTTAGAAGGCCCATTGGATCCTTGGGGTGAAGCAGTGGCACCCAAACTGGAAGAGGAAGACCTGAATATCATTAGGGTTTTCAGGCGAGAGGAGTTGGCAAAGCTCAGTGTAAACTCCCCTGGCTGCCTTAAATATTGCCCAGCTCTTGGAGGCACCTGACAAGCCTTTAGAGGACCCCCTTCTCTAGGATATCAAATTCTCTTGGACTTCCTTTCTGGTGTACAGAGCCATAAAGCAGTTAATAGATGCTGAATGGGAAGTCGCAGAAGCTGGGTTGAAGGATGGACAGGCTATGGCTAGTCAACCCAGGAGCTTCTGGGTTGCCAGGAGTCAGCACTGACTCTAAGGCACATTGGACGGGCCTGGCCTGACCTGTTAGGATGCTTGATATACCACACCTTATTGATCCAGGACAGTTTACATAATTTTGCAAAAAACAAAGGAAGAGGCCATAGGCCAAAGGGGAAAAAAGAAAAGGAACTCCATTTATTGACAGGACAAGAAACAGAAGTGGGGGGAATAGAGGGACCAGAGAGACCACTATGGGGAAAGAAACTTAAAGATGGTAGGATGAAAGTCAAAAGCAATCTGAAATGAGTTTTCAAAAGGCCCTTGAAAGAAATTTGGGAATGATGGTTCTCGATGTTGTATGGTGGGAAGGGAGTTCCAGAAGGAGGGGCCAAGGAAAAAGAAGGCAGTGAGTGGGGTAGACTGAAGGAGAGCATGAGAGGGGGATGGGAGCACCAGATAGTTCACGTGGATGGAACGTAAACGGGGGGGTGAGGGGGGGGAAGAGATGTGGACATGCAGCAGGTCAGCAAGGTATTGTGTGGGGTGTTAAAGTAAATGACATATTGAGTTAGGATCTTGTATTGAATATGGTAGGCAATTGGAAGCCAGTGGAGTTTGAGAAGGATGGAGGTAATGTGATCGTGACTGGAGTCGTTGGAGATGATCTGGGCAGCTGTAATCTGTAGCAGTTGTAGGTGGTGGAGCTGGGTTTGGGTGATGCCGGTGAGAGCTAGGTTGCAGAAGTCTGGACGTGACATTACCAAAGACGAGAGAAGGGTGGTTAGGGCCTGGGGGGACAAAGGGGCAAATGGCACGGATCTGGCAGAAGTGGTAGAAGGAGCGACATTAGGAACCATCACCCAGGAAAAAGATTTAGGCATCATTGTGGATAACATGTTAAAACCCTCGGCCCAGTGTGCAGCGGCAGCCAAGAGAGCAAATAGAATGCTAGGTATCATAAGGAAAGGAATGGAAAATAAAACAAGAGATATTATAATGCCTCTATACTGTTCCATGGTGAGACCGCACCTTGAATATTGTGTGCAATTCTGGTTGCCGTATCTTAAAAAGGATATAGCGATTTTAGAAAAGGTTCAGAGAAGAGCCACCAAAATGGTAAAGGGTATGGAAGGATACTCCTATGAAAGGCTAAAAAGGTTAGGGCTCTTTAACCTGGAAAAGACGGCTGAGGGGAGATATGATAGAAGTCTATAAATTAATGAACGGAGTGGAACGGGTAAACGTAGATCGATTGTTTACGTTATCAGAATATAGGAAGACTAGGGGACATGCAATGAAGCTACAGGGTAAACTATTTAAGACTAATATTTTTTTCACTCAGTGTAATCAAACTCTGGAATTTGTTACCTGAGGATGTAGTAAAGGCTGTTAGTGTAGCTGGGTTTCAAAAAAGTTTGGACAAGTTCCTGGAGGAAAGGTCCATAAACCATTATTAAGAAGGGACCCAGTACAAGCAATGCGGAACTTGTCTTTTGGGGAAACTGCTAGGTACGTATGACCTAGATTGGCCACTGCTGGAAACAGGATACTGGGCTTGATGGACCTTGGTCTGACCCAGTATGGCATATCTTATGTTAAGTTCTTTTGTTCTTATGATCTCCAGGAACAAGCAGGAATGAGTCTTCACATATGGGTATCGTCGGTACCGACGGAGCCTGCGTGGGAACGCTCCCCAGCGTCCAGTAGGAAAGCTTTTGGGAGCATCCCACAGCGCCTGCACGCTGCCTTTCCGCCTTTCCCAACCACTTCTCTCCAGTTCTTCTTTTCTGCGGAGCCAGCAGGTCGTGTTTCCTGTCACTGCTGAAGAATTTCTTATTTTCTTTTATTTTTCTTTAGTCGCGTGTCTGCCTTCTCGACTCCGGACTGGTACCACCGGTCTTTTTTCTTTCTTAAAAAAACAAACAAAAAGAACCCCCTACTCTTTTCTTACTTCAGTTCATTTTTTCTTCTGGGGCCTTAGGCCTACAGATATATTTTTCCTCATGGAAAAACCCGCCTCCGGGTTTAAAAAGTGCACGAAGTGCAGTGGCACTATTTCTGTCACTGACACCCATGACTGGTGTCTAAAATGTTTAGGTCCTGACCACTCCATTGCGGATTGTGAGTCCTGTTCCATGATGTCTAAAAGAGGGTTACAAAATCGGGCAGCCAAGCTCAGTACCCTGTTTCCCTCCGATGCAGCTTCTGTGGCATCGACGTCTTCCAGGGCTGCTTCTTCATCCCATGGATCTCAGGTAGCCAAACTTAAATCCGGCCGGTCCTCAGAGTACATCTCCCTCTAAGTATCGAGATGCCCCCGGGCTTACTCTTGAGGGATCCACACCGGCAAAATTACCCCGGCGGGAGGCTCCGGCTTCCAAAGCTCGCTCTATGGGGTCACAGGTTGACATCGATGGCTTGAACTCGACCGATCACCTGTTACAATGTTCTGGGGTACCGGCTGTTCCCACCGGTACCGACATTGGTGGCGTCGATGGATCAGAATATTCTGACCATGCAGCGTGCCATCACGGCATTCATACAAGCTGCGACGCCTACGGTACCGCAACAAACTCCGTTGTCGGTACCGGTAACGATTCCGGTACCGGATCTGATATCGGTTCCGATACCGGTACCGCTTGCATCGACATCAACATCGATTGGCAGCAGTACGCTATCCAGTGATGCCCATTAGTACCGACTTGGTACCGATTACTCCCGATGTCGATACCACCTGGTAAGCATATCGGGCTCTGCGAGAGCATCCAGACAGTCGATACTTTTATTCCTCTGAAGACTGATACATCAGAGGCCTCTATTGAAGCATCGGGGATTCTTCCTCAGGAACCCTCTTCTCCAAAAAGGAGAATGTCTCCTCCTGAAGACTTGTCTTTTCAGGACTTCATCAGGGAGGTGGCCAGAGGCCTGTCCATCTCAGTGGCCTCTGAAACTGAACCTAGAGCCAAAAAATTAGATATCCTACAATATCCTAAGGCTCCTAAAGAGGCAGCCACCTTACCAATACATGAGATTCTTTATGATCACATGTTGGGCATATGGGAGACTCCTCTTTCCACCTTCCCTCATTCTCGTAGGTTGGACACCATGTATCGTGTTCCTCCTTGTCCTGGTTTTCATAAGACTCAGCTTCCTCACCACTCCATTGTGGTAGAGTCTGCTATGAAAAAAATCAAGAGTACAAATAGGCACTCCTTTGCTCCTCCAGGAAGAGAATGCAGAACCTTAGATGCCTTTGGCAGGAAAATTTTCCAGGCCAGTATGCTTGTAGCCAGAATCAACTCCTATAGTCTCTATATGGGGATGTTTCTAAAAGAAGTTATAGATCTGCTAACCTTATCTCCTTTTATGTCAGAAGATAAGAATATATCACCTGGCTTAAGCATGCACAGGATGTATCCAAGTTTTCCAACCGTGCAGCCTTTGACTCTTTTGAGGGTGCCAATAGAGCCTCGGCTATTGCCATAGGTGCACACAGAGTTGCTTGGTTGCAAGCCTCTGATTTGGAATCCTGGGTACAGGATGGTCTAGGTAACCTTCCCTGTACAGGGGAAAACCTGTTTGGTAAAGATTGGCAAGCAAAGGCCAACCAGATGGATGCTGAACATTCTGCTTTAGATAGACTTTCAAAGTCTACTACTGCTCCTTTTAAAAAGAGGTTGTTCAAAAAAAGGATCTTTCCCCCCAAAAAAGGGACATTTTCTTCTGGTTATGGTCAGGCCTCTTCTCAAGGTAGTTTTACTACAAAGAGACAGCAACAACCAAAACAGACCAAGCCTCAGGCTGCGAGGACTGCTACGGCCCAACAGCCTCAGCCTCCTCAGGGCCTTTGACTTTCCACTAGAGAACTTAGCCTTTCTGGCTCTAGAACATCCAGAGCCTCTCACCATCCCAGGAAGGTTAGCTCACTTTGCTCCCAGATGGGAACAAATCACAGCAGAGCAGTGGACCCTCTCCATCATACAGGATGGATACAAGCTTCATTTCTTAAACCTTCCCCCTCACACCATGGTGAAACAGTTCAATTCTCCAACATCTCTCCTCAACCTTCTAGGTCAAGAGATTGCTACCCTTCTTGCCCAAGGGGCAATAGAAGTACCTCTTCAACAGGGCTCAGGGTTCTACTCCCCTTATTTTCTCATCCCAAAGAAAACGGGGGGCTACAGACCCATGTTCAACTCTCTGAGATCTAATAAGTTTCTATGCAAGGAGAAATTCAAGATGACTTCTCTCGGAACTCTTCTTCCATACCTCCAGAGTCAGGACTGGCTTTGTTCTCTAGATCTCAAGGATGCGTACACCCATGTCCTCATCCATCCAACACACAGAAGGTTCATTCGGTTCCTTTACCAAGGAAAGCACTACCAATACAAAGTGCTTCCTTTTGGTCTGGCCTCTGCTCCAAGAGTGTTCACAAAATGCATGGCAGTTGTAGCTGCATTTTTACGCACTCTAGGGATATTCGTATTCCCATATCTGGACGACTGGCTCATCCGAGCTCCATCCCAGTCAGAGGCCCAGGCTTCCCTGGCCTGCACAAAACGTGTTCTTCAGTATCTGGGACTGATAATCAACATTCCAAAATCCCATCTCACCCCTACTCAGTCTCGAGAGTTCATAGGGGCCTTACTGGATACCACAACTGCAAGGGCCTATCTTCCCCAGGCCCGTTGCCTACGCTTGGTGCAGTTAGCCTCCCAGATTCAGTTAAAATCCCATTTAACTGCTCGAGAGATGTTACAACTCTTAGGCCACATGGCATCCACTGTGCATGTGGTTCCTTATGCTCGCCTTCACATGAGGGCAGCTCAGTGGACTCTATTCACCCAATGGACCCAGGCATCAGGTTGCCTGTCAGACAAAATAGCAACCTCCAGTCGCCTTTTTTGGTCCCTCCACTGGTGGAAGTCCACTCAAAATCTGTTGCTGGGGTCCCCCTTTCAACAGGTGTTACCCCAAGCAACCCTTACAGCAGATGCCTCTCCAAAGGGTTGGGGAGCTCATCTACAAGATATCTCTACCCAAGGCATCTGGTCTCCTCCACAGGAGACATCTCTACATATCAACCTCTTAGAGCTCAGAGCAATCTTTCTGGCTCTGTCTTCCACACCCTGCTCTGCTACAAGACAGTCCTCATCCACACAGACAACCAGGTAGCCATGTTCTACGTGAACAAGCAGGGGGGGGGACTGGCTCTCTGTCGCTTTGCAACGAAGCTCTGAGATTGTGGGCCTTCGCCAGAGAGCATCAAATCCATCTCATGGCAGTGTATCTTCCAGGGGTTCAAAACTCTTGGGCAGACAGACTCAGTCGAGTTCTGCTTCCACACGAATGGTCCCTCTGTGGGGACCAGATAGCCAGGATTTTTCGGATTTGGGGTACCCCAGACCTGTTTGCATGTCCGTGGAATGCCAAACGTCCCTGGTTTTGTTCCAGAATTCCGTGTCAAGGAGTTCAGGGCAAGACTTCCTCTATGCCTTTCCACCTATTCCCCTCATCCCCAAGACTCTGTTCAAGCTTCAGAGAGACAGGGGGGTCTATGATCCTCATAGCACCACGTTAGCCATGCCAAGTGTGGTACCCTCTACTTCTGCATCTCTCTCAAGCTCCCTCCCTGGACCTGGGGTCTGCTCCAGATCTCCTCTCCCAGGAGGGTACCTTGTGGCACCCAAATCCTCTGTCTCTTCATCTCAGGGCCTGGTTGCTGAAGGCCTAGACCGTCAAGATTTACACCTTTCTCAGCAAGTGAAGGATATCCTTCATGCTTCCAGAAAGCCTTCCACCAGACGTTCCTATGCTTTTAAATGGAAAAGGTTTTCCATTTGGTGTGCAGAGAAGGGTCTTAACCCTCTTGCAATACCTTTGAATTCTTTACTAGACTATTTGCTGCATTTATCCCATGCAGGCCTTAAAACAAATTCAGTCAGAATCCATTTGAGCGCTATTTCAGCATCCCTTAAGCCTCTCAATGGACAACCTATTTCCTCTCATCCTCTTATAGCAAGATTCACGAGAGGCCTTCTTTTGACTAAACCTCCCATTAGACCACCTCCAGTGGCATGGGACTTGAATCTGGTTCTTGGCCAGCTTATGAAGCCACCCTTTGAACCCTTAGCCACTACCTCCTTGAAATTCCTTTCCTGGAAGGTTATTTTTCTCATTGCAGTCACCTCAGCTCGCCGTATCAGTGAATTGCAAGCATTAGTGGCTAATCCTCCTTATACAAGGTTCCATCATGACAAGGTAGTCCTCAGAACTAATCCACACTTTATGCCTAAAGTGGTTTCACCTTTTCATCTGAACCAGGAGGTATATTTATCTGTCTTTTTTCCAGGACCTCATGCATCAAGTGCAGAGAGGAATCTTCATACCCTGGATTGTAAAAGAGCACTTGCTTTCTACTTACAAAGGATACAGCAACATAGAAAGTCCTCTCAACTTTTTGTTGCTTTTGATCCTTCTCATTTAGGACTTCCAGTCTCTAAGAGAACTTTGTCCAATTGGATTGCTCAGTGTATTTCCTTCACCTACCAGAGTAAGAACCTTTCTCTGGAGAGCCATGTCACAGCTCACAATGTGAGGGCCATGGCAGCCTCCATGGCTCATCTAAACTGTGTCCATCGACCAAATCTGTCGAGCGGCCACCTGGGCATCGGTTCATACCTTCACAGCCCATTACTGCTTGGACAAGGACTCCCGCCGGGATGCCTTGTTTGGTCAGGCTGTTCTCAAATACCTGTTCCATACCTAATCAACTCCTACCCTCCATCCCTGACTGGATGCCTGAGATTCATGGGTGGAGATGGAGCCCTTCCCAGGGACTCACAATCTGGGTGAACTCCCAGGCATCTCTACCTGGGGAGTCCCCATATGTGAAAACTCATCCCTGCTTGTTCCTGGAGATAGCACAGTTACTTACCTGTAACAGGTGATCTCCGGGAACAGCAGGAATAAGTCTTCACAACCCACCCACCTCCCCTAGGAGTTGTATCTCTCTATCTTCCCTTTCCTCTCTCTCTTTGTCTCAGCTTTAAAACTCGAACTGGAGAGAGGCGGTTAGGGAAGGCAGCGCGCAGGCGCTGTGGGATGCTCCCAAAACCTTCCTTTTGGACGCTGGGGAGCGTTCCCGCGCAGGCTCCGTCGGTACCGACGATACCCATATGTGAAGACTTATTCCTGCTGTTCCCAGAGATCACCTGTTATAGGTAAGTAACTGCTTTCTTTCTCCCCTCTCATTTTCATTTTCCCTCTGAGCCCCCACAACCTCTTCACCATTTCTTCCTTATTCCTCCAGTCCAGTCCCGCACCTCTGGGTTAGTGCACCTTTTCCATCAACTTGGAGACTGAGCATGTCATCTTTCTGATGACACAGGAGTACATATACCTCTGGCACCTCCCAGTTCAGTCTTCAAGCAGCTGGTTGAGGTTGTGAGCTAGGGTGCTGACTCACTGAAGGAACAACTGAGGAGTGTGGTTTAGGTTTTAATTTCTTTAATCCTTTCTTCCTTGGTGACCTTAGCTTTTCCTTTCTAGAGAAAAGAGTGAATCAAGAGGAGTTCCCCCCCCCCTTCCTCCCGGGGTCTTAAAGTGGGGTGGAGAGTGGAGGAGATTGGACTGCTGCAGTGGCTCCCAAACCCACCCTTTAGCGTGAGGAGTGTGCTTTCAAAGTCGAGCCTGCAGTTAGCGGTTTCCCGGCCTGCCTCTCGCCGTCGCTGGAGGTCTTGAAGCGCTGGGTCTGTAGTGAATTCATTGGTAGTGGAAGGAGACAGCTTGAGCAGTTTGAAGGTACACTGGGCCTAGAGGGAACACTTCCTATAGCAGGCAGTGCAATTGAGGAGTCCGTTAAGCTGCTTGGTGTGAGCAGCTGTGTGGCAGGCAGAGTGCTGTCAGCAGCGTGGGAAAAGACATGCCATTTTCCGCAGGGGCAATGAGACCTCTTCTCATTTCCCTGGCAGGGCTCTTCAGGCCGTGATTGCCAGAGTGGCGCTGAGCAGAGACGAGGTGTGTGTGTGTTTGTTTTTTTTTTTTTTTGTTTTTTAAAGAAGAAAAAAGGTATAAAGAGGAAGGCAGCTGAAGGGGGGAAAAGGTTTAGAGAAGGCCTTTTATCTCTCTCCTTTCTCTTTTCTCCCTATCTCTTGGGTGGGTTTCAATACAGGAACTCTGAATTGACAGGATGCCTGCCAGGCCACAGTGTTGAGCCAGATGGGGAATGGTCTCTGAAGCAGGCATTTGCCATAGTTGTGCTACAGAGGTCGCCTCTATTGAGCGTGACTTGCAGTCAAGTGGGAGTAGGGAAAGAAGCCTCTCCCTGTCCCAGGAGTCTCAGACCACGGTGGAGGCTGAGGCCAAGGGAGCGGAGGTTGCGGCAGTGCAATTGCAGTCTGCCTCTGACCCTGCCCCCCACTGACCCCCCTCTCTCCAAGACCGTCATCCTCTCAGATCCTGGCGGACGGAAGAGCTCTGGGAGATTTTTCTTCGCAGTTTGTCCTACTTCTGCATAAGGCCTTCTGTCTGCACCAGCAAGGTGCAGGGGTTTCTGTGCCGGCTCAGGTGAAAAGGACCAGCCCAGAGGAGACTGGACCGGTGGCAGGGATGTCCAAGAGCCCCAGATTGGGGGGGATAGAGCCCCCATGGTCAGAGGGCCCAGAAGGGGAGTCCTGGACATGGCATTGGATGACTAGGGGGAAATTCCGGAGCAGGAACATGCCCAAATTTTACGGGTGTTCCACCGGGAGGAGTTGCTACTGCTCATAGTTCTTAAAGGCACTTAATATGCCAACAAGGTCTCAGGTCAGAGGACAAAGTATTGAAAGTCCCCATGCTTCAGGCAGTTAGGAAGCCACAGAAGGTGTTCCAGTCCATAGAGTGGTCGGACAAATGATCCAGGATGAGTGGAGCCTGTCAGAGGCTGGATTACGGGGTGTGGAGTCTGTCTCACCTGTACCCATTGCTGGAGCAAGAAAGGGAACTGCTCAGGTCACCAAAGGTGGACGCTGTAGTATTGGCGGTAACCAAGAAGACAACCATCCCAGTTGAGGGTAGCACTGTGCTCAAGGATGCCCAGGATAGAAAGCTGGACACCTTGCTCAAACAGACCTTTGATACCAACGCCCTCTCCCTGCAGGCCTCTGTGTGCGGGGCCTGGGTGGCAAGTGCGTGCCTCCGTTGATCTCGGAGTTCAGGAGCTAGGAGATCTGGAGGCAGGTGCAGTGGAGGAAGCTGCAAAGCTCAAATCTGGAAAAGCTTATCTTGCAGACACCCACTATGATCTTATAAGGGGTCTGTCTAAGAGCATGGCCTACCTAGTAGTGGTGCACCACTATCTCTGGCTTCAGAACTGGGTAGCTGACACTTCCTCTAATGCCTGGCTCAGCAAGCTCCCCTTTAGAGGGAAGCTTCTGTTCAAGGAAGATTTGGACAAGTTGGTGATGGATTTGAGGGAGTCCAAGGGAGGATATCTGCCGGAGCATAAAAATGAAGCAGAGCCATGCCTCTGCAGGGTGGACCCAGCTGCAAAATTTAGGAGGTTCAGGTCGGCCTGCTTGGCACCCTTCCAGAGGAAACACTTCCCCTTGAGGGGTCAGGGGTTTCAAGGCTTTCGAGGAGCAGAAAGGGGATTCAACACTCCCTTGTCCTCAGGGCCTAAGAAAGCACAATGAAGCGAGGGGGGGGGGGGGGGCCCGCCCAGGTGGAGGTGCAGTCTGTGGGAAGTCTTCTCCGCCTGGGCCCAGATCACGACCGACCAGTGGGTCCTAGAGGTCATCTGTGAGGGCTATGCCCTCTATTTGGCACAGCTGGTACATCAGTTCTTTGTCCAGTCCTCCTGTAAGACCCCAGGCAAGGCCGCAACAGACACCATGGCTGTGCTTTGGCAGTTGGGGGCGATAGTGCCGGTTCCCAAAGACCAGTGCAGAGACGGTCAGTACTCCATTTACTTTGTCATACCAATAAAGGAGGGATCCTTCCATCCTATCTTCGACATCAAGCAAGTAAACTGGTGTCTAAGAGAACCATGGTTTCAAATGGAGACTCTCCACTCTGTCATAATAGCGGTACAGTGGGGGAGTTTAACATCCCTCAACTTTAGAGGCATATCTGCACATCCCTCATCTGCCAGGAACATCAGCACTTCCTCCAGTTCGTGGTGCCAGTAGGCCACTTCCAGTTCTGGGCTTTGCCATTTGGTCCTGTCATAGCCCCCCGGACCTTCACCAAGGGTCATGGTGGTGGTTGCAGTGGCCCTCTGAAAGGAAGGGGTGCTAGTGCACCCATACCTTGACAACTGATTGATTTGAGCAAAGTCCAGGGAGGAGAGCGAAAGGGCTACGGCAAGAGTGATGGAGCTCTTGCAGAATCACGATGGGGTGATCAACCGGGCCAAGAATCGTCTGATCCCGGGCCAAGAAATCGAGTACCTGGGGGCATGCTTCGATACCCGGCTGGGGAAGAAGATCTTGCTGTAGCTTCGGGCACAGGGCCTGCAACGGTTGGTTCGCAGGTTCCTGGACATGTCGGAATAGATGTCCTGGCATTAACTTCAGGTGCTGGGTAGCATGGTGGCAACTCTTGATCTGGTCCCATGGGCAAGGGTGCACATGAGACCATTACAAAGGGCACTGCTCCACCGGTGGTCTGACTAGCACCACCCCTTGACAAGAAGACTTCCCTGCCTGCTGGAGGTCAGGAGTGTGCTCAGGTGGTGATGCCCAGAGAAATTAGCAGAGGGCATGCCCCAAGAGTCCCTGCAGTGGTTGCTGTTGATGACGGATGCTAGTCTGTCGGGCTGTGAGCCCATTGCAAGGGTCACATTGCCCAGAGGTGCTGGAGCCCACAGGAAGCTCTTTGGTCGATCAACAAGTTAGAAATGAGGGCAGTAGCTCTCGTGCTCCAGAGCGGAAGGCAGTCCAGGTCTTCTCGGACAATGCAACCACGGTAGCCTACATCAACCGCCAAGGAGGCACAGGAAGTGCTTCCTTTAGAGGAAGAGGCAGAAAGCTTGCTGGCATGGGCGGAGAGACACCTGCAAGCATTGTTGGGAACACATGTTGTGGGAGTAGACAACACAACAGCGGACTACCTAAGTCTGGTTCAGGTAGACCCAGGCGAGTGGATGCTCTGCCAGGAAGTGTTCCTACAGATAAGGAGGCAGGGCACTCCAATCATGGATCTCATGGCAAGATGGGACTTGGCCAAGTCGAGTTGCTTTTTCAGCAGGAGAGGGTAAAGTATGTCGGAGGGCCTGGATGCCTTGGTGCAGAGATGGCCCACGGATGGGCTGCTTTTGTGTTTCCCCCATGGGCACTCATGGGCAGAGTCTTGCAGAGGATCGAGGCCCACCGGGAGTTGGTCATCCTGAGCACCCTGAATTGGCCATGACGTCCGTGGTATGCCGACCTGGTATGGCTCCTGGCAGACGGGCTGTGGTGGCTTCCAACACGAGAGGATCTCTTAACCCAGGGCTGGTCTGGATGCCTCAGGTGGATCGATTCTTGCTTATGGCATGGCTCTTGAAAGGGCAAGGTTGAGGAAGCAGCGTTACTCTGCTCCAGTAATTTCAACCTTAACGCACAGAAATGGTCCACTTGTGTCTTGCGTCCAGTTCTGGCGCATTTTTGAGTGGTGTGGAGGTTGAGGGTGCCAGCCTCCCAGATCATCCATTCTGGACACCTTGGCCTTCTTGCAGGCAGGCTTTGAGAAGGGATTGGCTGCCAGCTCCCTGTGGATTCAGCTGGCAGCCAGCTTCCACTATCGAGGTAGAGTCCATGGGGGTATCATTGGGGGCTCACCAGGACATTGTAAGATTCCTGAGGGCAGTGGGGTGCCTCAGGCCACCCCGGAGGGCCAATGGTTCCATCTTGGGATCTTAACTTGGTTCTGGCAGCCCTTACACAGGAGCTGTTTAGAAACATAGAAACATGATGACAGAAAAAGACCACATGGCCTGTCTAGTCTGTCCTTCCATATCAACAATTGTAACAGTTCTCTTTTTTACCCTTAGAGATCCTCCTGTTTGTCCCATGCTTTTTTGAATTCAGTTACTGTCCTCATCTCTACCACCTCCACTGGGAGACTATTCCACGGATCCACTACTCTTTCTGTAAAGAAATATTTCCGCATATCACTCCTGAATCTCTCCCTTCACCCTCATCCCATGTCCCCTCGTAGCAGAACTTGCTTTCAATTGAAAGAGGCTCTCCCTGAACATTTATGCCACGGAGGTATTTAAACATCTCAATCCTATCACCTCTATCCCGCCTTTCCTCTAAGGTGTACATATTAAGATCCTTAAGTCTGTCCTCTTATGCTTTATAATGAAGGACCACTAATCCATTTTAGTAGCCACCCTTTGCACCGACTCCATCCTGTTCACATCCTTTTGAAGGTGCAGTCTCCAGAATTGCACACTATACTCCAAATGAGGTTGCACCAAAGACTTATACAGAGGCATTATCACCTCCTTTTTTCTGCTAGCCATTCCTCTCCATATGCACCCAAGCATCCTTCTAGCTTTTGCCGTCGCCTTTTCTACCTGTTTAGCTACTTTAAGATCACCAGACACAACCACGCCTCGGTCCCGCTCTTCTTTAGTGGACAAAAGTACTTCACCCCCTATACAATATTGCTCCCTTGGATTGCTGCAGCCCAAATGCGTGACCTTACATTTTTTAACTTTGAATCCCAGCTGCCAAATTCTATACCATTCTTCAAGCTTAGCTAGATCCCTCCTCATGTTATCTACCCCTTCCTGGGTGTCTACTCTATTGCAGATTTTGGTATCATCCGCAAAGAGGCAAACCTTACCCGAAAGCCCTTCCGCTGTATCACTAACAAAGATGTTAAAAAGAATCGGACCAAGGACAGATCCCTGGGGCACATCACTGGTAACATCCTTCTCCTCAGAGTGAGCTCCATTTACCTGTACTCTTTGTTGCCTCCCACCCAATCAATTTCTAACCCAAGCAGTAATTAGGGTCCATCCCTAGGGTGCTCAGTTTGTTTATAAGTCGCCTGTGAGGAACAGTGTCAAAGGCTTTACTGAAATCTAAATACACTACATGTAGGGCTCTCCCTCGGTCCAACTCCCTGGTCACACAGTCAAAGAAATCAATCAGATTTGTCTGACAAGACCTGTCTCTGGTGAATCCATGCTGCTTCGAATCCTGTAATCCGCTGGACTCCAGAAAACTCACTATTTTCTCTTTCAGCAGCGTTTCCAATAATTTACTCACTACTGAAGTTAAACTAATAGGCCTGTAGTTTTCAACCACATCCTTACTTCTGCTTTTGTGTAAAGGTACCACATGAGCCTCTCTCCAGTCCTGACTCCGAGGCATTGAAAAGGTCAGTCAGTGGAGCTGCTAGAACGTCCCCAAGTTCCCTCAGTATTCTAGGGTGTATCCCATCCGGTCCCATCGCTTTGTCTACTTTAAGTTGAGCTAGTTTCTCACAAACAGTCTTCTGAAAATTGTTCAAGATGTCCCTCGCTTCTGTTCCTGTTTGTGGGTGTTTTCTGAGGTCCTGCTCCTGGTTCTTCATTTGTGAACACAGAACAGAAATTTGTTAAGCAATTTCGCTTTATCCTTATCAGCTTCTACATATTTCTCCCCTGCACCCTTGAGTCTGACAATACCACTTTTGCCCTTCCTCTTCTCACTAACATATCTGAAAAAGTCTTATCCCCCCATTTTATTGCATTGGCTATTTACTCCTCCTTTTGAATCTTTGCCTTCCTGACTACTTTGCTAGCTTCTCTGTTTTTCCAAATATAGATGCCTGTCTTCCTCTCTGTGATCTCTTGTATTTCATGAAGGCCTCCCTCTTTTTCTTCACTTTTTCAGCTACTTTAGAAAACCATAGCGGTCTCCTTTTCCTTTTACCTTTATTTACCATTTTAACAAAAAGGTTGGTTGCCCTTAAAATATCCCCTTTCAGTTTTGCCCACTGTTTTTCTACATCCCCCAGCTGTTCCCATCCCACTAACGACTCCCTGAGGTATTGGCCCATCTTGGCAAAGTTAGTCTTCCTAAAGTCTAAGATCCTCACCTTTTGAATGGATTCTAACAGCCCTAGTCCTAATACTGAACCACACCATTTGGTGATCACTGGATGCAAAATCTCCCACTACAACATCAGAAACACTTTTTCACCATTGGTAAGCACCAAGTCCAGTATGGCCCCTTCACGTGTGGGGTCTGTTACCAATTGCCTGAATAGTTCTCCCTGTAGAGAATCCAGGATCTCCTTACTTCTAGATGATACTGCAGCAGGAATGTGCCAGTCAACATCTGGCATATTGAAATCTCCTATCAGTAGCACTTCACCTTTCCTAGCAATGCTGCGTATGTCTTTAATTACCTCTGTCCACCTCTTCCTCTTTTGAGGGAGGTCTGTATATCACACCAATGCAAATAGATTTCTCTTTCCCTCTTTCTAGTTTAATCAACAGTGCCTCCTCTCTCTCCCTTTTAAGCTCTGTAATTCCAAAGCTTTATTAGTAGTTTTTAAATATAGTGCCACTCCTCCCCTTCTTCCTACCCTCTCCTTTCTGAATAAAGTATAGCCAGGTATAGTTCCATCCCAATCATGGTTTTCTGTGAACCATGTTTCTGTAACTGCCACTAAATCCAAGTCAGCCACTCCCACCAAAGCTTCAACATCAGGGATCTTATTTCCCATGCTATGGGCATTTATACACACTGCTTTCCATGTGTTACCCATTTCCATAAAGGTATTTAATATAACAGGGGTATCACCTACCTGGGGGCTTTCTTCACCCATCCCCAATGAATCTAGTTTAAAGCCCGAAGACGCGTTGACCTTTGAAGCATTGAATCAGACTTCTCTAAAGGATTTGACCCTGAAGACAGTGTTCGGCGAGGAGGATTTTGGAGCTTCAATCCCTCTCGTGTCAGGAACCATTTTTTTCTTTCTTTGAAGGAAAAGGTGGTCCTCTGACCCATTCCATGTGAACCAGTATGTCTCCCTGCTGGTGCTGGTAAGCACAGGAGAGGAGGCTGCAGATGCCCACGTCTGCCTATTGGATGTTCAGAGGGGGTGTTGCTGCAGTACTTGAAGAGGACAGGACCGTTCCACAGATCGGATCATCTGTTTGTTTTTTGTTTGGGGGACCGTGGAAAGGAGAGGCAGCATCCAAGGCCTCCATCTTCAGATGGATCAGAGAAGCCATTGCTTCTACTTACATGTTGAAAGGTAGGACACTGCCGGTGGGGCTGCAGGCACACTCCACACGCACCCAAGTGCCCTCTTGGGCGGAGTATAGCCTAGTCCTGCCGGTGGAGATTTGCAAGGCGGCAACGTGGTCCTCACTACACGCTTCTGTGAAACATTACTGGCTGGACATTCAAGTAGAGGGAGATGCCTGTTTTGGTAGGGCAGTCCTTCGGGCCAGCCTCGCAGGCCACTCCTGGTGATCGAACTGCTGTTACATCCCCAAGGTGCGGGACTGGACTGGAGGAATGATAAGGAAAGAGTAATTAGGTTTTACCTGCTAATTAGTATTCCTGGAGGAATTCCAGTCTCGGATTCCACCTGACTTGACTGCTTGTGAACTCTGCCCTGCAGAGGTACCCTTGAAAGGGAGTGGCAGGAGTTGGGGCTAGGAAAAGAACGCCTTTGAGGTAAAGGTGGTAGGGGCGATCTGGAAGACTGGTTCTCTGGCTCTCAAAGCGATGGCGTTGTTTCTACGGACCACAGGTAGGTCTCGTTTGGTGGGCATGGAAGAATTTTTCTGTATTTGGGGGGGAGAAGTGTAGGTAGTTTTGGTTATATACAATTCAAAGTTTTGCTTGCTTACTTTGCTTCTGAGTCTGCTTTGTCAATAGGTTACTGGAGCTGTTGGGAAGTGCCAGTGGTATATGTACTCCTGTCTCATCAGAAAGATGACATGCTCAATTTTCAAACTGTTGGAAGAGGTGCACTACCTATAAATTAATGAATGGAGTGGAACGGATAAATGTGGATCAATTGTTTACACTATCAGAATATAGAAAGACTAGGGGACATGTAATGAAGCTACAGGGTAAACTATTTAAGACAAATAAGAGAGAATATTTTTTCACTCAACGTGTAATCAAACTCTGGAATCTGTTACCGGAGGATGTAGTAAGGGCTGTTAATATAGCTGGGTTTAAAGGTTTGGACAAGTTCCTGGAGGAAAGGTCCATAAACCACTATTAAAAAGGGACCCAGGATATCAATGCGTGACCCAGTACAAGCATTGAGGAACCTGTGTCTTTTGGGGATATTGCTAGGTACGTATGACCTAGATTGGCCACTGTTGGAAACAGGATACTGGGCTTGATGGACCTCGGTCTGACCCAGTATGGCATGTCTTATGTTCTTATGTTCTTAGTGGTGCAGGACTAGACTGTAGTTCCTCCAGGAGCGCTAATTAGCAGGTTAGGCCTAATTACTTTTTCCCCATCCCTTACCCCTCAGTTCTTTTTTTCCTACTCCCGCCCAGGATTCCTCATTCAGCTCCTCTAAGTCTCCAAGCAGTGTGTGGTGTTGGGTTTTTATTTTTTTTTTAAATCTCCCAACAAGTATCCTCTTACAGCTAGCCTACTCTCTATTCTTTCCAGCAACTCAACCTTTTTATCCCATCATTGGTCCCCTACCCCTCTCTCCTCATTTTCTTTCCCTGTGTCTCAGCTCCTCTCATTTCTGGCATGTATGTCCTAAACTGCTGCTGTCTCTTCTCCCCCTTTAAGCCTATAGGTAAGATGTTTCTTGGTCAGCAAATAGGTTGCAGAGAAAAGTAGGAGCACTAGTCTAGGAAACACAAGCGCTTCCTTCCTGCTTTCCTCTGAACCTCTACAACAGGGGTGTCAAACTCAAATACACAGTGGGCCAAAATGTAAAACTTGAACAAAGTCGCGGGCCAGCATTGAACAAATGAACCTTTTAATATGGACCCAAACAAGATTTGCTTTAACATTGAATATGAAGCAACACTTATTACTATACAATTTATAACTTAATAGTTCAGATATGCAAAAACCAATTTCAAATAAAAAAAAATCAATGACATTCATTTATTAAATAAGATTTAAATAATAAATAATTTTTAAAATAAAATAACAATAATAAAATTAATCAACCATTCAAGCCCATGTCTTGGAGTAGCAAGAAAAAGTGCATAAAGAAAACGTTAATTATTGCTCAGTTTGCTGCACACTGATCTAATCTGATGTGCCCAAGCCAGATACCTGGCATCTCTTCTTGGATGATAGTTCATCAATGTCTGGGCTCAGGCTTTGAGCTGAGGAAATCCTCAGTATCGAGCGAAGGTGTTCATCAGTCAGACGTCTCCTGTGAGATGTTTTGGTCATCTTCATCGAGGAGAAAAGTTGCTCACATAAGTGCTGCCGAACATGGAGAGCATCTGAGCAGCTTGGGTGCGGAGCTGAGGCATTGTGTCAGGGATGAACTGTGGAAACTGGGCGGCGCCCACAGCATCATACTTTGACTTCAGCGTGTCATTACACTGGAGTTCAATTAGCTCCATTTGGAGGTTGGTTGGTGCGTTTTCCACATTAACTGCAAAGGGATTACTGAGCAGTTCAAACCTACATTTCTGGACATCAAAGTCGGCAAATCGCCGGCTAAACTCAGCGCCGAGTACACTGAGTTTTTCAGCAAACTGTGCGCATGGGAACAAGTTGGTAAAGAACTGCGTTTTCATGGTTTGGCAGCAGGGAAAATGGCCAAGGTTTCCTTGCAGCATCTGATTCTCCCACAGGCACAGTTTAGTTTTAAAAGCCCTCACTGCAGCGTACATGTCTGTGATGATGCGCCCCCGCCCCTGAAGCTGCAGGTTCAGCGCATCGAGATGGCTCGAGATGTCACACAAAGGCCAGCTCACACAAACGTTTTCTCCCGAAGCTCTGCTGTGTCCTTCCCTTTGCTTTCCAGAAACTGACATATTTCCTCATGCAGCTCAAAACATCTATTCAGTACTTTTCCTCGGCTTAACCATCTCACCTCTGTGTGATACGGCACGTCTGCGTATTCCGAACCACACTCCTCCAGAAAAGACTTAAACTGGCGGTGATTCAGACCTTTGGCTCTTATAAAGTTAACTACTTGTGTTACTGTGGTCATAACATGTTCCATCTTTAGGGCTTTGCCACACAATGATTCCTGATGTATGATGCAGTGATAAACAGTTCACCTGCACAGTTCTCTTCCTGCATCTTCTCCCGGACCCTGCCCACCAGTCCACTTGTTTTACCGCACATCGCTGGCGCACCATCTGTCGTTAATCCCACGAGTTTATCCCACGGCAGCTTTATTTCAGTTACGCATTTGGAAACCTTCTCAAAAATTTCCTTTCCTGTGGTTGTGCCATGCATTGATTTGAATCCCAATAGCTCCTCCGTAACACACATATTTGAGTCCACTCCACGGATGAAGACTGACAGCTGAGCAGTATCAGATGCGTCGCTGCTCTCATCCACAGCAAGGGAGAATGCAACGAAATCTTTTCCCTTTTCCAAAAGCTGGTCATACAGATTGGTGGCAAGATCACATGTGCGATCAGCTACTGTGTTTCTGCTCAGGCTCACGTTTGAAAAGGCTTGCTTTTTCTCTGGGCACACGATGTCACAAACTTTCAACATGCACTTTTTCACAAACTCTCCCTCATTAAAGGGCCGGGCTGATTTTGCGATCTCTGCTGCCACAATATAACTAGCCTTTACAGCAGCCTCACTTTGTGATGTGGCTTTTTTGAACATATTCTGTTGTGAAACCAAACTTCTTTTCATCTCCTCCACTTTCTGGCTCCTTTGAGTCATGTCCAGGTCCTTGTACTTGTCATGGTGTTTTGTTTCATAGTGTCGTCGAATGTTATACTCCTTAGTTATAGCCACGTTGACTCCACAAATCAGACAAACAGGTCTGTCTTTTACATATGTAAACAAATATTCTGTCTCCCACCTGTCCAGAAAGTTCCTGTTGTCTGCCTTTCTTTTTGCCATTTTTGGGAAGGGGTTCCACAGTGACAGTTGTAGCTTGAGATCGCTATGACTTCTGTCACACAGGAGAGGGCGTTTCTGGGACCTGTCCTGATTGATGCGCCAAAACAACAGCAAGGCATTATGGGATTTGTAGTATTAGCGATGAATGAATGCGCTGTATAATACCGGCGGGCTAGCTCTAGTAGTCATTTGGTATAGCCTCGCGGGCCAAATATAATTACACTACGGGCCAAATTTGGCCCGTGGGCCAGAGTTTGACACCTATGCTCTACAACATGAAGCTTTCAGCTTCAGAGCCCAGAGGAATAAGGAAAGCATCCACAGCACCCACAGAGCTGTGGTAACTGAGGGTCTTAATTCCAAGAACCTTTAATGATGTTTTGTTGGATGAGCCCTATGCATTGTGTCTAGCTGCTATAAAAGGTGCTTCTTGGGATGTTTAGCTTGGGAGAGGAAAACTGTTCATACATTTGCTGTTCACCATTGATCATTTCACAGATAAGCGGTGCAAAATACACATGCTGTTTGTATATGTTCACTGGTGACAGATTTTTTAAAAGGAAACTTCGGATGACTTCCTGTCTGAAAACTTGCTGCAAGGTACATGCAATGCAACTGGGATGGCTAGTCAAAATGACCAGCATGTTTCTTTTGAACTCATTCTGACACGTTGCTTGTATCACTTAAGTCTTCCAATCATGGATATTCTGTTAATGTACTCCTGAATATGACTTTTCTTTTATCGTCTCTTAATGATTGATTCACTAAACTAGTAATTTTTCTTCCTTTAAGGTCTGACCATTGTAGTTATAGCAATGGCTACTGTTGTAACAACAATCACAGGATTGTCTACTTCAGCAATTGCAACCAATGGTTTTATACGAGGAGGTAAGATTTTTATGTATATGCAGTCTAAAATGCTTCTTGGTTTTCCAAAAGAACCAAAAGATATTGACTTCAACACATTTTATTTGTTTAATATGCCGTTTTCCTTTCCTGGAAGACATTAACAGTAAACATTGTACTTTTATTTTTTTTTTTCTAAATTTCCAGAAGCTGTAGGCTGATCCCCCTGATTTTTAAAAATGTTGAGAAAAATCCTCTCTTCCCCCCCCCTCTCCTTTAAAGGAGGATAGTGAGACCTTATTTATGAATGATGTCACTGATAGTCTGGCGTGGGAGCAGTTCTAGTTCTAGGTTTTTTTTTTAAGCTTTTGGAATTCTTACCACACCTGCATGCCCATACTGCCGGCTGCTGTTGTGCATGACTGCCTCAGTCTTTCATTTGCCATAGAGCCAACAGGTCACATAGGCAAGTGTGAAGAAAACTGACATTTTCTTGATAAGTACCGATTCTTTCTCACAAATATTTTGTATTATATTTTTTCATGGTTGCTGTCAAGTGGTATAGATTCCTGTTCACATGAAATGCTTTAGGCAACAAAAAAAATCTTAAATGGCTATCTGGGCTCAGGTTTTGGGCGTCTCAGTTGAGAGTATTCACAATTGAATGATGGGATTTCAAGATAGCTGTCTTTTGGTGGTATGTCCTAGAGTAAACTTGCCAGTGGGTTTGAGGCACACCAAATGCATCAAGACTGTTACAGATACTATAAACAGTGCCTGCAGTGTCTGAGTCCTGACCATGATAGCTTTTGTAATTGGATTTGCAAATGTTATAGGTCATGAAAAGAAACAAAAATGAATTCCTGATTGTGTCCCCAGTCTAGTCCCGAAACCTCTGGGTTCCCAATCTCAACTAGCAGCTTGGAGACTGAGAAACTCCACCTTTTTGTGACATCATCAGTATAATTCTCTGGTGCCCGCCTCCTGCCACCAGTTACCTCAGTCTCCAAGCAGCTGGATAGTTGGGAGCCCGGAGGTTCCGGGCTCACTGGAGAAACAATTGGGGCTTCTTTAGGGAAGTGTGTTTGGTTTGTTAGGAGTTTTATTATTCTGGTAGAAGGTTTTTATTTTTAAAGTCTGTTCCTTTAAATTTTGGAGCAATCCAGCTCTTTAGCTCTGGGTCCCTCCTTTCCTCCCCCCCCCTTTTTTTCTCTTATGGCCTCTGTAAAACTGGACGTTCAACCGGGACTGACTGCATCAGAAGTTTTGCCTGAGACGCAGCAGAGTCTCGGTTCAGATCGGGGGACGCAGGGCTGCAAACGGAGCTTTGCCAGTGCCGTGCAGAGGTTTCTGCCTGCCAGCACACCCGGCAGCTCCTTCCCGCCTCAGAAAGCCTGTGCGGTAAGTGTTCCTTGGGGGTAATTTCTTCGGCACGGGGGGCTCAGGGGCCAAGGCGGACTCGTCTCGGGTCGGTCAGGACCTTTACCCGCAGGTGCTTCTGTGTTAAGCTTTTCTGTGCCCGCAGCTCTGTTTTTTTTCTGTCAGTGTGCTTTCGCGCCTTTTTTGCCTCGTGGCCTTGCCGCATGGCGGCGGCATGGTTGTGCCACGGGCCCGGAAAATTTAGTTTGCTGGCCGTGCAAGCCTTGCTAGTACATCAGCAAGACGATCAGTAAAATTAAAGTTCTAAGGGGGCAGAAGCGAACAGATTAGGAACAGAAACTTGCAGGAATTCAGTGTTCTCTGCTTGTCTCGCTGCGGCTTGGTGGCCTTGTTAGGCTTTGGCGTTTAAAGTGTCCCGTTCAGCGACTGCACCTGGGACTAGTCTTCAGGCAGGCAGAGTGATCAATACAATGCCCTCCAAACCCCTTTGCATCGTTTGTGGTGCGCGGAAGGGCACGAACTCAGGAGTCTGCAAGGCATGTGTGGGAGAGGCCAGTGAAGCAGACAAGCTTTCCATGCAGGCGGTCAAGGCTCCAGGGTCTTCCCCGGAACCCTCGGCGCCTCTGATGCCTGAACTAGTGCAGAAGGAGCCAATGCCAGGGCCCTCTTCAGGCTCGGGTGCCGCCTCTCCTCCGGCGGTATTTCCCAAGGATCTTTCCGCCATCTTCTCACAGCAGTCTTGGTCTTGAAGGACTAGAAAGGGGGACTGTTACTTCTGGAGAGAAATCTGCAACTGTGAGTATATACTTCTGGTAATTTTCTAAAAAGAATTCTTTGTATTAAAGCTACTTAATCTGTGAACCCACTGTTTTTTGTTGGATCAGTTAGGGGCCTAGTAGCAGCAATTAAAGTTTGAATTTAAAACACAGGAGAGCTTTCTGGTTACATTTCATACCCAGCAGAGAGCTTGTAGTTTAAATTTAATAGTCACTCAGGGCCAAGTAACAACAAAGTACTTTTTAGTTTAAATTTAACACACAGAAGAGAGCTTTCTGGTTAAATTTAGTACCCAGCAGAGAGCTTGTAGTTTAAATTTCATAAGAAGTTAGAGCCTAGCAGCAGCTAAGAGCTATAATTTAAATCACATCAGAATTTAGCTTACCTCAGCAGCACAAGACAGGGTACTGTGTAGCAGCCCTCTTTTAATAAGTGTTATTTCCCTTCCTCCCCTGGGATAATCGTAGCTTTATAGGTACTTACACATCTTAAAAGACAGGAGGTGCTTTCAGGTGAAGCTCATTACCCAAATCAGTCATACACTAAGGACCTGAGATTAATTAAGCTTCAGGTGAACAAGGTATAGTAAACGTATTAGGTACAGTTTTATTGGTATAAATACCCATAGCAACCCCTAGTAAGTAAGAACTTAGATCTAGACACAAACTTAAACTAATATGCAGACAGCAGTCCAGCAGCGGGATGGGGGCTTTCCAGTCCTTTGCATTGAGTGTCACATGTATGATTTTCTCCCAGTTGGTGAGAGGTCTTACGTGTGCACTAGGTGCAAGGAGCTCTTTTTTTCTCTCAGGGAACAAGTCCGTTCTCTAGAGGCTAAAGTAGCAGACTTGGAAAACATAAGACAGAGAGGTACATAGAGGAGACCTAGAGGGATATAGTCCTGAAGTCCCACCTCCAGTCTGGCAGCACCCCTGTTGCCATGGAGGAGAGAGGTCACGTGACAGGAGAGCATCACCCTGGTGTGGCAGGAAGTGATCCTGTAACTAGGACCTGTCCTCCAGGTGATGTAAAACCCTCTCGCACCGAAGTTTTCTCCAGGGCCATGTGCCCATGAGGGAAGGGTTAGGACAGCCGTTATAGTTGGTGATTCGATCATTAGGCATGTAGATAGCTGGGTGGCTGGTGGACGTGAGGATCGTCTGGTAACATGCCTGCCTGGTGCGAAGGTAGAGGACCTCACGCGCCACCTAGATAAGGTCTTAGATAGTGCTGGGGAGGAGTCTGCTGTCTTGGTACATGTCGGTACCAATGACATAGGAAAATGTGGTAGGGAGGTTCTGGAGGCAAACTTTAGGCTTTTAGGTAGGAAGTTGAAATCCAGAACTTCCAGGGTAGCATTCTCCGAAATGCTTCCTGTTCCACGCGCAGGACCCAAAAGGCAGGCAGAGCTCCGGAGTCTCAATGCGTGGATGAGACAATGGTGCAGAGATGAGGGTTTTGGATTTGTTAGGAACTGGGGAACATTCTGGGGAAAGGAGGGGCTCTTCCGAAGGGATGGGCTTCACCTTAACCGGGATGGAACCAGGCTGCTGGCATTAACCTTTAAAAAGGAGAGAGCAGCGCTTAAACCAGATATTAGGGGAAAGCCGACAGTCGCCCAAGAGCGGATGGTTCGGAAGGATACTACCAAAAGCAGAAAGGTTCCACAAAAGAGTAAAGTAGCCCAAATGTCCTCAAGTATGGAGCAGACAGAGCTTAAAGATCCCAATTTACCCATGTCTAACAATAGCCAAATTAACATGAATAAAATGCATTCTCTAAAATGCTTGTATGCAAATGCTAGAAGTCTAAAGAATAAGATGGGAGAGTTAGAATATATAGCACTAAATGAAAGGTTAGATATGATTGGAATATCAGAGACATGGTGGAAGGAGGACAACCAGTGGGACACTGTGATACCTGGGTACAAACTATATCGTAATGATAGAGCTGATCAAATTGGTGGAGGGGTTGCGCTCTGTTAGAGAGGTCATTGATTCAGAAAGGATTAAAGTTTTGCAGGAAACAAAATCTGCTGTAGAATCTATATGGATTGAAATTCCATATAAAAGGGGGAAGGCGATGGCAGTGGGGGTGTACTATCGAGCACCTGGCCAGAATGACCAAATGGATGATGAGATGCTCAAAGAAATCAAGGAAGCTAACAAAAGTTACAGCACAGTAATAATAATGGGTGATTTCAATTACCCCGGTATCGACTGGGTCGGTGTCACGTCAGGACATGCTAGGGAGATAAAGTTCCTAGATGAAATAAATGACTGCTTCTTGGAGCAGCTGGTTCATGAACCGACCAGAGGGGAAGCCATATTAGACCTAGTCCTTAGTGGAACACCAGATCTAGTGCAAGAGATAAGGGTGTTGGGGCCACTTGGCAATAGTGATCATAGCATGATAGCCTTTGATTTAATTAGTGGAGGAGGGATAGTAAGGAAATCCACAGTACTACCTTTTAACTTTCGAAAGGGAGACTATGATAAAATGAGGAAAACAGTTAAGAAAAAACTAAAAGGAGCAGTTTCGAAGGTTAAAGACGTACATCAAGCTTGGGTGTTGTTGAAAAATACTATCTTGGAAGCCCAGACCAGCTGTATTCCACGCTTTAAGAAAAGTGGAAGGAAGTCCAAAAAACTGCCAGCATGGTTTAAAGGTGAGGTCAGAGAGGCTGTTGCCAAAAAAGCATCTTTCAGGAAATGGAAAAATGGAAAAATGGAAAAAACACTGGCAAGTCAAATGCAAGGCATTGACTGGCAGGCAAAGAGAGAATTTGAGAAGAAGCTTGCTGCGGAAGCAAAAACGCGAAATAAAGACCTTTTCAAGTACATTCATAGCAAAAAAACCTGTGAGTCAGTTGGTCCATTAGATGATAAAGGGGTTAAAGGAGCACTAAGAGGCGACAAGGCGATAGCGGAGAGACTGAATGAATTCTTTGCTTCGGTCTTTACTGAGGAAGATGTAGGGATGTTACCCATGACTGAAGTGGTATTTAAAGGTGCGGAAGAATTGAAGGAAATATTGATACATCGGGAAGATGTCTTACAACTATTAGATAAACAGAAGAGTAGCAAATCACCTGGGCCGGATGGTATACATCCAAGGATGTTGAAAGAACTGAAATATGAGATTGCAGAACTGCTATCAGTAATCTGTGAACTATCATTAAAATCATCTCTATTACCTGAAAATTGGAGGATCGCCAATGTAACACCAATTTTTAAAAAGGGTTCCAGGGGTGATCCGGGAAACTACAGACCGGTGAGCCTGACGTCAGTACCGGGAAAAATGGTAGAAACCATCATAAAGAATAAAATTACTCAGCATGTAGATATTCACAACCTAATGGGAGACAGCCAACATGGCTTTAGACAAGGAAGATCTTGTCTTACTAATCTGTTATGTTTTTCTGAAGGAGTGAATAAACAGGTGGACAAAGGTGAGTCGGTTGATATTGTGTATCTGGACTTTCAGAAAGCCTTTGACAAGGTCCCTCATCAGAGACTTTTGGCAAAACTAAAGAGTCATGGGATAGGAGGCAGTGTACTATTGTGGATTGGGAACTGGTTAAAAGATAGAAAGCAGAGGGTAGGGCTAAATGGCCAATTTTCCCAGTGGAGAAAGGTGAATAGTGGTGTACCCCAGGGATCTGTGCTGGTCCGCTGCTTTTTGACATATTCATAAATGACCTGGAAAATGGAATAACGAGTGAGGTTATCAAATTTGCAGATGACACAAAACTATTTAAAGTTGTTAAAATCCAAGAGGATTGTGAAAAATTGCTAGAGGATCTTGATAAATTGGAAGACTGGGCATCAAAATGGCAGATGAAATTTAATGTGGACAAGTGCAAGGTTATGCACCTAGGGAAGAACAATCCAAGCTATGGTTACACGATGCAAGGTTCCACATTAGGAACTACCACCCAGGAAAAAGATTTAGGCGTCATTGTGGATAACATGTTAAAATCCTCGGCCCAGTGTGCAGCGGCGGCCAAGAGAGCAAATAGAATGCTAGGTATGATAAGGAAAGGAATGGAAAATAAAACAAAAGATATTATAATGCCTCTATCGGTCCATGGTGAGACCGCACCTTGAATATTGTGTGCAATTCTGGTCGCCGTATCTTAAAAAGGATATAGCGATTTTAGAAAAGGTTCAGAGAAGAGCCACCAAAATGGTAAAGGGGATGGAAGGATACTCCTATGAAGAAAGGCTAAAAAGGTTAGGGCTCTTTAACCTGGAAAAGAGACGACTGAGGGGAGATATGATAGAAGTCTATAAATTAATGAACGGAGTGGAACGGGTAAACGTAGATCGATTGTTTACGTTATCAGAATATAGAAAGACTAGGGGACATGCAATGAAGCTACAGGGTAAACTATTTAAGACTAATAAAAGAAAATATTTTTTCACTCAACGTGTAATCAAACTCTGGAATTTGTTACCGGAGGATGTAGTAAAGGCTGTTAGTGTAGCTGGGTTTAAAAAAGGTTTGGATAAGTTCCTGGAGGAAAGGTCCATAAACCATTATTAAGAAGTGACCGAAGATATCAATGCTTGACCCAGTACAAGCATTGTGGAACTTGTGTCTCTTGGGGAAACTGCTAGGTACATATGACCTAGATTGGCCACTGTTGGAAACAGAATACTGGGCTTGATGGACCTTGGTCTGACCCAGTATGGCATATCTTATGTTCTTATATGTTCAGTTTGTTGCGCTGCTTCAACAGTCGGCTCTGTGATCTTTTGCAGCAGTGTCTGCTGGGTGACTCCAGCGGAGCCAGGAAACGTCCGGCGTCTCCGCGGATGCCGAGTTCCCCGAGTTGGAGCAAGAAGCTGCGCGGAGAAGGGGAACAGAGTCCTCAGGGTTGTCGGAGGATCCTCTGTCGGATGAGGAAGGCCATAGTGTAGCGTTAGAGGAAGAATTAGAAGAGGGAGAGATTTCAGAAAAAGATCAAGCTAGGGTTGTGAGTGTTCAGGAGAGAAGAGCTGCCAGCCTCTCAATGTGGAGACCCTTAATGCGCTCAATATGCCGGAGCCTGGGGCAGCGGAGGATGAGGCATTGGAGGATCCCTTTTTGCAGTATTTCAGGAAGACTCACCCTGTGTACCGGGAACGCGCTATTTCAAGAGATGATTCAGGAGGAATGGAACATCCCAGAAGCGCCTTTGAGAGGTGCACGGGTTATGAGCCGGTTGTACCCCTTATTAGACCGGGACAAAGGTTTTCAAGCCTCCCAAGGTAGACGTGGCGGTCTCAGCAGTGACCAAGAAAACAACCATCCCTGTAGAAGGTTGTGTGGCCCTCAAGGACATTCAGGATAGGAAGCTGGATGTCTTGTTACGGCATTTTTTGATGTCCATGCCATATCTCCAGGAATGAGTCTTCACATATGGGTACGTCGGTACCGACAGTCTGCACGGGAACGCTTCCCAGCGTCCAATCAAAGAGCTTTTGGAAGCATCCCACCACGCCTGCATGCTGCCTTCCCGCCTTTCCCAACTGCCTCTCCTCAGTTTTCGTTTTTCTGCTGAGCCGGCAGGACGTCGTCCTGTCACCGCAGAAAATTCTTGTTTTATTTCTTTATTTTTCTTGTGGTCGCGGCTGTCTCCCGACACCACTGGTACCGCTGGTGTTTTTTCTTGTCTTGTCTTGTAAAATCTTCCCTTTAGGGAATATTTTCTTCAAGAAATGTTCACACTGTGGCGGTACAACTTTATATTTAGACCCCCGAAGTTGGTGTCTAACCTGCTTGGGTCCTGATAACAGTTTGGTGAGAAGAGGTCTTCAATATCAAGGTTCCCTCGATACACGGTTTCCCTCCAGCTTCGGGGCACCGTCCCTTTCTTCTACATAGGATCAGGTAACCCACAAACAGTCTGTTAAGACTAGCCAGCCCTCGAGTGTAGGTCTCATGCACAGCATGTAGACGGCTCCGGCCTTGCCCTCGAGGGCCCTTTGGCTTCAAAACCCCTGCGGGAGTCTTCAGTCTCCAAAGCGTATAAGGGGTTTCAGGTTGTTCCTGGGGTTCACATCTCACAGAACATACCTAAGCCATGTCTGGTGGTGGCATCCGCTTCGAGCGGTACCGATACCCCGACATCGGCACTGGTGTTGGATGAAACACTCCTCACCAGGGATGCTCATCTGGCATCCTCGGTGCCTTTGGGACCGGTGGATACTCTCAAGACTGACCTTCCATTATCGGTACCAGCACAGATACCACCACCGATGTCGGTACCCTCCAGACGTGCATAGATAGCCTCGCTTCCTTCGATGCCGAGTCTGGAATCGATGTCCAGTCTGGAGGACTGGGTACCGACTCGCCTTGGTACCGGCTCTCGGCGGTACCGAAGGCTCTGTTCCGATGATTCAGATCCGCAACTCTCAGTTCCCTCGAGGCCGATTGAGTTGCCACTAGTTGACCTTCATTCACCGGTATCAGGCACGGTACTGAAGTCGGTGCCGATGTCCTCATTACCTTTACGGTCGGTGTCTTCGATGCCCAGTTTAGAATCGCTCTCTAGTCTGGAAGACTTGGTACCAATATCTTTTGGTACCGGCACCGATCGATACTGGTGGCTCGGTACCGAGGATAGCACCCGGAGGTCTTCGGTTGCCTCGGTACCGATTGAACGGTCTCCGATGACTGTTCCGATGTCTGTCGGGCTCGATTCTGACATCAGTACCGGTATCGACATCGGAACCGGTATCCACAGTACCATCGTGGCCAACTCCGGCCATGCTTTTTTCAACAGGATCGCTCCTTTCTATTCCAAGCTTGGAGTCTATACCTGGCATGGACAATGTGGTAATGTCGGTCGCTGCTCCTGACAGTCAGTACCGGCGATCATCCTTTAAGTATTCCACACTGCACTGTGCAGGATCATCTATTCCTATATATTTGGATAGCTCTGTCGGTGCTCAGGCTAGTTCTTCAGATCTAACCTATCCAAGGGAAATTCTTGTTGGGGAACCCTCCTTTCAGAGTTTCCTCCGGGATATAGTAAGATCTCTTGCCATTCCTATCCCAGGACCTGATCCTGCACAGGCCTCTCTTTCTATCAAAGCAAAGGAGAACATAATGCTTCCTTTGCATCATTCCTTGCAGGATCTCCTTCTAGGAATGTGGGAAACACCTTTAAGGGTACCCTCACCTTCCAGAGCAACTGATCTCTTTTATATCAGGTGCCCCCCTCTCCAGGGTTCCAAAAGACTCAACTTCCTCCTCATTCCATAGTTGTGGAATCAGCAATGAGGTGGGTAAAGAGCAAGAAGAAGCACTCTTCTTATCTGCCAGGTCGTGAGTCTAAGATACTTGATGCCTTTGGACGTCAAACCTTCCAAACATCTATGCTTTCTGCAAGAATTCTCTTATTTTCTGTATGATTCTATCTCTTGAGGTCACAAAGCAATTACATCTTTTGGCTCCTTCCCTTCCAGAGTCTAGGAGTGCAGACTACTCTTCACTACTCAAGCATCTCCAAAATCTCTTGGTTTCTTACTCGTGCTTCCCTAGACTCTTTTGAGTCTGTTAGCAGGACTTCTGCTATAACTATAGGGGCACGACGTAGAGCCTGGCTCCAAGCTTCAGGCTTGGACAAATGGGCACAGCACAGACTGGGACATACTCCTTGCACTGGAGATAATCTTTTCAGCAAGGAGTCTTTACGTCAGGTTACTCAGTTTTCCACTGACTTACCTGTTCCTAAGGGCTCTTCTGCACCACCTTCTGTCCCAGTATGTAGGAAATGTCCTGCCAAACTTTCTTCCCATCGGAGAAGGTGGTTTTATGCATCATCTGCCCATCCTACAGATGTTCCTAAACAAGGGAAGCATCGTTCTGGTCTACAGAGTTCAACCTCTCACCAGACTCAGCAAACCCAGCAACCACAGGGTTTCTAATTAACCCATCAGATGCTTGTGACTCTGGGGATTACAATCTGCAGTTTTTTCTTCTCAATAGACCATCCACAGCTGTCATTCTAAATCCTAAACATGGATCTCTTCTTGAAAGACACCCATTCTTTCTATATGAGCTGTCAGGATGTTCATGCTTTTATTGCACAGGGTTCTCCTCTTTTTCCTTCTAGGGAAAGAGGTCCATCCACCATCAAATGATAGTTTCCTGTGCCAGCATGTCTCCTTTCCTTTCTATAGACTTACTGTTTTGTAAGTTTTATTCAGCTCCCTTTTCTTTACCCTCTTACCAGGGTTTTTCCTCTGTAAGAGTGGTATTGCTCACTGGAGGGCTTTTCTTCAGCTTCTCTAATTTTCTTACTTTTCTAGTGCGGATTTCTCTTCTCTGAATTGACTCCTCTTTTTCAATCTTGCTTGGCAGCAGTTTATCAGACACGTCCAGAGTTTTCTACTTTTGTTTTGTCTGTTCTTTCTGTTTTTAAACAGTGCCATCCTTCTGCTGTCTGGCAAGCAGCTACCAATGCAGGAGCCTTAATGTTTCGACCACTGGTTCTTGTCCACCAGTAACCAGATTTGTCCTCCACTTCTGTCTGGTCTTAGTAGTGACTCCAAGTCTGTGCTGTTATCTGTCTTGGAATTTTTGTCACTACAGGCTTGTTGGATTGCCTTCTCTTTCTACCATCTCCATTCCCATGGGTTTGGCAGTATAGTTGACATAGAACTGGCTGCAGAAAAGCTAGTAGCTATCTCTTCATTCTCCTGCATAATGCTCTCTGCAATTCTACAGAGAAGCTCTCCACTATGGGCCCTTGCTAGAGAGCATGGGGAGGTTTTTCTCCAACTGCTATACTAGATGGTTGAAAGGCTTTTTCAGTCATATCTCCCATGACTAGAAAAGTTCCCCTTTTTTACTATAAAGCACATGGGCCTACTCTTACGTGAAAGCTTAAGGAGTTGCTAATTCCCTGCTTTGGTCCATAGTATTTCCAATAGGGAATATGTTTTCTCCTTCCAGCTCGTCCTCATGGTAAGAATGCATGATACCTTTTTGCCCTTCAGCAGGTCAGCATGGTATCTCATTCCTATGTGTCTTCTGTTCACTTACCATGCTAGAGTTCTAAAATACTCAGGACTTGCGGGCTGCTGACTGATATCCTCCTCTGCTTTTCACGTAACCATCCTGGTTATTCTACTACTTAGTATCCCTGTAGCCATAACCAGTGGGAATTGATTCTCTATATGTCTTCTCAAGTAGGTTCCACCTTCTTGTTAGATGAATCTTTCCTCGCCACATTTTTTCCCATGTGCATGCCTGGAGGACATATTTCTGTCTGCTTCTTGCAGATTTCCATATATAGGTATTCATACCTATAGCACACATCCTACAGATGTCTGTCTCTCATGTGTGAGTAGTTTATTGTATGTATGTATGTATCCATCCTAGCCTTTCTCTTTTGCCAAGAGTTGGGTTTTCATCATAAAGCCTTCCGCTGAAGGCCCCCCAGGTGTTCCTACTGGGGTTCCCTGTTACCTTTCAGGATTCTGACCTCCATTATGTTTCCTACAGGTATCCTACCTCCACTTACAGTGAGGTCCTTCTTGAGGTTCCTTTACTGGGTTCCCCAGTAGTTTCCATGAACCTCCATACTTTTCTGAAGTCCTGTTAGGGGAGGTCCATATTGCAATATTTTTCCTTTGCAATATCTTTCATGACAATTATCATCCACACATGGACTCCTTGTCTGCAATCCTATACTAGGTTAGCTGTTCCACAGCACCTTTCTTCTCAACTCCTACCCTCCATCCTCAGGATGCCTGGTGTTCTGGGGGATAGCATGTTCCAACCTATGACATGCTGGGACTCCAGGCATCTCAGCTTGGGAATCCCCATATGTGAAGACTCATTCCTGCTTGTTCCTGGAGATAGCACAGTTACTTACCTGTAACAGGTGATCTCTGGGAACAGCAGGAATAAGTCTTCACAACCCACCCACCTCCCCAGGAGTTGTATCTCTATCTATCTTTCCTTTCCTTACTCTCTCTTTGTCTCAGCTTTAAAACTTAACTGAGGAGAGGCAGTTGGGAAAGGTGGGAAGGCAGCACGCAGGCGTGGTGGGATGCTTCCAAAAGCTCTTTGATTGGATGCTGGGAAGCGTTCCCGCGCAGACTCCCGTCGGTACCGACATACCCATATGTGAAGACTTATTCCTGTTCCCAGAGATCACCTGTTACAGGTAAGTAACTGTGCTCTCCCTGCAGGCGGCCATTTGCGGAGCTTGGGTTTCTAGAGCTTGCCTTCGATGGGCTCAGCAAGTCCAGGAGGGTCAGCCGTCTCCTTTGGCAGGTGAAGCGGCTCGGCTGGAGTCAGGAGCTGCCTACCTGTCAGATATCCATTATGACCTTATGCAAGGCCTATCCAAGAGTATGGCGTCGGCGGTGGCTGTGAGACGATATCTATGGTTACGTAATTGGGCGGCCGATAGCTCGTCTAAGTCTTGGTTGAGTAAGTTGCCTTTTAAGGGGCGTCTACTTTTCGGCAAGGATTTGGACAAACTGGTCAAGGACCTCGGGAGTCCAAAGGCGGAAGGTTACTGGAGGATAAGCCGAAGATTATGTGTGGGGCACCGAGGGCCCGCGGTCAGTTTTGGGATTTTCGCCGCTTTCGGTCCCAAAGGGCCCCTTCAGGTCAAAGGGGGTGTTTTCCCTACAGAAACCAGGGTTTCAGGGGATTCCGGGGAGCTGGCAGAGGTTTTGGTTTCACTTCCTCCTCCTCCTCCTCCCTTAACCTTAAAAAGTCACAATGAGATAAGGGGGGCCCAGTCACCCATCACTCCCATAGGAGGGCGTTTGCAGGAGTTTTATCCTGCCTGGGCCCAAATTACATCGGATCAGTGGGTGTTAGAAATTGTTCGGGAAGGCTACACTCTGGAGTTCTTGCGTCCAGTACGGGAAGCCTTCGTGCAGTCTCCCTGCAGGGCGGTGGCAAAGTGTGCGGCGCTGCAGGAGATGGTGCAAAGGTTGCTGGACCTCAGGGTGATAGCTCCCGTTCCCGCAGAACAGTCCGGGTGCGGTCGATACTCCATCTACTTTATTGTCCCAAAGAAGGATGGGGGAGTTCGGCCGATCCTGGACCTCAAAGGAGTCAACTGCTGCCTCCGGGTCTCACATTTCCACATGGAAACGCTCCGCTTCATCATAGTGGCAGTTCGGCAAAGAGTTTCTCACCTCTCTGGACTTGTCGGAGGCTTACCTTCATATTCCAATACGGCCGGAACATCACAGGTTACTCAGATTTGCAGTTCCGTTTGGGCATTTTCAGTTTCAAGCGTTGCCCTTCGGTCTGGCGACTGCTCCAAGGGTCTTTACCAAGGTCATGGTAGTGGTGGTGGCAGCTCTGCAAAAGGAAGGTATTCTCATGCATCCTTACCTGGACGATTAGTTGATCCGGGCAAAATTGCAGGCCGAAAGCGAGCAGTCCACAGCCCGGGTAGTAAGCTTTTTGGAGAGTCTAGGTTGGATAGTCAATATGTCCAAGAGTCGCTTGCAGCCTTCCCAGAATCTGGAATATCTAGGAGCGCGATTCGATACGAGGCTTGGGAAGGTGTTTCTTATGGAAAAGAGGGCACTGGACTTACGGATTCGGGTGCGCAGGTTTCTCAAGCTCAAGGCTCCCTCGGCGTGGCATTACCTGCAGTTGGGCGCTATGGCGGCAACAATAGAGATGGTGCCGTGGGCGAGAGCTCATATGAGACCCTTGCAGAGAGCGTTGCTTCGCCGGTGGTCGCATCAGCGAGATCCTCTCTCCCAGAGGCTGGTCTGCCCGGAGGAGAGCCGTCTAGCCTTGCTCTGGTGGTTTGCTTCCCAAATCGCTGGAGAAGGGGAAGCTCCTGAAAGCTCCGGCTTGGGTAGCCGTGATGACAGATGCCAGCCTTCTGGGCTGGGGAGCCCATTGTCAGGGAAACTTCGCGCAGGGGCGCTGGGACATTCAAGAAAGGACATGGGCGATCAACCGGCTGGAGCTAAGGGCGGTGTCTCTGGCCTTACAGGAGTTTCGACAGGTTCTCGGAGGGAAAGCGGTCTGAGTGTTGTCGGACAACACGACTGAGGTGGCCTACATCAACAAGCAAGGCGGCATCAGCAGCGTGTCTTTAGAGGCCGAGGCTCTCTGTGCCTGGGCGGAGGCAAACGTTGTGGATCTGTCAGCAGCCCACGTGGCTGGGGTAGACAATGTGGAGGCCGATTTCCTCAGCCGGGTGAAGGTGGATCCCGGGGAATGGGTCTTGCATCCCGAGGTTTCGAGATGGTGGCCCGCAGGTGGGGCGTGCCAGTGATGGATCTCATGGCAACCTTCGAGTTGGCGAAGTGCAGTCGTTTCCCTGCGCCTGCTGAAGAAAGGATGTCCAAAGGCTTGGACGCCCTTTTGCAGGTCTGGCCGGAGGAGCAGCTGCTCTGTCTTCCCGCCATGGGTTCTGATCGGATGGGTCCTGCAAAAAATCGAGGGATTCCGGGGTCGCGTAATCCTGATTGCGCCGGATTGGCCATGTTGCCACTGGTACAGGGGACCTGGTGAGGTTGCTGGCGGCAAAGCCCTGGTGTCTCCCCGACAGAGCGGATCTGTTGTCTCAGGGTCCTCTAGTCATGCCTCTCGTGGCTCGGTTCTCTTATGGCCTGGCTCTTGAGAGGGTGTGGCTGACGTCCCGGGGGTATTCAACGGTCATTTCTACCTTTATTGAAGTCCTGAGGTAATCGACGACTTTGGCGTATGTTCGCATTTGGAGGATCTTTGAGGCCTGGTGTAGTGATCGGCAGTACCAAGCCCTGAGGGCTTCTCTTCCGCAGATTTTTGGAATTTTTACAGAATGGTTTTGAGACGGGCTTGGCGGCGGCTTCGTTGCGTGTCCAAGTAGCTGCCTTGTTTCAGAGGCAGACTGCCGGGTCAGTCGCTAGGGGCTCAGCGTGATGTGAAGCGATTCTTGAGAGCGGTGTCCCTGGTTAGACCTCCAGCTAGGCCGGTGTTTCCCAAATGGAGTTTTCCCTTTGTATTGGAGGCGTTAGAGGGGGAGCCTTTTGAGCCGTTGGCTCGTGCGTCGCTCAAGGATCTTACTATGAAGGTAGTGTTTCTGGTGGCCGTCTGTTCGGCTAGACGGGCTTCCGAGTTGCAGGCGCTTTCCTGCAGAGCCCTACCTTTCCTTTTTTGTGGCTAAGGTCGTGTTGAGGCCGGTGCCGTCTTTTTTTCTACCGAAGGTAGTCTTGGCGTTCCATGTCAACCAGGAAATCTCCTTGCCGGTGTTGGCCGGGGATAAGGGTGATTCTTCGGTGGAAAGGCTACATCTCTTGGATGTCCGGCGGGCGTTGAAGTATCTCAGAAAGACGGCGTCCTTTCGGAAGTCGGACAGGCTCTTTGTACTTTTTGCAGGGCAGAGAAAGGGCGAGGCTACATCGAAGGCATCTATTGCACGGTGGATTAGAGAAGCCATTGAGTCGGCTTATTTGTTGAAGGGTAGAGTAGTGCCGGAAGGTTTAAGAGCACATTCCACGAGGGCGCAGGCTACTTCCTGGGCAGAGGTTCATTTGGTTTCGCCGGTGGAGATTTGTAGGGCGGCGACTTGGTCATCTCTCAATACCTTTGTTAAGCACTACCGCCTGGATGTGCAAATGGCGGAGGAGACCTCATTTGGATCAGCGGTTCTTCAGGCTGGTTTGCCAGGTCCCTCCCGTGTTTGAGTGTGTTTCACTGCTCTGGTATGGACCCAGAGGTTTCGGGACTGGACTGGGGACACGATCAGGAAGGTAAAATTAGACTTACCTGCTAATTGTTGTTTCTGGAGTGGAACCAGTCTAGTCCTGTATCCTTCCCAGAGTTTCTTGGCAAACAGATGTCTGGACTTTCTACCAGTTTCACAGGTAAGCTGTGTTTTTTCCATTACTTGCTATTGGGGGCTGGCTCTCCTTCCTTGGGGCGAGGGGTGGGACTGCTCCGACTTTCTTTTGGGCACAGTAATGGCAAGGGTGCTCCCTCAGTCAGTTTGTATTTTCCTATCATTGGTGTAGTTAATGTGTTTTGGATATGGTCGATCTTGTTTCTCCGGTGAGTCTGCTTTGTCAATAGGTTACTGGTGGCAGGAGGTGGGCACCGGAGAGTTATACTGATGTCACAAAAAGGTGGAATTTCTCAGTCTCCAAGTTGCTAGTTGAGATTGGGAACCCAGAGGTTTCGGGACTAGACTGGTTCCACTCCAGGAACAACAATTAGCAGGTAAGTCTAATTTCACCTTTATTGCCAGGAAAAAGTAGGAATGTAGTCTTAACATATGGGTGACATCAGTACTGATGGAGCCTGCATACAATTAGAAAGCTTTTGGGAGCATTCCACTGCACCTGCACAACTGCCTTCCCGCTTTCCCATTCCCTCTCTTCAGTTCTTAGTTTTTTCCACGGAGCCAGCAAGAAGCAAATCGTGTCACCAGAAAAACCTTTTTGTGGGTAGCGTCTCTGCTTTTCTGTTGACGCCGGCACCCTCTAAGAAATCGCTGGTTCTCTTATTCTTCTTTTTATCTTTAACTAGGTTTTCCAAAAACTTCACTCGCACACTCACTCGCACACTCACTCGCACACTCACTCGCACACTCACTCACGCGCTCTCTCTCTCACTCGCACACTCACTCGCACACTCACTCGCGCGCTCTCTCTCTCACTCGCACACTCACTCGCACACTCACTCGCGCGCTCTCTCTCTCTCACTCTCTCGCACACACCTTAAGCCTACAATAGCCTTCCCATCCTTAGAACATTTTTTTGAAACCACTACTGATTTCTCCATGCCTTCTAAGTGTGCCAGCACCATCTCAGTGACTGACACACATGACTGATGTTTTAAAATACCTTGGCCCAGACCACCAGCCAAAAGATTGTCCCCTCTGTCAGAAAATGACACGTAGAAGTCCACAGACCCGGGCTTCTAAATCTGGGACTTTCTTCACCTTTGACGTGGTATCTTTGGCATCCACTTAGTCAAAGGCCTTATCCTCCTCCTCATGGATCCCAGGTATCCTCAAAGTCTTAGCAAAAGTCTGCATTGAAGCAGGACAAAACCTCCAGGGATAGATCTTGCTCAAAGGATTGAGATCTCTTGAGCGTTGCATCGGAGGTGAATCGGCCTCCCCTATAGCTGCAGCAGGAAGCTTTGTCCTTCAAAGCCATAGAGGGGCTCCAGGATGCTCCTGAGGCCTTGCCTTCTGGAGAGCTACTGGTGCCATGCTCTGGGACAGTAGCACAAGAACCCAAGCATCAGCAACCTCGATAGACCAGCGCATACTGGTCATCGAGCACAGCTTAGCAGCTCTCTTGGCAGCTTCGGTACCTAAAAAGCCCTTGGCTCCAGGCACTGCCCTGTTGATAGCGATACTGGCATTCACCCCAGTTGCCGGCATGACATCAGGGCTAATGCAGATGGCATCGTCATTGCTGCCACCCGTGCTCTCCTTTGAAGCCATCACAGATGTCGGTACCCAACCTAAACTGCTCACAAAGGCTAATACCTCAGAGCATCGGTACAGACATCTAACTTCGGGCAAACACCATACTCGTTAATACTGTAAGTGTTCCAATTCCAGTGCTTTGGATGCAGTGTCGCTCTCTGGGGCCTCCAGAATCTCCCCTTGGAGCCTTCCCCTCTACATCCATTGATGCATGTTGCCTCCAGAAGACATGTCCTTTCAAGAATTCATTTGAGACTTAGCCCAGGGTCTCCATCACAGTAACATTAGAGAAGGAGCCATGGGCAGAGGAATTGGAGATCCTTTAATACCCAACAGCATCCAGAGAGGCAGCCACTCAACCGTTGCACTGCATCCTTCATTATCTTATGCTCCAGGTGAGGGAAGCTTCTCTCATGGTCTCCCCTCAGTTGATGCCCCGATACCATGTATCAGGTACTGGAGTGTCCTGGCTTCCAGAAACCACAGCTACCACAGCATTCCATGGTGGTTGAATCAGAGATGCATTGAATCAAAAGCTCAGACTCACTCCTTGAAACCTGCAGGTAGGGACTCAAGAACCCTTGATGCCTTTGGATGTCCATTTAAGCATCCATGCTCTCCGCCAGAATCAATTCCTATATCTTATATATGGGAATCTTCCTGAGAGGAGTCCAAGGATTTCAAGGCTTTTGCTCTTCTCCTCCCAGAAGGACAAGAGGGCAGATTCTCACCCTAGTCAAACATAGCCAAGATGTATTGAAGTCTGTCAATAGAGCCACCTTTGATGCTTTTGGATGCATAAGCAGGGCCTCTGCAATGTGCATTGGTGCCTGCAGAATTTCATGGCTTCAGATCTTGGACAATGGGTTCAAGATAAGCTGGGCAACATACCTTGCACAGGTGAAAACCTTTTTGGCAAAGATTGGTAAGATAAAGCCTCTCGGTCAGAAAGCACTACTCTAAAGAGCTTGTCTAGAACAGCTGACCCTGCTAGAAAAGACAGCTGCAGAGAGAGCTTTCTACAATAAGTAGAGTAGAATCTCCTCATCCTGCTTCTCAGTACCAGGGTCCAGCCCCACAGAAGAAGCAGCAGCCTCCTAAACAGCAGAAGAAGCCAAAGGCTGCTAAACCTCAACCAGCTCTGCAGCCACAGTCTGTGCCTGGTTTTTGACTTTTTTCCGGAAAACAATTGCCACCCTGCTTCTGGAGGACCCCCAACCCCTCCACATAGCAGGCAAACGGTCACTATGCCCGCAGATGGCACCTCATCTCACAGCAGTGGACACTAAACATAGTCCAGGAGGAGTACAGACTTAATCTGCAAACTCTGCCCCCCTCCACTTTCACAGGGGAATTTGAAACTCAACCCCTACTCACTGTTGTCCTATAGGACGAGGTGTCTTCTCTTCTGTCACAGGGTGCTATTAAGAATGTCCCGACATCCTAGCAGGGAATGGGTTTCTACTCTTATTACTTATTTCAAAGAAAAGCGGAGGATACAAGCCCATTCTGGACCTCGGAAACCAAGTTTCTAGTCCGCAAAAAGTTCAAGATTAAATTTGGAACCCAGCAGAGAGCTTGTAGTTTAAATTTCATAATAAGTTAGAGCCTAGAAGCAGCAAAGAGCTATAATTTAAATCAAATCAGAATATAGCTTACCTCAGCAGCACAGGACAGGGTACTGTATAGCAGCCCTCCTTTAAGTGTTATTTCCCTCCCTCCCTCCCCCAACACCCACCCACCCACCCCTGGGGTAATCGTAACTTTATAGGTACTTACACATCTTAAGACAGGAGGTGCTCTCAGGTGAAGCTTGTTACCCAAATCAGTCATACAGTAAGGACCTGAGATTAATTAAGCTTCAGGTGAACTAGGTATATTAAAGGTATTAGGTACAGTTTTATTTGTGTTTAGATCTAAGTTATTTACTTACTAAGGGTTGCTATGGATATTTATACTAACTTAAAACTAAGATGCAGACAGCAGTCCAGCAGCGAGATGGAGGCTTGCCAGTCTTTTTTGCATTGAGTGTCACATGTGTGATTTTCTCCCAGTTGGTGAGAGGTCTTACATGTGCACTAGGTGCAAGGAGCTCTTTGCTCTCAGGGAATGAGTCCGTTCTCTAGAGACTAGAGTAGCAGACTTGGAAAACATAAGAAAGACAGAGAGGTACATAGATGAGACCTACAGGGATATAGTCCTGAAGTCCCACCTCCAGTCTGGCAGCATCCCTGTTGCCATGGAGGAGAGGTGTCACTTGACAGGAGAGCATCACCCTGGTGTGGCAGGAAGTGATCCTGTAACTAGGACCTGTCCTCCAGGTAATGTAAAACCCTCTCACACTGAGGATGTTTCTCCAGGGCCATGTGCCCATGAGGGAAGGGTTAGAACAGCCATTATAGTTGGTGATTCAATCATTAGGCATGTAGATAGCTGGGTGGCTGGTGGACGTGAGGATCGCCTGGTAACATGCCTGCCTGGTGCGAAGGTAGCAGACCTCACGCACCACCTAGATAAGGTCTTAGATAGTGCTGAGGAGGAGTCTGCTGTCTTCAATTGAAAGCAAGTTCTGCTACGAGGGGACATGGGATGAGGGTGAAGGGAGACAGATTCAGGAGTGATATGCGGAAATATTTCTTTACGGAAAGAGTAGTGGATCCGTGGAATAGTCTCCCAGTGGAGGTGGTAGAGATGAGGACAGTAACTGAATTCAAAAAAGCATGGGACAAACACAGAGGATCTCTAAAGGTAAAAAGGGGACTGTTGTAGTAATGGAAAGACAGACTAGATAGGCCATGTGGTCTTTTTCTGTCATATTTCTATATTTCTATGTCTTGGTACATGCCGGTACCAATGATATAGGAAAATGTGGTAGGGAGGTTCTGGAGGCTAAATTTAGGCTTTTAGGTAGGAAGTTGAAATCCAGAACTTCCAGGGTAGCGTTCTCTGAAATGCTTCCCGTTCCACGCACAGGCCCCAAAAGGCAGGCAGAGCTCCGGATTCTCAATGCGTGGATGAGACAATGGTGCAGAGATGAGGGTTTTGGATTTGTTAGGAACTGGGGAACATTCTGGGGAAAGGAGGGGCTCTTCCGAAGGGATGGGCTTCACCTTAACCGGGTTGGAACCAGGCTGCTGGCATTAACCTTTAAAAAGGAGAGAGAGCAGCTTTTAAACTAGATAATAGGGGAGAGCCGACAGTCGCCCAAGAGCGGATGGTTCGGAAGAATGTATTCTTGAAGGATACTACCAAAAGCAGAGAGGTTCCAAAAAAGAGTAAAGTAGCCCAAATGCCCTCGAGTATGGAGCAGACAGAGCTTAAAGATCCCAAATTACCCATGTCTACCAATAGTCTAATATGAATAAAATGCAGTCTCTAAAATGCTTGTATGCAAATACTAGAAGACTAAAAAATAAGATGGGAGAGTCAGAATATATAGCACTAAATGAGAGGTTAGATATGATTGTAATATCAGAGATATGGTGGAAGGAGGACAACCAGTGGGACACTGATACCTGGGTACAAACTATATCGTAATGATAGAGCTGATCAAATTGGTGGAGGGGTTGTGCTTTGTTAGAGAGGGCATTGAGTCAGAAAGGATTAAAGTTTTGCAGGAAACACAATTTGCTGTAGAATCTCTATGGATTGAAATTCCATGTAAAAAGGGGAAGGTGATGGCAGTGGGGGGTGTACTATGGACTGCCTGGCCAGAATGAACAAATGTATGATGAAATGCTCAGAGAAGTCAAGGAAGCTAACAAAAGTTACAGCGCAGTAATAATAATGGGTGATTTCAATTACCCCGGTATCGACTGGGTCAGTGTCACAGCAGGACATGATAGAGAGATAAAGTTCCTAGATGAAATGACTGCTTCTTGGAGCAGCTGGTTCATAAACCGACCAGAGGGGAAGCCATATTAGACCTAGTCCTTAGTGTAACACCAGATCTAGTGCAAGAGTGTTGGGGCCACTTGGCAATAGTGATCATAGCATGATCACCTTTGATTTGATTAGTGGAGTAGGGATAGTAAGGAAATCCACAGTACTACCCGTTTAACCTTCAAAAGGAAGACTATGATAAAATGAAGAAAATAGTTAAGAAAAAACTAAAAGGAGCAATTGCAAAGGTTAAAGACTTACATCAAGCTTGGATGGTGTTGAAAACTACTATCTTGGAAGCCCAGACCAGCTGTATTCCACGCTTTAAGAAAAGTGGAAGGAAGTCCAAAAAACTGCCAGCATGGTTTAAAGGTGAGGTCAGAGAGGCTTTTGCCAAAAAAGCATCTTTAAGAAAATGGGAAAAAAGAGCCAAACGACGAAACCTGGAAACAGCACAAGCACTGGCAAGTCAAATGCAAGGCATTGATAAGGCAGGCAAAGGGAAAATTTGAGAAGCTTGCTGCGGAAGCAAAAACGTGAAATAGACTTTTTCAAGTACGTTCGTAGCAAAACAATTTGTGAGTCAGTTGGCCCATTAGGTGATAGAGGGGTTAAAGGGGCACTAAGAGGTGACAAGGCGATAGCGGAGAGACTGAATGAATTCTTTGCTTCTGTCTTTACCGAGGAAGATGTAGGGATGTTACCATGACTGAAGTGGTGTTTAAAGGTGCGGAAGAATTGAAGGGAATATCGATACATCGGGAAGATGTATTACAACTATTATTTAAAATGAAGAGTAGCATATCACCTGGGCCGGATGGTGTTGAAAGAACTGAAATATGAGATTGCAGACCTGCTATTAGTAATTGTGAACTATCATTAAAATCATCTCTAATACCTGAAGATTGGAGGATCACCAATGTAACACCAATTTTTAAAAAGGGTTCCAGGGGTGATCCGGGAAACTACAGACGGTGAGCCTCACGTCATTACCGGGAAAAATGGTAGCAACCATCATAAAGAATAAAATTACTCAGAATGTAGATATTCATGGCCTAATGGGAGACAGCCAACATGGCTTTAGACAAGGAAGATCTTGTCTTACTAATCTCTTATGATTTTTGAAGGTGTGAATAAACAGGTGGACAAAGGTGAGTAGGTTGATAGTGTATCTGGACTTCCAGAAAGCCTTTGACATGGTCCCTCATCAGAGACTTTTGGCAAAACTAAAGAGTCATGGGATAGGAGGCAGTGTACTACTGTGGATCAAGAACTGGTTAAAAGATAGAAAGCAGAGGGTTGGGCTAAATGGCCAATTTTCCCAATGGAGAAAGGTGAATAGTGGTGTACCCCAGGGATCTGTGCTGGATCCGCTGCTTTTTGACATATTCCACTTTCCAGGTCATTTATGAATAACAAGTGAGGTTATCAAATTTGCAGATGACACAAAACTATTTAAAGTTGTTAAAACCCAAGAGGATTGTGGAAAATTGCAAGAGGATCTTGATAAATTGGAAGACTGGGCATGAAAATGGCAGAAGTTGAATGTGGACAAGTGCAAAGTTATGCACCTAGGGAAGAACAACCCAACCTATGGATCTCCAGGAACAAGCAGGAATGAGTCTTCACATATGGGTATCGTCGGTACTGGCGGAGCCTGCGCAGGAACGCTCCCCAGTGTCCAGTAAGAAAGCTTTTGGGAGCATACCACAGCGCCTGCGCGCTGCCTTCCTGCCTTTCCCAACCGCCTCTCTCCAGTTCTTCTTTTCTGCGGAGCCAGCAGGTCATGTTCCTGTCACCGCAGAAGAAGTTCTTTATTTTTTTCTTTATTTTTCTGTCGCGTCTGCCTTCAATGTCAGACCGGTACCGCCGGGCTTTTCTTTTTTTTTCTTCAAAAAAGAAAAACAAAAAAATTTATTTCTTCAACTGTGCATTTTCAGTTTGGGCCTCAGGCCTAAATATTTTCTCCTCATGGAGAAGCCTGCTTCCAGGTTTAAAAAGTGCACAAAATGTGGCGGTACTATTTCTGTCACCGACACCAATGATTGGTGTCTAAAATGCTTGGGTCCTGACCATTCCATCACAGATTGTGTGTCCTGCACCATGATGTCTAAAAGAGGTCGGCAGAACCGAGCAGCCAAGCTCAGTACCCTGTTTCCCTCTGATGCAGCCTCGGTGGCATCGACGTCTTCCAGGGCTGCTGCTTCCTCCCATGGATCTCAGGTAACCAAACATAAATCTAGCCGTTTCTCGAAGGGCAAATCTCCCTCTAAGCATTGAGATGTCTCCAGGCTTGTCCTCGAGGATTCTGCTTTGGCAAAATTACCCCGGCGGGAAGTTCCGGCTTCCAAAGCATTATCTATGGGGTCACAGGTTGACATTGATGGTTTGGCCTTGACTGATCACCTGTTGCTGTGTTCTGGGGTACCGGTGGCCTCCACTGGTACCAACGTCCAGACTTTGGTGTTGATGGATCAGAAAATTCTATCTCCAGGAATAAGCAGGAATGCGTCTTCACATATGGGTACGTCGGTACTGACGGAGTCTGCGCGGGAACGCTTCCCAGCGTCCAATCAAAGAGCTTTTGGAAGCATCCCACCACGCCTGCGTGCTGCCTTCCCGCCTTTCCCAACTGCCTCTCCTCAGTTTTCGTTTTTCCGCAGAGCCGGCAGGAAGTCCTCCTGTCGCCGCAGAAAATTCTTGTTTTATTTCTTTCGTTTTCTTGTGGTCGCGGCTGTCTTTCCTGACGCCATAGGTACCGCCGGTGTTTTGTTTTCTTTTCTTGTAAAATCTTCCTTTTTCAAGGGATTTTTCTTCATAGTGTCCCACGGTTCTTAGGCCTTTTAGACCTCTTCTTTTTCCTTCATGGAACCGCCAGCCACTTTCTCCAAGACATGTTCAAACTGTGGCGGTACAACTTTATTTTTAGACCCTCGAAGTCGGTGTCTAACCTGCTTGGGTCCTGACAATAGTTTGGTGAGAAGAGGTCTTCAGTATCGAGGTTCCCTCGATACACTGTTTCCCTCCAACTTCGGGGCACCGTCCCCTTCTACACAGGATCAGGTAACCCACAAACAGTCTGTTAAGACTAGCCAGCCCCCGAGTGGTAGGTCTCATGCACAGTATGTAGACGGCTCCGGCTTGCCCTCGAAGGCCCACTGGCTTCAAAACCCCAGCAGGAGTCTTCGGTCTCTAAAGCCTTTCAGGGGTTTCAGGTTGTTCCTGAGGTTCACCCCTCACAGAACATACCTGAGCCGTGTCCGGTGGTGGCATCCGCTTCGAGTGGTACCGATACCCCGACATCGGCACTGGTGTTGGATGAAACACTCCTCACCAGGGATGGTCATCTGGCATCCTCGATGCCTTCAGGACCGGTGGATACTCTCCAGACTGACTTTCCATTATCAGTACCAGCACCGATTCTACCACCGACGTCGGTACCCTCCAGACGTGCATCGATAGCCTCGCTTCCTTCGATGCTGAGTCTGGAATCGATCTCCAGTCTGGATCTTGGTACCGGATCTTAGCGGTACCGAAGGCTCGGTTCCAATTCGGATCCGCAATTCTCGGTTCCCCCGAGGCCGTTTGAGTTGCCACTGGTTGACCTTCATCCACTGGTATCAGACACGGTACAGATGTCCTCATTACCCTTACGGTTGGTGCCTTCCATGCTTCGCTTATCAGGCTCTCTGCCCTCGATGCCGAGTTTGGAATCTATCTGTAGTCTGGAAGACTGGGTACCAATACGCTTTTGTACCGACACCGATAGATACTGGTGGCTCGGTACCGAGGATAGCGGCCAGAGGTTTTCGGTTACCTCGGTACCGATTGAACTGTCACCGATGACTGCTCCGATGTCTGTCGGGCTCGACTCCGACATCGGTACCGGTATTGGCATCGGTACCGGTATCCACAGTAGCATCGTGGCCACCTCCTGCCATGATGTTTTCAACAGGATCGCTCCATTCTATACCAAGCTTGGAGTTGATATCTGGCTTGGACAATGTAATGACGGTCGCTGCTCCTGACAGCCAGTACCGGCGACCATCCCTTAAGCATTCCACACTGCACTGTGCAGGATTTTCTATTCCTATATATTTGGATAGCTCTGTCGGTGCTCAGGCTAGTTCTTCAGATCTAACCTGTCCAAGGGAGATTCCTGTTGGGGATCCCTCTTTTCAGAGTTTCCTCCTGGATATAGCAAGATCTCTTGCCATTCCTATCCCAGGACATGATCCTGCACAAGGCTCTGTTTCTACCAAAGCAAAGGAGAACATAATGCTTCCTTTGCATCATTCCTTGCAGGATCTCCTTCTAGGAATGTGGGAAACACCTTTTAAGGGGTACCCCCACCGTCCAGAGCAACTGATCTCTTATATCAGGTGCCCCCCTCTCCAGGGTTTCAAAAGACTCAACTTCTTCATCATTCCATAGTAGTGGAATCAGCAATGAGGCGGGTAAAGAGTAAGCATTGATGGCATCGACATCGACCAGGATACCGGTTCCGGTTCCCGCTCCCAGGCTCTTTCCCGGTACCGATCCGTTACCGGGGACGCCCGCTGTTGGTACTGATCGATATGCCTATCGATCCCTGGAATCGAACAGACGATACTTCGATTCTTCTGATGATTCTGATTCATCGGATTAGTCTCCTGAAGTATCCATCACCCTTCCTGAGGAGCCCTCTTCTCCAAAGAGGAGAATGTCTCCTCCAGAGGATTTGTCCTTTCAAGACTTCATAATAGAAGTGGCTAAAGGACTCTCTATTTCAGTAACCTCTGAAAAAGAGCCTAGAGCAAAAAAAAAAAATAGATATTTTGGGATACTCTAAGGTTCTCAGAGAGGCAGTCACCTTGCCCATTCATGAAATTCTTCAAGAACACATGATTGACTTATGGGAGACTCCTCTCACCCTCTCTCCACATTCTCGCCGATTGGACACCATGTATCGTAAGAACATAAGATATGCCATACTGGGTCTGACCAAGGTCCATCAAGCCCAGTATTCTGTTTCCAACAGTGGCCAATCTAGGTCATACGTACCTAGCAGTTTCCCCAAGAGACACAAGTTCCACAATGCTTGTACTGGGTCAAGCATTGATATCTTCGGTCACTTCTTAATAATGGTTTATGGACCTTTCCTCCAGGAACTTGTCCAAACCTTTTTTAAACCCAGCTACACTAACAGCCTTTACTACATCCTCCGGTAACAAATTCCAGAGTTTGATTACACGTTGAGTGAAAAAATATTTTCTTTTATTAGTCTTAAATAGTTTACCCTGTAGCTTCATTGCATGTCCCCTAGTCTTTCTATATTCTGATAACGTAAACAATCGATCTACGTTTACCCGTTCCACTCCGTTCATTAATTTATAGACTTCTATCATATCTCCCCTCAGTCGTCTCTTTTCCAGGTTAAAGAGCCCTAACCTTTTTAGCATTTCCTCATAGGAGTATCCTTCCATCCCCTTTACCATTTTGGTGGCTCTTCTCTGAACCTTTTCTAAAATCGCTATATCCTTTTTAAGATACGGCGACCAGAATTGCACACAATATTCAAGGTGCGGTCTCACCATGGAACGATATAAAGGCATTATAATATCTTTTGTTTTATTTTCCATTCCTTTCCTTATCATACCTAGCATTCTATTTGCTCTCTTGGCTGCCGCTGCACACTGGGCCGAGGGTTTTAACATGGTATCCACAATGACGCCTAAATCTTTTTCCTGGGTGGTGGTTCCTAATGTGGAACCTTGCATCGTGTAACCATAGTTTGGGTTGTTCTTCCCTAGGTGCATAACCTTGCACTTGTCCACATTAAATTTCATCTGCCATTTTGATGCCCAGTCTTCCAATTTATCAAGATCCTCTTGCAATTTTTCACAATCCTCTTGGGTTTTAACAACTTTAAATAGTTTTGTGTCATCTGCAAATTTGATAACCTCATTCGTTATTCCACTTTCCAGGTCATTTATGAATATGTCAAAAAGCAGCGGACCCAGCACAGATCCCTGGGGTACAGCACTATTCACCTTTCTCCATTGGGAAAATTGGCCATTTAGCCCTACCCTCTGCTTTCTATCTTTTAACCAGTTCCTGATCCACAATAGTACACTGCCTCCTATCCCATGACTCTTTAGTTTTGCCAAAAGTCTCTGAGGGACCTTGTCAAAGGCTTTCTGAAAGTCCAGATACACAATATCAACCGACTCACCTTTGTCCACCTGTTTATTCACTCCTTCAAAAAAACATAACAGTTTAGTAAGACAAGATCTTCCTTGTCTAAAGCCATGTTGGCTGTCTCCCATTAGGTCGTGACTATCTACATGCTGAGTAATTTTATTCTTTGATGGTTTCTACCATTTTTCCCGGTACTGATGTCAGGCTCACCGGTCTGTAGTTTCCCGGATCACCCCTGGAACCCTTTTTAAAAATTGGTGTTACATTGGCGATCCTCCAATCTTCAGGTATTAGAGATGATTTTAATGATAGTTCACAGATTACTAATAGCAGGTCTGCAATCTCATATTTCAGTTCTTTCAACACCCTTGGATGTATACCATCCGGCCCAGGTGATTTGCTACTCTTCAGTTTATCTAATAGTTGTAAGACATCTCCCGATGTATCGATATTTCCTTCAATTCTTCCGCACCTTTAAATACCACTTCAGTCATGGGTAACATCCCTACATCTTCCTCAGTAAAGACCGAAGCAAAGAATTCATTCAGTCTCTCCGCTATCGCCTTGTCGCCTCTTAGTGCTCCTTTAACCCTTTTATCATCTAATGGACCAACTGACTCTCTCACAGGTTTTTTGCTACGAATGTACTTGAAAAGGTCTTTATTTTGTGTTTTTGCTTCCGCAGCAAGCTTCTTCTCAAATTCTCTCTTTGCCTGCCTTATTCAATGCCTTGCATTTGACTTGCCAGTGCTTGTGCTGTTTCCAGGTTTCGTCATTTGGCTCTTTTTTCCATTTCCTGAAAGATGCTTTTTTGGCAACAGCCTCTCTGACCTCACCTTTAAACCATGCTGGCAGTTTTTTGGACTTCCTTCCACTTTTCTTAAAGCGTGGAATACAGCTGGTCTGGGCTTCCAAGATAGTATTTTTCAACAACATCCAAGCTTGATGTACGTCTTTAACCTTTGCAACTGCTCCTTTTAGTTTTTTCTTAACTGTTTTTTCCTCATTTTATCATAGTCTCCCCTTCGAAAGTTAAAGGGCAGTACTGTGGATTTCCTTACTATCCCTCCTCCACTAATTAAATCAAAGGCGATCATGCTATGATCACTATTGCCAAGTGGCCCAAACACCCTTATCTCTTGCACTAGATCTGGTGTTCCACTAAGGACTAGGTCTAATATGGCTTCCCCTCTGGTCGGTTCATGAACCAGCTGCTCCAAGAAGCAGTCATTTATTTCATCTAGGAACTTTATCTCCCTAGCATGTCCTGCTGTGACACTGACCCAGTCGATGCCAGGGTAATTGAAATCACCCATTATTACTGCACTGTAACTTTTGCTAGCTTCCTTGATTTCTTTGAGCATTTCATCATCCATTTGTTCATTCTGGCCAGGCGGACGGTAGTACACCCCACTGCCATCGCCTTCCCCTTTTTACATGGAATTTCAATCCATAGAGATTCTACAGCAAATTTTGTTTCTTGCAAAACTTTAATCCTTTCTGACTCAATGCCCTCTCTAACATAGAGCGCAACCCCTCCACCAATTTGATCAACTCTATCATTACGATATAGTTTGTATCCAGGTATCAGTGTCCCACTGGTTGTCCTCCTTCCACCATGTCTCTGATATTCCAATCATATCTAACCTCTCATTTAGTGCTATATATTCTAACTCTCCCATCTTGTTTTTTAGACTTCTAGCATTTGCATACAAGCATTTTAGAGACTGTATTTTATTCATATTAATTTGGCTATTGGTAGACATGGGTAATTTGGGATCTTTAAGCTCTGTCTGCTCCATACTTGAGGGCATTTGGGCTACTTTACTCTTTTTTTGGAACCTCTGCTTTTTGTAGTATCCTTCAAGGATACATTCTTCCGAACCATGCGCTCTTGGGCGACTGTCGACTTTCCCCTATCTCCTTTTTTAAAGGTTAATGCCAGCAGCCTGGTTCCATCCCAGTTAAGGTGAAGCCCATCCCTTCGGAAGAGCCCCTCCTTTCCCCAGAATGTTCCCCAGTTCCTAACAAATCCAAACCCCTCATCTCTGCACCATTGTCTCATCCACGCATTGAGACTCCGGAGCTCTGCCTGCCTTTTGGGTCCTGCGCGTGGAACGGGAAGCATTTCGGAGAATGCTACCTTGGAAGTTCTGGATTTCAACTTCCTACCTAAAAGCCTAAATTTAGCTTCCAGAACCTCCCTCCTTTGTGTCCCTCCTTCTCCTGGTTTTCAAAAAACTCAACTTCCTCACCACTCCATTGTGGTGCAGTCAGCTATGAAAAGGATAGAGTACCAAAAGACACTCTTCTACTCCTCCAGGAAGAGAATGTAGGGCTTTGGATGCTTTTGGTAGGAAAATCTTCCAAGCCAGCATGCTTATTGCCAGAATCAATTCATATAGCCTTTATATGGGTATGTTTCTGAAGGAAGTTGCACAAAAGCTGCGCAAGTTTCTCCCTTTTATTCCAGAGGATAAAAGGGATGCATTCCTTCTTTGGCTAAAGCATACTCAAGACATTTCAAAGTTTTCCAACAGGGCAGCCTTTGACTCCTTTGAAGGTGCCAGCAGAGCCTCAGGCATTGCTATAGCTGCTCGCAGAATTGCTTGGCTCCAGGCTTCTGATCTAGAACCCTGGGTTCAGGATGGCTTGGGAAATCTGCCCTGTACAGGTGAAAATCTGTTTGGCAAGGAGTGGCAAATCAAAGCCACTCAAATGGATGCAGAAAATGCTGCTCTGGATACACTTTCTAAGTCTACCTCCACCCCAGCCAAGAAAAAAATCTTTCAAGAAGCCTTTTTACAAGAAGGGCAGATTTCCTTCCACTTCTGGCCAACAATCTTCTACAGGTCGCTTTGCTACTAAGCGTCAGCAACCTAAACAGGCCAGGCCTAAACCTGCAGGGGGGCTGCTACAACCCAGCAGTCCCAACCCCCTCAGGGTTTTTGACTTGATACTAGAGAACTTAACTTTTCTGGCTCTACAACAACCACAGCCTCTCACCATTCCAGGAAGGTTAGCTCATTTTGCTCCCAGATGGGAGCAAATCACATCAGAGCAGTGGACCCTCTCTATCATAAGAGAGGGCTACAAACTTCATTTCTCAGACCTTCCTTCCCATGCCATGGTGAGACACTTCAATTCTCCCACATCTCTCCTCGACCTTCTGGATCAGGAAGTGACTTCCCTTCTGGCCCAGAAGGCCATAGAAGAAGTTCCACTTCTTCAACAGGGGTCAGGGTTTTATTCCCCCTATTTTCTCATTCCAAAGAAAACAGGGGGATACAGACCCATTCTAGATCTCAGAGAATTGAACAAATTCCTGTACAAGGAGAAGTTCAAGATACTTTCTCTAGGCACTCTCCTTCCATACCTGCAGAGTCAGGATTGGCTTTGTTCTCTAGATCTCAAGGATGCGTACACCCATATACTCATCCATCCATCCCACAGAAATTCCTACGTTTTCTGTTCCAGGGAAAACACTACCAATACAGAGTACTTCCTTTCGGTCTAGCCTCTGCTCCAAGAGTGTTCACCAAATGCATGGCAATAGTTGCTGCATTTCTCCGCACTCTGGGAATATTTGTCTTCCCATACCTGGACGACTAGCTCATCCGAGTTCCATCCCAGTCAGAAGCCCAGATTTCCCTGGACCGCACAAGGCGTATTCTGTAGTATCTGGGACTTGTGGTAAACCTCCCAAAGTCTCAGCTCACCCCTACTCAGTCCCTAGAATTCATAGGGGCCTGTTTGGACACCACTACTGCAAGGGCCTACCTTCCTCAGGCTCGTTGCCAACGTCTAGTGCAGTTAGCCTCCCAGGTTCAGTCAAAGAGTCATTTAACTGCCCGGGAGATGCTACAACCACTAGGCCACATGGCTTCCACAGTACATGTGGTACCCTATGCTCGCCTACATATGATAGCAGCTCAATGGACTTTGTCCACACAGTGGACTCAAGCATCAGGAGCTCTCTCAGACCAAATAGCAACCTCCAAATGTCTCTTTTGGTCTCAAAATCTGTTGCTGCGGTCCCCCTTCCAACCACTGTTGCCCCAAGCAACCCTCACAACAGATGCCTCCCAAACAGGTTGGGGAGCCCATCTTCAAGTCCTCTCCACTCAGGGCACTTGGTCCCCACAGGAGACCACTCTCCATATCAACCACTTGGAGCTTCGAGCAGTTTTTCTAGCTCTCAAGGTCTTCCATAGCCTCCTCAGCTACCAGACAGTCCTCATTCATACGGACAATCAAGTAGCCATGTTTTACATAAACAAGCAAGGAGGGACTGGCTCTCCGTCGCTTTGCAACGAAGCTCTAAGATTATGGGCCTTCGCCAGAGAGCATCAAATCCATCTCCTGGCAGTATACCTCCCAGGAATCCAAAACTCTTGGGCAGGCAGACACTCAGTCGAGTTCTGCTTCCACACGAATGGTCCCTGCACATGGATCAGGTACTCAAAATCTTACAGGAATGGGGAACCCCGGACATAGATCTCTTTGCAAGTCTGTGGAATGCCAAACTTACCCGGTTCTGTTCAAGAATTCCGTATCAGGGAGCTCTGGCCAAGGATGCCTTCCTCCTTCATTGGGGTCAGGACTTCCTGTATGCCTTTCCACCCATTCCTTTAATTCCCTAGACTCTGTTCAAACTTCAGAGGGATCAAGGATCTATGATCCTCATAGCGCCACGCTGGCCACGCCAAGTGTGGTACCCTCTACTTCTGCATCTCTCCCAAGCCCCCTCCCTGGACTTGGGAGCTGCTCCAGACCTTTTATCTCAAGAGGAGGGGACTTTGTGGCACCCAAACCCCAAGTCCCTTCACCTCCACGCTTGGTTACTGAAGGCCTAGACCAGTGATGGCTAACCTTTTTGAGCCCGAGTGCCCAAACTGCCGCACAAAACCAAAGAATTTCCTCAAAGTGCCAGCACGTCAATTTGCATAAATATTTGCATAATGCTAACATACACTAACTTTTAGTAAACATGTCTCTTAATGAGTGTATGGATAAAGACAGACTAAAAGATTTCTACATTACTATAATCCAGTGCCAACCGCCAGGCACATTAGGAACTACTACAAACACTGCCCATTTAGAACCAATAGCAAACCCGCCGTATCCTAACAGCACTACCAGGACTCACAAAGCACCACACCATACCTATCAAAAGGCAACACTGCAAATATTAAACCAATACATTTCAGACAATAACAATACATGACCTACTGGGGAAAGAGAACAAGTGGCAATGTCAAAAAGGAATTACATAAACAGAATACCTCAGCTCAGTTACACAGTTGCAATTGCTCCAGCCACTTTCTTCTGGTTTCTTCATGTTTTCTGCTAACTCTCCATCATCTGCTGTCCATTTGTCCTTTCTTCTCTCTTCTGGTTTTTTTTTCCATTCTCTCTCTCTACATCCGCTTTAACATACTAATCTTTCTCCTTTTGCTCTTTCCTCATTCCTATTTCATCCACTCAAATTTTACCCCTCCATCCTCAATCCCCACTTACTCTCCCAATACCCGGCCAATTGTAGATTTTTTTATCCCTCCCACACAAAATATTTTTCCCCTCTCCATTTTACTCTCCCAGCCCCATCCCATTCTAATCCTCCCCCAACATCAGCTCCCTTCTAGTTCCAGCCTCACCCAGCATCCATTCCCTTCTAGTCCCTGCATCAGCCCATTTCCAGTCCTAGCCCCCCATCAGCCCATTTCCAGTCCTAGCAACCCCCCAACCCAATACCAGTCCTAGCCCCCCCCCATCAACCCACTTCCAGTCCTAAACCCCCATCACCCCATTTCCAGACAGCCCCCATCAGCCCACAGCCCATTAGCAGTCCTACCCCCCCCTGCCCATTAGCAGTCCTACCCCCCTCCCTGCCCATTAGCAGTCCTAACCCCCCCTCCCTCCCTGCCCATTAGCAGTCCTAACCCCCCCTCCCCCCTCCCTCCCTCCCTGCCCATTAGCAGTCCTAACCCCCCTCCCTCCCTGCCCATTAGCAGTCCTAACCCCCCTCCCTCCCTCCCTGCCCATTAGCAGTTCTAACCCCCCCTCCCTCCCTCCCTCCCTGCCCATTAGCAGTCCTAACCCCCCCTCCCTCCCTCCCTCCCTGCCCATTAGCAGTCCTAACCCCCCCTCCCTCCCTCCCTCCCTGCCCATTAGCAGTCCTAACCCCCCCTCCCTCCCTCCCTCCCTGCCCATTCGCAGTCCTAACCCCCCCTCCCTCCCTCCCTTTTAGCAGTCCTAACCCCCCCCTCCCTGCCCATTAGCAGTCCTAACCCCCCCCCCCCCTGGCAAATTTTTTTTTAAAAAAAGCAGGCTCTGGCTGCTGCCGCGGCAGATTGCAATGTCCCGCGGGGCCCCCTCCGCCCGCTAAGCCCCTCTGCAAGGGCTTTCAGATTCGCGAGGGAGAGCATCTCCCTCGCGTCTCTGTTAAGCCCGCAGGGGCTAATGGGAAATTTCCCATCAGTCCCTCGCGTCTAAAGGGGCTGATGGGAAATTTCCCATTAGCCCCTGCGGGCTTAACAGACGCGAGGGAGACGCTCTCCCTCGCGAATCTGAAAGCTCTTGCAGAGGGGCTTAGCGGGCGGAGGGGGCCCCGCGGGACGCTGCATTCTGCCCTTGCCGCGTCCGCGGCAGCAGTCAGAGCCAGCTTTTTCTTTTTTTGCGGACCTTCCCGCGTGCCAGCTGCAAGGCCTTCGCGTGCCACAGCTGGCACGCGTGCCATAGGTTCGCCATCGCTGGCCTAGACCTTCAAGACTTCAATCTTTCTCAGCAAGTGAAGGATATCCTTCATGCTTCCAGAAAACCTTCCACTAGGCGTTCCTATGCTTTTAAGTGGAAAAGGTTTTCCATTTGGTGTGCTGAAAAGGATCTTGACCCTCTAGCACTACCTTTAAATTCTCTTTTGGAATATCTCCTGCATCTCTCCAATGCAGGCCTCAAAACAAATTCAGTAAGGGTCCATTTGAGTGCTATTGCAGCATCCCTTAAGCCTCTCAATGGACAACCTATTTCCTCTCATCCTGTTATTGCAAGATTCATGAGAGGCCTAACTTTAACTAAACCTCCCATTCGACCTCCTCCAGTAGCATGGGACTTAAACTTGGTTCTTGGTCAGCTTATGAAGCCACCTTTTGAACCCTTAGCCACTACCTCCTTGAAATTTCTTTCCTGGAAGGTTATTTTCCTTATTGCAATCACTTCTGCTCGCCGTATCAGTGAACTGCAGGCCTTAGTGGCTAAGCCACATTATACAAGTTTCCATCATAAGGTAGTCCTTAGGACCAATCCCCACTTTATGCCTAAAGTGGTCTCACCTTTTCATCTTAATCAAGAGGTATATTTACCTGTCTTTTTTTCCAGCTCCTCATGCATCCAGTGCAGAGAGGAACCTTCATACTCTAGATTGTAATAGAGCTCTTGCCTTTTACCTGCACAGGACACAGCAACATAGAAAGTCTTCCCAGCTTTTTGTTGCTTTTGATCCTTCTCATTTAGGACTTCCAGTCTCTAAAAGAACACTGTCCAATTGGATTGCTCAGTGTATCTCTTTTGCTTACCAGAGTAAGAACCTTTCTCTGGAGGGGCCATGTCACAGCTCACAATGTGAGGGCCATGGCCACCTCTATGGCTCATCTTCATTCTGTGTCCATCGATCAGATCTGTCGAGCAGCCACCTGGGCCTCGGTTCATACCTTCACAGCCCATTACTGTTTGGACAAGGGCTCCCGCCGGGATGCCTTGTTTGGTCAGGCTGTCCTCAGACACCTGTTCCATTCTTCAACAACTCCTGCCCTCCTTCCCTGAATGGATGCCTGAGATACATAGGAAGACTAGGAACCCTTCAGGGTCTCATACCCTTGGGGGGGATCTCCCAGGCATCTTAGCTAGGGAGTCCCCATATGTGAGGACTCATTCCTGCTTGTTCCTGGAGATAGCACGGTTACTTACCTGTAACAGGTGATCTCTGGGAACAGCAGGAATTAGTCCTCACAACCCACCCACCTCCCCTAGGAGTTGTATCTCTCTCTTTCCTTTCCTCTCTCTTTCTATTGTCTTAGCTTTAAACTCAAACTGAGGAGAGTTGGTCAGGAAAGGCGGGAAGGCAGCGCGCATGCGCTGTGGGATGCTCTCAAAAGCTTTCCTTTTTGGGAAGCTGGGGAGCGTTCCCGCGCAGGCTCCGTCGGTACCGACGTACCCATATGTGAGGACTAATTCCTGCTGTTCCCAGAGATCACCTGTTACAGGTAAGTAACTGTGCTTTATGCATCATCTGTCCATCATACAGATGTTCCCAAACAAGGGAAGCATCGTCCTGGTCTGCAGAATTCAACCTCTCACCAGGCTCAGCAAGCCCAGCAACCACAGGGTTTCTGATCAATCTCCATCAGATGCTTGTGACTCTTGGGGTTAGAATCTGCAGTTGCTTCTTCTCAATAGAGGCAATCTACTGCTGTCATTCTAAATCCTAAACATGTATCTCTTCCCAAAAGACATCCATTCTTTCTTTGTTCTATGAGCTGTCAGGATGTTCATGCTTCTAGGTCACAGGGTTCTCCTCTTCTTCCTGCTAGGGAAAGAGGTCTAACCACTATCAAACGATAAGACATGCTGGCACAGGAAACTTTTTTCCTTTCTATAGACTTTACTACTTTGTAAGTCGTCTTCAGCTCCATTCTCTTTACCCTCTTACGAGGTCTTTCCTCTGTAAGAGCGGTATTGCTTCACTGGAGGGCTTTTTCTTCAGCCTCTCTAGTTTTGTTACTTTTCCAGTGCGGAGTTCTCTTCTGAGTTGACGACTCTTTTTCAATCTTGCTTTGAAGCAGTTCATCAGACATGTCCAGAGTTTTCTACTCCTGTTCTGTCCTTTCTGTTTTTAAACAGTAAGATTCTTTCTGCTGTCTGGAAAGCAGCTGCCAATGCAGGAGCCTTAATGTTTGGACCACTGGTTCTTGTCCACCAGCAACCAGATTTGTCCTCCACTAACATTCTGTCTGGTCTTAGTAGTGGCTCCAAGTCAGTGCTGTCATCTGTCTTGGAAATTTTTCACTACAAGCTTGTTGGATTGTCTTCTCTTTCTGCCATCTCCATTCCCCTGGGTTTGGCAGCATAGTTGACATAGAACTGGCTGCTGAAGAGCCAGTACCTATCTCCTCATTCTCCTGCATCATGCTCTCTGCAAGTCTACAGAGAAGCTCTCCACTATGGGCCCTTGCTAGAGAGCATGGTTTTTTTTTCCTCCAACAGCTATCCTAGATGGTTGGAAAAGGCGTTTTCAGTCATCTCTCCCATGACTAGAAAGGTTCTCCCTTTTTTCACTATCTCCTTTTCAATATAAAGGACATAGGCCTTCTCTTACGTGAAAGCTTAAGGAGTTGCCAATTCCCTGCTTTGGTCCATACTATTTCCAATCGGGAATATGCTTTTCTCCTTGCAGCTCGTCCTCATTGTAAGAACGCATGATACCTCTATGCCCTTAAGCAGGTCAGCATGGTATCTCATTTTTATGCGTCTTCTGTTCACTTACCATGCTAGAGTTCTGGAATACTCGGGACTTGCTGGCTGCAGACTGTTTTCATCCTCTGCTTTTCACGTAACGGTCCTGGTTATTTCACTAGCTAGCATCCCTGTAGCCATAACCAGTGGGAATAGATTCTCTATATCTTCTCAAGTAGGTTTCACCTTTTTGTTATTAGATGAATCTTTCCTCTCCACATTTCCTATGTGAATACCGTTCTGTAGGCATATATCTGTCTGCTTCTTGCAGACACCCATATAGAGGCATATATATATATATATCTATAGTATACATCTTACAGATGTCTGTCTATCATTTGTGTGTATTTTATGCCCTTTCATATCTCACTATAGATATATTCTTATAAGTATATCTATATCTTTATATATGTATGTGTGTGTGTGTATGTATGTGTATATGTCGAGATATTTATCATGGGTAGATATGAATTCTGCATTATCTGACTGAGGCTCATATAGCTATATGATTCTGACAGATGGGCTTTACCCATACCTATGCTATCCAGCATGTTTGGGGTTCTACACTCCCAACCACTTCTGTGGTAGTTAACAACTTCCACCATAACCTTAAGGTTCAGGTACCTCTGAAGCTCTCCATGTTCCAGTATCTCTCCTAGCTGACTCCAGTTAGGAGAGACATTGCGGATCTTCTGCTAATCACAGGCTCTAACGCCTCAGGCGTTTGTCCTTTCTTTTGGGATACAAGGGGTTTCCATACCTTTTCCTCCCACAATTGTCCTATTCGGTCGGCCTTCTCTTTTTGCTTCCAAGGGTGAGCCACTCTGTCGCCAAATGAGTTCGGCTTTTACCATAAAGCCTTCCACTGAAGGCCCACCATTTTTGGTACTACCCCAGTTATTATCGGGGTCCCCTCTTACCTTTCAGGATTCTGACCTCCACTGTTTTTTCCTAACAGGTTTATTACCTCCACTTCACAGTGAGGTCCTCCTTGAGGTTCCTCTACTGGGTTCCCCAGTAGATCCCATGAACCTCCTTACCGCTGTGTAATCCTGTTAGGGGAGGTCCATATTGCAATATTTCTTTCAATATCATTGATAATTATCATCCGCACATGGACTCCTTGTCTGCAGTCCTATGCTAGGTTAGCTGTTCCACAGCACCTTTCTTTCTTCAACTCCTACCCTCCATCCTCAGGATGCCTGGTGTTGTGCAGGTTAGCATGTTCCAACCTATAACATGCTGGGACTCCAGGCCTCTTAGCTTGGGAGTCCCCATATGTGAAGACTCTGCTTCTTCCTGAAGATAGCACAGTTACTTACCTGTAACAGGTGATCTCTGGTAACAGCAGGAATAAGTCTTCACAACCCACCCACCTCCCCAGGAGTTTTATCTCTATCTTTCCTTTCCTCTCTCTCTCTCTTTGTCAGCTTTAAAACTTAACTGAGGAGAGGCAGTTGGGAAAGGCAGGAAGGCAGCACGCAGGCGTGGTGGGATGCTTCCAAAAGCTCTTTGATTGGACGCTGGGATACGTTCCCGCGCAGACTCCGTCGGTACCGACTTACTCATATGTGAAGACTTATTCCTGCTGTTCCCAGAGATCACCTGTTACAGGTAAGTAACTGTGCTATCCATGCAGCGCACCCTTACGGCATTCATGCAGGCTTCGACGCCTTCGGTACCGCAACAATCCCCGTTGCTGGTACCGACTTCGGCATCGGCACCGTTCCCGGTGCCGGTACCGATTGCATCGTCTTCGGTGTCGACTGCAACGGTACCCTGTCCTATGATGCCCATCGGTACCGAACCGGTACCGCTTACTCCCGATGTCGATCCCACTCGGTACGCATATCGGGCTTTACAGGAGCATCCAGACAGGCGATATTCGATTCCTCCGAAGACTCTGAGTCGGAGGCTCCTGTCGATGCACCGGTACTACTTCCTCAGGAGTCTGCTTCTCCAAAACGAAGAATGTCTCCTCCAGAGGACTTGTCTTTTCAAGACTTTATTAGGGAAGTGGCTAGAGGCCTCTCTATTACAGTTGCCTCTGAGTCAGAGCCTAGAGCCAAGCAATTAGATATTTTGCAATATCCTAAGGCTCCTAAGGAAGCAGCTACCTTACCTATTCATGAGATACTTTATGATCTCATGTTGGGCATGTGTTAGACAATTCTCACCACCTCTTCTCATTCTCGTAGGTTGGACACCATGTACCGTGTCCCTCCCTGTCCTGGTTTTCATAAGACTCAGCTTCCTCACCACTCTATTGTGGTTGAGTCTGCTCTGAAGAAAATAAGGAGTGCAAAGAGACACTCATCTAACCCTCCAGGACGTGAATGTAGGACTCTAGATGCTTTTGGCCGAAGGACTTTCCAGGCCAATATGCTTGCTGCCAGAATCAACTCCTATAGTTTCTATATGGGGATGTTTCTAAAAGAAGTCACAGATCATCTGCAGACTTTAGCTCCTATTTCAGAAGATAAAAGGCAGGAATTTCTCACTTGGCTCAAACATGCCCAAGATGTTTACAAATTCTCCAACTGTGCAGCCTTTGACTCTTTTGAGTGTGTAAGCAGAGCCACGGCTATTGCCATAAGTGCACGCAGAATTTCTTGGTTTCAAGCCTCTGATTTGGAACTCTGGGTCCAAGATGAGTTGGGAAACCTTCCTTGTACAGGTGAAAACCTGTTTGGCAGGGATTGGCAAGCAAAGGCCACTCAGATGGATGCTGAGAACTCTGCTTTGGATCGACTTTCAAAGTCTACCTCTGCTCCTGTTAAGAAAAGATTGTTCAAAAAGACATCTTTTTCTAAAAAGGGAAGATATTATCCTGCTCATGGGCAGACATCTTCTGCAGGTCGTTTTGCTGCAAAGCGTCAGCAACCACCTAAACAGGCCAAGTGAAAGGCTGCCAGACCTACCACAGCCCAGCAGCCTCAACCTCCTCAGGGCCTTTGACTTGCAACTAGAGAACTTAGCCTTTCTAGCTCTGGAAAAACCAGAGCCCCTCACCATTCCAGGAAGGTTGACTTACTTTGCTCCCAGATGGGAGCAAATCACAGCAGAGCAATGGACCCTCTCCATCATAAAGGAAGGGTACAAGCTTCATTTCTTGTCTTCCTCCTCACACCATGGTGAAACAGTTCAATTCTCCAACATCTCCCCTCAACCTTCTAGGTCAGGAGCTTGCTACCCTTCTTGCCCAAAGGGCAATAGAAGAAGTACCTCTTCTTCAACAGGGCTCAGGGTTCTACTCCCCTTATTTTCTTATCCCAAAGAAAACAGGGGGCTACAGACCCATATTAGATCTCAGAGAATTGAACAAGTTTCTGTTCAAGGAGAAATTCAAAATGATTTCTCTAGGGGCTCTACTTCCATACCTTCAGAGTCAGGACTGGCTTTGTTCTCTAGATCTCAAGGATGCGTACACCCATGTCCTTATCCATCCAACACACAGAAGGTTCCTTCGGTTCCTTTTTCAAGGAAAGCACTACCAATACAGGGTGCTTCCTTTCGGTCTGGCCTCTGCACCAATGGTGTTCACAAAATGCATGGCAGTAGTAGCTCTGCACTCTAGGAATATTTGTATTCCCATATCTGGAAGACTGGCTCATTCGAGCCCTGTCCCAGTCAGAGGCCCAGACTTGTCTGACCTGCACAATGAGTATCCTTCAGTATTTGGGACTAGTAATAAACATCCCAAAATCCAATCTCACCCCTACTCAGTCTCTGGAGTTCATAGGGGCCTTGCTGGATACCACAACTGCAAGGGCCTATCTTCCTCAGGCCCGTTGCCTACGTCTGGTGCAGTTAGCCTCCCAGATTCAGTTAAAGTCCCAGTTAACTGCTCAAGAGATGTTACAACTATTAGGCCACATGGCATCCACCGTGCATGTGTTTCCATATGCTCGCCTTCACATGAGGGCAGCTCAATGGACTTTGTCCACCCAATGGACTCAGGCATCACGTTGCCTGTCAGACAAAATAGCAAACTCCAGTCACCTGTTTTGGTCTCTCCAGTGGTGGAAGTCCTCTCAAAACCTGTTGCTGGGGTCCTCTTTTCAGCAACCGCTACTCCAAGCAACTCTCACAACAGATGCTTCTCCAAGGGGTTGGGGAGCTCATCTGCAGGATCTCTCCACCCAGGGCATCTGGTCTCCACAGGAGACTTCTCTGCATATCAATCTCTTGGAACGCAGAGCAATTTTCTTAGCTCTGTGTTCCAGTCCCTGCTCAGCTACAGGACAGTCCTTATCCATACGGACAACCAAGTAGCCATGTTCTATGTAAACAAGCAGGGAGGGACTGGCTCTGTCGCTTTGCAACAAAGCTTTGCGACTGTGGGCCTTCGCCAGAGAGCATCACATCCATCTTCTGGCAGTATATCTTCCAGGCGTTCAGAACTCTTGGGCGGACAGACTCAGTCGAGTTCTGCTTCCACACGAGTGGTCTCTCCACATGGACCAGGTAGCCAGGATCTTTCGAATTTGGGGAACCCCAGACATAGACCTCTTTGCAAGTCCGTGGAATGCCAAACGTCTCCAGTTCTGTTCCAGAATTCTGTGTCAGGGAGTTCAGGCCAAGGATGCCTTCCTCCTTCCCTGGGGTCAAGACTTCCTTTATGCCTTTCCACCAATTCCCCTAATTCCCAAGACACTATTCAAGCTTCAGAGAGATCAAGGGACCATGATCCTCATAGCACCACATTGGCCACGCCAAGTGTGGTACCCTCCACTTCAGCATCTCTCTCAAGCTCCCTCCCTGGACTTGGGCTCTGCTCCAGACCTTCTATCCCAGGAAGAAGGAACGTTGTGGCACCCAAACCCCCAGTGTCTCCATCTCAGGGCTTGGTTGCTGAGGGCCTAGACCTTCAAGATTTTCATCTCTCCCAGCAAGTCAGAGATGTTGTTCATGCCTCTAGAAAGCCTTCTACTAGACATTCCTATGCTTTCAAATGGAAAAGATTTACCATTTGGTGTTCAGGGAAGGGTCTAAACCCTCTTGCAATACTTCTGAATTCTCTACTAGAGTATCTTCTGCATCTATCCCATGCAGGTCTGAAAACAAATTCAGTAAGAGTCCATTTGAGTGCTATTGCAGCGTCCCTCAAGCCTCTCAATGGACAACCTATTTCCTCTCATCCTCTTATAGCAAGATTCATGAGAGGCCTTCTTTTAATAACCTCCGAATAGACCACCTCCAGTGGCATGGGACTTAAACCTGGTTCTTGGCCAGTTTTTGAAGCCACCCTTTGAACCTTTAGCCACCACCTCCTTGAAATTTCTTTCTTGGAAGGTTTATTTTTCTCATTGCAGTCACCTCAGCATGCCGCATCAGTGAGTTGCAAGCTTTGTTGGCCAATCCACCTTATACATGGTTTCATCATGATAAGGTTCTCCTCAGGACCAATCCACACTTTATGCCTAAAGTGGTCTCACCTTTTCATCTGAACCAAGAGGTATATTTACCTGTCTTTTTTCCAGGAACTCATGCATCAAGTGCAGAGAGGAATTTTCATACCTTGGATTTGGATTGTAAGAGAGCTCTTGCTTTTTACTTACAAAGAACACAGCAACATAGAAAGTCTTCTCAACTCTTTGTTGCTTTTGATCCTTCTCATTTAGGACTTCCAGTCTCTAAAAGAACACTGTCCAACTGGATTGCTCAGTGTATTTCTTTCACCTACTAGAGTAGAAACCTTTCTCTGGAGGGCCATGTCACAGCTCACAATGTGAGAGCCATGGCAGCCTCAATGGCTCATCTAAACTCTGTGTCCATCGACCAAATCTGTCGAGCGGCCACCTAGGCCTCGGTTCATACCTTCACAGCCCATTACTGCTTGGACAAGGACTCCCGCCGGGATGCCTTGTTTGGTCAGGCTGTTCTCAAACACCTGTCCATTCCTAATCAACTCCTACCCACCTACCCTGGTTGGATGCCAGAGATCCATGGAGGGAGGTAGAGTCCTTTTCAAGGATACACAACCTGGGGTCTTCCCCTGGCATCTGCAGCTAGGGAGTCCCCATATGTGAAGACTCATTCCTGCTTGTTCCTGGAGATAGCAGAGTTACTTACCTGTAACAGGTGATCTCTGGGAACAGCAGGAATAAGTCTTCACAACCCACCCACCTCCCCTAGGAGTTGTATCTCTCTATCTTTCTTTTCCTCTCTCTTTGTCTCAGCTTTAAAACTCGAACTGGAGAGAGGCGGTTAGGAAAGGCGGGAAGGCAGCGCGCAGGCGCTGTGGGATGCTCCCAAAAGCTTTCTTACTGGACGCTGGGGAGCGTTCCCGCGCAGGCTCCGTCAGTATCGACGATACCCATATGTGAAGACTTATTCCTGCTGTTCCCAGAGATCACCTGTTACAGGTAAGTAACTGTGCTTTACACGATGCAAGGTTCCACATTAGGAACCACCACCCAGGAAAAAGATTTAGGTGTCATTGTGGATAACATGTTAAACCCTCGGCCCAGTGTGCAGCAGCGGCCAAGAGAACAAATCTCTTTTGTAAATTTATGTAATTACGTTAAGGTCTATATTTAGACCCTACTATGCTGTGTGCTGTGTATTACCTCTGTACTTTTTATCTACGCCCCAACTTTCTGTCTTGATTTTTGACAAATCCCAAAGATGTAATCAAACCGCTTCTGATCGCTGGAAGTAGCGGTATATAAGTGTTTACTAAATAAATAAATAAACAAATAGAATGCTATATATCATAAAGAAAAGAACGGAAAATAAAACAAAGGATATTATAATGCCTCTATCGTTCCATGGTGAGACTGCACCTGGAATATTGTGTGCAATTCTGGTCGCCGTATCTTAAAAAGGATATAGCTTTATTAGAAAATGTTCAGAGAGACACCAAAATGGTAAAGGGGATGGAAGGATACTCCTATGAAGAAAGGCTGAAAAGGTTAGGGCTCTTTAACCTGGAAAAGAGATGGCTGAGGGGAGATATGATAGAAGTCTATAAAGTAATGAACGGAGTGGAACAGGTAAACGTAGATCGATTGTTTACGTTATCAGAATATAAAAAGACTAGGGGACATGCAATGAAGGTACAGGGTAAACTATTTAAGACTAATAAAAGTAAATATTTCACTCAATGTGTAATCAAACTCTGGAATTTGTTACCAGAGGATGTAGTAAAGGCTGTTAGTTTAGCTGGTTTTAAAAAAGGTTTGGACAAATTTCTGGAGGAAAGGTCCATAAACCATTATTAAGAAGGGACCCAGGATATCAATGTTTGACACAGTACAAGCATGTGGAACCTGTGTCTTTTTGGGAAACTGCTAGGTCCGTATGACCTAGATTGGCCACTGTTGGAAACAGGATACCTGGCTTAATGGACCCTGGTCTGACCCAGTATGGCATATCTTATGTTCTTTCTTGGGACTCTCCTTCCCTACCTCCAGAGTCAGGACTGGCTCTGTTCTCTAGATCTAAAATAAGCATACACACACATCCTCATCCATCCAGGGGTCACAGGAAATATCTACGCTTCACCTTTCAGGGGACACGTTATCAATACAGAGTACTTCCCTTTGGACTCTCCTCTTCACCAAGAGTCTTTGTGAAGTACATGGCGGTCATGGCCACATACCTATAGTCTCTGGGGATATTCGTCTTCCCCTACTTGGACAACTGGCCCATGAAAGCAGGCACCCCCCAGGAGGTACAGCTTTTCTTACATTATACCATCACGGTTTTACAACATTTGGGATTTGTAAAACTTTCCAAAATCCCATCTTGCTCCATCTCAAAAGTTAGAGTTCATTTGAGCCCTACTAGACATCCAGTTGTCCAGGGCATTTCTGCCCCAGCCCTGTTGTACCCATCTAATCAAACTAGTGTCCCAGATGCTCCACTGGGACCATATAACTGCCCGTGAAATGCTGCAGCTCCTCTGGCACATGGCCTCTACCGTACATCTCTTTCCATATGCCTGATTACATATGTGGGTAGCCAAATGGACTCTTGCCTCCCAGTTGATGCAGGACTCAGGCTGTTTCCAGGACTGGATCCAGGTCACTGCCCCTCTAGCCACATCCCTTCAGTGGTGGTGGTCTCCAGAAAATCTGCTTTTGGTCTCTTTTTCAGATGCCTCCACTTCAGTGTACCCTGACAACAGATGCTTCCAAACTGGGTTGGGGAGCACACCTGGACAATGCAAGAGTCACACCTCCAAATCAATCTTCTGGAACTCTGTGCTATCTCAAATGCGATATGAGTGTTTCAACACCACCTCAGAGCATAAGAAGTCCTAGTCAGGACAATCAGGTTGCCATGTTCTATGTGAACAAGCAGGGAAGAACAGGCTCATGGCCTCTCTGCGAGGAGTCTCTTCACCTGTGGTCCTTTGCCATTTCTCATCAAATGGCTCCACCCCCTCCGAGCGGTGTACCTCCCAGGGGAGCTTTGTGTCTTGGCAGGTAAGCTGAGTCTCATCCTTTTATCACCACGAATGATCTCTCCATCTGGACACATCCTACATCTTCCAGATCTGACGAACCCAAGACATAGACCTGTTTGTGACTCTGCAAAATGCCAAGCTTCCTCACTTCTGTATAAGGACTCAGTCATCCTGCAACCAACTGTTGGATGCCTTCCACCTAGACTAGGGGCAGGGTTTGCTTTATGCTTTCCCTCCTATACCTCTCATCCCTAAGATGCTTTTCTAGCTTCAATCCAACAAGAGCTCCATGATTCTCATATCTGTGTACTGGCTGTGCCAACAGTGGTTTCCACTGCTACTATGTCTGACTCAGCCTCAGCCTTTGTAATTGGGATCAGTGCCTGATCTCCTCTCCCAGGACAACGGCTCTTTACTCCATCCCATGCCACAGTCTCTGCCTCACAGCGTGACTGCTGAAAGTATAGCATTACAGGGCATTGATCTTCCATGAGAGGTTAAAGAGATCCTGTTGGCTTCTAGAAAGTTCTTCACCAGATGTTTATAGACTCTCACGTGGCATAGATACTCCCTCTGGTGTTCCCAGAAAGATTTTAATCCCTTTTCTGCTCCAATGGAGTCACCCCTACAATACCTCCTCCGGTCTAAAGAGCAACTCAGAATCCACCTCTGTGCCATTTCGGCCTCTCACCACCTACTGGATGGACAGCCCATTTCCTCACATTTGCTAGTAGCACATTTCATGAGAGGTCTCCTACTGTTCAAACTGCCAATCAAACCACCTCTGGTGGCTTGGGACCTCAGCGTTCTAGCGCAGCTTCTCAGGCTGTTCTTTGCCTTCCTAGACAGGAACTTTAGGGAGGTCATGTCCAGTAGTTCAATCTTCCTAATTGCCCTCACTTCGGCTAGACAAATTAGTGTGCTTCAGGCTATGGTGTTGGACTCCCCCCCCCCCACGCAAGTCCACCATGACAGTCGTCCTTCGGACTTACCCACACTTTATGCCAGTCAGTCAACCACCTAGTCTTTCCTAAACCGCATGAGTCTCGAGTGGAAGCAACTCTGCACACTTGACTACAAGCATGCGTTGGCTTTTTATCTCCAAATGACTCGGTCATTGTAAAGCCTCAGTTGTTCATCTCATTTGACCCAAGTCACCTGGGTCTTGCTGTATCTGTTTATGATCTCGAGATGGATAGTGGATTGCATGTCATTTGCTTATAACAGGGCAGGACTCTCCCTGGAAGGGCATGTCACTGTTTACAATGTTCGTGCCATGGCGACCTCAATGGGAAACCTATGCTTGATAGCCATTGATGATATTTGCAAGGCAACAACTTGGTTTCTGTCCATATCGTCGCTTCCCATTATTGTCTGGACAAGAACTACAGTTGGGATGCCATATTTGACCAAGCTGTACTCCACCTCTTTCAGACTTAGATGCAACTACTACCCTCTGTCGCAGACTTTGACGATACCAGAGATCCATGTAGGGTCCATATCCTCTTCAAGCCCACTCAGGCAAACCTCCACTGGTTCTGGGGTCACTTCATCTGGGAGCTAGGGAGTCCCATATGTGAAGACTCTATTCCTGCTTGTTCCTGGAGATAGCATAGTTACTCACCTGTAACAGGTGATCTCCGGGAACAGCAGTAAGTTAGACTTCCCAACCCACCGTCCTCTCCTAGGAGTTGTAGGTTTCTTTTATTTTTCTCTTCCTCTCAACTACAAACTCAACTGAGAGGGAGTGGGAAGTCAGGAAGGGAGTCATGCAGGTGTGGTGGGGTGCTCCCAAAAGCTTTCCAATTGGACGCTGGAGAGCGTTCCTGCACGGGCTCAATCTATACTGACATCACCCATATGTGAAGACTAAATTCCTGCTGTTCCCAGAGATCACCTGTTACAGATGAGTAACTGCTTTAATGCTAATTAAATCCAGTCCATTAACTTTGGGGTCAGAAGCATCAGTATGGCTTCAGGAGCTGTACTGTATGTTGGGGATGCATTGATGTCCATTTGTAGAGCCGTGTTTTCATAGAGCCTATCAAGAATAGTCACCATCCAGTTCCCACCAGAAGAGGAAGGATTCAACCTCATCTTCAATATCAAAGGCTCATGACACCAAGCACAGAATAGAAGCAGGAGTGCATTGGAGTTGGCTCATCGGAATGTGAGATGAGCATCCATGGATCCTGTGTCCTCAAATCATCTCCAGTTGGTCTTGGCCCCTTGACGTTTATTACATCTTCTCCAGCACAAATCTTCTGATATCTCAGAATGACTTAAGGGTGTGTTGCCATTCCTAACATACTCAATAACAAAGGGGTGAAAAGGAAAAATATATAATGGGGCTAAGGGGAGTCTTCAACAGGTGTTCACTCAAGCCAGATCTTGCTGGCTAGTTAGAATGATGAAACCATGGCAGTTCTATCTCCCCTGCCCAGCAGTCTTTGCTTTTTACTGTTTTCTTTTTAACTAATAAAACAGTTCTTTTCTGATAATGTGAGTCCAAAAGTACAGCCCATGCCTCTTGGCATGAATTGTACTATAAGCCTATCTTATATGGGTTCAGTTGTGTCCTTCCTCAGATGACAAAGTGAAGATACGCCTGCAGTCGTCAAGCCAAGGAACCTTCCAAATTTTTCCATGCCAGACATTGATGTTTCAGCCAAAAAAGCTTCTTTAGGGGCCAACTATCAGCGGGACAACTTGGAGAGCGAGACTGAAAACACAAGACTCTGCACCCTTATGAGTCCAGCCAGAAGGACACACTGACATCACATTTGTGCCCCTTTCAATCACACACCCATTCCACTCTAGTATTCAATCCCATAGGAGATGCAGTCTAAGTAATCTGAAATTGTTCTTGAACGGCACATTAAAATTGAGAGAGTGTTAAACAGCTCTGCAATGATTGATAAAGGAGTAATATTACTATGTAAAATCCTACTTGTGTTAAATGAAGCGGGTTCTGAAAGGTCGGTGTCTTTCCAATGTAAAACTGCCATGATGGAGCAATAATCTGTTAACTTTAGAGTGATTGATCTGTTGCAAGGCGAAAGTAAAGGATTCTCACAACAAATGTTGCAAAATGGATCGTGATTTCAAGGTGATAGCTACCAATGTATTGTTAAAACAGATGTAGCAATAGAAATATGAGTACCAATAAGTCTTTTAAATTAAGACCGTACTTAAAAGAAGAAAGTGGAAAATTCTTACACTGAGTGTTCATATAAAACAAATCAAAAGCACTTAATGATCTGCTGAACGTGATACCACATTGAAAAAGGTAACACATGCACACCTCACCAACCCTGAGGGACTTCACGGGGCCCTGATTGTAAAAGCAAAATGTGATTGGTGGGCTGTGTCCTCAAACTGAGTGCACAGTCTCTTTGGTACCCCCAATCTAAAAAATTATCTGCCCATTAGATCAGACTGCTCTAAACTCTGTTAAAGAACACAGCCTATGTAAATGGAAAAACTGGCTGATTGCTTTTGTTTAAGGTGCTCAGGATGAGTATTATGAGTGTTGTCATATTGTAAGTGTATTCCGGTCAGTAGGATTTCTGAAAATTGAAAAGTTTCACCAGATTGCACAGTTTGCAGGCCTAGAAAAGAAATTGTCCTGGAATCCAAAGTTTAAGTAAATTTGCAAATTTTGAGTCAAAGGCATTAAGCCAATCAAACTGAGAATTCAAAAGGACTCCCTTTCCAAAGGAGCAATACATCATGAATGTAATGCTGCCAGAAAATGAAACTAATCAAGGAGACTGCCCCATCCATGATTGCCCAAAGTCGTTGTATAAATTGGTAATGTCAGGAGCCATTATGGCACCCATCTTTTGATCTGCAAATAGCTCAACTTAAGCATGAAAAAATCCTTTATCAAAGCTAATTGTGCAAAATCAGACAGGAAACTAGTTGGAACATGTTTCTCAGTATAGCAATACAACACCACCTCTACTGCCTCAAGTTGTGGTAGGTTGGTGTAGAGAACTGTTATATCTGAGCCCTTAACAACTCAGTTGTGAGAATCTGCAGTTGCTCCAAAAGATGGATCACATGCATAGCCTTTTATATAGGCCTTCCCCAAGGGTACAAAAGTCATAAAATATGATCCATGAACCGGGATAACTGTTCAAACAAAGAGCTCATTGAAGAAATAATGGGGTGTCCTGGTAAGCTCTTCAGATGACACGTTCTTATGGATCTTGGGAACAATATACAAAACGGGTATTTTGGGGCATGTCGCAGTAAGAAAAGATGTTTGTATTGGTGGGGTTGGTTATGTTTTGGTTATTCTTAACATAGTAACATAGCATAGTGGATGACAGTAGGTAGGCATGGACATCCAGCCTTCCCAGTAGGGTTGCTTTGTGCAGAACCTGCAATGCAGTGCAGGTTGCTTTATTCAAAACTTTACATGATCAGTCAACATACCTAAAGTCCCTTCATCCATACACCAACAAACAGAAAAAGGTGCACATGCAACCAGAACCTCCTTGACCTACCAGCTGAAATGCAAGTATTTTGGTTCATTAATGCCAACAGGGCCTTCTCCACTTATGCACCAGACCTATGGAATGCACTCCCCAGTGACCTTAGGGAAACACATGAACTAACAAAATTCCACAAAGATCTAAAGACATTACTATTCAAAGAATACTTCAACTATATGGTGGCTCCACATGCAACAGCAGAATGTATGGATACATATGACCCAAAGAATCATCCTCTTACACCCCCAGTTTAATTTCTAAATGTTAGACTATAGTTACAATTTGTAATTATAATGTTCAATGCTGTTAAGGATTTAGAAGTTATGTGTAAACCACCTTGATTCCCAGATAAGGCAGTATGAAAAACAGATAAACATATTCATGCCTTTTTGGGGGGGGGGGGGTGATGATTGTACCTGCCATGCAGTACAGGTTACTTTCCCCATGCCTTTGGTTTTCACCAATCACATATTGCACTTGATTGTCCCCAGCCTACCATGACATCAGTAATACTGTCATTCTTTCTGTGCCCAGGCCAGTTAGTCCATCCACAGGTACAACTGCCCCAGCTGTGCCACGTGGAGTGGTTTATTTGGGGATTCTGCAATTCCCTGTTCTGTCAATGGCAGCCTTCGAAGAGCGTCTCTTGAAGAAACTGGAGCAGTGGGTGAAAGGCTTATTTGCTCAGTGTGATGCAGCAGCTTCCATTGCCTTGAAATTGATGCAACAGGAGGTGCAGCTGCCTCAGGAGCTAAGTCACTTCCTGAGGAACTAACTTATCACTGATATTGTGAATGAAATGGCTAAATCCATTCCATTTAAGAATGGTTGAGGAACCCAGGGCAGAAGTATTGAAAGTTCTCCAGTTTCTCAGCCCACCCAAGAAAAGTGACTGTTCACAGAATCCTAAAGGATATATAGATGAGAATGTAGGAGCCCCTCCCCCTTCCCAATACAGGCTGTAAATAAGGTAGATTCAATGTATATAGTCCAAAAGGCTTCTGGATTTGAAAAGCTGCAGTTGCCTCATGCATGTATCCAGTTCCTTCCTAGTTTTCCAAAGGTGGTGGTAACCATTTGATCATCCTACCAATATTTTTCCACAAACATGTCCATAAAAGTGAAACTTTATTGTACACTTAGGCAGCAAGGAATCTGTTTAGAGCAGAGTAAAACCCTTAAGGTTCATACAGTTTTTCTGATCCAAACAGACAAAGGCTGCTATCAGCTAATGCACATTTATCAAATTGGATTAGCAATTTGTATATCCTTCATTTATGCCCAGGAAGGCTTGATTCTGGAGGGTCATGTTATGGCTCATAATGTCAGAGCTATGACTAGCAGTCAGTAGGCCACTTGAGATCAGCCTCTGGAGAAAGATTGCAAGGCTGCAACATGGATGTCTGTTTATACATTCATATTACTATCACATCAAGAGTCTTCAACAATAATGCAAGAACTCAAACCAATCCACCTCCCCAAGGAGTTGTATTCTGTGTTCAGATATACTAATAGTGAGGCATCCCATGTGAAAGCAGCAAGTGGTAACAGGCAGACATGTGTAGAGTGCTTCAAGAAGAATCTAGAGCTGGGGAGCTGCAGTCTGTTGGTGATGTCACCCATATATGAGGGCTTGTATTCTGCTGTCAATGGAGAATTCTCCTTACAGTCTGTGCTGTGTGTTTTATATGTATTTTTGTAACATGCCCTGAGCAGTTTGAGAAGACAGGATAAAATACATTTTCCTCTGTTCTTCAAAACATCGTTTATGCTGGTGCTTAAAAATGTCTAACTCTTTATTCAGGAGATCAGCTCTCTAATTCATTTAAGATCTTGTTCAGTCTAATATGTAGTTTTCATATGCTTAAAGACCATATATACCTTGATCTCTTTGTGAAGATAGGAAAAGCTCATTTCTACAGGTTTATCTAAGCATCCCTCCAGTCCATTCCCTTTCCTCTGGGTTGTGCTCCCCTTCCAGAAGCTTGGAGACTGAGTCAGTCATCAGTTTGATGACCCTCGGGTATAAATACCACCACTGGCACCTCCCACCAGCTCCAGTAAGCTCAGTCTCCAAGCAGCTGGAGGGAGTCAGTAAGCCAGGATTAGGCTTACTGGAGAGATACTGAGGAGATAGTGGCTTACCTTTTTATTTCCTTTTTTTTATTCTTTATTTCCAGTGCTGTATTTTGTTTGAAGGCTGTCCTTGGCGGGAGAGAGAGCTCCTCCCCCCCCCCCCCCAGCCAACATCTGTGGGGCCCAGGAGGAGGCTTTGTGCAAAAAAAACAAAACAAAAAAAAAGCCTGTCCCGAACCCGGCAAAGGTGAGGAGCCGCCAGTGAAGGTTTCTGTTTACAGAGCCTGCTGTCGGAGTCTGTCCCGTCTCGTTGCTGAAGCCCTCACGGCAGCTGAGCGTGAGGGCGGGCAACAGCATTCACTCGGAGAGAGGGAGGAGAAGCGCTCAGAGGTTGCCGGACAGCACAGTGCACGGCAGCAATCTGTGTGGGGAGCGTGATCGACCACGAGGTTGCCGGCTGTGTGTTTTGACAAGGCCTACCACTTCCGGGGAATGAGATTGAATGGCAGAGGTAGGTGGGGTATTGATTTTTCATGTTTTTCGTGCACCTTGACTGTTTCTGCCCCGTGGGAGCGTTTTTTGTTAAGGACAGACTCCCATGGAAGTTTGTTTTGTTTTTAACACGTTAAAATAGAATAAACAAAAGGAGAGTAAATAATGCAGTTATATGCATCTTTGTAGAGATAGATCCTTCTATCTCTCTGGATAACCAGCTGTGAGATTAAGAATAGTAGGGCACTACCACCATTATGGTGAGACTGCAGTGTTTGGTCTGTGGGACCCAGCGGGGAGCGGTGTCAGAGGCTGGTGTCTGCAGGGGTTGCACAGTAGAGGTCGCCTCCATGGAGCAGGGAATCCAGGCCAGCATGGCCCAGGATACACCATCTTGCGTCTCACAGGAGTCAGCATTGCTCCAAGAGACTCCCCTATGTTCAGGATCTCCTCTACCCTCAGCCTCAGCCCAGGCCCTCCACTTCTACTGGAGTACAGGAGGGGGAGCTTTGGGAGGCTTCTCCCCAGAATTTGTGTTGCTGCTGCATAAGGCGTTCTGGCTGCATCAGCAGGGAGCGCAGGGGCAGATGGCGGCACATGACCGTGCGGCCACACAAACCACGGAGTTCAAGGAGAAGGATGCAGGTGTACCGCCTAAGCGGCCTAGACTTAAAAATGAGGAAGCTCTCCATTCCCCTCTGTCAGAGGATCTGGAAGGGGGAGGCCTTGGGCTGGGAGTGGAGGGAGGACGAGGAGGAACTCAGAGGGCGAGATTCCAAAGGAGGAGCAGGCCAGAATTGTTTGGGTCTTCCAGCGTTGATTGGCGAGTCCTTGAAGGTCCTCAGTATCGTTGCAGGCGTTCCCGTGGAGGAGTCGTCCTTGGGGAGGACCTGCTGATTCAGGCAGTTAGAAAGTCACAGAAGGTTTTCACAGTCTACCGGGTGGTTCGGCAGTTTGAGCAATGGGATCAGCCAGAGTCCGGTTTAAGAGGTGTTCGGTCTGTCATGCTTGTACCCCTTGCCAGAGCTCAAAAGGAAGCTTTTGTGGTGACCTATATTGGATGCTGTGGTGTCAGCAGGTCACCAAGAAGACGACTATACTAGTTGAGGGTAGTGCGGCCCTGAAGGATGCCTAGGACAGGAAGCTGGATACTTTATTAAAGCAAGCCTTTGACATCAGTGCCCTGGCTCTCCAGGCATCTGTGTGGCACTTGGGTAGCTTGGGTTTGCCTGTGGTGGTCTCAACTGCTCCAGCTGTCTAGCAACCTGCCAAGCGGTTCGCTGGGTGAGGTGGCAAGAATTGAGTCGGGTGCAGCCTACCTTGCAGATCGCTAAGCTCCTGATGAGATCATATTGGCTAAGAACATGGCTTCTGTGGTAGTGGCTCATCGTTACCTTTTGGCTCCGCAACTGGGCGGCAGATGGTTCTTCAAAGGCTCGCCTCAGCAGACTCTCCTTTAAGGGAAAGCTGCTGTTCGGGGAGAGCTGGGCAAGTTGGTGAAGGAATTGGATGAGTCTAAGGGAGGCAGGCTCCCTGAGGATAGGCCGAAGCAGAGTCGCATCCCTGCTCCCGCAAGGTCCCAGCTGTGGGAGTCCCGGAAGTTTCGGATGACTCGGTCGGTGCCCTTTCAGAGGACACTTCTCCTCTAGGGGGCAGGCTTTCTGGGGGTTTCAAGGGGCAGGAAGGGGATTTTTGGGGCCTCTTCCTCCGCCTCGGACCTAGGAAACTGCAGTGAAGCGAGAGGGGCCCGGGGGGGTTCTGCTAGTGGGGGGACGTCTGCACAGTTCCTCTCCGCCTGGGCCAGGGTCACGTCCGATCAGTGGGTTCTGGAGGTAGTTTGAGATGGGTATGCCCTTGAATTTGCAAGACCAGTTCTCCCATCATTCGTGCAGTCTCCTTGCAAATCTCCAGCCAAGATCACAGCGGTGGAGGAGACTGACATGACAGCTGTTGGGAGCAGTTGTGCCGGTGCCCAAAGACCAGTGCGGCTGCAGTCAGTAGTCCATTTATTTTGTGGTACCAAAAAAAGAAGGGCTCCTTTTGGCCGATCCTCGACCTGAAGCGAGTCAATCGTTGCCTCCGGGTGCTTCATTTTTGCATGGAAACTGAGGTCGGTGATAGTTACGGTGTGACAGGGAGAGTTTCTAACACGTCTCAATCTCAGAGGTGTATTTACATATTCCCGTCAAAGGGTCGCATCAGCAGTTTCTGCAGTTTGCGGTACCAAGTGGACACTTTCAGTTTCAGGCATTGCCATTCAGTCTGGCGACGGCCCCTTGCACCTTTACCAAGGTAATGGTCGTGGTGGCTGCAGTGCTACGTAAAGAAGGGATCCTGGTCCACCTGTACCTAGACTGGTTGATCCGGGCCAAGTCCAAAGAGGATAGTTTGAAGGCAACGTCCAGGGTCATTGGGATACTAAGAAGTCTAGGGTGGGTGGTCAATCTGGCAAAGAGCAGATTGGTTCCCTCTCAGGTAATGGAGTATTTTGGGGCGAGGTTCGACAATGGCAGCGTCAGGGTGTTCCTGCCGATACAGAGAGCATGAGAGCTGCGACGTCTGGTGCGCCAGTTTCTGACTATGGAGGCGCCCTCAGCTTGGCATTATCTGCAGGTGCTGGGGACCATGGCAATGAAGATAGTGCCCTGGGCCAGGACCCACATGAGACCGCTCCAGCGAGCTCATCTTCATCGTTAGTCCCATCAGTGTCGGCCCTTATTCGTGGCACTCCCCTGTCCCCCAGCGACCAGGAAAGCCTTGCATTGGTGGCTCCATCCAGGAAATCTGCAGCGAGGCATGCCCCTCGAGTCCCCGCTTTCTCCAGGACCAAGCAGGAAGTCAGTCCTCACATATGGGTGACATTGACGTCGATGAAGCCCTTGCGGAGCATTTCCCCAGCTTTCCAAGAAAGCCTTTGGGAATGCAGGCATGCATGCACTGTTCCCTTCCTGCCTAAAGGTGCCATCTTGCTCAGTCTCTCTTTTTCCGTGAAGCCCACCGGACGTGTGTCCTAGTCCTCCTGGAAAATAGTTAGATTTTTTTTTTTGGCGATCCTTCGCTATTTTTTCGCCGGTTCCCCTCCCGCCGGGTTCAGTACACTGGTATCGAGCCCGATCTTCTTTTTCGGTTTTTGCCCTTAGTGGCTGGCGTTCACGCCCTTTTTTTTTTTGTTTGTTTCCATGGAAGGCTGGTCCTTTGACCTCGCAGGGACTCGTTTTTTCCCCGATGGCTTCCCGTGGGTTTAAAAAGTGTGATTGGTGCTAGAAGCTAATGTCTCTCACCAACACACATGACTGCTGCCTCCGGTGCCTCGGTCCTGACCATGATCCTACGACGTGTGGACCATGTGGAAAGATGTCTTCCAAGGCACTTCGAAGTCGTCAGCACCAAAAGGAAAGGCTTTTTTCTGACTTGGCCTCCGGCTGGGTCCGGACCTCATCTGAGGCCTCGACATCTCGGGAATCGGATCCTGAGCACCGTCACGGCTCCTTGGACTGGACAGGGGGTCCCCTGACCAGGAACGAAAGAGGAAGAAGCGGCTCGCGAGGGCATCGTCGGAAGAGGTCCCTGGCTCCTCGACTGTCGCCCTGGGTCTGTGGAACAGGAGAAGCCTTCCAAAGTACCTCGAGTGGAGCCGGAGTCTGCTGGACACGTAAGCCCTGTAGTCCTCGTGGACTCTCCTCCCAGAGAGCCGACGTCAGGCCCGGCGCTGCCGGGGCCCGAGTCGGGAGCTGCTGAGTCTCCTGAGCTGGGTCTCAGGCTGACAGCCTTGGAGAGCAGACTGTCTGCCTTCATGGAACAGCAACAGGCACTGATGGCCAGCCTGTCTGGCGCATCTGTCCCAACCACCGGGACATCGACATCGAAGTCGACCCCGGAGACTGAGTCAATACTCGACCATGAAGGCTCGAGGTCGACTTCGGTCGCGGTCTCCCTTGACCTCCCCTACGGGACCGAGGGCGTCGACACCGGTGCCGTCGGGGCGGGTGCTCACAGGCCCCGCGTGGTCTGACCCCGATTCCTCATCAGACGAGTCTGCCTGGGAGACGGAGGACGAGGAGTCCCCCGACACCTTCCGGACTCAGTGCGTCCCGTCGGACTCACTGCAGTCTGAGCCCTGGAGTAGATACCCCCCCCCCGGAGGATCCCCGGTTCTCGGAGTTCGTCCGGGATATGGCCACTGTGTTGGCTATCCCTGCGGACCCCGAGGAGGAGCCTTGAGCTGAGGAGCTCGAGGCCCTGCAGTACGACTCTCTCCTCTGAAGGAGGCCTTTACTGTCCCGGTTCCTCTGATGCTGGAACGGCTCCTCTTCCGGATGTGGGAGGCACCGGCCTCGGTGCCGGTTTTAAGCAAGTGGGTCGATTCGATCTATCGACTCGGGAAGAGTCCTGGCTTTCAGAAGGCGCAGCTACCACACCATTCAATGGTGGTGGAATCGGCCATGCATCGCCTGAAAAGTCAGAAGATGCACGCCGCGTTGCCCCCTGGCAGGGAGGCCCGAAACCTGGATGGTTTTGGTAGAAAGTGCTTCCAGGGCTCGATGCTTGCTTGCCATGTCCAGTCTTACCAGCTGTACATGGGCATGTACTTGCGAGACCTGGCCAAGGAGCTGGCCGGGTTCTCTGCTGGTCTCTTCGGGGAACCCTTGCAGAGGTTCAAGTCCTTGTCCTCGGGGATCCGGGAATGCTCCAAGTTTGTCCCGTGCTGCCTACAATGGCTTCGAGGCTTCGGCCCGTGTTGCGGCAGCCGGCATCGCGGCTCGACGCCAGGCATGGCTGTAGTCATCGGACCTCGAGCCATGGATTCAGGACAAGTTGGTCGATGTCCCTTGCCGACGTGAGAACCTTTTTGGCAAGCCCATGACCGAGAAGGCCGCACAGCTCGAGACCGAGCACCTCGCAAGGACAAGGCTGTCTAGAAAGACTTCTGCCCCTTCTCAGAAGAAGGGCTCGGGTAAAAAGCCCTTTTACCCGAGGAAGGGCACTGCCTACAAACAGTACCCACAATATCAGGCTGCCCAAGCTGCCCCTCGGGGTCAGCAAGCCAAGGGGCAGGGTAATTGGCCCTGTAGGCAGAGGACCCCCAAGCCTCCGGCCCCTGCTCCCACTCAGCAGGGTGGGGGTTTTTGACACCTTAGGCATAGCCTCTCCGTCCCTGCTCCCCCAACCCTGCACAGGAGGTTGCCTCGCTCTGTTTGCCCACCAGTGACCACTCATCACTGGAGATAGTTGGGTGTTAAGAATAGTCCACAAGGGCTATGCACTACACTTCCAGCAACTGCCTCCTCCATACTTTCCAGGGGAGCCTCCAAGGCCTCCCCTGCACACAGATCTTCTCCTTCAGGAGCTACAAGGTCTGTTGGTGGACAGGGCAGTGGAGCCTGTGCCTCCCCACTTACAAGGTTGAGGGTTCTACTCCAGGTATTTCCTGGTACCCAAAAGAACCGGTGGCCTTCGACCTATTCTAGATCTCCGAAACCTCAAGTTCCTGAAGAAGGAAAAGTTGAAGATGCTTACTCTTGGAACCCTTCTGCCCTACCTCCAGCAGGGAGATTAGCTATGCTCCTTAGGTCTAAAGGATGCGTATACTCACATCCTCATTCATCCAGACCACAGAAAGTACCTCAGGTTCATTGTGGGAGGAAACCATTATCAGTACAGAGTACTACCTTTTGGCCTCACATCCGCTCCCAGGTGTTAACCAAATGCCTGGCAGTGGTGGCGGCCTACCTGAGAAATCAGGGTATCTTTGTCTTCCCCTATCTGGACGACTGGCTCATCAGGGGTCAGACGTGCCAGGAGGCCAGACAAGCCACCCTCAGAACTATTGCTCTTCTTCAAAGCCTGGGGTTTGTCATAAACTTCGCAAAGTCCACTTTGCTCCCATCCCAGAACTTGGAGTTCATAGGGGCAAGGTTGGACTCTCAGCTGGCAAAGGCATTCTTGCCAGAGGACAGAGCCCAAAGACTGAAATTTGGCAAGCCAGTTTCTCAGCAGGTCACTGGTCTCCGCCCGACTCTGCCTGAGGCTTTTAGGCCACATGGCTTTGACAGTACATGTAACCCCCAATGCCAGGCTCCATATGAGGCCTGCACAGTGGTGCCTTCGGACTCAGTGGTCCCAGGCCTCCGGCAGCCTCAGACAGGATAAGGGTGTCCAGACAATTTCTGAACTCCCTCAGTTGGTGGCTTCATCCATCCAATCTGCTGCAAGGGGTGCCTTTTCAGATTCCTGGGTTCACAGTGGTGTTGACCACGAATGCCTCCTTGCAGGGCTGGGGAGCTCATTATCTAGGCAAGTGCACCCAGGGCCTGTGGTCTCCCTGGGAAGCCGCACAGCAAATCAATCTACTAGAACTCAGGGCTATTTGGTTAGCCCTCAAGACTTTCTCTCCAGCCCTGGCTCATCAGTCTGTCCTAATTCAAACAGACAACCAGGTAGCCATATTTTATGTGAACAAGCAGGGCGGAACTGGGTTCAGGCTCCTTTGTCAGGAAGCACAGGACCTTTGCTTGTTTGCCCTCAAGCACAACATGCTCCTCAAGGCTGTGTACCTCCCTGGCCAGGAAAACTACCTGGCTGACAGGTTGAGCAGGATTCTACAGCCCCACGAGTGGCAGCTCCATCCTTTGGTGGTTCAGAAGATTTTCCTGAAATGGGGACTTCCATCCATAGATCTGTTTGCCAGTCCACGGAACAGCTAGCTGCTAAAGTTCTGCTCTTTGCATCCGCATCCTCTGCGGGTAGCAGCAGATGCTTTTCTGATTCCCTGGTCTCAGGGCCTCCTGTATGCGTTTCCTCCCACGCCCTTGGTGGCCCGAACTCTGTTCAAGATTCTTCAGGACAAGACCTCGGTCCTGCTGGTGGCTCCCAGGTGGCCGAGACAGCCTTGGTTTCCACTTCTGCTTCAGCTGGCAGTGGATCCCCCACTGCCTCTGGGGTTGCAACCCAACCTTCTCTCTCAGGATCAGGATTTCCTCCTGCACCCCAATCTCAAAGCTCTCAATTTGATGGCATGGAGGCTGCAAGGGTAGTTTTGGCTCCCTGGGGCCTCCCTCAGGAAGTTGAGGAAGTTGTCCTAGCCTCTAGGAAACAGTCCACTAGGAAAACCTATGCTCTTAAATGGAAAAGGTTTTCCGTGTGGTGTCGCCTACGTACAGAGATACCTTTCTCCTGTACGGTACCAGTAGTGCTTCAGTACTTACTGCACTTATCAAATCGAAGACTTAAGTCCAATTCTGTTTGGGTCCTCCTCTCAGCTCTAGCAGCTCACCACTCACTGATGGAAGGACATTCTCTATCGGTTCACCCCTTGGTGTCCCGGTTTCTCAGAGGCTTGCTCTTGCTCAAGCCTCCAATCCGTCCTGCTCCTGAGTGGGAGTTGAATGTGGTCTTGCAGCAACTGATTCGCCCACCCTTTGAGCCGATGGCTACTTGTCCTGTACGCTTCCTGTCCTGGAAGACACTCTTCTTGGTAGCCCTAACCTTGGCTAGGCGAGTGAGTGAGCTTCAGGCCCTGGTCTGTGACAGGCCTTACACCAGATTCTATAAGAATAGGATAGTCCTCAGGACTCATCCCAAGTTCCTCCCAAAGGTTGTCTCCTCTTTCCACCTCAACCAGGAGGTGGTTCTTCCAACATTCTTCCCTAGGCCTCATGCAAGCCAGGCTGATGCAGTTCTGCATACCCTGGACTGTAGGAGGGCCTTATCCTTCTACCTTGACCGTATGCAGGGGCACAGAAGGGCTACTCAGCTCTTCATATCTTTTGACCCTAATAATTTGGGGTTGGCTGTGTCCAAGCGTACCTTGTCCATCTGGGTGGCTGATTGTATCACCTGGGCTTACAGGGCAGATGACCTTCCTTTGCAGGGTCGGGTCACAGCCCATCGTGTCAGGGCAATGGCTGCCTCGGTGGCTCATCTCCGCTCTGTACCGTTGGTAGACATCTGCAGGGCTGCTACTTGGTCTTCAAGCCAAACCTTTGCGGCCCATTACTGTCTGGAAAGGGAGTCCCGTAGGTACAGTGCTTTTGGCCAAGCAGTACTCCGGAATCTCTTTGAGGTTTAGGGAACTCCTGCCCTCCTGCCCTCTGTTGGGCTACTGGTGGAGGTTCTGTCAGTGAAAAGCCTTTCTTTGATGCTGAGACTAGAGGGAGTTCTCTTGTTCAGCCTAGGTTCCTGGTAGCCCAGAGCTAGGGAGTCACCCATATGTGAGGACTGACTTCCTGCTTGGTCCTGGAGAAAGAGTAGTTACTCACCTGTAACAGGTGTTCTCCGGGAGCAGCAGGAATCAGTCCTCACAACCCTCCTTTCTCCCCTGGGAGTTGCAGTTGTACATAGTTTATTTTTTTCACGTTTTTGTGTGCTGTTTTTTAGCTATGTCATTTGACTGAGCAAGATGGCATCTTTAGGCGGGATGGGAACCGTGCATGCGTGCCTGCATTCCCAAAGGCTTTCTTGGAAAACTGGGGAAATGCTCCGCAAGGGCTTCATCGACGTCGATGTCACCCATATGTGAGGACTGATTCCTGCTGCTCCTGGAGAACACCTGTTACAGGTGAGTAACTACTCTGTAGCTGCAGTTGACAACGGATACCAGTCTGACTGGTTTGGGGGCTCACTGCAAGGGTCGCTTTGCCCAGGGGAACTGGAGTGCCTGGGAAGCCCAGTGGTCCAACAGATTGGAGGTGCGGGTGGTGGCTCTGGCTCTGAGCATTTGAGCATTGGGTCTGCCACAGGGCAGTTTGGGTGCTATCGGACAGTGTGACCACGGTGGCCTACATCAACTGGCAGGGTGGCATGAGCAGTCCTCTTGGAGGAGGAGACAGTCTGCTGGGCTGGGCTGAAGCCTATCTGGTGGCCTTGTCAGCACAGCATGTAGCAGGGGTAGAAAACATTACGGCAGACTACCTGAGCAGGTGCAGGGTGGATCACGGCGAATAGGAGCTCTGTCAGGTGTACGAGCAGGTGGTGCGCCGGTAGGGGCCTCCAATCATGGATCTTATGGCACGGTGGGGGTCGGCCAACTTAAATTTCCTGAAAGAGTGTGTCCTCTGAAGACAAGCAGGATAGCAAGCCCTCACATGGGTGGCATTCTTGATAGAGCCTGGCCAGAGCCAGCCTGTCCACTAGACAGGCTAGGCAGCCACACAGTGGGATTTTTGCCACCACTTTGCTGCCCTTAGCAGGCCATGTAAGAACATAAGAAATGCCATACTGGGTCAGACTAAGCTCCATCAAGCCCGGTATCCTGTTTCTAATATTGGCCAATCCAGGTCACAAGTACCTGACAGGTACCCATAGTTCACAGCTTCCACAATGCTCGTCCTGGGGTAAGCAGTGGATTTCCTGGGTCCTCTTTAATAATGGTTTATGGACCTTTCCTCCAGGAACTTGTCAAAACCTTTTTTAAACCCAGCTATACTAACAGCTTTTACTATGTCCTCCAGTAACAAATTCCAGAGTTTGGTTACACGTTGAGTGAAAAATTTTCTCTTATTAGCCTTAAATGGGTTACATCGTAGCTTCATTGAGCGTCCTCTAGTCTGTCTGCTTCTTGATAACGCAGATCAGCTGTTTATGCTAAGTTGTTCCACTCCATTACTTTATAGACTTCTATCATATCTCCCGTCAGCCTTCTCTTTTCCAAGTTGAAGAGCCCTAACCTCATATGGATATCCTTCATCCCCTTTACCATTTCTGTGCCTCTTCTCTGTTCCTTTTCTAATTCCACTATATCCTTTTTAAGATATGGCAAACACATTTGCACACAATATTCAAGCTACAGTCGAATCATGGAACAATACAGAGGCATTATAATATCGTTGGTTTTATTTTCCATTCCTTTCCTTATGATTCCTAGCATTTTATTAGCTTTCTTGGCTGCTGCTGCTGCACACTGGGCAGAGGGTTTCAACGTATTATCCATGATGGCACCTAAATCTTTTTTTCTGGTTGATGGTTTCTAAGGTGGTACGTTGCATCATCTAACCAAAGTTTGGGTGGTTCTTTCCCAGGTGCATAACTTTACGCTTGTCCACATTAAATTTCATCTGCCATTTGGACACAGTTTTCCAATTTATCTATTTAACAGTTCTCTTATGCAGTCTTTCTACAAGTCAAGGCAATTTACAAGTAACTTAGTGCGATAACAGGGAAAAACAACACAGTGGGGCACATTACATTGAATATATTGAACACATTGTATCAGAAGCTATTAACACATTTTCTTAAGGGTTAACTATGTACATACTCTGATGTAGTGTTAAACTGCATGATTCCAAATGTGTGTTATGCGTGGAGTTGATGTGCAAGTTTTGTCCTTTGTTGTTGGGCCATAGTATTTCATGGATAAAAGGGTTTTTAAGCATTTTCTGAAGTCTTGCAATATTTGAATGTCTTTTTTCTGGATGGAGTGAGTCCCATAATGCATGGGCATATAGCGAATAGGCCCTGTTGCTGATTTATTTGGCTACATTTTGTTCTCTGTTGGAATGCTTAGTGTGTTGGACATGCTCTGTCTAGGACTATAGCTGCTGTGTGTAGAGATTAAGGCGTGGAGATTGAGAGCTGAGACATGAATGATTTTGTGTGATAAGGACCTTATTTGATTCTTTATGATATGGGCAGCCATTGAAGTTTGAGGAGTGGCGTGATGTGGGATTGACTAGCTTGTCCCAGGATGATCCTTGTAGCGGTATTTTGTGCTAGCTGCAGTGGGTATAGTGATATATTGGACTGGTGTAATTGAGCAGTGGTTATTACAGCTTGACATACAGACCGGACGTCAGTAGGTGAGAGGAGTGGGTGTAAGTTTTTATTCATAGTTTTTAATAAGTTGTAGGGTTTGTGTGGCAGTAGCGAGAGTAGTCGGTCCAGTTGTTACACAGAGGCTCTTAATCTCAGTTTTGACTTTGCTTTGTATGTTGTCCAGTATGATAGATGGTGGTGATGTGACGTTCTGGTCTCCTGTTATGTGGAGTAGTTCAGTTTTGTTGTGGTTTGTTTATTTATTTTATTTAACAATCATTTATATACCGCACCTTCCCATGTATCAGGTGCGGTTTACAAGGAACAAGTTAATGAACAGATTCGAGGTCTGTTTTTTTACGAGGAACATCGGTAAACTAACATAAACTGAAACAGATACCATGTTAATGGCGACATTTCAGGTATCATAACTATATACAAGTTGTATTCTCGCTTAGTGGTCAATTGACCGAATTTAATGACTCGGGGTGAAGAATCTCGGGAAAGAGCATTGATTACAGTAATGAGGTGTTGGGGTTGTTTTAAAGGTTAGTGTAGTGGGTTTTGCTTGGTTGGGGTGTGATTTTAAAAGTTATCAGTTTTCGTTTTGGGGGAAGGCGTATGTAGTAGGGTCAAAGTGTGAGGTAAATAGATATGTTTTTAGTTTCTTTCTGTTATGTGCATGAAGCCGTTCAGACATTGCTATGAAGCAGTTACTGTGTTTTGTGTAATCGGGGGCATTCATCGTGAATAGAGTAGAGCATGATGTCTGCATAAATTAGGTAGCGTATGCCACAGCTCTTGATTATCTTGCATATTGGTTACATGTAAATGTTGAAAAGGATGGAGGAAAGTGGTGTTGCCTGTGGTACACCTTGTCTGAGAGAGAAAGGGAGGGATGTACTTGATCTTGTTTTTTATTTGTTGAATGTGGTTGGATAGGTAGGAGTTGGAACCATTTCAGTGGTACCTCGTATATTTAGATTTGCTGTAGCCTATTTAGGAGTATCTGGCAAGACTCTGAATTGAATGCTGCAGAGAGATCTATGAATAATAGTATGAATCCTTGCTATAGCTTTTCTATGCCTCTAAAGTGTTGAGGTAGGTGAAGAGGGTTTCAATTCCATGGTTAGGTGTGAACCCATGCTGCACCCATTTATCAAGGTCCTCTTGCAATTTTTCACAGTCCTCCTGGGTTTTAACAACTTTGAATAATTGTCATTTGCAAATTTGATCACTTTGCTTGTTTTTCCCATTTCCAGATCATTTATGAATGTTAAAAAGCAGCGGGCCCAGCACAGATCCCTGGGGTATGCCACTATTTACTTTTTTCCATAGAGAAAATTGTCCATTTAGCACTACTCTGCCTCCTATCTTTTAATCAGTTTCTGATCCACAGTACTACACTGCCTTCAGTCCCATGATTTTTTTTTATTTTACCAAGAGTCTCATGAGGGACCTCTTTTCAAAAGCTTTCTGAAAATCCAGATACACTATAACAACCGGCTCGCCTTTGTTTACCTGTTTGTTCACACCTTCAAAAAAAAATAACAGATTAGTAAGACAAGACTTGCCTTGGCTAAATCCATGTTGGCTTTCTCCCATTAAACCATGACTATATACATGATCAGTAATTTTATTCTTTATAAAGGTTTCTACCATTTTGTCAGATACTGATGTCAGACTTGCAGGCCTGTAGTTTCTCCAATCACCTCGAACACTTTTTAAATATTGGTGTTCCTTATCGTCACTCCATTCCAGTCCTGCACCCCTGGGTAGTTCACCTCTTCCAGCAGCTTGGAGACTGAGCATGTCCTCTTTTGATGACACCCATCTACTTATACGGCTGGCACCACCTACCAGCTCCAGTATACTCAGTCTCCAAGCAGCTGGAGGTGGTGTGAGCCAGGAGTGATGGACTCACTGATAACAACTAAGGAGATAATCTTTTTTGTTTTTTTTAGTTGGCTCCCTTTGTCTGCCTGAGGGTATTGCCTTATTTTGCCTGGCTGCGCCAAAAAAATAAATTAATTTCGGCAGGCAACTCTGGTGCCTAGCAGCAGGCAAGGAAGGGATTCCCTGGTGAACAAAGGCTAGTGGACGAGGACCCTTGCACTGTGGGAAAAGCAGATGGCTCCCAAACCTATTTTCAGGTGAGGAGCAGTCTCCCAGACAGCAGCGAGGCAGGTAGCTCCTGTTAGGACTCTTCAGTACCAAAGCCTCTTGGAGTGGGCTGAGCCACGAGAGTGAAGGAGGCGCAGTGAGCGATGGCTGTGGGTGCAGGTAAGCCCCAAAGGAGAATTTAGGACCTCTGTTAGGGTGTTTTCAGCCACAAGGTGCAGTGCCGCATTCCTGCAGGGCGTGGGAAGCAGGCCCGGGGAGCGTGGGCTCACATCACGTGGAGGGAGCCTGGATCGGAGCAAGAGTCGGCAGTGGTCTTCTGAGGCTTCCATAAGTGGCCTAGAGTCTCCGGGTCAACGTGTCTTCTCCCCCCCTCCCCCCTGGGGCGCTTCAGTGGGGTTGAGTTGGTTGTGTTTTTTGTCTGGGCGGTATCTTCTGGGAGGAAACTGGCAGTGCGGCCTAGAAGCCTGCAGCTTTATGGCATGGTAGTTGATTCTCTGCTAGTGCCTTTGGGTGCTTTGGTCGGTTTTTCTGGTGTGCTTGGGGGGGGGGGGGGGCGGGCGGTGCCATTTTGGGAGAAGAAAAAAAGCCCAGAAGGAGGAAAGATAAGAGGAATCCTTAAAGAAAGGCTCATTAGTGTCTCTGCAGGAGTGCTGGTTGCCCCCCAGGGTTTCAGGGTTGCAGGGGCTGGTGGCATGGGTACGATCATGCCAGACAGACCCCAGTGCCTGGTCTGTGGGACCAGACGGGGAGTGGTTTCAGAAGAGAGGGGGTGTCTGGGATGTGCTCAGGAGGCCCCTTCCTTGGAGAAGGGCCTGCAGGAGAACAAGATAAGACCCTTTGCTGGTCCGGAACCTGCAGGTAGCTGAGGGGTCATCGTGCACTGGGTTGGAGACAGCCTCTGGGTCTTCGGTCATCCCTGGACCTTCATCGTTGGTGGGGCTCCCAGAGGAATTTTTCCCAGGAATTGTACTTTTGCTCCATCAGGTGTTTTGTATGCATCAGCAGAAAGCAGGGGCCCCTTCCCTAGCACAGGAACTGGGGGCTAAGGCAGGGGGGGGACAAAGGCGGGCACCGCAGAGGTAGCAGATACCAAGAAGTCTTGCCTTGCTGAGGAGGGGCAGGTGCCTTCACTGTCCTCGGAAGGGCAGGACGTGGAAGATCTGGACATGGATTTGGAGTCCCAAGCCAAAGAGCTGGAAGGAGGAGAGATCTTGGAGCACACGGACCAGTTGCAGGTGGTCCAAGTGTTTTGACAAGAGGAGTTGCAAGCTCTCATTGGAGTCCTTGAAGGCCCTCAACATGCCAATGGCAGCACCGGTGGAGGAGGAAATGTTGGAGGATCCCCCGCTTCAGGGGTGCGGATACCGCAGAAGGTGTTTCCAGTTCAGAATGGTCAACCAGATGATCCAAGAAGAATGGAACCTGCTGGAGATGGGTTTCAGAGGACAGGCCATGATGACCCACCTGTACCCACTGCTGGAGCAGGAGAGCAAAAATTTCTGGCCCCCTTCAATGGGACACGGTGTCAGCAGTAACCAAGAGGATGATCCTGGTAGAAGGTGGTGCAGCCCTCAGATAGCCAGGACAGGAAGTTTGACACCTTGCTCAAGCAGGCCTTTGACATCAACACCCTTGCACTTCAGGCCTCCATTTGTGTGGCCTGGGTGACTATGGCCTGCTTATGCTGGTTGCAGCAGATTCAGCAGCCAGAGGAGCAGGTAGCTGACCAGTCTGGAGCGGCAGCCAAACTGGAGTTGGGGTCTGCCTACCTGGTGGACACCCATTATGATCTCATCAGGGGGCTCTCAAAGAGCATGGCCTCACTGGTGGCGGCTCACTGCTATCTATGGTTGCGGAACTGGGCGGCGGATGGGGCTTCTAAGGCCAGTCTTAGCAAACTACCCTTTAGAGGTAAGCTGCTCTTTGGAGAGGACCTGGCCAAGTTGGTGAAGGATCTGGGAGAGTCCAAAGGCGGGCGTCTGCCTGAGGATAAGCAAAAGCAAAGCTGTCCGTCCATGTCGGCGAGAGGGCAGTCGAGGGACTTAAAGCGTTTTCGCACATCCTGCTTTGGCTCCTTTCAGAGAGGTAGAGGTGTCCCCAGAGGGCAGGAGTTTTCAAGGTTTCCGGTAGGTGGGAAGAGGCTTTAGGATAGCTGCCTCTTCGGGAATCAGGAAATCCCAGTGAAGCGAGGCGGGCCCAGGTGGGGTTGACTCCTGTGGGAGACAGGCTATGGGAATTCTATTCTGCTTGGGTCCAGATATCGGACCAGTGGGTCCTGGTGGTCATCCGGGAAGGCTATACCCTAGAGTGGGGCACAGCTGGTCGGCCACACTTTCATTCAGTCTCCTTGTTGGGTCCAAGTCAAAGCAGGGGCAGTGAAGGCCACACTGAGACTGTTGCAGTTGAGGGCTGTGGTCCCGGTGCCCTGAGACCAATATGGGTGTGGTCGGTACTCCATTTACTTTGTGGTTCCCCAAAAAAGGGCTCATTTTGACGGATCCTCAACTTCAAAGGAGAAACCAATGTCTGCAGGTCCTGCACTTCTGCATGTAAACCCTGAGGCCAGTCATAGTGGCTGTAAGAAGAGGAGTTCCTAACATCACTTGACCTGTCTGAGGCTTACTTGCACTTTCCTATCAGGCTGGAGCACCAGCAGTTCCTTTGGTTTGCGGTGCCTATGGGGCACTTCCATTTTCAGATGTTGCCTTTTGGGCTGGCGATGGAGCTGCGTACCTTCACCAAAGTCATGGTGGTGGTGGCAGCAGTGCTCTGCAAAGACTGAGTTCTGGTGCATCCATACCTTGACGACTGGCTGATCAGAGAAGTCCAGGAACAAAAGAGTATTGGCCACACAAGGTGGTGCAGCTCCTCGAAAGTCTGGGATGGGTGATCAACCGGGCCAAGAGCTGGTTGGTACCATCTCAAGAGCTGGAGTACTTAGGGGCGCGCTTCGACACCGGAGTCAGGAAGGTGTTTCTGCCTGCACAGCGCACCCAGGGGCTGCGTCGGCTAGTGTGACAGTTTTTGCAGAAAGTTCAGCCATCGGCCTGGCACTATCTGCAGGTTCTGGGAACCATGGCAACTGCGATAATTGGATCTGCAGGTAAGAGTGCACATGCGGCCTCTGCAGCGGGCACTCTTATGCCAGTGGTCCCACCAGAACCAGCCCTCATCTGCTGGTCTCCAGTGCCTGGGACAAGTAAAGACACTGAAGTGGTGGGTGCATCCTGGGGACGATGGGGGGGGGGGCATACCCCTTGAGGTGCTGGATTGGGTTCCGCTGATGACAGATGCCAGATTGGCCGGTTGGGGGGCCCATTGCTAAGGTCACATAGCGCAGGGGCAGTGGGGGCCACAGGAGGCTCACTGGTCTATCAATAGACTGGAAATGTGGGCAGTGTTCCTGGCACTGCAGGCTTTTAGCCCTTGGCTGCAGGGTCAGGTGGTCAAGGTGCTCGGACAATGCGACCACCATGGCCTACATGAACCGCCGGGGTGGCACAGGCTGTCTATCCCTAGAGGTGGAGGCTGAGGCTCTTTTCGAGTGGGTGGAAGGTCATCTCCAGGCCTTACCAGCGGCACACGTCGCAGGCGTTGACAATGTGATGGCGGATTATCTGAGTCGGGTGCATGTGGATCCCAGTGAGTGGACTCTCAACCAGGAGGGTTTTGAGCAGGTGGCTCAGCGTTGGGGCACACCGGTCATGGATCTGGTGGTGACCTTTGTCTGCCAGGGTGAGCAGGTTCTTCAGCAGAAGTGAACGAATGTCAGAGGGGCTAGGTGGCCCGAGGAGGTGCTCCTTTCTTTCCTCCGTGGGCACTCATAGGCCAGGTGATACAGAGAATCGAAGCTCACCGGGGGTCCATCATCTTGATTGACCCGGACTGACCGAGACGCCTGTGGTATACCGATCTAGTGAGGCTGCTGGCGGATCAGCCATGGTGTCTGCCGGTTCGAGAGGATCTGTTATTGCAGGGGCCAGTACACATGCCTCAAGTGGATCAATTCTTGCTTATGGCTTGGCTCTTGAGAGAGCCAGGCTGAAGAGGAAAGGCTACTCTGGGCTAGTGATTGACCCTGCTGAAGGCATGGAAGAGGTCAACCTCTTTGGCTTACATCAAAGTATGGCGTATATTTTGAGTTGTGCTCATTTGCCTATTCTCGCACCACATCTTCTGCTTCCATTCCAGACTTTTTGGCTTTTTTGCAATCTGGGTTTGACAAGGGCCTGGCAGCCAGTTCCCTAAAGGTGCAATTGGTGGCGTTCTGTTAGCAAGGTAAGGTGCAAGGGGTGGTGTTGGGTTTGCATCCTGATGTGCTGAGGTTCCTGAGGGCAGTGGGGCACCTCCGTCCTCTGAGGAGAACGGTGGTGCTGCCCTGGGATCTCAATTTGGTGTTGTCAGCAATGGCCAAGGAGCCCTTTGAGCCTTTGAGCAGGTGCTCATTGAAAGATTTGACGTTGAAGGCGGTTCCTCTTAGCCATTTGTTCAGCACGCAGGATTTCGGAGATTCAGGCGCTGTCCTGCAAGGAACCATATCTGGAGTTTTCCAGGGAGAAGGTCATCCTTTGGCTGGTTCCCTCCTTCTTGCCAAAAGTGATTTCGGCCTTCATGTGAATCAACCAGTGTCTTTGCTGGTCCTTTTGGTTTCGGAGGTGGATCCTTTGCGCTCGGAGTTGCACAGGTTGGATGTTAAACGGGTCCTGAGGCGCTATTTGAAGTGAACGGCAGCATTTTGGAGATCGGAATGCTTGTTCGTTTTGTTTGGGGGGGGGGGGGGCTTTGGAAGGGAGAAGTGGTGGCTAAGGCGTCTATTTCTATGTGGATTAGAGAGGCTATTGCCTCTGCCTAACTGGTGAAGGGGAGAGTGGGTGCCAGATGGATTGCAGGCACATTTCACAAGGATCCAAGCGTCTTCATGGGCAGAGTGTAGTTTGGTGCCAACGGCAGAGATCTGTAAGGCGGCAACGTGGTCTTCCCTTCATATCTTTGAGAAGTATTGTCGCCTGGATTTACAGGCTTTAGGGGATGCTCAGTTTGAAGCGGCAGTGCTTCAGGCCGGTTTGGCAGGTTCCTCCCCCCCCCCCCCCTTAGGTTAACTGCTCTGTTACATCCCAGAGGTGTGGGACTGGACTGGAGGGATAAGGAAAGAGAAATTACTTACCTACTAATTGTTCCTTGAGGAACTCCAGTCCTAGATCCCACCCTTGTTGCTTCCTATAAAGATGGCTAGTAGGCGTGTCTGTCTAGGTCACTGCTGCAGTGTTTCATGGCAGGGGTCTGGAAGCTCCATAGGGGGCAGTCGGACGCCGGTGCCAGGAGAGCTGCTGATCTCACACTGCGTCTGGTCAGACAAGACTGGAGGCTCACAGGTAAGCCTCCCTTTATTGCAGGGAATGGGGGGGGGGGGGGTTTCTTCCCAGGGGGGTTTACTTAAGGAGTTTGTGTAGCATTGATGGTTTTGTTAACTAATCTGCTTCTCCTGTGAGTCTGCTTTGTCAGGTTACTGGAGCTGGTAGGCGGTGCCAGCCATATAAGTAGATGGGTGTCATCAAAAGATGACATACTCGGTCTCTAAGCTGCTGAAGAGGTGCACTACCAAGAAGTGTGTGACTGGACTGGAGTTCCTCAAGGAACGACAAATAGCAGGTAGCTCTAAATTCTTTTTACTTTGGCCATTCTCCACTCTTTTATTGATAGCTCACATATTACTAATAGGTCGGCAATCTCATGTTTCAGTTCTTTCATTACCCTCTGATGTATACTATCCAGTCGAGGTGATTTAGTACTCTTCAGTTTATCAAATAGTTGTAATATATCTTCCCGGTTTATCGTTATTTATTTCAATTCTTCTGATATATCTCCTTTATATACCATTTCAGGCATGGGTAAATTCCCTAAATCATCTTCAGTAAAGACCGAAGCAAAGAATTCATTCTCTCTCCACTATTGCCTTGTCTTCAATTAGCACCTCTTTTGCATCTCTATCATCCAGTGGTCCAAATGACTGTCTCACAGTTTTTTTGCTACGAATGTACTTGAAGAAAAATTATGCATTTATCTCCAGGAACAAGCAGGAATGAGTCTTCACATATGGGTACGTCGGTACCGACTGAGTCTGCGCGGGAACGCTTCCCAGCGTCCAATCAAAGAGCTTTTGGAAGCATCCCACCATGCCTGCGTGCTGCCTTCCCGCCTTTCCCAACTGCCTCTCCTCAGTTTTCGTTTTCCGTGGAGCCGGCAGGACGTCCTGTCACTGAAAAAAATTCTTGTTTAATTTCTTTCGTTTTCTTGTGGTCGCAGCTGTATTCCCCGACGCCACCGGTACCGCCGGTGTTTTCTTTTCTTGTAAAATCTTCCTTTTTCAAGGGATATTTTTTCTTCATAGTGTCTCACGGTTTCTTAGGCCTTTTAGGCCTCTTCATTTTCCTTCATGGAACCGCCAGCCACGTTCTCCAAGAAATGTTCAAACTGTGGCGGTACAACTTTATTTTTAGACCCTCGAAGTTGGTGTCTAACCTGCTTGGGTCCTGACAACAGTTCGGTGTGAAAAGGTTTTCGACATCAAGGTTCCCTTGATACACGGTTTCCCTCCAACTTCGGGGCATCGTCCCTTTCTTCTACACAGGATCAGGTAACCCACAAACAGTCTGTTAAGACTAGCCAGCCCTCGAGTGGTAGGTCTCATGCACAGCATGTTGACGGCTCCGGCCTTGCCCTCGAGGGCCCACTGGCTTCAAAACCCCGGCGGGAGTCTTCAGTCTTCATAGCATTTGAGGGGTTTCAGGTTGTTCCTGGGGTTCACCCCTCACAGAACATACCTGAGCCGTGTCCGGTGGTGGCATCTGCTTTGAGCGGTACAGCTACCCCAGCATCGGCACTGGTGTTGGATGAAACACTCCTCACCAGGGATGGTCATCTGGCGTCCTCGGTGCCTTCGGGACCGGTGGATACTCTCCAGACTGACTTTCCATTATCGGTACCAGCACCGATGATACCACCGATGTCGGTACCCTCCAGACATGCATCGATAGCCTCGCTTCCTTCGATGCCGAGTCTGGAATCGATCTCCATTCTGGAGGACTGGGTACCGACTTGCCTTGGTACCGGCTCTCGGCGGTACCGAAGGCTCGGTTCCGATGATTCGGATCCGCAACTCTCGGTTCCCCCGAGGCCGTTTAAGTTGCCACTGGTTGACCTTCATCCACCAGTATCAGACACGGTACTGAAGTCTGTACCGATGTCCTCATTACCCTTGTGGTCGGTGCTTTCCATGCTTCGCTTATCAGGCTCTCTGCCCTCGATGCTGAGTTTGGAATCGATCTCTAGTCTGGAATAACTGGTGCCAAAAACAGCTCTCTGGCAGCTGTGGCAGCCCCAGGCTGTGCTGAGGTGACTTCGACTGCTGGCAAAACTGGCAGTAATTTGGCGCAGCTCTTCCCTGCTGCTTTTGCTGTGTTGGGGTCGGCGGCAGCAGCAGAAGACCGCCAAAGCTGGGAGTTTGAATTAAAAAAAAAAAAGAGAACCAAGCAAAAGTTTGGGCTTGTACCTCATTCCACTCATGTGAGCAGACCGGCCGGTTCCGCCCCCTCTGTCACGTTGTGAGCAATCAGCTGGTCCCGCCCCCTAACGTGACATCGGAGGGGGCGGGACCAGCCGGTCTGCTCACACGAGTGGAATGAAGCATGAGCCCATGTTTTTGCTTGGTTGGTTCTCTTTGAATTAAAAAAAAACAAAAAAAAAAACAAAAAAAAACCTCCCAGCTTTGGCGGTCGTCTGCTGCTGCTGCTGACCCCAACACAGCAACCTGGCAGGGCAGAGCTTCACTAAATCGCAGATCTTCTTGGATTTGGGAATTGCATTTTTTTGGTAGTGTGAGGCGGCCAGCGTTGGTGATTGAGGCATTGTTTTGCCCCTGCTTCCGCAGGCCGCAGAAAACTCTGTGGCAGGCCACATGCAGCCCGCAGGCTGTAAATTGCCCACCCCTGGTTTATCCTATTCCTCCGATCTTGCACTAGTACTCTTCCTACCCCTGAGCTTGCTTGCCCACATCTCCGGTTTGTCTCTTATTTTTTCCCTGGTGCGGTTTTGTGCCTTTTTTCCATTGGCAGAGGCTCGGGTCTTCGACCTAGCTGGGGCCCTGTGCTCCATCCCAAAGACTGACATCTGCCATCACCTGGTCTTCGGTCCATACCTTCGCAGCTCATTACCTGGCGAGGGAGTCAGTAATCTGTTTGGAGTTTAGGCAACTCCTCCGATCCTTCTGTGTTCAGGCTACCGGAGTTCTGGTTCTTCACCGGAGACGTGGGCCATTCTGGAGTCTGTATTCTTGGACTCAGTTGCTGCTGCTCATGGCTTCCCTTTGGTGCATCCATGTTTTCTATGGGCTTTCGGTAGCTAGGGAGTTCCATATAGGAGGACTGACTTCCTGCTTCGTCCTGGAGAAAGTTACCTGTAACAGGTGTTCTCAGGGGACAGCAGGAATCAGTCTTCACAACCCTCTCGCCTTCCTGTGGAGTAGCTTCCTTAATGTTCTGTTTTTGCCGTCTTAGCTATGTCATGAAACTGAGCCAAGATGGCACCCTTGGATGAGAATGGGACCACGCATGTGTGGTGGCATCGCCCAAAGGCTGGTTTGAAAGCTGGGGAGATGCTTCCACGAGAGCTCAGTTGGTGCTGACGTTGCCCATATGTGAAGACTGATTCCTGCTGTCCCCAGAGAACACCTGTTATAGGTGAGTAACTATGCCGTCCTTGATTATCAGATGGGACGCAACAGCCTCCAAGGGACTGAAACCAGGCTTCTGATACTCCCAAGTTTCTTAGGATGTTATGGCATCTCCTACTGTGATTCCAGTGACTTTGTTTTTGGCTGCTTTCTAAGAGCAACTCGCAAGGAGATTCGGTGAGCAAATGGCGAGATGCTTTGCTACATGTGATGCAGCTGCTTTGACATTGTCTGTGTATCGAAAGGTGTTCTTGAGTCTCGAATACTGCTTGCAGGGAGAGACCGATGCAGAGATCTCAAAGGGCCTTGGTGTCTGTCTGCACTGTTGTCCAATTTCCAGTGCTATCAGTGGAAGAAGCTTCACTGGGGCATCAGAACTGTGTTGCTCAAAGCCCACTCACACTGATATGCGGAAATCAAGACACACAAACCTTTTGCCGTTGGAGTATTTTACAGGGTCACACTCTGAGCACTCCTGGGATTCCTATTTTATTTAGTAGTATTTAGCTTGCACCTTTCCAATAGTAGTTCAAGGCGAGTTACAATTGGGTACTATAGGTATTTCCATGTCCCAGAGAGCTTACAATCTAAGGTTGTACCTGAGGCAATGGAGGATTAAGTTACTTGCCCAAGGCCACAAGGAGAGTTGGTTGGATTAGAACCTTGGTCTTTCTGATCCATGTTGCTACCCTAACCACTAGACTGCTCTTCTACTATGAGTGGAAGTATTCTCTGAAGAGGAGGGTTCCACTGGCTTGCTTTCAGATCAGTGTCTAGCTGAGGAACTTCTTCATGATTTTATTAGAGAAATTAAGATCATTCCATTTTAAGTTAAAAAGGAGGTAGAACCCAAGGCTGACATGTTGGAAATCCTCCACTTCCTTCACCCACTCATGGAGGCTGACTATGCCTTTTCCAAGAATATGCAAGAATGTATTGATGAGAATGTGGGAGATTCCTCTGTCCATCATATCAATATGAAGATTGACTTGATGTACAGAGTCCAGAAAATGCCTGGAATAAAGCAGCAGCAGCAACTTCCTTTCCATTACATGGTGGTTAAATCAGCTCTCAAAAAGGCCAAGAGTTCCAAATTGCACTCTTCAAGGAGTGAGGCTCAGAATTATTTTAGAACATTGTGCTTACCTCCCACATAACTGTTTACCAGCTCATCAAGGGCATGTGCCTGTGAAATATTTGCACGGAAAATGCAGGAGTTTGCACTCTATTCATTTTGTGGATAAAGGGAAGGTGTGTAGAAAATACATGGTTCAAGCGACATGTTTTTGAAACTGCATCATGAGCCTTCTCTATGGATAGTGGTACCAGAGAGATTCATTACTCTGAGCCTCAAACCTTTGCAGAAGAAGATTGCTGATGTGCTTTGCCACTGGAATGAATCTCTTAAGAGAAGGTGCAGGAATCTGCAACTCCTTAAAAGGTAGCACAGTGACCACTTCTGACCCAACCACCTCATCTAGGAGGTTCCAGAATGTGGGGTAAAGGAGGTCCCTATTACGTTCAAAGGCATTAGGCATTCTTACTCTTTTTCCAGACAAGATTAGGATCTTGTTCTTATCCCAGCGAGAAGGCTCAAAAGTCCTAGCCAGCTCTGCAGCTAAAACCGGCACAGGGTTTTGACTGCCCCTACAAAAGCTAGTATGCCAGTACTGGCACTAGACCACCTTCAGATAGGAGTGAAGCTAGGCTTTTATGCAAACCTTTGGGCCTTGATCAGTGGGTGCTAAGAATTGTCAATCTAAGAGACCATCTTCACTTCTCATTATACATAGTTAACTTCATGAATCCCTCTCCACCCTTTATACCTGTTGCGCTACTGTTAAATGTAATGAACGTGTTTTGGTTAAAGTTATTTAACTCTCTGCTTGAACATTAAACATAAACCATCTTGACTTGTACTAAGACTGGATAAAGATGTTAAATATTCTGTTCCACTAAATTGCTTACCAAGAGCATCTTGATCAGCTCTCCACATCAGGAAATACTTACCAAGGAGCTCTCCACGCTGAGGCCAGTACGGCTGAATGTATTCCAGCAGTGGAAATATTTTCTGATCACAAAGAAGCCAAGAGGATTCTCTCATCTTAGATTTAAGGGCCCTGAACAAACATCTAGTTTCAGAGAAGTTAAGGATGTTTATCTTGGCAGCCTCGTCCCTTGCATCCAAAAGGTAGACTGGTTATATTCCCTGGATTAAAGGATATGTACACATACATTCTGATACTTCCTGAGACTGGAATATATATCAGATTTGTAATAAGGAAACGCCACTACTAGTGTGGTGTTCTGTCCTTTTGGCCTTGCCAGTTCATTGGGTATTCATAAAATGCTATGCCATAGCAGCAGCAGCCAATCAGCAGACTTAGATATAGTCAGTTTGATTTTTGTACAAGCCATTGGGGTGAAGTCCATGTGTACAGTGGCCGCTTGTGTTGCTGGAAGAGAAGGTGTTGAGATGAATAGATTGTTGGTCTTGCAGAATTCTCAGTCTTTTTCCAGCTTTATTTCGGTTGCCAAGTCCATATTTCCCAACCACCTTGGTGCTGCCTTTGTTGCCAGCTTTTGTGTTCCAGTCACCCATGATTATTAAGAGATCCTATTTTGCATGTCTTGTCAATTTCAGCTTGTATTTGTTCATAGATCTGATCAACTACTGACTTTTCCTGGATGATATGTCAGTGCTTATCCCTCAAGAGAAACTCGAGCAGTATTGCTCCCTAGTGAATCCCTGGCAAGGACTGCTCAAACTTCATGGTCCGAGGGACCTATGACACTACTTTGATTATGGTATCCAGAGCTTCTGCAATAGGTATTGGTGCCGGGAGACTTGCCTGGTTCAGAGTTTCAGACCTCCAGTCATCTGTTGAAGCTTGCCAACATACTACGCTATGGAAAGAATTTCTTTGGAGAATAGGTCAAGGAGAAGGTAAGCTTCATAGAAAAGTAAGTAGTCACTCTTTGGATCTCTCAAAGAGCACTCTAAGACAACCTTCTATCATGGGAGTTATCAAGGTGGCAGCCAAAGAAAGACTTACTACTCTCAAAGTTGTAAGTACTTCCCTGGCTCCCACAGCTCCCATGCCAAGCAGACCTGAGCATGTGCCAAACAAGACAAGTCTCAGAAGGCCTGACCTGCTCCTCAGCCAAAGCCAGAGACTGAGTTTTGACTGGTTCCTTCAGAACATACTTCCCTCTACAGGAGAGTCCTCCTTTGAAGCTACAGGAAGGCTCACTCTTTCTGCAGAGGTAGCCTCATGACCTGACACTTGGGTCTTGCAAACTTATCCAAAGAGGCTACAAATTGCATCTATTTCATCTTCCTCCAAAATTGCCCTCTGAGGGTTCAATCTCTCTAAGCCCTCAGCATCAGGAATTACTTCTTCAGGAAGTTGCCACACTTAAGAATATTGTAATTGAGCCTGAGCCTGTTCCAGAAGATCAACTTATTGGAACTGTGAGTGATAGCAAATGCTTTAAGAGCTTTCAAAAATTGGTTGGCCAACAAAGTTATTTTCATTCAAACTGATAGGTCGCTATGTTCTATAGCAACAAGCTGGGAAGAATGAGATCATACCTCCTGTGTTAGGAGGCCAAAAGAAACAAAAAGCTAGATGGACTTTCTTATGGGCTTTCATCCACTCCAAGAAGAAAGCTAAGGCTCCTCTTGCAGTCCAACTTGTGCAGCACAGCTTCCCCCTTTGTGAGAATGAGGTTTTTAGGGAAACATGCTGAAAGGACAATTCACTGGTTAAGATGAAATTCTGTATCCATTTTTGGAAGAAACTTGGGATAAGTAAGAAGCCACCACTCTGCTGTGAAAAGACTGTGTGTAAGATGGATGGTCTGCTAGGGGCTGAAGCTTGCTCACTCTGTACGATGAAGTGACCATTCCTAGAAATAAAATCTTCCAGGCCAAGAGGACTGGTATTAGAACATAAGGTATGCCATACTGAGTCATACCAAGGTCCATCAAACCTAGTATCCTGTTTCCAGCAGTGTTCAATCCAGGTTACAAGTACCAGCAGTTTCCCAAAAAGGCACACGGGTTCCACAATGCTTGTATTGGGGCAAACAGTGGATTTCCTGGCTCCTCTTTAATAATGGTTTATGGACTTTTCCTCTAGGAACTTGTCAAACATTTTTTTTTTAATCCAACTGCACTTACAGCTTTTACTACATACTCTGGTAACAAATTTGAGTTTTGTCTTAATCGGGTTGCAGTGTAGCTTCATTGAATGTACTCTAGTCTTTTTCTACTTTTTGATGGCGTAAACAATCTACATTTACCTGTTTCGCTCCATTCATTAATTTATAGACCTGTATCATATCTCCCCTCAGCCATCTTTTCCAGGTCGAAGAGCCCTAACCTTTTAAGCCTATCCTCATATGGGTATCCTCCTATCCCTTTTACCATTTTGATGGCTCTTGTCTGTACCTTTTCTAATTCTGCTATATCCTTTTTAAGATACTGTGACCAGAATTGCTCACAATATTCAAGGTGTGTTTGCACCTTGGAATGATACAGAAGTAGTATAATATCCTTTGTTTTATTCTCCTTTCCTTTCCTTATGATTCCCTGCATTCTATTTACTTTCTTGGCTGCTGCCGCACTCTGGGCGGGGGGCTTCTATATATTATCCACGATGATGCCTAAGGTTAAGTGGCTTGCCCAAGGCCACAAGGAGCACCTATAGGACTAGAGACCCTAGTCCCTCTGGCCAGAGGTAACTTGTCCCAACCACTAGGCCACTCCTACCTAACATTATCAGCTCTCATGCTGATGGATGGTGTCACTAGTGTTCTTCTTATGTCCAGGAGGGCCTCAATGAGGAGAAGGTGTTCTTTTTCAAGTGGAAGATGTTTGCTGTCTGCTATGGGGAACAGCCAATAGATCCCTTTGCCTTTTCCACACAAATACTGCTCAAATACCTTCTACACCATTCAGAGTCTGGACTCAAGTCCTATTTTGTAAAATTTCACCTTAGTGCAATTGGAACTGCTTATTGTGGTGTAGAGCCCATCTTTGTATAGCCCTTAGTTCATTTCATGCGGGGCTTGCTTCTGCTCAAACAATCCTATAAGCCATTCGCAGTGTCTTGAGACTGTCAGTGTGGTTCTAGCACAACTAATGAAAGCTCCTTTACAGCTGTTCAGTACCTGTCCTCTTCGCCTGGAAGGTTTTATTTCTGGGGGCAGTCACTTCAGCGCACAGAGTGAGTGAGGTACAGACCCTAGTAATTTCTCTTTTTAAAAGTGCCATCAAGTCAATGCTGATTCCTGGTGACCCAGCAGCCCCTGGGTTTTCTTGTCAAAGTATGACTGGAAGTAAATTGCCAGGCCTTTTCTTCCAAGGCAATGGAGGGTTAAAGTGACTTGTCCAAGGTCACAAGATGTGCCAGTGGGAATCAAACCCAGATATCCTGGGTACTAGGCTGTTGCTCTACCCTCTAGGTGGCTACTCCACTCTTTCATCCATCTTATACAGTTTTTTTCACAATAGTGGTGCTTCGTACTCACCCCAAGTTTCTTCCAAAAGTGATTATAGAGTTCCATCTTAACCAGTCATTTGTCTTCCAACATTTCTCAAAACCTCAATCTCCAGGAACAAGCAGGAATGAGTCGTCACATATGGGTATCGTCGGTACTGACTGAGCCTGTGCGGGAACGCTCCCCAGCGTCCAAAAGGAAAGCTTTTTGGAGCATCCCACAGCGCCTGCGTGCTGCCTTCCCGCCTTTCCTAACCGCCTCTCTCCAGTTCTTCTTTTCCACGGAGCCAGCAGGTCGTGTTCCTGTCACTGCTGAAGAATTTCTTTATTTTACTTTGTTTCTTTGGTCGCGCGTCTGCCTTCTCGACGCTGGACCGGTACCGCCGGTCTTTTCTTTCTTTCTTTCTTCCTTCTAAAAAAAAACAAAAAACAAAAAAACCTACTGTTTTTTTTTCTCACTTCAGTGCATTTTCTTTGGCCTCAGGCCTAGGACATTTTTCCTTATGGAAAAGCCCGCCTCTGGGTTTAAAAAATGCACGAAGTGCAGCGGCACTATTTCTGTCACTGACACCCATGAATGGTGTCTAAAATTGTTTAGGTCCTGATCACTCCATTGCAGTTTGTGAGTCCTGCTCTATGATGTCTAAAAGAGGTCTACAGAATCGAGCAGCTAAGCTCAGTACCCTGTTTCCCTCGGATGCAGCTTCAGTTGCATCGACGTCTTCCAGGGCTGCTTCTTCCTCACATGGATCTCAGGTAACCAAACTTAAATCTAGCCGGTCCTCGAAGGGTAGATCTCCCTCTAAGTATCGAGATGTCTCCGGGCTTGCCCTCGAGGAATCCGCACTGGCAAAATTACCCCGGCGGGAGGCTCCGGCTTTATCTATGGGGTCACAGGTTGACATCGATGGCTCGGCCTCGACCGATCACCTGTTGCCATGTTCTGGGATACCGGTGGTTTCCACTAGTACCAACATCCAGACATTGGTTGCATCAATGGATCAGAATATCCTGACCATGCAGCGTGCCATCACGGCCTTCATACAAGCTGCAACGCTTTCGGTACCGCAACAAACTCCATTGCCGGTACCGACTCCGGCACCAGTACCGATTGCATCGACATCCGCTTCGGTGTCGACTGCAGCGGTACACTGTTCTGTGATGCCCATCGGTACCGAACCGGTACCGATCACTCCCGATGTCGATACCACCCGGTACGCGTATCGGGCTCTGCAGGAGCATCCAGACAGGCGATACTTCGATTCCTCTGAAGACTCTGATGAATCAGAGGTCTGTCGAAGCATCGGTGATTCATCCTCAGGAGCCCTCTTCAAAAAGGAGAATGTCTCCTCCAGAAGACTTGTCTTTTCAAGACTTCATTAGGGAAGTGGCCAGGGGTCTTTCCATCTCAGTGGCCCCTGAGACAGAGCCTAGAGCCAAAAAATTAGATATTTTACAATATCCTAAGGCTCCTAAAGAGGCAGCCACTTTACCAATACATGAGATTCTTTATGATCACATGTTGGGCATATGGGAGACTCCTCTCACCACTTCCCCTCATTCTCGCAGGTTGGACACCATGTATCGTGTTCCTCCTTGTCCTGGCTTTCATAAGACTCAGCTTCCTCACCACTCCATTGTGGTGGAGTCTGCTATGAAGAAGATAAAGAGTACAAAAAAGCACTCTTCTGCTCCTCCAGGAAGAGAATGCAGAACATTAGATGCCTTTGGAAGGAGAATTTTCCAGGCCAGTATGCTTGTTGCCAGAATCAACTCCTATAGTCTCTATATGGGGATGTTTCTAAAAGAAGTTACAGATCACCTGCAAACTTTATCTCCTTTTATTTCAGAAGATAAAAGGGAGTTCCTCACCTGGCTCAAACATGCCCAGGATATTTCCAAGTTTTCCAACCGTGCAGCCTTTGACTCTTTTGAAGGTGCCAGCAGAGCCTCGGCCATTGCCATAGGTGCACGCAGAGTTGCTTGGTTACAAGCTTCTGATTTGGAACCTTGGGTTCAAGGTGGACTAGGAAACCTTCCTTGTACAGGTGAAAACCTTTTTGGCAAAGATTGGCAAGCAAAGGCCACCCAAATGGATGCTGAAAATTCTGCTTTAGATAGACTTTCAAAGTCTACTTCTGCTCCTTCTAAGAAAAAGCTGTTCAAAAAGGGATTTTTCCCCAAAAAAGGGAAATATTATTCTGCTTATGGTCAGCAGTCATCTTCTGCAGGTCGTTTTGCTACAAAGAGACAGCAACAACCGAAACAGGCCAAGCCTAAGGCTGCTAGGACTGCTACGGCCGAACAGCCTCAGCCTCCTCAGGGCCTTTGACTTACAACTTAGAGAGCTTAGCCTTTCTGGCTCTAGAACATCCAGAGCCTCTCACCATTACAGGAAGGTTGGCTTACTTTGCTCCCAGATGGGAACAAATCACAGCAGAGCAATGGACCCTCTCCATCATAAGGGAGGGGTACAAGCTTCATTTCTTACACCTTCCTCCTCACACCATGGTGAGACAGTTCAATTCTCAGACATCTCTCCTCGACCTTCTGGGTCAGGAGATTACTACCCTTCTTGTCCAAGGGGCAATAGAAGAAGTACCCCTTCTTCAACAGGGCTCAGGGTTCTACTCCCCCTACTTTCTTATTCCAAAGAAAACGGGGGGCTACAGACCCATATTAGATCTCAGAGAATTGAACAAGTTTCTATGCAAGGAAAAATTCAAGATTTTCTCTCGGTACTCTCCTTCCATACCTTCAGAGTCAGGATTGGCTTTGCTCTCTAGACCTCACGGATGTGTACACCCATGTCCTCATCCATCCAACACACAGAAGGTTCCTTCGGTTCCTTTATCAAGGGAAGCACTATCAATACAGAGTGCTTCCTTTCGGTCTGGCCTCTGCACCAAGGGTGTTCACAAAGTGCATGGCAGTAGTAGCTGCATTTCTACGCACGCTAGGGATATTCGTATTCCCATATCTGGACGACTGGCTCATCCGAGCTCCATCCCAGTCAGAGACCCAGACTTCTCTAACCTGCACAAGTCGTATCCTTCAGTATCTGGGACTTGTAATAAACTTTCGAAAATCCCATCTCACCCCTACTCAGTCTCTAGAATTCATAGGGGCCTTGCTGGATACCACAACTGCAAGGGCCTATCTTCCCCAGGCCGTTGCCTACGCTTGGTGCAGTTAGCCTCACAAATTCAGTTAAAATCCCATTTAACTGCTCGAGAGATGTTACAACTGTTAGGCCACATGGCATCCACTGTGCATGTGGTTCCTTATGCTCGCCTTCACATGAGGGCCACTCAGTGGACTCTGTCCACCCAATGGACCAAGGCCTCAGGTTGCCTGTCAGACAAAATAGCAACCTCCAGTCGCCTCTTTTGGTCCCTCCACTGGTGGAAGTCCACTCAAAATCTGTTGCTGGGGTCCCCCTTTCAACAGGTGTTGCTTTTGGTCCCTCCACTGGTGGAAGTCCACTCAAAATCTGTTGCTGGGGTCCCCCTTTCAACAGGTGTTACCCCAAGCAACTCTTACAACAGATGCCTCTCCAAGAGGTTGGGGAGCTCATCTTCAAGATATCTCCACTCAAGGCATCTGGTCTCTAGAGGAGACATCTCTACATATCAACCTCTTAGAGCTCAGAGCAATTTTTCTAGCTCTGTCTTCCACACCCTGCTCAGCTACAAGACCGTCCTCATCCACACAGACAACCAAGTAGCCATGTTCTACGTGAACAAGCAGGGCGGGACTGGCTCTCTGTCGCTTTGCAACGAAGCTCTGAGATTGTGGGCCTTTGCTAGAGAGCATCAAATTCATCTCATGGCAGTATATCTTCCAGGGGTTCAAAACTCTTGGGCAGACAGACTCAGTCTTGTTCTGCTTCCACATGAATGGTCCCTCCATGGGGACCAGATAGCCAGAATCTTCCGAATTTGGGGAACCCCAGACATAGACCTTTTTGCAAGTCGTGGAATGCCAAACTTCCCCGGTTCTGTTCCAGGATTTCATGTCAGGGAGTTCAGGCAGGGATGCCTTCCTCGTTCATTGGGGGCAAGATTTCCTCTGTTTCACCCATTCCCCTAATTCCCAGGACACTCTTCAAACTTCAGAGAGACAAGGGGTCTATGATCTTCATAGCACCACATTGGCCACGCCAAGTGTGGTACTCTCTACTTCTGCATCTCTCCCAAGCTCCCTCCTTGGACTTGGGATCTGCTCCAGACCTCCTGTCCCAGGAGGAGGGAACGTTGTGGCACCCAAATCCCCAGTCTCTTCCTTGCATAGGGAGGAGTAGCCTAGTGGTTGGGGCAAGGTACTTCAGGCCGGAAGGTCGGGGGTTCAAATCCCACTAGAGGACAGCAACCTTGGGCCGGAAGGACTGGGGTTTCTAGTCCCACAGATGCTCCTTGTGGTCTTGGGCAAGCCACTTAACCCTCCATTGCCCATGTTCCCTGTAAGTATTAGTGTATGTGTCTCATATCCCCGTGTGTTAAATGCATCCCCCAATTGTGTTGTGACCGCTTTGATTGAAGGATAAGGTGGTATACAAAAACTGTCTAAAATAAAATAAATAAACACACCTCAGAGCCTGGTTGCTGAAGGCCTAGACCTTCAAGATTTGCATCTTTCTCAGCAAGTGAAGGATATCCTTCATGCTTCCAGAAAGCCTTCCACTAGACGTTCCTATGCTTTTAAATGGAAAAGGTTTACCATTTGGTGTGTAGAGAAGGGTCTTAACCCTCTTGCAATATCTCTGAATTCTTTACTAGAGTATTTGCTGCATTTATCCCATGCAGGCCTTAAATCGAATTTAGTAAGAGTCCATTTGAGTGCTATTGCAGCATCCCTTAAACCTCTCAATGGACAGCCTATTTTCTCTCATCCTCTTATAGCGAGATTCATGAGAGGCCTTCTTTTGACTAAACCTCCCATCAGACCACCTTCAGTGGCATGGGACTTGAATTTGGTTCTTGGCCAGCTTATGCAGCCACCTTTTGAACCCTTAGCCACTACCTCCTTGAAATTCCTTTCCTGGAAGGTTATTTTTCTCATTGCAGTCACTTCAGCTCACCGCATCAGTGAGCTGCAAGCTTTGGTGGCTAATCCTCCTTATACAAGGTTCCATCATGACAAGGTAGTCCTCAGGACTAATCCACACTTTATGCCTAAAGTGATCTCACCTTTTCATCTGAACCAGGAGGTTTATTTACCTGTCTCTTTCCATGACCTCATGCTTCAAGTGCAGAGAGGAATCTTCATACCCTGGATTGTAAAAGAGCACTTGCTTTTTACTTACAAAGGACACAGCAACATAGAAAGTCTTCTCAACTCTTTGTTGCTTTTGATCACTCTCATTTAGGACTTCCAGTCTCTAAGAGAACTCTGTCCAATTGGATTGCTCAGTGTATTTCTTTCACCTTTCCAGAGTAAGAACCTTTCTCTGGAGGGCCATGTCACAGCTCACAATATGAGGGCCATGGCAGCCTCTATGGCTCATCTAAATTCTGTGTCCATCAACCAGATCTGTCGAGCGGCCACCTGGGCCTCTGTTCATACCTTCACAGCCCATTACTGCTTGGACAAGGACTCCCGCCGGGATGCCTTGTTTGGTCAGGCTGTTCTCAAACACCTGTTCCATACCTAACCAACTCCTACCCTCCATCCCTGGCTAGATGTCTGAGATTCATGGGTGGAGGTAGAGCCCTTCCCAGGGACTCACAACCTGGGTTATCTCCCAGGCATCTCTAGCTGGGGAGTCCCCATATGTGAAGACTCATTCCTGCTTGTTCCTGGAGATAGCACAGTTACTTACCTGTAACAGGTGATCTCTGGGAACAGCAGGAATAAGTCTTCACAACCCACCCACCTCCCCTAGAAGTTGTATCTCTCTTTCTTTCCTTTCCTCACTCTCTCTTTGTCTGAGCTTTAAAACTCGAACTGGAGAGAGGCAGTTAGGAAAGGCGGGAAGGCAGCACGCAGACGCTGTGGGATGCTCCCAAAAGCTTTCCTTTTGGTCGCTGGGGAGCGTTCCCGTGCAGGCTCCATCGGTACCGACGATACCCATATGTGAAGACTTATTCCTGCTGTTCCCAGAGATCACCTGTTAGAGGTAAGTAACTGTGCTTTCTCACAAAGGGGGGAAACTGCGCTGCACATGTTGGACTGCAAAGGAGCCGTAGCTTCTTGGAGCAGACGAAAGCCTATAGAAAGTCCATCTAGCTTTTTGTTCGTTTTTGACCCCAATAAGCTAGACACTGCCATGTCAAAAGGCACACTATCAATTTGGATCGCAGACTATCATCTTCACTTATACCGAGACAAGCCTGAGCCTTGAGGGTCATGTCACGGCTCATACTTTCAGAGAGACATCAGTGGCTCACTTGCACTCTGTTGTAATGGGGGCGAGATGCAAAGCTGTGGCATGTATTTGGTTCATATTTTCCCCTCACTGTTTTGAGAAATCCCCAAAATAACAGCAGTTTTGGCCACTCAGTACTTCGGAATCTGAGTATAATCCAATTCCACCCCCCCGACCCATTTTTTGCAGTTTAGTCTGCCTTTTATTAAAAAAAACCAGAAAAACCCCTCCTCCCACCAAAAAGATAGGTTTTATGTTGGCTTTATTGGGCATATTCTCCAGGACCAAGCAGGAAGTCAGCCCTCACATATTGGTGACGTCGGCGCCGACGGATCCCCCGTGCGGAGCATTTCCCTAGCTTTCATAGAAAGCCTTTGGGAATGCAACGCGCATGCGTGGTCCCCCTTCCCGCCCAAGGGTGCCATCTTGCTCAGTCGTCTTTTTTCCACGGAGCCCGACGGATGTATATTGGTTTCACCTGAGGAAGAAGTTGATTTTCTCTGCGTTAACCTGCTTTTCTTCAGTTCGACGCCGGTTTCCCTTTCCCACCTGGGCCCGATAAGTCGGTATCGAGCCTGGATCTCTCTTTCGGTTTTTGTCCTTAGTGACTAGCGTTCGCGCCATTTTTTCTTTTTTCACTGGCAGCCCTGTCTTTTGACCTTGCAGGGGCCCTTTTTCCCCAGATGGCTGCCAGCGGGTTTAAGAAGTGTGATCGGTGCAAGAAACTTACGTCTCTCACCGACAAACATGACTGCTGCCTCCGGTGCCTCAGACCCGATCATGACCTGATCTGTGGTCCGTGTGGGAAAATGTCCTTTAAGGCGTTAAGGAGTCGGCAGCACCAAAAGGAAAGAATCTTCTCTGACTCTGCGTCTGGTCAGGCCCAGACCTCGTCAGAGGCCTCAACATTTCGGGACTCGGGCCCCAAGCAGCATCGAGGCTCCTCTGAAAGGGGGTCTCCCTCGCGGGAGCATCGTAAGAAGAAAAAACCCGCGAGGATGGCGTCAGTGGATGCTCTTGGCTCCTCGAGGGCCAAGTCGCATAGCCCTGAGCGCCGTCCCGGGTCTTCGGAGTCAGAGAGGCCTGCAAAACAACCTCTTGTGGAGATGGAGTCCCCGGGTCACGTGAGTACTGTAGTCCTCGTGGACTCACCTCCAGGGGAGCCGACGTTAGGCCCGACCCCGCCAGGGCCCAAGTCGGGGGCTGCTGAGTCTCCTGAGCTCAGACTCGGTTGACGGCCTTGGAGAGCAGCTTGGCTGCCTTCATGGAACAGCAGCGGGCACTGATCGCCGGTATCACCGGTGCATCTGCCCCAACCACCGGGACATTGACATCTAAGTCAACCCCGGAGGCCGGAGCTGATCCTAGAGTCCATGCGAGCTCAAGTCGATCCTCAGCCAAGGTCACCCTTGGCCTCCTGTTCGGGACCGAGGTCGTCGACGCCGGTACCCTCGGCGTCGGGGTGGATGGCATCGATGCCTGCCCTACCGGAGCTGCTCGATTCCTCCTCTGAGGAGTCCGGCTGGGAGACGGAGGATGAGGAGTCACCTGACACCTTTTGGACTCGGTGCGTTCCTTCGGACTCACCAGAGTCCAAGCCTTGGAGAAGGTCCCCTCCCTGGAGGATACCCGGTTCTCGTATTTCGTGCGGGACATGGCCAAGGCTTTGGCATTCCCCGCGGATCCTAAGGAGGAGCCTCGAGCCGAGGAGCTCGAGGCCCTACAGTATGACTCCTCCGAAGGAGGCCTTTACTCTTCCGGTTCCTCCGATGCTGGAATGGTTGGTCTTCCGCATGTGGGAGGCACTGGCCTCGACGCCGGTTTTGAGCAAGCGGGTCGATTCCATCTATCGAGTCTGCAAGAGCCCCGGGTTCCAAAAGGCACAATTACCACACCACTCCATGGTTGTGGAATCGGCCATGCATCGTCTGAAGAGTCAGAAGATGCACTCCTCGGTGCCTTCCGGCCGGGAGGCCTAGAACCTGGATGCCCTCGGTAAGAAATGCTTCCAGGGCTCTGTTTGCTTGCCGTGTCCAGATCTACCAGCTGTACATTGGCATGTACCTTCGAGACCTGGCGAAGGAGATTGCCGGGTTCTCTGCTGGTCTCTCCGAGGAACCTTTGCAGAAGTTCAATGCTCTGTCGGGTATTCATGAGTGCTCAAAGTTTATATCTCGAGCAGCCTATGATGGCTTCAAGGCTTCGGCCCGAGTAGCCGCGGCCGGCATCGGTGCACACCGTCAGGCTTGGCTACAGTCATCGGACCTCGAGCCATTGGTGCAGGACAAGTTGGTCGATGTCCCCTGCCGAGGTGAAAACCTCTTTGGCAAGCCCATGGCTGACAAGGCTGCTGAACTCGAGATCAAGACTCTTACCCGGACAAGGCTGTCCAGAAAAACCTCTGCCTCTTCTCAGAAGAAGGGCTCGGGAAAAAAGACCTTTTACCCGAGGAAGTCATCTGCCTATAAACGGTACCCTCATTATCAGGCCTCTGTAGCTCCCCAACAGGGTCAGCAGGCCAAGGGGCAGGGTCATGGGCCCCGTAGGCAGAAGGCCCCCAAGCCTCCTACTCCGGCTCCTGCTCCGCAGGGAGGGGGATTTTGACTACATTGACATAGCCTCTCCTCAGCTGGCTCCCATCAGCACTGGAGGCAGGCTGGCCCTGTTCGCCCACAGGTGGTCAGCCGTCACAAGGGATACCTGGGTTCTAAGTATAGTCCAGAAGGGCTGTCTCCTCCACTTCCACCAGGTAACCCCTCCTATTTTCCAGGGGAACCTCCCAGACTCCCTCTGCACAGGGACTTAATCCTGCAGGAGTTGGCAGGTCTTCTAAAGGAACAGGCAGTGGAACCGGTGCCCCACCACCTGAGAGGTCACGGCTTCTCTTCCAGGTACTTTATGGTACCAAAGAGAACAGGAGGCCTCAGACCCATCCTAGACTTGCAAAACCTGAACAGGTTCCTGGAGAGGGGAAAGTTGAAGATGCTTACCCTTGGAATCCTGATGCCCTACCTCCAGTAGGGAGATTGGCTATGCTCCTTAGATCTAAAGGACGCTTATACTCGCATCCTTATTCATCCAGACCACAGACAGTATCTCAGATTGGTAGTGTAGAGGAAACTATTATCAGTACACAGTACTGCCTTTTGGCCTTACATCCGCTCCCAGGGTATTCACCAAGTGCCTGGCGGTGGTGGCAGCCTACCTCAAGGTTCAAGGCCTCTTTGTCTTTCTGTATCTGGACGATTGGCTCATCAGGGGTCAGTCCCCACAAGAGGCCAATCAAGCCACCCTTCGCACTGTCGCTCTGCTTCAGCACCTGGGGTTTGTCATAAATTTCGCAAAGTCCAGTTTGCATCTCTCCCAGAACATGGAGTTCATAGGAGCTCGACTGGACACCTTTCAGTCAAAGGCCTTTCTACCAGTGGACAGGGCCCACAGATTGATGGCTCTAGCCAGGCTATTCCATAGCAATTCTCTGGTCTCCGTCAGACAATTCCTGAGGCTCTTAGGCCATATGGCATCCACGGTCCATGTGACTCCAAATGTTCATCTACACATGAGACCAGTTCAGTGGGGCTTCAGGACTCAGTGGCATCAGGCCACAGGAAGCCTCACGGACACAGTGAGGGTGTCCAGTCTACTACAGTCTTCTCTGAAATGGTGGCTTCATCTTCCGAATCTAGTGCAAGGGGTGCCTTTTCAGGCACCTCCACACTCTGAGGTGCTGACAACCGATGCTTTTCTTCAAGGTTGGGGTGCACATTGCTAAGGGACATGTACTCAAGGCCTGTGGACTCACTTGAGGGCTGCTGTGCAAGTCCTGGGAGGTCGCACAGCAGATCAATCTCTTAGAACTGAGAGCTATCCGCTTAGCCCTGAGAACTTTCATCTCATCTCAGCAGTCTGTCTTGGTTCAGGTGGACAATCAAGTGGCTATGTTCTATGTGAAGAAACAAGGGGGCACAGGGTCCCGCCTTCTCTGTCAGGAAGCGTAGAAACTCTGCTCCTGGGCAGTCGATCATGGCATTCTTCTCAAAGCAGTCTACCTCCCAGGTCAGGAGAATTACCTGGTGGACAGATTGAGCAGGATTCTGCAGCCATACGAATGGCAGTTGAACCCTTTAGTGGTTCAACAGATTTTCCTGAGATGGGGTCTTCCAATCATAGATCTATTTGCCTGTTCTCTGAACCGTCAACTTCCCAGGTTCTGTTCCAGACAACCACATCCTCTCAGAATAGCAGCGGATGCGTTTCTCATTTCATGGTCTACAGGCCTCCTATGGTCTACAGGCCTCCTTCCAGAAGAGACCACATCACTCCTATACTCACAGAGCTTCAGTGGCTACCCCTACAAGCCAGGATCACCTACAAGGCACTATTGCTATCTTTTTAAAGCAATCAATCGGATAGCCCCACCTTCCCTCTCTTCACTCCTTACTAGCACTCCCACAAACAGGCTAAGAAGATCAGCAGCCGCTAATACCCTTGCTATACCAATTGAGTACACTAAATGTAACCAAGCAACCAGAGATAGGGCCTTCACTTTCTTCGCTCCGACCTGTTGGAACAATCTCTCCCTCAGCATATCCGATCAATAAAGACCTCTCCCAGTTTAGAAAGGTCCTTAAACATTACCTATTCTGCCTGCACCTTGTATGCACTAATCCTACGCCCCCTCTCCCCACCTCACAAATCACCCACACTGCCTCCTAACACCCCAACAATATAGCCCTGTTAGAACACGAAGCAGACCCTCTGCACACCCAAAAGGTCCATAGACCTCAGTTTCTCCACTACGATTTTCAACATGTTACATGATCTGTAAATAGTCCACAGGTGAAATATCCGTTTTGTATATAGTTACCCTGTTACTTCCAAGTTACTGACCCTGTTGTAATGTAAGCAAAAGATTGTTCTGATGCAAAAATTATTTGTAAACTGCACTGATACCAAAGAGCGCGGTATATAAGAACTGTAAATAAATAAAATAAAATAAATAAATATATGCATTTCCTCCCACGCCTCTAGTGTCCAAGACACTATTAAAGTGATCCGGGACAAGGCCTCAGTGATTCTGGTGGCCCCCAGGTGGCCAAGGCAACCCTGGTTCCCACTACTGTTGCAACTAGCGGTGGACACTCCTCTTCCTCTAGGGATGCAATCCGATCTCCTGTCTCAGGAGCAGGGATCTCTCTTGCACCCCAATCTTCAGTCCCTCAGTTTGATGGCCTTGCTGCTGAAAGGGTAGTCCTAGCGCCTTTACTACTGCCTAGGGAAGTGGAGGACGTAGTCTTGGCCTCTAGGAGGCAGTGCACCAGAAAGTCTTATGGCCTTAAGTGGCGTAGATTTTCTGCCTGGTGTACTCAACACAATGAGAATCCCTTCTCATGCCTGGTACCAGTGGTGCTGCAGTATTTGCTTCACCTGTCCAACCTAGGCCTTAAGTCCAATTCTGTTAGAGTTCATCTTTGTGCTCTTTCAGCACACCACTCACAGGTGGAGGGTCAGTCTCTCTCCAGTCATCCTTTGGTGGCCCGCTTCCTCAGAGGCCTGCTTTTGCTTAAGCCTCCGGTGCGTCCACCTGCCCCTGAATGGGATTTAAATGTGGTCTTGCAACGGCTTACTTGCCCACCATTTGAACCTATGGCTACTTGCCCTATTCGTTTTCTGTCTTGGAAAATGCTATTTCTGGTAGCCTTTACCTCAGCTAGGCGAGAGTGAACTTCAGGCCCTGTTTCAGAAGCCCCTTTTACTAGGTTCTATAAGAACAGGGTAGTCTTACGGACTCACCCTAAGTTCCTTCCAAAGGTTGTCTCCTCCTTCCACCTCAATCAGGAGGTGGTTCTTCCGACTTTCTTTCCCAAGCCTCATGCTAGCCGTGCTGAGATGGTCCTGCATACCCTGGACTGTAGGAGGGCGTTGTCCTTTTACCTTGACTGTACGCGGGAGCACCGGAGGGCGGTTTAGCTCTTTGTCTCTTATGACCCCAATAAGTTGGGGTTGGCTGTCTCCAAGCGTACCTTGTCCATATGGGTAGCTGACTGCATCGCCTGGGCTTACAGGGCAGCTAACCTCTCCTTGCAGAATCGAGTTACAGCTCAGTGTCAGGGCGAAGGCTGTGTCAGTGGCTCATCTCCGCTCTGTTCCATTGGCAGTCATCCAGACTTTTGCGGCCCACTACTGCCTTGAAAGGGAGTCCCGCAGGGACAGTGCTTTCAGGCAAGCGGTACTCCATAATCTTTTTGGGGTCTAGGCAACTCCTACCCTCCGGCTCTGGTGTTGGGCTGCCTGTCGGGGCGTTATCAGAGAAGATTCTGTTCTTGCATGCTGAGGCTCTAGAAGGAGCTCATTTTTCAGTTTGGGGCCTCTAAGCTAGGGAGTCCCTTATGTGAGGACTGACTTCCTGCTTGGTCCTGGAGAAAGAGTAGTTACTCACCTGTAACGGGTATTCTCCAGGAGTAGCAGGAATCGGTCCTCACAACCCTCCCTCCCTCCCCTTGGAGTTGCAGTCATATGATTTATTTTTGCTTTTTTGCTGTCTTTTAGCTATGTCATCAGACTGAGCAAGATGGCACCCTTGGGCGGGAAGGGGACCGTGCATGCGCGCTGCATTCCCAAAGGCTTTCTATGAAAGCTGGGGAAATGCTCCACACGGGGGCTCCGTCGGCGCTGACATCACCCATATGTGAGGACTGATTCCTGCTGCTCCTGGAGAACACCTGCTACAGGTGAGTAACTATTCTTTACCATTTCCCCTTATTTTGTTCAAGGCAGCTTGTAGCTAGGGATTCCCATACATGAGGATTTTTTTCCTGCTTGTCTGAGAAAGTGTAGTTACTCATCTGTAGCAGGTGTTCGCTATGGACAGCAGGAAAAACCCTCAAAACCCTCCCACCTCCCCTAGGAGTTGTATTCTTTTGAATTGTGTAACTGGACAGATGGGAAGGCCTGTGCAGGTGTGGTAGAGCTGCCAAAAACTTTGAGGAGTTGGCAATGCTCCTGCTCAGAGGCTCTGTCAGATGACATCACCACATACGTGATGCTATCAGTGTAAAGTGCTATTACTTTGTTGGTTCTACTTTTACATCTACTATATCCTTGTTAATTCACTTTGTGCCAGCAGTTCGAGCTAGAGTGCAAACAGTAGGAGACACAGCAGGCATTCTTCTCTAGTGCCTCTAGAGAGACATGGTCAGCCCCTGTTTATCTTGAGCCTTGGCCTGCAGATTCATATAGCACATTATTTGCTGCTATATAGCAAGGCCTAAAGTTAAATCTTTTTAACAGAGAACAAATACCTCCACTAGGCTTTCACTGTATATAATGCAAGAACAATAACTGGGCGTGACCACTGATTGCAAAAGCTGTGCACCAGACTAAATGTCCTATCATGTTTCACCTTTTAATGAAACCTAAGAACACAAGATATGCCATACTGGATCAGACCAAGATTCATCAAGCCCAGTATCCTGTTTCCAACTGGCCAATCTAGGTCATAAGTACCTAGCAGTTTCCACAAAAGACACAGGTTCCACAATGCATGTATTTGGTTAAGCAATGATATCCTGGGTCCCTTTTAATAATGGTTTATGGACCTTTTCTCCAGGAACTTGTCCAAACCTTTTCTAAACCATCTACACTAACAGCTTTTACTACATCGTCCGGTAACAAATTCCAGAGTTTGATTACACATTGAGTGAAAAAATATTATCTCCAGGAACAAGCAGGAATGTAGTCTTCACATATGGGTATCGTCGGTACCGACAGAGCCTGCTTGGGAATGCTCCCCAGCGTCCTATAGGAAAGCTGCTGGGAGCATCCCACAGCGCCTGCGTGCTGCCTTCCCGCCTTTCCCACTGTCCCTCTTCAGTTCTTCGTTTTCCACGGAGCCGACAGGTCCCATACCCTGTCACTGCAGAAAATTCCTTCTTTATTCTTTATTTTTTTGTGGTTGCGTCTGCCTTCGTTCAACGCCTACCGGTACCACCGGTTCTTCCTTTTCTAAAACAAAGTTCTGAGGTATTTTTCTTCAGAAACTTTTTTTTTCCTCGGCACTAGGCCCATTTTCCTTAAAAATGGAAAAACCAGCTACTGGTTTAAAAAAAAATGTTCTAAGTGTGACGGTACCATATCCGTCACCGACACCCATGACTGGTGTCTTAAATGTTTAGGCCCTGACCATTAAGTGCCTCTCCTGTAGGAAGATGACTAAAAGGGGCCTGCAGAATAGAGCTGCAAAACTCAGTACCCTTTTTGCTTCAGACACGTTGTCTGTTGCATCAATGTCTTCCAGAGCTTCATCTTCCTCTTGTGGATCTCAGGTAACTAAACATAAATCTTGCCGGTCGTCAAAGGGTAGATCTCCTTCTAGGCATCGAGAAGCCATTGGCATTGCCCTTGAGGAAACTTCACTGGCAAAACAGCCCCAGCGGGAGGCTTCGGCTTCCAAAGCATTAATGGGGCTTGTGATAAGGAAGCTTATCATAGTTCAGGAAGGAGCTATAATAGAGGTGAAGTGACTGAACAAGCAACCTGTCTGTTCTGGTAGAAATAATAAAACAGAATGTTTCCATAAGACTACCAGTCACAGAATGCACCAGGTTTCCAACAGCCATTAGAAGAGCTGAAGTGGGGAAACGTGTGTTCAATCAGGAGGGCTATGAGGTAATCCCCAAGCACTCATCTCCAAGGGCAGGGCTTGATTCAGCACAGCTGTGCTGTGCTAGGGTGGAGCATTCATCTAAGCAGGATAAAGGTAAAGCTTATTCTACAGAGAATCATCATCTTGATCATCAGAAGCATCTTGATCAGCCTGAGGATCATCATCAGCAGAAGCCAGAGCTGACGGACAGAGAGAGCAAGAAACACTTTGGAAGAAAGAAGAGAAGCATTTGGAAGGTCTAAAGGAGTCCATAGCAGTACGTATACTGGGAGGCATTCCAGAGGCAAGCATACATCATTGGACTGGGGGAAAGCCAGAGGAGTGTGGTTGCAGAGCCAGGAATCCCCGGATGGCACCTGTGAGGGAGATGGCTGCACTTGGAAGGGACCCTAGGACCAGTGCAAGAAGGTATGTGAAGAGAGATCCAGTGTCCATGGATCTTGATTGGAAGGCTGGACATAAGAACTGGACTACATACTGGCCAGGATATTTAGAGAGGAACTCTAACAGCAATGGAAGCTCAGGTATGAACACTGATCTATGCCCTAGCTCTTCACTGGGAAGACAGCAGGGAAACAAGTATTGTCCTGAGAGTGTTCCATTGAGAAATTCCTCTGTGCCAATCCATGATATTGAACCCATGATAGTTGAAGGGGAAGCTGTTATAAATGGGGACTTTGAATACATGGATTGATCTCTGTCTAAACTTCTGTGGTAATATGCTGTTACAAAATACATCAATCACAAAGAAATATAAACTTGTTCTTTAATCTACTCAGAAAGGCTTCTGAGTAGGATTTGAGCCAAGTAATAGAAAGTAAACCAGCCAAGAGGGTTTCAGCTGATAATGGTTAGCAATTGAGCCTTGCCTAATTGCCTGTGAGCTCTGGAGGGACACTTCTGAGTGTGTGTGAAGATACAGGAAGATATCCCTGAAAAAGAACAGTTTTTTCCTACTTTGTGGGTTTTGTTTGTTCTTTGAAGCACTGCTAAGGAGAATTAGCAGGAGCTTACAGAAAAGACCTTTCTGTTCCCATCAAGGTCTTTATGCTTTGATTTGATTGCTTAACAAGTTCAGCTGTTTTTCCTTATTTGTTTTTCTAAGTATAATACTGAAAGCAAGTATTCCTTTTCATGTGCTACCAAGTATATCTGTGTTGGGAAAAATAACCCCATAAATAAAATATCATCTTTGCTTTACATTCGAGCAAGCACAACTAATTTATTGTGAACGGCTGAGTCTGGTATGAATGGACTACATTTCCCACAATCCTTTGCAAGTCATATTAATATTTGCCTTTGCCAAGACTGTGGACATTCTCATCCAGCGCCCCTGTTTACAGGCTCCAGGATGTTCTCGAGGCCTCCACCTCAGTAGAACTACTGGTGCCATGCTCTGGGGTTCTGGCCGCTTCTACCGGTACTGACACCCAAGCATCGGCAGCGTCGATAGAGCAGAGGTTTCTTGCTATTGAACACAGTCTGGCAGTTCTTCTCGCGGCTTCAATACTGTTGAGGCTGCTACAGACGGTTCAACAGGCACTGGTACCGACACTGGTACCGATGGCAATGGCCTCGGCGGGTATACTCCCCATGCTGAGTCTTGAGTCTGTCTCTGGCATCGACAGATCGATACTGAGACACCTTGATACTAACTTCGATTGATACCAGTACCGTGCTCTGCACTAACACCGGGATCAGAGATATTTTGAATCTTCAGATTCCGATGATTCTAATGACTCTGCTGATACCAGAGTACTTCTTCCAGAGTAATCGTCTCCTCAATGCAGAACGCCTCCTCCGGAGGACATGTCCTTTCAGGATTTTATTCGTGATGTGGCTCAAGGCCTTGCAATCACGGTAACTCCTGAAAAGTAACCTAGGGCACAGGAATTAGAAATTCTTCAATACACTAAGGCTCCCAAGGAAGCAGCTACTCTGCCTATTCATCAGATCCTACATGATCTTATGCTGAGGATGTGGGAAACACCTTTAACCACATCTCCTCACTCTCTGAGGCTCGATACAGTGTATCTAGTTCTACCTTGTCCTGGCTTCCAAAAACTGTTACCACACCATTCAATGGTAGTGGAATCGATTATGCGTAGGATGAAGAGTGCAAAGAGACATGCTTCCAATCCTCCAGGCCGTGAGTGCAGACTCGATGCCTTTAGTTGTCTGCTTCCAAGCTTCCATGCTCTCAGCCAGGATCAGCTCCTATATCCTATATATGAGACTGTTTCTCAAAGAGGTCACAGGAGACTTGGAGCTTATGAGCCCCCTTCTTCCTGATGATAAACGACAAGACTTCCTTAAGCTTGTCAGACATGCTCAGGATGTTTCCAAGCTTGTAAACCGTGCAGCCTTTGACTGCTTTAAATGCATCAGCAGAACCTCTGCTATTGCCATTGGTGCCCATCGGATTGCCTGGCTTCAGGCATCAGAGTTGGAACTTTGGGTACAAGATAAATTGGGAAATATCCCTTGCACAGGAGAAAATCTCTTTGGCAGGAATTGGCAAGAAAAGGCTAATGAAATAGATAGTGACAATATCACCCTGGATAGATTGTCAAAATCTACAGCCAACCCAGCCAAAAAGAAATCTTATAAAAAAACCCGTTCAGCAAAAAAAGGAAGTTTTATCCTTATGCCCAGTAGGGGCACGGTCCAATTCAGGCTGCCCGAAAGGGAAAATGGCAACAAACTAGACAAAACAAGCCAAAGGGGCCGAGAGCTCAGCCAGCTCCACAGGCTCGGCCTCCTCAGGGGCTTTGACTCCTACCTAGAGAACTTAGCCTTCTTGCCCCTGAACGGTCCAGAACCCCTAGCCGTTCCTGGCAGGTTGTCATTTTGCCAACAGATGGCACCAAATAACAGAAAATTGGACTCTGTCCATGGTACGAGAGGGGTACAAGCTTCATTTTCACAGCATACCCCCTCCTACAATCGTAAGAAGTTCAAGAGTGGAGGAGTGGCCTAGTGGTTGGGGCAAGGTACTTCAGGCCAGAAGGTCTGGGGTTCAAATCCCACTAGAGGATAGCAACCTTGGGCCAGAAGGACTGGGGTTTCTAGTCCTACAGGTGCTCCTTGTGGTTTTAGGCAAGCCACTTAACCCTCCATTGCCCATGTTCCCTGTAAAATAGTTATCTCCAAGTTATAATGCCCTGTTCAATGTAATTTCAGTTTGTTCATTGTAAACCGCCTTGATATCATGAAAGGCGGTATATAAGAAATGTTAGATAAATAAACAGTTCTATTCTCAGACCCCTGTCAACAATCTCTTAGATCAGGAGGTCACAACACTCCTTGCTCAAGGAGAAATAGAACTACCCATTCTACAACAGGGTACAGAGTTCTACTCCCCCTATTTTCTTATCCCAAAAAGGACGACACACTCCCATTTTAGACCTCAGAGAATTGAACAAATACCTGTTCTGAGAGAAATTAAAAATGATCTCTTTAGGAACTCTCTTGCCATACTTTCAAAGTCAGGATTGGCTTTGTTCTGTAGATCTAAAGGATGCATATACTCATATTCTTATCCATCCAGATCACAGGAAATTCCGACTGTTCCTGTTTCAGGGAAAACATTTACAATACAAAGTTCTTCCCTTTGGTCTGGCTTCGGCACCAAGAGTATTCACGAAATGCATTGTGGTAGTAGCTGCATTCCTGCAAACTCTAAGGATATTCATCTTCCCTTACTTAGACGACTGGCTCATTCGAGCCCCCACGACTCCAGAAGCCAGCTCTGCTCTGTTGCGCGCAATGCGAATCCTTCAATATTTGGGATTGGTCATAAACCTCCCAAAATCCCATCTTGCTCCTACTCAGTTCCTAGAATTCATAGAAGCTCGTCTAGATACCAGTCAAGGGCTTTCCTTAAACAACCCCGCTGTCTGCGCATAGTGCAGCTAGCTTCCCAAGCAGTAGTGAAGACTTACCTGACTGCTCGAGAAATGCTCCAACTACTGGGACATATGGCATCCACTGTACATGTGGTTCCCTATGCTCGCCTCCACATACGAGCAGCCCAGTGGACCCTATCCACTCGGTGGACACAGGCCACAGGTCGCCTGTCAGGCCAAAATAACAAACTCATGTCTTGTTTTGTCCCTCCAATGGTGGCAATCACTGGAGAACCTTCTGGTGGGGTCTCCTTTCCAGCAACCCCTATTCCAGGCCACTCTAACAGATGCATCACAGGTGGGATGGGGGGCCCACCTGCATGATCTCTCTACCCAGGGTACCTGGACTCCACAGGAGGCTTGTCTTCACATAAACCTCCTGGAACTTAAAGCAATCTTCCTTGCTCTTTGAGTATTCCAAGCCCAGCTCAGCTACAAGACAGTCCTAGTCCAGACGGACAATCAAGTAGCTATGTTCTACGTGAACAGTCATTTGGGACTTCGTTTCCAAAAGGACTCTAACTGGATTGTGCAATGCATATCCTTTGCCTATGAGTGTAAGGGTCTTCCTCTTGAAGGCCATGTCACAGCTCACAATGTGAGAGCCATGGCAGCCTCTGTGGCTAACCTTCACTCTGTATCTATCGACGACATCTGTCGAGCAGCCACTTGGGCTTCGGTACATACCTTTACAGCCCACTACTGCTTGGACAAGGATGCCTGCCAGGATGCCTTGTTTGGCTAGGCTGTCCTTCAACATCTCTTTCAGACTTAATTCAATTCCTATCCACCATCCCTGGTGGGATGCCAGAGATCCATGGGAGGAAGCATGGCCCATCTCACAATGGGTTGCAGCTTCCTGGGGCCATCTCCCTGGCATCTTCAGCTAGGGAGTCCCCATATGTGAAGACTACATTCCTGCTTGTTCCTGGAGATAGCATAGTTACTCACCTGTAACGGGTGATCTCCAGGAACAGCAGGAATTTAGATTTTACAACCCACCCACCTCCCCTAGGAGTTCTCTATCTTTCTCTCTCTCCTTTGTCTCAGCTATAAACTCAACTGAAGAGGGACAGTGGGAAAGGCGGGAAGGCAGCACGCAGGTGCTGTGGGATGCTCCCAAAAGCTTTCCTATTGAACGCTGGGGAGTGTTCCCGTGCAGGCTCCGTCGGTACCGGCGATACCCATATGCGACAACTAAATTCCTGCTGTTCCCGGAGATCACTTGTTACAGGTGAGTAACTATGCTTTATTTTTTTAGCCTTAAATAGGTTATCCTGTAGTTTCATTGCATGTCCCCTAGTCTTTCTATAATCTGGAAACAATCTGCATTTACCCGTTCCACCTCATTCATTAATTTATAGACCTCTATCATCTCACCTCAGCCATCTCTTTTCCAGGTTGGAGCCCTAACCTTTTTAGCCTCTCAATAGGGATATCCTTCCATCTCCTTTACCATTTTTGTGGCTCTTATCTGTACCTTTTCTAATACCTTTTCTAATCCTTTTTAGGATGTGGCGACCAGAATTGCACACAGTATTCAAGATGCGGTCGCACCATGGAACGATACAGAGACGTTTTATTTTCCATTCCTTTCCTTATGATACCTAGCATTCTTGTTGCTCTCTTGGCCGCCACTGCACACTGGATGGAGGGTTTTAACATGTTATCCACGATGATGCTTAAATCTTTATCTCCAGGAACAAGCAGGAATGTAGTCTTCACATATGGGTATCGTCGGTACCGACAGAGCCTGCCCAGGAACGCTCCCCACCATCCAATAGGAAAGCTTTTGGGCGCATCCCACAGTGCCTGTGTGCTGCCTTCCCCAACTGTCCCTCTCCAGTTCTTCGTTTTCCGTAGAGCCAACAGGTCGCACACCCTGTCACCGCAGAAAATATTCCCTTTTATTCTTCCTTGTGGTCGCGTCTGCCTTCCCTCGATGCTACACCGGTACCGCCGGTTCTTCTTTCTTTTTCCTTTAAAAAAAAAAAACAAAACAAAACAAATCCTTTTCTGGAGTCTTTTCCAGGTATTTTTCTTCTCGGGTGCCACGTGCCATTTTGGGCACAAGGCCCAACTTTCCTTTAAAATGGAAAAACCCACTTCCGGGTTTTAAAGTGTTCCAAGTGTGGCGGTACCATCTGTCACCAACACCCATGAGTGGTGCCTCAAATGTTTAGGTCCTGACCACTCTATTTCGGAGTGTGTTGCCTGTGGGATGATGTCGAAGAGGGGCCGGCAAAACCGAGCTGCTAAACTTAGCACCCTTTTTCCCTTCGATGCAGCGTCTGTGGCATCAACGTCTTCCAGGGCTTTGTCTTCCTCCCATGGATCTCGGGTAACTGAATATAAATCTGGCCGGTCCTCAAAGGGTAGATCTCCTTCTAAGCATCGAGATGCCTCTGGCGTTGCCCTTGAGGGACTTGTACCGGAAAAATTGCCCCGGCGGGAGGCTTCAGCTTCCAAAGCATTAAGGGGGCTCCAGGATGTTCTCGAGACCCCAACCTCGGCAGAACTACTGGTGCCATGCTCTGGGGTACCAGCTGCTTCATCCGGTACAGATACCCAAGCATTGGCAGCGTCGATAGACCAAAGATTTTTGGCTATTGAACGCAGTCTGGTGGCTCTTCTCACGACCTCAATGCCCTTGAAACCGCTTCAGACAATTCAACCGGTACCGGCACCGACCACATCGACATCGGCAGGTATTTTACCGGGACAGAGTCAAGCTTATCCATCTGGTATTGACAAGTTGGTACTGGACCCCTCAAATGCCGACTTCGATCGGTACCGTGCCTTGCACGATCACCTGGATCGGAGATACTTTGGTATCGGCAGAGCTCTGAGTCTTCAGACTCATCCGAGGATTCAAAGTACTTCTTCCTGGGGATGATTCTTCTCAGCGTAGGATGTCTCCTCCAGAGGATGCCCTTTCAGGATTTTATCCGAGATGTGGCTCGATGTTTCCATCACAGTGGCTCCTGAAAAAGAGCCTAGGGCAAAGAATTGGAAATCCTGCAATACCCTAAAGCTCCCAAGGAGGCAGCTACCTTACCTATTCATGAGATCTTGTATGATCTCATGTTAAGGATGTGGGAAACACCTCTAACCACTTCATCTCACTCTCGAAGGCTCAACACCATGTATCGAGTTCCTCCTTGTCCTGGGTTTCAGAAGACTGAGCTACCACACCATTCCATAGTGGTGGAATCAGCTATGAGAAGGATCAAGAGTGCAAAAAGACATGCATCTAATCCTCCAGGATGTGAGTGTAGGACTTTTGACGCCTTTGGATGTCGAACTTTCCAGGCTTCCATGCTTTCTGCTAGGATCAGTTCCTATATCCTATATATGGGAATGTTCCTTAAGGAGGTCACGGGAGATTAAGAGCTTATGAGCCTATGAGCCCTCTCCTTCCTGATAAGAGGATTACCTTGCCCTTGTCAGACATGCTCAGGATGTTTCCAAGTTTGTAAATCGTGCAGCCTTTGACTGTTTTGAGTGCATAAGGAGAACCTCTGCTATTGCCATAGGTACACGTAGGATTGCCTGGCTTCAGGCATCTGACTTGGAACTTTGGGTATAGGATAAACTGGGGAATATTACTTGCACAGGAGAGAATCTCTTTGGCAAGAATTGGCAGAAAAAGCTAATGAGAGAGATGCTGACAATATCACCTTGGATATATTGTCTAAATCTACAGCTGATCCTGCAAGGACAAAATCCTACAAGAAACCATTCTTCAGTAAGAAGTTTTACCCCTCCTATACCCAGCAGGGGCATCGTTTAGGTCAGTCTGCCCAAAAGGGACAGCAGCAACAACCTAGGCAAAGAAACAAAACCTGCTAAGCCTCAACCAGCTTAGCAGACTCAGCCTCCACTCAGCCTCCACTAGAGAACTTTGCCTTCCTTGCCCTGAATGGCCCAGAGCCTTCCACCATTCCAGGAAGGTTATGTCATTTTGCCCCCAAATGGGGGCAGATAACAGCAGAAAGTTGGACTCTGTCTATTGTAAGAGAAGGGTACAAGCTTCATTTCCTCAGCATGCCCTCTCCTGCAATCGTAAGGCAGTTCAATTCTCAGACCTCTCTCAGCGACCACTTAGGTCAAGAGGTTGCTGTGCTCCTTGCTCAAGGGACAATAGAGGAGTTACCCATTCTCCAACAGGGTACAGGGTTCTACTCCCCCTATTTCCTTATTCCAAAGAAAACAGGAGGACACAGACCCTTTTTGGACCTCAGAGAATTGAACAAATTCCTGTTCAAAGAAGTTCAAAATGATTTCTCTAGGAACTCTGCTGCCATACCTTCAGAGTCAGGATTGGCTGTGTTCTCTAGATCTCAAGGATGCGTATACTCATGTTCTCATCCATCCAACTCATCGAAAATTCCTTCACTTTCTATTTCAAGGGAAGCACTACCAATACAGGGTTCTTTCCTTTGGCCTGGCCTCGGCACCAAGGGTGTTTACAAAATGCATGGCTGTGGTGGCAGCATTTCTTCATACCCTGGGAATATTCGTCTTCCCTTACTTAGACGACCGGCTCATTCGAGCCCCTTCAGAGCCAGAGGCCAGGATTTCTCTCTTGCATAATGCGCATCCTTCAGTATTTGGGACTTGTCATAAACTTCCGAAAATCCAACCTTGCTCCCACTCAGTCTCCAGAGTTTATAGGAGCTCTACTGGATACCAGACAAACAAGGGCCTATCTTAAACAGCCCCGCTGCCTTCGCATTGTGCAGTTAGCTTCCCAAGCAGTGCTAAAGCCTCACCTCACTACTCAGGAAATGTTACAATTGCTAGGCCACATGGCATCCACCGTGTATGTGGTTCCTTATGCTCGCCTCCATATGAGGGAAGCCCAGTGGACTTTATCCACTCAATGGACTCGGGCATCAGGTTGCCTGTCAGACAAAATAACAAAATCAGATAGTCTTATTTTGTCCCTCCAGTGGTGGTAGTCTAGTGAAGACTAAATTCCTGCTGTTCCCGGAGATCACCTGTTACAGGTGAGTAACTATGCTGGTGGTTCCTAATGTGGAACCTTGCATCATGTAACCATAGTTTGGGTTATTCTTTCCTAGGTGCATAATTTTGCACTTGTCCACATTAAATCTCATATGCCATTTGGATGCCCAGTCTTCCAATTTATCAAGATCCTCTTGCAATTTTCCACAGTCCTAACTTTTAGCAACTTTAAATAGTTTTGTCATCTGCGAATTTGATAACCTAACTTGTTCCCTTTTCCATGTCATTTATGAATGTCAAAGCAGTGGACCCAGCACAGATCCCTGGGGTACTCCACTAGTAGCCTTTCTCTATTGGGAAAATTGACTGTTTAGCCCTATCCTCTGCTTTCTATCTTTTAACCAGTTCCTGATCTACGATAGTACACTGCCTCCTGTCCCATGACTTTTTAGTTTTGCCAAAAGTCTCTGAGGGACCTTGTCAAAGGCTTTCTGAAAGTCCAAATATACTATATCAACCGACTCACCTTTGTCTACCTGTTTGTTCACACCTTCAAAAAAGCATAACAGATTAGTAAGACAAGATCTTATGCCATGTTTATATACATGTTCAGTAATTTTGTTCTTTATGATGGTTTCTACCATTTTTTCCGGTACTGACATCAGGCTCACCGGTCTGTAGTTTCCCAGATCACCCCTGGAACCCTTTTTAAAAATTGGAGTGACATGACCATCCTCCAGTCTTCAGGTACTACAGATGATTTTAATAATACTTCACAGCTTACTAATAGCAGGTCTGCAATCTCATATTTCAGCCTTTTCAACACCCTTGGATGTATACCATTCGGTCCAGGTGATTTGCTACTCTTCAGTTTATCAAGTAGTTGTAATACATCTTCCAGGCATATTGATGTTTCTTTCAGTTCTTCCGCAGTATCACTTTTAAATACCACTTCAGTCATGGGTAACCTCCCTACATCTTCCTCAGTAAAGACCGAAGCAAAGAATTCATTCAGTCTCTCCGCTATGGCCTTGTCCCCTCTTAGTGCCCCTTTAACCCCTCTATCATCTAATGGTCCAACGGACTCTCACAGGTGTTTTGCTACGATTGTACTTGAAAAAGTCTTTATACATTTTTGCTTCCACAGCAAGCTTCTCAAATTTTCTATGCTGGCCTTATCAATGCCTTGCATTTAACTTGCCAGTGCTTGTGCTGTTTCCAATTTTCATCATTTGGCTCTTTTTTTCCATTTCCTGTAAGCTGCTTTTTTGGCAACAGCCTCTCTGATCTTACCTTTAAACCATGCTGGCAGTTTTTTGGACTTCCTTTCACTTTTCTTAAAGCGTGGGTACAGCTGGTGTGGGCTTCCAAGATAGTATTTTTAAACAACATCCAAGCTTGATCTAAGTCTTTAACCTTTGCAGTTGCTCCTTTTAGGGTTTTTTTAACTATTTTCCTCATTTTATCAGTCTCCCTTTCGAAATTTAAAAGGTAGTACAGTGGATTTCCTTACCATCCCTCCTCCATTAATTAAATCAAGCGCAATCCTATGATCACTATTGCTTAGTGGCCCCAACACCCTTATCTCTTGCACCAGATCTGGTGTTTCACTAAGGGCTAGGTCCAAAATGGCTTCCCCTCTGGTTGGTTCATGAACCAGTTGCTCCAAGAAGCAGTCGTTTGTTTATCTAGAAACTTTATCTCCCTAGCATGTCCTGCCGTGACACTGACCCAGTCAATACCAGGATAATTGAAATCGCCCATTATTATTACTGTGCTCTAACTTTTGTTAGCTTCCCTGGTTACTTTGAGCATTTCATCATCCATTTGTTCATTCTGGCCAGGCGTTCAATAGTACACCCCAACTGCCATTGCCTTCCCCTTTTTACATGGAATTTCAATCCGTAGAGATTCTACAGCAAATTTTGTTTCCTGCAAAACTTTATTCCTTTGTGACTCAGTGCCCTCTGTAACATAGAGCGCAACCCCTCCACCAATTTGATCAGCTCTATTATGATATAGTTTGTACCCAGGTATCAGTGTCCCACTGGTTGTCCTCCTTCCACCATGTCTCTGAGATACCAGTCATATCTAACCTCTCATTTAGTGCTATATATTCTAACTCTCCCATCTTATTTTTTAGACTTTTAGCATTTGCATATAGCATTTTAGAGACACTATTTTATTCATATTCATCTGGTTATCTGTAGGCAGGGGTAATTTTGTAATCTTTAAGATCTGTCTACTCTGTACTCAAGGGCATTTGGGCTACTTTGGTCTTTCTTGGAACCTCTCTGCTGATATGCCCTAACTTCATTCTTTTGGTTGTTTCCTTCAAGGATACATTGTTCCGAACCATGAGTTCTTGGGCGACTTTCGGCTCTCTCCTGTTATCTAGTTTAAAAGCTGCTCGCTCTCCTTTTTAAAGGTTAATACCAGCAGCCTTGTTCCATCCCGGTTAAAGTGAAGCCCATCCCTTTGGAAGAGCCCCTCCTTTCCCCAGAATGTTTCACAGTTCCTAACAAATCCAAAACCTTCATCCTTGCACCATTGTCTCATCCACGCATTGAGACTGGAGCTCTGCCTACCTTTTGGGTCCTGTGCGTGGAACGGGAAGAGTTTTGGAGAACGTTACCCTGGAAGTTCTGGATTTGAACATCCTCTCTAAAAGCCTAAATTTAGCCTCCAGAACCTCCCTACCACATTTTCCTATGTCATTGGTTCCGACATGTACTAAGACTCCTCCCCAGCACTATCTAAGACTTTGTCTAGGTGGCGTGTGAGGTACGTTACCTTTGCACCAGGCAGGCATGTTACCAGGCGATCTTCATGTCCACCCAGCTATCTACCTGCCTAGTGATGAATCACCAACTGTAGCAGCTGTCCTAACCCTTTCCTCATGGGCACATGGTCCTGGAGAAACCTTCGCTATGCAAGAGGGTTTTACATTACCTGGAGGACTGATCCTAACTACAGGATGACTTCCTGCCACACCTGGGTGATGCTCTCCTGTCACGTGACCTCTCTTCTCTATGGCAAAAGGATGCTGCTAGACTGGAGATGGGACTTCAGGACTATATCTCTGTAGGTCTCATCTATGTACCTTTGTCTTCCTTATCTCCTCCAAGTCTGCTACTCTAGCCTCCAGAGATCGGACTCGTTCTCAGAGCCGAGAGCTCCTTGCACCTAGTGCACATGTAAGACCCCTCACAAACTGGGAGAAAATCATACATGTGAAACTCAATGCAAAAGACTGGAAAGCCTCCATCTCGCTGCTGGACTGCTGTCTGCATCTTAGTTTTAAGGTTGTGTTTAGATGTTTGTTCTTTACTTACTAAGGGTTGTTGTGGATACTTAACGCTAATAAAACTATGCCTAATACGTTTAATGTACTTTGTTCACCTGAAGCTTAATCTCATGTCCTTTATGCTTGATGAGGATAAGCAGCTGCACCTGAGAGTGAATATGGCATCTCCTTTCCTTTAAATGTTTAAGCACCTATGAAGCTACGGTTATCCTTTGGGTGGGTGGGTGTTGGGGGGAAGGGAGGTAAAGACTTATTGAAAGCTATCTGCTACACAGTACTCTGTCCTGTGCTTCTAAGGTAATTGACCATTTTCCAGGGGTAGTCCCACATCCCTTGCTTGGATAGAGAGGGAGTCTTGTGGTATAAATTTAACTAGAAAGTTCTCTGCTGTGTTAAATTTAAAGTGAAAGCTCTTTCCTGCTACTAGGCCCTGATTGAGTGAACAGATACACTGGGTTCATAGATTAATCAGCTTTAATCTGGGAATTTTTCTAAATCTTGGGGAAAAAGGAATTCTTTAGAAGTAAATACAAGTGCAGATCTCTCTCCAGAAGTAGCAGTCCCCTTTTGTAGTCCTCCCTGTCAACCAGCTGTCCTATCACGGATTCCAGTCTTTTGTCCACGATTTTTGCCAAGCTCTGTTTTTTCAAGGAGATTGGTCAGGAACTGTAAAGCAAGGAATTCTTCCTGCCTTCGGTAGTATGGCAGCTTTTGTTTGCTTAAATGAAGGAATCACTCCCTCTGGTATTGTACTGTTAATAACCCTAAGCAGCAGGGAGCACAAATGTCTCAGGAATTTTTTCTTTTATAAAGCTTAATAAAACAGTCAGATTTTTGATTGCCCATCCTAACTCTAAACAGGTTCTTCCATTTTACCCTTTTGTCCTTGACAGGATTAACTCCAACTGGGCTAAATGCTGTTTTCTTTCAGAGGTACCTTGTTCACCAAGGTATATAACATTTTTTTTGTAAAACTCAAGGAATCGGGCTGTTATCACCCTATTACTACTGTAGAATGGCAGCATCTTCTCCCCCTCTCCCATTCGAATTGTTGCTTGCTCTACCCTCTGCAGCAGCTGTTGGAATAGCTCTTTATTTTTCTGCTCATTGCATGCCACCATTGGCCACCCTGCATCCTACAGGATTCTTTCCTCTCCACTAGCTATGCATTTAGCTTCCCCTAGACTGCTATAAGGGCTCTTCTGTTCTCATGTATGCCAATCCTTGTAGGCTTTCAGCTCTTCCATCAGACAAACCTGTAGAATAGGACATGTCCCCTAATCGCTTCTTTTAAGGAGTCTCATACATACTTCTAGCAGATCATTAAACTCCATATACTTCCTTAGCTGGTTTTGGATATAATGGCAGAAGTTGTCATCTTTCGAGATTCAGGAACGTGTTCCTGCAACAGTAAGTTTTTATTTAATTGCAGAGGAACTTTAATCCTTGGATAAACCCGAGGTATGGACATGATCAGATTCAGGGCTGGCTTGCCTATAAGGCATCTGCCTAGGGCAAAGATCCTGTTCCTCCTTGTTTGTTCACATAGAGCATGGCTACTTGTTTGTCCATCTGGAATAGGACCCTCTGGGGGCTTAGATGCCCCTGAAAGACCTTGAGGGTGTTGAAGATTGTTCTCTTTCTAAATGGATAAGAGTGCATCTCAGTTTAATTGTTGTCTTTCTGTTGAGTTCATATATGAAGTATGAACCCCCCTAATTTATTTAGTTTATGCAATTTTCATGATCTGTTTTTTGTGCTGAAAATTAAGCAGCTTGGAAAAGAATGTTCAGGACCTGTTGCTCTGTTCCCTGTGAGTATCAAGGATCCTGTGTGCTCTTTATCACAATGCGCTGTTGGAAGGCTGGGCCTTGGAGAACACCTCAGACTAACTTTTCAGCAGATTGCCTCATTGATCCCTTTTTTTAGGCCTTCCAGTACCCTGATCAGTGTAGCTGGGTTTAAGAGGTTTGGACAAGCTCCTGGAGAAAGTTCATAAGCCACTAAAGTGGACTGGGGAAATCTACTGCTTAACCCTGGTATATGCATCATTGAATCTGTCTACCTTTTGAGAATCCGAGATATTTGTGTCCTGAATTGGCCAGTGTTTGAAACACTATTCTAATAAAGATAAAGATAACTAAGCTTGATGGACATTTGGTCTGACCCAGTATGGCATATCTTTTGTTGAGGTTTCCCTCTGCCTCCCGTTTGGGACCGAGGTTGTTGACGCCGGTATCCTCGGGGTCAGGGCGGATGGCATCAATACCTGCCCGCCCGGAGCCGCTCGATTCCTTCTCCGAGGGGTCGGGCTGGGAAACAGAGAACGAGTTGTCCCCGGACACGTTTCGGTCCTGGTGTGTCCCTTCGAACTCACTGGAGTCAGAGCCTTGGAGAAGGTCCCACCCCCACCCGAAGGACACCTGGTTCTCGGACTTTGTGCAGGATATGGCCAAGGCTTTGGCCTTCCCTGCGGATCCCAAGGAGGAGCCTTGAGCTGAGGAGCTTGAGGCCCTGCAGTATGACTCTCCCCCCAAGGAGGGCTTTACTGTACCGGTTCCTCCGATGCTGGAACGGTTTCCCTTCCACATGTGGGAGGCACCGGTCTCGATGCCAGTCCTGAGCAAGCGGGTCGATTTCTATCGAGTCCGCAAGAGTCCCGGGTTCCAAAAAGCATAGCTACCACACCACTCCATGGTTGTGGAATCGGCCATGCATCGTCTGAAGAGTCAGAAGATGCATGCCTCGGTGCCTCCCGACTGGGAGGCCCAGAACCTGGATGCCCTCGGTAGAAAGTGCTTCCAGGGCTCTCTGCTTGCTTGCCGTGTCCAGACCTACCAGCTGTACATGGGCATGTACCTTTGAGACCTGGCAAAGGAGATTGCCGGGTTCTCTGCTGGTCTCTCCGAGGAACCTTTGCAGAGGTTCAAAGCCCTGTCAACAGGGATCCTGGAGTGCTCGAAGTTTATCTCTCGAGCAGCCTATGATGGCTTTGAGGCTTCGGCCCGAGTAGCCGCAGCCGGCATCGGTGCACGCCGTCAGGCCTGGCTACAGTCATCGGACCTTGAGCCATGGGTTCAGGACAAGTTGATCGATATCCCCTGCTGAGGTGAAAACCTCTTTGGCAAGTCCATGGCTGAAAAGGCTGCAGAACTTGAGTCCAAGACTCTCACCCGGACAAGGCTGTCCAGGAAAACGTCTGCCCCTTCTCAAAAGAAGGTCTCGGGGGAAAAAAGACCTTTTACCCGAGGAAGTCCTCTGCCTACAAATCCTACCCTCATTTTCAGGTCTCCGTAGCTCCCCAACAGGGTCAGCAGGCCAAGGGGCCAGGGACATGGGCCCCGTAGGCAGAAAAACCCCAAGCCACCAGCTCTGGCTCCACAGCAGGGAGCAGGGTTTTGACTCCAGTGGCATAGCCTCTCCTCCTCAGCTGGCCCATCTCAGCACAGGAGGCCGGCTGACCCTGTATGCCCACAGGTGGTCAGCCATGACAGGAGATACCTGGGTGCTAAAAATATTCCAGAAGGGCTATCTGCTCCACTTCCACCAGGTACCCCCTCCTATTTTCCAGGGGAGCCTCCAAGACTCCCTCTACACAGGAACCTACTCCTACAGGAGTTGGCAAATTTTCTAAAGGAGCAGGCGGTGGAACCGCTGCCCCACCACCTGAGAGGTCAAAGCTTCTACTCCAGGTACTTTCTGGTACCAAAAAGGACAGGAGGCCTCAGGCCCATCCTAGACTTGAGAATTCTAAACAGGTTCCTGGAGAGGGAAAAGTTCAAGATGCTTACCCTTGGGCTACTGCTGCCCTACCTCCAGCAGGGAGATTGGCTATGCTCCTTAGACCTCAAGGATGCTTATACTCACATCCTTATTCATCCAGACCACAGGCAATATCTCAGATTTGTGGTGGGAGGAAACCATTTTCAGTACAGGGTACTTCCTTTTGGCCTAACCTCTGCCCCCAGGGTTTTCACCAAATGCCTGGTGATGGTGGCGGCCTACCTCAGGGTTCAAGGACACTGTCTTGCCATACCTGGACGACTGGCTCATCAGGGGTCAGTCTCCACAGGAGACCAATCAAGCCACCCTCCACACTATCTCTTCTGCAGCATCTGGGGTTTGTCCTAAACTTCGCAAAGTCCACTTTGCGCTCCTCACGGAGCACGGAGTTGATAGGGGCAAGGCTGGACACCCTTCAGGCAAAGGCTTTTTTACCTGTGGACAGGGCCCACAGACTGATGGATTTGGCCAAGCAATTTCACAGCAATTCTCTGGTCTCCGCCAGACAATTCCTGAGGCTCTTAGGCCACATGGCATCTACGGTCCATGTAACTCCAAATGCCCGTCTGCACATGAGGACGGCTCAGTGGGCCCTCAGAACTCAGTGGCCACAGGCCACAGGAAACCTGAAGGACAGAGTGAGGGTGTCCAAGCTGCTAGCGTCTTCTCTGCAGTGGTGGCTTCATCTTCTGAATCTGGTGCAAGGAGTGCCTTTTCAAGCACCTCCACACTCGCATGTGTTGACCACCGATGCTTCTCTTCAAGGCTGGGGTGCACATTGCCAGGGAGTGTGCACTCAGGGCCTGTGGTCTCCTTGGGAGGCCGCACAGCAGATCAATCTCTTGGAACTGAGAGCTATCCGCTTAGCCCTGCAGACTTTCTCTCATGTCCTCTCACCAGTCCATCTTAGTTCAGACAATCAAGTTGCTATGTTCTGTGTGAACAAACAGGGAGGCACAGGGTCCCAACCTCTGTCAGGAAGCACAGGACCTGTGCTCCTGGGCAGTCAATCATGGCATAGTTCTCAAGGCGGTCTATCTCCCTGGACAGAATTACCTGGCAGACAGATTGAGCAGGATCCTACGGCCACACGAATGGCAGTTGAATCCTCTGGTGGTTCAACAGATCTTTCTGCGATGGGGTCTTCCGACCATAGATCTCTTCGCCAGTCCATTGAACCGTCAACTGCCCAGGTTCTGTTCCAGACAACCGCATCCTCTGAGTAGCAGGGGATGCGTTTCTCATTCCGTGGTCTACAGGCCTCCTGTATGCGTTTCCTCCCACGCCTCTAGTGCCCAAGACACTGTTCAAAGTGATCCGGGACACAGCCTCGGTGATCCTGGTGGCCCCCAGATGGCCAAGGCAACTATGGTTCCCACTTTTTTTGCAACTAGCGGTGGACACTCCTCTTCTTCAGATGCAACCCGATCTCCTGTCTCAGGAGCAGGGGTCTCTTACACCCCATCCTCCAGTCCCTCCATCTGATGGCCTGGCTGCTGAAAGGGTAGTTTTAGCACCCTTACTGCTGCCTAGGGAGGTCGAGGATGTGGTCTTGGCCTCTAGGAGGCAGTCCACCCGGAAGTCTTATGCCCTCAAGTGGCGTAGGTTCTCCACCTGGTGTGCTCAACACAAGGAAGATCCTTTCTCATTCCTGGTACCAGTGGTGCTACAATATTTGCTTCACCTGTCCAACCTAGGCCTTAAATCCAACTCTGTTAGAGTCCATCTCAGTTCTCTTTCAGCGCATCACTCGCCGGTGGAGGGTCAGTCTTTCTCAGGCCACCCTTTGGTGGTTTGCTTCCTCAGAGACCTGCTTTTGCTTAAGCCTCCAATTCGTCCACCTGCCCCTGAGTGGGATTTGAATGTGGTCTTGCAACAACTTACTTGCCCACCGTTTGAGCCTATGGCTACTTGTCCCTTGTGCTTTCTCTCCTGGAAAGCGTTGTTTTTGGTAGCTCTTACCTCAGCAAGGAGGGTGAACGCGCTTCAAGCCCTGGTGTCAGATGCACCGTACACTAGATTCTATAGGAATAGAGTAGTCTTACAGACTCGCCCTAAGTTCCTTCCAAAGGTTGTCTCCTCCTTCCACCTCAATCAGGAGGTAGTTCTTCTGACTTTCTTTCCCAGGCCGCATGCCAGCCGGGCTGAGATGGTTTTGCATACCCTGGACTGTAGGAGGGCATTGTCCTTCTACCTTGACCGTACGCAGGGACACCGAAGGGCTGTACAGCTCTTCGTCTCTTTTGACCCTAATAAGCTGGGGTTGCCTGTCTCCAAGCGTACCTTGTCCATTTGGGTGGCAGACTGTATCGCCTGGGCATATAGGGCAGCTGGCCTCTCCTTGCAGGGTCGAGTCATGGCCCACCATGTCAGGGCAAAGGCTGCGTCAGTGGCTCATCTCCGCTCTGTTCCATTGGCAGACATCTGCAGGGCCGCTACTTGGTCTTCAAGCCAGACTTTTGCGGCCCACTACTGCCTCGAGAGGGAGTTCTTCAGGGACAGTGCTTTCTGATAGGCGGTACTCCGTAATCTCTTTGAAGTTTAGGCAACTCCTACTCTCCAGCCCTGGTGTTGGGCTACCGGTCGGGGGCATTCTCAGAAGATTCTTTTCGCACATGCTGAGGCTCTAGAGGGAGCTTATTTTTTAGCTTTGGGTCCCCGGTAGCCTTAAGCTGGGGCATCCCATATGTGAGGACTGACTTCCTGCTTGGTCCTGGAGAAAGTAGTTACTTACCTGTAACAGGTGTTCTCCAGGAGCAGCAGGAATCGGTCCTCACAACCCTCCCTCCTCCTCTTGGAGTTGCAGTCATATATTTCATTTTTCTTTTGCTGTCTTTTAGTTATGTCATCAGACTGAGCAAGATGGCACCCTTGGTCGGGAAGGGGACCACGCATGCGTGCTGCATTCCCAAAGGCTTTCTGTGAAAGCTGGGGAAATGCTCCGCATGGGGGCTCCGTCGGCGCCGACGTCACCCTTATGTGAGGACTGATTCCTGCTGCTCCTGGAGAACATCTGTTACAGGTGAGTAACTACTCTTTATGTTCACCTGTTCAGTACTGTCCCATATCTCCTCTACTTCAGTGCACACTGTGTGTAGATTTGCCTGAATATTATGCAGTTTGTCCCTGCTGTTGGTATTACCAGTTCTTATTCTGCTAAGTGTGTCCATACTTGGAGGTGCTGTTCCCTGTCTGTCTTGCTTTCATTCTCCACCACAACTGGGGGGTTTACATCACTTGCTTTTAGCCCATGCTGCCATTGACTTTACCATTTTCTACTTTGATTCAGTTGTCAATTAAATGGTATCTTTGTCAGCTGAGTGCCAGAGAAGGAGAGACAAAACAGTCTGGTCAAGCTGCTATTGCATCCCTATATGTCTCTGAGATGTGTGTTTTTAAGAAAACAAATTTGCTTATCACTAACAGATGTTCTCTGAAGACAGTAGTTCACCAGTTACTGTATATCCCTCTTCACCTTAGTTTTTACTTGGGGAAACTTCTTGCTAACATATAGAAACAGTAAAACTGCAGGGTTGCTGTGAGGGCCTAACTACTATGTTTGCTGTGAAAGGCTAATGCTTTTCCAGAAAGCTGTAGAAGATTCAAGTCTGTCTGCTACTGCTACTAAGTATAGCCACTTGACCTCCAGGCGTCACTGAATTGCTCTTTTTGCAGAGCACCTGTTAAAGGTAAGAAACGTCCTGTTTAGTAGAGAAAAATACAGTATTGAAGACAGAAAAATAGGCCTAATGGATTTTTTTTCTATTGCAACAAATCATTATAGAACTTTATTAATGTTCTATTTTTATTTCAGGAGGTGCATATTATTTAATTTCCAGAAGTTTGGGACCTGAATTTGGAGGTGCAATTGGTCTTATATTTGCATTTGCTAATGCTGTTGCAGTAGCCATGTATGTGGTTGGCTTTGCAGAAACAGTTGTAGACCTATTGAAGGTAAATATCCTAATTCAGATAACGATGACTTCTTTGTTCAAAATAGCTACTGCAATAATTTGAGGTTTTAAAAGTGCTTATTTGCCTATTGTGCATAATATCCCAGTTTCTTCTATGGCATATCACTGCTGTGCTCAGTTCTATGAAAAGATATGTAAATATATAGATATTTCTTGCAAAGTTATAGCATTATACTGTTACTAGTAGATACCTAGTGAAATTTGTTAGATAATACGCCCAACCTGACACCATTACTCTTGATGCGCTGGCTGGAAAGAAATCCCCCCCACCCCTCCACTAGTTAGAGTACTATTTCCCTTCTCCTCTCCTATCAAGCTTGGGCTGCTTCTGCTCTACATCCAGCACGTTACTGCCTTTACCTCTGTTTATAGCTCCCATGGTTCTTTACTAGCATCCCTCTACTACCTCCTGTCTGGTCTTCAGTGTTGCTGATCTACCCTCTGGCCCACAGCTTTGAAAAGAGCATGTGGTACTTGTAAAGTAGAAGATACAGCACATAGTATTCTAGCAACTAGACACACACCAGCATGGTCTCCGACAGGCGCCATTTTTGGGAACTGCATTGGATAGGTTACTGGAGTTGTAGTACATTTTAATAACATTTTCTGAGCAGGTCACAGATCAATAAAATACATAATAGCATACAACATGAAAAATGCCTTTTGACAGGCATAAGTAGGACTTCAGGTCCCTTCAACAATCCAAGTGGTCTGTAGTATGACAAACTGCCAGAGGGAGCAGGTTCTATAGCACAGCATGTAAGAAATAAAATATATAGCTACATTTTTAATAGTTTGTTAAATTATGTGTAAAAGAGTATGTATTAGTTACTTTCTTGCCACCTATGATTTTACATAGCTATAGAATGCTGAAGGGAAAGTATGGAATTTTCAGTGACTTCTAATTTTTCTCTTTCTGTTGGTAAGCAGAATTGAGTCAGGTACACAAATGGGTGAAGTCATCTGGCATCAGGATGGAACAGCTCTCCTGAAGTTCAGAACTACGGTAAAGTTCTGAGCTTGCACTGCCCTTCCTGCATGCAGTGGTAGTCTGTCCATCAGATTTGTATGATGCTCTGCTGAATGGACATGAAAACAAAGTTCATATTGAAGAGTTTGTCATAAGACCATAAGAACATAAGATATGCCATACTGGGTCAGACCAAAGGTCCATCAAGCCCAGTATCCTGTTTCCAACAGTGGCCAATCTAGGTCATATGTACCTAGCAGTTTCCCCAAAAGAGACAGGTTCTGCAATGCTTGTACTGGGTCAAGCATTGATATCCTGGGTCCCTTCTTAATAATGGTAAATGGACCTTTCCTCCAGGAACTTGTCCAAACCTTTTTAAACCCAGCTACACTAACAGCCTTTACTACATCCTCCGGTAACAAATTTCAGAGTTTGATTACACGTTGAGTGAAAAAATATTTTCTTTTATTAGTCTTAAATAGTTTACCCTGTAGCGTCATTGTATGTCCCCTAGTCTTTGTTTACCTTATCAGAATATAGAATCGATCTACGTTTACCCGTTCCACTCCGTTCATTAATTTATAGACTTCTATCATATCTCCCCTCAGCCGTCTCTTTTCCAGGTTAAAGAGCCCTAACCTTTTTAGCCTTTCTTCATAGGAGTATCCTTCCATCCCCTTTATTATTTTGGTGGCTCTTCTCTGAACCTTTTCTAATAATGCTATATCCTTTTTAAGATACGGCGACCAGAATTGCACACAATATTCAAGGTGCAGTCTCACCATAGAACGGTATAAAGGCATTATAATATCTTTTTGTTTTATTTTCCATTCCTTTCCTTATGATACCTAGCATTCTATTTGCTCTCTTGGCTGCCGCTGCACACTGGGTCGAGGGTTTTAACATGTTATCCACAATGACGTCTAAATCTTTTTCCTGGGTGGTGGTTCCTAATGTGGAACCTTGCACTGTGTAACCATAGTTTGGGTTGTTCTTCCCTAGGTGCATAACTTTGCACTTGTCCACATTAAATTTCATCTGCCATTTTGATGCCCAGTCTTCCAATTTATCAAGATCCTCTTGCAATTTTCCACAATCCTCTTGGGTTTTAACAACTTTAAATAGTTTTGTGTCATTTGCAAATTTGATAACCTCACTCGTTATTCCTCTTTCCAGGTCATTTATGAATGTCAAAAAGCAGCAGACCCAGCACAGATCCCTGGGGTACACCACTATTCACCTTCCTTCATTGGGAAAATTGGCCATTTAGCCCAACCCTCTGCTTTCTATCTTTTAACCAGTTCCTGATCCACAATAGTACACTGCCTCCTATCCCATGACTCCTTAGTTTTGCCAAAAGTCTCTGATGAGGGACCTTGTCAAAGGCTTTCTGAAAGTCTAGATACACTATATCAACCGACTCACCTTTGTCCACCTGTTTGTTCACACTTTCAAAAAAACATAACAGATTAGTAAGACAAGATCTTCCTTGTCTAAAGCCATGTTGGCTGTCTCCCATTAGGCCGTGACTATCTACATGCTGAGTAATTTTATTCTTTATGATGGTTTTTACCATTTTTCCCGGTACTGACGTGAGGCTCACCGGTCTTTAGTTTCCCGTATCACCCCTGGAACCCTTTTTAAAAATTGGTGTTACATTGGCGATCCTCCAATCTTCAGGTATTAAAGATGATTTTAATGATAGTTCACAGATTACTAATAGCAGGTCTGCAATCTCATATTTCAGTTCTTTCAACACCCTTGGATGTATACCATCCGGCCCAGGTGATTTGCTACTCTTCAGTTTATCTAATAGTTGTCATACATCTTCCCGATGTATCGATATATTTCCTTCAATTCTTCCGCACCTTTAAAATACCACTTCAGTCATAGGTAACATCCCTACATCTTCCTCAGTAAAGACCGAAGCAAAGAATTCATTCAGTCTCTCCGCTATCGCCTTGTCACCTCTTAGTGCCCCTTTAACTCCTCTATCATCTAATGGACCAACTGACTCTCACAGGTTTTTTGCTACGAATGTACTTGTTACCACTTCCTCTGGGGGTGGGACAGTGCTGCACACAGCCCTCAGACTGGAAGGCTCCGCACCGGCTTCACCAGCACAGCCGTGATTCTCTAAAAGGCAGGGAGCTGTGGCTGCAGAAGGAGGCACAGGAACTACAGTGGAGGCAGTAGCAGGCAGACACAGGGAGATTGGAGGAGAGAGCAGGGGAACAAGGGAAAGGTAAGATCTGCAACAGGGCTGACATGAGGAGTGAGGGATTGGGCTGGAAGGGAATTGACAAGGGAAAAGTGGGATCTGCAGTGGGGAGGACATTGGGGGAAGAGGGGGCTGGAAGGGAACTGACAAGGGTTCTCTCATATCCAGCAGGAACAGCTGGAATGCTGCCGGCATCTAACAAATAATCAGCCTGATTGCTGTAAGCGATCAGACTGATTTGTGCGGTGGTGGCACTCCGGTTGTTTTAATTTGAGATTTTGCCACCTCTGCCCTACCTCTGCCTTCCCGCCGCTTTTTTTTTCTTTGTCGCAAGCATTCTTGAAAAAAACGCAGCGGGGAGGCAGGACAGAGGTGGCAAAATCTAAAATTAAAACAGCCAGTGTGCCCCCACAGCTGCCGGATGAGAGGTGCAGGTGGAGGGAGTGGGGACAGGAAGGGAGGACAAGAAGAGACAAAGGTGAGAGATGGGGGACAAAGGGGGAGACAGGGGAAATGCTGGACAAAGGGGAGAGACGGGGGACATACCGGGCAGACGGGATAAATGCTGGACAGATGGGAGAGACAGTGCGGGTTAGGATTATAATGGGCTGATGTGGGGGGCTAGCACTAGTAATGGACAGATCGGGAGGGGGGCTAGGACTGATAATGGGTTGATTAGGGAAGGCTAGGACTGGGGATGAACTAATTGAGTTAGGGGCTGGGACTGGTAATGGGCTGGGGGGGGGGACTAGCACTGAAAATGAGCTGATTAGGGAAGGCTAGGACTGGTAATGGACTGATGGGGGGCTAGCATTGGAAATGAGCTGATTGGGGAGGTTAGGACTGATAATGGGCTAAGGGGGGACTAGCACTGGAAATGAGCTGATTAGGGGAGGCTAGGACTGGTAATGGGCTGACTAGGGGAGGCTAGCAGTGGTAATGGGGTTGAGGGGGGGACTAGCACTGGAAGTGAGCTGATTGGGGGGCTTCAACTGGGAATGGGCTGATGATGGGGAGAGGGGGAGCTGCTGGCCTTGGAAGAAAACTGGGGTCTAGGGCTACAAATGGGCTGATGCGAGGGGATGGCAGGGAGTGGATGCTGAGAGGGGCTGCCAAGGTATTTTGACTAGAAGGAGCTGGACAGTAGGGAAGGAGGGGGACTGGAAAGGAATGGACACCAGTGGCAGTCATGGGAATGCAAGTTGACATTGGAAGGTACCAGGAGGGAGGACTGGAAAGGGGCTGATACTGGGAAGGGTTACTGGGACTGGAAATAGGCTGATGGAAAGAAGTGAAGAAAACAAGAGATTAGAAATGGCAGATGTACCATAGACCACAGAAAGAGAGCTAAGGGAAGACAGGAAAGCCGAAGCCTCAGATCGGGACCAGCATGATCAGAGAATAAAATGGTCAGACAGCAAAGGTAGAAAAAATTAATTTTATTTCATTTTAGTGATTGGACTTTGTGTTTTACACTGTATTGGGGAACTGCATCTCTTATTTATCTGATGTTGCCTGCATGTGGACTCTGGCTGCTTGGGGGTTCTGGCTTAAATTTTGTCTACATATTTTTATTTTAGATTATGGTTACTTATTCTGTACTTGGTGAGGGTCGATGTGAGTGTGTGACTGAGGCCAGGTGTTAACATGGAGTTTGTACATAAAGATCTATATTGTACTGTAGTAATTTGACTTGTTCAGCTTTTCAGATAGGTGTATGGATGTTCCAGGGCCCACTGTAGTATTTACAGTGATGCTTTCTTTGGATGGGCTCTTTATGTGAGTTTTGGAAGTTTGTGCTGATATGGTATGGTAGGTTTGCTCTTTTTGTAGGGTTTTGTATTAGTTTGCAATGTGCCTGGTATTTGGAGAATAGTGGCTGTTCCTGATCGTCTCTCCGGGCCAGTCCAGGAACAAGAGGGTTGTCAATCTTCTCCAGCAACTGAGGACTGAAATCTGAAGTTTTGTAGACCTGGTATCTGGCTCCCCCTGCTGGTCGCTCTTCAGTCTTTTCAGTCCTCAGCAGCTGGAAGGGACACGTTCCTGGCTGGCTCCCGCGAAGTCCGTTGTCTGTAGATTTTGTTTTTATTTCTTTTGCTATCTTTTAAGCAGTGTTGCTAGGGAGAGCCCTAGCAGGGTTCCCCCCCCCCCTTCAGAAAAGAAAAAATAAAGCTTATTTAGCAGAGATCTGCCAAAATTATACCGGAGCAGGAAAGGCAGAGCCTGTCTTTTAAACTGCTCCGATTATCGAGGGAGGGAGCAGTGCAGTGCTGGGAGCCCCAGATACCTTCCTGCTGCCCTCGGCACTTAAGGTTTCTTTCCCACTAGCAGTGGGAGTTAGTGCCGTATCCCGGTCTAAGGGCTTGGAGCGTTGTTTCCTGCGTTCAGGTATGTTTTGAGTTTCTGGGCTTGTCGGGGCAGAGCGTCTTGGCAGTGGTTGCTGTCCTGTCAGCGTTCCGTTATTTTTTCACGCGGCAGGGAGTTCTGTGCCGGTTTGCTTGTCTTTTTTCACGGCAGTTTTTCTTTCTGTAGAAGCCTCTTGTTTGCTGGCTGTTTTACCTTCCGAAACTGGTTTAGGGCTCTCTGGGGGTGCCGATAATGGACAGAGCCTCAGAAGGCCGCCCTCAGGGCACTTCAGTTTTGGCGGGAACGGCAGCCATTTCTGAAGCAGCTCAGGTCCTTGTACCGGCTCAGGAGAAGCCTGCTAAAAAGAAAGCCAAGTCCAAACGGCAAGGACAGGTGGAGGATGCTCCTCCACACGCTCTTTCTGAGGTACACAAGGGCTTAGAATCTGTTTTTTCGGCTGACTTTATTTTGGCACTCCATCAGGCTTATTGTATGAAGTGGCAACAGGCCAAGCACAAGACTTCTGTCCCTGCAGTTGAACAAAGCCTGGCATCTCTGCCTTCGCTGTCAGATCCGGGAGAAGGATCTTCTAAAGTAGTCCAGGTAGCTGAGGTGAGTGCTGATAAGTCTGCTCAGCTTTTCTCGGAGCTCCAGGGAATGGAGGATGGGGAGCTCCTCTCGGATTCAGGTATGGAGTGGCCTACTGATGTAGAGGAGGCGGAGATTGCAGTGGGCGAAGATCCGAACAGGTTTCGACTTTTTCGGAAAGAGGAATTAGGCACGCTCATAGCCCAGACTTTGTCGGCTTTGAATATTGCGTTGCCTGCGGCTCAGGAGGAGCCTTTAGAGGATCCCCTTTTGCAGGGGTTTAAGACAGAACAAAGGTGTTTCCCCATACACAGGGTCATGAAGCAGATGGTAGAGCTGAGTGGGAATGTCCGGAGGCTTCGTTGAGGGGAGCTCGGGCTATTGGCCGGTTAAACCCTTTGCCGCAGGAGGAGCAAGAGTTCTTTAAACTGCCTAAAGTGGATGCCTTAGTGGCAGCGGTCACCAAGAAGACGACCATTCCAGTGGAGGGCGGTGCGGCCCTCAAGGATCTGCAGGATAGAAAGCTGGAGGCCTTGTTGAAGCAGACTTTCGAGTCTTGTGCCCTTTCATTGCGAGCGGCTATGTGTGGAGCGTATGTTTTCCGAGCATCCATTCGCTGGATTCAGGGGAGCTCTGTCTCCCGATCCGAGCAGGACGAAGGCGCGAAGCTAGAGTCGGCGGCTGCTTACCTGGCAGATTCTTTTTATGATCTGGTGCAGATTTCGGCCAAATCCATGGCAGCGGTAGTAGCAGCTAGTAGATTTCTTTGGTTGCGGAATTTGGCGGTGGACGCCTCCCCAAAGCGAGACTCAGTAAGCTTTCTTACAAGGGTTCGCTGCTTTTTGGAGCCGCTTTGGAGAAGATTGTAAAGGATCTTGGATTCCAAAGGAGGTCGTCTTCCAGAGGATCGGCCAAAGCCTTCCAAGCCGGCCAATGTGCACAGGGGAGCGTCTCGATTTTTGCAGATTCAGGGGTTCCCGGTTTGCTCCTTATCAGAGGTCGGTTTTTGGCCAGGGGGCAGTCCTTTCGTGGGGCTCGGGGTTTCGGGAGAGGATACTTCGGGTCCCAGCAGAATCCCTCAAAAAAGCCGCAATGAAGTGAGGCTGGTCCAGGCGGAAGTCCCGGTGGGGGGGTGTCTTCAAACCTTCCTGTCCGCCTGGGCCTCCATAACTTCCGACCAGTGGGTCCTGGAAATTATTTGCGAGGGGTACTCCCTCGAGTTCGCTTGTCCGGTGTCAGAGGCTTTTGTGGTGTCTCCATGTGGTTCGGCGGAAAAGCACTCAGCAGTAGCTCAGACCCTTCGGTTGTTGCGTCTTCAGGCGGTGGTTCCGGTCCCTCCAGGTCAATTAGGGTTAGGTCGGTACTCAATTTATTTTGTGGTGCCCAAGAAGGAGGGTTCGTTTCGGCCTATTTTGGATCTCAAAAACGTCAACCGTTGCTTGCGCATTCCGCATTTCCGCATGGAGACGCTTCGCTTGGTCATTTGCTCAGTGCAACCGGCGGAGGTGTTGACGTCAATAGACCTTACGGAGGCCTATCTTCACATCCCGATAAGACCAGAGCATCAAATTTCTACGCTTTGCGGTGCATTTGGGACATTTCCAATTCCGACCCTTACTGTTTGGCCTGGCTACGGCACCACGTACCTTCACGACGGTAATGGTAGTGGTGGCAGCGGCCTTGCGGAGAGAGGGTGTCCTCATGCATCCTTACCTCGATGATTGGCTGATTCGGGCACCGTCCGTGTCAGAGTCCCTGGAGGCCACGGCGCGGGTGGTGCGTCTTCTGGAGTGACTTGGTTGGGTGACCAACCAGGCCAAAAGTCAATTGCAGCCGGTCACGCATCTCCTTTATTTGGGGGCGATCTTCGATACCGAGTTAGGGGCGGTTTTTCTACCAGAGAGCAGGGTGCAGAAGATCTTGTCGCAAGTGACACAGTTCTTGCGGCTCAAAGCGCTGACGGCGTGGCATTATCTGCAGCTCCTGGGCTCCATGGCGGCGACCTTGGAGCCGGTGCCATGGGTGAGGGCCCACATGCGGCCATTACAACAGGCTTTGCTTTCAAGATGGTCGTCTCAGGAACATCCCCTGGATTGCAAGTTGCCCAGGTTGCACAGTGTCAGTCAGTCTCCAGTGGTGGTTGCATCCCGTTCATCTGCGAGCGGGAATTCCCTTGCGTCAGCCGGACCTGATTCTAGTAACTACCGATGCAAGCCTCGGAGGCTGGGGGGCACATTGTATGGGGAGCTTGGCTCAGGGAGTTTGGCCGCCGGAGGTGCAAAGTTGTTCTATAAACCTGTTAGAACTCCGAGCAGTTCATTTAGCTCTCCAAGAGTTTCGTCCGCTGATAGAGAACAAAGCAGTGTGAGTCTTCTCGGACAATGCAGTGACAGTATCCTATATCAACTGCCAAGGGGGGACAGGCAGTGCGGTGGTGTTGGAGGAGAGTCAGCAGCTCATGTCCTGGGTGGAGGAGCATCTGGTGGCTCTCTCGGCGGCGCATGTCGCGGATCGGGACAATGTGCAAGCGGATTTCCTCAGCCGACATGCAGTGGATCCCGGAGAGTGGGAGTTGAACGCGGCAGTTTTTCACGACTTAACCCTCAAGTGGGGCCAGCCGGTCATGGACCTCATGGCCACCTTCGACAATGCCAAAGCCCCAAGATTTTTCAGCCGGTGCAGGGAGCACATGTCGGAAGGTCTCGGTGGTCTGGCTCAGCCGTGGCCGGACAGCGGTCTTTGTCTTTCTGCCGTGGCCGATGATAGGCAGGGTGGTGCGGCGGATAGCAAGCCACCATGGTTGAGTGATTCTCATTGCGCCAGATTGGCCCCGGAAGGCATGGTATGTGGATCTGGTTCGTCTCCTCGTCGACCACCCCTGGCGGCTGCCTTTGCAAGCGAACCTACTGGTTCAGGGTCCCTTGCTCCTGCCAGCGGTGGATCGCTTCTCTCTTACGGCTTGGCTATTGAAAGGGACAGGCTAATGCGTCAGGGGTATTCGGCTTCTGTCGTGGCCACTATGTTGCAGGCTCGCAGGAGGTCAACGTCCTTGGCTTATGTCAGTGTGGCGAGTCTTTGAATCTTGGTGCGAGAAGCGGAGTGTCCGTCCACGGGACGCTTCAGTGCCGCATGTTCTGTCCTTTCTTCAGAACGGGCTAGATAAAGGTTTGGCTCTCAGTACCATCCGGGTTCATTTGGCAGCCATTTCATGCTTTCGAGGGGGTCTGAAGAGGGCTAGGCTGTCTGCCCATCCAGATGTGCTTCGGTTCCTACAGGCAGTCCAGAACATCCGTCCGCCCCTTCGCAGTGGTGTTCCACCTTGGGATTTGAATCTGGTTCTTGAGGCCTTGGCGCGCCCTCCTTTTCATCCGCCTAAGGACATTGCGATCTGGGAACTTTCTTGGAAGGTGGCCTTCCTAGTGGTGTGTTCGGCGAGGAGGATTTCGGATCTCCAAGCGCTTTCTTGTCGGGCTCCCTATTTTCAATTTTCGGAGGAACGGGTACTGTTGCGAACCGTTCCCTCATTTCTCCCCAAGGTGGTGTCTCAGTTTCACTTGAATCAGACTATTTCGCTCCCCACTTTTCGCGTCAAGGAAGGTCTGCCTATTGATGGCGTGTTGCACAACTTGGATTTGGGCAGATTACTCAAGAGATACCTTAAGAGAACTCAACCGTTTCGTAGAACGGACAGATTATTCGTGTTTGGAGGGCCTCGGAAAGGCGAGGCAGCGTCCAAGGCTTCCATTGTTCGATGGGTGAAGCAAGCGATTGTGGCGGCATATCAAGCAAAGGGGAAATCCCCTCCAGAGGGGCTTCGCGCTCATTCCACGCGTGGCCAGGCGGCGTCCTGGGCCGAATATGCTTTGATTCCGCCTGCTGATATTTGTCGGACGGCTTCTTGGTCCTCCCTTCACACGTTCGCAAAACATTACAGGTTGGATCTTTTGGCCAGGGCAGATGCAAAGGTGGGGGCTTCGGCCGTCATCGCAGGCCTGGCGGGTCCCTCCCGTGGTTAGATACTGCTCTGGTACTTCCCTCTTGTTCCTGGACTGGCCCGGAGAGACTATCAGGAAGCAGAAATTAGGTCTTACCTGCTAATTGTCTTTCCTGGAGAGCTCTCCGGGCCAGTCCAGGACCCACCCGTGGCTTTTGCTGTGTGTTTTTTCCTGATTGTGCGGGTGCGTCTGGGGGGTGCTGTCTTCAGGTTTGTTTTTCGCAATGGTCAGTCCGGGGGGTCTCTGGAGCTTCATCGGGGAGAGTGTATGGTGATTGAAAACAAAAAAACAAAACAAAAAAAAAAAAAACAGACAAACTTTGAGTTACACATTGGCTGCTTCCGTAAGGGGATGCGGGCAGCATAGGTTCACTGCTTGATAGGTTGGCTATGTTCTTGATTTTCTGTTGGTTTTGTATGTTTCAACTGCTTTGACAGGGTTAGACTGAAGAGCGACCAGCAGGGGGAGCCAGATACCAGGTCTACAAAACTTCAGATTTCAGTCCTCAGTTGCTGGAGAAGATTGACAACCCTCTTGTTCCTGGACTAGCCCGGAGAGATCTCCAGGAAAGACAATTAGCAGGTAAGACCTAATTTCTGCTTAGTGAGATCAGAATCAGATTTTTTTTTTTTTTTTAAATATTGAGTTCTGTGGGTGATTGTCCTGCACCCACTGCGGATGTAAAATATGTTGAAAAAGAAAAAGCAAGAACCATAACTGCTGGCAGGACAATAGCAGGCAGCTGAAATGCGCTCCCAAGCCTTTCGCAGCACTTTAAGCAGTTCTGGTCCCTCCTTCCTCCAATGTGATGTCAGAGCAGGGAGGGACAGATCTGCTTAAAGTGCTGGCACCTTTCAGATCGGGTGCATGCCCCCCTCCTCCTCTCCATACCTCTGTCCAGCGCTGCCTGCTCTTTCCCTGCTGCCAGTGCCGCTGTGAAAAAAACAGAGGGAAAGAGCAGTCAGCACTGGGCGGAGGTATGAGGGGAGGAGAGGGGCGCGCGCCCAAGCTGCAAGTCGCACAGAGCGCGATTGCAGCTTGGTACAACCCTGTGTGCAAACATCTTGCATTCTCTCCATATAATCTAATTGGCTTTTTGGTTTGGTTCAGTCCCTGATTGGAGTTCTGAAAAAGCCCTGCCCCCCCTCTAAGGTAGGGTAGGTCGCCATCTCATTCTTCGCCTTAGGTAGCAGATTGCCTTAAGCTGCCCCTGCTGCCTAGTAACTTGAAAAATACAGTTGCAAATGAGTAGTGTCAGCGATGTTTCAAAGTAGAACCAATGTGCTTGTGCTTCCCATCCCTAAAGCACAGTCATAAGCACACTTGCACAGGTCTGATGCCGAGGGTGCTTCAAAGCTTCCATCTAAAGCACTGGAGTCCAGGCACCTCAGCACAGATGTTACAAAGAACGCTACCCCTAACCTAGACACACTGACCATCTTATTCCATTTCATTGTGGACATCACTTTGATCTCTTAGTGCAAATCATGAGTAGACTACTGCAATGCAACAGTCATTGTGCACTAACATTGAAGGCGGCATGTTGCTCACATGTTGAGGCACAAACCACCTATGAAAGTGTCTACTATTCAGCCTACCATTGTGTCCACTCTAGTCCTTGTCATAGTGGCTGACTAGCCTTCATCTGATTCATTGCCTCTGCCAGAGCAGCCACATTTTTTTCTGTAATGTCTTCAGTGAGTTTGTCAAAGGCTACTGTAAAAGTCTATAGCAGTGGTTCTCAATGCATTGCTTCCATTGTATGCAGATCTATCTCATGCATATTCATTGTGGATATTCTGAAAACCTGACTGGCCTGGGGGTCCCAGAGGGACTGGGTTGAGAACCACTGGTCTACAGTATCACCATTTTAATCCACGGGTGGTGGTGGTGTGTAGAGATACTCATTCATCGCAAGATCCTATAGTCTCTACTCTGAACTCTGAGCCACAAGGGGGCCACTCACTGTGTCACCACCCCCCCCCCCCTTAGTATAGTTGTAGTTTACCAAAAGAAGAGGAGCATAAGAACACAAATGCCATACTGGGTCAGACCAAAGTCCGACAAGCCCAGTATCCGGTTTCCAACACTGGCCAGTCCAGGTCACAAGTACCTGGCAAGCTCCCAGCAAGGTACACAGGTTCCACAGTGCTTGTCCTGGGGTAAGCAGTGGATTTTCCAGGTCCTCTTTAATAATGGTTTATGGATCTTTCCTCCAGGAACTTGTCCAAATCCTTTTTTTTAAAACCCAGCTTTACTAACAGCTTTTATTACATTCTCTAACGAATTCCAGTGTTTCATTGCTCATTGAGTGAAATATTTTCTCTTATTAGTCTTAAATGGGTTATATTGTAGCTTCATTATCTTTCTACTTTTTGATGGCATAAACAGCCTATCTACGTTTACATATTCCACTCTATTTATAGACTTCTGTCGTATCTCCCCTCAGCCATCTTTTTCCAAGTTGAAGAGCCCCAGCCTTTCAAGCCTTTCCTCATAGGGGTCTCCGTCCATCCCCTTTACCATCTTGGTGGCTCTTCTCTGTACCTTTTTCTAATTCTGCTGTATCCTTTTTAATATATGGCGACCAGAACTGCAAGCAATATTCAAGGTGCACTTGTACCATGGAACGAAAACAGTTGGTTTTATTCTCCATTCCTTTCCTTATGATGCCTAGCACTCTGTTTGCTTTCTTGGCCGCCACTGTACACTGGGAAGTGGTTGTCAATATTTTCTACACAATGACTCCTAAATCCTTTTCCTGGATGCTGGTTCCAAATACATCCTGCTAGATCAGTCCAGACTAGTGGGTTGTGTCCCCCTGCCAGCAGATGATGAGAGACAAAAAAAAATTCCCGAAACTTTGACATGGTATAAAAACCCTTCTCCAGGAACAAGCAGGAAGTCAGTCCTCGCATATGGGTGACGTCTGTGCCGATAGAGCCTGTGCAGAGCATTTGCCCAGTTTTCAAAGAGAGCCTTTGGTATATGCTGCCATGCATGCATGGTCCCGTTTCTGCCCAAGGGTGCCATCTTGCTCAGGCTTCTTTTTTTCCACGGAGCCCAACAGACATTGAGCCAATTTCCCCAGAAAAAAACCCTTGCTATATCCTTCAAAAAAATAGCTGTTCCTGGTTTGCATACTGGTTTCTCTTCCTTGAGCCGGCCCCGGTTGTCCTCAGCTTTTTCCTCCATTTTTTTCTTCGAGGCTTGCCTCGACTGGCGTTCATGCCCTATTTTGCTTAGTGGTCCTCGACCCCAGCCAGGTGTTTCCCCACAATGTCTCCTGGTGGGTTAAAAAAAATGTGACCGCTGCAGCCAAACAATGTCTGTCTATACTGCCTGGGATTGGACCATGAGAGCACCTCCTGCAACCTGTCAGACCATGACACCTAAGATCAATAGAAAGATGTCAGAGTTGCAAGAGAAACTGTTCCCCAGATCTGACTTGGCCCCAGCCTCTCTGACACAGAGCTCCAAGCCCAGCATGTCTAGAGAGGGACGAGCGTCTTCAGAGTCTTGTGGCAGCAGCTCCTCTAGAAAGACCTTGGACTCCGAACAGAAAAAGTCTGTCGAAGCTATGCCAGAGAAATCCGGCAAGACTGCCCGGAGGGACTCGAGACTCTAAGAAACATCCTCCTAAGATTCCAAAAAAAAGGATTCCTCAGCCAGCAGAGACCGTGCGAGGATCCTTGAGGCCATGGTCCTCATCGAGGATGCACTTGTGAGAATGCTGGCGCTGGGCCAGAGACCCTCTCTGCCTGTGCCGAAAGCTGTGGAGCCTTCTCCCATGGAGCAGAACATCACTGCAATCCTGGCTATGTAGCAGGCAATGATGGCAGGTTTGTCTGCACCTTCTGTCCTGACGACCGGGCCTCCAGTTGTCGAGCTGAATTCTGAGTGCCACCAGCTTCGGGTAAGACCTCTGTCCCGGTTGAGGTCCCAGTCCCATTCCTCAGGAATCCAGTCCCATTCCTCAGGAATCCAGTCCCATTCCTCAGGAATCCAGTCCCATTCCTCAGGAATCCAGTCCTCCCCGGCCAGTTTCAGAGACTCTGACCCCAAGTTCTTAGGAGGACCCTGGCCCTTTGGGGTGGGCCTCAAGCCAAGGAGTCGCAGGGCCTCTGACTCATTGTCTCCTCTTGACAGACTACAAGGCCTCCCTGGAAACCAGATGGCACAGAGACGTTCCCTTGGACCTGTCTCCCCCAGCACACCGTCGACATTCTCTTCCAGAGGACGTGGCTTTCCATGACTTTCAGGGATATGTCCAGGGCCCCCTCGGTGCAAACCGAGGGTGAGGAGGACCTGCACACTGAGGAACTGGAGATCTTCCAGTTAGTCTCCACCCAAGGAGATTCTCATGGTGCCAGTGAAACCGATCCTCGAGCGGCTACTACTAAGAATTTGGGAGATCTCGGCATCTATTCTGGTGGTCAGCCGACGACTTGATGCCATATACCACATCAGGAAGGGGCCGGGGTTCCACAAGCCCCAACTCCCACACAACTCCATGGTTGTCAAGTCAACCATCCAGAAACTCCTGAAGCTAGAAGACTTTTCTGTCCCCCTGGGCAAGGATGCTAGAGCCCTCTGCTCTGCGGCGCAAGTGCTTTCAGGGCTCAATGTTGGGGTGTTGCATCTAGGCCTATGAGCTATACATGGGCATATATCTAAAGGACCTGACCCAGGAACTGTTGGGGTTCTTGGCAGGACTCAGTCGGTTCCAGGCTCTCACATCTGATATAAAGGACTGTTCTAAGTTCCTCTCCCAGGCAGCCTACAATGGATTAGAGTCTGCAGCTTGAGTAGCAGCAGGTGGCATCTGAGCCTGACACCAAGCCTGGCTACAGTTCTCGGACCTCGAGCAGTGGGTCCAGGACAAGCTGCTTGACATCCCCTGCACTGAGGAGAGCCTGTTTGGCAAGCCAATGGCCGACAAAGCAGCTGAGATAGAGACCGAAGTGATGACCCGCCAGAGGCTTTTGAAGAAGACCTCTTCCTTTCCCTGCAAAAAAAATCAGAAAAAGGCCCCTATTCCCCAGGAAAAAGGGGTACTTCCAGTACCAAGCCTTCTTGGGCCAGCAACAGGGTAATTACCCCAAAAGGCAGGGCCACAGAGCTCAGAAGCCCAAGGCTCAGAAGCCCCAAGCCCCGGCTCCAACCCCACAAGGGGGCAGCCTTCAACTTCCAGTGCAGGGTCTCCCCTTCCCTGGGAGACCCTCATCAGCCCACAGGAGACTGCCTGGCACCCTTTGCTTAAAGGTGGGCCAAGATCACCTCAGACCATTGGGTGCTGCAATTGGTAAAGGAGGAATACCTTCTCCACTTACAAGTACCATCCAGGTTCTTTCCAGGAGAGCCAGTGCAACCTCTCCTTCACTAGACCCTTCTGCTCTCAGAGCTTGCAGGTCTGATTAGGGACAATGCTGTAGAATTCATTCCCAGACATCTCTGGTGGAAGGGCTTCTACTCAAGATAAAAGAACAGGGGGCCTCAGGCCCATACTTGACCTCCAAAACTTGAACATTGGTTGTGCTCATTGGACCTAAAAGATGGGTACACTCACATTCTGATCCACCCCTCTCACAGGCAATACCTACGGTTCATGGTGGGAGGAGAGCACTACCAGTACAGGGTGCTGCCCTTCAGCCTGGCCTCATCCCCGAGGGTCTTTACCAAGTGCTTGGTGGAGGTAGCTACTCGTGCCTTCAAGGGGCCTTGGTATTCCCCTACCTGACTGGCTAATCAGAGGTCAGGCAGGCCGCAGAGCATACAAACCTCCTGCTGCATCACCTGGGGTTCATCAACTACCCCAAATCCCATCTCACGCCATCCCAAAGTTTTAGAGTTCATAGTGGCGTAGCTGGGCATGCTACAGGTCAAGGCTATCCTGCCAAGAGAGCAGATCGCCTCATTCAGTTGGGAAGGGAGGTATAGTGCGGTTGGTCTGTACTGCCTTGTTGCCTCCTCCACCTGTTGGGCCATATGGCCTCAACAGTCCGTCATACCACTAGCCCGCCTACATATGTGGACAGCTCAATAGCGCCTCCGCTCTCAGTGGACTGAGGCCATGGGCAGGCTACGAGACAGGGTCTGAGTCACACACCAGCTAGCAAACATCCTGACCTGGTGGCAAAACTTGCATCATCTCCAGGCAGGAATGCTTTTCCAAGCACCCGCACCGCAGTGGACACTGACAGGCACCTCCTTCCAGGGCTGGGGGGGTGCATTGCAGGAACCCCCACACAAGGCGGCTGATCCCAGGAGGAGTCGCTCTTGCAGATTAATCTCCTCAAACTCAGGGCCATCTTCCTGGCTCTGTGGGTGTTCTGCCACCACCTACAGCATCAGCCTGTCTTGATCCAGACAAACAACCAGATGGCCATGTTTTATATCAACAAGCAGGGGGGTACAGGTTTGTACTCCCTCTGTCAGAAGGTGGTGGCTCTTTCGCATTTCGTAACAGCATGCTCCTGCGAGTGGTATACCTATCTGGTCAGGACAACTGCTTAGCAGACAGGCTGAGCACAGTCCTTCATCCACATGAGTGATGATTGAACCCCAGGGTGGCAAAGCAACTCTTCCATGCTGGGGCAGGCCACTGCTGGACCTGTTTGCCTCCCTGGACAACACATACTACCACACTTCTGCGCTCACTAACCACACCTGGGGAGAGTGGCGGCAGACGCCTTCCTAATCTTGTGGTTGAAAGGCCTGCTAGGTTTCCACTGACACCCCCCCCCTTCCCGGTTGCAAAGACCCTCTTCAAGGTCCAGAGAGAAGGGGCATCAGTCATACTGATAGCACTCAGGTGGCTCAGACAACCCTGGTTCCCCCTGCTGCTATCCCCGCCGGTAGCACTCCCAGTCCCACTAGGTTAAGCTCCGGACAGAGGGCTCCCTTCTGCAATCCAACCTGGGCTCACTGTCACTAATGGTGTGGCTGCTGAAAGGATAGCACTGGCCCCCTTCAACCTGCTTGGGGAAGTCGAGGAGGTCCTATTAGCTTTTCGGAAACCCTCCACCAGGCTGGCCTACGCCTTTAAGTGGAGATGGTTCTCAGTCTGATGTGCAGAGAAAGCAGAGAATCCCTTCTCCTGCCAGGTGCAACTGGTTCTGCAGTACCAGTACACTTGTCATGCAGCAGACTGAGATCTAACTCTGTGAGGATGCATCTAAGTGCCATACCTGCTCACCACACCCTATCGAGGGGAAATCCCCTCTAACCAGCCCCTGGTCTCTAGGTTCCTCCAGGGCCTTCTCTTGTGCAAGTCCCCCTCCACCCGGCGGCGGAATGGGATTTCAATGTGATGCCCTTCCAGCTCACTAAACTGTCGTTCGAGCCCCTGGCCGCTTGCCACCTGAAAGAGCTATCTTTGAAAGTGGCCTTCCTGTTGGCCCCCACGAACGCTTGAAGAGTGAGCGAGCTCCAGGCCCCGGTGGTGGATCCACCATATACGAGGTTCTTCAAGAACAGGGTGGTATTCCACACACCCTAAATTCCTCCTAAAGGTGGTCTCTCCTTTCCACGGCCCCATGCTGGCAGGGAGGAACTCATACTTCAGATAGTTGATTGAAAGCGGACTTTGTCATTCTACTTGCAACAGACTCAGGCTTATCGGAAAGCTCCGCAGCTTTTGTCATATGACCCCAGCATACTGGGGCTCCCTGTGATTAAGCAAACTCTGTCCACTGGGTGGTGGACTGTATTGCCCTCTCCTATGAGTGAGCTGGCCTCTCCCTTGAGCACCAGATCACAGCACATTGCATGAGGGCGATGGCCATGTTAGTGGCCAACCTCTGTTCAGTGCTGGAGATCTGTACGGCTGGCACATGGTCTTCAATTCATATGTTCACAGCTCATTATTGCCTGGAGAGCAAGTCCTGCAGGGACAGTGCCTTTGGCCAGGTGGTACTCCGTAATATTCTCGGGGTTTATTCAGTGTTTAGGCTACCGAAGTGATAGTGTCACAGGATGCTAGAGTCTTGTAGAGTCTCTGTGGGGACTCGCCACTTGCAACTTAGGGCTATCTGATAGGTCGCTGTTGGTGCAGCCTTGGTTTGGTACTCGGCAGCCTGGAGCTAGGGAGTCCTGTATGTGAGGACTGACTTCCTGCTTGTTCTTTGAGAAAGCATACTCAACTGTAACAGGTGTTTTCCAGGAACAGCAGGAATCAGTCCGCACAACCCTCCCTCCTCCCTTGGGAGTTACCTCTCTACCTTATTTTAATTCTTACTGCCGTCCTAGCTATGCCATCTGACTGAGCAAGATGGCACCCTTGGACGGGAAGGGGACCACGCATGTGTGGTAGCATTCCCAAAGGTTTTCTTTATGCTGGGGAATTGCTCCGCATGGTCTCTGGTGCAGGCATCACCCATATGTGAGGACTGATTCCTGCTGTTCCTGGAGAACACCTGTTAAAGGTGAGTAACTGCGCTATCCCCCAAGAGGTGCTTCAGTATTTTCTGTCTTAGCAGATGGTGGACTTCTCCTAGCTTCTAGCTTTCTCTGAGAAGTGATTTGGTGCCAGTCTAGCTATCTTTGGCAATTGTGCACATTGTGGTGGTGCTTCTTTGCAGACTCTTTTTTTTTTTCAATTTCCAGAGCTGCTGGTCAAGAGAACCAATAGAGCACCTCTGAAGGGAAGTACTCTTGCTCATGAGCTGCTTGCAGCACAGTCAGAATGGACGGCTGCAACAAGACTTCTATCAGTTAAGTTGGCAGTCACCTTTTTGTTTTTCCAACTCCTTAAATTTTTTGTCAAACAAAAAACTTCCCACCTTATTCAAGGACCTGGTTGCTGAGGAAGTTGGGCAGTTTTTTCTTCTCCAGACCCTCCCTTCTAAATCTGTTTTTTCCTTCTCGGAAAGCAGTGTTATATTTTGCGGTTCTCTTCTAAGGCAGCATCCCGATCTGTTTTTCAGCAGTATCTTCTGACCATGTTCATCTGTTCTTTTTTTCAGTTTGCTCTATTTTCTGCCGTTGCCTTTTTTCCTCCTCCTCTTCATGCGGTCGATCAACTGCTGCTTCCCGGCTCTGACTTGCTGATCTCCAGGAACAAGCAGGAATGAGTCTTCACATATGGGTACGTCGGTACCGACAGAGCCTGCGCGGGAACGCTCCCCAGCATCCAATCAGAAAGCTATTGGGAGCATCCCTCAGCGCCTGCGTGCTGCCTTCCCGCCTTTCCAACTGTCTCTCCTCAGTTTTCGTTTTTCCGCGGAGCCGGCAGGACGTCCTCCTGTCACCGCAGAAAAATTTTTCTTTAATTCTTTATCTTTTTTCTTGTGGTCGCGGCTGTTTTTCCCGCCTCCACCGGTACCACCGGTGGGTTTTTTCTTTTCTTTCTCTCAAACTCAGGGAGTTTTCCCTCAGTTTCTGTTTAAATTTTTAGGCCTGTAGGCCTCTCCATCATGGAGCCTTCTTCACCTAAGTGTCTTAACTGTGGAAATACAGTTTTCTTTTTAGACTCCAATAGCTGGTGTCTGTCCTGTTTGGGTCCTGACCCTTTTCCTCTGGAGCCATTAGGCTACAATCTTATGAGAAGACATTTTCCATTTCGAGCTTCCCTCGATACCGAGTTCCCTTCCAGTGTCAGGGCACCGACCAATTCTTCTCTACAGGATCAGGTAGCCCACAAACAGTCTGTTAAGACTAGCCAATCCTTGAGTGGTAAGTCTCATGCCAAGCATGATGACGGCTCCGGCCTTGCCCTCAAGACCCTATTGGCTTCAAAACCCTGGCGGGAGTCTTCGGGCTCCAAGGGGTTTCAGGTTGTTCCTGGGGCTCACCCCTCACAGAACATACCTGAGCCATGCTCGGTGGTGGCATCCGCTTCGAGCGGTACTGATACCCCGGCATCGGCACTGGTGTTGAGTGATCCACTCTTCGCCAGGGATCGTCATCTGGCGTTCTCGGTGCCTTCGGGACCGATCGATACATTCCAGGTTGACTTTCCAGTATTGGCAGCATCGCCGATACGACCACCAACGTCGGTACCCTCTAGACATGCATCGATAGACTCGCTTCCTTCGATGCCGAGTCTGGAAACGATATCTAGTCTGGAAGACTGGGTACCGACGCGTCTCGGAACCGATGCTTATCGATTCCGGATGCGCAGTACCGAGGATACTCACCAAGGGTTTTTTGTTGCCTCGGTACCGCTTGAGCAGCCTCAGATGACTGCTTCGATGGCGGTATCGCTTCGATTCCGGCACAGCCATCGGTATCGGTATCGATGCCGGTTCCTGCAGTAACATCGGGACCAGCCACTTCCATGCCTTTTTCTCCGGGATCGCTCCTTTCCATACCTAGTTTGGAGTCGATACCTGGCATGGACGATGCAGTACTGACTGCCTCAAGTCGTAACTGCCAGTACCAGTATCCATCTAGTGGGGCTCTTTTTCTGCACCGGACCAGTACATCCTCCGGTGCCCAGGCTACTGCTTCAACTTTAGCCTATTCAGGGATGGTTCCCATTGGAGATCCTTCTTTTCAGAAACTTCTCCTTGACATGGCAACATTCCTTGCTATTCCTATCCCTGGCTGTGATCCTACTCAAGGCTCTCCTGCGGAAAAGGAAAATATAATGCTTCCTCTGCATCATTCTTTGCAGGATCTTCTTCTGAGAATATGGGAAATACCTTTAAGGGTTTCCTCACCTTCTACAGTAACTGATGATCTGTATCAGGTGCCCCCCTCTCCAGGGTTTCAATAGACTCAACTTCCCCATCATTCCATTATAGTGGAATCAGCAATGAGGAAGATAAAAAGCAAGAAGAAACATTCTTATCCGCCAGGTCGTGAATCTAGAACACTTGATGCCTTTGGACGTCAAACCTTCCAAACATCTATGCTGGCAACAAGGATAATCTTATATTTTTTATGAGTCTATCTCTCCAGGAGGTCACAAATTATCTCTTTTGACTCCTTTTCTATCAGAGCCCAAGGCTGCAGACTATTCCTTCTTAGTCATAGCCAAAATATCTCTTGGTTTCTTTCTCGTGCTTCTCTAGACTCTTTTGAGTCTGTTAGCAGAACCTCTGCTATAGCCATAGGAGCACGACGTAGAGCCTGGCTCCAGGCTTCAGACTTGAACAGATGGGCACAACAAAGACTGGGTAATACTCCTTGTACTGGAGAAAATCTCTTCAATAGGGAGTCTTTACGTCAGGTTGCTCATTGCTCCACTGACTTCCCTGTTTCTGGGGGCTATTCTAAGCACGCCTCCTTCCGCAGTAGGTAGGAAATGCCCTACCAAACCTTCTTTCCCTAGGAAAAGAAGGTTTCACTCTTCTCCTGCCCATTATACAGATGTTCCCAAGCAGGGGAAACCTCGCCCTGGTCTGAAGAATCCAAACTCTAGCCAGGCTGAACAAACCCAGCAACCATAGGTTCCTGAAGGTTGCAACCTACAGTTAACTTCTTCTCAGCAGAAGTTTTTTCACTGTTTTTTCCTTCAAAACTCTACACATGGATTCCTTTCTTCAGGACATCCTTTTCCTCCTAGATATGCTGAGCTGTCAGGATATTCATGTCTATGGGTCAGGTTTCTCCTCCTCTTCCTACCAAGAAGAGAAGTTAACTATCCCATGATAGTTTTTCTGTTCCAACATGAATTTTTTCCTTCCGCAGACTTACCATATGGTAAGTCACCCTTCAGCTCCTGTTTCTCTACCCTCTCATCCAGGGTTCCCCCTGAATGAGTGGTACCATATCACTGCAGGACTTCTCTAGCCTTTCATTCCAGTGTAGAGTTTTCTTCCCTTGAATAAATTCCCTTATTTTCTCTGGGCAGCTCATCAGACAGGGACAGGTATTTCTCCTCTCCTTTTGTCTGTTCTCTGTTTTACACAGGAAGATTCTCTCTGCTGTCTCATTCAGCAGCTGCCCATGCAGGAGTTCCAGTGATTGGACTACTGGTACTTTTCCACAAGTTTCCAGTCTGTCTTCCACTACTTTCTATCTGGCCTTAGTAGTGATTCCAAGATAGTGCTTTCATCTATTTTGGATAATCCTAATCACTTCAGGCTTGTCACACTATCTTCTTTTTTTGCCATCTCCACTTTCTTGGATTTGGCAACAGAGTTGACCTACAGCCAGTTTTATTCCTAATTCTCCTGCATAATGCTCTCTGCAATCTTCAGAGAAGCTTTCTACTATGGGCCCTTGCTAGAGAGCATGGGGTTTTGTCTCTGACTATTCTATATGGTTGGGAAAGGCTCCTCAGTCATTTTCCATGACTGAGGGTTCTCCACACCTGTTAGCTCCTGTTATAATACAGGATATAAGCCTTTTCTGCGTGAATGTCCAAAGAGTTTTCCAATTCCTGCAGGAATATGCTCTTTTTTTTCCTTGCAGCTTGTCCTCATGGTATCCTACTCCTTTATGGACAACACATATTCTACTAGTAACGCATGATACTCCTGGTGTCCCTCCAGTGGGTCAACCTGGTATCTCCTATACGTTTTCTGTCCATTTACCATGCCAGAGTTCTACAGGACTCAGGACTTGCTGTTTACAGACTGATGATATCCTCTGTTTTTTCACGCAACCATCCTGGTTATTTCACTGGATAGCATTCCTGCACATCTTAGCCAGGAGGAATAGATTCTCTATCTTCTCAAGTAGGTTCCACCTTCTTGTTAGATGAATCTTTCTCCTTCACATCTCTCATGTGAATGTTCTTATGCGCATATCTCTATCTGCTTAGTTGCAGACATGTATCTTCAGACATACATATTCATGTATGTATATATCTCTATATACTTCTATAGATACATATGTCTGTAAGCTGTGTGTGCATATGTTATGCCCATATATATATAGTGATGTAGCAGACTCTTATGAGGCAATGGAAACTGATAGTGATCCGGTGGAGAGAGCCGGTACTGCAGGGGAATGCAGGATGTTCTCTGTTGAGAGGAAAAAAGAATGCAGAGCTAATCAGGAACCACTCCTCACTTCAAGGCAGGTGAGAAGCCAAGTCCCTGATTGGGCACGCCCAAGCAGGAGGCGGGCAGTGCAGCACTCAGCCAGCTTGTTAAAAACCTAGAAACAGTTAGACAAGGGAGAGGACCACCAGGATTGGGAAGGACACAAGCACCTGGACGAGGACAGGTCAGATGACCAGGAACAGGAACCGTGGGAGAGAGAACCACTAAGCAGCTGTGATCCAAGAAGGAGCAGACAGGAGCTGGGAGACTCGGGGGCAGAGAGAGATTTCTGGAAGCAGAAGAATTCTAAGGCACCGAGAGACCCAAGGCTGCAGCTCAGGAGTTTAAAGGACCCAGAAGAACCTTGGAATAGGAGGCAAAGGGATAAGGAATTACCCTGGAAGAAGCCCAAGCAGAAGGTATCTGGTGGGTGTGGCACAGCTAGCAAACTTAACAGTGGAAAGCCAGAGTGAATTTTAATTGTGAAAGACAGGATAAAGGCAGAAAGTTTGATACTAACTGGTTAAGTCAAGAAAAGCCTGACTGTTTTCCTTTTAACACTCTGAAAGACTCTCTAAACACAGCTGAAGTGTTTTACCCTGCACTTCCATGTGGAGATAAGTGGGGAAAGGGAAATGCTTACACGCTGAAATATTGTCCAAGTAAAAGCACTGATAATTGCCTAGAGATAAGAAATATAAACAAGCATTTACCTGAAGGAGGATATTCTCAGCCTAGCTCAGAAAATACACAGGCTGAATTACTTCTCACTGAATTCAGAGAGTTCCTTAAGAGCAGAGCAGTTTCTACTCAGAACGTAGCAAAATCATTGAGCAGCTGTGAGGAAGTAATGCCTTTAATTTCTTTGCCCTCTACAGAACAGGAAGTCCCGATGGATTGCTCTACTTGTATGATTCCAAAGGACATTTAAGTGATTTCCTTGCCAGTGTTGTATGTAAGAAAATAGCAGAGTTACCTCACTGTGTGCCGTGATAAAGGAACCTACGTGAAGAGAATAAGTGGAAGCATATTCTGTGCAATTTAGGAGCAGTGCTGTTATCAGAGTTTTCTGTTACCTTAATGAAAAGGAGATCACATGACAGCTGAATGTGATCAGTAATGGACATTCAGTCAAGCAGTGAAAAAAGCCTTGTTTAAGTTAAGTTTCTCAACCTTGTTTTGTGCCATTTTTCATTTACGTCTGCTGCATTTGAACTGCGTAAGCGGGAAATAAACCTCACAAAAGAAATATTCTTTGCCTTGCCTTATCACTTGAGCACCAACACAACTACAACATTAACCCTCAAGGGCATTCAAGGCCAGCCCCTCCCTTAACCCTCAAGGTCCAGGGAGTGGGTGGGTGGCTATATATATATATATCTGTCAAGATGCTTCCTTATAAGTAGATATGTATTTACATACTTATCTCCCTAACTGTCTATGCTATAAATGTTTTTACCTTCCTAGAGGTTCCAGACAGTGGGCTTGCATATGTTCATACTGTCCCTCAGTATGTTGGGGGTATTATGCACACAACCACTACTGTGGTGCTGACAGCTCCTACTTTACTTCTAGGTCTCGCTATCCCTGAAGCACCATGCTTCAATATCTTTCCTATCTCTCGCCAGCTAGGAAAGACAGGGTGGATCTTCAGTAGCTCTGAGGTTTCAGCCCTTCAGACATCTGTCCTCCTTGGGAATACGGGCTTTTTCCCATACCCCTTCTTCCCTCCACGACTGGGCTAGTTGTCCAAATCGGTCAGTCTTCCTCTTTTACTCCTAAATGTTAATGACTCTGTAGCTAAAAGTTTTCAGCTTTTTCCCATAAAGCTTTCCACTGAAGACCTGCCATTTTTATACTACCCCAGTTGACACCTGGGTCACCTGCCAATTCCAAATTTGGACCTTCACCTTCACTGCCGTGAGGTCACCTTGAGGATTCCTCTACTGAATCTCCAGTAGACTCCATCAGCCTCTCTACTTCCTGCAATCCAGTAGGTGAGGTCCATATTGTGATCATTCAATATTTTTAATGGTAATTATCATACATACCAAGGACTCCTCTCCTGTAGTCCTTAGGTTAGCTGTTTTTTCCTACAGCTCCTCTTTCAACTCCTCCCCACCATCCCTCATGGGATGCCAGAGATCCATGTGTGGGAAGTGCAGTCCTGTCCCAGGGACACGCATTTTATGGGATTTCCCCCTGGCATCTACAGCTAGGGAGTCCCCATATGTGAAGACTCATTTCTGCTTGTTCCTGGAGATAGCAGTTACTTACCTGTAACAGGTGATCTCTGGGAACAGCAGGAATAAGTCTTCACAACCCATCCACCTCCCCTAGGAGTTGTATCTCTCTATCTTCCTTTTCTCTTTGTCTCAGCTATGAAACTCAACTGAGGAGAGACAGTTGGAAAGGCGGGAAGGCAGCACGCAGGCGCTGAGGGATGCTCCCAAAAGCTTTCTGATTGGACGCTGGGGAGCATTCCCGCGCAGGCTCCGTCAGTACCGACGTACCCATATGTGAAGACTTATTCCTGCTGTTCCCAGAGATCACCTGTTACAGGTATGTAACTGTGCTTTTCCTGACAACATTTTTGTGACATGGCTACTATTCTTCAGTCTGTTTTTTGGCTCCCTGGTTCTTCCTGTGACTTTTTTTATCCTATTGTGAAAATGCCACCTTCCCTACAGCACTGTGGGGAAGAAATGTAAGACTTATGACAGGTAGCTTGTTCCTTCTGTGGTTCTTATCAACGGTGCCTTCTGCGTCTGCAGGTCCTGGTTCTGGTAGCTCTTCCATGACTTGCTTTAGCTCCCTCTGGGTTACCTCAGGGTGTGATACTAGATCTCAAGATGCCCTTCCTTCATTTTTTTGTTGCCTGAGCAGCCTGCTTGCCCTCTACAACTCTATTCAGTCTATGCAGACATCCACTGACAGCTCTGATCTCCAGTTTATGCAGCTATTCCGTCAGGCCCTGGATGTGTGGCACTCGGGGACTTCAGCTACTCCAACTGCTGCTGATCCACTGTCTAGAAACCATGCCTGCTGAAGTTTGGCTGGAGCTTCTTTAGATGTGGCCAAGGCTACCGCCTCTCCTTCAGGGGACTTGCATCCTGCAGGGGAAGACACTGATGGTTCTCAAAATGAACATTCTATCACTTCTGAGTCCAGCTGGGAAGGAGAGCTCTGTCTGCTGCTACAGTGGTTCGGTGTTGGCTGTGGCTGTCATTGGAATGTGGGTGTTGCTTCCAAGTCCTGTCTTGCCAAGCTGCTTTTCAAGGGACGCTTTCTTTTTGGAGTATTTGGAAAAACTTGTGAGGGATTTGGGGGAAGTTGAGCCTATTGTTTGTCAGAGGATAAGCCTAAATCCAGTTTTCATTGTCCTGTCACGTCATCTGCGTCCTCATAGAGTTCACTTCAGAGACTTTCTAGCAAATCTGGTGGTTCTTCAAATAGGGCTGGTTCTAAGTCTGTCCTTTTCAGGGTCTTTGTTGCAACCGGGACATTTCTCCTCATCCAACAATTATTTTTTTTCCTATTTCCGCCATATCTTCCCATTGACTGTTTCCAGGTCCATTCTGGGGTACCTCCTGTGGGTGGATGCTTTTGGTATTTTTCAGATGCATGGACCCAGATAACATCGGACTGGTAGGTACTCGAGGTAGTAACACAGGGGTTATGCTCTAAGCTTCACTAAGCCCATGCTGAATGTTTTATCCCTCCATGTGGTTCCACGGCCAAGGCAGCAGCTGTATGCCTGACTCTCCACTGCTGCCTTCAGTTCAATGCAGTATATCTAGTTCCTCCCTCAGAAAGATTCTGGTCACTGTTCCATTTACTTTGTTATTCCCAAGAAGGATGGCTCCTTCCGTCCTATCCTGGACTTCAAGGGAGTTTATCACTGTGCTCAGGTGCCGCAGTTCTGGATGAAACCCTCAGGACAGTCATTAAAACTGTTCAGCTAGGTGAATTTCCTACATCCCTGGACCTGGCAGAAGCATATTTTCACATTCCAATCTGCCAAGATAATCAGCAGTATTTGTTTTGCAGTCCTCTGTCAATATTATCTGTTTCATGCCTTGCCTTTTGGTCTTGCCACAGCTCTTCGCAATTTCTCCAGCGTTATGGTAGTAGTGACAGCTTCCCTGCAGCACCAAGGTATTCAGATTCATTCTTATCTAGATGATTGGATGATCAGAGCAACAAGTTTAAAGGAGGCTGCTACTTCGGTCTCAGGTCCTCTCCTTTCTAGACCATCTTGGCTGGGTGGTCAGTTATGCCAAAGGCAATCTGTGCCCAGTTCAGTCTCTGGAATTCCTTGTCGCCTGCTTCTACACGAGTGAGTCGCGTCGTCTTCTCTTACAACGGATGCAAGAAGCTCTGCAGTCAGGTCCATGCTTCTGGCGCCTGGGAGCTCCCACTACCTGGGATTACCTACAACTCCTTGGCACCATGGCTTCTGCTCTCAATGTAGTCCCCTGGGCCCGTACTCGCATGTGTCCGCTTCAGTACTGTCTGCTGTCGCACTGGTCCCCATCCACCCAGGACTATCAGATTAGTCTAGTTTACCTCTTTGTTCAGTAGTTCGCCGCAGTCTTCGCTGATGACTTTGTCATTACTTGTCGAAGGACATTCCCTTGGAAATTACGCTTTGGGTGCTGGTCACCACGGTTGCCAGCCTGGCATGATGGAGAGTGCACTGCCGAGGGCAGGCAGTGCTGGAATATTGGTCCATTCAAGAATCTTGGACTATCAATCGCCTCGAAGCCCAGGCTGTTCATCTGGCTCTACTCTTCTCTCAATCCCACCTCCAGAGTTGAGCAGTCAGAGTACTTTCTGACAATTCCACCACTGTGACTTATCTCAACAGACAGGATGGGACCAAATGTCCCGGTGTGGCCCTGGAAATGTCTATTTCCCTGGGCAGAATCCAACCTGGCTTTCTGTGCAGCACATTTTGGAAATGGAGAACATTTAAGTGGATTTTCTGAGTCATATCCTGGGCCCTGGTGAGTGGGAGCTAGCTCTGTAGGTGTTTGTGAACACTGTGTGTTGGTGGCGTCATCCGACTCTATACCTAATGCCCACCTCTTCCAATGCCAAGATGTAAAATGTTTTTTAGTCATCAAAAGGAATCAAACTCTCATAGCCTAGATGCTCTGGTTCATACCTGGCCCTCGAACCAGTTTCTTTCCTCGGCCGCTAATCATCTGTGTACTCCGTCGGATAGAGTCATACTCTGGATGGGTAGTGCTATTGGCCCTGGATTGGCCTTGGTGTGTCCATGGTATGCCCCTACCACTCAGTGTCTGGAGAGGTCTCCTGTTTCAGGGGCTGGTTTTCATGGACTATCCCACTCCTTACTCGCTTAGTTTGGCTATTGAGTAGCGTCGCTTGCATCGCAAAGGTTACTCGCCTTCTACCTCATGTGCCAATGCTCGGATCTGGCGCCTTTTTTTTTTTTATAAACTTCTTGGTGTTCCAAGAGATCCCTTTCCCCTTGGCAAGTTGATATTTCAGACATTTTTTCCTTCCTTCAGGACAGATTTGTTAAGGGTCTTGCCCTGAATTCTTTATAGGTGCATATTGTAGCCTTGACATGCTTTCGGGGGCCTATTCATAGGCAGTCTCTTGCTTCTCATGTAGATGTTTCCCATTTTCTGCAGGGTGTTTGTCTGAGGCCCCCTATTTGTCCAATCATTCCTTCTTGGGATCTGTCCTTAGTGCTTTGTATGCTCACACGTGCCCTGTTTGAGCCTTTACATAGGGCATTTCTCAAAGATTTGACTCTCAGGGCTGTTTTTCTTATAGCGATCACTTAGGCATGGTGCCTTTTGAAGCTCCATGCACTTTGGTGCCAGAATCCTTTTGTTTTTTTCCTTGGAGGGTTACCATTCGAACAGTGCCCTCTTTTCTGCCTAAGGTCCTTTCAGATTTTCATGATGACCAATCTGTTGTGCTTCCTTTCTTTTTAAAGGAGCAGTTTTGGGGTCACAACAGTCTTTCACCTGTTGGATGTTCACAGTTATTTCAAACTCACTGATGCATTTCGTCTCTCCGATCAAATTTTTTTTCTGGCTTCTGGTACACGAAAAGGAGCAGCCGCTTCCAAAGTGACCATTGCGCACTGGATCAAATAGACCATTGAGTCAGCTTATATTTTATTGAACAAGCCTATGCTTGTAGGTCTTTGGGCACATTCTATGCAGGCCCAAACTACCCCTTGGGCAGAATGCTCACAGGTATCTCCGCTAGATATTTGCAGGTTGGCCACATGGTTCTCACTCTGCTTTTACACGTCGCTATTGCTTGGATGTCCAAACTTGAGAAGCAGCTTGCTTTGGATCCTCTGTCTTGGCTGCAGCTGTTTCTTCCTGCCATGCAGTGGTTTAACTATGGTGGTACTCGCATCCTGCTTGACCAATCCAGACTAGTATTTGGAAGGAGAAACTTTACTTACCAATTTCCTTTCTTGGAATCCTACACCACTACAGGACCCACTCCTCTGAACTGTTTGGTCAGTCATCTAGCTAAGACTCTTTATGTATCGGTGACATTGCTGTACCTTGCCATGTATATTCTTCATTGGCCTGCGGGTCCTGTTCAACAAATTGTTCAATTTAGCTTGTTCAAGAGTTCTTTATTTAAACTCATTTTTGATCTGGTTTTGTGCTTCCTTGGCTGTTTGAATTCCTGCTGCTTGTTATGGTTAGACTGAAACTTCCCTTGGGGGTTGGGTTTTTATATCAAGGGTGAATTCACAAAGCTTTGGGAATTTTTCTCTCACCATCTGCTGGCAGGGGACATAACTCACTAGTCTGGACTTGTCTAGCAGGATTCCAGGAAAGGAAATTATTGGTAAGTAAAATTTCTCCTTTTGTAACCATAGGTTGTGGTGGTCTTTCCTAGGTACATAACTTTACATTTGTCCACATTGAATTTCAGCTGCTATTTGAATATCCAATTTTCCAATTTATCAAGGTCCCTCATATAATTTTTCACATTACTTTTGTGTGTGAATTTAAATAATTGTCATCTGCAAATTTGATCACCTTGCTCATTATTCCCATTTCCAGGTCATTTATGAATATGTTAAAGCAGAGGGACCAGCACAGATCACTTGGATTCCATTATTCACATTTCTCCAGTGAGATAATTTCTGACTGTTAAACTCAGTGATACAGTTCTTTGTGTTTGGGCTCTCAATATAGTACAATTGGATTGCTACTTCAAGTTTCAATATCTGCCACCAGATTGACCTTTGACTTGTTTTCAGATGCATCAAACCCAAACCTATCTGCTTCAAGAAGTCATACACCTACAGTCAAATGCAATAGAGCCTATCTCAAGTCAGGAAAATAATTGGGGCATCTGTTTCAGGTACTTTCTTATCTCCAAAAGGACAAGAGGACCATCTCATATTTGGGCCTCAAGGCTTTCAACCTATTCACATACAAAGAAAAGTTCAAGATAAACATGCCGCCTCTTGTTGTCCTCCCCTGGCAAGTTAGATGGAAGGCATTGATAAGGCAGATGGAGAGAAGTTTAAAAAGCTTGCCGTGGAAGCAAAAACACAACTTTTTCAAGTGCATTCGTAGTAGAAAAACCTGAGTCAGTTGGACCATTAGATTATAAAGGGATAAATAGGGTGCTAAAGGAGGACAAGGCCAGAGCAGAGACACAAAATGAATTCTTAATCGGTCTTTACAGAAGATGATGTAGGGAAGTTACCCATGCCTAAAATGGCATTTCAAGGTGCTGCATAAGAGGATATGAAAAAAAATCTTGATCAGCCCAGGAAGATGTAATATAGTTATTTCATAAACTAAGGAGTAGCAAGAGTAGTCTAGTAAATTATTTATAAATTATTTAACAAAGTTAGTAAATTATTGGAAAGACTACTTAAAGAGAATAGTGAGGTTTCTGGAGTCAAATGAATTGTAGGATCTGAGGCAGGTCTTGTCAGACAAATCTGAAATGTTTTGACTGGGTGACCAGGGAATTGGGGCGAGGAAGAGCCCTAGATGTGGTGTATGTAGATTTCAGTAAAGCCTTTGACACTGTTCCACCCAGGCGACTTATAAACAAACTAAGCAATCTAGGGATAAACCATAACATTACCGATTGGGTTAGAAATTGATTGAGTGGAAGGCGACAAAGGTTACAGGTAAATGAAGCTCACTCTGAGGAGAAGGTTACCAGTGGTGTGTCACAGGGATTTGTCCTTGCTCCGATTCTTTTTAACATCTTTGTTAGTGATATTGTGGAAGGGCTGTTGGGTAAGGTTTGATTATTTGGAGATACCAAAATCCACATTAGAGTAGCCACCCAGGAAGGAGTAGGTAACATGAGGAGGGATCTAACTTTACTTTACTTACTTACATTCTCTTATATACCGCGCTATTCTGCATCAGTGCGGTTTACATTGAACAAACTGAAATTACATTGAACAGGGCACTATAACTTGGAGATAACTATTTTACAGGGAACATGGGCTATGGAGGGTTAAGTGGCTTGCCCAAGACCACAAGGAGTACCTAACTAAGCTTGAAGAATGGTCTAGAATTTAGCAGTTGAAATTTAATGCTAAAAAATGCAGGCTCATTTACTTGTGCCACTCCTTTGGATTTTTGTAGCCCAATATAGGGCGTGAGGTACTTCTGTCCACAAAAAAAGAGCGGGACCTAGGTGTAATTGTGTCTGACTATCTTAGCATAGCTAAACAGGTAGAAAAGGTGACTGCAAAAGTCAGAAGGATGCTTGGGTGTGTAGGGCGAGGAATAGCCATCAGAAAAAAAAAGGTGATAATGCCTCTAAGTCTCTCTGGTGTGACCTCATTTGGAGTATCGTGTACAATTCTGGAGACTGCATCTTCAAAAGGATATAAGCAGGTTTGAGTCGGTACTGCAGGTGTCTAATAAAAATGGTTAATGATCTTCATTATGAAGCCATATGAGGACAGATTTAGAGATCTTAATTATGTATACTTTAGAGCAGTGTTCCCAACCCAGTCCTCTGGTACTCCTAGGCCAGTCAGGTTTTCAGGGTATCCACAATGAATATGCATGTGAGAGATCTGTGCGCACGGTTTCCATTGTATGCAGATCTAGCTCGTGCATATTCATTGTGGATATTGTGAAAACCTGATTGGCCTTGGGGTACCAGAGGACTGGGTTGGGAACCACTCCTTTAGAAGAAAGGCAGGATAGGGGAGATTGTGCATTTATGCCATGGAAGTATTTAAATGTCTCTCAATTGAAGGCAGGCTCTGCTATGAAGGAACGTAGGATGAGGGTGAAAGGAGATACTCAGGAGTAATATGCAGAAATATTTCTTTACAGAAAGAGTGGTAAATGCGTGGATTAGTCTCCTATTTGAGGTGGTAGAGATGTGAACAGTATCAGAATTCAAAAAAGCATGGGACAAATACAGGACCCTAAAGGAAAAAAAACTTGTAGTTGATATGGAAAGGCAGACTAGATGGGCCATGTGGTCTTTCTGCTGTCATGTTTCAGTTTCTAAATCGCCTGGACCGGATGTTATAAATCTCGGGGTGCTGAAAACTGAAATGAGATTACTAATAGTTCAGACTACATACTTACTATCACTTAAAAAAAAATCTGTAGCACCTGAAGATTGGAGTGGCCATTGTAATGCCAATTTTTAAAAAAGGTTCCGGGGTGCTTTGTGAAACTACAGACCTGTGAGCCTGACATTGGTATAGGGCAAAATAGTAGAAACCATAAGACCAAAATTAACATGTAGATAGTATGGTTTTAATGGGAGAAGGCTAAATCTATGTTGGCTAAGGAATGTCTTGTCTCATTAATCTGTTATTTTTTTTGAAGATGCCAGTAAACAAGTGGATGAAGGTGAGCCAATTGATAGTGTATATGAACTTTTCTGAAAGCCTTTGACAAGTTCCTTCATGAGACTCCTGGGGAAATTAAAAAGTCATAGTATAGGAGACGGTGTACTATGGTGGATTAGAAGCTGGTTAAAGAAAACAGAGTGTAGGACTTAATGGCCATGTGAGGGCATGTATAAAAAACAAACCAACACTTACATCCCCCCGCAGAGGAAATCCCCAGCCAAGCCTAGCACAAGTGAGGTATTGCTTTGAAATGGATTTAAACCCATTTCCCTTTATTTAGTATACATTTGTATACCGCTACTTCCAGCGATCAGCAGCGGTTTTTGATTACAGATTGGAAATTGTCAAATCATGACAGGAAATTTTTGAGGTATAAACACATTGATTAGACAGGAAAGCACAGCACACAGAACTATTTTACAGGGAACATGGGCTATGGAGGGTTAAGTGGCTTGCCCAAGACCACAAGGAGCACCTGTGGGACTAGAAACCTCAGTCCTTCCGGCCCAAGGTTGCTGTCCTCTAGTGGGATTTGAACCTCCGACCTTCCGGCCTGAAGTACCTTTAAGGGCCCTCACTTGGTTTGTAGCTTGTGCTGTGAGGGCTTGTGTGCATCAGTGATGCTTAGGGCTAAGCTATGGTAGTTTAACTACTAGCAGGGTCTCCCAAGATGGACAGGTCTCAGCTGAGGTGCCAGACCAAGACAAACCACCCATCTGGGCAGCAGCAGAATGGGACGGTGTTGGTGGCAGAGGATCACATCTATGACAACGGCAACAACACTAAACTGTGCAGAAGAAAGGCCTGACAATCTACTTCCGTATCTTGGCACGAAAACCCAATGGATAATATCCGTGCCATAACCAACCTCCCCCAGTTCAGGAAGGCAATCAAGTACTATCTCTTCTTACAATACTTCTCCATTACTGATAACATCACCTAACCCTCCTATCCTGAGCCATTTTGACTCCCTCCGAGTAATGAACCACTTGCCATAATTACTGCGTTTAATTATCCACACGTCAACCTGTCCTAAAGACAAATATATCGACTATTATTCTAATTTGTACATAGTGTAAATAGTTCACCCCGTTCTCCTTGTTTAAGTTCCCTGTTCTCTGTAAATGTCAATGTCAGACTGTTATACATTGTACAACTTTGGTTACATTGTAAACCGTGCTGCTGATAGTGCGGTATAGAAGAAATCACAAATAAATAAATCACAACAAAACAAATTGCACTATAGTGCTGGAAGATGAGACCCCCAGGTCGGAAGACACTCAACTGGCTACTGGGAGGAGCTGAAGACTTTTCAGAGTAAAGCCAGCATTTATGATGTGGTTGGATCAAAGCCCTCGGGATGTCTGACTAATTTCATGCACAGCTACATCAGCAGTCAGAAGCTGCAAAGATGTTTTACATATTGGGGCATGGAAAATATGAGGCATGAACCAAGGGAAGTTGGAGGTGATCAAGAATGAAATGGAATGCGTACAACTCGATCTGTTGGGTGTCAGTGAACTGAGATGGACTGGCATTGGGCACTTTACATCAGATGATCACATAGTCTACTATGCTGGAAATGAGAGACAAAGAAGATATGGTGGTGCATTTATAATTAAGAAGAAACTTGCAAGAACTGTAATAGAAACAGAGAAAAATGATGACAGGAAAAGACCACATGGCCTATCTAGTCTGTCCTTCCAGATCAACTACAACAGTCCCCTTTTTTCCTTTAGAGATCCTCTGATGCTTTTTTTGAATTCAGATACTGTCCTCATCTCTGCCACCTCCACTGGGAGACTATTCCATGGATCCACCACGCTTTCCGTAAAATATTTCCGCATTTCACTCCTGAGTCTTTCCTTTCACCCTCATCCCATGTCCCCTCATAGCAGAACTTGCTTTCAATCAAGAGGCTCTCCCCCTGTGCATTTATGCCATGGAGATTTTTTTTTCCATTTAAGTTTGTATTATTGCCTGAAATAATCAATCTCAACAGCCAACATTGTACAAGTTACACATCTCTATTAGAATCAAACATCCTTTAACTATATCCTTTCATTTCCCCCATCCAGCTTAAATTGCTATTAACCATTTCAATGAAGGTTATAACTTTCTGCATGCACAATTTTGTACGTTTTCCATAACACCTTCATATGCTAACATGTATATTCTCACTTTAGGCTGTATCCCCTCCCGTGTACCCCTCCTTATAACATCCCCACCCCCTCCCCTCTTGCTCTTCATTCGTACATCCTTCGCCTGCAATAGATGCCAGCGGGCATTAAAATACTGTAAGCTGTTGCGGTGTGCCTTGCACACACCTTTGAATATCCCAAAGAGTCATTAATTGCCATTGCACTACCTCTACTGACGGAAAGCTGTATGGACAATTCCCGACTCGTGATGCACCGATCCGCACGAATAATGTCAGCGTGCTGCAACTTGTCTGGACTGGTGGCTGAGGCAGGATGCCCAGACCGCGGCCGATCTTCCAGTTCCGTTTTACCACTTCCTGAAGCCTTTACTCTCTTCACCCATTGTCCAACGGTGCTCCTATCTACCGCAGAACTTCCATACACAGCACACAACCGTTTGTGAATGTTTCTCACACTTTCTTTCTCCTCCACCAAGAATTCAATTACAGCTCGTTTGTACCGTGTGTCACTCAGACGCCATTTGGAGGATTACTACAGCCTTGCTATTTGTTGGAATGCAAAATTACACACATGTCCTTTTGAAGTTCCAAGTTACTGCCCTTTCAATTTCACACCTCTCTCTTCATTCTGGACTGAGAAAAGCCATGTGGGGCATTACTTTCTGAGCAACCCGTACCTTATGGATAAAATGATAATCTTATACTGTATTTGATAGAAGACAAGTTACCAATGGAGATGAACGAGAAGAGGAGAGACTTGGTTGAAATGAGAGGAGTTAAATGAATATATGAGCAGCCGTGTTCTGGAGTAACTAGCCTGTAGAGCTGACATTGTGGGAGACTGGCTCAGACAACATTACAGTAGTCCATTCTGGAGAAGTGTGATAAGAGTAGACAGAGCAGCTGTTGAGAGGAAAGGACGAATAGCACAGATTTGGCGAATGTGAAAGGAGGAACGATGTGAAACAGCAGAGATCTGTTAAAGGAAAGAAGAATCCAGAATAATCCCAGGATACCTAAACGAGGACTCCAGAGAAATAGAGGTAGATGCAAGTCTAGGAGCTAGGAAAGGAGGGGAAGCCCCAAAGGTAATCCAGGTAGCAGATTTTGCTGGGTTCAGATGGAGAAAGTTAGTGCTCAAACAAGTGTGGATACGAGCGAGACAGAAGTTAAGCGAGGAGATATCAGGTGCAGAGGGACTGGTACAGTGAAGTAGTATATCATCTGCATAGTAGTAATATGTGGAGACACCAGATTGTTGAATGAGTAAGCAAAGAGGAGCCAAGAAAATGTTAAACAAGAGGGGTGACAGGACCGAGCCTTGTGTAACTCCGCAAGGTAGAGGGGTAGGTGGAGTGGAGGATACTTTAGAGAAAGCAGAGCAAGCTGTGAGATAAGAACAGTGCCGTCTTAAAGGAACACCAGAGACACCAAAATCAGACAAGTGAGAAGTGTGGTGATCCACAAGATCAAATGCTGATGAAAGATCAAGAGAAATCACCCTGATCATGTGCAGTATGTAACTCATTCAGTAAAGAATGAAGGATGGACTCTGTACTATGGCTTGCATGGATTCTTGACTGATGGGGATGGAGAGCATTGGTAAATAGGTGAGCAGACAGCTGAACAAAAACAAACCGTTCTAAAAGCTTAGAAAGGAAACGGAGGTTAGAGAATGGATGCCAGCTGGCAAGGACAGAGGTAGCAAGGGAAGGTGTGGTTTTTTTTTTTTTTAAAGAATAGGGCGGACTATGGCATGTTTCGAAGGAGTAGGGAAGGATCCTATGGTGAGACTGGCATTGAGCATACTGAGAAGGGGTAGGAGAAGGGTGAGTGAGTGTTCAAGGAGCCACATAGAGGGGATGAGGTCCAAAGAACAAGTGGTTTTACGAGAAGCAGAAATAGTTGTGGTGAGCTCAGCAAGGAAGATCATGTAAAAGGAGGACCAGTTGTGGGAAAGGGAAGCTAAGGGTATTGGAGGGGGGGGGGGGGTGGAGGAGATAGAGGGGGGGACAAGAGGAAAATGTCACAGGAAGGGAGAGTACTTGGAGAAAGTCAGCCAGCTCGGTCACATCTGGCATCAAAGAGGAGGCTGGAGACATAAAGGAGGGAAGAGATGAGAGCACCAAAAATAGTATAATTTTCTGGATGAGTTGGAAGATGAGATCATACGTGAGTAATACTCCCGCGTTGCTGAATTTGTTGAGGAACGATAGTCCCGATGACTATGTTGGGGGGGGGGGAAAAAAGGAGGGTGAAGGGGGGAAGGATGATTGTTCCAGATACGTTCGGCACGATGTAAATGGGATTGGAGAAGGCAAAGTCCAGGATGGTACCAGGATTAGGTTATGCAGGGTAGAAGAGGGAGGGTGGGGGGGGGGGGTGCCAAAATATTAAGGGTTGGTAGACAGTAAAGAATTCCAGGTTTGGGCCTGGGAATCTGGAGATAGAGTAGAAAAATCCGGGGGCAAAAGAAGATCCACTGCAGTGAAAAGGTGCAAGGTAAGAGGGGGGAAAATATGACGGCGAGAAGTGAACAGACGGAGGATTTTGAGCAGAGGGAACTGGAGGTTGCAAAAAAAAACAACAAAAAACCCCTACATAGGAGATCTGTCCAGGGGAGGGAAATGGAGGAGAAGAGACAGTGGAGAATAGGGGGAGGTAGACAGTGTGGTGATCAGGTCAAGTGTGTTCCCTGCAATATGGATCGGAAAAGGGACATACTGTCTCAAGGAAAGATCAACAAGGAGGGAGCAAAAGCCTTGTTGTGGGGGTGAGAAAGGGAATTGAAATGAAGATTAAAGTGATAAAACCTCAGAGATAGCAAAAAATTGTCCCAGCTGTAGGGCAAAAGAGCAGGAGGAACATACAGAAGGAGAAAATGCAGAGGGGAGATGAATCCAAGCGGAGAAACAGGGCTTCAGGATAGTGGAGAGCTGGAGACTGGATTCCCTGAAACGGGAGGTTAGGCAGGTGGAGGATTGCTACGCCTCCCCATGACTGGCCTATTTGGGGAACCGAGAAAGCTAAGAAACCTAATGATTGGAGAGATTAGGTCATGAGCTAGAGGGGTTTTGGTATGGAGGGAGAGGCATTTAATGAGAACAAGACTAAGGCGAAGCTGGGAAGTTGCTAAGTAAGGTGAAGCTGGTGATAAGGAGGAAATGTTCAAGGCAACAAGTTTGCAGGGGAGCAAGATGAGGTCAAAATAAAAGGATGTATGAGGCTTTTCCCAGCCCCAATGGACAGGGATTGCTGCCATGTGTGGAGAGAAGGAAAAATGAACCAAAAGAGAAAACACACTCTGACTGCATCTTGAATATTCTGTGCAATTCTGGTCACCATATCTTAAAAAGGATTAAGCAGAATTAGAAAAGTTACAGAAAAGAGCCACCAAAATTATAAAGGGGATGGAAGGAAACGCCTTGAGGAAAATCTGAAAAGGTTAGGGATCTTAAACTTGGTAAAAAGATGATAAAGGGGAGATATGATAGAGGTCTATTAAACAATGAATGTAGTAGAAACAGAAGCATGATGGCAGAAAGACCACGTGACCAATGTTCCCTCTAATTTTCTGTAGGCTGTGTGCGCATAAAATATCAGCTGTGCAGCTTTTGAAGGAAGGTTAAATTTTTGTGCACCACATAACACTCAGTTATATACTTTAAAATTTGATTACACATCAGAATACAGTATGTACACCACATTGATTGCACTAGAAAATATTGTAGAACTTGTGAAAACTAAATACACAACAACTTTTAAATTTTAAGACACCTGTGTTTTCTATCAGAATCAGAACCTTAATTTTTGTGCGCTCTGTTATAAAGTATGTGCGCTCGCTCGGCGAGGTGTGTGCGCGCGCACATGCGCACAGCTTAGAGGGAACAGTGCACGTGACCTATCTAGTTTGCCCTTCCATATCAACTTCTTTAGAGAAACTAGAGAATATGCAATGAAGCTGCTCTTAAGACTATTCAAACCCTGGAATTTGTTACCAGAAGATGTAGTAAAAGCTGTTTAGCTGAATTTAAAAATTTTGGGCATGTTTCCTGGAGGTAGAATCCATAAACCACTGTTAGAGAATCAGAGAAGTCCACTGCTTATCCTGGGATAAATAGCATGGAATCTGTAGCTTTTGAGAACCTGACTGGTACTTGTGACCTGGATTGGCCACTGTTGGAAACAGGATGCTGGGTTTGATGGACCCTTGGTCTGACCCAGTATGGCATATCATAGTAACATAGTCAAGGTTCCTCCCTCTCCAGGTTTTCAAAAGCCACGACTTCTCCATCAATCTATGATGGTGGAGCCTGCCATGAGGAGGATCAAAAGTCAGAAAAATCACTCAATACCTCCTGGCAGAGAGGACAGGACACTAGATGCTTTTGCCAGAAAAGCCTTCCAGGCCACTATACTAGCATCAAGAATTGATTCATATATGCTCTACATGGGTATGTTTTTCTCAAGGATGTGTCCAGAGATATCTCCAGGAACAAGCAGTAATGAGTCTTCACATATGGGTACGTCGGTACCGACGGAGTCTGCGTGGGAACGCTCCCCAGCATACAATCAGAACGCTTTTGGGAGCATCCCAACACGCCTGCGTGCTGCCTTCCCGCCTTTCCCAACTGCCTCTCCTCAGTTTTTCATTTTTCCGTGGAGCCGGCAGGACGTCCTCCTGTCACCGCAGAAAATTCTTTTTATTTTTTTGTTTTCTTGTGGTCGCGTCTGCCTTCCCCGACGCCACCAGTACCGCCGGTGTTTCTTTTCTTTTTATCTTGTAAATTTTCTTTCTTAAGGAATACTTTTTTCGTTGTTAGTGCCTGACGGTTTTTTCGGCCTGCTAGGCCTACTCACTTTCCTTCATGGAAGCACCAGCCACTATCCCTAAGAAATGTTCAAACTGTGGCGGTACAAAATTGATTTTAGACACACATAATTGGTGTCTACCCTGCTTGGTTCCTGACCACTATCCGCTGGAGTGTCCCTCCTGCAACAGTATAGTCGTAAGAAGTCTTCAGCATCAAGTTCACCTTGATACGCGGTCCCCATTCAACTTCAGGGCACCGATCACCGTTTCTTCTTCGCAGGATCAGTTAACCCAAAAACAGTCTGTTAAGACTAGCCAGTCCTCGAGTGGTAGATCTCATGCACAGCAGAGAGATGCCTCTGGCCTTACCCTCGAGGACACACTGGCTTTAAAACCCCGGTGGGAGTCTTCGGCCTCCAAATCCTTAATGGGGTTTCAGGTTGTTCCTGAGGTTCACCCCTCTCCGAACATACCTGAGCCATGCTCGGTGGTGGCATCTGCTTCCAGCGGTACCCATACCCTGGCATCGGCAATGGTGTTGGATGAAACATTCCTCACCAAAGATCGCAGTCTGGCACCCTCGGTTCCTTCAGGCCTGTTAGAGATACTGCAGACCGATCTTCCAGTATCGGTATCGATCCCGGTACCAGTACTGGTACCGACGTCGGTACCCTCCAGATGTGCATCGATAGATTCGCTTCCTTCGATGCCGAGTCTGGAATCGATCTCCAGTCTGGATGACTGGGTACCGACTCGCCTTGGTACCGACACCGGACGGTATCGAAGGCACGGTTCCGATAATCCATGTCGGGCACTCTCGGTTTCTTCGGTACCGTTAGAGCTGTCACCGACTGGTCTTCATGTATCGGTATCAGATACGGTACTGGAGTCGGTACCGCTATCCGCATTAGCATCGCTGTCGTTACCTTCCATGCTTGTTTCAACAGGCTCGCTTCCCTCGGTACCGAGTTTGGAATCGATCTCTAGCATGGATGATGCGCTACCGACTGCTTGTGGTCCCGACCTCATGCAGTACCGGTGACCATCCTGTAAGGACAGTCCGATGCTCCACCCCTTAGGGTCTTCTATTCCAATGAATATGGGTAGATCCCTGGGTGCCAATGCTAGTTCTTCAACAGATCTAGTCTGTACTCCTCTTTCTAGAGGACTTCCCTCTGTGGATTTTTCTTTTCAAGCATTCCTGCTTGATATGACAAAGTCACTTGCCATTTCTATACCTGGTCAAGATCCTGCACCAGGGAATACAGAATCTCTGTATATTCCCTGGAGTCCAAAGGAGGACATGCTTCCTTTGCATCTAACCTTGCAGGATCTGCTCTTTCGAATGTGGGAAACTCCTTTAACGGTATCCCCACCTTCTAGGGCAACTGATCTTCTATACAAGGTGCCCCCTTCTCCAGGTTTTCAAAAGACTCAACTTCCTCATCATTCCATTGTTGTAGAATCAGCAGTGAGGTGTGTTAAGAGTACTAAAAAGCACTCTTCTTATCCGCCAGGTCGTGAGTCTAAGACTTTGGATGCCTTTGGACGCCAAACCTTCCAGGCATCCATGCTTTCAGCAAGAATTCTCTCATATATTTTCTATATGGGATTATCTCTTGAAGAAGTCACAAAGAAATTACTACTTTTGACCCCTTTTCTTCAAGAGCCCAAAAGAGCAGACTATTCCTTATTGGTTAGTCATTCTCAAAATATCTCTAGGTTCCTTACTCGTGCTTCCCTAGACTCCTTTGAGTCTGTTAGCAGAACTTCTGCTATAGCTAAAGGGGCACGACGTAAAGCCTGGCTCCAAGTTACAGACTTGGACAAATGGGTACAAGAAAGACTGGGAAATGCTCCTTGCACTGGAGAAAATCTCTTTAACAAGGAGTCTTTACTCCAAGCTGCTCAGTTAACCACTGACATTGCTGTTTTCAGAGACTTGTCTACGCCTTCCTCCTTCCCAATTGGTAGGAAATTTCCTAACAAACTTTATTCCCCCAAGGGGAAAAAGTTTTATCCATCTTCTACCCATCATACAGATGTTCCCAGACAGGGGAAACATCGAACCGGGCTAAAGAAACCACAACCTCAACAGGTTCAGCAAACCCAGCAGTCGCAGGGTTTCTGATAGATTACACAGGTACACTACCAAAAAACTGCCTCCAGTTTTGCAACTGATTCCTATAGATTTTGGGGTGCTGAATCCAGGAAAAATAGCCAAAATGTTCCATCACGTCACGTTTTCTTGCAAAATTAGATTTCTTACCCATATAAGGAATGTTCACATAATTTCTTTTTAGCCGACTGCAGTTTATTTTCTTGGCCCAAAATAGAGGTTGTAATGGTTAACTAACTAGAAACACTCCCTCATGATATTTTAGAGTGTTTTGTATTCATTTTATACATTAACAGGACAATTGGGAGGCAGGGGGCTAAATCCAGTACTCGCGCTGGCGCATGTTCTTTCCTGTTCGCCTCGCCTCGTTCGCTCGCTCAAACACGGTGGTTGCGACATGAACGTTCCTGTCAAATTTCAGTTTCTTGCAAGTTCATTATTACCTTTTGTTTGCTCAATCGTAATCCAGCTTTATTCCGAAGTGGTTCACTACAGTTGTAGTTTGCAGTGCTGTGTATTTGTGATGGCTCACAGAGCCAGAGGTTGCGTCAACTCTCCGGACAGTTTTTGTTTTATTTGTGGGGAATATACCGTGAAAAAGCAGCAGAGGAACATTTCTGCATTTATTAAAGTATATTTCGCCTATTTCGGTTTGAAGTTAGGCGATCAAGACAAACCGTGGGCTCCTCACAAAGTGTGCAAGACATGTGAGGAAGATCTACGCTTATGGATGAAAGGTAAAAAAACAAGCATTTCGTTTCGGAATACCTATGATGTGGCGTGAACAAAGAGACCACAGCAGTGACTGCTATTTTTGCTCTTGCATTGTGAAGGGATACAACTTAAAAAATAAGAACGTAATAAGTTACCCCAACCTTCCCTCAGCAATTAGGCCTATGCCTCATAGCAACGAAGTACCTGTGCCTGAACCACCAAAATCTTTGGATCATATTTGTGTGGACGGTTCTGATCATGATGAGACTCATCAGATGGCTTTTCCCGATGAGTCCAGTACTTCCGAGTTTGAAACTGAACCAGATCCGAAACCTGAACTTTTCTCTCAAGCTGAATTGAATGATTTAGTCCGGGATTTAGGACTCCCAAAAGATGCTGCCCAACTGCTAGGTTCTCGGCTTAAACAGAAAAATCTATTGTCACCAGGAACAACTTTTTATTGGTACCGCAACCGCGAGACACAATTTTTGAAGTATTTCAGCAAAGAGGAAGATTTGGTATTTTGCAACGATATATACGGAGTGATGGAAAAGTTTAAACTCAAGTATGATCCTGCTGAATGGCGGCTGTTCATTGATTCGTCAAAAGACAGCATAAAAGGTGGTGTTCTTCATAATGGCAACACATTCGCTTCAGTTCCTATTGCTCACTCTGTTATTCTCCAAGAAAAATACGAGAATTTGGCCCTGATTCTTCAGAAGATTCGTTATGATGAGCATAAGTGGATGATTTGTGGAGACTTTAAAATTTTATCCATTCTATTAGGGCAGCAATCCGGTTTCACCAAATATCCCTGCTTCCTTTGCTTGTGGGATAGCCGGGCCCGCGACCTACACTGGGGGAAAAAAGACTGGCCAATTCGGGAGTATTTGAGACCCGGTGAGAAAAATGTTCTTCATGAGAGCTTGGTACTTCGTGATAAAATTCTATTACCACCTCTCCACATTAAGCTGGGTCTCATTAAGCAATTCATCAAGTCCCTTCCAAAAGATGGTGAGTGCTTTCGGTACCTTTGCTCAAAGTTCCCCCGACTTTCTGAAGCAAAGCTAAAGGAAGGAGTGTTTGTTGGCCCTGATATAAGGAAACTCATTTCAGATGGAGCATTCGCTGAAACGATGTCTGAGAAGGAAAAAGAAGCCTGGGATTCCTTCAAGGATGTTGTTCTCAAATTCTTGGGGAACAGGCGGGATGAGAACTATAAGGATATTGTTGCCAGGATGCTCAATGCCTTCAAAGAACAAGGCTGTAACATGAGCCTGAAAGTCCATTTCTTGCACTCCCATGTGAACTACTTTCCCGAAAACTTGGGGGCGTACAGTGAAGAACAAGGTGAAAGGTTTCACCAGGACATCAAGGACGCAGAGAGAAGGTACCAAGGAAGATGGAACACCACTATGATGGCTGATTTCTGCTGGTTGCTGCTGCGGGAAACCCCAGATGAAAAATACGCCAAGCAGCGCACCAAGAGAAGCATTCGGGGGAAGAAGAAACGGGCCCACCAGGAGATTGATTGACCCAAGAATGACTTTAAAATCTAAACTGTGTTGACAAATATCGTGTTTTTACTAAACTTTGAAATAAAAATTTGCTAGTTATTACCACAGTGTCGGATCTCATTTATTAGAATTTTATTTTCACACCATCGGGTGTTTGTCTTCATGTATTGCAATGGTGCGGTTTGTGTTTTCTATTCTTACATACATACCTATACAACATTTTTTGCACATTTCTTTGCTTTGCTTTGTGTCTAACCTCGCTCTTATATGCTCAATGTTTGTGCACATGTATGTGGCTGTTTTAAGTGCAGACAATTTTGCTACCATCACAGTGTTTTGTTGACATTACTCTATTCTTATGTGCTGCCTTGTTACAATTTTCTTTATTCTTATTTGAATAACTACTAAACAATTAGTATAAAGAATTCATCCAAGAAACTTTTATCTCGATCGCACTCAATCTGAAACGTTCACCTCAAACTGCTAACCCAATGTAGCAAAAAATCTGTACGTGATGGAGCAAATTGGTTACCAGATTTGGATTCAGCGCACCAAAAAACGTAAAAATCAATCGAAACATTAGAGGCAGTTTAAAAAAAATTTTTTTTAGTGTACCTGTGTTATCATTACATCTCCTGTTTGGGGGTTGGAGTTTTTAGTCTGCTTCTTTTCACTTGAAGCATCTACACTAATTTCATCCTAAATTCTCATGGATCTCTTTTCATGAGACATCCTTTCTTTTTGCTCTAATTGTTTTTATGATGATCATGCCTATAGTTAACAGGTTTCTCTTACTCCTACTGGGAAAAAGAGGTGCAACAACTATCAATAAGACAGTTTTCCCTGTACTAGCATGTATCATCTTACCTTTCAGAGACTTACTACGTCGTCAGTCTCCTTCAACTCTCTTACCTGCCCTCTCACTACAACATTTGGTTTGTAAGAGTGGTTCTATTACACTGGTAAGCCCCTATGGTTCTCTACCTATTCCAGGAAGGGGTTTCCTTTCCAGAGTTGTCTCCCCCTTTCACATTCTTACTTTAGGGCAGCTTATCAGACAATAAGGAAGTCTTACCACTCCTGCTTATGTCTGCTTTTTTTCCAATTTAAAAAAAAGTAAAAAAATAAAAAAATTTCCGTTGCCCTGGTAATTGCTGCAAATGCAGCAGTTCCTAGTGGTTAAACCACTGGTTCTGTTCACCACACAACCAGGATTTGTCCTCCACTAGCAATCCTTCCGGCCTGGGTAGTAAACCCAAAACAGGCTATCAACCTTTTTTGGAAACCCTATTATCACAGGCTTGTTGGTTTGACTTCTGTTCTTCGCCATCTCCAATTCCCTTGTTTTTGGCAGAATAGTTTAATTTACCTACTGGCTTTAAGCAGCCAGTTTTTTCTTCTAACCAACCTGCAACATGCTCTCTGCAACTCTACAGAGTAACTTTGCACTATGGGCCCTTGCTAGAGAGCATTAGTATCTTGTCTAGCAGATAATCCCAGATGGTTAGGAGGGGTTCACCCAGTCATGCTCCCATGACTGGTAGTTGTTCCCTACCCTTACCATCTCATCTGAAATCTCTTTTTGAAACAAAAGACAAGACCTTACATCACATGAAAACCTAAAGAATGGCCAATTCCCTGGCTTGGTCCACATCTTCTTGGACTTCTCACCAGGGATAGTTTTCTTTTCGTTGCAGCTCGTCCTTATATGCTTCCTTCCCAATACTTCAGGGGACGCTCATTCAACTGAAGGACGCATGATTCCCATCTTGCCCTCATAGGCGGGTCAATATGATATCTTATTCCATTGGCGTCCTCTATCCATTTACCATGCTGGAGTTCTAGAGAGATCTGGACTTGCTGCCTGCAGACTGAAGTTGTCCTCTGCATTTTTCACGTAGGCCATCCTGGTTATTCAAGAGCTCAAATTCTTAAAAGAATCTAGACTCCTCCTCCTTGTCAGGGAGACCTTTCCTTTGACTGTCAATCATAACCAGGGAAAGATTCTCTATGCATCTATTCAAGCAGGTATCACCCTTCTTGCTATTAGATGAATCTTTCTCTCCCCATATTCCTATGGGGATCTAGTTATATAGCCATGTCTCCATCTACATATGTGGAGACATGTCTATATGTCTACATATTTATATGTGTGTATGTATATGTGTATATGTATGTGTGTATATGTATATATATATATAATATATGTGTGTATGTATGTATATGTGTGTATGTATATAATATAATCTGTCGAGATATATCTTTTAGATAGATAAGTATGTAGATACATATCTATCTGTCTGTTTAGGTTCATATATCCATATATTCCTATATGACTCTGACAGATGGGCACTATCCCTATCAGTGCTGTGCCAGCATGCTTAGGGTTCTACACATACAACCACTCCCTGTGGTTATTAGCAAATTTTTTGTTTGTTTTTCTTACCATAACCTTTTAGGGTTAGGTACCTCTGAAGCTCTCCATGTACCTTTTTCTTTCCTAATTGACCTCATTTAGGAAAGACATTACGGATCTTCAGTTAATCTAAAGCTGTAAAGCTTCATAAGTCTGTCCTTACTTTATCGGATACAGAGGTCTTCCATACCCTTCTCTCCTACATGGACTATTTCTATTATCAGTCCAAATCGGTCAGACTTATTTTTCCTTTTGGTCCTAGGATTGTACTGTTCTTCGGCCAATAGAGAAGCTTTGTCTAATAGTACCTTCTGTGTTTCCCGCTGAAGCCCTACCTCATTGTACTACCTCAGTTTCCCCTGGGGCTATTTCTCACCCTAAAGGGTTCTGACCTCCACTTGTTTTTCCTACAGTTTATTACCTCTACTTCAGTGAGGTACTCCTTGAGGATCTTTTACTGGCTCTTCTAACAGAGCCATATGAACCTCAATAGACTTTTTACAATACCACCAAGGGAGGTCCATATTAGAATATTGCACTCAATATTTTTACTACTAAATATCATCTATACAGGGTCTTCCTCTATAGAAGTCCTGTTCTAGTCCAGCTGTTCCACAGTCCTGTTCTAGTCCAGCTGTTCCACAGCACCTTTCTGTAATTCAACTCCTACCCTCCATCCCCAGGATGCCTAAGGTTCTGAGGCGTAGCATGGCTCATTCTAGATTCGCAACATGCTAGGACTCCCTCCGGGCATCTTAGCTTGGGGAGTCTCCATATGTGAAGACTCATTCCTGCTTGTTCCTGGAGATAGCACAGTTACTTTCCTGTAACAGGTGTTCCTGATCGTGTAACCGGTCTAGTCCCGGACCTCTGGGTTCCCTATCTCATCCAGCAGCTTTGGAGACTGAGAAACTCCTCCTTTTTATGATGTCACAGGTATATCTCTCCGGGATCCGCCTCTCAGCACCAGTTACCTCAGTCTCCAAGCAGCTGGATAGATAGGAGCCCGGACAGCCGGGCTCACTGGAGAAACTGTTTACTTATTTTCTTTATTTCTCCATTTACTTACTTTATTTTTTGTTGGGTATTTCTTCTTTGGAGGAGAGTTGGTTCTTAGCTATACTGTGCCTTTAAGTTGCAGCAGGCTGTTCTCTCTCCTCCTGTCTCCCTCCTTTTACCCCCCCTTTATTTCCCCCTCCCTCCTCTCTTTCGGGGTTTCAGTGGGTCTTCTCCTGTATCACTCTCTGGGGTCCCCCTGATCGCTCAGCTGACTTAATGGAAGAGACCCGGAGGTTTGCCTAGCCAGCGCCACACAGAAGCTTGCCTGTAAGTGTGCTGGCAGGCCCTCCCGTTTGCCTGCCGAATTGAGCTGTGGGAGAGTGTGCTGCCTCTGGCGTTCTGACCGCGATCGGGGAGCAGAGCGGTGCGATCCCGGTGAGTGTGCTGCACTCCTGGCCTTTACGGCCCGCAGGTAAGATGGCTCTTCTTTCTGGGCGCGGGAGTGCTAGCAGGCAGTTTTTTGGCACCAAAGTGGAGCGAGCAGGCCTGACCTCGTGGCGGCTCAGCGTGAACGCGCCGTTTCTGCAGGGAGCAGACATTTGCTGGCACTACTCCTCTGCAAAGCTTTAGGGTGCTTGCTCCTGCCCTGCACTCTTGGGAGTCTTCTTTTCCTGGCTGGGTCTTCCTACTTCTTGGCTGAGATACTAGAGCCAAGCAATAAAAAAAAATAAAAAATAAATATACCGAGTGATCCGGGTTTGTCTTCCTGTCTTCCCTGGAGGGGGTGCAGTGCTTCTGGTGGAGAGCTTTGGCCCTGGACAATTTTTCCTCCCATTTCTTTTCTCTCCCTTGGACATGCCTTCTAAGCCCCTGTGCCTAGTCTGTGGCATGAACAAGGGGTCTTCCACGGGTGTGTGCAAGTCCTGTGCCAGGGACACGGACGCCCGGGAACCTCCCGGTACTGCTTCAGGGGACGGTCCGGGCGGAGTGTCAGACCTCGGGCGCGCAACTACAGGATTTGCCAGTGGGGGATCCGGTGGCAGGACCCTCATCAGCTCCGGTCTTGTCACCTCCTCCTTCGGCGCTCCCCGGGGACTTGTCTGCCATTTTTTCTGCATCCTTTATGGCGCTCCTTCAGCAGTCTTTCCTAGCAACACCTCTGCTGGGCTCAGGGGGACTTAAAAGGTCTGCGCCCCAGTCCGAGATCCCCTCCGGTGCAGCCAAGAGACCGCGCTTGGAAGGACCGTTGGCGGACTGTTCGGTGGCTTCTGAAGGGCCGCTGTCGGATGGCGAGGTCGCTGATTTGGACGCTGAGGAGGAGCTGAAAGACGGTGAGCTGACTGAGCGGGAAGACCAGGCGCATGTAGTACGTGTCTTCCGCAGGGAAGAGCTTCCTGCGTTGATCTTGGAAGCCCTCAAGGTGTTAAATATGCCGGTTCCCGGGGCCACAGAGGATGACTCTTTGGAGGATCCCCTGCTTCAAGTTTTTCGGAAGACTCAGTGTTTCCCGTTCATAGGGTCTTTAGTGAGATGATCCAGGAGGAATGGAACCTGCTGGAATCACCTTTGAAGGGGGCCAGGATCATGAACCGCCTTTATCCTTTATCAGATCAGGATAAGGAAGTGTTTGTCACCCAAGGTGGATGCGGCAGTTTCGGCAGTCACAAAGAAGACTACCATTCCGATGGAAGGTAGTACGGCTCTTAAGGACGCTCAAGATAGAAAGCTCGATGTGCTCCTCAGACAGGTGTTTGATGTCAATGCGCTGTCTCTTCAAGCGGCTATCTGCGGTGCTTGGGTGGCTAGAGCCTGCCTTCGCTGGTCGCAGCGGGTTCAAGGGAGCCCTGAGGAAGCCGAAGCGGGTGAAGCGACCAGGTTGGAGTCTGGCGCAGCCTACCTAGCAGACATCCAATATGATCTTATGCGGGGTTTGGCCAAGAGCATGGCGTCCGCAGTGGCGGCTCGTCGGTATCTGTGGCTCCGTAACTGGGCAGCGGATAGCGCCTCGAAGGCCAGGTTAAGCAAGCTCCCGTTTAAGGGTCGTCTCTTATTTGGGGAAGACTTGGAGAAGCTTGTTAAGGACTTAGGTGAATCTAAAGGGGGCAAGTTGCCGGAGGACAAGCCGCGGTCTGCCCAGCAGTTCTCGGCTGGAAGGGGGCAGCAGCGCGATTTTCGCCGTTTTCGTTCCCCCAGATTCAGTGCTGCCCAGAGGGGACGTTTCTTTAATAGAAGTCAGCCCTTTCGGGGGTTCCGCGGTGCCGGAAGAGGCTTTGGTCCTCCAGCCTCCTCCTCCTCCTTCACCGCCAAAAAGCAACAATGAGATACAGGGGGCCCAGGCGCCCTTACTCCTGGTAGGGGGGTGGTTGCAGGAGTTTTACGCTGCCTGGGCCCGAGTCACATCGGATCAGTGGGTGCTGGACGTTGTGCGAGACGGGTACGCTCTCGAATTCTTAAGGCCAGTGCGCGAGTCCTTCGTGCTGTCCCCCGGAAAGTCTCCCGCCAAGCGCGAGGCGCTGCGGGTGACGGTCTGGAGGCTTCTCGACCTCAGGGCAATAGTGCCCGTTCCTCCCGACCAATGCGGCGCCGGTCGCTACTCGATTTACTTTGTGGTCCCCAAAAAGGGCGGGGGCGTCCGTCCGATCCCGGATCTCAAAGGAGTAAATCGTTGTCTCCGTTTCCCGCTTCCACATGGAAACCCTTCGGTCGGTCATTGTAGCAGTGCAGAGCGGGGAGTTCCTCACCTCGCTGGACTTGTCAGAGGCCTATTTTCACATTCCCGTACGACAGGATCATCACCAATTTCTCCGTTTCGCTGTCCACTTCGGTCACTTTGAGTTTCGGGCGTTGCCCTTTGGCCTGGCGACGGCTCCTCGCACCTTCACCAAGGTTATGGTAGTGGTGGCGGCGGCTCTCCGAAAGGAGGGAGTCTTGCTGCATCCGTACCTGGACGACTGGTTGATCCGTGCGAAGTCCAGGTCGGAGAGTGTCTCGGCCACGGCTCGAGTAGTGTCTTTTTTGGAGGAGCTCGGTTGGGTCGTCAATCTGGCAAAGTCACTTGGTTCCCTCTCAGACTCTGGAGTATCTCGGTGCTCGTTTCGACACCAAGGTGGGCAAGGTGTTTCTGACGGAGGGAAGGGCAATGGGTCTTCGGAAGCTGGTTGCCCGGTTTCTTCGATTCAAGGCACCTTCGGCTTGGCTTTATCTTCAGTTGCTGGGCACGATGGCAGCGACGATAGAGACCGTCCCGTGGGCGAGGGCTCACATGAGACCTCTGCAGAGAGCGTTACTGCGCCGCTGGTCGCACCAACAGCATCCTCTGTCCCGGAGGTTGCCCTGTCCGGAGGATGCTCGTCAGTGCCTGCAGTGGTGGTTGCTTCCCGAGTCCTTGGCGAGAGGCCGGGAGCTGACTACTCCGGACTGGGTGCCTGTAGTGATCGATGCCAGTCTCCTCGGCTGGGGCGCTCACTGTCTCGGGGTGTTTGCGCAGGGACAATGGACAGCGTCGGAGTCAGAGTGGTCCATCAACTGGTTGGAGTTGCGGGCGGTAACGTTAGCGCTGCGGGAGTTTCGACAGCTGATTCAGGGCAGGGCGGTCCGCGTGTTTTCCGACAATGCCACGGTGGTCTCGTATGTCAACCGACAGGGAGGCACCAGCAGTGCGACGCTGGAACTCGAGGCCGGGGTCTTGTTCGAGTGGGCCGAGGCGCACCTCCTGGACCTGTCAGCAGTGCATGTTGCCGGAGTGGACAACGTGCAGGTGGATTTTCTCAGTCGGGTTCGGGTGGATCCGGGGGAGTGGGTCCTCCATCCCGAAGTCTTCCAGATGATAGTGCGTCGTTGGGGAACGCCGGTCATGGACCTCATGGCGACCTTTGCCTCGGCGAAGGCCAGCCGTTTTTTCAGCAGGCGCAGAGAAAGGATGTCAGAAGGCTTGGATGCGCTTGTCCAGCGGTGGCCAGTAGGACAGTTGCTGTACGTTTCCCCCGTGGGTTCTCATCGGCAGAGTTCTGCAGCGGATCGAAAGATGCAGGGGTTAGGTCATCCTGATCGCTCCAGACTGGCCTCGGCAGCCGTGGTATGGGGATCTGATGCGATTGCTAGTGGCGAAGCCCTGGCGGCTCCCGTCGCTTCTGGATCTTCTGTCGCAGGGACCTCTGTTCATGCCGCACGTGGATCGATTCTCGCTTACGGCCTGGCTCTTGAAAGGGCAAGGATGAAGGCACGGGGCTATTCATCGGCGGTTATCTCTACCCTTTTGAGGGCTCGGAAGAGCTCCACCTCGCTGGCTTATGTCCGGGTCTGGAGGGTTTTCGAAGCCTGGTGCCTAGACCGGAAGCTCGAGGCTTTGAAATCCTCTGTTGCGCAGATCTTAGATTTTTTGCAGGATGGTTTTGCTAAGGGTCTCGCAGCGGCGTCGTTGAGAGTCCAGGTTGCGGCCTTGTCCTGTTACCGAGGCAAGATAGGGGGCCAGTCGCTCGGCTGCCATGCAGATGTTAAGCGTTTCTTGAGAGCAGGATCCTTACTGCGCCCGCCGGTGCGGCCGATCGTCCCGATATGGCATCTCCCGTCAGTTTAGAACGCGCTGGAGCGCGCGCCTTTTGAACCTCTGTCCCGAGCATCGCTCAAGGACCTCACTTTGAAGGTGGTGTTTCTAGTGGCCATCTGCTTGGCGCGGAGGGTCTCCGAGTTGCAGGCGCTCTCCTGTAGGGAGCCTTATCTCTTGTTTTATCCGTCGAAGGTGGTGTTGCGAACGGTGCCGGCCTTCCTTCCTAAGGTAGTCTCCCCTTTCCATGTGAAACAGGAAATTACTTTACCGGTTTTTTCGCAGTCTTCGGATTCTTTGGGTCAGCGGAGTTTCCATTTACTGGATGCTCGTAGAGCGCTGAAGCAGTATCTTCGGCGCACGGCCGATTTTCGCAAGTCCGACAGGCTTTTTGTCCTTTTCGCGGGGCCCAGGAAAGGGGAGGCGGCGTCCAAAGGGTCCATCGCGCGGTGGATCAAGGAGGCGGTTGCCTCGGCCTATATCTTGGGAGGTAGTCCGGTCCCGGAAGGGCTGCGGGCTCATTCCACTAGGGCGCAAGCATCCTCCTGGGCCGAGGTGCGTCTCGTGTCTCCAGTGGAGATTTGTAAGGCGGCGACTTGATCGTCTCTGAATTCTTTTGCACAGCATTACCGTCTGGATGTGCAGAGGGCGGAGGAGACCGCTTTTGGATCAGCAGTACTTCAGGCTGGTCTTCCAAGGCCCTCCCGGATCTGAATTTTTCACTGCTCTGGTACTTACCCAGAGGTCCGGGACTAGACCGGTTACACGATCAGGAAGGTGAAATTAGACTTACCTGCTAATTGTTGTTCCTGGAGTGTAGCCGGTCTAGTCCCATATCCCTCCCCTAGGGTTGCAATTCTGCAGGGGCTTGCTGTGCTCCAGATCTGTACAAGTAAGGGTCTTTTTTCCTGTGTTTTGTTTCGATGGCCGGTAATTCTCTTTATTGGGGAAAGGACCAGCCTGCGTAAGTTTAAGTCACAGTTCTGATCAGACAATTAGTTCAAAGGGGTGTTCCTCTAGCATAAATGCGGGGGGTTGGATTTTGGTTGCATTTCATTGTATTTTTGGCTAATTTCTCCGGTGAAGCTGCTTTGTCAATAGGTTACTGGTGCTGAGGCGGATCCCGGAGAGATATACCTGTGACATCATAAAAAGGAGGAGTTTCTCAGTCTCCAAAGCTGCTGGATGAGATAGGGAACCCAGAGGTCCGGGACTAGACCGGCTACACTCCAGGAACAACAATTAGCAGGTAAGTCTAATTTCACCATCTGTGGGAACAGCAGGAATAAGTCTTCACAACCCACCCACCTCCCCTAGGAGTTGGATTTCTCTATCTCTGTCTCTGTTTCTGTCTCTCTACGCAGGCGTGTTGGGATGCTCCCAAAAGCGTTCTGATTGGACACTGGGGAGCGTTCCTGCGCAGACTCTGTCGGTACCGACGTACCCATATGTGTGAAGACTTATTCCTGCTGTTCCCAGAGATCACCTGTTACAGGTAAGTAACTGCTTTCTCAGAATTCGCCTCCTTTATTTATTTATTTATTTATTACAGTTTCTTATATACCGCACTATTTAGAATCAGCGCGGTTTACATCATAACAACGACGACTCCTTATTACCTCCTGACAAACAGGTGGCTCACCAGGTCTTGGTTACCCATGCCCAAATCACATCAAAATTCTTAACAAGGGCTGTTTCTGAGGCAAACAGCAGATCTGCTGCAGCTTGCATAGGTGCCAGAAGAACAGCATGGCTCCAAGCATCTGACCTGGAATAATGGGTCCATGATAAATTGATAAATATACCCTGTAATGGTGAAAACCTCTTTTGGTTAGCGGTGGAGAGAGAAGGCTGGAGAGATTGGAACAGATGACCTCACTATGAAGAGGTTGTCAAGGAGAATGGCGGACCCTTCCAAAATGATTACCATCAAAAGCCATTCTTCCCTAAAAAGTAGGTCTGATATGGAGGGAAAAAAAATTCTATGCTGCCTGCACTGGTCCACAGCAGCAGCAGCAGACACAATCGGGTCAAAAGCAGATTAGGAAACTCAAGGTTTCTAAACCTCAAACTGCCCCATTTACTCAGCAGCCTGAGTTTTTGACTCTTCCAAAAAGGAGCATTGCCAATTTCCCCATTGTTCTCCCTCATTCCAGGGAGGCTAGTGCATTTTGCACACCGTTCGATAAGTATCACCCTCGATCTCCAGACCCTACATTTAGTCTCTCATGGTCTACAACTAAAGTTCCAAACTTATCCTCCTAACAATTTTGTGGGGCAACCCACCCTGGATCCTCTCCCTGCTAGAACAAGGAACTATCAAGGAGATCCCCTCTGCCCTGTAGGGCTGGGGTTTCTACTCCAGCTATTTCTTGATTCCCAAAAAGACAGGAGGTTATAGACGTATGCAAGATTTCTGAAATCTCAACAAAGTTCAATATGATTTTTCTAGGCATCCTTTTGCCATACCTCAAACAAAACAATTGGCTATGCTGTCTGGATCTAAAGGATACATATACACATATCCTCATCCATCCAGTCTACAGAAGATTCCCCAGGTTTGTGTCTCAGGGAAACCATTATCAGTACAGTCTCCTCCCTTCTTGTCTCTCCTCAGTGCCCAGAGTATTCACAAAGTGCTTAGCTGTGGTGGCGGCCTACATATGAACCTGGGGAATCTTTCTGTTCCCCTACTTAGACTGGCTGCTAAAGGCAGACTCTGCTTCACCAGTCGCTTCTGCCCTAAATCAAGTTCATAGGTGCTTGACTAGACACAAGGAGCAGAGCATTCCTCCCAGAGGGGACACAGTCTGATTACCTTAGTCACTCAAGTGCAGTAACAACCATCAGTTCCTGCCAGGACATTTACAGTATATGCCTTTTAGGACACACGTCTTTCACAGTCCATGTTGTACCCTATGCTCGCCTCCACATGAGGATCTGTGGGCTCTCTCAAGCCAGTGGAAACAGTCCACAGGTATTCTCTCAGACCTGGTAAACATAACCTTGCAGATGAAGACAGATCTACAGTGGTGGATGTAATCGAAGGGTCACCTTTTTCAGAGGTTTGCACCACAGTTTATACTAATCACCGATGCATCAAAACTAGTCTGGGGAGTCCATCTCAATGGGCTCAGGATGCAGGGCCTTTGGTCTGCTCAGGAGAGCCCTCCAGATCAATCTTTTTGGAACTCAGAACAGTTCCTAGGCCATCAATCTTCTCTCCCCAACTCAAACAGCATTCTCTTCTTGTGCAGACTGACAACCAGGTAGCTATGTTTTATATAAATAAACAAGGAGGGATGGGCTCGAGCCCTGTGTAAGGAAACCTCTCACCTGTGGAACTGGGCAATTTCCTAGGGTATTCACCTTCATGCAGTTTACCACCTGGGAGAACAGAATCAATTGGCCGACAGACTAAGCTGGATTCTACTCACACACGAGTGGAGGTTGGATGCACAGAAGCCCAATGCTTGTTTCAACTCTGGGGGATTCAGCTAATGGATCTCTTTGCGTCTCCCCTCAGTACCCAGCTACCTTGGTTCTGTTCGAGGATTCCATCTCCCCACAGGGAATAGTCAGATGACCCCAATGAATGAGGAAGGCAAGGGCTGCTTTATGCTTTCCCTCTACTTCCACTCATAGCAAAGACACGCTTCAGGCTGAATGGGGACGAATGATCCTAATTGCCCCATACTGACCCAGACAACCGTGGTTTCCTCTGTTTCTTCAGCTTGCTCAAGCACTTCCTATCCAGATTGGGTACTCACAGATGTTTCTCTCCCAGGAGCAGGGCACCCTGTGCATCCCAACCTCAAACCACTCTGATGGCCTGGAAGCTGAATGCCTTGTCCTCTCACACTTAAATCTCAGGGAGAACATTTTGTATATCCTTTTATCTTCAAGAGAGGATTCCACCAGACACACTTATGCCTTCAAATGGTGCAGGTTCTCCATCTGGTGTTCTCTTAAAACATTGGATGCATTCATATGTCCCATCCCAGACCTACTACAGTACCTACTACGTTTGTCTAATTTTGGTCTCAAGACCAGTTCAGTGAGAGTACATCTAGCTGCTAGTGTGGCTTCTCACTATACTCTAGACAGCCATCCTGTCTCAGCACACCCCTTAGTGGTCAGATTTATGCAGGGTCTCCTCTTGACCAAGCCACCTTTCCATCCACCTCCTACCCCATGGGATCTCACTGTAGTCCTAGCACAACTCGTGTGTAATACCTTTGAACCTTTGGGCACAACTCCCTTGAAGTTCCTCACTTGGAAGCTTCTCTTCCTCATAGCAGTAACCTCAGCTTGCAGAGTCAACGAACATCAAACTTTAGTAACCTGTGAGCCTTGTACCACTTCATCACAGGTGATCCTTCGCACACACCCTAAGTTCTCGCCGAAGGTGGTCTCCTCTTTTCATTTGAATCAATCTGTCTTGCTACCGATCTTTCCATGATCCTGCTCATCTCTGACTGAAGCCAAGCTTCATACTCTTGACTACAAGAGTGCTGGCATTCTATTTAGAACTCACCAAGGACCTTCGCCAATCCTCTCAATTTTGTCTCCTTTGTCCAAAACCATTGGGTATACCAATGTCTAAAAGAACATTGTCTAATTGATTAGCAGATTGCATATCCTTTGCTTATGCACAAGCTGGGCTAACCCTAATACCATGTTTACAGCCCATGAGAGCCATGGCAGCTACCATAGCTAACTTTCACTCAGTTTCTATCTCTATCTGCCAAGCGGCAACATGGCGGTCTTTCCATACTTTTGCAGCACATTATTGCCTGGATAAAGGACTCCGGAGCGGATGCTCAATTCAGACAAGCAGTTTTGCGTAATATCTTTCAAATTTAGACAACTTGCCCATCGGCCATACGACTATCCTGTGAGGAGTGCTCTGAGCGAACTGAATCTGTTAGATCCTGGCTGCAACATCCACTTCCTGGTATTTTCCCTTGCTCGATTGTCTGGGGCTAGAGAGTCCTATATGTGAAGACTGACTCCCTGCTTGTTCCTGGAGATAGCATAATTACTCATCTGTAACGGGTAATCTCTGGGAACTGCAGGAATTGGTCTTTACAGCCCGCCCACCTCCCCATCAAGTTGTCCCTAATTTTTCCCTTCCTGGTATACATATAATTTTTTATTCTCTGCTATACACCTGACTGAGGCGACCAGGAGGGAAGGCAGGAAGGCAGCCTCGCATATGTGGAGGAATGCGCCCAAAAGCATTCCCATTGTATGCTGGGGAGTGTTCCCACACTGGGCTCAGTTGGTGCAGACATCACCTATATGTGAAGACTGATTCCTGCTGTTCCTGGAGATCACTTGTTACAGGTGAGTAATTATACTTTACTAGATTGGCTGATGAGGAATAACTCTTCCAGAGCAGTGACATTTTGTTTCTGCAAATATGTTTAACGAGATTGTCAAGGACTGCTGTAAAGATCTACAGGATCAACAGCAAAGTGTAATGCCATCTCAATCCATAGGTCATGTTCCTGTGAAAACTTTTTATTTCTCTGGGAACAAGCAGGACGTTAGCCCTCACATATGGGTGGCATTGATGAAGCTCGCATGGATTCACCCCCAGCTTTCAAAGAAAGCCTTTGGGAATCACTGTGCATGTGTGGTCACCTTTCTGCCCAAAGGTGCGATCTTACTTCAGTCCAATGTTCCCTCTAAGCTGTGCGCGTGCACACACCTCGCCGAGCGAGCGCACATACTTTACAACAGAGTGCACAAAAATTACGATTCAGATTCTGATAGAAAACAGACGTCTTAAAATTTAAAAGTTGTTGTGTATTTAGTTTTCACAAGTTCTACAAGTGCAATCAATGTGGTGTAAATACTGTATTCTGACATGTAGTCAAATTTTAAAGTATATAACTGAGTCATGTGGCGCACAAAAATTTAACCTTTCTTCAAAAGCTGCACAGCTGATATCTTATGCGCACACAGCCTACAGAAAATTAGAGGGAACATTGCTTCAGTCTTCTTTTTTTTCACAGAACCCTCCAGATATCCTGTCGTGTCTGGTAAAAGTTGATTTTTCTAACCCTTCTCATAGTGTTTTTTTTTTCTCTATGCTGGTCGGTTCTGATCACCTTCTCACCACCTGAGTCCTCCCTCGCCTCGCCATCGTGTTTTTTTCTCTGGTCCTTTTTCTTTTTGGTGTGCGGGTCTTTTCTCACACCCTCCTGACCAGGATGTCAGAGTTTGACCTCGCAAGTGCAGTCTTCCTCGCTGTGTCTTCGGTCAGCGTGTTTAAGCAATATGGAAAATGCCCCTGTGCCATGTCCATAAGACAATCACAGTTGCTGTATCAAGTGCCTCAGTGCATATCACAACTTCACTTGCTGCTGTGACTGCAGAAGTCTAGCAAGAGCCAGTGGAATCATGAAAAGCAGCGGGGTGGGGGGGGGGGGGGGTAGCTGTTTGGCTCAAAGGCCTCTGCTGCGATGCCAGCAGACAGTCTGGAATCACTGCCCTCGGAGACTCTGACATCTCTGCATCACACGCATATGCTCAAAGCCCTGAGGTCACAGAGCCTTGGACTGGGGGTCATCCTCTGAGCTGCAGCCTGGGGAGGGGGGCAGGGTTTGTGTAGCCATTCTTCTCCCCCCAAAGACCAGGGCCTATGGCACACAGGAGGACATCTGGTTTACTTTGCTCACCTTTGGCTGGGCATCACTGCTGACGCCTGGGTGCTGCAGGTGTTGTGGGAAGGTTACCTTTTGCACTTTGACAAGACACCATCCCCCTTCTTTCCAGGGGAACTTCTCATGACCTCCCTGTACAGAGCTCTCCTGCAGAAGGAACTCTAGTCCCTACTCAAGGATCAGGCAGAGCCAGTCCCTCAGCTCTTCTGGGGTATGGGGTTCTACTCCCAGTACTTCCTTGTACCAAAAAAGACAGGAGGCTTTCGGCCCATCCTGGATCTGTGGGACCTAAACCGCTTTCTGGTCAAGGAGAAGTTCAAGATGCTATCCCTTAGAACATTGCTGCCCTACCTCCATTGGAAAGATTGGCTATGCTTCTTGGATCTCAGATGCCCCTACACACATCCTGATCCATCCCCGGCACTGTCAGTACCTCTGCTTTGTCATCAGGCTGCCATTACCAGTACCCACTGGGTATTCACCAAGTGCCTGGTGGTAGTTGCCTCTCACCTGTGCTTGCTTGAGAGTCTGTCTTCCCCTGTCTGGATGACATGCTTCTGAAGGCCAACTTGTCAGAGGTACATCATGCAGCCCATCATACCATCTGGGTGCACCAGCATCAAGGGTTTATGAACAACTTCCCAAAGTAGCATCTGCTACTGACCCAGAGCCTGGAGTTTATAGGAGCTCTTCTGGATTTCACCCAGGCTAGAGCCTTCCTTCCCTCTAGACAGGGTGCAATATCTGGCACCCTAACAGAAGAGGTACAGAGTTGCTCATTGGTGACTGCCAGTCTTCTGCTGTGCCTATTGGGCACATGGCCTCAATGGTTCATATAACTCTGCAGGTCTGTCTATGGATGACAGGCACAGTGGACCCTCAACTGTCAATGGACTCAGCAGTGTCTTTCAGCCTCATGAATGGTGCCTCAACCCAGCGATGGCCACCTCCATCTTTTGATGTTGGGGGACCCTGACATTGGACCTCTTTGCCAACCACTAACGCTCAGCTGCTGCATTCCTGCTCCTGGAGGCTGACCCCAGAATGGATGGCAGCAGATGCCTTTCACCTGTCCTGGTCTGGGAGCCTGCTGTATGTCTACCCATCTACTCCCCTGGTTCCCAAGACCTTGCTCAAGGTTCATTTTGACTGGGCTTCCATAATTTTGCATTGCTCCTAGGTGGCCCTGGCAGCTGAGGTTCCCTCTGCTCCTCTACCTGTCCTGAGCGGCCCAAATACTCCTTGGCAAGGCCCTGGACTTGCTCTTGCAGGTCGGGACGCTTCTCTATCCCCAACCTCCCAGTCCCTCACCCTGTCTGTGTGGATGTTGAACGGCTAGCCATAGCGCACCTCTACCTCTCCCAGGATGTGGAGGATGTCCTAATGGCATCGTACAAGGACTCTTAAAATGGCGTATATTCTACCTCGAGAGGACACAGGCCCATCGCTGCTTGTCACAACTGTTAGTCATCTATGACACGTTACTGCACATAATGTGTATGCTGTGGTGGCCTCAGTGGCTCACCTGCACTGGTCCCCCTGCAGGACATCTGCTGAGCCACCAACTGGTCTTCAGTCCATACCTTCGCAGTGTGTTACTGCTTGGAGGAGAGCTCATGGCACGATAGAGCCTTTGGCCAGGCAGTACTTCATCACCTCTTTGGGGAATAGTGCAACTCCTGGCCTCTGTCCCTTTGTGTCTAGGCTGCCAGAGAGGTGATTCCTATAGCCCATGTTGGGGCTGCATCACTTGACTAAAAGCCATTCATTGCTCCTTGCTGCCCTTCATGGTTTGCCCTTTAGATCGCCCATGGCTCCTACAGGTCTTTTTGGTAGCCTGTAGCTAGGGTGTCCCATATGCGAGGACTGACTTCCTGCTTGGTCCTGGAAAAAGTGTAGTTGCTCAACTGTAACAGGTGTTCTCTGGGGACAGCAGGAATCAGTCCTCAATCCTCCCTACTCCCCGTTGAGTTTTTTTTTGTGTGTTTTTATATACTTGATTATGCTATGTTATACTGAGGTAAGATGGCATCTTTGGGCAGGAAGGTGACCGTATATGCACGGTTTGACTCCCAAAGGCTTTCTTAGAAATCTGGGGAGAGAATCCGCTTCGGCTCCGTCTATGCTGATGTCACCCATATGTGAGGACTGATTCCTACTGTCCCTGGAGAACACATGTTATAGGTGAGTAACTATGCTTTATCTTAAGATCCCATAATCTACTTCAGACTGTTAGGCCCCTTTGTGGCATTCTCTATATGCTTATCCTTCCATCCCTCTTGTAGTGAAAACCCTATGTAAGTTCCAAAAAAGGTCTGGCGTAATGGCTGTACTTCTCTTGTCTGAACTGGTTCCCTCAAGACTCTGTTCTTCCTTCATGCAGGCTACAAATGTTTCTAGAATTGATAATACAGAGCAAGAGTTCCCTTCTGTTTCTAAATCTTGAATTTCTAGTTTTGAGAATGTGGAAATGAAGCAGTGTGTTTAGTTTTTGCTGTAAGGTTACTGCCGTCGTAGAATACCTTGGCCATAGAAAGAAAACACACTATTATGCATTACCTGTGCCTTAAGTAGAAGAATTTCTCGAGCCATTTTGCTAATGGTCACAGCCCCATTTAGTGCCCGCAGGCTATAACATTTCACTATCTGTACCATTTATATTGACTGGGGCTACAAATATACTCCATCAGAGTACATCTCTGTGCATACTCTGTTCCTTTTCATTCCTCCTTTCCAGTCCTATTACCAGAGGGTAATCATGCCCCACCAGTAACTTGGAGGCTGAGCATGTCATCTTTTCATGACATCACCTCATATAGGCATCTGACACCTCCCACTAGCCTTCAGTAGCTCAGTCTGCAAGCAGCTGGAGTTGCGTGATTCCCTAGGACTCGCTGACGGAACAACTGGGAATTGGGGCTTTTTAAAGAGTTTCTTCGTTTTTAGCTTCCTTGGCCTAATTGATACTAATTGGATTGGAGTGGACAAAGTTGTTTGTGGGGGAAAGGCTCTGGTCAGTGACTGCAAGCACAGAGCGCTGCAGCTGTCCAGGCAGAGAAAAAGGAAGCTCTGCACATGCTACTCAGACAGCAGGGGATTTGCCAATGCCTGTAAGGAGTTGCCGATTACTCCGGATCCCAGGAACAGGGTGAGTCGTTGGTGGCTGATGAAGGGGCTCTTCATGTCCAGCTAATATTTCAGAAGCTATCTGTGCCACAGGATCTCAGTGTTTTTGAATATCATATGAAGTTGCCATGTGAGCCAATGGAATCTGCTTCACTCAAGCTTGTTAGCTGGAAGGTTCTCTTGCTAGTATCAGTTAATTCTCCAGGACCATGCAGGAATCAGTCCTCACTTATGGGTGACATCGGCGCCGATGGAGCCCCCGTGCGGAGCATTTCCCCAGCTTTCTAAGAAAGCCTTTGGGCATACTGCACGCTTGCGCGGTCCCCTTACCGCCTAAAGGTGCCATCTTGCTCAGTCTCTCTTTTTCCGTGGAGCCCATCGGACGTCTGTCCGAGTCACCCGGAAAAGTTGATGTTTTTTCGAAGATTTCTTCGTCTTTTTCTCAGAGTTGGACGCCAGTTCTCCTTCCCGCCGGGTTCGGTACACCGGTATCGAGCCCGTTTTCTATTTTTTGGTTTTTGTCCTTTTCCATGGAAGGCCGGTCCTTTGACCTTGCGGGGGCCCTTTTTTCCCCGATGGCTTCCAGTGGTTTCAAGAAGTGTGATTGGTGCAAGAAACTAATGTGTCTCACCGACACCCACGACTGCTGCCTTCGGTGCCTCGACCCAGATCATGATCCCATGATCTGTGGCCCATGTGGCAAAATGTCCACCAAGGCACTTCGAAGCCGTCAGCACCAGAAGGAAAGGATTTTCTCAGATTCTGCCTTCGGCCGGGCCCGGACCTCGCCTGAGGCCTCGACGTCTCGGGAGTCTGATCTTGAGCATCGCTGGGGTTCCTCGGACAGGGGTCCCCCGACTGGGAACGCAAGAGGAAGAAGCGGCTGTCGGAAGAGGTCCCTGGTCCCTTGAGGGCCAGGTCTAAGACCCCCGACTGCCGTCCCGGGCCTTTGTAACAGGAGAAGCCGTCCAAAGTACCTCGTGTAGAGACGGAGACCGTCAGGCACGTAAGTCCTGTAGTCCTCGTGGACTCTCCTCCAAGGGAGCCAACGTCAGGCCCAGTGCTGCCGGGGCCCGAGTCGGTGGCGGCTGAGTCTCCTGAGCTTGGACTCAGGCTGACAGCCTTGCAGTGCAGATTGTCTGCCTTCATGGATCAGCAGCGGGTACTGATGGCCAGCCTTGCTGGTGCATCTGCACCGACCACCGGGACGTCGAAGTCGACCCTGGAGACCGAGCCGATACTCGACCATGAAGGCTCGAAGTCGTCCTCGGTCAAGGTCCCCCTCAACCTCCCACTCGGAGCTGAGGGCATCGACACCGGTGCCTTCGGCATCAGGGCAGGTGCCACCTCGACCCGCGCGGTCAGAGCCCCTCGACGACTCTTCAGATGAATCAGCATGGGAGACGGAGGACGAGGAGTCCCCCGACACCTTCTGGACTCACCGCAGTCCGAGCCCCGGAGTAGGTCCCCTCTGGAGGACACCTGGTTCTCGGAGTTCGTGCGGGACATGGCCAAGGCATTGGCGATCCCCGCGGACCCCGAGGAGGAGCCTCGAGCCGAAGAGCTCGAGGTCCTCCAATATGACTCTCCTCTGAAGGAGGCCTTTACTGTTCCGGTTCCTCTTCTGGATGTGGAAGGCATCGACCTTGGCGCCGGTTTTGAGCAAGCGGGTCGATTCCATTTATTGACTCCATAAGAGCCCTGGCTTCCAAAAGGCACAGCTGCCGCACTATTCCATGGTGGTGGAATCGGCCATGCATTGTCTGAAGAGCCAGAAGATGCACTCTGTGGTGCGCCCCCCCCCCCCCCAGCAGGGAGGCCCGGAACCTGGATGCTTTCAGCAGAACGTGCTTCCAGGGCTCGATGCTTGCTTGCCGTGTCCAGTCATACCGGCTGTACATGGGCATGTACTTACGAGACCTGGCGAAAGAGCTTGCCGGGTTCTCTGCTGGCCTCTCCGGGGAATCTTTGCAGATGTTCCAGTCTTTGTCTCCAGGAATCCGGGACTGTTCCAAGTTCATGTCCCGAGTGGCCTACGATGGCTTCGAGGCTTCGGCTCGTGTGGCAGCAGCCGGCATCTGAGCCCGACACCAGGCATGGCTGCAGTCATTGGACCTCGAGCCCTGGGTGCAGGACAAGTTGGTCGATGTCCCTTGCCGGGGTGAAAACCTTTTTGGCAAGCCCATGGCCGAGAAGGCGGCTGAGCTCGAAACTGAGCACCTGACTAGGACAAGGCTGTCCAGAAAGACTTCTGCCCCTTCTCACAAAAAGAAGGGCTTGGGTAAAAAGCCCTTCTACCCGAGAAAGGTGACTGCCTACAAACCTTTCCCTCAGTACCAGGCCTCTCCAGCTCCCCAACAGGGGCAGCAGGCCAAGGGGCAGGGACATGGGCCCCGTAGGCAGAAGACCCCCAAGCCTCTGACTCCTGCTCCTACCCAGCAGGGAGGGGGGTTTTGACTCCCACAGCATAGCCTCTCTGCCTCTGCTGTCCTATTCCTGCACAGGAGGTCGCTTGGCCCTGTTTGACCACAGGCGGCCACCCATTACAGGGGATGCTTGGGTATTAAGCATAGTCCACCAGGGCTATATGCTTCATTTCCAGCAGTTACCTCCTGTCTACTTCCGAGGAGAGCCTCTGAGGCCTCTCCTGCACACAAACCACCTCCTGCAAGAACTTCAGGGTCTGCTTCTGGACAAGGCGGTGGAGCCTGTACCTCCTCGCCTGCAGGGGCACGGTTTCTACTTCAGGTATTTTCTGGTGCCAAAGAGAACCGGAGGCCTAAGGCCTATCCTAGACCTCAGGAAACTCAACAAGTTCTTGGAGAAAAGTTCAAGATGCTTACTCTTGGAACACGTCTGCCCTACCTCCAGCAGGGAGATTGGCTACGCTCCTTAGATCTAAAGGATGCGTACACTCACATCCTCATTCATCCAGACCACAGAAAGTACCTCCGGTTCATGGTGGGAGGAAACCATTACCAGTACAGAGTGATGCCTTTTGGCCTAACTTCCGCCCCACGAGTCTTTACGAAGTGCCTAGCTATGGTGGCGGCCTACTTGAGGACTCAAGGGGTTTGTCTTCCCCTATCTGGACGACTGGCTCATCCGAGGTCAGACTTACCAGGAGGCCAGGCAGGCCACCTTCAGGACTGTCACACTCCTTCAAAACCTAGGCTTTGTCATAAACTTCGCAAAGTCCACTTTGCTCCCCTCCCAGAACCTAGAGTTCATAGGAGCACGACTGGACTCTCTGCAAGCAAGGGCTTACTTGCCAGAGGACAGAGCTCAAAGGCTCATGGAGTTGGCATCCCGGTTTCTCAGCCTGCCAAGGGTTCCTGCCAGGCTCTGTCTGCAGCTCCTAGGACACATGGCATTGACTGTACATGTGACCCCCAATGCCCGCCTCCACATGAGGCCTGCACAGTGGTGCCTCAGAACTCGGTGGAACAAGCCACTGGGAATCTAGCAGACAATGTCAGGGTGTCCAAGCCATTCCTGGCTTCCCTTCAGTGGTGGCTACACCTCCCCAACTTGCCTCAGGGGGTGCCATTTCAAGTGCCTGTCCCCACAGTGGTATTGACGACAGATGCCTCCTTACAGGGCTGGGGTGCACACTGTCAAGAGAGCTGCACTCAAGGCCTCTGGTCCCCATGGGAAGCCACACAACAGATCAACCTACTAGAACTTTGGGCTATTCGCTTAGCCCTCAATGCTTTTTCTCACACTTTGGCTCACCAGTCTGTTCTAGTTCAGACGGACAACCAAGTAGCCATGTTCTATGTGAACAAACAAGGCGGCACTGGCTCCAGGCCTCTATGCCTGGAAGCACACGCCCTTTGCTCTTTTGCCCTCAGGCACCAGATGTTGCTGAGGGCTGTTTATCTTCCTGGCCAGGAGAGCTTTCTGGCAGACAGATTAAGCAGAATTCTGCAGCCCCACGAGTGGCAGCTGCACCTGTTAGTGGTTCAAAAGATTTCCCTGAAATGGGGACTTCCATTCATGGATCTCTTTGCCAGTCCCCTTAATCACCAACTGCCCAGGTTTTGTTCCAGGCAACCGCATCCCCTAAGGGTAGCGGCGGATGCCTTCCTCATTTCCTGGTCCCAGGGCCTACTGTATGCATCTCCTCCCACGCCTCTGGTGGTCCGAACCTTATTCAAGATTCTCAGTGACAAGGCCTCAGTCCTTCTGGTTGCTCCTAGGTGACCGAGACAGCCCTGGTTCCCACTCCTATTTCAACTGGCAGTGGAGACACCACTGCCTCTGGGGTTCCAACCCGACCTTCTCTCTCAGGATCAGGGTTCCCTTCTGCACCCCAATCTCAAATCTCTCAATCTGATGGCCTGCAGGATGCAAGGGTAATCTTGGCTCCCTGGGGCCTGCCTCAGGAAGTAGAAGAGGTGGTCTTGGCCTCTAGAAAGCAATCCACCAGGAAAACGGATGCCCTGAAATGGAGGTTCTCCTTGTGGTGTCAGCAGCGTAAGGAAGATCCTTTCGGCTGCACTGTGCCAGTAGTGAACTTAAGAACGAAAGATATGCCATACTGGGTCAGACCAAGGTCCATCAAGCCCAGTATCCTGTTTCCAACAGTGGCTAATCTAGGTCGTACGTACCTAGCAGTTTCCCCAAAAGACACAGGTTCCGCAATGCTTGTACTGGGTCAAGCATTGATATCCTGGGTCCCTTCTTAATAATGGTTTATGGACCTTTCCTCCAGGAACTTGTCCAAACCTTTTTCAAACCCATCTACACTAACAGCTTTTACTACATCCTCAGGTAACAAATTCCAGAGTTTGATTACACGTTGAGTGAAAAAATATTTTCTTTTATTAGTCTTAAATAGTTTACCCTGTACCGTGTTTCCCCGAAAATAAGACCGGGTCTTATATTTATTTTTGCTCCAAAAATAGCACTAGGGCTTATTTTCGGGGTAGGGCTTATTTTTTTTTTACTGATACCGGTAGCACTTGCTGATTGGCTGCCATCTCCTGACAGTCAGCCAATCAGTGAAGTGTTACCACAGAGCGCACATGGAAGCAGTGGATGCGGGCAGCGACAGCCCCTTGGAGAGAAGGAAGAGGCCCGCAGCGCAGAGACAGCACCGGCAGCTGATCGGCATCGGGGAGTGGAGCAGGAGGAAAGCTCCTCCCCGGTCCTCCCACCAAAGCCAATCAGCAGCAAAAAAGGAAATACAGCCCCTTGGAATGAAGAGGCCCGCAGCGCAGCACAGCACCGGCAGAGCTGATCGCGTCGGGGAGTGGAGCAGGAGGAAAGCTCCTCCCTAGTGGGGTCCTCCCCCCCCCCCCCCCCCTCAGGTACCGAATCTGTCCTTCCGTTGATGATCTGCACTAGGTCTTAGTTTCAGGGTAGGGCTTATATTACAGAAATCACTGAAAAACTTGCTAGGGCTTATTTTCGGGGTAGGTCTTATTTTCGGGGAAACACGGTAGTTTCATTGCATGTTGCCTAGTCTTTCTATATTCTGATAACATAAACAATCGATCTACGTTTACCCGTTCCACTCCGTTCATTAATTTATAGACTTCTATCATATCTCCCCTCAGCCGTCTTTTTTCCAGGTTAAAGAGCCCTAACCTTTTTAGCCTGCCTTCATAGGAGTATCCTTCCATTCCCTTTACCATTTTGGTGGCTCTTCTCTGAACCTTTTCTAATAACGCTATATCCTTTTTAAGATACGGTGACCAGAATTGCACACAATATTCAAGGTATGGTCTCACCATGGAACGGTATAGAGGCATTATAATATATTTTGTTTTATTTTCCATTCCTTTTCTTATGATACCTAGCATTCTATTTGCTCTCTTGGCTGCCACTGCACACTGTGCCAAGGGTTTTAACATGTTATCCACAATGACACCTAAATCTTTTTCCTGGGTGGTGGTTCCTAATGTGGAATCTTGCATTGTGTAACCATAGTTTGGGTTGTTCTTCCCTAGGTGCATAACTTTGCACTTGTCCACATTAAATTTCATCTGCCATTTTGATGCCCAGTTTTCCATTTTATCAAGATCCTCTTGCAATTTTCCACAATCCTCTTGGGTTTTAAGAACTTTAAATAGTTTTGTGTCATCTGCAAATTTGATAACCTCACTTGTTCCACTTTCCAGGTCATTTATGAATATGTCAAAAAGCAGCAGACCCAGCACAGATCCCTGGGGTACACCACTATTCACCTTTCTCCATTGGGAAAATTGGCCATTTAGCCCTACCCTCTGCTTTCTATCTTTTAACCAGTTCCTGATCCACAGTAGTACACTGCCTCTTATCCCATGACCTTTTAGTTTTGCCAAACGTCTCTGATGAGGGACCTTGTCAAAGGCTTTCTGAAAGTCCAGATACACTATATCAACCAACTCACCTTTGTCTACCTGTTTGTTCACACTTTCAAAAAAACATAACAGATTAGTAAGGCAAGATCTTCCTTGTCTAAAGCCATGTTGGCTGTTTCCCATTAGGCCATGACTATCTACATGCTGAGTAATTTTATTTTTTATGATGGTTTTCTACCATTTTTCCTGGTACTGACATGAGGCTCACCGGTCTGTAGTTTCCCGGATCACCCCTGGAACCCTTTTTAAAAATTGGGGTTATATTGGCAATCCTCCAATCTTCAGGTATTAGAGATGATTTTAATGATAGTTCACAGATTACTAATAGCAGGTCTGCAATTTCATATTTCAGTTCTTTCAACACCCTTGGATGTATACCATCTGGCCCAGGTGATTTGCTACTCTTCAGTTTATCTAATAGTTGTAATACATCTTCCCGATGTATCGATATTTCCTTCAATTCTTCCGCACCTTTAAATACCACTTCAGTCATGGGTAACATCCCTACATCTTCCTCAGTAAAGACCGAAGCAAAGAATTCATTCAGTCTCTCCGCTATCGCCTTGTCACCTCTTAATGCCCCTTTAACTCCTCTATCATCTAATGGTCCAACTGACTCTCACAGGTTTTTTGCCACGAATGTACTTGAAAAAATCTTTATTTCGCGTTTTTGCTTCCGCAGCAAGCTTCTTCTCAAATTCTCCCTTTGCCTTCTTTATCAATGCCTTGCATTTGACCTGCAAGTGCTTGTGCTGTTTCCAGGTTTCGTCGTTTGGCTCTTTTCCATTTCCTGAAAGATGCTTTTTTGGCAACAGCCTCTGTGACCTCACCTTTAAACCATGCTGGCAGTTTTTTGGACTTCCTTCCACTTTTCTTAAAGCGTGGAATACAGTTGGTCTGGGCTTCCAGGATAGTATTTTTCAACACCCAAGCTTGATGTAAGTCTTTAACCTTTGCAACTGCTCCTTTTATTTTTTTTCTTAACTATTTTCCTCATTTTATCATAGTCTCCCTTTCAAAAGTTAAAAGGTAGTACTGTGGATTTCCTTACTATCCCTCCTTCACTAATTAAATCAAAGGCGATCATGCTATGATCACTATTGCCAAGTGGCCCCAACACCCTTATCTCTTGCACTAGATCTGGTGTTCCACTAAGGACTAGGTCTAATATGGCTTCCCCTCTGGTCGGTTCATGTACCAGCTGCTCCAAGAAGCAGTCATTTATGTCATCTAGGAACTTTATCTCCCTAGCATGTCCTGCTGTGACACTGACCCAGTCGATACTGGGGGAATTGAAATCGCCCATTATTACCGAGCTGTAACTTTTGTTAGCTTCCTTGATTTCTTTGAGCATTTCATCATCCATTTGTTCATTCTGGCCAGGCGGTCGATAGTACTCCCCAACTGCCATCGCCTTCCCCTCTTTACATGGAATTTCAATCCATAGAGATTCGACATTAAATTTTCTTTCCTGCAAAACTTTGATCCTTTCTGACTCAATGCCCTCTCTAGCATAGAGCACAACCAATTTGATCAGCTCTATCATTACGATATAGTTTGTTCCCAGGTATCAGTGTCCCACTGGTTGTCCTCCTTCCACCATGTCTCTGATATGCCAATCATATCTAACCTCTCATTTAGTGCTATATATTCTAACTCTCCCATCTTATTTTTTAGACTTCTAGCATTTGCATACAAGCATTTTAGAGACTGTTTTTTATTCATATTAATTTGACTATTGGTAGAGATGGGTAATTTGGGATCTTTAAACTCTGTCTGCTCCATACTCGAGGGCATTTTGGCTACTTTACTCTTTTTTGGAACCTCTCTGCTTTTGGTAGTATCCTTCAAGGATACATTCTTCCGAACCATCCGCTCTTGGGTGACTGTCCTTATGCACTTAGTGCTCCAGTACCTTCTGCACTTGTCCCATCAGGGCCTTAAGTCCAATTCTGTTCGGGTCCACCTATCTGCTCTGGCAGCTCACCACTCAATGGTGGAGGCACACTTTGTCGGTTCATCCCTTGGTGTCCTGGTTTCTCAGAGGCTTACTACTGCTCAAGCCTCCTCTCCGTCCACCGGCCCCTGAGTGGGAGTTGAATGTGGTCTTGCAGCAACTGACTCGCCCACCTTTTGAGCCCATGGCTACATGTCCTTTACGCATCTCCAGGAACAAGCAGGAATGAGTCTTCACATATGGGTACGTCGGTACCGATGGAGCCTGCACGGGAATGCTGCCCAGCTTTCAATTAGAAAGCTTTTGGTAGCATCCCTCGCGCCTGCGCAGTGACTTCCCGCCTTCTCCACAGCCTCTCTTCAGTTTTCGTTTTTCCGCGGAGCCGGCAGGACGTCGTCCTGTCACCGCAGAAATTTTTCCTTTTAATTGTTTTAATTTTAATTTTTTTGTTTTCTTGTGGTCGCAGCTGTTTTTCCCGCTACCACCGGTACCGCCGGTGGTTTTTAGGCTAAAGTCTGTAAAACTTTTCTTCAGTTTTTTTTGCCTTAACTTCTTAGGCCTACTAGGCCTTTTTCATTATGGAGCCTTCTTTTCCTAAGAAGTGCATCCGCTGTGGAAACACCTGTTTCTTTTTAGACACCCATAGTTGGTGTCTCAACTGTGTGGGTCCTGACCCTTTTTCCCCTGGCTTGTCAGGAGATAATTTTGTGAGACACAACCTTCAGTATTTAGAGTTTCCCTCGATACCGTTTTTTCTTCGGCAGTGAGGGTACCCGGTTTCTCTACTTCACAGGATCAGGTAACCCAAAAACAGTCTGTTAAGACTAGTCAATGCTTGAGTGGTATGTCCCATGCTCAGCATGGTGACTGTTCCGGCCTTACCCTCAATAATTCATTGGCATTATCCCTGCGGGAGTCTTCGGGCTCCAAAGCGTTAAAGGGGTTTCAGGATGTTCCTGGGGCTCACCCCTCACAGAACATACCTGAGCCATGCGCAGGGGTGGTATCCGCTTCGGGCGGTACCGAGCCTCCGGCATCGGCACCGGTGTCGAGTACTCCACTCTTCACCAGGGATCGTCATCGGGCATCCTCGGTACCTTCGGGACCGATCGATACGCACCGCATTGACTTCCCTCAATCTCAGCCATGCTCCGGGACGGTACCGACGTCGTTAGGTTCCGATACCCTAGCATCGGCATCGTGGATGGGTGCTCATCGGGTATCCTCGGTACCGTCGGTATCGATCGATGTCACCCAGGCTGCCTTAGGGGTATCGGCATCGCCGATACTACCACTGGTGTCGGAACTGTCGAGACATGCATCGCTAGTCTTGCTCTCTTCGATGCCGAGTCTTGAGTCGATATCGAGTCTCGAAGACTGCGTACCGACGCGTCCCGGAACCGACTCCTGTCATTTTCCAATAGGTAGTTCCGAAGACCATAATTCCCTAATGATCTCTGTACCACTACCGCAGTTCCCGATGACTACTTCACCTGCTAGTCCCTTATCAGTAGCGAGGTTGATGCCTGTTCTTGCACCGCTGCCTAGTTTAGAACTGATACCTGGCATTGGTGCAGTACCTTGTACGTCCTCTGATACTCAGGCTCTTTCTTTAGCCTCACCAGGAATAGTTCCTATAGGAGATCAGTCTTTTCAGACTTTTTTCCTGGATATGGCAACCTTTCTTAATGTTTCTATCCCTGGTTGTGATCCTACCCATGGCTCACCAGCACAAATGCAACATATACAGTTTCCTTTACATCCTGCTCTGCAGGATCTCCTTCTTAGGGTATGGAAATCACCCTTACGACTTCCTCAAGTTACTACTGACATTGAGGTTAGGTACCGTGTGCCACCCTCTCCAGGGTTCCAAAAACCTCAACTTTCTCATCGTTCCCTTGTAGTGGAATCAGCACTGAGAAAGGTTAAGAGCAAGAAGAAGCATTCTTCTTTTCCGCCAGGTCGTTCTTCAAGAACACTTGATGCTTTTGGCCGTCAGGCCTTCCAAAATTCTATGCTGGCTTTCAGAGTTCTCTCATATATTTTTCACATGAGTCTAACACTCCAGGAAGTCACAGAGAAATTCTCTTTTGACCCCTTTTTTTACCAGAGCCCAAGGCTACTGATTATACCTTGCTCATCAATCACAGCCGGAATATATCCTGGTTTCTGTCTCGTGCTTCTATAGATTCTTTTGAGTCCATTAGCAGATCCTCTGCTATTGCCATTGCAACACGTCGCAGAGCCTGGCTTGAGGCTTCAGACTTGAGCAAATGGGCAGTTGCCCACTTGTGTGCCTGACTCAATTCTGCTTGCTGATGGAAAAAGTATTTGCTCACCTATAACAGGTGTGTGTTTCTGTAGACCGAAAGATTGATCAAGCATAGAATCTCTCCCATCTTACAGAAAGTCATATTCCTTTTAGAGCTATGAAACTGAAGAGACTGCTGGGCATGGAAGAGGCTGTACATGCTCTGAAATTTTACAGCAGTTTTGAGCTCTGGGAGAATTGTTTAATCCCAATGCAGTCAGATAATGATACTCACTGGTATGCCTGATTTTTATCCTCCCATTTTCAGAAACTACTCATTTCTGATGAGAGAACGTTTTCTCCAGGAACAAGCAGGAAGTCAGCCCTCACATATGGGTGACGTCTGCACAGAGAGCCCACGCGGAGCATTTCCTCAGCTTTCAAAGAGAGCCTTTGGGATATACTATCATGCATGTGTGGTCCCCTTCCCACCCAGTGGTGCCATCTTGCTCAGTCTCCTTTTTTTTTTTTTTTCTTTTTTTCCTGTGGAGCCCAACAGACATTGGTCCAGTTTCCCTCAAAATAAAATCCTTGCTATATCCTTAAAATTAGCTGTTCCCAGTTTGTGCACTGGTTCCTCTTTCCGCCTCGAGCTGGTACCAGTCTTGGTGCTGTTCTTGGCTTTTTTTTGGGGGGGGGGGGGGGTAGAGGCTTGCCTCAACTGGTGTTCACACCCTTTTTTGCCCAGGGTTGTCGACCCTTGCTGGGTGTTTTCCCCCACTATGTCCCCTGGTAGGTTAAAAAAATATGGCTGCTGCAGTCAAACCTTATCTGTCAGACATCCATGACTGCTGCCTATACTGCCTGGGACTGGATCATGATAGCACCTCCTGTGACATGCCATGATGCCTAAAACCAACAGAGGTCAGAGTTGTTGGAGAAACTTCCCCAGGTCTGATTTGGCACTGGCCTCTCTGCCGCTGAGCTCCAAGCCCAGCACTTCCTGAGAGGGCTGAGCATCCTCGGAGTCCTGCGGCAGCGGCTCCTCCAAAAAGACCTCTGACCCCAAGCGAAAAAATAAAAAATTCTCAGTGTCTAGGTTCTACCGGAGAAACTTAGTAAGACCATTTGGAGGGACTCGGGTGATTCCGAGAAACATCCCACCAAGATCCTCAGGAAGGATGCCTCTGCTGGCGGAGACCATGCAAGGATTCTCTGTGCCCACTCTGAAAGCTGCAGAGCCTTCTGGCTTGGAATCCAGAATGGCAGCCATTGATCAGATTATCACTGCTATCCTGGCCATTCAGCAGGCAATGATGGTAGATTTGTCTGCATCATCTGCCCTGATGACTGGGCCCCTGACTGCAGGGAGTCCCCGGTCATCAAGCTGAGCTCAGAGTGCCACCAGCCTCGGGTAAGTCCTCTGCCCCAGTTGAAGTCCTGGTCCCGTTCCTCAGGCATTTCGTCCTCCCTGGCCAGTTTTCAAGACTTGGACATCAAGTCCTTGAGAGGCCCCCCTGCCTTTTGGTGCAGGCCTCGAGCCAAGGAGTTGAAAGGTCTCGGGCTTGTCCCCCACCCCCAGACTCCAAGTGGGATACATATGACAAGGCCTCCCTAGAAACCAGATGTCCCCTTGGACCCGTCTCCCCTGGTGCCATTCTCCTCTAGAGGACATGGGTAGCAGACTGTATTGCCCCCTCCTATGAGCGAGCTGGCCTCCCCTTCGAGCACTGTATCACAGAGCATCGCGGAAGGGTGATGGCTGTAGTGGTAGTCAACCTCCAATCAGTGCCGGTGATGGAAATCTGCAAGGCTGTCGCATGGTCTTCACTTCATATGTTCCCAGCTCTCTACTGCCTGGACAGCGAGTCCCACAGGGACAGTACCTTTGGCAAGGCCATACTCCGTAATATTATCGGTGTAGGCAACTCCTTTTCTCCGACCCTTCTGTGTTCAGGCAACCAGAGTGATAGTGTTGCTGGACACTAGGGTCTTGCAGAGTCTGTCAGTGGGGACTCACCTTCTGCAACTCTGTTACCCGATTGTTTGCCATTGGTGCTGTCTTGGTTCGGTCCTCGGCAGCCTCGAGCTAGGGAGTCCCATATGTGAAGACTGACTTCCTGCTTGTTCCTGGAGAAAGCTTACCGACCTGTAACAATTGTTCTCCGGGAACAGCAGGAATGTATTTATTTAGATCTGTATACCACTTTTTCCTACAATCAAAGTGGTGAGTTACACAAAAATTACAAAGAGTGACATAATATTGGATAAGAGGTAATACAACTTACAAAGGGATACTATAAAATTACTTATAACAATACTTTGATTACAATCATGCGTTAATGAGGTTCACTGTCTGGTTGATCATAATCCATGAATAGGAAGGTTTTAAGTGATTTGCGGAAGTCCTTTAAATCTTTTGTGGCCGGTAAACCAGGAGTGAGTTCCAAAGGGCTGGTGCTGATAATGATAAAGCTCTGGCAGAGGTAAATTTGTTTTGTTTGAAATCCAATTGGTGTCCGTAATTTATTGTTACTGCTTGATCTCCTGGGACGGCTGTTTGTGTCTTTAATAAGGGATGGAGAACATCTGCTGTGCATTGGTTAATGATCTTGAAAATATTTGTAATAGTTTTAAACCTTGACCGAACAACTGTTGGTAGCCAATGCATTTTTTGTAATACAGGTGTGATTTGCTCATTTTTTGCTGTACCAGTAATACGGGCTATAGTATTTTGCACTAGCTGGAGCGGATAAATAGCCTGTTCAGGTAGTTCTTGATATAACAAATTGTCGTCATAACCCTCACTCCTCCCCTGGGAGTTGTCTCCCTACCTTGTTTGTTTTTTTACTGCCATTCTAGCTATGTCATCTGACTGAGCAAGATGGCACCCTTGGGCAGGAAGGGGACCACGCATGCATGGCAGCATATCCCAACAGCTTTCTTTAAAAGCTGGGGAAATGTTTTGCTGGCTCAGACGTCGCCAAGGCCCATATGTGAGGACTGATTCCTGCTGTTCCCGGAGAACACCTGTTACAGATGAGTAACTACGCTTTATTGCCCAACAAATAACTTATGAACATACAATACCACGTTTAAGGTAAAAACGAAGGTTATTTTAATTTCATTTTTTAATCCACCTTGCCTGGCCTGGTGCTAAAAAGACAGAATATAAATTCCATAAAAATATAGGTATTTAATTCTGATATTTATAGTTTGTTCATCTGTTTTGGCAAATATGTTTGACATGGGGGATGGCCTTTTCCACAAATACAAAAGCTGATGCATGCATAAAATACTCTTGCAATTGAGTAAAAATATCACTTTTTTCATAATACAAATGTTGACTTTCTTTGTTATAGAAATAACTAGCAATCTCCAGGAACAAGCAGGAATGAGTCTTCACATATGGGTACATCGGTACCGACGGAGTCTGCGCGGGAACGCTTCCCAGCATCCAATCGAGCTTTTGGAAGCATCCCACCACGCCTGCGTGCTGCCTTCCCGCCTTTCCCAACTGCCTCTCCTCGGTTTTCGTTTTCTGCGGAGCCGGCAGGACGTCCTCCTGTCACCGCAGAAAATTCTTGTTTTATTTCTTTAGTTTTCTTGTGGTCGCGGCTGTCTTCCCCAACGCCACCGGTACCGCTGGTGTTTTCTTTTCTTGTAAAATCTTCCTTTTTCAAGGGATATTTTTTCTTCATAGTGTCTCACGGTTTCTTAGGCCTTTTAGGCCTCTTTTTCCTTCATGGAACCGCCAGCTACTTTCTCCAAGAAATGTTCAAACTGTGGCGGTACAACTTTATTTTTAGACCCTCGAAGTTGGTGTCTAACCTGCTTGGGTCCTGACAACAGTTCGGTGAGAAGAGGTTTTTGACATCGAGGTTCCCTCGATACACGGTTTCCCTCCAACTTCGGGGCACTGTCCCCTTCTACACAGGATCAGGTAACCCACAAACAGTCTGTTAAGACTAACCAGCCCTCGAGTGGTAGGTCTCATGCACAGCATGTAGACGGCTCCGGCCTTGCCCTCGAGGGCCCACTGGCTTCAAAACCCCGGCGGGAGTCTTCGGTCTCCAAAGCGTTTGAGGGGTTCACCCCTCACACAACATACCTGAGCCGTGTCCGGTGGTGGCATCCGCTTCGAGCGGTACCGATACCCCGGCATCGGCACTGGTGTTGGATGAAACACTCCTCACCAGGGATGGTCATCTGGTGTCCTCGGTGCCTTTGGGACCGGTGGATACTCTCCAGACTGACTTTCCATTATCGGTACCAGCACCGATACTACCACCGACGTCGGTACCCTCCAGACATGCATTGATAGCCTCACTTCCTTCGATGCCAAGTCTGGAATCGATCTCCAGTCTGGAGGACTGGATACCGACTCACCATGGTACCGGCTCTCGGCGGTACCGAAGGCTCGGTTCCGATGATTCAGATCTGCAACTCTGTTCCCCCAACTCTGTTCCCCCGAGGCCGTTTGAGTTGCCACTGGTTGACCTTCATCCACCAGTATCAGACACGGTACCGAAGTCGGTACCGATGTCCTCATTACCCTTGCGGTCGGTGCCTTCCATGCTTCGCTTATCAGGCTCTCTGCCCTCGATGCCGAGTTTGGAATCGATCTCTAGTCTGGAAGACTGGGTACCAATACGCTTTGGTACCGACACCGATCGATACCAGAGGCTCGGTACCGAGGATAGCGGCCGGAGGTTTTTGGTTGGTTCGGTACCGATTGAACTGTCACCGATGCCTGCTCCGATGTCTGTCTGTCAGGCTCAGCTCCGACATTGGTACCGGTATTGGCATCGGCATCGGCATCGGTACCGGTATCCACCGTAGCATCGTGGCCAACTCGTGCCATGCTTTTTTCAACAGGATCCCTCCCTTCTATACCAAGCTTGAAGTCGATACCTGGCATGGACACTGTGGTAATGATGGTCGCTGCTCCTGACAGCCAGTACCGGCGACCATCCCTTAAGCATTCCACACTGCACCGTGCAGGATCTTCTATCCCTATATATTTGGATAGCTCTTTCGGTGCTCAGGCTAGTTCTTCAGATCTAACCTGTCCAAGGGAGATTCCTGTTGGGGATCCCTCTTTTCAGAGTTTCCTCTTGGATATAGCAAGATCTCTTGCCATTCCTATCCCAGAAAAATAGTGGTCCTCTCGGAGTGATATATACAATGTAAAAATAAATGAAGAACACTCCACTTTAACTGTTGACTCCTGTGAGGTACTGGCAATATATTTATAATACTGATCATACGTAGTCTCAGATCAAACTTGCGCTCATGATCATCTTGTTCAATGAAACATAGCGCGTGATGACATCAATGACTACCAGAATTTTTTCGTACTGCTATGTGAATAAAATTTCCCACTTCAAACTTTAACTCTTCTGTGTGCCAGTGCTCAGAGTCCTATTCAACTTAATACTGGGCTCAGGGTTCTACCCCCCTACTTTCTCATCCCAAAGAAAACAGGGGGCTACAGACCCATATTAGATCTCAGAGAATTGAAGAAGTTTCTATGCAAGGAGAAATTCAAGATGACTTCTATCGGTACTCTCCTTCCATACCTCCAGAGTCAGGATGCTTTGTTCTCTAGATCTCAAGGATGCGTACACCCATGTCCTCATCCATCCAACACACAGAAGGTTCCTTCGGTTCCTTTTCCAAGGAAAGCACTATCAATACAGAGTGCTTCCCTTCGGTCTGGCCTCTGCACCAAGGGTGTTCACAAAATGCATGGCAGTAGTTGCTGCATTTCTACACACTCTAGGGATATTTGTATTCCCATATCTGGACGACTGGCTCATCCGAGCTCCATCCCAGTCAGAGGCCCAGGCTTCCCAGGCCTGCACAAGGCATATCCTTCAGTATCTGGGACTTGTAATAAACATCCCAAAATCTCATCTCACCCCTACTCAATCTCTAGAGTTCATAGGGGCCTTACTGGATACCACCACTGCAAGGGCCTATCTTCCCCAGGCCCGTTGCCTACGCTTGGTGCAGTTAGCCTCCCAGATTCAGTTAAAGTCCCATTTAACTGCTCGAGAGATGTTACAACTGTTAGGCCACATGGCATCCACCGTGCATGTGGTCCCCTATGCTCGCCTTCACATGAGGGCAGCTCAGTGGACTCTGTCCACCCAATGGACCCAGGCATCAGGATGCCTGTCAGACAAAATAGCAACCTCCAGTCGCTTTTTTTGGTCCCTCCAGTGGTGGAAGTCCACTCAAAATCTGTTGCTGGGGTCCCCCTTTCAACAGTTGCTACCCCAAGCAACCCTTACAACAGATGCCTCTCCAAAGGGTTGGGGAGCTCTTCTACAAGATCTCTCCACCCAGGGCATCTGGTCTCCACAGGAGAAATCTTTACATATCAACCTCTTAGAGCTCAGAGCAAACTTTCTGGCTCTGAGTCTTCCACACCCTGCTCAGCTTCAAGACAGTCCTCATCCACACGGACAACCAAGTAGCCATGTTCTACGTAAACAAGCAGGGGGGTTACTGGCTCTCTGTCGCTTTGCGACGAAGCTCTGAGATTGTGGGCCTTCACCAGAGAGTATCAAATCCATCTCATGGCAGTGTATTTTCCAGGAGTTCTAAACTCTTGGACAGACAGACTCAGTCGAGTTCTGCTTCCACACAAATGGTCCCTCCATGGGGACCAGATAGCCAGGATTTTTCAAATTTGGGGAACCCCAGACATAGACCTGTTTGCAAGTCCGTGGAATGCCAAACTTCCCCGGTTCTGTTCCAGGATTCCGTGTCAGGGAGTTCAGGCCAGGGATGCCTTCCTCCTTCATTGTGGGCAAGACTTCCTCTATGCCTTTCCACCCATTCCCCTAATTCCCAAGACACTGTTCATGCTTCAGAGAGACAAGGGGTCTATGATCCTCATAGCACCACGTTGGCCACGCCAAGTGTGGTACCCTCTGCTTCTGCATCTCTCTCAAGCTCCCCTCCCTGGACTTGGGATCTGCTCCAGACCTCCTATCCCAGGAGGAGTGAACCTTGTGGCACCCAAATCCCCATTCTCTTCATCTCAGGGCCTGATTGCTGAAGGCCTAGACCTTCAAGATTTGCATCTTTCTCAGCAAGTGAAAGATATCCTTCATGCTTCCAGAAAGCCTTCCACCAGACGTTCCTATGCTTTTAAATGGAAAAGGTTTACAATTTGGTGTGCACAGAAGGGTCTTAACCCTCTTGCAATACCTCTGAATTCTTTACTAGAGTATTTGCTGCATTTATCCCATGCAGGCCTTAAAACAAATTCAGTTAGAGTCCATTTGAGTGCTATTGCAGCATCCCTTAAGCCTCTCAATGGACAGCCTATTTCCTCTCATCCCCTTATAGCAAGATTCATGAGAGGCCTTTTTTTGACTAAACCTCCCATTAGACCACCTCCAGTGGCATGGGACTTGAATCTGGTTCTTGGCCAGCTTATGAAGCCACCCTTTGAACCCTTAGCCACTACCTCCTTGAAATTTCTTTCCTGGAAGGTTATTTTTCTCATTGCAGTCACTTCATCTCGCCACATCAGTGAGCTTCAAGCCTTGGTGGTTAATCCTCCTTATACAAGGTTCCATCATGACAAGATAGTCATCAGGACTAATCCACACTTTATGCCTAAAGTGGTTTCACCTTTTCATCTGAATCAGGAGGTGTATTTCCTGTCTTTTTTCCATGACCTCATGCATCAAGTGCAGAGAGGAATCTCCATACCCTGGATTGTAAGAGAGCGCTCGCTTTTTACTTACAAAGGACACAGCAACATAGAAAGTCCTCTCAACTCTTTGTTGCTTTTGATCCCTCTCATTTAGGACTTCCAGTCTCTAAGAGAACTCTGTCCAATTGGATTGCTCAATTTTTTTCTTTCGCCTACCAGAGTAAGAACCTTTCTCAGGGCCATGTCACAGCTCACAATGTGAGGGCCATGGCAGCCTCTATGGCTCATCTAAATTATGTGTCCATCGACCAGATCTGTCGAGCGGTCACCTGGGTCTCGGTTCATACCTTCACAGCCCATTACTGCTTGGACAAGGACTCCTGCCGGGATGCCTTGTTTGGTCAGGCTGTTCTCAAACACCTGTTCCATACCTAATCAACTCCTACCCTCCATCCCTGGCTGGATGCCTGAGATTCATGTGTGGAGGTAGAGCCCTTCCCAGGGACTCACAACCTGGGTGATCTCCCAGGCATCTCTAGCTGGGGAGTCCCCATATGTGAAGACTCATTCCTGCTTGTTCCTGGAGATAGCACAGTTACTTACCTGTAACAGGTGATCTCTGGGAACAGCAGGAATAAGTCTTCACAACCCACCCACCTCCCCTAGGAGTTGTATCTCTCTATCTTTCCTTTCCTCTCTCTCTCTTTGTCTCAGCTTTAAACTCAAACTGGAGAGAGGCGGTTGGGAAAGGCAGGAAGGCAGCGCGCAGGCGCTGAGGGATGCTCCCAAAAGCTTTCCTACTGGACGCTGGGGAGCGTTCCCGCGCAGGCTCCGTCGGTACCGACGATACCCATATGTGAAGACTTATTCCTGCTGTTCCCAGAGATCACCTGTTACAGGTAAGTAACTGTGCTTTATTATCGGTAGATATGTATTCTGCATCTATCTACCTGACTGTCGAGGCTCATATAGCTATATGATTCTGACAGATGGGCTTTACCCATACCTATGCTATCCAGCATGTTTGGGGTTCTACACTCACAACCACTTCTGTGGTAGTTAACAACTTCACCATACCTTAAGGTTTAGGTATCTCTGAAGCTCTCCATGTTCCAGTATCTCTCCTAGCTGACTCCAGTTAGGAGAGACATTGCAGATCTTCAGCTAATCACAGGCTCTAACGCCTCAGGCGTTTGTCCTTTCTTTTGGGATACAAGGGGTTTCCATACCTTTTCCTCCCTCAAGGACTGTGTCTGTTTGTCCAATTCGGTCAGCCTTCTCTTTTTGCTTCCAAGGGTGAGCCACTCTGTCGCCAAAAGAGTTCGGCTTTTATCATAAAGCCTTCCGCCGAAGGCCCACCGTTTTTGGTACTACCCCAGTTATCGGGGTCCCCTCTTACCTTTCAGGAATCTGACCTCCACAGTTTTTTCCTACAGGTTTATTACCTCCACTTCACAGTGAGGTCCTCCTTGAGGTTCCTCTACTGGGTTCCCCAGTAGATCCCATGAACCTCCTTACTGCTGTGTAATCCTGTTAGGGGAGGTCCATATTGCAACATTTCTTTCAATATCATTGATGATTATCATCCACACATGGAGTCCTTGTCTGCATTCCTATGCTAGGTTAGCTGTTCCACAGCACCTTTCTTTCTTCAACTCCTACCCTCCATCCTCATGATGCCTGGTGTTGTGGGGGATAGCATGTTCCAACCTATTACATGATGGGACTCCAGGCATCTTAGCTTGGGAGTCCCTATATGTGAAAACTCATTCCTGCTTGTTCCTGGAGGTAGCACAGTTACTTACCTGTAACAGGTGATCTCTGGGAACAGCAGGAATAAGTCTTCACAACCCACCCACCTCCCCAGGAGTTGTATCTCTATCTTTCCTTTCCTCTCTCTCTCTCTTTGTCTCAGTTTTAAAACTTAACTGAGGAGAGGCAGTTGAGAAAGGCGGGAAGGCAGCACGCAGGCGTTGTGGGATGCTTCCAAAAGCTCTTTTATTGGGTGCTGGGAAGCGTTCCCGCGCAGACTCCGTCGGTACCGACATACCCATATGTGAAGACTTATTTCTGCTGTTCCCAGAGAGCACCTGTTACAGGTAAGTAACTGTGCTTTTGTCCCATACAAGATGTATAAATGAAAAATTACAGGCAGATAAGCTCATAGCTCTGTTTTCATTGCTGATCTATTTGAATATAATTTTAATTCTATAAAATTCACATTATAAGTAAAAGAAAAAGCATTCTGCACATTTCTTTTCTTTAATGTGGTTTTCAGAAACTAGAAAAGGATGCTTTTATCCCATGAAATGTAAGCAAAAGTTGTGTTGAGGGGATAGGTTTACCAAATTAAGGTTTTAAGACACAAGATTTCAAAACCATGCATCACAAGTATAGCTAAAGTTCCTAATATAATACAAGGGGGAGACAGAACATTTATAAATTTGGGTATGGATTAAATGCATTTAATTTACAGTTGTGCGCGAGGGTTTAGACCCCCATTCAAATTGTTTCAGTGAATTTCTAAGTGAACAGAAGCTGATTCCTTTATAATGGTACAAAGCTCAGTACAACATCTTTCTGCAGTTAATGCAGAATTCATTTGCAGTTTTTTTTCTTTACAGATTCAAAATTAAAAACGGTGAATGTTAAGTACCAAATGTTGGGTACATTTTCAGTCTAACTTCTTCACTGTCAGAAATGGCTTTCAAAACAGTTTATTTTGACCACTAAGGAGCATGTATACTAAAGGTTAACGTGCATTAAGTGCTGCCATGACCCATAGAAATGAATGGGTAGTGGCAGCACTTAAAACGTTATCCTTTTGTAAACATGCCCCAAAGTGTGTGTGTGTGGTGTTGCCTTTTTGAAAGCTCCTCTTCTGCCTGCCTGCAAAGATTTTCTAGCTCATATATATTAGGTTGTCTTGCATAAACTGGATTTTTTGCTGTCCTCTGACTTTCAGTAATATGTCTAGGGATTATGAAGGCCATTACAAAACTGTTAAATTCATGAACAAGCAGGAACGCAGTCTTCACATATGGGTGAACGTCACCAACTGAGCCCACATGGGAATGCTCCCCAGCGTCCAGTAGGGAAAGCCTTTGGGAGCATGCCCATTGTACCTATGTTCCTGCCTTCCCAACTCCTCTCATCAGTTCTTAGTTTTCCATGGAGCCAGAAGGGTGCATTGTCCTGTCACTGCTGAAAAACGTTTTGTTGGTTTTTTTTTGTGCCCTTTGGGGTACATTGTGCTTCTGCCTTCCTGTCGATGCCGGTTCTGTCGAATCAGACACTGATCCTGATAATTTTTTCATTTTCTTTCTGTTGATTTTCACTGCAGTTCTCACTGCTAAACTAGGCCTCTAATCTTCATAGCCTTAATCTCGAAGACAACCTTTTTAGGTATGAAAAAAGCCAGTCAGTGGTTTAAAAAAAAAAAAGTACCAAGTGTGCCAGGATCATTTCGGCCACTGATAAACATGACTTTTGTCTAAAATATTTGGATCATGAATATCAACTCACTACTTGTCCTTTGTGCCAACAAATGAGGCCTCAAGAACTGAACCAGACAGTTTGGATTGTTCGCCTTGGAATTTGTTTCAGTGACTTCCACTTCAAGGGCATCGACTTCTTCTCATGGGTCTGAGGCATGTTAGAACAGTGTAGGTAAGGGAAGTCACAAGTCAGATCCGTAGCTTCAGGATAAGGATTGACTCTAAGGGCTGGGTCAGTCGGGCTGGGGTGCGAAGCATGGCTGGGGCACGTACCATGGCTGGATGAGGCATGCTGCCAATCCCCTCCCCTCACAGGGCGGTATGGCGGAGGTGGCAACTCTGGACGCGAACTGGGCCCTTCCTGTGGATCGCCCCAGCTGCAGCAGGGGGGGGGGGGGGGTTGCCGTGGGCTGGCCGGTGTCCTGCCTTGGCCGGCACCTAGCAGCTGACTTAGAACTGGTGCAGACCAGGGTAATCTAACTGTTCAAAATGTTTCTCACCCTCTTGACAACACACAACACATACAAGTGCAAACCAAAGTTAACATACACATCATAACCTGATAACAGCATAATCTAGTGACATTTTACATTTTCTTTCCCCCCTTCCCTCCCCCTCCTTTCCTACCCCTTCACTCCTTTCGTCCAACTCACCCCCCCCCCCTATCCACCCTAATCATATCTTTACCTTGGATTACCTAAAAGGATCTAAAATTTAACTTCACACCTCATTATAATTCATTATCTCTTATATTGGCTCAAATATTCACTTACCCCCACCATGTTTGAGAACCCGGGAGGTTGCTCTTCTCTGCTGGGTTTCCTGACCCCCTCTCCCTTTCCACCCCCTTACCCCATTCCCCATCCAACATACCGGAACCCTTTCCTAAATTAAACAGGACAGTTAAGCACCCTGCTTCTCTCTCGGTGCGATAGAAGCTGGAGTTGCGGGCCCTACCCATCAAAGATTTTCCAGTGCTGTTCATGTCCCCATGCCCCCATTCTTTCAAACATCACTGTATGTAGGAGGATTTGCCATTGTCCATAAGTAGGCCCTCTCAGGGAGATCCAGTTATTTAGTATCATCTGTCTAGCCACTACAGACGCTAACCGCAACCACCCCCATGTAGCTCTCGTTAGGCCTTCCACACCACCTCATCCCCCCCAGACATCCAACACAAACATGACTGGAGACAGAGCTATAGTCCTCTCCAAACATTTCCCAAAATATTCAGATATTCTGGCCCAGTAAACCTGCACTACTAGGCACTTCCAGAACATATGTCCCAAGGTTGCAGCATTCGCTCCACATCTCGGTCACTCATCTGTATCCACCAATCCCGCACGCCAAGCCCTTCTAGGGGAGAAGAGCATATGTCGCAGGAGTCTGTACTGCAGGTCCTGATATCGTGTTGATACTTAGAGAAAAGAATTTCCGCAAAGACTCCCTTGAGCATCTCCTCTTCCACCAATATTCCTAAGTCAGAGGCCCAGGTCCGTGCCAGCCTGCTATCTGTCGGGAATGCCTCAAGCTCCATCAAGGCTTTTTGTATTTGGGGAAACACACATGCCCTTCCATCCCCTCCTAAAAGAACCTCTTCCAAACGAGAACTCACTCTCCCATGTATAGACTCAGCCGCAAGACCCCAGACATAACTCCGAACCTGAAAAGAGGCATAATAGTCACTCTGTGGTATACCATATTGTGTACACAGAGAAATCCAGGAGGGCTCCCTCGTCGGACACCATATGCTCTATTTTGACGATCCCGGCCGCCTTCCACTGAGAGAAGTTTGCACTCAAAATACCTGCTGGGAAATTCTTATTTCCCTGTAATGGGAGATATGGAGAGCTATGAGGGAACCCCACCCCAGCTGTCCGCATAGATAGCACCAGGCGTAACTAATTGGAGCATATATAATATGCACTAACAACTGCCGTTTGCCCTTGTTCCTGATGTAGCAGGTACCTCACTCGAAAAGGCCTCGCTAGTGCATTATCCATAACCACTGGGGTATATTCTTCCATATCCCATAGACAGTCCTGGACATGTCAAAGCAAACATGCCATATTATAACTGCAGGTCCGGGTACCCCATCCCCCCCCTTGTCACCATTGCCTTGTCAGAACCCCTAATCCGGTCACGCCTGCCTCCCTCCCTCCCTCCCCACAATAGCATGTTCGTTTGCCTTTCAAATTTTCAAATATCATGCTTTCTAATCATTAATGACCAATGTTTGTAATGTGTATAACCACTTCGGGAAGAGAGTCATCTTGATTAAGGCTATCCAACCGCCCAGCATCAACAGAAGATCTTTCCATCGACGTACCTTCGTCTCCAAGTCTTAACAGCACAGATATGTTAACCTGATACAACTCTGCCAATCTTGCAGGAATGTGGACTCCCAGATATTAGAGCATCCCCCCGCCCATTTTAAGGGGAAGGATCCCGGCCATTGCACTGGCAATCTTGGATCCAAAGCAAGGGCCACAGACTTATCAAGGTTTAACTTGAGGTCCTACACCATTCCATACTCCTCAAATTCTCTTAGCAAAGCGGGCAAACCTTGTACCAGGTTGTCTAAATGCACTAATAGGTCGTCTGCGAAACCAGCAACCTGGAACTCCTCCGCCCCCACCTTTATATCTTGCAACCCAGCTGCAGCTCTTAGTTTATTCAACAGCGGCTCCAAAATTAATATGAACAACAATGGGGACAAAGGGCAACTATGTCGAGTACCTCTACAAATTAGAAATTCAGGTGACATATTCCCATTAATGAGGATTGCCCCTCTTGGATCAGAGTACAGTAATTGTACCACATCCACAAAAGGGCCATTCAAGCCTATTTCTCCAAGGACTCTATACATAAACTGCCAATTCAGTCGATCAAAGGCCTTTTCTGCATCAAAACTAAGCATAGAAGACCGGCCCTATGCAAAGCTAGCACACATGGATGCCAAAACTCTATGTACACTACACGCTACACTTCTACCTCGTACAAATCCGACCTGGTTCCTGTGTATAAGATCAGGTAAGTATAGCATCAGGCGTTCTGCCATGATTTTTGCTAAAAGTTTTAATATCTACGTTCAATGGAGAAATCGGGCGATAAGATCCCGTAAGCACAGGATCCCTACCAGGCTTGGGCAGCACTGTCACCAACGCCTTGTTTGGTTCATATGGAAAACTGCCTCACTGCACCAGCCCCTCATAGTAACCCACCATAGGGGCAACAAGCCGATCTGCCATCAGTTTATAAAGCTCCCCTCTTAGCCCATTGGGTCCTGGTGCCCTTCCCATTTTCAAGCCTTTAATGCCTTTTTGAAGTTCCTGAGCTGTAATTGGAGCATTTATTTCCGTCACCTGCTGAGGTGACAGTTTCGCGAGGCTCATTCTGAATATTATGGAATTGGGTTTTGGTGCCCAAACAAGGATATGATGCATATCGCTGTCTTTCCCTCCGCAGATCTCGCTCGAGCTGCAACACCCTGGTATTTATTTGCTTGCGTTTGAAATACAAATAGCTAAAAATCTCACCTCGCATTACCACTTTTCCAGCCTCCCAGAAAAGAACTGGTTGGTTTAAATGTTGACCATTATGCCGCTCATAATCCTCCCATTTATCCTTTATATACTGCTCAAATTGCTTGTCACCCACCAACTCCAGTGGATACCTCAAGGGTCTCCCCCCCCTCCTCCCTTCTCCCCCCCCCCCCGTGCATCGTTAAATCAATCATTGCATGGTTAGAGATAAGGGGTGAATCTATATTTGCCTGAACCACCTGCCCGAACAGAGCTGCAGACAGAAAAGTGATCAATTTTAGAAAAAGAGCCATGGGCCTTAGACAGATGCGTGTACTCCCTATCCCTTGGATGCAAAACCCTCCAAACATCCAGTAAATCGTAACCTTCACAAAGACCCATCAGTCTTTGTACGCTGCGCTGATCGTGATGCTGCACCCCTCTTGACCTATCCTTCCCACCATCTAAAACATAATTAAAATCATCTCCCAATACGAGCTGGTGATTTGCAAATTGCGCGATACATCTGGCGAGGCATTGATAAAATTTTGCTTTGTAGACATTAAGAGCATATATAGAACCCAGAACCACTAGTCTCCCATCTAAGGACCCCTGAACAAACACATCACCCCTCTGGATCCGCCTCCACTGCAGTTTCCACCTAGCCAGAATTCTTTGCCACCAATATGGCTGCCCCCCTCTTCTTCCCCACTGCCGGCACGCCATATACCTTGTCTACCCATTGCTTACAAAGTTTAACCTGCTCTTCCAATGTCATGTGTCTCTTAAGCAGCGCAGTCCCAGCCCGTTTGATTCCCAACTGCCACAGCACCTTGTATCATTTAATGGGGGATCTGCTCCTACAAACATTCCAAGATATTAATTTAAAATCTTTACCAATATCCTTCCAGTCTTCTGACAATGGCCATTTTATACACTCTCCAGTGCAGACCCCCCCCCCAGCCTAGGGCCCACATCTCCATGCTCAATTCATTCTCTCTGTGCCTTCTCCCAAAGTTCCAGCACCAATCACCTCTCCTGCGTCCCTTTAAGGATCTCCCTTCCCTTCCCCTCCCTCTCCCACTCTACAATCCCTTCCCCGTCTCCCCCCAAATATCTCTCCCTCTCCATCTTCCTGGCCTTTCCCCATCCACACTACCCCTTATGGGCCTCTCCTAGTACTCCAGTGGATGTAGAACTCCCGCCTCTATCTTCTGCCGACCCTACGTTATGATCTCACCATCTTCCTTAACCAATAACATTTAATTACAAATCGGCTTCCCATAATTATTTAGCCACCTTTATCTACAACTAACCAAATCCCAACTTGTGCTCTCAACATCTGTGACTTCAGTTCTAGGGTCCTAACCTAAAGTAGAATTTGCATCCCGCCCTGTCAGTAGTAGGTAACCCCCAGACCAGAGCAGGTTTATTGTATTGGTTTGAACCTGAGCTGTCCCCCCCCCCCCCCCAGTGTTACCAATTACCCCAAACATCATACAGTACATGTTAATTGGTAAGTATTAACACCCCACAAACCCCAAGCTTCTAACTGCAACACAGCGAATGCATATATAATATAATACTATATATGTTATTATAAGAATATAATATAATACTTTCCCCCTTCACCACTGCACCACTTCACCCACAACTGGTTCTGGGTCTTCTCATGTCCAATACTAGTACTTCCATGAGCCACTTCTAACACAGCTCCAACGGAACATCATATATACACCACCGACAGTCCTCTTCCATTTCATCCAAGTCAGCAAATCAGTCTGATGGAATAAATCTGCTCAAAGGGGTTTGCTCTGGCCAGTGCCTATGAGAAAAAGCTTTAGCTTCTGCTGAGGTCGATAAGTTATGCTGCTGACCACCATATTCCAACCGTAGCTGAGCTGGGTAGGCTAAAACAAATCTGACCTGATGCTGCACCAGAATGCTACAGGCCATCTTGAATTCCCACCGTTTCGCTGATATTCCCGCGGAGTAGTCTTGGAAAATAAGTAGGCTTTTCTTTCTTCCACTTTGTCGATACTATGCACGAGAGGCTCTCAATATGCATTTTTTGATATCCATTTGAAAAATTGAGCAATTACAGCTCGCAGCTGATTGTCTGTTATGTGCCTCTGTCCTAGTCTGAGCCCTCTCAATTATTGGACCCGTACCTTCCTGCAAGTGCAAATTCGAAGGGATCCAGGCTTCCAGAAAACCTTTTAATTCTGTCACCTTCTCTTCGATTCCAATAAACCAAAGGTTCTTCCTCCTCCCCCGATTCTCCAAGTCCCCCAACTTATCAGCATGCTGTTGCACCAGGGCCACCATTTGCTCCAGTTGGGCCTGTACTTGGGTATGTGTGTTCTCTAGTGTTCCTATTCTTTGTTCTGCCTGCTCAAATCGCCCTTTAATATCTGCCACCGCTTGCACAACACTTTCCATCTGCATCGCTAGACTGTTGAAGCGGGTTTCCAATGCATGTACTACAGCCCTTGGACACTTCCTCGACCATTGCCCCTGATGTATCTGTTTTTGGATGGTCCGGGAGACCGTCTGCCATTTTGGGAATCGCCGCTTTCGCTTTTTCTCTGCGGGCGGACTTTGCAGCCATAAGCCAGGGACAGCTGGTGTTTCTTTAATTCTCACCGTTGCTGTATGCATGGCTCTCCCTTCTTTTCTCCGGTCCCGTTTGCAAGGTGTACTGCACGTTATTCTTGAGGGAGGGGACGAGCTCTGGAACAAGGAAAGATAAGTCTTCCCTAGTCCACCATACCACCGGAAAGTCCCCCAACTGTCTTTTAAAACAAAGCATCGCGAAGGCCCATGGCGAGTGTTGATGTAATGTGATTTCTGCCCAGTGCTCTGGATGTCAAAGTGAAGAAATTCAATGAAGCACAGGTAAACGGCGGGAGTAACTCTTAAGGTAGCCAAATGCATCGTCTAATTAGTGACATGCATGAATGGGTGAATGAGATTCCCACTGTCCCTAACTACTATCTAGCGAAACCACAGCCAAGGGAATGGGCTTGGTGGAATCAGCAGGGAAAAGACCCTGTTGAATTTGACTCTAGTCTGGCACTGTGAAGAGATGAAAGGTGTGGGATAAGTGGGAGGCTTGCCCGGGCTGCCAGTGAAATACTACTACTTTTACTCTTGTGTTTGGACTTTGAAGAAATAAGTCAAAGTCTGTGGCTGTTTCCAAATCATTGGCATTGAAGAGCAATTCCGAAGTCAAGGAAAAGTCCCAGCATAAGCATCGCAACTCCCCTAGAAGTGCTTTTGATGCACACTGGCTAGCCAAATAGCCCCAGTGGGAGGATCTGTCCTCCAAAAGCACAGGTGGGGCTCTGGGATGCTCCCAAGACATCTACTTCCAGAGAGCTACCGGTTCCATGTTCTGGGATGGTGGCTTAGAGCCCTGTAGGTGATTCCATCCAGACATCGGCCATCTCCCTAGACCAGCACATACTGGCTCTTAAGAGGAGTTTGGCAGGACTCCTGGTAGCCTTGGTACCAATAACTTTGAGAACTTCAGAAGTGCAGGCTTTGGCACCAAGTCTACAGCCAGGCATATTGGGCCTGATGCTGGCCCTCGAACGGGCATCGTTGGAGTACCTGCAGTCAATACCTTCATTGGAACTGGTTGCTGCCAGTTTCCCACAGGCTCGAATCACCATGGCTCTTGGATCGACAGTCTATTTCCACAAAGCATTGAGGTTGAACCAAAGACCACTGCTTCTTTATCTTACCGGCCTCTGATTCAACTTCTTCAGAATATGGCTGTCACTCGATTCCCAAGAACTTAGACATCTCTTCGGACCCTTCACCGCCTCATGATTGGTGTCTGTCCCCACCAGAAGATATGTCCCTTCAGTTCTTCATATGTGACATGGCAGCAGGGCTTGCTATCACAGTAGCCCTGGAAAGGAAACAGAGGGTGGAGGAATTGGTGATACTCTAATACCCTCCCACGCCTAAGGATGTGGCTACATTATCAGTACATCATATCCTGTAGGATCTTGTACTCTGCATGTGGGAGGCCCTGCTCACAGTTCTGCTTGTCAGCAAGAGACTTCATACCATATACAGAGTACCAGAGTGCCCAGGCTTCCAAAAACCTCAGCTCCTCCAACACTCAATGGTGGTGGAATTGACAATGCACCAAATAAAAAGCTCAATGTTTCCAGGCATGCATGTTGGCCTCCAGAATCAACTCTTACGTACTGTACATGGGCATGTTTTTGAAGGATATCGCCAGAAATCTGGGGACTTTCACCCCTTCTTCCTGAGGATAAACGAGTGCATTCTAGACACTCATCAAGCAGGGCCAGAATATTGCTAAATTCCTTACCAGGGCCTCTCTTGATGCTTTTGAATCCACAAACAGAGCATCAGCAGCCTGCATTGGGGCTTGCAGAATGACCTGGTTACAGGCATCTGACCTCGAGCAATGGGTCCACGATAAACTGGCCAGTATCCCATGTACCGGAGAAAATCTTTTTGGCAAAGATTGGAGGGAAAAAGCAGGGGATATCGAAACAGATGATCTCACTATAAAATACCTTTCCAAGAAAACAGTTGACCCATCCAAAAAGAAGGATCTTCCCAAGAAGTCATTTTATTCTAAAAAGATACTATCATTCTTACCCGCCTTCTGCTGCCTATCAATCTCTGCATCCTCAGCAGAGGCAGCAGCATCCTTGCCAACCCAAGAAACCAAAGGCTCCTAAGGCTCAACCAGCTACACAGGCACATCTTGCACATGGTTTTTGACTCCTTCCTAGAGAGAATTGCCAATCTGCTCGTAGGCAGCTTACAGCCCCTCCGCACAGTAGGCAGACTGTCACTATGTCCACAGGTGGGACCTTATAACATCAGAGCAGTGGACACTCCAGATTGTCCAAAGGGGTTAACAACTTCACTTCAAATCCTTACCCCCATCAGCTTCACAGGGGATTCTCTCATACAGCCCTTCAAAGTACTCTTAAGAAGTGTCCACCCTGTTGTTCCAGGGTGCCATAGAAAGTTTCTGCTCAAAGATTGGGCTTCTACTCTCCATATTTTCTAATGCCAAAGAAAACAGGAGGCTTCAGGCCTGTCTTGGATCTCAGAGACCTAAAGTTCATAGTCCAAGAAAAATTCAAAATGATTTCACTAGGAACTCTTCTGTCATACCTCCAGAGACACAATTTAGCTATGTTCTATAGACCTAAAAGAGTCGTGTACGCATTATCTCCAGGAACAAGCAGGAATGTAGTCCACATATGGGCGACATCGGTACCGACAGTCTCCATGCAGGAATGCTCCCCAGTTTCCAATAGGAAAGCCTTTGGGAGCACTCTACTGTGCCTGCATTGCTGCCTTTCCACCTTCTCAACTCCCTCTCCTCAGTTGAGTTTGTAGCTGATAAAAAAAAAAGTAAATGAAACCCTATAACTCCTAGGGGAGGAGTGTGGGTTGTGAAGACTAAATTCCTGCTGTTCCTGGAGATCGCCTGTTACAGGTGAGTAACTATGCTATCTCCAGGAACAAGCAGGAATGTAGTCTTCACATATGGGAAGCTCTAGTTTCCAGATGCCAGATGAAGTGACCTCAGAACTGGTTGAGGTTCCTCTCAGAGCAAGTATGATGAGGTCATGGATACCACTTCCTCCCCTAGGAGTTATAGGATTTCATTTACTTTATCAGCTACAAACTGAACTGAGGAGAGGGAGTTGGGAAGGTGGGAAGATAGCAAGACAGCAATGCAGGTGCAGTGGAGTGCTCCCAAAGACTTTCTTTTTGAACGCTGGGGAACATTCCTGCATGGGCTCGTTTGGTACAGACATCGCCCATATGTGAAGACTAAATTATTGCTGTTCCCGGAGATCACCTGTTACAAGTGAGTAACTACGCTTTCTCTGGGAACAAGCAGGAAGTCAGTCCCCATGTATGGGTAACGGTGCCGATGGAGCCCTTGCAGAAGCATCTCCCCAGCTTTCAAAGAAAGCCTTTGGGAGATGCCACCATGCATGCGTGGTCCCCTTCCTGCCCAAGAGTGCCATCTTGCCTCAGTCTCCTTTTTTTCCACAGAGCCCACCAGACATCTGTATGTTTCCCTTGGAAAAGTGCTAGATTTTTAGTTTCTTTCCTCTTGTCTTACACTGCTACTCTTCCCATCCCAGAGCTTGCTTGTCTCAGCATCGCGTCTCTGCTTCTTTTTTTTTTTTCTTAATTTTTTTCACCGATGCAGTTTCATGCCCCCCCCCCCCCCGACTTACAGAGCCTTGGGTCTTTGACCTAGCTGGGGCCATTTTTCCCCCATGGCTTATACCATTACCTTCAAAAAGTGTGATCGGTGTTAAAGGGCCATGTCCCTCACCAACACGCATGACTGCTGCATCAGTTGTCTTGGACCAGACCACAACCCTTTGGACTGACCTGTGCAAGAAAATGTCATCCAAGGCTATTAAGAGCTGCCAGCAGCATGACAAACTTTCTGTGGAGTCTCCAGTGACACTGAGTTCCAAGGCCCCCTCAGAGGCATTGGACTTGTGTGGTGACTCTGCGGGCATCTATCGAGGCCACGGGTCCTCCAAGAGGAGCTCCTCGGATGGGGAACACAAGAAGAAACGACCCTCGAGGGCCGTGTTTGTGGACAGATCCTAGAAGGCAGGTAAGCAGCCTACCAAAGTAGCCTGAAAAGAATCATCGGTCTCTGATGATTTGTCTCGGACCTCTGAGCCCATCCTGATCAAGGACTCTCCAACAGAACAGGCAACGGGCCCAAACTCCTCTGTGTCCACACTGACAGCTGCATAGCCTTCTGAACTGGAAACCAGAATGGCAGCCTTAGCGTGCAGCTTGTCTGCCTTCACTCATCAGTGGGCCATGATGCCCGGTTCTGCCCTTGACTTAAAGGACATTCCTGGTTGTCGAGCCAATCTTTGAGAGCCTGCAGTCTCGAGATGATCTTTGACATTAGTCTCTATCCCAGTCCTGTTCCATGGGACTGAGGTCCTCACTGGCAAGTGGCCATGTCTCCAGTCATGGAGCCTCCAAGGGATCTGGAGTTTTGGTCTCAGGACAGGATTGCCTGGCCCATCCCTCCCTTGACTCCTTCATCGATTACTCGACTGGGAGACTGAGGAATCCCCAGACATTTGCTGACACTGCAATGTGCCCTCTGATCCATCCCCCTCCAAGACTTGACACTGATCTCTGTCCAAGGACATGGTGGTCCTCAACTTCATATGGGACATGTCGAAGATGCTGACTTTTTCCAGAGTCTGAGGAGGACCCTCACACAGAGGAACTTGAGATTCTCTAGTATAAGTCCTCATCAAGGGAAGCACGAACTGTGGCCACCCTGCCCTTCCTGGAACAGCGGCTGCTCCGCATGAGGGAAACACCAGCATCGGTGCCCATCATGAGCCGACGGTTTGACTCAGTGTATCAGGTCTGCCGGAGCTCAGTCTTCCAGAAAGCACAGCTGACACAACTCCATGGTGGAGTCGACCATGCGTCTGCTCAAGAGCCAGAAGATTCACTCCTTGGTGCCCCTGGTAGGGAGGCTTGCACCTTGGACCCCTTGGCAGAAAGTGCTACCAGGTCTCGATGCTCCATTTTGATCCAGGCATACCTGCTGTACATGTGCATGTACTCGAGGGACCTGGTGAGGGAGCTCTGGGTTCTCAGCTGGTCTCTGAGGAGCCCCTCCAGTGATTCCAGAACCTGACCAAAGCCGCCTGTGAGTGCTCAAAGTTTGACTCGAGCAGTTTGACTTCTTTGAGTCTGCAGCCAGAGTAGACGCAGCGGGCATCGGTACTAGACACCAGGCTTGTCTACAGTTGTCTGACCTGGAGCATTGGATTCAGGACATATTGGTTGTCCCCTGCCGGGGAGAGAATCTCTTTGGCAAACCCATGACTGATAAGGCTGCAGAGTTGGAGACCAAGTTCATGACGAGGACTAGGTTCTCCAAGAGGACTGCTACCCTCCCCCGATGGAACGGCTTAAGTAAAAAGTCCCCTTAATTGAGAAAGGGAACTGCTTACAAGAAACTACCTGCAGTATCAGGTCTCCCCAGCAGGGTCAGCAGGCCAAGGGACACAGGCTATGGCCCTCATAAGCAGAAGGCTCCTAGGCACCGGCCCCAGCCCATCTTGGCTGGAGTTTCTCCTTAAGCATAGCCTCTCCACCCCCAGGAGGTCAGCAGCCCACAGGGGCACATCTGATCAACTTTGCCCACCAGTGGCCAGCTATCACCACCGACACTTGGGTATTCCAGGTGGTTCAGGAGGGTTACCACCTCCACCTGGCACAGATGCCTCCCTCCTTTTCTCCCAGGAGAGCCCCCCCAGGACTCTCCTTCATAGTGATCTACTACTGTAAGAGCTCGCAGGCCTCCTCTAGGACAGGGTGGTGGAACTGGTTTCCCAGAATCTTCAGGGCAAAGGGTTCTAATCCAGTTACTTCCTTGTACCTAAGAGAACCCGGGGGCCTTCGGTCCATCCTGGGCCTGTGGGACCTAAAGAAGTACCTGGTGAGGGAGAAGTTCAAGATGCCGTTCCTTGGAACACTGCTGCCTTACCTCTGACAGGGAGATTGGATATGCTCCTTGGATCTGAAGGATGCCTATACCCACATCTTCATCCATCCCAGCCACAGGCAGTATCTCTGATTCCTGGTCGGGGGCTGCCACTATTAGTACAGGGTACTGCCCTTTGGCCTTGCTTCCACCCCCAGAGTCTTCACCAAATGCCTGGCAGTAGTCACAGCCTACCTCTGTCTCCAAGGGGCTTTTGTCTTTCCCTACCTAGATGACTGGCTCATAAAAGGGGACATAGCTGCCGAGGTGCAGCAGGCCATAGCCCGCACCATCCACATCCTGCAACGTCTGGGGTTTGTGATAAATCACCCCAAATCCCACCTCCTGACAGTGTCTGGAGTTCATTGGGGCAAGGCTAGACACTGTTTCTGGCCAGAGCCGCCTTCCCCCTGGACAGGGCTGACCATCTCAGGGCATTGGTAAGACATGCAGCACTGACCCTCAGTTTCTGCTAGTCTCCTGCTGCACCTACTTGGCCACATGGCCTCCATGGTCTGTTACCTCAGATGCCATCTTTCATATGAGGGTAGCCCAGTGGTGCCTCTGCTCCCAGTGGACACAGGCCATGGTCCGGCTGCAAGACAGAATGTCAGTGACCTGCCGACTGGCAGAGTCCCTTGGCTGCATCTTTAATCTTGGATGCCCTTTTAGACCCCCACATCACAGAGGGTCCTCACTAAGGATGCCTCCTTGCTAGGCTGGGGAGTGCATAGCGAGAATCTCTGTTCACTCAGGGCAGTTGGACCCAGGAAAAAGTCTGCAGCAGATTAATCTCCTGGAGCTCCCAGCCATTTTCTTGGCTCTCTGGGCCTTCTGCCACCGGTCCAGAATGGACAATCAAGTTGCAATGTTCTGCATCAACAAGCAAGGGAGCATGGGGTCCCACACCCTCTGCCAGGAAGCAGTGTCTCTCTGCTCCTGTGTGATCTGTCAAAGGATGCTCCTGAGGGTAATGTACATGCCGGGCCAGGACAATGCCCTGGCGGACAGGCTAAGCAGGATCCTTCAGCCGCACGAGTGGTTGCTGGACCCCAGAATGGCTAATTGGCTCTTCCGGCTCTGGAAGATCCCACTAATGGATCTTTTTGCCAGCCTGGACAGCTCCCAGTTGCCCCGCTTCTGCTTCCGGCAGCCCCACCCATCTCAGGGGCTGTGGATGCCTTCTTCATCCTGTGGTTGGAGGACCTTTGTATTCCTTCCCACCCATGCTGTTGATTGCTCTTTTCAAGGCTCTTTGTGATAGTGCATCGCTGATACTGGTAGCCCAGACAACAATGATTCCCACTGCTTCTGTACTGCTCTGAGTAGTGCCCTGGGGTTACTGTTTCAGGAGGGTTCCTGCTGCTGAAAGGGTAGCCTTGGCCCTTTTCAGTCTCGGGGTATGTGGATGAGGTCCTCTTGCACTCCCATAAGACCTCCACCAGGTGAGCCTACACCCTCAAATGGTACAGGTTTTGGATATGGTGCATGGAGTGCAGTTGGTGCTTCAATACTTGCTTCATCTGTTGTAATCAGGGCTCAAATCCATTTCTGTCAGGGAGCACTTGAGTGCTCTTGTGGTCACCACCACTCCATCGAGAGCAAGCCCCCCTCTCTGTGCAGCCTCTCGTAACCCACTTCCTGCTGGATCTTCTGTTGTTTAAGCCACCCATCTGCTCACCAGTGGTGGATTGGGACCTAGACATGGTGATGTCACAACTCACTGGGCTGCCATTTGAACCCCTGGCTACCTGAGGTGTATCTCATGGAAGGTCATCTTCCTTGTGGCGCTCATATCTGCTTGCAGTCAGTGAGCTTCAAGCCTTGGTAGTGGAGCTGCCCTACACAGGTTCTACAAGAACAGGGTTGTGTTCTGCACTCACACTAAATTCCTTCCAAAGGTGGTTTCCCTATTCTACCTCAACCAGGAGGTGGTGCTCCCCACCTTCTTTCCGCAGCCCCACGCCAGCAGGGCAGAGGCTGTTCTCCACACTCTGGACTATCAGAGGGCCCTATCCTTCTAACTTCGACATATCCAGGGCTGCTGCAAAGCCTTTCAGCTTTTTGTCTCCTATGACCCCACTCAGCTAAGGCAGGGTGTGACTAAGCATGCTCTGTCCACCTGGGTGGTGGACTGTATTGCCCTTGCCTATGAGCAGGTGGGGCTCTTGCTGCAGTGCCAGGTTACAGCACACAACTTCGGGGCCATGGCAGCCTCTGTGGCAAACCTCTGCTCTGTCCTAATGATTGACATCTGCCGAGCTGCCACCTGGTCTTCGGTCCATACCGTCATAGCTCATTGCTGCCCGGAGAGGGAGTCCTGATGGGACAGCGCCTTCAGCTAGGCTGTACTCTATAATCTGTTCAGGGTTTAGGCAACTCTTACCCTCTGACCCTTCATTGTTCAGGCTACTGGAGTGCTGGTTCCTCACTAAACACACGGGGGCCGTTCAGGAGTCTGTATCCTTGGACTCAATTGCTGCTGCTCACTGCTCCCCTTGAGGGCATCCATGTCTTTATATGGGTTTCGGTAGCCTGTAGCTAGGAAGTCCTATATGTGAGGATTGACTCCCTGCTTGTTCTTGGAGAAAGCATAGTTACTCGCCTGTAACAGGTGTTCTCCAGGAACAGCAGAAATCTGTCCTCACAACCCTCCCTCTTCCCCGTGGAGTTTCTTCCTTGATTATTTTTGCCTGTCTTAGTTATGTCATGAAACTGAGGCAAGATGACACCCTTGGTTGGGAAGGGGGCCACACATGCATGATGGCATCTCCCAAAGGCTCTTTGAAAGCTGGGGAGATGATTCCATGAGGGCTGTGTCAGCATAGACATCACACATATGTGAGGACTGAGTCCTGCTGTCCCTGGAGAACACCTGTTACAGGTGGGTAGCTATGCTTACTAATCCATCCCTTACATAGAGTATCTGCGCTTCATGTTTCAAGGAAATTATTATATTATCAATGCCGGGTTCTCCCCTTTGTTTTCCCCAGGGATCTTCCCAAAATGCATGGCAGGCATCACTGCCTACCTGTGCACCTTTGGGGTTATTAGTCTTTCCTTACTTAGACCATTAGCTGATCAGTGGAGAATCCCCCTCAGGAGGTAACTCTTCCTTCATTGCACCATCATGGTGTTCTGACACCTGGGCTTTGTCATAAGCTTCCCAAAGTCCCACTTCATTCCATCCCAAAGGCTGGAATTCATCGGAGCGCTCTTAAACACATGACAGGCCTGAGCTTTCCTCCCAAAGGATCACTGTACCTGCCTCATCGAGCTGGCAAAAGGTACAACAGCAAAACAGAGTAACAGCTTGAGAATTGCTATGACTATTAGGGAACCCGGCCTCCACAGTCCATGTTGTCCCCTATGCTCCATTACACATGCAACAAGTAATCTCCAGGAACAAGCAGGAATGAGTCTTCACATATGGGAGACGTCGCCGACGGAGCCCGCACGGGAATGCTCCCCAGCATCCAATCAGAAAGCCTTTGGGAGCATACACCGCACCTGCGCGGTGGCTTCCCGCCCTTCCTACCACCTCTCCCCAGTTTTTCGTTTTCCGCGGAGCAGGCAGGACGTCCCTCCTGCCACTGCAGAAATTTTTCCCCTTTTTTTCTTGTTTCTGTAGTCATGGCTTTTTCCCGCCAACAGCGGCACCTCCGTGCCCCCTTTTGTTTTCTTTTTTCATTTAATTTTTCGTCGCCTAGAGGGACCCTCCCCTCTGGGCACCGAGGCCTACCGGGCTTACAGCATGGAGCCTTCTTCCCCCATGGAGCCTTCTTCCCCCCAGAAGTGCCCTCACTGCAGGGACTTAATTTTCCACATGGACTCCAATGCCTGGTGCCTCTCTTGTTTGGGGCCTGACCCTTTCTTCCCTGGCCCTCCGGGCTACAGTGTCGGGAGAAGACCTTTCCTTTTTCGGGTATCCCTCGATGACGTCTTCGCGCCCAAGGCGCGGTCGTCGGGTTTTTCTTCTCTCCAGGATCAGGTAACCACACAACAGTCTGTTAAGACTAGCCGAGTCTTGAGGGGCGAGTCTCATGCGCGGCATGGCGACGGCTCCGGCCAACCCCTCAAGTCCCCCTTGGCTAATATACACCGGCGGGAGTCCTTGGGCTCCAAAGCATCTACGGGGTTTCGGGATGTTCCTGGGGTTCGCTCCTCACAGAACGTTCCCGAGCCATGCTTGAGGGAGGTACCCGCTTCGAGCGGTGCCGATTCCCCGGCATCGGCACCGGCGTCGAGTGTTCCACTCTTCACCAGGGATCGTCAGCTGGTGTCCTCGGCGCCTCCGGGGCCGATCGACTCGACCGAGTCTGACCTCCCTACATCCAAGCCATGCTCGGGTGTGGTATCCGCTCCGGGTGGTACAGACCCCCCGGCATCAGTGTTGGTGTCGAGCGTTCCGCTCCTCACCGAGGATCGTCGGCTGCTGTCCTCGGCGCCTCCGGAGCCGATCCACTCGGTCCAGTCTGGCGTTCCTCCATCCCTGCCATGCGCGGGGGTGGTATCCGCTACGGGCGGTACCGACCTCTCGGCGTCGGTGTCGAGCGTTCCGCTCCTCACCGGGGGTTGGCAGCCACGGTCCTCGGCACCTCCAGGACCGACCGACTCGTGCCGGTATGGCGTTCCTACGGGGGTAGTATCCGCTTCGGGTGGTGCCGACCCGTCGGTGTCGAGTGACCTGCTCCCCACCAGGGATCGCCAGCCGCTGCCCTAGGCACCTCTGGGGCCGATCGACTCGACACAGTCTGGCGGCCCTACGTTCAGGCCATGCACGGAGGTGGTACCCGCTTCGAGCGCGTCGGCATCGATGGTTCCACTTCTCGCCGGGGATGGTCACCTGGCCTCACTCCCTTCGGGGCCACTCGCTTCGACCCGCGCTGTGTTGCCGGTACCCCCGCCCTGCGCGAGGGTGGTACCAGGTTTGAGCGGCGCCGCTCCGCCGGAGACGGCAGGGGCGTCGAGCGCAAGGGACCGCCGTTGACCTTCCCCGGGGACCTCGGGGTATGTCGACCAGCCTCAGACGGGCGACCCCCCCCGGCATCGACGCGGCCATCGAGGGCCCGCCCTCGAGGGCCCGCCCTTTCCTAGAAAAGGGACCTCGGGGTCTTCGATCGCTTCAATCCTACCTGGATCTGCGCTGCCCCACAACGGTACCCCGACGTTGGCGCAGGGTTTTGCACTTCCCTCCCCGCAGGGGCTCGTCGTCGGGTGACCTGGGTCCCCTCGGGGACGGGTCGTATGCCCCGGAAGGATTTCCCTCCGGGTAGGACGGGCTCGAGAGGGGGCCCGGCATCTGGCAGTGCCCGCCGCTCGACATCGGCGCCGGCGTCAGATGACCCCCTCTCCATCGAGCTCCATCCTCAAGGGCCCTTGATGCTCACGACGCCGATCGGCACGGTTCCGATCCGCTCCACGGGATCACCACCGCCGGCACGGTCGCCCCCGCCGGGGCCCTCTAGAAGGGAGTCTATCTCCTCGCTCGGTTCGATGCCCAGCCTGGAGTCGGTGTCCAGCCTTGAAGGCCTGGCCACGACACGTCTCGGGATCGGCCCCTGTCCCCTCCCGTGACGCAGAGCGGAGAGCGCTGGCCCCTGCCCTCCGGTGGCCGCGGAACCGCTTCAATTGCCGGGAGCAGCGCCACCCCCGGGTTCGGGGCCGAGGCCGATTCCGGCGGCGCCATCGACTCCTTCGACCCCTTCGATGCCTAGCTTGGAATCAATTCCAGGAGCCGACGACGCCATGTTGACTGCCCCGATCCGGGTCTGTTGGTCCCCTCTGCCCAGCGGGCATCAGCCCGAGCGGCCTCGAGGTGCCCTGGCGGCCTCTCCCGCCACCGCCTCCCACGGCATAGCTCCTCCGGGAGAGCAGTCTTTTCAGGATTTCCTCCTTGACATGGCGGACTTGCTGGCCGTCCCTATCCCGGACCTAATTCCAGGCCCTGCGGAACAGGCAGCCGTGATGCTTCCTCTGCATCCCTCCCTGCAGGATCTCCTGCTGGGGGCTTGGCGGTCGCCTTTGAGGGTTCCGGCGCCGTCGACTGCGATGCATGCTCTATATCGGGTGCCCCCCTCCCCGGGTTTTCGGCAGCACCAGCTTCCACATCGGTCCATTGTGGTCAAATCGGCGCTGAGGAAGGCCGGAAGCAAGGAAAAGCATTCTTCTCGCCCTCCAGGCCGCGCCTCGAAGACGCTAGATACCCTAGGACGTCAAACCTTCCAAACGTCTATTCTGGCGTCCAGAATTATTTCATATATATTTTATGAGTGTCGCTCCGGGAGGTCACCGAGAGATTATCTGTTATCTCCCTTCTTATCTGCAACCAAGGCCTTTGAATATTCCTTGCTTCTTTATCACTGCAAGAATATCTCTGGGTTCCTTTCTCGTGCTTCTCTAGACTCCTCCTTGTCGGTCAGCAGATCCTCTGCTGTTGCCATTAGAGCACGCCGTACAGCATGGTTGCAGGCGTCAAAGTTGTGTAGACGAGCACAACATAATCTGGGTAATTCTCCCTGGGACGGAGACCACCTCTTCAATAGCGAAGCCTTACGTCAGGTCGCGCAGTGCTTCGCTAACCTTCCCAGCGTTAGCAGCCATTCTAGGGCCCGGGTCCCCCCCGGCGGTGGTAAACGCCTCTCCAGACTCCCCTTTCCTAGGAAGAGGAAATGTCAGCCCTCCGCCCACCCGCCAGGTGCGCCCAAACAAGGGACCTCTCACCCTGGGTTGATGTTCCCAGGCCCGCGCCAGGACTCTCATACTAAGCAGTTTTAGGCTACGGTGGGCGGCTGCCTGCACTTAACCTTCTTACCAGAAGTTTAAAATTGAGCTCTACTCTGGGGCTCGTTCAGTTGGGCAAATGGTTCAGAGACTTATCCAGGGGTTCAGGTATTCTCCCATTGGGAGAGGGAGACCGCCTCTACTCCGTGATAGCTATGGCCCACGGTCAACTGACTTACCCTTAGGTACGTCCCCGAACCCTTCTCAGCCAGTATTCCCCTGCTGATTGCTCCGTACCGAAATTCCCCTTCCTGCCGCTATAGTCCCCCAATGCTTACCAAGGACTATTCCCTCATGTCCCCCGATTAGTGCGGGGGGCAAGTTTTCAGCGTGCAGGTCCTGGGGACACACATAGGGCCTCAAGCCCCCTGATGCGTTCTACCAGACTGATGCTATCCTCTGTCCTCCGTGCTGCCGTGCTGTTGGTTCGCCAATCTGCCCTTGTTCCACCGGAATAGATCCCTCTCCTGGACGGATCTTGTTGCCACCTCCCCAGGTGGACGTTCTGTGGATCAATGGCGGATCCGCCTTACCAGGTTATGCTCATGGAAGCAGGTTCCTCGGCGTACCTGCGTTAGTGCCGGGGTGGGCGTTCTCAGGCCCACCGGCGTAGATATACCAGATATCACCTGCTCGATAGGCGCATATTGGGGATGCCCACAGTACCTGTGTTCTACCGCCTATTTTCCCTATGGCCGGTACTCACGCCCCCCCCCCCCCCGGGGCCCGGCCAGTCCGCCTGCCTATTCCTTGATCGGCCCTCGGACTGGTTGTACTCTACTGCTGTGAAGTCAACAGCTCCTATTTTCAGTTATGCCCTCCTCCCGGAGGTTCAGACCCTTGTTTCCCTATCTCCCCGCTAGGGCAGACTGTGTACTCCTTCTGCTCCGGGGTACACCCCTACTCTTCTCCGGAATAGGCTGTCTAGTTCGGCCAGTCTTCTACTGTTAGTCCTCTGAGTTATGGACCCTGCTCCTAAGGGAGTGCTCCGCTTTGCATAAAGCTTCCTTGAAGACCTGCCGTCCTTCTCCTGACCCAGCTGACACCTGGATCTCCTGGCCTTCCGGATTTGGAACTTCCTCCTCGCTGCGGTGAAGTTCCCTTGAAGACCTCGCTACTGCGTCTACAGTACCTTCATCACAGGTCTACTTCCTACAACTCGGTAGGTAAGCTTTGCATGGTTCTAAGCCATTAATTCATTAAAACTTAATGGTGCTTCAATGCTCTCTGGTAAGCTCTATATCAGGGGTCTCAAACTCAAATTGCTTTGAGGGCCAAATGAGGACTTGTAAAGTAACCCGGGGGCCGCACAAAACGCGGGCCTAATTTGCATAAGGGACCTCATTTGCATAAATATTTGCATAATGTTACCATAAACTAACTTTTAGTAAACATGCCTCTTAATGAGTGTATGGATAAAGAAAGACTAAAAGATTTCTACATTACTATAATCCAGTGCCAACCGCCAGGCACATTAGGAACTACTACAAACACTACCCATTTAGAACCTATAGCAAACCCACCGTATCGTAACAGCACTACCAGGACTCACAAAGCACCATACCCTAACTATCAAAAGGCAACACTGCAAATATTAAACCAATACATTTCATAGAATAACAATACATGACCTACTGGGGAAAGAGAACAAGTGGCAATGTCAAATAGGAATTACATAAACAGAATACCTCAGCTCAGTTACACATGCAGAACATACACCATCACCAAACAAGGAATCACAATTTAGAAACAGGAAGACAATAATTAAACTGGGAACCCCAAAAGCCAAACTTGGAATGTACAACAACACTGTAGAAATAAAACTATAAATTAATTTCCTCTTGTATTAAATAAAGCACAGACGTTAATGATGCACATTTCCCAGAGCTGACATATTCCAGTTAATTCAAAATAAAGAGATATTTTTCTACCTTTTGTGCATTTTTTTTCAGTTGCAATTGTGCCAGCCACTTTCTTCTGGTTTCTTGGTGTCTTCTGCTAACTCTCCATGGTCTGCTGTCCATTTGTCCTTTCTTCTCTCTTCTAGTTTTTTTTTTCCTTTCTCTCTCTACATCTGCTTTAACATACTAATCTTTTTCCTTTTGCTCTTTCCTCATTCCTATTTCATCCACTCAAATTTTACCCCTCCATCCTCAATCCACACTTACTCACCCAGTACCTGGCCAATTGTAGATTTTTCTTCCCTCCCACACAAAATATTTTTCCCCTCTCCATTTTACTCTCCCAGCCCTATCCCATTCTAATCCTCCCCCAACATCAGCTCCCTTGTAGTTTCAGCCCCACCCAGCATCCGCTCCCTTCTAGTCGCCGCATCATCAGCCCATTCCAGTCCTATTATAGCCCCACCATCAGCCCATTTCCTGTCCTTGCTCCCCCCCAACTAAGCCCATTTCCAGTCCTAGCTCCCTCCCCTCACAGCCCATTTCCTTTCCAAGCCCCCTCCCCATCAGCCCATTTCCATTCCAAGCCCCCCTCCCCATCAGCCCATTTCCATTCCAAAACCCCGTCCCCATCAGTTATTTGCAGTTCAAGCCCCCCCTTCTACTCCGCCCATTTCCAGTCCTAGCAACCCCCCCAGTCCATTACCAGTTCTAGCCCCCCCATAGCCCATTACCAGTCCTAAGCCCCCCAACAGCCCACTACCAGTCCTAATCCTTCCATCACCCCATTTTCATTCTTAGCCCCCCCATAACCCCATTTTCATTCTTAGCCCCCCCCAATAAGACCACCTCCAGTCCTAACCCCATCTGCCCATTTCCAGTCCTAGCCCCCCCCCATAGCCCATTACCATTCCTAAGCCCCCCAACAGCCCACTTCCAGTCCTAACCCTCCCATCATCCCATTTTCATTCTTAGCCCCCCCATCCCCATCCATAACCCCATTTTCAGTCTTAGCCCCCCCCAAATCAGACCTCCTCCAGTCCTAACCCCATCTGCCCATTTCCAGTCCTAGCCCCCCCCATAGCCCATTACCATTCCTAAGCCCCCCAACAGCCCACTTCCAGTCCTAACCCTCCCATCACCCCATTTTCATTCTTAGCCCCCCCATCCCCATCCATAACCCCATTTTCAGTCTTAGCCCCCCCCAATCAGACCTCCTCCAGTCCTAACCCCATCTGCCCATTTCCAGTCCTAGCCCCCCCCATAGCCCATTACCATTCCTAAGCCCCCCAACAGCCCACTTCCAGTCCTAACCCTCCCATCACCCCATTTTCATTCTTAGCCCCCCATCCCCATCCATAACCCCATTTTAAGTCTTAGCCCCCCCAATCAGACCTCCTCCAGTCCTAACCCCATCTGCCCATTTCCAGTCCTAAACTCCCCCCCCCCAAATCAGGCCAAGTAAATAAAATAAAAACAAAACCCTGGCTTCTGCTGCTGCTGCTGCTGTGGTAGCAGCAGAATCAGCTGTCCCGCGGCCCCTTCTCCTCTGCCCGGAAGAGCCCCGAGCCTGCTCCTTTAGCGGTGGGCTTTTCAAGCTGCGAAGAGAGTATTTTCCTCTCGCGCGGCTTGACAAGTGAATAGGTTTAAGCCGCGCGAGAGGGAAATATTCTCTTCGCAGCTTGAAAAGCCCGCCGCTAAAGGAGCAGACTCAGGGCTCTTCCGGGCAGAGGAGAAGGGGCCGCGGGACAGCTGATTCTGCTGCTACCACGGCGGCAGCAGCAGCAGAAGCCAGGGTTTTGTGGGTTTTTTTTCCTCCGTCGCGGGCCGCGTGTTTGAGACCCCGGCTCTAGGTCGTACCTGGCTGTAGAGGTGATAGATGGTGAATCCCATGCACTCCGTGAAGAGCTCCCAGTCATCGCTCAGCGCCGGCTCCTCCAGCTCCCCCAAGGCTTCTTGTAACTGCGGCTCGGAGAAACTCAACTCCATGTCTCGGGAACCGCACCAACCCGATCGACCTAAGGCGGCAGCAGCAGAAGCCAGGGTTTTGTGGGGGGGTTTTCCCGCCATCGCGGGCCGCACAAAGTTCTCTTGCAGGCCGCATGCGGCCCGCGGGCCGCGTGTTTGAGACCCCGGCTCTATATGGTACTAGGTCATTAACTCATTAAATGCTTAATGATATTTTTCATGCATCCCACTGACTACTCTCCCTGTAGCCTGGGGGTTTTGCTGTATCTTAATGATACTTGATATGCACTTTAAAGACTCTTTTTCCTGTAGTCTTTAGATTCGCTGTTCCTCTACAGCTTTCCTCTATTCAACTCCTATCCTCCATCCCTCAGGGGATGCCGGGGATTCAGGTTGGGCAACTGCCATCCCGTCCTGGGCTGCGCTTATGGGATCTCCCCAGGCATCCTCAGCTAGGGAGTCCCCATATGTGAAGACTCATTCCTGCTTGTTCCTGGAGATAGCACAGTTACTTACCTGTAACAGGTGATCTCCGGAACAGCAGGAATTAGTCTTCACAACCCGCCCACCTCCCCTAGGAGTTGTATCTCTTTCTCTCTATTCCTTCCTCTCCTCTCCTCTCCTTCCGGCTCAGCTATGAAACTCAACTGGGGAGAGGTGGTAGGAAGGGCGGGAAGCCACCGCGCAGGCGTGGGGTATGCTCCCAAAGGCTTTCTGATTGGATGCTGGGGAGCATTCCCGTGCGGGCTCCGTCGGCGACGTCTCCCATATGTGAAGACTAATTCCTGCTGTTCCGGAGATCACCTGTTACAGGTAAGTAACTGTGCTAAATGGACTCTTCTCAGTTGATTTATTTATTTATTTATTTAATATTTCTTATATACCACGCTATTTATCATCAGTGCGGTTCACAGTGTAACAATAAAACACATAGGTCAGATGACTGGCCTTCGTGTACAGATAACAGGGAGATGCAAGCAAAGGATAGTCTGAGACATCCCTCAACTGATCGTCCCTTCAGTGGTGGTGTCTCCCACAAAACCTACTTGTCAGGTTACCTTTTCAGATGCTTCCACCTCAATGCACCCTGACGGATGGTTCAAGCTGGGGTGGGGGTGCATCTGAATGACCTGAACACACGGACTGTGGACACAACAGGAATCTGCCCTGCAGATCAGCCTGATAGAACTATGGACACTGTCAAATGCTCTTCGGGCTTTTCAACCCCATCTTCAGAGCAACCTATTCTAGTCAGTAAGGACAACCAAGTTGCCATATTCAACGTAAACAAACAAGGGGGAATGGGGCCCCATCCCTTCTGCAAAGAAGTGATTCACCTATGGTCCTTTGCCATCTTTCACCGCATCCATCTCAGAGCGGTGTACCTCCTGGGTGAACTCAGTGTCCTAGCAGATAGGCTAAACCATATCCTTCATCCACATGACTGGAAATTGCATTGGGAGACGGCTGTCCTGATCTCCCAAATGTGGGGAACCCCACTCATAAATATTTTTGCCACTCTGCAAAACACACAGCTTCCACTTTTCTGCTCTAGTGCTGTGTTGCACTGACAGACCCTGGATGCTGCCTTTCTCCACTGGGGACAGGGACTGCTCTACGATACCCAAGACGCTGTTGAAGCTACAGGCTGACAGGGACTTGATTCTTATAGCCCCCTTTTGGCCCCATCAACTGATTTCCTCTGCTGCTTTGCCTTGTGCAGATTCAGCCACTCAACCTGGGATGTGTGCCTGACGTCTTTCAGGACCATGGGATGCTTCTGCATCCCAATCTTCACTCCCTATGCCTGACAGCATGGCTGCTGAAGGGCTAGTACTTGCTGACCTCGACCTACCACAGTTGGTCAAAGGATGTCCTTGCATCTCGTAAGGATTGCACCAGGCGATGATATGCCTTCAAATGGTGTAGGTTTGCCCTCTGGAGTTCCCCAAAGGACATTGACCCCTTTTCTTGCCCGGTGGAGTTGCTTCTACAATATCTCCTGCACTTATCCTTGGCGGGTCTTAGTTCAAATCATTTTTATTGAATTTTCCACATAACAGAACCCCACCAACGTGGGAGGGGGGAAATATCAACAGCTATATGAACCAAACCAAACAGGTCCCAGGGCGCAGGCCATGGCATTACTAACCAATAAACAATCAGAAGCTGAACATTACTAACACATAAACAGTCAGAAACCGACCAAGTCCACCTTGAACATGGAGTTACATAAGAAACATGTAAGGAAAGAAGAATAGTATACTAGGAGGAGGCAAAGGGGGGGGGGGGCCCCCAAATAAAATATCTCCAGGGAGAGTGAAAACAAAGCACTATCTTCCAAAGAGGGGCACCCCCAATGCCCTATAGGATTGCCACCCCGGCCCAGGGGTCCCTAAGCACAGTAAGGCCTCCCTCCCCCCCCACCCACCCCATCCCAGACTCCCCCCCCCCCACCCCATCCCAGACTCCCCCTCCGCTTGGTGTCTCAAACAGAGAGCATAGGCAGAATCAAGTGCAACCGCAGGGTTAGCGTTCCTCCACATTCCACCGCTGCAAGGAGCAAGGTCTCAGCAAAATACAAAGTAAAGATACATTGAACAGCCATTAGTCAGCACCATCGTCATACATTAATCACCATGCTGCAATCCCTCGCAGGCAACCGGGCCAGGAGTGGCGCCCATATTTCCATGTAGGAGTCCCAAGCCCCATGTAGGAGTCCCATGTTTAGCAGTTAGTTTCTCCATGAAGAGCAAGTCTCCCATGGCAGTCTCCCAGGTTTGAACTCCTGGGGAGCCGAAGCAACCCAAGAGCTCAGCAAAACTTTTTTCACTATCAATAAGCCCCTGGTCAGTAGGAGCCCCTGCGGTGGTGTAAGAGCTTTATTCGCAGGTCCCCAGCGATGGAATAAGCAAACCTCGGCATTCCACGTCAGGGAAAAACCAAACCATTGGTCAAAGACCTCTAATACTTGGGTCCACAAACGTTGGACCTTCCTTGGCGGGTCTTAAAACTAACTCAGTGAGAGTTCACCTTGGTGCCATTACGTCCTCGCACAGACCAGTGGATGGACAGCCTATCTCCTCACACCCCTTAGTAGCATGCTTCATACAGGGTCTCCTGCTGTCCAATCCACACCTTAAGCCACCTCTGGTGGTCTGGGATCTAAATGTGGTTCTAGCACAACTTCTAAAGCCACCTTTTGAACTTTTAGCCACTACTTGACTGAAGTTTCTTTCTTGGAAGGTCATCTTCCTTATTGCCTTCTCTTCAGCTTGTCTCATCAGTGAGCTGCAAATTCTAGTGGCAGATCTCCCCCTCCCCATATACTCTGTTCCAACATAAGGTGGTTCTCCGTACTCCTCTGTAGTTCCTCACAAAGGTGATTTCCTCCTTTCATCTAAACCAATTGGTAATCCTCCCGATTTTCTTTCCTAGACCACATGCGTCTCAAGCTGAAGCAGTGCTAAACAGTTTAGACTGCAAGCAAGCGCTGGCCTACTACTTGGGTAGAACTAAAGATCACAGAAAATCTTCTCAATTATTCATTTCCTTTGATCCTAGTCGCCTGTTTTTTAGTGCCGTCAAGTCAGTGCTGACTCCTGGTGACCCAGCTGCCTCTTGGTTTTCTTGACAATATCTGTGGAAGTAGATTTAGGCCTTTCCTTCCAAGTCAATGGAGGGTAAAGTGACTTTCCCAAAGTCACAAGGAGTACCACTGGGAATCGAATCCTTCATCTTCTGGGTACTAGGCAGTTGCTCAAACTACTAGGTAGCTACTCCACTCAATATGGGTTTACCAGTGACTAAATGTACTTTTGAAGGATAGCAGATTGCATTTTTTTTTGCTTATGCACAAGCAGGACTCTAATTGGAGGCTCATGTCACTGTTCATAATGTGCGGGCTCTGGCAACCTCTGTAGCCAATCTCTGTTCAGTAGCCATTGAGGATATTTGCAGGCAGCTACCTTGTTCTCCATGCATTCTTTTGCTGAACACAACTGTCTGGACAGACTCCTGTCGGGACGCTGTCTTTGGCCAAGCTATACTCCAGCATCTCTTTGGGACTTAAACTCAGCTCCTACCCTCCGTCCTGGACTTCTACAATACTCCAGACAATCATTGGGGGATTATCGCCTCCTGGAATAGAGTCCAATGTCTCACAACTCTTCCAGACTCTTCTACATGTTTTTAACCTCGGGGATCCCACTACTTTTCATCCCCCATACCAGTCTGGTATGTGGGAGCTAGTGAGTCCCATTTGTGAAGACTGCATTCCTGCTTGTTCCTGGAGATAGCATAGTTACTCTTCTGTAACATGTGATCTCCGGGAACAGCAGGAATTGGGTCTTCACAACCTCCCTCCTACCCTAGGATTTGTAGGGTTCTTTTCTCCGGAAACAAGCAGAAAGTTAAGAACATAAGATATGCCATACTGGGTCAGACCAAGGTCCATCAAGCCCAGTATCCTGTTTCCAACAGTGGCCAATCTAGGTCATACGTACCTAGCAGTTCCCCAAAAGAGACAGGTTCCGCAATGCTTGTACTGGGTCAAGAATTGATATCCTGGGTCCCTTCTTAATAATGGTTTATTGACCTTTCCTCCAGGAACTTGTCCAAACCTTTTTTAAACACAGCTACACTAACAGCCTTTACTACATCCTCTGGTAACAAATTCCAGAGTTTGATTACATGTTGAGTGAAAAAATATTTTCTTTTATTAGTCTTAAATAGTATCTCCAGGAACAAGCAGGAATGAGTCATCACATATGGGTATCGTCTGTACTGACGGAACCTGTGCGGGAACGCTCCCCAGCGTCCAGTTAGAAAGATTTTGGGAGCATCCCACAGTGCCTGCGTGCTGCCTTCCCGCCTTTCCCAACCGCCTCTCTCCAGTTCTTCTTTTCCGCGGAGCCAGCAGGTCGTGTTCCTGTCACCGCAGAAGAAGTTCTTTATTTTTTTCTTTATTTTTCTGTGTCGCGTCTACCTTCGACGTCAGACCAGTACCGCCGGTCTTTTCTTTTCTTCTTCAAAAAAAATTTCTTTATTCAGCTGTGCATTTTCATTTTGGGCCTTAGGCCTAAATATTTTCTCCTCATGGAGCAGCCCGCTTCCGCGTTCAAAAAGTGCACAAAATGTGGTGGTACTATTTCTGTCACCGACACCCATGATTGGTGTCTGAAATGTTTGGGTCCTGACCATTCCATCACGGATTGTGTGTCCTGCACCATGATGTCTAAAAGAGCCTTGGTGGCATTGACGTCTTCCAGGGCTGCTTCTTCCTCCCATGGATATCGGGTAACCAAACAAAAATCTAGCCGGTCCTCGAAGGGCAAATCTCCATCTAAGCATCGAGATGCCTCCGGGCTTGTCCTCGAGGGTTCCGCTCCGGCAAAATTACCCTGGTGGGAAGTTCCGGTTTCCAAAGCATCATCTATGGGGTCACAGGTTGACATCGATGGCTTGGCCTCGACCGATCACCTGTTGCCATGTTCTGGGGTACCGGTGGCCTCCACCGGTACCGACATCCAGACTCTGGTGGCTTGGATGGATCAGAAAATTCTGTCCATGCAGCGCACCCTAACGGCGTTTATGCAGGCTTCGACGCCTTCGGTTCCGCAACAATTCCCGTTGCCGGTACCGACTCCGGCACCAGCATCGTTCCCAGTGCCGGTACCGATTGCATCGATATCGGCTTCGGTGTCGACTACAACGGTACCCTGTCCTATGATGCCCATCGGTACCGAACCGGTACCGCTTACTCCCGATGTCGATCCCACTCAGTACGCGTATCGGGCTTTACAGGAGCATCCAGACAGGCGATACTTCGATTCCTCCGAAGACTCTGAGTCGGAGGCTTCTGTCGATGCACTGGTACTTCTCCCTCAGGAGTCTGCTTCTCCAAAACGAAGAATGTCTCCTCCAGAAGGCTTGTCTTTTCAAGACTTGATCAGCGAAGTGGCTAGGGGCCTCTCCATTACAGTAGCCTCTGAGTCAGAGCCTAGAGCCAAGCAATTAGATATTCTGCAATATCCTAAGGCTCCTAAGGAAGCAGCTACCTTACCTATTCATGAGATTCTTTATGATCTCATGTTGGGCATGTGGGAGACTCCTCTCACCACCTCTCCTCATTCTCGTAGGTTAGACACCATGTACCGTGTCCCTCCCTGTCCTGGTTTTCATAAGACTCAGCTTCCTCACCACTCTATTGTGGTTGAGTCTGCTATGAAGAAAATAAAGAGTGCAAAGAGACACTCATCTAACCCTCCAGGACGTGAATGTAGGACTCTAGATGCTTTTGGCCGAAGGATTTTCCAGGCCAATATGCTTGCTGCCAGAATCAACTCCTATAGTCTCTATATGGGGATGTTTCTAAAAAGTCACAGATCATCTGCAGACTTTAGCTCCCTTTATTTCAGAAGATAAAAGGCAGGAATTTCTCACTTGGCTCAAACATGCCCAAGATGTTTCCAAATTCTCCAACTGTGCAGCCTTTGACTCTTTTGAGTGTGTAAGCAGAGCCACGGCTATTGCCATAGGTGCATGCTGAATTGCTTGGTTACAAGCCTCTGATTTGGAACTCTGGGTCCAAGATGAGTTGGGAAACCTTCCTTGTACAGGTGAAAACCTGTTTGACAGGGATTGGCAAGCAAAGGCCACTCAGATGGATGCTGAGAACTCTGCTTTGGATCGACTTTCAAAGTCTACCTCTGCTCCTGTTAAGAAAAGATTGTTCAAAAAGACATCTTTTTCTAAAAAGGGAAGATATTATCCTGCTCATGGGCAGACATCTTCTGCAGGTCGTTTTGCTGCAAAGCGTCAGCAACCACCTAAACAGGCCAAGTGAAAGGCTGCCAGGCCTACCACAGCCCAGCAGCCTCAACCTCCTCAGGGCCTTTGACTTGCAACTAGAGAACTTAGCCTTTCTAGCTCTGGAAAAACCAGAGCCCCTCACCATTCCAGGAAGGTTGACTTACTTTGCTCCCAGATGGGAGCAAATCACAGCAGAGCAATGGACCCTCTCCATCATAAAGGAAGGGTACAAGCTTCACTACTTAAACCTTCCTTCTCACACCATGGTGAAACAGTTCAATTCTCCAACATCTCTCCTCACCCTTCTAGGTCAGGAGGTTGCTACCCTTCTTGCCCAAGGGGCAATAGAAGAAGTACCTCTTCTTCAACAGGGCTCAGGGTTCTACTCCCCTTATTTTCTTATTCCAAAGAAAACAGGGGGCTACAGACCCATATTAGATCTCAGAGAATTGAACAAATTTCTATTCAAGGAGAAATTCAAAATGATTTCTCTAAGGGCTCTGCTTCCATACCTTCAGAGTCAGGACTGGCTTTGTTCTCTAGATCTCAAGGATGCGTACACCCATGTCCTCATCCATCCAACACACAGAAGGTTCCTTCGGTTCCTTTTTCAAGGAAAGCACTACCAATACAGGGAGCTTCCTTTCGGTCTGGCCTCTGCACCAAGGGTGTTCACGAAATGCATGGCAGTAGTAGCTGCATTTCTCCGCACTCTAGGAATATTCGTATTCCCATATCTGGACGACTGGCTCATTCGAGCCCCATCCCAGTCAGAGGCCCAGACTTTTTTTTTTTTTATATAATTTATATTATAACAAACAATTCCAGAATCGAAATTCAAATAACAGAAAGAGATCAACAAATTTATCTCAATAGAAATTCACCAAAGAAAATACATAAGATAGACCACAGTAAAACCCCACTATAAGATCCAAGAAAAAAACCTAAGATACAAAGAAAAAAAACTCACAGGAGCAAAGATATCATGGTATGGCAGCCAATATGGGACCCCCCCCCCCCTCTATCCCTCCCTCCCTACTTTGTATAAATTGCAACAATTGCATGGCCTCAAAAAAACAAATATTTAGCACAATACAAAATCACACATTTACACGGATATCTTAATTTAAACTGAGCTCCCAGGGGGAGAGTTCTCTGTAAAGCCAGAAAATCTCGCCTCCTTTTCTGGGTGTCTCGAGCAAGGTCAGGAAAAATATGTACTTTTGAGCCCATAAATTGAGACTGAGACATTCTTAGGAAATACAATTTCAGCAGTGTTCCTATCTGATTCAAAGGCAAAACTAATCACTAGAGTAGCCCGGCTTGTCACCACCTCTAGCGAGCTTTCAAGAAATTCAGACAAGTCCATTGTGGGAGGCGCTAACCCTGCAGCATTACCCTGCTGACCAAGCGGATCCACCGAGGAAATAGACACATACTGAGCCCTGACCACTGGAGGTAACGAGCCCTCGGGCATTTGTAACACGTCCACAAAGTACTTACGGACCAGGTCCAACGGTGCAAGCAAGGGTGACCTCGGGAAATTCAGGAGTCTCAAATTATTCCTCCTCAGCTGGTTATCAAGAAATTTTTCTCGCCTGGATCAGCCGATCCCTTGAATTTACCACACCAAGGGCCTGCAACTCCTCCACCTTGGATTCCACCTGAGATATTTTTGTAGCCTGAATAGCCACCTCTGTTTCCATGGAGGAGCACTGAGCTTTAACTTCAGACAATTCCTGAGATACAGCACCCACAAAAGGCAAGAAGGACTGCTGGAGGGTAGAGAGCTTCCCATAAGCTATCTAATGTTACTGACGTCGGTTTTACCACACTCCCAGGAAGCCGAGACGCCGCAATAGGGGGGAGCTACTTCCACCAAGCTCAACCCCCGAAGAGCCGCCGGAGGGAGACGCTCCTACTCGACCTCCTACTGCTCCAACAGTTGACCAATCTTTCGCAAGGGAGCCCTTAGCCATCATAGCAGATTCACACACCGGTGAAACCTCACTCGACTGCTGCCTCGTGAAAAGGCCTCCAGGCTGATCCAAGATGGCGATGGAGTAGGATGCTGAGTGTGTGGGTCCTGGTTCGGTACCTGAACAATCTTTTCTAATGGGGAGGAAAAGGAAAGAGCATGCCCAGACGCCCTCGGGGTTGTCTTCTTCGGCGGACCAGCTTGTTCAGATGCCTATTACCGGATTTTGTACCCCCGCTGGCAGTATGGCTTCAAGAGATTCGCTGTTGGTGACGTTGGTGCCGGCGGATCTCAGTGTGGAAGGGGTTTCTTTGAGCCCTGTTCAGGCGTCCCCAGAGATCCAGACTTGTCTAACCTGCACAATGCATATCCTCCAGTATTTGGGACTAGTGATAAACATCCCAAAATCCAATCTCACCCCTATTCAGTCTCTGAAGTTCATAGGAGCCTTAGTGGATACCACAACTGCAAGGGCCTATCTTCCTCAGGCCCGTTGCCTACATCTGGTGCAGTTAGCCTCCCAGATTCAGTTAGTCCCAATTAACTGCTCGAGAGATGTTACAACTATTAGGCCACATGGCATCCACTGTGCATGTGGTTCCATATGCTCGCCTTCACATGAGGGCAGCTCAATGGACTTTGTCCACCCAATGGACTCAGGCATCAGGTTGCCTGTCAGACAAAATAGCAAACTTCAGTCGCCTTTTTTGGTCTCTCCAGTGGTGGCAGTCCTCTCAAAACCTGTTGCTGGGGTCCCCTTTTCAGCAACCGCTACCCCAAGCAACTCTCTCAACAGATGATTCTCCAAGGGGTTGGGGAGCTCATCTACAAGATCTCTCCACCCAGGGCATCTGGTCTCCACAGGAGACTTCTCTGCATATCAATCTATTGGAACTCAGAGCAATATTCTTAGCTCTGAGTGTTCCATACCCTGCTCAGCTACAGGACAGTCCTCATCCATACGGACAACCAAGTAGCCATGTTCTGTGTAAACAAGCAGGGCGGGACTGGCTCTCTATCGCTTTGCAACAAAGCTTTGCGACTGTGGGCCTTCGCCAGAGAGCATCACATCCATCTTCTGGCAGTATATCTTCCAGGCATTCAAAACTCTTGGGTGGACAGACTCAGTCGAGTTCTGCTCCCACACGAGTGGTCCCTCCACATGGACCAGGTAGCCAGGATTTTTCGAATTTGGGGAACCCCGGACATAGACCTCTTTGCAAGTCCGTGGAATACCAAACTTCCCCGGTTCTGTTCCAGAATTCCGTCTCAGGGAGTTCAGGCCAAGGATGCCTTCCTCCTTCACTGGGGTCAAGACTTCCTTTATGCCTTTCCACCAATTCCCCTAATTCCCAAAACACTATTCAAGCTTCAGAGAGATCGAGGGACCATGATCCTCATAGCTCCACATTGGCCACGCCAAGTGTGGTACCCTCTACTCCTTCCCTGGACTTGGGCTCTGCACCGGACCTTCTGTCCCAGGAAGGGGGAACATTATGGCACCCAAACCCCCAGTCGCTCCATCTCAGGGCTTGGTTGCTGAGGGCCTAGACCTTCAAGATTTTCATCTCTCTCAGCAGGTCAGAGATGTTGTTCATGCCTCTAGAAAGCCTTCTACTAGGCGTTCCTATGCTATCAAATGGAAAAGAATTTACCATTTGGTGTTCAGAGAAGGGTCTAAACACTATTGCAATACCTCTGAATTCTCTATTAGAGTATCTCCTGCATCTATCCCATGCAGGCTTGAAAACGAATTCAGTAAGAGTCCATTTGAGTGCTATTGCAGCGTCCCTCAAGCCTCTCATTGGACAACCTATTTCCTCTCACCATCTTATAGCAAGATTCATGAGAGGCCTTCTTTTAACTAAACCTCCCATTAGACCACCTCCAGTGGCATGGGACTTAAACCTGGTTCTTGGCCAGCTTATGAAGCCACCCTTTGAATCTTTAGCCACCACCTCCTTGAAATTTCTTTCTTGGAAAGTTGTTTTTCTCATTGCAGTCACCTCAGCACGCCGCATCAGTGAATTGCAAGCTTTGGTGGCTAATCCACCTTATACAAGGTTCCATCATGATAAGGTAGTCCTCAGGACCAATCCACACTTTATGCCTAAAGTGGTCTCACCTTTTCATCTGAACCAGGAGGTATATTTACCTGTTTTTTTTCCAGGACCTCATGCATCAAATGCAGAGAGGAATCTTCATACCTTGGATTGTAAGAGAGCTCTCGCTTTCTACTTACAAAGAACACAGCAACATAGGTCTTCTCAACTCTGTTGCTTTTGATCCTTCCCATTTAGGACTTCCAGTCTCTAAGAGAACACTGTCCAACTGGATTGCTCAGTGTATTTCTTTCGCCTACCAGAGTAGGAACATTTCTCTGGAGGGCCATGTCACAGCTCACAATGTGAGAGCCATGGCAGCCTCAATGACTCATCTAAACTCTGTGTCCATCGACCAAATCTGTCGAGCGGCCACCTAGGCCTCGGTTCATACCTTCACAGCCCATTACTGTTTGGACAAGGACTCCCGCCGGGATGCCTCTTTTGGTCAGGCTGTCCTCAAACACCTGTTCCATTCCTAATCAACTCCTACCCACCTACCCTGGTGGGATGCCAGAGATCCATGGGGGGAAGTGCAGCCCTCTGCAAGGGCACACAACCATGGGGTCTCTCCCTGGCATCTGCAGCTAGGGAGTCCCCATATGTGAAGACTCATTCCTGCTTGTTCCTGGAGATAGCACAGTTACCTGTAACAGGTGATCTCTGGGAACAGCAGGAATAAGTCTTCGCAACCCACCCACCTCCCCTAGGAGTTGTATCTCTCTATCTTTCCTTTCCTCTCTCTCTTTTTGTCTCAGCTTTAAAACTCGAACTGGAGAGAGGCGGTTGGGAAAGGCAGGAAGGCGGCAGCGCGCAGGCGCTGTGGGATGCTCCAAAAAGCTTTCTTACTGGACGCTGGGGAGCGTTCCCGCGCAGGCTCCGTCGGTACCGACGATACCCATATGTGAAGACTTATTCCTGCTGTTCCCAGAGATCACCTGTTACAGGTAAGTAACTGTGCTTTTTCAGATATGTTAGTGAGAAGAGGAAGGGCAAAAGTGGTATTGTCAGACTCAAGGGTGAAGGAGGAATATGTAGAAGCTGATGAGGATAAAGCGGAATTGCTTAACAAATATTTCTGTTCTGTGTTCACAGATGAAGAACCAGGAGCAGGACCTCAGAAAACACCCACAAACAGGAACAGAAGTGAGGGACATCTTGAATAATGTTCAGAAGACTGTGTTCGTGAGAAACTAGCTCAACTTAAAGTAGATAAAGTGATGGAACTGGATGGGATACATCCTAGAATACTGAGGAACTTGAGGGCGTTCTAGCAGCTCCACTGACTGACCTTTTCAATGCCTTGTTAGTGAGGAGTGGTGCCAAAGGACTGGAGAGAGGCTCATGTGGTGCCTTTACACAAAAGCGGAAGTAAGGATGTGGTTGAAAACTACAGGCCGGTTAGTTTAACTTCGTTGGTGATTAAATTATTGGAAACGCTGCTGAAAGAGAAAATAGTGAGATTTCTGGAGTCCAGTGGGTTACAGGATCTGAGGCAGAATGGATTCACCAGAGGCAGGTCTTGTCAGACAAATCTGATTGATTTTTCTTTTACTGGGTGACCAGGGAGTTGGACCGAGGGAGAACCCTAGATGTGGTGTATTTATATTTCAGTAAAGCCTTTGACACTGTTCTTTACAGGCGACTTATAAACAAACTGAGCACCCTAGGGATGGACCCTAAAGTTACTGCTTGGGTTAGAAATTGGTTGGGTGGGAGGCGACAAAGAGTACAGGTAAATGGAGCTCACTCTGAGGAGAAGGATGTTACCAGTGGTGTGCCCCAGGTATCTGTCCTTGGTCCGATTCTTTTTAACATCTTTCTTAGTGATATAGTGGAAGGGCTGTCGGGTAAGGTTTGCTTCTTTGCGGATGATACCAAAATCTGCAATAGAGTAGACACCCAGGCAGGTGTAGATAGCATGAGGAGCTATCTAGCTAAGCTTGAAGAATGATCTAGAATTTGGCAGCTGGTATTTAATGTTAAAAAATGTAAGGTCATGCATTTGGGCTGCAGCAATCCAAGGCAGCAATATAGTAGGGGGTGAAGTAGTTTTGTCCACTAAAGAAGAGCGGGACCTAGGCGAAGTTTTGTCTGATCTTAAAGTAGCTAAACAGGTAGAAAAGGCGACGGCAAAAGCTAGAAGGATGCTTGGTTGCATACGGAGAGGAATGGCTAGCAGAAAAACAGTAAGTGATAGTGCCTCTGTATAAGTCTTTGGTGCGACCTCATTTGGAGTATAGTGTGCAATTCTGGAGGCCGCATCTTCAAAAGGATGTGAACAGGATGGAGTCGGTACAGAGGGTGGCTACTAAAATGGACAGTGGGTCTTCATTGTAAAGCATGTGAGGACAGATTTAAGGATCTTAATATGTACACCTTAGAGGAAAGGCGGGATAGAGGTGATAGGATTGAGATGTTTAAATACCTCCATGGTATAAATGTTCAGGGGGGGGGAGGAGCCTCTTTCAATTGAAAGCAAGTTCTGCTATGAGGGGACATGGGATGAGGGTGAAGGGGGATAGATTCAGGAGTGATATGTGGAAATATTTCTTCCTGTACGTAGCCCCAGTCTGGTCCCGGACCTCTGAGTTGTCAACCTTAATCAGCAGCTTGGAGACTGAGGAACCACCTTCTTTTCATGATGTCACTCCTATATAACTCTGGCATCCGCCTCCCTTCATCAGTTACCTCAGTCTCCAAGCAGCTGACTAGGTTGAGCTCGGGGGTCCAGGCTCACTGGAGGAACAACTAAGCCTTAGTTTCAGTGTAGGGATTAGTCTAAATTTGGTTTCATTTGGGTTACAACGTCTTGTTTGCAAAAAAAAAAAAAAAAAAAAAAAAGAACATTAACCAAAAAGGAAATTGAGGTGCTGTACCTTTAAGGTATAGGACCTGTGCCTGCCGGTGCCTTAGGCCTTTCTCTCTCCCTCTGCCCGTCTTCAGCTGTTCGACAGAGTCGGAGGGGTCGGCTCACCCCCGGTTTGGAGCAGGGGTTGTGAGCCGACAGAGTGCTTTGCGTCCAGCCAAGCGCCAAACAGAGGATCTGCCTGTGAGCGCGCCTCTGGCTGGACGGAAAGGGGAGAAGCAGGAGTCGATCTGCCACGGGGTGTGCAAAGTTCGGAGATTGCCAGAAGGGCCGGACTGTGACTCCTTTCGCCCCTTCTTCGCTGCTTTGGCGGCTCAGGTAAGGAAGCGGGGGGGGCATGTGATTTCGGCGATCGCTTCTCTCTTCACCGCGGCGCGAGTACGCCTGGCGGCTGTACAGGCCCGGCCACGTGGCACCCGCGCGGGAGTGATTTTTTGGATCCCGCGCTTTTTCCCAGCCCCTTCTGATCGGCTAGGCCGCCGTGCGGTTGTGCGAGTTGCTCCGGGGAGCCGGCTGGGCAATTTTTGTTTTTTCTAGCAGTGCTTTAAAAAGAAAAAAAAAAAAAAAACAGCTCGGTGTAGCGAGTTCATTTTTTCCTGAGGGGCTGGTTGCCTTGGGGATTGGTAGGGCTTTACGTTGGCAGAGCCCTGCTTCGGGGCAGTGAAGCTCCCTAGCCCTATGTTGCCCAAGACACAGTGTATGATTTGTGGGAATAAGAGATCCGCCCTGTCGGACTCCGGGGTGTGCAAAAGTTGCTCTAAGGAGGCAGCAACTCTGGATCCCCCCGAGGTGAGCGTGGGGGAGCTGCCGGGGTCGGAGGTGGGGCCTTCGGTTGGCTCTCCTCCAGGCCCATCCCGGGCGGAGCCGGTGGCGGGACCGTCGACCACCGCAACGGGACAGGTGCCCCAGGCATCCTGGGCGAGCGGACTTGAGTCAATTTTCTCCGCCGAGTTCGTGGCACTGCTGCGGCACGCAGTGGGTGGCCTGCCTCGGCCTTCTGCTGAGGTTTCGGAAGGGGTCCGCGCCAAGCATGGCCCCCCAGCTCTCCTTGCTGAGGACCAACCCAGCAGCAAGAGGCTGCGGTTGGATACGGAGTCACTGGAGCCCTCCCTGGCATCGGAGGGACTCCCGTCGGAGGAGGAAGGCGACGCTGGGCTCCCTGAGGAAGACTTGGAGGAAGGCGAGCTCGACGACAAGGAGGAGCAGGCCAGAGTGGTCAGAGTCTTCCGGAGGGAAGAACTGCCAGCCCTGATCACTGAGACGCTGAGTGCTTTAAATATGCCAGCGCAGGGGCCGTCGGAGGACGAGTCTCTGGAGGATCCTTCGTTGCAGGTCTTTCGTAAGTCTCAGCGTGCCTTCCCGGTCCATCGGGTCTTCCAAGAGCTGATTCAGGAGGAGTGGAACGTCCCGGGGGTGGCCCTGCGGGGGTCACGGGTACTGGGGCGGTTGTATCCTCTGGTGGATCGGGATCGGGAGGTCTTCACGCCGCCCAAGGTGGATGCTGCGGTAGCGGCGGTGATAAAGAAGACCACCATCCCAGTGGAAGGCGGCGCAGCCCTCAAGGACGCCCAGGACAGGAAGCTGGATGCCCTTCTGCGCCAGGTGTATGACACTAATGCGTTGTCTCTCCAGGCAGCTATTTGTGGGGCCTGGGTAGCCCGGGCCTGTCTTCGCTGGTCTCAACAAGTGCGTCCAGCACAGGCAGAGGGCAGATCTGTGGAGGCGGCCCGCCTGGAGTCGGGGGCGGCCTATTTATCTGATCTGCACTATGACCTTATGAGGGGTCTATCTAGCAGTATGGCGTCGGCGGTCGCCGCCCGCCGGTACCTGTGGCTCTGTTCCTGGGCGGCGGATTCTTCTTCGAAGACCAGGCTGAGTAAACTCCCGTTCAAGGGACGTCTCCTATTTGGAGAGGATCTGGAGAAGTTGGTCAAGGACCTGGGCGAGTCTAAGGGTGGTAAGTTGCCGGAAGACAAACCCAAGCAAGGCCGTGGCGCCTCGTCCAACAGATCGCAACAACGGGACTTTCGCCGCTGGCGCTTTCCCCGGTTTGCTGCCGGTCAGCGGGGCCGGTTTCCCGTCCGAAACCAGGGGTTTCGGGGCTTCAGAGGAGCTGGCAGAGGTTTTGGGGGGGGGGCCTCGACCTCCTCCTCCCCCTCCTCCTCCCCCTCCTCAGCCCTGCGCAAGGCGCAATGAGATACGGCGGACCCAGGAGCCGCTGGTTCCCGTAGGAGGCAGGCTGCGGGAGTTCTATGGCGCCTGGGTCCATATGACTTCGGATCAGTGGGTCCTGGAGGTCATCTGAGACGGATATGCGCTGGAGCTACAGCGACCAGTGCGCGATGCCTTCGTACGGTCCCCCTGCAAAGCGCTCAGCAAGTGCGCGGCGGTGCGGGAGACCGTGCAAAGGCTGCTGGACCTCCGGGCGATCGAGCCGGTACCGCCAGACCAACACGGTTGCGGTCGATACTCCATATATTTCGTGGTCACAAAGAAGGGCGGAGGGTTCCGGCCTATCCTGGACCTCAAAGGGGTAAATCGGTGCCTGCGGGTGACACACTTCCGCATGGAAACTCTCCGGTCCGTCATTGCAGCGGTCCGGCCGGGCGAGTTTCTCACCGCTCTGGATCTGTCCGAGGCCTACCTTCACATTCCCATTCGACAGGACCACCACCGGTTCCTCCGCTTTGCGGTGCCTTTCGGGCATTTCCAATTCCGAGCGCTGCCGTTCGGGCTAGCGACGGCCCCGCGCACCTTCACGAAGGTGATGGTGGTGGTGGCGGCGGCTCTGCGCAAGGAAGGCGTCCTGGTGCACCCGTATCTGGACGACTGGTTGATCAGGGCAAAGTCGAGGGAAGAGAGCGTGAGGGCCACGTCCCGGGTAGTCGGGTTCCTGGAGAGCCTAGGTTGGGTGGTCAACAGGACGAAGAGCCAGTTGGTCCCCTCCCAAGACATGGAATACCTAGGAGCGCGCTTCGACACGGGAACCGGTCAGGTGTTCCTTCCGCGGCAGAGAGCCCAGAAGTTGCGGTTGTTGGTACGGAAGTTCTTGAAGAGACGGGAGTCCACGGCGTGGCAGTACCTTCAACTGCTGGGCACCATGGCGGCGACCCTCGAGCTGGTACCGTGGGCGAGGGCCCACATGCGGCCTTTGCAGAGGGCGCTTCTCAGGCGCTGGTCGCATCAGCGGGATCCCCTGTCCCAAAAACTCGCATGCCCGGACGAGACGCGAGTGGGGCTGCGCTGGTGGCTGGATCCCCCGCTCCTTGCAGAAGGGGAGGCCTCTGGCGGTGCCCGAGTGGATTGCATTGACAACAGATGCCAGCCTTCTGGTTTGGGGGGGGTCACTGTCGGGGCCAATTCGCTCAGGGACGGTGGGACCCCCAGGAGCGCTCGTGGTCGATCAATCGCCTGGAATTTATTTATTTATTTAACATGTTTTGTATCCCGCCTTTTCCTTCAATCAAAGCGGTTAATACAGCACAAAGTTAAACAAAGGTGAGGGAAACATACATTGCATTATCATTACATCACAACAAAACACTAGGAGTACAAACAGGGAACACAGTACATAACTTACATTACATTACCTTACATTAACTACAAACAGCATATCGCTGAACAGAATGAGCATATAGCAGCAGATAGTGGGTCCCGCACGGTCCACCGCCTAAGGGCCACGCCAAAGGGCCCTCTTGCGAGGCCCTCAGGCGCGGGCGCGCAAGGCACGGGCGCGCCATTGCTGAAGGGATTTTAAATGATTTGAAAAGTGCTCAGGTTGGCTGCAGTTTTCTCTCACACACAGTTCCCAACTAAGTAGGCACAGCTGATTCTCACTCACTGCTCACAGGATCGTTGGAGCCTTTGCTGAAGGGATTCTAAATGATTTGAAAAGTGCTCAGATTGGCTGCAGTTTTCTCTCACACACAGTTCCCAACTAAGTAGGCACAGCTGATTCTCACTCACTGCTCACAGGATCGTTGGAGCCTTTGCTGAAGGGATTCTAAATGATTTGAAAAGTGCTCAGATTGGCTGCAGTTTTCTCTCACACACAGTTCCCAACTAAGTAGGCACAGCTGATTCTCACTCACTGCTCACAGGATCGTTGGAGCCTTTGCTGAAGGGATTCTAAATGATTTGAAAAGTGCTCAGATTGGCTGCAGTTTTCTCTCACACACAGTTCCCAACTAAGTAGGCACAGCTGATTCTCACTCACTGCTCACAGGATCGTTGGAGCCTTTGCTGAAGGGATTCTAAATGATTTGAAAAGTGCTCAGATTGGCTGCAGTTTTCTCTCACACACAGTTCCCAACTAAGTAGGCACAGCTGATTCTCACTCACTGCTCACAGGATCGTTGGAGCCTTTGCTGAAGGGATTCTAAATGATTTGAAAAGTGCTCAGATTGGCTGCAGTTTTCTCTCACACACAGTTCCCAACTAAGTAGGCACAGCTGATTCTCACTCACTGCTCACAGGATCGTTGGAATTGCGTGCGGTGTTCCGGGCGTTGGAATGGTTTCAGTCGATTCTCGACGGTTCGGCAGTCAGAGTATTCTCCGACAACGCCACGGCCGTGGCTTATATCAATCGCCAAGGCGGGACCAGCAGCGCGACTCTCGAGGCAGAGGCCGAGGCCCTGTTCGTGTGGGCCGAGAGGCATCTGCTGGCAGTGTCGGCAGCGCACGTGGCAGGAGTGGACAACGTGGAGGCCGACTTTCTCAGTCGAGTGCGAGTGGATCCGGGAGAGTGGGTTCTCCACCCGGAGGTGTTCGCGATGATCACGCGGCGGTGGGGCATCCCCGTGATGGATCTGATGGCCACTTTCAGCTCCACGAAAGCCAGCCGCTTCTTCAGCAGACGAAGGGAGCGCATGTCCGAGGGTCTCGATGCGCTGATTCAGCCCTGGCCGGAGGGCCAGTTGTTGTACGTCTTTCTGCCGTGGGTTCTCATCGGCCGGGTGATCCAGCGAGTGGAGAGCTTCGGGGGGATGGTGATCCTGATAGCTCCGGACTGGCCGCGCCGCCCTTGGTACGCTGATCTGCGGAGGCTTCTGGTCGCGCGACCGTGGCGCCTTCCGGTGCGCCCGGACCTGCTAGCGCAGGGGCCTCTATTCATGCCCCATGTGGATCGGTTCTCGCTTACGGCTTGGCTATTGAAAGGGCACAGCTGAGAACTAGGGGCTATTCCCCGGCGGTGGTTTCCACCCTGTTGAAAGCTCGTAAGCGGTCTACGTCTTTGGCGTATGTTCGGGTCTGGAGAGTTTTTGAGGCGTGGTGCAGTGAGCGGCGCTGGGTGCCTCTCAAGGCTTCTCTCTCTCAGATTTTGGACTTTCTGCAGTGCGGTTTTGACAAGGGTCTGGCGGCGGCTTCGCTTCGGGTGCAGGTCGCGGCTCTGGCGTGCTACCGCGGGCGAGTGACTGGTAGATCCCTGGGAGAGCATCGGGATGTCAAGCGGTTTTTGCGCGCGGTGGTGTTAATTCGACCGCCCAGGAGGCAGCCGGTGCCGCAGTGGCATCTCCCACTTGTGCTGTCGGCACTGGAGCGGGAGCCTTTCGAGCCTTTGCGCTCGGCTTCCTTGAAGGATCTCACATTGAAGGTCGTGTTTTTGGTGGCCATTTGTTCGGCCAGGCGCATCTCGGAGTTGCAGGCACTGTCCTGTAAGGAACCCTTCTTGGTTTTTTTCGAGGCCAAGGTGGTCTTGCGGCCTGTGCCGGCCTTCTTACCCAAGGTCGTGTCGGCGTTCCATTTGAATCAGGAGATTTCCTTGCCGGTGTTCCGGTCGGACACGTCGGGCTCCGCTTCCAGGACGCTCGATGTCAGTCGGGCCTTGAAGAGGTATCTTCGACGTACGGCGGGGTTCCGCCGTTCGGAGAGATTGTTTATCCTGTTCGCGGGTCCTCGCCGAGGAGAAGCGGCATCTAAAGCCTCTATCGCCAGGTGGATCCGGGAGGCGATTTCGTCGGCTTATTTACTGAAGGGGAGAGCGGTGCCGGAGGGGCTGAGGGCCCATTCCACTAGGGCCCAGGCTACGTCCTGGGCGGAGCTCCAAGCTGTGCCGCCAGCGGAAATTTGCAGGGCGGCCACGTGGTCGTCTTTGTCTCCTTTTATCAGACATTACCGATTGGACGTTCAGTCCGCGCAGGATGCCAGGTTCGGGGCAGCGGTGCTGCAAGCAGTTGCGGCTGGGCCCTCCCGTTAGATCTACTGCTCTGGTACTTACTCAGAGGTCCGGGACCAGACTGGGGCTACGTACAGGAAGGTGAAATTAGACTTACCTGCTAATTGTTGTTCCTGTAGTAGACCCAGTCTGGTCCCGCATCCCACCCGGTGTTGCTGGGGGGGCTTGCAGCACGGTCTTCTGTTCGTTTTCTGATGACAGGTAAGAAAAGCAGTTTCGATGTCATCTTTGTGGGGGTGGTCGGACAGGTGAGAGGTTAGTCTGGGCACCCTCAGTGTTCACAGTTCGCGAATTTATTCGTGTTCATGTTTCAGTCATGGGGGGTTGGACCTTGCGGTTTGTAAGTGGGGTCTTAACTTATTTGTTGCTCTGGTGAGTCTGCTTTGTCATTAGGGTACTGATGAAGGGAGGCGGATGCCAGAGTTATATAGGAGTGACATCATGAAAAGAAGGTGGTTCCTCAGTCTCCAAGCTGCTGATTAAGGTTGACAACTCAGAGGTCCGGGACCAGACTGGGTCTACTACAGGAACAACAATTAGCAGGTAAGTCTAATTTCACCTTTACGGAAAGAGTAGTGGATCCATGGAATAATCTCCCAGTGGAGGTGGTGGAGATGAGGACAGTAACTGAATTCAAAAAAGCATGGGACAAACAGAGGATCTCAAAAGGAAAAAGGGTTCTGTTGTAGTTATGGAAGGACAGACTAAATAGGCCATGTGGTCATTTTTCTGTCATCATATTTCTGTTTCTATGTTACCCTCTTCTCCACCACACTACAGACTGCCCCGTCCTAAATCAAAATAAAAATACCCCCCCACCCCCCCAAGATCCTGCTGCTTCCACCCGGAAAAACTCCCTACTTCAAATATAAATTGTTGCTTTTCCCAATACTACTTCCCCAGGAACTGCCCCATCATATCCAGCTATCCTAATTCACAACACATGCACAACACACAGATGCAGAAATTGCAAATAATTCCTTAGCTATGATGTACTCCATTTTAATTGTTCACACTTGGATGTCATTTTCTTTATTTCTACTGTGAATGCTGACTAAATTGTACTGCTTTTTTTTTTATTGGTTGCCATGTATACTACCTGCTAATATCTGTTGGCATCGGCAGGGGATAGATTAATGTATTGGCAAACTAGGAACATACTCCTCCAAACCAAACTGGTTATTAGGCGACTATAATCTGGCTTCTACTCAACCTACCCTAGCCAAGTCTTTCTTAGAAGCAATGTCTGACCTCAACTACAAACAAGTAGTGGCTAATCCCACCCATCAAAGTGGGAATCTCTTGGACCTAATCTTTATCCCTCAACATGACATGATTATGATGAACAAAATTGATCTCTCTATTACCCCTGTCCCATGGTCTGACCATAACCTAATAACTTTTCAGATACCAGCATATCAATCCACAGACTACTGTCTGAACTCAACTGGATGCAAAAGATCTGCAAGATTCAAGCAACTAGACAGTGATGACTTTAAAAACCATGCTCTCCCAAAGCTTGCCAAACTATCAGATAATCTCAATGATATTGTAAATAACTGGAACAATACCCTCTCCTCATACTCGCAACTCCCAGCCTTGATCAAAAAGTCAACATCTGACAACCGAGTTACTAAAAAACAATATGCCCCATGGTTCTCACATGAACTATGTACCTCTCTCCTCCACCTCAGAAAGCTTGAGAGAAAATGGAGAAATACACGTAATTCCTCTGACCAAACCACCTACTTAGAACATCTTAAACAACATCGTGAATCAATTTGGGCTAAGAGAAAAGAATACCATGCTGATATCCTCAGCCGCTCTCTGAATAAACCAAGAGACTTATTTAATCTAGTAAAGTCCTTTATCAATCAACCATCTCCGCCACAACAAGAAGGGATTCAGCCCCAAGCCTATGCGAACTACATACAATCCAAATCAATAAAAACAAATACTACATCATTACATGAACCTGTTCAAACTTCCCTTCCGCAGTTTTCAATCACTAACCTCTCACCACCCTCTGTAAAAACCATAAATGAAGTTATTACCTCCAACACGACAACTTCACCATCTGACCCATGCCCAGCACACTGGATAAAATCTATGCGCACAGAACTCAGCCCTTTTATAGCTAACATAGCGAAGCTGTCATTTGAATCTGGTGTCTTCCCAGATGCTCTCAAACATCCATCCATCCGACCACTGCTGAAAAACAACCAGCTTGACCCAAAGAAGGGGGACTCATACCGTCCAATCTCTAGTATCCCATTTCTAGCCAAATTTCTTGAGAAATTAACACTCTGGCAGATACAACAGCATATAGACTCATTTTCCCCTTTAGATCCATGCCAACATGGATTCAGGGAAGCCCACGGTGTAGAAACTCTCCTAACATTAATCAATACACTTATCAACGGCATTGACAATCTGAAAAATGGCTTTGCTCTAATATTTCTTGATATAGCTGCTGCGTTCGATTCTGTGGATCACATACAACTACTAAAGCGACTTCATGAGAAGGGAATCAAGAACCGTGCTTGGGACTGGTGCAAATCCTACCTGGAAGGTAGATTACAACAAGTTCGTATTGGTAATGCTACTTCAAATCCCTTTCAGCAGTAACAAGGTGTACCACAAGGCTCCTCCTTGTCTGCGCTGCTGTTCAACATCTATATGCAGCCAATCTGTGACATCGCACGCTCTTTTGGTATATCCTGCCTTATGTATGCAGATGATGTGCTATTATTCTCACCGATATCTGTATCATACCCAAACTATACAGTGCTAATCAACTGTTTTAATTCAATAACTGATTGGCTTCTCTCTCAGAACCTCTGTATTAACTTTAAAAAAAACAGAGGTTCTAATAATCACAAGGAATAAATCTTTCTCCCCTCCATCAATTCTAAAAGTCAGAGATGCTGATCTCCCAGTCAAATCAAATATTCGATATCTAGGAGTAATTCTGGATCAAAGGTTAGACTTCAAGGAACATATAAAACGCACCGTAAAGGCCGTTTACTTCAAGATAAAAACCCTTCGTCATCTGAGACCTATGATGAAGTCTGACTTTCGCACCATCTTTCAAGCTCTAGTCATGCCGCACTTTGATTATGCTAATATAATACTCCATGGCTTACCAAATATAACTATTAATCCTCTACAATTAGCCATGAACGCAGCTGCTCGTGTCCTTTGCGGATCATCAAAGTGTGAGCGTATTTCCCCCATTCTAGAGAAGCTTCATTGGTTACCAATAAACTGTAGAATCCAATATAAGGCCATCCTTACCACCTTTAGGGCCTTCAATAATTCTCCAGATTCCATCGCTGATCTCATCATACACACAACAAATAACAGGTCCAGGAGATCTCCAGCTGTTGATACACTACTTATACCAAAAGTTTCCTTAAAAGCTAATCAATCATCCATCAATAGGGCTTTTTCGAATTATGCTCCTAGATGTTGGAACAAACTCCCTCCCAATATCAGAGCAATTAAAGACATCAAACAATTCAAAAAAGCCCTTAAACACAACCTTTTCATCGCACACTTCAAACACCTAAACACCCCTTCCCCTCCCCCATCCTTTTAACCTCATACCTACCCTAACTGTATAGATTTTATATATTTCCAACATGTGTTTTCTAGAAATATAAATGATTTCCCTGTTTACTTCCATGTTAATTTTCCTGTTGTAATAGATCTGTTATATCTGACCAATTGTTGTATTGTTTCAATGTAAACCACACTGATGACAAATTGTGCAGTATATAAGAAAATTAAATAAATAAAAATAATACCTAGAGCCCAAAGCTGAGGGGAAGGGGGGGGGGCACTGTTAAATGTGCTCAGGACTCTTAGGATTGAGAGCTCTGGCCTTTCTTAGGATTGTACGGATTTTTACATTACCCATGCTTCTAGCATCTGGGCATTATGTCCAGACATATTTTTTAAAATTTAAAACCTCTGTATTCATTTTCTAATTCTCTCCCTGTTCTTCCTGCATACAATATAACTAGCAGCAGAGGATCCAGCCAATGGAAGGCTGTGGAAATGGAGCACTGGAATGTTGCTCTATTCACAGAAAGGGAGGATGTGAGCAGAGGGGAAGTTAAGCTTCTACTTAGGGAATTCTGCACAAAAATTCAGAAAATGCTGCTCACAGTAATTTAAGATGTTGCATGTTTTGTTAGCAATTTTTGTGTAGAATTCCCACACCATAAAATCTAGCTCCTCTAGTCTTGAAATCCCCCCTGCCTTTTCCCTCCTTAGCTTTCTCGCTCCAATCAGTTCTTTCCGCAGCCACCAAGCCTTTCCTGTCCTCTGCCCTCCTCTCTCTCCCTCCTCTCTCTCCCTCTAACTTCTAGCAAGATCCCTATTGCTGTCTGTTCCTAAGGTCTGCCCTCATGCATATACCCTCACCTTACCCCCTCTCCCCTCTCCATATACTAAACCTTCTCTCCCTTACCTCTCCTTGTTTCTTTCCTGTAACATACCACCTCCTTTCTTTCTCCCTAACCTATCCCCACTCAAGCAGCCCTTCTCTACCCTTCTGACTCACCAGCAGCTTCTCAGCCTCCAGCCACCCCTTTGACTCACCAGCAGTCGATCTCTGCCCCCAGCCATTCACTTCTGCCTGACCCGCCTCAGCATTTTTAATATAGCTTGTGGGAGCATTTCTGTCTCTTGCAAGAAACAAGAAGTGCTTCTGTTTACCTTATTAAAATCTCATGGTGCTGGCAACTAAGGTGTAGCACAGCCATGGGAGCAGAGAGAAATGCTTCCATGGCTGTGTAAAGGAGAACTATGCTGATGCTGGTGTCTGCAGAATTCTGCAAAGCAAATATGGAATTCTGTGCAAATTCTTCACACAATTCCCCAGGAGTAAGTTTCTGTGTGAGGTGGAAGATGGTAGAAAGAAAATGCCTCTATGCATTTCTGTAAGAAAAGCTGGGCCAATAGGTGCTGCATACAAATACTGATTCACAGTAACATAGTGATTATGGAATTGCACCTGTCAAACGTCTTGCCTCTCATCTCCTCTCCCAATTGCTAACACAAGAGAACCAATGTGTGTGTGTGTAGGTATATCTTAAATGCTCAAAAATGCAGACACACAAAATGCAAGCATTCAGGCACACTTACAAACTTGCACAGATGCACACAAGCAGTCTCTCACACACATGCACAAATACAAACACACGCGCACGCACGCACACGCACAAACACACACACACACACAAACAGGCATGCAAAACATACATGCAAAGACAGACACAGTAGATATACAAATAGATGAGTATATGTGCACACAGGCATGCGCGCATATATGGGTTGGAAAGAATTACATGAGCCATGCTCTAAATGGTTTGCTGATGCAGGCATACAGCATATCGTTGCCTTAAATTCTTTTAAGTTCAATAATAGTATCTGCTTTTTTTATTCTATTTTGTTGCTTCTGTAGGATAATGGTGCACTTATGGTGGATGAAATGAATGATATCAGAATAATTGGAGCCATAACAGTTGTGCTACTCTTAGGAATCTCTGTAGCTGGAATGGAATGGGAAGCAAAAGTAAGTCACTAATTAGATTCTTTAAAATAAAGCTGATATTTATTTTGCAGATCGAACATTAGAAATATCTAACATGAGAAAATAGAAATATGATTACTTCAAGCTATTAAATATTGTCATCCTTTAATGTATCATTTTTCAAAGCATTTTGGATTTCATGCAGTGTTTTTTCAAAATGGATCAAAAGAAATTGGCCTTATCTTTGTTAATGGAGCTTGTGGTACATAAGTTGGTGGTTGGTGGAGGTTTTTAATATAAGCATAGTTGCGACAATGCATATGTGAAATTAAACACAATTTTAAACAATTACAAATACACTACAGATTTTCAAGCAATTGATGGTCTGGCACCTCTTTTAATCCGGACAAAGGATTGGTGCAGTTGCACAGGGTGTATTTGTGGTTGCTGACCTTGGCTGCCCTCCACACTGCCTGCCCTTGCCCCACTGCCTCCGCTTTTGGTGTTCTCTTGGCAGTGGCAGCAGTGGCAGTAAACCTCCAATTGAACCCTTCCCCCCCACCATGGGTCTTTCCGACTCTGCGCTTGCATGCTGACCTGTTCCTCCTCCCTCTAACATATGCTTGTGTCAGAGGAGGTAGGGACCACATCAGCCATTCAAGCATGGAGTTGCAAAGATTAGCATTTGAATGGCTGGTTTGGTCCCTCCCTCCTTTAAGCATATGTCAGAGAAGGAAATGGAACGTGTACAACTTGATCCGTTGGGTGTCAGCGAACTGAAATGGACTGGCATCGGGCACTTTGCATCAGATGATCACATGGTCTACTATGCTGGAAATGAAAGACAAAGAAGAAATGGTGTTGCATTTATAATGAAGAAACTTGCAAGAACTATAATGAAATACAATGCAGTCAGAGAATGCTTAATCTCTATTCGTCTACGAGGAATGCCTATCAACACTACGAGGAATGCCAATCCGGGCAGTGGGAGCTGGAGAGCCCGCCCAGCTAGCCTGCCTAAATAGCGGCGTCCCTACAGAGGGAGCTGCTTTGCTGCCCGCTTGCCCGGCATCTCCCTGCCTAAACTCCTGCCCTATCGGGGCAGTGGGAGTGCTCCTGCCCAATCCGGGCAGTGGGAGCTGGAGAGCCCGCCCAGCTAGCCTGCCTAAATAGCGGCATCCCTACAGAGAGGGAGCCGCTTTGCTGCCCGCTTGCCCGGCATCTCCATGCCTAAACTCCTGCCCTATCGGGGCAGTGGGAGTGCTCCTGCCCAATCCGGGCAGTGGGAGCTGGAGAGCCCGCCCAGCTAGCCTGCCTAAATAGCGGCGTCCCTACAGAGAGGGAGCCGCTTTGCTGCCCGCTTGCCCGGCATCTCCCTGCCTAAACTCCTGCCCTATCGGGACAGTGGGAGTGCTCCTGCCCAATCCGGGCAGTGGGAGCTGGAGAGCCCGCCCAGCTAGCCTGCCTAAATAGCGGCGTCCCTACCGGGCGCGCCCACGCCTGAGGGCCTCGCCAGAGGGCCCTTTGGCGTGGCCCTTAGGCGTTGACCGTTTGCGTGGCCCAACACGCTGAAAGAAAGAGCAACGAGGGAGCCCAACAAGAAGACTGTAACACGATCACAGTAAGCCAAGGCTGGAGCTCCCCAGGCCGGGTACGAGCTCGCCGACACCGTATCTAGGCGCACCTCAAACCCCCAGGACCGGGTTGAGTTCGTGCACAACGCGGGAGATCGACACCTCTGACATCGAACTACCCAAAGCGACGCGCCAAGGTAAAGCGCCACGTAAGTCATCCTCTAAGAGATAGACCAGCTAGCAATAACTAACCCTACAAACCAAACTGACACTTAAGATCTGACTGTACAATCTGATGAAGTTGATGTAGCTACACTGAGGTTTGTTGCCAATATTCTTGACCTTAACAGGCACACCTACCCCTACCTATACTAGTCTTGTTTTTTATAATTACAAATGTTACCAATATTGATATTTTTACCATTGCTAATGTTGCGAAATGTCTTGCTACTACTAACACTGGATACAGTTGATAAATTGCTGGTACTAACTAAATGTTACAAGCTATATTGTTAAGGCTGCAAATCCAACCACCAGGTATAAAAACACAGCAGTCAGAGTATAGGGCACCGCAGAGTTACACCACCCTGCGGAAAAATGAAGGCATTAATCTGGTACGTAGGGATATACCTGTTCACACTAATCCCTGCCTACGCATTCAATCAAAACCGATACCAACCCCTCCCACACCTTTACCCCCCATTCTACCTCTTCTACACCATACAAACCCCACAACCACTCATACTCGCACCTTACTACTTCATGGGAAAGATTGTAACCCACACACCCAATCACAGGCCATCCACTAAAACTTCTACGAGAAATCGGAGACACCGCAAGCCCAAAGCAGCATTGCCCCGCCCAATCAACCAAGGGACATCACAAAACACTAATGCTACGACGGCCCTGCAAGAAGCCTGTAATATCATCCTCATAAATGCTCGCTCAATCAGGAACAAAACCCACATAATATACGACATCATCACAGACGAACAACCGGACATCCTATGTATAACGGAAACATGGGTCACCGAAACAGATGCAGTCATATTGAACCAGATCAGCAAACCTGGATACAACCTGTACAACTGTCCCCGATCCCACAAGAAAGGTGGAGGGGTCCTCATGATAGCAAAAGACAATCTGAAACTTGCAAGCACATATCAGAACTCAAACTCGGACATAGACTTACTCAAGGTAGAAAACTCAGCATTATCCATCTGCTTGCTATACAGACCCCCCACGCCGCATCATGAGATACTTGCATCAGCATTGGAAACGATTTCATCAACGCAATCTAAAAAATTCCAGATAATACTAGGAGACCTAAATCTAGCATCAACATCAGCCACGACTGCAAACACCTTCCTAGAAGCTATGACCCAGCTAGGGTACCAGCAACTAATAACAGAACCCACCCATGAAAAAGGCCACACACTAGACATGGTCTTCACACCCAAAGGAGACCAAGACAATGATGAGAAACCCCTGATAGAGATCAAACCACTACCCTGGTCAGACCACCACCAAATCAATATACGGATAAAGCTTCCGAACTGGACTAAGGACACAAAGTAAAAGGGTATCACACCAGCAACGTAGATTTAACAAACCAGACATGGAAGGTCTCATCAATGCTATCAAATCCCACATAGACCTGGGAAAAACAGACCTCAATGATTTAACAAGCAATTGGGATTCCGCAATTCAGACCATAGCGATCCCCAAAGGGAATCAGGCACCAACACATCCAAACACCCAACAGAACCTTGGTACACCATAACATTGACCAGGATGAAGAGAGACCTCAGGAAGCACGAAAGAAAATGGAGACACAACAAATCCACCGAACTCAGAACTGTGTACCTTAATCTCCTCTCAAAATACAAAGAAGTAGTAAATACAGCAAAGAGGATACACCATACCAACATCCTAAACAAAGCCATCAACAAACCACGTGAACTTTTTGCACTAGTAAAATCGCTTACCAAAACTGCGCTACCAGAACATCAAGATAGCCCCATTCATCCGCAAACACTGGCAAATCACTATGCAAGCAAGCTGACTACCACCACCCCCACGTTCGATGCAGGCACACCACATCAAAGAACAAAAGTGAAGCAAGAACTAACTTGGAGCGCATTCCACAACATGGATGAACAACAAACCACCAACATTCTAACCTCCATAAATACCACCACCTCACCACTCGACCCCTGCCCAACTGCATGGATCAAAGCGGCAAAAAAAGAGATCAACCAGCAAATAGCCCACATTATAAACCAGTCGCTAAGTCAAGGAATAATGCCTGACCAACTAAAAAAAGATCTATAATAAGGCCAATCCTAAAAAACAACTCTCTCAACAAGGAAGACCCGACCTCATACCGCCCCATATCCAGCATTTCATTCCTGGCAAAAATCATTGAAAAGGCGGTACTCCTACAACTCCAAGATCACCTTGATGAACATAATACCTTAGACAAACAACAATACGGGTTCAGAAGAAATCATGGAGTTGAAACACTGTTGATAGCGCTAATGAACAACCTCCTCAAAGGACTAGAAGACAGAAAGAAAATGTTTATACTCATTTTCATTGACATCTCCGCAGCCTTTGACACCGTACATCATGGGATCCTCCTTAACAAACTGGTATCCATAGGAGTTGTGGGAACCCCCCTCAAATGGTTCTCCTCCTACATATCGAACAGAAGGCCTCAAGTACAATTCAATGGCGAACAAGCTGAACCGTTCTCTCAAACACAGGGCATACCCCAGGGATCAGCTCTCTCGGCTCTGCTGTTCAACGTTTACATGCAACCCCTCTGCGGCATTTTTGAAAGACATAGCATCAACTACAACATCTATGCGGATGATATTATGCTCTACACACAACTGGACACCACTGACCCCAATTATACACAGCTCGAAGGCTGCCTGGATGAAATGTTGCTATGGCTACAGAAAAATAACATGACGATTAACTACAAAAAAACGGAGGTCATGTATATATCCAGCAAACCGAACTTCAAGCCCCCTGATACAATCACCCTGTGCAATAACACGTACAAAGCAAAGGCTGAAATCAAATATCTAGGAGTCACACTCGACTGCAATCTAAAAATGGAGGCTCACCTACGTAAAACAAACAAAGCCATCTTCCATAAACTTAGAGTGATACAACCTCTAAGGAAGATAATAGCACCAAGTGACTTCCGGTCCGTGGCTCAAGCACTCATTTATGCCACACCTGGACTACTGTAATGCCATCTTACAAGGTCTGCCCAAGAAATCACTAAATATCCTTCAGATGGCCCAACACGTTACTGCCAGGATCATAATGGGTACAAGCATTTCAGAACACATCACCCCAATATTAATCGACCTACATTGGCTTCCAATTGCAGCTAGGATACAGTACAAGATGCTAGTAACCACATTCAAACTTATCAACAACATAGCCCCCTCTTTCCTGGCCTCACTTATCAGCACACAACCTGCAAATAGGGACAGAAGAGCTACCAACTTGGGCACCCTACAGGTCCCCACCACCATCAGAACTGTGAAAACAAGTACATCTCGCAGAGCCTTTTCATTCTCTGCACCAACTATATGGAATCAACTCCCTTCTGAGCTGCGATTAATCACGGACATTACAATCTTCAGGAAAGAGATAAAAACCCACCTTTTCAAATGCTACTACAATCAGCCATGACTATGAATATGTAAAAATGTGTAGTCCAAAATGTGTAATCCAAATATGTAAATATGTAAAAATGTGTAATCCAAAAAGGTGTAAATGTACAATTGCCAACTAGAAATGTGTAAATATGTATGTATAAATGTAAATATGTATAATTCTTCCCCCAAGACACTAACCCTGTGTGCTGTGACCTCCCATCAGATCTATGTATTTACTGTACCCTCCCAGTCCTGATTTGACGCCCCCCAAAAGAAGAATCAAACCGCTGCTGATCGCTGGAAGCAGCGGTATATAAGTGTGTATTAAATAAATAATAAATAAACACAACTATAATTCAAGTATATGCCCCAACAACAGCTGCAGAAGAGAATGAAATTGAAGAGTTCTATGAACAAGTACAAGTTGAAATTGACAGAGCATGCAAACAGGATATCCTGATTTCCTACAGGAGCTCTCCAGATCAACCAACAGTAAGGATTTAAGGGTTTGTTTTATTATATTAAATTGTTAGTTCTCTGACTGGGAGCTCTTAAAAGGGTTTTTATATATTTTTAAAGCAATGTTACTTTCTTTTTGGTGCTTTAGTGGGACTTTCCTTGAGCACAGTAGGTGGTTGAACTCCAGTAACCTCCTCAGCTTTGGGAACTGCTAACACCTAATCAGGAGTTAGTTCCCTCCCTACCCACCCAGACTCCCACCCACCCCTAGCAAGTAGTCTTGCTTTATAGGGCACCTCCCCATTTGACAAAGCACAGAGAATTGGACCAGCACATTTTGAATATAATTAAGGAGATTTAACTGCTTTTTCTCTGAAAGGACAGCTGGGAAACCGGCTGGTACTTGGTAGATCTCTCTTTTGCTTTAACAGATACTTAAGCTCCACGAACAGAACAATGGCTGGGAAAAATCGTATCGCTAAAGCTGTTGCCCCGTTACAGCTTCTGCCTCGGTCCAGACAGAGGTCCTAATGCCAGTTGAAGGACCGTTTCCATGTGCAGGGTGCCTGCATGCTGAAGCTCTGAGGAAACAAGTGGAGGAACTCAGAGGAGGTGGCGAGGCTGAGGAGCATTCAAGACAGTGAGAAGTACATTGATGAGATGCTTCTTGCAGCAACCAAGCTCTCCAGCAGAGGAGAAGATGGGTGCCAACAGAATGTCGATGGTTGGACACAAGTCACCAGGGCCTGCAAAATCACCAATCCAACTTCTCCAGCCTTGAATTGAAGAACCATTATGCAGCCCTGAAAGTGGAGGAGGTGAAAGCATCCCTGAAAAGGGAAGAAACAGAGCTCAAGTACCCCAAAGTTGCAGAATCAGTGACCAGAAGGAAATGAAGGGTAGTGGTGGTTGGAGACTCTCTTCTGAGGGGTACTGAGGTGTCCATCTGCCGACCAGACTTGATGTCCAGAGGTATGCTGTCTGCCTGGTGCCAAAATCCAAGATGTTATGGAGAGTTTGCCGAGACTCATCAAGCCCACTGACTATTACCCAGTGTTGCTAATCCATGTTGGAACAAATGATACTGCCAGGTATACCTCGGAACGTATCAAAAGTGACTTCATGGCTCTGGGACAGAGGGTGAAGTAGTTAGGTGCACAGGTGGTGGTCTCTTCAATCCTCCCTGTTGAGGGTAAAGGCCAAGGCAGAGAGGCTCGCATCCTGGAGATGAATGCATGGCTGCTTGGATGGTGTCATCGAGAGCGTTTTGGTTTCCTAGACCATGGGATGCTGTTCCAAGGGTTGCAGAGCAGAGATGGCATCCATCTGTCCAAGAAAGGTCAACGCGTCTTCAGTAGTAGACTGGCTAATCTACTGAAGGGGGCTTTAAACTAGATTCGTTGGGGATGGGTGAAGAAAGCCCCCAGGTAAGTGAAAGCCCCCAGGTAGGTGATACATTGAATAACTTTATGGAAATGGGTAACAGGGGTAACATATGGAAAGCAGTGTGTATAAATGCCTGTAGCATGGGAAATAAGATCCCTGATGTTGAAGCTTTGGTGGGAGTGACTGACTTGGATTTAGTGGCAGTTACAGAAACATGGTTCACAGAAAACCATGATTGGGATGGAACTATACCTGGCTATACTTTATTCAGAAAGGACAGGGAAGGAAGTAGGGGAGGAGTGGCACTATATGTAAAAACTACTATTAAAGCTTTGGAATTACAGAGCTTAAAAGGGAGAGAGGCGGCATTGTGGGTCCAACTAGAAAGAGGGAAAGAGAAATCTATTTGCATTGGTGTGATATACAGACCTCCCTCACAAGAGGAAGAGGTGGACAGAGTTAATTGAAGACATGCGCAGCATTGCTAGGAAAGGGGAAGTGCTACTGATAGGAGATTTCAATATGCCAGATGTTTGACACATTCCTTCTGCAGTATCATCTAGAAGTAAGGAGATCCTGGATTCTCTACAGGGAGAACTATTCAGGCAATTGGTAACAGACCCCAAACGTGAAGGGGCCATACTGGACTTGGTGCTTACCAATGGTGAAAGTGTTTCTGATGTTGTAGTGTGAGATCATTTTGCATCCAGAAATCACCAGATGGTGTGGTTCAGTATTAGGACTAGGGCTGTTAGAATCCATTCAAAGGCGAGGATCTTAGACTTTAGGAAGACTAACTTTGCGAAGATGGGCCAATACCTCAGGGAGTCGTTAGTTGGATGGGAACAGCTGAGGGATGTAGAAAAACAGTGGGAAAAACTGAAAGGGAATATTTTAATTAATTTATTTAACTGCGTTTATATACTGCTTTTCACCGGGTCAAAGCGGTGTAACATAAAAGGGGGGGACGGGACAGAAATCGGTGTAGGGGGGGCCTTCACCAGGGGGTCAACATTGATGATTCAAACAGGTGGAGAAGTCTTAGGGAATAGACATGGGTCTCTTAGAGGGTAGATTGGGATTTCGGTTGCGGGGTTGTGAGATGTCAGTGGAGGTTGCCTGGATTTGGTCCAAGATATTCCAGGAAGAGGATGGTTTTTAGTTGTCTTCGAAACGCAGTTGGATCAGTGGTGTTTCTGATTTGGCTTGGTAGTGAGTTCCAGAGGGAGGGTGCATATAGTTCGAAGGCTCTGTTGCAGGTCCGTTGGTTATATTTTGTTCGCTGATAGGGGATGGTGAGGGTGTTGGTGGTTTGTCGGGTCGTTCTGTTGTGGGTGGGCTGGGGTAGCAGGGAGCGGAGATGGGAGATCTTTTCTTCAGGACCAAGCAGGAAGTCAGTCCTCACATATGGGTGACGTCGGCGCCGACGGAGCCCTCGTGTGGAGCATTTCCCCAGCTTTCAAAGAAAGCCTTTGGGAATTGCAGCGCGCATGCGCGGTCTCCTTCCCGCCCAAGGGTGCCATCTTGCTCAGTCTTTTTTCCGCGGAGCCAGATGGACGTAGTTCGTTTTTCCCCGAGGAAAAAGTTGATTTCCCTATTTTCTCTTTTTTCTTCGGTTCGACGCCGGATCCTTTTCCTGCCTTGGCCCGATACGCCGGTATCGAGTCCACTCTCTTTTTCGTTTTTTGTCCTTTGTGACTAGCGTTCGCGCCATTTTTCTTTATTCACTGGCAGCCCGGTCTTTTGACCTCGCAGGGGCCCTTTTTCCCCCGATGGCTACCAGCGGGTTTAAAGTGTTCGGTGTAAGAAACGTATGTCTCTTACCGACACACATGACTGCTGCCTCCGCTGCCTCGGACCCGATCATGACCCGATCTGTGGTCCGTGTGGCAAAATGTCCTCGAAGGCATTGAGTCGGCAGCACCAGAAGGATAGGATCTTCTCTGACTCCGCGTCCGGATGGACCCGGACCTCGTCAGAGGCCTCGACGTCTCGGGACTCCGGCCCCGAGCAGCGTCGGTGTTCCTCTGAGCAGGGGTCTCCTTCGCGGGAACATCGCAGGAAGAAGAAACCCGCGAGGGCGGTGTCGGTGGACGCTCCTGGTTCCTCGAGGGCCAGGTCGCATATCCCCGATAGCCGTCTCGGGTCTTCGGAGTCGGAGAGGCCTGCCAAACATCCTCGTATTGAGATGGAGTCTCCTGGACACGTGAGTGCTGTAGTCCTCATGGACTCTCCTCCAGGTGAGCCGACGTCAGGCCCAACGCCGTCGGGGCCCGAGTCGGGGGCTGCTGGGTGTCCTGAGCTCGGACTCAGGTTGACGGCCTTGCAGAGCAGCCTCGCTGCCTTCATGGAACAGCAGCGGGCATTGATCACCGGTCTCACCGGTGCATCTGCCCCGACCACTGGGATCTCTATGTCGAAGTCGAACCCGGAGGTCGAGCCGATCCTCGAGTCCATGCGGGCTCGAGTCGATCCTCGGCCACGGTCTCCCTCGGCCTCCCGTTCGGGACCGAGGTCATCGACGCCGGTACCCTCGGCTTCGAGGCGGATGGCATCGGTGCCCGCCCGACTGGAGCCGCTCGATTCCTCCTCCGAGGAGTCGGGCTGGGAGACGGAGGACGAAGAGTCACCCGACACTTATCAGACTCGGTGTGTCCCATCGGACTCGCCGGAGTCCAAACCTCGGAGACGATCCCCACCGGAGGATACCCGGTTCTCGGACTTCATGCGGGATATGGCCAAGGCCTTGGCCTTCCCCGTGGATCCCGAGGAGGAGCCTCGAGCCGAGGAGCTCGAGGCCCTCCAGTATGACTCTCCCCCGAAGGAGGCCTTTACTGTACCGGTTCCTCCGATGCTGGAGCGGCTGCTTTTCCGCATGTGGGAGACCCCGGCCTCGACGCCGTTGTTAAGCAAACGGGTTGATTCCATCTATCGAGTCCGCAAGAGCCCCGGGTTCCAAAAGGCACAATTACCGCACCAATCCATGGTTGTGGAATCAGTCATGCATCGACTGAAAAGTCAGAAGATGCACTCCTCGGTGCCTCCCGGTCGGGAGGCCCGGAACCTGGATGCCCTCGGTAAGGAGAGCTTCCAGGGCGCTATGCTTGCTGTGTCCAGACTTACCAGCTCTACATGGGCATGTATCTCCGAGACCTGGCAAAGGAGATTGCTGGGTTCTCTGCTGGTCTCTCCGAGGAACCTTTGCAGCCGTTCCAAGCCTTGTCCACTGGTATTCGAGAGTGCTCGAAGTTCACCTCTCAAGCAGCCTATGATGGCTTTGAGGCTTCGCCCCGAGTAGCTGGGGCCGGAAAACCTCTTTGGCAAGCCCATGGCTGAAAAGGCTGCAGAAATCAAGACCGAGACTCTGACCAGGACTAGGCTGTCCAGAAAAACCTCTGCCCCTTCTCAGAAGAAGAAGGGCTCGGGAAAAAAGTCCTTTTACCCGAGGAAGTCATCTGCCTATAAACCATACCCTCATCAGGCCTCTGCAGCTCCCCAACAGGGTCAGCAGGCCAAGGGGCAGGGTCATGGGCCCCCTAGGCAGAAGGCCCCCAAGCCACCAACACCAGCCCCTGTTCAGCAGGGTGGGGGTTTTTGACTCGGCAAGCATAACCTCTTCTCCTCAGCTGGTTCACATCAGCACAGGAGGCCGGCTGGCCCACTTTGCCCACAGGTGGTCAGCCGTCACATCAGATACCTGGGTGCTCCATATAGTCCAAAAAGGCTATCTTCTCCATTTTCACCAGGTACCTCCTTATTTTCCAGGGGAGCCTCCAAGACTCCCTCTGCACAGGGACCTACTCCTTCAGGAGTTAGCAAGTCTGCTAAAGGAACAGGCTGTGGAACCGATGCCCCACCACCTGAGAGGTCACGGCTTTTATTCCAGGTACTTTCTAGTACCAAAAAGAACAGGAGGCCTCAGACCCATCCTAGACTTGCGCAACCTCAACAATTTCCTGGAGAGAGAAAAGTTCAGGATGCTTACCCTTGGAATCCTGCTGCGCTACCTCCAGCAGGGAGATTGGCTATGCTCTTTGGATCTAAAGGATGCTTATATTCACATCCTTATTCATCCAGACCACAGACAGTATCTCAGATTTGTTGTGGGGGGAAACCACTACCAGTACAGAGTATTTATTTAGCAGGTATTTGTATCCCGCTCCTTCCAGCGATCAGAAGCGGGTAGGATTACATTGAGAAACTGCCGAATCAGGGCAGGTGCAATTTTTGTATACATACAGATTAGTTAGAGAAGCAGATCACACAGAGTTAACATTTCTTAGTTATGGGGGAAATCATTTACAGATCACACAGTTAGCATTTCTTAGTAATAGGGGAAGTCATTTACATATGTACATAAAATCCTTTACATATATACATTTATACAAGATAGGCTTCCTGTGTTTGCATATGTGGGATTAGATCAGATTGAAATGGTTTTGGAATATGTGCGTTTTGAGCTTTTTTCTAAAGTCTGTCAGGTCACTGCTAGCACGTAGCACTGGTTGGAGTTGGTTCCATAGTGTTGGTGCTACATATGAAAAAGCCCTGTTGCTGGTGTTGACTTTGGTAGATCTAAAATCAGGTGGTGTGTGGAGGATGTTGGTGTTGATGGTTCGTCTGTTTCTGGTAGGGGGTTGTAATCTGACTAGGGTGGTGAGGAAGGATGGTGCTAAGTTGTGGATGAGTTTGAAAGTAGTTGTCAATTTTGTATCTTGTACGCGCTGCTATGGGTAGCCAGTGTAATTGAATTAGTACTGGTGTGATGTGGTCACTTAGATTTTTCTTCATAATGACCCTGGCAGCTACATTTTGTGCCATTTGCAGTATGTTCAGAGTTTTCTTAGGTAGACCTTGAAGGATGGCGTTGCAGTAGTCAAAATGTGGCATGAGTGCTTGAGCCACGGATCTGAAATCTTGGGGGTCAATGATGTTCCGAATGGGTTGAACTCGCAGTTTGTGGAAAACTGCTCTGTTGGTCTTTCAGAGGTGTTTCTCCATTTTTAGGTCACAGTCGAATGTGACGCCCAGATATTTTTTTTCATTTTTTGTACTTCCCTTTGGCCTAACCTCTGCTCCCAGGGTGTTCACCAAGTGCCTGGCAGTGGTGGCGGCCTACCTGAGGCTTCAAGATCTTTTTGGGTTTCCATACCTGGACGACTGGCTCATAAGGGGCCAGTCTTCCCAGGAGGCCAGTCACGCCACCCTTCGCACTGTGGCTCTGCTTCAGCACTTGGGGTTTGTCATAAACTTCGCAAAGTTCACTTTGCTCCCGTCCCAGAACTTGGAATTCATAGGAGCAAGGCTAGACACTCTTCAGGCGAGGGCTTTTCTGCCAGTGGACAGGGCCCCTCCGGTTGATGGCTGTAGCCAGGCAGTTTCACAGCAATTCCCTGATCTCTGCCAGGCAATTCCTGAGACTTCTCGGCCATATGGCTTCCACCGTTCATGTCACCCCCATTGCTCGCCTGCACATGTGGCCTGCTCAGTGGAGCCTTCAAACTCAATGGCATCAGGCCACAGGGAGCCTTGCAGACTAGGTGAGGGTATCCACCCTGCTCGTCTCCTCTCTACAGTGGTGGCTTCATCTTTCGAATCTGGTACTCGGAGTGGATTTTCAATCCCCTCCGCATTCTCGGGTGCTGACCTCAGATGCTTCTCTTCTAGGTTGGGGAGCACATTGCCAAGGGGCATGTACTCAGGGTCTCTGGACTCCTTGGGAGGCTGCTCAGCAGATAAACTTCCTGGAGCTACGGGCAATACGCCTAGCTCTGAGAGCCTTCTCCCACCTCACGTCTCACCAGTCTGTACTGGTCCAGACGGACAATGAAGTTGCCATGTTCTACGTGAACAAACAGGGAGGCACAGGCTCCTTCCTTCTCTTTCAGGAGGCACAACGTCTGTGCTCTTTGGCCGTCAATAACGGAATCCTCCTCAAGGCTGTCTACCTCCCCGGTCAAGAAAATTACCTGGCGGACAGGCTGAGCAGGATCCTGCAACCACACGAATGGAGATTGAATCCATTGGTGGTTCAGCAGATCTTTCTCAGGTGGGGCCTCCCCACCAAGGATCTCTTCGCCAGCCCTTTGAACCGGCAACTCCCGAGATTCTGTTCCAGACAACCGCATCCTCTGAGTAGCAGCGGATGCCTTTCTGATTCCGTGGTCCCCAGGCCTACTATATTCGTTTCCTCCCACGCCACTAGTGTCTCGGACACTGTTCAAGGTCCTCAAGGACAGGGCCTCAATGATTCTGATAGCCCCCAGGTGGCCGAGGCAGCTGTGGTTCCCACTCCTGTTGCAACTGGCGGACACTCCCCTGCCTCTGGGAATTCAACACGATCTCCTGTCTCAGGACCAGGGGTCTCTCTTGCACACCAACCTCCAGTCCCTTCATCTGATGGCCTGGCTGCTGTAAGGGTAGTCCTGGCTCCCCTACTCCTGCCTAGATGGGTGGAAGACGTCTTAGCCTCTAGGCGGCAATCCACCAGGAAATCCTACGCTCTTAAGTGGCGTAGATTCTCCACATGGTGTGATCAGCACAGCAAGAATCCCTTCTCGTGCTTGGTAGCGGTAGTATTGCAATATTTGCTTTACCTCTCCAATATAGGCCTTAAGTCCAACTCTGTCAGGGTTCACCTCAGTGCCCTCTCAGCGCACCACTCGCCGGTGGATGGGAGGCCTCTTTCCAACCACCCTTTGGTGGCTCGTTTTCTCAGAGGCCTCCTCCTGCTTAAGCCTCCTTTGCGTCCCCCAGCCCCTGAGTGGGATCTGAATGTGGTCTTACAGCGGCTTACTTGTCTGCCATTTGAACCTATGGCTACCTGCCCTCTCCGTTTTCTCTCCTGGAAAACCTTGTTTCTGGTAGCTCTTACCTCTGCTAGGCAAGGTGAGTGAGCTTCAGGCCCTAGTGTCTGATCTCCCTTACACTAGGTTCTACAGGAATAGGGTAGTCTTAAGGACTCACCCCAAGTTTCTTCCTAAGGTTGTCTCCTCTTTTCACCTCAATCAGGAGGTGGTTCTTTCGACCTTCTTTCCCAGGCCGCATGCCAACCGGGCTGAGATGGTCCTGCATACCCTGGACTGTAGGAGGGTGTTATCCTTCTACCTCGACCGTACGTGGGAGCACCGGAGGGCTGTTCAGCTCTTCGTTTCTTTTGACCCCAATAAGTTAGGGCTACCTGTCTTCAAGTGTACTTTGTCCATATGGGTCGCTGACTGTATCGCCTGGGCTTATGGGGCAGCCGGCCTCTCGTCGGAGGGTCGAGTCGTGGCTCATCGTGTCAGGGCGAAGGCTGCATCAGTGGCTCATCTCCGCTCTGTTCTGTTGCAGACATCTGCCGGGCCGCTATTTGGTCTTCAAGCCAGACTTTTGCGTCCCATTACTGCCTTGAGAGGGAGTCCGCCAGGGACAGTGCTTTCGGACAGGCAGTACTCCATAATCTCTTTGGGGTTTAGGCAACTCCTACCCTCCGGCCCTGGTGTTGGGCTACCGGTCGGCGGCGTTCTCAGAGAAGATTCCTTCCTTACGTACTGACGAGCTAGAGGGAGCTCATTTTTTCGGCTTGAGGTCTCCGGTAGCCTTAAGCTGGGGAGTCCCATATGTGAGGACTGACTTACTGCTTGGTCCTGGAGAAAGAGTAGTTACCTGTAACAGGTGTTCTCCAGGAGCAGCAGGAATCAGTCCTCACAACCCTCCCTCCTCCCCTTGGAGTTGCAGTCATGATTTATTTTGCTAATTTTTGGCTGTCTTTTATCTGTCATCAGACTGAGTAAGATGGCACCCTTGGGCGGGAAGGGGACCGCGCAGGCGCGCTGCAATTCCCAAAGGCTTTCTTTGAAAGCTGGGGAAATGCTCCGCACCAGGGCTCCGTCGGCGTCGACGTCACCCATATGTGAGGACTGATTCCTGCTGCTCCTGGAGAACACCTGTTACAGGTGAGTAACTACTCTTAAGGGCAACTAACCTTTTTGTTAAAATGGTAAATAAAGGTAAAAGGAAAAGGAGACCGCTATGGTTTTCGAAAGAAGTAGCTGAAAAAGTGAAGAAAAAGGGAGGCCTTCATGAAATACAAGAGATCACAAAGAGAGGAAGACAGGCATCTGTATTTGGAAAAACTTAGAGAAGCTAGCAAAGTAGTCAAGAAGGCAAAGATTCAAAAGGAGGAAGTAGCCAATGCAATAAAATGGGGGGATAAGACATTTTTCAGATATATTAGTGAGAAGGGGAAGAGTGGTATTGTCAGACTCAAGGGTGCAGGGGAGGAATATGTAGAAGCTGATAAGGATAAAGCAGAATTGCTTAACAAATATTTTTGTTCTGTGTTCACAGATGAAGAACTAGGAGCAGGACTTCAGAAAACACCCACAAAAAGGAACAGAAGCAATGGACATCTTGAACCATTTTCAAAAGACTGTGTTCATGAGAAACTAGCTCAACTTAAAGTAGACAAAGCGATGGGACCGGATGGGATATACCTGAGAATACTGAGGGAACTTGGGGACGTTCTAGCAGCTCCACTAACTGACCTTTTCAATGCCTCGTTTATTTATTTATTTATTTAACAGTATTTCTAAACCGCCTTATCTTAATAATCAAGGTGGTATCACAGCAAGCAATCAGGTAAAGTGTGTGTGTTGTACATGCAGTGAGGATAAAACTTAGTTGTGTGAGGGATGTGTTGGGTGCTTGATTTGTTTGAGCTATATACAGGGTGGGCTATTTACAGTGGTGCTAGAATCATATTTTATATATATTCAGTTGTTTGGGAGGATTGGAGTGCTGTTATCCATTCTCTTAGGTTATGTGATGTGACCATAGTGCTCTATGAACAGCATGGTTTTCAGTTGTTTTCTGAAGTCTTTGAGGTTGGAGTCGGGAGTGGTGCCAAAGGACTGGAGAAAGGCTCATGTGGTGCCTTTACACAAAAGCGGAAGTAAGGATGTGGTTGAAAACTACATGCCGCTTAGTTTAACTTAGTTGGTGAGTAAATTATTGGATACGCTGCTGAAAGAGAAAATAGTGAGGTTGCTGGAGTACAGCGGATTACAGGATCTGAGGCAGAATGGATTCACCAGAGGCGGGTCTTGTCAGACAAACCTGATTTATTTTCTTTGACTGGGTGACCAGGGAGTTGGACCGAGGGAGAACCCTAGATGTGGTGTATTTAGATTTCAGTAAAGCCTTTGACACTGTTCCTCACAGGCGACTTATAAACAAACTGAGCACCCTAGGGATGGACCCTAAAGTTACTGCTTGGGTTAGAAATTGGTTGGGTGGGAGGCGACAAAGAGTACAAGTAAATGGAGCTTACTCTGAGGAGAAGGATGTTATCAGTGGAGTTCCCCCAGGGATCTATCCTTGGTCCGATTCTTTTTAACATCTTTGTTAGTTATATAGCGGAAGGGCTTTCAGATAAGGTTTGCCTCTTTGCGGATGATACCAAAATCTGCAATAGAGTAGACACCCAGGAAGGGGTAGATAACATGAGGAGGGATCTAGCTAAGCTCGAAGAATGGTCTAGAATTTGGCAGCTGGGATTTAATGTTAAAAAAATGTAAATTCATGCATTTGGGCTGCAGCAATCAAAGGAAGCAATATAATATAGGGGGTGAAGTACTTTTGTCCACTAAAGAAGAGCGGGACCTAGGCATGGTTGTTTCTGATCTTCAGGTAGCTAAATAGGTAGAAAAGGCAACGGCAAAAGCTAGAAGGATGCTTGGGTGTATACGGAGAGGAATGGCTAGCAGAAAAAAGGAGGTGATAATGCCTCTGTATAAGTCTTTGGTGCGATCTCATTTGGAGTATAGTGTGCAATTCTGGAGACCGCACCTTCAAAAGGATGTGAACAGGATGGAGTCGGTGCAGAGGGTGGCCACTAAAATGATTAGTGGTCTTCATTATAAAGCATATGAGGACAGACTGAAGGATCTTAATATGTACACATTAGAGGAAAGGCGGGATAGAGGTGATAGGATTGAGATGTTTAAATACCTACGTGGCATAAATGTTCGGGGAGAGAGCCTCTTTCAATTGAAAGCAAGTTCTGCTACGAGGGGACATGGGATGAGGGTGAAGGGAGATAGATTCAGGAGTGATATGTGGAAATTATTTCTTTACGGAAAGAGTAGTGGATCAGTGGAATAGTCTCTCAGTGGAGGTGGTAGAGATGAGGACAGTAACTGAATTCAAAAAAGCATGTGACAAACAGGATCTCTAAAGGTAAAAAGGGGACTGTTGTAGTTATGGAAGGACAGACTAGATAGTTCATGTGGTCTTTTTCTGTCATATTTCTGTTTCTATGTAAAAGTTCTATAACATCAACAAAGACAAAACCTGGAGCTGACTGTGGTACAGATCATCAACTACTAGTATGCAAACTCATGAATGCAGCAAAATATAACCTTGAGAATATACCACTGGAATTTAAAGACTGCCTGCACAATCGATTTGCTGCTTTAGGTACAAATGACAGAGCTCCAGAAGAGTTAAGAAATGACATCAAGAAGGTTGTGTTGAAAGAAAGCGAGAAGTCTCTACAAAAGGTGAAAACGAAAAATGGCCAAAATGGATGAAGGAAGAAACTCTGAAAATTGCCCAGAAACGCAGAGAAGCTAAAGCCAGAGGAGAAAGAAAGACAATAATAGAACTCAACAGATTTCCAACGTGCAGCAAGACAGGACAAGGAAAAGTACTACGACGACGCATGCAAGGAAATAGAAACAGAAACTATTAGAGGAAGAACAAGATCTGCTTTCCTAAAGCTATGAGAGTTAAAGAAAATGTTCCAGCCTCGACTTGGAATGTTACAAGATATGCTCAAGGTTCTATGTTGAATGATGCTGAGAAGATCAAGAAAAGGTGGAAGGAATATACAGAGTTTTTATATGATAAATATCAAGTGGACCAACAGCCGTTTCAACCTGTACCTTATGATCGGGAACCATTGGTGATGAAAGAAGTTAAAGCAGCATTGAAGGCCTTATCAAAGAACAAAGCACCAGGCATTGATAGCATTCCCATAGAAGTATTACAGCAATCTGATGCAGTTGTTACCGTACTTACAAGGCTCTTCCAAGAAATATGGAAGACAACATCATGGCCAACTGACTGGAAAAGATCTGTTTATACCATTACTAAAGAAAGGTGATCCAACTGACTGGAAATTATCGTACAATCGCTCTGATCCCACATGCCAGCAAGATTCTACTGAAGATTATTCAAAAGAGACTGCAACCATACCTGGAGCAAGAACTACTTGAAGTGCAAGCAGGGTTCAGGAAAGGGCGAGGAACGAGAGACATCATTGCGGATGTGAGATGGATCCTTGAAAAGACTAAAGAATACCAAAAGGATATCTATTTGTGCTTTATCGACTATAGCAAGGCATTTGACAGTGTAAGCCATGAGAAACTCTGGGCCACATTAAGAAGCATGGGTATACCAGAACACCTGATCGTACTCTTGCACAATCTGTACGTTGATCAAGAAGCAGTAGTTCGAACGGTACAAGGAGAAACAGAATGGTTTAAATAATCAAAGGTGTAAGACAAGGCTGCATACTTCCCCCCCCCTACCTTTTTAATTTATATGCATAACAAATCATCAGAGAAGCAGGATTGTATGAAGATGACAGAGGTGTGAAGATTGGTGGAAGACTCATCAACAACCTTCACTATGCTGATACCACATTACTGGCTGAAAGTGAAGATGATCTGAAGCATTTGCGTCTCACAATCAAAGAACATAGTCTCAAAATGGGCCTGCACCTTAATGTAAAGAAGACAAAGATCATGACAACTGGCATAATCAACAGGTTCATCGTTGAAGGAGAAGAAATTGAAATCGTGAACAACTTTAACTTGGATCAACTATCAATAAAGAAGCAACAAGCAGTCAAGAAATCAGACGCATTGCTCTTGGCAGAATGGCTATGAAAGACCTAGATAAGATTCTCAAGAGCAGAGATGTCTGTCTCCATACAAAGATTCGACCTGTTCAAGCCATGGTATTTTCAATAACATCATATGGATGTGAAAGCTGGACAGTGAAAAAGACAGGAAGAAAATTTATGCCTTTGAATTATGGTGCTGGTGGCGAATACTGTGTATACCATGGACTGCCCGAAGAACAAACCAGTTGGTACTAGAGGAGATCAAACCTAAGCTTTCTTTAGAGGTTCAGATGGCGAGACTTCGACTTTCATACTTGGACACATCATGCGAAGAGAGAGAGATCATTAGAGAAAGACGACATGCTTAGCAAGATAGGTCAACGCAAAAGAGGAAGGCCAGCAATGAGATGGATCGATACAATAACAGCAGCTATGGGTACCAATCTGTCATCAATGAGCCGCCTGACTCAAGACTGAACACAATTTAGGATAGCGATCCAGAGTGTCGCCATGAGTCGACTCCGACTCATTGGCACTTAACAGAGAAGGTAGGGACAGGCCAGCATGCAAGCACAGAGTCAGACCCACATGATTTTTTTTTTCTTCCCAATTGGATGAGGGTCATTGGTGCTTCTGCCACCGGCTTCCTTGCCACCAAGAGAAACATGAAAAGTAGTGGCAGCGGCAGGGCAAGGGCAGGCAGCACGGGAGGAGCCAGCTGAACATAGAGATATGAGGTAAGATGGGGAGTTGCTGGGCATAGGGTAAATGACAGACCTGTGATGTGGGCTTGGTATGGCCCTGACCTCTGATCTGGCAAAAAAATGATAATCCGGCAAGCCTTTGAAACCAAGGTTGCATGAAAATCTGTGGTGTACCTGTACCAGTTTTGAAATGATTTCTTTACAATTATGAGCAGAGTTAATTCTTTGAACAGGTATGTCTGTGGGGGGAGGGAAAGGGTTATATTACATATACACATATCCAAACTCATTATTCTCCACCAACCTACCCAAGAGCAGTTTTTTCTTTCTCTATCCCAACTCTGCTGTATCCTCATTTTTCCTTTTCCCTGCCCTGCTGTTGTCTGACTCCCAATTCTTCCTCCTACAAGAAATCTGAGTGAGGATAAAGAGCCTCTGCAGTGGCTGCTCCTGGGCCCCAATTAAGGCTGAAAACACCAATCAGTCCATTGGTGACTCTCTTTTTTTTTTTGATAGCTGGGGAAGATCCTTGCCAACCCTTATCAGGCCATCATCTTTTTCTCTCTAGCCACTGAAGAACTGTGTTTTTTCACAAATGGTTGCCATGGATAGCAATTTCTTTTGAAGGGTGTGGAGCTATAATAATGCCAGAAATCCAGTTGTTATACTCCCTTAATTTACTACAACCAGAGAAATGATGGTTGTGAACTACTTTAGCAAAATTGGATTCTCAGTTTTGTCCCTTGTAAATAGTAACCACATTTTCATGATTAAGGGGGAGGCTATACGCTTCACAGATCTATCCTTCCCTAGGCAGAGTGAATGCATTTGCTCAATGTTAGGAATGCAGCATCCATGGTGGAAATTCTTCTGATGCTGGTTTTGTAGCAAAGAAAGACATAAGATGTAATAAGTCAAATTTCTCCCTAGGCTCAGGAGTTGAACTGTGTAATTTCATCTTAAGTGAGGTTTTAAGTGTAGTCTTTAGGTAGCTTTATTGGACCAACATAGAAAAATAGTGCATGAGTAACACCACTTAAAATGCACGTGGAAAAGGTTCTAAAAAAGGATATACAGAACTATCACTTTGTATTGTATTAGATTGTAAACTTGTATTAGGTTGTAAACTCGGATGAGTATTAGATTGTAAGCTCGGATGAGCATGACTCTGAGCAGGGACTGTTATATGTATATCTTTTACAGTCAAACCTCGGTTTTCATTTGCCCCGGTTTTCATACGCTTCGGTTTTCAACGTCTTTTTTGACTGAGATTTTGTCCCGGTTCTCATACATCGCCTCGGTTTTCGTAAAGTACAGTACTGTAAATACATACACCCTCGCGCTGCACACCGGTCTGTATACACTGCCAGAACGCCTGCCCGGTCCCGGCAGCACTGCCCCCCGGACTCACCGATCGCCAGTGTGATGAGAAGCAAAAGCCAGCTGAGCACGTAAATGAAACATCCTCGAGCCTGGTCAGTCAGAGAGGCAAGGATTGCGCAGAGAGGAAGGCCCCGATCTCGTCCACTGCCTGCCCGTTCTCTGGAGCGCCCCCTCAGGCTCGGAGGTAGCAGGGAAGAAAAGCTGTCAACGTAAGCAGGAGATGTTGCATGAATGTGGGAGGCAGTTCTTTCTCTTGCAGGGTACGTCTGAAGCTATATCATTAAGATTTTCTGCCATTCTGAAGCATTGAGCAGATAATGTAAAGGTATTTTAATGGGCTGAATCCAATGTGATTCCGAAGAGAGCTGGGCACAGCAGCTTGTCAGGGGTGGCTAATGCCAGATGTTAACATACTGTACTGTACAGTACTGAACTTAGCTTGCTTTCAGTGATGTTAAATGTTCATTTATCCATTTCATTAGTCATTTATATTTCTCATTGTTTTCTGTATGTAAAAATATAGTTATTCTCTATAAAATGTATTTTTTGTGAATATTTTTGGGTGTCTGGAACGGATTAATTGGATTTACATTATTTCTTATGGGAAATATTGCTTCAGTTTTCATACGTTTCAGTTTTAGTCAGACTTTTTTGAACGGATTAATCATGAAAACCGAGGTTTGACTGTATATGCATGTCATACCTGTACAGCGCTGTGTGCTCGGCGCTATATAAGTGCTAAATAGTAGTAGTAAACTTTGCCTTGTTCAGTGCTGATACATGCTATTTGTGCATGGATGGAAATCCTCATCCATCTGCTACCTCATGAGTATTTTTGCTCATGCGGCTTCCTAGACATATTTAACCTTTTTATTTTTTTTTATGAATATTGCTGCTGAATAGTTTCTTATCTCCGGGAACAAGCAGGAATGTAATCCTCATGTATGGGTGACATCAGGTACCGATGGAGCCTGTGCGGGAAACTCCCCAGCTACCAATAGGAAAGCCTTTGGGGAGCAGTCCACTATGCCTGAGCTGCTGCCTTCCTGCTCTTCTGGCTGTTCTCTTTTTTTCCACGGAGCTGACAGGATCACTCCTATACCCATTGAACTGTTGCCTTACCCGTATCATCAATACTACTTTTTCATCACTAATCTTTTTATTTCTAATTCTAATACTTCTATCTCCCCCCCAAAAAAGCACTTTCCCTTGGGTCTTATTTAATTTATTTAACTAGACTTATATACCGCTTTTCTACCAGTCAGTGGTGTAATTCAGGTACTGTATTTTTCCCTTGTCCCCAAAGGGCTCACAATCTGTTTTTGTACCTAAGGCAACAGAGGGTTAGGTGTTTTTCCAAAGACCACAAGGAGCACCTGTGGGGCTTAGAAACCCCAGTCCTTCCAGCCCAAGATTGCTGTCCTAGCGGGATTCAAGCCCCTGGCCTTCTGGCTGGAGGTAACTTGCCCCAACTACTAGGCCACCCCTCCCACCTTTTCTCTGAGCTTTCCTTTTCCTCTGTGGCCCTCACCAGACGTATCCTGAGGCACCATGAAAAAAACAGCCAGTGGTTTTAAAAAATGTACAAAGTGCTCCGGCACAATATTGATAACCGACAAACATGACTGGTGCCTAAAATGCCTCGGCCCTGCTCATGTTCCTACAGACTGTACACTCTGGAAGCAGATGACAAAACGAGGCCTTGAATCGAGCCAAAATGTTTGAAGAGCTCTTCCTAGCAGATACCCTCTCCTTGGCCTTCACCTCCTCGCGGGCTTCCTCTGGCTCCAGGCATTCGAAAGACTCCGGTCATGGCGAGAGAGGATCTTCTCCTTCCCGCACTCACAAGGAGATGCTGCCCTGGGAGCCCTCAGTCATAAGGACCAAGGCAAAAAGTCAAAGGACCACTCTGGTAGGCCAGACATAGAGCGGTCGAGGGACAGGTCCTGGGAGCGTTCCCGCGCTCACCTGGAATCGTCCTGGACATCATCCGATTCCAGTAACAAGGTATCCCCAGCAGGAGGACTCCTCCAAAGACACAGTGGGAAGTCTAGAGGTATTTGGAGCGCCCACCTCCACGGAACCTCTGGTGATGGCTGACCCCACTCCATCCGATGACCAGGAACTGGAGACGTTGTATCAACGCTTGCTAACATTGGAACGCACCCTAGCACCCCTACTAGCAGCCTCGGTGCACCTAACACTATCGACCCCAATGTCTCTGCAGGCTACATTGGCATTGTCATCAGGAACACAAGCTGACTCGATGCTGATGTCGGTGCCACCATCAACCCCAGTGTTTTGTTCCACCTACGATGCTGCTCTCTGCCCCAATGCTGGTACAGTCACCGATGCCAGTGTCCTTGCTGATGCCTTCTCTGATGCCTGGACCTTCCTCTATACCGATACCCTCATCTATGCCGGGTCCTCCATTTATGTTGATGCATGCATCATTGCCTCCGGTGGATCCGATGCACCATGTGGAACTGGAAGACATCGACTGGCGCCGCTACTCTAAACACTGGCGATACTCTCCAGGATCGGACTCTGAATCCTCCGACTCCAACCACAGATCCCTGGATTCCGTTGATCTCAGATGTTATCTCTGAACCTTCACTGCCACAGGCCACTACGAGAATGGAATCACTGCCAGAAGGTGTCTTTCCAAGATTTTATCAAGGACATGGCGGCAGGTCTCTCCATTCCTTCTGCTTCAGAGCCAGAGCCCAGAGTGGAAGAACTAGAGAGCTGCTTCTTTTGGTGCAGTGGGATATTGCAATCTTACCGGTACACTGCATACTTCACAACCTGATGCTTCGAATGTGGGAAACAGTTATATGTTGCTCCCAACAGTCAACGTCTCGATACCATGTACCGGGTTCCCGAGTGCCCTGGCTTCCAGAAGCAGCAACTCCCACACCACTCCATGGTAGAATCGGCGATGCGTTGCATAAAGAGTGCCAAGAACCATGCTTCTGTTCCTCCCAGACACGATTCAAGAACCCTTGATTCCTTCATGAGGCACACCTTCCAGGCTTCCATGCTTGCCAGCAGAATTGACTCGTACACCCTACTACTACTATTACTTATTTGTGTAGTGCTACAACGGGTAGACAGCACTGTACTTATAGATATAAGACATTACCTGCTCATACGAGGTTACAATCTAATCAAGCCGAAGAACATCTCAAAATTGGGGACTAGAGTATGGTAAGATTTATCTTTATTCATGCGCTTGATATACCGCACAGGCATCAGGGCGGTGTACAAAAATAGCAATACAGGCTGCAGGTGAAAACAAAGAGAAGAGAGCGCCAATATTTGACAGGAAAGAAACAGGCAAAGAGACAGAGCAAGACACAAGCTCCAGGTTTACAGGGGGGGGGGGGGGAAGGTCTAAGCCGGGTGGGGGGTGTCAGGGAAGGCAAGGTCAAAAGCCTGATGAAAAAGATGTGTTTTGAGCATGCCTTTGAACTGGGGAAAAGACAGTTAAGTGTGGAAGGGAGTTCCAAAGAGCAGGCCCTAAAAAGAAGAAATCGGAGTGGCGGGTAAGTGCAAGGTGAGCGTGTGTAAGGGAGGGAAGGAATAGACGATTACTGTGGGCTGAGTGGAGGAGGCAGGGGGAGGGTTGGATGCGAATGAGGTCAGCAAGATACTGGGGGGGTGGCAGTATGAAGGACCTTGTGAGTGAATATGAATAACTTATAGACAAACCTAAACCTGATTGGGAGCCAGTGGAGATGGGTGAGCAGAGGAGTGACGTGGCCAGTTGAGGAGGAGTGGGTGAGAAGACTGGCGGCTGTATTTTGGATAAGTTGCAGGCGGTGGAGCCGGTACTGAGGGAGGCTGGCAAAAATAACGTTGCAGTAGTCGAGCCTAGAGATGACAAAGGTAACAAGAGAGGGAAAGGAGAGAAAAGGGCAGACGGCGTGTATCTGTTGTAAGGAGGAGGAGTGGCAGACAAGCAAGGAAATATGGTGATGGAAAGAGAGGGAGGAGAGCAGCACGATACCAAGATAGCAGAGTGTAGGGACAAGAGGGACCGGGGTAACAGAGGGTGGGGGAAAGGGAGGGAGGGGACGCTGAAAGAGCCACAGGGCCGCAGACTTAAAGGGATTAACATGGAGAAAGTTATCCTGAAGCTAGGAGGCAACACGGGAAAGGCAGGTGTTGAGGGATGTTGAGGTCAGGACGGAGAGAGTCCGTATGATGCAGAAAGAGGATATCGTCGGCATAATAGTACCCAGAAATCCCAGACTGCTGAATGAGGGCAAGAGATGTGAGGAAGATGTTAAAAAGAAGGGGGGCAAGCACAGAGCCCTAGGGAATGCCACAGTGAAGGGGGTGCGGTGGGGAGGTGATGAGAGCATTCTGAACGGAAAAGGTGCGAGATGAGAGAAAACAATGAAACCAACGGAGAACAGCACCATGAATCCTGAGGTCGGAGAGACAAGCAAGGAGGGTGCGGTGGTCGAAGAGGTCAAAAGCCGAAGACAGATCCAAGAGAACAGAGATCACCACGATCGTGAGATTGATGGAACTTGTGTCTCTTGGGGAAACTGCTAGGTACATATGACCTAGATTGGCCACTGTTGGAAACAGAATACTGGGCTTGATGGACCTTGGTCTGACCCAGTATGGCATATCTTATGTTATGTTCTTATGTTATGTTCAGAACTGCTAGAAGAGTGGATTCTGTGCTATGACTGGACCTGAAACCGGATTGGCGGGGGTGAAGTGAGAGAGTAGCATCAAGGTAAGTAGAGAGCTGTGATAAAAACTAGTTTCTCTAGGACTTTGGAAAGGAAGGGCAGGTTAGAGACAGGATGCCAGTTGGCCAGGGTGGAGGGGTCAAGAGAGGGCTTCTTTAGGATAGGCTGGACAAGGGCATGCTTCCAGGCAGAGGGGAAGAGGCCAGAGGAGAGGCTAGAGTTGAGCATATGGAGGATGTAGGGCAACTGTGCAAGGGAAGGGTCTAAGAGCCAGGCAGAGGGTCAAGTGGACAGGTGGTTTTGCTGGAGGAAGCGATGTCCTTGGCAAGTTCAGTGGTAGTGACAGGATGGAAGGACTGCCAGGTGTGAGGAAAAATTGGGGAGGGAGGGAGGGAGGGGAGGGCGGCAAAACCGGAAGGAGTCATGGAGAGACTACTTCCCAGAGAAGGATGCCAGGTCAGTGGAGGCTGGGATAACAGAAGGGAGGATAGGGAGAGTAGTAGAAGTGGTGGATTCCGAGAGAGAGCGAAGGACCTGATAAAGCTCTTTACAGGAGTTGGAGGAGGTTATGAGATCAGAGTAGTAGGACTGCTTGGCTGAGTGTATCATGGAATGGTACAATTGTTGGCATTGGCAGGAGGAGGCCAGAGGGGTAGGGTGCTTGTGCCAGATCTGCTCGGCGTGGGGAGAAGAGTGCTGGAGGGTATAGTCCTGGGTGGTATTGGGGGTGAACGAGTACAGGGGTGCAGGAGAGGGGCAAGACGAAGAGGGGCCAGGTGATCCAGTGTCAGAGAACAGAGGTCCAGGAACCAACCTGTTCGTCCACAGAGAGGGTGAGGAAATCAGGTGGGAGAAGTCAGCAGGGGGGAAACTGCTGCAGGGTGTGTGGGTAATGTGATGCCTGGATCTCAAGGAAGATAGGTTACGGGTGGCGTGCAGGAACCGCAGGGGGGGGGGGGGAAGAGAGTGAAAACAGCAGGCAGTGATGATCAGACCAGGGGAGTGTAAGAGGCAAAATGTGGGAGGCAATATAAGGTGTGGCAGCTGGGGTAGGAATAAGGTCAAGAGTGTCCTGCAACATGTGTAGGGCAGGGCACATGCTGGAGGAGGGACAGGTCATGCAGGAGAAAGGAGAGCCCTATCCCTCTGGCAAGTGGGAGAGTCGTAATGAACATTAAAATCTCACAGAATGACAAGATGTGGGGACACAAGGGCGGCCTCAAAGAAAGTAAGTAGAAGCGCATCCCACAGATCTGGGCGAAGAGAAGGAGGAGCATAGAGGAGAAGGAAATAGGCAGGAGGCGAGGAGCTGAAGCAGAACAGAAGGGACTCAGGGTAGTGAGGTGAGAGGGAGCCCTTAGCAACAGGGAGAGAGGACTGGTAAATGACCGCCACACCCTCACTGCCCCTGTTAAGGCGAGAGGTGTGGAGGGCGAAGAAACCAGGGGGAGGCAATGGTCCAGAAGGGCATCCTCTCCCTCTCAAAGCCAGGACTCTGTGAGGAACAGGGCGTCCAGGGAGTGCAGAACCGTCAGATCGTGAATGAGGTGTGTTGCACCGGAGGGAGCGGCAATTGAGCAAAGCAAAAAAGAAAAGGACCAGCGGGGCACTAGCAGGCTGGGCTGGCAAGCAGGGCAGGAGGTTAGCGGAGTTTCGGGCTGAAAGACCCGAGAGAGGGAGATGAAGAGAAGAGGGGCCATGACCCCAGTGAACAGGAATAGCAGCCATTGTAGCTGGGAACCGGTAAGGTACAAGCAAAAGCCAGAGAAGCCAGCTGAAGGGAGAAAGGTAGAGGGAAGAAAACACTGCAAGACAAATATGGCTTAGCAAAAAGAGGAGACGACCCTGGCATCCACTGCCCCCATTGTCACCCCAAGGAGCACGTCCTGCTCCTTGGGTGCGTGATGCCACAGGCAGACTGAAGAAATAGCGTGCAATACCTGGACGGAGACGCAACAGTGTTTGCGCAGTCACGTCACGTCACTTCCGGGAAACAGACCAATCAGGGCAGGCATAGGGAGGGCAGTAGTCCTGCAGAATAGAACAAACAGCAGGTAATAGGTAATAAGGCACAGCAGATGGAGGTAGTAGATAATGACAGTGGTGAACGAGAGTGAGGAGCATCAGGATTCAAAAGCAGTCTCAGATGGGTTTTTAGCCTGGATTTGATGGGGCTAGAAACAGAGCCCAGTATATTTACTGAAGTAGTTCCAAGCATATAGAGCAGTAAGGTGGAATAAACATAATCTGGAGTTGGCAGTGGCAGAAAAGGGCATTGATAAAAGGGATCTGAGTTCCTGAGGAGGGGTGTAGGATGCGAAGAGAGGAAAGGTAATGAGGAACTGTAAAATGAATGCACTTTGTAGGTCAGTAGGAGAATAACTGGATGCGGAAACAGATAAGGACGCCAATGAAGTGTCTTGAAGAGGGGTGAAATGAGCATAGTGACTCTGGAAGATAAACTTTGCAGCTGAGTTTTGAACAGATTGGAGGGAGAGATGATGCAGAGTGAGATCAGTGAGGAGCAGGTTACAACAGTCAAGACAGGAGGTGACTAGAGTGGATAGGGTCTTAGTAGTATGTTCAGAAAGGATGGGATGAATTTTGCTGATAGCTAAAAACAGTCTCTACTTTCTCTGTTGAATGTGTGCAGAGAAAAAGAGTCGCGTCAAAGATGACATCAAAGGTGCAAGCTGAGAAACATGGAGGGAGTATAGTGTTATCCACACAGAGAAGGGAGGAAGTGGATTTAGGTGTGTAATTTTATCCTATTGTCTATGGAGGACAGCGGTTACAGGTAAACAGCTTTGCTTTTCCAAAATCAGAGTGCCCAGTCGGTACTTTCATTAGAGCTTCATTTGTGTTTTTCAAACATAGAAAGCATTTTGATTGAGCGAATTAACTATAAATGTTGTGTAACAATATTGTTATCTGATTACAGCTAAGAGTACAAGAGAACACACTTATAGTAAACTATGGTGGAAAAAGACCAATGTGACCCGTTTAGTCTGCCGAGCAAGATTGTTTAGGGTTGTAACTGCTGCCCTGTGCAGGTTACCCTCTATGCCTTTTTGTTTGTGTGAAAGTCAGTTTTTTGTTTTCATTGGAAATAGAGATCTTCTGTTTCTGATGCCTTTTTTGAATTGTAACCAAACTAAAATAGCTTCTTATCTTGCTTGTGTGTGCATATATATAGATCTATCTCTAGGAAGTAGATAGATGTGAGTAGAGATGAAAGCTTTATAAATCTGGACAAATTACTATATTAGAAAATATCAAATACACCAGTGAACTTCACGAGCTTGCAATTACATATTAATATGTTTTCTGTTTAACAATGAGTTTTTGTATCTATTTTGGGGAACAACCTATTAAGTTGTAACTTTTTATATTTTTAGGCCCAGATTGTTCTATTGGTAATTCTGTTATTAGCTATTGGAGATTTTGTCATTGGATCATTTATCCCAATGGAAGACAAGAAACCTAAAGGATTTTTTGGCTATAACGGTATGTAAACACATTTGACATCTTGCTAATTCAGTACACATCTTGAAACACCTCATCATAGGCTTGAAAACCAGATGTGTTCAAATGCTTTGGGGCAGGTACGGTGTATACTAAAATCACAAACTATGTATTTCTCTCCCATGTTTGTATACCAGCATTTATCCACTGAAGGAAAATCAGCTAAACCGAAATGATATGCTGAAAAGAAGCTGTAAATCTGTGAAGTCTGTATTACAATACCCTCCTCCCCCACAAACATGTGAAAGGAAAAAAACAAAACACACTAATTTTTCTAATGTGTCTTACCAGTCATTTACATCATAAATTTACAGTTGTATCATTGCTGTTAATATAACTTGTGGCATTACAGATTCTAACAGGTATATTTTATAATTATAATCTATATATACTTGACAGTGCTCATCACTTTAATCATTTTTAGTCATATTTGCTTTTGTCTGTTTTCTAAATATATTCTAAAATTATATTACAAATTTTGGACCATTTGGAAGCTGTCATTGTATGGATTTGTTAGCAAGCCACATGCCTGAATTATGACCCCTAAATAGAAGAATTAGTTCTTACTAGGATACCCTTGTTCATCTGAAGCAAGCTTTTTCTTGTGCACTAAATAGAGAATAAATTAAACAGTTATTTAATATAAAATGTACAAAGTAGGAGCAGTACGGCTAATAACAATCTGTGTGTAAAAATGAATTCTAAATATAACAGCCAATTAATTGTACTAAGGAAATTAAGATGTGTAAATAATTGGTTAACAAACCAGCCTGCATGACTGAGTTTGGGCATACTGCCCTATGCTGTATAAAGGCCAAAAGATTGAGTTTGGTTTTCAACATAAGTTAGTGGGAAATTATGTTGGGATCAAAAGTAATTTCAGAGGACCTATGAAAGTAATTGAGGCTAATGTTTCTGGTCAAGTTTACAAGACCACTTGAAAGTATTTGGGATTTCATTCTCTATTAGTCGGGAAATGCAGGCCAAAGTGATTCTGCTCTGGAGCAGTCTCCTGTAAAGGTCGTTCCAGAAGCAAGCCGAAAAATCTGCCAAGTCATAAAGAACCTCAGACTAACATCTAAAAATCTTCAGGCCTCTCCTAGATGTAGTTGCTTTGAAGGTTCATGTGTCATTCATCAGAAAAGAGTGACAATGGTGTTCATGAGAGGATATCTAGGAAGAGCCATTGTTCTCTTTAATAAACAAAATTTTGCTGTTTGTCAAAGAGCAACTAGATAACCCACAAGATTTAGAGATTCAGGTACAGGAAATGTTGTTTAGTTCCTTATCTTGCTGCTTAAGGAGGTGCCCCCAATTCAGTCTTTTTATCAATGTATAATTTTTGTCTTATTCAGTGAGGATATAGCTTTCTCCCTTATCTGTGTTTAGATTATGATGCAATCATATTTTGAATACAAATTATGCTAATAAGCATAAGGTGTTCACAATTTTCTCTGTGCTGTGTAATTGTTAATATGATCTTTATTTTGTTTCTTGATAGCTGCTATATTCACTGAAAACTTTGGGCCAGATTTTCGAGGAGAAACATTCTTTACCATTTTTGCTATTTTCTTCCCTGCTGCTACTGGTATATTAGCAGGCGCAAACATCTCAGGTGATCTTGCGGTAAGTAGGATGAGTCACTGCATCATTTGAAAATATTCCATGTTTTTATTTTTTGCATTTATTTTAGGAATTTGCACGTCAAGAACTTTAAAAATGTATTGCTGTTATTACTTTTCAAGGATCCTCAATTAGCCATACCTAGAGGAACGATGTTGGCCATTTTAATAACTACAATAGTTTACATGGGAATTGCAGTATCTGTAGGTAAGTGCTGGATTTGACTTTTATCTGAATGCTGCCATGTTCTTGGCACTAACTTATGAACTTGAATTATCAAACTGAACTCTTAATAGTGAAGATTCTAAACATCTTAAATTTTTCATGATAAATTCCACGTTTTCCAGAGCAAAATATTTAGTTCAATCTCCAGGAACAATCAGGAATGGAGTCTTCACATATGGGGTGATGTCGGTACCGACTGAGCCTGTGCGTGGGAACGCTACACAGAGTTCAATAGGAAAGCCTTTAAGGGTATTCCACTGTGCCTGCATAGCTGCCTTCCCAGCTCTCCCTCCTCAGTTCTTAGTTTTCCGCAGAGCCGACGGAGCAATTCCTGTCACTGCAGAAAATTCTTGTTTTTCATATTTTTGTGGTCGCGACTGCCTTCCCGTCGATGCTGGTACCGACCTCAGTCGGTATTTACTTTCTCTTAGAGAGGTGGCTAAGGATTTGGAGTTAATGGCTCCTCTTCTCCCCGATGACAAGAAGGCAGATTCTCACCCTTGTGAAGCATGCTCAGAATGTTTTGAAGTTTTAACAGAGCAACTTTTGATTTGCTTTGAATGCATCAGCAGGACTTATCCATCTGCATTGGTGCAAGCAGGATTGCTTTGCTCCAAGCATCAGATCTTGAACAATGGGCTCAAGATAAGCTGGGTAATATCCCTTGCACCAGTGAGAACCTCTTTGGCAAGGATTGGCAGGACAAGGCCTCTCAGTTGGAATCTGAGAACACTACCGTAAATAGGCTATCTAGATCTACTGTCAACCCAGCTAAGAAGAAAGCAGCAAAGAAAGCTTTCTTCAATAAAAAGTACTATCCTTCTTATACCCCTGCTGTTCAGTGTCAGCATCATGCTCCTCAGAAGAGGCAACAACCTCCAAAACAGCAAAAGAAGGCTCGGACTCCCAAGTCACAGCCACCTCAGCAGACCCAGATTGCTCTGGGTTTTTGACTCCTTTCTAGAAAACATAGCTGTCCTGCCTTGGAGAGTCCTGACCCTGTCCACATTCCCGGCTCTTTCTCACTATGCCCACAGGTGGCATCTCATCACCTCGGAGCAGTGAACATTGTCCATAGTGCGGGAGGGATACAAACTTCATCAACAGTCTACCTCCCCCAGACTTTACCAAGAGTTCTGTTCTCAACCCCCTCTCACTGCTTTGTTACAAGAGGTCACCTCCCTTCTCCTGCAGGGTGCAATAGAAGAGGTTCCACCATCCCAGCAGGGAATGGGCTTTTATTCTCCATACTTTCTCATCCTAAAGAAAACAGGAGGATACAGGCCCATTCTGGACCTCAGGAAACTAAACAAGCACCTCCTATGGGAGAAATTTAAAGATCTCTCTAGGGACCCCCCCTTCCCCATCTCCAGAGTTAGGATTGGCTCTGTTCTCTAGATCTAAAGGAAGTGTACACTCATTCTTATTCATCCAGAGCACAGAAAGTTTCTGCGCTTCATGTTCCAAGGAAGACATTATTACAGAGTCCTGCCTTTCAGCCTCACCTCTGCCCCAAGAATCTTCGCAAAGTGCATGGTGATAGTAGCCGCATTCGTAAGGACCCTAGGGATATTTATCTTCCCTTACTTAGGCGACTGGCTCATATGGGCAAGCACCTCTCAAGAAGCCAGTCTATCCCTCTCATGCACCATGCAGGTGTTACAACATTTGGGATTTGTCATAAATCTTCCAAAGTCCCAACTTGCCCCCTCTCAAACTCTAGGAGGGCTCCTAAGAACTTTAAACACTCAACAATCAAGGACATTTCTGCCCCAGCTCCGCTGTGCTCAACTCAATCAGTATCTCAAGCATGCCTCAAGGACTTTTACTGCTTGAGAAATTCTACAGCTTCTGGGTCATATGGCATCAATTGTGTATGTTCCATATGCCCGCTTACACATGCACACAACCCAGTGGACACTAGCATCCCAGTGGTCTCAAGCACCAGGTCGCCTGGGGAACAAGATAATGGTTTCTACCCTTCTGATCTCGTCTCTTCAGCAGGGCGATCTCCAGAAAATCTCCTTGTAGGGTCACCTTTTTCATATGCCAGCACATCAATGTACCCTGATGACGGATGCATCCAGACTGGGCTGGGGAACTCATCTGGAATCTCTCTCCACACAAGGACTCTGGTCTTAGCAGGAGTCACAACTCCACATAAATCTGCTGGAACTCAGAGCCATTCTCAATGCTCTGTCTCCCAGGCCCATCTTTGTTGCCACAGAGCCCTAATCCAAAACGAAAATCAATGTGTTCTACGTGAACAAGCAAGGTGGAACAGACTCTTGGACCCTCTGCAGCGAGGTACTACATCTCTGGTCCTTTGCCATACACCATCGCATTCACCTCCATGTAGTGTATCTCACGGACAAACACAATGTCTTAGTGGACAGACTAAGTCAAATCCTCCTCATTTTTCAGATCTGGGGGACTGTTCGCAAGTCCTCAATGCCAAGCTCCCTCGCTTCTGCACCAGGACTCCTGCACTGGACAACCAACAAGTGGATACTTTACACCTCCACTGGAGTCAAGGCTTCCTATCTGCCTTCCCTCCCATGCCCCTAATTCCCAAGACTTTCTTTTTTTTCAAACTCCAGAGACACAAGAGCTTCATGATACTCATAGCCCCACGCTGGCCATGTCAACCATGTTACTCTCTAATTCTACGTCTGTCTAAAGCTCAACCCATAGATCTGAGGTCGGCTCCAGATCTCCCCTCTCAGGAGGGGGTGCTGCTCTTTACCAGTCCGCAGTCTCTCCATCTCGCAGCATGGCTTCTGAAGGCATAGCCTTCCAAGGCATTAACCTTCCCCAGAAGGTTAAGGACATCCTCTTAGCTTCTAGGAAACCATCCACCAGACGGTCCTACGCTTACAAATGGCGTAGGGTTTCTTTTTGGTGAGTATCTCCTCCCAGACTCAAAACCAATTCAGTAAGAGTACACCTAAGTGCAATTGCGGCCTCTCACATGCTCTATGGCTGAGAAGAGATGACCAGCCCATCTCTTCTCAGCCACTCATAGAATGCTTCATGAGGGGTCTTCTATTAACCAGATCTCCCATTAAGCTGCCTCCAGTGGCATGGGCCTTTAATGTTCTAGGACAGCTTCTCAAGCCGCCCTTTGAATCTCTAGCCACTACTTCACTTAAGTTTCTCACATGGAAGGTCATCTTCCTTATTGCCCTCACTTACATAAGAACATAAGATATGCCATACTGGGTCAGACCAAGGTCCCTCAAGCCCAGTATCCTGTTTCCAACAGTGGCCAATCTAGGTCATACGTACCTAGCAGTTTCCCCAAAAGACACAGGTTCCACAATGCTTGTACTGGGTCAAGCATTGATATCCTGGGTCCCTTCTTAATGGTATATGGACCTTTCCTCCAGGAACTTATCCAAACCTTTTTTAAACCCAGCTACACTAACAGCCTTTACTACATCCTCCGGTAACAAATTCCAGAGTTTGATTACATGTTGAGTGAAAAAAATATTTTCTTTTATTAGTCTTAAATAGTTTACCCTGTAGCTTCATTGCATGTCCCCTAGTCTTTCTATATTCTGATAACATAAACAATCAATCTACGTTTACCCGATCTCCAGGAACAAGCAGGAATGAGTCTTCACATATGGGTACGTCGGTACCGACGGAGCCTGCACGGGAATGCTGCCCAGCTTCCAATCAGAAAGCTTTTGGCAGCATCCCTCGCGCCTGCGCAGTGACTTCCCGCCTTCTCCACAGCCTCTCTTCAGTTTTCGTTTTTCCGCGGAGCCGGCAGGACGTCCTCCTGTCACCGCAGAAACCTTTCTTTTTAATTACTTTAATTACTTTAGTTTTTTTGTTTTCTTGTGGTCGCGGCTGTATTTCCCGCTCCCACTGGTACCGCCGGTGGATTTTTGACTAAATTCTGAGAGACTTTTTCTTCAGTTTTTTGCCTTAACATTTTGGGCCTACTAGGCCTTTTCATTATGGAGCCTTTTCCTAAGAAGTGCATTCGATGTAGAAACACCTGTTTCTTTTTAGACACCAATAGTTGGTGTCTCAACTGTGTGGGTCCTGACCCTTTTTCCCTTGACTTGTCAGGGGATACTTTTGTGAGAAAACCTTCAGTTTTTAAAGTTTCCCTCGATACCGTTTTTTCCTCGGCAGTGAGGGTACCCGGTTTCTCTACTTCAAAGGATCAGGTAACCCAAAAACAGTCTGTTAAGACTAGTCAATGCTTGAGTGGTATGTCCCATGCCCAGCATGGTGACGGCTCCGGCCTTACCCTTAAGAATCCATTGGCATTACCCCTGCGGGAGTCTTCGGACTCCAAAGCGTTAAAGGGGTTTCAGGATGTTCCTGGGGCTCACCCCTCACAGAACATGCCTGAGCCATGCGCGGGGGTGGTATCCGCTTTGAGCGGTACCGAGCCTCCGGCATCGGCACCGGTGTCGAGTATTCCACTCTTCACCAGGGATCGTCATCGGGCATCCTCGGTACCTTCGGGACCGATCGATACGCACCGCATTGACTTCCCTCAATCTCAGCCATGCTTCGGGTCGGTACCGGCATCGATCTGTTCCGATACCCTGGCATCGGCATCGAGATGGACCGCCTTTGCAAGAGGTGCTCATTGGGTATCCTCGGTACCGTCGGTATCGATCGATGTAACCCAGGCTGCCTTGGTGATATCGGCATCGCCGATACTGCCACCGGCGTCGGAACCCTCGCAACATGCATCGATAACCTCGCTTCCTCCGATGCCGAGTCTTCAGCCGGTATCTAGTCTCGAGGACTGCATATCGACGCGTCCCGAAACCGACTCCTGTCGTTTCCAGATAGGCAGTTCCGAAGATCCTAGCCATAACTCCTTCCTGATCTTGGTACCACTGCAGCAGTTCCTGATGGCGACTTCACCTACTAATCCTGAAACAGTGTCGATGTCGACGCCTGTTCTTGCACCGATGCTTACTTTGGAACCGATACCTGGCATCGGTGCAGTACACTGTAAGTCCTCTGGTGCTCAGGCTCTTCCTTTAGCCTTACCAGGGATGGTTCCCATAGATCAGTCTTTTCAGGCTTTTCTCCTGGATATGGCAACCTTTCTTAATATTTCTATCCCTGGTTGTGATCCTACCCATGGCTCATCGGCACAAATGCAAAATATAAAGCTTCCTTTACATCCTGCTCTGCAGGATCTCCTTCTCAGGGTTTGGAAATCGCCCTTACGACTTCCTCCAGTTACTACAGACATTGAGGTTCGGTACCGAGTACCACCCTCTCCAGGGTTCCAAAAGCCTCAACTTTCTCATCGTTCCCTTGTAGTGGAATCGGCACTGAGGAAAGTTAAGAGCAAGAAGAAGCATTCTTCTTATCCGCCGGGTCGTTCTTCAAGAACACTCGATGCTTTTGGCCGTCAGGCCTTCCAAAACTCTATGCTGGCCTCCAGAGTTCTCTCATATATTTTTCACATGAGTCTAACACTCCAGGAAGTCACAGAGAAATTGTCTCTTTTGACCCCTTTTATACCAGAGCCCCAGGCTACTGATTATTCCTTGCTCATCAATCACAGCCGGAATATATCCTGGTTCCTGTCTCGTGCTTCTATAGACTCTTTTGAGTCTGTTAGCAGATCCTCTGCTATTGCCATTGTAGCACGTCGCAGAGCCTGGCTTGAGGCTTCAGACTTGAACAAACGGGCACAAACTATACTAGCTCATTCTCCTTGCACAGGAGAAGCTCTCTTCAATAAGGAGGCTTTACGTCAGGTTGCTCAATGCTCCACTGACTCTTCTTCCACTAGAAACCTTTCTAAGCCACCTTCTTCAAAGAGTAGGAAATGTCCTACCAAACCCTCTTTCCCTAAGAAAAGAAAGTTTCATTCATCTCCTGCCCATCATTTGGCGCTACCTAAACAAGGGACGCCTCAGCCTAGTCTGAAGTCCTCCACTTCTGGCCAGTCTCAACATTCCCAGCAACCATAGGGGCCGGGAATTGTAACTTACATCCCTTCTCCATACTTATTTTCAGTGTATTAACCTGTGGGGGGGAAAAATTTTTTGTTCAGGGATAGAAGAGCAGTTACAACTATCCCCTGATAGTTTTTATCCCAACTGAACATTTTTTCCTTAAGTTGACTTACCCTATGGGTACGTCACCCTCTAATTACTTGAGGGGTACCATACTGAACAGCTTCTCTAGCAAGCTCGTTCCCCAGACAGAGACTAAAGATATCTCCTCTTTTCTTCTCTGTTTTTCCCTTATTCAGCACTGGACAACATCTCTGCTGTTTCTGTCAGCAGCTCTGCCTGCGGGAGTTACAGTAATAGTATTGCTGGGACTTTTTCAAAGTTCCAGTCCCTTATTCAAACTTTTGTCTAGCCTCAGTAGTGATTCCAAACTCTCTGGATCCTCCTACTCGTTTAGGCTTTCTCACATTATTCTACCATCTCCTCTCCTAGGATATGGCAACACACCTGACTTCAGTCAGTTTATCTCATAGCTCTCCTGCACAATGCTCTCTGTAGTCTTCAGAGAAGCTTTCTACTATGAGGGCCTTGCTATAGAGCATTGACCGTGTCTCTGAAGTTTCTCTATTAGTGGGGAAAAAACTTCTAAACCCTTCCTATACTTATGAAGGTTCTCCACACCCCCTCTAACCTGGGGTGTTTACACGAGATATCAGTTCTTCTGCGTGAGCCTCCAAGGCTTCTGTTTACGCATGCTACCTCTGGGTCCTTCCATAGGTCCCTCTGGTATCTTCCCTGCGTTTCTCCACATCTACCATGTCAGTGTTCTGTGGAACTCCCGCCTTGTTCTTCACAGATTCATATATTTATCTGTTCTCACGCGAACATCACGGTTATCTGGTTAGATTGCTTTTCTGCATCCCTCAATCCTTGAAAATAGATTCTCTCTACATATCTGAAGTGGGTTCACCCTCTTGTAGAGCACAGAATCTTTTTCTTTTATATTCCCCATGTACAATTATGGGGATGGGTGGTAGACATGTATCTTCAACCTATTGTCTGGTATGTAGCATCTCCATATATGTCTACATACCTATATCATTACCCTGGTGGTGCTAGACCATGCCCCACAAATTTACATATATTCAGGTATATCATTTATATATTTGATATATTTCACCACCCATATCCTAATATACATCTGTACATATGTATATATATGTATATATATGTATGTGTATGTATGTGTGTATGTATGTGTATATATCTTCCAGCCACATGTATATATCCCTATATATATATGTGTGTTTCATGGGGGGCCTCTTAAGGGTTGGTCGTCTGTCTTACACACTATCACCCTTACTGTCTATACTACATGTTTTACCTCCTAGAGGTTTTAGACAGTCTGTCGCCCTACGTCCCATGCCATATTACGATGCAGAAACTGTTAGGCACCAATAACCACCTTGGTGCTAACATCTTCCATTTTTTCTTTAAGTCCATGAAGCATCAAGCTTCAATATTTTTTCCTATCTCTCACCAGCTAGGAAAAACAATGTACCTCTTTATCTTGAGTACACAACTGTTATCATTGGGAATAGGGGGTTTTTCCAGTCCCCCTCTTCCCGCCAGGACTGGGCTAGTTGTCCAACTCCGTCAGTCTTCTTCCTTTAGTCCTCAATGTTACTGACCTTATGCCTAAAGGAGTTTTCAGCTTTTCCCATAAAGCTTTCCATTGAAGACCTGACGTCACATCCTACCCAGTTGACACCTGGATCATCTACTACCTCCAGGGCTGGACCTTCATCCTCACTACTGAGAGGTCACCTTGAAGATTCCGCCACTGCTTATCCAGTAGACTCCATCATGCTTTCTACTTCCTATAATACAGTAGGTAAGCTGCATATTTTAAGTGTACATTAAATGTGTTTTTAATGCTACTCATCTTCTCCACCAAGGACTCCTGTAGTCTGTAGAACACCTAGTCCTTGGCTGTGCTGTTTCCTTCCTCACAGCTCCTTTATTGTCAACTCCTGCCCTCCATCCCACATTGGATGCCGGGGATTCCTGGAGACAAAATGCACCCCTAATCCAGGCACTTGCATTTTTATGGGATCTCCCCCTGGCATCTCCAGCTCGGGAGTCCCCATATGTGAAGACTCATTCCTGCTTGTTCCTGGAGATAGCACAGTTACTTACCTGTAACAGGTGATCTCTGGGAACAGCAGGAATTAGTCTTCACAACCCTCCCACCTCCCCTAGGAGTTGCATCTTTTTTATCTTCTTCCTTTTCTCTCCTCGCCTTTGTCTCAGCTCTGAAACTCAACTGAAGATAGGCTGTGGAGAAGGCGGGAAGTCACTGCGCAGGCGCGAGGGATGCTGCCAAAAGCTTTCTGATTGGAAGCTGGGCAGCATTCCCGTGCAGGCTCTGTCGGTACCGACGTACCCATATGTGAAGACTAATTCCTGCTGTTCCCAGAGATCACCTGTTACAGGTAAGTAACTGTGCTTTCCACTCCGTTCATTAATTTATAGACTTCTATCATATCTCCCCTCAGCCGTCTCTTTTCCAGGTTAAAGAGCCCTAACCTTTTTAGCCTTTCTTCATAGGAGTATTCTTCCATCCCCTTTACCATTTTGGTGGCTCTTCTCTGAACCTTTTCTAATAACGCTATATCCTTTTTAAGATACGGCAACCAGAATTGCACACAATATTCAAGGTGCGGTCTCACCATGGAATGATATAGAGGCATTATATCTTTTGTTTGTTTTTATTTTCCATTCCTTTCCTTATGATACCTAGCATTCGATTTGCTCTCTTGGCCGCCGCTGCACACTGGGCTGAGGGTTTTAACGTTATCCACAATGACGCCTAAATCTTTTTCCTGGGTGGTGGTTCCTAATGTGGATCCTTGCATCGTGTAACCATAGTTTGGGTTCTTGCCTAGGTGCATAACTTTGCACTTGTCCACATTAATTTTCATCTGCCATTTTGATGCCCAGTCTTCCAATTTATCAAGATCCTCTTGCAATTTTCCACAATCCTCTTGTGTTTTAACAACTTTAAATACTTTTGTGTCATCTGCAAATTTGATAACCTCACTCGTTGTTCCACTTTCCAAGTCATTTATGAATATGTCAAAAAACAGCGGACCCAGGACAGATCCCTGGGGTACACCACTATTCACCTTTCTCCATTGGGAAAATTGGCCATTTAACCCTACCCTCTGCTTTCTATCTTTTAACCAGTTCCTGATCCACAGTAGTACACTGCCTCCTATCCCATGACTCTTTAGTTTTGCCAAAAGTCTCTGATGAGGGACCTTGTCAAAGGCTTTCTAAAAGTCCAGATACACTATATCAACTGACTCACCTTTGTCCACCTGTTTATTCACACCATCAAAAAAACATAACAGATTAGTAAGACAAGATCTTCCTTGTCTAAAGCCATGTTGGCTGTCTCCTATTAGGCCATGACTATCTACATGCTGAGTAATTTTATTCTTTATGATGGTTTCTACCGTTTTTCCCAGTACTGATGTCAGGCTCACCGGTCTGTAGTTTCCCGGATCACCCCTGGAACCCTTTTTAAAAATTGGTGTTACATTGGCGATCCTCCAATCTTCAGGTATTAGAGATGATTTCAATGATAGTTCACAGATTACTAATAGCAGGTCTGCAATCTCATATCTTATATCTCACTTCAGCCAGGTGCATTAGTGAGCTCCAGGCCTTGGTGGCTGACCCTTCTTACACACGGTTCCACCATAAGGTGGGCCTTAGGATTCATCCTCACTTCATGCCGAAGGTGGTCTTGTCCTTCCATATGAACTAGTCTGTCTACCTTCCTGTGTTTTTCCCTAGACCACATTCGTCTAGGGGAGAAGCAACCCTCAACACCCTGGATTGTAAACATGCCTTAGCTTTTTATCTCCAGAGAACTCGAGAGCTTTGAAAAGCTGCTCATCTTTTCATTTTCTTTGACTTTATAGTCACCTTGGCTTGCCAGTCTTCAAACATACTCTCTCCAAGTGGGTAGTTGACTGTATCATCTTTGCTTATGAGAAGGCATGACTTTCCCTCGAGGGTCACATTCTTGCCCATAATGTTCGAGCCATGGCTACCTGTATGGCAAATCTACACTCTGTAGTTATTGACGAGATCTGCAAAGCAGCAACTTGGTCTTCAGTCCACACTTTTGCTGCTCACTACTGCCTGGAGAAGGACTCCCGCCAGGATTCCGTTTTTGGCCAAGCTGTTCTCCAGCATCTCTTTCAGACTTAGAGCAACTCCTACCCTCCGTCCCAGGTTTCAAAGCAGACATCCATGACCTCTTTAGGCATACCTGTGAAATTCCCCAGCTGATTCTGATGTCATCTCTCTGGCATCTTCTAGCTAGGGAGTCTCATATGTGAAGACTACATTCCTGCTTGTTTCTGGAGATAGCATAGTTATTCACCTGTAACAGGTCACTTCCGGGAACAGCAGGAATTTAGTCTTCACAACCCATCCTCCTCCCCTAGGAGTTGTAGGTCTTTTCCTTCTCTCCTTTTATCTCAGCTACAAACTCAATTGAGGTGGGAGAGCTGGAAAGGCGGGAAGGCAGCTATGCAGGTGCAGTGGGATGCTTCCAAAGGCTTTCTTATTGGAAGTTGAGGAGCATTCCTGCGCCCAGGCTCCGTCTGTACTGCCGTTACCCCATATGTGAAGACTAAATTCCTGCTGTTCCCGGAGATCACTTATTACAGGTGTGTAACTACGCGTTCTGTACTCATACTGAAAGGTCAAATGATCTGTCATGTTCCTGGTCAGAGGAAGCTTCTTCCAAATTCTGAAACTTCACTAATGTATAGAACTAAGCACAAGGCACAACATAAGGCTCTTTGCCAGCAATTGTATCTGACAACCACAAAGTACTGTTTCTTTACTGATGAGCTTTTCTCAGGTTTTCGTTTAATGATATTGCAGAAGGGCTGTTGGGTAAGGTTTGCCTTTTTCTGGATGATACCAAAACCTGCAATAGAGTAGACACCCAGGAAGGAGTAGATAATGAGCAGGGATCAACAATTTGGCAGCTGAGATTTAATGCTAAAAAAAAAAGCAGTCATGCACTTGGGCTGCAAAAATCCAAGGGAGCGGTACAGTGTACTTTTGTCCATTAAAGAAGCGTGGAACTTGGACGTGACTCTGGTGATCTTAAAGCAGCTAAACAGGTAGAAGAGGAGACTTCAAAAGCCAGAAGAATGCTTGGGTGCATAGAGAAAGGAATGGCCATCAGAAAAAAGGTGATAGTGCTTCTGTATAAGTCTCTGCGACCTCATTTGGAGTATTGTGAACAATTCTGGAGACCACATCTTCAAAAGGATATAAAAAGGATGGAGACGGTGCAGAGGGTAGCTACTAAAACGGTTAGTGGTCTTCATTATAAAGTATGAGGACAGACTTAAAGATCTTATGTATACATTAAAGGAAAGACTTTAAAATATCTCTGTGGCGTAAATGCACAAGAGAACCTCCTTTGATAGCAACCTCTGCTATGAGGGGACATAGGATGAGGGTGAATGGGGAAAGACTCAGGAGTAATATGTAAAAACATTTCTTTACGGAAAGAGTGGTAGATGCGTGGAATAATCTCCCAGTGGAGGTAGTAGAAATCAGGACAGTATCTGAATTCAAAAAAACTTGGAACCAAGCGCAGAAGATCTCTTAAGGAAAAAAGGATTATTTTAGTTGATATGGGAAGGCAGACTAAATAGCTCATGCAGACATGCAGTCATGTTTGTTAGTGTGTATGTATGTGTGTAATATATATATGAGATTCCAACACCACCCCTTAATGAAAGTCTGCAACAAACATCTAACACAAGAAGATTTAACAAATTTGATAGGAAAACCATACTCGACCTTATAATACCAAACCTTGAGGCCACCTCAACTGATCTTGCATATCTCCATAGAAAACTAGAATAACACCATCACATCGGTAGCCTCCACACCCAAGAAAAAGCCCTCACAAAGCACTATGGTACTCCAAGAAGATCAAAGAAGCCAAGCTCAAGCTAAGGAACCTAGAGAGGTGATGGAGACACAGCAGGGACCCACTCCGCCTACATGAATACACTATGAAGTAGAGGGAATACAATGATTTAATTCACAATCCTAAAAAGGAATGCCACACATCTCATCCTGAAGTTTCTAAACTGCCCCAAAGAACTGTTTTACATTGTAAAAACATTTACATGACTCCCCCTAAACTGATACACCAACAATACAGCCAGACAAATTTGCAGCATATCTGGAGAACTAATTAGCAAGATGGATAACATACCCTCAGACACAAGGAGCAGGAGATGTTGGAAGAGCAAAGGGTCTTTATTATGCAAAGGAAACCCCAACGCGTTTCGGCAATGCCTTCCTCAGGGGGGGTGACACTAATAAATAAAAATTATTTAAACATAGATTAATAAAAACAGTTAAACAATTAAAAGCAGTTAAAATATGATTAAAATGTGAAAGCACCGGCATGACATACAACATAAAATAGTCTAATAATAATGTGAAAAAAACATTTTTTTCACATTGTTATTAGACTATTTTATGTTGTATGTAATGCGCACCTTTTCTGGCCAAAAAGAGGCTCTAAATTAAGGGTGTGCATTACATTCGAGGGCGCCTTACATTGGGAGGCAAACTGCTCTACACCGGCCCCCCTTAGTGCTGCTTCGCCCCGTGCAGCCGCTGCTTCTGCTTTTCACAGAGCAGCGGCTGCAATAAAGTTAAGAGATCTGGTGGCAAAGGCGGTTTCGGCAACAGCAAGGATGGCTACGGCAACGGTGGTGGCAAGAGTGCCGGTGGCTTTAGCAACGGTGGCTACAGCGGCAAAAATGGCTTCAGTAATGGGAAGGGTGCCAGGAGCAGCGGCAACGGCAAGGGCACGAATCACTGCTGCTGCGATGTCTCACCTCGGTGGCGCTGAAGATGAGCAGGAGACGAGAGTGAGGGAGAACAGGAGACTTCCGCAGCGCTAGTTAAAAGGAAAGCCAAAACAAAACCTGTCAGGCTGGGAACTCCTTCAGCAGCGCCCAAGGAAGTGATGTCAGAGGGGGCGGGTGCTACCCAAAGCATACCATACACCCAAAACTGCTGCAGAAGGAGTTCCCAGCCTCTGACAGGTTTTGTTTTGGCTTTGCCTTTAACTGACACTGCGGAAGTCTCCTGTTCTCCCTCACTCTTGTCTCCTGCTCATCTTCAGCGCCACTGAGGTGAGAGAGATGTCGCAGCAGCAGTGATTGGTGCCGCTGCCGTCACCCTTCCCGCCGCTGTTGCCGCTGCCGTAGCCACCCTTGCTGTTGCCGAAACCGCCTTTGCTTCCGGATCCCTTTTAACTTTATTGCAGCCGCTGCTCTGTGAAAAGCAGAAGCAGCGGCTGCACAGGGCGCAGCAGCACTAAAGGGGGGGGGGGGGGGTGCGCACTACAATCACCAGCAAACATTTTTTTTTTAACATTCAAGCCGTTCACAATAGGGGTGCGCATTACATTTGATGGCACATTAGACTCGAGTAAATACGGTATTTACTCATATCCTAACAATATATCATAGTTTGTACAATATATCATAGCTCGCTGACCTGTTCAATATAATTCAATAAGTTCAATGTATTAACCTCTCTGTTATGCATAACATTGAGTTAATTGTAAACTGCTTTGATACCCTGAAAGACGGTATAAAAAAACTGACATGCACACGCACACACAAAGGGGAGAGGGTGAACTTGGAGCAAAGATCAGCCACTCAATTCTAGTGCTTCCCAAACGTTTATTCAATGTGACCCTATTTTTAACACTTGAAATCTTACATGGCTCCAGATGATGAAAACAATAGCAGACCTCCACTCCTCCAGCAGCAGTCGGCACAGGGCCTTGTGTGTAAATGTGTGCTTACAGACCCCAGTACTCCGCTTCTAGCTTAACAGGAAGCCCATACAAGAGGATGGGGCTGGGGCTGTGAATATTCAGACTCCCATTATTGGGCATAGGTCACAGCAGAAGTTCAGAGGAAGAGCAGCCCCTTTTTCTATGACCCTCCCCTCCCCCTTTCCCCCACTATCCACCAGTGTGATCCTATTTGGGTCCCTACAGAGTTTGGGAACCAGTGCTTCCTAATCTAGGCTTTTGCTGCTCCTTCCACTGGCCGGCCTGCATGCCTGTTCCACAGTTCCACTTTTTTGTTGATAGATAACCTCTGATTTTAAGTAAAAATCTTTGTTCCTCTGGGTAGCAGCAGTTTGGAGATTTGTTTTCTAAATTGGAAGGGGGAAACATTTTTAGAGGTTCTTGAAACAAATGAAAAAATAAACTTAACCATAGCATTGCTTGTCTTTTTGACACACTGAAAAAGAATGCTGCTCATTTTCAGTTTATTATGACTGTTTCCAATGTTTGGAAAGATCTGTGCCATGAAATGTAAAACATGGAGGGGGTATCTTTAAGGAAATGACCTAATACTATAGGATGGCCCTTATTTATTGATGTAAACTCAAGCAATTATGCACTGCTAAGACAGTTGCCGACTTAACAGTGCATAATTTTATAGAGATCAGCAAAAGGGGAAATTTAATTTTATTTACTAATTGGGTTTTCTGGAACTCCACCAGACTAGTCGGACCATGGATTTCTCCAGGAACAAGGAGGGAAGACAGGTCTCACATATGGGTGACGTCAATGGCAACGGAGTCCTCACAGGAGCATCTCCCCAGCTTTCAAAGAAAGCATTTGGGAGATGCTACCACACAGGTGGTCCCCTTCCCGCCTAAGGGTGCCATCTTAGTCAGTCTCCCTTTTTCCACAGAGCCCTACAGACGTTTGTCTTCCCTGGGGAAAAAAGGTGAATTCTCCATGCACTTCTGTGCCTTTTTCTGGCTAGCGCTGGCTCCTTTCCCATCTTCGAACCTTGCCCTGGCATCGGGCCTCAACCTTGTTGATGCATTCTTTTCCATCCAGCGCCTTTCACTCCTCCTTTCACCTGCTGGCCACATCGAGGGTCTTCAGTCTTGCTGGGGTCCTTTTTGCCCGAATGGCCACCAGATTCAAGAAGCCTGATCAGTGCTCCAAAAACATGTCCCTCACTGACGCACACGATTGTTGCCTCTGGTGTCTGGGTGCTCACCACGACCTGGAGGAGTGCTCCCTGTCTAAAAAGATGTCTGCCAAGGCCATCCAAAGCTGCCAGCAGAAGCAGGATGACATCTTCCACAGGGCAGACTTGATCCCGGTAGCTTTGTGCTCTAAGGCCCTGCACAGATCCTCAGTTGTGTAAAGCCCCTGTGGTTCCTGAGCAGGCAGGCAGACACTCCGATCAAGGATTCCTGAATCGTGAGCATAAAAAGTCATCCTCAAGGGCCTTGTCCTGGGAGGCAGACAAGCATGGCAAGTCCTGTGCATGGTTCCTTTGCCCCTGACGGGCAACTGAGGAGTTGGAGCAAGAGAGACCCGCAAAGGTACCCAGGTCTGACGCTGAGGCCTCCGGCGACTGATCTCAGACTCCTGAGGCCTGTCCTGTTGAGGACCCCCCCTCTCCTCCTCGACTTTACCTGGTCAGCCTGGTGTCTGTGTCAAAGGCTGTGACCCCCGAGTGGGAAGCCAGGAGGATGGTGTCGGAACGCAGCATTTCTGCATGCCTTGCCTTGCAGCAGGCGTCTGTGCCCAGCCCTACTGGGGTATGCACCTAGACTGCAGGAACCTCTATGCCGAGGACTCCCTGGGCCGCTGAAGCGATTCCTGAGAGCCACATGTCTTGAGCAGATCCTCGGCGGGGGTCTCGATCCCGGTCCTTGGGAGTGTGGTCTTCTCAGGCAAGCACCTCTGGCTCTGGCCAAGCCTTAGCCCCGAGACACCGAAGACCAGAGCCAACGATGCCTCTGGAGCTGTTGGGCCTCATGTCTTCGGACTACTCTGGGAGTCTGTCAAGACCTTCCTGGAGACATGGGCACACCGTGATCTCCCCTTTGACCCATCTCCGCCAGCCTCAAGGCATCAGTCCCCTCACGAAGACATCTTGTTCCTTGAGTTTGTCCAGGACATGGTAAGGGCTCTCTCCCTCACCACGGAATCAGAAGAGGACCCTCATATGGAGGAACTCGAAATCCTCCAGTACAAGGAACCACCCAAGGAGGCCCTTACAGTACCCGTTCCCTCCATCCTTGGTCGGCTTCTCTCCGGATGTGGGAGGCACTGGCATTGGTGCCGATTGTTAGACACCTGGACACAATGTGTTGGGTCCAGCGAGGACCAGGCTTTGGAAAGGAGCAACTCCCTCACAGCTCCATGGTGGTAGAGTTGCTCATGTGCCAACAAATGAGCCCAAAGATCCACTTATCGGTGCCACTGGGCAGGGAGTCCCGCGCGCTCTACACCCTTGGGCAAAAATGTTACCGGGGCTTGATGCTGGCATGCTGCATACAGACTTATCAGTTATATATTGGCATGTTCCTCTGAGACATCAGGAACTTGGAGGCTTTGTGGCAGGCCTCGATGGGACACACCTCCAGCGCTTCCAAACCCTCACAAAGTCTGTCAGGGACTGCTCAAAGTACTTGTCTCGAGCCGCTTGTGACAGCTTCTAGTCCAATGCAAGGGTAGCCACTGTGGGCATTGCCAGATGCCAGGTCTGGCTCCAGGCATCGGATCTCGAACAGTAGGTTCAAGAGAAACTCCTTGATGTCCCTTGCTTCAGGGAAAACCTTTTCAGCAAGCTATTGGAAGACAAGGCGACCAAGATCAAGGCCCTGCACAGATCCTCAGAGTTGTGTAAAACCCCTGTGGTTCCCAAGCAGGCAGGCAGACACCCCGATCAAGGGTTCCTGAATCGTGAGTATAAAAATTCGTCCTCAAGGGCCTTGTCCTGGGAGGTGGACAAGCATGGCAAGTCCTGTGCATGGTTCCTTTGCCTCTGATGGAAAACTGAGGAGTTGGAGCAAGAGACCCGCAAAGGTATCCAGGTCTGACGTTGAGGCTCAAGATCAAGAGTATGTCACCAAGACTCTGCCCTTGAAGTCCTCCACTCTTCCCAGGAAGAACCTATCTGGGAAAAGGCTTTCCTTCCATAGAAAGGGCTAGCTCTATTGAGGCTATCCCCTCTACCTGGCCACCCAGACCCCTCACAGGGTCACCAGGGCAAGGGGACAGGCCAGGACCCACATAAGCCCGAGTGCCCCAAGTCCCAGTCTCCAGCCCTGGCCCAGACTTGGTTGAGATTTTGACTCTCAAAGCAGTGTCTCTCTACCTGTCGGGGATCAGCTACCAACAGGAGGGCGCCTGGTTATTTTTGCCCACCGATGGGCCGCCTCCACCACAGGCTCCTGGGCACTCCAGGTGTTTTGGGAGGGTTACCACCTCCATCTGGACCAGACACACCCATCCTTCTGCCTAAGGGAGCCTCCTGACTCCCCTGCACCAGGATCTGCAGCTGCAGGAACTTGCACACCTCCTCAGGGACAAGGCTGTCGAGCCAGTACCCACCCCATTTAAGGGGAAAGGGGTTCCACGCCATGTCCTTTTTAGAACCAAAAAACAGGAGGCCTAAGGCCCATCCTGGACCTGAGAAACCCTGAACAGGTTCTTGGTGTGGAAGAAGTTCAAGATGCTTTCTTGGAACACTGCTGCCCTACCTCCAGCAGGAAGATTGACTATGCTCCTTAAACCTGAAGGATGCTTATACCCACATCCTTATTCATCCCAGCCACAGGCAGTACCTGAGGTTCATGGTCTGAGACGATGACTACCAGTACAGGGTACTTCCCTTCAGCCTAGCCTCCACACCAAGAGTCTTCACCAAATGCCTGGCAGTGGTGGCTGTCTACCTCCGTCTCCAAGGTGCCTGTCTTCCCATACCTGGACAACTGGCTGGTAAAGAGAGCCACGGCCTCAGAGGCGCAACAGGCCACAACCTGTGCCATCATGGTCCTGCAACATATGGGATTCGTGTTAAACCAACCCAAATCCCACCTCACTGCAACACAGGACCTGGAGTTCATAGGGGCTCACCTGGACACCCTCCAAGCCAGGACATCTTCCCCTGGGCAGGGCAGATTGCCTCAGAACCCTGACAGCTGAGGTGCAACGCCATCACACCGTGTCGGCACAGCCCATGCTTTGCCCGGACACATGGACTCTACAGTCCATGTGGTCCCCAGCGTCCACCTCCACATTGCAGGCAGCTCAATGGTGCCTCTGCTCACAGTGGACATGGGTCACCAGGCAGGATCCGGGACAGGGTCTGTCCTGTCAACTGGTAGTGTCACTCATTTGGTGGCAGAATACTCGGCACCTGCAGAAGGTTATGCCTTTTCAGAAATTCAGCCCTAAGAGGGTCCTCACTATGGACGCATCCCTGTGGGGATGGAGTGTCCACTGCGAGGAACTATGCACACAAGGCACCTGGTCTCTTGAGAAAAGCCAGCAGCAGATCAACCTGCTGGAGCTGACGGCCATCTTCCTGGTGCTCTCAGGGCCTTCCGTCACCGCCCTACAGCATCATTTGGTGCTAGTTCAAACTGGCAACCAGGTCATGATGTTCTAACTAAACAAACAGGGTAGCACAGGAGCCCTCCTATATGATTAGTCAGGGAATGCTCCTCAGGGCAGTATACCTTCTGGGCCAGGAAAATGTCCTAGCAGACAGACTGAGCAGGGTCTTCCAGTCACACAAGTGGTGTCTCGAACCCTGAAGTAGCACAGCAGCTGTTTAAACTATGAGGAAGCCCAAATCTGGACCTTCCTCTATGAGGAAGCCCAAATCTGCCCCGTTACTGCTTTCCCCACCCACACCTGTTCCAGGTAGCAGCGTATGCCTTCATCTCATGATCAGAGGACCTGTTGTATGCCTTTCCTCCCACACCGCTAATCGGGCAGACCCTCTTCAAGATCCAGCGGGACAGGGCTTCTATGATTCTCATAGCCCTGGTTTCCCCTGTTGATCCGCCTCTCGATGGAGCTCCTATTCCTTCTGGGGAACACATTGGGCCTATTGACCCAGGAGGAGGGTTCGATCCTCCATCCCAATCTGGGGTCCCTCTCGCTAACAGCATGGCAGCTGAGCAGGTTGCCCTAGCACCCTTCATCCTCCCCAGGGAGATGGAAGAGGTCCTCATGGCCTCTTGCAAATTCTGAGATGAGGTTTTCTGTATGGTGCGTGGAGCAACGGATTGACCCGTTCTTCTGCCAGGTGCACATGATGTGCCAGTACTTGCTGCACTCTTGCAGACCGGATTTAAGTCCAACTCCGTGAAGGTACACCTGAACATGCTTTCCATGCATCACTCCATAGAGGGCAGGCCCCTCTCTGGTCAGCCCCTCATCACCCATTTCATGTGGGGCTTGCTTTCCAAACCTCCCATCTGCCCACCTCTGGCAGAATGGGATCTCAGTGTGGTTCTAATGCAGCTTACCAAGTTGCCCTTAGGTACTGCAAATGGCAAGTAGCCAATCTTGGAAGGCTACCTTCCTAGTTACGCTCGCCTCTGCCTGCAGGGTCAGTGAGCTTCAGGCCTTGGTGGCTGAGCCACCCTGCACCAGGTTCTACAAGAATAAGGTCGGGCTTCTCACCCACCTGAAATTCCTTCAGAAGGTGGTGTCCGCCTTCCACCTCAACCACGAGGTGGTGCGTCCCACTTTCTTTCCACGGCCCCACGCTGACAAGGCATCAGTTTTTCTCCATACGTCAGACTGCAAAAGGGCCCTGTCCTATCTGCTGCGTACTCGGGGGGGGGGGGGGGGGGAGCGCCTCAAAGCCTCAAAGCCTCAAAGCCTCAAAGCCTCAAAGCCTCAAAGCCACAAAGCCTCACAGCTTTTCATTTTATGACCCCAGTCGACTGGGGGAGGCCATTACCAAGCAGACTGTATCACCTTCACCCATGACAAAGCTGGGCTATCATTGGAGCACAGAATCATGGTGCATAATGTTTGGTCTAGGGCAACTTCTGTTGCGAGCCTACCCTATGGCAGACATTTGCTGGGTCGCCACCTGGTCATCTGTTCACACCTTTGTAGCTCACTACTGCCTGTAGAGGGAGTCCAGATGGAACAGTGCCTTCGGCCAGGCCATACTCTGTAATCTGTTCAGGGTTTAGGCAACTCGTGCCCTCCAACCCTTCTTGTTCAGGCTACCGGAGCCATGGTTCTCCCTGGACACTGGGGTCCTTAGAGTCTGTCCTCAGATTTGTTTGCAGTTACTCACGGCTGGGCTGTGCTTTTCCTACAGGTTATCGATAGCCTCTACTAGGGAGTCTCATATGTGAGGAATGGCTTCCTGCTTGTTCCTGGAGAAAGTGTAGTTATTCACCTGTAACAGGTGTTCTCCAGGGACAGCAGGAATCTGTCCTCACAACCCTCCTTCCTCCCCGTGGCATTGCTTATTTTTTTTTTTGGCCATCTTTTGTCTGCTCTAGCTATGTTATCTGACTAAGATGGCACCCTTCGGTGTGAAGGGGACCAGCATGCATGGCATCTCCCAAAGGCTTTCTTTGAAAGCTGGGGAGATGCTTCTGCAAGAGCTCCATCGGTGTCAACGTTACCCATATGTGAGGACTGATTCCTGCTGTCCCTGGAGAATACCTGTTACAGGTGAGTAACTACGCTTTATCCTCAGCAAGTGTGAATTGAACTAAATTAAGATGGGGGGGGGGGGGAGGGCTCTTAACATCCTGCTCTACTTCTATTTTAGTTGTGAATTTTTTCCATGCTCTGAAACATAATTACTAAAAATGGTTAGAATTAGATTTTACATACAAAATTAGTACATGCTCAATTACATGGAGCAACAATTGTCCAATATGACAGAAATGATTTCTGGAGGATTAAGAATTTTGAAAGAAATCAAAAATGTATGTTCAACAAAAGGATTTTGTAGAGAAATGGAATAATTGTGCTTAAGATTGTGGCATTACTTGTGGAAGTGACCTCACAAACTGATATAAAAACATTCGGTTAATCACATGGAGGTATCAGTGAAGTCCAAATGATTGCTAAAAACAGTTCATTGATAAATTAGGGGCAGGGAGTGTGCATGGTGGGCTCTGCAGTTAGCATGCAGTGTGTACCCTGCACTAACTGCCTCCCAAGAAATTAGTGTGGGTTCACCTTACACCACCTGAATAGGTGAAGTTTAGTGCACCCATGCTAATGTGGTGCATGTTAGGGGACAGAGTTCTGTGGTAACTGCTTGGAAAATGTCTACATCCCCGACAGTTAATGCAGTGGTGTTGCACATAAAGCACCATGGTTTGAGCTGTTGGCATGTTAGGAGCAAAACCTCAGCACCCTTTAGAAAAAGGACCCATGTGTGTTGAGAGATGCTAAAATAGAGTACTTTAGGAATAGACAATATGTAGATATTCAGCAAGAATGACACAGGATAAGTTATGTGATCAAACTGATTTAGTAATTAAATACACTGACAAAGGTGATGCAGTAGTGATTCAGTCCAGACATCAATATGTTTCAGAAATTAAACAATGTCGTTCCCCCCACTCCCGCAGCACCGATTTTTCATCCACATCCAGACAGCTCCTGATCCCCATTGGGAGCTGTCCAGGGGGAGGGGCTGCAACTGTTTTTTCATATTGTCTGTGCCTCAGTTCACAACACCACAGCACCAACAATAGTGTTGAAAGGGGGAGCTCGATTGCAGTAGTTGCTATTGTGCCCCTCACCTATTCTGCTATCTGGGGACAGAGCTAGTGAGAGCTCTGCACCTCGTTACCTGGTCTGTAGGGTATATTAGTAGCATAAAAATAAGTTAGACTCTCTGTTGTCTAGGGGAATATGGCTACTATCCCAGCCCAAAGTTCAGTGAGTTATTCTGGCAATGAGCCACGAAAGAATTCTGGTCGGCAGATATATATATTAGACTTTATTATAGGCAACCAAATAGAAAAATATACACACACATATATGGCTAATTAGGAACATGAGGTAACAATTTGTTATAGCACAAATATACAATTGGACAACGTAATAAATCACAGATTAGTAACCAGACGTCACTGATTCGCTCTGCACTGAGGAAAAGCAAGAAATATATTGCTAACCCCTTTGCCCATCCAGGAGAGGAGAGATAAGCCAGTACCTTAGCTCCGTCGGCACTCAGAAGCAGCTTCTAGCTAGTGCGGGCTCTAGCCTCGTCAGGCGAGCCGCAGTAAGTCCGAACCGGAGGTATCTGTGAAAGTCTGATCTCAGACCTGTGGAGGACGGCCTAGCCCACACTTAGGGGCCGTCTGGCGGAAGGCTCAGGGCGCAGGAATCAGGTACGTAGGGCACAGCCAGCAGGACCGGTGCAGAAGTCTGTATGTATAGGTGGGAAGAATCCCCCAACTCTCCCTCTCACTACCAAAGTTTCCAGCGCAGAATGCAGAATTCTGTGTAAGAATCCTCCGTCATAGGTCCGATGATTGGTGGGCACCAGGCAGTCTGAGGTGTTCTCAGCGAATCAGGAGGTAGATGATGAGCAGCTTCTTGCAAACAAAGGAGCTATAGTGAAAAGTCAGGCAGAGGTAACAGTATGTAACTTCTGGGCATGTACCAGTGTCCAAGGCCAGCCACGGACAATAGCTTATGTATGCACACTTAGAAACGCTCTCCAGCAGGTGCTTGAAGGCAGTTTGTAGCTGAACACAGCAAAAGTGAAGTGAAGAATCCATCTTGTCTGTGCAGTTTGGTTCAGGCCTGAGTTGCTGAGCAGGCCGGAGATTTGCATGTAGAATTGCAGGGGTACCAGCCCTACAGGTCTCCCCATTGATTTGCCACAGAGACCTGTGATACCTGCTGCGGCAGTCACCATGGGACTTTGGGTCTTTGTGGTAAATCCCAAACCGCCACGGTATCTGCAGGGGCCAACCCAGGAATGCCTCTTGCATATACTGCAGAGGCTTTTGACGTACCGTGGGCTTAAAGGCTACCACGGTTTTGTGGACGTGCTCCTAAGTCTCTCATTCAAGATGCTACACATATGCTTAACATGATAGCTGGATCTGATAAGATTGAAGATTGGGCATGGTTAATAACCTTAAGTATAAACTCATTATATACAGTTCTATCACAGCAGGAAGTAACGATACCAATTCAGAAAATTGATAAATGGATCTGTTCCCACAAGATTGTGTGGCTTTTTTTTAAACCTTAGTGAAGATTGTTTTATGTCATATTTTTGCTTTGAGAATCGGTTCTTTTTGCAAATGTATAGAATTGTAGAGGATGTTCCCATTGACCGATCACAGGTTACAATTATTGCAGATTTTGCAGATAATCTATTTCTCCAGGACCAAGCAGGAAGTCAGTCCTCACATATGGGTGAGGTCGGCGTCGACGGAGCCCCCATTCAGAGCATTTCCCCAGATTTCAAAGAAAACCTTTGGGAATGCAGGCACGCATGCGCGGTCCCCTTCCCGCGCAAAGGTGCCATCTTGCTCAGTCGTCTTTTTTCCACGGAGCCCTATGGACGCCTGTCCTTGTCACCCGTGAAAAAAGTTGATTTTTCTGCGTTGGGTCAAGTGTTTTTCTTCGGTTCAACATCAGTTCCTTTCCCATCTGGACTCGGTACACCGGTGCTGAGCCCGGATCTCTCTTCGTTTATTGTCCTTAGACTGCGTTTGCGCCTTTTTTCTTATCCCTGGCAGCCCAATTTTTTGATCTTGCAGGGGCCCTTTTTTCCCCGATGGCTGCCAGTGGCTTTAAGAAGTGTGATCGATGCAAGAAACTGATGTCTCTCACCGACACACACGACTGCTGCCTCCAGTACCTGTGGCCAGACCATGATTTTACGGTCTGTAGCCCCTGTGGCAAAATGTCTTCCAAGGCATTACGGTGCCGTCAGCACCAGCGTGAGAAGATCTTCTCCGAATCTGCCTCTGGACGGGTCCGGACTTCGTCAGAGGCCTTGACGTCTTGGGAGTCAACCCTGAGCATCGTCGGTGCTCCTCTGAAAGGGAGTCCCCCCTCAAGGGAGCACCGAAGGAGGAAGAAACCCGCGAGGGCGGCATCGGTGGATGCTCTTGGCTCCTCGAAGGCCAGGTCGCATAGCCCTGATCGCCGTCCCGGGTCTTCGGAGTCAGAGAGGTCTGCAAAGCATCCTCGTGTAGAGTCGGAGGCCCCGAGTCACGTGAGTACTGTAGTCGTTGTGGACTCTCCTCCGGGGGAGCCAACGTCGAGCCCAACGCCATTGGGGCCCGAGTCGGAGGCTGCTGGGTCTCCTGTGCTCAGACTCAGGTTGATGGCCTTGGAGAGCAGATTGTTTGCCTTCATAGAGCAGCAGTGGGTGCTGATTGCTGGTCTCACCGGCGCATCTGCCCCGACCACTGGGATATTGACGTCCAAGTCGACCCCAGAGGCCGAGCCGATCCTCGACCATGTGATCTTGAGTCGATCCTCGGCCGAGGTCATCCTCGGCCTCCCGTTTGGGACCGAGGTCGTCGACGCCGGTTCCCTCGGATAGCATCGGTGCCCACCCACTCGGAGCTGCTTGATTCCTCCTCGGAGGAATCGGCATGAGAAACGGAGGAGGAGGAGTCCCCTGACACCTTTCGGACTCGGTGCGCCCCTTCGGACTCACCGGGATCCAAGCCTCGGACAAGATCCCCTCCCCCGGAGGATACCAGGTTCTCGGATTTCATAAGGGACATGGCCAAAGCACTGGCATTCCCTGTGGACCCCGAGGAGGAGCCTCGAGCCGAGGAGCTCGAGGCTCTGCTGTATGACTCCTCCCAAGGAGGCCTTTACTGTCCCAGTTCCTTCGATGCTGGAGCGGTTGCTCTTCCGCATGTGGGAGGCGCCGGCCTCGATGCCTGTTCTAAGCAAGCAGGTTGATTCCATCTATCGAGTCCGCAAGAGCCCTGGGCTTCAAAAGGCACAGCTACCACACCACTCCATGGTTGTGGAATCGGCCATGCATTGCCTGAAGAGTCAGAAGATGCACTCCTTGGTACCTCCCGGCAGGGAAGCCAGGAACCTGGATGCTCTCAGTAAAAAGTGCTTCCAGGGCTCTATGCTTGCTTGCTGTGTCCAGACCTACCAGCTGTACATGGACATGTACCTTCGAGACCTGGCAAAGGAGATTGCTGGGTTCTCTGCTGGTCTGTCCAAGGAACCTTTGCAGAGGTTCAAGGCCTTGTCTTCTGATATTTGGGAGTGCTCGAAGTTTATCTCGAGCAGCCTACGATGGATTTGAGGCTTTGGCCTGGGTAGCAGGGGCCGGCATCGGTGCACGCTGCCAGGCCTGGCTACAATCCTCAGACCTCGAGCCGTGGGTACAGGACAAGTTGGTCGATGTCCCTTGCCGAAGTGAAAACCTCTTTGGCAAGCCCATGGCCGGAAAGGCTGCAGAACTCGAGACCGAGACTCTTACCCGGACAAGGCTGTCCAGGAAGATCTCTGCCCCCTTCTCAGAAGAAGAAGGGCTCGGGGAAAAAGACCTTTTACCCGAGGAAGACCGCTGCCTACAAAACCTACCCTCATTACCAGGCCTCTGCAGCTCCCCAACAGGGCCAGCAGGCCAAGGGGCAGGGTCATGGGCCCCGTAGGCAGAAGGCTCCCAAGCCTCCTACTCCGTCTCCTGCTCAGCAGGGAGGGTTTTTTTGACTATGTCAGCATAGCCTCTCCTCCTCTCCAGGGCACAGGAGGTCGGCTGACCCTGTACGCAGACAGGTGGCCAGCCATCACAGGGGATACTTGGGTGTTAAGCATCATCGAAAGGGGCTATCTGCTCCACTTCGCCCAGATGCCCCCCTCCTACTTTCCAGGGGAGCCTCCACGACCCCCTCTGCACAGAAACTTACTCCTTCAGGAGTTGGAAGGTCTACTAAGGGACCAGGCGGTGGAACCTGTGCCTCACCACCTGGAAGGGCAAGACTTCTACTCAAGGTACTTCCTGGTACCAAAAAACAGGAGGCCTCAGACCCATCCTCGACCTGAGAAATCTGAACAAGTTTCTGGAGAGGGAAAAGTTCAAGATGCTTACCCTTGGAATCTTACTGCCCTACCTCAAGCAGGGAGATTGGCTATGCTCCTTAGACCTGAAGGATGCTTATACTCACATCCTCATCCATCCACGCCACAGAAAATTCCTCAGATTTGTGGTGGGAGGAAGGCACTTCCAGTACAGAGTGCTTCCTTTTGGACTAACCTCCGCCCCCAGGGTTTTTACAAAATGCCTGGTGGTGGTTGCGGTCTTCCTCAGGAACCAGGGGATCTTTGTGTTCCCTTACCTGGACGACTGGCTTATCAGGGGCCAGTCTCCACAAGAGGCCAAGCAGGCCACCTTCAGAACCATATCACTGCTTCAACACCTGGGGTTCGTCATAAACTTCCCCAAGTTCACTTTAGTCCCCTCACAGGACGTGGAGTTCATAGGGGCAAGATTGGATACCATCCATGCAAAGGCCTATTTGCCTGTGGACAGAGCTCACAGGCTGATAAAGTTGGCCAGCCAGTTTCGGGCGAACTCTGGTCTCGACCAGACACTTCCTCCGGCTTTTAGGTCACCTGGCTTCCCCAGTACATGTCACCCCACATGCCCGGCTGCACATGAGGCCGGCTCAGTGGCACCTCAGGGCACAGTGGCTGCAGGCCACAGGGAAATTGTCCGACCGAATAAAGGTGTCCAAACTCTTGGTGGACTCCTTTTTTTTTTTTTTCTTCAAAATTTTATTTAGAACCATCAACAAAAAGCAACAAGTACACAGCAAAGAATCACCACTCCCTGGGGTTGGCTCTTATCCCCAGGGGCAGTACACATTGATGGTTACATAAAATTTTTCAAAAAGTAATTACCCTCACCCCCTTCCCCTCCCCCCCCCTCCCCACCTCCCCTCCCCCCCCATAGCAAGGCCACGCAGGACCATCTGGAAGTTCTACATATCACCCAAAAAACATTACAACAAATGAGGGTATCAACATCCCATCTGCAAGACCGTATTACGGGTCAGGGCACTCAGGCTTTAAATGTATGGATCCCAAATGAGCAAGAAGGTGGACCATCGCCGGACATGGCCCCGGGCAGCCCTACACTCCAGGAGCATAAGCTGGTGGAAGGAGTTCCGCCATTCCCAAAAAGAGGGCGGGTGGACCTCCCGCCACCGCCGCAACAGAGGCCCTTTACCCACCAGACATGCCTTACGCACGAGCCAGCGACCCCCACTTCCCCTTGGGAGAGGCGAGGGCCAAGAAATCCAAGACCACCAAGGCTGCATCCCAGTGAACAGGTTGTCCCAGCAGATTAGCTACGTACAGAGCAATCCTCCATCAATAGGGGCAAAGCCGCCGGCATCCCCACCACATATGCAACAAAGTCGCCATTGCCGCCGCACACCGCGGACAACTACCGTCTGCAGTCAGGTGGCAACGAAGGGCCCTCCGCGGGGAGAAGTGGACCCTAGTTAAACATTTAAATTGGATTTCCCGCCAATGGGCCCCATCCACCAGGCTTACCACGCGCCGTAGGGCTACCAGGATGGTGCCCTGGGGGATATCCTGCCCCATTTCGGCCCCCTAAGCCTGTTCCACTCTACAGTAGTCTAGCCACTGGCGAAACTGCTCCAGCCGGAGGTGAAAACCCCGAATTGACGGTCGGGCCGCGTCGCCCAGGCCAAAAAACGCCATAATCTGGGCCGAGCGGTCGCTATGTAACTCCCCTCCCGGAAGGGAGGCCACATAGTGGACCACTTGCATATACGCAAATGAATGATTAGGCCGCAATTCAAACTCACGGGAAAGCACAGGGAAGGGTTTAGGCTTCCCCGTCAAGTCCACCACATGTCCCACACTATGGACCCCTCTCTCCCCCCAAAGACGGAAGGCAGCGGTCTCAGTCCCCGGGGTAAAATTGGCATTCCCCCGAAGGGGTAGCCAACTCGACACCTTCCAATTATGGCCCCAATAAGCGTTCAACTGTCGCCAGGTCTTACACACCGGCAATAGCAACACACTCTCAGCCAGGTGAGTAGCCCACTGGCTGACCTCCAGGTGTAAGAGGGCCCGCAGAGAGTGGGGTGCCACAAATGCCTCCTCCAAAGCTGTGGGTGTGTAAAGGTCAGTGTCACCTAGCCAATCTCCCAAATGATGCGCTTGGCAGGCCAAAGCATAGGCACCAAGATCCGGGAGCCCCCACCCCCCATTCCGCATCCTCCCCACCAGCCGACCATAGGGGACACTAGCTCTCGCCCCCCCCCCCCCCAGAGGAAGCCCCGGAATTCCGCCTCAAAGCACCGGACATCCCGCCGAAGAAGCCAAACAGGGAGGGTCTGCAGCCAGTACAAGATCCGCGGCAAGAGCACCAGTTTAATCGCCGCAATCCTGCCCAGTAGGGACAAGGGGAGAGGCCGCCAGGCCTGCAGCTGGGCTCTCACCTTGGTCAGCATTCGCTGCAGGTTGCACCCATACAAGCGACCCGGGCGACAGGGCAGTACAATCCCCAAGTATATAAATTGATTCTCGGCCCATTTAAGAGGGAACACCCCCGGCCAGCCATTCCGAAGGCTCCCCGACACATCCATGGCTTCGGATTTATCCCTGTTAATGCTTAGCCCCGCAAATTGCTCAAAGGTTCGGAACTCTCCTAAGAGAAGCGGCAAGGAGTCCATAGGCGAGAGGAGATGGACCAACAGGTCATCGGCAAAGGCAGATATCTTAAATTCTTGAGCGCCTATTCTAACCCCCCTTATGGAACGCAGGCCCGCCACTCTCCGCAAGAGGGGGTCCAAGGACAGAACAAAAAGAATAGGAGAGAGAGGGCAGCCCGGACGGGTCCCCCTTTGCAACGAAAAATTCTCGGATACCATCCCATTGCAAAGTATCGCAGCCGTCGGGTCGGCATACAGACTTGCAACCATGCTACAAAATAGAGGCCTATACCATAGCAAGGAAGAATATACTTCAGATATTGCCAGTCCACCCGGTCAAATGCTTTTTCCGCGTCAAAACTGACAAGCAAGGAGGGTAACTGTCTATGCTGGACCCACTCTAAGGATGCCACTATTTTGTGCAGATTACGAACAGCATATCGCCCCTTTACAAACCCAACTTGAGAATCATGCACCAGCGACCCCAAAAACTCCGCCAGGTGATCCGCCAAAATTTTGGCCATCAATTTAAGGTCAAAATTAAGCAATGAGATAAGGCGATACGAGGCCGTGGAGAGGGGGTCCTTCCCCGGTTTAGGAATAAGGACAATATGAGCATGATTAACCCCCCACCGAAAGCAGCCCTGTTGCGCCCGCCGATTATGCACGGCGGCCAGCGTTGGGGAAATCAGGTCGTTAAGGATTTTGTAAAATTCAGCACCAAGCCCGTCGGATCCCGGGGATTTATAACAGCTGGCCTTGGAAATAGCCCCCTGCAGCTCCGCCGCCATTATCGGCCGATCCAACTGCGCTCTTTGCTCCACGGACAAGCGCGGTAAGTCCAAGGCCCTCACATACTCCTCCATCTGCGTGAAGGAGGGCGACGCTGCTGTATAGAGGCTCTGGAAAAAGGAACGAAAAACCCCCACTATCTCCGGGTTCTCCCGGTGTAACACCCCCGAGTCATCCCGCAAGCCCGGCACCAATTTGGAGCCCCTGGGTCCCCGAAGACATCTGGCCAATAATTTCCCGGGCTTATCCCCATACTGATAAAGTTCGTAACGATAGTATAACACAGATTTCTTTGCCCGTTGATGCAGAAGCTCATTTAATTCCGTTTGAGCGTCCCACAGCTGCTTTTTAAGCCCCGCCATCGGGTTTTGAGCCCCTCGACGCCGCAGCCGCGTCACCAACTTTTCTAAACCAATGATACGTTCGGCCCTGAGTCTTCTCTTCCGGGCAAGGAACCCTATAATGTCCCCCCGCAGAACCACTTTCGCAGTTTCCCAGAGCAGTTCGGGGTCACCCTGATGACCCCTATGATCAGCTTCAAATTCCTGCCATCGTTGCTGAAGAAAAGAACGGAATTGCGCGTCCCTATATAGTTCAAGTGGGAAGCGCCATGTCGGGGACCGGGGAGAGTTCCCATTTCAAGAGACGTCGAGCCAAACAAACGCATGGTCAGATATCTCCATAGGCCCTATCTGAGCATCTGCCACCTTAACAAATAGACCAGTAGAAATCAACAGGTAATCTATACGGGCACTAGTGCCATGAGCCCGGGATATATGCGTATAATCCCGCTCGGCCGGGTGTAATAGTCACCAAGGGTCCACCAACCCCAGCCGGGAACATAAACGTCGCAATGCCCGAACCGTCGCGATTCTGTCTCTCTGCTCCCCCCCCCCCCCCAGAAGTATCAAGATCGACATCCATGACACCATTAAAATCTCCCCCCAAAATCAAGGGAGACTCCGGCATTGTCTCAAGTTTGGAGGCAAGACGGGCATAAAGGGGTAAGTCAAGCACATTAGGACAGTACAAATTGCCTAGAATAACCGGCCTCCCCTCGAACTCCCTGCACCAAGATGAATCTGCCTGTCGGATCAACAAAGTCCCGGACAACCTCCAGCCACACCCATTTATGAATCAGGAGCACCACACCCCCCTTCTTCCCCTGAGCTGGGGCCCCCCAGACCTGTCCCACCCACTCCCGGCATAATTTACGGTGCTCCTCGGCAGTCTGGTGGGTTTCCTGAAGCATGGCGATGTCCACCCTCTGCCTTGCTAGAGCCTGTAAGATTTTGGCCCGTTTAATAGGGCTGCCCAGACCGCATACATTCCAAGAGATTATCTTAAGCGGCATGTAATACAAAAGTAGGCCTACTATAGTACAGCACGAACCACACCTGATACAGGGAAGGCACCCCCCCAGCCTGAGGTCCTCCCCTCTTCCCCACAAAAGCATTCCCTCTTGTCATCCACCCCTCCACTGGTCCCTGAAAATACTGCTCCCCTCCTACTCCCCCTCCCTTCCCCCCCCACCCCCCTCCTCCCCTCCCCCCCTTCCCCACCTTCACCCCCCTCCACTCTCCGTTCCCCTAACTCTATTAACATCTGCCTCTCTCCCACTCTGTGACTTCTAGATGTGTGTGGTACCACCCCGCCCCTCCCACATACCGGCTTGTCTCCAGCCGTGCAGGCAGGGAGAGCCATCCCCCCCAGATTCACCCCCCCCACCATGTGAACCGGGCCCCCGCCTTCCCCCATACCATTCTACTCCAACAGACCAAGCCTCCCCATCCTCCCCCCCCATACATAAGGAGTAACCAAAAAAAAAAACCAAAAAAACCCCCAAACATTATAACAGCTTTACCAATCCCCTTACCACCCCCTCCCCCACAGGATTACCACCGCCGCTTCTCCACAGTCCAAGGCAGCATATACCAAAAAGTTCGTCGATTCCAGCTTTGTCTCCACTGGCCCTCAGGTCGCAGCCGCTGCAGTCGCCCTTCGCCGTATCTCCTCCACATAGGGTGTAGCTGCCGTCGCTGAGTCGAAGGACCGGCGAGTCCCCTCATGAGTAAAGATCAGCCGGGCAGGGTATTGCACCATGAATCTGATGTTATCTATCAAAATCTGGCACAAAGGTCCATACTCTCGTCGTCGCTGTCCCAGGGCTGCCGAATAATCCTGAAGAATACGCAGCTTAACATTGTCCTTTTGGACTACTCCTCTCTTCCGCACTGCACGCAAAACCGCTTCCTTTTGCTGGAATCGCAGGAACAGTGCTAGAACCACCCTGGGTCGGCCATCACTGGCTCTCCTAGGCCCAACTCTGTGTGCGCTCTCTATTTGCACTAGGGTGCCCTCAGGGTCGTTCTCCAAGAGGTGTTTCACCAGATCTTCCAAATAAGAGTGTAAGTCCCTGTCCTCTATGGCATCCGGGACCCCCAGAAATCTCAAATTGTTACGGCGAGATCTGTTCTCCAGGTCGTCCAGCTTGGCCTCCTGACCCTGAAGTAGCTTTTTCATACGGGTCATCTCCTGTTGCAGCTCCAGCACGTGCTCCTCCGTCCGCTCTATCTGGCACTCTGCTTCCTGCATTCGACTCCCCAGGGCCCCCACAGAAGTTTGGAGGAGGTCCATACGGACCCGCAGGTCCTCAAATTGCGCTGACAGCGCTCCCGCCACAGCCAAGGAGATTTCATCCATCATCCCGGCTTTAACCTCCCCCTTCAGCGGCGAGGACTGCTCTCCCCCTCTAGGCGGCAGAGGGGTCTTCTCCTTTTCCATACGGCGGCCGCCCTTTGCCGCCATGCCCGAGCTGTGTCGGTCTGCAGGAGTCTCGTTCCCCGTCCCCTCCACTCACTGCAGATCTCAGCGGCGTAGATACCTCCCACGCGGATACGCGGTTCAGTTGCCACGGGGGGGGGGCAAGGCCTTCTCCGTCCCCAGTCCAAGGCACGCCTCGGCTCCCCAACTCCTGCAGGGGGGGCCATACGCCAGGCTGAGCGGCCCCCACGGATCTCCCAGGGCCAACAAACTGGCCGCGGCCCAGCCCAGGTCTCAGCAGGGGGCTCCAGCCACCCCTAAGGAATCGGTGTCAACCGCCCTCCTGGAGCGCAAAAAAAAAACAGCTGGGGGGAGGTAGCGGGAACGATGGGGCTCAGCAGGGGGGGGGCGTCCGCCGCCGCGGAGCGCGGCTCAGAGATCTGGCTGCACGTCGCTGCTTACCGCGGCTTACCGGGTCTCCCCACAGCGTGGCATTCAATGCAGGCTCCTGGTCTTCCGCATCGGCCGCCCAGATCCAGGCCGCGGCCGCTGTTCAGCGCGGGGGGGGGAGAGATGGAGGCTCAGGAGCGCCAGTTCACATGGCGGACCAGTCGGGGATGCAGGGGGGAGGCTCGGAGCCCCAAACCTGGCTCTGGCAGCTCATTCGTCGTCGCCGGAGGGGCGAGGAGGCCCAGAGCTCGAGCGGCGTGCATCCGCTCGTGCTCACCGCATCACCGGAAGTCCCTTGGTGGACTCCTTACGCTGGTGGAGGCATATCCCAGATTTGGTCAGGGGTGTGCCTTTTCAGGCCTCCCCACACGCTCAGGTATTGACAACCGATGCTTCCCTGCAGGGCTGGGGGGCACACTGCCAGGGGGTCTGCACCCAAGGCCTGTGGTCTCTGTGGGAGGCTGCCCAGCAGATCAACCTGTTGTAATTGAGGGCCATTCGACTAGCCTTACAGACTTTCTCTCAGATCCTGTCTCACCAGTCTGTCCTAGTTCAGACGGACAACCAGGTGGCTATGTTCGTCAACAAGCAGGGAGGCACAAGCTACAGACTTCTGTGCCTGGAAGCACAAGCGCTCTGCTCCTGGGCTGTCAATCAGGGCATGACCCTCAGGGCGGTCTACCTCCCAAGCCAGGAAAACTACCTGGCGGACAGGCTAAGCAGACTCCTGCAGCCTCACGAGTGGCAGTTGGATCCTCTGGTAGTTCAACGGATCTTTCTGAAGTGGGGCCTTCCGACCATGGATCTTTTTGCCAGTCCGCTGAACAGGCAACTACCCAGGTTCTGTTCAAGGCAACCGCATCCCTTGAGAACAGCACCAGATGCATTCCTGATCCCCTGGTCAGAGGGCCTGCTGTATGCCTTTCCTCCCACACTTCTGATGGCCCGGACTCTCTTCAAAATCCAGCAGGACCGAGCCATGGTGATCCTGATAGCCCCCAGGTGGCCCAGGCAGCCGTGGTTCCCTCTTGTGCAGTTGGCAGTGGATACTCCATTTCTTCTGGGGTTGCAACCCGACCTTCTGATTCAGGATCAGGGGTCCCTCTTGCATCCCAACCTCAAATCCCTCAATTTGATGGCCTGGCTGCTGAAAGGCTAGTCCTTGCTCCTTTGCTCCTATCAAGGGAGGTTGAAGAGGTGGTGTTGGCCTCCAGGAAGCATTCCACTAGGAAGGCCTATGCTCTGAAGTGGCGTAGGTTCTCTACTTGGTGTTCTCAACAGCAAGAGGACCCCTTCTCCTGCTCGGTCCAGGTGGTGCTACAATACCTGCTCCACCTTTCCAACCTAGGACTCCAGTCCAACTCTGTCCAGTTTCACCTCAGTGCTCTCTCAGCTCACCACTTGCCGGTGGATGGGCAATCTCTCTCAGGCCACCCTCTGGTGTCTCGCTTTCTCAGAGGTCTGCTTCTGCTTAAGCCTCCTATTCGTCCACCGGCCACTGAGTGGGATCTCAATGTGGTCTTGCAGCAACTGACTCGCCCACCTTTTGAGCCGATGGCAACCTGCCATCTGTTTCCTTTCCTGGAAAGTGGTGTTCCTTGTGACACTCACCTCGGCTAGGCGGGTGCGTGAGCTTCAGGCCCTGGTCTCGGAGAGGCCCTATACCAGGTTCTATAGGAACAGGGTAGTCTTGCGGACTCATCCTAAGTTCCTTCCAAAGGTAGTGTCGTCCTTCCACCTCAACCAGGAGGTGGTACTTCCGACGTTCTTTCCCAGGCCGCACGCCAGTAGGGCCAAAACTGTCTTGCATACCCTGGATTGTAGAAGGCCGCTGTCCTTTTACCTAGACCATACGCAGGGGCATAGAAGGGCTTCTCAGCTCTTCATTTCCTTTGACCCTAATAAATTGGGTTGCCTGTCACTAAGCGTATGTTGTCCATTTGGGTGGCAGACTGTATCGCCTGGGCATACAGGGCAGCCGGCCTCTCCCTGGAGGGTCGTGTCACGGCACACCAGGTCAGGGCGAAGGTCGCATCAGTATCTCACTTCCATTCTGTTCCGTTGGTAGACATCTGCCGGGCCGCTACTTGGTCTTCAAGCCAGACATTTGCGGACCACTACTGCCTTGAGAGGGAGTCCCATAGGGACAGTGCTTTCGGGCAAGTGGTACTCCGTAATCTCTTTGAGGTTTAGGCAACTCCTACCTTCTGGCCCTGGTGTTGGGCTACCGTTCAGGTGTGGCCTTAGAGAAGATTCTCTCATTGTTGCTGAGGCTCGAGGGAGCTCTATTTTTCAGCCTGGGTTCCTGGTAGCCCAGAGCTAGGGAGTCACCCATATGTGAGGACTGACTTCCTGCTTGGTCCTGGAGAAAGAGTAGTTACTCACCTGTAACAGGTGCTCTCCAGGAGCAGCAGGAATCAGTCCTCACAACCCTCCCTCCTCCCCTTGGAGTTGCAGTTGTATATAGTTCATTTTCTTTTTGTGCTGTCTTTTAGCTATGTCGTTAGACTGAGCAAGATGGCACCTTTGGGCGGGAAGGGGACCGTGCATGCGTGCCTGCATTCGCAAAGGTTTTCTTTGAAAGCTGGGGAAATGCTCCGCATGGGGGCTCCGACGCCGACATTACCCATATGTGAGGACTGATTCCTGCTGCTCCTGGAGAACACCTGTTACAGGTGAGTAACTACTCTATTTCTCTGGGGACAAGCAAGGAGGAGTCCTCATGTATGGGTATCGTCCCTGATGCTCCCCAGCTTCTATTGGAAGATTCTGGCAGGTTTAAACCGCACCACCTCCCTGCCTGCTACCGCAGCACCATCTCAGATCAGTCTTTCATTTTCCACAGAGCTCCTTGGATATGTTCCTGAAACATTCTCCACTTGGTGAACTACTTTGCCGTATGGGGAGGTGTCTGTACTCAAGTTTTTGCCCTTTGCCAGCTGTTACGGTTCTCTTTTCCTTTTTAAAGTGTTTGTCTCCCTTGATCATATGTGTTTAGATTTTTTTTTTCCATGGCACATCTGCCCTCTAAGGTGCCAGTTCTCCGGTTGGGCCTTGCTTCAAAATTGAGCCGTTTGATTTCACTGTGGCTATTTTCCCCAGGGAACATGTCCCAGGAACCTGCCAGCAGGTTCAAGAAGTGTACGCAATGTGCTGGGACCATATCCACCACGGATACACACAGCTGGAGCCTGTAGTGACAAGGACCCGATCATCAGCCCTCTTCCTGTAATTTCTGCTTGTAAATGACAAGAGACCTCAAAGATAGAGAAGCAGTACAAATCACTTTTTGGCACTCACAAGTCTGATCCAGCGTGATTGGCATAGACTGCACTGGTCTCCATAGCTTCAAAGACTGCATCTACATAGAGGAGTTCTCAAGCCAACTTGAAGCAGAGCATCCTTAGTGCTCTGTAGCATTGGCCATAGATTGATCTCCACTCGAAGTCTGGGAAGGATTCAGCTTTGTCTTCATTTCCGAGGGGTGATCTAACTGAGCACAGAATGAAGACTGGCGCATTGGCATCAAAGCCCATCGAGGCTGGGCGTCAAGAGATGAGTGTCGGCGAGAGTGCCATTCGAAACTGCCCCGAAGGGAAGAGAGCTGCTCATAGAAAACATCGGAGGAGCATTGATTCTCCAGGACCAAGCAGGAAGTCAGTCCTCACATATGGGTGACGTCAGTGCGGACGGATCCCCCATGCGGAGCATTTCCCCAGCTTTCAAAGAAAGCCTTTGGGAATGCAGCGTGCATGCGCGGTCCCCTTCCCGCCCAAGGGTGCCATCTTGCTCAGTTGTCTTTTTTTCCCGCGGAGCCTGACGGATGTGTTTTGTTTTCACTCGAGGAAAAAGTTGATTTTTCGGCTTGGACTTGTGTTTTCTTTGGTTTGACGCTGGTTTCCCTTTCCCGCCTGGGCCCGGTACGCTGGTATCGAACCCGGACTTCATTTTTCGTTTTTTGTCCTTAGTGACTAGCGTACGTGCCTTTTTTCTATTTTTCACTGGCAGCTCTGTCGTCTGACCTCGCAGGGGCCCTTTTCCCCCGATGGCTGTCAGCAGGTTTAAGTGTGATCGGTGTAAGAAACTTATGTCTCTCACCGACACACATGACTGCTGCCTCGGGCCCGATCATGACCCGATCTGCGGCCTGTGTGGGAAAATATAATCAAAGGCATTGAGACGGCAGCACCAAAAAAGAATCTTCTGACTCCGTGTCCGGACGGGCCCAGACTTCGTCAGAGGCCTCGACGTCTCGGGACTCTGAGCATCGTCGGGGTTCCTCTGAGAGGGGGTCTCCCTTACGGGAGCATCACAGGAAGAAGAAACCCGCGTGGGCGTCGTCGGTGGAAGCACTTGGTTCCTCCAGGGCCAGGTTGCATAGCCCCGATCACCGTCCCGGGTCTTCGGAGTCGGAGCAGCCTGCTAAACAACCTCGTGTAGAGATGGAGTCCCCGGGTCACGTGAGTACTGTAGTCCTCTTGGACTCTCCTCCGGAGGAGCCGACGGCATCGGGCCCGAGTCGGGGACTGCTGAGTCTCCTGAGCTCGGACTCAGGTTCACGGCCTTGGAGAGCAGCTTAGCTGTCTTCATGGAGCAGCAACGAACACTGATCGCCTGTCTCACAGGTGCATCTGCCCCAACCACCGGGACATCAACGTCCAAGTCGACCTCGGAGGCCGAGCCGATCCTCGAGTCGATCCTCGGCCAAGGTCTCCCTCGGCCTCCCGTTCGGGACCGAGGTCATCGACACCGGTACCCTCGCCATCGGGGCGGATGGCATCGATGTCTGCCTGACCGAAGCCGCTTGATTCCTCCTCCGAGGTGTCGGGCTGGGAAACGGAGGATGAGACGGTCCCCCCCCGGAGGACACCCGGTTCTCGGATTTCGTGTGGGACCTGGCCAAGGCCTTGGCCTTTCCCGTGGATCCCGAGGAGGAGCCTCGAGCCGAGGAGCTTGAGGCCCTGCAGTATGACTCTCCCCCCAAGGAGGCCTTTACTGTACCGGTTCCTCTGATGCTGGAACGTTTTCTCTTCCTCATGTGGAAGGCGCCGGCCCCGACGCCGGTTCTGAGCAAGCGGGTCGATTCCATCTATCGAGTCCGCAAGAGCCCTGGGTTCCAAAAGGCACAGCTACCACACCACTCCATTGTTGTGGAATTGTCCATGCATCGTCTGAAGAGTCAGAAAATGCACTCCTTGGTGCCTTCTGGCCGGGAGGCCCGGAACCTGGATGCCCTCAGTAGAAAGTGCTTCCGGGGCTCAATGCTTGCTTGCCGTGTCCAGACCTACTTGCTGTACATGGGCATGTACCTTCGAGACCTGGCAAAGTAGATTGCCGGGTTCTCTGATGGTCTCTCCGAGGAACCTTTGCAGAGGTTGACGGCCTAGTCATCTGGGATCCGAGAGTCCTCGGTTTCTCTCGAGCAGCTTATGGCTTTGAGGCTTCGGCCCAGGTAGCCACGGCTGGCATTGGTGCACGCCGTCAGGCCTGTCTACAGTCATTGGACCTTGAGCCGTGGGTTCAGGAGAAGTTGGTCGATGTCCCCTGCCGAGGTGAAAACCTCTTTGGCAAGCCCATGTCCGAGACTCTCACCTGGACAAGGCTGTCCAGAAAAACCTCTGCCCCTTCTCAGAAGAAGGGCTCTGGAAAAAAGACCTTTTACCCGATGAAGTCATCTGCCTACAAATCATACCCTCACTTTCAGGCCTCTGTAGCTCCCCAACAGGGTCAGCAGGCCAAGGGGAAGGAACATGGGCCCCGTAGGCAGAGAACCCCCAAGCCACCAGCTCCCGCTCCTGCATAGCAGGTAGCGGGGTTTTGACGCCAGTGGCATAGCCTCTTCTCAGCTGGCCCCTCTCAGCACAGGAGGCCGGCTGACCCCCTGTATGCCCACATGTGGTCAGCCGTAACAAGGGATACCTGGGTGCTAAGCATAGTCCAGAGAGGCTATTGCCTGCACTTCCACCAGGTACCTCCCTCCTACTTTCCAGGGGAGCCTCCAAGACTCCTTCTGCACAGGGACTTACTCCTACAGGAGTTGGCAGGTCTTCTAAAGGAGCAGGCAGTGGAACTGGTGCCCCACCACCTCAGAGGTCAAGTCTTCTATTCCAGGTACTTTCTGGTACCAAAAAGGACAGGAGGCCTCAGGCCTATCCTAGGCTTGCGCAACCTCAAGTTCCTGGAGAGGGAAAAGTTCAAGATGCTTACCCTTGGAATCCTGCTGCCCTACCTCCAGCAGTGAGATTGGCTATGCTCCTTAAATCTAAAGGATGCATATACTCACATCCTTATTTATCCAGACCACAGAAAATATCTCTGATTTGTAGTGGGAGGAAACCATTACCAGTACAGGGTACTCCCTTTTGGGCTAACCTCCGCTCCCCGGGTTTTCACCAAGTGCCTGGCGGTGGTGGCGGCGTATCTCAGAGTTCATGGACTCTGTCTTTCCATACCTGGACGACTGGCTCATCAGGGGTCAGTCTCCACAGGAGACCAATCAAGCAACCCTCCGTACTGTCTCTTCTCCAGCATCTGGGATTTGTCATAAACTTCGCAAAGTCCCCTTTGCGCCCCTCACAAAACATGGAGTTTATAGGAGCAAGACTAGACACCCTTCAAGTGAAGGCCTTTTTACCCGTGGACAGGGCCAACAGACTGATGGATCTGGCCAGACAGTTCCACAGCAATTCTCTAGTCTCCGCCAGACAATTCCTAAGGCTCTTACGCTACATGACATCCACGGTCTGTGTAGCTCCAAATGCCCGTCTGCACATGAGGCCTGCTCAGTGGAGCCTAAGGACTCAGTGGCTGCAGGCCACAGGCAATCTGACGGACAAAGTGAGGGTGTCTAATCTACTGGCAGATTCTCTGCAGTGGTGGCTTCATCTTCCAAATCTACTGCAAGGGATGCCTTTTCAAGCCCCTCCACATTCTCAAGTGCTGACAACCTATGCTTCTCCAAGGTTGGGGTGCACATTGCCAAGGAGCATGCACTCAAGGCCTGTGGTCTCCTTGGGAAGCCACACAGCAAATCAATTTCCTAGAGCTCAGAGCAATCCGCTTAGCCCTGTGGACTTTCTCTCATGTCCTCTCTCAGCAGTCTGTCTTAGTTCAGACAGACAATCAAGTTGCTATGTTCTATGTGAACAAGCAAGGAGGCACAGGGTCCAAACCTCTTTGTCAGGAAGCACAGGACCTGTGCTCCTGGGCAGTCAAGCATGGCATACTTCTCAAGGCAGTCTATTTCCATGGACAGGAGAATTACCTAGCAGACAAGTTGAGCAGGATCCTACAGCCACACGAATGGCAGTTGAATCCTCTGGTAGTTGAACAGATCTTCCTAAGATGGGGTCTTCCCACCATGGATCTGTTTGCCAGTCTACTGAACCGTCAACTGCCCAGGTTCTGCTCCAGACAACCGCATCCTCTCAGGGTAGCGGTGGATGCTTTTCTCATACCATGGTCTACAGGCTTCCTATATGCGTTTCCTCCCACGCCTCTAGTGCCCAAAACACTGTTCAAAGTGATCCGGGACAAGGCCTCGGTGATCCTGGTGGCCCCCAGATGGCCAAGGCAACCGTGGTTCCCACTTCTTTTACAGCTAGCAGTGGACGCTCCTCTTCCTCTGGGGATGCAACCCAATCTCCTGTCTCAGGAGCAGGGATCTCTCTTACACCCCAATCTCCAGTCCCTCAATCTGATGGCCATGGCTGCTGAAAGGGTAGTTCTAGCACCTTTACTGCTGCCTAGGGAAGTGGAGGACGTGGTCTTGTCCTCTAGGAGGCAGTCCACTCGAAAGTCATATGCTCTTAAGTGGCGTATGTTCTCCACCTGGTGTGCCCAGCACAAGGAGAATCCTTTCTCATGCCTGGTACCTGTGGTGCTGCAGTATTTGCTGCACCTGTCCAATCTAGGCCTTAAATCCAACTGTCAGGGTCCACCGCAGTGCTCTCTCAGCGCACCACTCCCCGGTGGAAGGTCAGTCTCTCTCAAGCCACCCTTTAGTAGCTCGCTTCCTCAGAGGCCTGCTTTTGCTTACGCCTCTGGTTCGTCCACCTGCCCCTGAGTGGGATTTGAATGTGGTCTTACAACAACTTACTTGCCCACCATTTGAGCCTATGGCTACTTGTCCTTTGCGCTTTCTTTCCTGGAAAGTGTTTTTGGTAGCTCTTACCTCAGCAAGGCGAGTAAGTGAGCTTCAAGCCCTGGTGTCAGAGGCACCATACACTAGGTTCTATAGGAACAGAGTAGTCTTATGGACCCTAAGTTTCTTCCAAAGGTTGTCTCCTCCTTCCACCTCAATCAGGAGGTGGTTCTTCCAACTTTCTTTCCCAGGCCACATGCCGGCCGGTCTGAGATGGTCTTGCATACCCTGGACTGTAGGAGGGTGTTGTCCTTCTACCTTGACAGTACGCAGGGACACCGAAGGGCTATTCAGCTCTTCGTCTCTTTTGACCCTAATAAGTTGTGGTTACCTGTCTCCAAGCGTACCCTGTCCATTTGGGTAGCAGACTATCGCCTGGGCATACAGGGCAGCCGTCCTCTCCTTGCAGGGTCGAGTCACAGCTCACCGTGTCAGGACAAAGGCTGCGTCAGTGGCTCATCTCCACTCTGTTCCGTTGGCAGACATCTGCAGGGCTACTACTTGGTCTTCAAGCCAGACCTTTGTGGCCCACTACTGCCTCGAGAGGGAGTCCCGCAGGGACAGTGCTTTCGGACAGGCGGTACTCTGTAATCTCTGAGGTATAGGCAACTCCTACCCTCCTGCCCTGGTGCTGGGCTTCCGTTCGGGGGCGTTTTCAGAGAAGATTCTTTTCACACATGCTGAGGCTCTAGAGGGAGCTCATTTTTTCAGCTTTGGGTCCCCGGTAGCCTTAAGCTGGGGAGTCCCATATGTGAGGACTGACTTCCTGCTTGGTCCTGGAGAAAGCGTAGTTACTCACCTGTAACAAGTGCTCTCCAGGAGCAGCAGGAATCGGTCCTCACAACTCTCCCTCCTCCCCTTGGAGTTGCAGTCCTATAGTTTGTTTTGTTTTTTGCTGTCTTTTAGCTATGTCATCAGACTGAGCAAGATGGCACCCTTGGGCAGGAAGGGGACCGCGCATGCACACTGCATTCCCAAAGGCTTTCTTTGAAAGCTGGGGAAATGCTCCGCATGGGGGCTCCGTTGGCGCCGACGTCACCCAAATGTGAGGACTGATTCCTGCTGCTCCTGGAGGACCCCTGTTACAGGTGAGTAACTACGCTTAGGCTACTGAGAGCAGACTAATACTCGGATACTTCTGTAGAGTCACTGGGTACATCGGTTGAAGTTGCTGTGGGCCCACAGCCTTCGGAATCAGCAGCCATGGAGAAGTGCCTTCTGCAAGCGCTTGAGGAGTGTATTGCGGGGCCTTGACGTCAGCGACATTAACTGCATGACTGCTGAGGTCTATCATAGAGGCGCACACATTACTTGCAGGAGATGCATCGACAACAGGGCATCGAATAACCCCTGACTCCTGTGCCTGCCCAGCCGATATCCCTCTGGTGTCTTGGGGTCCAATGCACCCTCTGTCTAGAAGAGCATCGGTGCATCATCGTTCCCAATTCCTTCTGACCAGGAGGGGAGGTCCAGGCAGAAACTTGGAAGTACTTTGACTTCCTCTCGAGTCTGAGTCAGAAAGCTGGGTGACAGATGTGGAATTGGAAGACCTGTAGAGGGCAGGTCTCCTGAGCTGCTGTCAGACCCTTGTCCATCTTATGAGCCCCCTCCTGAGGACGTCCTCCTAGGAGTTTGTGCTGGAATATAGCAAAGGCCATACCATTTTCTTTGGAGACTGGATAAGCCCAGGGCAGATGAGTTGGAGATCCTGTAGTACTCCTCGGCCCCTAAGGAAGCAGTGACTGTGCCTGTGCACTGCATCCTGCATAGTACAGATGAGAATGTGGGAGAACTCCCTCACTGTCCCTCTGGTCAGTAGTAGGCTTGACTACATGTACCAAGTTTAGAAGGTTCCTGGATTTGAGAAGCCTCAGCTTCCTCACCATTCTTTGGTGGTCGAATCTGCCCTAGAGGTCTAAGAGTACCAAGACTCATTCCTCTGTGCCCCTGAGGAGGAAGGCTCAGATATTGGACTCTTGGGAGAGGGTATTTTCAGAGCTCCATGCTAGTAGCCTGCATGGCCTCTTATTAGCTCTACAAGAGCATGTTCCTGAACATGTGCAACCTCACCGAACCATGTGTCTCTTCCTCTAGAGAAATTGAAGCAGTATCGTTCTCTAGTGGCTCATGGCAAGGACGACTTGAAGTTCATGATCCGAGCGACCTATGATACCTTCAAAACGCCATTGAGAAGCTTCTGCCTTAAGTATTGGTGTCCAGAAACTCGCTTGGCTCCCATCCTCAGACCTGGAAGTCAGTGCAGAACAGGCTTGCTAACGGGCTGTGCCATGGAGACCATCTGTTCAGGGAACAGGTTGAAGAGATGGCTGGCACATTACTATTTGTAGTCTCCGAGCCGGCCTCCTATCGCAGGAGATACGGGGGCGGCACAACAGAAAAAGACCTATTACTCTTGTAGGCATAGGTACTTGCCTGGGCTATAAACATCCCAGCCCAAATAGGCTCATTGCCAGCAGCAACATTAATTTATTTTTATTTATTTAATAGTTTCTTCTATACCGCCCCTTCCAGAGATCAAGGGCGGTTTACATTGAACAGTTAACAAATTTTGTATACTTCTGTATACTTTACATGGAACATGGTATTAACTATATGGAACATGGTTTTAACTATATACAGATAATACATAAAACATAACAGAACTAAATTACAAAAGGTTATTTACAAGAGCAGTAAAAACAACAGATTGGGTAAGACTTTTGCATGTTGGGTAAAGTGTGTAAGTAATATAGTGTAAGGTTTTCTTGTGTTAGTCGTTTGTCCTATCTTGGGTGCTGTGGATGTGTTTTTGTGATTTGTGAAGTCTCAGAACACACCCAGCCAGCAACTCAGCCAAAACTTGGAGCAGGGTTTTGACTGGTTCCTTCAGAGCGTTGTCTTCCAATAACCACAGTAGCAAACCCTCCAGTCGGGGGAAGGCTCACTCTTCTTTTTTTTTTTTTTTTTTGTTACAAAGGTGGCCCTCATAACCACAAACTCATGGTTCTACAGATACCCAAAGTGGTTATAAAGTACATTTATTGGAGCTACACTAAATTGCTGCCCCCCCCTCCCGAGGGTGCAGAAACTGCTTCAGAGAAATCACTGCTCTCATGCCAGATCTCACGATCAAGCTCATGCCTCCAGAGCAAAGAGGCTGGGGGTTTTATTCCAGGTATTTCCTTATCTCCAGGAAAATGGGGGATACCGTCCCATCCTAGACCTAAGAGATCTGAACATGCACTTGGTAAGAGAAGTTCAAAATGATTTCTCTAGGCCCTCTGCTTCCTTTCCAAAAGGAGATTGGCAATGCTCCCTGTATTTGAAGGATACGTATGCCCACATACAGATACCAGTGCCTTGTGAAAGTATTCATCCCCTCTGTATGTGTTCTGTTTTGTCACATTACAACCTAGAATTAAAATGGAGTTTTGGGGGATAGCACCATGTGGTATACACAGCATTCCTTTGACTTTGAAGGTTCTAAATATTCTTTGTGACACAAACAATTAGGGGAAAAAAATTCAGGAGTGTGCATATGTATTCACTCCCTAATGTCAATAGGTTGTAGAGCCATAGTTTGCTGCATTTATAGCTGCAAGTCTCTTGGGGTATGTCTCTATTAGCTTAATCCCAGTGGCTAGATGTGCTTTCACCCATTCCTCAAGGCAAAACTATTCAAACTCCTTCAAGTTAGTTTGCATTGGTGTACAACAATCTTTGTCATGCCACAGATTCTTGATTGAGGTCTGGACTTTGACTAGGTCATTCCAAGACATTTAAATGTTTCCCTGACAGCTTTAGCAGTATGTGTAGGGTCATTGTTCTGCTGGAAGATGAACCTCCGTCCCAGTCTCAAATCTCTGGCAGACTAAAACAGGTTTTCCTCAAGCATTGCCCTCTATTTAGTGTCATCCATTGTTCTTTCAATCCAGACTATTTTGCTTGTCCGTGCTGATAAACATACCCACAACATGCTGCTACCACCACCACGTTTCACTGTCAGAATGTTGTTCACGGGGTGATGGGAAGTGTTTGGTTTTGTGCCACACTTTGGTGTTTCCCATGATGGTCCAAAAGGTCAATTTTTGTCACATCTGATCAGGGAACCTTCTTCCATGTGTTTGAGAGGTCTGCCGTATGCTGTTGTACAAACTCCAAACATGTGGTGGTATTTTTTTCGTTAAGCAATGACTTTTTTCTGGCCTCTCATTTATTTAGCTGTATTTATATCACGCTTTTCACCGGGTCAAAGTGGTCAATTGGGGGATACATTTAACACGAGGGGATATGAGACACATACGCTAATACTTACAGGGAACATGGGCAATGGAGGGTTAAGTGGCTTGCCCAAGACCACAAGGAGTGCCTATAGGACTAGAAATCCCAGACCCTCCGACCTGAGATTGCTGTCCCCAGGTGGGACTTGAACCCCCGGCCCTCCGGCCTGAAGTACCTTGTCCTAACCACTAGACCACTCCTCCCTCTCTTCCATAAGGCCCCATTTTGGAGTGTATGGTTTTAAGTGGTCCTATGAACAGATACTCCCATCTCCGCTGTGGATCTTTGCAGCTCCTTCAGTATTATCCTTGATGTCTTTGTAGCATCTGATTAATGTCGTCCTTGCCCGGTCTGAGAGTTTTGGGAGGCGGCCTTCTCTTGTCAGATTTGTAGTGATGCCATATTCTTTCCATTTTGTTATAATGGATTTAATGTTGCTCTGTGGGACATGCAGAATTTGGGATTTTTTTTTTTATATAACACAGCCCTGATCTACACTTCTCCACAACTCTCTGACCTATTTGGAGTGCTCCTTGGTCTTCATGTTGCTTGGTTAGTGGTGATGCAGAGTCGGGGGCCTTTCAGAGCAGGTATATTTATACAGACATGTGACAGATTGCACACAGTTGGATCCCAATCAACAAATTATGTGAGGTTTCATAGCAACAGGGATGAATACATATGTTCTCCCAGCTTTTCAGTTTTGACTTTTTATGATTTTTACAAGGTATTTTGTCATTCCACTTAACCGATTTGTACTATATTGTTAGGTCCATCACCTAACATACAAATGAGCCTCCATTTTCATTCCACATTGTACGTAATGCGACAAAAACAGAAAAAAACAGAAGGGATGAATACTTTTGCAAGGCACTGTACTTCCAGCTCAGAAGTATCTCAGATTTGTCCTGGGGGTTCAACACTTCCAGCACCTTGTGTCTTCAAAAATGCTTCGTGGTGGTAGTAGCTGCTTACCTTCAGATGCTGGGAGTCTTTCCCCATCAGGACGATTGACTGATCAAGAATACCACTCTGGAAGAAGTTCAAGAATCAATATGCTTGACCATTCAGGCGTTGTAGCTACTAGGGTTCATTGTAAATTACCCAAAGTCACCTTTTAATTACCCAAATAAAAGGATTAAGCATTCCCTGTTATGTTTATGCAGACTACATCTTGCTGTTATACTTTACTGATAATTCGGTAATAGATTTGGCCCCTCTAAACTGCTTAATAACATCCTCCTAGTTATTTGAACCCTCTCTTAAACTAAACCTTACTAAGTCGACAGCCATCTAGTTTACCGGTTTGGATTTTCAGCCTACACTTGCCCCTGCAATAGATGGTCGGCCTTTAGTATTACATGCCTCCCTTCAGTTCCTCACTTGGTTTGTAGCTTGTCATGCTGTGTGGGCTTATGTGCATCAGTGACGCTGAGGGCTAAGCTATCGGTAGCTTTACTGGAAGGGTCTCCCAAGATGGACAGGTCTCAGCTGAGGTGCCAGACCAAGACAAACACCCATCTGGGCAGCAGCAGAATGGGATGGTGTTGGCAGCGAGTATCACATGTCTGTGACAATGGCAACAACACTAAATTTAAACTGTGCGGAAGAAAGGCCTTGCATTCTACTTCCATATCTTGCCACAAAAACCCAATGGATAATCACAATAAACCAAATTGCTCTATAGTGCTGGAAGATGAGACCCCCAGGTCGGAAGGCACTCAACTGGCTAATGGGGAGGAGCTGAATACTTTTCAGAGTAAAGCCAGCATTTATGATGTGGTTGGATCAAAGCCCTTGGGATGTCTGACATAGCCACTCATGAATGTAGCAAAATATGACCTTGAGAATATACCACTGGAATTTAAAGACTGCCTGCAAAATCGATTTGCTGCTTTAGATATAAATGACAGAGCTCCAGAAGAGTTATGGGATGACATCAAGAAGGTTATGTTGGAAGAAAGTGAGAAATCTTTACAAAAGGTGAAAAAGCAAAAACAGCCAAAATGGATGGCCGAAGAAACTCTGAAAATTGCCCAGAAATACAGAAGCTAAAGCCAGAGGAGAAGAGGCAGTTGCAGAACTCAACAGATTTCCAATGTGCAGCAAGACAAGACTAGAAGTACTACAATGACACATGCAAGGAAATAGAAGCAGAAACTATTATTGGAAGAACAAGATAGACTTTCCTAAAGCTGTGAGAGTTGAAGAAAAAATTCCAGCATCAAATTGAAATGTTACAAGGTGCTGAAGGATTCATGCCCCTGTTCATAGTTCACAATGTACATAACCCCTGTTCATAACTCACAATGTATATAAGCTCACCAATTAATGATATTCCTCACCCACACCACACAAGTCAATGTATCCACTGCATGTATTCACCCTCCCACTCTTGATTGACATGCTAACCGCTTTGATTTAAAGATAAAGCGGTATATTAAATCCTATTAAATATTAAATAAATAAAATGTTGAATGATGCTGAGAAGATGAAGAAAAAAAGGTGGAAAGAATATAGAGAGGAGTTATAGTGGACGAACAGCTGTTTCAACGTGTACCTTATCCAGAACCATTGATGGTGAAAGAAATTGAAGCAGCATTGACAGCCTTATCAAAGAACAAAGCACCAGGCATTGATGGTATTCCCATAGAAGTATTACAGGAATCTGATGTAGCTGTTATCATACTTACAAGGTTCTGCCAGGAAATTTGGAAGACAACATAATGGCCAATTGAATGGAAAAGATCTGTGTTTATACCAATACTAAAGCAAGGTGATTCAACTGACTGCAAATTATTGCACAATCACTCTGATTCCACATGACAGCAAGATTCTACTGAAGATTATTCAGCAGAGACAACAACCATAACTGGTCGAACTACCTGAAGTGCGAGCAGGGTTCAGGAAAGGGCGAGGAATGAGAGAGGACATCGTGGATGTGAGATGGATCCTTGAAAAGAGAAAAGAATACCAAAAGGATATCTTTGTTTTCTCCGGGACCAAGTAGGAAGTCAGTCCTCACATATGGGTGGCGTTGGCGCCGATGGAGCCCCCGTGCGGAGCAATTCCCGAGCTTTCAAAGAAAGCCTTTGGGAATGCAGCGCGCCTGCGCGGTCCCCTTCCTGCCCAAGGGTGCCATCTTGCTCAGTCTTTCTTTTTCCGCGGAGCCCGACGGACGTGAGTTCATGTCACCCGGGAAAAGGTTTTTTTTCTGCGATTTTCGCGTTATCTTATCTGGTTTGACGCTGGTTCCCCTTCCTGCCTGGGCTCAGTACACCGGTATCGAGTCCGGAGTTGTAATTTTTGTTTTTTGTCCTTCGTGACTAGCGTTCGCACTCTTTTTGTGTTTTCATTGGCAGCCCGGTCTTTTGACCTTGCAGGGGCCCTTTTTCCCCCCGATGGCTGCCAGCGGGTTCAAAAAGCGTGATCGGTTTAAAACTTGTCTCTCACCGACACACATGACTGCTACCTCCGATGCCTCGGGCCCAACCATGACCCGCTGGCCTGTGGCCCATGCAGCAAAATGTCGTTGAAGGCGCTTCGGAGCCGTCGGCATCAACGTGAGAGAATTTTCTCTGACTCTGCCTCCGGCCGGGCCCAGACTTCGTCAGAGGCCTCCATCTTGGGAGTCCAACTCCGAGCGCCGTCGGGGTTCCTCTGAAAGGGAGTCTCCCGGGAGCACCAAAGGAAGAAAAAGCTCGCGAGGGCAGCGTCGGTGGAAGCTCCTGGTTCCTTGAGGGCCAGGTTGCGTAGCCCTGACCGCCGCCCCGGGCTCTCGGAGTCGGAGAGGCCTTCCAAGCTATCTCGTGCGGAGCCGGAGTCCCCGAGTCACGTAAGTGCGGTTGTCCTCGTAGACTCTCCTCTGGGGGAGCCGACATCATGCCCGATGCCATCGGGGCCCGGGTTGGGGGCTGCTGAGTCTCCTGAGCTTGGACTGGGGTTGACGGCCTTGGAGAGCAGCTTGGCTGCCTTCGTGGAGCAGCAGTGGGGACGTCTAAATCAACCCCGGAGTCCGAGCCGATCCTAGAGTCGAAGGCTCGAGTGTATCCTCGGTCAAGGTTCCCCTCGACCTCCCTGCGGGGCCAAGGTTGTCGATGCCCATACCCTTGGCATCGGGGCAGGTGGCACTGAGGCCCACACGGCCAGAGCTGCTCAACTCCTCATCGGACGAGTCTGAGTGTGAGACAGAGGACGAGGAGTCCCCAGACATCTTCCAGACCAGGTGCGTCCCTTTGGACTCACCGGAGTCCGAGCCTCGGAGAAGATCTCCCCCTCCACCCCCGGAGGATACCCGATTCTCGGACTTCGTGAGGGATATGGCCGAGGCCTTGGCCTTCCCTGTGGACGCCGAGGAGGAGCCTCGAGCCGAGGAGCTCGATGCCCTCCAGTATGACTTTCCTCCGAAGGAATCCTTTACTGTACCGGTTCCTCCGATGCAGGAATGGCTGCTCTTCCGTATGTGGGAGGCACTGGCCTCGATGCTGGTTCTTAGCAAACGGGTCGATTCCATTTATTGAGTCCGTAAGAGCCCTGGGTTCCAAAAGGCACAGCTACCGCACCACTCCATGGTTGTGGAATCGGCGGTGCACCGTCTGAAGAGTCAGAAGATGCACGTCTTGGTGCCCCCTGGCCGGGAGGCCCGGAACCTGGATGCCCTCGTTAGAAAGTGCTTCCAGGGCTCTATGCTGTCTTGCTGTGTCCAGACCTACCAGCTGTGCATAGGCATGTACCTACGAGACCTGGTAAAGGAGATTGCTGGGTTCTCAGCTGGCCTCTCCAAGGAACCTTTGCAGAGGTTCAAGGCTTTGTCAACAGGGATTCGAGAGTGCTCGAAGTTATCTCTCGTGCAGCCTATGATGGCTTCGAGGCTTCGGCCCGGGTAGCTGTGGCCGGCATCGGTGCATGCCATCAGGCCTGGCTACAGTCATCAGACCTGGAGCCATGGGTGCAGGACAAGTTGGTCGATGTCCCTTGACGAGGTGAAAACCTCTTTGGTAAGCCCATGACTGAAAGGCTGCGGAAATCGAGACTGAGACTCTCACCAGGACAAGGCTGTCCAGGAAGACTTCTGCCCCTTCTCAGAAAAAGAAGAGCTCGGGGAAGAAGCCTTTTTTCCCAAGGAAGGGTGCTGCCTACAAATTCTACCCTGAATATCAGGCCTCTCCAGCTCCCCAACTGGGCTGGCAGGGGCATGGGCCCCGTAGGCAGAAGACCTCCAAGCCCCCAGCTCCGGCTCCTTCACAGCAGGGAGCGTGGTTTTGACTCCCACAGCATAGCCTCTTCTCCACAGCTGGCTCCACTCGGCACAGGTCAGCTGACCCTGTATGCCTATAGGTGGCCAGCCATAACAGGGGGATACCTGGTCCTCAGCATAGTCCAAAAGGGCTACATGCTCCACTTCCACCAGATTTCCCCCCTCCTACTTTCCAGGGGAGCCTCCAAGACTCCCTCTGCACAGAAACCTCCTCCTTCACGAGTTGGCAAGCCTCCTAAAGGAACAGGTGGAGGAACCGGTGCCTCACCACCTGGAAGGACGAGGCTTCTACTCCAGGTACTTTCTGGTACCAAAAAGGACAGGAGGCCTCCGGCCTATCCTAGACTTGCGAAACCTAAACAAGTTTCTGGAGAGGGAAAAGTTCAAGATGCTTACCCTCGGGATACTGCTGCCCTACCTCCAGCAGGGAGATTGGCTATACTCCTTAGACCTAAAGGATGCTTATACCTACATTCTCATCCATCCAGACCACAGACAATATCTCAGATTTGTGGTGGGAGGAAGCCATTTTCAGTACAGAGTACTTCCCTTTGGCCTAACCTCTGCCCCCAGGGTTTTCACCAAATGCCTGGCGGTGGTGGCAGAGTATCTCAGAAATCAGGGAATCTTTTTGTCCCATACCTGGACGACTGGCTCATCAGGGGTCAGTTTTTCCAGGAGGCCAGACAAGCCACTCTTCGCACTTTCTTCTTCTGCATCTGGGCTTTGTCATCAACTATGTAAAGTCCACTTTGCTCCCCTCACAGAACCTAGAGTTTATAGGGGCAAGATTAGACACCCTGTAGGCAAGAGCTTACTTGCCCGAGGATGGGGCCCACAGGCTGATGGACTTGGCCAGCCAGTTCCAAGGCAATTCTCAGGTCTCCACCAGACACTTCCTGCGGCTCCTGGGTCACATGGCATCCACGGTACATGTGACCCTGAATGCCTTTCTACACATGCGGGCGGCTCAGTCGTGCCTCAGAGCTCAGTGGGCGCAAGCCACAGGCAACCTCTGAGAAAGAGTAAAGGTGTCCAAACCGCTCTTGGACTCCTTACAGTGGTGGCTACATCTCCCAAACCACCTCAGGGGGGTACCTTTCAGGCCCCAGCACACTCAAGGGTGCTGACGACCGATGCTTCCTTAAAGGGCTGGGGTGTACATTGCCAGGGCAGGTGCACTCAAGGCCTCAGGTCTCCTCAGGAGGCCACACAGCAGATCAGTCTTTTGGAGCTGCGATCAATCTGCTTGGCTCTACTGACTTTCTCATGCCCTCTCTCACCAGTCTGTCTTAGTTCATACAGACAATCAGGTAGCAGTGTTCTATGTGAACAAGCAAGGGGGCACAGGGTCCGGACTCCTGTGTCAGGAGGTGCAGGCCCTTTGCTCCTTTGCAGTCAAACAAGGTATGTTTCTCAAAGCAGTTTATCTACCTGGTCAGGAGAACTTCTTTGCAGACAAACTAAGCAGGATTCTCCAGCCTCACGAATGGCAGTTGAATCCACTAGTGGTCCAGCAGATCTTTCTACGATGGGTTCCATCCATTGATCTCTTTGCAAGTCCACTTAACCATCAGCTGCCCAGGTTTTGCTCCAGACAGCCGCATCCCCTGAGAATGGCAGCAGATCCGTTTCTGATCTCTTGCTCTATGGGCCTCCTGTATGTGTTTCCTCCCACGCCCCTAGTGGCCTGAACTCTGTTCAAGATTCTGCAGGAAAAAGCCTCGGTCATTCTGGTAGCCCCCAGATTGCTGAGGCAGCCATGGCTTCCACTTCTTCTGCAGTTGGCAGTGGAAACTCCATTCCCTCTGGGGTTGCAACCCGATCTGTCTCAGGATCAGGGTTCCTTTCTGCACCCCAATCTCAGATCCCTCAATCTGATGGCCTGGCTGCTGAAAGGATAGTGCTAGCTTCCTTACTTCTACCTAGGGAAGTTGAGGAGATGGTCTTGGCCTCGAGAAGGCAATCCACCAGAAAGTCCTATGCACTCAAGTGGCGCAGGTTCTCAGTGTGGTGTGCTGAGCACAAAGAAGATCCTTTCTCCTGCCTTGTGCTAGTAGTGCTACAATACCTACTTCACCTGTCAGACCTAGGCCTCAAGTCCCACTCTGTTTGGGTCCACCTCAGTGCGCTCTCAGCACACCACTCACCAGTGGAGGGACAGTCTGTCGTTTCAGCCCTTGGTGTCCCGCTTCCTCAGAGCCCTGCTTTTGCTCAAGCCTCCGATTTGTCCGCCTGCCACTGAGTAGGATTTGAATGTGGTCTTGCAACAACTTATTCGCCCACCGTTTGAGCCGATGGCTAGTTGCCATTTACGCTTCCTTTCTTGGAAGGCACTCTTCCTGGTAGCTCTTACCTCAGCCAGACTTGTGAATGAGCTACAAGCTCTGTTTTCTGATAGACCATACACACGGTTCTATAGGAACAGGGTGGTCCTTCAGACTCATCCGAAGTTCCTTCCAAAAGTTGTCTCCTCTTTCCACCTCAACCAGGAGGTGGTTCTTCCGACATTCTTTCCCAGTCCGCATACCAGCCGGGCTGAGACAGTCTTGCATACTCTGGACTGTAAGAAGGCGTTGTCCTTTTACATTGAACGTATGCGGGGGCATCGAAGGGCTACTCAGCTCTTCATCTCCTTTGACCGTAATAAATTGGGGTTACCTGTCTCCAAGCATACGTTGTCCACTTGGGTAGCAGATTGTATCGCCTGGGCATACAAGGCAGCCGACCTTCCCTTGCAGGGTCGAGTCACAGCCCACTGTGTCAAAGCGGAAGTCGCGTCAGTAGCTCATCTCTGCTCTGTTCCATTGGCAGACATCTGCAGGGCTGCTACTTGATCTTCAAGCCAGACTTTTGCAGCCCACTACTGCCTCGAGAGATAGTCCCGAAGGGACAGTGCTTTCGGACAGGCGGTACTCCGTAATCTCTTTGAGGTTTAGGCAACTCCTACCCTCCGACCCTTGTGTTGGGCTATCGTATGGGGGTGTTCTCAGAGGATATTCTTATCACAGATGCTGAGGCTCTTGAGAGGGAGCCATTTTTTCAGCTTTGGGTTCCCGGTAGCCTAGAGCTTGGGAGTCCCATATGTGAGGACTGACTTCCTTGCTTGGTCCTGGAGAAAGAGTAGTTACTCACCTGTAACAGGTGTTCTCCAGGAGCAGCAGGAATCAGTCCTGACGATCCTCCCTCCTCCCCTGGAGTTGCAGTCATATTTTGATTTTTGCTGTCTTTTAGCTATGTCATCAGACTGAGCAAGATGGCACCCTTGGGCGGGAAGGGGACCGCGCAGGCACGCTGCATTCCTAAAGGCTTTCTTTGAAAGCTGGGGAAATGCTCCGCACAGGGACTCCGTTGGCACCGGCATAATCCTCAGAGCAGTCTCTCTCCCAGGCCAGGAGAACGTCCACACAGACAGATTCAGCAGGATCCTCCAGCCACACGAGTGGTGCCTGGACCCGGAGGTGGCCAGCCTCTTGTTTGTGGGGGACTCTGTCCATGGACCTCTTCACCAGCCCAGTGAACGTGCAGCTCCCCTGCTTCTGAGGACCGGTTCCACACCCAAGCAGGGTGGCCCCGGATGTGTTCCTCCTGAACTGGACCTCTGGGCTTCTGTACGCTTTCCCTCCCACTCCTCTTATTGTGAGGACCCCCACAAGATTCAGCGGGAACGAGCTTCAGTGATTCTCGTTGCTCCTTTGTGGCCTCAACACTCTTGGTTCCCACTCCTGCTCTGGCTCTCGTCCGAGCATCCAGTCCCCCTGTGCTGCATCCCAGGCCTGTTAATGCTGAAGGAGGAACAGGTGCTTCACCCAAACCTGGCCTCGTCTCTCACAGCCTGGCAGCTGAACGGGTCTGCTTAGCCTCGCTGCACCTCCAGTGGAGGTCGAGTAGGTCCTCCTCACGTCGAAGGACTTGATAAGATGGGCCTATGCCTTTAAGTGGTGGTGCTTCTCGATCTGGTGCTCCACCTGGTGGGTTCTCCAGTACCACCTCTACTCTTGCAGGTGGGGCTGAAATCAAACTCTGTCAGGGTGCACCTGAGCACCATTTCGGCTAACCACCTCCCTGTCGAGGGTAAACACCTCTCGGGGTAGCCCCTGGTTGTCTGCTTCATGCAGGGCCTCTTGCTTTCCAAGCCTCCCATCTGGCTTGCACCAGCAGAGTGGGACTTGAACATCGTACTCATGCAGCTTATGCAACCGCCCTTCAAACCGATGGAGACGTGCTCACTTCGCCACCTTTCCTGGAAGCACTGTTCCCTCTAAGCTGTGCGCGTGTGCGTGCGCACACAACTCACCAAGCGAGCGCACATACTTTACAACAGAGCGCACAAAAATTACGGCTCTGATTCTGATAGAAAACACAGACGTCTTAAAATTTAAAAGTTATGATTGTAATTACTAGAAATTTCCCGCTTCATTTAGTAATCATCTATTTTCATTTAATTTGATTAAAAGCAATGTGGTGTACATACTGTATTCTGACGTGTAGTCGAATTTTAAAGTAAATAACTCCGAATGTTGTTATGTGGCGCACAAAAATTTAACCTTTCTTCAAAAGCTGCACACAGCTGATATTTTATGCGCACACAGCCTACAAAAAATTAGAGGGAACATTACCTGGAAGGTAGTCTTCCTGGTGGCTCTGACGTTGGCTCAGCGAGTCAGCAAACTCCAAGCCCTCATGGCTGAGGCCCCCTGTACCAGGTTCTACGGGAACAGGTTGGTCCTCCGTACCCCACCCCAAGTTCCTACCTAAGGTCTCAGATTTCTATCTCAATCAGGAGAGAGTTCTGCCAACCTTCTTCCCAAGATCTCATGCCGACTGGGCGTCGGCAGTCCTGCATACACTCAACTGCAAGAGGGCTCTTGCCTTCTATCTGCAGTGCACCCAGGGTCATCGTAAGTCTGACCGGCTCTTCGTTGCCTACTATCCCAACTGCCTGGGGCAGGTAGTCACAAAGCACACCCTCCATTTGGGTGGCAAACTGCATTGCCTTTGCCCAGGGAAAGGCTAGGGCTCCACTGGATCATCGAGTCACCGCGCAGGCATCTGTGCCAAGGCAGCGCAAGTGGCTTCGCTGCGCTCAGTTCCTCTGTTGGGCATATGTTGGGCTGTGACCTTGTCTTCAGCAAACACTTTCCCTTCAGACTACTGCCTGGAAAGGGAGTCCCGTCAGGACAGCGCCTTCAGCCAGGCTGTACTCTGTAATCTGTTCGGAGTATAAGCAACTCCTTTCCTCTGACCCATCTTCTGCGGCTACCGAGAGCTTGGACCCAAGGACTCGGGCTCCTTTGGGCATCACCTGCTCACAGCCTCGCGGAGGTGTTCTTTAACTACAGGTTCGGTAGCTTGCAGCTGGGGAGTCCCATAAGTGAGGCCTCTTCCTGCTTGTTCCTGGATAAAGCATAGTTACTCACCCCAGGCTGCACCCCAACCTCCCGTCCCTGTCTCTGATGGCCTGGATGTTGATATGGCTAGTTATAGCGCAATCATCGCCTATCCAGACAAGTTGAGAATGCTCTCCTTGCCTCACATAAGAACTCCACGTGACAGGCATATGCTTTTATGTGGCACAAGTTTTTGTACTAGTGTGCGGATGAAGGCCTCAACCCTTTCTGCTGTGTGATGCCTGACATCCTTAAATACTTTTTGCCTTTGTCAAGGGCCGGCCTGAAGTCCAACAGTCCAAATAAACCTCTGTTCCATCTCGGCGTGCCATCACACAGTGGAGGGCTAGGCAGTGTCGCTGCACCCTCTAGTAGGCAGATTCATGTGGGGCTGCCTTCTCCTGGCCCCTGATCCGTCCACAGCCTGGAGGCTTGGGATCTCAATGTGGTGTTAAGGAAGCTTATGGCTCCACCCTTTGAACCCTTGGCCACCTGCCATCTCAAGTATCTTTCATTGAAAGTCGTGTTCCTGGTGGCGCTCACCTCAGCCAGGCATTTGAGTGAGCTGCAGGCACTGGTGGCGAACACACCCTACACCAGGTTCCACAGCAACAGGGTGGTCCTTTGAAAACTCCCTAAATTCTTGCCACAGGTTGTCTATGCCTTCCCTTTGAACCGAGGTGGTGGTGTCCACCTTCTTTTCTAGGCCTCATTCTTCCAGGGTGAAGGCGCCTCTGCACACGCTCAATTGTAAGCATGCATTGTCATTTTACATCCAGAGGATGCAGCTCCATTGCCGCTCAATTCAGTTCTTTCTTTTTTGACCCCAGTCGTCTGGGGCTCAGTCTCCAAGTGCACCCTCTCATGCTGGGTGGCTGACTGCATTTTGTTCGCCTATCAGCAGGCGGTGCTTTCTGGAACATCATGTGATGGCTCACAATGTGCATGTCATGACAGCTTCGGTGGTGTCTGCGCTCAGTGTCCTTACTGGAGATCTGCCGTGTTGCCACTTGGTTGTCTATGCACACTTTCGCTGCACATTACTGTCTGGAGGCAGCCTCCCTGGAGGGAACCAGCGCCTTTGACCAGGCAGTCCTCTGTCACCTCTTTGGGGAATAATGCACCTTCCCGCTGAACTGTGACATTCAGGCTGTTAGAATGGGGATTGCATCTTTGCTGCTGCTGTAGTGTTCGATTTTCAGCCAATCAGCACCCCCTGCTGCCCTTTACGGTCTGCTTTTTGGGTCGTCCATGGTTTTTACAGTTTTTTTTGGTAGCCTGTAGCTTGGAAGTCCCATATGTGAGGACTGACTTTCTGCTTGTTCCCGGAGAAAGCATAGTTACCTGTAACAGGTGTTCTCTGAGGACAGCAGGAATCAGTCCTCACAACCCTCCCTTCTCCCCTTGGAGTTTTTTCTTTTTATGTTTTATTGAGCTTTGTCATACTGCGGTAAGAAGGCACCTTTGGGTGGGAAGGTGACTGCACATGTGCGGTGTACATCCCAAAAGCTGGGGATTGGATCCACGTGGGCGCCGTCAGTGCCAGCGTCACCCATATGTGAGGACTGATTCCGGCTGTCTCCTGAGAACACCTGTAACAGATGAGTAACTACGCTTTCCTCAGTGCCCCCCAGCAGGGAGTCCCCGACTCTCTGCGCCTTCAGCCGAAGGGCCTTTCAGGGCTTGATGCTTGCGTGCTGAGTCCAATCTTATCAACTGTATATCAGCATGTACCTCAGAGCTTGCCAGTTTCTCGGCAGGCCTCAGTGAGGAACCTCTTCAGCAGTTCAAGCCTCTGGCCTTGGCAGTCAGAGTGCTTGAAGTTTTTATCCTGAGCAGCTTATGACAGCTTTGAGTCCTCAGCAGAGTATCCGCTGCAGGCATTGGTGCCTGACGTCAGGCATGGCTGCAGTCGTCTGACCTCTGGCAATTGGTTCAGGACAAACTTATTGATGTCCCCAGTATGGGAGAATCTCTTCAGGAAACCCATGGCAGACAAAGTAGCTGAAATAGAGACTGAGTTCCTGACAAGGACCAGACTCTCTAAAGACCTCTGTGCAGCCCCCATAAGAAGGCCCTGGGGAAGAAGCCACCCTTCCCAAGGAAAAAGGAATGTTTTGGCAATGCCTTAAAATTCCAAACCTTGGCTCTGCAGCAAGGCCCAACAACACAAAGGGGAAGGGTATGTCTCTCACAAACAAAAGACCCTCAAGTTCCAGGTGCCGGCCTTGGCTCAACCTAGGGGGAGCTTTTGACTTTGGGCCCAACCTCCTCTCCCCCAGGAGGTCCCCAACAGTCCACAGGGGGTGTCTGGCCCCAGGTTTGCAGTACCCATGGCAGTGATTCCTGGTTACTGCAAGTGGTCAAGGAGGGCTACCTCCTCCACCTGTAATGGGCGCCACCCTCATTTTCCAGGAGAGCTTGTAAAAAAAACCAAACTCTTCCACCAGACTCTGCTCCTCACTGAGCTTGCAGGTCTCGCGTGCCCAAACATCTCTGGGGCACCGGCTTCTACCCCAGGTATTCCTTGTTTCCAAGCAAAGAGGGGGCCTCAGGCCCATCTTGGACCTGCAAGACTTGAACAGATTTCTGGTAAGGGAGAAGTTCCAGATGCTTTCTCCTGAAACACTGCTGCCATACCTTCAGCTGGGAGACTGACTATGCTCCTTAGACCTGAAGGATGTTTATATGCACATCCTGATCCATCCCAACCACTGAAAATACCTTCGCTTCGTAGTGGGAGGAGGTCGCTGCCAATTCAGGATGCTCCCCTTCGGGTGGCCTCATTGCTAAATGTCTTCACCAAGTGCCTAGTGATGGTCACAGCCCTTCTTCATCTACAAGGGTTCTTCATCTTTCCCTACCAGGATAACTGGCTCATAAAGGGAGGCACAGCTGCAGAGGTGCACCATGCCATCAAGTGCACCATTCACACTCTGCAGCACTTGGGCTTCCTCATCTCCAAGTTCCAGTTCCCCCTAGCTCTGTGGCTGGAGTTCATAGTGGGTCAGCTAGATACCTCCAGGTCAAGGCCTTCCTCCCCCAGGTCTTGCCACAGAGATAAACACAGCAAGAATGAAGAGAAGCTCTGCCCCATGGTTCTCTCCTGAGCTACGATCGTCTCTTACTCAACTACGTAGACTCGAGCGCCGATGGCGCCGAACGCTCTCCATTGAAGATCAGACCGCCTACCAAACTCACCTCTCAATTCATCGTGAAGCAATCACAACCAAAATGAAACAATACCACACTGACACCCTAAAGAGAGCATTGAATAAACCACGTGACCTCTTCAACTTGGTTAAATCCCTCTCGAAAGAACCATATCCCGATCAGCGCAGTGTGATTCACCCACAAGAATACGCTGACTACCTGCAATCCAAGATCATTCAAACCAAAAAGGATTCAGCAGTACAGTTTCAGGAACCAACTGGCCTAACCCTACTTGACAAGTTCTCTACTCCTTCCACTAAATGCGTTGAAGATACCATAGCATCCCTCAACACCTCCACTGCACAGACTGACCCATGCCCAGCCTTTTGGATCAAGGAACTACGTGGTGTGTTCAGTCCATTCATCGCAAACCTAATGAACCTCTCCTTCACAACAGGATACTTCCCTGCAACACTCAAGCAGACATCCATTAGGCCACTATTGAAAAACCCCAAGCTTGACCCGCAAAAGGCCGATTCATATAGGCCAATAGCCAGTATTCCTCTCCTAGCCAAGATAACTGAGAAAGAGGTACAACGGCAAATTCAAAATCACATAGATTCCGTAGCTCCCCTAGATCACTGCCAACATGGGTTTAGAGAATATCATGGAGTCGAGACCCTCCTTACTAGCCTATTCAACGTTATAATCACAGGCATAGACAACATCCATAAAGGTTTTGTGCTCATCTTCTTGGACATTGCCGCTGCGTTCGACTCGGTGAGTCACGAAATTCTCCTGGGAAGGTTGAAAGAGAAGGGCATCTGCAACAGTGCACTAAGGTGGTGTAAATCCTATCTGGAAGCAAGATGGCAATACGTGAAGTCTGGACCAGAGGAATCAAAACACTTCCATAAAAAACAAGGTGTACCTCAAGGCTCCTCCTTGTCCTCTCTACTATTCAATATTTACATGCAGCCCATCTGCAACATCATAAGATCATTTAACGTGAGCTGTTTGATATATGCAGATGACATTCTTTTATACATGCCGTTCTCCACAGCCCAAATGGACCTAGCACCACTAATAGACTGTTTCAATGCTGTCTCAGCGTGGCTCCAATCACAGAATCTACGCATTCAACATAAAAAGACGGAGGTTCTTTTCATCTCCAGAGACCCCGGCTTTACTCCTCCATCCCATGTCAGTGTTAAGGAAGCGGACTTACTAACCAAAGAAACAATAAGATACCTTGGAGTTACGTTGGACCAACGCCTGGATATGAAACACCACATAAACAACATTGTCAAAGCTGTATACTACAAAATCCGCACACTCAGACATCTGCGCTCCCTGCTGGACCCAGATGACTTCCGGACCATATACCAAGCACTAATCCTGCCTCACTTTGACTTTGCAAACGCCATCTTACAAGGGCTCCCTCAATCCACACTAGCCCCATTACAGCTGGCCATGAATGCTGCAGCAAGGGTCCTACACGGAGCCTCCAGAACCGACCACGTGACCCCCATTCTCAAACAACTTCACTGGTTACCTATCCATGGGAGAATCATCTTTAAAACCCTACTCCTAGCATTCAAGGCAATCAAAGGTATTTCATCCCTTTCACTCACAGATCTTATTCACATGTTGCCCCCCAACAGATCTAGAAGAGCAATAGCCATAAACCAACTAGTATTACCAAAGGAATCGTCAAAGTGCAACATATCAACCACAAACAGGGCGTTCAGTTACTATGTACCTAAATGCTGGAATGCTCTACCCCCTGACATTAGGGCTATTGCCGACCTATCGCAGTTCAGGAAGGCACTCAAATACCACCTTTTCCTCCAATACTACCCAACCACCAATGGCACCTAGACATCCCCTCTGAAGAGATTACCTACGTGCACTATGATAATTTTACTCATTACCATGTAAATATCTCATGTATATCATAATTGACTCCTGTTATACAAGTTACTCCTCACCATGTAAATATCTCATGTATATAGTTACCCCTGTTATCCAAGTTTGATCACCTGTTCGATGTAAAACCAAACAGCATGTTGTTATGGTCGTTGTGTTATAATGTAAACCGCGCTGATGCCAAATAGCGCGGTATATAAGAGATTGTAATAAATAAATAAATAAAATAAATAAATAAATAAAGCACCTCCAGTCACTACCTGCCTGGCTTCTCTTCCACCTGTGGGCCACATGGCCTCTGTGGCTCATGTGATCCAATACACCTGCCTACACATGAGGGGCAACCCAGTGGTGCCTTCGTTCTCAGTGGACACAAAGGGTGAGAGTGACCTGCCAGCTGGTGGACTCCTTTGACAGGTGGCAGATCCCCTGCCACCTGCAGACCATGATGCCCTTCCAGGCCCCTCCCCCCGAGGATCCTCACCATGGTCTTTATCTTTGTACATTTGATATACCACCCAAGGCATAGCATCAGTGGCTTACAGTGGTAAACCATGCAATGAGCGCCCCTGTTGGGCTTGGGGGCTCATTGCAAGGACCTCCATACACAAGGCAGCTGGTCCCAGATGGAATGCTAGCTGCAGATCAACCTTCTGGAGTTTTGGTCAATATTCTTGGCTCTCCAAGCCTTCCGTCACTGCTGCAGCACCAGTCTGCTGATCCATACCGACAACAAAGTCTCAGTTTATGTAAACAAGCAAGGGGGCACAGGGTCGTGCTTCTTTTGCCAGGAGGCAGTAGCCCTCTGTTCATATGCGACTGCAATGGGATGCTCCTAAGGGCAGTCTACTTCCTGGGCCAGGACAATGCCCTGGCAGACAAGCTGAGCAGAGTCCTCCAGCCACACGAGTGGTGCCTGAATCCCAGGGTGGCCTCCCAGCTGTTTTGACTTTGGGGAGTCCTTCTAGTGGACCTGTTCACCAGCCCAGATAACACAGTTGCCTTGTTTTTGCTCACGCCAGCTGCACCCGTCCTGAGTGGCAGCAAATGTGTTCCTCATTCCATGGACAGAAGGCCGCCTCTGTCTTCCACTGATCGTGAAGACTCCAAGGCCCAGCGTGACAGGAGATCACGGATACTGATAGCCCCACAGTTATCCAGGCAACCTTGGTTCATATTGCTTCTCCACCTGTTGGTGGTGTCACCGATTTATTTATTCCCCCCCCCCCCCAGACCATACCTCAGGATTGCTCTCAGGAGAGGGGCTCTCTCCTGCACCCCGACTTGGAGTCCCTGTCACTTATGGCTTGGCTGCTGAAAGGGTAGCCTTGGGCTCTCTTCAGCTTCCCACGGAATGTGGAAGAGATCCTTCTGGCCTCCCGCAATGCCTCCACAAGGAGGGCATAGGCCTTCAAGTGGCGTCTCTTCTCAGTCTGGTGCACCAAAAAACAGGCAAGCCCGTTCTGCTCAGTTTAGATGGTACTGTAGTACCTACTCCACCTGTCGCAGGTGGGACTAAAGTCCAACTCAGAGTGCACCTGTGCACTATCGCAGTGCATCAACATACTGTTAACTCCTCTTGGCTCAGCCCCTTGAATCACAGTTCCTTTGGACCCTCATGCTATCCACGCCCCCTGCCTGCCCACCAGCGGTGGAATGGGATCTCAACATGGTGCTCTGGCAGCTTATTAAGCTGCCGTTTGAGCCCCTGTCTACCTGCCTCTTGCAGTACCTCTCCTGGAAGGTTGTATTTCTCATAGCATTCACCTCAGCTGGCAGGGTCAGCAAGCTCCAGGTGCTGATGGAAGAGCCTCCCTACATGAGGTTCTATAAGAACAGGGTGGTGCTCTGCACATACCCCAAGTTTCTGCCGAAGGTGGTGTCCCCATTCCACCTCAATCAGAAGATGGTGCTCCGCACCTTCTTTTCAAGGCCTCATGCTGGCAAGGCGGAGACTGCCCTCCATAATTTGGATTCTAAAAGGGCCCTGACCTATCTGCAATGGACTTAAGGGCTCCTCAAAGCACCTCAGCTTTTCATCGTCTCCTATGACCCCAGTCGACTGGGGCTCCCAGTGACTTAGCAAACTCTGTCTACTTGGGTGGCGGACTGCATTGCCTTCTCCTATGAGCAGGCTGGGATTTCACTAGACCAGCAGGACATGGCTCACCATGTCAGGGCCATGGCTACTTCCATGACAAATCTGCATGCCATACCTGTGACCAGAAATCTACTTCTACTACTACTACTATTACTACGCATTTATAAATTGCGACCAGGCACACGCAGCGCTGTACAAAGAGAAAACACACAAGAGACGGTCCCTGCTCAAAAGAGCTTACAATCTAAAAAGACAAAACAAGGAAAGGAGAAGAATAAGATAAGAACAAGGGCAAAGAGACGTGAGCAGAAGAGACAAGACAAAGGAAAGAGGTAAGAACAAGTGTAAGAGGAAATAGGAAAGGTGAAATAAGAGGGGAGGAAGGAGAACAGCAAAATCAAGAGCCAAAGGCAGAGGCGAAAAGATGAGTTTCTAACTTGTTTGAAGAGGGACAAAGAAGATGCCTGACGTATAGACAAAGGAAGCTTATTCCAAGCGTAAGGTGCAGCAAGGTGAAAAGAGCGGAAGCTGGAATTGGCAATAGAGGAGAAGGGCATAGCAAGAAGCAGCTGGCTAGAAGAATGGAGTTCACGAGGGGGAAGTAAAGAGAAATAAGAGAAGAAAGGTACTGAGGAGCCACAGAGTGAATGCACTTAAAGGTCAAAAGGAGAAGTTTAAAGTGAATACGGGAACGGATAGGGAGCCAGTGAAGAGATTTGAGGAGAGGAGTGATGTGGGCAAAACGAGGCTGACTGAAAATCAAACGTGCAGCAGAGTGCTGAATAGACTGAAGGGGGAAGAGATGAGTCTGAGGGAGACCAGCAAGGAGCAGGTTACAATAATCAAGACGCGGGGTGATTAGGGAATGGATGAGGGTTTTAGTAGTGAGCTCAGAGAGAAAGGGACGGATTTTGCCAATGTTGAAGAGAAAGAAGCGACAGGTCTTAGCGATGAGTTGGATATGAGAGGAGAAAGAGAGCGAAGAGTCAAATAACACCCAGGTTGCGAGCGGATAAAACAGGTTGGAGAACAGAACCATCCACAGACTGAAAAAGGAGAGAGGGAAATTTTAGGAGAAAAAACGAGAAGTTCAGTCTTGGCCATGTTCAGTTTCAAGCGACGATGGAACATCCAAGCAGCGATGGCAGAGAGACAGCCAGAGATCCGGGACTGGAAAGCAGAAGAAAGATCAGGAGGAAGAGAGAGAGAGAGCTGGGGGGGGGGGAGTCAGCATAGAGATGAGCGCACCAAGGGATTGGGTATGGAGAAAAAAGGAGGGGATCCAAGACAGAACCTTGTGGGGACACCAACCGAGAGCGGGGTAACAGAGGAGGAAGGGCCACCAGAACATACACTAAAGGAGCGATGGGAGAGATAGGAGGAGAACCAGGAAAAAACAGTCCCTAAAGCCAAGCGAGGACAAAGTGTAAAGGAGAAGATCATGGTCGTCGGTGTCAAAAGCAGCAGACAGGCCCTTAGATTTAGCCAGGAACAAGTCACTGGAGACTGACGAGCAGTTTCAGTAGAGTGCAAAGGACAAAAAACGGATTGTAAGGGGTCAAGGCAACAGCGGTAAACCGCACGTTCGAGCAGTTTAGAAATGAAGGGAAGGAGAGAAATGGGACAATAATTAGATGGACGAGGGATCAAGTGAGGGTTTAAGGAGAGGCCGTGACCACAGCATGTTTAAAATAAGCTGGGACAGTGGCAGTGGAGAGCGAGAGGTTGAGGATTGTAGGGTTTAAGTACTAACTGGTAGAGGTTAAGTATGACAAATTTGGGGTTAAGTATGATAGATTTGCTTTTAATTTTTAAGTGCTAAGGATTAATAATGTTCCTGGTTCATAATCACTTAATGGCTGCCCTGAATCTCACAACTAAATAGTTAAAGAACAGCCACGCTGCTATAACATGTGAGCCAGCATTCAGGCCTTTGCAAGAAGAGATCCAGCACCGGAAAGAACCATATAAGGAGATATCATGAGCCTTGCAAGGTGCCAGTTTGGGCTGGAGAGTCTAGACTTGGACCTACAAGGGGATATCAGATAAAGGCCTGTAAGGTCTATGTGCACAGAAAAACATACACAGGAAACCACAAAGCTACCAACATATATGCTAGGCCAGGCTCTGAAGAAAGCAGATTAGCTGGATCATGGTTGGTGAGTATGGGAGGAGGGGGGCCAGGAGGGATTTTGCAACAGGAACTAGGGAGTAAAAAATAGGGGGGGGGGGGGGAAGGGTGAGAGAACACAAGGAATAGCTCTGGGGACTGTATGCAGAAAAAAACGGAAGAGAAAAAAAGGTATAAATGTAACATGCTTTTCATAGTCAGGGGGGAGAGTTGCATTCTTGAGGTGCCTTCCCCACCTTTCTACCTGTATTTGGTCATCAGTTATCTAATAAACAGAGACTCTGATTGCACCTGTACTGACTTTTTGGATCTGATCATTTCAGGTAATAATAATAATAATAATAATAATTAGGTTGTGGTCCATTTTTGTACGAAACAGGGCCGTACAGGATATGAGAAATGGAGGGGACAATGGTAGAGGAGATAGAGGAGAGAAGATGGGATCAGAGGAGCAGGTGGTGAGCTTGGAGGAGAGAAGATGAGCAGTTTCATCAATAGAAATCGGAAAGGAAGAGGGTAGGATGAGAAGGGGGGGGGGGGGATTGAGAGCAGGAAGGGGAAATAGGGGATTTAGAGGGAAATTGGAGTGTGATCTTATCATGGAAATCTGCCGGGCTGCCACATGGTCTTCGGTCCATATCTTCGCAGCTCATTATTGTCTGGAGAGGGAGCCCTGACGGGACAGCACCTTTGGCCGGGCTGTACTCTGTAATCTCTTCGAGGGTGTAGGAAACTCCTACCCTCTGATGCTTCTGTGTTCAGGCTATTTGAGTGCTGGTTCTCTGCTGGACACTTGGGTCTTGCGAGTCTCTCTGTTGGGCTTATCTGCTGCAGCTCACAGCTCACTTTGGGTCGCCATGACATTTTGTACAGGTTCTTGGTAACCTGTAGCTGGGGAGTACCATATGTGAGGACTGACTTCCTGCTTGTTCCCGGAGGAAGCATAGTTACTCACCTGTAACAGGTGTCCTCCGGGGACAGCAGGAATCAAGTCCTCACAACCCTCCCGCCTCCCCTTGGAGTTGCTTCTTTACCATTTTTTAATTTTTGCCACCTTAGCTATGTAATTAGACAGAGGCAAAATGGCATCCTTGGGCGGGAAGGGGACCACACATGCGTGGTGCATATCTCAAAGGCTTTCTTTGAAAGCTGGGGGAGTTGCTTCTGTGTGGGCTCTGTTGGTGCCAACATCACATGTGAGGACTGATTCCTGCTGTCCCTGGAGAACACCTGTTACAGGTGAGTAACTACTTTGTAGTGATTGGTATGATATTGGCAGATATCACTGTAGTATACCTTGATTTTTGTGGTGGTTCAGTCTCTTCATTAATGACATCTTTTTAGAGTGGTCTTCAGAGTTAGAAGAATTAATGGTCTTTATCCAGTGATGGTGGTTGAGCATTAAAATGTTCAATGGGTTGAATTTTTCTATGTATATGTTTTAGAGGTGGGCATTTAATGCATTAATAATGCATTTAAGACAAATGGCTCTTGACATCATTAAAATAATTTATTCCTCCTCAGAACTTAAGCTTGGAGGCTTAAAATCTTATCCACAAAAGACTTGAAATCTTTCCTGAGCAGCTGCTGTTTGGATCCTCCCTCTACCTGCTAAAGGGTTTGGCATGGTTTTACAGACCTCCAGAACGGCAAAGCAAATGTCCACTGCTGCTGAGCAGCACCTTGACAGACAACAGGGTTGGACAAGGCAACGTGAATGGGAAAACAGCATGATAAATATTTATTTCTTTAGTTCATTTTGTTTTGTAACGTTTTTCTTTTCTTTCATGGGGATGTCTATCATTGACAACCTTGCCAATAATAGGGAGAGAAGGTATGTGCTGTTGACACTGAGCCTTGCAAAACCATACTTTGTTTCAGAATTCATTTGTTTTTGAGGGTATATGAAGGGCTTCCCAATTTTTTGTCAGCTTAAGTGCGGAATATATTCTGTGCCTCCAATCTGAGCCTTGTGCATTGTCCTTGTGCATTAATGGTAGAAAGATATCCATTGAATTGGCAATTTCTGTTGAGAAATAATAGTACAGTGTAAGTACTGAAAGGAAGAATTCAAATACTTTCATAGTCTCACAGTGCTACACTACCATCTGAAGTTGAAACATAGGTTTACTATTTCTTCAGATAGTCCTACTGAAAGTTTTTCAACTTCAGGTTTATGCAGTCTACAATCTTAGGCCTGGCATTCTTGAAAAATTAAATTGCCAAAGTCAGAAGTGATTCAATAAAGTATACCATTGTGCACTGCATTGCAAAGGATTTTAGGACATACAATGTAAGGCATAGGTCTGCAAGACTTACTGAGAGTAGCAATGTCGGACACCTATATAATGCCCTCAAGATTTAATTTTTTCTTGCTAGAGCAGCACCTGACATGCTTTGACTCCTAAAGCATATGAAAGCTGTCATTGTGGTACTAGCCAAACAAAAACAGTCTTACAATTTTATCAGCCACTGAATGGGAGAAATTAAAGGTGTCCAAGATGCTTGTCATGCAAGAAGGCAACAGAAATGCTTGGTGTGAAAGGGATCATGCTTTTTTTTTTTTCCTTCATTTCACATTTGCTGTGAGTATTCACCATCTCAGAAGACAAGCCATCATGTATTGTACGATTTAATGAAGCATTCTCTCTTGACATGAATGCCAGAAAAATGAACCTCAAACAGAAGTGGCTAACAGGTGCTATGGAGCCACGATTTAAAAAATTAACATTTTGAGTCACATTGAACATGAGAACATGGATTACGGTAATATCACTATCAACTAATTCTTTAACACCTAACTTGGATTGTTCACCTAAAGAACCAGCATTAAAGAAAGTGTGCTTTTAATCTACCACTTGATACGGATGATGAAGACATGGCACATACATTGTTAATGCTAAAATTATCATGGTATAGGTCTGCAATAGGCTTTTATGAAGAAAGACATTTTAGGTTGGTGGAAATGCTGACCTCCAGTTTATTTATTTAGTATACATTTGTATACCGCTACTTCCAGCGATCAGCAGCGGTTTGATTACAGATTGGAAATTGTCAAATCATGACAGGAAATTTTTGAGGTATAAACACATTGATTAGACAGGAAAGCACAGCACACAGAGAACTATTTTACAGGGAACATGGGCTATGGAGGGTTAAGTGGCTTGCCCAAGACCACAAGGAGCACCTGTGGGACTAGAAACCCCAGTCCTTCCGGCCCAAGGTTGCTGTCCTCCAGTGGGATTTGAACCCCCGACCTTCCGGCCCGAAGTACCTTGCCCCAACCACTAGGCCACTCCTCCACTCCTCGGCAGTTACCCTGCCTTAGCTAGAAAATATCTAGGAACACCTATAACAGCAGTCCCTTATAAACTTTTAATCTTCAGGAACAGGTAGGAATGTAGTCTTCACATATGGGTGATGTCTGTACCGATGCAGCCTGCATGGGAATGCGCCCCAGCATCCAATTGGAAAGCTTTTGGGAACACTCCACTGCACCTGCACAACTGCTTTTCCGCCTTCCCAACTCCCTCTCTTTGGTTCTTTGTTTTCCATGGACAGCCTAGTAGACTCTTGCCTCCCAGTGGAAGCCGACCTTGGGCTGTCTCAGACAGGATCCAAATCACTGCCTGTCTAACCACATCACATTTATGGTGGTGGTCTCCAGAAAATCTGCTCATATGGTCACCTTTTCAGATGCCTACACTTCAATACACCCTGACGGGTGCCTCCAAACTGGGTTGGGGAGCCTATCTGGGCAACCTGACTACACGGGGGCTCTGGACAACACAAGAGTCACAACTCCAGATCAATCTCCTGAAACTTCGTGTTGTCTTGAATGCCCTCCAGGTGTTTCAACACCACCTCAGAGCGCAAGTCCTAGTCACAACGGACAATCATGTTGCCATGTTCTATGTGAACAAGCAGAGAGGAACAGGCTCTTGGGCCTTCTGTGAGGAGACGCTACACCTGTGGTCCTTTGCTATTGCTCATCAAATACATCTCCAAGCGGTGTACCTCCCGGGAGTTCATTGTCTTGGCAGACAGACTGTCGCTTACTACTTAGTCACAAATGGTCTCTCCATCCGGACACAATGTCCTACATCTTCCAGACCTGGGGAACTCCAGACATCTGTTTGCAACTCCCAAAAATGCCAAGCTTCCTTGCTTTTGCACAAGAACTCTGGCATTCACCAACCAGCAAGTGAATGCCTTCCACTTACACTGGGGTCAGGGTCTGCTTTATACTTTCCCTAATATATACCCCTCATTTCCAAGATGCTTTTCAAGCTTCAGTCAGAAAAGGATTCCATGATATTCAGAGCCCCTCATTGACCATGGCAACTGGTTTCCATCGCTATTACATCTGACTCACTCATACTCTGATTGGGATTTGCACCCAATCTCCTCTCCCAGGACTACGGCTCATTACTCCGTAGCAGTCAAGAGTCTCTCCGCCTTACAGCTTGGTTCCTGGGAGCATAGCTCTACAAGGCTTTGACCTTACTCAGGAGGTTAAGGAGATTCTTTTGGTTTCTAGAAAGCCGCCCTCCAGATGTTCATATGCTTTTAAGTTGCATAGATTCTCTGTCTGGTGTTCCCAGAAGGATCTCAATCCCTTTTCTGCTCCTGTGGAGTCACTCTCCTCTAGTATCTCCTCCACCTATCCTCGACAGGTCTAAAGACTAACACAGTGAGGGTCCAGCTCTGTTCTATTGCGGCCTCTTACCATCTAATCAATGAACAGCCCATCTCCATGCAACCGCTAGTAATGCATTTCATGAAAGATCGTCTGCTGTCCAAACTGCCCATTAAGCCATCTCCGGTAGATTGGGACCTTGGTGTCGTTGTAGCGCAGCTTTTCAAGCTGTCCTTTGAGCCATTAGCCACAACCTCACTTAAGTTCCTCTCTTGGAAGGTAATCTTCCTAATTGCGCTCATGTCATCTAGGTACATTAGTGAGCTTAAGGCTTTGGTTGTGGATTCTCCCTATACTCCCACCATGACAAAGTAGTCCTTTGGGTTTGCCCACACTTTATGCCAAAGGCGATGACTGGTTTAAATGGTAACAAGACAATTTACCTTCCATTTTTTTTCCTAAACAGCATGCGTCCAGAGCGGAAGCAACTCTGCACTCTCTTGACTGCAATCGTGCATTGGCTTTCTGTCTCCAAAGGACTCTATCATCGTAAAACCTTGCAGTTTCTCATTTGAACCCAGTCACCTGGGATTACCTTTTTCTAAGCGTTGTGATGAAGCAGAGGCCAGTGAACCTATGGAGATAGGAAAAATCACTGATCCCTTTAAAGAAAGTGACAGACCTAAAGTGCAGTTACTGCAAAGCGCAGCCAGAGGGAGCAAGCACGAAGAATCAGAGGGTAGGCTGACACACCCAAGCTTGGATGATGCAATAACTAACTCAAGGGAATCACACACCTGGTCAGGGTGAGAGAAACCCTAACTGAGAAGCAGCTTTATAAGCATGGCTTAGACAGGACAGAAAGAGCAGCAGACGCAGAAGAGAGGAAGAAGACTGTTCCGAGGAGAGGAGAGGAGAGGCAGTTGGATTTGCGGTCCTTACAGAGAAGGAACAAGTTCCAAGAGAAACAGTTCCACTCTGAAAAGCTCCAGGGAGAAGTCTTCAAAGAAGACAGAGAAAAGAGAGGGACCTGGAAAGTGCCGGGTAAAGAAAGTACCAGAGAAGCACAGCTCAGAGAGCAGAGGTACCTGCATACTACTTTTCCTGACCGTGAGCTACAAGGAGTTCAGAGGTGGGTGCACAAGACTCAGCCCAGGAGTCTGAGAAACACAACACTGAACCAGGAACTGTGGCCAAGCCCTAGAAAGGCATGGAAGCCAGAGAGCTGTAGTTGCAGTAAACACAGCTGGAGAGAGGTTTGGGAACCTGTACAAAAAGTGCTAACTAAAAGTCCTGTTACCTGTTTTCCAGACCAGGTAGAGCAAGGCTGGAGAGTTTTAGAGAGAAACTCTGAAGTGAAGCCAGAATTACATGAGGAAAGCTCAGGGCCAGCAGATATAGCGTCAGAACAGGAGGAGATGCAAATAGACCCTACTGAACCCAATTCATTGCTACCTGACTGTCTCATGGATTGTACACTTTGTCTAGCCTGGAGTTTGGCATCCTTGGCAGAAGTATAGCTCGCAGGGTATACGTTAAAATACAGTTTTGATAAGCTAAAAGAAGAAGCTTGCTTTTGTTTCCATGAACTGGTTTGTTCTAACACCTGCATAATAAATAAGACTGTGAAGCATTTCTGACTTGAATTCTGTAAATACCTTTTTGAAAATTCTGAATGAGGTGAGAATCCTGTTTTCCTTCGTTGAACCTTTGTGCATTATGGGAATAAACCTCACCCTTTACCTTACACATGGCTTTCACAACTAATTATTTCAAGAAAGGGACTACTAGCACCAGCATGCATCTGGGCTAAGAAATGTTTCACCCTTGGATGAAAACAATGTCCACCTTGACCCTTTAAGCACATGGCTCGGGGGCTGGGGTTGCGACAGCGTACACTCTCTAGGTGGATAGCAGACTTAATTTCTTTTGCCTATGACAAAGCAGGACTTTCTCTGGAAGGGCATGTCACTGCTCACAATATTCACGAAATGGCCATCTCAATGGAAAATCTACATTCAGTAACCAACGAAATTTGCAAAGCAGCAACTTGGTCTTCCGTCCATGCCTTTGCATGTTCTCTGGACAAGGATTCCCATTGGGATGCCATGTTTGATCAGGCTGTACTCCAGCATCTCTTTCAGACTTATATGTGACTCCTACCTTCCATGTGGAATCCATGTGGTATCCATGACTTCATCATGCCTGCTCTGAGGCGAACCTCAACCAGTTCTAAGGTCACTTCATCTGGCATCTGGAAGCTAGGGGAGTCCCATATGTGAAGACTACATTCCTGTTTGTTCCTGGAGATAGCGTAGTTACTCGTAACAGGTGATCTCCAGGAACAGCAGGAATTTAATCTTCAGAACCCACCCTCCTCCCCTTAGGGTGTTAAGGTTTCATTTATCTCCAGGAACAAGCAAGAATGTAGTCTTCACATACGGGTGATGTCGGCACCGATGGAGCCCGCGCGGGAACGCTCCCCAGCGTCCTATAAGAAAGCTTTTGGGAGCATTCCACTGCGCCTGCGCTGCTGCCTTCCCGCCTTTCCAGCTCTCTCTCCTCAGTTCTTCGCTTTCTTTATTGCTGGTTTCGTATTGAGTAAACAGAGCCACAATAACACTGAAAAATGTAAATGAGCTATTATGTTTAAACAATTGGTTGACTTGAATTGTGAACGCATGCATTTTTTTTATAGATACATTGCATGTAGAAATGTTTACATTTTTAAAAAATGCTAGTACATTTTTTTTCCTAGTCATATTGTGGAATGCAGTCCTGTATCAAAAGTACAGTAGAATGAAATAGCTGTGATCCAAATTTTTTTATCTATGCCCACCCCTAATATTTATAAAAGGGACAGCCATTTCCATTTTGTTCCTCCAGTCCAGTCCCAGCACCTTTGGATATTCATGTCCATCAGCAGTTTGAGACTGAACATGTCATGATTTTCATAACCTCCCTCTAGATAGACAGCTGGCTCCTCCCACAGCCTTAGCATCTTTCTCCAAGCAGCTGGAGAGATATGAATCCTTGGGTTAGGACTCACTGAAGGAACACTTGGTTTTTAAATTGGAAAGGAAAGTCTCTTACTTTTAACTAACTTGGTATAGTGCTGCGAGATCACCGGATAGCTGGCAGAAGCTGATTGAGCAACCTTTTGCCTGTGCCAGGGTTGAGCTCTAGTTTGTAGAGAGCAGAAGCAGCATGAGCATTTAAAGGCATTGAGGTGATATGCTGGGTCCGTGCAGCTTCCCCATGGAGAACTGAATGCGGTCTGGTTTTTGGGGCAGTACAACAGAGTCGGCAACCGGGGCAGGAGTGAAGCCTTCGCTTGCTGAAAACAGAAGCGTGTGCGCGATTACTCCAGAGCTGCTGTTTTGAAGTTGTCTTGCTGCAGGAGACCAGGCCCCCCATTTGCCTTTTTTCCACCAGACACCAAAGCACCGGGGCTGGCTGAGTGTTGGGCAACTCTCCTGGCACCAGTGAACGCAAGAGTGAGGCACAGGGGAGTAGCGGTGTGTTCTGGCAGGCGGAACCGTGAGGTGGCAGCCATTTTTAGTCACTCCTAGTATCTCCACAAAATGGGCACAAAATTTAGTCACTCCTAGTATCTCCACAAAATGGACACAACAAACCACTAACAGAGCTTTTGTGTCTTATGCTCCCAAGTGCTGGAACAAACTACCCCCCAGCATCAGATCAATCAGGGATATCACCCAATTCAGAAAGTCCATCAAGCACTATTTATTCACTTTGCACTTCAAGCTACCATACACACCATAGAATTGTCTTCCGCAACACTCATCTAACTCTTACACATAACCCAGAACAAAGGTTTAAAATGTGAAAATACTGAATTTCGTCAAATACCAAACCTTGATGTAACATATTTAATTGTATATAGTTATCCCCAGTTCGCACCCAGTTTACCTTCCCTGTTATCTGTAAACCTAGATCAGTTATATATTGACAGGTATGTTGTTGTTTAATGTAAACTGCACTGATGATGAATAGTGCGGTATATAAAAACTGTTAAATAAAATAAATAAATTTTAGGGGAGTGCTGGAAACTTCAGTCTGAACAGAAGCCCATCAGAAGGGGCAGAGACAGCAGGGGAGTGGGGGGCCTCGAGGAGCCAGGCAATCTCCCTAATGTTGCATGTTTGTTTTGGGGACCTGGAGACATAACAGGATTACTGGAAGTTAGAAAAAAAAACTGTAAAGGAAGGATAGAGGGTCAGGCAATGTGACAGCATGCCAGCGATGCTGATCTGTGTGGCCTGTGGGTCACGTAGGGGTTCAGTGTCTACAGCTTGGTTCTGCAAGGGGTGTGAGCAGACTCAGTCAGTGGAGATGGGCCTGCGAGAGGACCGACTGGAGAGCTCTCCCAGAAGCTTGGTGGACTGCTGCTGCTGGGCTCTCCACAGAAGCCATGGTAGCAGCCCATCACAAAGGGCCTGAAGAGCAAAGAGAAGAAACCAGCTAAGGTGAGTGTCACAAGGGAGGGGCAGGTGGTCAGCCCTGAAGCCAGTTTCTCACTGCAGTTTGTGCTCTTGTTTCATAGCCTTTTGTTTAAAGCAAAGGGTAGGAGATGAGATGCTGGCTCCTAGAAGTGGAACAAAGTGGGCTGCGGACGTGGACCTAGCAAGGGAAGTGGCTGAGGAGGAGCAGGCGAAGAATGGAGGATAGTCCCTGGGAGGAGACTGCGCTTGAGCCTGAGGACCCGTTCAAGGAGGATGCTCCTGTCTCAGAATTGGAAGAAGGGAAGATCCCTCAGGCAGAGGATTCTCGCATTCTCAGAGTGCTCAACAGAGGAGTTGGCAGCATTGATAGCACAGCCAAAGTATTGAATGTTTGCACAGACACCAGAGGAAGAGGAGCCTTTTAGAAGACCCACTGTTCCAAGTGGTTAGATCAACACAGAAGGTACTAGAGCGATGTCTGCTCTACCCTATCCCAGAATGAGACAGAGAAATCATGCGCACTTCTAAGGTTGATGCAGCAGTTTCAGCAGTAACAACGAAGGCTACAATCCCTGTGGAGGGGAGTCCAGCACTCAAGGATGTGCAGGACCCACAAATTGGAAATGCTCCTGAAGCAGGTGTTTGACATTAGTGTCCTGTCATTATAGACCTCTGTGTGTGGGGTCTTTGTGGCTAGGGCATGTCTCTGATGGGTGCAAGGGATCTTAGAGGTTCCAGGAGCCGAACAGCCTCGACCTCCAGATGCAGTAAAGTTGGGGTCAGGAGTGGCATATCTGGCAGACACCTTCTGACCTCATTTGATGCTTGTCCATAGCCTCTGTTGTGGCTGCGAGGCAGTATTTGTGACTCTGTAATTGGTCTGCGGATGTGTCTTCCAAGTCTAGGCTGAGCAAACTGCCGTTCATAGGCAAGCTTTTCTTTGGGGAAGATCTAGAGAAGTGGTGAAGCACTTGGGAGAAACCTAAGGAGGACAATTGCCGGAGGACAAACAGAAATTGGGATGGTTGTCCACCTCAGCAAGGAGTCAGTTGAGAGATTTTTGGAGGGTTCAGTCCCAGAGTTCACTCTCTATCAGAGGGGTCGTTCTTCGAGGGGGCATTTCTTTTGGGTTTCAAAGGCGGGGGAAGAGGGTTCTACTCCTTTGCTGCCATCACTCCCAAGAAGTCGCGGTGATTCCTGTAGAGGGTCTGCTATGGGAGTTTTATGATACCTGGATCCAAATCATGACCGACTGGTGGTTATTGGAAGTCATCAGGGAAGGCTATATCCTAGAATTTGCTCGGCCTCTGAGAGACACCTTTGTAAATTCCCCCTGCAAGGCATTCCTAAAGTGGAAAGCAGTGGAGGAGATGCTGCAGTGCTTGCTAGACCTGCAGGCGGTGGTGGAAGTGCCCCAAAAACAAGAAGGATGTGGTTGATACCCTATCTTTGTGGTGTCAAAGAAAGTGGGTACCTTTTGTCCCATACTAGAACTCAAGTATGTAAATCGAACCTTACGGGTGCCACACTTCCACATGGAGACATTGCGGTCCGTGATAGTGGCAGTATGAAAAGGGGAGTTCCTGGCTTCTTATCAGTTTTCCACCTGAATTAGATGGTGTCCCTTCTGGTCTTCGCAGGGACAGAGGGGGCATCTGTGTTGGACCATCTCCTGAAACGCCTGGATGTGTGTCGTGTGCTAAAAAGATACCTGACAAACACAGGACCCTTCTGGAAGTTGCAACGCCTGTTTGTGGTGTTTAGAGTGCTGTGGAAGGGATCAATTTGTTTGAGTAGGCCTGTTCCAGTCTGTTTATGGGTGCATTTGATGCAGGCCCAGGCAGCTTTGTGGGCAGAGCTTAGCATAGTGCTGCCAGTAGAGATATGTAGGTTGGCTACCTGGTCCTCTTCATTTGTGAAGCATTACTGTTTGCATGTGCAGGCTTCAGAGGAGGCACATTTTGGCTTGGCAGTGCTGCAGGCCAGGTTAGCAGGTCCCTCCTGAGGGTTGTATTGCTATGGTACATCCCAAAGTTGCCGGGACTGGACTAGAGGAACAAAATGGAAGAAGAAATTAGACCTTACCTGTTAATTGATGATCCTTGAGTTACTCCAGTCCAGTCTCTAATCCCTCCCTGTGTATGGATATCAGAGACCAGAGGCTAACTGTTTGCACATGGCACCCTGGCTGCAATAAGTCTTACCTAATTTAGGTGTACATAGGTATGGGGAATAAGGAGGTGGTATAAATGAAGGAGAAAGATGGAGTTTGGTGTCCGCCAAAGATAGGGTATCGAGGTAACTGGTCTCCTGAGAAGCGCTTATGCACATGACAGGTGTGCAGGGTGGACTTTCCTTCCCTGGTGAGGAGGGGAGTGGGGGGGAGGTTGATTTGTGTTTCATGATTTAATAGTTTGCTTATATGTTAGCGGTAATAGTTGTTTCTGGGTGTCTGCTTTGTCAATAGGCTGGAGGCTGTGGGAGGAGGCAGCTGTCTAGAGCAGTGGTTCTCAACCTGTGGGTCGTGACCTCCACGGGGGTCGCCACAGGATTTAGCAGGGGTCACCTCACTCCAGAGTGAAAAAAAAAAATAATCACACAAGTTGCTGCCACTGCCGAGTCCGCTTCTCGGCAGCGGCAAACTCACCACCTCCCTTCTGCAGCCGCGGCTCCCTGCCTCTTAGGGAACCACAGCTGTGCCTGTGAAAATGTTGCGGAGCCTTCCCGTCTCTCGACGGGCTCCGTGAAGCATTGTCCCATCTCCAAAGGAAGTGGTAAACAACTTCCTTTGGAGGCGGGACAATGCTGCACGGAGCCCGTCGAGACAGGCTCTGTAACAGCTTCACAGGCACAGCCGCGATTCTCTAAGAGACAGGGAATCGCTGCTGCAGAAGAACAGAGCAGTAGCAGGCAGACATAGGAAGAGGGGAGGAGGGGGCAGGGAACCTGCAACAGGGCTGACATGGGGGATGGAGGGAGGGGGCTGACATGGACAAAGGGGAGAGACGGGGGACATACTGGACAGATGGAATAAATGCTGGACAGAGGGGAGAGACAGTGCAGGTTAGGATTATAATGGGCTGATGGGCTAGCACTGGTTGATTAGGGAAGGCTAGGACTGGGAATGAACTGATCAATAGGGGGTAGGTCTGGGAATGGACTGATGGGGCTAGTATTGGAAATGAGCTGATCGGGGAAGTTAGGACTGGAAATGGGCTGATTAGAGGAGGCTAGGACTGGTAATGGACTGATGGGGGTAGGACTAGTAATGGGCTGAATAGGGGAGCCTAGCACTGGTAATGAGGTTGAGGGGGGACTAGCATGAAGTGAGCTGATGGGGGGGGGGGCTTCAACAGGCAATAGGCTCCCCTAATCAGCCCATTACCAGTCCTACCCCCATTAGCCCATTTCCAGTTGAAGCCCCCCTCCCAATCAGCTCACTTCCAGTGCTAGTCCCCCCCTCAATCCTATTACCAGTGATAGGCTCCCCATATCAGCCCATTACCAGTCCTACCCCCCATCAGCCCATCACTGGTAATGGGGTTGAGGGGGGACTAGCACTGGAAGTGAGCTGATTGGGGGGGGGGGGCTTCAACTGGAAATGGGCTGATGGGGGGGAGGGGAGGATAGAGCTGCTGGCCTTGGAAGAAAACTGGGGGCTAGGGCTACAAATGGGCTAATGCAAGGGGATGGGAGAATGGGACTGGAAAGGAGTGGATGCTGAGAGGGGGCTGCCATGGTATTTGGACTAGAAGGGGACTGGAAATAAGCTGATGGAAAGAAGTGAAGAAAACAAAAGAAGAGATAAGAAATGACAGATGGATCATAGACCACAGAAAGAGCTAAGAGAAGACAGGAAAGCAGAAGCCTCAGATTGGGACCAGCATGATCAGAGAATAAATTGGTCGGACAGAGGTAGAAAAAATTAATTTTATTTCATATTAGTGATTTGACTACAAAATCATAATTTTGATATCAAATATTGTTATGATTGTGGTTTAAATAAGTAAATTTTATAAATAAAAATATATTGCAAAGGCCTATAATATATTAATTTAACAAATGATTACGACAGTGTGTTAACGGTAAAGGAAGAGACGCATTTGATTTTATCATTGGGGTCACCACAAGTTGACCAATGGTAAAAGGGGTCACTGTACAAAAAAGGTTGAGAACCATTGGTCTAGAGGGAGGTCATGAAAATCATGACATGCTCAGCCTCCAAGCTGCTTGGTGGGCTGAGAGTACCCAAAGGTGCCGGGACTGGACTGGAGCAACTCAAGGAACATGCAGTTTAACATATATAACCAGTTGTCAGTGATCCTTTCATTTTATGCCCTTGAACAAACTTTTTGTGGGTGGGATGTCACGTGTAACGAATGTAAGACCTATGGAGCATAAATCCAGGAATTTATATTGGGGATTTGACAGTTCCCTTGTTGGCCCATTGGAAACCAACTAGCCATACTTACAAAGATATTTGGTATTTGACACTAGAGCTTATTGTTGACAAGAGGTATTGACAGAAATGATGTCCTTGCATGGCAGGAATAACATTGGATTTTTGATTCACAAACTATTCACCCTAAAGGATTCAAATGAGGAAATAAAAAGGATACAGGTTGATCTAGGGATCTGTGTTAAAGTTCAGAGCTTAATAGGGTATTCAAACTTTCAACTTGGCATGTCCTCCAAAGGTTATTTAATTTAAATTATTAATAAAATCAAGATCTTTTTCATCGTTTTTGAGCTCTGAATAGTTGCATTGCCTGCCTCCAAGTAGCATTGTACTTTTAATAAGAAAATATTTTTGTACAGCGGAAAGTTAATTGCCTTGGACTCTTTAGGGAGGTTAACTAGCTGAGAAAAATCATACCATTTCTTCCTGGACAGAATTTAAAGTCAGCAAGCACAACTCCTGAATATTCAGTCATTTAAAGATAAGACTTGTGGGTTTGAAATATTGTGTATTTATCTGTTGCATCCCTGATCTGCAGAGTCTTGCCTGAATCAGGCTGGAAAATGATTATGTAAAGTATAGATGTCATGTGAAGATAGGATATACCATAAACATTTCCATTTAATTGCAGGGGGAAGCAGTTATGTACTTGTTTGTTTTTTTCTTTTTTCAGTTCCTGCCTTTGTTTACTGGTTTCTCAGTGTTTCAACAGAGCCAGACAGTTAAACTTTTCATGCATCTCTAGCATGTATGTTACCCACTCCCACACTAACCCAATAAATTTTGCCAGACATCACATTGGCCAAGATTTACATGATCTGTAGGGGAATTGAAATCTAGTGATTTGTCAGGTTAACTCTTAAGTTGCTTGAATAAATTGCTTTGAATGTCAACCCTGGGATTTCCATTTGGGATTCAGAAATTCCTACTAATGTGAAGAAAGATAAGTCCAAAATATTGGTTTCTTTTAGAAGTAACTGCCATTTGAAATTGCTGTTCCAGGTTCTTGTGTTGTCAGGGATGCTTCAGGGAACCTTAACAACACGCTATCAACTGAGTTGAGAAACTGCACGGATGCAGCTTGTAAATTAAATTTTGACTTCTCATCATGTAAAACAACAAAATGCAAATATGGTCTAATAGAAGACTTCCAGGTAAGATGTATGAGCATGAATCTTAACTTCATTTAGTGTCTCATCAGCCTCTACTTGAAAGGTTTTAGGAAGAAGCATATCTAGTTTGTATAAAAGAAAATGTTTGAAAAGTACAACTCTTTACATAATGGTGGTAACTTTATAACAGAACACCACTTCTGAAAGTCCAAGACATTACATCTTTTCTCCAGGACCAAGCAGGAAGTCAGTCCTCACATATGGGTGTCATCGGCGCCGATGAAGCCCCAGCAGAGCATTTCCCCAGCTTTCCATGAAAGCCTTTGGGAAATACAGGCATGCATGCGCGGTTCCCTTCCTGCCTAAAGGTGCCATCTTACCTCAGTCTCTTTTTTTTTTTTTCTGAGAAGCCCACTGGATGTGTGTCCTGTTCTCCCGGATAAAATAAAAACTTTTTTGGCGATTATCGCTATTTTTTTTCCCAGTTCGAAGCCGGTTCCCCTCCCGCCGGGTTTGGTACACTGGTATCGAGCCCGATTCTTCTTTTTCGGTTGTTGCCCTTCGTGGCTGGCGTTTGTGCCCTTTTTTCCATTTTTCCCTGGAAGGCCGGCCCTTTGACCTCACGGGGACTTTTTTTTTTTTTTTCCCCCCGATGGCTTCCAGTGGTTTTAAAAAGTGTGATCGGTGTAAGAAATTAATGTCTCTCACTGACACACATGACTGCTGCCTTTGGTGCCTCGGCCCCGATCACGACCCTAAGTCATGTGGGCATGTGGAAAGATGTCTTCTAAGGCACTCCGAAGTCAACAGCAGCAAAAAGAAAGGCTTTTCTCGGACTCAGCCTCTGGCCGGGCCCGGACCTCGTCTGAGGCTTCGACATCTCTGGATTCCGATCCCGAGCGCTGTTGAAGCTCCTTGGACAGGGGACCCCCGACCGGGAATGCAAGAGGAAGAAGCGGCTCGTGAGGGCGTCGTCGGAGGAGGTCCCTGGCTCCTCGAGGGCCAGGTCTAAGATCCCTGACCGTCGCCCCAGGCCCGTGGAACACGAGAAGCCTGCAAAGGTTCCTCGTGTGGAGCCGGAGTCTGCTGGACACGTAAGCCCTGTAGTCCTCGGAATCTCCTCCCAGGGTGCCGACGTCGGGCCCGGCACCGCCAGGGCCCGAGTCGGTGGCTGCTGCGTCTCCCAAGCTGAGTCTCAGGATGACAGCCTTGGAGAGCAGATTGTCTGCCTTCATGGAGCAGCAGCGGGCACTGATGGCCAGCCTGTCTGGCGCATCTGCCCCCACCACCGGGACATCGACTTCGAAGTCAACCCCGGAGACCGAGCCGATACTCGAGTCCATCGTGGCTCGGAGTCGACCTCGGTTGCGGTCTCCCTCGACCTCCCGTTCGGGACTGAGGGCGTCGGGGCAGGTGCTCCAGGGCCCCGCGGGGTCGGACCCTGACTCCTCCTCGGACGAGTCAGCTTGGGAGACGGAGGACGAGGAGTCTCCTGATACCTTCAAGACTCGGTGCGTCCCGTCGGACTCACCACAGTCTGAGCCCCGGAGTAGGTCCCTCCCGGAGGATACTCAGTTCTCGGAGTTCGTCCGGGATATGGCCACTGCCTTGGCTATTCCGGCAGACCCCGAGGAGGAGCCTCGAGCTGAAGAGCTCAAGGCTCTACAGTATGACTCTCTCCTCTGAAGGAGGCCTTTACTGTCCCTGTTCCTCCGATGCTGGAACGGCTCCTCTTCCGTATGTGGGAGGCATTGGCCTCGGCGCCGGTTCTCAGCAAGCGAGTCGACTCGATCTATCGACTCAGAAAGAGCCCTGGCTTTCAGAAGGCACAGCTACCACACCATTCTATGATTGTGGAATCGGCCATGCATCGTCTGAAGAGCCAGAAGATGCACTCCGCGGTGCCCCCTGGCAGGGAGGCCCGAAACCTCGATGGCATCGGTAGAAAGTGCTTCCAGGGCTCGATGCTTGCTTGCCATGTCCAGTCGTACCAGCTGTACATGGGCATGTACTTGCGGGATCTGGCCAAGGAGTTGGCTGGGTTCTCTGCTGGACTCTCCGGGGAGCTCTTGCAGAGAATTTAAGTTCTTGTGTTCAGAGATTCAGGACTGCTCGAAGTTCATGTCCCATGCCGCCTACGATGGCTTTGAGGCTTCGGCCCGAGTTGCGGCAGCCAGCATCGCGGCTCGATGCCAGGCATGGCTGCAGTCATTGGACCTCGAGCCATGGGTTCAGGACAAGTTGGTCGATGTCCCTTGCCGAGGTGAAAACCTTTATGGCAAGCCCATGACAGAGAAGGCCGCTCAGCTCGAAACTGAGCACCTCACACAGACAAGGCTGTCTAGGAAGACCTCTGCCCCTTCTCATAAAAAGAAGGGCTCGGGGTAAAAAGCCCTTTTACCCGAGGAAGGGCACTGCCTACAAACAGTACCTGCAATATCAGGCTGCCCAAGCTGCCCCCCAGGGTCAGCAAGCCAAGGGGCAGGGTAATGGGCCCCGTAGGCAGAGGAACCCCAAGCCTCCGGCCCCTGCTACCACTCAGCAGGGTGGGGTTTTTTGACTCCTTGAGCATAGCCTCTCCTCCACTGCTCTCCCAACCCTGCACAGGAGGTCGCCTCGCCCTCTTTGCCCACCAGTGGCCCCTTATCACCGGGGACAGTTGGGTGTTGGACATAGTCCACAAGGGCTATGCCCTGCATTTTCACAAACTGCCTCCACCATATTTTCCAGGTGAGCCTCCAAGGCCTCCCCTGCACACAGACCACCTCCTTCAAGAGCTTCATGGTCTGTTGGTGGACAGGGCTGTGGAGCCTGTGCCTCACCACTTACAAGGTCACGGTTTCTACTCCAGGTATTTCCTGGTGCCCAAAAGAACCGGTGGCCTTCGACCCATTCTGGACCTCAGGAACCTCAACAAGTTCCTAGTGAAGGAGAAGTTCAAGATGCTTACTCTTGGGACACTTCTGCCCTAACTCCAGCAGGGAGATTGGCTATGCTCTTTAGATCTAAAGGATGTGTACACTCACATCTTCATTCATCCAGATCACAGAAAGTACCTCAGGTTCATTGTGGGAGGAAACCATTATCCGTACAGAGTGCTGCCTTTCGGCCTCACCTCCACCCCCAGAGTCTTCACAAAGTGCCTAGCAGTGATGGCGGCCTACCTGAGAAACCAGGGCGTCTTTGTCTTCCCCTATCTGGATGACTGGCTCATCAGGGGTCAGATGTGCCAGGAGGCCAAACAAGCCACCCTCAGAACTATTGCTCTTCTTCAAAGGCTGGGGTTTGTCATAAACTTCGCAAAGTCCACTTTGCTCCCCTCCCATAACTTAGAGTTCATAGGAGCAAGGCTGGACTCTCTGCTGGCAAAGGCTTTCTTGCCAGCAGACAGGGCCCAAAGGTTGATGGCCTTGGAAAATCAGTTTCTCAGCAGGTCACTGGTCTCCGCCAGACTCTGCCTGAGGCTGCTTGACCACATGGCTTCGACAGTACATGTGACCCCCCAATGCCAGGCTCCATATGAGCCAGAAAAAAGAATCCAAAAGGTATGAAAGATTCCCAGCCCAACAGAACTAAATTTTTTTTTGTCGGAGCTGTGTCAGCCCAGTACTGGGATTTTCCCCAAAAGCACCGCTGTGACCGCTCTCTTTTATGATTAATCTGTTTTTTTTATTCAAAAAAACCCCCCAACAAATACAGCATCATGAAAGGTACAAAGCAGAAAAGTTACAAAGCAGAAAAGTTACAAAAGGAAAGCCATCTTAAGCAGAGATTTAAACACACTGCCAAAAGCAAGGCCAACCAATACAATCCAAAACACACAAAGGGGTACAAATCACCAACTAGGACAACTGCGAGGCCCCCCATTTTCCATTAAGATCCCCCCAGGGAACCCAGTGCCAAAGCCCAGGTCCCACAGCTCCCCACCTCCCCCGGTGATCCTAGAGAATAGGGATAATGCGCAAACACCCATCCTATCCTATGGAAACAGGTGTATATGTAAGAATTAGAAATCACAAAACACATTGATTCCCGCAACACTTCCGATCCCAACAACATTCCTAGTGGGCCATTGCGAGTAAGAGAAAAAGAGAGAAGAAGAGAGGAAAGGAGATAACATCCCCACAGAACCCGGCCAGACTTGGGGTGTACTCTGCTCCCAAGCCCGCCAGCGAAATTCAAAGCACAATGATGGGCCATTGCCTTCCCGCCCTCCCCCCTAAGCCCAACTCCCCCCCCCCGGCCCCCCCACCCCCCCAACTCCCCCCTCCCCCCCTAGCCGCCCTATCCAACCAAGGGGTGGGTAGCACCAAAGCCTGCCTGCCGCTCCAGCAAGCTAACAAAGAGGTGGGGCACACAGCCCGCTCCCCTATCATGGCCCTCAAGGCCGCCGCATTATCCTACTGTGCGTTCGCCAAGGAAGTAAATGTAAATGGGGACCCCATCCCTCCAGGAACCTCTGCCACCTCTTCTCAGTCCCCCGTGCCCGGAGCTGTTCCATGAGCAAAAGCCTGTGGAGGTGAACGCGCCAGAGACCGTACTGAGGTCCTTTAGGATCAAGCCACTGTTGCAGCACAGTCACCCGCGCGGTCACCAACACCAAGCGCATCCAGTTCCAGCAGACAACACCCAAAGTATCCTGCCATTCGGGGTCCCAAACATCCAGCACCACATTCTTAGCAGTCCACATCACCCTCTGGCTAAGGCAGGCAGACAAATAAGAGCGCACCCTCTCCCAGAACACCTGGGCAACCCGACAGTGCCAAAACATATGTCCCAGCCGGGCCCTAGCTTCCCCACAGCGCGGGCAGCGATGATCAGCCCCCACCCCCGCGCGCCACGCCCTGAGAGGGGCGAAATAAAGCCTTCTCAAAAGCTTATACTGGGCGTCACGGTAAGAAATCATGACACTCAAAGAAGCTATATTGGTCAACCCCCGGAGCAAGTCGTCTTCACACACCGGTTCCCCTAAGTCCTCTGACCATGCAGACGCCAAAAGTGCCAATCCTTGAGGGGGGACCCCATCCCATAGCATCTTATAAAGGCACGCAACCCGCGTACCTTGTTCCCCCCCGAGCAGCGCCACCTCCACCACCGTACTCACATCCCCAGTCCGAGATTGCTGAGGGATGGTGCGAACATAGCTACAGAGTTGGGCATACCGGAAAGCGTCGGTGGGACCCAAGGAATATTGCTGACACAGAGTAGAAAAATCAACCATTCCGCCCTCCGGGGTCAACACATGCTCCAAATTAATGATCCCCAATCGGCTCCAGCCCAGAAAAGGCGAAGACCCCATGCCCGGAGTAAAATCTGCATTCCTGTTCGGTAATCCAGTTTAGTCCTCCAACATCGGGTAGTGCCCCTCCTCCTGCAGCCGGGAGACTGGACCAATCAAATCTTCTGTAGTATATATGCAGCAGGAGCTCCCAGAAGTCCCCAGTGTGTCCAGTCTCCCTGCAGCTGGAGGACTTCTGTGCCCTTGCTGGGCACGCTAAGTGACATTTGAAGGAGCAACACTAGTTAGTTCTTTTGGGGTTTATTTCTGGTCCTTTATATTCTATTTCTTTTGCTAGGTAGCTGTATCTTTAAAAAAGAAAAAGACACAGGAGACTTTCTGGGGAAAGCCAGACCTGCCTTGGGCTCCTGCCTTTCTGCCTGGGAATCTCTGAAGCCTGGGTTGAGCTCTCCCCAAGGCTGTTCGGGGAAGAGCCATACCGGCTGCAACATTGCCTGTCACTTGGAGAAGTGGGCTGAGTTCCTTGCTGTTCCCAGAGCTGGTAGGAATTTTCCTTGTTTTAAGCTCTCTGTTCTTTGCTTGGGCAGAGGCTCTGTCGGCTACCCTGGCTTCCAAATTGCACTTTTTCCTGCTTTTTTTCGCTTGCCCTGTATTAGAGGGTCGTTTTCTTTCTTTTCCATATTATTTGGGTACCTTTGTATTTTCGCGCCGTTTTTTACCGAGGGTGAAAAAGTGCGGCGGCCATTTTGGATTTCTAAAGTGTGCTTTTTAAGGGCACTTTTTAACACTTACGCACGGGTTCCCCTGGTGTTTTTGGGGTTTCTTTTGCTGGCGATTTTGCTCAGGGCACCCCTAGGATTCTGGGGAGTATTTTGTTTACTGTAAAAAAAAAAAAAAAAAAAAAAAAAAAAAAGGTTTTAAATTTAATACTGTGCTGAATTGAATAAGGTTAGTCCCCTTGGTGTGGGCTTCCCTGTTCCTGTTGCCTTATTTTTCCCTGAGAGCAGGTGGCCTTGGCATGGCTGCCAAACCTCAGTGTGTAATTTGTGGCTCCCGCAGAGGTACAATGACTGACTCTGGAATCTGTAAGAGCTGTGCTGCAGTTTCTTCAGAACTGGAGCTGCCTATTGAAATTAAGGAACAGCATGTGCCCGGGGACCCTTCCCTTTCGGGGGACAGTGTCCCTTCACCGAGCATCCTTCCTTCTGGTCTGGGCCCGGCGTCTAGTACGTCGGTCCCTGAGCTCCAGCAGGCGGCTATGGTAGCGTCGCCTATAGACTTTTCCCCGGATTTTGTTCTTCTCATGCATCAGGCCTTCCGCTTAAGCCGGTCTGGTCATTTGCCGGAGGCTTGGCCTGCCTCTCTCCCCCCAGCATCCGCGGGGGAGGTTCAGCGGTCTTCCCAACCCGCGGTCAAGCGGCCCAGGTTGGGGGACCAGGGTCAGGACGCCCTTTGCCTCCCGGATTCCAAGACTGAGGGGGATCCGGATATTGAGGCGGAGGAGTTAGAAGACGGAGAGCTTCCAGAACTGGAAGATCAGGCTCGCATCATTCGGGTGTTTCGAAGGGACGAGCTGGTACCTTTGGTCACGGAGTCTCTCCAAGCACTTAACCTCTCTGCGGTGCGGCCGCTGGAGGAGGAGGGTCTCGAGGATCCTCTCATTCAGGCGGTCAGGGATGCCCAGGTAGTTTTTCCTGTGCACCGAGTAGTTGAGCAGATGATCCATGCGGAATGGGAGCAACCGGAATCCGCTTTGAAAGGGATTCGGACCATGAATCGTCTTTACCCCCTTGCAGACAAGGACAGGGACTTGTTTAAGTCTCCACGGGTGGATGCTGCCGTTTCGGCAGTGACTAAGAAAACCACCATCCCGGTTGAAGGGGCCGCGGCCCTGAGGGATGTTCAGGACAAAAAGGTTGATAATTTGTTGAAGCAAGCCTTCGAGACCAACGCCTTATCGTTACAAGCTTCTATTTGTGGGGTGTGGGTAGCTCGAGCTTGTTTGCGATGGTCGCAGCACCTGCGCTCGGGGTCCGGTATGGACCAACAGGGGCTGTTGGACGTTACCCGCGTGGAGTCGGGATCGGCCTACTTGGCGGATCTGTGTTATGATTTAATACGCTCCCTAGCTAATAGCATGGCCTCCATGTTAGCGGCACGACGGTCCATCTGGTTGCGCAATTGGGCGGCCGACGGTTCTTCCAAGTCTCGCCTCAGTAAACTACCCTTTAAGGGCAGGTTGTTATTTGGTGAGGCTCTGGATAAGTTGGTGAAGGATCTCGGTGAGTCTAAGGGTGGTCGGCTTCCAGAGGATAAGCCTAAGCTTAATAGGTCGTCCACCTCAGCGCGCGGCCAGTTTCGGGATGCGCGCAGATTTCGTTCTTCCCGGCTGTGGACTTCGCAGCGCGGTCGTTTTGGAACCCGTCATCAAGGGTTTCGTGGTTTCAGAGGAGCGGGAAGGGGCTTCTCCGGAGCCGCCTCTTCCTCGGCCTCTTCCTTTAATCGCAAGCCACAATGAAACGAGGCGGGCTCTAGAGGAAGACCCGGTCATCGGGGGTCGTTTGCGCGACTTTCTTCCTTCTTGGGCCCAAATTACGTCAGATCGGTGGGTGCTGCAGATTATAGAAGAAGATTATGCCCTAGAGTTTGCGCACCCACTTCCGGATTCGTTTGTTCTGTCTCCCAGCAAGGGAGCTCAAAAGGCGCGGGACATCCGCGTGACCCTGGATCGGCTTCCCTCTCTGGGGGCCGTGGTTCCGGTCCCGCCCTTGGAAAGAGGCGCAGGTCGCTACTCCATCTATTTTGTGGTTCCCAAAAAGGGCGGTTCCCTTCGTCCGATCTTGGATCTCAAAGGCGTGAATCGCGCTCTCAGAGTACCGCACTTTCGCATGGAGACCCTGCGGTCAGTCATCGTAGCGGTGCGTCAAGGGGAATTTTTGACATCCCTCGATCTTACAGAGGCCTATTTACACATTCCCATCCGGCCCTCCCATCAACGGTTTCTCTGCTTTGCGCTCCCGTGGGGCCATTTTCAATTCCGGGCCATGCCATTCGGACTCGCCACGGCTCCCCGCACCTTCACAAAGGTAATGGTTGTAGTCGCGGCGGCGTTGCGCAAGGAGGGCATCCTGGTCCATCCATATCTCGACGACTGGTTGATTCGAGCGAAGTCCAGTCGGGAGTGTGTGCAAGTCACGAGCAGGGTGGTGGATCTCCTTCGGTCCCTCGGATGGGTGGTGAACGAATGCAAGAGTTGTCTGTCTCCGTCACAGGATCTCGAGTATCTGGGAGTCCGCTTCGACACAGCAAGGGGCTTGGTGTGCCTTCCGGAGCGACGCGTGCTGGCATTGCGGGCTCTGGTCCGTCTCTTCCGGGGGATGCCAGCTCCGTCGGCGTGGTGGTACCTGCGGCTCCTCGGCACGATGGCAGCGACCTTGGAGGTGGTGCCTTGGGCGCGCTTCCACATGCGTCCGCTGCAGAGTGCTCTTCTGCGACGTTGGTCCAACCAGTTCGACTCGCTGAACAAGAGATTGCCTTGCCCAAAGACGGTTCGCCGATCCCTCCGGTGGTGGCTCTCCGCCGAGAACCTGTCGCGAGGGATTCCCTTGGAGCCTCCTCTGTGGGTTCCGTTCACGACGGATGCGAGCTTAACTGGCTGGGGGGCTCACTGCGAGTCCCGCTTTTCTCAGGGGGAATGGTCTCCCCTGGAGGCCTCTTGGTCGATCAACCGTCTCGAATTGCGGGCAGTCCGGCTAGCCCTGGTGGACCTGGAGACCCTGGTTCTCGGACGGCCGGTGAGAGTCCTGTCGGACAATGCGTCCACTGTAGCTTACATCAATCGCCAAGGGGGTACCGGCAGCGTGGCCCTGGAGGCAGAAGCGGCGGCCTTGTTCAACTGGGTGCAAACTCGCCTTCCAGCAATCTCGGCGGCTCACATTGCGGGCGTAGACAATGTCCAGGCCGATTTTCTCAGCAGAGTGCGGGTGGACCCCGGAGAATGGGAGCTAAAACCCACAGGTTTACGCACAAATCGTCCGGCGGTGGGGTCCACCCATCATGGATCTCATGGCGACCTTTCAATCAGCCAAGACAGGGCGCTTCTTCAGCAGGCGAAGGGAGCGCATGTCCGAGGGGCTCGACGCTCTCATTCAGCCGTGGCCAACGTCTGGTGGTCTTTATGTCTTTCCTCCGTGGGCTCTGATCGGCCGGGTCGTACAACGTATCGAGAGCCACCGGGGTCGCGTGTTACTGGTGGCCCCGGATTGGCCCCGGAGGCCCTGGTATGCCGATCTGGTCCGGTTGAGCGACGGCGTTCCTTGGCTCCTGCCCGCTCTACTGGATCTTCTTCTTCAGGGTCCCTTGCGGATGCCCCAAGTGGATCGATTCTCGCTTACGGTTTGGCCATTGAGAGGGCTCGGCTGAAAAGGAAGGGCTACTCCCCCGCGGTGATTTCTACCCTTCTGCGGGCGAGGAAAACGTCCACTTCTCTTACTTGCGTTCGGATTTGGAGGATTTTTGAAGACTGGTGCTCCCGGCGGGGAGTCCGGGCGGCGACGGTTTCCGTGCACGTCTTAAGTTTTCTTCAGGATGGTTTCGATAAGGGCCTTGCGGCTAGTTCCCTAAAAGTCCAGCTGGCGGCTATCTTGTGTTACCGCGGCAAGGTTTTGGGTCGTCTGCTCGAGGCTCATCCGGATGTACGCTGATTCCTTACGGCTGTTTTTCATTTGCGGCCCTCCCGCAGAGTTTTCGTTCCTCCTTGGGACTTGAATTTAGTTCTGAGGGCCCTGGTTCGTGAACCTTTTGAGCCCCTGCGCAGGGCGTCTCTGAAAGATCTCACGCTGAAGGCGGTTTTTCTTCTAGCCATCTGTTCGGCACGGCGCATTTCAGATCTGCATGCATTGTCCTGTCGAGAGCCTTTCTTGTCTTTTTCCGCGGCTCGGATCGTTCTCCGTCCGGTTCCTTCCTTTCTGCCAAAGGTGGTGTCTCCCTTTCACATGAATCAGGCAGTGTTTCTTCCAGTGCTTTCTTCGCAATCTGTCGGGTCAACGGACAAAGATCTTCTCCGGCTCGATGTGGGTCGTACGCTCCATCGTTATTTAAAGGTTACCGAGTCTTTTCGGAAATCTGACCGGCTTTTCGTGCTCTTCGGGGGTGCGCGTAAAGGGGAAGCGGCGGCTAAAGCCTCCATTGCTAGATGGCTCAAAGAGGCGATCGCGTCCGCGTATCTGTTGCAACAGCGGTCTGTTCCGGAGGGTCTGAGGGCTCATTCTACTAGGGCTCAGGCGACCTCTTGGGCGGAGTATAGCCTGGTTCCGCCGGCAGATATCTGTAGGGCGGCCACTTGGTCGTCTTTGCATGCTTTCAGTAGACACTATCGCTTAGATGTGTCAGCGGCTCGGGATTCCTGTTTTGGTTCGGCGGTTCTGCGCGCTGGATGGCAAGGTCCTGCCCGGTCTTAACTGCTCTGTTACATCCCGATGTTGGAGGACTAAACTGGATTACCGAACAGGAAATGGAAATTACACTAACCTGGTAATTGTAGTTCCTGGAGGGTCCAGTTTAGTCCTCCTTCCCTCCCGACTATCTGCTAATGTGGTGCGGCGCGCCTTTCTGAACGGTTGATATTAAGACGGTTCCTCTTGCCGTTCGGTCCCTCTGTGGCAGCCGCGTTTTTTGCAGAGGCTCTTCCCTGTCTCGGGGATTCAGGCAGCTCCTGAACTTCTGGTGGGGAGCGGTGTTTTGATTCCTGAGGCGTCGGTGCCGGCGCAATGCAGTGTTCTGACTTCCTCGTTTGGGGAGGGGGTTGGATATTCCTTGGGGGGGAACAAATTGTTCTTTAATTAGGTCATTTTCTATATTAATCTAATGTGTTGCTTCGTTAAGTATGCTTTGTTACTAGTACACTGGGGACTTCTGGGAGCTCCTGCTGCATATATACTACAGAAGATTTGATTGGTCCAGTCTCCCGGCTGCAGGAGGAGGGGCACTACCCGATGTTGGAGGACTAAACTGGACCCTCCAGGAACTACAATTACCAGGTTAGTGTAATTTCCATTTACCACATATAGGAAGATACGGCGTATGCGCCGCCTTCAAGCGGCAGCCCACGCAAAAGCATCGCCAGGCCCGTCGAACCGGGTCAAGGAGAACACGCCAAAGGAGGGGAGAGCCCCCCAGCCCCCGGACCTTGTTAGCATGGAGAATATATCGCAAATGCCACGGGGAGACCACAGCCGCAAGCGTCCCCCTCGGGGAATAGTCTTCAAGATCCCACAACCAGTCCCTCACATACCGTAACAGACAAGCAAGATTATACCGCCGCACATCCGGAAAGCCCAGACCACCTAAGTCACGGGGTTGACGAAGCACACTGAGGCGTACCCGAGGTTTCCTCCCCCGCCAAAGCAGCCGATTAAATATCCGATCTAACCGTCGAAGGTCGTGGCGTTTGAGAAACAACGGCAGCGTTTGAAGCACATAAAGTAGTTTAGGAAAAAGCGTCATCTTACACACAGCTACGCGCCCACCTAGAGACAACAGTAAATCCCGCCATTTATCCACCGCTGACGAGAGGGAATTAAAGACCCTGTCAACGTTCAAGCTGTAAAGGTTCCCAAGGTCCGCTGACCGCTCTCTTTTAATAAAGAACTGTATAAAGACAAAAGGCAAGCGGATTATTAACTGCCATTAGCTGTTCCTTCGGACCTGAAGCAGGGTTTCTACATTCGATGGTGGCAAACCCGAAACGTGGAGCCACGTCGTCACATACAGTTTCAGCGCTTTGGCAGCTACAGCTAAGTTTGGACTTTTGTCTTTATACAGTTCTTTATTAAAAGGGAGCGGTCACAGCGGTGCTTTTGGGGGAAATCCCAGCACTGGGCTGACACAGCTCCGACAAAAAAAAAAAAATTTAGTTCTGTTGGGCTGGGAATCTTTCATACCTTTCGGATTCTTTTTTCTGGGTTGTTTGATCCGATTGGGTTCCGTTTTGTTCACATAGGCTCCATATGAGGCCTGCACAGTGGTGCCTTCAGACTCAGTGGTCACAGGCCACAGGCAGCCTCAGAGACAGGATAAGGGTGTCAGACAATTTCTGCACTCCCTCAACTGGTGGCTGCACCCACCCAATCTACTGAAGAGGGGTGCCTTTTCAGATTCCAGTGTACACGGTAGTAATGACCACAGATGCCTCCCTGCAGGGCTGGGGAGCTCATTGTCTAGGCAAGTGCACCCAGGGCCTGTGGTCTCCTTGGGAAGCTGCACAGCAGATCAATCTCCTAGAACTCAGAGCTATTCGATTAGCACTCAAAGCTTTCTCTCCTACCCTGGCTCATCAATCTGTCTTGGTTGAGACAGACAACCAAGTAGCCATGTTGTATGTGAACAAACAGGGCGGGACTGGGTCCCGAATCCTTTGTCGGGAGGCTCAGGACCTTTGTTCATTTGCCCTCAAGCACAACATGCTCCTCAAGGCTGTGTATCTTCCAGGCCAGGACAACTACCTGGCGGACAGATTAAACAGAATTTTGCAGCCCCACGAGTGGCAGCTGCATCCTTCAGTAGTTCAGAAGATCTTCCTAAAATGGGGTCTCCCTTTAGTAGATCTCTTTGCCAGCCCAGTGAACAAGTAACTGCCAAAGTTCTGCTTCAGGCAACCGCATCCTCTGCGGATAGCAGCGGATGCTTTTCTGATATCCTGGTCTCAGGGCCTCCTGTATGCGTTTCCTCCCACGCCCTTGGTGGCCCGAACTCTCTTCAAAATTCTTCAGAACAAGGCCTCGGTCCTGCTGGTGGCTCCCAGGTGGCCGAGACAGCCTTGGTTTCCTCTTCTGCTTCAACTGGCGGTGGATCCTCCACTGCCTCTGGGATTGCAACCCAACCTTCTCTCACAGGAACAGGGTTCCCTTCTTCACCCCAATCTCAAAGCTCTCAATTTGATGGCCTGGAGGCTGCAAGGGTAGTTTTGGCTCCCTGGGGCCTACCTCAGGAGGTTGAGGAGGTTGTCCTAGCCTCTAGGAAACAGTCCACTAGGAAAACCTATGCTCTCAAATGGAAAAGGTTTTCTGTGGCGTCAGCTACATACAGAGGATCCTTTCTCTTGTACTGTGCCAGTAGTTCTTCAGTACTTACTGCACTTATCAAATCAGGGACTTAAGTCCAAATCTGTTCAGGTCCACCTCTCAGCTCTAGCAGCTCACCACTCACTGGTGGAGGGACATTCTCTGTCAGGTCATCCCTTGGTGTCCCGCTTTCTCAGGGGCTTGCTTTTGCTCAAGCCTCCAATCTGTCCTCCTGCCCCTGAGTGGGAGCTGAATGTGGTCTTGCAGCAACTGCCTCGCCCAAATTTTGAGCCGATGGCTACTTGTCCACTACGCTTCCTCTCCTGGAAGACACTCTTCCTGATAGCCCTTACCTCGGCTAGGCGAGTGAGTGAGCTTCAGACCCTGGTCTGTGATAGACCTTGCACAAGGATTTATAGGAACAGGGTAGTCCTTAGGACTCATCCAAAGTTCCTCCCTAAGGTTGTCTCCTCTTTCCACTTCAGCCAGGAGGTGGTTCTTCCAACATTCTTCCCTAGGCCTCATGCAAGTCAGGCTGAAGCAGTCCTGCATACCCTGGACTGTAGGAGGGCCTTATCCTTCTACCTTGACCGTACGCAGGGGCGTAGAAGGGCTACTCAGCTCTTCGTATCCTTTGACCCCAATAAGTTGGGGTTGGCTGTGTCCAAGCGTACCTTGTCCATCTGGGTGGCTGACTGTATCACCTGGGCTTACAAGGCGGCTGACCTTCCTTTGCAGGGTAGGATCACGGCCCATCGTGTCAGGGCAATGGCTGCCTCAGTGGCTCATCTCCGCTCTGTGCCCTTGGTAGACATCTGCAGGGCTGCAACTTGGTCTTCAAGCCAGACGTTTGCAGCCCATTACTGTCTGTAGAGAGAGTCCCGTAGGGACGGTGCTTTTGGCCAGGCAGTACTCCGGAATCTCTTTGAGGTTTAGGCAACTCCTGCCCTCTGTTGGGCTACCGGTGGAGGTTGTGTCCTTGAAAAGCCTTTCTTTGCTGCTGGGACTAGAGGGAGTTCTCTTGTTCAGCCTGGGTTCCTTGGTAGCCCAGAGCTGGGGAGTCACCCATATGTGAGGACTGACTTCCTGCTTGGTCCTGGAGAAAGAGTAGTTACTCACCTGTAACAGGTGTTCTCCAGGAGCAGCAGGAATCAGTCCTCACAACCCTCCCTCCTCCCCTGGGAGTTGCAGTTGTATATAGTTTATTTTTCATTTTTGTGTGCTGTTCTTAGCTATGTCATTTGACTGAGGTAAGATGGCACCTTTAGGCGGGAAGGGAACCGCGCATGTGTGCCTGCATTCCCAAAGGCTTTCATGGAAAGCTGGGGAAATGCTCCGCTGGGGCTTCATCGGTGCCGATGACACCCATATGTGAGGACTGATTCCTGCTGCTCCTGGAGAACACCTGTTACAGGTGAGTAACTACTCTTTCCTTCTTCCATGAAGGCAATCTATGTGCCTAAATGCCTTTTATAGCAGACACATCCAAAGCCAGCCACAACAGCATGCAAATTCAAATGCACAGACTTGAAACTGCTCCAAAAATGATGCAAATGTGTGCATATACTTTGTGCATGAAATATGTAAATATATATCAAATAGGCCTCCACTCTATGAAATTTCCTGTGTGCAGATTAAAGTAGGTATGACTTTTTTTTGGCATGAATATGCAGTTGTGCAATTTTAGTAAAACAAAACAAAAAACAAACCTTTGTGTGCAAAACCTGTTGTATGCATGGAAAACAAATTATAAAACTACCTCTTAATATGATTTTAAAATGAAAGTACCTAAATCTAGTTACGGCATCAAGAACAAAACCTTTTTGCTTTTACATGGTGCTCAGCAATAAATGAAATCAAAAGTATATTACTCCAAGAAAAACAAAGTATCCAACAATGTTGTTTTAACGTTTTTAGGGTAGGCCACTGGGCTGTGAAACAGACGTGAGGTAGTGTGCCACTTGTCTAATGCATTTTGTGAAAGTCTTGTAAATTACAAAATTAGAATTAAATGCATAGTTAAATGTTAATCTTTTTTTAAATCTCAGTATTGCCATGAGTTTTATTTGACTAATGAATGCATTTAATATAGAAATTGTATATAATTTAAAGTACAATAGTAAGAGTATTTATTAAATAATACATATTACCTGCTTTGTCTAGTATATTTTTAGAAAACTGAAAACTTGCATATGATTTTCATACCAAATATTTTGTTTGATTATTTTGTGTTTGACGTACCTGTTTATACAGTTGTGGTCATCATTGGCACTCTTGCAGTTCAACCCCTTACTAGCCAATATCTTTAAAAAAAAAAAAAAAAGTGGCCAGTGAAATGACGTTGGATTATATATACACACACATTTGACACACTAAAAAATCAAACAAAACAAGACCAATTAAACAAGTTAATAGGAAATGTAGATCTGGTATATCTGTGCTGTTTATCTTTGAAAGTTCTTGAATTTGAACTACACCTAAAAATCTAGATACTCTGACTAACTCGCTTATATCCACAGGTTTATTAACCCCCTTCATTTAAATGTAGACTGGTGAGGCAAAACTACTTCATCAGTTGGCTAAATCCATGTTAGCTTTGCCCCATTAACTTGTGTCTGTATTCAGTAATTTTGGTTGTTTTTCTTTGGAGGCATCAGTCCTGAGGGGCCCAGGATCTGCACTGAATGTTGGATGCATCGACAATGAGCAGGCATCCATCTTCCCTAATGTCAAGCATCTTACTTATAGGCCAGTAGGAATGGATGCCCGTGAGGGAAGGGATGTGACAGCTGTTATAGTTGGCAATTCGATCATTAGGCATATAGGTAGTTGGGCTGCTGGTGGACATGAGTTGCATGGTAACTTGCCTGCCTGGTGCAAAGGTGGCAGGCCTCACCCACAACCTAGGTAAGGTTTCAGGTAGTGCTGGGGAGGAGCTTGCTGTCTTGGTACATTTTGGTACCAGTGACATAGGAAAGTGTGGAACGGAAGTTCTGGAAAGCAAATTAAGGCTTTTAAGAAGAAAGATGAAATCCAAAACTTAGGTTAGTGTTCTCAGAAATTCTTCCTGATCCATGTGCGGGACCCAAGAGACCGGGCGCAGCTCCAGAACCTCAATGCATGGATGAGACAATGGTGCAAGGAAAGAGGACTTCAGATTTTTTTAAGGAACAGGGGAAACAGTTTGCCAAAGGGGGAACAGGCTTTTCTGATAGGATGGTCTCCACCTTAATCAGGATGGAAGCAGGCATCTCCAGGAACAAGCAGGAATGTAGTCTTCACATATGGGTACCGACGGAGCCTGCGCGGGAACGCTCCCCACGTCCAATTAGAAAGCTATTGGGAGCATTCCACAGCGCCTGCGTGCTGCCTTCCCGCCTTTCCTAACTGCCTCTCTCCAGTTCTTCGTTTTCCGCGGAGTCAGCAGGTCGTTTTCCTGTCACCGCAGAAATTATCCCGTATTTTCATTCTTTCTGGTAGTGTCTGCCTTCCTCGACACTATACTGGTACCACCGGTTCGTTCTTTCTTTAAAAAAAAAAAAATTAATTACTAATCTTTACTGGATTATCCAGCCTTTTTCCTCTAGGGGGCCACGCGCCATTTTGGGCACTAGGCCCAGAGTTTCCCTCAATATAGAAAAACCCACTTTGGGTTTCAAAAAGTGTTCAAAGTGTGGCGGTACCATCTCTGTCACCGACACTCATGAGTGGTGCCTTAAATGTTTAGGTCCTGACCACTCCATCTCGGAGTGTGTTGCCTGTGGAATGATGTTGAAGAGGGGTCGGCAGAACCGAGCTGTTAAGCTTAGCACCCTTTTTCCCTCCGATGCAGCATCCGTGGCATCAACGTCTTCCAGGGCTTCATCTTCCTCCCATGGATCTCAGGTAACCAAACATAAATTTGGCCGGTCCTCAAAGGGTAGATCTCCTTCCAAGTATCGAATGCCTCTAGCGTTGCCCTTGAGGAACTTGTACTGGCAAAATTGCCCCGGCGGGAGGCTTCAGCTTCCAAAGCACTATCGGGGCTCCAGGATGTTCTCGATGCCCCGACGTTGGCAGAACTACTGGTACCATGCTCTGGAGTACCGGCTGCTTTGTCCGGTACCGACACCCAGGCATCGGCAGCGTCAATTGACAGAGGTTCCTGGCTATTGAGCACAGTCTAGTGGCTCTCCTTGCAGCATCGGTGCCTTCGGGACCGCTTCAGACAGTTCAACCGGTATCGACACTGGTTCCGACACCAATACCGACATCGGCAACGATGTTACTGGCAGTCATGCTGTTTCCTCAGGTATCGACAAGCCAATACTGGACCCCTCCGGCACCAACTTTGATCGGTACCGGTATCGTGCTTTACAAGAGCACCCGGACAAAAGATATTTTGAATCCTCCGATGACTCTGAGGATTCTGACAGCTCTGTCGATGCCGGAGTACTTCTCTCTGAGGAGCCGCCTTCTCCTAAACGTAGGATGTCTCCTCCAGAAGATATATCCTTTCAGGATTTTATCAGGGAGGTGGCTAGAGGTCTTTCTATCACAGTGGCTCCTGAAACAGAGCCCAGGGCAAAGGAGTTGGAGATTTTGCAATATCCTAAAGCTCCCAAGGAAGCTGCTACTTTGCCTATTCATGAGATCTTGCATGATCTCATGTTAAGGATGTGGGAAATACCTCTTACCACCTCTCCTCATTATCGTAGGCTGGATACCATGAATCCAGTGCCTCCTTGTTCTGGATTTCAAAAAACTCAGTTGCTGCACCACTCCATAGTGGTGGAGTCAGCTATGAGAAGGATAAAGAGTGCAAAAAGACATGCATCTAATCCTCCTGGACGTGAATGTAGGACTCTTGATGCCTTTGGGCGTTGAACATTCCAGGCTTCTATGCTTTCTGCCAGGATTAGTTCCTACATCCTGTATATGGGAATGTTCCTTAAGGAGGTCACAGGAGATCTAGAACTTATGAGACCTCTCCTTCCTGATAAGGCAGGATTACCATACACTTGGCAAACATGCCCAGGATGTTTCCAAGTTTGTCAATCGTGCAGCTTTTGACTGCTTTGAGTGTATCAGCAGAACCTCTGGCATTGCCATAGGAGCTCGCAGGATTGCCTGGCTCCAGGCATCTGATTTAGAGCTCCGGGTACAGGACAAGCTGGGCAATATCCCCTGTACTGGTGAAAATCTCTTTGGCAAAAATTGGCAAGAGAAAGCTAATGAGCTGGATGCTGATAACACCACTCTGGATAGATTAACCAAAGCTACAGCTGATCCTGCAAGGAGGAAATCCTACAAGAAACCTTTCTTCTCTAAAAAGAAGAGGTTTTACCCCTCCTATACCCAGCAGGTGGATTCTGCAGGTCAGTCCGCACGAAAGGGACAGCAGACCCCAAACCAAAGGAAATCAAAGCCTGCTAAGCCTCAACCAGCCCAGCAGACCCAGCCTCCACAGGGGCTTTGACTCCCATCTAGAGAACTTGGCCTTCTCCAGGACCAAGCAGGAAGTCAGTCCTCACACATGGGTGGCGTCGGCACCGACAGAGCCCCCGTGCGGAGCATTTCCCCAGCTTTCATAGAAAGCCTTAGGGAATGCAGCGCGCATGTGCGGTCCCCTTCCCGCTCAAGGGTGCCATCTTGCTCAGTCCTCTTTTTTTTTTTCTGTGGAGCCCGACGGATGTATATTCGTTTCACCCGAGGAAGAAGTTGATTTTCTCTGCGTTAAACTGGTTTTCTTCGGTTCGACGCCGGTTTCCCTTTCCCGCCTGGGCCCGATACGTCGGTATCAAGCCCGGATCTCTTTTTAGGTTTTTTTCCTTACTGACTAGCGTTCGCGCCATTTTTTCTTTTTTTTTTACTGGCAGCCCTGTCTTTTGACCTTGCAGGCGCCCTTTTTCCCCCAATGGCTGCCAGCGGGTTTAGAAAGTGTGATCGGTGCAAGAAACTTATGTCTCTCACCGACACGCATGACTGCTGCCTCCGGTGCCTCGGACTCGATCATGAACTGATGATCTGTGTTCCGTGTGGGAAAATGTCCTCTAAGGTGTTACGGAGTCGGCAGTACCAAAAGGAAAGAATCTTCTCGGACTCCGCGTCTGGTCGGGCCCAGACCTCGTCGGAGGCCTCGACATCTCGGGACTCCGGCCCCGAGCAGCGTCGAGGCTCCTCTGAAAGGGGGTCTCCCTCGTGGGAGCATCGTAGGAAGAAAAAACCCGCGAGGGCAGCGTCAGTGGACGCACTTGGCTCCTCGAGAGCCAAGTCGCATAGCCCCAAGCGCCTTCCCGGGTCTTCAGAGTCGGAGAGGCCTGCAAAACAACCCCGCGGAGGAGATGGAGTCCCCGGGTCACGTGAGTACTGTAGTCCTCGTTGACTCACCTCCAGGGGAGCCGACGTTGGGCCCGGCGCCGCCGCCGGGGCTCGAGTTGGGGGCTGCTGAGTCTCCTGAGCTCGGACTCAGGTTGACAGCCTTGGAGAGCAGCTTGGCTGCCTTCATGGAACAGCAGCGGGCACTGATCGCCGGTCTCATCGGTGCATCTACCCTGACCACCAGGACATCAACGTCCAAGTTGACCCCGGAGGCCGAGCCGATCCTCGAGTCCATGCGAGCTCGAGTCGATCCTCGGACAAGGTCCCCCTCGGCCTCCTGTTCGGGACCGAGGTTGTCAACACCGGTACCCTTGGCGTCAGGGCGGATGGCATCGATGCCTGCCCGACCGGAGCCGCTCGATTCCTCCTCCGAGGAGTCCGGCTGGGAGACGGAGGATGAGGAGTCGCCCGACACCTTTCGGACTCGGTGCGTTCCTTCGGACTCGCCAGAGTCCGAGCCTCGGAGAACGTCCCCCCAGGAGGATACCCATTTCTCGGATTTCATGCGGCACATGGCCAAGGCTTTTGGCATTCCCCGCGGATCCCGAGGAGGAGCTGAGGAGCTCGAGGCCCTACAGTATGACTCTCCTCCGAAGGAGGCCTTTACTGTTCCAGTTCCTCCAATGCTGGAACGGTTGCTCTTCCGCATGTGGGAGGCGCCGGCTTCTGCCGGTTTTGAGCAAGCGGGTCGATTCCATCTATCGAGTCCACAAGAGCCCCGGGTTCCAAAAGGCACAATTACCGCACCACTCCATGGTTGTGGAATCGGCCATGCATCGTCTGAAGAGTCAGAAGATGCACTCCTCGGTGCCTCCCAGCCGGGAGGCCTGGAACCTGGATGCCCTCGATAAGAAGTGCTTCCAGGGCTCTATGCTTGCAGGCCGTGTCCAGACCTACCAGCTGTACATGGGCATGTACCTTTAAGACCTGGCGAAGGAGATTGCCGGGTTCTCTGCTGGTCTCTCAGAGGAACCTTTGCAGAGGTTCAATGCTCTGTCATCGGGTATTCGTGAGTGCTCGAAGTTTATATCTCGAGCAGCCTATGATGGCTTCGAGACTTCAGCCCGAGTAGCTGCGGCCGGCATCGGTTCATGCCGTCAGGCTTGGCTACAGTCATTGGACCTCGAGCCATGGGTGCAGGACAAGTTGGTTGATGTCCCCTGCCGAGGTGAAAACCTCTTTGGCAAGCCCATGGCTGACAAGGCTGCAGAACTCGAGACCGAGACTCTTACCCGGACAAGGCTGTCCAGAAAAACCTCTGCCCTTTCTCAGAAGAGGAAGGGCTTGGTGATAAAGACCTTATCTCCAGGAACAAGCAGGAATGAGTCTTCACATATGGGTATGTCGGTACTGACGGAGCCCGCGCGGGAATGCTCCCCAGCTTCCCAAAAAGGAAAGCTTTTGGGAGCATTCCACTGCACCTGCGCGCTGCCTTCCCGCCTTTCCTGACCAGCTCTCCTCAGTTCTTCTTTGCCGCGGAGCCAGCAGGTCGAGCCCTGTCACCGCTGAAGAAATTCTTTATTTTATTTCTTTGGTCGCGAGTCTGCCTTCCCCGACTCCGGACCGGTACCGCCGGTCTTTTCTTTCTTTTAAAAAAAAAAAAAAATTATCTATTTTTCTCCCCACTTAGTGTAATTTTTTCTTCTAGGCCTCAGTGCATTAATTGAACCCGGAGGCTGGTTTTTCCATGAGGGAAATTTTTCTCTTGGGCCCTAAGTGTAGCGGTACTATTTCTGTTACAGATACCCATGAATGGTGCCTTAAATGTTTGGGTCCTGCACACTCCATTCCGGATTGTCTGTCCTGCTCTCTGTCTAAACGGGGTTTACAGAACCGAGCAGCTAAGCTCCATGTGCTGTTTCCCGCTGATGCCGCGTCGGTAGCATCAACCTCTTCCGGTCGTCTTCTCCTGATGGATCTCAGGTAACCAAACATAAGTCTAGCAGGTCCTCAAAGGGTAGATCTCCCTCTAAGCATCGAGATTCCTCCGGGCTTGCCCTCGAGGACCCTGCACCAGCCAAACAACCCCGGCGGGAAGCTCCGGCTTCCAAAGCTCCTCCTATGGGGTTACAGGTTGACTGATCTCCAGGCATTCATGGCGTCAATGGATCAGAATGTTCTGTCCATGCAGCAGGCTATTTCAGCCTTCATTCAAGCTGCGACGCCAACTGTACCGCAACGAGCTTCGTTGTCGGTATCGGCTCCGGTACCGGCACCAGCGCCGATGCCGGTACCGACCGCATCGACATCGACTAGGACATCGGTTCCTTGTCCAGGGCTGTTTCTCGGTACCGATCTGGTTCCGAAAACGCCCGATGTCGATACCGCTCGATATGCGTATCGAGCGCTGGAAGAGCACCCTGACAGGCGGTACTTCGATTCCTCTGGTGATTCTGATTCATCAGACGAATCACCTGAAGTATCCATAGCCCTTCCTGAAGAGCCGCCTTCTCCAAAAAGAAGAATGTCTCCTCCAGAGGACTTGTCCTTTCAAGACTTCATAAGAGAAGTAGCTAAAGGACTATCTATCTCAGTAGCCTCTGAATCAGAGCCTAGAGCAAAAAATTGGATATTTTAGGATACCCTAAGGCTCCTAGAGAGGCAGTCACCTTACCAATTCATGAGATTCTTTATGAACACATGATTGATTTATGGGAGACTCCTCTCACTCTCTCTCCTCATTCTCGCAGGTTGGACACTATGTACCGTGTCCCTCCCTGTCCTGGATTTTAAAAAACTCAGCTTCCTCACCATTCCATTGTCAGCTATGAAGAGGATAAAGAGTACAAAGAGACATTCTTCTGCTCCTCCAGGAAGAGAATGCAGAACCTTGGATGCTTTTGGTCGGAAAATCTTCCAGGCCAGTATGCTCATTGCCAGAATCAACTCATATAGCCTCTACATGGGTATGTTTCTAAAAGAAGTGGCAGAAAAGCTGCACACTTTCTTCCCTTTTATTCCGGAAGATAGAAGGGAAGAATTTCTCCTTTGGCTTAAGCATACTCAAGACATTTCAAAGTTTTCCAACAGGGAAGCCTTTGACTCCTTTGAAGGTGCCTGCAGAGCCTCAGGCATTGCCATAGCTGCTCGCATAATTGCTTGGCTCCAGGCTTCTGATTTAGAGCCCTGGGTTCAAGATGGCTTAGGAAATCTGCCCTGTACAGGTGAAAATCTATTTGGCAAGGAGTGGCAAATAAAAGCCACTCAAATGGATGCAGAGAACTTTGCTCTGGATAGACTTTCAAAGTCAACCTCCATTCCTGCCAAGAAAAAGACTTAAAGACTTTTCAAAAAGGGCAGATTCCCTTCCACTTCTGGCCAACAATCTTCTACAGGTCGCTTTACCACTAAGCGTCAGCAACCTAAGCAAGCCAGGCCTAAGTCTACAGCTGCTGCTGCAACTCAGCAGTCCCAACCCCCTCAGGGTTTTTGACTTGATGCTAGAGAACTTAGCCTTTCTGGCTTTGAAACAGCCAGAACCTCTCACCATTCCAGGAAGGTTAGCTCATTTTGCTCCCAGATGGGAGCAAATCACATCAGAGCAGTGGGCCCTCTCCATCATCAAAGAGGGCTACAAACTTCATTTCTTAGACCTTCCTCCTCACACCATGGTGAGACACTTCAATTATCCCACATCTCTTCTCGACCTTCTGGGTCAGGAGATAACTACCCTTGTCCAAGGGGCAATAGAAGAAGTTCCAAAGAAGACAGGGGGATACAGACCCATTCTAGATCTCAGAGAATTGAACAAATTTCTATGCAAGGAGAAGTTCAAGATGCTTTCTCTAGGCACTCTCCTTCCATACCTTCAAAGTCAGGATTGGCTTTGTTCTCTAGATCTCAAGGATGCATACACCCATGTCCTCATCCATCCATCTCACAGAAGGTTTCTACGTTTTCTTTTCCAAGGAAAACATTACCAATACAGAGAGCTTCCCTTTGGTCTGGCCTCTGCTCCAAGAGTGTTCACCAAATGCATGGCAGTAGTAGCTGCCTTTCTACGCACTCTGGGAATATTTGTATTCCCTTACCTGGACGACTGGCTCATCCGAGCTCCATCTGTCAGAGGCCCAGATTTCCCTGGACCGCACAAGACACATTCTGCAGTATCTGGGACTTGTGGTAAATCTCCCAAAGTCTCAGCTTACCCCTACTCAGTCCCTAGAATTCATAGGGGCCTGGTTGGATACCACCACTACAAGGGCCTACCTTCCTCAGGCCCGTTGCCAACGTCTAGTACAGTTAGCCTCCCAGATTCAGTCAAGGAGCCACTTAACTGCCCGGGAGATGCTACAACTGCTAGGCCACATGGCTTCCACAGTGCATGTGGTACCCTATGCTCGCCTACACATGAGAGCAGCTCAATGGACCTTGTCCACCCAGTGGACTCAAGCCACAGGAGCTCTCTCAGACCAAATAGCAACCTCCAAACGTCTTTTGGTCTCTCCAATGGTGGATGTCCACTCAGAATTTGTTGCTGGGGTCCCCCTTCCAACAACTGTTGCCCCATGCAACCCTCACAACAGATGCCTCCCAAACGGGTTGGGGAGCCCATCTACAAGACCTCTCCACTCAGGGCACTTGGTCCCCACAGGAGACCGCTCTTCATATCAACCACTTGGAGCATCGAGCAGTTTTTCTAGCTCTCAAGGTCTTTCATACCCTCCTCAGCTACCATACAGTCCTCATTCATAAGGACAATCAAGTAGCCATGTTTTACATAAACAAGCAAGGAGGAACTGGCTCTCTGTCGCTTTGCAACAAAGCTTTAAGATTGTGGGCCTTCGCCAGAGAGCATCAAATCCATCTCCTGGCAGTTTACCTCCCAGGAGTCCAAAGCTCTTGGGCAGACAGACTCCGTCGAGTTCTGCTTCCACACGAATGGTCCCTGCACATGGATCAGGTACTCAGAATCTTCCAAGAATGGGGAACCCCAGACATAGACCTCTTTGCAAGTCAGTGGAATGCCAAACTTCCCCGGTTCTGTTCCAGAATTCTGTGTCAGGGAGTTCAGGCCAAGGATGCCTTCCTCCTTCATTGGGGTCAGGGCTTCCTGTATGCCTTTCCACCCATTCCCTTGATTCCCAAACTCTGTTCAAACTCCAGAGGGATCAAGACTCTATGATCCTCATAGCTCCACGCTGGCCACGCCAAGTGTGGTACCTTCTACTTCTCCATCTCTCTCAAGCCCCCTCCTTGGACTTGGGAGCTGCTCCAGACCTCCTATCCCAGGAGGAAGGGACTTTCGGCACCCAAACCCCAAGTCTCTTCACCTCAGAGCTTGGTTACTGAAGGCCTAGACCTTCAAGGCTTGAATCTTTCTCAGCAAGTGAAAGATATCCTACATGCTTCTAGAAAACCTTCCACCAGGCGTTCCTATGCTTTTAAATGGAAAAGATTTTCCATTTGGTGTGCTGAAAAGGGTCTTGACCCTCTAGCACTACCTTTGAATTCTCTCTTAGACTATATCCTGCATCTCTCCAATGCAGGCCTTAAGACAAATTCAGTAAGAGTCCATTTGAGTGCTATTGCAGCATCCCTTAAGCCCATTAATGGACAACCTATTTCCTCGCATCCTCTCATTGCAAGATTCATGAGGCCTAACTTTAACTAAACCTCCCATTAGGCCTCCTCCGGTGGCATGGGACTTAAATTTGGTTCTTGGTCAGCTTATGAAGCCACCTTTTGAACCCTTAGCCACTGCCTCCTTGAAATTTCTTTCCTGGAAGGTTATTTTCCTCATTGCAGTCACTTCAGCTCGCCGCATCAGTGAAGTGCAGGCCTTAGTGGCTAATCCACCTTATACAAGGTTCCATCATGACAAGGTGGTCCTTAGGACAAATCCACACTTTATGCCTAAAGTGGTCTCACCTTTCCATCTTAATCAGGAGGTATATTTACTTGTCTTTTTTCCAGCTCCTCATGCATCCAGTGCAGAGAAGAGCCTTCATACTCTGGATTGTAAAAGAGCTCTTGCTTTTTACTTGCAAAGGACACAGCAACATAGAAAGTCTTCCCAGCTTTTTGTTGCTTTTGATCCTTCTCATTTAGGACTTCCAGTCTCTAAAAGAACACTGTCCAATTGGATTGCTCAGTGTATTTCTTTCGCCTACCAGAGTAAGAACCTTTCTCTGGAGAGCCATGTCACAGCTCATAATGTGAGGGCCATGGCCACCTCTATGGCTCATCTAAACTCTGTGTCCATGGACCAGATTTGTCGAGCAGCCACCTGGGCCTCGATTCATACCTTCACAGCCCATTACTGCTTGGACAAGGACTCCCGCCGGGATGCCTTGTTTGGTCAGGCTGTCCTCAAACACCTGTTGCATTCTTAAACAACTCCTACCCTCCTTCCCTGGATGGATGCCTGAGATCCATAGGAGGACGTAGGACCCTTCCCAGGGTCCCATATCCTTGGGGATCTCCCAGGCATCTTAGCTAGGGAGTCCCCATATGTGAAGACTCATTCCTGCTTGTTCCTGGAGATAGCACAGTTACTTACCTGTAACAGGTGATCTCTGGGAACAGCAGGAATAAGTCTTCACAACCCTCCCACCTCCCCTAGGAGTTGTACCTCTTTTCTGTCTTTCCTTTCCTCTCTCTCTGTTGTCTCAGCTTTAAACTCGAACTGAGGAGAGCTGGTCAGGAAAGGTGGGAAGGCAGCACGCAGGCGCAGTGGGATGCTCCCAAAAGCTTTCCTTTTTGGGAAGCTGGGGAGTGTTCCCGCGCGGGCTCCGTCGGTACTGACGTACCCATATGTGAAGACTTATTCCTGCTGTTCCTAGAGATCACCTGTTACAGGTAAGTAACTGTGCTTTACCCAAGGAAGTCATCTGCCTATTAACAGTACCCTCATTATCAGGCCTTTGTAGCTACCCAACAGGGTCAGCATGCCAAGGGGCAGGATCATGGGCCCCGTAGGCAGAAGGCCCCCAAGCCTCCTACACCGGCTCCTGCTCAGCAGGGAGGGGGATTTTGACTGCATTGGCATAGCCTCTCCTCCTCAGCTGGCTCCCATCAGCACTGGAGGCAGGCTGGCCCTGTTCGCCCACAGGTGGTCAGGTGTCACAAGGGATACCTGGGTTCTGAGTATAGTCCAGAAGGGCTATCTCCACCACTTCCACCAGGTACCCCCCTCCTATTTTCCAGGGGAGCCTCCCAGACTCCCTCTGCACAGGGACTTAGTCCTGCAGGAGTTGGCAGGTCTTCTAAAGGAACAGGCAGTGGAACCGGTGCCCCATCACCTGAAAGGTCACGGCTTCTATTCCAGGTACTTCCTGGTACCAAAGAGAACAGGAGGCCTCAGACCCATCCTAGACTTGTGAAACCTGAACAAGTTTCTGGAGAGGGAAAAGTTCAAGATGCTTACCCTTAGAATCCTGATGCCCTACCTCCAGCAGGGAGATTGGCTATGCTCCTTAGATGTAAAGGATGCTTATACTCACATCCTTATTCATCCAGACCACAGACAATATCTCAGATTTGTAGTGGGAGGAAACCATTATTAGTACAGAGTACTGCATTTTGGGCTTAACATCCGCCCCCAGGGTATTCACCAAGTGCCTGGCGGTGGTGGCGGCCTACCTCAGGGTTCAGGGCCTCTTTCTTTCCATATCTGGACGATTGGCTCATCAGGGGTCAGTCCCTGCAAGAGGCTAATCAAGCCACCCTTCACACTGTTGCTCTGCTTCAGCACCTGGGGTTTGTCATAAACTTCGCATAGTCCAGTTTGCATCCCTCCCAGAACATGGAGTTCATAGGAGCTCGACTGGACACCTTTCAGGCAAAGGCCTTTCTACCAGTGGACAGGGCCCACAGATTGATGGCTCTAGCCAGGCTATTCCATAGCAATTCTCTGGTCTCTGCCAGATAATTCCTGAGGCTCTTAGGCCACATGGCATCCACGGTCCATGTGACTCCAAATGCCCATCTACACATGAGACCAGCTCAGTGGGGCCTCAGGACTCAGTGGCACCAAGCCACAGGAAGCCTCATGGACACAGTGAGGGTGTCCAGCCTACTACAGTCTTCTCTGCAATGGTGGTTTCATCCTCCGACTCTAGTACAAGGGGTGCCTTTTCAGGCACCTTCACACTCTCAGGTGCTGACAACCGATGCTTCTCTACAACGTCGGGGTGCACATTGCCAAGGGGCATGTACTCAAGGCCTGTGGACTCCTTGGGAGGCCGCATAGCAGATCAATCTCTTAGAACTGAGAGCTATCCAGTTAGCCCTGAGAACTAACTTTCATCTCATCTCTCACCAGTCCGTCTTAGTTCAGACAGACAATCAAGTGGCTATGTTCTATGTGAACAAACAAGGGGGCACAGGGTCCCGTCTTCTCTGTCAGGAGGCACAGAAACTGTGCTCCTGGGCAGTCGATCATGGCATTCTTCTCAAAGCAGTCTACCTCCCAGGTCAGGAGAATTACCTGGCGGACAGATTGAGCAGGATTCTGCAGCCGCGCGAATGGCAGTTGAACCCTTTAGTGGTTCAACAGATCTTCCTGATATGGGGTCTTCCAACCATAGATCTGCTTGCCAGTCCTCTGAACCATCAACTTCCCAGGTTCTGCTCCAGACGACCGCATCCTCTCCGAGTAGCAGCGGATGCGTTTCTCATTCCGTGGTCTACAGGCCGCCTATATACGTTTCCTCTCATGCCTCTAGTGTCCAAGACACTATTCAAGGTGATCCGGGACAAGGACTCAGTGATTCTGGTGGCCCCCAGGTGGCCATTTTAAACATTAGAGCCATCATTCATTGGTTGATTCAAATCATGTGAGTACTAACAATTGATCACAGGTGCATCTAATTTTACTGCATTGGGAATGTGGTTCTGTTAATTCTTTGAATTGTTTTATAAGGATGCCAATCATATTTTGGCAATGTCCCAATTTTTATACTATTTCCTACCTTAATTGGTCTTGTTTTATTTGATTCTTTTATCTGTCAAATGTGTGCATATATAGTCGAAAGCCATTTCACTGGCCACTTTTTTAAGGAGATATTGGATATAAAAGAGTTGAATTGCAAGGGTACCAGTAATGCTGACCACAACTGTAATAGCCATGTACAGGCACTGCATATAAAAATTTGGTTTATGTACCTTGAGGACTGAACAAACTCGAGTGCGCCATAAAATAAAAAAGGTTGAGAAACACTGCCCTAGATCTTTCCTGCTTTAGTGTACATCAGTATTGTTCCACTTCCCTCTCCATCCTAAACCGTTCATTGTTAGCTTTCATTTTCTACTTCTCAAATACATGCTTATATACTTTCTTAAAAAAAAACATAGCTGCCAAACTGTTCACTCAAGCTATTAGAGAATACTTAGTGTGGTTTTTTTTTAAATTTTGGAGTGGAAATTCTAAATTTACAAGTCTTTTTATCATTTGCAAAAGACAAAGCTTGCTTTCTAGCTATCAAAAAAAATATTGACCAGATCTTGATCCAGTACTGAACTTTCTTCACAGGGTAGTAGGTGAAGGTTAGTAGCTAAAGGGTAGTAGCTTCTGCGTTGGTGCTTAAAGTTTTTTTTTTCTGGTGTGGCCCCATTGTGGTAGCTGAAAATTTACAGGACTCCAGATAAAATTAATCTCCAGGAACAAGCAGGAATGTAGTCATCACATATGGGTATCGTCGGTACTGACGGAGCCTGCGCGAGAACGCTCCCCAGCATCCAATTAGAAAGCTTTTGGGAGCATCCCACGGCGCCTGCGTGCTTCCTTCCCAACTGCCTCTCTCCAGATCTTCATTTTCTGTGGAGCCAGGAGGTCGTTCCTGTCACCGCAGAAAATTCTTCCTTATTAATTTTGTGGTCGCATCTGCCTTCCTCGACGCTTTACCGGTACCGCTGGTTTTTCTTTCTTTATTTCTGTTCTTTTAAAAAAATATATATATATACTTAGTATTTTTTCCCATTTTTCCCAGCTGCACGTGCCATTTTGGGCCTTAGGCCCAAATTTTTTCCTACAATGGAGAAACCTGCTTCAGGTTTCAAAAAGTGCACCAAGTGTGGTGGTACCATCTCCGTCACTGACACCCATGAATGGTGTCTGAAATGTTTAGGTCCTGACCACTCCATCACGGATTGTATGTCCTGTTCCATGATGTCTAAAAGAGGTCGGCAGAACCGAGCTGCTAAGCTCAGTACCCTGTTTCCCTCTGATGCAGCTTCAGTGGCATTGACGTATTCTAGGGCTTCCTCTTCCTCCCGTGGATCTCATGTAACTAAACATAAGTCCAGCCGGTCCTCAAAGGGTAGCTCTCCTTCTAAGCACCGAGATGCCTCTGGCGTTGCCCTTGAGGATTCTGCACCGGCAAAATTGCCCCGGCGGGAGGCTTCGGCTTCCAAAGCATTATCGGGGCGCCAGGATGTTCTCGAGGCCTCGACCTCAGCAGAACTACTGGTGCCATGCTCTGGGGTACCGGCTGTCATCTCTGGTACAGACATCAGGCATCGGCAGCGTCAATAGACCAGAGGTTCCTGGCTATTGAACGTAGTCTGGCGGCTCTCCTTGCAGCATCGACACCCTCGGAACTGCGTCAGACAGTTCAGCCGGTACCCGCACCGACTCCGGTACCGATATCATCAACATCGGTGTCCGCATTGCCGGCACCCAGCCACCCGATGCCCTCCTGTACCGATACACCGGTACCGACTTCGTTCAGTACAGGTATCGGGCTGTACAAGAGCATCCAGACAGAAGGTACTTCGAGTCCTCAGAGGAATCTGAGGATTCCGATAGTTCTGTCGATACCAGAGCACTTCTTCCAGAGGAGCCCTCCTCCCCTAAACGCAGGATGTCTCCTCCAGAGGATATCTCCTTCCAGGATTTCATCAGGGAGGTGGTTCGGGATCTCTCCATTACTGTGGCTCCTGAAACAGAGCCCAGAGCAAAGGAGCTGGAAATTTTACAATATCCCAAAGCTCCTAAGGAGACAGCTACTTTGCCCATCCATGAGATCTTGCATGATCTCATGCTCAGAATGTGGGAGAACCCTCTTACCACCTCGCCTCATTCTCGTAGACTTGACACTATGTATCGAGTCCCTCCTTGTCCTGGTTTCCAGAAAACTCAGCTCCCTCACCACTCTGTTGTAGTGGAGTCAGCTATGAGAAGGATCAGGAGTGCAAAGAGGCATGCCTCTAATTCCCCAGGACGTGAGTGCAGAACTTTGGATGCTTTTGGACGTCGTACTTTCCAAGCTTCCATGCTTTCTGCCAGGATCAGTTCCTATATTTTATATATTGGAATGTTCCTGAAGGAAATCACATGAGATTTAGAGGTTTTGAGTCCTCTTCTTCCTGAGGATAGGAGACAGGAATTTCTCACATTGGTCAAACATGCCCAGGATGTTTCCAAATTTAACCGTGCAGCTTTTGACTGTTTTGAGTGCATAAGCAGAACCTTTGCCATTGCCATAGGTGCATATAGAATTGCCTGGCTCCAGGCATCTGATTTGGAGCTCTGGGTACAAGATAAATTGGGCAATATTCCTTGTACTGGTGGGAACCTGTTTGGCAAAGATTGGCAGGAAAAGGCCAATGAGTTGGATGTTGACAACTCCACCTTGGACAGATTATCCAAGGGCACAGCTGATCCTGCAAGAAAAATCTTTCAAAAAACCACTCTTTTCCAAAAAGAAAAGGTTTTATCCTACTTATTCCCAGCAGGGACTCTCTGCAGGTCAACCTGTCCGGAAGGGTCAGCAACCATCCAAGCAAAGACTGCTAAGCCTCAACCGCCTCAGCAGTCTCAGCCTCCACAAGGTCTTTGACTTGCATCTAGAGAACCTAGCCTTCCTGGCTCTAAATGGACCAGAGCCTTCCACCATTCCAGGAAGGTTATGTCACTTTGCCCCAAGATGGGGGCAGATAACAGCAGAGCATTGGACACTCTCCATCATAAGAGGGGTACAAGCTTCACTTCTTGAGCATGCCCCCTCCCACAATAGTAAAACAGTTCAATTCTCAGACCTCTCTCATCAACCTGTTAGATCAAGAAGTCACCATGCTTCTTGCCCAAGGGGCAATAGAAGTACCCATTCTTCAGCACGGTACAGGGTTTTACTCCCCCTATTTTCTTATTCCAAAGAAAACAGGAGTCACAGACCTATTTTAGACCTCAGAGAATTGAACAAATTCCTGTTCAAGGAGAAACTCAAAATGTTTTCTCTAGGAACTCCGCTGCCATACCTTCAGAGTCAGGATTGGCTGTGTTCTCTAGATCTCAAGGATGCGTACACTCATGTTCTCATCCATCCATCTCACAGAAAGTTCCTTCGGTTCCTTTCTCAAGGGAAGCACTACCAATACAGGGTGCTCCTGTTTGGCCTGGCCTCAGCTCCAAGGGTGTTCACGAAATGCATGGCTGTAGTAGCAGCATTTCTCCGCACTCTAGGAATATTCATCTTCCCCTACTTAGACGATTGGCTCATTCGAGCCCCATCAGAGTCAGAGGCCAGGATAGCTCTATCTTGCACAATGCGTATCCTTCAGTATTTGGGTCTAGTCATAAATATCCCATAATCCAGCCTAACTCCCACTCAGTCTCTAGAGTTCATAGGAGCTGTGTTGGATACCAGAAAGGCAAGGGCCTACCTCCCTCAGAGCCATTGCCTTCCCATGGTGCAGTTAGCTTCTCAAGCAGTGCTAAAGTCCCATCTCACTGCTTGAGAAATGTTACAACTACTAGGCCACATGGCTTCTACTGTGCATGTGGTTCCTTATGCTCGCCTCCATATGAGAGCAGCCCAGTGGACTTAATCCACCCAGTGGACCCAGGCATCAGGGTGCCTGTCAGACAAAATCGTAAACACAAATCGCCTTATTTTGTCCCTTCAATGGTGGCAGTCCACTCAAAACCTGTTGCTGGGGTCCCCGTTCCAACAACCCCTACCCCAAGCAACTCACAACAGATGCTTCTCCAATGGGTTGAGCTCATCTACAAGACCTCTCCACCCAAGGCACTTGGACTCCACAGGAGACTCATCTACATATCAATCTCTTAGAGCTCAGAGCAATTTTTCTTGCTCTTTGAGTGTTCCATTCCCTGCTCAGCTGCAAGACAGTCCTTATTCACACGGACAACCAGGTAGCCATATTCTATGTGAACAAGCATGGAGGAACAGGCTCTCTGTCGCTCTGCAACGAAGCTTTGCGACTATGGGCCCTTGCCAGAGCGCATCAGATTCATCATCTGGCAGTGTATCCTCCAGGTATACAAAACTCTTGGGTGGACAGACTCAGTTGAGTTCTGCTTCCACACGAAACGAATGGACCAGGTGGCCAAGAATTTTTAAATTTGGGGGACCCCTGACATAGACCTCTTTGAAGTCCTTTGAATGCCAAATTTGCCTGGTTCTGTTCCAGAATTCCGTCTCAGGGATCTCAGGCCAAGGATGCTTTCCTCCTTCACTGGGGCCAAGACTTCCTTTATGCCTTTCCACCCATTCCCCTAATTCCCAAAACCCTGTTCAAGCTTCAGAGAGACAGAGGCCACATGATTCTCATAGCACCACATTGGCCTCGACAAGTGTGGTACCTACCATCTGCTTCTACATCTCTCTCAAGCTCCCTCTCTGGAGTTAGGGTCTTCTCCAGATCTCCTATCTCAGGAGGACAGAATGTTATGGCATCCCAATCCCCAGTCTTTGCATCTCAGGGCTTGGTTGCTGAAGGCCTAGATCTCCATGATCTTAACCTCACTCAGCAAGTGAAGGATATTCTTTTTGCTTCCAGGAAACCTTCCACAAGACGCTGTTATGCTTTCAAGTGAAAAAGGTTTACCATATGGTGTTCGCAAAAGGGTCTTAACCCCCTTGCGATACCTCTGGAATCTTTACTGGAGTATCTCCTTCATTTATCCAATGCAGGACTTAAGATTCAGCAAGAGTCCATTTGAGTGCTGTTGCAGCTTCCTTCAGGCCTCTAAATGGACAACCTATCTTCTCTCATCCTCTTATAGCAAGATTTATGAGAGGCCTTCTTCTAACTAAGCCTCCCATTAGGCCACCGCCGGTGGCATGGGACTTAAACCTGGTTCTTGGGCAACTCATGAAGCCACCTTTTGAACCTTTAGCTACTACCTCCTTGAAATTCCTTTCTTGGAAGGTTATCTTTCTCATTGCAATCACATCAGCACTTTGCATTAGTGAGTTGCAAGCACTAGTAGCTGATCCACCTTATACAAGGTTCCATCATGACAAGGTAGTCCTTAGGACTCATCCACACTTTATGCCAAAGGTGGTCTCGCCTTTTCATCTAAACCAAGCGGTCTACCTACCTGTGTTCTTTCCAAGGCCTCATGCATCAAATGCAGAGAGGAACCTTCATACCTTGGACTGTAAAAGAGCTTTAGCTTTTTACTTACAAAGAACACAGCAACATAGAAAGTCCTCTCAACTTCTTGTTTTTCATTCTTCTCTTTTGGGACTTCCAGTCTCCAAGAGAACACTGTCTAACTGGATTGCCCAGTGTATTGCCTTCGCCTATCAGAGCAAGAATCTTCCTCTGGAGGGCCATGTCACAGCTCAGTGTGGAAGCCATGGCAACTTCAATGGCTCATCTGCACTCTGTGTCTATTGACGACATCTGTCGAGCAGCCACCTGGGCCTCCGTTCATACCTTCACAGCCCATTACTGCTTGGACAAGGACTCCCGCTGGGATGCCTTGTTTGGTCAGGCTGTTCTCCAACACCTGTTCCATACCTAATCAACTCCTACCCACCATCCCTGGTAGGATGCCAGAGATCCATGGGGGGAAGTGGAGCCCTTCTCAGGGACGCACAACTTCTGGGGTCTCTCCCTGGCATCTAAAGCTAGGGAGTCCCCATATGTGATGACTACATTCCTGCTTGTTCTTGGAGATAGCATAGTTACTCACCTGTAACAGGTGATCTCCTGGAACAGCAGGAATTTAGTCCTCACAACCCACCCACCTCCCCTAGGAGTTGTATCTCTCTATCTCTTTCCCTTTCCCTCTCTCTCTTTGTCTCAGCTTTAAAACTCAACTGGAGAGAGGCATTTGGGAAAGGCGAGAAGGCAGCACGCAGACGCTGTGGGATGCTCCCAAAAGCTTTCTAATTGGACGCTGGGGAGCGTTCCCACGCAGGCTCCGTCGGTACCGACGATACCCATATGTGAGGACTAAATTCCTACTGTTCCCAGAGATCACCTGTTACAGGTGAGTAACTATGCTTTACTCAAACAATTTAAATATGAACATAGAAATATATGTAAATCTACACTTTTTTAAATTATCTGATGTACTCAACATACCTGATATGTACAAGCTTGGAAGGTTACTACACAGCTTCTTGAATGTTTGCAGAGAGTGGGAGGGGGTGCTGAGTGACGGGGAACTGTGTGTGTGCCTGAATTTGGAGAAGGCGGTATACTAAATCCTTCTAAATAAATAAGAAGGCACAACCTAATTAGGGGGTTTTGAAGTCACTACTTACATTTCTGCCCTGGGCCTCTACCAAAGATTTTCTTCAAGCTGTATCCAACACCAGTTCTGGCAGATATATATTCTAAAAACTCACATATTCCAGTCTTCAAATAGAAAATACTTTTTTTCTACCTTTCTCTGACCATTTTATTTTTCAAACTGTGTTGGTCCCATGTTCTGATTTCTGCTTTTCTCTATCTTTTAAATCTTTCTAGGGTTGTCTGTACATTTGCTATTTCTTCTCTCTTCTGTCTTCACTTCTTCCTTATTGTGTAAAACTGGTCTCTTGTTTTCTGTTTTCTTTTTTAACTTTTAGTGCTCAATATTTCTTTATTACATTTACCCACATCTTTCTATTTTCCTTCATCCAATCCTCCCATTCCCATATCTCCTTCCCAGACCTCTTATTAACTAGTCTTTCATTAATTTTCCCCTCTCTCTTCTCCTTTGTCCAGCATCTTCCCTCTTATTACTCCCTCTGTCCAGGGTGTTTTTCACATGTCCAGCATCTCCTGTCTCCCTAGCCCAGCTCCTCCCCCTAATGTTCAGCATCTCCTGTCAGTCTCACCAGTCATTGCATCCCCACGTCCAGCGTCTTCTCTCTCCCCTCTACAGTACCCCTCCTATGTTGAGCATCTCCCGAATGTCTCCCCCCCGCCATGTCGAGCATCATGTGTCTCCCTAGTCCCCCCCCCCCCCCCCAAGTCAATTTCCTCTATATCCACCAGTCATTCCCCTCTCCCTCGGTCCACCATCTTTTGTATTTTCCCTTCCCCTGCATCCAACCATCCCTCCCCCCCCACAGGCCATCACCACTTTGGTCAAGCCAGAACTAACTGCATCATGCCCCTGCTACCCTTCAAACCTGCAGCAACCAGTACTCAATATAGATAAGTGCAAGAGACGCAACCCTGAGCCTGTGTGGAAGTCTCGGCTTTAGCTGCATCCTATCCCCACAGAAATAGGAAGTCTTTGAGGGGGTGGGCCATCGCTGAAGCAAAGCTTCACAAGCTAAGGCTAGATAAGGTCCCTGTACTTTCTATACTGAGAGTGCTGATTGTTGCTTTCGGGGGGGGGGGGGAATATGGTGCAATTGCCTGCAGTCCCTGGTTGGTTGAAGTAGCAGCAGCAGATTGGGGACAGCTTTATCCTCCCTGGAACTCTGCAGGCAGCTGCGACCCCCAAATAAAGGTTTTGCAATCCTCCCCTTTTGGGGTCATGACCCACCACTGCTCTACATTGAGAATGGGTTAAAAAATAATATTAGAAGTCACAGTAGCAAAGTAAAAACACAAAGCAATGCCCATGATGCATAATTAACATGGTGCAAATGAGTATACTCTGTATTTATCCTGTCTTCCTGAATTCTGATACTACCATAGCATAACAATACTCACATTTGGGACACAGGATAACATGGTACATTAGCCCAGACAATGAACTGATCAGATTGTACATTGCATTAAAAAGGACCTACTGGAAAGAAGCACCATCATTTAATTTTCAGTGCATAAAACATAATGTTAAATGGAAAGTTTTAATACCTGTGTTTTTAGAACTGTTCAGTTAATAGAAATACCATTGACTATAGTGCTATGCAACTTTATTAATGTGTGTCTCTTCTGTGCATTTTGGTTGTAGGTAATGAGCATGGTGTCTGGATTTGCCCCTCTGATTACGGCAGGCATTTTTTCAGCTACCCTTTCTTCTGCATTAGCATCTTTAGTGAGTGCTCCTAAAGTATTCCAGGTAAGTGTAAACCCCTCTATAATATAGTTTTGCTTTTGTGTTACAAAGAAAGTGTTTGGTTTGTTAAGTTTTCCTTTGAAGAAGAGGGAATAGGGAGAAGAGTGAGGAGAGGTAGAAACCATTTTGTTTTCTTAGAGAAGAACCCCATTCACCATGTGAAAGATGCAGGAATTAAAATAAGATAAATAATTTGATCTTAGTATTAAAGTGAGAGAGATTTTTAGCCTTTAAAACTATTAAATTTATTTTTTGTTTACATTTCTTTATCGTTCTGTTAGACCAGCTCAGGGTGGCTTAAAACATTTTGCATAAATATACACACAAACCACATAAATCCATCCAACTCCAATATGATAAAAATCCTACAGCACATCCAGACACAACATACTGTCGCATCATTGGAAGCTCTGTAAATACTACAACATCGCTGTGCTGGAAAAGTACTGGAATCATGACCTTAAGAGAATTATGGAGAATGAAGAGATTTTGATCACCTGGGATGCTTGCATTCTGACCGATTAAAAAGCTGGGGGGCATGGAAGCCACACATTGGTAAAGGAGAAAAGCATTGATAGAAGGTATCAGTCCCAAGTGACTATTTGAATCACGTTGAGAGGGAGAAGATCTTGAAGTACCAAGAAATGCAGTCAGATGAAGAAAATGTAACAAATATACTGAGTTATATCTCATTATATTGGGTGCCACATGCTTAAGAAAAATTTGCAAGCACACCTTGATAAATTACCCATACATGTTACATCTCATGAACTCCAGAAAGAGACTTTCTTTGGCAAGATGCAAGTACTAAGCCAAGTGTTAGCAGTAAATTTGAGAGACTGAGATCATACTCCACATATCCTGGCTTAGGAGTGACATTAATGACGTCATATGTTTCTTGGTATGTGCTCAATTAACCCAGTTGGAGAAATTGCCCTTTACAATATGCTAGGGCAAACAGAACAAACAAGATTAGGGAATTCTTTGGGGAATTATTAAAATACACATGATGTAGACAAAATAAAAAGGAAGGGGTGTCGGGCGTCAAAAGGCAGCCTCAGATGTTAGCCTGAATTAGTTTGCATTTTGTTGTGCTGTGAGGGCTTGTGTGCATCAGTGATGCTGAGGGCAAAGCTATTGGTAGCTTAACTACTGGCAGGGTCTCCCAAGATGGACAGGCTTTAGCTGATGTGTCAGACCAAGGCAAACCACCCATCTGATCAGCAGCAGAATTGGGACTGTGTTGGCGATGGAGGATCACATTTCTGTGACAACAGCAACAACACTAGAATTACCTCCACAGAAGAAAGGCCTGGCAGTCTACTTCTGTATCTTGCCATGAAAACCCAATAGATAGTCACAAGACAAACTGCACTGTAGTGCTGGAAAATGAGACCCTCAGGTTGGAAGGTACTCAACTGACTACTGGGGATGAGCTGGAGACTTTTCAGAGAAGTCAGCATTTATGATGTGGTTGGATCAAAGCCCTTGGGATGTCTGGCTGCTGATGTAGCTGCGCATGAAATGAGTCAGTAGCTGCGCATGAAATGAGTTAGAAGCTGCAAAGATGTCTTACATATTGTGACACGGAATGTACGAAACATGAGCCAAGGGAAGTTTGAGGTTGTCAAGAATGAAATGGAACATGTACAACTCGATCTGTTGGGTGTCTGCGAACTGAAATGGACTGGCATCGGGCACTTTGCATCTGATGATCACATGGTCTGTGCTGGAAATGAGACAGAAGAAATGGTATTGCATTTATAATTAAGAAAACTTGCAAGAACTGTAATGAAATACAATGCAATCAGTGAGCATTTAATTTCTATTCATCTACGAGGAATGCCAATCAACACAACTATAATTAAAGTATATGCTCCAACAGCTGCAGAAGAGGGTGAAGTGGATGAATTCTACAAACAAGTATAAGCTGAAATTGACAGAACATGCAACCAGGATATCCTAAAAGTCATGGATTGGCTGGAACATAAAAGTTGGCAACAAAGAAGGCAGAGTGGTTGGAAAATAGACTTGGCGAGAGAAATGAAGTTGGAGAAAGTCTGATAGAATTCTGCAAGACCTATTCATCTCAAACACCACCTTCCAGCAACACAAGTGGCAACTGTACACATGGGACGTCACCCAGTGGATTGTGAAAAAATCAAATTAACTACATCTGTAGAGGTCAACGATGGAAAAATTCTATAACACCAACAAAGACACAACCTGGAGCTGACTGTGGTACAGATAATCAACTACTAATATGCAAGCTAAAGTTGAAAAAGAGAGCCACTCGTGAATGTAGCAAAATATGACCTTGAGAATATACCACCGGAATTTAGACTGTCTACAAAATTGATTTGCTGCTTTAAATACAAATGATAGCTCCAGAAGAGTTATGGGATGACAATAAGAAGGGCTGTGTTGGAAGAAAACAAGTCTCTACAAAAAATGAAAAAGCAAAAATGGCTGAAATGGATGACTGAAGAAACTCTGAAAATTGCCCAGAAATGCAGAGAAGCGAAAGTCAGAGGAAAAAGAAGCAATCGCAGAACTCAACAGATTTCCAGCATGCAGCAAGACAAGACAAGGAGGTGTACTACAATGATACATGCAAGGAAATAGAAGCAGAAACTATTAGAGGAAGAATAAGATCAGCTTTCGTAAAGCTACGAGGGTTAAAGAAGAAATTAGTCTCAAACTGGAATGTTTCAAGATGCTCAAAGATCCATGTTGAATGATATCATCAAGAAAAGGTGGAAAGAATATAGTGTCGTCATAACCATAAAGATCAAGTGGACCAACGGCAGTTTCAACCTGTACCTTAAGATCAGGAACCATTGGTGATAAGGCTTTCAATGTTGCTTTGACTTTATCAAAGAACACAGGCATTGATTGCGTTCCCATTGCAGTATTACAGCAATCTGATGCAGCTGTTACCATACTTACAAGGCTCAACCAGGAAATTTTGGAAGACGACATGGCTAACTGGAAAAGATCAGTGTTTATAACAATACTAAAGAAAGGTGTCCATCTGACTGGAAGTTATCACACAATCGCTCTGATCCCACATGCCAGCAAGATTCTACTCAAGATTATTCAGCAGAGACTACAACCATACTTGGAACGAGAACTACCTGTATTGCAAGCATGGTTCAGGAAAGGGCAAGGAACGAGACAGGTAATATGATTGAGACATTTAAATACCTCCATGGCATAAATGCACAGGAGGAGAGCCTCTTTAGATTGAAAGCAATCTCTGCTATGAGGGGACATAAGATGAGGGTGAAACGGGATAGAATCGGGAATAAAATGCGGAAATATTTCTTTACGGAAAGAGTGGTAGATGCGTGGAATAGTCTTCCAGTGGAGGTGGTAGAGATGAGGACAGTATCAAAATTCAAAAAGAACATGGGACAAATAGACTTTCTAAATGAAAAAAGGGACTCTTGTAGTGGGTGATATGGAAGGGCAGACTAGATAGGCCATGTGGTCTTTTTGTGCCATCACGTTTGTTTCTATCATTGTGGATGTGAGATGGATCCTTGAAAAGACAAAAGAATATCAAAAGGATATCTATTTTATCAACTACAGCAAGGCTTTTGACTGTGTAAACCATGAGAAACTGGGCCACATTAAGAAACATGGGTATACCAGAATACCTAATCGTTCTTTGCAAGCAAACAGTTCGAGCAGAACAGGGAGAAACAGAATGGTTTAAAATCAGCAAAGATGTACAACAAAGATGCATATTTCCCCCTACCTGCTTAATTTATATGCAGAACAAATCATCATAGAAGCAGTACTGTATGAAGACAACAGAGGTGTGAAGATTGGTGGAAGACTCAACAACCTTGGCTATGCTGATGCCACATTACTTACTGAAAGTGAAGACCATCTGAAGCATTTGCTTCTCAAGATCAAGGAATATAGTCTTAAAAATGGGCCTGCACCTTAATGTAAAGACAAAGATCCTGATAACTGGTAAAATCAAAAAGTTCATTGTTGATGGAGAAGAAATGGAAATAGTGGACAACTTTAACCTACTTGTATCAACTATCAAAGAAACAACGAGCAATCAAGAAATCTGACGATGCATTGCTCTTGGTAGAATGGCTATTAAGGACCTGGAAAAGAACCTCAAGAGCAGCGATGTCTCTCTCCATACAAAGATTCAACTTGTTCAACCATGGTATTTTCAGTAACATATAAATGCAAAAGTTGGACAGTGAAAAAGATACGAAGAAAACTGATGCCTTTGCATTACGGTGCTGGTGGCGAATAATGTGTATGCCATGGACTTCCCGAGGAACAAACCATTCATTACTAGAGGAGATCAAACCTTTCTTTAGAAGTTCAGATGACAAGACTTCGACTTCTATACTTTGGACACATGTGAAGAGAGAGATCATTAAAGAAAGATGACATGCTTGGCAAGGTAGGTCACCTCAAAAGAGGAAGGCCAGCAATGAGATGGATCGATACAATAACAGCTGCTATGGGTGCCACTCTGTCAACAATGAGCCGCCTGAATAAAGACCGAACAGTTTAGGACAACTATCCAGAGGGTCGCCATGAGCTGACAGACTCAACGGCACTTAACAGGGATTGTAACCAGACTATTCCTACGAAAGCATCTCCCACTTGCGATTCACACATGTGTAGGCCATGGGCACACAGAGGTAAATTTTATTAGGGTGCAATCAGTTTATACATCAAAAAGTTCTAAAGGCATGTTTTATTAATCTCAATGTGTAAAATGGACCAAGAAATGGCTGAAAATGAAGCATACTTTTTTGTTTGTACATACAATACACATACTGGAAAATCGTCTTTTTTTTTTCTTCTGTGTAAAACCTCTTCCTTTTATCCATTATATGTTACTGTATATGTTCATCATTGATTAAGTTAATGAAAAATTGCTCTCATCTTTTTGTTTCAGGCTTTGTGTAAGGATAACATCTATCCAGGCCTTGAGATGTTTTCCAAAGGATATGGAAAGAACAATGAGCCTCTTCGTGGTTACCTCTTAACATTCTTCATTGCACTAGGATTTATTCTGATTGGTTAGTTACTTCAGAACACTGGTGCTTGAGTAAAAAATTTAGAATGTTAGGCTTGAATTTTTAAAGTAGAAAGCAAGGTCCATGTATGTGTATAGTAGTCAAAACTGAGCCCTCATTTATACAGCATAAGTTGCTTGATTTTTTTTGAGTAGGTGTATGGAATGGCAAGCATACATTTAAATATTTATTTCTTGTCCACCACTGCAGTGTTTCTTACGACAAAATATATATATTTTTTTATGGCATCAAAGCAGAATGGTGGGAAATGTTTAACACTTGACTGCCTTACCTTTCTCCTTAAAGTCCCTAAGGGATATTTTCCCTGAATATGATCTTGAAAATTTTCCTTTTCTTGGGGGCTTTGTTTTGCTCCTGATAGTCTTGTAGCTAATATATACCAGATTTTTTTTCCTGCATTTGTCCTCTTCTTTCCCCCACCTAGAAAATCATGGGAAAGCCACCCCTACTAAGTTTATGCTAATTGGATAGCAGATTGAATCTTTCAAATAGGCCCAGACAAGTTTGTCTAGAAGGGCATGTTAAGCCTCATAGCAGCCCACCTGAGGTCAGCCTCTCGTGCCATAGTAATTTTATTTTTAGCTTTGAAGTGAATTTGGGAATGTGTGGAGGCGGATTGGATAACATGCATGTCCAGCTCATGGACATGTCTAAATTGAAAACTGGTCCCATTTGAACCTAATTCCACATCAATGAGTCTAGACATGCCTGCAGGTCTGGAATCGGGGAGATAGACATGGCTGGTGTGGCACGGGCAAAGTAATATTCAGCGGGCCTGTTCACACATCTGGTGTACGGTCTGCACCTGGGTGCAGGCACGGGCCATGCAACATAATGGAAAAGCACATCCCCCATCAGTATTATGGGACATGGGTAAACATTTTGGTTGTCCCTGCATCCACCATGTTCTGAAAAGTTGCATGTTTTGTATCCTGCATGTCTCTGTGATGTACCTATGGACGTCATGCCGCTTCTAAAAACATGCATCTCCTAAGCTGCCCCTCATACTGATAGTAGCTTATTGATGAACACTAGACATAAAAACCAATGAGAAATGACTGTTGCTGCAAACTAGACCATATACCAGTCTTCATGCCCTGAAACGTACTAGGTAATCTCCAGGAACAAGTAGGAATGCAGTCTTCACAGATGGGTACTGTTGGTACAGACGGAGCCCATGCGGGAAAGCTCCCCAGCATCCAATAGGAGAGCTTTTGGAAGTACTCCACTACCCTGCGCAGCTGCCTTCCTGCATTCCTCACGGCTCTTTTCAGTTTTTTATTTTCCACAGAGCCAGCAGGAAGATTTTTACTGTCACCGCTGAAAACTTTATTTTTTGGTTTTATTACTGTGCTCTGCTTTCCTGTCGACGCCGACACCTTCCCGCATACTGGCTCTCTTCTTTCTTTAAAGTTTTCTTTTATTTCTTTATTTTTTATTAAACTGTTTCAATATATCCATCTGTATGAGACATATCCATCTGTATGACATTGTTATGAACTATATCCCTCCAATGAGCTTGCCACTCTCTTATAAATAGTTTCAAAGTAAATCACCAGTACTCCAAAGTTGTTTCTCCTAACCCCCTCTCACTCAGTTACTATAACTAACGCTAAGTTGTTTTATTTATTAGCCTGTTTTATCTTGTTAGTTATGTCAACACTGTTAAATGTAACTGTTACCAGTTGAGTTATTTGTAAACCTCTTTGATTCATGAAAGGCGGTAAATAAGCGCAAATCACATACCAACAAACTGTACACTCTCTTCTTGCAAATACAATTCTTATTTTAACAATATAATTCCATATTTAAGTCATACCTCCTGAGCATCTCCTAAAACTCTCTATCATAACTTGCAACTGTTAGCATTAATGATTGCGTGGGCTAACACTCTGCACTTTTCTTCCAGGGGGGCAGGGCCAAGCCCAGCTAGTGGGGCATCGCCGGCTATTCTCCAGGACCAAGCAGGAAGTCAGTCCTCACATATGGGTGACATTGACGTCGATGGAGCCCCCTGCGGAGCATTTCCCTAGCTTTCTAAGAAAGCCTTTGGGAATGCAGGCACGCATGCGCAGTCCCCTTACCGCCTAAAGGTGCCATCTTTGCCAGTCTCTCTTTTTCCGTGGAGCCCGTCGGACGCTTGTCCTAGTCGCCCAGAAAAGTTGACTTGCTTCTTCAGCGGCTCGACGCCAGTTCCCCTTCCCGCCGGGTTTGGTACACCGGTATCGAGCCCGTTTCTCTATTTTTCAGTTTTTGCCCTTTGTGGCTGGCATTCGCGCCTTTTTCTGTTTCCCTGGATAGCCGGTCCTTTGACCTCACGGGGGCCCTTTTTTCCCCGATGGCTTCCAGTGGTTTCAAAAAGTGTGATCGGTGCAAGAAACTCATGTCTCTCACCGACACACACGACTGCTGCCTTTGGTGCCTGGGCCCGGACCACGATCCTCAGTCCTGTGGCCCATGTGGTAAAATGTCTACCAAGGCACTACGCAGCCGACAGCATCAAAAGGAAAGGATTTTTTCGGACTCTGCCTCCGGCCGGGCCCTGACCTCGTCTGAGGCCTCGGGAGTCTGATCCCGAGCATCGCCGGGGTTCCTCGGACAGAGGGTCCCCCGACTGGGAACGCAAGAGGAAGAGGCGGCTCACAAGGGCGGCATCGGAAGAGGTCCCTGGCTCCTCGAGGGCCAGGTCTCAGACCCCTGACCAGTGCCTCGGGCCTTTGGAGCCGGAGAAGCCGACCAAAATGCCTCGTGTGGAGTCGGAGTCCGTCGGACACAAGTCCTGTAGTCCTCGTGGACTCTCCTCCGAGGGAGCCGACGTCGGGCCCGGCACCGCCAGGGCCCGAGTTGGGGGCTGCTGTGTCTCCTGAGCTGGGACTCAGGCTGACAGCCTTGGAGTGCAGATTGTCTGCCTTCATGGAGCAGCAGCGGGTACTGATGACCAGCCTCGCTGGTGCATCTGCCCCGACCACCAGGACATCGATGTCGAAGTTGACCCCGGAGACCAAGCCGATACTCGAGACCATGAAGGCTCGGTCGTCCTCGGTTGCGGTCACCCTCGACCTCCCGTTCGGAACCGAGGGCGTTGATGCCGCTGCCTTCGGCATCGGGGCGGGTGCCACCGAGGCCCACGCGGTCGGAATCCCCCGACTCCTCCTCGGATGAGTCTGCTTGGGAGACGGAGGACGAGGAGTCCCCCGATACCTTCCGGACTCGGTGCGTCCTATCGGACTCACCGCAGTCCGAACCCTAGAGTAGGTACTCTCCGGAGGATACCCGGTTCTCTGAGTTCGTCAGGAATATGGCTAAGGCTTTGGCCATTCCCACGGACCCCGAGGAGGAGCTCGAGGCCCTCCAGTATGACTCTCCTCCGAAGGAGGCTTTTACTGTGCCGGTTCCTCTGATACTGGAACGGCTCCTCTTCAGGATGTGGGAGGCACCGGCCTTGGCGCCGGTTTAAAGCAAGAGTCGATTCCATCTATCGACTCAGGAAGAGCCCTGGATTCCAGAAGGCGCAGCTGCCGCACCATTCCATAGTGGTGGAATCGGCCATGCATCGTCTGAAAAGCCAGAAGATGCACTCTGCGGTGCCTCCCGGCAGGGAGGCCCAGAACCTGGATGCTTTTGGCAGAAAGTGCTTCCAGGGCTCGATACTTGCTTGCCGTGTCCAGTCTTACCAGCTATACATGGGCATGTACCTTCGGGACCTGGCCAGGGAAATGTACGGGTTCGCGGCTGGCCTCGCTGGGGAACCTTTGCAGAGGTTCCAGTCATTGTCTACAGGTATCCGGGACTGCTCTAAGTTCATGTCCCAAGCGGCCTATGATGGCTTCGAGGCTTTGGCCCGAGTAGTGGCAGCCGGCATCGCCGCCCGACGCCAGGCATGGCTGCAGTCATCGGAACTCGAGCCTTGGGTTCAGGACAAGTTGGTTGATGTCCCTTGCCGAGTTGAGAACCTTTTTGGCAAACCCATGGCCGAGAAGGCTGCTGAGCTCGAGACCGAGCACCTTACTTGGACCAGACTGTCCAGAAAGACCTGTGCCCCTTCTCAGAAAAAGAAGGGCTTTTACCCGAGGAAGGCAGCTGCCTACAAACCTTTCCCTCATTACCAGGCCTCCCCAACAGGGGCAGCAGGCCAAAGGGGCAGGGACGTGGGCCCCATAGGCAGCCAACCCCCAAGCCTCCGGCTCCTGCTCCTACATAGCAGGGAGGGGGTTTTTGACTCCCTAAGCATAGCCTTTCCTCCTTTGCTGTCCCCTCTCTGCACAGGAGATCATCTGGTCCTGTTTGCCCACAGGTGGCCACCAGTAACAGGAGATGCATGGGTTCTGAACATAGTCCACAAGGGCTATATGCTCCATTTCCAACAGTTCCCTCCTGCTTACTTCCCAGGAGAGCCTCTAAGGCCTCCCTTACACACAGACCATCTCCTTCAGGAGCTTCAAGGCCTGCTTCTGAACAAGGTGGTGGAGCCTGTCCCTCCACACCTGAAAGGGCAAGGGTTCTACTCCAGGTACTTCCTGGTACCAAAGAGAACAGGGGGCCTCCGGCCCATTCTCGACCTCAGGAACCTCAAGTTCTTAGTGAAAGAAAAGTTCAAGATGCTTACTCTTGGAACACTTCTGCCCTACCTCCAGCAGGGAGATTGGCTATGCTCTTTGGATCTAAAGGATGCATACACTCGCATCCTCATTCATCCAGACCACAGAAAGTATCTCAGGTTCATTGTGGGAGGAAACCATTACCAGTACAGGGTACTGCCCTTTGTGAAGACTCTTGGTGCGGAGCTGAGGCCAAAGTGCCTGGCTGTAGTAGCGGCCTACCTCAGGAAGCACAGTCCCTTTGCTATTTTGCGCTCGAACACAGCATGGTGCTCAAGGCGGTCTACCTGCCATGTCGAGAGAACTTCCTAGCAGACAGGTTGAGCAGGATTCTGCAGCCCCACGAGTGACAGCTGCACCCATTAGTGGTTCAACAAATTTTTCTGAACTGGGGACTTCCATCCATAGATCTTTGCCAGTCCCCTGAACCACCAGTTACCCAGGTTCTGTTCCAGGCAACCGCATCCCCTAAGAGTAGCAGCGGATGCTTTTCTCATTTCCTGGAACCAGGGCCTTCTCTATGCGTTTCCTCCCACGTCTTTGGTGGTCCGAACTTTGTTCAAGATTGTGAGGGACAAGACCTCGGTGCTTCTGGTAGCTTCCAGATGGCTGAGGCAACCCTGGTTCCCACTTCTGCTTCAACTGGCAGTGGACACCCCACTGCCTCTGGGGTTACAGCCCGATCTCCTATCTCAGGATCAGGGTTTCCTTCTACACCCCAATCTCAAATCTCTCGATTTGATGGTCTGGAGGCTGCAAGGGTAGTGTTAGCTCCCTGGGGCCTGCCTCAGGAAGTGGAGGAGGTGGTATTAGCCTCTAGAAAGCAATCCACCAGGAAAACCTATGACCTGAAATGGAAAAGATTCTCCTTGTGGTGTCGAACACCAGGCAGATCCCTTCTCCTGCACTGTACCAGTGGTGCTTCAATATCTCTTGCATTTGTCCAATCAGGGCCTTAAGTCTAATTCTGTTTGGGTACACCTCTCTGCTCTAGCAGCTCACCACTCGCTGGTGGAGGGACACTCCTTGTCGGTTCACCCATTGGTGTCCAGATTCCTCAGAGGTTTGCTTCTGCTCAAGCCTCCTATCCGTCCACCAGCCCCTGAGTGGGAGTTGAATGTGGTCTTGCAGCAATTAACTCGCCCACCTTTTGAACCGATGGCTACATGCCATCTTCGCTTCCTTTCTTGGAAGACTCTTTCTAGTGGCCTTAACCTCGGCCAGGCAAGTAAGTGAACTTCAGGCCTTGGTCTGTGATAGGCCTTACACTCGCTTCTATAGGAACAGGGTAGTCCTTAGGACTCATCCTAAGTTCCTCCCTAAGGTTGTCTCCTCCTTCCATCTCAACCAGGAGGTGGTTCTTCCAACATTCTTCCCTAGGCCCCATGCTAGCCGGGCTGAGACAGTCCTGCATACCCTGGACTGTAGAAGGGCCTTGTCCTACCTTGAGCGTATGCAGGGGCATAGAAGGGCTACTCAGCTCTTCGTGTCTTTTGACCCTAATAACTTAGGTTGCCTGTTGCCAAGCGTACCTTGTCCATCTAGGTGGCAGACTGTATCACCTGGGCTTACAGGGCAGCAGACCTTCCCTTGCAGGGTTGGGTCACGGCCCACCGTGTCAGGGCTATGGCTGCCTCAGTAGCTCATCTCCGCTCTGTACCATTGGCAGACATCTGCAGGGCTGTAACTTGGTCCTCAAGTCAGACTTTTGCAGCTCATTACTGCCTGGAGAGGGAGTCCCGTAGGGACAGTGCTTTCGGTCAGGCAGTGCTCCGGAATCTCTTCGAGGTTTAGGCAACTCCTACCCTCCAGCCCTCTGGTTGGGCTACCGGTGGAGGTGTAGTCCAGTGAAATCCTTTTCTCTGATGCTGTGGCTAGAGGGAGCTCATTTTTCAGCTCTGGGGGTCCCCGGTATCCTCAAGCTGGGGAGTCCCATATGTGAGGACTTGACTTCCTGCTTGGTCTTGGAGAAAGAGTAGTTACCTGTAACAGGTGTTCTCCAGGAGCAGCAGGAATCAGTCCTCACAACCCTCCCTCCTCCCCTTGGAGTTGCAGTTGTACATAGTTTGTTTTGCATTTTAAGTGCTGTTATTAGCTATGCCATTTGACTGGCAAAGATGGCACCTTTAGGTGGGAAGGGGACCGCGCATGCGTGCCTGCATTCCCAAAGGCTTTCTTAGAAAGCTGGGGAAATGCTCCGCAGGGGGCTCCATCGACGTCACCCATATGTGAGGACTGATTCCTGCTGCTCCTGGAGAACACCTGTTACAGGTGAGTAACTACTCTCACTCAGCAGTTGTTTCACCATGAGCAGCTCATAATGCCCCTTCAGCCGACCACCTCCAATCTCAGCTCATCCTTTGTTGGGTCCCTGTTAAGGAAATTACCCCACCCCTTCGTGCTCCCACTGGGTAGCAAGTTCTTTCAAGGGGGACCAAAGCTGCTCTTAGTATCCAATTGTACCATTCATAAGAGCTATCCCTCTTTCCATTTCCATAATACTAGCCAGTTTCTTAGACTACTCCAGCAAGGTTGTGGCAGATTGGTTCTTCCACTTGGCTGCAATCGAGTGCCTCGCTGCTAGGTAAAAGAAACTGACCAGAGACGACTTATTCAAACACACCTCTGGCAGTCCCTCACTATACCCTAGGAGTGTAAGTGCCGGGTCTAAGGCCAAGGGCACTCCCATGACCTTTTTAGCAATGGCCCATATCTCCTCCCAAAACCCTTGCACCTTTGTACATTCCCATACTATATGCATCAGGGTTCCCCTTTCTCCACAGCCCCACCAATTCTGAACCGGATAGGTGCATGGCATATATAGATGACAAGGGGTGAGATACATTTGAAACAACCACTTGAATTGTATGTTCAGATGGGCAAGACAAACCGTCATCTTCAGGTATTTTCCCATATCCTCCCCTCCCACTGTGCCTCAGTCCAACTCCTGCCCAAGTCTCTAGCCCACTCATTTTGATACTCATGGGGCCTTTGCATCGCATTTTGAAGAATCTGATACAATTGAGCCACCGCTCCCTGTCGCCTTTGAGGTTTCATAAAAAAGGATTCTATTGGGTGCGGGGGGCCAGAATATCAGCTCCGATGGGTTGACAAAAAGTGCTTTATCTGAAACAAGGAAAGGTATGGCAAACTTTTTTTTGACACTTCTCCAATATCTCACCCCTCGTTGAGTACCCCTTCTTGCCTATAAAGTCCCCGCTCCATGGCATTCTTTCATCCACTGGAACCTTCCAGGGTCCATCCGATATGGTGAAAACTGATCTCCCTGGGTCATATGCACCAGTCGCGATCTACCCATATCAAAGGCTATCTTAATGATTTTCTGCCAGGTATCTGTTGTGGGCCCCGCTATAGGATGTGATTGTTTCCTATCTCCCTGCATAATGATGCAGAAAAAGGTAACTCCCCCAAACTGGGCAAGCCTACTTGAGTTGTTTCTATAGGAATCCAATATTGATGTGGGCAAGCCTTCCACCAATAATAAACTGACCTTATTGGTACAGCCCAATAATATAACTTAGTTTGGCAGTGCCAGTCCCTCTGCTGCTCTCGAGGTCATCAAAGATCTGATTAACTCCTGCCCTTTTCCCATTCCATATAAAGGTTGCTATCATTCTATTCAGTTCTTTAAAATAGGCATCTGGTATTTTACACGGCAGCATCAACAATAAATACATAAGCCTCTGGAGGACATTCATTTTCACCACATTAATCCTGACCAGTAAGGAGGGGGCCAAGAAGGACCAAGTTTGCACTTCCTCCTGGATTCTCTGTAACAGGAGGGAGTAGTGCAAATGGAAAAGCTGGGAAATCTGAGTAGGGATTTTCACTCCTAAGTAACCTAAACACTTCTGCTCCCACTGATATGGATACTCCCCTTTCAAACATTCCATTATGTCAGGTTGTACATGGAATGGAAGTATAATCGATTTGGAAACATTTAACTTATAACCTGACATCCTCGCAAACTCTCGATATTCTTGTTGAAACGCTGCTAAAGAGCTTTCTAGATTGGACAAGAGCATATCATCGGCATACACTGTCACCTTATACTCTACTTCTCCCATACATATGCCCTGTATCCCCTGGGTTAAGTCAGATCACCTGCGTGAAGGGCTCCAAGAGTGCGAACAGTGGGGAAAGAGGGCACCCCTGTCTCGTTCCTCTGCACAGTTCAAAACTGGGGGAGAGCGACCCATTAATGCGCAATCTCGCCATGGACCTACTATAAAGTACTGAGTACTCGTGAGAAACTGTCAAATTATAAGCCTGCAGTACGCTCTGCAAAAATGGCCACTCGACCCAATCAAATACTTTTACTGCATCTAGGGCCAATAAGGCCGCTGGTTACGACTCTAATTCTGCACACTGATAATGTAAGGAGAGTACCGAGTATACTTTATCAGCCCCATTCCATCCCACTATGAAACCAGTCTAGTCAATATGTATAAGCTCCGTGACCAAATTCTTGGGTCACAGAACAAAAATTTTAGCTAAGTTTTGCATCAGTATTCAAAAGTGAGATCGGTCAGTAGGTAGGATCCAGGACTACAAGGATCCTTCCCCTTTTTATGTATAAAGGTGATCTGCACCTCCAGAAATGAAGCTGGCTCCTTTCCCTCCTCTCTGACCATGTTGAATACTCTAGTCAAAATGGGGGAGAGTATGCATCCAAACACTTTATAAAACTCTGATGGAAATCCATCCGGGCCTGCGGCCTTATGCAAAGGCAAGCCTTCTATAGCCTTTGGCACCTCCGCTGCCATGACTGGACTATCCAACCCTTCCCGTTCTTCAGAAAGTCCCTGAGCAACCTTCCCCTATAGATACTCATTTACCTTCTTCTCCTCCCTAAATTCGGACAAGTATAACTTTGTATAATATTGCACAAAGACCTCCTCCATGCCCACTTGGTCCTGCCTCAACCGACCCTCAGCGTCCCTCACCTGTAAGATGGTGCTTTGCGCCATCCTCTGTTTCAACTGGTGTGCCAATAATCAATCTATCTCCCCCCCCCAGCATAATATACACAGCTGGTCCTCCTAACTTGCACCTCTCTCCTTTCTAAGAAAACTATTTAGCTCTCCCCTTTTAAGCGCTAAAGTGCATGCCACACCCTTTGAAGGGGCCAGTGCGAACACTCTCCAGTCTTCTAATTTCCATCTCCAATTCATCCTTATATCTACCCTTTTTTCTTCCTACGGGACCCTTTAGCTATAAGCAGTCCCTGCAAGACTGCCTTTAAGGCGTCCCACAATATCAACGTGGAGGTTCCTTCGATATCATTGTGCTGCAGATAATCTTTGACTGCTCCTTCAATTTCTTTCTCTCCCTCCCCTTCACAGAGAGATTTAGCCTCCAATTCCTTCTTGGCCTGGCCATCCCTCCATCAAACCACAGCCACAAATGCAGAGGTGCATGGTCAGACCACGTGATACTACTTATTTCACACTGGACCACTTGAGGACACACCAGAACCTCCCCCAAGAAAAAGATCCATGCACTGCTGAGTAACAGGTGTACTAATTCTTCCCGGGGTTACACAGTCTACATATATCAACCACACTGACCTTGCCTAACAATGAACCAATTGATCCCCCTCTCCCTGCAAGGTAACATTCTTCAACAACCTATCCTCATCCCTGCTAACCACTGCATTGAAGTCTCCCCCATACAAGATCGGATAGGTAATCCAGCTCCTAAGTCTCTGAAAAAGATGTTACACAAAAAACCCTGCCCTGTATTTGGGGCATAAATATTGACCAGGTAGAAACATAGTCCTGGGAACTGCACCTCCAGGGCCATCACCCTTCCCTGCATATCTTTCCACTTCCTCTTAATTTGGTATGGCAGCCCTCTCCTAAACACCACTTCCACCCCGGCACTATTGGTCTTCCCAGGCGAGTGATGCACTTCAGCAGCCCAATTAATATGTAGTCTACCTATGTCTTGTCAGGTGGGTTTCCTGAAGCAGTTCTATATCAGAGGAATGGGTGGGCAGTTCCTTAAGCACCAATCTCCTCCTTCGCAGTGTCTGAAATATGAGATTGCAGACCTGCTATTAGTAATCTGTGAACTATCATTAAAATCATCTCTAATACCTGAAGATTGGAGGATCGCCAATGTAACACCAATTTTTACAAAGGGTTCCAGGGGTGATCCGAGAAAATACAGACCAGTGAGCCTCAAGTCAGTACCGGGAAAAATGGTAGAAACATCATAAAGAATAAAATTACTCAGCATGTAGATAGTCATGGCATAATGGGAGACAGCCAACATGGCTTTAGACAAGGAAGATCTTGTCTTACTAATCTGTTATGATTTTTGAAGGTGTGAATAAACAGGTGGACAAAGGTGAGTCGGTTGATATAGTGTATCTGGACTTTCAGAAAGCCTTTGACAAGGTCCCTTATCAGAGACTTTTGGCAAAACTAAAGAGTCGTGGGATAGGAGGCAGTGTACTACTGTGGATCAGGAACTGGTTAAAACATAGAAAGCAGAGGGTTGGATTAAATGGCCAATTTTCCTAATGGAGAAAGGTGAATAGTGGTGTACCCCAGGGATCTGTGCTGGGTCCGCTGCTTTTTGACATATTCATAAATGACCTGGAAAGTGGAATAACGAGTGAGGTTATCAAATTTGCAGATGACACAAAACTATTTAAAGTTGTTAATACCCAAGAGGATTGTGGAAAATTGCAAGAGGATCTTGATAAATGAGAAGACCTGGGCATCAAAATGGCAGATGAAATTTAATTTGGACAAGTGCAAAGTTATGCACCTAGGGAAGAACAACCCAAACTATGGTTACACAATGCAAGGTTCTACATTAGGAACCACCACCCAGGAAAAAGATTTAAGCGTCATTGTGGATAACATGTTAAAACCCTCGGCCCAGTGTGCAGCGGTGGCCAAGAGAGCAAATAGAATGCTAGGTATCATAAGAAAAGGAATCGAAAATAAAACAAGATGATATTATGCCTCTATATCGTTCCATGGTGAGACCGTACCTTAAATATTGTGTGCAATTCTGGTCGCCGTATCTTAAAAAGGATATAGCGTTATTAGAAAAGGTTCAGAGAAGAGCCACCAAAATGCTAAAGGGGATGGAAGGATACTCTTATGAGAGGCTAAAAAGGTTAGGGCTCTTTAATCTGGAAAAGAGACGGCTGAGGGGGGATATGATAGAAGTCGATAAATTAATGAACGGAGTGTAATGGGTAAACGTAGATCGATTGTTTACGATCTCCAGGAACAAGCAGGAATGAGTCTTCACATATGGGTATGTCAGTACCGACGGAGCCTGTGCGGGAACGCTCCCCAGCGTCCAATCAGAAAGCTTTTGGGAGCATCCCTCAGCGCCTGCGTGCTGCCTTCCCGCCTTTCCAACTGTCTCTCCTCAGTTTTTGTTTTTCCGCGGAGCCTGCAGGACGTCGTCCTGTCACCGCAGAAACTTTTTTCTTTAATTTTTTTATTTCTTGTTTTCTTGTGGTCGCGGCTGTTTTCCCGCCGCCACCGGTACCGCCGGTGGGATTTTTTCTTTTCTTTTTCTCAAACTGAGGGACAGTTTTCCCTCAGTTTTTGTCTTACAATTTTTTCGGCCTATAAGGCCTCTCCATCATGGATCCGCCTTCTCCTAAGAAGTGCCTTCACTGTGGAAATTCAGTTTTCTTTTTAGACTCCAATGACTGGTGTCTAACCTGTTTGGGTCCTGACCCTTTTTCCCCTGAACCGTCAGGTTACAATACTGTGAGAAGAGACTCTCTCTTTCGAGTTTCCCTCGATACCGTATTCCCTCCCTTGGGCAGGGCACCGGCCATTTCTTCTCTTCAGGATCAGGTAACCCACAAACAGTCTGTTAAGACTAGCCAATCCTTGAGTGGTAAGTCTCATGCTAAGCATGCTGACGGCCCCGGCCTTGCCCTCAAGACCCCATTGGCATTAAAACCCTGGCGGGAGTCTTCGGGCTCCAAAGCATTTCAGGGGTTTCAGGTTGTTCCTGGGGCTCACCCCTCACAGAACATACCTGAGCCATGCTTGGTGGTGGCATCCGCTTCAAGCGGTACCGATACCCCGGCATCGGCACCAGTGTTGAGTGATCCGCTCTTCACCAGGGATCGTCATCTGGCATTCTCGGTACCTTCGGGACCGACCGAAATGTCCCAGATTGACTTTCCAGTATCGGCAGTACCGCCGATACCACCACCAACGTCGGTACCCTCTAGGCATACATTGATCCGAGCCTAGAATAGATTTCTAGTCTAGAGGACTGGGTACCGACGCATCTCGGAACCGATGTTTACCGATTCCGCATGCACGGTACCGAGGATAATCACCAAGGGTTTTTGGTTACCTCGGTACCGATTGAGCAGCCTTCGATGACTGCTTCGGTGTCTGTTTCGCCTTCGATTCCGGCACAACTACCGGTATCGGTATCGATGCCGGTACCTGCAGTATCATCGTTACCAGCTCCTTCCATGCTTTTTTCACGTGGATCGCTCCTTTCTATACCTAGTTTGGAGTCTATACCTGGAATGGATGATGCACTACTGACTGTCTCGACTCATAACTGCCAGTTCCAGTGTCCATCCATTACAAATCCTGTTCTGCACCGGACAGCTACATCCTCCGGTGCCAGGCTACCTTTTCAAATTTAGCCTGTCCAGGGATGGTTCCCATCGGAGATCCTTCTTTTCAGATGTTTCTCCTTGACATGGCAACCTTCCTTAATATTCCTATCCCTGGCTATGAGTCTTCTCAGGCTTTTTCTGCAGGAAAGGAAAATATAATGCTTCCTTTACATCACTCTTTGCAGAATCTTCTGGGGATATGGGAAAAACCTTTAAGGGTTTCTTCACCTCCTACAGCAACTGATCTTCTGTATCAGGTGCCCCCCCTCTCCAGGATTTCAAAAGCCTCAACTTCCCCATCATTCCATTGTAGTGGAATCAGCAATGAGGAAGGTAAAAAGCAAGAAAAAATTATTCTTTCCCGCCAGGGCGTGCATCTAGAACACTAGATGCCTTTGGACGTCAAACCTTCCAAACATCTATGCTGGCAACAAGGATTCTCTCATATATTTTCTATGAGTCTATCCCTTCAGGAGATCACCAAGAAATTATCTCTTTTGACTCCTTTTCTCTGAGCCCAAGGCTGCAGACTATTCCTTACTTCTTAGTCATAGCCATAATATCTCTTGGTTTCTTTCTCGTGCTTCCCTAGACTCTTTTGAGTCTGTTAGCAGAACTTCTGCTATAGCCATAGGAGCACGTCGTAAAGCCTGGCTCCAAGCATCAGACTTGAGTAGATGGGCACAACAAAGACTGAGTAATACTCCTTGTACTGGAGAAAATCTCTTCAATAAGGAGTCCTTATGTCAGGTTGCTCATTGCTCCACTGACTTTCCTGTTTCTGAGGGCCATCCTAAGCCCTCTCCTTCCTCAGCAGGTAGGAAATGCCCTACCAAGCCGCCTTTCCCTAAAAGAAAGAGGTATTCCTCTTCTCCTGCCCATCATTCGGATGTTCCCAAGCAGGGGAAGTCTTGCCCTGGTCTGAAGAATCTAAACTCTAGCCAGGCTGAATAAACACAGTAACCATAGGTTTCTGCTTAATCTTTTTATAACTACAGTTATTTTCTTTTCAGCAGAGGTTTTTCACTGTTTTTCCATTCAAAACTCTGCTCAGGGATTCCTACTCTCAGGAAATCCATTTACTCTTCAGTATGCTGAACTGTTAGGATATTCATGTCTATAAGTTACAGGGTTTTCCACCTCTTCCTGACTAGAAGAGAGGTTTAGCAACTATCACATGAGTTTCTCTGTACCAGCATGAATTTTTTTTCCTTCCAGGGACTTACCATGTGGTAAGTCCTTTCTTCAGCTTCTATCTCTACCCTCTTCGCCAGGGTTTCCCCTATAAGAGTGGTACCATACCATTGAAAGACTTTCTTGTCTGTCTTTTCACTGTAGAGTTTCTTCTCCTGAGTAAACTCCCTTCTTTATCTGACAGGTCTGCAGACAGACAGCTTGCTCTCTTTGTTCAGTCTGTCTCTCTACTTGACACAGACCGACTCTCTCTGTTGTCCTATTCAATAGCTGCCCATGCAGGAGTTCCAGTAATTGACTACTGGTACTTTTCCACAAGTCCCAGTCTTGTCTTCCACCACTCCTGTCTGGCCTTAGTAGTGATTCCAAGACAGTTTTCTACATCTTTCTTGGATAATCCTTTTCACTACAGGCTTCTTACGCTATCTTCTACCCTTGCCATCTCCAATCCCTGGGTTTAGCAACGTAGTGGACGTGGCTGTCAGTTTTCTCTATCAGCCAGTTCTACATCCCAGTTCTCCTGCATAATGCTCTCTGCAATCCTACTGAGAAGCTTTTCACTATGGGCCCTTGCTAGAGAGCATAGAGTTTTCTCTAATGGCTATCCATCATGGTTGGAAAAGGCTTCCTCAGTCATCCCCTATGACTGTGAGGGTTCTTCACGCCCTACTATAAGCCTGACTTGTATATTACTTTAATGTTTATCTGGAAAAGTTATTTGAAAGCACTAAATGAATCAAAATTATAAAAATGGGTCATTGATGCAAATAAGGAGCAATAAATGGTTTTTGTCACAATAGCTCCCCAATAGTCTGAGACCCGGTTTCAAGATTCAGAATAAGCTAACCATTGTGAATTATTGTAAGGGAAATATTTAGTGATTGGAGTAATTGGATTTTAATGTCCCATTAAGCCATGACTATCTACATGGCGAGTAATTTTTTTTTTTTTTCTTTATTTGCTTTTATATGCCGCGCTCTTTGAAATCAGTGCGGTTTACATAAAACAAGAACAATAAAACAGTTTACATGGAACAATTTCAATAGAACAGTTTACACTGAACTAAAATAAAAATAAGCAACAGTAAGTAACACGTAGTCTAAATTAGATGTGAATACAGGGAGATGAACTTGGAATATGCATGTAGGGGGACTAGAGGCGATCTGGCCATCAGCTTTGTTCAGGGTGACTGACCATAGGCTAGTTGAAATGTCTTTAGGGCCTTCCTAAAGGCTTGTAAGGTCTGATGGCACGGATTGCTGGAGGTAGGGCATTCCAGTGGGGTTGGTGCATAGAGAGAAAAGGTACGATTTTTAGTTGACTTGGTACATGTCCTTTTTGCTGAGGGGGTGACGAGTGAGTTCACCATGTATGATCTTCTGGTTCTGTTTTCAGGGGCTCGCTGTATGAGGTTTGTGAGGGATGGCTTCTACCATTTTTTGATACCTTTATGATGGTTTATACCATTTTTCACGGTACGGACGTCAGGCTCACCGGTCTGTAGTTTCCTGGATCACCCGTGGAACCCTTTTAAAAAATTGGCATTACATTGGGGATCCTCCAATCTTCAGGTATTAGATGATTTTAATGATAGTTCAGATTACTAAAGCAGGCCTGCAATCTCTCATTTCAGTTCTTTCAACACCCTTGGATACCATCCGGCACCAGGTGATTTGCTACTCTTCAGTTTATCAAATAGTTGTAGTAATAATCCCGGTGTATCAATATTCTCTTTCAATTCTTCTGCAGTATCACCTTTAAATACCACTTTAGTTATGTGTAACATCCCTACATCTTCCTCAGACCGAAACAAAGAATTCATTCAGTCTCTCCGTTATAGCCTTGTCCCTCCTACTGCCCCTTTTACCCCTCTATCATCTAATGGTCCAACTGACTCTCACAGGTTTTTTTGCTACGAATGTACTTAAAACGCATAATAAAGACTTTTTCTGTTTCCACAGCAAGCTTCTTCTCAAATTCTCTTTGCGTGCCTTATCAATGCCTTGCATCTAACTTGCCAGTGTTTGTGCTGTTTCCTGTTTTCATTATTTGGCTCTTTTTTCCATTTCCTGAAAGATGCTTTTTTGGCAACAGCCTCTCTGAACTCACTTTTAAACCATGCTGGCAGTTTTGTGGACTTCCTTCCACTTTTCTTAAAGCATGGAATACAGCTGGTCTGGGCTTCCAAGATAGTATTTTTCTCCAGGAACAAGCAGGAAGTCAGTCCTCACATATGGGTGATGTCGGCGCCGACTGAGCCCTCGTGCGGAGCAATTCCCCAGCTTTCAAAGAGAGCCTTTTGGATTGCATCATGCATGCGCGGTCCCCTTCCCGCCCAAGGGTGCCATCTTACTCGGTTTCCCTTCTTCCGCGGAGCCCAAAGGACATAGTTCAACTTCCCTCGTGGAAAAAGTGTGTCAAAACTACTGAAGATTCTCCTCTTCGACCCGGTTTGATGCCGGTTCCGCTTCCCGCCTCGGTTCAGACACCGGTATCAAGTCCGGTCACTATTTTTCGGTTTCTGCCCTTAGTGGCTAGCGTTCGCACTCTTTTTCACTGGCAGTCTGGTCGTTTGATCTCGCAGGGGCCCTTTTTCCCCCGATGGCTGCCAGCAGGTTTAAAAAGTGTGATTGGTGTAAAAGATTCTCTCACAGACACACACATGACTGCTGTATCCGCTGCCTCGGGCCCGACCATGACCTGAAGGTCTGTGGCCCGTGTGGCGAGATATCTTCCAAGGCACTTAGAAGTAGGCAGCAGCAGCGTGAAAGGATTTTCTCCAGAGTCCGCATCCCCCCGGATCGGGACCTCTTCAGAAGCCTCGACATCTCGGGAGCTATCTGACTGAGCATCATTGGGTCTTCTGAGCGGGGGTCTCCCTCACAGGAACACCGGAGGAAGACGAAACCTGTGAGGGTGGTGTTGTTGGATGCCACTGATGGGCCTGGCACCTTGCAGGCCAGGTCGCGGAATCCTGATTGCCGTCCCAGGTCCTCTGAGTCGGAGCAGCCTGCAAAGGTGCCTCACATGGAGCCGGAGGCGCCAAGGAAGGTAACTGCTGTTGTCCTTGTTGACTCTCCTCTGAGAGAACCGGCATCAGGACCTGACCCGGAGGCTGCAGAGCCTTCTGAGCTCGGTCTCAGGTTGGCGGCCCTGGAGCTCAGCATTTCTGCCTTCATGGAGTAGCAGTGGGCGCTGATGGCCTGTCTCACCGGTCCATCTGCCCTGACCATCGGGACCTCAACGTCCAAGTCGACCCCGGAGGCCAAGCCGATCCTTGAGACTCTTCAGACTCGGGTCGATCCTCGGCCGTGGTATCCCTCGACCTCCTGTTTGGGACCGATGTCATCGACGTTGGTGCCCTCGGTGTTGGGGCAGTCGAGACAGAAGCCGTCACGGCTGGAGCCCATCGATTCCTCCTCGGAGGACTCTGCATGGGAAATGGAAGATGAGTCCCCGGACACTCACTGGACCCAATATGTCCCATCGGAATCGCCGGGTTCAGAAACTTGGAGAAGGTCCCTCCCCCCCCCCCCCCCCCCGAGGATACCCGGTTGTCAGACTTCGTCAGGACTATCCAAGAAGACTTGGGTAAAAAGCCCTTTTTCCCGAGGAAGGGTGCTGTTTACTACAACTATCCCACTCAGAAGGCCTCCCCAGCTCGCCCACAGGGGCAGCAGGCCAAGGGACAGGGGCATGGCCGTGTAAGCAGAAGACCCCCAAGCCTCCGGCCCCGGCTCCAACCCAGCCGGGAGAGGGTTTTTGAATGCCAAAGCAGTCTTTTTCCAATCAGGAAGCGAGGTCCTGCACAGGAGGAAGGCTGAGCCTGTATGCCCACAGGTGGAAAACAGTCACCACGGATACCTGGGTCCTTCAAATAGTCCAAAGGGGGTTATTTGCTCCACTTTAACCAGGTACCTCCCTCCTTCTTTCCATGAGAGCCTCTCAGACCCCCTCTACACAGGGACCTCCTTTTGCAGGAGTTGGCCAGTCTTCTAGAGGATCAGGCGGTGGAACCGGTGCCCCACCACCTGCAGGGACAAGGCTTCTGATACCAAAGAGAACAGGGGGCCTCAGACTCATCCTCGACCTGCGAAACTTAAACAAGTTCCTGGTGAGGGAAAAGTTCAAGATGCTTTCCCTTGGAATATTGCTGCCTTGCCTCCACAAGGGAGATTGGCTATGCTCCTTTGACCTGAAGGATGCTTACACACACATCCTCATACATCCAGACCACAGACAATATCTCAGATTTGTAGTGGGAGGGAAACCATTTTCAGTACAGAGTACTACCATTTGGCCTAGCCTCTGCTCCCAGAGTATTTACCAAATACCTGGCGATAATGGCGGCCTTCCTCAGGAGCCAAGGGATTTTTGTCTTCCCTTACCTGGACGACTGGCTCATCAGGGCCCAATCGCCTCAGGAGGCCCAACAGGCCACAGCTCGCACTATCAACATGCTACAGCATTTAGGCTTTGTCATAAATCAAGCAAAGTCCACTTTGCTCCCCACTCAAAGCTTAGTTCATAGGAGCAAGACTAGACACCCTTCGGGCAAGGGCTTACCTGCCGGAGGACAGGGCACAGACACTTCTGGTGCTGGTGCACCAAGTCAGCCACATGTCTCAGATCTCAGCGAGACACTTTCTACACCTCCTGGGCCACATGGCCTCCACAGTACATGTTACCCCAAACGCTTGTCTCCACATGAGGACAGCTCAGTGGTGCCTCAGATCAGTGGACACAAGCCACCGGACAACTCCGAGACAGGATCAGTGTGTCCAAACGACTGATGAAGTCATTGGCGTGGTGGCTTCAGCCACCTAACCTGCTCGAGGGAGTGCCTTTTCAGCTTCCCTCGCACACAAGAGTGTTGACAACAGATGCCTCCCTGCTGGGCTGGGGAGCCCATTGCCAGGGATCATGCACGCAGGGGTTGTGCTCTCCTCAGGAGAGTACACACCAGATCAACCTCTTAGAGCTCGGGCGATTCGCCTAGCTCTTCAGACCTCCTCTCATGTTCTCTCGCATTAGTCTGTCTTGGTGCAGACCGACAATCAGGTAACAATGTTCTACGTGAACAAACAGAGAAGTACAGGGTCCCGTCTCCTATGTCAGGAAACACTCGACCTCTGCTCCTTTGCAATCCGGCAGGGTATGTCTCAAAGCAGTTTATCTGCCAGGTCAGGAGAACTTCCTAGCAGACAAGCTAAGCAGGATTCTTCAGCCTCACGAATGGCAACTGAATCTGGAAGTGGCCCAGCAGATCTTCCACTGCTGGGTGCATCTGTCCATAGATCTCTTTGCAAGTCTGCAAAATCACCAGCTGCCCAGCTTTTTCTCCAGACAGCCACAGCCTCAGAGGGTGGCTGCAGATGCTTTTTTAATCTCCTGGTCAGTGGGCCTCCTGTATGCTTTTCCTCCCACGCCTCTGGTGGCCTGGACTCTGTTCAAAATCCTTTGGGACAAGGCTTTATTTTATTTATTATATACAGCAAAAATAAAATAAGGCCTCTGTCATTCTGGTAGCACCCAGATGGCCAAGACAGCCTTGGTTTCTGCTTCTCCTCCAGCTGGCATTGGAAGCCCCACTCCCTCTGGGGATGCAGCTCGACCTCCTCTTCCAGGAACAGGGCTCTCTTAAATCCCATCCTCAGGTCTTCAACCTGATGGCATGGCTGCTGAAAGGGTAGTGCTGGCTCCTCTCTTCCTACTTAAGAATGTAGAAGAGGTGTTACTGGCTTCAAGGAGACAGTCCACTAGGAGAACCTATGTCTTCAAGTGGCGCAGGTTTGAGGGGTGGTGTACCCAGCACAATGAAAACCCTTTCTCTTGCCTTGTACCAGTGTTGCTGCAGTATCTGCTTCACCTCTCAGAATTAGGTCTTAGGCCTAACTCTGTCAGGGTCCACCTGAGTGCTTTGTCAGCACACCACTCTCCAGTGGAAGGACAACCCCTTTCGGCTCACCCCTTGGTGTCCAGATTCCTTAGAGATCTACTTCTACTAAAACCCCTGGTTCGTCCCCCGGCAACCAAGTGGGATTTGAATGTGGTCTTGGAGCAGCTTTCTCGCCCAACTTTTGAGACAATGTCTACTTGCCATCTGTGCTTCCTCTCCTGGAAGGTGCTTTTCCTGGTGGCACTCACATCTGCCAGACGAGTGAGTGTGCTGCAAGCTCTTATTTCGGATAGACTGTACACAAGGTTTTATAGGAACAGAGTGGTCCTTCGCACCCACCCGAAGTTCCTTCCGAACGTGGTCTCTTCGTTCCATCTCAACCAAGATGTGGTTCTTCCAACTTTCTTTCCCAGACCACATACCAGCCTGGCAGAGGCGGTCTTGCATACCCTCGATTATAAGAGGGCGTTAGCTTTCTACCTGGAGCGTATGTGAGGACATCAAAGGGCTACTCAGCTCTTCGTCTCTTATGACCCCAGTAGGCTGGGGCTTCCTGTCTCCAAGTGCACGTTGTCCACATGAGTGGCAGACTGCATTGCCTGGGTGTACAGGCAGCTGACCTCCCCTTGCATGGTCAAATCACAGCCCACCGTGTCAGGGCTAAGGCCATATCAGTGGCTCACTTCCCCTCTGTTCTGCTGGCAGACATCTGCCAGGCCGCCACCTGGTCTTCGGGCCAGACTTTTGCAGCCCATTACTGCTTGGATAGGGAGTCCCGATGGGACAGTGCTTTCTGCCAGGCGGTACTCCGTAACTTATTTGAGGTATGGGCAACTCCTACCTTCCAGCCCTTTGGTGTTAGGCTACCGGAGGTGTTGAGTTCTCTGCTGAATTCCTATCACAGCTGCTGCAGCTCTTCTAGAGGGAGCCTAATTTTTCAGCTATGGGTTCTTGGTAGCCTATAGCTAGGGAGTCCCATATATGAGGACTGACTTCCTGCTGCTTCCTGGAGGGAGCATAGTTACTCACCTGTAACAGGTGTTCTCCAGGGACAGCAGGAATCAGTCCTCACGACCCTCCTTCCTTCCCCTGGAGTTGCAGTCCTATCATTATTTTTGGTTCATTTTGCCGTCTCTTTAGCTGTCATTTGACTGAGCAAGATGACACCCTTGGGCGGGAAGGAGACCGCGCATGCGTGATGCAATCCCAAAGGTTTTCTTTGAAAGCTGGGGAATTGCTCCGCACGAGGGCTCTAGCGGCGCCATCACCCATATGTGAGGACTGATTCCTGCTGTCCCTGGAGAACACCTGTTACAGGTGAATAACTACGCTTTAAACACCCGAGCTTGATGTAAGTCTTTGACCTTTTCAACTGCTCCTTTTAGTTTTTTCTTAACTATATTCCTTATTTTATCATAGTCTCCCTTTTGGAAGTTAAAAGGTAGTACACTGGATTTCCTTACCATCCCTCCATTAATTAAATCAAAGGTGATCATGCTATGATCACTGTTGCCAAGTGGCCCCAACACCCTTATCCACCCTATCTGCCATGTTGTTCAACATCTATCTCCGTCCACTATGCTCAATCATACGCACCCACAACATCAACTTCCACATCTACGCGGACGACATAATGCTCTACGCACCAATTACAACCACCAACCCAAAAAACGAACAGCTATCAGCCTGCTTCAACGACGTGGCCAACTGGCTACAGGAGAACAATCTATCCATCAACATAAAGAAAACCGAAGCCCTAATAGTAACAAAAGAACCGGACTTCAAACCACTTACCCACCTCAACATGGGTACCACACAAATACAAATCCAGCCTCAAATAAGATATCTAGGCGTCATCATTGACCAAGCTCTCACCCTCAAACAACAAATCAACAAAACCGCCGGGATGATATTCCACAAAGCCAAAACTATTCAACGCCTCCGGCCCCTCCTAGAACATCACGACTTCAGGACAGTAATGCAAGCAGTGACACTCCCTCACCTGGACTTCTGCAACATAATCTATCATGGACTTCCTGCCTCGCACACCAACTCCCTCCGTACAGCCTTGAACACTACAGCAAGGATTATTCAAAATGCAAAAAAACGGGACCACATCACCCCAATCCTAAGAGACCTTCACCTCCTTCCAGTGCAAGCAAGAATCAAGTACAAAGCTATCTTACTCATCCACAAAACAATCCACCACACACAGAACACCTCACTACACCCCTTACTGCCTCGACCATCCCACAACAGATCAACCAGACATTCCTCCAATAACTCTATCGTTGTCCCCCACAAAAGAACCAAATCCACACAACGGACCTGCAACAGAGCATTCGAACTTTATGCTCCATCCCTCTGGAACTCTCTACCAAATCACATCAAGAACAACGTTGACATCACATCATTTAGGAAACAGCTGAAGACAATCCTATTCCGTGAACATCTTTTTACCACCATGACCTAATACTTAGATTCAACAGGAGTAAATTATGTCTGTCTACCAAAATCATTAATTGTTGACCTTGGTGATGGCCCCACCCAAAAAATTACCCCGTCCTATGTTACGTGTTCCACCGCTTTGACCCGGTGAAAAGCGGGATATAAATGCAGTTAAATAAATAAATAAATAAATCTCTTGCACCAGATCTGGTGTTCCACTAAGGACTAAGTCCAAATTGGCTTCCCCTCTGGTCGGTTCATGAACCAGCTGCTCCAAGAAGCAGTCATTTATTTCATCTAGAAACTTTATCTCCCTAGCATGTCCTGCCGTGACTCTGACCCAGTCAATACCAGGGTAATTGAAATCACCCATTATTACTGTTCTGATTTCTTTGAGCATGTCATCCATTTGTTCATTCTGGCTAGGCGGTCGATAGTACAACCCCACTGCCATCACCTTCCTCTTTTTACATGGAATTTCAATCCATAGAGATTGGACAGCAAATTTTGTTTCCTGCAAAACTTTAATCCTTTGTGACTCAATGCCCTCTCTAACATAGAGCGCAACCCCTCCACCAATTTGATCAGCTCTATCATTACGATATAATTTGTACCCAGGTATCAGTGTCCCACTGGTTGTCCTCCTTCCAGCATGTCTGAGATACCAATCATATCTAACTTCTCATTTAGTGCTATATATTCTAACTCTCCCATCTTATTTTTTAGACTTTTAGCATTTGCGTTCAAGCATTTTATTGACTATATTTTATTCATATTAATCTGGTTATCTGTAGGCAGGGGTAATTTTGTAATCTTTAAGATCTGTCTGCTCTGTGCTCAAGGGCATTTGGGCTACCTTTGTCTTTTTTGGAACCTCTTTGCTGATGTGCCCTAACTTCATTTTTTTGGTAGTATTCTTCAAGGATATATTGTTCCGAACCATGTGCTCTTGGGCGACTGTCGGCTCTCCCCTTCTATCTAGTTTAAAAGCTGCTCTATCTCCTTTATAAAGGTTAATGCCAGCAGCCTGGTTCCATCTCTGTTAAGGTGAAGCCCATCCCTTTGGAAGGAGCCCCAGAATGTTCCCCAGTCTGTAACAAATCCAAAACCCTCATCCTTGCACCATTGTCTCATCCATGCTTTGAAACTCTGGAGCTCTGCCTGCCTTTTGGGTCTTGCGCATTGAGCGTGAAGAATTTCGGCGAACGTTACCCTGGAAATTCTGGATTTCAAATTCCTACCTAAAGCCTAAATTTAGCCTCTAGAATCTCCCTACCACATTTTCCTAGGTCATTGGTACCGACATGTAGCAAGACAGACTCCTTCCCAGCACTATCTAAGACCTTGTCTAGGTGGTGTGTGAGGTCCGCTACCTTCGCACCTAGCGGACATGTTACCAGGCAATCCTCAGTCCACCAGCCACCCAGCTATCTACATGCCTAATGATTGTATCACCAGCTATGAGGTGTACAGTATGTATATTAGTGTAAATAATTTGTAGAAAGTTACCCCAGTTATATCCAAGTTAAAGTTCCTGTTTGTTGTAAATACAATGCAGCCCGACTGCATTGTATATGGTTCTGTTAAATGTTCACAGCACTGATGTGAGTAGCGCAGTATAGAAGAGATGTTAGATAAATAAATAAATATAACAGCTGTCATAACCCTTCCCTCATGGGCACATGGCCCTGGAGAAACTTCCTCGGTGCAAGAGGGTTTTTACATCACCTGGAGGACAGGTCCTAGCTAAAGGATCAATTTCTGCCACACCAGGTTGATGCTCTCCTGTCACGTGACCTTCATGGCAACACAGGATGCTGCCAGACTCGAGGTGGGACTTTGACTGTATCCCTGTAGGTCTTATCTTTGTACCTCTGTCTTCCTTATGTCTTCCAAGTCTGCTACTCTTGTCTCCAGACATCGGACTTGTTCCCTGAGAGCAAAGAGCTCCTTACACCTTGTGCACACAAGACCCCTCAACAACTGGGAGAAAATCATACATGTCACTCAATGCAAAAGACTGGAAAGCCCCCATCTCGCTTCTGGACTGCTGTCTGCATCTTCGTTTTAAGGTTGTATTTAGATATTTAAGTTCTTTACCTACTAAGGGTTGCTGGAGATACTTATACTAATAAAACTATACCTACTATGTTTAATGTACTTTGTTTACCTGAAATTTAGTTAATCTCAGGTCCTTAATGTATGCTGATGAGAATAAACAGCTGCACCTGAGAGTTTGTGGCACCTCCTTTCCTTTAAGAGGTTTAAGCCACCTATAAAGCTATGATTATCCCGGGGTGGGTGGGTGTCAGGTAGGGAGGGAAAAAAGACATTAAAAGCTGGCTGCTACACAGTACCCTGTCTTGTGCTTCTAAGGTAATCTGTGACCAATCTCCAAGGGGAGTCCTACAGCCCGTGCTTGGATAGAGGGAGTCTTGGGTTTTAAATTTAAACTGAAAGCTCTTTGCTGCTACTAGGCCCTGACTGAGTATTAAATTTAAACTGGAAGCGCTCTGCTGGGTATTAAATTTAACCAGAAAGCTCTGTTGTGTGTTAAATATAAACTGAAAACCCTTTGCTGCTACTAGGCCCTGACTGATTTAACAAATACACTGGGAATTTTTATTATCTTTTTTTCTTCAGCTGTTTCCACAGCCCTTTTAGGCCTGTGTTTTTGGTTGGTCATGGCTTTAAAAAATGTTCTAAGTGTTCCGGCACTATCTGTCACTGATTTCCATAATTGGTGTCTTAAATGTTTGGGCCCAGACCATAGACCAGACAGCTGTCCTTTGGGCAAGCAAATGACAAAATGAGGCTTACAGAACAAGGCCTAGCAGTGTGAATCACTCTTCGCCCCGGATTCAATTTCAGTAGTCTTGGCATCTTCGATGAGCTCAGCTGCTTGTACTGACTCTAGGGTCTCCAAAAAGTCCAAACTTAAGTCAAAATCTTTATCGGCATCGAGTATTGAGGTAAGTCTCATTGTCCAAGGGATGCATTGAAAGGTGCATCTGATGCAGACAGGCCTGCCAAGCAGTCCTAGCGGGAGGATCAATCCTTCAAAATCATTCAGAGGCACCAGGATGCTCCCAAGACATCAACCTCCAGAGAGCTAGCACCATGCTCTGAGTCAGAGGCTATCAGCTCCGTATTGTAATTAACCCAGGCATCAGTAACGTCTGTCAGTCAGCGCTTTTTGGCTATTGAATGGACCTTGGAGAAGCTACTGGCCGCTATAATACTGTAGGTATCGACAGCCCTAGTAACTCCAACACTGCTATCAGTTTCGGTTCCCATACCTGTGGGTCAGATGCCAGCTCTTGAATTGGTTGAATCGGGACCACTTCTGCCGGTTTCACTTGTAATTGTATTGATGGGACCCCTCCCTTAGATGCCTCTATTGGAATCAGTATTGGTGGGACCCCTGTCTCCGATTCCTCTGCTGGAACCAGTAGGCATTGTCAATACCCCTCTGTTTCCCTGTTCAGTGCAGTACGCTCAGAACACCGATATCTACATCAACTCAAGACTGTAGATACTTCAATTTCCTTTCAGAGTCAGATTCTCCTTCCTCTGAGTCTGAGGAAACAACGGAAGACTCCAGGGCCACCAGGGATATTCCCTCCGATATGTCTCCTCATATACGGTGTTGCTCCCCGCCAGAGGATATGTCCTTTCAGTACTTCATCTGAGATATGGTGGCAGGTCTTCAAATCACTGCTTCATCCAAAATGGAACAGAGTTGAGGAATTGGAGATTCTCCAATACCCCTCAACACCCAAGGAGGCAGCAACATTACCGGTGCACTGAATCCTATAGGATCTAATGCTATGTATGTGGGAGGCCCTCCTAACTGTTCTTATAAGTAAACATCTAGATACCATGTATCGAGTTCCTCCATGTCCAGAGTTTGAAAAAACTCAACTTCCACGCATTTCATGGTAGTGGAATCGACAGTGAGATGCATTGAGTTCTAAGACTCATTCGTCAGTGCCTCCTGGCAAGGATGTTGGCTCTCGATGTCTTTGGATGCCGTTGCTTCTAAGCTTTCATGTTTGCTTCTAGGATTACATCTTATACTCCTTATATGGGCATGTACCTTAAAGATGTCTCTAGAGATCTAGGAAACTTTGCCCCTATACTTCCTGATGATAAACGTGACTCATACTTGACTATGGTCAAGCAAGCTCAAAGTTCCTCTATATTCCTTACTAGAGCTGCCTTTGATATCCGTGAATCTACTAGCAAAGCAGCTCCTGTCTGCATAGGTACTCACAGAATGGCTTGACTCCAAGTATCAGATCTTAGAGCAGTGGGTTCAAGATAAGTTAGCCAACATTCCTTGCTCTGGTGAAAACCTTTTTGGCAAAGGCTGGAGAGAGAAGGTAGGGGAACTTGAGGCAGAGGATATTACCCTCAAGCGCCTCTCTCAAGACTTCCAACCCTTCTAGAAAGAAGACCACTTCTAAGAAGCCTTTCTATGCTAGAAAGAAGGGATATCCTTACCAACCATCTACTGGTTATCAGCCTCTGCAATAGCAGCAGAGGTCTCAAGGTCCTCGTTAACCTAAAAAGGCCAAGACTCCTAAACCCCCAACAAGCTGCTGCACAACAGCAATTACCTGGTTTTTGACTTTCCTAGAGTGTAGCCATTCGGCCTCTGCTGGGTCCCCAGTCCCTGCACATTTCAGGCCGCCTTTGTGCCTATGCCCACAGGTGGCATCTCTTCACATCTGAGAAATGGACTCTCAACATAGTCAGAAGGATTTAGCTGCTTCACTTCCACAGCTTACCCTCAATCATCTCTCCAAAGACTTACCCTGCAAATCTTCCGCAGACAAGTCTTCTAACCTCAGAGGTGACTATCCTTTTGTCTCAGAGAACTATCGAAAGTCCCTCCCACCCAAGAAGGCACGTACTTCTACATTCCCTACTTTCTTATCCCAAAGAAAACGGGAGGGTACAGGCCCATCCTCGATCTGAGAGATCTCAAGTTCCTCATTTGAAAAAAGTTCAAAATGATTTCCCTCTGTACCCTTCTGCCCTAAGTTCTCTAGATCTCAAAGATGCTTACACATTTGCTGATCCACCCACATCACAGAAAATATCTGTGCTTCAGTGTTCAACAGCTGCACTATCAGAATTGAGTGCAACCTTTCGGCCTAGCCTCTGCTCCCGAGTCTTCACAAAGTGTGCATGTCAGTCATCACTGCCTACTTGCTCACACTGGGGGATCTCCATCTTCCCCTTACTTTGACGACTGGTTGATAAAGGGAAACTCCCCAGAAGAGGTAAAGCTATCTCTTCATTGCACTATCATTGTGCTCCAAAGCCTAGGGTGTGTCCTAAACTTTCCAGTGTCACACCTTGTTTGAGCACAACAGCTGGAATTCATTGTAGCACTTCTACACACATGTCAAAGCTGAGCTTTCCTTCCCAAGGATTGTTCTATACGCCTCATCGAGCTGACTCACACGATTCAATGCCAAAACAGAGTGACAGCTTGAGATATGCTGCACCTTCTGGGACACATGGCCTCAATGGTATACATTGTAGCATATGCCCATCTTCACATGAGACAAGCCCATTGGACACTTTCATTTCAGTGGTCTCAGGCGATGGGCTGGCTCTCAGACAAGATTCGTATAACATTTCTCTAATCAGCTCTCTTCAGCGGCAGTGTCCTGTCCTCCCCTCTTCCCCCCCTCCCCCCCAAAAAAAATCTTCTAGGAGGGTCACCTTTTCGGATACCTCCAACCCAGTGCCACCCTAACCTTGAATGCTTCCAAACTGAGTTGGGAAGCACATCTGAACAACCTCACCACTCAGGCAATGGGCAGACCACGAATCTCAGATGCAGTTCAATCTCCTGGAGCTTCGTGCTCTTGCAAATGCCCTTTGGGTTTTCAAACCCAATTAACAGGCAAATACATATTAGCCACTTGGTTGTCCACCTGTACTATGTTCTAAGTGAACAAGCAGGGAGGAACCAGCACCTGTCCCCCCTGTGTCAGGAAGCCCTTTGCCTCTAGTCCTTTGAGATCACGCACTGCATCCACCTTCAGGCAGTGTACCTCCCAGGTCATCTCAATATCTTAGCGGACAGACTCAGCCGAATTCTCCATCCAGATGAGTGGACTCTAAGTCAGCAGACTCTCTCTTGGCTTTTCCAGATATGGGGGACCCGCAAAATCTGTTTGCTACTCAAGAGAATATGCGTCTACCGCTTTTTGCTCCAGAGTTCCCTTCCCGATTAGTCTAGCAGCCAATACTTTGCTTTTCTCCTCTATTGGGGACAGGACTTGCTTGACGCATTCCCACTAACCCCTCTGATTCTGAGGACTCTGTTCAAGCTGCAGGTTGACAGAGCTTATCTGATCTTGGTGGCCTCTTACTCTCCTCTTCAGCCATGGTTTCCTCTGCTACTTCTAGCATGGGCTCCACCCCTCAATTTGGGTCATGCCCCTGACATCCTATCCCAGGATCGGAGACTTCTCCTCCATCCCAGTCCACAGGCCCTCCATCTCACGGTGTGGCTCTTGAAGGCATGACCTTTGACCTCAGTCTTCTGCAACCGGTCAAGGATATCCTGCTTGCCTCTCGCAAGCCGCCTACCAGGCAATCTTATGCCTTCAAGTGCTGTCGGTTCACTCTTTAGTGCACCCCCAAGGAGGTGAACCCATCCAATTGCCTAGTGGAGCTGCTTCTACAATTCCTTCTCCACTTGTCCTCCACAGGACTCAAGACTGAGTTCATATAAGTGCTATTGCAGACTATCACAAACTTTCTATTTCCTCGCACCCCCTTGTGCAGCGATTCCAAGCCTCTGATAGACCACCGCCAGTGGCTTAGGACCTTAATGTGTTCTAGCCCAACTTATCAAAGCTCTGATTCAGCCCCTGGTTACCATGCCTCTAAAGTTTCTATCATGGAAGGTAATTTTCCTCATTGCCCTCACCTCAGCTCGTCGCATCAGTGAGCTAAAAGCTTTAATGACAGATCCTCCTTACACTCGATTCCACTATGACAAGGTGGTTCTTCGAACTCATCTGCATTTTCTTACAAAAGTGGTTTCCACTTTCCATCTCAACTAGTCAGTAATGCTACCGGTCTTTTTTCCCCCCAGCTGCATGCCTCCAAGGCTGAGGCAGCATTACATACCCTGGACTACAAGCATGCATTTGCTTTCTACTTGTATAGAACTAAGGTTTTTAGAAAATCCTCCCGGTTATTTGTTTCTTTTGACCCCAGCCACTTAGGTCTTCCGGTGTCAAAAAGTACCTTATCCTACTGGATTGCCAGCTGCATCTCACTAGCCTGTGATCAGGCTGGTCTCTCTTGAGGCTCACGTTACCACTCACAATGTCAGAGCCATGGCGATATCTGTCGCCAACCTCTGTTCTCTCTCTAAACAGTAGATCTGCTGAGCAGCTACCTGGTTCTCTGTTCACACCTTTGCGGCTCACTACTGCCTGGACAGGGACTCGCATCAGGATGCTGTCTTTGGCCAGGCTGTACTTCAACATCTATTTGGCATTTAATCTCCATTCCTACCAGTTCCATCTCTGGCACCTGACTCCCTCTTCCATGCTCTGGGCTACTGCGCTCGAATCCGCTGAGGCCAACTTGTGTCCATACCTGTTTGGCGTCATTTTTCTGCTTCATGGTGGTGGTTTGGTGGCCTGTGGAGGTCACAGGTGCCTTTATTCTAAATAATCCCCTAAGCGTTTCGGCAGTTGCCTCCTTCAGGGGGTATGAAGCTTAGAAAGCAAAACATAAAAAAAATAATTAAAATTAAAATTATAATTTATAATCAAATAAAATCATGAATAGCTAAATATATAAATAAGTAAAAATTAAAAACAGTACTTTATAAGTAAAAAAACCCAAACATGAACATAATACAAATCAAACACCAGGCGGGTACATACAGTTTTTGTTTTTAAATTATATCAGCTGACTTATACCACATAAAGAACATAGGGCAGAGGTCTGTTCAAACATGCAAAAGCACTAAAAGATATAATTGCACAATAGTGTCTCCTCAAAGGATCCTCAGAGTGCATGCGCGAGTATAATAAAAAAAAGACAGGTTTTCACGGCACCACCCTTTCTTTTAGTACTTTTGCATGTTGGCAGAGCCCTCTGCCCTTACATCAAAAGGTACTTGGCATTATAAAACTGCCTCAGTGATTCCTGCCTTGATCATCTCTAGAAACACACTTTAAGCTGCTAAGGGTGGACCCTTATCAAGTGCACAAAACCCAAATCTAACAGTGCAGTTCCCCAAAGGATGCATAATGCTGAACAACAAATGTAGGCCCTTTTCATGCCTATGGCCTATAAATGCACTCATTCTGCTGCTCCACACTACCATTCACCTATCTCTCCCTACACCCCTTCTCGGGATCTCCACTTTTCTGGTAGATTGCTTCTATCTGTGCCCTTCTCTTCTGTGAATTTCAGTCTTTGCTCCTTTCACTTTGCTGCTCCTTATGCCTGGAAGAAACTACATTAGTCTATACGTCGGGTCTCTTTGGTCCTTCTCAAATTCAGTCTGAATGCCCACCTCTTTGTTGCCGCTTTTTGATCTGATTTGCCTAGTCTCTTGTTTCCTTACCATTCCCCCTAAGTGTATCCTGTCCACAGTTGCTGTGTTGTCTGTCTTAACTAGATTATAAGCTCTGCTGAGAAAGGGCCATCTTTTTCATGTCTGTGCAACATAGAACTATATAAATGATCAGTATTGCCTTCTGGCTTTGGCATCTGATTCCCAAATACCTGGGTGCTGGCATTTCTCACAACAGCCACACCTGTTCATCATGGCGTATATCTGTCTATATACATCCGCTATCTGTGGGGCAACTCTATCTGCCTTCCCACATTCTGCTTTGAGGTATTCTACCCTGGTAAGGCCTATGTGGGCATGGGAAGGTGGATCCCTGTGCCATCATACCAGCTAGCCAGGTATATTACCATTTTCGCAGCTACCCACAAACTACACACTCGCAGTCAAAAAAGACATAATTCTGCCAAACTGAACACATAAGAACATAAGAGATGCCATACTGGGTCAGACCAAGGTCCATCAAGCCCAGTATCCTGTTTCCAACAGTGGCCAATCTAGGTCATACGTACCTAGCAGTTTCCCCAAAAGACACAGGTTTCGCAATGCTTGTACTGGGTCAAGCATTGATATCCTGGGTCCCTTCTTAATAATGGTTTATGGACCTTTCCTCCAGGAGCTTGTCCAAACCTTTTTTAAACCCAGCTACACTAACAGCCTTTACTACATCCTCCGGTAACAAATTCCAGTTTGATTACACGTATAAGAACATAATACAAATCGAACACCAGGCGGGTACATATAGTTTTTGTTTTTAAATTATATCAGCTGACTTATACCACATACATCATGGTGTATATCTGTCTATATATAACAGGTGCTATACCATAATGGCATGACGTCCCAGGACTACACATTCCCTTTCTCCAGGAACAAGCAGGAAGTCGGTCCTCACTTATGGGTGACGTTGGCACTGATGGAGCCCGCGCGGAGCAATTCCCCAGCTTTCAAAGAAAGCCTTTGGGATTGCTGCTACGCATGCGTGGTCCTCTTCCTGCCCAAAGGTGCCATCTTGCTCAGTCTTCCTTTTTCCGCAGAGCCCTTTGGACGCACGTCCTCGTCCCTCGGAAAAAGTGTTTTGTGTTCGGCCTCTGGCCTGTGTTTTTTCCGGTAGCATTGGTCCTCTACCTGTCCTCTCCTGCTCTGCTTTTTCCCTTGAGCAAGGGGACATCCTTTTCTGTAAAAGTTTTCCTTTTGTAGGCTTCGTGCCCTTTTTTTCCCTCAACTGCTGGCTGCAAAGTCTTCGACCTAGCCGGGGGCCTTTTTGCCTCAATGGCCACCAGGTTTAAGAAATGTGACAGATGCTCCAAAAACATGTCACTCACGGACACGCATGACTGCTGTCTTTGGTGTCTTGGGGCCGACCATGACCTTGAGCTCTGCTCTCTTTGCAAAAAAATGTCCTCCAAAACCCTGCTAAGTCGTAAGCAGAAGTCAATGACATTTTCTGGAAGGTAGCCCTGGAATCCCCGGCGGCACCCTTGGTCATCCCTCTGTTGGTGGGATCCCCCCACCTCTGTCCTGCGCTCTTGGCAGAACTCTGACCAGTGGTCCCCTGAAGTGGAGAGGCATAAGAAGACGACCTCAAAGTTGTTGTTGGGTGCCCCAGACAAGTGTGAGTGCTCCCGCGCTCTGTCGCTCAGCCCCCCCCCCCCCGTATTCCCGAGAGTCGGACAAGGAGCAGCCTCAGCAGGTACATCGTACAGATACGGAGGCCTCCCGCGATGGCATCCGGTGAGGACCCCCTCTCCACCTCCACGCCAGACCTGTTAACCTTGGTGTCGACATCACAGGGACCCATGTCTGCGTGGGAGTCCCATATGCTGGCACTAGAGCGCAGGAGCTCATGCCCAGCACAGCTGGCCCGCACCTCAAGACCGAAGTTCCTTCAAGAGGGACACCGAAACCCACCCTGGAAACCCCCAAGGGCTGTGGGCCTCATGAGGGTTCTAGGCGTCTGTCTCGCTCGCCTTCCAGGACCTTAGTAGTGAGATCCTCCAAGGTCTCTGGCTCCAAGCAGGCCTCGGCCTCTGGATGGGGCGACCAGCCCGAGTCAGACTCCTTCTCGGACCTCTCAGGCTGGGAGTCGGACGGAGATACCTCCCCAGAGACCCATGCCCACAGGGACCTTCCTTCGTATCCGTCCCCGCCCACCACTCAAGCTCTGATCTCCCGCCTCCCAGAAGTGACGCAAACACGTGCAATGCGTCCGCGTTGGCATCCAGGTGCTACATTGTTCTGCTGCCACTCAAGCTCTGATCTCCCGCCTCCTGGAAGTGATGCAGATGCATGCAGAAAACATGGAAGCCTGGAACGTACGACGTCCAAAGGCATCTAAAGATCTACACTCACATCCTGTAGAAATAGAGGCATGCCTCTGCACTCCTGATCCTTCTCACAGCTGATTCCACTACAATAGAGTGGTGAGGAAGCTGAGTTTTCTGGAAACCAGGACAAGGAGGGACTCGATACATGATATCCAGTCTACGAGGCTCCTAAGGAGGCAGCTACTCTGCCTATCCATGAGATTCTGCATGATCTCATGTTGAGAGTGTGGGAGACACCTCTTACAACCTCTCCTCACTCTCGTAGACTGGATATCATGTATCGAGTCCCTCCTTGTCCTGGTTTCCAGAAAACTCAGCTTCCTCACCACTCTATTGTAGTGGAATCAGCTGTGAGAAGGATCAGGAGTGCAGAGGCATGCCTCTATTTCTACAGGACGTGAGTGTAGAACTTTGGATGCCTTTGGACGTCGTACGTTCCAGGCTTCCATGTTTTCTGCCAGGATCAGTTCCTATATTCTATATATGGGAATGTTCCTTAAAGAAATCACAGGAGACTTGGAGGTTTTAAACCCTCTTCTTCCTGAGGACAAGAGGCAGGATTGTCTCACACTAGTTAAACATGCCCAGGATGTTTCTAAGTTTGTCAATCATGCAGCTTTTGACTGTTTTGAGTGCATAAGCAGAACCTCTGCTATTGCCATAGGTGCATGAAGAATTGCCTGGTTCCAGGCATCCGATTTGGAGCTCTGGGTGCAGTACAAACTGGGAAATATCCCTTGTACAGGTGAGAATCTATTCGTCAGGAATTGGCAAAAAAAGGCCAATGAGATGGATGCTGACAACTCCACTTTGGATAGATTATCCAAAGCCACAGCTGATCCTGCTAGAAAGGTTTCTTGAAAGTTCTCTCTCTCCTCCAAGAAGAAGAGGTTTTATCCCTCTTATTCCCAGCAGGGACGTTCTGCAGGTTAGCTTGTCCGAAAAGGTCAGCAGCCACCTAAACAAAGAAAGGCAAAGACTGCCAAGCCTCAACTGTCTCAGCAGTCTCCACAAGACCTTTGACTTCCATCTAGAGAACTTAGCCTTCCTGGCCCTCAATGGTCCAGAGCCTTCCACCATTCCAGGAAGGTTATGTCAATTTGCCCCCAGGTGGGGACAGATAACAGCAGAGCATTGGACACTCTCTCCATTATAGAAGAGGGGTACAAGCTTCACTTTTTGTGCATGCCCCCTCCCACAATGGTAACAGTTCAATTCTCAGACCTCTCATCAACCTGTTAGGCCATGAGGTCACTATGCTTCTTGCCCAAGGGGCAATAGAAGAAGTACCCATTCATCAACAGGGTACGGGGTTTTACTCCCCCTATTTCCTTATCCCAAAGAAAACAGGGGGACACGGACCTATTTTAGACCTCAGAGAATTGAACAAATTCCTGTTCAAAGAGAAATTCAAGATGATTTCTCTGGGAACTCTGCTGCCATACCTTCAAACCCAGGATTGGCTTTGTTCTCTAGATCTCAAGGATGCGTACACTCATGTTCTCATCCATCCAACTCACAGAAAGTTCCTTCGGTTCCTTTTTCAAGGAAAGCACTACCAATACAGGGTGCTTCCTTTTGGCCTGGCTTCAGCACCAAGGGTGTTCACGAAATGCATGACTATAGTAGCAGCATTTCTCTGTACTCTAGGGATATTCGTCTTCCCCTACTTAGACGACTGGCTCATTCGAGCCCCATCAGAGTCAGAGGCCAGGACTTCCCTATCCTGCACAATGCGTATCCTTCAGTATTTGGGTCTGGTCATAAACATCCCAAAATCCAGTCTAACTCCCACTCAGTCTCTAGAATTCATAGGAGCTTTGCTGGATACCAGAAAGGCAAGGGCCTATCTCCCCCAGGCCCATTGCCTCTGCATGGTGCAGTTAGCTTCTCAAGCAGTGCAAAAACCTGATCTCACTGCCCGAGAAATGTTACAGCTACTAGGCCACATGGCATTTACAGTGCATGTGGTCCCTTATGCTCGCCTCCATATGAGAGCAGCCCAGTGGACCTTATCCACTCAATGGACCCAGGCATCAGGGTACCTGTCAGAGAAAATAGCAGACACAAATCATCTTATTTTGTCTCTCCAATGGTGGCAGTCCACTCAGAACCTGTTGCTGGTGTCCCCGTTTCAACAGCCTTTACCCCAGACAACTCTCACAACAGATGCTTCAACAGTGGGTTGGGGAGCTCATCTGCAAGGCCTCTCCACCCAGGGCACTTGGTCTCCACAGGAGACTCATCTACATATCAATCTCTTAGAACTCAAAGCAATCTTCCTTGCTCTTCGAGTGTTCCACACCCTGCTCAGCTAGAAGACAGTCCTCATTCAGACGGGCAATCAAGTAGCCATGTTCTACGTGAACAACCAGGAGGGAACAGGCGCTCTGTCGCTTTGCAACGAAGCTTTGCGCCTGTGGGCCCTCGCCAGAGAGCATCAGATTCACCTCCTAGCAGTTTATCTTCCAGGCATACAAAACTCTTGGGCAGACAGACTCAGTCGAGTTCTGCTTCCACACGAATGGTCTCTACATGCAGACCAGGTGGCCAAGATTTTTCAAATTTGGGGAACCCCGGACATAGACCTCTTTGCAAGTTCGTTGAATGCCAGACTTTCCTATTTCTGTTCCAGAATTCCAGCTCAGGGTTCTCAGGCCAGGGATGCCTTCCTCCTTCACTGGGGTCAAGACTTCCTTTATGCCTTTCCACCCATTCTCCTAATTCCCAAAACCCTGTTCAAGCTTCAGAGGCAGAGTGAATGATTCTCATAGCTCCACATTGACCACGACAGGTGTGGTACCCTCTGCTTCTACATCTCTCTCAAGCCCCCACCCTGGAGTTAGGATCTGCTCCAGATCTCCTGTCACAGGAGGACGGAATGTTATGGCATCCCAATCCCCAGTCTCTGCATCTCAGAGCTTGGTTGCTGAAGGCCTAGATCTTCATGATCTTAACCTCCCTCAGCAAGTAAAGGATGTCCTTTATGCTTCCAGGAAACCTTCCACTAGACGCTCTTATGCTTTTAAGTGGAAGAGGTTTACCATATGGTGTTTGCAGAAGGGTCTTAATCCCCTGGCGATACCTCTGGAATCATTACTTGAGTATCTCCTTCATTTATCCAATGCAGGACTTAAGACTAACTCAGTAAGAGTCCATTTGAGTGCTATTGCAGCTTCTTTCAAGCCTCTAAATGGACAACCTATTTCCTCCCATCCTCTTATAGCAAGATTTATGAGAGGCCTTCTAACTAAACCTCCGATTAGGCCACCACCGGTGGCATGGGACTTAAACCTGGTTCTTGGTCAGCTCATGAAGCCACCTTTCGAACCCTTAGCTATTACCTCATTGATATTCCTTTCTTGGAAAGTTATCTTTCTCATTGCAATCACATCAGCACGTCGCATCAGTGTGTTGCAAGCATTAGTAGCTGATCCACCTTATACAAGGTTTCATCATGAAAAGGTAGTTCTTAGGACTCATCCACACTTTATGCCAAAGGTGGTCTCGCCTTTTCAACTTAAACAAGCAGTCTACCTATTGGTGTTCTTTCCAAGACCTCATGCATCAAATGCAGAAAGGAATCTTCATACTTTGGATTGTAAAAGAGCTTTAGCTTTTTACTTGCAAAGAACACAGCAACATAGAAAGTTCTCTCAATTCTTTGTTGCTTTTGATCCTTCTCATTTGGGACTTCCAGTCTCCAAGAGAACACTGTCCAACTGGATTGCACAGTGTATTTCCTTTGCCTATCAGAGTAAGAACCTTCCTCTGGAGGGCCATGTCACAGCTCACAATGTGAGAGCCATGGCAGCTTCAATGGCTCATCTGCACTCTGTGTCTATTGATGACATCTGTCGAGCAGCCACTTGGGCCTTGGTTCATACCTTCACAGCCCATTACTTCCTGGACAAGGACTCCCGCCGGGATGCCTTGTTTGGTCAGTCTGTTCTCCAACATCTGTTCCATACCTAATCAACTCCTACCAGCCATCTCTGGATGGATGCCAGAGATCCATGGGGGGAAGTGGAGCCCTGCTCCAGGGACACACAACTTCTGCGGTCTCTCCCTAGCATCTAAAGTTACGGAGTTCCCATATGTGAAGACTACATTCCTGCTTGTTCCTGGGATAGCATAGTTACTCACCTGTAACAGGTGATCTCCGGGAACAGCAGGAATTTAGTCTTCACAACCCACCAACCTCCCCTAGGAGTTGTATCTCTATCTCTTTCTCTCTCTCTCTTTGTCTCGGCTTTAAACTCAACTGGAGAGAGGCAGTTGGGAAAGGTGGGAAGGCAGCACGCAGGCACTGGGATGCTCCCAAAAGCTTCCTAATTGGATGCTGGGGAGCGTTCCCACTCAGGCTCCGTCTGTACCGGCGATATCCATATGTGAAGACTAAATTCCTTCTGTTCCCGGAGATCACCTGTTACAGGTGAGTAACTATGCTTTTTCTGCTATGGGTTTTCGGTAGCCTATAGCAGTGTTTTTCAACCTTTTTTGTGCAAAGGCACACTTTTTTCATGAAAAAAATCACGAGGCACACCACCATTAGAAAATGTTAAAAAAATTTACCTCTGTGCCTATATTGACTATATATAAAGTAATTCTCTTGAATAGGAATCAAACACAAAGAAATTATTTTATAATTACTTTATTATGAAATAATAAAGTATTTTATAATCATATTTCTGTTTACTTACTCAGTGCGAAACCTGGGCCTGTTTGGCTGAACACAAAGCTGATATTCTGGCAGGAATCGAAGAAAGACACACACGTAGCTCTTCGTCAACAGCTCTGTCTCTCTCTGTCTTTAGTTTTTATAGCAATCAGGCTTGAAAAGCTCATCTCACACAGATATGTAGTGGAAAATGGGAGCAATGTCAAAATAGCTTTGTTTGCCAGAACGGGGAACTCCTTGGCAGTATCCAACCAAAAACTGTCCAAAGGTAGATCAGCAAATCTTAGCTTGAAACCACGATTTTGTCTCAGTTCAGTTAGTTCCTCCTGCTCCTGTAAAGTCATGTCCTTTCCACCAACTGATGCTGAGCTATAAGGGTCCCTAACCCAGTCAAGGCATTCAGTGGAGACTGAAGAGAAATAACATGACAACTTCTCCTCGAGAGTTTTTAAATGTTTAACTATTATCTCACCCAGTGCAGTAGTGTGAACACCTTGCCATTGCTTGGTGAGTGTGAACATTTCAAGATTGCCACTTTCCACGTGTTGATTCCAGAGTTGCACCTTTGAACGGAATCCATTTATTTTATCTGTACTTGTAAGCAGATTTTCATTTCGGCCTTGCATTCGTGTGTTCAGCTCATTCAGATGATGAAAAATATCTGCCAGGTATGCCAGCCTTGCACACCACTCATCACTTGTAAGCAGCTTTTCGTAATCTGACCTCTCATTTGTCAGAAACACTTTAAGTTCCTCCCGCAGCTCATACACACGAACCAAGACCTTGCCACGCGACAACCACTGGACCTCCGTATGAAACAGCAAGGTTTTATGCTTCGCTCCCATCTCCTCACACAAAGCTGCAAACATGCGACTTTTCACGGGTCGTGACTTTACAAAGTTTACCATGCGCACATCATCCAACACAGGAACTAGGTCTGCTGGTAAAGTCTTGGCTACGAGGGCCTCACGGTGTAAAAAACAATGCGTAACAATCACATCTGGATTTCTTTCCTTCACTCTGCTTACAAAGCCTTTGGTGCGCCCGACCATGGCTGCAGCTCCATCGGTGCAGACACTTGTGCAGTTTTCCCACTTAAGTCCTCCTTGTTCAAGGTATTCTGATGTGACCCGAAAAATTTCTTCTCCTGTTTTTTCTGGCAATGCCTTGCAAAAAAAGAAGTTTTCTCTAATTGCATCACCATCCACAAAACGCACATTGGCCAAGAGTTGAGCATGTCCACTGATATCAGTAGACTCGTCAAGTTGCAATGCAAATTTCTCACTGATATGGATCTTTTCCAAAACGACACTTTCTATGTCTGCAGACATGTCATTAATACGTCTGGAAATTGTGTTGTCTGAGAGAGGGACTTTGTCTATTTCCTTAGCTGCTTCAGGTCCGAGCATCTCCTCTACAATAGCTTTGCAGGCGGGAAGTATTAATGTCTCTGCCACAGTGTGCGACTTTTTTGACTTGGCTATAAGTTCAGCAACTTGATAGCTAGCTTTAAGAGCTCTTTCATTTACCTTTGTGGTTTTTCTCATGAAAGTTGCCTGTTTCTCCGTGTTTTCATGCAGGCGAACAAAAAAGTCCGCATTCTTGTTTTGAAGCGAAGGGTGTTTCGTTTGGAGATGCCGTTTAAGTTTACTTGGGACCATAGCACTGTTAGATAGCTTTTCACTACACACCACACACAGTGGAGTTGGTTTCTTTGCATCTCCGGTGAAAGTAAATCCAAATGAAATATAGCTTTCGCTATATTGCCTTGTGCCAGAGAATTTCCTTGAGCTAACCATCTTTGCTTTCTTTTGATCCCCACTCATACTTGGGCTCTTATCTGGCTCCGAATTTTGTTCAGAATCCAGTTCTTTCCTTTTCAAAAATTTGTCCATCACTGCAGTATCTATTCCTGTCTCACTGTCACTCAGTACTTACTGCGCTTGTCTCCTCCAGATAGCCGCTGTCCGTCACACTCAGCACTCCATCCAGATCCATCAGTCAGCGCTCTTCTGCTCCTGTCTCCTCCAGATCCATCACTCAGCGCTCTTCTGTGCTGCATCCGCGATAATCCTCCAGAGTCCAGATCCTTCGGTGCTCTTCTGCGCATCGGCGATCTACTGCGATGTCTTCTCCTGTCAGTGTAACAGTGACACCGGAGCTATTTATAGTCCGTAACATGCGCTTCGGCTCACAAATAGACCAATCATTAGAATCTAATGATTGGTCTATTTGTGAGCCGAGGCCACATGTTACGGATGAAATTCGAATTTTTCCCACGGCACACCAGACAATATCTCACGGCACACTAGTGTGCCGCGGCACAGTGGTTGAAAAACGCTGGCCTATAGCTTCAGAGTCCCATATGTGAGAACTGACTTCCTGCTTGTTCCCAGAGAAAGCGTAGTTACTCACCTGTAACAGGTGTTTGGGGACAGCAGGTATCAGTCCTCACATCCCTCCCTCCTCTCCTTGGAGTTGCTTCTTTATCATCCTTTTTTTTTTTTTCTGTCTTAGCTATGTTATGTGACTGAGCAAGATAGCACCCTTGAGTGGGAAGGGGACCCACGCATGCGTGGTGGCATCTCCTAAAGGCTTTCTTTGAAAACTGGGGTCATGCTTCCGCAAGGGCTCCATTAGTGCCACCATCACCCATATGTGAGGACTGATTCCTGCTGTCCCCGGAGAACATCTGTTACAGGTGAGTAACTACGCTTTCCTTTCTGTTTCTTTCTGCTGTTAAGATTGTGTCTAGTATTTCTGACAGATCATTGGTGTTTGAGCTCAGCGTCCTTTATATGAGGCAGGTTGTGGTTGTTGGAGACTGTGATGTAGTCAGATTGGTTGGTGCTGTTTGCTTGTATCCGGAGGTTCATGTTTTTCCTGGCTGTGATCATCACTCTGCCACTTCGTCATTGGTTCTGGGTCATTGATATGTTGTATCCGCTTGCAAGTCTATTGAGAAGTATGATGTCTGTTTCTGTGATCCATGTTTCGGTGATAGAGTATGTCTAGATTTTTTTGATTCCAAGAGGTCTCTGATTTAGTACATTGCATTCACCTTAGAACGGTACTGGGTGAACTCAATGTCCTAGCAGACAGACTAGGCCATATCCTCAGTCCACACTAATGGACCTTGCATTGGTAGATGGCTGTTCAGATCTTCCAAATGTGGGGAACCCCACTCATAGATCTTTTTGCCACTCTGCAAAGCACACAGCTTTCACTCTTCTGGTCCAGGGCTCTGTCGCTGCACCAACAAACCCCAGATGCCTGCCTTCTCCATTGGGGACAGGGACTGCTCTGTGCATTCCCTCCCATCCCTTCGGTACTGAAGACTCTTTTCAAGCTAAAGGCTGACATATGACATATGGTTCTCATAGCCTCCTTTGGTTCATTCCACCGTGGTTGTCTCTGCTGCTTCACCTTGTGCAGACTCAGCCACTCAACCTAGGGTGTACGCCTGACCTCCTCTCTCAGGATCATGGGACATCTCTCCATCCCAATCTTCACTCCCTATGCCTGACATCATGGCTGCTGAAGGGCTAGTGCTCAGTGACCTTTACCTACCCCAGGCCGTCAAGGATGTCCTCCTTTCATCTTGTAAGGATTCCACCAGGTGATCTTATGCTTTCAGATGGCATAGGTTTGCCCTCTGGTTTCCCCAAAGGTCATTGACTCCTTTTCTTGCCCACTGGACATGCTTCTACAAAATCTTCTCCACTTATGCTTGACGGGTCTTAAACTAACTCAGTGAGAGTTCACCTTAATGCTATTGTGGCCTCACAGACCATTGGATGGACAGCCTATCTTCTCACACCCCATAGTAGCATGCTTCATGCAGTGTCTCCTGTCCAAGCAACCCATTAAGCTGCCTCTGGTGGCCTGGGATCTGAATGCCGTTCTGGCACAACTTCTTAAGTCACCTTTCAAAGCTTTAGCCACCATTTCACTGAAGTTTCTTATCTTGGAAGGTTGTCTTCCTTATTGCTCTCACTTTGCTGCATCAGTGGGCTGCAAGTTCTAGTGGCGGATTACCCCCCCCCCCCCCCCAATATACTCTATTCCATAAGTGAAGACTGATTCCTGCTGTTCCCGGAGATTTCCTGTTACAGATGAGTAACTACACTTTCACTGCCCAGAACTGTTTATGGATGGGCTATAAATATTTTAATAAAATAAATGTTAGTCCAACCTACAGCTTGCTTATTGACCTGTCTGTCTTTGTATGCAAATGAACTAAATGCAAATATACTGCCTTTTTCAAAAATACTAAAAACAATTCCATCATGACAAGGTGGTTCTCTGTACCCTTCCACATTTGCTCCAGAAGGTGGTCTTCTCCTTCCATCTAAACCAGTTGATGATCCTCCACATTTTCTTCCCTAGACCACATGCATCTTGGGCTGAAGCAGTGCTACACACTTTAGACTGCAAACGAGTGCTGGCCTACTACTTGAATAGGACTGAAGATCACAAAAAATCCTCAACTATTAGTTTCCTTTGATTCCAGTCACCTGGATCTACCGGTGACGAAATGCAGTCTATCCATGTAGAGTACATTTCTTTTGCTTATGCCCAAGCAGGACTCATTGGAGGGTCATGTCACTGCTCATAATGTGTGGGCTATGGCAACCTCTGTAGCCAATCTTTGTTAGCCATTGAGGACATTCGCTGGGCTGCTATCTTGTCCTCCAGTCTTTTGCTGCACACTGCTGTCTGGACAGACTCCCGTCAAGATGCTTTCTTTGGCAAAGCTGTATTTCAGCACTCTTTGGGACTTAGATGCAACTCCTGCTCTCTGTCCCGGACTTCTGCAAGATACCAGATAATCACTGCAGAAGTATTGCCTCCTGGAATAAAGTCCAATGACCCACATCTCTTCCAGAACCTTCAGCTACATAATTTTTTTTTACCTCAGGGAATGCACTACTATCTCCAGGAACAAGCAGGAATGTAGTCTTCACATATGGGTATCGGCACCGACTGAGATCGCGCAGGAACGCTCCCCAGCATCCTTTAGGAAAGCTTTTGGGAGCATCCCACTGCGCATGTACTGCTCTCTTCCTGCCTTTCCAACTCTCCCTCTTCAGTTTTGTTTTCCGCGGAGCCGACAGGCAGCAATTCCTGTCACCGCAGAAAAGTTTCTTTTTTGTGGTCGTGTTTGCCTTCCCATTGATGCTCACACCGGTACTATCTTTGTTTTCTTTCTTCTTTAAAAAAAAAAAAAAAAAAAAAAGCTCGCTCGAGGGTCTGTCCCCTCTTGGTGCCTCGGCGCCATTTTGGGCAGTAGGCCCTGTTTTCTTTCAACATGGAGAAACCAACTAACGGTTTCAAAAAATGTTCAAAATGTGGCAGTACTATTTCTGCTACCGACACCCATTGCTGGTGTCTTCAATGTTTGGGCCCAGACCATTCACCATCGGAGTGTCTCCTTTGCAGAAAGATGACTAAGAGGGGCCTGCAGAATAGAGCTGTAAAACTCTGCACCCTTTTTGCCTCGGATGCAATGTCCATTGCATCGACGTCTAGGGCTTCATCTTCCTCCCATGGATCTCAGGTAACCAAACCCAGGTCTTCCTCGAAGACCCTGCCGGTCCTCAAAGGGTTGATCTCCTAAGCATCGAGATGCATCTAGCGTTGCTCTCAAACAATACACCGGCCAGACAAACCTGGCGGGAGGTCCTTGCCTCCAAAGCATTATCGTGGTCCCAAGATGTTCCCAAGGCGTCCACCTCCGGAGAGCTCTTGGTGCCATGTTCTGGGGTCATGGCCCGCTTCGCTGGTACCGACACCCAGACATCTGTAGGCTCCATGAATCAGCATATCCTAGCCATTGAGTGCAGTCTCGTGGCCTTGCTAACAGCCTCTGTACCGCTAAAGCCACTGCAATCAGTTCTGCAGTCATTGGTACCGATACCAGTACCAGATGTATCTGCATCTACCATTGTGCCTCTCTCCACACTACCACCCATGCTGGCCCTAGAATTGGTGTCCAGCATAGAGGGTCCGGTATCGAGGCATTCCGATGCCTACTTCAATTGGTACCGTTGACAGGCAGTATGGGAGCACCCGGCCCGTTGATACTTCGAGGATTCCAATTCTTATGATGACTCCATTGATACTGGAGCGGTTCTTTGAGGATCCCTCTCCTTTGCCGCAATGTCAGTTGTCTCCTCTGGAGGACATGTCTTTTCAAGACTTTATACGGGATGTGGCTCGGGGCCTTTCAATCACCGTGACCCCCAAGAAGGAACTGAGAGCTGAAGAACTTGAAATTCTTCAGTATCCGGCAGCCCCTAAGAAGGCTGCAACCCTTCCCACACACCGGATTTTGCATGACCTCATGCTTAGGATGTGGAAACACCCTTAACGGTGTCTCCACATTCTCAAAGCTCGATGCAATGTACCGGGTACTGCAGTCTCCCAGATTCCAAAAAAACACAGTTGCCACACCATTCCATGGCTGTGGAATCAGCGATGCGCCAAATCAAAAGTGCCAAGACACATTCCTCTAATCCTCCAGGCCGTGAGTCGAGGATTCGATGCCTTTGGTCGTCGATGTTTTCAGGCCTCTGTTATTGGCCAGAATAAGTTCATACATACTCTACATGGGTATGTTTCTTCGAGGGGTTACTAAAGATTTGGAAGTCATGGCTCTTCTTCCCCCCCCCCCCCAATGACAAGAGGGCTGATTTCCTAAATATGATATGCCATACTGGGTCAGACCAAGGTCCATCAAGCTCAGTATCCTGTTTCCAACAGTGGCCAATCTAGGTCATACGTACCTAGCAGTTTCCCCAAAAGACACAGGTTCCGCAATGCTTGTACTGGGTCAAGCATTGATATCCTGGGTCCCTTCTTAATAATGGTTTATGGACCTTTCCTCCAGGAACTTGTCCAAACCTTTTTTAAACTCAGCTACATTAACAGCCTTTACTACATCCTCCGGTAAATTCCAGAGTTTGATTACACGTTGAGTGAAAAAATATATTCTTTTGTTAGTCTTAAATAGTTTACCCTGTAGCTTCATTGCATGTCCCCTAGTCTTTCTATATTCTGATAAGGTAAACAATCGGTCTACATTTACCCATTCCACTCCGTTCATTAATTTATAGACTTCTATCATATCTCCCCTCAGCCGTCTCTTTTCCAGGTTAAAGAGCCCTAACCTTTTTAGCCTTTCTTCATAGGAGTATCCTTCCATCCCCTTTATCATTTTGGTGGCTCTTCTCTGAACCTTTTCTAATAACGCTATATCCTTTTTAAGATATAAAGATATAAATGTTAAGCATGCCCAAAATGTTTCTAAGTTCATGAACAGGACAACCTTTGATTGTTTCGAATGCATTAGCAGGACCTCTGTTTCTATCGGTGCACGTTGGATTGCTTGGTTAGAACAGTGGGTGCAAGATAAGCTGGAGACTACCCCTTGCACGGGGAGAAAAACCTTTTTGGCAAGGATTGGCAGGATAAAGTTTCTCAGCGTGAGTCTGAGAACACTACCTTGAATAGACTATCCAGGACCACTGTCAATCCAGCTAAGAAGACAGTTAAGAAACCCTTTTTCAACAAGGAAAAGAAATTCTATCCTCCTTACACCCAAACTGTCCACTGCCCAATCCATGCTCCCCAGAAGGGGCAGCAGCAGCAGCCGAAACAAAGGCTCAAGTCCACAGAGCTCAACCAGCTCAGCAGACACAGCCTCCGCAAGGTCTTTGACTCCTTCCTAGAGAACCTAGTCATCGTACCTCTAAAAATACCAGAGCCCCTCAACATTCCAAGCAGACTGTTACTTTGCCAAGAGGTGATCAACTACGAGACATACAACAATAAACAAAGAATTTTTTTGTAGGAATATCCGTCAGGTCAGGGGACAGAAAAAACCCCATTGAATGAAACGGATTTCTCCCTTTAATATTATTTAAGATCCAACAACACTCCCAAAAGTAGAGGAGAGACCAGAAACACGGACCCCAAAAGCCACAGTGCTAAGAATAGGAAACCAAACAAAGGTTAGATGATAAGAATACTTAGCCGGCAGTCGGGTCCTTTCCCATGGTTTTCTTCGTTCTCAGTAACCACAAAAACCACAGTTTTTTATTGTGTTTGGTACTGATCCTACATTTCTTTTTTGTGGCTTGTTTTGACTTTGCCAAGAGGTGGCAGCAGATAGCATCAGAGCATTGGACTCTCTCCATAGTGACAGGGGTACAAACTACACTTCTACAGTATGCCCTCTTTCTCCAGGACCAAGCAGGAAGTCAGTCCTCACTTATGGGTGACGTCGGCGCCGACGGAGCCCTCGCGGAGCAATTTTCCCCAGCTTTCAAAGAAAGCCTTTGGGAATTGCAGCGCGCATGCGCGGTCGTCTTCCCGCCCGAGGGTGCCATCTTAGCCAGTCTTCTTTTTTCCGCGGAGCCCTGCAGACGTCCCCGTCTTGTCCCCGCGAAAAAGTTGATTTTCCTCTTTATTTTATACTTTTTTCTTTCGGTTCGACGCCGATCGTTTTCCCGCCCGGACTCGCGACGCCGGTCTCGAGTCCTCTAGCGTTTTTTTTGGTTTTTCTGACTTAGTCAGCTTTCATTTTCGTTTTCCCTGGCAGCCCGGTCCTTTGACCTCGCAGGGGCCCTTTTTCCCCCGATGGCTGCCAGTGGCTTTAAGCGGTGTGGTCGGTGTGACCGAAATATGTCACTAACCGACACACACGACTTTTGCCTCCGCTGCTTGGGCCCGGATCATGAGGAACTGATCTGTGGGCCCTGCAGCAAACTGTCCTCGAAGGCGTTGAGAAGTCGGCGGCATCAGCGCGAGAGAATCTTCGCTGACCCCAGCCGTACCCGGACCTCGTCGGAGGCCTCCGTGTCAAAGGGCTCCAGCTCGGACCGTCGCCGGAGCTCCTCCGACCGGGGTTCTCCCTCCGGGGACCATCGTCGGAAGGAAAAACCCGCGAGGGCGGCGTCGGTGGACGCTCCTGGCTCCGCGAGGGCCAGGTCGCATAGCCCCGACAGCCGCCCCGGGTCCTTGGAGAAGGAACATCTCCCGAAGCGACCTCGCCTGGAGTCGGAGATGCCTGCCCGGGTAAGTCCTGTAGTCCTTCTGGACTCGCCTCCGCGACAGCCGACGTCGGGGCCCGAGTCGGGGGCTGCTGGGTCACCTGAGCTCGGACTCAGGTTGACGGCCTTGGAGAGCAGACTGTCTGCCTTCATGGACCAGCAGCGGGCACTGCTCGCTGGCCTCGCTGGCGCCGCTGCCCCGACCGCCGGGACGTCGACGTCCAAGTCGACCCCGGAGACCGAGCCGATCCTCGAGTCAATGAGAACTCGAGTCGATCCTCGGTCGAGGTCACCCTCGGCCTCCCGTTCGGGACCGAGGTCGCCGACGCCGACTCCCTCGACGTCGGGGCGGCTGGTGCCGCATCCTGCCCGGGCCGACCCCACCGAGTCCTCGTCGGAGTCGGTCTGGGAGTCTGAGGAGGAAGAGTCACCTGATTCTTTCCGGACTCGGTGTGTCCCATCGGACTCACCGGGGTCCGAGCCTCGGAAGCAGTCCCCCCCGGAGGATGCCCGGTTCTCGGACTTCGTTAGGGATATGGCCAAGGCTTTGGCCTTCCCTGCGGATCCCGAGGGGGAGCCTCGAGCCGAAGAGCTCGACGCCCTCCAGTATGACTCTCCCGCGAGGGAGCACTTTACTGTGCCGGTTCCTCCTATGCTGGAACGACTACTCTTCCGCATGTGGGAGAGTCCGGCCTCCTCGCCGGTCCTGAGCAAGCGGGTCGATTCTATCTATCGGGTCCGCAAGAGCCCTGGCTTTCAGAAGGCACAGCTGCCACACCATTCCATGGTAGTGGAATCGGCCATGCATCGTCTTAAGAGCCAGAAGATGCACTCCTCGGTGCCTCCTGGAAGGGAGGCCCGTAACCTGGATGGCCTTGGCAAGAAGTGCTTCCAGGGCTCTATGCTCGCATGTCGTGTCCAGACTTACCAGCTCTACATGGGCATGTATCTCCGGGATCTGGCTAAAGAGCTAGCCGGATTCTCCGCTGGTCTCTCCGAGGAGCCCTTGCGGAGGTTCCTAGCCTTGTCCACGGGCATTCGGGAATGCTCAAAGTTCATGTCCCGAGCAGCCTATGATGGCTTTGAGGCCTCGGCTAGAGTGGCCGCAGCCGGCATCGGTGCCCGCCGACAGGCTTGGCTTCAGTCGTCGGATCTTGAGCCCTGGGTACAGGACAAGTTGGTCGATGTCCCCTGCCGAGGCGAAAACCTCTTTGGCAAGCCCATGGCGGAAAAGGCTGCACAAATTGAGACTGAGACTCTCACCAGGACCAGGCTTTCTAGGAAGACCTCCGCCCCTTCCCAGAAAAAGAAGGGCTCGGGAAAAAAGTCCTTTTACCCGAGGAAGGCGGCTGCCTACAAACAGTACCCCCATTATCAGGCCCCTGCAGCTCCCCAACAGGGCCAGCAGGCCAAGGGACGGGGTAACGGGTCCCGTAGGCAGCAAGCCCCCAAGCCTGCACCACCAGCCCCTGCTCAGCAGGGTGGGGGTTTTTGACTCGCTCAGCATAGCCTCTCCCCCCCCGCTGGTTCCTCCCAGCACCGGAGGCCGGCTGGTTCACTTCGGCCACAGGTGGTCCAGCATCACCGCAGATGCCTGGGTACTTCAGGTCGTGCGAGAAGGCTACCTTCTCCACTTCCATCAGGTCCCTCCCTCCTATTTTCCGGGAGAACCTTCGCGCCCCCCTCTGCACAGGGAGTTGCTCCTTCAGGAGTTAGCAGGTCTTCTGCAGGAACAGGCGGTGGAACCGGTGCCCCACCACCTGAGAGGTCAAGGCTTTTATTCAAGGTATTTTCTGATACCAAAGAGAACAGGGGGCCTCAGACCCATCCTGGACTTGCGCAACCTCAACAAGTTCCTTGTGCGGGAGAAGTTCAAAATGCTTACCCTTGGAATCCTTCTGCCCTACCTCCAGCGGGGAGATTGGCTATGCTCCTTGGATCTAAAGGATGCCTACACGCACATCCTCATCCACCCAAGCCACCGCCAATACCTAAGGTTTGTGGTGGCAGGAAATCATTACCAGTACAGAGTACTGCCCTTTGGCCTGTCCTCCGCACCGCGAGTCTTCACAAAATGTCTCGCGGTCGTGGCGGCCCATCTCCGGCTTCACGGCCTCTGTCTTTCCGTACCTCGACGACTGGCTCATCAGAGCAGCGTCCGCTCAGGAGGTCACCAACGCCACGTGCCGCACGGTGACTCTGCTGCAGCACTTGGGCTTTGTTATAAACTTCGCAAAGTCCACTTTGCTCCCCTCACAGGATCTCGAGTTCATCGGCGCAAGGCTGCACACTCCTCGGGCACGAGCGTACCTACCGCTCGACAGGGCTCAATGGCTCATGGACCTAGCCGGCCGCTTTCGCAGCCAGCCCCTGGTCTCCGCCAGGCGCTTCCTGAGACTGCTCGGCCATATGGCTTCCACCGTCCATGTGACCCCCAATGCCCGCCTGAATATGCGGTCTGCTCAATGGTGTCTCCGCCAGCAGTGGCGACAAGCCACAGGCGGCCTGGCAGACCTAGTGCGCGTCTCCGAGCCGCTGCTCTCGTCTCTCCGGTGGTGGCTCCGGCAGCCGAACCTGATATTCGGAATGCCTTTCCAGTCACCTCAGCCGACCCGGGTGCTGACCACCGATGCATCCCTCCTGGGCTGGGGAGCACATTGCCAAGAGGCACGTACTCAGGGCCTCTGGACCACGTGGGAGTCTGCTCAGCAGATCAACTTCCTGGAGCTCAGGGCGATCCGCCTAGCTCTCAAGGCCTTCTCCCACCTGACTTCCCAACAGTCCGTCCTTGTCCAGACGGACAATCAAGTTGCCATGTTCTACGTGAACAAGCAGGGGGGCACGGGCTCCTTCCTCCTCTGCCGGGAGGCACAGAAGCTCTGCTCTTGGGCCGTCAGTCACGGCATTCTCCTCAAGGCAGTTTATCTCCCGGGCCAAGAAAATTGCCTTGCAGACAAACTCAGCAGGGTCCTCCAGCCGCACGAGTGGCGTCTGGATCCCTTGGTAGTTCAGAAGCTCTTCCTCAAGTGGGGTCTCCCCACGGTGGATCTCTTTGCCAGTCCTCAAAACCGGCAGCTTCCTCGCTTCTGCTCTCGTCAGCCACACCCCCTTCGGGTGGCGGCGGACGCCTTTCTGATCTCGTGGTCGGGGAGCCTTCTGTACGCTTTCCCTCCCATCCCGCTGGTCTCTCGGACTCTTTTCAAGGTTCTCCGAGACAAAGCCTTCATGATCCTGGTGGCCCCTCGCTGGCCCAGGCAGCCGTGGTTTCCGCTCCTGCTGCAACTGGCGGTGGAGGATCCAATCCCTCTGGGGGTACAACCGGATCTCCTCACTCAGGATCAGGGGTCCCTTCTGCACCCCAACCTCAGGTCTCTCAACCTCATGGCCTGGCTGCTGAGAGGGTAGTCCTTGCTCCCCTTCTCCTGCCGGCGGAGGTGGAGGAGGTCGTCTTAGCTTCGCGACGGCCTTCTACCCGCAAATGCTACGCCCTTAAATGGCGTCGCTTTGCAGTCTGGTGTGCCCAACAGTCTCAGGATCCCTTCTCCTGCCCGGTGTCGGTGATCTTGCAGTACTTGCTGCACCTCTCTAATCTGGGACTTAAGTCCAACTCCGTCAAAGTTCACCTCAGTGCTCTTTCAGCACATCATGTGCCAGTGGACGGCAGACCTCTCTCCAATGACCCTCTCGTAGCGAGGTTTCTCCGAGGTCTCCTTCTACTTAAACCACCTCTGCGCCCGCCAGCGCCTGACTGGGACCTGAATGTGGTTTTGCAGCGGATCACCTGTCCGCCTTTTGAACCTATGGCTACCTGTTCTCTCCGTTTTCTGTCTTGGAAAACACTGTTCTTGATAGCCCTCACTTCCGCTAGGCGCGTAAGTGAATTGCAGGCCCTCGTGTCTGATCCCCCTTACACTAGGTTCTACAAAAATAGGGTAGTCCTACGGACTCACCCAAAATTTCTGCCTAAAGTGGTCTCCCCTTTTCACATCAATCAGGAGGTGGTACTTCCAACCTTCTTTCCCAGACCACACTCCAGCCGAGCTGAAACGGTCCTCCATACCCTGGACTGTAGAAGGGCATTGAACTTCTATCTTGACCGTACGCGGGAGCACCGTAAAGCTGCTCAGCTTTTTGTGTCTTTTGACCCCAATAAATTGGGGCTCCCGGTCTCCAAGCGTACTCTGTCCATCTGGGTTGCGGACTGTATCTCTTGGGCTTATGGGGCAGCCGGACTCTCCTTAGAAAGTCGAGTCACGGCTCATTGCGTTCGGGCAAAGGCCACGTCAGTGGCTTACCTCCGCTCTGTTCCGCTGGCAGACATCTGCCGGGCCGCTACTTGGTCTTCGAGCCAGACTTTTGCGGTCCATTACTGTCTCGAGAGGGAGTCCCGTAGGGACAGTGCTTTCGGACAGGCAGTCCTCCGTAATCTCTTTGAGGTCTGAGCAACTCCTACCCTCCATCCCGGATGTGGGCTACCGGTGGGTGATAATTCAGCGAAGATTCTATCCTTCTGTGCTGCTGAGCTAGAGGGAGCTCATTTTTGTGCTTAGGGTCTCCGGTAGCCTTGAGCTTGGGAGTCCCATAAGTGAGGACTGACTTCCTGCTTGGTCCTGGAGAAAGCGTAGTTACTCACCTGTAACAGGTGTTCTCCAGGAGCAGCAGGAATCAGTCCTCACTACCCTCCCTCCTCCCCTTGGAGTTGCAATCGTCTGCTTATGTTCTTTTTGCAAATTTTTATGCTGTCTTTTTTAGCTATGTCATCTGACTGGCTAAGATGGCACCCTCGGGCGGGAAGACGACCGCGCATGCGCGCTGCAATTCCCAAAGGCTTTCTTTGAAAGCTGGGGAAAATTGCTCCGCGAGGGCTCCGTCGGCGCCGACGTCACCCATAAGTGAGGACTGATTCCTGCTGCTCCTGGAGAACACCTGTTACAGGTGAGTAACTACGCTTTCTACTCCGAGAGTTCAGTTCTTGGACCTCGGCCCCCATCCCCACCACTCTTGTCAAGAGGTCATCTCACTCCTTGCTCAGGGTGCGATAGAGGAGGTACCTCTTTCTCAACAAGGCCTGGGCTATTACTCTCCCTACTTCCTTATACCAAAGAAGACAGGAGGGTACAGGCCCATACTGGACCTCAGGAAGTTAAGCAAGTATCTGTTTTGAGAAAAATTCAAAATGATTTCTCTCAGAACACTTCTCCCTTACATTCAGAGTCAGGATTGGCTATCTTCTCTAGACCTAAAGGATGCCTATACACATATCATTCATGCAGAACACAGGAAGTTTCTTTGATTCCTCCTTCAGGGAAGACATTACCAGTACAAAGTTCTACTCTTTGGCCTGGCTTCCGTCCCAAGAGTCTTCACAAAATGTATGGCAGTAGTGGCAGCATTTCTAAGGACTCTTGGGATATTTGTCTTCCCCTACTTAAACGACTAACTAATCTGAGCAGCAACAGCTCCTGAAGCCAGCTCTGCTCTTTTCCTGCACGATGCAAGTCCTGCAATATCTGGGATTTGTCATAAATCTCCCAAAATCCCATCTCACCCCTTCTCAATCTCTGTAGTTCATTGGGGCTCTTCTAGACATGTGGCAGTCAAGGGCTTTCCTGCCACAGTTCTGTGCTCTTATAGTTCAACTGGCTTCCCAAGCAGTTATGAAAACTTCCCTGACTGCTCGAGAAATGCTTGTTGCTGGGGCATATGGCATCCACTGTTCATGTGGTCCCCTATGCTTGCCTGCATATGCGAGCAGCCCAGTGGACCCTAGCCTCTCAGTGGACACAGGCGTCGGGTCATCTCGGGGACAAAATCAGAAACACTGCAAGCCTCATTTCGTCCCTTCAGTGGTGACAATTGCTAGAAAACCTTCTTGCAGGGTCACCTCTTCAGCAGCCACTGCACCAAGCGACCTTGACGACAGATGCATCCAAGTCGGTTTGGGGGGCTCATATGGACAATCATTCAAGGTCTCTGGACCCAGCAGGAGACTTGTCTTCACATAAATCTACTGGAACTCAGAGCCATTTTCTGCGCGCTCCGAGTATTTCAGGACCATTTGCTCTACAAGACATTTCTTGTCAGACGGACAGTCAGGTAGCCATGTTCTGTGTGAACAAGCAGGGTGGAACGGGTTCTCAGACAGCGTGCAACAAAGCTCTACACCTCTGGTCCTTTGCAAGAGCCCTTCAGATTCACCTACTAGCGGTGTATCTCCCAGGCAAACAGAATCTCTTGGCACAAACTGTCGAGTGCTTTTGCCGCACGAGTGGTCTCTTCATTCAGAGCAAATTGCTCGAATCTTCCGAATCTGGGGAACCCCAGATATAGACCTATTTGCAAGTCCTCAGAATGCCAAACTTCCCCGATTCTGTTCCAGAATTCCATCTCAGAACAGTCAGGCAATGGATGCTATCCACCTCCACTGGGGTCAGGACTTCCTAAATCCCTACCCACCCATCCCCCTCATTCCCAAAACTCTCCAAGCTTCAGAGAGACAGGCCATATGATCCTCATAGCCCCATGCTGTCCACGACAGACGTAGTATCCACTGCTTAAACGTCTCTCTCAAGCCAGGCCTCTGGAGTGGGATGTGCTCCAGGTCTTTTATCCCAGAAGAACGGGACGCTTTTGCACCCGAATCCTCAGTCCTTACACCTGATGGCGTGGCTGCTGAGAGCTTAGAATTCCAGGATGTCAACCTCTCTCAACAGGTTAAAGATATCCTTTTGGCCTCTAGGAAACCTTCACAAGGCGTGCCTATGCCTTTAAGTGGAGAAGGTTCTTGTCTGGTGTTCAAAAAAGGAGCTTAATCCCTTTTCAGTTCCATTAGAGGCATTACTGGAGTATCTCATCCACCTTTCATCCCCTGGACTTAAGACTAATTCAGTAAGGGTCCATCTTAGTGCCATTGCGGTTTTCCAGAAGCCCTTTGGACAACCTGTCTCCTCTCAGCCGCTTGTAGCATGGTTTGAGAGGTCAACGCTTAACTAAGCCTTCCATTAAGCCACCACCCATGGCATGGGATTTAAATCCTGTCCTTGGACAGCTTATGAAGCCGCCCTTCGAACCCTTAGCCACTACATCCCTAAAGCTTCTTTCTTGGAAGGTAATCTTCCTAATTGCCCTCACTTCTGCAAGACGCATCAGTGAAACTACAAGCTTTAGTGGCTGACCCTCCTTATACAAGGTTCCACCATGATAAGGTAGTCCTTAGAACTCATCCTCACTTTATGCCAAAGGTGGTTTCGCCTTTTCATTTGAACCAGTCGGTTTACCTTCCTGTCGTCTTCCCTAGGCCTCATGCCTCTAGTGCAGAAAGGAATCTTCATACTCTAGATTGTAAACAGGCTTTAGCCTTTTACCTTTAGAGAACTAGGCAGCATAGAAAGAAAGGCTTCACAGCTTTTTTGTTGCCTTTGATTCCAGTCACACTTGGGTTTACCAGTTTCCAAGAGAACTCTAAGTGGATTGCAGATTGCATATCCTTTACCTATGGGAGTAAGGGACTTTCTCTCAAAGGTCATGTCACAGCTTACAATGTGAGAGCAATGGCTGCCTCTATGGCCAACCTTTGCTCGGTGTTGATTGACGACATCTGCAAAGCAGCCACTTGATTCTCTGTCCACACCTTTGCAGCCCATTACTGCTTCTACAAGGACTCCTGTCAGGATGCCTCGTTTGGCCAGGCTGTTCTCCAGCATCTCTTTCACACTTAGAACAACTCCTACCCCCCGTCCTGGGTTTTGATACCAGAGGTTCTTGGGAGGAAGCATGACCTACCTCAGCCTGGGTTTTGCTGCTTTCTGGGGTCATCTACCTGGCATCTCTAAACTTGGGAGTCCACATATGTGAAGACTGCATTCCTGCTTGTTCCTGGAGATAGCGTAGTTACTCACCTGTTAACAGGTGATCTCTGGGAACAGCAGGAATTGAGTCTTCACAACCCACCCACCTCCCCTAGGAGTTGTATCTCTATCTCTCTCTTTCCTTCTCTCCTTTTGTGTCAGGTACAAACCCAGCTGAAGAGGGAGAGTTGGAAAGGCGGGAAGGCAGGCACAGTGGAATGCTCCCAAAGGTTTTCCTATAGGACGCTGGGGAGCGTTCCCGCATGGGCTCTTGTCAGTGCCGATGATACCCATATGTGAAGACTGTGATAAGGAAGCTTATCATAGTTCAGGAAGGAGCTATAATAGAGGTGAATTGGCTCTGAACAAGCAACCTGTCTTTGCTGGTAGAAATAATAAAACAGAATGTTTTCATAAGACTACCAGTCCCAGAATGCACCAGGTTTCAAACAGCCACTAGAAGAGCTGAAGTGGGGAAACGTGTGTTCAATCAGGAGAGCTATGAGGTAATCCCCAATCACTCATCTCCAAGGGCAGGGCTTGATTCAGCACAGCTGAGCTGTGCTAGGGTGGAGTATCCCTCTAGACAAGTTAAAAGTAAAACAGATTCTACACAGAATCAGAAGATGCAGTTGGAGAAGGAGTTGAGGAACTCAGAGCTCAAGGACAGAGAGCAAGAAGCAGCATCAGCGTGGAAGGAAGAGGAGGAAAACATCTTGGAGGTCTAAAGAAGGAGCCCATAGCAGTACGTGTGTTGGGAGTCATTCCAGAGGCAAGCATACTCCATTGGACTGGAGGAAGCCAGAGGAGGAGTGGGGTTACAGAGCCAGGAATCCCCGGACGGCACCTGTAAAGGAGACGGCTGCATTTGGAAGGGGCCCTAAGACCAGTGTAAGAAGGTATGTGAAGAGAGACCCAGTGTCCAGGGATCTTGATTGGAAGGCTGGACATAAAAGCTGGACTACTTATTGGCCAGGATATCTGGAGAGGAAACCTAACAACAAAGGAAGCTCAGGTATGAACACTGATCTCTGCCCTAGCTCTTCACTTGGAAGACAGCAGGGAAACAAGTATTGTCCTGAGAGTGCTCCATTAAGGAATTCCTCTGAGCCAGACCATGATATTGATTCTATGATAGTTGAAGAAGGAGATATTTTAAATGATCAGTGTGATTACATGGATTGCTCTCTGTCTAGGCTGCTGTGGTAAAATACTTTCACAAATACAACAACCATCAAAAAGAAATATAACTTGTTCTTTTAACTACCCAGAAAAGTTTACAAGAAAGCTTTAGGGTAGGATTTGAGTCACGTATAGAAAGTAAACCAGCCAAGAGGTTTGCAACTGGTTAATTGTTGGCAATTAAGCCTTGCATAATTGCACGTGAGCTCTGAAAGGAAACTTCTGTGTGTGTGTGAAAATACAAGAAAGTTATCCTTGAAAAAGAGCAGTTTTGGATTACTTTTTGGGTTTTGTTTTTTTGCTTTTGGAGCACTGCTAAAAGGTATTAGCAGGAGCCCTCAGAAAGACCTTTCTGTTCCCCATCAAGGTCTTTATTGTTTGATTGCTTAAGAAGTTCAGTTGCTGATCATGATTTGTTTTTCCTAAGTATAATACTGAAAGCAAGTATCCTTTTGTGTTACCAAGTAAATCTGTGTGGGAGAAATAACCCCATAAAATAAAATATATTTTCTTTGCTTACACTCGAGCAACACAACTCATTATTTTGTGAACGGCTGATTCTGGAATGAATGGACTACATTCCCCACAATCCTTTGCAAGTCATAATAGTATTTGCCTTTGCCAAGACTGTGGACATTCTCACCCAGCGCCCCCGTTTACAAGACTCAATTCCTGCTGTTTCCGGAGATCACCTGTTACAGGTGAGTAACTACGCTGTCCCCCCAATAGCAGTCAGGTATCTGGGAGCTAGTGTGTCCCTTAAGTGAAGACTGCATTCTTGTTCCTGGAGACAGCATAGTTACGCACCAGTAACAAGTAATCTCTGGCAGCAGCAAGAATCAGTCTTCACAACCCACCCTGCTCCCCTAGAAGTTATAGGGTTCTATTTTTTTCTTAGCTACAAACTCAACTGAGAGGAGTTGAGAAGGCAGATGCGCAGGCACTGTGAAGTGCTCCCAAAGGCTTTTCTATTGGACGCTGGGGTGTGTTCCTGCGTAGGCTCAGTTGGTGACTGATTCCTGCTGTTCCCGGAGATCACCGGTTACAGATGAATAACTGCTTTCCCTGCCCAGAACTGAGGTTGGATGGGATATAAATATTTTAATAAATGTGGTAGTCCAACCTACAGCTTGCTTATTGACCTGTCTGTATGCAAATGGACTAAATGTAATTATACTGCCTTTTTTAAATGACTCAAATGATTTCTGTCATGGAGGCTTGATGGAGGTTTCTAAAGAAATTCAATGTTTCCTTATCCCTCTAGTCTAGTCCCGGACCTCTGGGGTATAAGCACCTCCTCCCGCAGCCTTGGAGACTGAGCACGTCACTCTTTTTGGTGACACCAGGATAAATAGATGAGGAACCGCCTCCTTTCTCCAGTAAGCTCAGTCTCCAAGGCAGCTGAAGGAGGTGTGAGCCTCAGAGTGGGGGGCTCACTGGAGGAATGATTTGAGGAGTTTGTGTAGGATAGTGTTTCAGATAGTGCAGTTTAGGGATTAAAACTTTGGGGTGGGGGAAGAAAATTGGTGTTCTCTGACTTTAAATTTGCCAGCGAGAGTACAGCCAGTGAGATGCTCTGCTGAGTGGCTGCGAAGGCAAATCAATAGCTTTCCCCCTCTCCCCCCTCCCTGCAGGTACTTATCTCGGGGTTGTGTGTGGGAGCTGCCGCTGGGGCCTCCGTCTCCCAAACCCGCAGATTGGGTGAGGAGACGTTGAGCGAGCAACCGAGCCAGAAGTCGAGCCACTGCCGTGCCAGGAGTCGAGCAGCAGGAACTCCATTCTTCCTCTGAGACCGGAGGTGAGAGGCACGCTGGGCAGGCTCTCGGGAGTGTGACAGAGCAGAATGCAGTCAGTGTGAAGCGGATTAGCCCGCACGGGGAGATCATTGGAAAGCGCGGCAAAATTTAGTGCCGCAGGCTTTCGCGGAGGAAAGGCCTCAGTCACGTGGCATCAGCGCTTGAAGACAGGTGGGAGCCCTGAGCAGATAAGAGGAGCTTGTTTGTAGGCTGCAGGACCAGGGGGAGCCTTTTGGGAGAGCAGCCTCATTAAAGGAGTGCAGGACCTGCGTTTTGAAAATAAAATAAAATAAAAAGGCAGTTTGATTCAGGAGAGTCAGGCAAACCTTGGGGACCTGGCTAAGATGTCCACTAGGCCTCAGTGTGTAATGTGTGGGGCTCAGTGTCGGAGGTGTGGGTCTGCAAGGACTGCGCTCAAGAAGCAGCAGCAAAGGAGATGGATACAGAAGGGGCGGCGCTGAGGGAGGAAGCGTCGGGCTCTCCGGAACCCCTATCTCCTGCAGCGCCACCTCCGGCGCTAGCGCAAGGCACATCCACGGCTCCGGAGCCCTCCACGTCCCAGTCTGCCTTGCCAGGGGACTGGCGGCAATCTTTCCCAAAATTTTATGTGCCTACTCCAGCAGGCCCTGGGGGTTAGCAGGGGACTGCGGAGATGGAGGTAGGCCTGGGTCTGAAGCGTGTTGGGCCTTCTATGACTGCGGGGGCGGGTGCCGCCCCATGTAAGAGACCTAGGTTGGGGAAAGATAGAGTGGACTCTGTGGTCTCAGAAGGCGAAGGCTCAGATAGGGATCTGGACTTGGAAGAAGGCGAGATCGCTGAGCCGGAGGAGCAAGCAAGGGTGGTCAGGGTTTTCCGGCGGGAGGAACTGGCAGCCTTTATTTCAGAGACACTGAAAGCTCTTAACATGCTGGTGGCAGAGCAAGGGGCGGATTTGTCTTTGGAGGATCCGTTGCTTCAGGCAGCTCACAAGTCCCAGAGTTTTTCCAATGCATAGAATCTTCGGGGAGATGATCCGGGAAGAATGGGACATGTCGGAAGCCGGGATGAGAGGTTCCTGGGTAATGGCCTGACTTTACCCGTTGCAGGATCAGGACAGAGAGCTTTTCAAGTCTCCAAAGATGGATGCGGCGGTGTCTGCGGTCACGAAAAAGACAATGATTCCTGTGGAGGGAAGTGCTGCCCTTAAGGATGTGCAGGATAGGAGACTAGATACTCTGCTAAAACAAGTCTTTGATGTTAATGCTCTTTCAATGCAGGCTTTCATCTGTGGGGCATGGGTAGCAAGGGGTTGTCTATGATGGGCTCAAAGGATGAAGTTGAACCATGAGGAAGAATCGGTAGAGGAAGCGGCCCGAATGGAATCGGGGGCGGCTTATTTGGCAGATGTGCAGTATGATCTTATTCGGGGGCTAGCGAAAAGCATGGCGTCGGTAATAGTGGCGCGTAGGTATCCGTGGCTGCGTAATTGGGCGACGGACAGAGCCTCTAAGGCAGGGGTTCTCAACCCTGTCCTTGGGACCCACCTAACCAGTTAGGTTTTCAGGATAACCACAATAAATATGTATATGAGAGATTTGCTTACACTGACTCCATTATATGCAAATCTCTGCCATGCATATTCATTGTGGTTATCCTGAAAACCCGACTGGCTAGGTGGGTCCCGAGGACAGGGTTGAGAACCCCTGCTCTAAGGCAAGACTAGGTAAGCTCCTTTTTGGAGAAGATTTGGACAAGTTAGTTAAAGAACTCTGAGTCTAAAGGGGGAAGGTTGCCGGAGGACAAACAGAAGCAGAACCGTCCTCTGGCGCCCTCTAGAAGCCAGCAGAGAATTTCGGAGATTTCGTACACCGAGATTTGGGCAGTTTCAGAGAGGGTGTTTTCAGTATAGATCGCAGGGGTTTCGAGGGTTTAGGGGAGCGGGGAGAGGCTTTGGAGCTTCCTCATCCTCAGCCCTCAAGAAGCCTCAATGAAGCAAGAGGGGCTCAGGCAGGATTGGTACCCATAGGGGGTCGGTTAAGAGTTTTATCCTGCCTGGGTCCAAATAACGTCGGATCGTTGAGTGTTGGAAGTCATTCGGAAAGGGTATGCTCTAAAGTTCCAATGGCTCGTGCACGACGCCTTCGTACAGTCTCCCTGCAGAACGAAGTTAAGACAATGGGCAGTGCTGGAGACTTTGCAAAGGCTGCAGGACCTCAACGCGGTGGTGCCGGTTTCAGTAGACCAGTGCGGATACAGTCGGTACTTGATTTATTTTGTGGTACCCAAAATGGAAGGGTCTTGGCGACCAATCCTGGACCTCAAAGGAGTCAACAGATGTCTGAGTTTCTCACTTTTACATGGAAACTCTGAGGTCCGTCATCGTGGCAGTGAGCCAAGGAGAGTATCTAACATCGTTGGACCTCTCAGAAGCATATCTGCACATTCCCATCCGCTTAGAGCATCAGCAGTACCTTTGCTTTGCAGTTCAGATGGAGCATTTTCAGTTCCAGGCATTGCCGTTTGGGTTGGCAATGGCACCACGAGCATTTACCAAGGTCATGGTCGTAGTGGTGGTGGCATTGCGCAGAGAGGGGGTGTTGGTCCACCCGTACCTGGACAATTGGTTGATTCGAGCGAAATCAAGAAGCGAAAGCGAAGCAGCTACTCGCCGGGTGGTGCAGTTTCTGCAGAGTTTAGGATGGATGGTAAATGTAGTGAAGAGCAGGTTAGAGCCGTCTCAGGAATTGGAGTACTTGGGAGCCCGCTTCGACACAGAGAGGCAGGGTGTTCCTGCTGTGCGCCAGGGTTCAAGCAATGAGGCAGCTCATTTGGGAGTTCTTGGGGAAACGGGCCTCCTCAGCGTGGCATTACCTACAGCTGTTGGGTACAATGGTGACCTCGCTCGAGTTAGTGCCTTGGGCCAGGGCACAAATGCTGCCATTACAGAGAGTGCTGCTAAGGAGGTGGTCCCATCAGTCAGATCGATTGTCACAAAAGCTAATCTGTCCAGTGCAGGCGAGGCAGTCTCTGCAGTGGTGGCTGGATCCCAGGAATTTGGAACAGGGCATGCCATTGGAGTCCCCGAATTGGAAACCCTTGACGACGGATGCCAGCCTTTTGGGCTGGGGAGCGCATTTCGTGTCAGTTTGCCCAGGGGCAGTGGACCAAACAGGAAAGACAGTGGTCAATCAACAGATTAGAGCTCAGAGTGGTCACGCTGGCGCTCAGGGCCTTCCAGCAGCAGTTGCAAGGGAACACGATTTGAGTGCTCTCAGACAATGCCACGGCGGTAGCGTATATTAGTCGGCAAGGGGGCACCAGCAGTGTAGCTCTGCAGGCACAAGCGGAGGAGCCTACTAGGTTGGGCCAAGTTGCATCTGGAAGCCCTATCGGCAGGGCGCGTGGCAGGAGTGGGCAATGTGACCGCCGATTTCTTGAGTCGTGTTGCGGTAGACCCAGGAGAGTGGTTTCTCCATCAGGAGGTCATCGAGATGTTAGTGGGTCGCTGGGGTCTGCCGGTGATGGATCTCATGGCGACGTTTGCATCGGCGAAGGTAGACCAGTTTTACCACAGAAGGAGAGAGAATGTCCGAAGGTTTGGACGCCCTGATGCAGAGATTCCCGGGGGACCAACTCCTATATGTGTTTCCGCCATGGGTTTTAATAGGTCGAGTACAACAGAAAATAGAGACACAGGGTCTGGTTATTCTTGTTGCGCCAGATTGGCCGAGAAGGCCATGGTATGCCGACCTGGTACGGCTTCTGGTGGAGCCGCCATGGAAACTGCCAGTCAGGGAGGATCTATTAGTGCAGGGTCCACTGAAGATGCCTCACGTGGATCGGTTCTCGCTTATGGCCTGGCTATTGAAAGGGTGAGTGACAGCCAGGGGGTATTCATCAGCGGTGATTTCCACTTTGTTGAGGTCTAGGTGTAGATCTACCTCGGTAGCGCATATCTACGTATGACGACTGACTGAGGCTTGGTGCGAAGATAGGCATGTGCTGGCACTGAAGGCCTCTATTCCGCAGATTTTGGCGTTCTTGCAGGATGGGTTTGATAAAGGATTAGCGGCTGCATCCTTACGAGTTTATTTGGCAGCACTTTCTTGTTATTGGGGAAAGGTACAAGGGTTAGCGCTTGGTTCTCACCCAGACGTGAAGCGGTTTTTGAGGGCAACGTCTCTACTGAGATCGCCATGCTGGAACCCGGTACTGACTTGGGATCTCAATTTGGTGCTGGAAGCGTTGATAGGTGAACCTTTCAAGCTGATGGCTAGGTCAACGTTGAAGAATCTCACGCTCAAGGTGGTCTTTTTGTGGCCATTTCTTCGGCAAGGTGGATTTCAGAGTTACAGGTTTGTCTTGTAGGGAGCCTTTTCTATCCTTCTGTGACAAGAAGGTAGTGTTGAGAACAGTGCCTTCGTTTTTGCCTACGATGGTATCAATGTTTCATGTGAATCAGACAGTGTCTTTGTCGGTTTTTGAGAATGGTGGCAGGGACAAGTCCAGGAGTCGGTTGCATCCGGTTGGATGTGAGTCGAGTTTTGCAGGCATATCTGCAAAGAATGGCTGGATTCGCAAGATGGACAGATTGTCTTGTTTGGCGGACCGAAGCAACGAGAGCCGGCGTCAGTCTTCTATTGCAAGGTGTCTTAAAGACGTGATTGCGTTGGCATATATATTGAAAGGCAGGTCGGTACCGAGTGGCTTAAGAGCTCATTCGACTAGGGCGCAGCGGCTTCCTGGGCGGAGGTCAGTTTGGTGCCGGCGGCAGAGATTTGTAAAGCAGCGATGTGGTCGTCCTTGCATTCTTTTGTTAAACATTACAGGATAGACCTGCAGGTGGAAAGGGATGCTAGATTTGGAACAGCGGTTCTTCAGGCTGGTGTGGCAGGTACCTCCCGTTAAGGTGTTTACTGCTCTGTTACAGCCCCAGAGGTCCGGGACTAGACTAGAGGGACGATAAGGAAGGTGAAATTAGACTTGTCTGCTAAATGTTGTTCCTTGAGGAACTCTAGTCTAGTCCCCTATCCCTCCCTGCTGTAGTAGTCTGGACTATAGCCTGAAGTGAGAGAGACAGTATTTTGTCATTTGGTGGCGCAACATAGAAACATGATGACAGAAAAAGACCACATGGCCTTTCTAGTCTGTCCTTCCATAACAACAACTACAACAGTCCACTTTTTACCTTTAGAGATCCTCTGTGTTGGTCCCATGCTTTTTTGAATTCAGTTACTGTCCTCATCTCTACCACCTCCACTGGGAGACTATTCCACGGATCCCACTACTCTTTCTGTAAAGAAATATTTCCGCATATCACTCCTGAATCTATCTCCCTTCACCCTCATCCCATGTCCCCTTGTAGCAGAACTTGCTTTCAATTGAAAGAGGCTCTCTCCCTGAACATTTATGCCACGGAGGTATTTAAACATCTCAATCATATCACCTCTATCCCGCCTTTCCTCTAAGGCGTACATATTAAGATCCTTAAGTCTGTCCTCATATGCTTTATAATGAAGCCCATTAATCATTTTAGTAGCAACCCTCTGCACCTACTCCATCCTGTTCACATCCTTTTGAAGGTGCGGTCTCCAGAATTGCACACCATACTCCAAATGAGGTCGCACCAAAGACATACAGAGGCATTATCACCTCCTTTTTTCTGCTAGCCATTCCTCTCCGTATGCACCCAAGCATCCTTCTAGCTTTTGCCGTCGCCTTTTCTACCTGTTTAGCTACTTTAAGATCATCAGACACAACCACGCCTAGGTCCTGCTCTTCTTTAGTGGACAAAGTATTTCACCTCCTATACTGTATTGCTCCCTTGGATTGCTGCAGCCCAAATGCATGACCTTACATTTTTTAACATTAAATCCCAGCTGCCAAATTCTAGACCATTCTTCAAGCTTAGCTAGATCCCTCCTCATGTTATCTACACCTTCCTGGGTGTCTACTGTATTGCAGATTTTGGTATCATCTGCAAAGAGACAAACCTTACCCTAGTGACTGGTTGGGCTGTGGTTCATTTGGGGAGGTAGAAGTGTAACATCTGTGGGGCAGTTTTACCATTACCTGCTAGGAGGTCCTAGGGAAAGGGCAAAGCAAGCCTAAGTAGAAAGGTATATAAATCTTTTCTTATAAATTGCCCAGTATCAGTGTTAGGCAAATTTAAGCAGTTCTTATAGTTCAGTAGTTATATAGAGTTTAAGAATGTGTTTTCTACTTACTTATTGCTCTGGTGAGTCTGCTTGGTCAATAGGTTACTGGAGAAAGGAGGCGGTTCCTCATCTATTTATCTTGGTATCACCAAAAAGGGTGACATGCTCAGTCTCCAAGGCTGCGGGAGGAGGTGCTTATACCCCAGAGGATCGTGACTAGACTAGTTTGTTTATTTATTTGAGGGTTTTTTATACCGCGCCCTTTAAAATCAGCTCTGTTTACAGTTAAACAGATTTGTACAGTGCAGTGCGGTGGCATCCACACTGTATTTACAAAGAACAGGGGTTAATAACTTGGCTAACTGGGGGAACTATGTACAGGTTATTCAGTAACAGGTTACTCCATTAAGTAACTATATACAGGCGCGACAGTCAGGCCAGTGGGGCGGGTGGAGGCTTGACTGCTTTTTTGCTATTTACAACAAATTGTGTGCTATATACAATTGTATAACAGGTGTCTGGGTGCATTAATGGGCGAGGCTAGGATTGCTTGTTGCTGTTGAGTCAAGGGTGCTGTAATGGTGGGGGTGTGAAGGTGCGTGTTGAGTGTCTTCTTTGTGGAAGTAGTGTTGGAGAAAGAGGTGGTGTTTCAGAGCCTTCCTGAACTGAGTGAGGTCGCTTATGGAGCGGATGTTGGGCGGGAGGGCATTCCAGCATGTGGGAGCGTAGAACATGAAGGCCCTGTTTTGTGTTGCTTGCGAGAATATTGTAATCTTGCTTGGGATGTTCAGTGTGTTGACAGCAGCTGACCGTCTGGAATGGTGAGGATAAGATCCATGATAGCAGTGGAGGTGAGCCCGTTGATGGCCTTGAACGTCGTTAGTAGGAGTTTGAATGTGAGCCTGCAATGGACTGGCAGCCAGTGTAGGTGTTTCAGGATGGGGTTATATGATCCCTTCTGGCAGCTCCTTGTAATATTCTGGCGGCTGCATTCATTGCGAGCTGCAATGGATTCAATGTACTTTTTGGGAGTCCTTGTAGAATCGAGTTGGCATAATTGAAGTGGGGGATTACTAAAGCTTGATAGACTGTTCGGAAATCCTCTGGCTCGAGCAGGGGTCTAAGATGCCGGATCGTCCTTATCTTGTCGTTATCGTCCTCAAGGAACAACAGTTAGCAGGTAAGTCTAATTTCACCTTTGATCATAAAGATAGGTCGGAGGGAAAGCATAGACCTCTCCCGTTGCGAGCTCCAGAGGCAGAGGGTGGGAAAGGGAGAGATGGGGAGAGGTAAGGATAGGAAAGGGGGGAAGGGGTGAAACAGTAGGTGTCTGGCATCAAACTTAACTGGCAATACCAGCCATTGGGGAGTATGTGATTGGGGAGTACTTTATTGCACTGATAGGATACAGAGGGAGTAACAGATTGCTACACTCTTGAGGGGAAGAATGTGCTTTTGGGAAAAGAGGGGGAAGTCTAACCTGATAAATACCATGAGGTGGGTAAAAGCCCATTTGCTGGAATTAACAAATGGCATAATTTGTACCAACTATGTGTTTTGTATTAGGCAAGTTATACCAATGTGATATAAACATTGAATATGATGTACTTAGTAACTGTAGGAATGGACTTATATGATAGGGGGGGGGGGGTTGGGGAGAGGAGTTTAGAAGAACCTAGAGATGCCTAAAATTGTAAAAATTTTAAAAACGGATTTTCAGTGTATTTTTATTCCTGTCAGGTGCTGCTCTTACGCACTGCCAGAAACATTGTTGTGTTAGCAATAAAAAGATTTCAACATAAAGATAATTGAAATTGAAATTTTCAGAATACACATGAGTAATGTTACACTGCATTGCTAAAAATAACTATACTGCTCACCCAAATTTCAATAAGCTGTTTCCAGCATTTCTCATGCAAACTTTAAACCTAAGGGAAGAAAAGAAACTAAATATTTTTTTGTTTTTTTTTGTAGCTGAATTAAATGTAATTGCACCAATAATCTCCAACTTCTTCTTGGCTTCATATGCCTTAATTAATTTCTCTGTATTCCATGCATCACTTGCAAAGTCTCCAGGTAAGAATTTTATAATTAATATCTAATTATACAAAAATGAGTGGAGGAGTAGCCTAGTGATTAGAGCACTGGCTTGGTAACCAAGATTCCCACTGGTAATCCTTGTGGCCTTGGACAAGTCATTTAACACTCCATTGTCTTAGAAGAAAGGCCTAGCATTCTACTTGCAGTCACACTGTCAAGAAAACCCAGGAGTTGCTGGATCTCTAGGAGTCAGCATTGAACTTGAAGGCACACGTTGCATTTTGCATTGCATGCAAAAATGATAAATTTGGCTATCTTTAATGTTTGTAGGACACCCAGCTTGAAAATCAACAAGATCGAAAAATTTCAACTGTGCAATGATAAAATATAATTTTAGATCCTTTGCTGAGAAGATTGGTTAAAACATTTCCTATAATGTAGTGTGGTTGCCATGTTAGTCCATTTTATGGTTTATGAACTTTAAAAAAAAATATAAGGTAACACTTTTTAATTGGACTGCCTGCTTGCATTTTTTTTATTAGATTTCAAAGGTTAAAGCCACTTTCCTTAGATAAGGACTACTGTCGTGCTGTTCTAACATGAGGAAGGTGGTTTTAACCTTTGAAAGGTAGTCAAAAAATGTATCAAGTTAGCCCAATAAAAAGGTGATGCCTTAATTTTTGTTTTATATTAACTATTTTTTCAGTAATTGGGTATTGCTTTCAAATACTCTATCCCCTTGCATTGCATTAGTTCTGTAGAGTGGTGGCTTGATAATGGAGCTGTCAAGTAAGACTATAATGGCAATTAGAGCTGCTTCACAGATGGCACTGCTTATAGGTTACACTAATTCCCAAAATTTAACAATTACTTTTTAGCAAAAAGTCTCATCATAAATCCTGCATAATATTACTGTTCAGTGAGATATACCTATAGATGTGTTAATTTCAACCTAGTTGACTTCAGTAATATAAAAAGTGCCAAACTGTCTGACCATTGGTCCATTGAGTCTAACATCCTGTCTGACAGTGGTTGGTCTGGGTCATCTGGAGGTACTTGTCATATCTGAAATATGAAAATACAAGCCATGTTGTTCTTTTCTAGAAGTTTAAAGCTGCCTAATTCTTTTTATCAAAACTGTTTTAAATTTAAAACTGAAATACTCTACAGTTTGAGAAAAGATCTGTAATGAGTTACTTGAAAGGAAGTCTTCCTTCCTAAAGCATACCTGGCTCACTTCTAACTAATGATGTTTCGCTGTCAACAGGAAAGATGATTCAGTCACTGTAATGGGTAATATATAGGAATTACACTTACCTGGTAATTGTGGTTCCTTGAGTGACTCCAGTTTAGTCCTCAACCTCTGGGTAGTGAACCACCTCCTGCATCTTGGAGACTGGGCATGTCAAAAACTCATGACATCACTGGATATAGCCTGCTGATCTCTCCCATCAGCCCCCAGTGAACTATTGACAAAGCAGACTCAAAGGAGCAAAAAATCAGTAACTTTTTTTTTTAAAACTTAGGTTATATGTTCTGCGTGCCCTTGAATATAATGTTATCTACCTACTACTCCCCTTGCAGAAGGAAAGGGACTGCTTCCTGCATGCTCTCCTTTCCATCGAATGCCTAGCCTTAAACAATCCAGAGCAATATAGCAATATATATATATAACAATATCATAATATAATATAACAATATAGCACAAAATAAATGGAAGCATCAAAACGACTGAACGACTGAACACCAGTGAAGGCCTATATCCACTTTTAACCTTGCACTTCCCCCAACAGAAAAAACACTGCTAAGACTCCATCCCCAGGCGGGAATGAGGACTAAACTGGAGTCACTCAAGGAACCACAATTACCAGGTAAGTGTAATTCCTATTTCCTTATCGTTCCTCCAGTTTAGTCCTCAACCTCTGGGATGTATCAGAGCAGTAATCATTGGGAGGGACCTTTCCAGCTGGATCTCAACACCGCCTACCTAAAAATGTCATTCTTAGCAGCCAGACTATCTAGGCAATAGTGCTTACTGAAAATATGGCGTGATAACGAAGAGGCCTCCCTACAGATGTCCACTGGCGGAACCAAACTGTGCTCCATCCAAGAAGACGCTTGCACTCTGGTAGAGTGAGCTCGAAAGCTCCCTGGGACTGTACGGTCCCGTAGAAGATAAGCAAACGCAACGCACTCGCCTCTCCAATCCATCCAGAAATGGACTCCGCCGCTTCCCTTTGCGGGGCCCTCTGAACACCCTGAAGAGAGACTATCCGCCTTGCGAATGTTTCTGAAACCTTTAAACACTGCCGCAGCGCTCTCTTGACGTCCAAACAGCACAAGCTATGGTTCAATACGCTCCCCTCCACTGCACCTAGCGCTGGAAGAGAGACTATTTTAGTTAGGTGAACATAAAAACCACCTTTGGCAACAACGACAGAACCAGCCGCCATGCCACCTTCTGTCTGGAGACGGACAAAAACCGATTCCTGACAGGTCAATGCCTGCAACTCCGAAAATCACCTCGCCGAACAGGTGAGCAAACATACCGTCTTCAAGGCAAAACCCTTAACCTATGCCCATTGCAAGAGCCCCAGTGGTGCGCTAGCTAACACTCCTAAAACCAACTTGAGCTTTCCCGGTGGAATTAATATCCTACGACAGGGCTACAGTCTGGTAACCGCCTGAGAAAGAAAGCGTACCACATCGACCTGTGCATGAGCCACTCCCTGTCCTTTGCCCCTATAGCAAGACAGATCTGCTAACTGAACTCTCCAGGACCTGTTTTTACCAAACGCGTCCTGCAGAAAACTTAATACCGAGGGAACTGACATTGTTGTCGCGCGAGCGTGCCTCCGTGAGCACCCGTCCTCAAAGATGCGCCACAGATGCGCCACAGATGCGCCACAGATGCGCCACAGATGCGCCACAGATGCGCCACAGATGCGCCACAGATGCGCGGGACGTAGACTTTTTGCCACCTTGCCGCAAAAAAGACTGCTGTCGAGCCACTCTTTTTCCTTAAGCTTGCCCTTTCAATGGCCATCCTGTAAGCAAAAACCGATGCACCTGAGGCATTCGAAGGGAACTCCGTAGCAACAGAATCTCCAATGTCGGAAACCTCCATGGATTCCCGTCAAGCAACCATATGAGGCAGGCAATACCACAGGTGCCTCGGCCAGCCTGAGGCCCCCAACCACACGTTTCCCCAAAGCGCTTCGATATGCAGAACCACTCAACCTTTGAGTGCCCCCTGTGGAAAGACATAGAGAAGACCGGACAACGGCCGCCGTTGAAACAGTGCGCCGATGCCTTCCGACCTCCTTTCGCGTCGTCTGCTGAAGAAGCGACCCGTTTACGCACAGTGAAACGCCGCCATGAGGTCCATTACTGGCTGTCTCCATATGCAACCAATCTGTGCGAACACCTCCGGATGCCACTCCCATTCTCTGCCATCTACTCGGACCCAACTGAGGAAATCCGCCGTCACAATGCCCTTACCCACAACATGCACCACCGAAAACGCTGGCAGCCAAAGCTCTATCCACACACACAGACCCTCTGCCACGACCTCTATGGCCACGCTTCCGGTTCTGCCCTGCTGATTGATGTAGGCCACCGCTGTGGAGTTGTCGGACAGTACTCGCACCGCTCGACCTGTCACCGTAGCTTCGAATGCCTGCAACGCCCGGCGTATCGCTCGCATTTCCAGTCGGTTGGTTGACCACTGGGTCTCCTGTGTACTCCAAGAGCCTTGCGCGAAACAATCTCCGAATGTAGCAGAGTTTAACAAAGTTTTTGGCCAAGCTCCCGGAGGAAAGGTCCATAGGCTTTTATTAGAGAGAAGTTGGAAAATTATATATTTTTTTATACCAACTTTAACCAATTCAAGATGTTCTACAAGGCACACAACCCAACAGAGCGTCACATCTGTTGTACATGCAACGGAACCCTTAAAATATGAGCATACATGAATCCACCACTTGCCCTGATACAAGCATTGAGTAGTCTATTTGTCTTTTTGGAAACCAGCCAGGTCCTTAAGACCTGGATTGGCTACCTAGGAAACAGGATACTGGACCTGAAAGAGCTTGGTCTGACCCAGTATGGCATTTCTCGTATCCTTATGAACGGAACCTCCCCAAGGTCTCTGCCTTGGAAGTAACAGGCTGCGCCTGGCCCTGTGGCTAGCTCACACGGAGCAGTGCGGCCTAGTGGTTGAGGCAAGTTGCCAGAGGACCAAGGGTTTTAATTCCAATCGAGACCACCAACCTTGGGCCATAACAACTGGGGTTTCTGGTCCCACAGGTGGTCCTTCTGGCCTTCATTAAGTGACTTAACCCTCTGCCTCGGGTACCAAAACATAAATTGTGAGCCCTTCAGGGACAAGGAAAATAGAAATACCATAATCGACTGTATGCCACCCTGACCTGTAGGCAGTCAGTATACTCAAATAAATAACTGATTGGGAATGTGTGACCGTAGCAAACACTGACAGTGGAGAGTCATCAGAGCTGGTGCTGGTTCCTGGTCTTCCTTTCTCGCTCTCCCAGTCCTTCTGCCAACATTGAGAAAAGGCTGAGAATAGATTGTCCAGTGGGCTGGGGATCTTGCTTCCTGGACATCAGAGAAAGAGGGGCTAGAATCTGGGAGCAAAGCCCAAAGAGAAAGGGAAACTGGTGACACTAACACTGTAGCTCCTCCACAGTGCAGTGAGCACGCTTGAACATAGGCTGAATGCATGGAGCATACACAGAGTATTGACTTCCTCTATGAAACCTTTCAGTGCCCTGGAGCGCTAAGCCCCAGACTGTGCTAGCTAGACGTCCTTCTCTTCACCCTCAGCGCAGGCCCTTTAACAAGATGGCACAGATGGGTCAGTGCCCCTGCTAAGTGCTTAAAGCCCTGCTCTGACAGCACAGTCTCTAGAAATAGATGAGAATTTCCTGGGAAGGGCATGCTAAGTGGAGCTATGAAACACACAAGCACCCCCCCCCCCGGCCTTTTGGGGAAACTGCTAGGTACGTATGACCTAGATTGGCCACGGTTGGAAACAGGGTACTGGGCTTGATGGACCTTTGGTCTGACCCGGTATGGCATATCTTATGTTCTTGCTATGTTGAAGCAGCGAAGTGCAGACAATGAATAAATCCAGGAGTGAATTGCAGGGTCCAAGCCAATTTATTGTGCACAAGGCCCAGACAGTCAAGCTTCAAAAAGGACTGAGCAAAGTTCTTACAGAAACATATTCATTTTATACATTTCTTTTCAGTTTGATACATGCAGGCTTTCTATTGGTCACAACGCCCCCTGCACCCATCCAATCAGGGACCCTCTCTGGGCCTAGCACCCTGCTCCCTCCTCTAGGATCGTTCTAACAATGGCACAGTTTCTAGGTATTGATAGTTCTACTGCGAGGTCGTTTCTAGCTCTAGGAATGCAAGTATTGAAACATTTCTATCCTCAGAACGCAAGAGAATAATGAAAGATTTATGAATTCATGAAAAACGTCTTAAGCAGTTTAAAGCAGTTTTCTCAGACTTTCACAGATTTTTGGTTCTTTACTAAGATGGGGGTTGGAATCAGGGCCTAACTTACAGGCCTTTCATATTTGCAGGCTATCATAGGCCATAGCCTACCACATTCCCCCCTTTGATTATTCTCACCCCCAAGTGAGAAAGGGTGAGAATTAAATCACATATTATACTCGTGTAACAGCATTATCTTGGGGTATAGGGTAATATTGCCACATAGCTAAAACTTTCGTAGCTGCCTTCCGTTCTACAGTGTTATCGATAACTGAGGTTATCATACGTAAGCAAAGGGGTAATAGGCATGGGAGCAATAAGCATACAGTTAATATGAATAATACAATAAACGCAAGGGTCTTTAGACCACCTAACCATGAAAACACTGAACCAAACCACCCATCAAGCTTCAGAGCGTGCCAGGTCTGAAAGGCACATATGTATGTTTTTCGCATTTGAGTAGCTATATCTTCAACAACTTGTCCATTTTTTTTCAATCTGCAAACAGTTGGTTAAATTCAATTTTCCACTTACTCCACTTTCAGCTGCTAGCAAATAATCTAGAGCTAAACGAGTCTGATAAATAGCTGTGCGCATTTGTGTACTTTGCTTAGCTAAAAGAGTTAGTGCTTTACTAGTTTCATTGGTTATTATTTCAACAACAGCTTGTAAACGTATAATACGATTATCATATATACAGGAGTGCAATATCCCCATGTCCCATCTTGTGTCCAGGTAGCGGGTCCGTAGTATAAAATGATTCTTTCAGGTGGCCACTCATCATTCCATTTGTCCCATTGGCCTATTTTCAAGACCTCTTGTTTCTGTCGACTCCTGTACACGGGGAAACCCAGTTGTTCTCCATGGGAAATGGGCAGAAGAAAGAAGGAAGGTCGTATAGTTCCCAATACGCATGCTCCTCCCCAGTGGTGAGGAAGCCTAGCATATGCTCGGGTTCCACAAATCCAGTACAGTTCGGGTGGTGTTTGCCAGGTACTATGAAACGCCAAATTAGTCCAGATGCTGGCAAGATTAGGAAAGAGGACTAAAGGGTTGGAGGGCTCTGGAGTGTTGATCCTCGACCACCAGGATGTCTTTCTAGTGGTACTGTTGTAGAACTTCTGATTGAGACAGACCAGCTGTCCAACCAGCATAGTAAACTGTGGTCCTCTACGAGCAAAACACAAGTTACCAACAGTAGGGTGAGCCAGTACCCACTCACTAGTAGTATTATGTAAAGCAGTCTGATTATAAGGAATAGAATAGTTCACTTCTTGCGCCTCCCAGGGCCATTGGTCTCCCATCTTAGTTCTGCCACAGAAGGAACAATCCGAGATGTGGAGACTAGATGCTACTGCCCCAGCGAGTTCAATGAACAGGTTTTGGGAGGTATGAGGTATTTCAAATTCCGCCCTCATGGCCTCATAAAAGGAGTGATGTATTCGATAAGGTGCGGATACATGAGTCTTAGTATTTAGCTGTATATGTATAAACGTTCCAGGATCTATGCCGCCTCCTGCTATACGCAATCCAAATCTGAATCCCTGCTTCCATTGGCTAGGGTTAAGTATGAGGAGCTGTAGAGGATTGCAGGCACCTTTCTTGCACTTCCGAGGCTCCGGTAATGATGATTTTTGCAGGCTGGCTATGCGTTTATCTCCATCTCATCCAGTAGGCCCACCGAACCACGTGGCATAATGCACGCATTCCCATTTTGGACAGTAGTAAGCATCTTTAGATGATGTGCTGTAAACGGTTGGGGGAATGCTTTCCAGTACACTGTCCCCATCCGTATGCTCCTTCAGGACACACATTTATCATCATAGTAGTAGGCTTGTTCCCAAGATCCACACTTGTGATAGGCATTTCTGTTTATCACATCACAGGCATCAAAATTCAGGATAACATACTGTGTGGGATCGGAGAGTTGTCATGTGGCATTTATGAGGGCCCCCTCCTCATCATTCCATCGTATCTCCAGTACATAAGAGGGGTTCTGCCGGGGGTTGTAGCAAGTCTTACTTTTCCCTTTCGTACAGATATTCAACTCTGTACCATTATTTATTTATTTATTTATTTAGACAGTTTTACACACACCGGCTAACTATACCAGTGCAAGTATAGTAGGAATGATAAAGTAAAGTCTGAGTCACCAGTTCGGGTGGTAGTTATACATGCTGCACAAGGGGGTAAGGCAAAAGTCTTTTCCAGGAATCCCAGGGCTGTCGCCCCCATAAGACAGTAGTGGAGGAACATCATGACTGCAGTCTTTAGAATTCAACTGAAATATCGGGTGCGATGAACTTGTAGAGTCTTCTTCTTTTCTGCTTCTGCTGTATGTAGACCTATCGACTGCCACCCTTGTGTGACGGGTAGGATTGTAGTTTCTAAAGACTCTTAACGCTGGGTGTCTCCGCAATGTAAGCCACAATGGAGTTTCAGGGTCATTTACTGAAGTCCATTGACCAAGTTCAGGAGCTGCTGCCGGCTTTACTCGACTATGATGGATCCAGGGTTCGAGCTCTGCAACTTTTACTGCAGTTGGGGTTGATAAGATAACATAAGGTCCCTTCCAATGCTTTGCCAGCAGGGTCTTTCTCCACTCTTTGATCCACACTGACACTCCTGGCCCGAAGGGATGTAGAGGTTCCGTCAGATTGACGGGCAAACGATCTTGTACCCAGGTATGAAGACTCTGCAAAACAGAACCTAAAGCCAATAGTTCTTGTCTAGTTGTTTCAGATCCAATTTGTTTCATATCTCCTTTTATTCCCTGTACAATGGGTGGGGGTTGCCCATACAAAATCTCAAAAGGGGGAAACTCCTAAAGACTTGGTTGGAGCAGAACATATCCTGAGAAGGGCTATAGGGAGAACCTGGAGCCACTTTAGGTGTGTTTCCTGACAAAGCTTGGACAACTGAGATTTCAGGGTCCTATTCATACGTTCTACCTTTCCTGAACTCTGGGGTCTATAGGCAGCATGCAACTTCCATTGTATCTGTAGAGCTCGAGCTAACTGCTGAGTCACTTGGGACACAAATGAGGGCCCATTATTTAACAGTTTTTATATACCGCGCTATTCATCATCAGCTTAAGCATAAAACATATGTCAAGTTTACAGATAACAGGGAATGAAACCGGGACAATGGGGATAACTATAAGATAAGGTAATAACAAATATTCACAACTATTTACATCAAATTAGGATAAGTTTTGAGTTTCATGAGTTATGGATTGCGAGATTTTAATCTGGGGCAAGCAATGGAGTTTAGAGGCCTCACTTGACTAACCATAGTCAATGGTTTGGGTTGGAAGGGGGGGAGGTGGGGAGCTAGTGCCTTGGGAGAAGTATTGAAGGAAGAGGTGTATTTTTAGAGATTTTCTGAATTGGGACAGGTCTTTCTGTGATCTGATGTTAGGAGGTAGCCTGTTCCAACATCTAGGGGCGAAGGATGAGAATGCTCTCATGGTAGTCATCTGTGTGAGTTTTGTTAGGTCTTTTGGGACCATTAGTGTATTTTCTGTTACAGATCTTTTAGATCTGGTGTTTTGAGAGTGGTGAAGGATGTCAAAGCGAGGATGGTGAGATTTGGTGGAACGCTTTGAAGGTCAAGAGAAGGGTTTTGTATAAGATCCTACATGTTATTGGGAGCCAATGAAGTTCATACAGGATGGGGGTGATATGCTGACTCTTTGAAACCCCATATAAAACTCTGGCTGCTGTATTCATAGCCAACTGTAGAGGGATCAGAGTGCTCTTGGGGAGGCCATGTAGCACAATGTTTGCATAGTCGAAATGAGGGGTGACTAATGCCTGGAAGGTTGTGCGAAAGTCATTTGGTTCAAGCATGGGTCTGAGGGGTCGTAGAGTCCTGATCTTGTGATAGATGGATTTTACTGTACTTTTTATGTGTTCTTTGAACTCCAGTCGCTGGTCCAGTATGACACCTAGGTAACGTATCATGCTTTTGATTGGTAAGTCAGCATCTCTTGTTCTTAATGATGGAGGGGAGAAGTCTTTATTCCTTGTGACAATCAGGGCTTCCGTTTTCTTAAAATTGATTCGGAGATTTTGTGTGAGCAGCCAATCTGAGATTGCATTGAAGCAGGTGGTTAAAGGTTGTGATAAGGAAGCTTATCATAGCTCAGGAAGGAGCTATAGAAAAGGTGAAGTGACTCTGAACAAGCAACCTGTCAGTTCTGGTAGAAATAAGAAAACAGAATTTTCCCATAAAAGACTACCAGTCCCAGAATGCACCAGGTTTCCAACAGCCATTAGAGGAGCTGAAGTGGGGAAACGTGTGTTCAATCAGGAGGGCTATGAGGTAATCCCTAAGCACTCATCTCAAAGGGCAGGGCCTGATTCAGCACAGCTGCACTGTATTAGGGAGGAGCACTCATCCAAGCATAATAAGAGTAGAGTTTATTCTACAGAGGACCATCTTCATGATCACCTTGGATATCCAGAGAATTGTCCTCAGGATCATCATCAGCTTGAGCTTGATCATCAGTTTCATCTGAAGGATCATCAGAAGCAGAAGCCAAACCGGACAGACAGAGGCAAAGAAAAACCCTCTGGAAGAAAGAGGAGAAAAGCCTTTGAGAGGTCTAGAAGAGTCCAAAGCAGTACGTATACTGGGAGGTATTCCAAGGGCCAGCATACACCATTGGACTGGGGAAAGCCAGAGGAATGGTGCTGCAGAGCTAGGAATCACCAGAGGCTACCTGTGAGGGAGACGGCTGCACGTGGAAGGGACCCTAAGACCCGTGCCAGAAGGTATGTGAAGAGAGATCCAGTGTCCAGGGATCTGGATTGGAAGGCTGGACATAAGAACTGGACTACATACTGGCCAGGCTATATAGAGAGGAACTCTAGCAGCAATGGAAGCTCAGGTATGAACACTGATCTATGCCCTAGCTATAACCTTGAAAGACAGCAGGGAAACAAGTATTCTCCTGAAAATGCTCCATTGAGAGATTCATCTGTGCCAATCCATGATATTGAACCCATGCTTGTTGAACAAGGGGGAATAATAGCAGATGAGGATCCTGTTTATATGGACTGCTCTCTATCTAAACTCTGTTGGTAACTTTCTGTTATAAAGTACAGCAACCATCACAAAGAAATACAAATTTGTTCTTTAATCTACTCAGAAAAGCTCCTGAAGCAGGATTTGACCCACACAGTAGAAGGCAAGCCAGCTAAGGGGTTTCAGCTGGTAACTGCTAGCAATTAAGCCTTACCTAATTGCTTGTGAGCTAGGAGAGAATCACTTCTGTATCTATGTGGGAAGTAATCAGAAGTTAACCTGAAAAGAACAGTTTGTTTCTTGCTTTGTGGCTTTTCATTTGTTGTTTTCCTGATTTTAACTTTGTTTTTCCAAGTTAACACTGAAAGCAAGTAACCTAATTTATGTGCTACCATGCATATCTGTGTTGGGAGAAATAACCCCATAAATAAATATCTTATTGGCTTTACACAAGAGCACAACTAAATTGTCAGCAGCTGTGTCTGGTGTGAATGAACTACATTGCCCACAATCCCTTGCAAATCATATAGATATATGCATTGCCAAGACACTGAAGATTCTCACCCAGGCAGCCGTCTGACAAGGTGTGTAGTCAGGCTTTATCACATTAACTGGTTTGAATATAAGCACATCGTCAGCATAGATAAGGCATGAAATTCCAAATGAGCGGGTAATGTTGCAGATTGCCTGCATGTAGATATTAAATAGTAAAGCGGAGAGGGAGGAACCCTGGGGTACTCCTTGCTTCTGTCGAAAAGGCTGTGATGTAATGTTACCGATCTGGACCTGTTGCCATCGGTCCTCCAAATAAGATTTTGCACCAGGATTATCTGATCCTATAGTCAATGGTATTCCAAATAGAGGAATAATCTCATGGAGCAGTATTCTAGTGATTTCTCGAGCTTTCTCAGTTCGGGTGGGACAAGCTTTTACCCACCCAGAAAATGTGCAAACTAGAACTAACAGGTAATGATATCCATTTGCTCGTGGCATTTCAGTAAAATCCACCTGAATATCACTCATAGGGGTCACTCCTACTGACTGAACTCTTGGGGGTGGAGTGGGACCCTGCTTTGCATTATTCTTAGCACATGTCAAACATTGCTGTGCCACTGAGGCGGACAGGAGTCCTAATAGTGAGATACAGAAATGGGGTCTTAGGGCTCTTTCCATGGCAGTTTTCCCATAATGTGTGGCCTGATGAAAAGCATGGACAAAGGCTGGTCCTAATGCTTCAGGAATTACTGTGGGACCTGGAGGTGAGCTACCCCCCCGGAGGTGGCAGCACTATCCAACCTTTTTCTGTTAGGACACCTCCCTCCTTCTCACAGAAATAATCTAACTCTCTTGTTGTGTATCGGGGAGCCCATGAGCTAAGGGGCACAGGGAATAAGGCTGCCTGCACCGAAGTATCTTGGGTCACAACTCATTCAGTTATGGCTGCTTTTCGGGCGGTGGCATCAGCAAACCTATTCCCTCGGGCAACTTCTCCTACTCCTGCTTGATGACCTTGACAATGCATGACTGCAACTTGCTTAGGGGCCCACACAGCGTCCAATAATATCAATATCTCGGGCCCATACCTAATGGACTTGCCTCCTGAGGTGATCAACCCTCGTTCTTTATACAGGGCTCCATGTGCATGCAAAGTTGTGAAGGCATACTTGGAATCTGTGTACACATTTAAACAGAGTCCTTCTAATGTCAGTGCTCTAGTGAGAGCTATCAGTTCAGCCTTCTGTGCTGAAGTTCCTGGGGCCAGAGATGAGGCCTCAACTACCAGATTAAGGGTCACCACTGTGCATACCCAGCACAACGATGTCCATTGATGACGAGACTGCTTCCATCCACAAAAAAGGTTCGTTCAGGGTCCTCCAAAGGGACATCAGTCAAATCCGGGCGACTTGAGAACACAGTGTCCATAGTTTCTAAACAGTCATGATCACGGAGGCCAGGACCAATTAGGAACAACGTAGCAGGATTCAGAGCTTGACTGACTTTCAATTGTATCTGGGGGTTTTCACACAGCATACTCTGATACTTCAACATTCGTGAATTTGTGAGCCAGAAACTCCCTTTGCGTTCCATGAGGGTCAGAACAGAATGTGGCACAGTAACTTGAAGATTGTCAGAGTGAGCTTGTCTGCTTCGCTCACTAGAAGGGCTGTAGCTGCAACAGCTCTCAAACAAGGGGGCCAACCTCTTGCTACCACATCCAACTGTTTTGACAAATAGGCCACTGGCCATTGCCAAGATCCAAGAGATTGTCAGTACCCCTAGAGCATTTCCTTGTGACTCATAGACATAGACGGAAAGGTTTCTGGACATCTGGTAGACCCAGAGCTGGTGATGATATCTGGTTTTTAGAGATCGAAAGGCTGCATCCTGTTCAGGTCCCCCACTCCAGTGGAGACTTTTCCATTCCTTTGGTAACTTGATACAATGGTTTTGCTAGCAGAGCGAATTTGGGGATCCATATACGATGTGCCTCCTGGTGGTTGGAGTGGGAATACTGCACACAGCTTCCTTGCGTTCTGGTCCCAAGCGTCGAATTCTGCTAGATAACTAGAATCCTAGATATTTAACTTCAGTTTGACATAATTGCGCCTTGGCTCTTGAGACTTTGTATCCAGCCTCGTTTAGAAGGTGCAAGAGTTCACTAGTGGCTTGTAGACATTCACGTTCTGAATTTGTAGCTATGAGCAGGTCGTCCACATACTGAAGGAGAACCCTTTGTCCTGGGTTCACTGAGTAGCTTGAGAGATCTTAATTTAAAGCAGCACTGAAGAGAGTGGGTGAATCCTTGAGGTAATCGAGTCCAGGTGAGTTGGCCCCGCCTTCCTGTTGTAGGGTCTTGCCATTCAAAAGCGAACAAAAGCTGACTGGTGGGGGCTAGGCGTATGCAGAAGAAGGCATCTTTCAGGTCTAGGACGGTGAAATGAGTAGCCTCAGCAGGGATCAGTCCCAAGAGTATAAGGATTTGGTACCACTGGGTGTATAGTTTCAACTGCATCATTTACCCACCTTAAATCTTGTACTGGGCGGTAATCCCCTGTCCCAGGTTTCTTGACTGGGAGAAGGGGGATATTCCAAGGTGACTGGCACTACTTGAGAAGTCCATACTTCAGTAGTTTCATCAGATGGCAGTGGATACCTTCAATAGCTAGTCGAGGAAGAGGATACTGCTTCACATGCACTGGTTCCGCTCCTGGCTTGAGGGCAACAATGACAGGGGCTATGTTCTTCGCTAGGCCAGGTGGATTATCTTCTGCCCATACTTCAGTCGGGGCTAAAAGGTTAGGAAGTATACAGGAACTGGCTGGCTTGGTCGGAGACATGCTGTAGAACCGCCACTCTTCTTCTCGGGAAACAGTCAGCACCATCAATCCAGCAGGCTTTGGGTTCAGTCATTTGCATTTCTCCTCCTTCAGCAAAGGATATTTGCGCCTGAAGCTTAGCAAGCATATCTCTGCACAAGAGTGGAATGGGGCACTCAGGCATATACAGGAACTGGTGCGTTATTTTCTGTCCCCCTAGTTCACACATGCGGTTCTGCAGGAGAGGCTTGTTGGCCCTAGCCCCAGTGGCCCCAATAATGGTGACAGATCGAGAGGAAAGAGGAGCCACTGGCTTTGCCACCACTGAATATTCAGCTCCTGTATCCACCATAAAGTCCATATATTGGTCCCCTACTTTCAAACTGACCATAGGCTCCTGGGGACCCAGGGTGAACTTGGAGCCCGGTCTGGCCTAGTCTTCATCCATTTCATCCATGTCATAGCCCGTTGCGACTGCCACTCCCTCAATAGCTTCTTCCCTTTCTCGCTGGAAGTGTGCTCAAGTCATTCCTCCACGACTCTGAAATCGGCCTCCTGTTCTCCAGGGACTCCCTCCTCCCCTCCTGGGGGTGGAGTCAAGATGCGGGCATTCACTTCTCCAATGTCCTTCTTTGCAATGGGCGCACTGATTCGCACCTAGTGGGGTCCAATTATTTTCACGGCCCCTTCCACATCCTCTGCTCCTTCGATTAGGAAAACCTCCTTCACGTCGTTCAACTAAAGCGGCAGCAAGAAGATCTGCTTTCTTCTTCATCTTTTGTTCACTTCCTCTGTTACGTTCATTTTCACGATTCACAAACACTTTATGAGCAACTTCCATTAACTGTGCTGTATTCATGCCCGCAAATCCATCCAGTTTCTGTAACTTTCGTTTTATGTCTCTCTGGGACTGACTGACAAAGGCTGCGTTTACCATATGCAAATTTTCCTGAGCGGCCAGATCGTATGGGGTATACAATCTATAGGCTTCAGACAACCGCTCATAAAAGGCCGCTGGGCTCTCATCTGGACCCTGGATAACTTCTGATACCTTCCCGATATTCATGGCCCTCTGGCCTCCCTCAGGCCCTGCAGCAAGGCCTGGCGAAATCGAGTTAGGGCCGCCGCCCCCCTTTCATCATTTGGATTCCATCTAGGATCTTCGTTTGGGAAAGCTGCGGTGGCTGCTTGTGGGAGATTCATTTCCCCGCCGCTACGGGATTCTCTTCTAACCAGCGGATGGCTGCTTGCACAATTCGCGCTCGCTCCTCAGTAGTAAAGAGAGTGGACAGGAGCTGGCGACAATCAGTCGAGGTAGGCTGATGAGTTTGCATTATACTAGACATTAACTCTGTCAATTCTTGGGGTTTTTCAGTATAGGGTGCATAATGCGTTTTCCAGTTTAATAAATCAGTAGTGGAAAAAGGCACGTAGATTAGACTGGTTGGTCCTGGCACCATCTGGCCCTGTTCATTTAGGATAGGTAGACCAGGCACTTGACGCAATGGCATTAGGCGCCCTGCTTTCTCCTTCTTTGGGGTTACACTTCTTAAATCATACGGTTCCCGGGGGAGGAGTGGTCTAGTGGTTAGGACAAGGTACTTCAGGCCGGAGGGCCGGGGGTTCAAGTCCCACCTGGGACAGCAATCTCAGGCCAGAGGGACTGGGATTTCTAGTCCTATAGGCACTCCTTGTGGTCTTGGGCAAGCCACTTAACCCTCCATTGCCCATGTTCCCTGTAAGTATTAGCATATGTGTCTCATATCCCCTCATGTTAAATGTATCCCCCAATTGACCGCTTTGACCCGGTGAAAAGCGGGATATAAATACAGATAAATAAATAATAAATAAATAAGGCTTCCTTGGCAGGTGACCCTGAATTGGCAGGAGAGCCTCCGTTCCCAGTACCGTCGGAGGACCCTGGTCCCCCTGGTGTACTTGGGCCAGACTTGGGGCTATCACTCGGAAGTGGGCTTCTTTTGCTGCTGCAGTGGTAACTGCTGGGGTGGGTACCTCATCAGGTTCAGCTTCAGGTGGTGGAGCTGGTGGAACTAACTTATATGGGTACTGGGGTAAACAGGCCAGGATTTCTGGAGACTCTGAGGCGGAATACACAAGCGGCTTCCCCTCTTCAAACTTCCGGGTCCCCTTAGTGGTTGCTACTAGTATTCTACACTGTTCCTCATAGCAGCGCTTTATCCAAAAGGGCTGCCTTTTGCAAACACCCAACCAGGAATCTATGTAGGGGGAACTGATCAGGGTGTGCTTTTTGTACAAGCTGATGAACACAGGAGACTATTTCCACATCGAAAGTGCCCCCACGGGGCCATGAAGTAGCTAGCACAGGCACTCCCTATCACATAGCATTCTTAATCAAGACAGACATTCTTATTCCGTAGTCGCCTGAAAATCCCTTACGGAAATTCTTGATCATACATTCCAACGGAGTTTGTGTGGACTCCGCCCCTTCCATAATCGTAATGGCGTACATGACGACGTACACGACAACAGACAGTAAGGGTAGGTAGTATGACTGTAGGTAAGGGGTCCGTACAGCCCACAGAACAATGGGGGGGGGGGAACAAACACCACACGCTTACTCCTTTTCGCGACTTGGGCACGGTCGCCCAGCCAGGAACTGCACTACGCAGGAGTCCGCTCTCACTCTGTCTGTATCTCAAGACCTCTCAATCACACAGGCAGTCATACCATCACAAGAAATTATTTTTCAAATGCCCAAGGTTTTTCTGACTAACTCATCCCGAAGAGTCTGCTTTGGCTTCCGCTAACCCTTATGCGGAGTGTACTAGGACCGCCCTTATGAGAGGTGATCAAGCTCTCTTGTCTTTGCGCACGTATGCAAGACGTTCCTAGTTAGTCTATACCAAATTTGTCTCACATACTCATGCAAGACTTTTCCCCAGGCTTCACTGACTATCAAACAAGAAAATGTCTACTCACCGGATCCGGTTCCCGATACCAAACCAGTTCTTGGGTTGGATCCTGGACTCCCCTCGGTTTTGGAGGTGTTGGCCGGCTGGACCCAGTTGTCCGCCGAGTCAAGGCGGAACCTTCCCCGATACAAGAGGACTGGTGGCGCCTGAGGTTTCCCCTGCAGTCGGACAGACACTGTTCCAACCGGGCCAAACCTGGAGGCGAATTACGTGGAATATTCGCTTGAATACCATTCACTATCTGCACGTTCCTGGCCAACGCACCAAGAATATGAAGCAGCGAAGTGCAGACAATGAATAAATCCAGGAGTCAATTGCAGGGTCCAAGCCACTTTATTGTGCACAAGGCCCAGACAGTCAAGCTTCAAAAAGGACTGAGTAAAGTTCTTACAGAAACATATTCATTTTATGCATTTCTTTTCAGTTTGATACATGCAGACTTTCTATTGGTCCCAACGCCCCCTGCACCCATCCAATCAGGGACCCTCTCTGGGCCTAGCACCCTGCTCCCTCTAGGATCGTTCTAACAATGGCAGTTTCTAGGTATTGATACAATTCTACTGCGAGGCCGTTTCTAGCTCTAGGAATGCAAGTATTGAAACATTTCTATCCTCAGAACACAAGAGAATAATGAAAGATTTATGAATTCATGAAAAACTTCTTAAGTAGTTTAAAGCAGTTTTCTCAGACTTTCACAGATTTTTGGTTCTTTACTAAGATGGGGGTTGGAATCGGGGCCTAACTTACAGGCTTTTCATATTTGCAGGCTATCATAGGCCATAGCCTACCACATTGTGATTCATGAGTGGCGCTGCCATATCGGTGGCCTTCAGGGCACCAGAGCCTGATAAACAATACAGATGACCCAGTATGGCATATCTTATGTTCTTATGTTCTTAAGTTAAGAGCTTTAAATCGTGGTCATACAATCTTGATTTGCAGAACATTACAGTTGCTTGTTTAGTCACTAACCCCTGAGTGCCCATGAGGTGGCCCTGTGGTTATTTCTTCCCTGACTTGCAGAGATCAATCTGATGGCTGCATAGACACGGTCACAGAAAGGCACTATTGAGTGTACCAGCTGCCCTCTGGTGACCATAGACCGTAGCACAGGCACTTCTTGGTTGACAGTTTAACTGTCATTATTATTATTTATTTTTTTTTATATCCTAAGGTTTCCTAAAGCTGTCCCTGTGAAACCACAGGCGTTTGGGCAACTTTCACTATAGAATACTCAAAAGCACGCTTCCAGCCTGTCCCTCCTTCCACCTACAAGTTAGGGCTCTGCTCTTGAAGAACCTAAAAGCTGGCAATTTGCCTAATATCCCGGGACTTAACAGATGCTCCTCAGAGACATGATTAGGAGGGAAAGAACATATGGCGGCAGAGATCAATGCCAAAACTGCTGTCCTATAAAACTAAGAATAAACTTAAAAATAAAGAGGACTTACAACAGCCCCCTTAAGGCTGAGGAAACCTCCGAGCCTCAAAAAACCTACAAACAAAAAACACTAGACCTAAAAATCTAGCTATTCTGCCTGGCATCTTCCTCACACAGGCAGCTCACTGCAACTCTTGCCATGCGGTCCAAATACCTAGAGAGAAAATGGCCGCCCGTTTGCCATCGAATTTTGGTGCCAAGAACAGCTGCTGCAAAAAGGAGGCCTCAGCAGACCAACCGAGCCCGAAGGCCTTACCTGCAGGGCTGAAAGCCACGCAGCCTGCTCCTACCGCCTTGAATTTATCCGATCCTCAAACCGTGCTGCTGCGCCCGGCAGCAGCGGCGAGGACTGCTCAGCCGGTTCCACAGAGTAAAATTAAAATCCCGCAGCAGCGGAGAGGCTCCATCTCACACAGCTAAAGTGTGGCTGTACGGGTCCCAGAGCTCTCTCCCGTACCATCAAGAGAGTTCCGTACCGGCGAATGCCTGCAGCAAGTGAAAATAACTGACAAGGAGGGAAGGCGAGAGCTGCTTCTAATTTAAAGAGCCAGGCTCAAATTTAAAATTACTGTAAATAAGGAAATTTGCTCCTAACAACTAAAGGGAGCTAATACCTGATTGTCAATTAACCAAAGGTAACTGAATTAAAAGTAAAATTAAAGGTAAAAATCAAAAGTAAAATCTGAATAGAATTTGTCACACTAAATGCTCCTTATCTGTTCCCCCAAGTGAGCCAGAAGCTAGGCTCACTACGTCGTCCTGCTGCATGGAGACTGGACACACTGGGGACTGATGGGAGAGACAAGCAGGCTATATCCAGTGATGACATGAGTTTTTGACATGCCCAGTCTCCAAGCTGCAGGAGGAGGTTCACTACCCAGAGGTTGAGGACTAAACTGGAGGAACGATAAGGAACACCTGATCTTCCCATGTAGCTGCTGTCTCCCAAGCTTCCTCTATTTTTCATCACTCTGGATTCTTGCGCGCTCAACTTTTATTTAGGGGGGGGGGGGTTCTGCTGCTGACTATATTGTGTTTTCTTTATTTTTCCCCCGTTTCTCTCTAAGCCCCATTGGTGCAATCCCTTTCTCTCCCTCCAAAGAAAGTATTTTAAAAGAGATGAATTTGATTTGTTGGCTAAGCTCTTCCCAGTTTTGGGAGTCTGAGGGTTTAAAAGGTGTCCTGTCTGAGTTAAAAATGTCTTCGTTTTTTTTATTTATAAATTGCAGCAAAGTGTAAAGAGAAGAAAATGAACCAGAGGGGTATTCATAAAGAAAATAGCTTAAAAATTATCTCCAGTTAGAAAAGTCCACATCAAAGGAGAGGAGTATTCCAAAGACCCAACCCAATCTAAATGTTCTGTCTGGAGTATCATACTCTATGCATAGGCCAATAACAGAAACGATCATAAGAAATTATTCAATTATATCATTTCTCTTAATTCGCTAACCAGAAATTTTCTAAATGAGTACTCTCCAGAAAGATAATCTTCTTTATAGGTAATCAGGAACTTGCATGGTAAGTTTAAAAAAACAAAAACAAAAGTAGTAGCTCCCAATGCAAGAACCTGGTCTTTTTTTTCCATTTAACCTTTTATTAATTGTTTCAGTAGATAGTACAAACATCCTCTGAAGCCAACATTGTACATAGTCCACATCTATTGTACAATCAAACATACTTTTATCCCCAACTAACTTTTTAACCTTTTATACTACTTGTCTTCAGCCTTCCCCCCCCCCTCCGCTCCCTCCCTGCTGTTTCTCCCATCCTTAATGCATGCTTCTGTATCGCATCATGGCTCTCTTTTCCATCTCACATATGCACCCTTGTTTACCATTTGACTCATGGGCAGTGCGTTATACTTGTAATATTTTCTACACGAGTCTCCTCTCTACTCCCTCCTCCCCTTACACCCCCTTCCTAGGTTTCCAACCATTTCCATACCCTCTTCCACTGTTCCATACTCCTATCCCTTTTCCCTTGTCGCAACCCCATCAATCCATGCATCAAACACAGGTCCGCCATTCTCCAGGACCAAGCAGGAAGTCAGTCCTCACATATGGGTGACGTCGGCGCCGACGGAGCCCCTGTGCGGAGCATTTCCCCAGCTTTCATAGAAAGCCTTTGGGAATGCAGCGCTCATGCGCGGTCCCCTTCCCGCCCAAGGGTGCTATCTTGCTCAGTCGTCTTTATTCCACGGAGCCCGACGGATGTGTATTCGTTTCACCCGAGGAAGAAGTTGATTTTCCTCTGCGTTAACCTGTTTTCTTCGGTTCGATGCCGGTTTCCCTTTCCCGCCTGGGCCCGATATGTCGGTATCGAGCCCAGATCTCTTTTTCGGTTTTTGTCCTTAGTGACTAGCGTTCGCTCCATTTTTTCTTGTTTCACTGGCAGCCCTGTCTTTTGACCTTGCAGGGGCCCTTTTTCCCCCGATGGTTGCCAGCGGGTTGAAAAAGTGGGATCGGTGCAAGAAACCTGTCTCTCACCGACAGACATGACTGCCTCCGGTGCCTCGGACCCGATCATGACCCGATGATCTGTGGTCCGTGTGGAAAAATGTCCTCTAAGGCGTTACGGAGTCAGCAGCACCAAAAGGAAAGAATCTTCTCTGACTCCGTGTCCGGTCGGGCCCGGACCTCATCAGAGGCCTCAACATCTCGGGACTCCGGCCCTGAGCAGCGTCGAGGCTCCTCTGAAAGGAGGTCTCCCTCACGGGAGCATCGTAAGAAGAAAAAACCCACGAGGGCGGCGTCAGTGGACGCACTTGGCTCCTCGAGGGCCAAGTCGCATAGCTCTGAGCGCCATCCCGGGTCTTCGGAGTCGGAGAGGCCTGCAAAACAACCTCGTGTGGAGATGGAGTCCCCCGAGTCAAGTGAGTACTGTAGTCCTCGTGGACTCGTCTCCAGGGGTGCCGACGTCGCCACCGGTGCCCGAGTCGGGGGCTGATGAGTTTCCTGAACTCGGACTCAGGTTGACGGCCTTGGAGAGCAGCTTGGCTGCCTTCATGGAACAGCAGCGGGCACTGATCGCCGGTCTCACCGGTACATCTGCCCCGACCACCGGGACATCGTCCAAGTCGACCCAGGAGGCTGAGCTGATCCTCGAGTCCATGCGAGCTTGAGTCGATCCTCGGCCAAGGTCACCCTTGGCCTCCCGTTCAGGACCGAGGTCATCGATGCCGATGGTACCGGCGTCGGGGCGGATGGCATCGATGCCTGCCCGACCAGAGCCGCTCGATTCCTCCTCCAAGGAGTCCGGCTGGGAGATGGAGAATGAGGAGTTGCCCAGCACCTTTCGGACTCGGTGTGTTCCTTCGGACTCACTTGAGTCCGATCCTCGGAGAAGGTCCCCCCCGGAGGATACCCGATTCTCAGATTTCATGCGGGACATGGCCAAGGCTTTGGCATTCCCTGCGGATCCCGAGGAGGAGCCTCGAGCTGAGGAGCTCGAGGCCCTACAGTATGACTCTCCTCCGAAGGAGGCCTTTACTGTTCCGGTTCCTCCGATGCTGGAACGGCTGCTCTTCCGCATGTGGGAGGCACCGGCCTCGACGCCAGTTTTGAGCAAGCGGGTCGATTTCCATCTATCGAGTCCGCAAGAGCCCTGGGTTCCAAAAGGCACAATTACCGCACCACTCCATGGTTGTGGAATTGGCCATGCATCGTCTGAAGAGTCAGAAGATGCACTCCTCAGTGCCTCCCGGCCGGGAAGCCCGGAACCTGGATGCCCTCGGTAAGAAGTGCTTCCAGGGCTCTATGCTTGCTTGCCGTGTCCAGACCTAACAGCTGTACATGGGCATGTACCTTCGAGACCTGGCAAAGGAGATTGCTGGGTTCTTTGCTGGTCTCTCCGAGGAACCTTTGCAGAGGTTCAATACTCTGTCCTCGTGTATTCATGAGTGCTCGAAGTTTATATCTCGAGCAGCCTATGATGGCTTTGAGGCTTCCATCAGGCTTGGCTACAGTCATCGGACCTTGAGCCATGGGTGCAGGACAAGTTGGTCGATGTCCCCTGCCGAGGTGAAAACCTCTTTGGCCAGCCCACGGCTGACAAGGCTGCCGAATTCGAGACCGAGACTATTACCCAGACAAGGCTGTCCAGAAAAACCTCTGCCCCTTCTCAGAAGAAGGGCGGCTCGGGAAAAAAGACCTTTTACCCGAGGAAGTCATCTGCCTATAAACAGTACCCTCATTATCAGGCCTGGAGGCAGGCTGGCCCTGTTCACCCACAGGTGGTCAGCCATCACAAGGGATACCTGGGTTCTAAGTATAGTCCAGCAGGGCTATCTCTTCCACTTCCACCAGGTACACCCCTCCTATTTTTCAGGGGAGCCTCCCAGACTCCCTCTGCACAGGGACTTACTCCTGCAGGAGTTAGCAGGTCTTGTAAGGGATCGGGCAGTGCAACCGGTGCCCCACCACCTGAAAGGTCACGGCTTCTATTCCAGGTACTTCCTAGTACCAAAGAGAACAGGAGGCCTCAGACCCATCCTAGACTTGCGAAACCTGAACAAGTTCCTGGAAAGGGAAAAGTTCAAGATGCTTACCCTTGGAATCCTGCTGCCCTACCTCCAGCAGGGTGATTGGCTATGCTCCTTAGATCTAAAGGATGTTATATTCACATCCTCATTCATCCAGACCACAGACAATATCTCAGATTTGTAGTGGGAGGAAACCATTATCAGTACAGAGTACTGCCTTTTGGCCTTACATCCGCCCCCAGGGTGTTCACCAAGTGCCTGGCGGTGGTAGCGGCCTTCCTCAGGGTTCAGGGCCTCTTTGTCTTTATATATCTGGACGAGTGGCTCATCAGGGGTCAGTCCCCGCAAGAGGCCAATCAAGCCACCCTTCGCACTGTCGCTCTGCTTCAGCACCTGGGGGTTGTCATAAACTTCACAAAGTCCAGGTTGCATCCCTCCCAGAACATGGAGTTCATAGGAGCTCGACTAGACACGCTTCAGGCAAAGGCCTTTCTACCAGTGGACAGGGCCCACAGATTGATGGCTCTAGCCAGGCTATTCCATAGCAATTCTCTAGTCTCTGCCAGGCAATTTCTGAGGCTCTTAGGCCACATGGCATCCATGGTCCATGTGACTCCAAATGCCCATCTACACAGCTCAGTGGGGCCTCAGGACTCAGTGGCACCAGGCCACAGGAAGCCTCGCAGACAAAGTGAGGGTGTCCAGCCCAGTACAGTCTTCTCTTCAATGTTGGCTTCATCTTCCGAATCTGGTGCAAGGTATGCCTTTTCAGGCACCTCCATACTCTCAGGTGCTGACAACAGATGCTTCTCTACAAGGTTGGGGCGCACATTGCCAGGGGGCGTGTACTCAAGGCCTGTGGACTCCTTGGGAGGCTGCACAGCAGATTAATCTCTTAGAACTGAGAGCTATCCGCTTAGCCCTGAGAACTTTCATCTCATCTCTCACCAGTCCGTCTTGGTTCAGACGGACAATCAAGTGGCCATGTTCTATGTGAACAAACAAGGGGGCACATCGCTCGTTTTTTTATATTCCGGCAGAAAGAGGAGGTCTTGCGGGCTGCTTGCGGGCGGCGACGGCAGCCGGGAGATGTGTCCCAGATTCTGGTATTCCAGGACTACTCCGTTTTAGTGAGTCAACGGCGCAGGGCTTTTTCTGCTGTGTGTGGGCAGCTGGCTAATAGGGACCTGCGCTTTGCATTGATGTACCCAGCAAAATTGCGGGTGGACCACAATGGACGAATGAAATATTTCTCCACCCCAGAGGAGGCACAAGCGTTTGTGGCGCAACTCGGTGGGGGGTCAGCCCCATGAGGAAGGATGGGCCCCGGAGTACCGGGAAGTGGTTGGCAGACTAAGATTTTGGTGGAGGTGGACAGTACTAGTAATGTGAGGGAGCGGGGAGGAGAAAGAGGGGGGCGGGGTATGACATGGTGGTTAATATCTGGAGGCATAAAGTGTTTCACTATGGATGACATAGGATGTATGCTGGGGACTGTGAAATCACAATTTAATTTGCTGTTATGTGAATTGAGTTATGTATTCATGCTCTTCTCTGCCTTTATTGTTTTGGTTCTGGTATTGTGCTGTTCGGTATTGTTAACATGAGAAGCTGGGCGGAAGGAATGGGGAAGGAGGGGAGGTGTGGTAACAATTTTTGAAACAATTTTTCATTGTGCTATATATTTACTAATCAGTACTATATTCATTAAGGACTTTTTCCATTTATGGAATATCTTTATTGAATAAGGGCTCTAGACTGCTTTATTGTTTGTTTTTTTCGTAGGATGGCGCCCTTCTTTCAAATACTACAACATGTGGATTTCATTAATTGGAGCTCTTCTCTGCTGTGGAGTGATGTTTGTAATTAATTGGTGGGCAGCGCTGCTGACGTATGTCATAGTCATTGGATTATTCATTTATGTCACCTACAAAAAACCAGGTCAGTATGGAAAGGGACCATAAACGGAAGTGATTCAGAAACTTTCTGGTGGTTGCTGTTATGATGCTCCATTACATTTAATCTCAATAAGCATGTTAACAAAATGTTATCATATGAAGGTGAATAGTATCTTTCCATGGTGCACTGTGTAATCCCAAATAACAAACATAGCCAATTCTTATATTTGAGAGATGAATTCTAAATGAAAAATAGTATTGGTGCCTTGAGCCTTCCACCTAATATCCAGGTAATTCTTGATGTTTGTGGCATTTTGACCACTTAGTTACATAGTATCATAGTAGCATAGTATATGCCGGCAGATAAAGACCAGCGTGGTCCATCTAGTCTGCCTAGCAAGGCGTAAAGAGTAGCTGCACCTGCCGCTTCGTGCAGGTCACCCCTCCCCATGCCTTTGTTTAAAGGTGTACTCACCACTCTGTGTAGGTCACCCCTATTTACTGAGATATGAGATTATTATGTTTATTTTGATTTTTATCTTGTTGCTATAAAGGGATTCACTGTGTCTCACATGCCGTTTTGAATTCTGTCACTGTATTAGCCCCCACCACATCCATCGGGAGGGCATTCCAAGCATCTACCACCCTTTCAGTGAAAAAAGTAATCTCCAGGAACAAGCAGGAATGAGTCTTCACATATGGGTATCGTCGGTACCGACGGAGCCTGCGCGGGGAACGCTCCCCAGCGTCCAAAAAGAAAGCTTTTGGGAGCATCCCACAGCGCCTGCGTACTGCCTTCCCGCCTTTCCCAACCGCTTCTCTCTCCAGTTCTTCTTTTCCGCGGAGCCAGCAGGTCGTGTTCCCGTCACCGCTGAAGAAGTTCTTTATTTTATTTCTTTGGTCGCGCGTCTACCTTCTTCAACGTCGGACCGGTACCGCCGGTCTTTCTTTCTTTAAAAAAAAAAGACTACCTTTTTTTCACTTCTGTGCATTTTTCTTTTGGCCTTAGGCCTAGGAAAAATTTTTCCTCATGGAAAAGCCCGCTTCCGGGTTTAAAAAGTGTACGAAGTGCAGCGGCACTATTTCTGTCACTGACACCCATGACTGGTGTCTAAAATGTTTGGGTCCTGACCACTCCATCACGGATTGTGAGTCCTGTTCCATGATGTCTAAAAAAGGTCTACAGAATCGAGCAGCCAAGCTCAATACCCTGTTTCCCTCTTCTGCAGCTTCAGTAGCATCGACGTCTTCCAGGGCTGCTTCTTCCTCCCATGGATCTCAGGTAACCAAACTCAAGTCCAGCCGGTCCTCGAAGGGTAGATCTCCCTCTAAGTATCGAGATGCCTCCGGGCTTGCTCTCGAGGAATCCGCACCGGCAAAATTACCCCAGCGGGAGGCTCCAGCTTCCAAAGCTTTATCTATGGGGTCACAGGTTGACATCGATGGCTCGGCCTCGACCGATCACCTGTTGCCATGTTCTGGGATACCGGTGGTTCACTGGTACCGACATCCAGACATTGGTGGCATCGATGGATCAGAATATTCTGACCATGCAGCGTGCCATTACGGCATTCATACAAGCTGCGACGCCTCCGGTACCGCAACAAACTCTGTTGTCGGCACCGGCACCGATAACGGTTCCGGTGCCGGTACCGATTGCATGGACATCGGCTCCGGTGTCGACTGCAGCGGTACCCTGTTCTGTGATGCCCATCAGTACCGATCACCCCCGATGTCGATACCATTTGGTACGCATATCGGGCTCTGCAGGAGCATCCAGACAGGCGATACTTCGATTCCTCTGAAGACTCTGATGAATCAGAGGTTTCTGTCGAAGCATCGGTACTCCTTCCTCAGGAGCCCTCTTCTCCAAAAAGAAGAATGTCTCCTCCAGAAGACTTGTCTTTTCAAGACTTCATTAGAGAAGTGGCCAGGGGCCTCTCCATTTCTGTGGCCCCTGAGGCAGAGCCTAGAGCCAAAAAATTGGATATCTTACAATATCCTAAGGCTCCTAAAGAGGCAGCTACTTTACCAATTCATGAGATCCTTTATGATCACATGTTGGGCATATGGAAGACACCTCTCTTCATTCTCGTAGGTTGGACACCATGTACCGTGTTCCTCCTTGTCCTGGGTTTCATAAGACTCAGCTTCCTCACCACTCTATTGTGGTGGAGTCTGCTATGAAGAGGATAAAGAGTGCAAAAAGGCACTCATCTAATCCTCCAGGAAGAGAATGCAGAACCTTAGATGCTTTTGGCAGGAGAATTTTCCAGGCCAATATACTTGTTGCTCCGATAGTCTCTATATGGGGATGTTTCTAAAAGAAGTTACTGATCACCTGCAAAATTTATCTCCTTTTGTTTCAGAAGATAAGAGAGGAGTTTCTCACCTGGCTTAAACATGCCCAGGATGTTTCCAAGTTTTCCAACCGTACAGCTTTTGACTCTTTTGAGTGTGCTAGCAGAGCCTCGGCTATTGCCATAAGTGCACGCAGAGTTGCTTGGCTACAAGCTTCTGATTTGGAACCCTGGGTTCAGGATGGACTAGGAAATCTTCCTTGTTCAGGTGAAAACCTTTTTGGCAAAGATTGGCAAGCAAAGGTCACTCGGATGCTGAAAATTCTGCTTTAGATAGACTTTCAAAGTCTACTTCTGCTCCTGTTAAGAAGAGGTGGTTCAAAAAGTGATTTTTTTCCCAAAAAGGGGAGATATCACGTTTATGGTCAACAGGCATCTTCTGCAGGTCGTTTTGCTGCAAAGCGACGACAACAACCTAAACAGCCAAGCCTAAGGTTGCAAGGGCTGCTACGGCCCAACAGCCTCAGCCTCCTCAGGGCCTTTGACTTTCAACTAGAGAACTTAGCCTTTCTGGCTCTAAGAGAACCAGAGCCTCTCACCATTCCAGGAGGGTTCGCTCACTTTGCTCCCAGGTGGGAACAAATCACAGCAGAGCAATGGACCCTCTCCATCATAAGGGAGGGGTACAAGCTTCATTTCTTAAACCTTCCTCCTCACACCATGGTGAGACAGTTCAATTCTCCAACATCTCTCCTTGACCTTTTGGGTCAGGAGATTGCTACCCTTGCCCAAGGGGCAATAGAAGAAGTACCCCTTCAACAGGGCTCGGGGTTCTACTCCCCCTACTTTCTTATTCCAAAGAAAACAGGGGGCTACAGACCCATATTAGATCTCAGAGAATTGAGCAAGTTTCTATGCAAGGAGAAATTCAAGATTTCTCTCGGTGCTCTCCTTCCATACCTTCAGAGTCAGGATTGGCTTTGTTCTCTAGACCTCAAGGATGCGTACACCCATGTCCTCATCCATCCAACACACAGAAGGTTCCTTCGGTTCCTTTATCAAGGAAAGCACTACCAATACAGAGTGCTTCCTTTCGGTCTGGCCTCTGCACCAAGAGTGTTCACAAAATGCATGGCAGTAGTAGCTGCATTTCTACGCACTCTAGGGATATTCGTATTCCCATATCTGGACGACTGGCTCATCTGAGCTCCATCCCAGTCAGAGGCCCAGACTTCCCTAGCCTGCACAAGGCATGTTCTTCAGTATCTGGGACTTGTAATAAACATCCCAAAATCCCATCTCACTCCTACTCAGTCTTTAGAGTTCATAGGGGCCTTGCTGGATACCACAACTGCAAGGGCCTATCTTCTCTGTCGCTTTGCAACGAAGCTCTGAGATTGTGGGCCTTCACCAGAGAGCATCAAATTCATCTCATGGCAGTGTATCTTCCAGGGGTTCAAAACTCTTGGGCAGACAGACTCAGTCGAGTTCTGCTTCCACACGAATGGTCCCTCCATGGGGACCAGATAGCCAGGATCTTCCGAATTTGGGAAACCCCGGACATAGACCTGTTTGCAAGTCTGTGGAATGCTAAACTTCCCCGGTTCTGTTCCAGGGAGTTCAGGCCAGGGATGCCTTCCTCCTTCATTGGGGGCAAGACTTCCTCTATGCCTTTCCACCCATTCCCCTAATTCCCAAGACACTCTTCAAACTTCAGAGAGACAAGGGGTCTATGATCCTCATAGCACCACATTGGCCATGCCAAGTGTGGTAGCCTCTACTGCATCTCTCTCAAGCTCCCTCCCTAGGCTTGGGATCTGCTCCAGACCTCCTGTCCCAGGAGGAAGGAACGTTGTGGCACCCAAATCCCCAGTCTCCATCTCAGAGCCTGGTTGCTGAAGGCCTAGACCTTCAAGATTTGCATCTTTCTCAGCAAGTGAAGGATATCCTTCATGCTTTCAGAAAGCCTTCCACTAGACGTTCCTATGCTTTTAAATGGAAAAGGTTTACCATTTGATGTGCAGAGAAGGGTCTTAACCCTCTTGCAATACCCCTGAATTCTTTACTAGAGTATTTGCTGCATTTATCCCATGCAGGCCTTAAAACGAATTCAGTAAGAGTCCGTTTGAGTGCTATTGCAGCATCCCTTAAACCTCTCAATGGACAGCCTATTTCCTCTCATCCTCTTATAGCAAGATTCATGAGAGGCCGCCTTTTAACTAAACCTCCCATTAGACCACCTCCAGTGGCATGGGACTTGAATCTGGTTCTTGGCCAGCTTATGCAGCCACCCTTTGAACTCTTAGCCACTACCTCCTTGAAATTCCTTTCCTGGAAGGTTATTTTTCTCATTGCAGTCACTTCAGCTTGCCGCATCAGTGAGCTGCAAGCCTTGATGGCTAATCCTCCTTATACAAGGTTCCGTCATGACAAGGTAGTCCTCAGGACCAATCTGCACTTTATGCCTAAAGTGGTCTCGCCTTTTCATCTGAACCAGGAGGTCTATTTACCTGTCTTTTTTCCAGGACCTCATGCATCAAGTGCAGAGAGGAATCTCCATACCCTGGATTGTAAGAGAGCGCTCGCTTTTTACTTACAAAGGACACAGCAACATAGAAAGTCCTCTCAACTCTTTGTTGCTTTTGATCCCTCTCATTTAAGACTTTCAGTCTTTAAGAGAACTTTCTCCAATTGGATTGCTCAGTGTATTTCTTTCACCTACCAGAGTAAGAACCTTTCTCTGGAGGGCCATGTCACAGCTCACAATGTGAGGGCCATGGCCACCTCTATGGCTCATCTAAATTCTGTGCCCATCAACCAAATCTGTCGAGCGGCCACCTGGGCCTCGGTTCATACCTTTATAGCCCATTATTGCTTGGACAAGGACTCCCACCGGGATGCCTTGTTTGGTCAGGCTGTTCTCAAACACCTGTTCCATACCTAATCAACTCCTACCCCCCATCCCTGGTTGGATGCCCGAGATCCATAGGGGGAGGTAGAGCCCTTCTCAGGGACTCACAACCTTGGGGATCTCCCTGGCATCTCTAGCTGGGGAGTCCCCATATGTGAAGACTCATTCCTGCTTGTTCCTGGAGATAGCACAGTTACTTACCTGTAACAGGTGATCTCTGGGAACAGCAGGAATAAGTCTTCACAACCCACCCACCTCCCCTAGGAGTTGTATCTCTTTATTTATCTTTCCTTTCCTTTCTCTCTCTTTGTCTCAGCTTAAAACTCGAACTGGAGAGAGGCGGATGGGAAAGGCGGGAAGGCAGCATGCAGGCATTGTGGGATGCTCCAAAAGCTTTCCTTTTGGACGCTGGGGAGCGTTCCCGCGCAGGCTCCGTCGGTACCGACGATACCCATATATGAAGACTTATTCCTGCTGTTCCCAGAGATCACCTGTTACAGGTAAGTAACTGTGCTTTTCTTGACATTGCTTTTGTTTACCCCCCTTGCAGCTTCTATGTCCTTTGACATGTTTAAGGTGTAAATATGACCAATAGCAGGTGCAGTGTATCTGTTGAAAATTGTACTAAGCAACAGATACACTATTTCAATGAACATTTAAGAGCGGCTGTGTTTAGAAGTGTTTATTGGCTCTCGCTTCTTGGATCTGATAAAGCTTAGCATTTTTAGTGACATAGCACAGCACATAAAGTAATATAATCCTATTTTTATATACCAAAGATAGCTAGGTCAGAAAAAAGTTAAGCAAGTTGGCCAAAAAAAAAGGTTGATGCATGGTAGGGCTGTTCAACCTGGAAAAGAGACGGCTGAGGGAGATACGTTAGAGATCTATAAATTAATGAATGGAGTAGAACGGGTAAATGTAGATCGATTGTTTACGTCATCAGAGTATGAAAAGACTAGGGGACATGCAATGAAGCTATAGGGTAACCTATTTAAGATTAATAAGAGAAAATATTTTTTCACTCAGTGTAATCAAGCTCTGGAATTTGTTACCGGAGGATGTAGTAAAAGCTGTTAGTGTAGCTGGGTTTAAAAAAGGTTTGGACAAGTTCCTGGAGGAAAGGTCCATAAACCATTATTAAAAGGGACCCAGGATATCACTGCTTGACCCAATACAAGCATTGAGGAACCTGTGTCTTTTGGGTAGATACTGCTAGGTACTTATGACCTAGATTGGCCACTGTTGGAAACAGGATACTGGGCTTGATGGACCTTGGTCTGACCCAGTATGGCATATCTTATGTTCTCCAGGACCAAGCAGGAAGTCAGTCCTCACATATGGGTGACGTCGGTGCCGGTGGAGCCCCCGTGCGGAGCATTTCCCCAGTTTTCAAAGAAAGCCTTTGGGAATTGCAGCGCGCATGCACGGTCCTCTTCCCTCCCAAGGGTGCCATCTTGCTCAGTCTTCTCTTTTCGCGGAGCCCGACGGATGTAGTTCGTTTTTCGCCGGGGAAAAAGTTGATTTCCCTGTTTTTTGTTCTTCAGTTCGACGCCAGAACCTTTTCCCGCCCGATACGCCGGTATCGAGCCCACTCTCTCTTTTTCGTTTTTTGTCCTTTGTGACTAGCGTTCGCGCCATTTTTCTTTTTTCACTGGCAGCCCTGTCTTTTGACCTCGCAGGGGCCCTTTTTCCACTGATGGCTGCCAGCGGGTTTAAAAAGTGTGATCGGTGTAAGAAACTTATCTCTTACCGACACACATGACTGCTGCCTCGGACCCGATCATGACCCGATGATCTGTGGTCCGTGTGGCAAAATGTCCTCGAAGGCATTGAGGAGTCGGCAGCACCAGAAGGATAGGATATTCTCTGACTCCGCGTCCGGACGGTCCCGGACCTCGTCTCGGGACTCCGGCCCCGAGCAGCGTCGGGGTTCCTCCGAGTGGGGGTCTCCTTCGCGGGAACAGCACAGGAAGAAGAAACCCACGAGGGTGGCGTCGGTGGAAGCTCCTGGTTCCTCAAGGGCCAGGTCGCATAGCCCCGATAGCCGTCTTGGGTCTTCGGAGTCGGAGAGGCCTGCCAAGCATCCTCGTATCGAGATGGAGTCTCCTGGACACGTGAGTGCTGCAGTCCTCGTGGACTCTCCTCCAAGGGTGCCGGCGTCTGGCCCGACGCCGTCGGGGCCCGAGTCGGGGGCTGCTTGGTCTCCTGAGCTTGGACTCAGGTTGACGGCCTTGGAGAGCGGCCTCGCTGCCTTCATGGAACAGCAGCGGGCATTGATCGCCGGTCTCACCGGTGCATCTGCCCCGACCACCAGGACATCGACGTCCAAGTCGACCCCGGAGGCCGAGCCGATCCTCGAGTCCATGCGTGCTCGAGTCGATCCTCGGCCACGGTCTCCCTCGGCCTCCCGTTCGGGACCGAGGTCGTCGACACCGGTACCCTCGGCGTCGGGGCGGATGGCTTCGGTGCCCTCCCGACCGGAGCCGCTCGATTCCTCCTCCGAGGAGTCAGGCTGGGAGATGGAGGACAAAGAGTCACCCGACAGTTATCGGACTTGGTGTGTCCCATCGGACTCGCCGGAGTCCGAACCTCGGAGACGATCCCCACCGGAGGATGCCCGGTTCTCGGACTTCGTGCGGGATATGGCCAAGGCCTTGGCCTTCCCCGCGGATCCCGAGGAGGAGCCTCGAGCCGAGGAGCTCGAGGCCCTCCAATATGATTCTCCCCCAAAGGAGGCCTTTACTGTACCGGTTCCTCCGATGCTGGAGCGGCTGCTCTTCCGCATGTGGGAGACCCCGGCCTCGACGCCGTTGTTAAACAAGAGGGTCGATCAAGAGCCCCGGGTTCCAAAAGGCACAATTACCGCACCACTCCTCTCAGACTGCTATAATGAAATCACAATTTGGCTAAAAACTCAAAACCTCCACATAAACCATGCTAAAACCGAAGTCCTAATCGTAACAAAAAATCAATCATTTATCCCCCCAACACATATAACACTACAAGATCAAGAAATTAAAATAAAAAATGAAATAAGATATCTAGGTGTTATCCTAGATACACACCTTACAATGGAAACCCACGTTAGAAACACCATAAAGAAAATCTATTTCAAACTTAAAATTCTCAAACAACTACGTCCGCTAGTATTTGTACAAGATTTCATTAATATAACACAAGCTATCATAACCCCTCACTTTGATTTCGCCAACCTAATACTTATGGGCATTTCAAAACAGAACATTAAAAGAATTCAACTAGCCCAAAATGCAACGGCAAGAATAACTCTAAAAATAAACTCACTCCACCACATAACACCAATAATGGCATCCCTTCACTGGTTACCAATACAAAGCAGGATAATATACAAAACAATAATAACCTCATTTAAAGCATTAAACGACATGGCGCCGACAACACTATGTAATCTAATATGCAAAGAAACACCTAAGCCTACTCATAGAAAAGAACATTTAAATAAACTAAAGATTCCGAAGGACTTCATAAAAGCACATAAATTAACCAACAATAGAGCCTTCTCTCACATAGCCCCTACTATCTGGAATTCCTTACCAGAGGATCTACGTTCACTAACAGAGATCATGGAATTCCGCAAAAAATTAAAACGTATCTATTCACTAAACACTACAATACCATGGAAAACCTTGCACTCAACTTAGATAAAGGCTAAACAGTTAACCGACCACATAAAGCACAAACCCCCACCTAAATGGACAACACACTTAGCTCTAACGAAATAACGATCCTATCTCTTATGCCCTAATACCTAAGCATGTATATAGTTGTATCTGTTATGTATTGTCTTATGTATATAGACACTACACTTTGTTAATTGTTTTAACACGGTTCCAGTTTAAACTCACTTTGTTTAATTTACGATATTTTAAGATGTTCTATGTAAAATTAAGATGTTCTATGTAAAACAAACTTCGCTTTGTTGACTGTTATTTGTACACCGCAACTGATCTCTGGAAGATGCAGTATAAAAATGAGTGTTAAATAAATAAATAAACCACTCCATGGTTGTGGAATCGGCCATGCATCGACTGAAAAGTCAGAAGATGCACTTCTCGGTGCCTCCCGGCCGAGAGGCCCGGAACCTGGATGCCCTTGGTAAGAAGTGCTTCCAGGGCTCTATGCTTGCTTGCCGTGTCCAGATATACCAGCTCTACATGGGCATGTATCTCAGACCTGGCAAAGGAGATTGCCGGGTTCTCTGCTGGTCTCTCCGAGGAACCTTTGCAGCAGTTCCAAGCCTTGTCCACTGGTATTCGAGAGTGCTTGAAGTTTATCTCTTGAGCAGCCTACGATGGCTTCGAGGCTTTGGCCCGAGTAGCCGGGGCCGGCATCGGTGCCCGCTGACAGGCTTGGCTACAGTCATCCGACCTCGAGCCATGGGTGCAGGACAAGTTGGTCGATGTCCCCTGGCGAGGTGAAAACCTCTTTGGCAAGCCCATGGCTGAGAAGGCTGCAGAACCCGAGACCGAGACTCTGACCCGGACTAGGTTGTCCAGAAAAGCCTCTGCCCCTTCTCATAAAAAGAAGGGCTCGGGAAAAAAGACTTTTTACCCGAGGAAGTCATCTGCCTATAAACAATACCCTCATTATCAGGCCTCTGCAGCTCCCCAACAGGGTCAGCAGGCCAAGGGGCAGGGTCATGGGCCCCGTAGGCAGAAGGCCCCCAAGCCACCAACACCGGCCCCTGCTCAGCAGGGTGGGGGTTTTTGACTCAGAAAGCATAGCCTCTTCTCAGCTGGCTCACATCAGCACAGGAGGCCGGCTGGCCCACTTTGCCTACAGGTGGTCAGCCGTCACATCAGATACCTGGGTGCTCCATATAGTCCACAAGGGCTATCTTCTCCATTTTCACCAGGTACCTCCCTCCTATTTTCCAGGGGAGCCTCCAAGACTCCCTCTGCACAGGGACCTACTCCTTCAGGAGTTAGCAAGTCTGCTAAAGGATCAGGCTGTGGAACCGGTGCCCCACCACCTGAGAGGTCACGGCTTTTATTCCAGGTACTTTCTGGTACCAAAAAGAACAGGAGGCCTCAGACCCATCCTAGACTTGCGCAACCTCAACAAGTTCCTGGAGAGGGAAATATTCAAGATGCTTACCCTTGGAATCCTGCTGCCCTACCTCCAGCTGGGAGATTGGCTATGCTCCTTAGATCTAAAGGATGCTTATACTCACATCCTTATTCATCCAGACCACAGACGATATCTCAGATTTGTTGTGGGGGGAAACCACTACCAGTACAGAGTACTACCCTTTGGCCTAACCTCCGCTCCCAGGGTGTTCACCAAGTGCCTGGTGGTGATTGCGGCCTACCTGAGGCTTCCAAGTCTTTTTGTGTTTTCATACCTGGACGACTGGCTCATAAGGGGCCAGTCTTCCCAGGAGGCCATTCAAGCCACCCTTCGCACTGTGGCTCTGCTTCAGCACTTGGGGTTTGTCATAAACTTCGCAAAGTCCACTTTGCTCCCGTCCCAGAACTTAGAATTCATAGGAGCAAGGCTAGACACTCTTCAGGCGAAGACTTTACTGCCAGTGGACAGGGCCCACAGGTTGATGAATGTAGCCAGGCAGTTTCACAGCAATTCCCTGGTCTCCGCCAGGCAATTCTTGAGACTTCTCGGCCATATGACTTCCACGGTTCATGTAACCCCCAATGCCCGCCTGCACATGCGGCCTGCTCAGTGGAGCCTTCGAACTCAGTGGCATCAAGCCACAGGGAGCCTTGCAGACTCGGTGAGAATATCCACCCTGCTCGTCTCCTGTCTACAATGGTGTCTTCATCTTCCGAATCTGGTACTCGGAGTGGGTTTTCAATCCCCTCCGCATTCTCAAGTGCTGACGACAGATGCTTCTCTTCTAGGTTGGGGAGCACATTGCCAAGGGGCATGTACTCAGGGTCTCTGGACCCCTTGGGAGGCTGCTCAACAGATAAACTTCCTGGAGCTACGGGCAATACGCCTAGCTCTGAGAGCCTTCTCCCACCTCACATCTCACCAGTCTGTACTGGTCCAGACGGACAATCAAGTTGCCATGTTCTACGTGAACAAACAAGGAGGCACGGGCTCCTTCCTTCTCTGTCAGGAGGCACGACGACTGTGCTCTTGGGCAGTCAATCACGGAATCCTCCTCAAGGCTGTCTACCTCCCAGGTCAAGAAAATTACCTGGCGGACAAACTGAGCAGGATCCTGCAACCACACGAATGGAGATTGAATCCGTTGGTGGTTCAGCAGATTTTTCTCAGGTGGGGCCTTCCCACCATGGATCTTTTCGCCAGCCCTCTGAACCGGCATCTCCCGAGATTCTGTTCCAGACAACCGCATCCTCTGAGTAGCAGCGGATGCCTTTCTGATTCCGTGGTCCCAAGGCCTACTGTATGCGTTTCCTCCCACGCCACTAGTGTCCCGGACGCTGTTCAAGGTCCTCAAGGACGGGGCCTCAATGATTCTGATAGCCCCCAGGTGGCCGAGGCAGCCATTGTTCCCCCTTCTGCTGCAACTGGCGGTGGACACTCCTCTTCCTCTGGGGATTCAACACTATCTCCTGTCTCAGGACCAGGGGTCTCTCTTGCACCCCAACCTCCTGTCCCTTCATCTGTTGGCCTGGCTGCTGAAAGGGTAGTCCTGGCTCCCCTACTACTGCCTAGAGAGGTGGAAGATGTAGTCTTAGCCTCTAGGCGGCAATTCACCAGGAAATTCTACGCTCTTAAGTGGCGTAGATTCTCCGCATGGTATGCTCAGCACAGCGAGAATCCCTTCTCGTGCTTGGTAGCGGTAGTATTGCAGTATTTGCTTTACCTCTCCAATCTAGGCCTTAAGTCCATCTCTGTCAGGGTTCACCTCAGTGCTCTCTCATCGCACCACTCGCCGGTGGATGGGAGGCCTCTTTCCAACCACCCTTTGGTGGCTCGTTTTCTCAGAGGCCTCCTCCTGCTTAAGCCTCCTTTGCGTCCACCAGCCCCTGAGTGGGATCTGAATGTGGTCTTACAGCGGATTACTTGTCCGCCCTTTGAACCTATGGCTACCTGCCCTCTCCGTTTTCTCTCCTGGAAAACCTTGTTTCTGGTAGCTCTTACTTCTGCTAGGCGAGTGAGTGAACTTCAGGCACTAGTGTCTGATCCCCCTTACTACAGGAATAGGGTAGTCTTACGGACTCACCCGAAGTTTCTCCCTAAGGTTGTCTCCCCTTTTCACCTGAATCAGGAGGTGGTTCTTCCGACCTTCTTTCCCAGGCCGCATGCCTACTGGGCTGAGATGGTCCTGCATACCCTGGACTGTAGGAGGGCGTTGTCCTTCTACCTTGACCGTACGCGGGAGCATCGAAGGGGTGTTCAGCTCTTCGTTTCTTTTGACCCCAATAAATTGGGGTTACCTGTCTCCAAGCGTACTTTGTCCATATGGGTAGCTGACTGTATCGCCTGGGCTTATGGGGCAGCCAGCCTCTCGTTGGAGGGTCGAGTCACTGCTCATCGTGTCAGGGTAAAGGCTGCGTCAGTGGCTCATCTCCGCTCTGTTCCATTGGCAGACATCTGTCGGGCCGCTACTTGGTCTTCAAGCCAGACTTTTGCGGCCCATTACTGCCTTGAGAGGGAGTCCCTCAGGGACAGTGCTTTCGGACAGGCAGTACTCCATAATCTCTTTGGGGTTTAGGCAACTCCTACCCTCCGGCCCTGCTTTTGGGCTACCGGTCGGGGGCGTTCTCAGAGAAGATTCCTTCCTTACGTACTGACAAGCTAGAGGGAGCTCATTTTTTCCGCTTGAGGTCTCCGGTAGCCTTAAGCTGGGGAGTCCTATATGTGAGGACTGACTTCCTGCTTGGTCCTGGAGAAAGAGTAGTTACCTATAATAGGTGTTCTCCAGGAGCAGCAGGAATCAGTCCTCACAACCCTCCCTCCTCCCCTTGGAGTTGCAGTCATATGATTTATTTTTGCTATTTTGCTGTCTTTTAGCTATATCATCAGACTGAGCAAGATGGCACCCTTGGGCGGGAAGGGGACCGCGCATGCGCGCCGCAATTCCCAAAGGCTTTCTTTGAAAGCTGGGGAAATGCTCCGCATGTGGGCTCCGTCGGCGCTGACGTCACCCATATGTGAGGACTGATTCCTGCTGCTCCTGGAGAACACCTGTTACAGGTGAGTAACTACTCTTTCTTAATTTGCACTAGCTGGTATCTCCAGGAACAAGCAGAAATACAGCCTTCACATATAGGAATGCAGTCTTCATATATGATATTGTTGGCACAGATGGAGTCTGTGTGGGAATGCTCCCCAGCATCCATTTGGAAAGCTTTTGGGAGCAATCCTCTGTGCCTACTTATCTCCCTTCCCGACTTCTCAAGACCTCTGTTCTTCATTTTCCATGCAGCCAGCAGGTTGCTTTCTGCCTGTCACTGCCAAAAAATGTCATTTTTTGTTTTTAATCTGTGTTCTGCCTTTCCATCGATGCCTTTACCTTCCCTGATACCAGCCCCGATTTTTATTTTCTTTTCAAAATATTTTTCTTTCTTTAATTTTTTTTTAATTTTTTTCCGTTTTGCTGGTTTCTACCACCGAATTAGGCCTTGGCCTACTTTTGTTCTGCAACAATGGAAAAACATTTTTTGCTTCAAATAATGTACCAAGTGTTATGGTACAAAATCTGTCACCGATAAGCATGACTGGTGTTAAAATTTTTGGGTCCAGACCATTTACCAACTGAATGTCCTTTGTTCCAACAAATGACAAAAAGAGGTCTAAAGAACAGAGCCGGACAGTATTCTGTTTTCTCCAGACTCTTTCAGTTGGCTTCCACATAATCAAGGACATTGGCTGCCTCTCTTAGTTCTCAGGTTCTTCAAAGTCTAAACCTTAGACTGTCATTGACATCAAAACTACATACAGTTCTTGAGGTATGTTGCTTCATTGACATTGAGATTCACCGAAAGGTGCATCCCATGTAGACAGGCCTGCCAAACAGCCCCGGCGGGAGGAGCAGCCCTCCAAAGCACAACAGGGGCTCTAGGACGCTCCCGAGGCTTCGACCTTCAGAGAGGTACTGGTTTCATGCTCCGGGACTGTGGTTCAGAGCCCCTTGCAGGATTCCATCCAGGCATTGGTCTCTTCCTTTGATAAGCACATCCTGGCTATCGAGGAGTTTGGCAGCCTCAGTACCTTCGGTATCAACAGCTCCAGTGATGCAGGCGGTGGTATCCAGCCTGCAGCCAATACATCCGATCTGATGCCTGACCTCCAACCTGCATTGGGGGGACCCTTTCCCTCTGAAGTCTCCTTTGGTCAGTGCGGCAGCAAGAATCTGTTGGGTACCAACGATGCCTGTCTGTTCCAATCATTGGTATCTGTATCGGCATGGGACAGTTACTACTTTGACTTTGTCAGAATCTGACTCTACCTCCTTCGATTCTGATAATGCTTCGGAGGAATCCAGGGTAACGAGGGATTTCCCTTCCGATCCATCCCCTCATAAGTGGCGTCGGTCCCTGACAGAGGACATGTCTTCTCAAGACTTCATTTGGTACATGGCAGCAGGCCTGCAGATTACCGTGGCATCAGAGGCTGAAGAGAGGGCAGATGAGTTGGAAATCCTTCAATACTCCTTGGCACTGAAAGAGGGGCCATGTTACTGGTGTATCCTATCCTGCAGGATCTAATGCTACTTATGTGAGGCCCTGCTATCACGGTTACGCCAATCAGGAAATGACTCCATACCATGTACTGAGTTCCACCATGTCGTGGCTTCCAAAAGCCTCAACTACCACACCACTCCATGGTGGTGGAATCGGCGATGCGGTGCATGAAGTGTTCTAAATCATTCTTCCATGTCTCCGAGCAAGAACTCAAGAACTCTTGATGCCTTTCGCTGTCTGTGCTATCAAGCATATATGCATACTTCTAGGATTACTTAATACATGCTCTATATGGGCATGTATCTCAAGGATATCTCCAGGGATCTAGACAACTTTTCCCCCTATCCTTTCTAATGACAAATGTGATGCATTCCAAGCCTTAATCAGGCAGAATCAGAATATATCCAAATTTCTTACCAGAGCATTTTTGATGCATTTGAGTCATCCAGCAGAGCTTCAGCAGTATGCATCGTTGCTTGCAGAATGGCCTGGCAGTGGGTTCAGGATAAATTGGCCAATACCCTCTGCTCTGGAGAGAACCTCTTTGGAAAAGTTGGAGGAAGAAGGCCAGAGAGATTGAGACCGATGATCTCACTTTAAAGCGCCTCTCCAGAAAGACCCCTCTAGGAGAGAGACTAATCCAAATAAATCTATCCTAAGAAAAAAAAGATGATATCCTCCTTATCTACCTGCAGCTGCTTATTAACCTCAGCAGCAACAGCAGGGCCCTCGCCAGCCCAAAAGCCAGCTGCACAGCCACAGCCAACCATCTGTTTTTTGATTCCTTCCTAGGCATCATAGCTACTCTGCCTCTACAGGGTCCCCGACCCTTACACATAGCAGGCAGACTCTGTTCCAATACCCAGAGGTGACACATCAGAGCAGTGAACACTCAACATCATCCAAAGGGGCTATCTGCCTTTTTTCGAAAGCTTGCCCCCCACCACTACCTTCTCAAGGGATTATCTCGCAAACCCCTTATAGACCAATTTTCTATCAGTAGAGAGATCCACCTTCTTAGCTCAAGGGGCTTTAGAAAGAGTTCTACCCACCTAAGAGGGCAGGGGCTTCTACTCTTCTTACTTTCTTATCCCCAAGAAAACAGGAGGGTTCAGGCCCATTCTAGATCTAAGGAACCTAAACAAATTTCTAGTTCAAGAGAAATTCAAAATGATTTCCCTCAGTACACTTCTATCATACCTTCAGAGGAGCGACTGGCTATGTTCTCTAGACTTCAAGGATGCATATGAACCTTTGCTGATCTATCCTCAAAACACAGTATCTGTGTGTTCAGTTCCAGCAAATATAGTAACATAGTAACTGACGGCAGATAAAGACCAGCATGATCCATCTAGTCTGCCCAGCAAAGTGCCAAGAATAGGTGCACCTGCAGCTCCATGCAGGTCACTAGTCCCCATGTCTTTGTTTAGGGGTGAACCCACCGCTTTGTGTAGGGCACCCCTGTTGAGAAATTAGATAAGTTTATTTTGATATTATCCTGTTGCTATAGGGGGATCCACTGACTATCCCATGCCATTTTGAATTCTGTCACTGCCCCCTACCACGTCCATTGGGAGGATATTCCAAGCATCCACCACCCTTTCAGTGAAAGTATTTCTCCAGTACCAAGCAGGAAGTCAGTCCTCACATATGGGTGAAGTCGGCGCCGACGGAGCCCCCGTGTGGAGCATTTCCCCAGCTTTCATAGAAAGCCTTTGGGAATGCAGCGCGCATGCACGGTCCCCTTCCCGCCCAAGGGTGCCATCTTGCTGAGTCGTCTTTTTTCCGCGGAACCTGACGGATGTATATTCGTTTCACCCGAGGAAGAAGTTGATTTTTCTCTGTGTTAACCCGTTTTCTTTGGTTCAACGCCGGTTTCCCTTTCCCGCCTGGGCCCAATACGTCGGTATCGAGCCTGGATCTCTTTTTAGGTTTTTGTCCTTAGTGACTAGCGTTCGCACCATATTTTCTTTTTTCACTGGCAGCCCTGTCTTTTGACATTGCAGGGTCCCTTTTTCCCCCAATGGCTGCCAGCGGGTTTAAAAAGTGTGATCGGTGCAAGAAACTTATGTCTCTAACTGACACACATGACTGCTGCCTCCGGTGCCTCAGACCTGATCATGACCCGATGATCTGTGGTCCGAGTGGGAAAATGTCCTCTAAGGTGTTAGAGTCGGCAGCACCAAAAGGAAAGAATCTTCTGACTCCGCGTCCGGTTGGGCCCGGACCTTGTCAGAGGCCTCGACATCTCGGGACTCCAGCCCCGAGCAGCGTCAAGGCTCCTCTGAAAAGGGGGCTTCCTCGCGGGAGCATCGTAAGAAGAAAAAACCCGTGAGGGCGGCGTCAGTGGACGCACTTGGCTCCTCGAGGGCCAAGTCGCATAGCCCCGAGCGCCATCCCGGGTCTTCGCAGTCGGAGAGGCCTGCAAAACAACCTCGTGTGGAGATGGTGTCCCCAGGTCACGTGAGAACTGTAGTCCTCGTGGACTCACCTCCAGGGGAGCCGATGTCGGGCCCGGCGCCACCGGGGCTCGAGTCCGGGGGCTGCTGAGTCTCCTGAGCTTGGACTCAGGTTGACGGCCTTGAAGAGCAGCTTGGCTGCCTTCATGGAACAGCAGCGAGCACTGATGGCCGGTCTCACCGGTGCATCTGCCCCGACCACTGGGACATCGACGTCCAAGTCGACCCCGGAGGCCAAGCCGATCCTCGAGTCCATGCGAGCTCAAGTCGATCCTCGGCCAAGGTCCCCCTCGGCCTCCCATTCGGGACCGAGGTCGTCGATGCTGGTACCCTCAGCGTCGGGGCGGATGGCATCGATGCCTACCTGACCGGAGCCACTCAATTCCTCCTCCGAGGAGTCCGGCTGGGAGACGGAGGATGAGGAGTCGCCCGACACCTTTTGGACTCTGTGCGTTCCTTCAGATTTGCCCGAGTCCGAGCCTCGGAGAAGGTCCCCCCCCCCCCCCGGAGGATACCTGGTTCTCGAATTTCGTGCGGGACATGGCCAAGGCTTTGGCTTTCCCCGTGGATCCCGAGGAGGAGCCGAGGAGCTCGAGGCCCTACAGTATGACTCTCCTCTGAAGGAGGCCTTTACTGTTCCGGTTCCTCCGATGCTGGAACGGTTGCTCTTCCGCATGTGGGAGGTGCCGGGCTCAATGCCGGTTTTGAGCAAGCGGGTCGATTCCATTTGTCGAGTCCGCAAGAGCCCCGGGTTCCAAAAGGCACAATTACCGCACCACTCCATGGTTGTGGAATCGGCCATGCATTGTCTGAAGATTCAGAAGATGCACTCCTCTGTGCCTCCCAGCCGGGAGGCCTGGAACCTGGATGCCCTTGGTAAGAAGTGCTTCCAGGGCTCTATGCTTGCTTGCCGTGTCCAGAACTACCAGCTGTACATGGGCATGTACCTTCGAGACCTGGCAAAGGAGATTGCCGGGTTCTCTGCTGGTCTGTCCTAGGAACCTTTGCAGAGGTTCAGTGCTCTGTCCTCGGGTATTCGTGAGTGCTCGAAGTTTATATCTCAAGCAGCCTATGATGGCTTCAAGGCTTCGGCCCGAGTAGCCGCGGTCGGCTTCGGTGCACACCGTCAGGCTTGGCTACAGTCATCGGACCTCGAGCCATGGGTACAGGACAAGTTGGTCGATGTCCCCTGACGAGGTGAAAACCAAGGCTGCCAAACTCGAGACCGAGACTCTTATCCGGACAAGGCTGTCCAGAAAAACCTCTACCCCTTCTCAGAAGAAAGGCTCGGGAGAAAAAGATCTTTTACCCGAGGAAGTCATCTGCCTATAAACAGTACCCTCATTATCAGGCCTCTGTAGCTCACCAACAGGGTCAGCAGGCCAAGGGACAGGGTCATGGGCCCTGTAGGCAGAAGGCCCCCAAGCCTCCTACTCCGGCTCCTGCTCAGCAGGGAGGGGGATTTTGACTGCATTGGCATAGCCTCTCCTCAGCTGGCCCCCATCAGCACTGGAGGCAGGCTGGCCGGCCCTGTTCGCCGACAGGTTGTCAGCCGTCACAAGGGATACCTGGGTTCTAGGTATAGTCCAGAAGGGCTATCTCCTCCACTTCCACCAGGTACCCCCCTCCTATTTTCCAGGGGAGCCTCACAGACTCCCTCTGCACAGGGACTTAGTCCTGCTGGAGTTGGCAGGTCTTCTAAAGGATCAGGCAGTGGAACCGGTGCCCCACCACCTGAAAGGTCACGGCTTCTATTCCAGGTACTTCCTGGTACCAAAGAGAACAGGAGGCCTCAGACCCATCCTAGACTTGCGAAACCTGAACAAGTTCCTGGAGAGGGAAAAGTTCAAGATGCTTACCCTTGGAATCCTGCTGCCCTACCTCCAGCAGGGAGATTGGCTATGCTCCTTAAATGTAAAGGATACTTATGCTCACATCCTTATTCATCCATACCACAGACAATATCTCAGATTTGTAGTGGGAGAAAACCATTATCGGTACAGAGTACTGCCTTTTGGCCTTACTTCCGCCCCCAGGGTATTCACCATGTGCCTTGCGGTGGTGGCGTCCTACCTCATGGTTCAGGGCCTCTTTGTCTTTCCATATCTGGACGATTGGCTCATCAGGGGTCAGTCCCTGCAAGAGGCCAATCAAGCCACCCTTCGCACTGTCGCTCTGCTTCAGCACCTGGGATTTGTTATAAACTTCGCAAAATCCAGTTTGCATCCCTCCCAGAACATGGAGTTCATAGGAGCTTGACTAGTCACATTTCAGGCAAAGGCCTTTCTACCAGTGGACAGGGCCCACAGATGGCTGTAGCCAGGCTATTCCACAGCAGTTCTCTAGTCTGACAGACAATTTCTGAGGCTCTTAGGCCACATCGCATCCACAGTCCATGTGACTCCAAATGCCCGTCTACACATGAGACCAGCTCAGTGGGGCCTCAGGACTCAGTAGCACCAGGCCACAGGAAGCCTCGCGGACAAAGTGAGGGTGTCCAGCCTACTACAGTCTTCTCTGCAATGGTGGCTTCATCTTCCGAATCTAGTGCAAGGGGTGCCTTTTCAGGCACCTCCACACTCTCAGGTACTGACAACCGATGCTTCTCTTCAAGGTTGGGGTGCACATTGCCAAGGGGCATGTACTCAAGGCCTGTGGACTCCTTGGGAGGCCGCACAGCAGATCAATCTCTTAGAACTAAGAGCTATCCGCTTATCCCTGAGAACTTTCATCTCCTCTCACCAGTCCGTCTTAGTTCAGACGGACAATCAAGTGGCTATGTTCTATGTGAACAAACAAGGGGGCACCGGGTCCAGCCTTCTATGTCAGGAAGCACAGAAACTCTGCTCCTGGGCAGTCAATCATGGCATTCTTCTCAAAGCAGTCTACCTCCCAGGTCTGGAGAATTACCTGGCGGACAGATTGAGCAGGCTTCTGCAGCCGCACGAATGGCAGTTGAACCCTTTAGTAGTTCAACAGATCTTCCTGTGATGGGGTCTTCCAACCATAGATCTCTTTGCCAGTCCTCTAAACCGTCAACTTCCCAGGTTCTGCTCCAGACAACCGCATCCTCTCCAAGTAGCAGCGGATGCGTTTCTCATTCCGTGGTTGACAGGCCTCCTATATGCGTTTCCTCCCACGCCTCTAGTGTCCAAGACACTGTTCAAAGTGATCCAGGACAAGGCCTCAGTGATTCTGGTGGCCCCCCGGTGGCCAAGACAACCCTGGTTCCTACTACTGTTGCAACTAGCGGTGGACACTCCTCTTCCTCTGGGGATGCAACCCGATCTCCTGTCTCAGGAGCAGGGATCTCTATTGCACCCCAATCTCCAGTCCCTCAATTTGATGACCTGGCTGCTGAAAGGGTAGTTCTAGCGCCTTTACTACTGCCTAGGGAAGTGGAGGACGTAGTCTTGGCCTCTAGGAGGCAGTCCACAAGAAAGTCTTATGCCCTTAAGTGGCGTAGAGTTTCTGCCTGGTGTACTCAACACAGTGAGAATCCCTTCTCATGCCTAGTATCAGTGGTGCTCTAGTATTTGCTTCACCTGTCCAACCTAGGCCTTAAGTCCAATTCTGTTAGAGTTCATTTTAGTGCTCTTTCAGCACACCCCTCACAGGTGGAGGGTCAGTCTCTCTCCAGTCATCCTTTGGTGGCCAGATTCCTCAGAGGCCTGCTTTTGCTTAAGCCTCCATTGCGTCCACCTGCCCCTGAATGGGATTTAAATGTGGTCTTGCAACGGCTTACTTGCCCACCATTTGAACCTATGTCTACTTGCCTTATGTGTTTTCTGTCTCGGAAAACACTCTGGTAGCCCTTACCTCAGCTAGGCGAGTAAATGAGCTTCAGGCCCTAGTTTCAGAAGCACCTTATACTAGGTTCTATAAGAATAGGGTAGTCTTACGGACTCACCCTAAGTTCCTTCCAAAGGTGGTCTCCTCCTTTCACCTCAATCAGGAGGTGGTTCTTCCGACTTTCTTTCCCAGGCCTCATGCTAGCCGGGCTGAGATGGTCCTGCATACCCTGCACTGTAGGAGGGCGTTGTCCTTCTACCTTGACCGTACGCGGGATCACTGGAGGGCGGTTCAGCTCTTCGTTTCTTATGACCCCAATAAGTTGGGGTTGGCTGTCTCCAAGTGTACTTTGTCCATATTTATTTATTTATATTCTCTTATATACCGCGCTATTCTGCATCAGTGCGGTTTACATTGAACAAACTGAAATTACATTGAACAGGGCATTATAACTTGGAGATAACTATTTTACAGGGAACATATCGGTAGCTGACTGTATCGCCTGGGCTTACAGGGCCGCCGGCCTCTCATTGCAGGGTCGAGTTACAGCTCACCGTTTCAGGGCGAAGGCTGCGTCAGTGGCTCATCTCCGCTCTGTTCCGTTGGCAATCATCTGCCGGGCCGCTACTTGGTCTTCAAGCCAGACCTTTGCGACCCACTACTGCCTTGAGAGGGAGTCCCGCAGGGACAGTGCTTTCGGGCAAGCGGTACTCCATAATCTCTTTGAGGTCTAGGCAACTCCTACCCTCCGGCCCTGGTGTTGGGCTACCTGTCGGGGGCGTTATCAGAGAAGATTCTGTTCTTGCATGCTGAGGCTCTAGAGGGAGCTCATTTTTCAGTTTGGGGCCTCTGGTAGCCCTAAGCTAGGGAGTCCCATATTTGAGCACTGACTTCGTGCTTGGTCCTGGAGAAAGAGTAGTTACTCACCTGTAACAGGTGTTCTCCAGGAGCAGCAGGAATCAGTCCTCACAACCCTCCCTCCTCCCCTTGGAGTTTCAGTCGTATGATTTATTTTTGCTTTTTTTGCTGTCTCTTAGCTATGTCATCAGACTGAGCATGATGGCACCCTTGGGCGGGAAGGGGACCGCGCATGCGCGCTGCATTCCCAAAGGCTTTCTATGAAAGCTGGGGAAATGCTCCGCACGGGGGCTCCGTCGGTGCCGACGTCACCCATATGTGAGGACTGATTCCTGCTGCTCCTGGAGAACAGCTGTTACAGGTGAGTAACTACTCTTTCCTGACATTGCCTTTCAATTTACCCCCTTGCAGCTTCATGTTATGCCCTCTAGTTTTACAGCTTCCTCGTCTTTGGAAGAGGTTGGTTTGTTCATTAATAGTCTTAAGTATTTAAAGGTCTGAATCATATCTCCCCTATTCCTCCACTCCTCCAGAGTGTACATATTTAGGTCTTCAGGTCTCTTCAATGTCGGGTGCTCCCCTTCGGATTAGCCTCCACACCCCGAGTGTTCACAAAATGCCTGGCAGTGGTTGCCACCTACCTTCGTACTTTGGGGGTCTTCATCTTCCCCTACTTAAATGACTGATTAATCAGGGGAGAATCCCCATAAAAAGCAAAAGTATCTTTTCATCATACCATCGTCGTGCCTTCCTCATCTCATGGTTGGAGGGCCTTCTGTATGCCTTCCCTCCCATGCTGCCAATCGCCCAGACCCTCTTCAAGGTCCTGCGGGACAAGGCCTCCATGATCCTGGTGATCCGACAGTGTTCCAGGTAGACTTGGTTTCACCTCTTGCTCTGCCTCTCGGCAGAGCTACTGGTCTCTCTGGGGAATGCCCTAGTATCCTTCAACTTCCCAAGGGAGTTGGAGGAAGTCCTCCTGGCCTCTTGTGAGAATTCCACGAGATGAGTCTATCCCTTCAAGTCCTGCAGATTCTCAGTATGGTTTGTGGAGCAATGGGTAGATCTGTTCTCTTGCGTGGTGCACAGCGTGCTGCAGTACTTGCTCCACCTTCATAGACCGGACTCTAGTCCAACTCCGTCAGAGTGCACCTGAGTGCGCTCTCGGCACACCATCACTCCATAGAGTGCAAACCTCTTTCTGCACAGCCCCTTATTACCCAATTTATGCGGGGTCTTCTACTTTCTAAGTCTCTTATCCTCCCGCCCTCACAGAATGGGATCTCAATGTAGTTCTGACACAGTTTACCAATCTGTCTTTCAAACCTCTGTCTACCTGCTATTTGCGTTTATCTATCCTGGAAGGTAATCTTCCTGGTGGCACTCGTCTCTGACTGCAGAGTTAACGATTTCCAGGCTTTGGTGGCTAAGCCATCTTACACCAGGTTTTGATAAGAATAGGGCTGTACTTCGCACCCATCCTAAATTCCTTCTGAATGTGGTATCCGCCTTCCACTTCAACCAGGAGGTAGTCTTCCCCACCTTTTTTCCATGGTCCCATGCCAACAAAGTGGCAGTCATTCTCCATACTCGGGTTTGTAGGAGGGCCCTGTCCTACCTGCAGCATGCCCAGGGCCACCACAAATCCTCACAGCTTTTCGTTTGATATGATCCTAATGACTGGGGGAGGCTGTTACCATCGGACCCTTTCATCTGGATGGAAGACTGCATCGTCTTTGCCCATTATCAGGCTGGGCTCTTAATGGAGTGCAGGGTTGTGGTGCACATCATCAAGGCTATGGTGACCTCTGTTGCAAGTCTACGCTCTGTCCCTGTGGCATATATCTGCCAGGCAGCCACCTGGTCCTCATTTTACACCTTTGCAGCTCACTCCTGCCTGGAGAGGGAGTCCCTATGGGACAGTGCCTTTGGCCAGGCCATACTCCATAATCTGTTCAGGGTTTAGGCAACTCCGACCCTTCTTGTTCAGGCGACCAGAGCGATGGTTCTCCCTGGACACTGGAGTCCTTAGAGTCTTTCCTCAGACTCGCGGCTGCTTACAGCTGGGCCGTGTTTTTCTATAGGTTCTCGGTAGCCTGTAGCTAGGGAGTCCCATATGTGAGGACTGACTTCCTGCTTGTTCCTGGAGAAAGCATAGTTACTTACCCGTAACAGGTGTTCGCCAGGGATAGTTGTAATCGGTCCTCACAACCCTCCCTCCTCCCCTTGGAGTTGCTGTACATTTTTGCTATCTTCTTTTGTCTGCTCTAGCTATGTCATCTGACTGAGTAAGATGACACCCTTGGGCGGGGAAGGGGACCATGCATGCATGATGGCATCTCCCGAAGGCTTTCTTTGAAAGCTAGGGAGATGCTTCCTTGGGGCTCTCAGTGCTGATGTCACCCATATTTGAGGACTGATTCCTGCTGTCCCTGGAGAATGCCTGTTACAGGTAACTATCCTATTTTCCCAATGGAGAAAGGTGAATAGTGGAGTACCCCAGGGATCTCTGCTGTGTCCGCTGCTTTTTAACATATAAATGACTTGTAAATGGAATAACGAGTGAAGTAATCAAATTTGCAGATGACACAAAATTAAGTTCTCCAGGACCAAGCAGGAAGTCAGTCCTCACATATGGGTGACGTCTGTGTCGACGGAGCCCCCATGCGGAGCATTTCCCCAGCTTTCAAAGGTGCCCTTCCCGCCCAAAGGTGCCATCTTGCTCAGTCGTCTTTTTTCCGCGGAGCCCTACGGATGCCTGTCCTTGTCACCCCTGAAAAAAAGTTGATTTTTCTGCGTTGGGTCGAGGTTTTTTCTTCGGTTTGACGTCGGTTCGTTTCCCGCCTGGACTCAGTACACCAGTGCCGAGCCTGGATCTCCTTTTTTGGTTTTTGTCCTTAGAGAATGCGTTCACGCCTTTTTTCATTTCCCTGGCAGCCCAATTTTTTATCTTGCAGGGGCCCTTCCCCCCCCCACCGATGGCTGCCGTGGCTTTAAGAAGTGTGATCGGTACAAGAAACTGTCTCTCACCGACACACACGACTGTTGCCTCCGGTACCTGGGGCCAGATCATGATTCTACGGTCTGTAGCCCCTTTGGCAAAATGTCTTCCAAGGCATTACGGAGCCGTCAGCACCAGCATGAGAGGATCTTCTCCAGGTCTGCCTCTGGACGGGTCGGGACTTCATCAGAGGTCTCGGGAGTCTGACCCTGAGCATCGTCGGGGCTCCTCTGAAAGGGAGTCCCCCTCGAGGGAGCACCGAAGGAAGAAGAAACCACGAGGGCGTCATCGGTGGACGCTCTTGGCTCCTCAAGGGCCAGGTCACATAGCCCCGATCGCCATCCCGGGTCTTCGGAGTCGGAGAGAGTCCTGCAATGCATCCTCGTGTAGTCGGAGGCCCCGAATCACGTGAGTACTGTAGTCCTCGTAGACTCTCCTCCGGGGGAGCCGACGCCCGAGTCGGAGACTGCTAGGTCTCCTGAGCTCGGACTCAGGTTGACGGCCTTGGGAGAGCAGACTGTCTGCCTTCATGGAGCAGCAGCAGGTGTTGATTGCCGGTCTCACAGGCGCATCTGCCCCGACCACAGGGACATTGACGTCCAAGTCGACCCCGGAGGCCGAGCCGATCCTCGACCATGCGATCTCGAGTCGATCCTCTGCCGTGGTCACCCTCGGCCTCCCGTTCGGGACCAAGGTCATCGACGCCGTTCCCTCGGCGTCGGGGCGGATGGCATCGGTGCCCGCACACTCGGAGCTGCTCAATTCCTCCTCGGAGGAATCGGCGTGGGAAACGGAGGAGGAGGAGTCCCCTGACACCTTCCGGACTCGGTGCGTCCCTTCAGACACACCGGGATCCGAGCCTCAGAGAAGGTTCCCCCGGAGCATACCAGGTTCTCGGATTTCGTAAGGGACATGGCAAAAGCATTGGCATTCCCTGCGGACCCCGAGGAGGAGCCGAGGAGCTCGAGGCTCTGCAGTATGACTCTCCTCCCAAGGAGGCCTTTACTGTCCCGGTTCCTCCGATGCTGGAGTGGTTGCTCTTCAACATGTGGGAGGCGCTGGCCTCAATGCCGGTTCTAAGCAAGCGGGTCGATTCCATCTATCGAGTTCGCAAGAGCCCCGGGTTTCAAAAGGCACAGCTACCGCACCACTCCATGGTTGTGGAATGGGCCATGCATCGTCTGAAGATTCAGAAGATGCACTCCTTGGTGCCCCCCGGCAGGGAGGCCTGGAACCTGGATGCCCTTGGTAGAAAGTGTTTCCAGGGCTCTGTGCTTGCTTGCTGTGTCTAGACCTACCAACTGTACATGGGCATGTACCTTCGAGACCTGGCAATGGAAATTGCCAGGTTCTCTGCTGGTCTGTCTGAGGAACCTTTGCAGAGTTTCAAGGCCTTGTCTTCTGGTATTCAGGAGTGCTTGAAGTTTATATCTCGAGCAGCCTACGATGGATTTGAGGCTTTGGCCCGGGTAGCAGGGGCCGGCATCGGTGCACACCGCCAGGCCTGGCTACAATCCTTGGACCTCGAGCCATGGGTACAGGACAAGTTGGTCTTTGTCCCTTGCCGAGATGAAGTCCTCTTTGGCAAGCCCATGGCAGAAAAGGCTGCAGAACCTGAGACCGAGACTCTTACCCAGACGAGGCTGTCCAGGAAAACCTCTGCCCCTTCTCAGAAGAAGGGCTCGGGGAAAAAGACCTTTTACCCGAGGAAGACCGCTGCCTACAAAACCTACCCTCACTACCAGGCCTCTGCAGCTCCCCAGCAGGGCCAGCAGGCCAAGGGGCAGGGTCATGGGCCCCGTAGGCAGAAGGCCCCCAAGCCTCCTACTCCGGCTCCTGCTCAGCAGGGAGGGGGGTTTTGACTATGCCAGCATAGCCTCTCCTCTCCAGGGCACAGGAGGTCGGCTGACCCTGTACGCAGACAGGTGGCCAGACATCACAGGGGATACTTGGGTGCTAAGCATCATCGAAAGGGGCTATCTGCTCCACTTCACCCAGATACCCCCCTCCTACTTTCCAGGGGAGCTTCCAAGACCCCCTCTGCACAAACGTACTCCTTCAGGAGTTGGAAGGTCTATTAAGCGACGAGGCGGTGGAACTGGTGCCTCACCACCTGGAAGAGCAAGGCTTCTACTCGAGGAACTTCCTGGTACCAAAAAACAGGAGGCCTCAGACCCATCCTCGACCTGAGAAATCTGAACAAGTTTCTGGAGAGGGAAAAGTTCAAGATGCTTACCCTTGGAATCTTACTGTTCTACCTCCAGCAGGGAGATTGGCTATGCTCCTTAGACCTGAAGGATGCTTATACTGACATCCTCATCCATCCAAGTCACAGACAATTCCTCAGATTTGTGGTGGGAGGAAGGCACTTCCAGTACAGAGTGCTTCCTTTTGGCTTCACCTCTGCCCCCAGGGTTTTTTCAAAATGCCTGGCGGTGGTTGCGGCCTACCTCAGGAACCAGTGGATCTTTGTGTTCCCTTACCTGGACGACTGGCTTATCAGGGGCCAGTCTCCACAAGAGGCCAAGCAGGCCACCTTCAGAACCATATCCCTGCTTCAGCACCTGGGGTTCGTCATAAACTTCCCCAAGTCCACTTTAGTCCCCTTACGGGATGTGGAGTTCATAGGGGCAAGATTGGATACCATCAATGCAAGGGCCTATTTGCCTATGGACAGAGCTCACAGGCTGATAAAGTTGGCCGGCCAGTTTCAGGCGAACTCTCTGGTCTCGGCCAGACACTTCCTCCGGCTCTTAGGTCACATGGCTTCCACAGTGCATGTTACACTGCATGCCCGACTGCACGTGAGTCCGGCTCAGTGGCACCTCAAGGCACAGTGGCTGCAGGCCACAGGGAAATTGTCAGACAGAATAAGGGTGTCCAAACTTTTGGTGGACTCCTTATGCTGGTGGAGTCATCCCCCAAATCTGGTCAGGGGTCTTTCTTTCCAGGCCTCCCCACACACTCAGGTACTGACAACCAATTCTTCCCTGCAGGACTGGGGGGCACACTGACTGGGGGCCTGCACCCCAGGCCTGTGGTCTCCGTGGGAGGCCTCCCAGCAGATCAACCTGTTGGAATTGAGAGCCATTCGGCTAGCCTTGCGGACTTTCTCTCAGGTCCTGTCACACCAGTCTGTACTAATTCAGACGGACAACCAGGTGGCTATGTTCTATGTCAAGAAGCAGGGAGGCACAGGATCCAGACTCCTGTGCCTGGAAGCACAAGCTCTCTGCTCCTGGGCTATCAAGCGAGGCATGACCCTCAGAGCGGTCTACCTCCCAGGCCAGGAAAACTACCTGGCGGACAGGCTAAGCAGACTCCTGCAGCCTCACGAGTGGCAGTTGGATCCTCTGGTAGTTCATCAGATCTTTCTGAAGTGGGCACTTCCGACCATGGATCTTTTTGCCAGTCCGCTGAACAGGCAACTACCCAAGTTCTATTCCAGACAACCGCACCCTCTGCAGATGGCGGATGCATTCCTGATCCCCTGGACAGAAGGCCTGCTGTATGCTTTCCCTCCCACACCTCTGGTGGCCCGGACTCTCTTCAAAATCCAGCAAGACCGAGCCACGGTGATCCTGATAACCCCCAGGTGGCCCAGGCAGCCGTGGTTCCCTCTTCTGCAGTTGGCAGTGGATATTCCACTTCCTCTGGGGCTGCAACCTGACCACCTGACTCAGGATCAGGGGTCCCTCTTGCATCCCAACCTCCAATCCCTCAATTTGATGGCCTGGCTGCTGAAAGGGTAGTCCTTGCTCCCTTGCTCCTACCAAAGGAGGTTGAAGAGGTGATTGTTACCTCCAGGAAGACCTTTGCTCTGAAATGGTGTAGGTTCTCTACTTGGTGTTCTCAACAGCAAGAGGATCCCTTCTCCTGCTCGGTCCAGGTGGTGCTACAATACCTGCTCCACCTTTCAACCTCTGACTTCAATCCAACTCTGTCCGGGTTCACCTCAGTGCCCTCTCAGCTCACCACTCGCCAGTGGATGGACAATCTCTCTCAGGCCCACCCTCTGGTGTCTCGCTTTCTCAGAGGCCTGCTTCTGCTTAAGTCTCCTATTCGTCCACCGGCCACTGAGTGGGATCTCAATGTGGTTTTGCAGCAACTTACTCGCCCACCTTTTGAGCCGATGGCACCCTGCCATTTGTTTCCTTTCCTGAAAGGTGGTGTTCCTTTTGGCACTCACCTCAGCCAGGCGTGTGAGTGAACTTCAGGCCCTGTTTTCGGGTAGGCTGTATACCAGGTTCTATAAGAACAGGGTAGTCTTGAGGGCTCATCCTAAGTTCCTTCCCAAGGAAGGGTCCTCCTTCCACCTCAACAAGGAGATGGTACTTCTGACGTTCTTTCCCAGGCCGCACGCCAGTAGGGCAGAAACTGTCTTGCATACCCTGGAATGTAGAAGGGCGCTGTCCTTTTACCTAGAACGTACGCAGGGGCATAGAAGGGCTTCTCAGCTTTTCATTTCCTTTGACCCTAAAAAATTGGGGTTGCCTGTCACTAAGTGTACGTTGTCCATCTGGGTGGCAGACTGTATCGCCTGGGCGGACAGGGCAGCCAGCCTCTCCCTGGAGGGTCGGGTCAGGGCAAAGGCTGCATCAGTAGCTCACTTCCGTTCTGTTCCGTTGGCAGACATCTGCCGGGTTGCTACTTGGACTTCAAGCCAGACTTTTGCGGACCACTACTGCCTCGACAGGGAGTCCCATAGGGACAGTGCTTTCGGGCAAGCGGTACTTCGTAATCTCTTTGAGGTTTAGGCAACTCCTACCCTCCGGCCCTGGTGTTGGGCTACCGTTCAGGTGTGGTCTCAGAGAAGATTCTCTTACTGTTGCTGAGGCTCTAGAGGGAGCTCTATTTTTCAGCCTGGGTTCCTGGTAGCCTAGAGCTAGGGAGTCACCCATATGTGAGGACTGACTTCCTGCTTGGTCCTGGAGAAAGAGTAGCTACTCACCTGTAACGGGTGTTCTCCAGGAGCAGCAGGAATCAGTCCTCACAACCCTCCCTCCCTCCCTCCCCTTGGAGTTGCTGTTGTATATAGTTCATTTTTCTTTTTTGCTGTCTTTTAGCTATGTCATTTGACTGAGCAAGATGGCACCTTTGGGCGGGAAGGGGACCGCGCATGCGTGCCTGCATTCCCAAAGGCTTTCTTTGAAAGCTGGGGAAATGCTCCGCATGGAGGCTCCGTCGACGCTGACGTCACCCATATGTGAGGACTGATTCCTGCTGCTCCTGGAGAACACCTGTTACAGGTGAGTAACTACTCTTTATTAAAACCCAAGAGTATTGTGAAATTGCAAGAGGACCTTTATAAACTGGAAGACTGGATGTTCAAATGGCAGATGAAATTTTAATGTGGACAAGTGCAGAGTTATGCACCTAGGAAAGAACCACCCAAACTATGGTTACACGATGCAAGGTTCCGCATTAGGAACCACCACCCAGTTAAAAGATTTAGACAGCATCGTGCAAGCATGTTAATCTTCTGCCCAGTGTGCAGCAGCAGTCAAGAAAGCAAACAGAATGCTAGGAATCATAAGGAAAGGAATGGAGACTAAAACAAAGGGTATTATAATGCCTCTGTACTGTTCCATGGTGTGACCCCACCTTGAATATTGGGTGCAATTCCGGTTGCTGTATCTTAAAAAGAATAAAGGCTGAATTAGAAAATGTACAGAGAAGAGCCAGCAATATGATAGAGGTCTGTAAATTAATGAATGGATTGGAACGGGTAAACGTAGATGGATTGTTTACGCCATCAAAATATAAAGACTAGGGGACAAGCAATGAAGCTACAGTGTAACCTATTTAAGACTAAGAGAAAATATTTTTCACTCAACGCGTAATCAAACTCGGGAATTCGTTACCGGAAGATGTAGTAAAAGCTGTTAATGTTGCTAGATTTATTTATTTAGCTTATTTATATACCGCCTTTCTCCATTTCAAGGCGGTTTACAAAAAAAAAGTTGCAGATACATTGAATAGTGGTGTGAAATTATGTATAGCATGCAGACTAGACCTCCAGGGGGTCTTAACTAGAAAAGGTTTGGACAGTTTCCTGGAGGAAAGGTCCATAAACCATTATTAAAGGGGTCCCAGGAAGTCCACTGCTAGTCTCAATAGAAGCATTGTTGAACCTGTCTTTTGGGGAAACTGCTAGGTACTTGTGACCTAGATTAACCACTGTTGGAAACAGGATACTGGGCTTGATGGACCTTGCTCTGACCCAGTATGGCTTATCTTATGTTCTTATTCCAGAAGCCTCAGTTTCCTCCTCATTCCTTGGTGGTTGAATCTACCCTAAAGAGGTTAGAGTACCAAGACTCATTTCATGGCACCCTGGGGAGGGAAGCTTGGACATTGGACTCTTTAGTGAGAAGGTATTTACAGATCTCCATTGCTAGTAGTCTTCATGACTTCTTAATAGCTCTACGTGGGCATGTTTTTGAACATAATGTGTGATCTTGCCACCTGTTTCTCTCTCTAGAGAAATTGGAGCAGTATTGTTCCCTAGTTTCTTAAGGCAAGGAGTGCTCAAAGTTCCGAGCGACCTATGAGATCTTCGAAACGGTGTCTAGAGCGTCTGCTGTAGGTATTGACACCCAGATACTCACCTGGTTCCAGTTGTCAGACCTAAAACAATCGGTGCAGAGCAAGCTTGCTAACGTGCCGTGCCGTGCTGAGATTTTCTTCAGGGAACAGGTTGAAAGCTGGCTTAATCAAAAAACACGTTATCCTTTGTAATCTCTCAAGACACACGTCTGAGCAATCCGCCTATCGCAGAAGATAAGGTAGGGATTAGGACAGAAAAAAAACCTTTACTCTCGTAGCATAGGTACTTTCCTGGGCCCCAAATCTCCCAACCCAAACAGGCTCCTCGCCAACAGCAGTGTCGAGAAACCTCAGAAGGCCTATCTGGCTCCTCAGCCAAAACCTGAGTAGGAAGCATAAATACACAAGTTAAATGCAAGGCATTGATAAGGCAAGCAAAAAGCATTTGAAAAGAAGCTTGCCGTGGAAGCAAAAGCACATAATAAAAACTTTCAAGTACATTCGTAGCAAAACACCTGTGAGAGCCGGTTGGACCATTAGATGATAGAGGGTAAAAGAGGCACTGAGAGGACAAGGCCATAGCAGAGATCTAGTATTGTAGTATTTAAGAAACTAAAGAGCAGCAAATCGCCTGGACTGGATGGCATACATCCTAGGGTGCTGAAAGAATTGAAAAATGAGATTGCAGACATACTTTAGTAATCTATGAACTATCCTTACACAATGGAAGGTTCCACATTAGGAATCACCACTCGGGGAAAGGATCTGAGCATCATTGTAGATAATACATTGAAACCTTCTGCCCAGTGTTCAGCTGTGACCAAGAAAGCAAATATAATGTTAGGAATCATAAGGAAAAGAATATAAAATAAAACTGAGGATATTGTAATGCCTCTATATCGCTCCATGGTGCAACCACATTTTGAATAATGGTGACCAGAACTGCACACACATCTTAAAAAGGACATAGCAGAATTTGGAAAGGTACAGAGAAGAGGGACCAAAATGGTGAAGGAGATGGAAGTAAATCTCTGAGGAAAGACTTAAAAGGTTATGGTTCTTCAATTTGGAAGAGAAATGGCTGAGGGAAGATATGATAGAGGTCTATAAAGTAAAGAATGGAGTGGAACAGGTAAACATTAGTGGTTTTACACATTCAAAAAGTAGAAATACTAGGGGACACGCAATGAAGATATAGTGTGGCACATATAAGACTAATTGGAGAAAATATTTTCACCCAGCTTGTAATCAAACTCAAATTCATTAGTGGAGGCTGTAGTAAAAACTTAGTATAGCTGGAATCAAAACAGGTTTGGATGAGTTCCTGGAGGAAAAAGGCCATAAACCATTATTAAAAAGGAGTAGTGAAATCCACTGCTTACCCTGCCTGGGAGAAGCAGCATTGGAATGTGTATATCTTTGGCCTTTGGGAACCCAACAGGTACTTGAGACCTGGAATGACCACTGTTGGAAAGGGGATACTAGGCTTGATGGACCCTTGGCCTGACCTAGTATAGCATATCTTATGTTCTCCAGGACCAAGAAGGAAGTCAGTCCTCACATATGGGTGTCATCGACACCGATGAAGCCCCAGTGGAGCATTTCCCCAGCTTTCTAAGAAAGCCTTTGGGAATGCAGGCACGCATGTGCGGTTCCCTTCCCGCCTAAAGGTGCCATCTTACCTCAGTCTCTCTTTTTCCAAGAAGCCCACCGGACGTGTGTCCTGTCATCCCGGATAAAAGTTTGATTTTTTTCGGAGATTCTCGCTATTTTTTTTTCTTCCCGGTTCGACGCTGGTTCCCCTCCCGCCGGGGTCGGTACACTGGTATCGAGCCCGATTCTTCTTTTTCGGTTTTTGCCCTTCGTGGCTGGCGTTAGTGCCCTTTTTTCGCTTTTCCCTGGAAGGCCGGTCCTTTGACCTCGCGGGGACTCTTTTTTTTCCCCGATGGCTTCCAGTGGTTTTAAAAAGTGTGATCGGTGTAAGAAGTTGATGTCTCTCACCGACACACACGACTGCTGCCTTCGGTGCCTCGGTCCTGATCACGAACCTAAGACGTGTGGACCATGTGGGAAGATGTCTTCCAAGGCACTGCGAAGTCGCTAGCAGCAGAAAGAAAGGCTTTTCTCTGACTCGGCCCCCGGCCGGGCCCGGACCTCGTCTGAGGCCTCGACATCTCGGGATTCGGATCCCGAGCGCCGTCGGGGCTCCTCGGACAGGGGGTCCCCCGACCGGGAACGCAAGAGGAAGAAGCGGCTCGTGAGGGCGTTAATGGAGGAGGTCCCTGGCTCCTCGAGGGCCAGGTCTAAGAACCCCAACCGTCGCCCCGGGCCCGTGGATCAAGAGAAGCCTGCCAAAGTTCCTCGTGTGGAGCCGGAATCTGCTGGATACACAAGCCTTGTGGTCCTCGGACTCTCCTCCCAGAGAGCCGATGTCGGGCCCAGCACCGCCGGGGCCCGAGTCGGTGGCTGCTGCGTCTCCCGAGCTGAGTCTCAGGATGACAGCTTTGAAGAGCAGACTGTCTGCCTTCATGGAGCAGCAGCGGGCACCGATGGCCAGCCTGTCTGGCGCATCTGCCCCGACCACATCGACATTAAAGTCGACCCCGGAGACTGAGTCGATATTCGAGTCCATGATGGCTCGAGGTCGACCTCGGTCGCGGTCTCCCTCGACCTCCCGTTCGGGACTGATGGCGTCGACGCCGGTGCCTCCGGCATCGGGGCAGGTGCTCCAGGGCCCCGCGGTGTCGGATCCTGACTCCTCGTCGGACGAGTCTGCCTGGGAAACGGAGGATGAGGAGTACCCCCGACACATTCAAGACTGTGCATCCCCTCGGACTCACCGCAGTCTGAGCCCCGGAGTAGATCCCCTCTGGAGGATACCCAGTTCTCGGAGTTAGTCCGGGATATGGCCACCGCATTGGCTATCCCGGCGGACCCTGAGGAAGAGCCGAAGAGCTCGAGGCCCTGCAGTACGACTCTCCTCCGAAGGTGTCCTTTACTGTCCCGGTTCCTCCGATGCTGGAACGGCTCCTTTTCCGGATGTGGGAGGCACCGGCTTCGGCGCCGGTTCTAAGCAAGTGGGTCGATTCGATCTATTGACTCTGGAAGAGCCCTGGCTTTCAAAAGGCGCAGCTACCACACCATTCCATTTCACCATTAAAGTTGTTAAAACCCAAGAGGATTGTGAAAAATTGCAAGAGGATCTTGATAAATTGGAAGACTGGGCATCAAATTGGCAGATGAAATTTAATGTGGACAAGTGCAAGGTTATGCACCTAGGGAAGAACAACCCAAACTATGGTTACACGATGCAAGGTTCCACATTAGGAACCACCACCCAGGAAAAAGATTTAGGTGTCATTGTGGATACCATGTTAAACCCTCGGCCCAGTGTGCAGCGGCAGCCAAGAGAGCAAATAGAATGCTAGGTATGATAAGGAAAGGAATGGAAAATAAAACAAAAGATATTATAATGCCTCTATATCGTTCCATGGTGAGACCGCACCTTGAATATTGTGTGCAATTCTGGTCGCCGTATCTTAAAAAGGATATAGCGATTTTAGAAAAGGTTCAGAGAAGAGCCACCAACATGGTAAAGGGGATGGAAGGATACTCCTATGAAGAAAGGCTAAAAAGGTTAGGGCTCTTTAACCTGGAAAAGAGACGGCTGAGGGGAGATATGATAGAAGTCTATAAATTAATGGAGTGGAACGGGTAAACGTAGATCAATTATTTACCTTATCAGAATATAGAAAGACTAGGGGACATGCAATGAAGCTACAGGGTAAACTATTTAAGACTAATAAAAGAAAATATTTTTTCACTCAACGTGTAATCAAACTCTGGAATTTGTTACCGGAGGATGTAGTAAAGGCTGTTAGTGTAGCTGGGTTTAAAAAAGGTTTGGACAAGTTCCTGGAGGAAAGGTCCATAAACCTTTATTAAGAAGTGACCGAAGATATCAATGCTTGACCCAGTACAAGCATTGTGGAACTTGTGTCTCTTGGGGAAACTGCTAGGTACATGTGACCTAGATTGGCCACTGTTGGAAACAGAATACTGGGCTTGATGGACCTTGGTCTGACCCAGTATGGCATATCTTATGTTCTTATATTCTTATGGTGGAATCGGCCATGCATTGCCTGAAAAGTCAGAAGATGCACTCCGTGGTGCCCCCCAGCAGGGAGGCCCCGGAACCTCGATGGTGTAGGTAGAAAGTGCTTCCAGGGCTCGATGTTTGCTTGCCGTGTCCAGTCTTACCAGCTGTACATGGGCATGTACTTGCGAGACCTGGCCAAGGAGCTGGCCGGGTTCTCCGCTGGTCTCTCCGGGGAACCCTTGCAGAGATTCAAGTCCTTGTCCTCGGGGATTCGGGACTGCTCGAAGTTTGTCCCGCGCCGCCTACGATAGCTTCGAGGCTTCGGCCCGAGTTGCGGCAGCTGGCATCGCGGCTCGACGCCAGGCATGGCTGCAGTCATCAGACCTCGAGCCATGGGTTCAGGACAAGTTGGTCGATGTCCCTTGCCGAGGTGAGAACCTTTTTGGCAAGCCCATGGCCGAGAAGGCTGCACAGCTCGAGACTGTGTGTTGGAGGATCCGTTGTTGCAGGCGGTTAGGACTTCTCAAAAGGTATTCCCGGTTCATAGGGTGTTTCGGGATATGATTCAGGAAAAATGGGACGCGCCGGAATCGGCGCTCCGAGGGACCAAGACTTTGGCCCGGTTATATCCGTTGTCGGAACAGGATAGGGAGATTTTTCGGTCCCCAAACGTGGATGCTGCGGTGTCGGCGGTCACTAAGAAGACCACCATTCCGGTGGAGGGCGCCGTGGCGTTTAAAGATGTGCAGGATAGGAAGCTGGATACCTTGTTGAAACAGGTGTTTGATATGTGCGCGCTCTCGTTGCAAGCCTCCATTGCGGGAGCATGGGTGGCGAGAGCTGGCTTGCGGTGGTCCCAACGTTTGCGGGGGGGGGGGGGGGGGGGTGGGAGACTACCGAAAGAGCAGGCCGAGGATCAGGCACGGCTTACCCATCGGATATTCACTATGATTTGATTCGGGGGCTCGCCAAGAGCATGGCTTCGGTGGTGGCGGCTCGCTGGTATCTGTGGCTCCGCAACTGGTCGGCGGACGGTTCTTCCAAGGCGCGGCTTAGTAAATTACCTTTTCGAGGCAAGCTTCTCTTTGGGGAGGATTTAGAGAAGTTGGTCAAGGACTTGGGGGAATCAAAAGGGGGTTGGCTCCCGGAGGTTAGGCTGAAGCAAGGCCGGGGGTCGATAGCCTCTAGGGGTGTCCCCAGAGACTCGTGGAGATTCCGATCCTTCCGATTTTCCCAGCCTTCGCGGGGTCGGTATATGACTCGAGGTCAGTCCTTTCGGGGTTTCCGGGGGCGGGCAGAGGATTTGCTTCCTTTCAGTCCGCCAACAGTAGAAAACCCCAATGAGATACGGTGGACCCAGAGGGGGGAGGTGCCCGTGGGAGGAAGGTTGCGGGACTTTTACCCCGTCTGGGTCCAATTAACTGCGGATCAGTGGGTGTTGGAGGTCATTCGAGAAGGCTATGCCCTAGAACTCCAGTGCCCCGTCTCCAACGCCTTTGTCCTCTCCCCGTGCCGAGCCCCAAGGAAGTTCAGGGCGGTCGCCAGCACGCTGCAGCGGCTGCGGCATTTAGGGGCGGTGGTGCCCGTTCCGGCGGCTCAGTGTGGCTCCGGTCGATACTCCATTTATTTTGTGGTTCCGAAAAAAGGGGTACGTTCCGTCCCATCTTGGATTTAAAGAGGGTAAATCGCTGTCTTCGGGTGACCCATTTCCAGATGGAGTCCTTGCGTTCAGTCATTGCGGCGGTGCGAAAGGGAGAGTATCTCACGTCTCTCGACCTGACGGAGGCATATTTGCATATTCCCATACGCCGCGAGCATCAAAAGTATCTGCGGTTTGCTCTGCCGATGGGTCATTTTCAATTCCGAGCATTGCCTTTCGGCCTAGCGACGGCGCCTCGCACTTTCACCAAGGTCATGGTAGTGGTGGCGGTGGCGCTCCGCAAGGAGGGCATTCTCGTGCATCCTTACTTGGATGATTGGTTGATTCGAGCGAAGTCCTGGGAGGAGAGCGTGGCGGCCACGGCGCAAGTGGTGCAAGTGTTGGAGAGGCTCGGCTGGGTGGTCAATTTTGCGAAGAGCAAGCTAGCTCCCTCTCAAGCCCTCGAATATTTGGGGGCGCGTTTCGAGACCAGTCAGGGAATGGTGTTTCTCCCGGATAAGAGAGCACGGGAATTGCGGGAGCTCGTGCGGAGATTTCTGGGTTGCAGAGCTCCGACTGCATGGCGCTATTTGCAGTTGTTGGGGACGATGGTGGCCAGCATCGAGGTGGTTCAGTGGGCCAGAGCGCATATGCAGCCGCTGCAGAGCTCTCTTCTAAGGCGCTGGTCGCATCAGAGGGATGCATTGTCTCAAAGGTTGGTGTGTCCTCCGGAAGTGCGACGGGCGCTCCTGTGGTGGTTGCCCCCCGGAAGTCTAGAGGGGGGCATGCCTCTGGAGGCTCCCGTATGGAGGCTGTTGACAACGGATGCATGCCTCACAGGTTGGGGGGCACACTGCGAAGGAAAGTTTGCCCAAGGCAAGTGGTCAAGGGAAGAGAGTCAATGGTCCATAAACTGATTGGAGATGCGAGCGGTATTTCTGGCGCTGCAGAGTTTCCAAAAAGACTTGGGTCGGAAGGCGGTTCGAGGGTTGTCCGACAATGCCACGACGGTAGCTTATATCAATCGCCAGGGCGGCACAGGGAGTGCGTCGCTGGAGGAGGAGGCGGCGAGTCGTCTCGTTTACTGGGCCGAGCAGAATCTGGCGGCGCTGTCGGCGCAGCATGTGGCAGGCGTGGAGAATGTCGAAGCCGATTTTCTGAGCCGCCGCAGAGTAGACCCGGGGGAGTGGAGTCTACACCCGGACGTGTTTGCGTTGATAGTGCGGTGCTGGGGGCTACCGGTAATGGATCTGATGGCACGGTTCGATTCCGCGCAGGTGGAGAGGCTCTTCAGCCGGAGGCAGGAACGAATGGCGGAAGGCCTCGATGCGTTGGCGCAGCGGTGGCTGCTGGAGGGCCTTCTCTACGTGTTTCCTCCTTGGGCTCTCATAGACAAGGTGATTCAACGCATAGAGAAACACAGCGGTCTGGTGGTTCTCGTGGTGCCCGATTGGCCCAGAAGACCGTGGTATGCAGATCTGGTTCGGCTTCTGGTGGGCAGTCCGTGGCGGCTTCCTCTGCGGGGGGATCTCTTGCTTCAGGGGCCGTTACGCATGCCGCAGGTGGGTCGATTCTCGCTTACGGCATGGCTCTTGAAAGGGCGAGGTTGACTGCCAAGGGGTACTCGGCGGCAGTAATTTCTACCTTATTGAAGGCGCGGCGCCGCTCTACTTCCTTGGCGTATGTTCGCGTATGGCGTGTTTTTGAGGCGTGGTGTGAGGACCGCGGTTTTCAACCTCTGCGGGCTTCGGTGCCTCATATACTGTCTTTTCTTCAGGATGGTGTGGAAAAGGGGTTGGCCACAAGCACTTTGAGGGTGCAGCTGGCAGCCATAGCCTGTTTCAGGGGTAAGATTCAAGGTCAGCCGGTGGGTGCCCACGGAGATATTAGGTGTTTTCTTAGAGCGGTGTTACTGTTGAGGCCTCTAAGATGGGATTCCGTTCCTTCTTGGGATCTGAATTTCGTTTTGGACGCGCTACTTCAAGAACCATTCGAGCCTTTGGACAAGGCTTCCTTGAAAGACTTGACGTTGAAGACTCTCTTCCTTGTGGCTATTTGTTCGACTCGGAGGATTTCGGAGTTGCAGGCGTTGGCGTGTACAGAGCCATATCTGACCTTTTTCAGGCACAAGGTGGTGTTGTGCACAGTTCCGGCCTTTTTACCGAAGGTGGTTTCCGTGTTTCATGTCAACCAAGTAGTATCGCTTCCGGTGTTCTTGGCGGAACAGAAAGAGCGCTCGGGGGGCCGTTTGCATCTCTTGGATGTTCAGAGAGTGCTCAAGAAATATCTCAGGAGAACGGCCTCCTTTAGGAAGTCAGACAGGCTGTTTATTGTTTTTGCGGGGCCTCGGAAAGGTGAGGCAGCGGCGAAGTCTTCCATCTCGCGGTGGTTGAAGGAGGGGATTGCTTCCGCCTACCTGTTGAAGGGTAAGGTGGTTCCAGAAGGTCTTCGTGCGCATTTCACCAGGGCGCAGGCGGCGTCTTGGGCGGAAGTCAGTTTGGTGCCAGCGGAGGAGATCTGTAGGGCGGCGACGTGGTCTTCGCTCCATTCGTTTGCTTGGCACTATAGGCTGGATGTGCAGGCACGGGGGGATGGGCGTTTTGGCTCAGCGATTCTTCAGGCTGGGCTAGTAGGTCCCTCCCGTTGATGTGTACTGCTCTGTCACGTCCTCTATGGTTCCGGGACTGGACTAGAGGAACGCTAAGGAAGAGTAAATTAGACTTACCTGCTAATTGTCGTTTCTTAAGGAACTCTAGTCCAGTCCCGGATCCCTCCCAGGGTCTTTGCATTAGGGGCAGCCTGAAGATTCTTTAGAGCGGTCCAGACAGTCAGTGTCATGGTTTAGCGTAGGAAGAGTGAGAAGAAGCGCAGGGAAGACAGGCGGGACCCTTCTTTACGCAGCAGTGTCTCTTGAGCTTGGTCGCACAGTTGTGCCAGGCTTGGGGGTTCTCGGTTCACCCATTCTTTTTTTTCTGGTAACAATGTTTGGGACTGTATGGGTGCGAGTTCATTTCGACTGTTGGCCGATTATGGCTATTATTTCTTTATTCTACTTATTTGTTGCTCTGCTGAGTCTGTTTTGTCAATAGGTACTGGTGATAGGGGGCGGTTCCTGTCTACTTATACCGGTGACATCAAAGTGATGAAATCTTTCCGTCTCCAAAGCTGCTGGTGGAGGTTGACAACTCTATGGTTCCGGGACTGGACTAGAGTTCCTTAAGGAACGACAATTAGCAGGTAAGTCTAATTTACTCTTCCGCAACCCAAGCCCACATCACCCCCATCCTCAAAGACCTCCACTGGCTCCCAATCAGCCACCGCATCAAATACAAGATGATCTTAAACATATTCAGAATCAGACACAAGAGCTCAGCACTCAGCCTCCAAGCCCTCCTACTCCCCGACACCAGCAACAGACCAAGAAGGAAAACCACAGCAGACACACTCAGCACCCCAGGCAACTACACGAAAGCATGCAAATCCACCACACACAGAGCACTCTCATTGGCGGCCCCATCAATATGGAACTCACTCTCTCACGACCTACGATCAACTGATGTTCTGAAGGACTTCCAAAAGCACCTGAAGACTGTACTCTTCACAGAGCACTACGGCCCAAATGCATAACCAAAGTCCACAAACTGGATCCAATCTGGACTCAATGACAGCTCTCCCACAACCAGAAATGAACCCAGTAAACCCATGTATATACTGTACATAGCGCACACTGTAAATAGCTCACTCTAATCAGCACAGCCGCACACATGCACCCCACTGTACATATTCTCACCTGACACACAAAACACTTGCTAATGATTGTTTGCTGTGCTCACCGCCTTGATTACAGGATAAGGCAGGATAGAAATACCCTTAAATAAAATAAATAAATAAATAGACCAGAGGGGAAGCCATACTGGACCTAGTCCTTAGTGGAACGCCAGATCTGGTGCAAGAAATAAGGGTGTTGGGACCACTTGGCAATAGTGATCATAGCATGATCGTGTTTGATTTAATTAGTGGCGGAGGGCTAGTAAAGAAATCCACAGTACTACCTTTTAACTTTCAAAAGGGAGACTATGATAAAATGAGGAATATAGTTAAGAAAAAATTAAAAGGAGCGGATGCAAAGGTTAAAGACATACAGCAAGCTTGGGTGTTATTTAAAAATACTATCCTCGAAGCCCAGACCAGCTGTATTCCACGCATTAAGAAAAGTGGAAGAAAGTCCAAAAAACTGCCAGCATGGTTTAAAGGTGAGGTCAGAGAGGCTGTTGCAGCCAAAAAAGCATCCTTCAGGAAATGGAAAAAAGAGTCAAACGAAGAAAACTGGAAACAGCACAAGCACTGGCAAGTTAAATGCAAAGCATTGATAAGGCACGCAAAGCGAGAATTTGAGAAGGAACTTGCTACGGAAGCAAAAACACGAAATAAAGACTTCTTCAAGTACATTCGTAGCAAAAGGCCTGTGAGAGAGTCCGTTGGGCCATTAGATGATAGAGGGGTAAAAGGGGCAGTTAGAGGAGACGAAGCTATAGCAGAGAGACTGAATGAATTCTTTGCTTCGGTCTTTACTGAGGAAGATGTAGGGATGTTACCCAAGACTGAAATGGTATTTAAAGGTGATACTGCAGAGGAATTGAGAGAAATATCGTTACACCGGGAAGATATATTACAACTATTTGATAAACTGAATAGTAGCAAATCACCTGGACCGGATGGTATACATCCAAGAGTGTTGAAAGAACTGAAATTGAGATTACGGACCTGCTATTGGTAATCTGTGAACTTTCATTAAAATCATCTGTAATACCTGAAGATTGGAGGGTCGCCAACGTAACACCAATCTTTAAAAAGGGTTCCAGGGGTGACCCGGGAAATTACAGACCGGTGAGTCTGACGTCAGTACCGGGGAAAATGGTAGAAACCATCATAAAGAACAAAATTATACAGCATGTAGATAGTCATGGCCTAATGGGAGACAGCCAACATGGCTTTAGACAAGGAAGATCTTGTCTTACTAATCTGATATGTTTTTTTGAAGGTGTGCATAAACAGGTAGACAAAGGTGAGTCGGTTAATATAGTGTATCTGGACTTTCAGAAAGCTTTTGAATAAGGTCCCTCATCAGAGACTTTTGGCGAAACTAAAAAGTCATGGGATAGAAGGCAGTGTACAATTGTGGATCGGGAACTGGTTAAAAGATAGAAAGCAGAGGGTAGGGCTAAATGGCCAATATTCCCAATGGAAAAAGGTGAATAGTGGAGTACCCCAGGGATCTGTACTGGGTCCGCTACTTTTTGACATATTCATAAATGACCTGGAAAAGGGAATAACGAGTGAGGTTATCAAATTTGCAGATGATACAAAACTGTTTAAAGTTGTTAAAACCCAAGAGGATTGTGGAAAACTGCAGGAGGATCTGGATAAATTGGAAGACTGGGCATCCAAATGGCAGATGAAATTCAATGTGGACAAGTGCAAAGTTACGCACCTAGGAAAGAACAACCCACACTATAGTTACACAATGCAAGGTTCCACATTGGGAACCACCACCCAGGAAAAAGATTTAGGAGTCATCGTGGATAACATGTTAAAACCTGCCCAGTGTGCAGCAGCAGCCAAGAAAGCAAATAGAATGCTAGGTATCATAAAGAAAGGGATGGAAAATAAAACAAAGGATATTATAAAGCCTCTATATCATTCCATGGTACGACTGCACCTTGAATATTGTGTGCAGTTCTGGTCACCGTATCTTAAAGAGGACATAGCATTATTAGAAAAAATACAGAGAAGAGCCACCAAAATGGTGAAGGGGATGGAAGGCTACTCCTATGAAGAGAGGCTACAAAGGTTGGGGCTCTTCAACCTGGAAAAGAGACGGCTGAGGGGAGATATGATAGTGGTCTATAAATTAATGAATGGAGTGGAGCGGGTAAACGTGGATCAATTGTTTACGCTATCAAAATATAGAAAGACTAGGGGACATGCAATGAAGCTACAGGTTAAACTATTTAAGACAAGAGAAAATATTTTTTCACTCAACGTGTAATCAAACTCTGGAATTTGTTACCAGAGGATGTAGTAAGGGCTGTTAGTGTAGCTGGGTTTAAAAAAGGTTTGGACAAGTTCCTGGAGGAAAGGTCCATAAACCACTATTAAAAAGGGACCCAGGATAATCAGTGCTTGACCCAGTACAAGCATTGTGGAACCTGTCTTTTGGGGATATTGCTAGGTACGTATGACCTAGATTGGCCACTGTTGGAAACAGGATACTGGGCTTGATGGACCTCGGTCTGACCCAGTATGGCATATCTTATGTTATGTTCTTATGTCTTTTTGCAGATGACACCAAAATTTGCAATGGAGTGGACTCAGGGAATGGAGAACATGAGGAAAGATCTACAAAAGCTGGAAGAATGGTCTATTGCTTGGCAGTTAAGATTTAATGTGATGAAGTGCAGCGTCATGCACTTGGGAAGCAGAAATCCAAGGGAATTGTATGTGATAGGGGGCGAGAGATTGATATGTATGGACCAGGAGAAAGAACTAGGTGTGATTGTTTCTGATGATCTCAAGGTGGCAAAACAGTGTGACAAGAAGGTGGCAAAAGCCAGAAGGATGCTGGATTGCATACCAACAGAAAGGAAGAGGTACTAATGCCACTGTACTAGTCGCTGGTGAGGCCTCACGTGGAATATTGTGTTCAGTTTTGGAGACCGTATCTCGCAAAGGATATAAAAAGGCGGTTCAGAGGCAGGCAACCAAAACAATTTGGAGCCTGCATCATAAGACTTATGAGAAGAACCTTGAAGACTTTTATATGTACACTCTGGAGGAGAGGAGGGACGGGGCGATATGATTCAGACCTTTAAATACTTAGAGTATTAATGGATAAAAAAACCTCTTCCAAAGGCGGGGAAGCTGTAAAACTAGAGGGTATAACATGAAGCTGCAAGGGGGTAAATTGAAAGGCAATCTCAGGAAAAACATTTTCACTGAAAAGGGTGGTGGATGCTTGGAATGCCCTCCCAGTGGACACGGTGGGGGCAAATACAATGACAGAAACCAAAATGGCATGGGACAGACACAGTGGATCCCTATATATTCTTTCCTCCCGCTCCTTCACTGTTCACATGGGCCCTGATGTCTCCCCGTCCCTCCCATTACATTGTGGGGTTCCCCAGGGCTCTATTCTTGCCCCCCTTCTTTTCAATGTCTTTCTTGCCCCCCCCTCGCCTTGCTCATTCAGCAAACCGGTATTTCCTACTATATTTACGCTGACGATATTCTACTAGTTTACCATGTTTCCCCCTTAGCGCTTGACCTTGCCCCTCTCAACAATTGCCTTAATCTCATCGCTTCCTGGTTCAGTCAGAATTTCCTGCACGTCAACCCGTCCGTCCTCCGCCATTTGGTTCTCCTTTTGAAACCCTCTCCCTGACCTGTCCCCCACCATGTCCTCTCTTCCTATTCCTTTGGTCTCTTCCCTCTGTTATCTGGGTGTTACCCTGGACTCTTCTCTTTCTTTCCACCAGCACATTTCCTCTGTGGTACGCTCTTGCTTTTTCCATCTCCGCTGAATCAGATCAATCTGCCCTTTCCTCTTATCTTCTGCTGTCACCACTCTTGTTATGTCCCTTGTTAATCACCCGGTTGGACAATTGCAACTCTATCCTCGCGGGTCTCCCCTGTCACCAGTTAAGTCGTCTCCAGTTCAGAACACCAATGCCCGCCTGATCACCTTTTCCCCTGTTTCCGCCCACATCACTCCTCTTCTCTCTCTTCATTGGCTTCCAATCAAAGTCTGGTTCATCTATAAACACCTCACTATAACCCATAAGGTCCTCTTTACCAGCACTCTGCAATACCTGGCTGACACCATTCATCTTCAGCCTGCCCCCCGTCTTCTCCGCTCCACACACGGTAGCCGTCTTTTCCTTCCCTCTCCCTCCCAGGCCCACTTTGAAAGCATTCGACACTCTGCCGCCTTCTTTCTTAACCCTGCCTTATGGAACTCGCTTCCTCACTCCCTCCGCATTGAACTCTCCTTTCCGCGCTTCAAAGCTCTCCTTAAAATGCACCTTTTCTGCCAGGCCTTTGACCTCCCTCTCCCCACCGATGGCTCTGGTCTCCCCTCGTCTGACCCCCCCCCCCCCGTCTGCCACTTAGCAGCTCCCATTCTCCGAACATTCTCTTTCTCAACTATTTACTACTTTCTCTATCTCTCTTCTTTCCTATCCTCCAATGGCGTTCCTTTCCTTTCTGTGTCCTTTTAGCCAACTTATTGTTTTATTGTACACCTCCCTGACGGCTTGCCATGGGCGGTATATCAAACTCTGCCAATAAAGAATAAAGGATACAATCAAAATACACATAACTATCACTTATATCTCAGTAAATAGGGGTGACCTACACGGAATGGTGGGTACACCTCTAAACAAAGGCATGGGGAGGGTGACCACGTAGCAGCAAGTGCACCTACTGTCGCCGCCTTGCTGGGCAGACTAGATGGACCATACTGGTCTTTATCTGTTGTCATATACTATGTTACTATGTCAGAGCCACGACTGTGTCTGTTAGCTGACTTTAGATCAACCTCCATGGAGATTTGCAAGGCTATGACAGACTTCTGTTGACTCATTTACCTCCATTTAGTGCCTAGATAGGGTTTCCCAATACTGTGATAGATGTGGTCAGTTTGTTCTCCAGAATATTTGGGGGTTTAGATTCAAACGCCATTCCTACTAGGTCCAGTTATTTTTCTTTCCTCTAGTTAAAAAAAAAAAAAAAAAAAAATGTTGCCAGCAAAAATATACAGTTAGTATTAGCTGGTTGCCACAACTGCTTTATGATGATCCCTTTTTATTTTTGAGGCAGCCAGTAGCTAGGGATTGCCATATGCAAGGATGATATTTTGCTTGTCCATGGAGACTAGATAGTTCCTGTTCATCAGAGCTTACAATCTTATACATGTCTGTACAGCGCTGTTACACCTTGTAGCACTATACAAATAATTAGTACGTAGTAGAACACTCAAATCTAGCAGGTGTTCTCTTTGGACATCAGGATAAGTCCCCAGAAAGCTTTATCACATCCCTTTGTAGTTTTTACATTTAGCTAGTGTATCAGACTGCGGCAGTCCCACGGGGCAGTGGCAAGGGGAAGGTGGTGTACATGAACAGTGGTGCACTAGCAAAAGCTTCTAAAAGGTAGCTGGGAAGTTGCTTCCATCGATCATAGTGTCCATACGCAAGGACTTATTCCTGCTATCCACGGAGAACACCTGTATCAGGTGAGTAGCTTTCTCTGTGAACAAGCAGGAAATAAGTCCTAAAGTTTGGGTAATGTCACCGATGGAGCCCCGCACAGGAATGCTCCCCAGCTTCCAAAGGAAGCCTTTGGGAGGAATACTGCGTATGTGTGTGCCTTTCCTCATGTCGCGGCACCATATTCTCCAGTCTTTTTTTTTCCGTGGAGCCTCTAGGATGTGTTCCTGCATTACAGAGAAACACTTTTTTTCTTGGCCTCATGGGCCATTTTTGTGCTTGTGTTTTTTAAGCTTTCTCCAGGACCAAGCAGGAAGTCAGTCCTCACTTATGGGGTGACATCGGCGCCGACTGAGCCCTCGCGGAGCAATTTTCCCCAGCTTTCGCAGAAAGCCTTTGGGAATTGCAGCGCGCATGCGCGGTCCCCTTCCCGCCTAGGGATGCCATCTTGCTCAGTCTTCTTTTTTCCGCGGAGCCCTACAGACGTAGTCTGTTACCGCCGCAGAAAAGTTGATTTCTTTGATTTGGTTTTACGTTAAAAAATTTTCTCGGTTCGTGTGTTCCTCTTCCCGCCGGGTCCCGATATCCTCTATTGGGCCCGTCTACGTTTTTATTATTTTATTCCAACTGGCGTTCCCGCCACTTTTTCCTTCATCCCTGGCAGCGTGGTCTTTCGACCTTGCAGGGGTCCTTTTTCCCCCCATGGCTGCCAGCGGTTTTAAAAAGTGTGATCGTTGTTTCAGACTCATGTCTCTCACCGACACGCATGACTGCTGTCTCCGCTGCCTCGGGGCCGAGCCTGACCCTATGAGCTGCGGCCCGTGCAGCAAGATGTCCTCGAAGGCGCTCAAGAGCCGGCAGTTGCAAAGGGATCGGATCTTCTCTGACTCCGCGCGGACCTCGTCAGAGGCCTTGACGCCTCGTGGCTCCGGCTCGGAGCATCGTCGGAGTTCTTCTGAACGGGGCTCCCCCGGCAGGGAACACCGGCAGGAGAAGAAGCCCGCGAGGGTGGAGCCGGGAGGTGATCCGTCGGAGGGGGAAAGGCCTTCGAAGCTTCCTCGTCTCGAAGTGGAGTCTCCTGAACACGTGAGTGCTATAGTCCTCCTGGATTCCCCCACCGACGAACCGACGGGCCTGACGCCGTTGGGGCCCGAGTCGGCGGCTGCTGGGTCTTCTGAGCTTGATCTCAGACTGACATCCTTGGAACGCAGTATATCTGCCTTCATGGACCAGCAGCGGGCATGGATCACCGGCCTCGCCAGTGCATCTGCCCCGACCACCAGGACGTTGACGATCCAGTTGACCCCGGAGGCCGAGCCGATCCTCGAGTCCATGCGAGATCGAGTCGATCCTCGACCTAGGTCTCCCTCAGCTTCCCGCTCGGGACCGAGGTCCTCGACGCCGGCCTCGGCGTCTTGGCGGCGGTCCCCAGGCCCCGCCTGCACGGAACCACTCGATTCCTCCTCGGAGGAGTCGGGCTGGGACACGGAGGAGGACGAGTCACCCGGTTCTTTCCAGACTCGGTGCGTCCCCTCCAACTCGCCCGAGTCGGAGCCTCGGAGGCGGTCCCCCCCGGAGGATACCCGGTTCTCCGACTTCGTGAGGGGCATGGCCAAGGTTTTGGCCTTCCCCGCAGATCCGGAGGAGGAACCCAAAGCCGAGGAGCTCGAGGCCCTTCAATACGACTCCCCTCCGAGGGAGGCCTTCACTGTACCGGTTCCCCAGATGCTGGAGCAGCTTCTCTTCCGCATGTGGGAGAGCCCAGCCTCTACGCCAGTGTTGAGCAAGCGGATCGATTCCATGTATCGAGTCCGCAAGAGCCCCGGGTTCCAGAAGGCGCAGCTCCCGCACCACTCCATGGTGGTGGAGTAGGCCATGCATCGACTCAAGAGTCAAAAGATGCACTCCTCGGTGCCCCCAGGTAAGGAGGCCCGGAACCTGGACGCCCTCGGTAGGAAGTGCTTCCAGGGCTCGATGCTTGCTTGTCGGGTCCAGACATATCAGCTGTATATGGGTATGTACTTCCGAGACCTGGCGAAAGAAATTGAGGGTTTCTCTGCCGGTCTCTCCGAGGAACCCTTGCAGCGGTTCCAGGCCTTGTCCTCAGGGATTCGAGGATGTTCGAAATTCATTTCTCGAGCGGCCTATGATGGCTTCGAGGCATCGGCTCGGGTAGCCGGAGCCGGCATCGGGGCTCGCCTCCAGGCTTGGCTTCAATCATCCGACCTCGAGCCATGGGTGCAGGACAAGTTGGTCGATGTCCCTTGCAGAGGGGAAATCCTCTTCGGCAAACCCATGGCCGAAAAGGCGGCGGAGCTCGAGTCAGAGACTCTCACCAGGACTTGCCTTTCCAAGACGTCCTCTGCCCCTTCACAGAAGAGGAAGGGCTCGGGCAAAAAGCCTTTTTACCTGAGGAAAGTGTTTGCTTATACGCATCACCAACCACAATATCAGGCCACGACCCACCTTCAGGGGCAGCGGCCTAGGGGCCAGGGTAACGGTTCCCGGAAGCAGAAAGCCCCCAAACCCGCCACGCAGGCTCCGGCCCAGCAGGGTGGGGGTTTTTGACTAGGCCAGCACGGGGGGGTCGGCTGACCCACTTTGCTCATCCGATGCCTGGGTGTTGCAGGTGGTCCAAAAGGGCTACCTTCTGCATTTTCATCAGGTGCCCCCCCTCTACTTCCCAGGGGAGCCTCCCAGACCCCCGCTGCACGAGGACGTACTCTTTCAGGAGCTGAAAATCTGCTTCAAGAACGGGCGGTGGAGCCAGTGCCCCAACACCTGTGGGGTCACGGGTTTTACTCGAGGTACTTCCTGGTTCCAAAGAGAACAGGAGGCCTCAGGCCCATTCTGGACTTGCGCAACCTCAACAAGTTCCTGCAGCGGGAAAGGTTCAAGATGCTTACCCTTGGAACCCTACTGCCCTACCTCCAGCGGGGAGATTGGCTATGCTCCTTGGATCTAAAGGATGCTTATACCCACATCCTTATTCATCCGGACCACCGACAATACCTACGGTTTGTGGTGGCAGGGAATCATTATCAGTACCGAGTGCTACCTTTTGGCCTGTCCTCCGCCCCCAGGGTGTTCACGAAGTGCCTGGCAGTGGTGGCAGCCTTCCTAAGGCTCCAAGGCCTCTTCGTCTTCCCATACCTGGACGACTGGCTCATCCGGGTGTCGTCGGCTCCAGAGGTCGCCCAGGCCACCCAACGTTCGGTGGCTCTGCTTCAGCACTTGGGCTTCGTCATAAACTTCGAAAAGTCCGCTTTGCTTCCCTCTCAGGACCTCGAGTTCATAGGGGCATGGCTGGACACTTGGCGGGCTCGTGCCTTCTTGCCTCTGGAACGGGCCAACAGGCTCATGGCCCTAGCGGGCAGGTTCAGCAGCAGATCCTGCAGCTGCTCGGGCACATGGCCTCCACGGTCCATGTCACTCCGAACCCCCGTCTACATATGAGACATGCCCAGTGGAGCCTTCGCTCTCAGTGGCATCAGGCCACAGGGAGGCTGTCGGACCTGATTCAGGTTTTCGACCGTCTGGTCTCCTCCCTGTAATAGTGGCTTCACCTGCCCAATCTAGTGCTCGGCATGCCCTTTCAGTCTCTACCGCCATCCCGGGTGCTCACAACAGACGCTTCCCTCCTGGGATGGGGGCGCATTGTCGGGGGACATGCACTCAAGGCCTTTGGACACCTTGGGAAGCCGCCCAGCAGATAAACTTCCTGGAGCTTCGGGCGATCCGCCTAGCTCTGCGGACCTTCGCTCACCTAACTTTCGGTCAGTCCATACTGGTGCAGACGGACAATCAGGTGGCAATGTTCTACGTGAACAAACAGGGGGGCACGGACTCCCTCCTATGTCAGGAAGCCCGGAGGCTGTGCTCTTGGGCGGTCGATCACGACATCCTCATCAAGGCGGTTTACCTGCCGGGGCAGGACAACTGCCTCGCGGACAAGCTGAGCCGGATTCTGCTACCCCACGAATGGAAGTTGAACCCCGCGGTGGTCCAGCAGATCTTCCTCCGGTGGGGCTCTCCCACCGTGGACCTGTTTGCCAGTCCCCTGAACAGGCAGCTCCCCAGGTTCTGCTCCCGGCACCCTCATCCTCTTCGAGTAGCGCCGGATGCTTTCCTCATCTCGTGGTCCACGGGTCTGCTGTATGCCTTCCCTCCCACGCTTCTGGTGTCCCGGACATTGTTCAAGGTAGTCCAGGACAGGGCCTCCGTGATCCTGGTAGTGCCCCGGTGGCCGAGACAACCGTGGTTCCCTCTGCTGCTACAGCTGGCGGTGGACACCCCTCTTCTTCTGGGGTTTCAGCCCGATCTCCTGACCCAGGATCAGGGGACCCTTCTGCACCCCAACCTCCGGGCTCTGCACCCCAACCTCCGGGCTCTGCACCTGATGGCCTGCTGCTGAAAGGGTAGTCCTAGCTCCGCTTCTGCTGCCCCCGGAGGTGGAAGCCGTCGTCTTAGCATCTCGGCGACCTTCCACCCAGAAATCTTACGCTCTCAAATGGCGGCGTTTCTCGGTCTGGTGTTCTCAGCGATCTGAGGACCCCTTCACTTGTTTAGTTTCGGTGGTACTGCAATATTTGCTTCACCTCTCCGATCTAGGTCTCAAATCCAACTCGGTCAGAGTCCACCTCAGTGCTCTCTCTGCAAATCATTCACCGGTTGAAGGCCAGCCTCTCTCTTCGCACCCCTTGGTGGCGCGTTTTCTCAGAGGCCTCCTTCTGCTTAACCCTCTGTTGTGCCCCCCCAGCCCCTGACTGGGACCTCAACGTGGTTCTGCAAAGGCTTACCTGCCCACCTTTTGAGCCCATGGCTACCTGCCCTCTTCGTTTCCTCTCCTGGAAAACTCTCTTCTTGGTAGCCCTCACTTCCGCGAGGCGAGTAAGTGAGCTACAAGCCCTCGTGTCGGAGCCTCCGTACACTAGGTTCTACAGGAATAGGGTAGTCCTGCGGACCCACCCTAAGTTTCTTCCAAAGGTGGTCTCCCACTTTCACATCAACCAGGAGGTGGTTCTTCCGACCTTCTTTCCCAGGCCGCACACCAGCCGAGCTGAAATGGTGTTGCATACCCTGGACTGTAGAAGAGCATTATCCTTCTACCTTGACCGTACGCGAGAGCATAGAGAAGCGATCCAGCTTTTCGTCTCCTTTGACACCAATCGGTTGGGGGTGCCTGTCTCTAAGCGTACTCTGTCCATCTGGGTAGCCGACTGTGTCGCCTGGACTTACGGGGCAGCCGGTCTCCCCTTGGAAAGTCGTGTCACGGCGCATCGGGTCAGGGCGAAGGCCGCGTCTGTGGCTCACCTCCTCTCTGTCCCATTGGCAGACATCTGCCGGGCCGCTACTTGGTCTTCAGGTCAGACCTTTGCGGCTCATTACTGTCTGGAAAGGGAGTCCCGCAGGGACAGTGCTTTCGGCCAGGCAGTCCTCCACAATCTCTTTGAGGTTTAGGCAACTCCTTCCCTCCGGCCCCGGTGTTGGCTACCGGCCAGATGCGTATTCAGAGAAGATTCCTTCCTTTTGTACTGTTGAGCTTCAGGGAGCTCTTTTAGGCTTGAGGTCTCCGGTAGCCTTAAGCTAGGGAGTCCCATAAGTGAGGACTGACTTCCTGCTTGGTCCTGGAGAAAGAGTAGTTATTCACCTGTAACAGGTGTTCTCCAGGAGCAGCAGGAATCAGTCCTCACAACCCTCCCTCCTCCCCTCAGAGTTGCAGTCATTCTTCTTGCATATTTTTGCTAACTTTTGCTGTCTTTCCGCTATGTCATCAGACTGAGCAAGATGGCATCCCTAGGCGGGAAGGGGACCGCGCATGCGCGCTGCAATTCCCAAAGGCTTTCTGTGAAAGCTGGGGAAAATTGCTCCGCGAGGGCTCCGTCGGCGCTGACGTCACCCCATAAGTGAGGATTGATTCCTGCTGCTCCTGGAGAACACCTGTTACAGGTGAGTAACTACTCTTTCCTTGCTGCCTGTCTGCTCAATTGGGCTACCGACTTAAGTTATTTTCTCCTTGTTTTTCTTGCTTTTTACTGTTTTTTTGCACCCTTGAGGCGCCTTCCTGCCTGTGGCACTATTGAATTTAACTTGCCCGTGGTGATATTTTTTGATTTCCAAGCCAGCCAGCCAGTAGCTTAAAAAAACGCATGAAGTGTTGCAAGATCATTCTGTCAGACTGCCACAGTTGGTGCTTACAATGCTTTGTACACAGTCATCAGCCTGTTGCCTGCAGATGATGTGATGGGGACTGAAGGGTCGGGAAAAACAAAAGGTGTCCCACTTTGACTCTGTAGATTCAGCTTCCTCAGCCCCGACCCTGTTGTCTGCCATCTAAGGTCTCTACAGAGGCATCTATGGGGAGGGACCTCCATGCCCAGTTAGAGCCGAGGGCCTGAGTGGCAAGAGATTATTCTCTGATTTCTTCAGGAACATTCAGGAAGTCAGTCCTCACTTATGGAATGATGGCACTGACGGAGCCCGTGTGGAGCAATTCCCCAGCTTTCAAAGAAAGCGTTTGGAATTGCTGCTACGCATGCGTGGTCCTCTTCCTGCCCAAGGGTGCCATCTTGCTCAGTCTCCCTTTTTCCACGGAGCCCTTCGGATGCATGTCATCGTCTTTCAGAAAAAGTGTGTTCATTTTCGGCCTCTGGCTCTCTATTTTCCAGTAGTACCAGTCCTCTCCCAGCCTCCCCTTCGTCCTTGTTCCCCTGGGCGAGGGGACTCCTTTTTTCCAGCTTTTATTGGTATTTTTCTCTTCAGTCTCTTTTCGTGCCCTTTTTTTCACAACTGCTGGCCTCGAGGGTCTTCCACCTTGAAGGGGCCCTTTTTGCCCCAATGGCCACAGGCTTCAAAAAATGTGACAGATGCTCCAAAAATGTCGTTCATACACCTATGACACCTTCAACTCTGTTCCACAGCTCCCACTCACCGACATGGTCACTGCCTTGACTTAATTTTCTTCTCTTACTGCTCACCTTCCAATTTCTGTAACTCTGTCCTTCCCTTATCTGACCACCACCTTTTAAGCCTTACTATTTATCATCCCCCACCCCAGCCTCATCCTATCTGCACTAACCTATTTAGAAACCTTCTTGCCATTGATCCTTTAGCTCTCGCCTCTCTCTCCTTATCTCTTTCATCCACTCTGCTTTCCAATTCTATTGATGAGGCTGTGACCTCTTATAACACTGTACTCTCCTCCACCCTTGATACTTTTGCCCCCCTCATCCCCCATCATGTTAGGCGTTCTTCTCCTCAGCCCTGGCTCTCCCCTATTGCCTGCTTTCTGCGCTCTTGTGCCCGCTCTGCTGAGCGTACCTGGCTCAAATCCCGTTCTTATCTTGACTTTCCTCACTTTAAATTCATGCTCTCCTCCTTCCAATCAGCCATTGCACTTTTCAAACAAATTTACTTCCTCAATCTGACTAACTCTTTCCTCTAATCCTCGTCGTCTCTTTAGCACACTCAATTCTCTCCTCAGTATGCTTCCACCCCTGATTCCTCCCTCCCTTTCTGCCCAAACCTTGGCTAACTATTTACATGACAAAATCCATGCAATCGCCCTCCAGTTCCCCTCCTCCCACTCTACTCCCCTCCCCCCCCCCTATTTCCCATTTCTCCCCTCCCCAAACTTCTACTACCCTTTCTTCCTTCCCTACGGTCTCTGACAAGGAAACGTCGCTCCTTCTCTCTTCCTTCAAACCTACTACCTGCTCTTCTGACCCCTTCCCCACCCACCTCCTTAGCGCCATCTTTTCATCTCTCATTCCTTCTATTTCTCATATTCTTAATCTCTCTCTCTCCACTGCAACCTTCCCTTCTGTTTTCAAGCATGCTGTGGTTACACCCCTCCTCAAAAAACCTTCACTTGATCCTACTTGTCCTTCTAACTATCGTCCCATCTCTCTCCTTCCTTTCGTCTCTAAACTACTTGAGCATGCAGTCTGTCACCGTTGTCTTGATTTCCTCTCCTCTCATACCCTCTTGGATCCTTTACAATCCGGCTTCCGTCCCCTGCACTCCACTGAAACTGCTCTTACTAAGGTCTCGAATGATTTGTTCTTGGCAAAGTCCAAAGGCTTTTACTCTGTCCTCATTCTTCTTGATCTTTCTGCTGCCTTCGACACTGTTGACCATAACCACCACCTTATCACCCTATCCTCACTTGGATTCAAAGACTCTGTACTATCTTGGTTCTCTTCCTATCTATCCCGTTGCTCTTTGTGCTTCGATGGCTGCTCCTCCTCTTCAACCCCACTACCTGTAGAAGTTCCTCAGGGTTCCATCTTAGGTCCACTCCTCTTCTCTATGCCCGTTCCCTTGGCACCCTTATCTCTTTCCATGGTTTTCACTATCATCTTTATTCTGACGACTCTCAAACCTATCTTTCTGCACCTGTTATCTCTCCTAATATCCAGTCTAAGATCTCTCTTCCTCTCTGACATTGATGCCTGGATGTCGCACCGCTGCTTAAAACTGAACATGGCCAAAACTGAGCTTCTTATCTTTCCCCCGAATGCTTCCCCTCCTCTTTCCCCTTTCTCTCTCTCTGTTGATAACTCTGTACTCCCTGTTTCTTCAGCACATAACCTTGGTGTTATCTTCGATTCCTCTCTTTCTCTTCACATATCCAGCTCATTGCTAAAACTTGTCGTTTTCTTTCTATACAATATTTCCAAAATTCGCCCCTTCCTCTGTTGACACCACTAAATTGATTGTCCACTCCTTAATCACCTCCCATCTTGATTATTATAACGTTCTCCTTGCCGGCCTCACTGCAAGCCACCTCTTTCCTCTTCAGTCAATTCAACACTCCGCTGCTCAACTCATTTTCTGCCAGTCTTGTTTTTCCCACATCACTCCTCTCCTCATGTCGCTTCATTGGCTTCCCATCCATCTCCATATCCAATTTAAACTTCTTCTCCTGACCTATAAATGTATTCACTCTTCTGCCCCCCAGTACCTTTCATCTCTCATCTCTCCTTACACCCCCTCTCGGTTGCTTCGCTCTTCTAACAGTCTTTGTTTATCTGTGCCCTTGTACTGCCAATTCCAGACTTTGCTCCTTCCAACTGGCAGCACCCTTTGCTTGGAATAGTCTTCCTATCTCTGTGCGCCAGGCGTCCTCCCTGGCCATTTTCAAGTCCAGACTAAAATCCCACCTCTTCACTATTGCTTTCCGTTCCTGTCTTACCCTATCTTGATCTCTCTATCAACATTTGCTTACTTTGTCCTGTAAATTTTTGTTATTTGTATTATGTAACTTATTTTGTTTTCTGTCTTATTAGATTGTGAGCTCTGATAAGCAGGGACTGTCTCTTCTATGTTTGTATAGCGCTTCGTATGTTGCGCTTTATAAGTCTTTAATAATAATAATATCAGGGCTCTTTGCCACGGCACACTATGTCCAGGTAGCCCAGTTAAGTTCTAGGAGGCCAGCCAGCAACCACCTGGCCTAGGATGCCTTCCTCCTTCACTGAGAGGAGGGCTTGCTGTATCCTTACCCCCCCCCCCCCATACCACTTGTAGTGAAAACCTTCCTGAATCTCCAGGCCTACAAGGGCTCCATGATCTTCATTGCTCCTTATTTGCTGTGGCAGCTGTGGTTCCTGCTACAGCTCTGAGGGAACCTCTCTGTCTGGGTTTTGCACTGGACCTTATCTTGCAGGAGTGCAGAACCTTGCTGAAACCCCCAATATCCACTCAGCCCTCAGTGTGGATGCTGAGCGGGAGGTCCTCAGTTCAGTCTTCCCGAAGATGTTGCAGAATGCCAGAAGGATATTGGCAAGGACGTGATCCGCAAGGCCTCTGTGCTAAGGTAGTCGAGATTTGCCACCTGGTATGCAGGCAGGGTGCTGTACTCCTCCTCTTTCATCATAGACCAGCTGCTAGAGTACCTTTTGCACCTTTGACTTGGTCCTGAAGCCCATTCAATGTGGATTCACTTCAGTGCGATAGGGGCATACCATCATGGCTTCAGAGGGAAGCACATTTTGGCCTAGCCTCTTGTGGCTTGTTTCATGCAGGGTCTACTTCGTTCGAAGCCCCAGCTCATATCCCCTCCCCTCAACGTGGTACTTGCCCAGCTGATGTTCCCCGTTTGAGACGCTGGACCAGTGTCCTTTGAAATTCCTGACCTCTTTCTGGTGGCGGTGATGTCAGCCCAACGCATCAGTGAGTGCCTTGGTAGCTCACCTACCATAAAGGATAAAGCGGAATTGCTTAACAAATATTTTTGTTCTGTGTTCACAGATGAAGAACCAGGAGCAGGACCTCAGAAAACACCCACAAATAGGAACAGAAGCGAGGGACATATTGAACAATTTTCAGAAGACTGTGTTCGTGAGAAACTAGCTCAACTTAAAGTAGACAAAGCGATGGGACCGGATGGGATACACCCTAGAATACTAAGGGAACTTGGGGACATTCTAGCAACTCCACTGACTGACCTTTTCAATGCCTCGTTGGAGTCGGGAGTGGTGCCAAAGGACTGGAGAGTGGCTCATGTGGTGCTTTTACACAAAAGCGGAAGTAAGGATGTGGTTGAAAACTACAGGCCGGTTAGTTTAACTTCGGTGGTGAGTAAATTAATGGAAACGCTGCTGAAAGAGAAAATAGTGAGGTTTCTGGAGTCCAGCGGATTACAGGATCCGAGGCAGCATGGATTCACCAGAGGCAGGTCTTGTCAGACAAATCTGATTGATTTCTTTGACTGGGAGACCAGGGAGTTGGACCGAGGGAGAGCTCTAGATGTGGTGTATTTAGATTTCAGTAAAGTCTTTGACACTGTTCCTCACAGGCGACTTATAAACAAACTGAGTACCCTAGGGATGGATCCTAAAGTTACTGCTTGGGTTAGAAATTGGTTGGGTGGGAGGCAACAAAGAGTACAAGTAAATGGAGCTCACTCTGAGGAGAAGGATGTTACCAGTGGTGTGCCCCAGGGATCTGTCCTTTGTCCGATTCTATTTAACATCTTTGTTAGTGATATAGCGGAAGGGCTGTCGGGTAAGGTTTGCCTCTTTGCAGATGATACCAAAATCTGCAATAGAGTAGACACCCAGGAAGGTGTAGATAACATGAGGGATCTAGCTAAGCTTGAAGAATGGTCTAGAATTTGGCAGCTGGGATTTAATGTTAAAAAATGTAAGGTCATGCATTTGGGCTGCAGCAATCCAAGGGAGCAATACAGTATAGGAGGTGAAGTACTTTTGTCCACTAAAGAAGAGCAGGATCTAGGCGTGGTTGTGTCTGATGATCTTAAAGTAGCTAAACAGGTAGAAAAGGCGACGGCAAAAGCTAGAAGGATGCTTGGGTGCATACAGAGAGGAATGGCTAGCAGAAAAAAGGAGGTGATAATGCCTCTGTATAAGTCTTTGGTGCGACCTCATTTGGAGTATAGTGTGCAATTATGGAGACCGCACCTTCAAAAGGATGTGAACAGGATGGAGTCGGTGCAGAGAGTGGCTACTAAAATGATTAGTGGTCTTCATTATAAAGCATATGAGGACAGACTTAAGGATCTTAATATGTACACCTTAGAGGAAAGGCGGGATAGAGGTGAATATGATTGAGATGTTTAAATACCTCCGTGGCATAAATGTTCAGGGAGAGAGCCTCTTTCATTTGAAAGCAAGTTCTGCTACGAGGGGACATGGGATGAGGGTGAAGGGAGATAGATTCAGGAGTGATATGTGGAAATATTTCTTTACAGAAAGAGTAGTGGATCCATGGAATAGTCTCCCAGTGAAGGTGGTAGAGATGAGGACAGTAACTGATTTCAAAAAAGCATGGAACCAACACAGAGGATCTCTAAAGGTAAAAAGTGGACTGTTGTAGTTGTTGATATGGAAGGACAGACTAGATAGGCCATGTGGTCTCCTTCTGTCGTCATGTTTCTCTGTTTCTATAAATCTGGTTTCACCAAAACAGAGTGGTTCTCCACATGCACCTCATATTTGCCAAAGGTGGTCTCCGCATTATACCTCAATCAGTCGATAGTCTTATTGATTTTCTTCCCCCAGCCTCATGCTAACTGGAGAGAGGCAGCGTTGCATATCTTGGTCTGTAAGTGAGCTCTAGCCTTCTACCTGGAATGCACGAAGGCGCACCACCTGTCCACCCAGTTTTTTTTTTCTTTCGACCCCAGTAGGCTGTACTTTGCTGCCTAGAAGTTGTCAGACGGGTGCCTGGGTGAGAATGTTCACAGTCTTGGCAAAGGCATATACCAATATGATTTGCAAGGGATTGTGGGAAATGCAGTCCATTCACACCAGACACAGCCGCTCACAATTATTGTGCTTGAGTGTAAAGCCAATAAGATATTTATTTATGGGGTTATTTCTCCCAACACAGATATGCTTTGTAGCACATAAAACAGGATACTTGCTTTCAGTGTTAAACTTAGAAAAACAAAATCAGGAAAACAGCTGAACTTGTCAGGCAATCAAATCAAAAGAATAAAGACCTGGTTGGTATCAAACTGGTCTTTTCTGTAGGCTCTAGCTAATATTTTCTTAGCAGTGCATCAAACAACAAACAAAACCCACAAAGTAGGTAAAAACTGTTCTTTTCAGGTTAACTTCTTATATCTTCACACATAGACTCAGAAGTGATTCACTCAGAGCTCACAAGCAATTAGGTAAGGCTCAATTGCTAGCAGTTACCCAGATGAAACCCCTTAGCTGGCTTGCTTTCTACTGCGTGGCTCAAATCCTACTCAGGAGCTTTTCTGAGTAGATTAAAGAACAAGTTTGTATTTCTTTGTGATGGTTGTTGTACTTTATAACAGTAAATTACCAAAGGAGTTTAGACAGAGAGCAATCCATGTATTCACAGCCTGTATCTAAGACCTCTCCCCCTTCTTCAACAATCATGGGTTCAATATCATGGATTGGCACAGAGGAATTTCTCAATGGAGCATTCTCAGGAGAATACTTGTTTCCCTGCAGTCTTTCAAGGGTATAGCTAGGGCATAGATCAGTGTTCATACCTGAGCTTCCATTGCTGTTAGAGTTCCTCTCTAAATAGCCTGGCCAGTATGTAGTCCAGTTCTTATGTCCAGCCTTCCAATCCAGATCCCTGGACACTGGATCTCTCTTCACATACCTTCTGGCAAGGGTCCTAGGGTCCCTTCCAAGTGCAGCCGTCTCCCTCACAGGTACCGTCTGGAGATTCCTAGCTCTGCAGCACCACTCCTCTGGTTTTCCCCAGTCCAATGGTGTATGCTGGCCTTTTGAATGTCTCCCAGTATACGTACTGCTCTGGACTCCTTTAGACCTCCCAAATGCTTTTCTCTTCTTTCTTCCAAAGGGTTTCTTGCCCTCTCTGTCCGTCCGCTCTGGCTTCTGCTTCTGATGATCCTCCAGATGATGAAGCTGTCCAAGATCATGAAGATACTGAGGATAATTCTCTGTAGAATAAACTCTACCTTTATTCTGCTTAGATGAGTGCTCCACCTTAGCACAGCGCAGCTGTGCTGAATCAGGCCCTGCCCTTTGAGATGAGTGCTTAGGGGATTACCTCATAGCCCTCCTGATTGAACACACGTTTCCCCACTTCAGCTCCTCTAATGGCTGTTGGAAACCTGGTGCATTCTGGGACTGGTAGTCTTTTATGGAAAAATTCCGTTTTCTTATTTCTACCAGAACTGACAGGTTGCTTGTTCAGGGTTACTTCACCTTTACTATAGCTCCTTCCTGAGCTATGATAAGCTTCCTTATCACAAAGTGCACACTATTCCTCTGTCTAGCGGACTGCATCGCTCATGCCTTATCTCCAGGAACAAGCAGGAATGAGTCTTCACATATGGGTATGTTGGTACCGACGGAGCCTTTGCGGGAACTCTCCCCAGCTTCCCAAAAAGGAAAGCTTTTGCGAGCATCCCACAGCGCCTGCGCGCTGCCTTCCCGCCTTTCCTAACCGCCTCTCCTCAGTTCTTCTTTGCCGCGGAGCCAGCAGGTCGAGTCCTGTCACCGCTGAAGAAGTTCTTTGTTTTATTTTATTTCTTTGGTCGTGCGTCTGCCTCCCCCGACTCCGGACCGGTACCACCGGTCTTTTCTTTCTTTTCTTATAAAAAAAAAAAAAAAAGCAATGTATTTTTCCCTCACTTAGTGTATTTTTCTTCTTTTGGGCCTTAGGCCTCACAAGAAATTTTTCCTCATGGAAAAACCAGCCTCTGGGTTTAGAAAATGCACTAAGTGTAGCGGTACTATTTCTGTTACCGACACCCATGAATGGTGTCTTAAATGTTTGGGTCCTGAACACTCCATTTCGGATTGTCCGTCCTGCTCTTTGATGTCCAAACGGGGGTTACAGAACCGAGCAGCCAAGCTCCATGTGCTGTTTCCCTCTGCAGCTTCAGTAGCATCGACGTCTTCCAGGGCTGCTTCTTCCTCTCATGGATTTCAGGTAACCAAACATAAATCCAGCCGGTCCTTGAAGGGTAGATCTTCCTCCAAGCATCGAGATGCCTCCGGGCTTGCCCTCGAGGATCCTGCACCGTCAAAACAACCCCGGCGGGAAGCTCCGGCTTCCAAAGCTCCACCTATGGGGTTACAGGTTGACATCGATGGCACGGCCTCGACCGATCACCTGTTAGAATGCTCTGGGGTACCGGCGCAACCTTCCGGTACCGAATTCCAGGCATTCATGGCGTCCATGGATCAGAATGTAATATCCATGCAGCAGGCTATCGCGGCCTTCATTCAAGCTGCGACGCCGCTGATACCACAACAAACTCCGTTGCCGGTATTGGCTCTGGTACCGGCACCGACTGCATTGGCATCGACCAGGATGCCGACTGCAGCGGTTCCCTGTCCAGGACTGCTCATCGGTACCGAACCGGTACCGATGACGCCCGATGTCGATACCGCTCGATACGCGTACCGAGCTTTAGAAGAGCACCCTGACAGGCGGTACTTTGATTCCTCTGATTCTGATACATCAGAGGAGTCTGCTGAAGTATCCATAGCCCTTCCTGAAGAGCCTTCTTCAAAAAGAAGAATGTCTCCTCCAGAGGACTTGTCCTTTCAAGACTTCATAAGAGAAGTAGCTAAAGGACTTTCTATTTCAGTAACCTCTGAGTCAGAGCCCAGAGCAAAAAAATTAGATATTTTAGGTTATTCTAAGGCTCCTAAAGAGGCAGTCACCTTACCAATTCATGAGATTCTTTATGAACACATGATTGATTTATGGGAGACTCCTCTCACTATCTCTCCTCATTCTCGTAGATTGGACACTATGTACCGTGTCCCTCCTTGTCCTGGTTTTCATAAAACACAGCTTCCTCACCATTCTATTGTGGTGCAGTCAGCTATGAAAAGGATAAAGAGTGCAGAAAGACACACTTCTGCTCCTCCAGGAAGAGAATGCAGGACCTTGGATGCTTTTGGTAGGAAAATCTTCCAAGCCAGTATGCTCATTGCCAGAATCAACTCCTATAGTCTCTATATGGGTATTTTCTGAAAGAGGTTGCAGATAAACTGCACACTTTCCTCCCTTTTCTTCCAGAGGATAAAAGGGAAGAATTCCTTATTTGGCTTAAGCATACTCAAGATATTTCAAAGTTTTCCAACCGTGCAGCTTTTGACTCCTTTGAAGGTGCCAGCAGAGCTTCGGCCATTGCCATAGCTGCTCGCAGAATTGCTTGGCTCCAGGCTTCTGATCTGGAACCTTGGGTCCAGGATGGCTTAGGAAATCTTCCCTGTACAGGTGAAAACCTGTTTGGCAAAGAATGGCAAATAAAAGCCACTCAAATGGATGCAGAAAATTCTGCTTTGGATAGACTTTCAAAGTCAACCTCCCTGCCAAGAAAAAACCTTTCAAAAAGTCTTTTTTCAAAAAGGGAAGATTCCCTTCTGCTTCTAGCCAACAATCATCTACAGGTCGCTTTTCTATTAAGCAGGCCAGGCCTAAGTCTACAGGGGCTGCTGCAACTCAGCAGACCCAACCTCCTCAGGGTTTTTGACTTGATGCTAGAGAACTTAGCTATTCTGGCTCTAAAACAGCCAGAGCCTCTCACCATTCCAGGAAGGTTGGCTCATTTTGCTCCCAGATCGGAGCAAATTACATCAGAGCAGTGGACCCTCTCCATCGTAAGGGAGGGCTACAAACTTCATTTCTCAAACCTTCCTCCTCACACCATGGTGAGACACTTCAATTCTCCAACATCTCTTCTCGACCTTCTAGGTCAGGAGGTAGCTACCCTTCTTGCCCAAGGGGCAATAGAAGAAGGTACCTCTTCTTCAACAAGGGTCAGGGTTTTACTTCCCCTATTTTCTCATTCCAAAGAAAACAGTGGGCTACAGACCCATATTAGATTTCAGGAAATTGAACAAATTTCTATGCAAGGAGAAGTTCAAGATGCTTTCTCTGGGCACTCTCCTTCCATACCTCCAGAGTCAGGATTGGCTTTGTTCTCTAGATCTCAAGGATGCGTACACACATGTCCTCATCCATCCATCTCCTAGAAGGTTCCTCCGTTTTCTTTTCCAAGGAAAACATTACCAATACAGGGTGCTTCCTTTCGGTCTGGCCTCTGCTCGAAGAGTGTTCACCAAATGCATGGCAATAGTAGCTGCATTTCTACGCACTCTGGGAATATTTGTATTCCCATACCTGGACGACTGGCTCATCCGAGCTCCATCTCAGTCAGAGGCCCAGATTTCCCTGGACTGCACAAGATGCATTCTGCAGTATCTGGGACTTGTGATAAATCTCCCAAAGTCTCAGCTCACCCCTACTCAGTCCCTAGAGTTCATAGGGGCCTGGTTGGATACTACCACTGCAAGGGCCTACCTTCCTCAAGCCCGTTGCAAACGTCTAGTGCAGTTAGCCTCCCAGATTCAGTCAAAGAACCACTTAACTGCCCAGGAGATGCTGCAACTGCTAAGCCACATGGCATCCACAGTGCATGTGGTACTTTATGCTCGCCTACACATGAGAGCAGCTCAATGGACTTTGTCCACCCAGTGGACTCAAGCATCAGGAGCTCTCTCAGACCAAATAGCAACCTCCAAACGTTCTTTTTTGGTCTCTCCAATGGTGGATGTCCACCCAAAATCTGTTGCTGGGGTCTCCCTTCCAACAGTTTTTGCCCCAGGCAACCCTCACAACAGATGCCTCCCAAACAAGTTGGGAGCTCATCTACAAAACCTCTCCACTCAGGGCACTTGGTCTCCACAGGAAACCTCTCTTCATATCAACCACTTGGAGCTTCGAGCAGTTTTTCTAGCTCTCAAGGTCTTTCATACCCTATTCAGCTACAAGACTGTCCTCATTCATACGGACAATCAAGTAGCCATGTTTTACATAAACAAGCAAGGAGGAACTGGCTCTCTGTCGCTTTGCAATGAAGCTTTAAGATTGTGGGCCTTCGCCAGAGAGCATCAAATCCATCTCCTGGCCATATACCTCCCAGGAATTCAAAACTCTTGGGCAGACAGACTCAGTCGAGTCCTGCTTCCACACGAATGGTCCCTGCACATGGATCAGGTACTCAGAATCTTCCAAGAATGGGGAACCCCGGACATAGACCTTTTTGCAAGTCCGTGGAATGCCAAACTTCCCTGGTTCTGTTCCAGAATTCCATGTCAGGGAGTTCAGGCCAAGGATGCCTTCCTCCTTCACTGGGGTCAAGGCTTCCTGTATGCCTTTCCACCCATTCCCTTGATTCCCAAGACTGTTCAAACTCCAGAGGGATCAAGGATCTATGATCCTCATAGCTCTACGCTGGCCGCGCCAAGTGTGGTACCCTCTACTTCTGCATCTCTCCCAAGCTCCCTCCCTGGACTTGGGAGCTGCTCCAGACCACCTGTCCTAGGAGGAGGGGACTTTGTGGCACCCAAACCCCAAGTCCCTTCACCTCAGAGCTTGGTTACTGAAGGCCTAGACCTTCAAGGCTCGAAACTTTCTCAGCAAGTGAAGGATATCCTCCATGCTTCCAGAAAACCTTCTACTAGACGTTCCTATGCTTTTAAATGGAAAAGGTTTTCCATTTGGTGTACTGAGAAGGGTCTTGACCCTCTAGCACTACCTTTGAATTCTCTATTGGAATATCTCCTGCATCTTTCCAATGCAGGCCTTAAGACAAATTCAGTAAGGGTCCATTTGAGTGCTATTGCAGCATCCCTTAAACCTATCAATGGACAGCCTATTTCCTCTCATCCTCTTATTGCAAGATTCATGAGAGGCTTAACTTTAACTAAACCTCCCATTAAGCCGCCTCCGGTGGCATGGGACTTAAATCTGGTTCTTGGTCAGCTTATGAAGCCACCTTTTGAACCCTTAGCCCCCACCTCCTTGAAATTTCTTTCCTGGAAGGTTATTTTCCTTATTGCAGTCACCTCAGCTTGCCGCATCAGTGATCTGCAAGCCTTAGTGGCTAATCCACCTTATACAAGATTCCATCATGATAAGGTAGTCCTTAGGACCAATCCACACTTTATGCCTAAAGTGGTCTCACCTTTTCATCTTAATCAAGAGGTATATTTACCTGTCTTTTTTCCAGCTCCTCATGCATCAAGTGCAGAGAGGAATCTTCATACTTTGGATTGTAAGAGAGCTCTTGCTTTTTACTTACAAAGGACACAGCAACATAGAAAGTCTTCTCAACTCTTTGTTGCTTTTGATCCCTCTCATTTGGGACTTCCAGTATCTAAGAGGACACTGTCCAATTGGATTGCTCAGTGTATTTCTTTCGCCTACCAGAGTAAGAACCTTTCTCCGGTGAGCCATGTCACAGCTCATAATGTGAGGGCCATGGCCACCTCTATGGCTCATCTAAATTCTGTGTCCATCGACCAGATCTGTCGAGCGGCCACTTGGGCCTCGGTTCATACCTTCACAGCCCATTACTGCTTGGACAAGGACTCCCGCCGGGATGCCTTGTTTGGTCAGGCTGTTCTCAAACACCTGTTCCATTCTTAATCAACTCGTGCCCTCCTTCCCAGAATGGATGCCTGAGATCCATAGGAGGAGATAGAGCCCTTCCCAGGGTCTCATAACCTAAGGGATCTCCCAGGCATCTCTAGCTAGGGAGTCCCCATACGTGAAGACGCATTCCTGCTTGTTCCTGGAGATAGCGCAGTTACTTACCTGTAACAGGTGATCTCTGGGAACAGCAGGAATAAGTCTTCAGAACCCACCCACCTCCCCTAGGAGTTGTATCTCTCTATCTGTCTTTCCTTTCCTCTCTCTCTCTTTGTCTCAGCTTTAAAACTCGAACTGAGGAGAGGCGGTTAGGAAAGGCGGGAAGGCAGCGCGCAGGCGCTGTGGGATGCTCCCAAAAGCTTTCCTTTTTGGGAAGCTGGGGAGCGTTCCCGCGCAGGCTCCGTCGGTACCGACATACCCATGTGAAGACTTATTCCTGCTGTTCCTAGAGATCACCTTTTACAGGTAAGTAACTGTGCTTTCCCAGACTGTGGGTTATTCCTCAAAGGTCATGTTATGGTCCACAATCTCCGTGCGATGGCTGCATCAGTGGCTAATCTCCGCTCTGTTTTTGCAGAGGAAATCTGCAAGGCTGCTACGTGGGCTTCAGTCCATACTTTTGCAGCCCATTACTGTCTCAATGGGGATTCCTGATGGGACAGCAATTTTGGCTAGGACATGCTCCGGCATCTCTTTGGGTCTGAGTCTACTCCTGCCCACTAGCCCTTCTGTTCTTCTAGGCTACCTGCAAAAATTCCTCAGATTGATGTCTGCAGAGGATGCTGATTCAGATGAGTCCCTCGAGGGACTATCTTGCTCCTCTTCCTGGTTTCTCCAGTTCGTTGCCCCTGTTGGGCTGTTGATCTCAGGTTCCGGTAGCCTGTGGGTCCCATACTGTATGTGAAGACTTATTTCCTGCTTGTTGACAGAAAAAGCGTAGCTATTCACCTATAGCAGGTGTTCTCCATGAACAGTGGGAATAAGTCCTCACAACCCTTCCACCTCTCTGTGGAGTTGCCTTATCTGGCTTCTATGATGTTAGACTGGAGAAGATAGCGCTGCGGCAGGCAGGGAAGACAGGCTCCCTTGCGCAGTGTACCTCTCAAAGGCTTTTATTTGGAAGCTTGGGAGCATTCCCATATGGGGCTCAGTCATTGATATCACCCATATGTGAGGACTTATTCCTGCAGTTCATGGAGAACACCTGTACAGGTGAGTAGCTACGCTTATCCTGTAGTTTGTCACCAGATAAACAAAAACTGTTTTAAATGTTAAACATTTTGCTGCTAATTTAAAAAGTACTACTATTGTGAAGTAGTTTGTAAAAAAATTAAAATTTCCTTTTTTTTAAGATGTGAACTGGGGATCTTCAACACAGGCCTTGACCTACTTGAATGCACTGCAGCACTCTATCCGTCTTGCTGGTGTGGAAGACCATGTGAAAAACTTCAGGTAGGTTAACACTTTGAAGAGGTCTCTTTAACATTTTTGTTATGTATGCAGCAGTATCAGCAATTGGCTTTTTTGATCATTCTATCATCCAGGGATCAGCACTCAAACTATCACACTAGTGAGTGTCTTGACCTGTTCAGACAGCACATAGGAAAACACCAACTGGATGCCAAATATCACTATCTTTAATTATTTTCTGAATGATGGGGCCTATAAACATTCTTACCTCTATGAACTTTGACAAATGTATATTTTAGGGGCAAGAGGCCTAGCAGTTCTCCAGGACCAAGCAGGAAGTCAGTCCTCACATATGGGTGACGTCGGCGCCGACGGAGCCCTCGCGGAGCAATTTTCCCCAGCTTTCAAAGAAAGCCTTTGGGAATTGCAGCGCGCATGCGCGGTCCCCTTCCCGCCCAAGGGTGCCATCTTAGCCAGTCTTCTTTTTTCCGCGGAGCCCTACAGACGTGGTTTTCTTGTCCCCTCTGAAAAAGTTGATTTTTCGTGATTTATTTCTCTTTTTTCTTCGGTTCGACGCTGGTCTCTTTCCTGCCCGGACTCGCGACGCCGTTGCGAGTCCTTCTCTTATTTTTCGGTTTTTCTGACTTTTCTGTCAGTTTCGTTTTTCGCTGGCAGCCCGGTCCTTTGACCTTGCAGGGGCCCTTTTTCCCCCGATGGCTGCCAGTGGTTTCAAAAGGTGTGTTCAGTGTGACAGAAATATGTCACTCATTGACACACACGATAATTGCCTCCGCTGCCTTGGCCCAGATCATGAGGAACTGATCTGTGGGGCCTGCAGCAAAATGTCCTTCAAAGCGTTACGGAGTCGGCGGCATCAGCGGGAAAGAATCTTCGCTGATCCCACCCGTACCCGGACCTCGTCGGAGGCCTCGGCGTCCAGAGGCTCCAGCTCTGAGCATCTCCAGAGTTCCTCCGACAGGGGTTCTCCCTCCGGGGATCATCGTCGGAAGGCGAAACCCGCGAGGCCGGCGTCGGTTGGCGCTCCTGGTTCCGCGAGGGCCAGGTCGCATAGCCCCGATAGCCGTCCCGGGTCTTTGGAGAAGGAACATCTCCCGAAGCGACCTCGTTTGGAATCGGAGATGCCTGCTCGGGTAAGTCCTGTAGTCCTCCTGGACTCGCCTCCGAGGGGTCCGACATCGGGCCCCGAGTCGGGGGCTGCTGGGTCGCCTGAGGTCAGACTCAGGTTGACGGCCTTGGAGAGCAGACTATCTGCCTTCATGGACCAGCAGCGGGCACTGATCGCTAGCCTCGCTGGCGCCTCTGCCCCGACCGCCGGGACGTCGACGTCTAAGTCGACCCCGGAGACCGAGCCGATCCTCGAGTCCATGCGGGCTCGAGTCGATCCTCGGTCGAGGTCACCCTCGGCCTCCCGTTCGGGACCGAGGTCGTCGACGCCGACGCCTCCGCCCGCCCGAGCTGACCCCACCGATTCCTCCTCGGAGTCGGCCTGGGAGTCTGAAGTGGAAGAGTCACCTGATTCTTTTCGGACTCGGTGTGTCCCCTCGGACTCCCCTGAGTCCGAACCTCGGAAACAGTCCCCCCCGGAGGATGCCCGGTTCTCGGACTTCGTCAGGGATATGGCCAAGGCTTTGGCCTTCCCTGCGGATCCCGAGGAGGAGCCTTGAGCCGAAGAGCTCGAAGCCCTTCAGTACGACTCTCCCGCCAGGGAGCACTTTACTGTACCGGTTCCTCCCATGCTGGAACGACTACTCTTCCGCATGTGGGAGAGTCCGGCATCGTCGCCGGTATTAAGCAAGCGGGTCGATTCCATCTATCGAGTCCGCAAGAGCCCTGGCTTCCAAAAAGCACAGCTACCGCACCATTCCATGGTGGTGGAATCGGCCATGCATAGGCTTAAGAGCCAGAAGATAGAAACATAGAAACATGATGACAGAAAAAGACCACAAGGCCCATCTAGTCTGTCCTTCCATAACAACTACAACAGTCCACTTTTTACCTTTAGAGATCCTCTGTGTTGGTCCCATGCTTTTTTGAATTCAGTTACTGTCCTCATCTCTACCACCTCCACTGGGAGACTATTCCACGGATCCACTACTCTTTCCGTAAAGAAATATTTCCGCATATCACTCCTGAATCTATCTCCCTTCACCCTCATCCCATGTCCCCTCGTCGCAGAACTTGCTTTCAATTGAAAGAGGCTCTCTCCCTGAACATTTATGCCACGGAGGTATTTAAACATCTCAATCATATCACCTCTATCCCGCCTTTCCTCTAAGGTGTACATATTAAGATCCTTAAGTCTGTCCTCATATGCTTTATAATGAAGACCACTAATCATCTTAGTAGCAACCCTCTGCACCGACTCCATCCTGTTCACATCCTTTTGAAGGTGCGGTCTCCAGAATTGCACACCATACTCCAAATGAGGTCGCACCAAAGACTTATACAGAGGCATTATCACCTCCTTTTTTCTGCTAGCCATTCCTCTCCGTATGCACCCAAGCATCCTTCTAGCTTTTGCCGTCGCCTTTTCTACCTGTTTAGCTACTTTAAGATCATCGGACACAACTACGCCTAGGTCCCGCTCTTCTTTAGTGGACAAAAGTACTTCACCTCCTATACTGTATTGCTCCCTTGGATTGCTGCAGCCCAAATGCATGACCTTACATTTTTTAACATTAAATCCCAGTTGCCAAATTCTAGACCATTCTTCAAGCTTAGCTAGACCCCTCCTCATGTTATCTACACCTTCCTGGGTGTCTACTCTATTGCAGATTTTGGTATCATCCGCAAAGAGGCAAACCTTACCCGACAGCCCTTCCGCTATATCACTAACGAAGATGTTAAAAAGAATCGGACCAAGGACAGATCCCTGGGGCACACCACTGGTAGCATCCTTCTCCTCAGAGTGAGCTCCATTTACTTGTACTCTTTGTCGCCTCCCACCCAACCAATTTCTAACCCAAGCAGTAACTTTAGGGTCCATCCCTAGAGTGCTCAGTTTGTTTATAAGTCGCCTGTGAGGAACAGTGTCAAAGGCTTTACTGAAATCTAAATACACCACATCTAGAGCTCTCCCGCGGTCCAACTCCCTGGTCACCCAGTCAAAGAAATCAATCAGATTTGTCTGACAAGACCTGCCTCTGGTGAATCCATGCTGCCTCGGATCCTGTAATCCGCTGGACTCCAGAAACATCACTATTTTCTCTTTCAACAGCATTTCCATTAATTTACTCACCACTGAAGTTAAACTAACCGGCCTGTAGTTTTCAACCACATCCTTACTACCGCTTTTGTGTAAAGGCACCACATGAGCCTCTCTCCAGTCCTTTGGCACCACTCCCGACTCCAACGAGGCATTGAAAAGGTCAGTCAGTGGAGTTGCTAGAACGTCCCCAAGTTCCCTCAGTATTCTAGGGTGTATCCCATCCGGTCCCATCGCTTTGTCTATTTTAAGTTGAGCTAGTTTCTCACGAACACAGTCTTCTGAAAATTGTTCAAGATGTCCCTCGCTTCTGTTCTTATTTGTGGGTGTTTTCTGAGGTCCTGCTCCTGGTTCTTCATCTGTAAACACAGAACAAAAATATTTGTTAAGCAATTCTGTTTTATCCTTATCAGCTTCTACATATTCCCCCCCTGCACCCTTGAGTCTGACAATACCATTTTTGCCCTTCCTCTTCTCACTAATATATCTGAAAAAGTCTTATCCCCCCATTTTATTGCATTGGCTATTTCCTCCTCCTTTTGAATCTTTGCCTTCTTGACTACTTTGCTAGCTTCTCTAAGTTTTTCCAAATACAGATGCCTGTCTTCCTCTCTCTGTGATCTCTTGTATTTCATGAAGGCCTCCCTCTTTTTCTTCACTTTTTCAGCTACTTCCTTCGAAAACCATAGCGGTCTCCTGTTCCTTTTGCCTTTATTTACCTTTTTAACAAAAAGGTTGGTTGCCTTTAAAATACCCCCTTTCAGTTTTGCCCACTGTTTTTGTACATCCCACAGCTGTTCCCATCCCACTAACGACTCCCTGAGGTATTGGCCCATCTTTGCAAAGTTAGTCTTCCTAAAGTCTAAGATCTTCACCTTGGAATGGATTCTAACAGCCCTAGTCCTAATACTGAACCACACCATCTGGTGATCACTGGATGCAAAATGATCTCCCACTACAACATCAGAAACACTTTCTCCATTGGTAAGCACCAAGTCCAGTATGGCCCCTTCACGTGTGGGGTCTGTTACCAATTGCCTGAATAGTTCTCCCTGTAGAGAATCCAGGATCTCCTTACTCCTAGATGATACTGCAGCAGGAATGTGCCAATCAACATCTGGCATATTGAAATCTCCTAGAAGTAGCACTTCCCCTTTCCTAGCAATGCTGCGTATGTCTTCAATTAAGATGCACTCCTCGGTGCCTCCTGGCAGGGAGGCCCGCACCCTGGATGGCCTCGGTAAGAAGTGTTTCCAGGGCTCTATGCTTGCTTGTCGGGTCCAGACCTACCAGCTCTACATGGACATGTACCTTAGAGACCTGGCTAAAGAGATAGCCGGATTCTCTGCTGGGCTGTCCGAGGAACCTTTGCGGAGGTTCCTAGCCTTGTCCACTGGTATTCGGGAATGCTCCAAATTCATTTCTCGAGCAGCCTATGATGGCTTTGAAGCATCGGCTCGAGTGGCCGCAGGCGGCATCGGTGCCCACTGACAGGCTTGGCTTCAGTCGTCTGACCTTGAACCCTGGGTGCAGGACAAGTTGGTCGATGTCCCCTGCCGAGGTGAGAACCTCTTTGGCAAGCCCATGGCTGAGAAGGCTGCACAACTCGAGACGGAGACTCTCACCAGAACTAGGCTTTCTAGGAAGACCTCTGCCCCTTCCCAGAAGAAGAAGGGCTCGGGAAAGAAGTCCTTTTACCCGAGAAAGGCGGCTACCTATAAACACTACCCTCAATATCAGGCCTCCGCAGCTCCCCAACAGGGTCAGCAGGCCAAGGGACGGGCTAACGGGTCCCGTAGGCAGCAAGCCCCCAAGCCTGCACCACCGGCCCCTGCTCAGCAGGGTGGGGGTTTTTGACTTCATCGGCATAGCCTCTCCCCCTCAGCTGGCTCCTCCCAGCACAGGAGGCCGGCTGGTCCACTTTGCCCACAGGTGGTCCAACATCACATCAGATGCCTGGGTGCTTCATGTTGTGAGAGAAGGCTATCTTCTCCACTTCCACCAGGTCCCTCCCTCCTATTTCCCGGGAGAGCCTCCACGACTCCCTCTACACAGGGACTTACTCCTTCAAGAGTTAGCAAGTCTTCTTCAGGAACAGGCTGTGGAACCGGTGCCCCACCACCTGAGGGGTCAAGGCTTCTATTCCAGGTATTTCCTAATACCAAAAAGAACGGGAGGCCTACGACCCATCCTGGACTTGCGCAACCTCAACAAGTTCCTCGTGAGGGAGAAGTTCAAGATGCTTACCCTTGGAATCCTTCTGCCCTACCTCCAGCAGGGAGATTGGCTATGCTCCTTGGATCTAAAGGATGCCTACACGCACATCCTCATCCACCCAAGCCACCGCCAATACCTAAGGTTTGTGGTAGCAGGAAATCATTACCAGTACAGAGTACTGCCCTTTGGCCTATCCTCCGCACCACGAGTCTTCACAAAATGTCTCGCGGTGGTGGCGGCTTATCTCCGGCTTCACGGCCTCTGTCTTTCCGTACCTAGACGACTGGCTCATCAGAGTATCGTCCTCTCCAGAAGTCACAACAGCCACACACCGCACTGTGACTCTTCTCCAGTACTTGGGCTTTGTCATAAACTTCGCAAAGTCCACTTTGCTCCCCTCGCAAGATCTCGAGTTCATCGGCGCAAGATTGCACACTCTTCAGGCGCGAGCTTTCCTGCCTCTCGACAGGGCTCAACGGCTCATGGACCTAGCCGTCCGTTTTCGCAGCCAGTCCCTGGTCTCGGCCAGGCGCTTCCTGAGACTACTCGGCCATATGGCTTCCACCGTCCACGTGACCCCCAATGCCCGCCTGAATATGCAGCCTGCTCAGTGGTGCCTTCGCAAGCAGTGGCAACAGGCCACGGGCGGCCTAGCCGACTTAGTGCGGATCTCCGGCCCGCTGGCCTCTTCTCTACAATGGTGGCTTCATCGGCCGAACCTGGTACTCGGAATGCCTTTTCAGGCTCCTCCGCCGGCTCAAGTGCTGACGACCGATGCTGCTCTCCTAGGATGGGGAGCGCATTGCCAAGGGGCATGTACTCAAGGTCTCTGGACCACGTGGGAGTCTGCGCAGCAGATCAACTTCCTGGAGCTCAGAGCGATCCGTCTGGCTCTCAAGGCTTTCTCCCACCTGACTTCTCACCGGTCCATCCTTGTCCAGACGGACAATCAAGTTGCCATGTTCTACGTGAACAAACAGGGGGGCACGGGCTCCTTCCTTCTCTGTCGAGAAGCACAGACTCTGCTCTTGGGCCGTAAGCCACGGCATTCTTGTCAAGGCAGTTTATCTCCCCGGCCAAGAAAATTGCCTGGCTGACAAACTCAGCAGAATCCTCCAGCCGCACGAGTGGCGACTGGATCCCTTGGTAGTTCAGAAACTTTTTCTGAAGTGGGGCCTCCCCACGATGGATCTCTTTGCCAGTCCTCTCAACCGGCAACTTCCTCGCTTCTGCTCTCGACAGCCGCATCCCCTTCGAGTTGCGGCGGATGCTTTTCTGCTCTCATGGTCGAAGGGCCTTCTCTATGCCTTTCCTCCCATACCGCTAGTCTCTCGAACTCTTTTCAAGGTTCTCCGAGACAAAGCTTCCATGATCCTGATAGCTCCTCGGTGGCCCAGACAGCCGTGGTTTCCACTCCTGCTGCAACTAGCGGTGGAGGATCCGTTCCCTCTGGGGTTTCAACCAGATCTCCTAACACAGGATCAGGGGTCCCTACTGCACCCCAACCTCAGATCTCTACATCTGATGGCCTGGCTGCTGAAAGGGTAGTCCTTGCTCCCCTTCTACTGCCGGCAGAGGTGGAAGAGGTCGTCCTAGCTTCCCGGCGACCTTCTACCCGCAAATGCTATGCCCTTAAATGGCGTCGCTTTTCCGCTTGGTGTGCCCAGCAGTCTCAGGATCCCTTCTCCTGCTCGGTGTCGGTGATCTTGCAGTACTTGCTCTACCTCTCTAATCTGGGACTTAAGTCCAACTCCGTTAAAGTTCACCTCAGTGCTCTTTCAGCACATCATGTGCCGGTGGATGGCAGACCTCTTTCCAGCGACCCTCTCGTGGCAAGGTTTCTCCGAGGTCTCCTTCTACTTAAACCACCTCTGCGCCCGCCAGCACCTGACTGGGATCTGAATGTGGTTTTACAGCGGATCACCTGTCCGCCTTTTGAGCCTATGGCTACCTGTTCTCTCCGTTTTCTTTCTTGGAAAACCTTATTCCTGATAGCCCTCACTTCCGCTAGACGCATAAGTGAATTGCAGGCCCTCGTGTCTGATCCCCTTACACTCGGTTCTACAAAAATAGGGTAGTCCTACGGACTCACCCTAAATTTCTTCCAAAAGTGGTCTCCCCTTTTCACATCAATCAGGAGGTGGTACTTCCGACCTTCTTTCCCAGGCCTCACTCCAGCCGAGCTGAAATGGTCCTGCATACCCTGGACTGTAGAAGGGCATTGAACTTCTACCTTGACCGTACGCGGGAGCACCGTAAAACTGCTCAGCTTTGTGTCTTTTGACCCCAATAAATTGGGGCTCCCGGTCTCCAAGCGTACTCTGTCCATCTGGGTTGCTGACTGTATCGCTTGGGCTTATGGGGCAGCCGGACTCTCGTTAGAAAGTCGGGTCACGGCTCATTGTGTTCGGGCGAAGGCTACGTCAGTAGCTTACCTCCGCTCTGTTCCATTGGCAGACATCTGCCGGGCCGCTACTTGGTCTTCGAGCCAGACTTTTGCGGTCCATTACTGCCTCGAGAGGGAGTCCCGCAGGGTCAGTGCTTTCGGACAGGCAGTCCTCCGAAATCTCTTCGAGGTTTGAGCAACTCCTACCCTCCATCCCGGATGAGGGCTACCGGTGGGTAATAATTCAGTGAAGATTCCTTCCTTCTCTACTGCTGAGCTAGAGGGAGCTCATTTTTGTGCTTAGGGTCTCCGGTAGCCTTAAGCTTGGGAGTCCCATATGTGAGGACTGACTTCCTGCTTGGTCCTGGAGAAAGCGTAGTTACTCACCTGTAACAGGTGTTCTCCAGGAGCAGCAGGAATCAGTCCTCACAACCCTCCCTCCTCCCCTTGGAGTTGCAATCATCTGCTTTAGTTTTTTTGCAAATTTTTATGCTGTCTTTTAGCTATGTCATCTGACTGGCTAAGATGGCACCCTTGGGCGGGAAGGGAACCGCGCATGCGCGCTGCAATTCCCAAAGGCTTTCTTTGAAAGCTGGGGAAAATTGCTCCGCGAGGACTCCGTCGGCGCCGACGTCACCCATATATGAGGACTGATTCCTGCTGCTCCTGGAGAACACCTGTTACAGGTGAGTAACTACGCTTTTCCTTACTCCTTTAGGTTTGAAGCTCAGTTGCAAATGGCCTCTATTGGGCCATGGAGCCATAAGACTTCATCTCCCTAACAACTTAGGGATTTTCCCTCATATTTTTGTTTTCTCTGATCTTCACAGCAAGTCTTTTTTGAGGCTATCAGGTGGTGCTGTTCTATCTGAACTACTGAGGGAGCTATGGAGTTTCTCATCCTTTGCCAAGAAGCTGTAGCTGCCAGAACACAATGTTTGCCATATTAGAAGAGATGAGCTTGAGAGTCACCTATCTGACAGTCAAGCTGTCCTGGCAGATAAGCTATAACAAGTTAAACACATGCAAGTGGTTTGAATGTAGCAAATAGCATCTTCTCTTGGCTTAAAAATTCCAATAGCGATAGATATGCAGCAGCTCAGAACAGAAAGGTGCCACTTTTTTGCTTAAGAAAGAAATTGATGTAGCTTGCGTTGAATCCTCATATCTGGGAAAAGTACTGTATGCTTATTCTCCAATACCTGTAGTGGCAAAAACCTAAAACAGGAATAGGCTCGGGACATGATCAAGGCTCTTTCTTAGCTGAAACACTGATTTATCTGTCAGGAAACCAATGAACTTGGTCATTTTTCTATCTTCAGTACTGCTGAACCAAGGATTGCTATTTTAGCTTAGTCTCCAATCCATCAGCCTCTCAGCTTTGATGTTGATGGCAAAGCAGTGTGTGCTTGTGACCTGCTGAATCACCAGCATGTCGAGTCCTTTTGGGTTCCAGAAAGGAATTCACTAGAAGGCTATTGTATGCCATCGAATCAGTGTTGACTCCTTGTGACCCAATCCCCTAGGTTTTCTTGGGAAGGTGCAAACAGAATTAGGTTGCCAGGCCTTTCTTATGCAGTGTCAGCCTACAGCACATGGTATTCCAAAGTTTATCTCATAACCAAGTAATAGCAAGGCCCTATGCTGCTTAGCTTCTGAGTTCAGACAAACTCAGAGTTCAGACCAGCTCAGGCTCATTTAGGGCAGCATAGAGTCTAGCTCACAGGGAACCTCTCTATCAGCTTCCTAATGTTTATATACAACCTCCATTTGCTCTCTCAACTTCTCACTTGGATGTTTTTTTAAAGTGCCATCAAGGCAATGCTGGCTCCTGGAGAACAGATAGCCCCTGGGTTTTCTTGGCAAGGTATCATTGGAAGTAGATTACCGGGCCATTTTGTCCAAGTAAGTGGAGGGTAGTGGCTTACCCATGGTCACAGGGAGTGCCAGTGGAAATCGAATCCAGATCTCTTGGATTGTAGGCTATTGCTCTAACCACTAGGCTACTCCTCCATGCCACTTGGCTGTACTTACTGTTAGCTTTTTTTGTTTGCAGATTTTTACACTTCTAGATCAGTTTGCAGTCTTGTCTTCTAATAGTGAATCATTGGATGGAAGCCACAAATTGGTCTGAATTTAATCAAAACGGGGGTTCTCTGATCAACTTTGAAAAGGGGGTTCTATATCATCCTGCTAGACCAAAAGAGACAAGTGGGTTGTGCACCCCTACCAGCAGATGGGTGGAGACAAAGAGCCAATGAAAGCCCAGATTTCAATGACAGCACTCCTATGCTTCTATTAGCCTCAGCAACCAGTATTTCTTTGTCTCCAGCAGATGGCGGATGGATTTTCTCTTCTCTAGGGGGGAGGGGGGATTCTGAAGGTTGAGAAGATTGATTTAAACGCTCGTGAACGACCACCTCGAGGGTGACTGACTTCAGTGCGACGTGTGAGGCTCATTGGACTGCAGTCTTTTTGATAGCCATAGATACTAGTATGCAAACTCAAGCTAAAGCTGAAAAAGAGCAAACTACTCATGAATGCAGCAAAATATGACCTTGAGAATATACCACTGGAATTTAAAGACTGCCTGCAAAATCGATTTGCTGCTTTAGATAGAAATGATAGAGTTCCAGAAGAGTTATGGAATGACATCAAGAAGGCTGTGTTGGAAGAAAGCGAGAAGTCTCTAGAAAAGGTAAAAAAGAAAAAACGGCCAAAATGGGTGACGGAAGAAACTCTGAAAATTGCCCAGAAACGCAGAGAAGCTAAAGCCAGAGGAGAGAGAAAGACAATCACAGAACTCAACAGAGATTTCCAACGTGCAGCAAGACAGGACAAGGAAAAGTACTATGATGCATGCAAGGAAATAGAAGCAGAAACTATTAGAGGAAGAACAAGATCAGCTTTCCTAAAGCTATGAGAGTTAAAGAAAAAGTTCCAGCCTCGAATTGGAATGTTATAAGATGCTCAAGGTTCTGTGTTGAATGATGCTGAGAAGATCAAGAAAAGATGGAAGGAATATACAGAGTTTTTATATGATAAAGATCAAGTGGACCAACAGCCGTTTCAACCTGTACCTTATGATCTGGAACCATTGGTGACGAAAGAAGAAGTTGAAGCAGCATTGAAAGCCTTATCAAAGAACAAAGCACCAGGCATTGATTGCATTCCCATAGACGTATTACAGCAATCTGATGCAGCTGTTACCGTACTTACAAGGCTCTGCCAAGAAATATGGGAGACAGCATCATTGCCAACTGACTGGAAAAGATCTGTGTTTATACCAGTACTAAAGAAAGGTGATCCAACTGACTGTGGAATCTATCGCACAATCGCTCTGATCCCACATGCCAGCAAAATTCTACTGAAGATTATTCAAAAGAGACTACAATCATACCTGGAACAAGAACTACCTGAAGTGTAAGCAGGGTTCAGAAAAGGGCGAGGAACGAGAGACGACATTGCGGATGTGAGATGGATCCTTGAAAAGACTAAAGAATACCAAAAGGATATCTATTTGTGCTTTATCGACTATAGCAAAGCTTTTGACTGTGTAAACCATGAGAAACTCTGGGCCACATTAAGAAGCATGGGTATACCAGAACACCTGATCGTTCTCTTGCACAATCTGTACATTGATCAAGAAGCAACAGTTGGAACGGAACAAGGAGAAACAGAATGGTTTAAAATAAGCAAAGGTGTAAGACAAGGCTGCATACTTCCCCCTACCTGTTTAATTTATATGCAGAACAAATCATCAGAGAAGCAGGATTGTATGAGGACAACAGAGGTGTGAAGATTGGTGGAAGACAACAACCTTCGCTATGCTGATGATACCGCATTACTGGCATAAAGTGAAGATGGTCTAAAACATTTGTTTCTCACAATCAAAGAACATAGTCTCAAAATGGGCCTGCACCTTAATGTAAAGAAGACAAAGATCATGACAACTGGCATAATCAACAGGTTCATCGTCGAAGGAGAAGAAATTGAAATTGTGAATAACTTTAACCTACTTGGATCAACTATCAATAAAGAAGCAACAAGCGGTCAAGAAATCAGACACATTGCTCTTGGCAGAATGGCTATGAAAGACCTAGATAAGATTCTCAAGAGCAGAGATGTCTCTCTCCATACAAAGATTTGACTTGTTCAAGCCATGGTATTTTCAATAACATCATATGGATGTGAAAGCTGGACAGTGAAAAAGATAGACAGGAAGAAAATTGATACCTTTGAATTATGGTGCTGGCGGCGAATACTGTGTATACCATGGACTGCCCGAAGAACAAACCAGTCTGTACTAGAGGAGATCAAACCTAAGCTTTCTTTAGAAGCTCAGATGAAAAGACTTCGACTTTCATACTTTGGACACATCATGCGGAGAGAGAGATCATTAGAGAAAGACATCATGCTTGGCAAGATAGAAGGTCAACGCAAAAGAGGAAGACCAGCAATGAGATGGATCGATACAATAACAGCAGCTACGGGTACCAGTCTGTCAACAATGAGCCGCCTGACTGAAGATCGAACATAATTTAGGATAGCTATCCAGAGTGTCGCCATGAGTCGACTCCGACTCGATGGCACTTAACAGGAAGAGGGAATTCTCCAGGACCAAGCAGGAAGTCAGTCCTCACATATGGGTGATGTCGGTGCCGACAGAGCCCCCATGCGGAGCATTTCTCCAGCTTTCAAAGAAAGCCTTTGGGAATGCAGCACGCATGCGTGGTCCCCTTCCTGCCCAAGGGTGCCATCTTGCTCAGTCTTCATTTTTCTGCGGAGCCCAACGGACGTGTTTCGTTTTCACCCGAGGAAAAAGTTGATTTTTCTATGTGGATCTGTGTTTTCTTCGATTTGACGTCGGTTTCCCTTTCCTGCCTGAGCCCGGAACACCTGCATCGAGCCCTGACTTCATTTTACGTTTTTTTTCCTTAGTGACTAGCGTGCGCGCCATTTTTCTATTTTTCACTTGCAGCCCTATCTTTTGACCTCACAGGGGCCCTTTCTCCCCCGATGGCTGCCAGCGGGTTTAAAAAGTGTGATCAGTGTAAGAAGCTTATGTCTCTCACCGACACACATGACTGCTGCCTCCACTGCCTCGGGCCCGATCACGACCCGATCTGTGGCCCATTTGGGAAAATGTCCTCGAAGGCGTTGAGGAGCCGGCAGCACCAAAAAAGAATCTTTTGACTCCGCCTCCGGCCAGGCCCGGACTTCGTCAGAGGCCTCGACGTCTCGGGACTCCGATCCCGAGCATCACCGGGGTTCCTCTGAGAGGGGGGGGGGGGTCTCCCTCGCGGGAGCATTGCAGGAAGAAGGAACCCATGAGGGCGGCGTCGGTGGACGCACTTGGTTCCTCAAGGGCCAGGTTGCATAGCCCCGAGCGCCGTCCCGGGTCTTCGGAGTTGGAGAGGCATGCCTAAACAACCTCGTGTGGAGACGCAGTCCCCGTGTCACATGAGCACTGTAGTGCTTGTGGACTCTCCTCCGGGGGAGCTGACGTCGGTCCTGACGCTGTCGGGGCCCGAGTCGGGGGCTGCTTAGTCTCCTGAACTCAGACTCAGGTTGACAGCCTTGGAGAGCAGCTTGACTGCCTTCATGGAACAGCAACGGGCACTGATCGCCGGTCTCACCGGTGCATCTGCCCCGACCACCGGGACATCGACGTCCAAGTCGACCCCGGAGACCGAGCCAAACCTTGAGTCCATGCGCTCTTGAGTCAATCTTCGGCCAAGGTCTCCCGTTCAGGACCGAGGTCGTCAATGCCGGTACCCTCGGCGTCAGGGTGGATGGCATCGGTGCCTGCCCGACGACTCCTTCGAGGGGTCAGGCTGGGAAACTAAGGACAAGGAGTCCCCGGACACTTTTCGGACCCGGTGTGTCCCTTCGGACTCACCAGAGTCCGAGCCTCGGAGACGGTCCCCCCCAGAGGACACCCGATTCTCGGACTTCGTGCAGGATATGGCCAAGGCCTTGGCCTTCCCCGTGGATCCCGAGGAGGAGCCTCGAGCCGAGGAGCTTGAGGCCCTGCACTATGACTCTTCCCCCCCCAAGGTGGCCTTTACTGTACCGGTTCCTCCGATGCTGGAACGGTTGCTCTTCCACATGTGGGAGGCGCCGGCCTCGACTCTGGTTCTGAGCGAGCGGGTCGATTCTATCTATCGAGTCCGCTAGAGCCCTGGGTTCCAGAAGGTACAGCTACCGCACCACTCCATGGTTGTGGAATCGGCCATGCATCGTCTGAAGAGTCAGAAGATGCACTACTCGGTGCCTCCCGGTCGGGAGGCCCGGAACCTGGATGCCCTCGGTAGAAAGTGCTTCCAGGGCTCTATGCTTGCTTGCCGTGTCCAGACCTACCAGCTGTACATGGGCATGTACCTTCGAGACCTGGCAAAGGAGATTGCCGGGTTCTCTGCTGGTCTCTCCAAGGAACCTTTGCAGAGGTTCAAAGTCCTGTCATCAGAGTTCTGGGAGTGCTCAAAGTTTATCTCTCGAGCAGCTTATGATGGCTTTGAGGCTTCGGCCCGAGTAGCCGCGGCTGGCATCGGTGCACGCCATCAGCCTGGCTATAGTCATTGGACCTCGAGCCATGGGTGCAGGACAAATTGGTCGATGTCCCCTGCCGAGGTGAAAACCTCTTTGGGAAACCCATGGTTGAAAAGGCAGCAGAACTCGAGTCCGAGACTCTCACCCGGACAAGGTTGTCCAGGAAAACCTCTGCCCCTTCTCAGAAGAAGGGCTCCGAAAAAAAGACCTTTTACACGAAGTCATCTGCCTACAAATCATACCCTCACTTTCAGGCCTCCGTAGCTCCCCAACAGGGTCAGCAGGCCAAGGGGCAGGGACATGGGCCCCGTAGGCAGAAAACCCCCAAGCCACCAGCTCCTGCACAGCAGGGAGCGGGGTTTTGACTCCAGTGTCATAGCCTCTCCTCCTCAGCTGGCCCCTCTCAGCACAGGAGGCCGGCTGACCCTGTATGCCCACAGGTGGTCAGCTGTGACAAGGGATACCTGGGTGCTATCTCCTTCACTTCCACTAGGTACCTCCCTCCTACTTTCCAGGGGAGCCTCCAAGACTCACTCTGCACAGGGACCTACTCCTGCAGGAGTTAGCATGTCTTTTAAAGGAGCAGGTGGTGGAACCGGTGCCCCACCAGCTGAGAGGTCAAGGCTTCTATTCCCGATACATTCTGGTACCAAAAAGGACAGGAGGCCTCAGGCCCATCCTAGACTTATGGAATCTCAACAAATTCCTGGAGAGGGAAAAGTTCAAGATGCTTAACCTTGGAATCCTGATTGCCTTACCTCCAGCAGGGAGATTGGCTATGCCCCTTAGACCTAAAGGATGCTTATACTCACATCCTTATTCATCCAGACCACAGACAATATCTCCGATTTGTAGTGGGAGGAAACCATTACCAGTAGAGGGTACTCCCTTTTGGCCTAACCTCCGCCCCCAGGGTTCTCACCAAGTGCCTGGCGGTGGTGGCGGCCTATCTAAGTTCAAGGACTCTGTCTTTCCATGCCTGGACGACTGGCTCATCAGGGGTCAGTTTCCACAGGAGACCAATCAAGCCATCCTCCGCACTGTCTCTCTTCAGCATCTGGGGTTTGTCATAAACTTCGCAAAGTCCACTTTGCGCCCCTCACAAAATATGGAGTTCATAGGAGCAAGACTAGACACCCTTTAGGCGAAGGCCTTTTTACCCATGGACAGGGCCCACAGACTGATGGATCTGGCCAGACAGTTCCACAGCAATTCTCTAGTGTCCGCCAGACAATTCCTAAGGCTTTTGGGCCACATGGCATCCACGGTCCATGTAAGTCCAAATGCCCATCTGCACATGAGGCCAGCTAAGTGGGGCCTCAGGACTCAGTGGCTGCAGGCCACAGGAAACCTGACGGACAAAGTAAGGGTGTCCAAGCTACTGGCAGCTTCTCTGCAGTGGTGGCTTCATCTTCTGAATCTTCTGCAAGGGGTGCCTTTTCAAGCCCCTCCACATTCTCAAGTGCTGACAACCGATGCTTCTCTTCAAGGTTGGGGTGCACATTGCCAAGGAGCATGCACTCAAGGCCTGTGGTCTCTTTGGGAGGCCACACAGCAAATCAATTTCCTAGAGCTCAGAGCGATCCGCTTAGCCCTGCGGACTTTCTCTCATGTCCTCTCTCAGCAGTCCGTCTTAGTTCAGACGGACAATCAAGTTGCTATGTATTATGTGAACAAGCAAGGGGGCATAGGGTCCCGACCTCTTTGCTAGGAAGCACAGGACCTGTGCTCCTGGGCAGTCAATCATGGCATTCTTCTCAAGGCGGTCTATCTCCCTGGACAGGAGAATTACCTGGCAGACAAGTGGAGCAGGATCCTACAGCCACACGAATGGCAGTTGAATCCTCTGGTAGCTCAACAGATGTTCCTAAGATGGGGTCTTCCCACCATCCATCTGTTTGCCAGTCCACTGAACCGTCAACTGCCCAGGTTCTGCTCCAGACAACCGCATCCTCTCAGAGTAGCAGCGGATGCATTTCTCATACCATGGTCTACAGGCCTCCTATACGCGTTTCCTCCCACGCCTCTAGTGCCCAAAACACTGTTCAAAGTGATCCGGGACACAGCCTCGGTCATCCTGGTGGCCCCCAGATGGCCAAGGCAACTGTGGTTCCCACTTCTTTTACAACTAGCGGTGGACGCTCATCTTCCTCTGGGGATGCAACCCGATCTCTTGTCTCTTACACCACAATCTCCAGTCCCTCAATCTGATGGCCTGGCTGCTGAAAGGGTATTTCTAGCACTGCTGCCTAGGGAAGTGGAGGACGTGGTCTTGGCCTCTAGGAGGCAGTACTCTCGGAAGTCATATGCTCTTAAGTGGCGTAGATTCTCCACCTGGTGTGCCCAATACAAGGAGGATCCTTTCTCATGCCTATTACCAGTGGTGCTGCTGTATTTGCTGCAACTGTCCAATCTAGGCCTTAAATCCAACTCTGTTAGGGTTCACCTCAGTGCGCTCTCAGCACACCACTTACCGGTGGAGGGACAGTCTCTCTCAAGCCACCCTTTGGTAGCTCGCTTCCTCAGAGGCCTGCTTTTGCTTAAGCCTCCAGTTCATCCATTTGCCCCTGAGTGGGATTTGAATGTGGTCTTGCAACAACTTACTTACCCACCATTTGAGCCTATGGCTACTTGTCCTTTGCGCTTTCTTTCCTGGAAAGCATTGTTTTTGGTAGCTCTTACCTCAGCAAGGTGAGTAAGTGAGCTTCAAGCCCTGGTGTCAGAGGCACCATACACTAGGTTCTATAGGAACAGAGTAGTCTTACGGACTCACCCTAAGTTCCTTCCAAAGGTTGTCGTCTCCTTCCACCTCAGTCAGGAGGTGGTTCTTCCAACTTTCTTTCCCAGGCCGCATGCCGGCCGGGCTGAGATGGTCTTGCATACCCTGGACTGTAGGAGGGCGTTGTCCTTCTACCTTGACCGTACGCAGGGACACCGAAGGGCTGTTCAGCTCTTCGTTTCTTTTGACCCTAATAAGTTGGGGTTGCCTGTCTCCAAGCATACCCTGTCCATTTGGGTAGCAGACTGTATCGCCTGGGCGTACAGGGCAGCCGGCCTCTCCTTGCAGGGTCAAGTCACCGCTCACCGTGTCAGGGCGAAGGCTGCGTCAGTGGCTCATCTCCGCTCTGTTCCATTGGCAGACATCTGCCGGGCCGCTACTTGGTCTTCAAGTCAGACTTTTGCGGCCCACTATTGCCTCAAGAGGGAGTCCCGCAGGGACAGTGCTTTCGGACAGGCGGTACTCCATAATCTCTTTGAGGTATAGGCAACTCCTACCCTCCGGCCCTGGTGTTGGGCTACCGTTTGGGGGCGTTCTCAGAGAAGATTCTTTTCACACATGCTGAGGCTCTAGAGGGAGCTCATTTTTTCAGCTTTGGGTCCCCGGTAGCCTTAAGCTGGGGAGTCCCATATGTGGGGACTGACTTCCTGCTTGGACCTGGAGAAAGAGTAGTTACTCACCTGTAACAGGTGTTCTCCAGGAGCAGCAGGAATCGGTCCTCACAACCCTCCCTCCTCCCCTTGGAGTTGCAGTCATATGATTTATTTTGTTTTTGCTGTCTTTTAGCTATGTCATCAGACTGAGCAAGATGGCACCCTTGGTTGGAAGGGGACCGCGCATGCGTGCTGCATTCCCAAAGGCTTTCTTTGAAAGCTGGGGAAATGCTACGCATGGGGGCTCCATCGGCACCGACGTCACCCATATGTGAGGACTGATTCCTGCTGCTCCTGGAGAACACCTGTTACAGGTGAGTAACTACGCTATCTTTCAGTTCCATGCACTTATCCTAGATAAGAGCCTGTTGAGCAGCCAGAAAATTGGAAGGATCTGGAAGGCTGAAAGAATTCAGCAGCCTCACATATCCTCATTGCCCCCTCCTTCCTCCTCTTTCCCTTTGCTTTCTCTTGAAGATTTCAGAAGACTCTTGGAGGAATCTGCCTGCCAGCCACCTTAAATGCAGTGCTGCAAAGCCAGAGGAACCGTTTCAGGGGAATAGAGCTGAGTCCGGCACAGATCCTCTGCCTGGGGCTCTCAGGGGTGAGTACCAAGGCTTGAACTTTGTCATTGTCCTTGTTATGAGCTCCTGATTCTCTCTTCCTGGAACACAATGTGGTGTGGACCATTGGTGATAGTGTTGAGTTTTCTGCTGTTTTCTGCACTTTAGTAGCATTTTTACCTATTACACAGGTCTGCAAAATTTTTTTTCGAGAGCTGTTTTGGTTATTCCACGTAATCTTTGTTTTTTGGTGTGCTGAATCCGAAAATGACCTCCATTTTGTCATAGGACATCACGTTTCCTGACAATTTAGGTAACTATGTTAAATAAGGCAATACCTCAAAATAAATGGAAATAGACTTATAAAATTAAAGTTTTATTTCAATATTTTCATGAAAATCTTTTTTGAACTGAAATGAGCTCACCTACACACACTAAACTCGATTCTTCTTCCTTGTGAGGCTCCTCTTGGTGCATTTACGCTTGTGAGTAGCATCTGGAATGTCTCTCTGAAGCATCCAACAGTAGTCTGCCATCATTGTAATGCTCCATTTTCCCTGGTATCTTCTTTCCATCTCTTTAATGTCTTGGTGGAATCGTTCACCTTGTTCCTCACTCACAGCTCCCAAATTTTCAGGAAAGTAGTCAAGGTGGGACTGGAGGAAATGCAATTTCAAACTCATCAAGCTTGAAATGCTTTCAGCATTCGTCCGATCTTTTTGTAGTGAGGATCTTTGTTATTGCCTAAAATTTCTGTACGACTTCTTTAAATGCAATCCACCCTTCTTTCTGAGGATCCATCATGGTATTGACAAACTCTTGATCAACTATAAGCCTTCTAATGTCTGGTCCAACGAACACACCTTCCTTCAATTTTGCCTCCGACAGGCCTGGAAACATGGTGACCAAGTATATGAAGCATTCTCCATCTCTTGGAAGTGATTTTACGAATTGCTTCATCAATCCCAATTTTATGTGGAGAGGTGGTAGAAGAACTTTATGGGAAGGTACCAAAGTTTCTCGGAGGACATTTTTTTCACCAACTGTTAGCACCCTCGGCTGCCAACTCTTCTTGGTCCAGTGATTTTGTCGGTCTCGACTGTCCCATAGACACAGAAAACAAGGATATTTGGTATACCCAGCTTGTTGCCCGAGCAGCATGCAGAAGACCTTCAAATCCCCACACACTTGCCAACCATGGTCTTCATATTTAAGTTTACGAAGAACCAATTCCAAGTACTCGTAGGTTTCCTTCAAGTCTACGGAATGACGTACAGGTATGGAAGCATAAAAACCGTTGTGGAGTAAAACTGCTTTGAGACTTCTTTTTGAAGAATCATTAAAAAGATGCCATTGCTCTGAATCATATTGGATTTTAAATTGACCCATCAGACCTTCGACATCGATGCAATAAACCAACTTGTCTTCCTGGGCAAAGTAAGGAACGAACTCCTTTTCACGATGTCTGAACCATGAAGATGACACTCCTGGCAACAATAAATTCCTGCTTTTCAGCCTTGATCCGAGTAACTCAGCGGCATCTTTGGGAAGATTCAAGTCTCTTACCAAATCATTCATCTCCTGAGAAAACAATTTTGGTCTTGTATCTTCAATGTCAGAACTTGATTCGTCATCTTGTTCAGGTATGACTTCACCTTCATCGGAGCTAGGTGTCTCTTCCAAGGTAGCAGGGGGCTTGGGTACTGGTATATCTGTGCCATGGGGGATGGGACGAATAGCCGAGAAGATTGGGGTATGAAATAGAATGCTTCCATTTGGAATTAAACCCTTTCACATCGCATGAACAAAAGTAACAGTCATCACTATGGTTCTTTTGCTCTCGCCATATCATAGGAATCCCATAACGGAAAGATTTTTTCTTACCCTTGAACCAGTTTCGGAGGTCCTCAACACACCGTTTGCACACTTTGAGGCGCCCAGACTTTATCTTGATCTCCAATTTTTAGTCCAAAGTATGCAAAGTATTCTTTTTTCACAAAGTCTGTAATATTCTGCTGTTGCTTCAACACTGTATATTCACCACATATGAAACTGAAACTGTCTGGCGAATTAATACACTTTCGTGGAGCCATAACATAACGGTTGAAGAATGACGAGCTAACACGAATTGCGATGAAAAAGTGTGAACAGCCTAGAACCAAGAACTTGATGATGATTGGTGCACAAGTGTGGCATGCAGGAGAGAGCAGCTCTGTGTCTGTACACGAGACATCACAGTGCTGGCCACGCCCCCCTGCACTGACCGGAGCTGCTGCTATCTGCCCTGTGTCTCCCTCCCACTGGATTCTTCAGGAAAGATTAACCCCTTCTACCATTAGAAGCACGGACTTAAAACTTGCTTAGCTTATGTATATATTGCTGACCATCAGATTTACAGTGCTATTTTTTTTTTTTACATAACTCGGACAACCCCTTTAAGGTTTTTTGGCTTATGTGAATTAATAGTAATTTGAAAAAATTTGATAAATTTGAAGACAATTTTGCATGTTGTGGCAAATCATGACGTCTAGGAGTTTTTTCAATATTTTATTTGTTTTCAGCACACCAAAATACATGGAAATTAGATGAAAATAATCAAACAGCTTTTTATTCGCAGACCTGTTATGTGCCTGGCGGTCACGTGGTCCTAGTGTGCATTCTGCCCAAGCGGCTCCAACGTGCACGCCTTCCCTAGCGCTTGTAACGTGTGTTGCAATAAAAGCTCAGTTAACGCTCACCTTTGGGCCGCTACAGCCTTAGCATGTGCTGTTGTGATACATGCTTTAACTGTGTTCTTCCATGAAATGTCATTTGACCTATGGCAAGCAAGGTGCCTCATCTCTGGACTTTACTCTTTGTGCATGGCAACTTCTAAGTCATCCCTGGAGGGGCTGCTTCCCCTCTCCCAGCTGGGGGATGAAGTTAATTACCACTAAGCATTTGTATAGCATTACAAGACTTACATGTCTGTGCAGCGCTGTGTAAGACAGTCCCTGCTCATCAGAGCTTACAATCTAGTCAAGACAGATACATAGAGGGGGAATGGTAAGGAAACACAAAGGAGATCTGGTGAGTCCAGATCCGAAAGTGGCAGCAAAGAGGTGAGTTTTCAGCCTGGATTTGATAAAGGGCCAGAGAAGGTGCCTGATGTACAGACTCGAGTAGTTCAGGCATAAGAGCAGCATGATGAAAGGAGCAAAGTCTAGAGTTAGCAATAGAAGAGAAGGGCACAGATATAAGAAATTTTCCAGAAGAACGGAGTTTCCGGGTAGGGAGGTATAAGAGAGGAAAGGTAGCGAGTAGCTGCAGAGTGAATGTACTTATAGGTCAGCAGAAGTTTGAACTGATTGCGGAAATGGATAAGGGAGCCAATGAAGTGACTTGAGAAGAGTGGTAATATGAGCATGAGACCAGTGGAAGATCAGCCGTGCAGCAGAGTGTTGAACAGATTGAAGGGGAGAGATGATTCAAAGGGAGACCAGCAAGGAATAGGTTACAATTTTGAGTCAAGATGGGAGGTGATTAAGGAGTAGGTAAGTGTCTTAGTAGTGTGTTCAGAAAGGAATGGACAAGATTTTGTTGTAGAGAAAGAAACGGCATGTCTTAGCTATCAGATGGAGGTGTGTGAAGTTAGTCCGGCCTTACCTGCCTTAGGGCAGGAGGTGACAGATGGTACTATGGGTAAGAATATCTAGCCAGCTGGCGGATCTGGTGACTGTACTGTGAACCTCTCCTCATCTTCTAGGGGGACTCTGGTGGCTATGCCTCCTGGTGTTGGGGGGGGGGGGGGGTCATTTCTGAGAGCTTAGCTTCTAGGCTCAGGATTGTCCTCCCTGAAATCCTTTTTTGCAGCAGGCCTGGTCCTTTTGTCATGGAAACTCAGACCCTGCAGCCTCTGGGTACCCTCAAGTGCAGTCTCATGAGGTGCAGGCTGAGAGTAGAACCCCTGTTTGATTACCCTGGGCTAAGCATCCCTGGCAAGGGGTGCCCCCCTGGAGATGGGTAACTGTTGGGAGCTGTCTGAGATTTTGAATGAGACTGATTCAGATACTGAATCAGAGTCGTTCAGGTACTGGGCTCTGATGTGGATGAAGTAGTACACTTACCTTCAGAAGATTGTGAAGAGGTCGTAGTGGATTAGCTTATTCTGGAAGGAGGAGCTGGCAGCGTTGATGGCCAGGGTCTTATCTGCACTTCCAAATGGAAACCTTGGGCTCCGTGATTCAAGCATGTGCCAAGGGAAGTTCTTAGTTTCTCTGGGTCTGGTAGAGGCGTATTTTCATATCCTGATCCAGGCAAATCAGCAGCAGTATCTGTGTTCTGCCATGCTTGGCCCTCCCTTTCAGTTTGCGGCCCTCCCTTTCAGTTTGACGCCCTCCCTTTCAGTTTGCCGCCCTCCCTTTCAGTTTGCCGCCCTCCCTTTCAGTTTGCCGCCCTCCCTTTCAGTTTGCCGCCCTCCCTTTCAGTTTGCCGCCCTCCCTTTCAGTTTGCCGCCCTCCCTTTCAGTTTGCCGCCCTCCCTTTCAGTTTGCCGCCCTCCCTTTCAGTTTGCCGCCCTCCCTTTCAGTTTATGCCACCACCATGTGGATGTTCTCCAAGGTTATGGTGGTAGCTGCTGTGGCACCAAGAGATCTATGCCCATCTGTATCTGGATGACTGGTTTATCCAGGCCCATTCCTTTCTAAGTGGTGTCTTGGAGAGCCTCTGCTGGCAGATCAATCGGGGAAAGAGCCAGCTGTTGCCTTCCCAGTCCCTGGAGTTTCTAGGAGCACACTTCGACACTCGAGTGTGCAGAGTTTTCTAGCCAGAGAAGAGAGATTGTATAGTTGCTTGGTGCTGTTCTGTGTGCAGCAGGTTCCCAGAGTCTGGGATTATCTTCAGCTCCTTGGATTGATGGCCATGACTATAGAGATGTGCTGTAGGTACGTACTTGCATGCGACTACTCCAGCAGTCCCCGTTGACTCAGTCGTCCACGAGTTCTCAGGAGTTTGAGCACAGGCTCCTGCTCCCATTGATGGTGAAGTCGTCTGTGGTGGTGGCAGCACCCTGGTCATCTGAGGAAGGATGTGCCACTGAATGATTTTCTTCTGGATCCTCCTGGTGATGGATGCCAGTCTCATTGGCTGGGGAGCTCATTGCCAAGATCATATGGCCTACGGCAACTGGAACTGCTGTGAAGAGGTGTGATCCATCAACCACCTCAAGGCGAGAGCCATCAAGTTTCCTCCTCTTCGTTTTCGGCCCCTTTGAGGGCTGGGCTATGGTTTCTGTCAATCGGCAAGGTGATACGAGGAGTGCTGGGTTAGCTTTGGAGATGGTTCTCCTGTTTGCCTGGGCAGGAAAGAACCTCTTAGCCTTGTCTGCTTGGAGGAGATCTATCATGCTGGCATATGTGTGGATTTGGTGCCTCTTTTAGTGATAGTGCGGTGCTTGCCAATTGATTCTTGAGTGGCCAAGTGGGCCATCTCTGTTGGCCTTCAGCATGGCCTGGAGGAAGGATCTTTCCCTCAGCTTCCTGAAAGTTTTGGTGGCAGCTTTGTCCTGTTTTCGATGTCTGGTGTTGGTAAGACTCTGGCCTTGCACCAGGACGTCTCGCGCTTTCTCTAGGGAGTTTGACATCTGCATCCTCCCTTTTGGTCTGTAATTCCTGCCTGGGATCTGTTTGGTGCTCAAGGCCTGAAGTCGATGTCCTTTGAGCTGTCGAAACACGCTACTTTGAAGGATTTGACACTCAAGGCGGTTGTCTTAGTTGCAGTTTGTTTCACAAGGCATATTTCTGAGTTGCAGGCTCTGTCTTGCCGACATCCTTGTCTGCCTTTTTAAAGGAGGCTGTTTCCATTTGGCCTGTGCCTGCCTTCTTCCTTAAGATGCTTTCTCCCTTTCATGAGAACTAGTCTGCCTGCCTGCCTGCCCTCCCTCCCTCCTAAAAGAGCAGTGTCAGGGGAAGGATAAGGATCTATGCCTTGTGGATGTCCGGAGGGCTTTTTCCAGTATTTAGAGATTATGAATTCCTTTTGGAAGTCTGACCATTTTTTTGTGTGGTTTGTTGGCCCGCACAAGGGTGACGTGGCGGCCAAGTTGACTTTGGGGGGGCTGTATCTGTTGCAGAACCGGACTTCTCTGGAGGGTATGTGTCCATTCTACCCGAGCACAATTGTCCTCTTGGGTGGAGCGGAGCTCTGTAGCGCCTGCAGAATTTGGCAGGCAGCAACATAGGCATTGCTTTCCACTTTTGTGAAGCAGCGTCGCTTGGATATCCATGCGTGGGTAGGGGCAGCCGTTGGCTCAAGGGTTTTGTGAGCTGCTGTCTCCTTCCCGACCAGTGGAGTTGTAGCTTTGGTACTTCCTACTTTTGTGGAGTGGTCTAGCAGGACGATATGGAAGGTGACATTTTAATTAACTGTTAATGTCCTTTCCTTGAGTCCTGCTAGACCAATTCAAGGCCTGCCCCTAAAACTGTATTTGCTCTGTTCTGCTGCAGTACCCTTGGGTACACTGTTTTTTTTTGTTTGGGTTTTTTTTTCTTTCACTTGATTCTGCAGGTTTATCTAATTTGGACAACTTTCTGTTTATGCTTTCCTGTAGATGGTTCTTTCTCCAGGAACAAGCAGGAAGTCAGTCCTCACTTATGGGTGATGGCACCAACGGAGCCTGTGCGGAGCAATTCCCCAGCTTTCAAAGAAAGCCTTTGGGATTGCTGCCGCGAATGTGTGGTCCTCTTCCTGCCCAAGGGTGCCATCTTGCTGAGTCTCCCTTTTTCCGCGGAGCCCATCGGACGCACATCCTCATCCCTTGGAAGAAGTTTCATTTTTTCGGCCTACAGGCCTTCTTGTTTTCCGGTTGCACCGGTCCTCTACCCATCCTTCCCCTGCGCTACATTTTTAGAGCTATCGGGGATAGTCGTCTCATTTTTTGTTACGTGCTTCGCGCCCTTTTTCTCCTCTAACTGCTGGCTGCGTGGGTCTTCGAAAATGGCCACTGGCTTAAAAAAATGCGATCGATGCTCTAGGAACATGTCACGGACACTCACGACTTGTCTGCGGTGCCTCGGAGCCAACCATGATCCAGAGCTCTGTTCACTCTGCAAGAAAATGTCCTTGAAAGCCCTGCTCAGCCGTAAGCAGAAGTCCGAAGACATTTTCCGAAAGGCCGCCTCTGAATCCCTGGTTATTTATTTATTTATATTTTCTTATATACCGCGCTATTCTGTATCAGTGCAGTTTACAATGAACAAACTGAAATTACATTGAACAGGGCATTATAACTTGGATATCACCCTCAGTCGTCTCTCCCCTGGTGGAGTCCCCTCCTGCAGCCCTGTGCTCTCGGCAGCAGTCCGACCAGGCATCCCCTGAGGTGGAGCGGTGCAAAAAGAAGGCCTCAGTCACTGTCAGGGCTTCCCGACAAGCCTGAGCGCTCCTGTGCTCAGTCGCTTAGCCCCCTTCGGCATTCCTGAGAGTCGGACAGGGAGCAGCCCTGCAAGGTGCCCTACATGGAAGCGGAGGCCTCCGGCAAAGGCGCCCAGTCTCCTGAGGGCCATCCCAGTGAGGACCCCCTCTCCTCCTCGGCGCCCAACCCAGTGACCCTGGGATCAGCATCGCAGGACTCCATGCCCACAGAGTCCCGCATGCTGGTGCTGGAACGCAGCATTTCTACATTCATTGCTTCCCAGCAGGTGCTCATGGACAGCTTTGCTGATCTGCGCCCAGAAACCATGGGTCCCTCGTGTGGGACACTGAAATCCGTCCAGGAAACCCCCGAGAGCTGCGAGCCGGAGGCAAGATTGTCCAGGGCCTCCGGCTCCAAGCTGGTATCGGCCATTAGACAGGGCGATCTGCCCAACTCAGACTTCTCGACCGATTTCTGAGTGGGAGTCTGGGGACACCTCCCCGGAATCCCGTACCCACCTGGATCTTCCGTCGGACCCCTCCCCACCCATGTTCCAGCAGGGCTTGCCACCCGAGGACACCTCCTTCCTGGTGGTCATTCAGGACATGGCACGGGCCCTTAACCTGGCCACTTAGGCCGAGGAGGACCCTCGTGCTGAAGAACTCGACATTCTTCAGTACGAGTCCCCGCCCAGGGAATCCCTCACTGTGCTGGTACCTCCTATTCTATCTCGGCTGCTGCTCTGCATGTGGGAAGTCCCCGCCTCGGTCCCCATCGTGAGTAAGTGCCTTGACACGATGTACAAGGTACAATGTGGGCCAGGCTTCCGGAAAACACAACTTCCATACACCTCTATGGTGGTGGAATCTGCCATAAGGAAGCAAGAGCCCAAAATTGCACTCTTCGGTGCCACCCGGCCGAGAGTCGCGAGCTCTTGATACCCTGAGCCGCAAGGCCTACCAAGGCTCCATGCTCTTGTCGCATTCAGGCATACCAACTGTACATCGGTATGTTCTTGCACGATTTGGCTAAGCAGCTCAGAGGTTTCTCTGCAGGCCTCGCATGAGAGCCCCTCAGTAGATTCGGGCACTGTTGAAGTCTGTCGCAGACTGCTCCAAGTATCTCTCCCGAGCCATCTACAATGGGCTCAAGTCATCGACTTGGGTGGCAGCTGCAGGCATTGGGGCCTGCAGCCAGGCATGGCTGCAATCCTCAGACTTAGAGCAATGGGTGCAGGAGAAAATCCTGACTGTGTCCTGCTTCAGCGAGCAGTTCTTTGGAAAGCCGATGGAGGATAAGGCTGCAGAGATAGACGGAGTTCGTCACTAGAACCTGTCTCTCACACAAGACCTCCACTCTGCCCCGAAAGAAGCAACCAGCCAAGAAGCCCTTCTTCCCTCAGAAGGGTCTCCAGTACTGGGGCTATCCTCCATACTGGGCTACCCCCACACCGACTGCTCCGGCACAGGGTAAATCTGGTCAAGGGCATTGTAAGCCGAAAGGGCCAAAGGCTCAGACCCCAGCTCCTCCACAATTCGCTCAGGGGTTTTGAAGCCATCAACATAGTCCCTCCCCCTCCAGCAATGCAGCAGCCAGTGGGAGGACGCCTGTCCCATTTTGCCCCATCGTGGGCCTCCATCACCTCGGACACCTGTGTTCTCCAGGTCATCCGAGACAGCTATGGCCTTCGCTTCGACAGGCTTCCACCTCACTTCTCCCCGGCGGAGCCTCCTCGACTCCCCATACACCATCTTCTACTGCAGCGGAAATTACACTCTCTCCTAGCCCAGCGAGCAGTCGAAGGTCCCTCTGCACCTTCAAAGTAAGGGCTTCTATTCTTTGTACTTCTTCATCCCAAAAAAGATGGGGGTGGTCTGTGGCCCATCCTAGACCTCTTCAGGTTAAACAAGTTCTTGGTGCGGGAGAAATTCAAGATGTTATTCCTTAGCGTTCTGCTGCCCTTCCTTTGGCAGGGTGACTGGCTATGTTCCTTGTTATGTAAAGGACGCTTACACCTACATCTTAATCCACCCACAGCACAGGCAGTATCTGCACTTCAGGGTGCAGGGAGAGCACTTCCAGTACAAGGTACTCCCCTTCAGCCTTGCGTCTGCCCTGTGAGTCTTTATAAAGTGCCTCATTGTGGTGGTTGCCCATTTCCGGCATCAGGGCATGCCAATCTTTCCCTACCTCAACGACTGGTTCGTTACGGACTCCTCGGTCGAGGTGGGTGGGCCTGGCGAATGATGTCACACACCATCCTTCTCTTGGAGAGCTTGGGTGCTTGGTCAACTACCCAAAGTCTCACCTCCAAGCTGGTGCAGGCTCTCGAGTTTTTCGGTGCGCGCCTCGATACTCAGCAGGCAACTGCCGCCTTACTGGTGGATCGCACCCAACCCCTCTGAGCTCTGGTGGTTCGCATCCAAAGCGCTTCCTGGGTCATCGCTCGGACCATGCTACATCTCCTGGGCCACATGGCCTGTACCGTGCATGTAGTCCCCCATGCCCGCCTGCACATGCAGATGGCTCAGTGGTGTCACAGTGCCCAATGGAGCCAGTCCCTCAGACACCTCAGGGACCATGTTGGGGTCCTTCCCGATCTACACTTGTCCCTGAGCTGCTGGCAAAACCCCTGCAACCTTCTGTGGGGGTTGCCTTTCCAGTCCCCGCAGCACGATGTGGTGCTGACACACGCTTCCCTGTTAGGGTGGGAAGCCACTGCAGGCCACTATGCACACAGGGGCAATGGTCATCCGAGGAGTCTCAGCAGCAAATAAATTTGCTCGAACTCCAGGCAATTCGGTGGGCCTTTGAGGAACACCTCGGGAGGTTGGTTCTCGTGCAGACCGACAACTGTGTGGCAGTGTTCTACATCAACAAGGAGGGAGGCATGGGATCGCGCTCCCTCTGCTGGGATGCGGTCGTCATCTGCTCTATTGCTGTCAGACGGAGGATGTCCTTCAAGGCGACCTACCTTCCAGGTCAGGAGAATATCCTGACGTACAGACTCAGCAGAATTCTTCACCCCCACGAATGGTGGCTGGATTCCAGAGTAACGGACTGGTTGTTCCTCCACTGGGGGATGCCGGCAATAAACTTCTTCACCAGTCCCCAGAATGCGCAGCTCCCCCTGCTTTTGTGGGCCAGTACCGCTCCCGAGCAGGGAGAGCCCCAATACATTTCTTCTCGACCGGTCACCCAGCTTGCTCTATGCATTCCCTCCCTTCCCTCTCATTGTGAGGACCCTTCTCAAGGCTCAGCGGGACCGGACATTGTTGATTCTTGTAGCCCCCTCGTGGCCTCTGCCGCCTTCGTTCCTGCTCCTGCTTCAGCTGTTGACAGAGCCTCCTGTTCACCTGGGTTCTGCCCCGGGTCTGCTGCACCCGAACCTAGCCTCCCTATCCCTCACGTCCTGGCTGCTGAACATGTCTCCCTAGCCTCTCTGGCCCTTCTAGAGGAGGTCAAGAAAGTCCTCCTCGCATCAAGAAAGGACTCCACTAGACGGGCCTACACCTTCAAGTGGAGACACTTCTCCATCTGGTGCTTGGAGTGCCAGATCGACACCACCTCGTGCCCCGTTCAATGAATCCTCCAGTTCCTCCTTCATCTCTCGCGGGAAGGGCTGAAGTTGAACTCTGTACACTTGAGTGCCATCTTGACGAATCACCTCCCCATCAAGGGAAAGCCCCTCTCGGGGCAGCCGTTAGTCTCATGCTTTAAGCAGGGTCTTCTACTTTCCAAGCTGCCCATCTGGCCTTCCTTGGCGGAATGGGACCTGAATGTGGTGCTCATGCAGCTCACCCATCCACCCTTTGAGCCAATGGTGACATGTTTGCTCCGGCACCTGTCCTGGAAGGTAGCCTTCCTGGTGGCGCTGACCTCGGCCTGCCGAGTCACTGAGCTCCAGGCTCTCATGACTGACACCCCTTATATAGTAGGTTCTATTGAAACAGGGTGGTCCTCCGTACCCACCCTAAATTCCTGCCTAAAGTCATTTCAGACTTCCATCTCAACCAGGCGAGGTCCCACACCGACCAGGCGTCGACGGCTCTCCACACCCTCGACTGCAGACGGGCCCTCGCCTTTTACTTGCAGCATACCCAGACTCATCACAAGTCTGGCCCCCTTTTTGTGACCTATGATCCCAATAGACCGGGGCAGGCAGTCACCAAGTGCACCCTTGGTTTGGATGTCGGACTGTATTGCTTTCACTCATGCGAAAGCGGGTGCCCCGCTAGATCGTCGATTCATCGCACACGGGGTCCGAGCCAAAGCGGCCTCAGCCTCACTGCACTCTGTGCCCCTGATGGACATCTGCCCAACAGCGACCTGGTCTTCTACGAATACCTTCGCTGCCCAATACTGCCTGAAGAGGGATAGCGCCTACGGCTAGGCTGTACTCTGTAACCTGTTCGGGGTATAAGCAACTCCTGCCCTCTGACCCTTCACAGCTACCTAGGGCTTCACCCCAAGGACTCGGGCTCCTTCGGGCATTGGCTTCTTCTCATGGCCTTGCAGAGGCGTTTTTTGATTACAGGTTCAGTAGCCTGTAGCTGGGGAGTCCCATAAGTGAGGACTGACTTCCTGCTTGTTCCTGGAGAAAGCGTAGTTACTCACCTGTAACAGGTGTTCTCCAGGGACAGCAGGAATCCGTCTTCACTACCCTCCCGCCTCCCTTGATGAGTTGCTAGATTTTTGTCCTTCCCTTGCCATCTGCTTGGTAGGGCTCGAGCTAAGGGACCTGGCTGAGAAAGATGGCACCCTTGGGCGGGCAGAGGACCACGCATGCATGGCAGCAATCCCAAAGGCTTTCTTTGAAAGCTAGGGAATTGCTCCGCCTGGGCTCCGTCAGTGCCGACGTCACCCATTAGAGGACTGATTCCTGCTGTTCCTGGAGAACACCCGTTACAGGTGAGTAACTACCCTTTACTGTTGATTACTCGTTGTTACCCACGATTGAGGTTGTGTGAGACTTGCCATGTTTCTCCCATCTGCTTTGGGATGAATACTGAAGGAACCTGTGGTGGCTGAGGTCAGAGGCCTAGGAATGATGTTATTGAAACCTGGACTTTTCATTGGTTCTTTGTCTCCACCAATCTGCTTGTAGGGGAACACAACCCACTTGTTTGGACTGGTTTAGCAGGACCTGAAGAAAGGACGTTAACTGGTAAGTAAAATGTAAATTTGTTGCTGCTTGTTCTTGTTACTGTATTTTCGACTAAGATTTCAGTTTTAATGGTTGTCAGAAGTTTGAGCATAAGAATTGACTTATGGCTAAGTTGTAAGGAACTGTTTAGAATTTGTGAGTTGTCATTTAATATAAACCCAGGTTATAAAAATTGAAAGGTATGCTAGCATCGGATGTCTTTTGCCAAGTACTACACTTGTTAGTTCTCAACTGTTTATCTACACCTATCAAAGAAAATCGTGAGGGTTCTTGATAATCCTAATGTGGCTGGTGTGCTGACTGGAAGGCCTTTTAGGCTTCCTGCCCACCCCCTAGCAAAAAAGCAAAAGTTGGGGGGTTCTTTTCTAAAGTGGTCAGCAGATCCAGAGAGCACCATGTGCTCAGCATGAAATGCGAGAACCACAGCACAAGCCCCAGCCATGATTCCAAACCACAGTATCGTTCCTTTGACTGAACTGCGACATCTTATGAGTCTGAGGCCCATAAGCCCGTATGTTCTTATTTTTTTCAGTCAACGTGTAATCAAACTCTGGAATTTGTTACCGGAGGATGTAGTAAAGGCTGTTAGTGTAGCTGGGTTTGAAAAAGGTTTGGACAAGTTCCCGGAGGAAAGGTCCATAAACCATTATTAAGAAGGGACCCAGGATATCAATGCTTGACCCAGAACAAGCATTGTGGAACCTGTGTCTTTTGGGGAAACTGCTAGCTACGTATGACCTAGATTGGCCACTGTTGAAAACAGAATACTGGGCTTGATGGACCTTGGTCTGACCCAGTATGGCATATCTTATGTTCTTATATATATCGTCCTTCACCCAAAGACCGTATGATGGCAGATAAGGTTTGCTATCTGTCTTGAGGCTAAGGCCCTGGACCCTAATACTAGGTACATATTCTGGACTAAAATCAAACTCTGGTGTAATTGGTGCATCCATTTTTTCCCACAAATCTTACACCCACCAGTTAAGATTGATGTAGGGCTTACTTTGAAGCCTCTGCTAAAGCTGCCAACTTCTTCAGGGGACCTTAGTATGTTTTAAAACATATCCTTTGCTTCTCCAGGACCAAGCAGGAAGTCAGTCCTCACATATGGGTGTCATCGGCGCCGATGAAGCCCCAGCGGAGCATTTCCCCAGCTTTCCATGAAAACCTTTGGGAATGCTGGCACGCATGCGCGGTTCCCTTCCTGCCTAAAGGTGCCATCTTACCTCAGTCTCTCTTTTTCCGAGAAGCCCATCGGACGTGTGTGTCCTGTTCTCCCGGATAAAAGTGATTTTTTTCTTCTGCGATTTTTGCTCTTTTTCTCCGGTTCAATGCCGGTTCCCCTCCCGCCGGGTTCGGTACACCGGTATCGAGACCGTTTTCTTCATTTTTCGGTTTTTGCCCTTCGTGGCTGGCGTTCGCACCCTTTTTCATTTTTCACTGGAAGGCCGGTCTTTTGACCTCGCTGGGGCTATTTTTTCCCTGATGGCTTTCAGTGGTTTCAGAAAGTGTGATTGGTGTAAGAAAATTGTCTCTCACCGACACACATGACTGCTGCCCTCGGTGCCTCAGCCCTGACCATGACCCAAAGTCGTGTGGGCCATGTGGGAAGATGTCTTCCAAGGCACTAAAGAATCGACAGCATCAAAAGGAAAGGTTTTCCTCAGACTCTGCCTCCGGCCGGGCCCGGACCTCGTCTGAGACCTCGACATCTCGGGATTCCGATCCCGAGCGCTGTCGAAGCTCCTCGGACAGGGGGTCACCCAACTGGGCACATAAGAGGAAGAAGCAGCTCGCAAGGGCGGCGTCGGAGGAGGTCTCTGGTCCCTCGAAGGCCAGGTCTAAGACCCCCGACCGCCGTCCCGGGCCCGTGGACCAAGAGAAGCCTGCCAAAGTTCCTTGCGTGGAGCCGGAGTATGCTGGACACGTAAGCCCCGTAGTCCTCATGGACTCGCCTCCCAGAGAGCCAACGTCGGGCCCAGCGCCACCGTGGCTCGAGTCGGTGGCTGCTGCGTCTCCCGAGCTGAGTCTCAGGATGACAGCCTTGGAGTGCAGACTGTCTGCCTTCATGGAGCAGCAGCGGGCACTGATTGCCAGCCTGTCTGGTGCATCTGCCCCGACCACCGGGACGTCGACTTCGAAGTCAACCCTGGAGATCGAGCCGATACTCGAGACCCTCGTGGCTCGAAGTCATCCTCGGTCGAGGTCTCCCTCGACCTCCCATTCGGGACCGAGGGTGTCGACGCCGGTGCCCCCGGCGTTGGGGCAGGTGCCTCGGGGCCCCGCGGGGTCGGACCCTGACTCCTCGGACGAGTCCGCCTGGGAGATGCAGGACGAGGAGTCTCCCGATACTTTTAAGACTCTGTGCGTCCTGTCGGACTCACCGCAGTCTGATCCACGGAGTAGATCCCCTCTGCAGGACACTAGGTTCCCGGAGTTCGTCCGGGATATGGCCGCTGCCTTGGCTATCCCTGCCGATCCCGAGGAAGAGCCTCGAGCCGAGGAGCTCGATGCTCTGCAGTACGACTCTCCTCCGAAGGAGGCCTTTCCTGTTCCAGTTCCTCTGATGCTGGAATGGCTCCTCTTCCGAATGTGGGAGGCCCCGGCCTCGGCGCCAGTTCTAAGCAAGCGGGTCGATTCCATTTATCGACTCCGCAAAAGCCCTGGTTTCCAGAAAGCACAACTACCACACCATTCCATGGTTGTGGAATCGGCCATGCATCGTCTGAAGAGCCAGAAGATGCACTCCGCGGTGCCTCCCGACAGGGAGGCCCGCAACCTCGATGGCGTCGGTAGGAAGTGCTTCCAGGGATCGATGCTTGCTTGCCGTGTCCAGTCTTACCAGCTGTACATGGGCATGTACTTGCGGGACCTGGCCAAGGAACTGGCCGGATTCTCTGCTGGTCTCTCCGGGGAACCCTTGCAGAGATTTCAGACCTTGTCCTCGGGGATTCGGGAATGCTCAAAGTTCATTTCCCGCGCCGCCTACGATGGCTTCGAGGCTTCGGCCCGAGTAGCAGCTGCCGGCATCGCGGCTCGACGCCAGGCGTGGCTGCAGTCATCGGACCTCGAGCCATGGGTTCAGGACAAGTTGGTTGATGTCCCCTGCCGAGGTGAGAACCTTTTTGGCAAACCCGTGACCGAGAAGGCCGCTCAGCTCGAGACAGAGCACTTTACCCGGACAAGGCTGTCGAGGAAGACCTCTGCCCCTTCACATAAGAAGGGGTCGGGTAAAAAGTCCTTCTACCCTTGGAAGGGCACTGCCTACAATCAGTACCCTCAGTATCAGGCTGCCCAACCTGCCCCCCAGGGTCAGCAAGCCAAGGGCCAGGGTACTTGGCCCCATAGGCAGAAGACCCCCAAGCCTCAGGCCCCTGCTACCACTCAGCAGGGTGGGGGGTTTTGACTCCTTGAGCGTAGCCTCTGCTCCACTGCTCTCCCCACCCTGCACAGGAGGTCGCCTCGCCCTCTTTGCCCACCAGTGGCCCCTTATCACTGGGGAAAGTTGGGTGCTGGACATAGTTCAAAATGGCTATGCCCTCCATTTTCACCAACTGCCACCACCATATTTTCCAGGGGAGCCTCCAAGGCCTCCCCTGCACACAGACCTCCTTCTACAAGAGCTTCATGGTCTGTTGGTGGACAGGGCGGTGGAGCCTGTGCCTCCCCACTTGCAAGGTCACGGATTCTACTCCAGGTATTTCCTGATACCCAAGAGAACCGGTGGCCTTCGACCCATTCTGGACCTCAGAAACCTCAAGTTCCTAGAGAAAGAAAAGTTCAAGATGCTTACTCTTGGAACACTTCTGCCCTGCCTCCAGCAGGGAGATTGGCTATGCTCCTTAGATCTAAAGGATGCGTACACTCACATCCTCATTCATCCAGACCACAGAAAGTACCTCAGGTTCATTGTGGGAGGGAAGCCATTATCAGTACAGAGTACTACCTTTTGGCCTGTCCTCCGCTCCCAGGGTCTTTACCCAAGTGCCTGGCAGTGGTTGCGGCCTACCTGAGAAATCAAGGCATCTTTGTCTTTCCCTATCTGGATGACTGGCTCATCAGGGGTCAGACGTCCCTGGAGGCCAGACAAGCCACCCTCAACACCATTGCTCTGCTCCAAAAGGTGGGCTTTGTCATACACTTCGCAAAGTCCACTTTGCTCCCCTCCCCGAACTTGGAGTTCATAGGGGCAAGGTTGGATTCTCAACTGGCAAAGGCATTCTTGCCAGAAGACAGGGCTCAAAGGCTGATGGACGTGGCAAAGCAGTTTCTGAACAGGTCCCTGGTCTCCGCCAGACTCTGCCTCAGGCTTCTGGGTCTCATGGCTTCGACAGTACATGTGACTCCCAATGCCAGGCTCCATATGAGGCCTGCACAGTGGTGTCTTCGGACTCAGTGGTCTCAAGCCATAGGCCACTTACGAGACAAGATAAAGGTGTCCAAACCCCTTTTGGCCTCCCTCAGCTGGTGGCTACATCCACCCAATCTACTCAAAGGAATGCCCTTCCGAATGCCAGAATACTCAGTGGTCCTCACCACCGACGCCTCTCTGCGGGGCTGGGGTGCTCATTGTCTGGACAAGTGCACCCAAGGCCTCTGGTCTCCCTGAGAGGCAGCCCAACAGATCAATCTTCTGGAACTTCGAGCTATCCGCTTGGCTCTCAAAGTTTTTTCTCCAGCCCTGGCTCACCGCTCGGTCTTGATTCAAACAGACAACCAGGTGGCCATGTTTTATGTGAACAAACAGGGTGGCACTGGGTCCCAGATCCGTTGACGAGAGACTCATGACCTTTGTTCCTTTGCCCTGAAGCACCACATGCTTCTCAAGGCGATGTACCTCCCAGGCCAGGAGAACTGCCTGGCCGACAGGTTGAGCAGGATTCTGCAGCCCCACGAGTGGCAGCTGCATCCCTTGGTAGTTCAAAAGATCTTCCTGAAGTGGGGTCTCCCTTGGATAGATCTCTTTGCCAGTCCACTAAACAAGCAGCTACCCAAGTTCTGCTCCAGGCAACCACATCCTTTGAGGATCGCACCAGATGCTTTTCTGATGATCTGTTCTCAGGGCCTCCTGTTTGCGTTTCCTCCCACGCCCTTGGTGGCTCTAACTCTGTTCAAGATTCTTTGGGACAAGGCCTCGGTCCTGCTGGTAGCCCCCAGATGGCCGAGACAGCCTTGGTTTCCTCTTCTGCTTCAACTGGCGGTGGATCCCCCACTGCCTCTGGGGTTGCAACCCGACCTTCTCTCTCAGGAGCAGGGTTCCTTACGACACCCCAATCTCAAGACTCTCAATTTGACGGCCTGGAGGCTGCAAGGGTAGTCTTGGCTCCCTGAGGCCTGCCTCAGGAAGTTGAGGAGGTTGTCCTTACCTCTAGAAAACAGTCCACTAGGAAAGCCTATGCTCTCAAATGGAAGGGGTTTTCTGTGTGGTGTCAGCTACGTACAGAGGATCCTTTCTCCTGTACTGTGCCAGTAGTGCTTCAGTACTTACTGCACTTATCAAATCAGGGACTTAAGTCCAATTCTGTTTGGGTCCACCTCTCAGCTTTAGCAGCTCACCACTCACTGGTGGAGGGACATTCTTTGTCAGGTCACCCCGTGGTGTCCTGCTTTCTCAGGGGCTTGCTTTTGCTCAAGCCCCCCATCCGTCGTCCTGCTCCTGAGTGCGAGCTGAATGTGGTCTTGCAGCAACTGACTCGCCCACCCTTTGAGCCGATGGCTACTTGTCCACTGCGCTTCCTCTCCTGGAAGACACACTTCCTGATTGCCCTTACCTCGGCTAGGCGAGTGAGTGAGCTTCAGGCCCTGGTCTGTGATAGGCCTTACACCAGGATTTATAGGAACAGGGTAGTCCTCAGGACTCATCCAAGTTCCTCCCTAAGGTTGTCTCCACTTTCCAACCCAATCAGGAGGTGGTTCTTCCTACATTCTTTCCTAGGCCTCATGCAAGCCAGGCTGAAGCAGTCCTGCATACCCTGGACTGTAGGAGGGCCTTATCCTTCTACCTTGACTGTACGCAGGGGCATAGAAGGGCTACTCAGCTCTTCGTCTCCTTTGACCCCAATAAGTTGGGGTTGGCTGTGTCCAAGCGTACCTTGTCTATCTGGGTGGCTGACTGTATCACTTGGACATACAAGGCGGCTGACCTTCCTTTGCAGGGTAGGGTCACGGCCCATCGTGTCAGGACAATGGCTGCCTCAGTGGCTCATCTCCGCTCTGTGCCCTTGGTAGACATCTGCAGGGCTGCAACTTGGTCTTCAAGCCAGACTTTTGCATCCCATTGCTGTCTGGAAAGGGAGTCCCATAGGGACAGTGCTTTTGGCCAAGCAGTACTCCGGAATCTCTTTGAGGTTTAGGCAACACCTGCCCTCCTGCCCTCTGTTGGGCTACCGGTGGAGGTTGTGTCCTTGAAAAGCCTTTCTTTGCTGCTGGGACTAGAGGGAGTTCTCTTGTTCAACCTGGGTTCCTCGGTAGCCCAGAGCTAGGGAGTCACCCATATGTGAGGACTGACTTCCTGCTTGGTCCTGGAGAAAGAGTAGTTACTCACCTGTAACAGGTGTTCTCCAGGAGCAGCAGGAAGCAGTCCTCACAACCTTCCCTCCTCCCCTTCGAGTTGCAGTTGTACATAGTTTGTGTTTTTACATTTGTGTGTGCTCTTCTTAGCTATGTCATTTGACTGAGGTAAGATGGCACCTTTAGGCGGGAAGGGAACCGCGCATGCGTGCCAGCATTCCCAAAGGCTTTCATGGAAAGCTGGGGAAATGCCCCGCTGGGGCTTCATCGGCGCCGATGACACCCATATGTGAGGACTGATTCCTGCTGCTCCTGGAGAACACCTGTTACAGGTGAGTAACTATTCTTTATGAGAGTAAGCGTCTTCCTCTTCAAGGCCATGTCACAGCTCATATTGTGAGAGCCATGGCAGCCTCTATGGCTAACCTTCACTCTGTGTCTATCGATGACATTTGTCGAGCAGCCACCTAGGCTTCGGTACACACCTTTACAGCCCACTACTGCCTAGATAAAGCCTCCCGTTGGGATGCCTCCTTTGGCCATGCTCTTCTTCAAAATCTCTTTCAGACCTAATTCAACTCCTACCCACCAACCCTGGTGGGATGCCAGAGATCCATTGGAGGAAGCATGGCCCACCTCACTATAGGTGGCAGCTTCCTGGGGCTATCTCCCTGGCATCTTCAGCTAGGGAGTCCCCACATGTGAAGACTACGTTCCTGCTTGTTCCTGGAGATAGCGTAGTTACTCACCTGTAACAGCTGATCTCTAGGAACAGCAGGAATTTAGTCTTCACAACCCACCCACCTCCCCTAGGAGTTGTGTCTCTATCTCTGTCTTTCCTCTCTCCCTCTATCCTTTCACTCAGCTACAAATTTAACTGAAGAGGGACAGTTGGAAAGGCGGGAAGGCAGTGCCCATGTGCTGAGGGATGCTCCCAAAAGCGTTCCTATTGGATGCTGGGGAGTGTTCCCATGCAGACTCCGTTGGTACCGACGATACCCATATGTGAAGACTAAATTCCTGCTGTTCCCGGAGATCACCTGTTACAGGTGAGTAACTACACTTTCTGTTTTGGGACTTTGTCAAATGGTTTCTGAAAGTTTTCTGAATTGTTGTTGTTTAATAAATGATTCAGGTAAACCTAAATGCATTGTTGCTTCAATCTAAGAAATTGCTAAAGCTTATTAAACTTTCTGAAAATCTTCTGAATCTAAAAATGCTTGCAATTTACCTACCACTTGTGGTTGATTAAAATTATGTACAACTTTATTTTCATATTGACAAATGGGAGGTTATAAAACCCAGGTATTATTCCTCTGAACATGCTTTCTTCAATTGTTGGGTGGAAAGCATCTTACTCCCTAATGGATAATTAATGTTTTGATTTATTAAAATTAATAGTCAAGCCATTATCTGGAAACACCAAACCAAAAAATGTGTGTATGTGTGTATTCAAATTTTTGTCGGAACTATTGCCATGAGGGTATACACCCTCCCGTAGCAATAATGTTCCTTTTTTTCTTTATGTAAAAAGAGGGAGCACGACCCTCACCCACCCTAAAAAGATATCAAAATCATGATAGGGTACAAACTCGGCCTCAAGTCCATCTCCCCAAAAGGATGAAAACAGCCTCCATTCACTTGGTACACTTATCTTTAAACGGATGATCCACGAAGTATCCAACGGTCACCCGACAGTGCAACCCATCAAGGTATATTGGAGGACCACTGACATCAATCGTTCCTCGTAGAAATTGCAACCAGTTGGCAAACTGCTTATAATGACCCAACGTTGTGTTTCGGGCTCCTGAACCTCACAGCCCTTCTTCAAATTCACTTTGCAATGTGAAGAAACTCCCAACCCGACTGATATTTAATGGGCGCCAAATAATGACATCATCAAAAGGTAGGCCAATCTTGATCACGAGCTCCTTATAGGGGAGAACCCCCAGAATTAAAGCAACAACCACCAATCTATAGACGAGTTTAGTCCATGTGGTGTAATCGAATTGAGATGATAAATCCAAAATTGTTCCTTGTAAATGAGGCGAGCTCCTCGATCACCACCCCGAAGTTTAGCCGGGACGTGATCCAAGATCCGCCAATGTAAGTCCTGAAAATTGTGTTGGAATTCATGGCAATGCTGTACCACGGGTGCTGTCAAAACCAATCTGTTAATCCTTGAACGATGTTCCTGCAGTCGCTGTTTTATACTGCAAATAGTCTTCCCAATATAAAACTTGGGACATGGACAGATCAAAATATAGACAACATAGGTAGTACTGCAGGTAGTATTAAACCTACTGTAGATCTTCCTGTGTGTTAAAGGATTTTCCCAGTAGGCCCCTTCCAATGTCATTAAACAAAAGTCACAATCCTGACATGGGAAATGGCCAACAGTTAAAGTTGATGGTGGTTCACTGACATTATGAACCACCCAATCGGCTACTGTACGACCCCTTTTATACGCCAACATAAGTGGTGTGTCAAACCTCTGATGTAGAGACAAAATATGCCAATGCTTTTTTAAGATCGCTGCTACCTCAGTGGCATGAGGCATGAACGGTATCACTCCTACAAAACGATCTGATTCTTGGGATCGGGGTTCATTAATCTGTGTAGGCGGTACCGAATTCCACCAGTCTGGATGAGTATACAAAGCCCTCAAGTAAGCTCTCTTAATCACCGTAGCCGGATAACCCCGGGCAAAAAGACGTTTCTTTAAATCCATCGCTTGACAGCGAAACTCTCCAATGGTGGAACAAAGACGACGTAGCCGAATAAACTGGCCCACTGGTAAACCCCGACGAAGTGCTGCCGGGTGATGACTACTATAGTGAGGAGCTCGCCTCATTTACAAGGAACAATTTTGGATTTATCATCTCAATTCGATTACACCACATGGACTAAACTCGTCTATAGATTGGTGGTTGTTGCTTTAATTCTGGGGGTTCTCCCCTATAAGGAGCTCGTGATCAAGATTGGCCTACCTTTTGATGATGTCATCATTTGGCGCCCATTAAATATCAGTCTGGTTGGGAGTTTCTTCACATTGCAAAGTGAATTTGAAGAAGGGCTGTGAGGTTCAGGAGCCCGAAACACAACGTTGGGTCATTATAAGCAGTTTGCCAACTGGTTGCAATTTCTACGAGGAACGATTGATGTCAGTGGTCCTCCAATATACCTTGATGGGTTGCACTGTCGGGTGACCGTTGGATACTTCGTGGATCATCCGTTTAAAGATAAGTGTATCAAGTGAATGGAGGCTGTTTTCATCCTTTTGGGGAGATGGACTTGAGGCCGAGTTTGTACCCTATCATGATTTTGATATCTTTTTAGGGTGGGTGAGGGTCGTGCTCCCTCTTTTTACATAAAGAAAAAAAGGAACATTATTGCTACGGGAGGGTGTATACCCTCATGGCAATAGTTCCGACAAAAATTTGAATACACACATTTTTTGGTTTGGGGTTATAGATAATTGAATGTGAGTGATTGGGGTTTGAGTATTATCATCATTATCTGGAAACAAGCTTAAAACACATGGCTAGAAATCATACTGAGGCTAAATCCTTGCTCAGCTTAAATGGAGAAAATAGTATGTCATTGGCATACAGTCTGAATTGTTATGCCCTGTAATCACAATTTCGTTCAAAAGGGAGCTATGTAGATAAAGTGGACTGACCCTTGAGGGGACTTCTCGCTGCTTTTGATAGGATAAATACGATCAGATAGTACAGAATATACTACTCCAATACAATACTATTCCAATTTCAAAAAGATGCTGCAAGATTGCTGAAGATACTGCAGAATCAAATACTGCTGTAGCATTAAGGAGAAGAAAATGAAGTATCATGTTTCCAGTCTGCATAAAACTGGTGAAAACTGGTGCTAACATTATCCTACTCGGACTTCCACAATCGACTGTGAACCCGCTACGACTTGCCATGAACTCAGCTGCAAGGGTACTGACAGGGCTCAAGATCAGACCACATTACGCCAGTTCTAAAGAACCTACACTGGCTTCCGCTGCGGGCCAGAATCCATTTTAAGGCTCTGGTCATGACATTCAAGGCCCTTAAGAACCATCCCCCCACGCCCATCAGTGATCTTCTCCACAGCACACCAGACAACAGAACCAGGAAATGCACATCGATGAATACACTCGAAGTCCCGAAATTGTTGATAAAATGTAGGAAGGCAACAGCAAGTAGAGCCTTCTCCATTTTTGCACCTATGGCATGGAATGCCCTCCCTGCTGAAATACGGGCCATCTCAAACCTGGCGCTATTCCGAAAAGCCATCAAATACCACCTATTCTTACAACAGTACCCTGACACCAATCCCGATACTCACACTGCCATCACCTTACCTCCCTACCTAGCCCGTCCCTTAGATCATTCTCCTGTAGATAACGGTTAACCAATTTTTTTCCCCTATCTGCTTCCTTGACCCATGAGCCCAGGCCCCCAGGTATAGTTGTTTAGATTTTCTTTGTAAGAGTATCCATAATTTGTATATAATTTGTACATAGTTTCCCTCGGTTTTTTCCTCCATGTTTTACTTTCCCTGTTCAATGAAAAAAACTCGAAGTAACTTGTTACATTCTTGTATGTTCTGTTCAAATGTAAACCGCACTGATTATAAAAGCGGTATATAAGAAATAAAAATAAATAAATAAATAATTAAAACCATGCTCTCAGTTCAGAGTTCCACATGTATTAACATATCTATCAGGCTGTGTCTGTTAAACTTGCTTATTAAGTTAGAGAGAGGACCAAGATTGACAGTATCATTGAATGTCTGATTTAATAGTTTAAGAATTGGATGGACAGAAGCTTATTGCAAGACAGCTGGCAACAACCCTTCTTGAAAAGAGACATTAATTAAACTTCTTTAAAAAAAAACCAAAACAAAACTGCAACAGACTTCCTTAATTTCAGAATGGGCATAGTTAGTAAATCTAGTAGACAAGTATGTTCAATTTTTTTTATGGTTTCAGTCACATTATTTAATGACCCAAGGTCAGAAGACTCCCATTTTAATAGGGTCATCTGTTCCTAATTCTGTAATTAAAATTATTTACAGGAACATAAGAACAAGATATGCCATACTGGTTCAGACCAAGGTCCATCAAGCCCAGTATCCTGTTTCCAACAGTGGCCAATCTAGGTCATACGTACCTAGCAGTTTCCCCAAAAGACACAGGTTCCACCATGCTTGTACTGGGTCAAGCATTGATATCCTGGGTCCCTTCTTAATAATGATTTATGGACCTTTCCTCGAGGAACTTGTCCAAACCTTTTTTAAACCCAGCTACACTAATAGCCTTTACTACATCCTCCGGTAACAAATTCCAGAGTTTGATTACACATTGAGTGAAAAAATATTTTCTTTTATTAGTCTTGAAAGGTTTACCCTGTAGCTTCATTGCATGTCCCCTAGTCTTTCTATATTCTGATAATGTAAACAATTGATGTACGTTTACCCGTTCCACTCTGTTCATTAATTTATAGACTTCTATCATATCTCCCCTCAGCCGTCTCTTTTCCAGGTTAAAGAGCCCTAACCTTTTTAGCCTTTCTTCATAGGAGTATCCTTCCATCCCCTTTACCATTTTGGTGGCTCTTCTCTGAACCTTTTCTAATACTGCTATATCCTTTTTAAGATACGGCGACCAGAATTGCACATAATATTCAAGGTGCGGTCTCACCATGGAACGACATAGAGGCATTATAATATCTTTTGTGTTATTTTCCATTCCTTTCCTTATGATACCTAGCATTCTATTTGCTCTCTTGGCCGCTGCTGCACACTGGGCCGAGAGTTTGAACATGTTACCCACAATGACACCTAAATCTTTGGTTCCTAATGTTGAACCTTGCATCGTGTAACCATAGTTTGGGTTGTTCTTCCCTAGGTGCATAACTTTGCACTTGTCCACATTAAATTTCATCTGCCATGTTGATGCCCAGTCTTCCAATTTATCAAGATCCTCTTGCAATTTTCCACAATCTTCTTGGGTTTTAACAACTTTAAATAGTTTTGTCTCATCTGCAAATTTGATAACCTCGCTCGTTCCCTTTTCCAGGTCATTTATGAATGTCAAAAAGCAGCAGACCCAGCACAGATCCCTGGAGTACACCACTATTCACCTTTCTCCATTGGGAAAATTGGCCATTTAGCCCTACCCTCTGCTTTCTATCTTTTAACCAGTTCCTGATCGACAATAGTACACTGCCTCCCATCCCATGACTCTTTAGTTTTGCCAAAAGTCTCTGAGGGACCTTGTCAAAGGCTTTCTGAAAGTCCAGATACACTATATCAACTAACTCACCTTTGTCCACCTGTTTATTCACACCTTCAAAAAAAAACATAACAGATTAGTAAGACAAGATCTTCTTTGTCTAAAGCCATGTTGGCTGTCTCCCATTAGGCCATGACTATCTACATGCTGAGTAATTTTGTTCTTTATGATGGTTTCTACCATTTTTCCCGGTACTGATGTCAGGCTCACTGGTCTGTAGTTTCCCAGATCACCCCTGGAAACCTTTTTAAAAATTGGCGTTACATTGGTGATCCTCCAATCTTCAGGTATTACAGATGATTTTAATGAAAGTTCACAGATTACTAATAGCAGGTCTGCAATCTCATATTTCAGTTCTTTCAACACCCTTGGATGTCTACCATCCGGCCCAGGTGATTTGCTACTCTTCAGTTTATCTAATAGTTGTAATACATCTTCCCGATTTATCAATATTTCCTTCAATTCTTCCGCACCTTTAAATACCACTTCAGTCATGGGTAACATCTCTATATCTTCCTCAGGAAAGACCGAAGCAAAGAATTCATTCCGTCTCTCCGCTATCGCCTTGTCGCTTCTTAGTGCCCCTTTAACCCCTTTATCATCTAATGGACGAACTGACTCAGTTTTTTTGCTACGAACCTACTTGAAAAAGTCTTTATTTTGCGTTTTTGCTTCCGCAGCAAGCTTCTCAAATTCTCCCTTTGCCTGCCTTATCAGTGCCTTGCATTTGACTTACCACTGCTTGTGCTGTTTCCAGGTTTCGTCGTTGGGCTTTTTTTCCATTTCCTGAACGATGCTTTTTTGGCAACAGCCCCTCTGACCTCACCTTTAAACCATGCTTGCAGTTTTTTGGACTTCCTTCCACTTTTCTTTAAAGCGTGGAATACAGCCGTTCTGGGCATCCAACATAGTATTTTTCAACACCCAAGCTTGATGTAAGTCTTTAACCTTTGCAACTGCTCCTTTTAGTTTTTTCTTAACTGTTTTCCTCATTTTATCATAGTTTCCCTTTCGAAAGTTAAAAGGTAGTACTGTTGATTTCCTTACTATCCCTTCTCCACTAATTAAATCAAAAGTGATCATGCTATGATCACTATTGCCAAGTGGCACCAACACCCTAATGTCTTGCACTAGATCTGGTGTTCCACTAAGGACTAGGTCTAATATGGCTTCCCCTCTAGTCGGTTCATGAACCAGCTGCTCGAAGAAACAGTCATTTATTTCATCTAGGAACTTTAGTTCCCTAGCATGTCCTGCTGTGACACTGACCCAGTCGATACCGGGGTAATTGAAATCACCCATTATTGTTACTGCGATGTAACTTTTGTTAGCTTCCTTGATTTCTTTGAGCATTTCATCATCCATTTGTTCATTCTGGCCAGGCGGTCGATAGTACACCCCCACTGCCATCGCCTTCCCCTTTTTGCATGGAATTTCAATCCATAGAGATTCTACAGCAGATTTTGTTTCCTGCAGAACTTTAATCCTTTCTGACTAAATGCCCGCTCTAACATAGAGCGCAACCCCTCCACCAATTTGATCAGCTCTATCATTACGATATAATTTGTACCCAGGTATCAGTGTCCCACTGGTTGTCCTCCTTCCAACATGTCTCTGATATTCCAATCATTTCTAACCTTTCATTTAGTGCTATATATTCTAGCTCTCCCGTCTTATTTTTTAGACTTCTAGCATTTGCATACAAGCATTTTAGAGACTTCTATTCATATTAATCTGGCTATTGGTAAGCGTGGGTAATTTGGGATCTTTAAGCTCTGTCTGCTCCATATTTGAGGGCATTTGGGCTACTTTACTCTTTTTTGGAACCTCTCTGCTTTTGGTAGTATCCTTCAAGGATACATTCTTCCAAACCATGCGCTCTTGGGCGACTGTCGTCTTTCCCCTATTATCTAGTTTAAAAACTGCTCTATCTCCTTTTTAAAGGTTAATGCCAGCTGCCTGGTTCCATCCCGATTAAGGTGAAGCCCATCCCTTCGGAAGAGCCCCTCCTTTCCCCAGAATGTTCCCCAGTTGCTAACAAATCCAAAACCCTCATCTGTGCACGATTGTCTCATCCACGCATTGAGACTCTGGAGCTCTGCCTGCCTTTTGGGTCCTGCGCGTGGAATGAGAAGCATTTTGGAGAACGCTACTCTGGAGGTTCTGGATTTCAACTTCCTACCTAAAAGCCTAAATTTAGCCTCCAGAACCTCCCTACCATTTTCCTATGTCATTGGTACCGACATGTACCAAGACAGCAGATTCCTCCCCATCACTATCTAAGACCTTTTCTAGGTGGTGCGTGAGGTCCGCTAACACTTATTAAGAGGGCTGCCACACAGTACCCTGTCCCATGCTGCTGAGGTAAGCTGTGACCAACTTCCTGCGTGATTAACAGTCTTTGCTTGTATAGGAGTCGTTCAAAATGGCCGTTTGACCTGCCACCTGGTGTTAACATCTATTGAAAAAGTTTCACAGGTCTCTTGCCCCCTAGTAAAGGTCTCTAGAAGACTTTATTTGTTGCTCAAAGAGTACTGACCCTGTTTTTCCTTTTGTATTAAGTTATATTCTGATTTGATTTAAATTATAGCTCTCTGCAGCTGCTAGGCTCTGACTTTTTATAAAATTTAAACTACAAGCTCTCTGCTGGGTTCTAAACCAGGAGTGGGCTAAAATGATCTGCAATATTTATTTATTTATCTAACAGGTTTTATATGCCGCCTTTTCATAGATTCAAAGCGGTTTACATAGAACAATATTCTGTGCTACAGTTTTTAATCTACATTCGTAGTCATAGTTATAGAATTTGTTAATCTCCTAACAGCAGCAGGCAGCTCCATATGTCTTGATAATGAGGCAGCTAATTTTGAAGTAAACTTTTTTATATAATTTCCAAAAAAAGATTTGAAAATGTACAGTTGCTCAAAATAATCAGTTAGCCAAATCAGACCACTTATTTCTCCATTACTGTTCTGTTCAGGTTGTTTTTCTTTCTCTGATTTTCACTGTTGTACCATGGAACACAGCAAGTCCTTTGGGTCTGTTTCATTAGCTTAGAATATTTATAGAGAAATTAGACCTTACTTGCTAATTGTCTTTCCTTGCGTTTCCCTCTAGGCCGTTCCAGGTACACGCGGGTTGTTTCAGTCCACCAGCAGCTGAGTACTGAGCATGTCAGAATTCTGACAACCCAGCATAAGAACTTCCACTTTAGTTATGGACTCCAGTCTCCTATTGACAAAACAGCCTCAAACACATTCCTCTAGAACGAAAACCCAAACTACTCACTTGCGGAACTGCCTTCATGACATTTTTCCTGAGTTTTTGTTTGAGTACCATGTCTCTTCTGTGCCCTAGGGCAGGGGTGGGCAATTCCGGCCCTCGTGCACCACAATCCAGCTTGGTTTTCATGATGTCCCTAATGAATATTCATGAGATCTGTTTGCATCCACTGCCTTCCATTGTATGGAAATAGGTCCATGAATATTCATTAGGGACATCATGAAAACCAGGCTGGATTGTGGTGCACGAGGGCCGGAATTGTCCATCCCTGCCCTAGGGCACAGAAGAGACATGGTACTCTGAAATAAACTCGGGAAAAATGTCAGTTAACTATTTACACCCGGGCCAAACAATACTTTGGAATGGATCTTTCACAGGAGAAACCCCTTGCTGTACTACTTTATCTCAGAACTCCACTTCCCACTGTCTGTTGTCAGTTTTGCAGGGCTTGCCTCTGCTCTGTAGTCAACTCTGACCAGAGATCCTAGGGAGGGCCCTGAACTGGCTGGGAGGGAACTCAAAGAAAGGCAGCAGGTAAGGTCTGATTTTTCCTTCCTAACTTTCCCTCAAAGCCAGTTTAGGTACTCATGAAATGTATCAAAGCAGTAACTTACAAGCGGGAGGGACCTGGGAGCCCTGCCTGTAGTACTGTGGCCCCAAAAGCCGCATCCCCTCTTGCTTGTACATTGAGCTGATAATGTCGAGTGAACGTATGAAGCGAAGCCCATGTTGCTGCTCTGCAAATCTCTGCTGGTGGCACAAGGCTACTTTCCTGCGCACTGCCTCAGCAAACTGACCACCCTTCCTTTCTAAGCCCCGCTACTCACCAGGCCCTTTTTTGCGGAATGCTGGCTGACTTATGTGGCGCGTGCTTCTGCGGAAGACCAATTGACTGGCAGAGAAGCACAACTGCCTGACACTGAAGGTAACCCCAGTCCTGTTGCTAACAGGCTTACGGGAATCCTTGCTGAGGTGAGTGACCTGGGGCTCCCATATATTTACTCCATAGGGTTTAATGAGCTGAGCATTCTCTGCTGCTCCCTCTCTGCCCCTGTACCAGCAGTCCAGAGAACTCAGCAGCACCTTTCTCTTCTGTCTGCTCTGTTGCCCAAAAGCACTTTACTGCCTCAGCTTTTCAGAGAGGATTTTGTTCTCCTCATATTTGATTATTCTTTATCCTTTTTTTTTCCTTTTAATCTTAATTCCTAATGCCTGTCCAGGAGTCCATGCAAGAGCTCTCCACACAGCTGCTGAGAACTGAGACTGGATTCCAGAGTTAAACAGGGAGGTCTTATGCTAGGTTCTCAGAATTCTGTCATGCTCAGTTCTCAGCTACTGGTGGATGGAGACAATCCATGCATACCTGGACTAGCCTGGAGGGACGAGTAGGAGATTTTATACATTGTTCCATATATTTACTAAATCTTTACTAGATTGGAGTTCTTATAAGGTCAGTTCTACTCAATACTATAAAGTCAAATAATCGGTAGTTTAACCATATAATATTTTTAATGGACGCCTTTGGTCCATCAGGCAAATGTAACTCTAATATTAGCAATCTGTGATAAGTCCAAGGAAAGTCTATAGAGTTCATTTAACATCATCCTGAATTAAGCACTTCATGAGTTGTAAACATTAGATCAATTATGTCCAGCCACATATATGGCAGAATTAACTATTTGATGAAAATAGGATGAATTCATTGCATATTTTTAACATTTCTTATATACCTCCTTTCATGATATCAAGGTGGTTTACATTGAACAAACTGAAATTACATCTATAACATCTTAGTCCTATGAAATGGCATAATCATCATGCGTGTTAAAATCCCCCATAATATATAATGATGAAAACGAGACTAGCTACCCTACAAAAGGCCTTGACAAATTTTTGTGTGGATTTAGGAGCCAGTGCTTGTGACCTTCTGGTGCCCCTTTTGCCCCCAAGTTGTCTCTTGCTCAGGTGTCATGTTAAGTATTGAGACCAACTCTCGAGTTTCCTATACCATCTACCATCTTTAGAGAAGTTATAACTTCAAATAGCAAGTGCACTTTAATGTCCCCCTCAACCCTTCCCCACTCTCTCCCCTTTTCCCTCTCTTCTCCTAACACTCCCACCCCCCTGCCCTCCATTCCTCCATCCTTCTTCCTTTTTTCCATTACTGGCTCTTAGTTTTTGCAGATTCACACTCCCCCACCCCATTCCCTCCTTCCTAATCTCTCTCTTTTTTTTTTTTTTTTTAATTGCCGACCCCAGTCAATTTGCTGCTTCTGCCTGCGAAAGGTGGAAACCCTGTGGGCAGCCTGTGGCCCTGCACTCCTGTTCTGCCTATGGGGATCAGATCTCCTGTGGACAGAAAGAAGGGGTCTTTGCCGCAATTGCAGCTGTCTTTTGCCCTCTGTTTTTTGTGTTTTTTTTAAGAGGGGGACAGTAAATCCCAGGCACTAGGTGCAAATTTCTGGTCGCCATGGTGACCTGGCACATGAGGTTTCTGAAGCCCTGCTCTCCAAATATAATTACTTCCTGAGCAAGAAATTGTGGCGAGCAATAAACATAAGCTAATTTCTTGATTATAATTGAACACTGATTCAGTATGATAAGAGATGGAAGAAGAAATACTTCAAAAGTGCCATGACAAAAATCATTCCTTCACCTTTACATTGGAAATGACAGCAAATAAAGACCATATTGCCCATCCATAAGAATTAAGTTCTGCAGTCCCTTCCTCTCCCTCAAAGATCCTCTGTATTTGTCGCATGCTTTCTTGAATTCAGATACTATTCTTGTCTCTACCACCTCCACTAGGAAGCTCTTCCATGCATCCATTGCCCTTTACATACAAATGTATTTCCTAAGGTCACTGCTGAGTCTATCCCTTTTATTTGAACAGTTTTTTTTATACTGCCCCTTCCAGCAGTCAGGGGCAGTTTACATGGAACTATAACTTGAAGATACATGGAACATCTTTAATTACATAATTGGAAATAGGAACTTAGTTGAAACAAGAACTATATATATACCAGTATACACTTATGCATAGGCATAGTGATAGCTGGATCTCTTAGCTATTTACAATAAAATACAATTGGGGAATAGGGTAAGTCTAGGATATTTGGGTGGCAGAAGGGAGGTTAGATGTATTGGATGTGGTGTTGGTGGAGGGTTTATTATAATAATCTGAGAATAGAAGGGTTTTTAATTCCTTGTGGAATGTTAGTAGGTCTTTGGTTGCTCTGAGTTGGTCGGGTAGATAATTCCAGAGTGGCTGCTGTAAATCTGAACTCTCTATTGCTTGTAAACTGTTTAGTTTTGCGTATAGAGGATGGTATTTCCAGTATGTTTTGTGCGTTTTACCTCCTGTATCTGACCTTCATCTTCTGACCCCTCATTCCAGAGCTTCCTTTCAACTAGAAGAGGGACACCACCTGTGCATTTATATAATGGAGGTATTTAAATGCCTGTCAGTTTCCCCTCTCCCACCATTCCACCGAAGTGTATATATATTGATAATCTTTGTCTATTCCCATATGCCTTATAACGAAAACCACTGACCATTTATTAGCTGCCCTCTGACCAGTTTCATCCTGTTTATATTCTCTTAAAAATGCAGTTTCCAGAATTGCACAGAGTACTCTGAGGTCTCACTAGAGACTTATACAAAAGTACTATTTCTTCTTTTTTCCTGCTAGTCATTCCTCTCTATGCACTCAAGCATCCTTCTGGCTTTTGCTGTCAGCTTTTCTATCTGTTTGGCCACCTTAAGAACATCTAATACGATCATCCCTGGTTCCCACTTTTTCATGCATTGAAGTACTTCATCCCCCCTACACTGTTCGAGGTACGATCAAAAGGTTATCGAGACTTTACAATAGCACAAGAAGTATAACACTGACAGTTATTGCATTCAGTCTCCTTCAAAGTAGTCTCCTTCCGATAACACACGTCCTCCAGCGTGTTCCTGCCACTTCTGGAAATTATTTTGAAATGCTTCTTTTGTTATGCTGTAAAGCTACTGTGTCGAATTTTGCTTAATAGTAGAATTGTCAAATCTCCTTCCTTTCAGTGGTAATTTCAGTTTTGGAAACCAGAAAAAGTTACAGGGTGCGAGATCAGGTAAGTATGGAGACTGACGGACTTGCTCGATTTGGTGTTTGGTCAAGAACTGCTGGACAAGATGTGATGCATGAGCTGGGGCATTATCGTGATGATGCAACCATTCACCATTCCTGTGCATCTCTGACCTCTTACAATGAACTGCATCTCTCAAAAAAGTCAGAACATGGATGCAGTACTCCTTATTGATGGTTTGACTTTTTTGAGTGTACCGATAATGAAAAAACCCTGGTAATCAAAGAAAACCGAGCATGACCTTTACACTGCTCCTCACCTGACAGGCTTACTTGGGTCTGGGAGAGTTTGGAGTCTTCCATTGTGAGGATTGAGCCTTAGTTTCCAGATCATAATCATAAACCCATGATTCTTCACCAGTAATAATCTTTTTGATGAAATCTGAGTCATTTTCAATGCATTCCAACTATTCCCTGGCTGCAGTCTATCTTCTTTTTGGACAGGGGACAAGAGTTTTTGGCACAAATTTAAGACACACATCTTGTCCCCAAATCGACAGTAAGAATGGACTGTACTGACCTGAAACTGATGTACATGTCCTCAGCAAGCTCCTTGATAGTCACTTGATTCAAGCGTATTGCAGCATGCACGCCAACTTTGTCTTCATTCCTGTTTGCGGATGGTCTTCCAGAACATTTGTTGCTTTCAACACTTTGACAGCCCTCTTGGAAACATTTGTACCAGTCATAAACCTGAGTGCGACTCATGCATTCATCACCATACACTTGCTGTAACTTGTCATAATCTTTGCACGAATCTCCAAGTTTATGGCAGAATTTAATGCAAATTTGCTGTTCAGTTTTTTCACTTATCGTAATCTGATGAACTGTTTTTATACGATACCAAACATGTGATTTAAAAAAGTACCAGTGTTCTGCAGCCATGCTACAGCTTTCCATCATAAGGCAAGTATGACTAAGTGACTAACACTGTTCTGCAGGATCAGGGGAAACTTCTGTCTGTGTCAAGTCTTTAGCCCTTGAAACTTGGATGTTGAGAGACTAGAATTGCACTCTTTAAAACTGCAGGTTGGAGTCACCAATGTCCTCTTAGCTTCCGGGATAGTTTCCACTAGAAGATCTTATAGTTCCAAATGGTAGATGTTTGCCATCTGGAATAAATGGACAGTCCTCAAATTCCTTCTTTGTCCCACACAAAATCTGCTTGAATGCCTTCTGTACCTGTGAGTCTGGTCTCAAGACCAACTCCGTAAGGTTCATCTTAGTACAATTTGGGCTTGCTACCATCCTGTAGAAGGAAACGTAAGATATACCATACTGGGTAAGACCAAGGTCCATCAACCCCAGTATCCTGTTTCCAGTAGTAGCCAATCCAGGTCACAATTACCTAGCAGGTTCCCAAAAAGAGACACAAGTTCCACACTGCTTGTATTGGGGCAAGCGGTGGATTTCCTGAGTCCTCTTGGGAAGCCCATCTCTTTAAAGCCTTTAATTATTTACTTCATGTGGGGCTTGCTTCTGTTGAAACCTCCCCTAAAGCCTTCTGCAGTGTCTTTGGATCTTGATGTGACTTTGACTCAGCTAATGAAATTTCCTTCCGGCCACTGGACATCTGTGGTCTAAAGTTCTGACCTGGAAGGTCCTCTGGTGGCAGTAACTTCAGTGTGCAGAGTTAGCAAGCTCCAGGCTCTAGTAGTAGATCCTCCTTACACTTGGTTTTTCACAACAGGGTGGTCTTGCGTACTCATCCTAAATTCCTTCCAAAGATGAATTTCACCTTAACCAGTAAATTATCCTGCCACTATTTTTCCCAGGACCCTGTACTCTTAAAGGGGAAAGTGTGTTACACAGTTGGACTGCAAGAGAGCCTTGCCTCTCTATCTGGAGTGGACTAAACTCATTGAAAGTCCATACAGCTTTTTATTTCTTTTGACCGTAATAGATTGTGTCTGCCATCAACAAATACACATTATCAATTTGACTAACAGACTGCATCTATTTTGCTTATATTCCAAGCAGGTCTGATGCTTGAGGGTCATGTCACTTTCTGAGCCATGACTGCGTTTTTGGTTCACGAGATCAGCCTACATGAAAGATTTGCAAGACTTTGGTCTGCACATTCAGAGCCCTGTATTGTTGGGAAGGATTCCTAATGCAAGAGCAATTTCAGAAAGCAGTTGATCTTTTCTTCAGTTTCTGTTTGAGGTATAGAATCCAACATCTTCCCTCCTAAGACCAGTTTTATTTTGTTCCAGGCTGCCACTGCTTCCCCTGCCCAAAAAAGGGAGAACACGCATGAGGCATTTCAAAACTCTTCCTTGAAAAAAGACAAACAAGTTCTTGTTTTGTGCCAGCTTCTTGGGATAGCCTATAGCTAGGGATTCCCAAACATGAAGACTTAATCCTGCTTGTCAACAAAGAAAGTGAGGTTGCTCACCTGTATCAGGTGTTCTCCATAGATGACAGGATAAGTCCTCACAACTCACCCTTTCTAATAACTTCTACAAGGAGCTGAGGCAGTTACGGTGTGGGGCTCCATTGGTGATGTCAGCCATATGTGGGGATTTATCCTGCTGTCCATGGAGAACATCTGCTACAGGTGAATAACCTCATATGCCTCATGTAGAGAGAAGTGTACTAGGGCCTGCAGTTTCAGGAAAAGTGGAAGTTAATTGCATAGGGCTGACGCATTGTCTGAAGCTTAATCGCATCAGATTGAGCCCTATATTTAGCTGAAACTGTCAAGGAATAAGGAATAAACTGAAAAGCTCTGGGAAAGTTAAATTTCAGATATTGCTATATATGAATGTATTCTTTGTGCCACAAGTGGGTGGTGATATCCAGCTACACTGAACATGCTGAGAGGTTTTGTGAACCCCCCCCCCGGTGGTCTGTATTTTGCATAATTTATGCAGGGACTGTCTTATGTGTTTGTACAGTGCTGTGTACACCTTATAGCATTTTATAAAGGATAAATAGTAATAGTAGAATCCTGATGTCGAACGTATTGAATAAATAACTTAGAGAAGAGGGGGGAAGCAAGATGGCCGACGCATGTTAGCCGCTGCTCCTACCGTGTTTAGCTTTATTACCTGTTTTTTTTAAGATGCCGTGTAAACGGAAGGCCAAAAGCCGGACCGGGACGGTGGTTTCGGATGCAGCGGTTAAGGGTCCTCTAGATTCTTTCTTGAGGCCCACTAGTGCGGTAGAGATTCCGGTGCTTGGCTCGTTGGGGGCTTCGGGAGCAGAAGGTGGCTTACCGCGCCCCTCTGAGCTTCAGGTCACGCTCAGCCCAGAAGCACGGACTCCCCCGATTCAGCCAGCAGTGTTTGCCGCGGGTGTGGCGGAGAAGGAGCCCCGTGACGTTGGGAGAACCAGCGCTGGTGTGCCAATGAGTTTTCCAGCGTTGAATACCACCGTAGCAGTTGTTCCATCGATGGCGGAGCTTGTTGGTACAGTGGAGAGCCCAGCCGTGATTGGAGTTGGCTCATAGGTTCTATCACCTACTGCTATTGATTTATGAATTCCTAATCCTGTGAAGTCTGTTCTACGTCGCTCAGCAGCAGTAACTTTGGACTCCCTTTGGAAAGGGCTTCAGGCTTTGGAGCATTCCTTTTCTCAATTTGGAGCCCTACAGATTGCACTAGCCTTGATGACACAATCGGCTGATCAGAAGAAGCAGGAGTTGGCCGGTATATCTTCCAGGGTTGCCCAGTTGGAGGTTAAAGTGGAAGGTGCAACAACCTTGTCAGGTACTGTCTCTAAGGATTTACTCTCTATCCATGGAAAGATTGAGATGTTAGAGAACTCAGTCCGTAAGCGGAATCTGCGTTGAATTTCCCTCGTTCCTGCTGTGTCACCAAAGGATTTATTCAATACCTATGCTACATCGATCCTGAAACTCCCTCTGGAGTCTGTCCCTCCCTTGGCTAGGATTTTCTATCTTCTAACAGCCAAGCGCAAGGTCCATGGAGTTTCCTCGCCTGCACGTTCTCCGCCATTGGACTCTTTGGACTTAACTGGGTTTCTGGAAACTACAGATCCGGGTTTTATCTCGAGGGCTACCCTACTTCTTACTGTGGCATTGGAACCTGACTGTGATATGCTTCTGAGACTGTACTTCAAGGCTAGGAATGAGCCCTTTATAGGGGTAACAATTAAGATGTTTCCTGATGTCTCTAAAGCCACTCAGAAGCGTCGGCAGCAGTTTTTGTTACTGAGGCCTCGGGTTTTGCAGCTGGGAGGATTGTTTTTTTCTACACTATCCATGCAGGTGTTTAAGTATCAGGGTGTTATACCTTTTTTGAGCCAGCACACTTAACTCAGTTTGTTAGTAGGGATGTGTCTCCATCCTAGCTGCTGGGTTTCTCACTGTCCCCCTTTTGGGGTTTTGGGGGGTGGGGGTTTAAGGTCCGTTAGGACACAAACCTGGTGCAGAATTAATTACTATTTCCTATTTTCCTTTTTGACTTGCAAATTGTGTTTTTCTTTCTCACTTTATTTGTGGGCTAGTGAATCATTGTTTGAGTTTGATTATTGTTAAGATAGGAGTTCTCCCCTATCTTTTCTTCTTTTGTATTTTATTTCTTAATGCTGTATTCTTTTCTGTAGCAAGTAATTTTTTCTTGTGTAAAATTTAAAAATCGCATAAATAAAATTAAAAAATAACAGGCAAAAATGATAACTTTTATTTCCTCAGCACAAAGATTCTGTCTTCATGTGAAAACTGTGATTTCTTCCTTCATTAACTGGTGACATCTTGAGCAAGTGTCAACTAAATTTTTCTTCTGTCAGTCACATCACGCCTTAGGCATTTTGAGCCTTTTTCTATACATACAGTGCCTTGTGAAAGTATTCATCCCCTTGGTGTTTGTCCTGTTTTGCTGCATTACAACCTGGAATTAAAATGGAGATTTTGGGGGTTAGCACCATGTGAGTTACACAACATGCCTACTACTTTGAAAGTGCAAAATATTTTTTATTGTGACACAAACAACAATTGAGACCAAAACCCTCCCAGAAATTAGGAGTATGTATAGGTATTCTTCCCCATCCACCCCCGAAGTCAATACCTTGTAGAGCTACCTTTTGCTTACAGTTGCAAGTCCCTTGGGGTATATCTCTGTTAGCGTAGCACATCTAGCCACTGGGATTTTCACCTATTCCTCAAGGCAACACTGCTCCAGCTCAGATGGTTTGCGTTGATGTACAGCAATCTTCAAGTCATGCCACAGATTCTCAATTGGATTGAGGTCTGGGCTTTGACTAGGCCATTCCAAGACATTTAAATGTTTTCCTTTAAACCACTTAGTGTAGTTTTGCAGTATGTTTAGGGTCATTGTCCTGCTGGAATGTGAACCTTTGTCCCAGTGTCAAATCTCTGGCGGACTGAAACCAGTTTTCCTCAAGAATTGCCATGTTTAGTTCTATCCATCGTTCGTTCAATCCTGACCAGTTTTCTGTCCCTGCTGATGAAAAACATCCCCATGGCATGATGCTGCCACCACCATGTTTCACTGTGGGAATGGTGTTCTCGGGGTGATGGGAAGTGTTGGGTTTGCGCCACACATAGTATTTCCCGTCATAGCCAAAAGGTTCAATTTTCATCTCATCTGAACAGAGAACATTCTTTCATGTGTTTGGGGGGGTCTGCCACTTGCTGTTGAGTAAAAACTCCAAATGTGTTTTCTTATTTCTTTAAGCAAGGGCTTTTTGTGACCGCTTTTCTATAAAGCCCCACTGTGGAGTGTACGGCTTAGTGATCCTATAGACAGATACTCCCATCTCTGCTATGGATCTTTGCAGCTCCTTCAGTGTTATCCTTGGTGTCTTTGTAGCATCTCTGATTAATGTCCTGCTTACTCAGTCTGTGAGTTTTGGTGGGCAGCCTTCTCTTGTCAGGTTTGTAGTGGTGCCATATTCTTTCCATTTTGTTATAATGGATAGTGCTCTGTGGGATATTCAGAATTTGGGATATTTTTTTTATAACCCAACCCTGGTCTATACTTCTCCACTTGCTTAGTAGTGGTGCAGAATCAGAAACCTTTCAGAACAGGTATGTTTATACAGGCATTATGTGACTGATAACACACAGGTGGACCCTAAACGACTAATTATGTGACTTCTGAGGTTAATTAGTTGGACCAGATATTATTTAGGGGTTTCAAAGCAAAAGGGATGAATACATATGCACTCACAACTTTTCAGTTTTTACTTGTGTTTTATTTATTTATTTATTTAACAAGTTTTTTATACCGCCTTTTCCTTCAATCAAAGCGGTCACAAGAAATACAAGGTATAAACAAGGGAAACAAACAGTATAGACATGACAACATATGGTAATGTAGGAAAAATAACAAGGGTTAACAAAATAGTGGATTATTTATAAAATATATACAATAGATGATATCTTAGTCATTTGTTGATCCATAGTGCTCAATAAAAAGTAAAGTTTTTAATTGCTTACGAAAGTCACTTAAAACATCAATTGCACGTAAATCAGGGGGGAGAGAGTTCCAAATCAAAGGGGCAGCCAAAGAAATTGCTCGTTGTGATGTACATTTGCGTGATTTAGCGAAGTTTCTTGGGGTATTGAGGGTGTTTGAGGTGGATAATCTTCTAGGTCTGTTGCTGGTATCACGGGATAAGAGGGCATGGAGGCTGGTTGCAGAACTGTTGTGCTTCATTTTGAAGATGTTTATGATTAACTTATACTTTATGCGAAGGGTTATAGGGAGCCAGTGGAGATCTTTAAGGATGGGGGTAATGTGGTCATGATTAGTGGAACCGTTAATTATTCTGGCTGCTGTATTCTGTGCCATTTGAAGAGGTTTGAGAGCATGTTTTGACAGCCCATTGTAGATAGGGTTGCAAAAATCCAGAATGGGGGTAATAAGTGCCTGGCAGACTGTACGAAAGTGTTCATTAGAGATAAGAGGCTTGAGGCGTCTAATTATTTTCATTCGGTAATAAGCGCTTTTAACAGTTTTCTTTATGTGAGATCGCAGGTCTAGCTTCTTATCGAGGGTTACCCCGAGGTATCTTACTTCATCCTTAATTGGAATCTCAGTACTGTTGCATGTGATGTATGGTGGGGGATTAAAGTTGGTGTTTCTAGTGACAATAAGTGCTTCAGTCTTCAAGTTTATTGCAAGGTTGTTATTTGACAGCCAAATGGAAATGCTGGTAATGCAGTTTGAAATCTTGTTGTAGTTTGGGCAGTTGATATCAATCGGAGTGTAGATCATAATATCTGCGTAAATTGTGTAGTCTATATGATGAGTTGATATTATGTGACATATTGGTTGGATAAAGAGGTTAAAAAGAAGTGATGAGAGTGCAGATCCCTGCGATACGCCTTGTTTGATAACTGTATGATGAGAAGTGTTTAGACCGACTTTAACTTGGAACTGTCTACCAATTAGGTAGGACTCAAACCAGTTTAGGACGGTGCCAGTTAGACCGATGCTCTTTAGTCTGGCTAATAGTATTGAATGGTCCACTGAATCAAAGGCCGCTGAAATATCTAAGAAAATCATTAAGGTTCCTCTATTACAGTTGTCTATGGTTTGAGTGATATCATTAAATAAATAAAGTAGCAGCGTCTCAACTCCATGGTTCGGGCGGAAGCCCTGCTGATGTATGTCAAGTGGCGCATGCTCATCAATATGGTCTTGGAGCTGTAGTTGTACTACCTTCTCGATAATTTTTTATAATTTCTATATAAAAGGTATTTTATTATCATTCCACTTCTCCAATTTGGATTATATTGTTAGGTCCATTACCTAACATCCAAATGAACCTCCATTTTCATTCCAGGTTGTACTATAATGTGACAAAACAGGACAAAAACTGAGGGGATGAATACTTTCACAAGGCACTGTAACTATTTCAGTTCTGATAGTTGAAAACTTTTGTATGAATAGTTCACTTTGCCTTGCCTCACTGTGTCCAGTCTCTCCTCTTTCCCCCTCTCTCTTGGATTTGCCCTTTGCCTTTTCCTCCCTCCCTGCATATGCCTCCCTTTCCATTCATCATGACAGATACTGCACTAATCAGTGACTGTCTTTTCACACTCCGCTGCTTTTTTTTTTTTTTTTCCCCCCTCGCACTATAATATTGGGAACTGCACAGATGTTGAAAGAATATGGGTGGGAATGTCTTTGACCTCGTGAGATCAACATGTGCAGTTCATGAGGTTTCAACATATGTGCGGTTGCTAATACTGTAGCAGTAAACAAAGCAGTAAAAAAAGATTCTCACTGCTAGTGGCACTCTGGATATCTTTGGCTGGCAGGTCCTATTAATCCCTACCAGCTACGGTGTATTTTGGGTTGACCAGGAGCATGAGACGAGCCTGTGCACCTCCACACACTCTGTCCTTTTTAGGATCATGTTATCTGCTGAGATTCCAGATGTCCCCTCTCTCTAGTTTTCTTAACTTCATGATTAAAATCCCACCACTCACAACTCTCTTGCTGTCAAATTTCTACGGTCCTCTCATTTTATGTATGTGTAATAGGGGAATGTTCTTTTATATTTATCAGGGCGGGTCTTGGGATAGCTTAATCTTCTGCAGAGGGCAAGGTTTAGAGGAAACATGAGAAAATTCTACTTATCATCCCTCCAGTCCAGTCTCTCACCTCTGGGTAGTGCACCACCTCTCGCAGCTTGGAGACTGAGCATGTCAGATTCTGAAGTCACTTGAACTAACACCGGTGGCACCTCCCTCCAGCTCACAGTGTGCTCAGTCTCCAAGCAGCGAGAGGTGGTAGTGAGCCTAGGTGCTGGGCTCACTGAAGGAACAGATAAGGAGCAATTAGATAGGTTTAGAGAGGTGGTTCTTGTTTGATTTTCCTTGGCTGTGTTTTTGTTTTGGGTTAAATTGCTTTGGGGTTTGTGTGTGTAAAAAAATAAAAATAAAAGTCTTAAGAGACAGGAGAGGAAAGAGGTAGGGTGCAAGGGGGCTCCCTCCCATCTGCCCATTTCTTTGGGCTTCTCCTTCTCTCCCCTCCTTGTTGGAACGAAGGTGGTTTGAGTTGCTGCCTGTCTCCTGTTGGCCCGGATGGCTCCGGCGGGCCTCTTCAGCTGCAATCGCTCCACCAGTGATCGGCTGTTTGCATGCAGCATAGTGAGAGCGCTCCCTGCTTCGGATCTGTCGGCAAAGATCCTGGCGAGTTGATAGCAGCGGTGAGTGACTTGGCTGTGTGGGAGTTCAGGCACTCAGCGGCAAGCGGACTAGCACCTCGTGGTGTGCCTGTTGCAAGGCCTGCTTGTACTGGAGGTTTGGTGGCAGTTTTTCCCGCGCTTTAGATCTCAGCGGGATCAGCGGTTTTCTGCTAGCAGCCAGCCTTCCGGGGTGTTTTAAGAGGCATTATTGGGCTTGCAGGTCGCCTGGGGCTGTGCAGTGGGGGAAAAAATTATTTTGCAGTGCTTGGTCTCCAAAGGCTGTTAATAGATACTGAGGAGAAGAAGGCAAAGTAGTTTGTCGGCCCTGCAGTATCTTTGAAGCGCGGGATCCAGGGCTAATGCCTATGTGCCCACAGTGCCTGATCTGTGGTACCCGTTGGGGCATGGTATCGGATGCCGGGGTGTGTCGCGGTTGTGCGACAGAAGCAGCCAGTATGGAGCAGGAGCTTCAGGAGAAGTCTAAAGAGGCGGGGTCGGCGTGAGGGGCTCAGGTGTCTATGGATGTTAGCCCTCTGGAGTCTCCCCCATCTTCGCAGGGGGTGGCTTTGGCAGTTCCCGGTTCCTCTAATCCTCCGGCTCCCTCCGGCTCTGGGAGGGGGAACTCTGGAGGGGTTTTCCCTGGAGTTTTTTGTTGCTACACCAGGCCTTTTGCTTCTGCCAGCATGGTGCGTCTATGAACGTTTCGACCCTTAGAGCCTTGGCAGGCTACGACCCCATGGAGAAGGCTGATCAAGCGGGTGTGGGGCCTGCTAAGAGGTCTCGGTCCAGTGAAGATCTGCTCCCTTTGCCTGATTGGCAGGAGATAGACTTCAAGCTGGAGCCTGAGGCAGGCAGGGAAGAGATCGAAGGTGAGATTACTGAGCCAGAAGACCAGGCTAGGATACTATGTGTTTTTCAGAGAGAGGAACTGCCGGCCTTGATTAGAGTCACTTCAAGCCCTCAATTTATCAGTCCCTCTGCCAGCAGAGGATGAGGGGTTGGAAGACCCTCTCATCCAAGCAATGTGGAAGACAGTCAATGTTTCCAGTTCACCGTGTAGTTAAGCAAATTATTCAGGATGAGTGGGATCTGCCAGAGGCAGGTCTTGGGGGGGGGGGGGGGGTTAGGTCTGTGAATCGCCTCTATCCGTTGGTGGACCAGAAGTGGGAAATGTTTTGTTCCCCTTGAGTGGATGCAGCTGTTTCGGCGGTCACAAAAGACAGCCATTCTGGTGGAGGGCGGCGCAGCCCTCAAGGATGGGCAAGACTGCAAAGTGGACACGTTGAAGCAGGCCTTTGAAGTTAATGCCATGTCCCTACAGGCTTCTATTTGTGGGGCTTGGGTGGCGAGGGCTGTCTTCGCTGGTCGCAGAGGTTGCAGCTGCCGGCTGAGGATTGCACAAGATCATTTTTTCCAACGTGGTCAGATTGGAGTCGGGGGCTGCTTATCTGGCTGATGTCCATTATGACCTCATTAGAGGTTTGGCAAAGAGCATGGTGTCCTTAGTGGCGGCGCGGCACTGCCTTTGGCTGCGGAACTGGGCAGCGGACAGTTCCTCCAAGTCTGTTTAGCAAGCTTCCCTTTAAGGGGAAGCTGTTCGGGGAGGACCTTGACAAACTGGTCAAGGACTTGAGCAGTTCAAAGGGAAGGCGCTTGTCGGAGGATAAGCCAAAGCCGGGGCAGTTGCAGGATTTCTGGTGTTTTCGTACATCTCGCCTGGGGGTTTTCCAGAGGGGGTGGTTTCCCTCACGTGGTCAAGGTTTTCGGGGATTCCAGGGAGCGGGCAGGGGATTCGCTGGTCCCACATCCTCGGGATTTAAGAAGTCACAATGAAGCGAGGGGGGCCTAGGTTGAGGAGCAGCCCGTGGGAGGTCGGCTACGGGACTTTCTCTCAGCCTGGGTCCAGATCATGTCCGATCGATGGGTGCTGGAAGTTATTCGCGAGGGTTATGCCCTCGAATTCACTCGGCCAGTGGCTGACTCCTTTGTCCTGTCTTTCTGCAGGGTGTGAGCCAAGGCGGCAGTGGTAGAGGAGACGCTGTCTCGGCTACGGCATCTAAGAACAGTGGTCCTAGTTCCTCCAGAGCAGTACGGCTGTGGTCGGTACTCCATTTATTTTGTGGTTCCCTAAAAGGACTGGTCTTTCTGCCCCATTCTGGACCTCAAGCAGGTAAACCATTGTCTTCGGGTTCCCCATTTTCACATGGAAACGCTAGGATCGGTGATTGTCGTGGTGAGAGAGGGAGAATTCTTGACATCCCTCGACCTCACGGAGGCGTACCTTCACATTCCTATCGGGCCAGAACATCAATGCTTTCTACGGTTTGTGGTGCCTCAGGGGCATTTCCAGTTTCAATCATTGCCATTCGGTTTGGCGACGGCGCCTCACACCCTTACCAAGGTGATGGTGGTAGTGGCAGCGGCTCTTCGAAAAGAGGGAATCTTGTTCCATCCTTATCTCGACGACTGGCTGGTATGGGAAAAGTCCAGGACCGAGAGTGTACAGGCTACGGCCATGGTGGTTCAAATCCTAGAAAGTCTAGGCTGGGTGGTCAATGTGTCCAAGAGCAGCTTGGCTTCCTCTCAAGTCCTGAAATACCTATGGGTCCAGTTCGACACTCGAGTGGGTGCAGTGTTTCTGCCAGAACGCCGGGCCCAGGGGCTGCATCTTCTGGTGCGCAGTTTTTTGGGGCACTCGGCGCTGACTGCCTGGCAGTATCCTCTGGTTCTCTGAACGATGGCGGCTACTCTAGAGGGTAGTGCCATAGGCGAGAGCGCACATGCATCCATTGCAGAGATCTCTACTCCGTCGCTGGTCACATAAACAAGATTCCCTGGTCAAGCGCTGCCTTGTCTGCTGGCAGTCAGGGAGGCTCTGCTCTGGTGGCTTCGTCCGGAAAATCTAGCGGCAGGCATGCCTCTCGAGCAGCCTTAGTGGGTCCCGGTGCTGACAGATGCTAGTCTAGCGGGCTGGGGGGCTTATTGCGGGGAACTCTATGCACAGGGGAGCTGGAGCATCCAGGAGGTTGGATGGTCGATCAACTGACTAGAGCTGTGAGCGGGGTGTCAGATGCTCTGCGCCTTCGAGTCCAATCTGCTGGGCTGAGCGGTCAGGGCTCTGTCGGACGATGCTTCAGCGGTGGCCTACCTCAACCGGCAAGGGGGGCACAGGCAGCGCAGCCCTGGAGAAGGAGGCAGAGGCCTTGTTCAACTGGGCAGAGCCTCGACTTCAAGCGCTATCAGCGGCGCACATTGGGGGACAGACAATGTGACGGCGGACTTTCTCAGTCGAGTTTTTGTGGATCCGGGAGAATGGGAGCTTCACTCAGATAATCTCAGATAATCCACAGGTGGGGGATTCCCGTTATGGATCTAACGGCTACGTTCGGGTCCGCCAAGGTGAGCCACTTCTTCAGCAGAAGACGAGAGAGGATGTATTTCCTCCATGGGTACTTATAGGCTGGGTGGTTCAGTGAATCGAGGCACATCAGGAGAGAGTGATATTAATAGCCCCGGATTGGTCACGACGTCTGTGGTACGCCGACTTGGTCCATCTTCTCGACAGCCATCTGTGGGTGCTGCTGGTGCAGGAGGATCTGCTGAGGCAGGGTCCGCTCCGGAAGCTTCAGGTGGCTTGGTTCTCGCTTACGGCCTGGCCATTGAAAGAGAGAGGTTGAGAAGGAAGGGCTATTCAGGACCCGTAATCTCTTCCTTGCGCTTGGCCAGGAAAAGGTCAACTTCACTAGCTTACATTCACGTTTGGCATATCTTTGAGGCTTGGTGCGAGGCTAGGCAGGCGCATCCTAGTTCAGTCTCGTTCTGGAAGTCTTGAGTTTTTTGCAGGACGGTTGAAGGGTCTGGCAGCTAGCTCGTTAAGGGTGCAGCTGGCGACTCTTTCGTGTTATCATGGGAAGGTCCAGTGTGTGGCCTTGGGTTTGCACCCAGATGTCTTGCGCTTCTTAAAGGCAGTGTCCTGGTTGCGTCGTCCTCATAGGGCAGTGGTTCCTTCTTGGGATCTCAATTTGGTCCTGACAGCTTTGACGAGAGAGCCATTCGAGCTGTTAAATCGGGCCTCTGAAGGATTTGACTCTGAAAACAGTTTTCTTGGTGGCAATCTGCTCGCGCAGGATCTTGGAGTTGCAGGCTTTATCGTGCTGAGAACCGTTCCTGTCGTCCTTGCGGGAAAAGGTGGTGTTACGACATGTTCCGTCTTTCTTGCCAAAGGTGGTGTCTCTGTTTCATGTGAATCAGCTGGTGTCTTTACCAGTTTACCTGCTAATTGTTGTTCCCTGAGTTTGCTTTATCATTAGGTCACTGGGAGCTGGTGGGAGGTGCTACCAGTATTATTTCAAGTGACTTCAGAATCTGACCTGCTCAGTTTCCAAGCTATGGGAGGAGGTGCACTACCCAGAGGTGAGGGACTGGACTGGAGTTCCTCAAGGAACAACAATTAGCAGGTAAGTCTAATTTCTCTTTTTCTGAAAGACTGAAGAAAGATGCCTGGTAGAAAACAGTACTGTGGTGTAATTCAAGCATACTTAGGATAATTTTAGGAACAAGGTTAAAGTTGCAATATTAGTGCAAACCACCTTTCACTCTTGAGAGTAGAGTCAAATGAAGAGGTAGATAAAGGGTAGCCCAGAACCAACAAATCCTCAGTAACCAACTAGGGGGTTTGTTTACAAAGCCGCGGTAGCGGTTTCCGATCATTATCGGAGCCGCAGCCCCATTGAAATCAATGGGGCCGCGGCTCCGATAACGAGCGGAAACCGCTAACGCGGCTTTGTAAACAAGCCCCTAGGTGTTGTGTCCAGCAGGGGCTGAAGTTCATGAAAAACCAGTTCAGGCAATAGTCTTGTTTTTGGTATTAGTTTATTTTGAAGTCTGGTGTTAAGATAGCTATGGCCTGGGTACTTGCACTAAGTATGTTGAATGCTTATTAGGATAGGTAACAAACAGACTTGGATAAGGAGCAATATCCTACAAGTGCTCAAGCTTCTGTGGCTAGCATCTGGGAAATGTACTTAGTGTAGTGTAGACCAGAATAAATGAGCAGACTGGATAGACTAATTAGTCTGCATCTGCCATTGTCTATTATGCTATACTTTTATTACTTGACAATATCGTGATGTGCTTTTTCTGTAAGATTCTATATAAAGTGCAGATGAAGTACAAAATTTGTCCCATGAACCTGTTTGTAATTTTCATTTTTGAACTTAAATGGATTTACGTGTATACTGTAAATGAATACATTCTCAAAACATTTTCTAATCTTGTTTTTCTTTTTGAATCCCTTAAGGCCCCAGTGCCTTGTTTTGATAGGTGCTCCAAATTCACGTCCTGCTTTACTTAATCTTGTCCATGCTTTCACAAAGAATGTTGGCTTGATGGTCTGTGGACATGTCCACATGGTAAGTAAAGGCAGTGTTTTGTTACATTCAGTAGTTTTCATATCTCTATTTCCTGGCTTTTTTTTAAAAACTTAAATTTAATGCTTATAAAAGATGTTAAATTGACAGCACTAGAAAATAGTTATTCAGTTAGTCACAGTATAAAGAGGAAACTGCAAATTTTCTGCACACTGCCCTCCCAGTATGCCTTAATTTTTTTTTTTTTTTTTTAAGGACCACAACAGAGTAAGCAATTTAGTCTTCATACCTGCTACGATTGCCAGCGGGGTGCAATTGAGACAGATTGTAGTGATTTGTTTTTTTAAACCAGGTAGTCACCTGTGCATTGTGAACTGGACTAAGGTTATAAACTTATTTCACATAAGTCACTAAACAGGTGGTGATAACTTTTCAGTTGCTACAAATATGAATGAACTTGAAGTGTCTATAAACCTATGAAAATCCATTAAGCCATTAGAGCCCTGTAAACTTTTTCTGTTTTTATATCTTGAATTATATACTTCATTCGCAGTCTTATATCAAGATTTGTCATATTGTCTTAATATTCAAGGCATGCAGCAACTGAGATATTAACTTTGTAATTGCTTTAAAGGGTCCTCGCAGACAAGCCATAAAAGAATTAACTACTGATCAATCACGATATCAGAGATGGCTTATTAAAAACAAAATGAAGGCTTTTTATACACCAGTGCATGCTGAGGACTTGAGAGATGGAACACAATACCTAATGCAGGTAACATTTGAAGTGTATTCTAATTGTGCCATTAATTAGAAATTAATATACAGAAAATATATAGTAGATTTGCAACAATTACACATTGGACAGATCTTTCAATAATCATGTAGAATAAATTAAGAATAAGACATGGCTAGCACTTACCTTCTAAAAGGGGGAGACTAGAATTATGTGAAGAAAATGATTAAACAAAAACGACCTAAATGGAATGTTGCGCAAAGTTTAAAAATTGATATCAGGTGTGGATGTTTAATACTATTTTATAAGCCCAAATCAAATTTATTCTCTGGACCAGCAGGATAAAGTCCTCATGTATGGGTGACATTATCAACAGAGCCCCTAGAAGCTTTTGGAATGGCTTCATCACGCATGCACATGTCTTCCTGCTTGCTCAGTATTTTTTGCCACGGAGGCACACTGGTTATCCTCGATCCGTGTCATTCTGTGAGGGTTTTCACTAGTTTTTGCCAGTTTTGCTCTTTTCAAACCAATTACCGTATCTGCCACTGTGTGCCTCTTGTGCTACTTTCCCCATTTAATGTCCTTAGGTTTCTTTTGTTGGTTTTTTTTTTTTTTTTGCGTCTCCATCATTGACCACTTATGTCTCAGGTGATCCGACTACGTTGTCGTCTTTTTGTAGAGTTTGATTTTGCAGTGGCTATTTTTCTGGACAACATGCTTCCAAAACTCGCCAGTGGGTTTAAAAAGTGCACCAGGTGATCATGCTGGTAGTAATCAAAGATGGCAGCCTCATGTGAACCTGCTCTGGCTGTCTGCTCCTAATGAGTGCTGTTTCTCTGCTGTATTCTATTTTCTTTATGGCCTATTTTCTATAACTTAATGGGGAAGAGAAAAGGAAAGGTCAGATACCCCAAAGCTGAACTGCCTTTTAACCAGCCACCCATTACGAAGTTTGTCATAGTTGGAGGTCAGAAACATACTGCCAAGGTTTGTGCTGGAGCTAATGGTGAGGCGGTCCTTCCAGCCTCGGATGCGAATCTGAGCTCTGAACAGTGCACACCCCCGAATGAACCTCTCCCGCCACAGGCTGATCGTCTTCTCCAGCTATTCTTCCCCCTGATGGGGAAGGAGATGATCTGTCAACTTCAGGGGAGTTGCTGAGTCCAGGTACACTTCTGATTCCTCCCGGAGCAGCAGAGGGATTTGCCTGTTCTGTTGCCGGGTTTGGTTCCAAGGGATTGATATCTAGTAAGGCGCCCCCCTTGAAGTTATCAGCTCCACTGATGTCAGAAGGGAGCCTCGTTACTGCTGCCAGCAGCAGTGTCCTGGTGAAGCCACCGGTGGTTACATTAGATGCCATCTGGACTGAGAGAGCTTCCCTGGAGAAATCGGTTTCTAAATGCTGTGGAAGGGCTTACTCAGGAGCTCAAGTCAAAGCTTGAACAGGTCGAACAAGTCTCCAACACTGAACCATAAACTGGCCTATCATAAAGTACACAGGACTAGCAGCTCTGACTGATGTCCCTTGCCTTGGAGACATTCTCTGAAATGGCTGATTCAAGCTCTCAGATATCTAGCCTGGATCAATCATTCTGGAGCCACATCTGTGATCAGCAAGTTATATGGCAAGCAAGTGAGGTTTTCTAAGGACCGCAAGAGGTCCTTTTGGGTCCTTTGGCTTTTTGAGTCTTTGTTTCTGATTGATGCTGATCAGGAAGATGCAAGATCCTCCCTGCAATCTCTTTATCTCTGACTGTAATCTTCTCTGCATGCATCTCTCTCACCACACTGATAAGAGGAAAACTGACTGGCAGTCTGGCTAGTTGCATGTTCCTTTATCTCACGCTGCTGGGTATATAGTTATACTTGGTTCTATGTAACTTGTGTTCTATGTAAACCACCCCTGATCTCTGGAAGGAGCAGTATAGAAAACTGTCCAAATAAATAAGTGCTGCTGGACAGCCCATGAACTGCAAGACATCCTATATAAGTACTGTGTAAAAAAAAAATGCTACCTTAGTAGTGGGAGTTAGCTGGCACTAATTATTTGCATACTTTGTGGTAATTTGGATGAGAGGACGATTGCATTTTCAGCTCAAAAAAATGTAGCCCAACAAACCTTACAGCAGGTCAAAAAATCAACTCCCATAAATTTATATAAATTTTAATATACAATTGCCCAATAAAAAATACAGCTTCACATACAATATTCAAATTATGCTACCCATTAAAAGGCAATCATTGGACCATTATCAATACCAGGTTCTCCCCTTTGGTCTCACCTCTGCCCCTAGAGTCTTTAAAAAATGAATGGCAGTCATTGCTGCCTACCTGTGCACCTTGGTGATATTCCTTTTTCTCCAGGAACAAGCAGGAAGTCAGTCCTCACATATGGGTGACAGCGCCGGCGGAGCCCTTGTGCAGAGAAAATCCCAGCTTTATAAGAAAGCCATTAGGAATTACATCACGCATGCGCGGTCCCCTCCCCACCCAAGGGTGCCATCTTGCTCAGTCTCCTTTTTTTCCACGGAGCCCAATGGGCGTTGTCCTATAGTCCCCGAGAAAAGTGTTTTAAAGTTAGAAATTAACTTTTCTTTTCTACCGGTTCGACATCGGTTCCCCCTCCCGCCTTAGGCTCGGTACACCGGTATCGAGTTCGGCTAAAATTTTTCGGGTTTTGTCCTTCGTGACTAGTATTCGTGCTCTTTTTCTTTCACTGGCAGCCCTGTCCTTTGACCTCACAGAGGCCTTCCCCCCCCCCCCCCAATGGCTGCCAGCAATTTTAAAAAATGTGATCAGTGTATGAAGCTAATATCTCTCACCAACACACATGACTGTATCCGGTGCCTCGGGCCCGACCATGACCCAAAGGTCTGTGGTCCGTGTAGGAAGATGTCCTCGAAGCCCCTGAGAAGCCACCACCAGCAGCAGCATGATAGGATTTTTCCTGAGTCCGTGCCCACCCGGACCTCGTCTGAGGCCTCTACGTCTCAGGAAATGTCTGAGCCTGAGCAGCGTTGGGTCTCCTCAGAAAGGGGGTCTCCCTCACAGGAACACCGGAGGAAGAAAATCCATGAAGGCGGCACCAGACTGTTCCGAACGGCCTAGTTCCTCGCGGAACCGGTCACAGATCCCTGACCCCCCCGGCCTGGATTCTTGGAGTTGGAGCGTCCAGCAAAACTTCCTTGAAGGGACACGGAGCAGCCGAGGCAGGTAACCACTGTCCTCGTTGAGGACTCTCTTCCGGGAGAACTGGTGTTGGGCCCGACAGCGTCGGGACCCGACCCGGGGGCTGCGGAGCCTTCTGAGCTCAGTCTCAGAATGGTGGCCTTGGAGCGCAGCATGTCTGCCTTCATGGAGCAGCAGCAGGTGCTGATAGCCGGTCTCACTGGTCCTTCCACTCCAACCACCGGGCCATCAATGTCCAGGTCGACCCCGGAGGCCTAGCCGATCCTCGAGACTATGCATACTCGAGTCGATCCTCGGCCGAGGTCTTCCTTGACCTCCCGTTCGGAACAGAGGTTGTCGATGCCGATTCCACCGGCATCGGGGCAGTTGAAGCCGAAGCCCTCGAGGCCAGAGCCACTCTATTCCTCTTCGGAGGCATCAGGCTGGGAGATAGAGAGTAAGAGTCCCTGGACACATGCCAGACCAGGGACATCCCATCTGATTCCCCGGTGTCCGAACCTCGGAGGTGTTCCCCCCCCTCCCCCGGAGGATGCTCAGTTCTTGGACTTCGTAAGGGACATGTCAAAGGCTTTGGAATTCCCTACAGAGGCCGAGGAGGAGCCTCGAGCCGAGGAGCTCGAGATCCTGCAGTATGACTTTCCCTCTCGGGAAGCCCTTACTGTACCAGTGCCTCCAATCCTGGAATGGCTGGTGCTCCGCATGTGGGAGACACCGGCATCGATGCTGGTACTCAGCAGTCGGATCGACTCGATATATCGAGTCCGCAAGAGTCCTGGATTCCAGAAAGCACAACTGCCGCGGCCATGCACCGGCTCAAGAGCCAGAAGACGCCTCCTGGCAGGGAGACCCACAACTTGGATGCCCTCGGCAGAAAGTGCTACCAGAGTTCTATGCTGACATGCTGGATCCAGGCATTCTCCAGGACCAAGCAGGAAGTCAGTCCTCACATATGGGTGACGTCGGCGCCGACGGAGCCCTCACAGAGCAATTTTCCCCAGCTTTCAAAGAAAGCCTTTGGGAATTGCAGCGCGCATGCGCGGTCCTCTTCCCGCCCAAGGGTGCCATCTTGCTCAGTCTTCTTTTTTCCGCGGAGCCCTATAGACGTTGCCTGTGAATCCCCGCAGAAAAGTTGATTTTCCTCTATTTTTATCTATTTTTTCTTCGGTTCGACCCCGGTTCTGTTCCCGCCCGGACTCGCGACGCCGGTTGCGAGTCCGTCCTTTATGTTTCGTTTTTTTGTCCTTCGTGACAGTTTTCGCGCTTTTTTTCTTTTTTCCCTGGCTGCCCGGTCGTTCGACCTCGCAGGGGCCCTTTTTCCCCCGATGGCGGCCAGTGGTTTCAAAAAGTGTGACCTCTGTAAGAAACTTATGTCTCTTACAGACACTCACGACTTCTGCCTCCGCTGCCTCGGCCCAGATCATGACCCCATGATCTGCACGCCATGCGGCAAAATGTCCTCAAAAGCATTGAGGAGTCGGCAGCACCAGCGGGAGCGTATCTTCTCTGACTCCGGCCGGGCTCGGACCTCGTCAGAGGCTTCGACGTCTCGGGACTCTGGTCCTGAGCATCGTCGGAGTTCCTCTGAGAGGGGGTCTCCTACCCGGGAACATCATCGGAAGAAGAAACCCGCGAGGGTGGGATCGGTGGACGCTCCTGGTTCCTCGAGGGCCAGGTCGCATAGCCCCGATTTCCGTCCCGGGTCCTTGGAGTCGGAAAGGCCGTCAAAACATCCTCGACTCGAGGTGGACTTGCCAGCTCACGTAAGTACGGTTGTCCTCGTGAACTCGCCTCCGAAGGACCCGACGTCGGGCCCGACGCCGTCGGGGCCCGAGTCGGGGGCTGCTGGGTCTCCTGAGCTCGGACTCAGGTTGACGGCCTTGGAGTGCAGTTTGTCTGCCTTCTTGGACCAGCAGCGGGCATTGATCGCTGGCCTCGCTGGCGCTTCTGCCCTGACCGCCGGGACGTCGACCTCCAAGTCGACCCCGGAGACCGAGCCGATCCTCGAGTCCATGAGGGCTCGAGTCGATCCTCGGTCGAGGTCTCCTTCGGCCTCCCGTTCGGGACCGAGGTCGTCGACGCCGACTCCCTCGGCGTCGGGGCGGATGGCATCAGTGCCCGCCCGACTGGAGCCGGTCGACGACTCCTCCGAGGAGTCGGCCTGGGAATCTGAGGACGAAGAGTCACCTGGTTCCTTTCGGACTCGGTGTGTCCCTTCGGACTCCCCCGAGTCCGAACCTCGGAGACGGTCCCCCCCCCCGGAGGATACCCGGTTCTCGGACTTCGTGAGGGATATGGCCAAAGCCTTGGCCTTCCCGGCAGACCCCCGAGGAGGAGCCTCGAGTCGAGGAACTCGATGCCCTCCAATATGACTCTCCCCCGAAGGAGGCCTTTATTGTACCGGTTCCTCCGATGCTGGAACTGGGATCTCAATGTGGTTTTACAGCGGCTTACCTGTCCGCCTTTTGAGCCTATGGCTACCTGTCCTCTTCGTTTTCTTTCCTGGAAAACCTTGTTCTTGGTGGACCTCACTTCTGCTAGACGCGTTAGTGAGCTGCAGGCCCTGGTATCTGATCCTCCTTACACTAGGTTCTACAAGAACCGGGTAGTCCTACGGACTCACCCTAAGTTTCTTCCTAAAGTGGTTTCCCCTTCTCACATCAACCAGGAGGTGGTACTTCCGACCTACTTTCCCAGGCCACACTCCAGCTGAGCTGAGATGGTCCTGCATACCCTGGACTGTAGAAGGGCGCTGAACTTCTACCTTGACCGTACGCGGGAGCACCGAAGGGCGGTTCAGCTCTTCGTGTCTTATGACCCCAACAAGTTGGGGCTCCCTGTCTCCAAGCGTACTCTGTCCATCTGGATTGCGGACTGCATTGCTTGGGCTTACGAGGCTGCGGGCCTCGTGCTGGAAGGTAGAGTCACCGCTCATCGTGTTCGGGCGAAGGCTACGTCAGTGGCTTACCTCCGCTCTGTTCCGTTGGCAGACATCTGCCGGGCCGCTACTTGGTCTTCAAGCCAGACTTTTGCAGCCCATTACTGCCTGGAGAGGGAGTCCCGCAGGGACAGTGCTTTCGGGCAGGCAGTCCTCCGTAACCTCTTCGAGGTATAGGCAACTCCTACCCTCCATCCCGGATGTTGGGCTACCGGTTGGAGACGTATTCAGAGAAGATTCCTTCCTTCTGTGCTGCTGAGCTAGAGGGAGCTCATTTTTGTGCTTAGGGTCTCCGGTAGCCTTAAGCTTGGGAGTCCCATATGTGAGGACTGACTTCCTGCTTGGTCCTGGAGAAAGCGTAGTTACTCACCTGTAACAGATGTTCTCCAGGAGCAGCAGGAATCAGTCCTCACAACCCTCCCTCCTCCCCTTGGAGTTGCAGTTATATGCTTTTGTTTTGCTAATTTTTGCTGTCTTTTAGCTATGTCATCTGACTGAGCAAGATGGCACCCTTGGGCGGGAAGAGGACCGCGCATGCGCGCTGCAATTCCCAAAGGCTTTCTTTGAAAGCTGGGGAAAATTGCTCCGCGAGGGCTCCGTCAGCGCCGACGTCACCCATATGTGAGGACTGATTCCTGCTGCTCCTGGAGAACACCTGTTACAGGTGAGTAACTACGCTTACCAGCTGTACATGAGCATACCAGCTGTACATGGGTATGTACCTGTGAGACCTGGCAAAGGAGATTGCTGGGTTCTCAGCTGGTCACTCTGAGGGACCTTTGCAGTGCTTCAAGACCCTGTCCACTGGAGTCCGTGAGTGCTCGAAGTTCATGACTCAAGCAACCTATGACGGCTTCGAGATGCTGGCCGGATAGCTGCGGTGGGTATCGGTACACTCCGCCAGGCATGGCTACAGTCGTCAGACCTCGAGCAATGGGTACAGGACAAGTTGTTCGATGTCCCCTGCCGTGGTGAAAGCCTTTTTGGCCAACCCATGACCGAGAAGGCTGCTGAGATTGAGTCCGAGTACCTAACCAGGACACAGCTCTCGAAGAAGACTTCTGCCCTTTCCAAAAGAAGGGCTTGGATAAGAAGCCCTTTTTCCTGAGGAAGGGTACAGCTTACCGCAACTACCCCAAATTTCAGGCCTCCCCGGCTCCCCAACAGGGGCAGCAGGCCAAGGTACTGGGGCATGGCCCACGTAAGCAGAAAGCCCCCAGACACAGGCTCCGACTCAGCCTGGGAGTGGCTTTTGACTCTCAAGGCATAGCCCCTCTCACCAAAGGAGTAAGGCAGTGCATAGGGGGAAGGCTTGCCCTGTATGCCTACAGGTGGCCGACCATCACCACAGACACCTGGGTTCTTCAGATAATCCAGCAGGGCTATCTGCTACATTTGACCCAGTTACCTCCCCCTTACTTTCCAGGGGAGCCTCTCAGGCCTCCTCTTCACAGGGACCTTCTTTTGAAGGAGTTAGCAGGTCTTCTCGAGGATCAGGCGGTAGAACTGGTGCCTCGCCACCTGCAGGGCAAGGGCTTCTACTCCAAGTACTTCCTCATACAAAAAGGACAGGAGGCCTTAGACCCATCCTCGACCTGCACAACTTTAACAAATTCCTGGTGAGGAAGAAGTTCAAGATGCTCTCCCTTGGAATATTGTTGCCTTCCGCCAGGGAGACTGGCTATGCTCCTTAGACCTAAAGGATGCATATACACACATCCTAATTCATCCAGACCACAGACAATATCTACGCTTTGTGGTGGGAGGAAACCACTATCAGTACAGGGTGCTAACCTTTGGCCTGGCCTCCGCCCCCAGGGTATTCGCAAATTGCCTGGCGGTGGTGGCCGCCTTCCTCAGAATCCAAGGAGTATTTGTCTTCCCCTACCTGGACATCTGGCTCATCAGAGCCACGTCAGCCCTGGAGGGTACAACAGGCCGCATCTCGCACCGTTCAGGTGCTTCAACATCTAGGATTTGTGATCAATTACTCCAAGTCTACTCTAGTCCCCACTCAAAGACTAGAGTTCATTGGGGCAAGGCTAGATATCCTTCAGGCAAGGGCTTACCTGCCAGTAGACAGGGCATAGGTCCCAAATATCAGCAAGACACACTTCCTGCGACTCCTCGGGCACAAGCCTCCACGCTACATGTGACTCTGAATGCCCGCTTCCACATGCAAACAGTTCAGTGGTGTCTCAGAGACCAGTGGACACAGGCAGACTCCGAGACAGAGTCAAGGTATCCAAAAAACTGGTGCAGTCTTTGGCCTGGTGGCTTCAACCAAACAACTTGGTGGCGGGAGTGGATTTTCAGGCTCCTCTAAACACGAGGATCCTGACTACAGATGCATCCTTGCTGGGTTGGGGAGCCCATTGCCAGATGGGAGCCCATTGCGAGGGACTTTGCACTCAAGGCGTGGGGTCTCCGCAGGAGAGCACACAGCAGATCAGTTTCCTGGAACTTCGTGCATTCGCCTAGCTCTAAGAGCCTTCTGTCAAACTTTGGCTCATCAGCCGGTCTTAATACAAACAGACAACCAAGTGGCAATGTTCTATGTGAACAAGCAGGGAGGCACGGGGTCCCACATTCTGTGTCAGGAAACCCTGGACCTGTGCTCCTTTGCAGTCCGGCACGACATGCATCTCAAAGCAGTTTATCTGCCAGGCCAGGAAAATTACTTAGCCGACAAGCTAAGCAGGATTCTCCAGCCCCACGAATGGCAGCTGGATGTGAATATGGCCCAATGGCTATTTCAGACCTGGGGACAGCCAACAATAGATCTTTGTGAGCCCACACAGTCAGTTGTCCCAGTTTTGCTCCAGGCAGCCACACCCAAACAGGGTGGCTGCTGATGCTTTTCTCATCTCATGGTCTGTGGGCCCCTCCTATGTGTTTCCTCCCACGCCTCTGGTGGCCAAGACTTTATTCAAGATCCTCCAGGACAAAGCCTTGGTCATTTTGGTAGCCCCCAGATGGCCAAGGCAACCCTGGTTTTCCCCTTCTGCTTCAACTAGCAGTGGAGGCCCCAATCCCTCTGGGATCCTATCCCAACCTCCTGTCTCAGGAGGGGGGCACTCTCCACCCCAGCCTCAGGTCCCTCAACCTGATGACATGGCTGCTGAAAGGGTAGTCCTCGCACCTCTCCTCCTCCCCAAAAATGTGGAAGAGGTGTTGCTAGCCTCAAGGAGGCAATCAACTAGACGGACCTATGCTTTCAAGTGGCATAGGTTTGAGGTGTGGCGCGAAAAGCAGAACGAAAACCCTTTCTCCTGCCAGGTTGCAGTGGTACTTCGATATCTTCTTCGTCTTTCAGATTTGGGCCTTAAGTCCAACTCCATCAGAGTTCATCTTACTGCCTTGGCTGCACACCACTTCCCAGTGGAAGGAAAGCCTCTTTCTGCACATCCTTTGGTGTCCAGGTTTCTAAGAGGCCTACTTCTGCTGAAGCCCCCGGTTCGCCCTCCAGCAACCGAGTGGGATTTGAATGTGGTCTTGGGACAGCTTACTCGTCCACCTTTCGAGCCGATGGCAACTTGCCATCTTTACTACCTTTCTTGGAAGGTAGTTTTCTTGGTGGCACTCACATCAGCTCGACGAGTGAGTGAGCTTCAAGCCCTGGTATCCGACAGACCTTATACAAGGTTCTATAGGAATCGGGTGGAGCACCACACACACCCCAAGTTCCTTCCGAAAGTGGTCTCTTCGTTCCACCTCAACCAGGAGGTAGTACTACCTACCTACCTTTCCCAGGCCGCATGCCAGTAGGGCAGAGCCAGTTCTGCATTTATTTATTTATTTATTTATACTTTTCTTTTATACCGCTTTTTCCCAAGATCAAAGGCGGTTTACAAATAACATAATGAACAGTTTACAATTAACATATTGAACATTGTTTTACATAGAACATAGTATTTTCTTTAAACTATGTACAATTAACTTTTCATGAACAATAACATGGAGCATATAATTATACATATGCTGAACTATTTACATCAGTCAAATATTTACATTAGTCAGTTATTAATCATGGTTTCGAAGGGTTGTTTTTCTTATGTGTGTTGAGGTTTGAGGCTGGACTGTAAGAGGGCGTTAGCCTTCTACATTGAGCGTAAGCAGGACCATAGAAGAGCCTCTCAGCTCTTCGTATCCTGTGACTCCAATAAGCTGAGGATGGCCGTCTCCAAGTGTATGCTGTCCCCCTGGGTAGTGGACTGTATTGCCTGGGCATACAGGGTGGCTGAGCTTCTGTTGCAGGGTCGCGTTCCGGCCCACCAGGTCAGGGCTATAGTGGCATCAGTTGCTCATTAATGCTCTGTTCCAGTGACAGACATCTGCCGGGCCGCCACTTGGTCTTCAGGTCAGACTTTTGCAACCCATTACTGCCTGGATAGGGAGTCCCAACGGGACAGTGCTTTCGGCCAGGCTGTACTCCGTAACCTTTTTGAGGTCTAGGCAACTCCTACCCTCCAACCCTTTGATGTCAGGCTACCGGAGTGTTACTCTGTTAGATTCCTATTATGGCTGCTTGTGGCTCTCGTAGAGGGAGCCTATTTTTCAGCTATGGGTTCTCGGCAGCCTATACTGAGTCCCATATGTGAGGACTGACTTCCTGCTTGTTTCTGGAGAAAAAGTAGTTACTCACCTGTAGCAGGTGTTCTCCAGGGACAGCAGGAATCAGTCCTCACAACCCTCCCTCCTCCCCTTGGAGTTGCAGTCCTATTATATTTTGTTCTTTGCCGTTTTATAGCTGTCATTTGACTGAGCAAGATGGCACCTTTGGGCAAGAAGAGGACCGTGCATGTGTGATGCAGTTCCCAAAGGCTTTCTTAAAAAGCGGGGGATTTGCTCCACACAAGGGCTCCGTCGGCGCCGACGTCACCCATATGTGAGGACTGATTCCTGCTGTCCCTGGAGAACACCTGCTACAGATGAGTAACTACGTTTTCCTTACTTAGATGATTGGCTGATAAGGGAAGAATCCCCTCAAGAGAAGACCCTCTCCTTTCATCGCATCATCACAGTGCTTCAACATTTGGGCTTTGTCATAAATTTCCCAAAGTCCCACCTCACTCCGACCTGAAGTCTAGAGTTCATCAGAGCACTCTTAGACACTGGACAGGCCCGAGCTTTCCTCCCTCAGGATCACTGTGCCTGCCTCATCGAGTTGGCAGAAGGGGTACAACAGCAAAGCCTAGTTACAGCTTGAGAGATGTTGCAACTATTAGGACACATTCCTCCAGTCCTTGTCCTCTAGACTCTATTACACATTTTTATATTTAATTTCTTGATATACCTCCCAGGCTAAAAGGCATTAGAGCATGTCATTTGAGCATGTTTGTAAATTAGAGCATGTCATTAGAGCGGTTTGTAAATGCAATGTACTCTGTCTCCTCAATGGATGCAAGCGAGCGGTCATCTCTAAGATTCACATCACTCCTCAACTGATCAAGTCCCTTCAGTACTAGTGTCTCCCTCAAAACATACTAGTCGGGTCACCTTTTCAGATGGCTCCACCTTGATGTTCTCTGAGGGATGCTTCCAAGCTTAGTTGGGGGCTGCATCTCAACGACCTGACCACACAGTAACTGTTGACACGACAGTAATCTGTGCTGCAGATCAACAGAACTACCGACACTGACAAATTCTCTTTAGATTTTTCAACCCCAACTATCTGGGCAACCTGTTCTAGTCAGAACCGACAACCAAGTTGCCTTGTTCTACATAAACAAGGGGAAATGGGTCCTGTCCCCTCTGCGAAGAAGCAATTTGCTTATGGTCCTTTTCCATCTCTCACCTCAGAGCAGTGTCCCGGGGGAACTTGGTGTCATAGCAAACAGGCTAAGCCACATTTTTTGTCCACACGAATGGACCTTGCATCGGGACACGGCTGCTCAGATCTTCTAAACATAGGGAACCCAACTCGTAGATCTTTTTGCCACTCCGCAAAACACACAGCTTCTACTGTTCTGCTCCAGTGTTCTGTTGCTGCACCAACAGACCCCAGTCGCCTTCCTTCTCTATTGGGGACAGGGACTGCTCTACACATTCCCTCCTATCCCTTTAATACCCACGATGCTGTTCAAGCTACAGGCTGAAAGGGGCTCTGATTCTCAAAGCCCCCTTTTGGCCCATCAACTGTGATTTCCTCTGCTACTTGTGCAGACTCATCCTGGGATTTGCGCATGACCTCCCCTCTCAGGACCATGGGATGCTCCTCCATTACAAACTTCACTCCCTATGCTGGACAGCATGGCTGCTGAAGGGCTAATGCTCAGTGACCTCAATCTACCACAGGCTGTCAAGGATGTTTGTGCATCACATAAGGATTCCACCAGGTGATCTTATGCCTTCAAATGGCGTAGGTTTGCCCTCTAGTGCTCCCCAAAGGACATTGACCCTTTTTCTTAACTGGTTGAGTCACTTCTACAATATCTCCTCCACTTATCCTTGACAGATCTTAAGACTAACTCATTAAGAGTTCACCTGAATGCCTTTGTGGCCTTTCATAGACTAGTGGTCGGACAGCCTATCTCCTCACACTCCTTAGTAGCATGCTTCATGTGTGGGTCTCCTGCTGTCCAAGCTGCCCATTAAGCTGCCTCCAGTGGCCTGGGATCTGAATGTGATTCTGGCACAACTTCTAAAACCACCTTTCGAACCTTTAGCCACCACTTCATTGAAGTTTCTATCTTGGAAGGTCATCTTCCTTATTGCCCTCGCTTCAGCTTGCTACCTCAGTGAGCTGCAAGCTCTAGTGGCGGATCCCCCCTACACTCTGTTCCACCATAAGGTGAATCTCCAGGAACAAGTAGGAATGCAGTCTTCACATATGAGTGACGTCTGTACCGACTGAGCCCACACGGGAATGCTCCCCAGAGTCCAATTGGAAAGCTTTTGGAAGCAATACAATGTGCCTGCACATCTGCCTTTGCACCTTTCCAACTCCTCTCCTCAGTTCTTTGTTTTTCGCGGAGCCAGCAGGTTGTTTCTTTTCTGTTACTGCCAAAAAACATGTGTGTGGTTAAATTCTGTGCCTTGCCTTTCCATTGACATTGGTACCTTCACAGACACCGGCCTCAATATTTTTCTTTAAATTTTGGTGATTTCCACCAGCAGCTATGCCTTGGCCTACTTTCCTTTACCATGAAGGAAAAACACAGTGGTTTCAAAAAATGTACCTAATGTTCTGAGACTATATCAGTCACAGATAAACATGACTGGTGTTTAAAATGTTTGGGCCTCAACCATGTTCCAAATGATTGTCCTTTGTGTCAACAAATGACAAAAAGAGGCCTAAAGAACAGGGCCAGACAGTATGGCTCTGTTCGCACCAGACTCTTTCAGTGGCTTCCACATTGTCTAGGATATCATCATCCTCTCATGGTTCTCAGGTCTCCTCAAAGCCTAAACACAAAAATGTCTGTCAGCATAAGCATCGAGGACCGATACAGATTCCAGAGGTAAGTCCATTCATCACCATCAGGACTCAGGGAACGGTGCGTCTGATATTGACTGACCTGCCGAACAGCCCTGGCTGGAGGTCCAAAGCACAAGAGGAGGCTCCAGGATGCTCCCGAGGCATCGACCTCCAGAGAGCTACTGGTTTCGTGCTCTGGGACGGTGGCTCAGTCCCGTAAGGCATTCTTCCCAGGCATTAGTCAGCTCCCTCAACTAGCGCATACTGGCTATTGAGAAGGAGTTTGGCCACACTCCTAGCAGCCCTCAGTACCAATGGTATTGACAGCTGCAGTAGTGCAAGTGATGGCACCCTGCCAAAAACAACTGGTTCTGGGGCCGATGCCGGCACTCGAACCTGCATCAGGGGAGCTTCTCCCTCAGATACCCTCTTTGGAACTGATGGACATGGTCAGTGCCCAACAGGCCCCCAATGCTGCACTGACCACCATCTGTACTAACATCGATCATCGACATTGGGGAAGTATAGATATCAAGCATGAGATCGTCAATACTTTGACTTTCTGTCAGACTCTATTTCCTCCAATTCCGATGACGCATTGGAGGACACCTGAGAAAGCTGGGACATTCCTTCAGACCATTAGCCGCCTCATGAGCAGTGTTGATCCCTGCCAAAGGATATTTCTTTCCAAGACTTCATTAGGAACATGGCAGCAGGCCTACAGATTACTGTGGCATCGGAGACTAAACAGAGGCTAGAGGAATTGGAAATTCTCCAATATCCCTTGACACCTAAAGGGGCTGCCACTTTACCACTAAACCGCATCTTGCAGGATTTGATGCTTTGTATGTTGGAGGATCCTCCAAACGGTTCTGCCTATCAGCAAATGACTTGATACCATATACGGAGTTCCAGCATGTCCAGGCTTTCAGAAACCAATTCCCATGCCATACTATGCTGGTGGAATCTGCGATGCACTGCATCAAGAGTTCTAAGAATCACTCTTCCGTGTCTCCGGGCAAGGAATTCAGAACTCTTGATGCCTTTGGCGTCTGTTTTCAGGCATGCATGCTCACCTCTAGAATTACCTCCTACATGCTCTACATGGGCATGTTCTTCAAGAATGTATCCTGGGATCTGGAGAAATTTGCACCTTTCCTTCCAAATGACAAACAAAATGCATTCCAAGCCCTAATTAGATAGAATCAAAATACATTCAAATTCTTATTAGAGCATCTTTCAATGCTTTTGAGTTATCCAGCAGAGCTTCAACAGTCTGCATCGGTGTTTGCAGGATTGTTTCACTCCAAGCATAGAATCTTTAACTGTGGATCTAAGACAAATTGGATGATCCCTTTTCTGGAGAAAACCTCTTTGGAAAGGGTTGGAGGGAAAAGGCTGGAGAGATTGAGACAGATGATCTCACCCTCAAGTGCTTTTCAAGAAAGACAGCGGACCCCTCTAAGAGAAGGGCTAATACAAAGAAATATGTCTATCCTAAGAAGAGATGTTATCCTTCTTATCCACCTGCAGCTGTTTGCCAACCTCAACAGCTACACAGCGCTGCATGGCCCTTGCCAACTCGAGAAGCATAAGGCTCCTAAACCCCAACCAGCTGCACAGCACAACCAACACCTGATTTTTGACTCTTCCTGGAGAGCATAGACACTTTACCTCTGCAGAGTCCCCACCCTGTGTTCCTATGCCCACAGGTGGCTCCTCCTAACATCAGAGCAGTGGACTCTCCGCATCTTCCAAAGGGGGGCTATCTGCTTCACTTTGAAAACTTACCCCTCACCATCTTCATAGGGGATTATCCCAGAAACTTCCTGCAGACAAATTTCCGATCAGAAGAGGGGTCTACCCTGTTAGCTCAGGGGGCCATAGAAAAAGTTCCTCTGCCCCAAGATGGTGTGGGCTTCTACACATTTTCTTATCCCCAAGAAAATAGGGTTCAGGCCCATCTTAGATCTAAGGGAACTAAACAAATTCCTTGTTAGAGAAAAATTCAAAATGATTTCCCTCAGCACACTCCTGCGATAACTTCAGAGGAACAATTGGCTGTGTTCTGTAGACCTCAAGGAGGCATACACACATTTTTACTGATACATCCTCAACATAGTATCTGCGTTTTCGATTCCAGCAGAACCATTACCAATATTGGGTGCTTCCTTTTGGCTTATCCTCTGCACCCAGAGTATTCACAAAGTGTATGGCAGTGGTTGTGGCCTACCTTTGCACTTTGGAGGTCTTTATCTTCCCCTACTTAGATGATTGGCTAATCAGAGGAGAAATCCCCACAAGAGGTAAACCTCCCTTCATTGCACAATCACAGTGCATCAACATCTGGGATTTGTCTTAAACTTTCTCAAGGCACACCTGGTGCGAACCCAGCAGCTAAAGTTCATCGGAGCACTTCTGGATATTCAACAAACCAAAACTTTCCTTCCCCTGGATTGCTGTACCCAACCTTTCGAGCTAACCCACAAGATAAGGAATCACAGATGCATAAGAGCTTGAGATGCTATGCCTTTTGGGGCACATGACTGCCGCAGTCCACGTAGTCCCTTATGCCTGCCTACACATGCGACAAGCCCAATGGACTCTTTCTCAATAGACCCAGGCAACCCGGGTGCATCTCAGACAAAATATGCATCACCTTTCCACTTCTCAAACCCTTCTCGGAGGTGGGGGTGGGGGGGTCACCTTTTCAGATGCCTTCACCTCAATGCACTCTGACAACAGATACCTCCAGGCTTGGTTGGGGAGCCCATCTGAACAATCTAACCACACAGGGGCAGTAGACACACCAGGAATCTGTTATATAAACCTCTTAGAACTACATGCACTTACAAATGCCCTTTGGGTTTTTCAACCCCAGCTCTTGAGCCAACAGCTCAGAACGGACAACCAGGTGGCCATGTTCTGTGTGACCCAGCAGGGACGAACAGGATCCTATCCCCTTTGCCAAGAACCCTTTGGCCTCTGGGTCTTCTCAATTGCACACCGCATTCATCTCAGTATCCTACGTCCACCCGAGTGGGCTCTAAATCGAGAAATGAGACCCCACTCATAGATCTGTTTGCTACTCAGGAGAACGCACAACTTCCACTGTTCTGCTCACGATTTCTCTCCCTGCACAGACAGGTGACGGATACTTTCCTTCTCCACTGGGGACAAGGTCTGCTCTATACATTCCCTTCCATCCCCTTGATACCAAAAACCCTCTTCAAACTACAGGCCGACAGAGGCTCCATGATTCTCATAGCCCCTTTTTGGCCCAGTTAGCTGTGGCTTTCTCTGCTGTTTCGACTAGCACAGACTCAGCCTCTCAGTCTGGGACACATGCCCAGCCTTCTCTCTCAGGATCATGGGATGGTTCTCCATTTCAATCCACAGAGTATGTGCCTCATGGCCTGGCTCCTGAAAGCGCAATCCTTGCTGACCTCTACTTCCCACAACAGGTCAAAGATATCCTACTTGCATCACGCAAACCGTCCACCAGACGTTCATATGCCTTCAAATGATGGCGGTTCACACTTTGGTGTTCCCGAAAGCAAATTGACCGCTGTACCTGCCCGATGGAATTTCTTCTACAGTATCTCCTCCACTTGTCCCTGCAGGTCTCAAGACTGACTCAGAGTTCATCTCGGTGCCATTACGGCTTATTACAAGCATCTGAACACGCATCCTATTTCTTTGCACCCCTTGGTGCAGTGTTTTATGTGGGGTCTCCTCTCCAAGCCACCCATTAAGCCACCACCGGTGGCCTGGGACCTCAAATGTGGTTCTTGCGCAACTTGTAAGCCTCCCTTTGAGCCTTTGGCCACTGTTTCATTCAGGTTTCTCACATGAAAGGTAATCTTTCTCATTGCTCTGACCTCAGTTCGCCGCATCAGCGACCTATAAGCTTTAGTGGCAGATCCTCCATACACTTTGTACCACCATGACAAGGTGATCCTTTTTACCCATTTGCACTTTCTTCTGAAAGTGATTTCTGCCTTCCACCAGAACCAGTCAGTAATCTTGCTGGTAATCTTCCCGAGACCACATGCCTCTCGTGCCGAAGCAGCACTGTAGACTGTAAACAAGCGCTGTCTTACTACTTAGAACCAAGGCTCACAGGAAATCTTCACATCTATTCATTTCCTTTGATCCAAGTCACCTTGTTTTGCAATTTGATATACCGCCCTTTATAATAGGGTGGTTTACAATATAAACAATAGCGGTCAAGGCCTGAAAAAGGAAAAGAACTACAATAAATGATAGGATAGAGACAGTACAATCACACAGGAAGAGGAGAGTCAAAAAGAAGTAGCAGAGAAGGGTCAGAGGAGGCTGGAAAGCAGGTCAAATGCACCAGAAAAGAGATGAGTCTTCAGGACGCTTTTAAACTTGGGGAAAGAAGGCTCATGATGCAGAGTTGGAGGAAGGGAGTTCCAGAAAGATGAACCCAGGAAAAAAGGCAGAGGTGAGTTGATTGAAGGTGAGCGCGTGAATGAGACAGAAGGACCAGACTGACATGACAGGGACAAAGGCTGTGGGTGGGGATGTGGAAGTGTAGATGGTCAGCTAGGTACTAAGGGGTGGAAGTGTAGATGGTATGATGGACAACGGTGAGAACTTTTGTAACGAATGCAGAAAGCCAGTGGGAGCCAGTGTAAGTGAATTAAAATAGGTGTAATGTGATCACTGCAGTGGGTGTGGGTAACAATCCTGGGAACCGTATTCTGTATTTACTGTAGGCGGTGAAGCTGTGATTGAGTGATGCCGGTGAGAACCAAGTTACAGAAATCAATCCTGGACATGACTAATGAGAGAAGAAGGGTGGACAGGGCCTGTGTGGGGTCAAGAAAGGGTGAATGCAGCAGATCTGGTGGAGGTAGAAAAAATATTGACAAATGAGAAGTGAGATGATGATGGAACAAAAGTGCAGTATCTATATCACAGGTAGTGAAGCGAGGTAACTAGTGGGACCGGGAGATTAGAAAGGACTGGCGCTTGGAAAGTGTCTTAGAAATATTCAAATGTAAGCAATTAGTGATAAGCCAGTCGGAGACCCTAGCCAAACAGTTGAGTGGAGTGAAGTCGGGTCAGTGGGGATTGGTGTGATGGAGTAAAAGTATATCATCGATGTAATATACTGAAAGGTCAGATTGCTGTATGATTAGCGAAAGTGGGGATGATAAGATATTGAAAAGGAGCGATGCCAGAACAGAGCCCTGCGGAACCTGCAACAGAGGGGGAAAGGTTCGGATGAGATGCTACCTAAGGATACAGAGAACGAGAGAAAAGAAAAGAATGAAACCACTGAAAAACTGCCCCTCGAAGACTAGCAGCATGCAGTCGAGTAAGAATAGAGTGGTCGACCAAGTCAAAAGCTACCAAAAGGTCGAGTGAGACAGCAATGGAAATATCACCCTGGTCGTGGGCAGTGTGTAGATCATTAAGAAATGAAAGCATGATGGTCTCAACACTGACAGGGCTGAAAACCGGACTGGCAGGGATGAAGATGAGTGGAGTCAAGATGAGGTGACAACTGAGAGAACTACTTTCTCCAAGATCTTTGAAAGGAACGAGAGGTCGGATATTGGTTGATAACCAGCTGGGTCATGAGGATCAAGGGATGGCTTTTTTAGAGGGGACGGACCAAGGCATGTTTCCATGGTGTGGAGAAAGTCCTGGAGGACAGACTGGAATTAAGCATGGTGAGAGTGAAGGGGAGAAGAGCCAGAGAGGATTCTAGTAACCATGTGAATGGAATGGGATCTAGAGGGCATGATGTTTTATGCGAGCTGAGAAGTTTGAAAAGTTCAGTTGATGTGACGGGGTAAAATTGGGCCCATTGGTGGGAAAGGGAAGTGGAGGCAAGTGGAGAAATGGGCAGGGGAGAACCTATGGGGAGGGGACAGTCTGGAATTGATGCACGAAGATCCAGTACCTTGGAAGAAAAGAATGAGGCTAGTTGGGCTGGAGGGGGCATGGCGGCTAGATTTGCAGTAGTATGAGGTTGGGTAGTAGACAGTGATTTCAGCACTGAATACAGTCGCTGAGAAGAATTGGGGGCTGACGAGATGATAGAAAAGTAAGAACGTTTGGCCTGGTGAACATGTGTACGATAGACCTGATGACAGGACTTGAAAAGCTGCAGTGCAGAGGGAGAGCGAGACTTGCACCATTGACATTCAGAATGACACAACTGGGAGTGGAGTGTACATTGACCAGGATAGTACCATGGCTGATGAGATGGGCGTGGAGGAGCAGCAGGCACGGGTGCAATAGAGCAATGCGGCAAAGGCGGCTGTAAGAGGTGTTCCAAAAGGAAACCTGCGAGTTCGAAGAGATGGAGGGAAAGTCCGATGGGAATAGTTCATTGGCTGCAGGAAGGGCCTGGATAGTGCATGGAATGAGGTGTCTCGAGTACTGTTTATGAAGGTCTGAGGAGGTAGTAGAAGAGGCAGGAGTAACAGAAGACAGAGTAAACCGAACAGAGTAATTGGTCGGTCCAGGGAAGAGGAGTCGCACAGAAGTCGGAAAGTAGGTAGGGGCAAGAAGAAGAGGAGCATATTATGGTCAAGAGTGGCGTGCTACGTAAGTGGTGGACTGGACATGTTGGGTGAGAGCAAGATCCTGCAATAGGAAAGTAAATGCATGATTGTGAGACAAGATCAGTGAGAGATAATGGATGTTAAAGTCCTCTAGAAGGAGCAATTATGGCCGAAATTGTCAGTCTGTCCCAGAGATGAAGAAAGAGAGAAGGGGGGGGGGGGGGAATAGATAAGAAGGCAATGTACAGGGAGAGCGGACGGAAGGCAAAATAAAAGGGACTCAGGATAGTATAGGGAAGGTGAAGCAATTGAAACTACCGAAAGAGGAGTGATATAGTACAGCAACCCCTCCTACAGTGCGTCCAATGCGGGGAGTGGAAAGAGCTGAGAAGCTGGGAGGAAAACACTGGTTCAGTAAGGGCTCCTCCCCCTCCTTCAGCCAGGTCTCCGACAAGAAAAGAAAATCCAGATTGTTTTGATCAATAAGATCTCTAATTAGTAGGGTTTTGTTGTGCAGAGACCGACAATTCACTAGTCCCAGTTGGAGGATAGGAGAAGGGACCATGTCAAGGGGTGTTGAAAGAACTGAAATACGAGATTGCAGACCTGCTATTAGTAATCTGTGAACTATCATTAAAATCATCTCTAATACCTGAAGATTGGAGGATCGCCAATGTAACACCAATTTTTAAAAAGGGTTCCAGGGGTGAGCCTGACATCAGTACCGGGAAAAATGGTAGAAACCATCATAAAGAATAAAATTACTCTGCATGTAGATAGTCATGACCTAATGGGAGACAGCCAACATGGCTTTAGACAAGGAAGATCTTGTCTTACTAATCTGTTATGTTTTTTGAAGGAGTGAATAATCAGGTGGACAAAGGTGAGTCGGTTGATATTGTGTATCTGGACTTTCAGAAAGCCTTTGACAAGGTCCCTCATCAGAGACTTTTGGCAAAACTAAAGAGTCATGGGATAGGAGGCAGTGTACTATTGTGGATCAGGAACTGGTTAAAAGATAGAAAGCAGAGGGTAGGGCTAAATGGCCAATTTTCCCAGTGGAGAAAGGTGAATAGTGGTGTACCCCAGGGATCTGTGCTGGGTCCGCTGCTTTTTGACATATTCATAAATGACCTGGAAAGTGGAATAACGAGTGAGGTTATCAGATTTGCAGATGACACAACTATTTAAAGTTGTTAAAACCCAAGAGGATTGTGGAAAATTGCAAGAGGATCTTGATAAATTGGAAGACTGGGCATCAAAATGGCAGATGAAATTTAATGTGGACAAGTGCAAGGTTATGCACCTAGGGAAGAACAACCCAAACTATGGTTACACGATGCAAGGTTCCACATTAGGAACCACCACCCAGGAAAAAGATTTAGGCGTCATTGTGGATAACATGTTAAAACCCTCAGCCCAATGTGCAGCAGCGGCCAAGAGAGCAAATAGAATGCTAAGTATGATGAGGAAAGGAATGGAAAATAAAACAAAAGATATTATAATGCCTCTATATCGTTCCATGGTGAGACCGCACCTTGAATATTGTGTGCAGTTCTGGTCGCCGTATCTTAAAAAGGATATAGCGATTTTAGAAAAGGTTCAGAGAAGAGCCACCAAAATGGTAAAGGGGATGGAAGGATACTCCTATGAAGAAAGGCTAAAAAGGTTAGGGCTCTTTAACCTGGAAAAGAGATGGCTGAGGGGAGATATGATAGAAGTCTATAAATTAATGAACGGAGTGGAACGGGTAAACGTAGATTGATTGTTTACCTTATCAGAATATAGAAAGACTAGGGGACATGCAATGAAGCTACAGGGTAAACTATTTAAGACTAATAAAAGAAAATATTTTTTCACTCAACGTGTAATCAAACTCTGGAATTTGTTACCGGAGGATGTAGTAAAGGCTGTTAGTGTAGCTGGGTTTAAAAAAGGTTTGGACAAGTTCCTGGAGGAAAGGTCCATAAACCATTATTAAGAAGGGACCCAGGATATCAATGCTTGAACCAATACAAGCATTGTGGAACCTGTGTCCCTTGGGGAAACTGCTAGGTACATATGACCTAGATTGGCCACTGTTGGAAACAGAATACTGGGCTTGAATGACCTTGGTCTGACCCAGTATGGCATATCTTATGTTCGTATGTAACGATCTAACCGATTAAAGGTGGGGAGGCAAGGGACCAGGTTTGTGTAAATGCGGCCTGCAGATTTTAAAAAAGCCGAAGAATACAAAGGGTAGTGGCTGTAATAATAGGGTATTGCAGTCATGGATAATAGAAGTGCAAATAGAACAAAGACACCGGATAGCCTGGGAAGGGGCAACAAACACCTACCAAGGGTGGCGAGTTGGAGGGACAGGGCCAGTGGTGTTTTGTTAGTCCCTATGCTGCCGGAGCCGCCCCAAGGAGCACGTCCTACTCCGGCGCATGCCACTGCAGTGCATGGGAGTGGGAGCTCTTTTTAAGTGCTTTCTGGCTGAGGGGTGGTACCTTCAGTCACGTGGCTGCGAGATTGCGGCCGTGGCTCCTCAGATGGCAATTTGAGTGCTTTAACCAGCCTTCCAATGACAAAGCGTACCCTATCCAAGTGGATAGCAAACTGCGTTTCTTTTGCCTAAGTGCAGGCAGGACTCTCCCTCGAAGGTCATGTCACATCTCACAACATGCGAGCCATGGCGACCTCAGTTGCTATCCTTCATTCCCTCTCCATTGATGAGATCTGTTAAGCAGTTACTTGATCCTCCATTCATATCTTTGCTACACACTATTTCCTAGACAGGGACTCCTTTTGGGAAGCTGTCTTTGGCCAGGCTGTACTCCAGCACCTTTTTGGGTGCTGGAGTACAGCAACTCCTACCCTCCGTCCCGGACTTCTTTTTGGCACCAAATTTCCGTTAGAGGTGTCTAGCCACCTGCAGTTGAGCCCCAATGGGGCTGCATTTTATCCACACTCTTGGCTATTATTTAACCTTGGGGATACCAGGGCTGCTCACTTTGTCTGGTACCTGGGAGCTAGTGAATACCATGTGAAGACTGCATTCCTCCTTGTTCCTGGAGATAGCGTTGTCACTCATCAGGTGATCTCTGGGAACAGCAGGAATCGGTCTTCACAACCTGTCCTCCTCCTTTAGGAGTTAGAGGAAAAAAGAATAACCTACATCTCTCAGCTACAAACGCGACTGAGGAGAGGAGTTGGGAAGGTAGGAAGGCAGATGTGCAGGCGCAGTGGATCGCTCCCAAAAGCTTTCCAATTGGACACCGGGGAGCATTCCCACGTGGGCTCCATTGGTACTGATATCACCCATATGTGAAGACTAATTCCGATGCTTTCAATGTACTCATCTGCATTTCCTCCCGATGGTGGTTTCCTTCTTTCATTTAAACCAGTTGGTAATCCATCCGATTTTCTTCCATAGACCACATGCATCTAGGACTGAAGCAGCACTACACACTAGACTGCAAGCAAGCACTTGGATAGAACTAAAGTTCACAGAAAATACTCTCAATTCATTTTGTTTGATCCTAGTCACCTGGACCTACCAGTGACAAAATGTACTCTAGATGGATAGCAGATTGTATTTCTTCTGCTTATGTACAAGCAGGACTCTCATTAGATGGCGTGTCACTTCTCATAATGTGTGAGCTATGGCAACATCCGTAGCTAATCTGTTCAGTAGCCAATGAGGACATTTACCAGTCAGCTACCTGGTTCTCCATTCACACTTTTGCTGCACACTACTGTTTGGACAGAGACTCCCATCGGGATGCTGTCTTTGGCCAAGCTGTACTCCGGCACCTCTTTAGGACTTAATCACAACTCTAGACATCTACTAGAAACCAAACTATCATTGGGGGAGTATTGCCTCCTGGAATAGAGTCCGATGGCCCAGACTCTTCGGCTACATATTTTTTCCTCAGGGATCACACGACCATTCCCCCCCCCCCCCCTCCACACCCATACCAGTCTGGTACCTGGGAGCTAGTGAGTCCCAAATGTGAAGACTGCATTCCTCCTTGTTCCTGGAGATAGTGTAGTTACTCACCTGTAACCAGTGATCTCCGGGAACAGCAGGAATCGGTTTTCACAACCTGCCCTCCTCTTCTAGGAGGTGTAGGGTTCTTTTATTTTTCTTCTCAGCTACAAATTCAACTGAGAGGAGGAACTGGGAAGGCAGGCATGCAGGTTCAGTGGAGTGTTCTTATAGGCTTTCCTATCGAATCCTGGGGAGCATTCCCATGTGGGCTCAGTCAGTGACATTCACCCATATGTGAAGACCAATTTCTGTTCCCGAAGATCGCCTGTTAAAAGTGAGTAACTATGCTTTTCCCATGCTTTTTTATCTTGTTTGAATTAATGTTCTTTCTAACATGGAGCACAACCCCTCCACCAATTTGATCTACACTGTCATTGCGATATAATTTGTACCCAGGTATCTGTGTCCCATTGGTTGTCCTCCTTCCACCATGTGTCTGAGATGCCAATTATATCTAAGCTTTCATTTAGTGCTATATATTCTAACGCACTGTCTTATTATTTAGACTTCTAGCATTTGCTTACAGGCAGTTCAGAGGTTGTATTTTGTTCATATTAACAAGCTGGTTATCAGTTGAGAGAGGTTATTTGGAATCTTTCGACTCTGCTCTTTACTTAAAAGCATATGGTTTACTTTTACCTTTATTGGAATCTCTCTATCGGGATGCCCTAACTTCCCTGTTTCACTAGTATGCTTCAAGGATATATCATTCTGAACCATGAACTCTAGTGTGACTGTCAGCTTTCCCCTATTATCTAGTTTAAAAGCTGCTCAGTCTGCTTATTAAAGCAGTCTGGTTACACCCAGGGCCAGTCCAAGGGTTTCTGCCACCCCTGCAGAAATACCGGCCATGTCACACCCTCCCCACACCGTACTGCCACCACTGCCCCTTCTTGCTTTGTGCTGCCACTTTGTTGCCTGTGGCAGGCCATGAGCTTAAATACACCTGGCTACCTGCTTCTGAGTCCCCTCCAACAGTAAATTGCATTGGAGGGGAATCAAAAGAGGCAGGTCATGTGTGCCTAAGCATATGGCCTGCTGCAGGCAACAGCCACCCACCTGGGTCGGCTGCCTAGCTTGCCTAGTGGATGGGCTGGCTTTGGTTAAACCTCAGTTAAGGTTGAGCCTATCCTTTTGGAAAAGCCCCCCTTCCACCTCGGGATGTTGCCCAGTTCCTAACAAATCCAAAACCCTCTTCCTTGCATCATTGTTTCATCCATGCATTGAGTCTCCGGCAAAGTAGCTGGGACAATTGAATAAACAGTGAAAATAAGAGGGAAAGTTTATTTTGGAAACAGAATCTTTAGGATATTTTGTGGGAACCAAAGCATTGTAGCCAAAAGTCTATCGTGTCTGTTAAAGAATTTAAGCACATGTCCGGGTTGAATTTCATATTAGAAACTATAACTGGGATCTCTCAAATTCCTTCATTGCCAACCTATTCCTGTAGTTTTGACTACAGAGAAGGAAATGGTGACAGTCATATAAAGGATTTTCTTTGGGGAGCTTTCTCATACTTGCAGTAGTTAGGCACAGGGTGGCTCAAGAGAATCTGCTGTCTGAGGCAAGAGATGAGCTGGCACCCCCCCCCCCCCCCATGTCCTCCCCCCGGCAGCCAAAATGGAACGGCTTTGCCAGAACTCTAGTCAGGGAACAGGGGCCCCCTCACTCAAAGCACTAGTCAGGTAGTTCCAAGAATAAAGGAAGCAATATATTCCCAGGCTAGATTTTTTTTCTTAAAACATTGCAGTGATGTTTCTATGCGGCAAAACTTGTAGCAGTTTATTTAGCCTGGGAATCTAATATAAAATAGACTCCTGACACTTCACACTGGATCGGTATGGTATTTAATGTAAATGTATATTTTGCAAAAGACAAAAGAGATGCAAGGTGATCACATACCAAGGAGCAAAAATAAAAAGCGAGAAGCATGGTGCAGTTTATAACACCAAAATAAAATTATTGGGCCCGAATTTGAGTTGGGCGATGCTATGCGCCGCGTCTGCGCATATCCCACCCACTTCCTGCCTAACCCTGATTTTTCCATGCCGGGGTTATATGTGCCCCAGCATAGAAAATCTGGGTGTCGCTGCACAGACAGGAAGCCGCATGAGCTACCTGTCTAGCACCGATTTTTGATGCTTCACGGTTAGCCCTAATGCCTTAAAGATAGGTAAGGTTTTCCCACGTTTATCTTTAAGGCACAGAGTGCTAACCGTGTAGCATCAAAAATCGGTGCTACACAGGTAGAGCCATGGCCCACCTCTGCTCTGCCTCAGAATGCCCCAACAAGGCTTGTTAGAGACATAACCGGGATTTTCGAAGGGCACTACCCATGTAGGTGCCCTTTGAAAATCCCGGATGAGGCCTTTACACAGGTAACTAGGGAAGTTACCCGTGTAAAGGCCTTCGAAAATCGGGCCATTATAACTAATTATATTTTGTCATTTTAAACTGCTGTGGTTTTTGCTCTTCCTTTTAGAACATATATTCTGCATCCAAAGAAACCCCTCTCCCCACAGTGGACACAGAACAGATCTAGAATATTTCCCACAGAACTGAACAAATCAAAAATAATTTCTGATTCTGGTGTCGTTTCAGTTAACAGAAATATAAACCCTCACCAGTAATTGACTTATTTTGAAGTAATACAAAGGACCTATACAGAAAATCTACCATACCATCATAGCATCAACTGCCAAAACTCACACAGAGCTTACCCAGAAAAGAGTAGCACTATTAATATTGCATTGGGTCCTTGAATATTCATATACCTATTCAGAAAACTGAACAAGCCGGATTACTACAGCTCTCTACATAGAATCTCCATGCTAACAGATCAGGTAGCCTCAGTCACACATTGGGAACACACATAGATCTTCATCAAAAACAAAAAATAGACATATGTAGGCAAAAATGAAAGTGAAACCTAAAGAAGCCAGGCTGTGTATCAATGGCATAGCCAGGACAGATTTATTTGGTGGGGCCTAAGCAAAACGGGCACTGCCCCTTTGGCAAAGTAGGCAGTTGCCTAGAGCACCAACATTCTGAGGGCAGCCTACTGCTGCCCCTCTCTGGGACTTGCAGTGGTGACAGTAACATTAAAATACAGCACTTATCAAAACCCTCCGATGCTGTGCTTTGATCAGCAGCTTCCGCCTGCACGCAAATAGGAAGTCTGCGTTGTTGGGGGCAGAAGTGGCTGGTCAAAGCAAAGCTTTGGAGCTTTTAGTTAAGCAATGTGTTTTAATGTCGTTACTGCTGCTGCAGGTCCCAGAGAAAGATGGCAGGTGTGGCTGGGGGGGGAGGGGGAATGTGGGTTGCACTGGTCCTGGACCTTGGATTAACATGCATGGACACAAAGCAGTGAATGTTGACACTGCCTCTAGTTATCCTCTCATTCGACTGTTCTGCTGCCATTGACTGGATGGGCCTGGTTCCTGAGTGAAGTGTCCACCGCTCATCCTTGGCTACACCCCTGCATGCGGTTCAACACCAGGAAAATAGAAAGACGCATATGCTCCTGTATTTTGCAAAATACAAGATAGAACATGTAAATTCCAAAAACTGACCTTCAGATCACCAAATTGAAAATACAATTAATTGTTCTACCTTTGATGGGCCATTTTATTCTCTAATCATGTTGATCTCAGTCTCCTCTTATCTTGTTTTCTAGGGTCTCCAACCCTTCTGTCACTTCTCTCCCCTCCTGGCTTCTTTACATCTCTGGCATTTATCTTTTCGTTTCAGCTCTTTTTCCATTTATTTTTCTCTCTATTATCTCACCCCTCCCCTTTGATACTGCATCTATCACTTCTTAACCCCTAATACAGTACTCTCCTTCCCCAGCCTCTTAATTTCCCCAGTCTTTAACAACCTCTCTCTTCCTCCCACTGCATCCAGCATCTCTCCCCCTCTTCCATCCAGCACCTCAGCCCCCTTTTTTACCCCACTCCACCATGTCCACCATTTCCCCCCTCACTATTCCTGCCCCGGGTCCAATATATTTCTCTTTCTCCAGGAATAAGCAGGAAGTCAGCCCTCACGTATGGGTGATGTCAGCGCTGGCTAAGTCCATGCGGGGCATTTCCCAAGCTTTCAAAGAGAGCCTTTGGGACATGCTCCCACGCATGCATGGTCCCCTTCCTGCCCAAGGGTGTCATCTTGCTCAGTCTCCTTTTTTCCATGGAACCCAATGGACATCTGTCCTGTATTCCCCAGAAAAATCCTTGCTAATTATCCTTAAAAGCTAGTTTTCCCGGATTGCATACGGGTTCCTCTTCCCGCCTCAAGCTGGTGCCGAGCTCGGCACTGTTCTGTTTTTTAATTTTTTGATCATGGCCTGCCTCGACTATCATTCATGCCTTTTTGCGCTCGAGGGTCGTCGACCCCGTCCGAGTGCTCCACACCATGTCCCCCGATGGGTTCAAAAAATGACAGCTGCAGTCAAACCATGTCAGTGACTGACAACCCTGACTGCTGCCTGGGAACGGACCAGGGTAGCACCTCCTGTGACCTGTGCTGAGCCATGACGCCTAAGACCAACAAAAAGAGGTTGGAGTTGCAGGAACAGCTGTTCCCCAGGTCTGACTTGGCCCTGAGCTCCCTGATGCCGAGCTCCAAGCCCAGCACTTCTCGTGAGGCCCGAATGTCCTTGGAGTCCTGTGGCAGTGGCTCCTCCGAGAAGACCTCTGACCAGGGGAGAAAGAAGAAAAAGTCCTCTGTCTGCCAAGGTTGCATTAGAGAAACCTGGTAAAACTGCCTTGAGGGGACCCTACCATGGTCCTCAAGGATTCTTCAGCTGACGGAGACCGTGCGAGGTTCCTTGAGGCTGTAATCCTCGTCAGAGATGCACTTGCGAGAGTACTGGTGCCAGGCACGAGATTCTTGGTGCCTGTACCGAAAACGGCGGATCCTTCTGACTTGGAAACCAGAATGGCGACCCTGGAGCAGAATATCACTGCTATCCTGGCCCTGTAGCAGGCAATGATGGCTATTTGTATGCATCTGCCCTGACGACCGGGCCCTGACTGCGAGGAAGTCCCCTGAGTGTCGAGCCGAGCTCCAAGCGCTACACCTGTGCCAGTCGAGATCCTGATCTTGGTCCCGTTCCTTGAGCATCCGGTCCTCCCTAGCTAGCTTCCACTACTTGGACCCCCAGGTCCTCCAGATGCTGCTGACCCCTTTGCGCCAGCCTCGAGGCAATGAGTCGCAAGGCCTCTGATTCATCATCATCACTCGACTCCAAGTGGGAGATCTACAAGGCATCCTGGGAAACCAAATGGCACAGAGAGATTCCATTGGACCCATCTTTCATCGCCCCGGTGCCATTCTCCTCCGGAGGACGTGGCCTTCCATGACTTTGCAGACCAAGGCGGAGGAAGACCCACGCACAGAGGAGCTAGGGATCGTCAAGTACAAGTCTCCACATAAGGGAAACCTTCATGGTGCCCATGCAACTGATCCTCGAGTAGCTACTGCTCAGAATAGTCATTTCTCTGGGAAGTCAGTCCTCACATATGGGTGACGTCGACACCAGCGGAGCTCGCACAGAGAAAATCCCCCCAGCTTTCAAAGAAAGCCTTTGGGAGTTGCTACCACGCATGCGTGGTCTCCTTCCCTCCCAAGGGTGCCATCTTGCTCAGTGTCCTTTTTTCCACAGAGCCCATCAGACGATTGTCCCTCTTGTCCTGGACAAAGTTGATTTTTCTGTGCCTTTTGGCGACCGGTCGACGCCAGTATCCTTCCCACCTCCGGCTTTGGTACTTTGGTATTGGGTCGGTCCTGTTTTTCTTAGTTTTTTACCTTGTGCGTCTTCGTACCCTTTTGTCCCTTTTTCCTACGATGGCCACCAGCGGGTTTAAAAAATGCGATCAGTGCGGGGAAAATAATGTCCCTCACAGATACGCATGACTGCTGTCTCCAGTGCCTTGGTCTGGACCACGACCCCGGACGCCTGTCCTCTATGTAAGAAAATGTCGTCCAAGGCCTTGCTGAGCTGCCAGTAGCAGCATGACAAGATTTTTCCGGAATCCCCTGTGCCTCCGAGAGCCAGGACCTCATCTGAGGCCTCAGCGTCTTGGGGGGATCACTCCAAGCACAAGAGGAAGAAGTCCTCGAAGGTGGCATCTCTGGATGGCTCTGAACGATCATTTTCTTCACGGGACCAGTCGTAGAGCCCCAAGCGTTGGCCGGGATCGTTGGAGGAGCAGCGCCTGGCCAAAGTCCATTGATGAGAATCGGACCAGCCGAGGCAAATACCGACTGTTCTGGTCATAGACTCCCCCCGGAGGAACCAGCGTCTTGTCCGACCGGCCTCCGAGCTGGTAGCTGTGGAGCCTCGAACTCGTGTCCAGGATGGCTTTGGAGCGCAGTTTTCCTGCCTTCATCAAGCATCAGCGGGTGCTGATGTCTGGCTCCTGTGCCCTGACCACCGGGCCCTTGACATCCATGTTGACCCCGGAGGCCGAGCCGATCCTCGAGACCTTTCGAACTCAAGTCGATCCTCGGCCGAGATCACTCTTGGCCTCCCGTTCGGGACCAAGGTCGTCACCACCGAGTTGATCGGTGTTGGGGTGGATGGTGCCCAGGTCCCCGATGACTGAGGAGCCCCTTGAGTCCTCCTCGGAAGTCTCGGCCTTGGAGGCGGAGGATGAGTCCCCGGATACCCAGAGGCATTGGGACGTTCCCTCAGATTCTCCCATGTCTGAACCTCTGAGAAGGGCCCCACCGAAGGCTATGGGTTTCCTGGATTTCGTGCGGGATATGTCCAAGATGTTGGCTTTCCCCACAGAGTCCGATGAGCCTCGAGCCGACGAGCTTGAGATCCTCCAGTGTGAGGCTCCTCAGGAGACCCTCACGGAACCCATTCCTCCGATCCTGGAACGACTCATGCTCCACATATGGGGACACCGGCGTCTACGCCAGTGCTCAGCAAATGGCCTTGACTCAATGTATCGAGTCTGTTGGAGCCCTGTATTCCAGAAGTCGCATCTGCTACACAATTCCATGGTTGTGGAATCGGCCATGCGTCTACTTAAGAGCCAGAAGATGCATTACTCGGTGCCCCCCCAGCAGGAAGGCCCGCAACCTGGATGCTTTCGGCAGAAATTGTTTCCAGGGCGCGATGCTGAATTGTTGAATCCAGGCATACCAGTTGTACGTGGGCATATACCTGAGGGACCTGGTGAAGGAACTCGCCGGGTTCTTGGCTGATCTCTCCGAGGAACCCTTGCAGCGCTTCAAGGGCCTGTCTAAAGCTGTCCGTGAATGCTCCAAGTTTGCTTTGGGTGGCCTATGGCGGGTTCGAGTCAGCGGCCTGGGTTGCCACAGCAGGCATGGGTGCACGCCGCCAGGCTTGGCTGCAGTCTTCCAACCTCGAGCAGTGGGTTCAGGACAAGTTGGTCGATGTCTCATGCCAAGGGGAGAACCTTCAGTAAACCCATGACTGACGAGGCCACAGAGCTGGAGACTGAGATCATGACGAGGACACGGCTCTCTAAGAAGACCCCTGCCCCTCCTTGTAAGAAGGGCTCGGGTAAAAATTCCTTTTACCCGAGAAAGAGAACTTCTTACCGAAACTACCCCCTTACCAGGCCTCCCAGACTCCCCCACAGGGGCATGGCCAGTGTAAGCAGAAAGCCCCCAAGCCCCAGGCTCCAGCCCAGCCTGGTGGGGGGTTTTGACTCCATCAGCATGGCCGCTCTCCCAGTAGGGACGGGTCAGCTAGTCTTGTATGCCCACAGGTGGCAGGCCATCACCACCGATTCCTGGACATTGCAAGTGGTCAGGGAGGGATACCTTCTCCATCTAGCCCAAGTACCTTCATACTACTTCCCAGGAGAGTCTCCAATCTCTCCTCTTCACCGGGATCACATTCTGAAGGAATTGGCAGGTCTTCTCGAGGACTGTGTGGTGGAACCGGTGCCCTACCACCTCAAGGGCAAGGGGTTCTACTCCAGGTATTTCCTCATCCCAAAGAGGACAGGGGGCCTAAGGCCCATCCTCGACCTGTGCAACCTCAACAAATTCCTGGTGAGGGAGAAGTTCAACATGCTCTCCCTTGGAATATTGCTGCCCTACCTCTGCCAGGGAGACTGGCTATGCTCCTTAAACCTAAAGGATGCCTACACACACATCCTCATCCACCCAAGCCACAGGCAATACCTGCGCTTTGTGGTGGGGGACAACCACTACTGGTACAGAGTGCTTCCCTTTGGCCTTGTTTCAGCCCCTAGGGTGTTCACAAAGTGCCTGGCAGTGGTCGCCGCCTTCCTCAGGCTTCAAGGGATCTTCGTCTTCCCCGATGCTGGCTCATCAGGGGCTCATCGGCCGTAGATGTGCAGGAGGCCACAGCCCGCACCATCAAAGTCCTGAAGGACTTTGGGTTTGTAATCAACTACCCCAAGTCCAGTCTCTGCTCGTCTCAGGAGCTAGATTTCATTGGGGCAAGGCTCAATACCCAGCAGTCGAAGGCCCTCCTGCCTGCAGACGTGCAGACGGCTTTATATCCCTCGCAGGGAAAGTGCGCTGCAGCTCCTCAGTGTCAGCGAGGCAGTTGCTGCGCCTCCTAGGGCACATGGCCTCCACGGTCCATGTCACTCCAGATGCCTGCCTCCACATGCGAACTGCACAGTGGTGCCTCAGAGACCAATGGTCCCAGGCCACTGGACACCTCCAGGACAGGATCAAGGTGACCAGGTGTCTGGTACAGTCCCTGGCCTGGTGGCTCTTGCCCCAGCACTTGAGGGCAGGTATGCATTTTCAGGCCGGTATGCATTTTCAGGCCCTTCCCCATTCCAGTGTCCTAACCACAGATGCCTCCTTACTGGGCTGGGGGGCCCATTGCCAGGGGTTCTGCAGGCAGGGAGTGTGGTCCCTGGAGGAGAGTGCCCAACAGATCAACTTGTTGGAGCTCCGGGCCATCCGCCTCACCCTGAGGGTTTTCAGGCAGGATCTGGTTCGCAGGTCAGTCCTGGTCCAAACAGACAACCAAGTGGCTATGTTCTACATGAACAAACCGGGGCATGGGATCATGCACCCTCTGTCAGGAGGCCCTGGACCTGTGCTGTTTTGCAACCCCTCGGGATTCTCCTCAAGGCAGTTTACCTGCCGGGCCAAGACAATTGGTTGGCCGACAGACTCAGCAGGATCCTCCAGCCGCACGAGTGACAGCTGGACCAGGCGGTGGCCAACAGGCTTTTCCAGGCCTAGGGGGAACTGGTGATGGACTTGTTTGCAAGTCCAGAAAATCACCAGCTTCCCCATTTCTGCTCGAGGCAGCCACATCCCTCCAGGGTGGCTGCTGATACCTTCCTAATCTCATGGTCGGGGGGTCTTCTGTATGCTTTTCCCCCGACGCCTCTGATCACAAGGGCTCTGTTCAAGATCCTTTGGGACAGAGCTGTTCTTGTAGCCCCATGGTGGCCCCAGCAGCCGTGGCTTCTGTTGCTTCTGCAGCTAGCGGTGGAGCCCCCCATTCCCCTGGGGTCGTCTCCGACTCCTCTCCCAGGAGCGGGGCTCTTTTGTATCCCAACCTCAGCTCCCTTTCACTAACGGTGTGGCTGCTGAGAGGGTGACTCTTGCCCCACTCCTCCTGGAGGAGGTGGAGGAGGTCTTGCTGGCTTCATGTAGACCGTCTACTAGACAGATGGACGCCTTTAAGTGGCACAGATTTGCTGTCTGGTGTGCGGGTCAAAAAGTGGACCCCTTTTCTTGCCCAGTGGTAGTTGTGTTGAAATACTTTCTCCACCTTTCCAAGTTGGGCCTTAAGTCGAATTCTGTCAGTGCATCCCAGTACCCTAGCGGCGAACCACTTTCCCTTGGACGAGAAGCCTCTTTCTGCTCACCCAATGGTATCCCAGTTTCTAAAGGGCCTGCTCCTGTTGAATCCCCAGTCTGTCCTCCAGCGACTGAATGGGACCTTAATGTAGTGTTGGGGCAGCTTATCCTGCTGCCCTTTGAGCCTTTGGCAACGTGTCATCTCCGCTATCTCTCCTGGAAAGTGGTATTCTTGGTTGCGCTCACTTCTGCCCGGAGAGTGAGTGAGCTCCAGGCTCTTGTGTTGGAGAGGCCTTATACCAGGTTCAACAAGAATAGGGTGGTGATTCGCACACATCCCAAATTCCTTCCGAAGGTGGTCTCCATTTCACCTCAACCAGGAGGTGGTTCTTCCTTCCTTTTTTCCCAGGCTGCATGCCAGTTGGGTAGAGACGGTCCTCTGTACCCTGGACTGTAGGAGTGCCCTGTCCCTACATCCAGCATATGCAAATTCACCACAAAGCCTCCCAGCTTTTTGTTTCCTATGACCCCAGTAAACTGGGGAAGGCGGTGACAAAGCGTACGTTGTCCATGGGTGGGGCGGACTGTATTGCCCGGACTTATGAGGCAGCGGGGCTTCCGCTGGAGGGCCGTTTTACGGCTCATAGGGTCAGGGCCATGGCGGCATCAGTGGCTCACCTATGCTCTGTTCTGTTGGCAGATATCTGCCGGGCCGCCACCTGGTCTTCAGGTCAGACCTTTGCAGCCCATTACTTCCTGGATAGGGAGTCCTGACGGGACAGTGCCTTCGGCCAGACTGTACTCCGTAACCTGTTTGAGGTCTAGGCAACTCCTGCCCTCCGACCCCTCTGTGTTCAGGCTACCGGAGTGCTACTTCCCTGGTTAGAGTTTCATTGCAGCTGCTTGCGGCTCTCACTAAGAGCCTTTTTGGTTTGTGCTATAGGTTAAAGTTATCCTAACAAAAAGCCCCCAAATTAGTGATACCAATACAATCTCTCCAATACATATATCACTAAACCCCTCGTGAAACTTTCTCAACTTTTTTTGTTGGATAACACCGGAAAGGGACATGGACTGAAAACCATGTTCTCCACTCGGTTATATCCTATTTAATCGTTTTTTTAAAAAAAAAACCACCATTTTTATCAAAACCATTTTTTCATTACTTAGCTGATTCGAAGAACTGAAGCACGATGTGCACGTTTCGGGTTGAACACCCTGTTTCAAGTGCTAACATATCATGTAGAAAACCGTCACAAAACGCTGAAAAGCAGCTGTTTAAGAGGACACAAGTTGTATGAATGGCTATACTCTGCCGTCAATCAAACAACCAATTGGGGACAAGGGGAAATCCCACCATTCAGGGAGTCCCACACCCAATCGGATGACGTTAAACAAAACTCGTCCATTCAACTTCTTTATTAAGACCAGTTGGATGGACTGTGCCCAAACGAAAAATCCAGGACTGCTCCAAACGTTGAAGTTTATTAACACGATCTCCCCCTCGAGTGTCCGGAGGGACAAAATCAATAACAGTCCAGCGTAAATCCTGATACGTATGATGTAAATCCTGGCAATGATCCACCATCGGGGCTGCCTCAACACATTGTTGCAATCGTGAGGCGTGTTCTCCCATTCGGACCTTGATAGAACGCGTGGTGCGACCCACGTAAACTAGAGGACAGGAACATTGGACTATATAGACCACATAAGCTGTGGTACAATCCGTCTCCCATTTCCTTCGATATGATTGACCTGTTAAAGGGTGAATCCAATGAATCCCTGTCAAAGAGGAAGCGCAATGCATACATTTATGACAGACATGACCCCGATGTTGAAGCGGTGGAGCTAAAGGCCTATCTACCGGCAAAGTCGTTCGGGCCACAAGATCACCTAAATTGGCTCCTCTTGAAAATGCCACCAAAAAGGATCATCGGAAACAGGGATGCAATTCCAACACAGTCCAATGCTTTTGTAATATAGCCGCCACAGCTGTACTGAATGACATATATGGTAAAACACCCACAAGAGGTTGAGGTGATGTCATGTCCAGTGAAGGACCCGAGCTGATAACATCCATTCTCGGTGTGTATACAGCGCCCGACGGTATGCTAATCGAATCACCTTGTGGGGATAACCGCGAGCCCGTAGTCGCTGCCCAAGTTCTGCTGCATGAAGCTTGAAATCTTCCAAGGTTGAACAGATACATCGTATATGTAAAAATTGACCATAAGGGAGACCTTTTTTCAGGGAGTGTGGATGGAAACTCTGATATTGAAGACTATTACGTTGTATTGATTTACGATAGAGGGAGGTACGAAAACCTTCCACCTCTTTAAACACTGTAATATCCAAAAAATCTATACTTTGATCAGAAACAGTGGCAGTAAAAGTTGAATTAGATTTTAAGGAATTTAACCAAGTCAAAAAATCTTGTAACTCCAAACTTGAACCAGTCCACAAAAAAAAGATGTCATCTAAGTAACGCTTCCAAAAAGGGATATTATGAAAATAAGGGGAATTGTACAGATAACGTTCTTCAAACTCCGCCATGTATATCGTAGCAATAGAAGGTGCTACTGATGCCCCCATTGCAATACCAAAAATCTGATGGTAATACTGCCCCAAAGCCAAAAAATAATTGCGTGTTAATACCAATGTTATCAACTCCAGCAAAAATTGGCGAGGAAGACCAACAGGTGCATAAGAGAACCTGGTTGAAAGAAGTTCCAATGCCTCCACTTGATTAATATTCGTATATAAAGCAGCAACGTCTAATGTAACCATCTGGAATTGCCAGGTAGATAAATCCAACTGTGACAACAACTGAAGAAAATGAGCTGTGTCTTGAATATAGGAACGCACTTGTGCAGCCTCTTGTCTCAATTTTGTGATTTTTTTTTGAGTAAAGGGTTCCAATACAGAACCCCTGCAAGACACAATCGGTCTGCTTGGTGGAGAAAGCAAAGATTTGTGTATCTTAGGGACGAGATAAAATATAGGAACTTTAGGATTTGCTGGTGTTAAAAATTGAAGTTCCTTCTGCGTCAGCCACCCCGATTGGTACGCCATTTCCACCAAGGATTTAATACTTGTTTGAATATCTAAGGTAGGATTATGACATGATTCAACCCTTACTATTCGTCGGGCTGACAAAGGGGGTGCAATTGTCGTGCAGCCTACTTCTACTTATGAGGATCTTTTGCGAGTTCATTTATCTGATATAGTTACTTACCAAGAATTGTTGCAGGATCAGTCCTCACAACCTTCCCTTCTCCACTTGGAGTTGCAGTCTAATTACTTTTGTTTTCTCTCATTTACTTTTCTGTCTTCTCTGTCATTTGACTGGTCAAGATGGAACCCTTGGGCAGGAAGGAGACCACGCATGCGTGGTAGCAACTCCAAAAGGCTTTCTTTGAAAGCTGGGGACTTGCTCCGTGTGGGCTCCGTCAGCGTCGACATCACCCATATGTGAGGATTGATTCCTGCTGTCCCCGGAGAACACCTGTTACAGGTGAGTAACTATACTGTACCGCGTCTGGAAGGGCCTGGGGTTCCACAAACCCCAGCTCCCACATAACTCCATGGTCGTCGAGTCAACCATGCAAAAACAAGAGCCAAAAGACCCACTCCTCTGTTCCTCCCAGGAGAGAGTCCAGAGCCCTCGATGCCTTCAGGCACAAGTGTTACCAGGGCTCAGTGCTGGATCCAAGCCTATGATTTATACATAGGAATGTACCTGAAGGCTCTAACACAAGAACTCTTGGGGTTTTCGGCTGGCCTTGTTGGGGAGCCCCTCCAACGGTTCTAATCTCTGACCTCTGTGATCAAGGACTGCTCCACATTCCTCTCCATAGTATCCTATGACAGCTGCAAGTCAGCGGCTCGAGTCACAGCAGCCGGCCAGGGCATCTGACACCAAGCCTGGCTGCAGTCTTCTGACCTTGAGCAGTGGGTCCAAGACAAACTGCTAGACTTCCCCTGCACTGGAGAGAACTTAGTCGGCAAACCTATGGCCATCAAGGTGGCCAAGATTGAGGCCAATGTGGCACCACTACCAGCCCTTCTCATGCCAACAAGGTTCTCATCCTAAGAGGCAAGGCTATGGAGCTCAGAAGGCAAAAGCACCGAGGCCTCAGGCCTCAGCTCCCGCCCAACACGAGGGCAGCTTTTGACACCCAGGGCAGGGCCTCACCTCCCCTGAGAGACCTTCACCAGCCAACAGGGGAGGTGCCTGGCACTCTTGGCCTACAGATGGGCCAATATTACCTCGGACCAGTGGGTACTGCAAGTGTTAAGAGAGGGATACCTCCTCCACCTTCAGCAGATACCACCCACTTCTCTGGGAACAAGTAGGAAATCAATACTCATATATGGCTGATGTCGGCATCGATGGAGCCCTTGCAGAAACATCCCCCCCCCAGCTTTCAAAGAAAGCCTTTGGGAGAAGCTGCCACACATTCATGGTCCCCTTCCTGCCCAAGTATGCCATCTTGCTCAGTGTCCTTTTTTCTGCAGAGCCCTTTAGATGCTTGTCTGGCTTGTCCCCAGAAAAAGTTTAATTTTTTTTCTCAGAATTTCATACTTGCCTCTGGTATCGCACCGGTACTCTTCCCACCACCCGACCTCGCTGCCTCGACATCGCGTTCAAGTCTGTTTTTTGTAGATTTTTTGGTCTTTCATTTTCTGGCGTCTTCGCACCTTTTTGTCCCAACTGACAGCAAGGCAGGTCTTCGACCTCGCAGGGGTACTTTTTTCCACCATGACTACCAGTGGCTTTAATCTGTGCTAGAAAATTCTTTGACCGACACACCGACTGCTGTCTGTGCTGCCTTGTGCCAGACCATTACCCGGCAGCCTGCAGTCTGCAAAAGGATGTCTAGCAAGGCCCTCAAGAGCCACCAGCAGCAGCATAAAGTTCCCCCCCCCCCGAGTTCCTGGTGCCTCCGAATGCCAGGGCCTTGTCTGAAGCCTCGACACTTGGGCAGAACCTTCCGAGCCCGAGCCCCCTCGTGAGTCCTCATAAAGGGGGTCTCCCTCGAGGGAACCCAGGAAGAAGAAATCCTTTAAGGCGGCATCCTTGGACAGTTCTGACTGGCTGGGTGCCACCCAGGCCTGGTCCCGAAGTCCAAGACGCTTGTCCGAAGCATCTGAGAAGGAATGGCTTGCAAAGGTCCACTGAAAGGATTTGTCTCGGACTGGCCTCGATCCCCAGACAGCATCCTTTTTCGAGGATTCCCCTTCGGGGGAGTCTGTGTCGGGCCAGAGTCCCCTCAGTGCCCGCGCTGAAGGCTGCGGAGCCTTCTAGCCTGCAGTCCATAGTGGCTGCCTTGGCGTGCAGTTTCTTCATGGACCATCAGCAAGTGCTGTTCAGCCTGACTGGTTCATCCGCCTCGACGACTGGGCCCTCCATGTTTAAGACGTCCCTGGAGACTTAGCTGATCCTTGAGGTCCTTCGGCCTCGAGTCCATCCTCGGCCAAGGTCACGATCCGATTCCCATTTGGACTGTGGTCATTCCCAGCCAGTGTGCTGGACACCAGCCACGGAACATCAGGAGGCCCGCGGAGCAGCCCTCCTACAAGTCCTCAACTGACTACTCCGAGTGGGAGATGGAGGATGAGGAGTCTCCTGACACCCATTGCCACTGCAGCCGTCCCATCCGACTCTCCCATCTTGGAGCCTCGAAGGCGGTCCCTGCCAGAGCATATGGGCTTCCTTGATTTTGTCAAGGATATGTCAAAGGCTCAGGTGTTCCCTACAGAGTCTGAGGACGACCCTTGGGCAGATGAGCTGGAAATCTTCCAGTACAAGGCTTCTCTGAGAGGAATCGCTCACAGTGCCCATTTCCTTCATCCTGGAATTGCTCATGGTCTGGATGTGGGAGACACTGGTGTCAGTACTGCTGTCTGTACCGGTGGTGAGAAAATGGCTCAACTTGTTGTATTGAGTCCACTGGAGCCCGGACTTCCAGAAATCACAGCTGATGCATATCTCCATGGTGATGGAGTCGGCTGAAAAGCCAGAAGATGCACTCCGTGGTGCCCCCTGGCAGGGAGGTCTGCATCCTGGATGCCCTCGGCATAAAGTGTTACCAGGGCTCAGTGCTAATCGGCCGCATCCAGGCCTACCAGCTGCCTTTTCATGCCTCCCCAGCTCCCCAATAGGGTAAGCGGGCCAACAGACATGGGCACAGCCCTGGTAAGCAGAAGACTCAAACACCAGGCACTGGCTCCGACCCAGCCAGGGGGGAGTTTTTGACTCCTTGAACATAGCCTATCTACCCCAAGGAGATCAGCAGCCCACAGGGGGACGTCTGGCCCACTATGCCCAGAGGTGGCTGATCATCACCACCGATTCCTGAGCACTTTGAGTGATCAAGGAGGGTTACTTCCTCCATCTGACTCAGATGCCTCCTGCCAGCGTTTTTATGGAGTTGAAGTGTGCAATTGTTTAGTTGAAGACCTTTGAATGCGCAAGCGCCAGTGTCTGTTCAACGAAGTTTGGATGTTACGTTACCCACACAGTAGCGTTGCAGAAGGTCGCTGGAATCTTTTAGGTTGCTCCAGTTAGCTGTGTGGGTTTCTACAGGCAGTTAATGAGGTTGACCTTACATACAAGGTTGTAAAGCCATTTAACCCCTGATGAAGGCAGGGAAACACAGCCTGTGTCGGGCCAGTGGTTTTATGATTTAGCAAATAAAGGTCTCCTTCCAACCTCCCACGTTTTTTGGACTGGTGTGTGCTATTTGACGTGGTACACGTGCTTTAGCATTGGACTCAGGTGCAGCAGGCCACCGCATGCACCATCCAGGTTCTGCAGCATTTGAGTTTTGTCATAAACTACCTCAAGTCTCACCACCACCTGACACAATGTCTGGAGTTCATTGGGGCAAGGCTGGACACTCTTGTCAAAGGCCTTGCCCAGGGACTGAGCTAACTGTCTCAGTACTTTGGCACAGGACATTCACTACCGTCCCTCTGTGCCCACTTGGCTGCTTCTGCACCTTCTCGGGCACATGGCCTCCAAGGTTCGCGTCACCCCAGACACTCACCTCCACATAAGTGGCCCAGTGTTGTCTCCGGGACCAGTGGTCTCAGACCACAGGACGCCTCTGAGACAGTCTTTGTAACCCACCAGCTAGCAGACTCTCTGGTTTGGTGTCAGTCTCTCCAGCATCTCAAAGCGGGCATGCCTTTTCAGGCCCAGAGCTCCTCAAGGATCCTCACCACAGATGCCTCCCTGCTCGGCTGGGGAGTCCACTTCGGGGAGCTCCACACTTAGGGCAACTGGTCACCAGGAAAGAGCACTCAGCAGATCAACCTCCTGGAGCTGTGGGCCATATACTTTATCCCTGTGAGCTTTCTGCCACCACATGCATCACCAGCCGATTCTGTTCCAGATGGACAACCAGGTGTCAACATTCTATGTGAACAAACAGGGGGGCACAGGGTCTCGTGCCCTCTGTTGGGAGGCAATGGTCCTCTGCTCATATGACATCCAACAGGGTATCTTCCTGAGGGCCGCTGACCTGAGCTCTTACACCACCTACCTCAAGAAATACCGTGAGGCAGTCACAGAAAGGATGAAACAATACCACACAGAAATTCTACAGCGCTCCCTTAACAAACTGCAGGAACTATTCAACCTAGTGAGGACCCTCACAAAAGAACCATCCCCCACCCAACTGAACATGCCAAACCCACAGGAATTTGCGGACTATCTCCAATCAAAAACAATCCGGACCAATGAAACCATACCCCCCAGCGCTGAGCATGGACTACACCAGCCAACACCACTAACCACATTCGCAACAACATCAGAAAAAAGCATTGAGGACACCATCATGGCCATCAACACTACCACTGCTCCAAACGATCCCTGCCCAGCGTTCTGGATAAAATCACTACGCAAAGAATTTAGCCCATTCCTTGGCAAACTCATGGAGTGATCCTTCTCAGCAGGATCTTTCCCAAGCAGCTTGAAGCAAACTTCCATTAGACCACTCCTAAAAAACAGCCAACTCGACCCCCAGAAGGTTGATTCATACAGACCAATCTCAAGCATCCCGCTAATGGCCAAAATACTCGAAAAGGTCATCCAACGTCAGATCCAACACCACATTGAGACCAGCGCTCCTTTTTACCTATTCCAACATGGATTCAGGGAGTCGCACAGAGTCTAGACGCTCCTGATCACCCTCTTCAGCACATTAATTGCCGGATTGGACAACATCAGTCAAGGATATGCCCTAATATTCCTGGATATCGCCACGGCATTCGACTCCGTTGACCATGAACTGCTCCTGGCATGCCTCGCAGAGAAAGGGATCCCGGGTACAGCCTTAAGCTGGTGCAAATCATACCTGACAGAAAGATGGCAACAGGTACGGACCGGCCCCGCGATCTCCAAACCGTTCCAACAGGAACAGGGCGTGCCACAGGGATCCTCACGCTCAGCCCTGTTCTTCAGCATATATATGCAGCCCATCAAGAGGGAGGAGTGGCCTAGTGGTTGGGGCAAGGTACTTCAGGCCGGAAGGTCGGGGGTTCAAATCCCACTAGAGGACAGCAACCTTGGGCCGGAAGGACTGGGGTTTCTAGTCCCACAGATGCTCCTTGTGGTCTTGGGCTAGCCACTTAACCCTCCATTGCCCATGTTCCCTGTAAGTATTAGTGTATGTGTCTCATATCCCCGCGTGTTAAATGTATCCCCCAATTGTGTTGTGACCGCTTTGATTGAAGTATAAGGCGGTATACAAAACTGTCTAAATAAATAAATGCTATCACGGAATGGCTCCACACCCAAAACCTCAGAATAAACTTCAAGAAAACGGAAGCACTATTCATCACCAGGAACCAAGCTAAAACCCCCCCCCCCCCCCCGCATCACTGAAAGTAAGATGCGCCGAGCTCCAAAGCAAGTCCACGATCCGCTACCTAGGTGTCACACTAGACCGACAGCTGGGTATGAAAGCCCACATAAAGAACACTGTCAAGACAGTGTACCACAAATACGGACAGTCCAGCATCTACGACCCTTACTCAAGCCAATCGACTTCTGCACAATATATCAAGCCTTGATAATCCCCCACTTTGATTATGCCAACGCCATCCTACAAGGACTTCCAAAAAACATGCTGAACCCACTTCAGCTCGCAATGAATGCAGCCGCCAGAGTGCTACACGGAGCCACCAGGAGGGACCATATAACACCAATCCTGAAACACCTTCCCTGGCTGCTGGTCCACTGCAGACTCTCCTTTAAAATTCTACTGCTAACTTTCAAGGCCATCAATGGCCTCACTGCCGCCTCCATCACCGACCTCGTCCTCCCTACTCCCCCAAACAGAGTCAGAAGGTCAGTCGCTGCCAACACACTGAGAATCCCCAGCAAAATTACAAAGTGCTCCCAAACAACAAGAAACAGAGCCTTCGTGTATTATGAACCCACATGCTGGAATGCCCTCCATTCGATCCATCACTGACATTACCCAATTCAAGAAGGCCCTGAAACATGACCTCTTCCTTCAGCACTACTCCCACAAAGGGGACACACCACAACCAGTCACACTCAACCACCAAGACAACCCCTTCAACACACCCACAATACACAGACCCAGCCTGGCACAACAGCACTAACATACATCCTGGTATGTACGTGTAAATAGTCACCTAATTTGTGTAAATTGTGGCCAAGCAGCCCCTGGCCCCACTGCTCATCAGTGGCCTGACTGTGTAACCTGTATATAGTTACCTAAAAGTGCTGCCACGCTGTTTGCTATGAAGCCTGTACATAGTTACCCCAGTTAATTCACGTTGCAAATCCTGTTCATTTTAAGTAAAATACCGGCTTGGCCGGGACTGTACAAACTTGTTGTAACTGTAAACCGTGGTATAGAAAAGACTTTAAATAAATAACAGGCCAGAACAACCTTCTGGCCGACAGACTGAGCAGAGTCCTCCAGCCTCACGAGTGGCAGCTGGACCCTAAGGTGGCTGACCAGGTCTTACAGATCTGGGGGGAACCAGTGATGGACCTGTTTGCCAGTCTGTACAACTTCCAGTTGTCCCGCTTGTGTTCCTGACAGGCCCACCCCTCCAGAGTGGCAGCAGATGCGATCCTGGTCTCATGGTCGGAGGGCCTCATGTACACCTTCCCTCCCACGCCGCTGATTGCCAAAACCCTGTTCAGGACCCTCCGCAACAGGGCCTCGCTCATCCTGATAGCCCTTGGTGGTCCAGGCAACCGTTATTCCCGTTGCTTCTCCAAGTAACGGTGGAGACCCCGATCCCCTTGGGGACCTCTCTGAGACTCCTGTCTCAAAAAGGGGGCTCTTCTGCACCCCAACCTGGGATCCCTGTCTCTGACAGCTTGGCTGCTGAAAGGGTGACTCTATCCCCTTTCAGTCTCTCAGTTGAGGTGGAAGAGATCCTGCTGGCCTCTCGCAAGGCCTCTACTAGAAAGGCTTATGCCCTCAAATGGTGCAGGTTTTTGGCCTGGTGTGCTGCGCATGGGGCTGACCCATTCTCTTGCCACCTCTTCTCCACCTCTCACAATCCGGGCTCAAGTCTAACTCCACACGCGTGCATATTAGTGCCCTGGCAGCACACCACTACCCGTTGGATGGCAAGCCTTTCTCAGTCCAGCTGTTGGTGACCCGATTTGCTCTTAGGCAACTGAATGGGACCTCAATGTGTTGTTGGGGCAGCTCACTCGTCCACACTTCAAGCCTCTGGCTACCTGCCCCTTTCGCTACCTCTCTTGGAAGGTGGCATTCCTGGTTGCGCTCACCTCCACTCAGAGTTAGCATGCTTCAGGTCTTTGTGGCGGAGGCACCTTATACCAGGTTCTACAAGAACAGAGTGGTGCTACACACGCACCCCAAATTCCTTCCAAAGGTAGTATCTCCCTTCCATCTCAACCAGGAAGTAGTACTCCCTACCATCTTTCCAAGACCTCACTCCAGTCGCGCAGAGACAGTCCTTCACACCTTGGACTGTAAGAGGGCTTTGTTCTTCTATATCCAACACACTCAGGGCCACCGCAAAGCTACCCAGCTTTTCGTCTCCTATGACACCAGCAGGCTGGGGAGGCGGTGACCAAGCGTACACTGTCCACCTGGGTGGCAGACTGTATCGCCCTTGCCTATGAGCAGGCAGGACTCCCGCTGGAAGGCCACGTCACAGCGCACTGTCAGGGCCATGGCGACCTCTGTAACCAATTTGCGCTCTGTCCCCTGTGGTGGACATCTGCCGGGCCGTCACCTGGTCTTCAGTCCATATCTTTGCAGCCCATTACTGCCTGGAAAGAGTCCCGACAGGACAGTGCCTTTGGCCAGGCTGTGCTCCGTAACCTTTTTGAGGTTTGGGTAACTCCTACCCTCCGACCCTTCTGTGTTCAGGCTACCGGGGTACTGGTTTTCATCGGACACGGGTCCTACTGTGGTCCATGCATACGGACTTAATTGCTGCTGCTTGCGGCTCCCCGTGAGAGTCTGTGTTTTTGCTATGGACTTTTGATAACCTGTAGCTGGGGAATCCCATATGTGAAGGACTGACTTCCTGCTTGTTCCCAGAGAAAGCATAATTACTCACTTGTAACAGGTGTTCTCTGAGGACAGCAGGAATCAGTCCTCACAACCCTCCCTCCTCCTCCCCTTAGAGTTGCTCCTTTACCATCTTTTATTTTTGCCATCTTTTAGCTATGTCATCTGAGCAAGATGGCACCCTTGGCCGGGAAGAGGACCATGCATGCGTGGTGGCATCTCCCAAAGGCTTTCTTTGAAAGCTGGGGGGATGCTTCCGTGAGGGCTCTATCGGTGCAGACATCACCCATATGTGAGGATTGATTCCTGCGGTCCCCAAAGAATACCTGTTACAGGTGAGTAACTACGCTATTCTTCCCAGGATAGCCGGTGCAACCCCTCCTTCACCAGACACTTATGCTCACAGAGCTTGCAGGTCTGATCAGGGACAATGCAGTAGAGCCTGTATCCAAGCACTTATGGGGAAAAGGCTTCTACTCCATATACTTCTTTGTCCCAAAGAGAGCTGTGGGCCTCAGGCACATACTAGACCTGTGAAACCTGAACAAGTTTCTGGTGAGGGAGAAGTTAAAGATGCTCTCCCTTGGAACACTGCTGCCCTACCTCCACCAGGGAGATTGGCTGTGCTCCTTCGACCTAAAAGGTGCGCACCCACACATCCTAATCCACCCCTCCCACACATCCTAATCCACCCCTCCCACACATCCTAATCCACCCCTCCCACAGGCGCTACCTAAGGTTCGTGGTAGGAGGATGATACTACCAGTATAGGGTGCTACCTTTCGGCCTTTCCTCATTGCCAAGGGTCTTTACCAAATGCATGGCGGTAGTGCCCTCCCACTGCATCTGCAATGGGCCTTTGTCTTCCCCTACTAGACTGGCCAATCAGGGTTGACACGGCCTCAGAGGCCACTCAGGCTGCCGAGCGTGTAACCCTCCTGCAACACTCATTAAGTACACAAAATCACACCTCTCTTCAGTCCAAAACCTGGAGTTCATTGGTGCTCAGCTGAACATGCTGCAGGTCGAGGCCATACTCCCCAGAGAAAGGGCAGAACGCCTCGGACAACTAGCAGGATGTCTTACTTCAACAAAGGCTAACACCTTGTAATGAAGACGTGCAGTTTATTTACAAACAAAGTAAGGAGACATTCAGAAAGACAAGTAATCCTCTTAGTTACACATGAGTAGTTAGAAAAGATAACTAGAATGCAATTAGAATAATAACTAATGCACTTAATTACAGTACTGAAAGAGTTATGAGAGAATGCAGCTATACAAAGAATATACTTCACCAAACTTGTCATAAGCCCTTTACACATCAGCTGGGAGCGCTCAGCGAGAGGAACAGATGACAGTCTAGGATCCTTCATGCCTGGCCAAGCAGATCTACGCTCTGTCTGTTATGGATTTTCTCTGTACTTATATAGGCACAAATGTGTTGCAGCCAGCTCTCACCCATGAGCTTCTCCCCACCCCAGCAGCCAGCTCTCACCCATGAGCTTCTCCCCACCCCATCCACCTTTTTTGCTTTGGTTTCCGGGCAGGCTTCTGATCACCCCACTTACACAATCAGACATGGTCAAACATCTGAGAATGCTCAAAGGACACATCCCCCATGGCCTACATTCCAAGGCTAGATGAAGTGTTCTTTTGTTATCATTAATGGGTCTCTGTCAAGGGAGACACCCCCCATGGTTTTAGAAGCAGCTCAAAGCTTCTACATTATAATTGATGAATTCTTATCCTGTCTACATTGGCTAGGCAAATGTTTCTATATTGGCCAAGAGAATTGTTCAAAGGCCAAGGGAAGAATTCTGTCTCCCTCTCTGGCCTTTCAACACTCCCCAGGCTAGATGTGTAAAGATCTCTCACTAGACTGTAAATACATGGTCTCTGAGCTAGTAAATTGGCTCAGCATGAGTCCTCACAGGCAGAATGGCTCGAGTTAGAATGGCTCATGAGTTCAATTTCTTGTAATTTCTTTGCAAAGTAAAGTACAATATCTTTGCTGATCCAAAAATTCAAATAAATCTTTAATTAGTAATACACAGGAGAGATAAAACACTGCCTGTCTGTACCAGCTCATCGTCTCCTCTGCCTACTGGGCAATATGGCCTCTAGAATCCACATAACTCCCTCAGCCTGCTTTCACATGCGGACAGCCCAGTGGTGCCTCTGCTCACAGTGGACGCAAGCTACAGGCAGGCTACAGGACAGAGTCAGGGTTACCCACCAACTGGTGGAACTCCTGACCTTGTGGCAAGACTGTTTACACTTCGGACAGAGATGCCTTTCCAAGTACCTGTGCCCCATAGGACCCTGACCACTGATGCCTCTCTCCTAGGTTGGGGGGCGGTGGTGCATTGTGGGGACCGCTGCACATAGGGCAGATGGTCTCAGGAGAAATTGCTGCTTCAGATCAATCTCCTGGAGCTCAGGGCAATCTTCTTTGCCCTATGAGTGTTCCACCACCACTTGCAACACTGGCACATACTGATTCAGACAGACAACCAGGTCACCATGTTTTATATCAACTAGCGGGGGACATGCGTTTGTACTCCCTCTGCCAAGAGGAGGTGGCCCTCCTCTCTTCTGCAGCTTGCAACAGCATCCTCTTGCAAGTGGTTTACCTCCCCGGGCCAGCGAACAGACTGAGCAGAGTCCTTCGGCCACACAAGAGGCACTTGGACCATGGCGATCAAACAGTTCTTCCACCTCTATGGCAGAGACGTGATGGACCTATTTGCCTCTCTGGACAACATGCAGCTGTCTTGCTTCTGCTTGCGTCAACTGCATCCGGAGAGAGTGGCAGCAGATGCCTTCCTTATCTTATTGTCTGAAGGCCTATTCTGCGTTCCCACCGATCCTCCTGTTTGCCAGGACCCTCTTCAAAGTCCAGAGTGAGAGGGCATCAGTTATACTAATTGCCCCCAGGTGGCCTAGGCAGCCTTGGTTTCCACTGCTGCTCGCTGTCGGTGACATTCCCAGTCCCACTGGGCCAAGCCCTGGACTTCTGTTCCAGGAGGGGGGGGGGCGGCTCCCTCCTGCACCCCAATCTGGGGTCCCTTAGACCAACAGCATGGCTGCTGAAAGGATAGCATTGGCCCCTTTCAGTCTTCTGAGAGAAGTCGAGATATACTGGCCTCCTGAAAACCCTCCACCAGATGGACTTAATGCCTTTTAGTGGAGGAGGTTCTTTGCCTGGTGTGCGGAAAGAAGGGAGAACCCCTTCTAATGCCATATGCAATTAATACTCCAGTACCTAATGCACCTGTCGCACACCAGGCTGAAGTCTAACTCTGTGAGGGTGCATTTGAGCGTGATAGCAGCTCACCACAATCCTGTCGAGGGAAAACCCCTCTCGGGCCAGCCCCTGGTCTCCAGCTTCCTCTGGGGCCTCCTGTTATCCAAGCTTCCTCTCCACCCTCCAGCAGTGAAGTGAGACCTCTATGTGGGACTCCCACAGCTCACCAGAATGCCATTCGAGCCCCTAGCCACTTGCAACCTGCGATACATTTCTTTTAAGGTGGCCTTCCTGGTGTCCCTCATGTCCACTCAGAGTGAGCAAACTCCAGTCCCTGGTGGCAGATTCACCATATACAAGGTTCTACAAGAACAGGGTAATGCTCCACACACACACTAAATTCCTCCTGAAGGGTGGTATCTCCTTTCCACCTCAACCAAGAGGTGGTCCTCCCCACTTTCTTCCTGCAACCTCCCACCAGCCGGGAGGAACTAGTACTTCATATACTACATTGCAAGCGGGCCCTTTCCTTCTGCTTGCAGTGGACTCGGGGCCATCGCAAAGCTACTCAGCTTTTCATGTCTCCATGACCCCAGCAGACTGGGGCTCCCTGTGATTAAGAGAATTCTGTTTACTTGGGTGGCGGACTGTATTGCCCTCGCCTATGAGCAAGCTGACTTTTCCCTTGAGCACCGGATCACAGCGCATCGCATGAGGGCGATGACCACTTCGGTGGTCAACCTGCGCTCAGTGCCAGTGACTAAGATTGGCAAGACTGCCACATGGTCTTCATTTCATAAGTTCACAACTCACTACTGCCTGGAGAGGAATTCTGCAGGGACAGTGCGTTCGGCCAGACAGTACTCCATAATATTCTCGGGGTGTAAGCAACTCCTGCCCTCTGACCCTTCTGTGTTCAGGCTACCGGAGTGATGGTACTGCTGGATGCTAGGGTCTTGCCGAGTCTCTCTGTGTGGACTCATCTTCTGCAATTCACGGCTACCCCCTTGGGTGCCATTGATGCTGTCGTGGTTTGGTCCTCAGCAGCTTGGAGTGAGGGAGTCCCATATGTGAGGACTGACTTACTGCTTTTTCCTGGATAAAGCGTAGTTACCTGTTCTCCAGGGACAGCAGGAATCAGTCTTCAGAACCCTCCCTCCTCCCCTGGGAGTTACCTCCCTAGCTTGTTTTACTTTTTTTTTACTGCTGTCCTTGCTATGTCATCTGACTGAGCAAGATGGCACCCTTGGATGGGAAAGGGACCACGCATGCGTGGTAGCATGTCCCAAAGGCTTTCTCTCCATTCCCCGGTGCCCAGCATTTCGCCACACCCCATATCTAGCATTTCACTTCTTCCCTCCCTCTAGCATTTCCTCCTATCTCTTCTCCCTGCCAAAAGCCAACCATCTCTCCTCTTTTTCCTTGCCCCTGTGCTCAGCATCTCTCCTCTCCCCTCCTTTTCCAAGAATCTCTCATCTTTCTCCACTCTCCTTGTCCAGCATTTGCCCTATCTCCAGGAACAAGCAGGAATGAGTCCTCACATATGGGTACGTCAGAACCGACGGAGCCTGCGCGGGAAAGCTCCCCAGCTTCCCAGAAAGGAAAGCTTTTGGGGCCTCCCACAGCGCATGTGCGCTGCCTTCCCGCCTTCCTGACCAACTCTCCTCAGTTCTTCTTTTTCCGCGGAGCCAGCAGGTCGTGTTCCTGTCACCGCTGAAGAAGTTCTTATTTTAATTTATTTCTTTGGCCGCGTGTCTGCCTTCCCCGATTCCGGACCGGTACCGCCGGTCTTTTTTCTTACTATTCTGAAAAAAACCAAAAAAAAAAAAACCTTTTTCCCCACTTGGTGTATTTTTTGTTAAGGCCTTAGGCCTTCACGAAACTCTCCCTCATGGAGAAACCAGCTTCTGGTTTCAAAAGATGCACCAAGTGCAGCGGTACTATCTCGGTTACAGACACTCACGAATGGTGTCTTAAATGTTTGGGGCCCGACCACTCCATTCTGGATTGTCCGTCCTGCTCTCTGATGTCCAAACGTGGCTTACAGAACCGAGCAGCCAAGTTTCATATGCTGTTTTCTACAGATACTCCAGCATCAACATCCTCCAGGTCTTCCTCTCCTGATGGATCTCAGGTAACCAAACATTCTTCCGGCAGGTCCTCAAAGGGCAAATCTCCCTCTAAGCATCGAGAGGCCCTTGGGCTTGACCCTGAGGACCCTGCCCCAGCCAAACAACTCCGGCGGGAAGCTCCGGCTTCCAAAGCTCCTCCTATGGGGTTACAGGTTGACATCGATGGCACGGCCTCGACCGATCACCTGTTAGACTGCTCTGGGGTACCGGCTCATACCGGTACCGATATCCAGGCAGTCGTGGCGTCTATGGATAATATCGTTCAATCCATGCAGCAGGCCATAATGGCTTTTATTAAAGCTGCAACGCCCTCGGTACCGCACCAAGCGGTTCCGACTCCGGTTCTGGTACCACAACCGATACCGGTACCCAGAGCATCCACTTCCACCAGGATACCGGTTCCGGTTCCCGGTTCCGGGGTTTATCCCGATACCGATCCAGTTCCGGGTACGCCCGATGTGGATACCGGTCGATACGCGTATCGATCTCTGGAAGCTAATAGACGATACTTCGAGTCTTCTGATGATTCCGATACCTCAGATGACTCTGCTGAAGTATCTCTTACTCTTCCTGAGGAGCCCTCTTCTCCAAAGAGAATGTCTCCTCCAGAGGATTTGTCCTTTCAAGACTTCATTATTAAAGTAGCCAAAGGACTCTCCATTTCAGTAACCTCTGAAAAAGAACCTAGAGCAAAAAAAATAGATATTTTGGGATACTCTAAGGTTCCCAAAGAGGCAGTCACCTTGCCCATCCATGAAATTCTTCAAGAAGACATGATGGACTTATGGGAGACTCCTCTCACCCTATCTCCACATTCTCGTCGTTTGGACACCATGTATCGTGTCCCTCCTTCTCCTGGTTTTCAAAACCCTCAGCTCCCTCACCACTCTATTGTGGTACAGTCAGCTATGAAAAGGATAAAGAGTACCAAAAAACACTCTTCCACTCCTCCAGGAAGAGAATGTAGGACTTTGGATGCTTTTGGTAGGAAAATCTTCCAAGCCAGTATGCTTATTGCCAGAATCAATTCATACAGCCTCTATATGGGCATGTTTCTGAAGGAGATTGCACTAAAGATGCGCCATTTCCTCCCCTTTATCCCAGAGGATAGGAAGGAGGAATTCCTTCTTTTGTTAAAGCATACCCAAGATGTTTCAAAGTTCTCCAACAGAGCTGCCTTTGACTCCTTTGAGGGTGGTAGCAGAGCCTCAGGCATTGCCATAGCTCGCAGAATTGCTTGGCTCCAGGCCTCTGACCTAGAACCCTGGGTCCAAGATGGGTTGGGCAATCTGCCCTGTACAGGTGAAAATCTGTTTGGCAAGGAGTGGCAGATCAAAGCCACTCAAATGGATGCAGAGAATGCTGCTTTAGATAGACTTTCTAAGTCTACCTCTACCCTACCAAGAAAAAATCTTTTAAGAAGCCTTTCTACAAAAAGACCAGATTTTCCACAAATACTGGCCAACAATCTTCACAAGTTCGCTTTGCTCCTAAGCGTCAGCAATCTAAACAGGCCAGGGCAAAACCTGCAGGGACTGCTACAGTCCAGCAGTCCCAACCCCCTCAGGGTTTTTGACTTAATTCTAGAGAACTTAACCTTTCTGGCTCTACAACAACCAGAGCCTTTCACCATTCCAGGAAGGTTAACTCATTTTGCTCCCAGATGGGAGCAAATCACATCAGAACAGTGGACCCTCTCTATCATCAGAGAGGGCTACAAACTACATTTCTCCAGCCTTCCTCCCCATACCATGGTGAGACATTTCAATTCTCCCCCTTCTCTCCTGGACCTGTTGGGTCAGGAGGTGACCACCCTTCTTGCCCAAAGGGTAATAGAAGAGGTTCCTCTTCTTCAACAGGGGTCAGGGTTTTACTCCCCTTATTTTCTCATTCCCAAGAAAACAGGGGGGGTACAGACCCATCCTAGATCTGAGAGAATTGAACAAATTTTTATGCAAGGAGAAATTCAAGATGCTCTCTAGGTACTCTCCTTCCATACCTGCAGAGTCAGGATTGGCTTTGTTCTCTAGATCTAAAGGATGCGTACACACATATACTCATCCATCCATCCCACAGAAAATTCCTACGGTTTCTGTTCCAGGGAAAACATTTCCAATACAGAGTACTCCCCTTCGGTCTAGCCGCTGCTCCAAGAGTGTTCACCAAATGCATGTCAATAGTGGCTGCATTTCTACGCACCCTGGGAATTTTTGTTTTCCCATACCTGGATGACTGGCAACGAAGCTCTAAGATTGTGGGCCTTCGCCAGAGAGCATCAAATCCATCTCCTGGCAGTATATCTCCCAGGAATTCAAAACTCTTGGGCAGACAGACTCAGTTGAGTTCTGCTTCCACATGAATGGTCCCTGCACAACGATCAGGTACTCAGAATCTTCCAGAAATGGGGAACCCCGGACATAGACCTCTTTGCAAGTCCGTGGAATGCCAAACTTTCCCGGTTCTGTTCCAGAATTCCGTATCAGGGAGCTCAGGCCAAGGATGCCTTCCTCCTCGTTGGGATCAGGGCTTCCTGTATGCCTTTCCACCCATTCCTTTGATTCCCAAGACTCTGTTCAAACTTCAGAGGGATCAAGGATCTATGATCCTCATAGCTCCACGCTGGCCACGCCAAGTGTGGTACCCTCTACTTCTGCACCTCTCCCAGGCCCCCTCCCTGGACCTGGGAGCTGCGCCAGACCTTCTGTCCCAGGAAGAGGGGACTTTGTGGCACCCAAACCCCAAGTCCCTTCACCTCAGAGCTTGGTTACTGAAGGCCTAGACCTTCAAGACTTCAGTCTTTCTCAACAAGTGAAGGATATCCTCCATGCCTCTAGGAAACCTTCCACTAGGCGTTCTTATGCTTTTAAATGGAAAAGATTTTCCATTTGGTGTGCTCAAAAGGGTCTTGACCCTCTAGCACTACCTTTAAATTCTTTACTGGAATATCTCCTGCATCTTTCCAATGCAGGCCTTAAAACAAATTCAGTAAGAGTCCATTTGAGTGCTATTGCAGCATCTCTTAAACCTCTCAATGGACAACCTGTTTCCTCTCATCCTCTTATTGCAAGATTCATGAGAGGCCTAACTTTAACTAAGCCGCCCATTCGGCCTCCTCCAGTAGCATGGGACTTAAACTTGGTTCTTGGTAAGCTTATGAAGCCACCCTTTGAACCCTTAGCCACTACCCCCTTGAAATTTCTTTCCTGGAAGGTTATTTTCCTTATTGCAATCACTTCTGCTCGCCGCATCAGTGAACTGCAGGCTCTAGTGGCTAATCCACCTTATACAAGGTTCCATCATGATAAGGTAGTCCTTAGGACAAATCCTCACTTTATGACTAAAGTGGTCTCTCCTTTTCATCTTAATCAAGAGGTATATCTACCTGTCTTTTTTCCAGCTCCTCATGCATCCAATGCAGAGAGGAACCTTCATACTCTAGATTGTAAAAGAGCTCTTGCCTTTTACCTCCACAGGACACAGCAACATCGAAAGTCTTCTCAGCTTTTTGTTGCTTTTGATCCTTCTCATTTGGGACTTCCAGTCTCAAAAAGAACACTATCCAATTGGATTGCTCAGTGTATTTCTTTTGCTTACCAGAGTAAGAACCTTTCTCTGGAGGGCCATGTCACAGCTCACAATGTGAGAGCCATGGCCACCTCTATGGCTCATCTTCACTCTGTATCCATCGATCAGATCTGTCGAGCAGCCACCTGGGCCTCGCTTCATACCTTTACAGCCCATTACTGTTTGGACAAGGACTCCCGCCGGGATGCCTTGATTGGTCAGGATGTCCTCAGACACCTGTTCCATTCTTAAACATCTCCTGCCCACCTTCCCTGAATGGATGCCTGAGATCCATAGGAAGATGAGGAACCCTTGGAGGGGGATCTCCCCGGCATCTTAGCTAGGGAGTCCCCCATATGTGAGGACTCATTCCTGCTTGTTCCTGGAGATAGCACAGTTACTTACCTGTAACAGGTGATCTCTGGGAACAGCAGGAATTAGTCCTCACAACCCACCCACCTCCCCTAGGAGTTGTATCTCTCTCTCTCTTTCCTTCCCTCTCTCTATTGTCTCAGTTTTAAACTCGAACTGAGGAGAGTTGGTCAGGAAGGCGGGAAGGCAGCGCGCATGCGCTGTGGGAGGCCCCAAAAGCTTTCCTTTCTGGGAAGCTGGGGAGCTTTCCCGCGCAGGCTCCGTCGGTTCCGACGTACCCATATGTGAGGACTAATTCCTGCTGTTCCCAGAGATCACATGTTACAGGTAAGTAACTGTGCTTTCTGCCTCACAATGCCCAGCATCGGCCGTCCATGTCCTCTTGTGCAGCATCTGCAATCTCCAGGAACAAGCAGGAATGTATTTATTTATTGCTTTTATATACCACGCTCTTTAAAATCAGTGCGGTTTACAGATAACATTTTGTGCAAAGTACGAAGAGCCTACTTCGCACTTACATTGAACAGGAAGTACAACTTGGAGTAGTCTTCACATATGGGTATCGTTGATACCGACGGAGCCTGTGCAGGAACGCACCCCAGCATCCAATAGGAAAGCTTTAGGGAGCATCCCACAGCGCCTGCGTGCTGCCTTCCTGCATTTCCCAACTGTCCCTCTCCAGTTCTTTGTTTTCCGCGGAGCCGATAGGTCGCACACCCTGTCACTGCAGAAAATATTCCCTTTTATTCTTCTTTTTTCTGGTTGCGTCTGCTTTCCCTCAACGCTACACCGGTACCGCCGGTGGTTCTTTTTTTTTCTTTAAAAAAAAAAACAAAACCCTTTTCTTCTGGAGTCTTTTCCACGTATTTTCTTCTTAGGTGCCACATGCCATTTTGGGCACTAGGCCCAACTTTTCTTTAAAATGGAAAAACTCGCTTCGGGTTTTAAAAAGTTTTCCAAGTGCACTACCATCTCCATCACCGACACCCATGAGTGGTGCCTCAAATGTTTAGGTCCTGACCACTCTATTTCGGAGTGTGTTGCCTGTGGGATGATGTCGAAGAGGGGCCAGCAAAACCGAGCTGCTAAACTTAGCACCCTTTTTCCCTCCGATGCAGCGTCTGGCATCAATGCCTTCCAGGGCTTCGTCTTCCTCCCATTGATCTCGTGTAACTAAACATAAATCTGGCTGGTCCTCAAAGGATAGATCTCCTTCTAAGCATCAAGATGCCTCTGGCGTTGCCCTTGAGGGACTTGTACCGGCAAAATTTCCCCGGTGGGAGGCTTCGGCTTCCAAAGCATTAACGGGGCTCCAGGATGTTCTCGAGGCCCCAACCTTGGCAGAACTACTGGTGCCATGCTCTGGGGTACCGGCTTCTTCATCCGGTACCGATACCCAAGCATCGGCAGCGTCGATAGACCAAATACTTTTGGCTATTGAACGCAGTCTGGTGGCTCTTCTCACGGCCTCGATGCCCTTGAAACCGCTTCAGACAATTCAACCGGTACTGGCACCGACCTTGGTACCGATACCGACTGCATCAACATTGGTAGGTATTTTACTGGGACCGAGTCATACTTATCCATCCGGTATCGACATGTCAGTACCGGACCCCTCCGATGCCAACTTCGATCGGTACCATGCCTTGCACAATCACCCGGATCGGAGATACTTTGAATCCTCGGATGAGTCTGAAGACTCTGAGAGCTCTGCCGATACCAGAGTACTTCTTCCTGAGGATGATTCTTCTCCTTAGCGTAAGATGTCTCCTCCAGAGGATATGTCCTTTCAGGATTTTATCTGAGATGTGGCTCGAGGTCCTTCCATCACAGTTGCTCCTGAAAAAGAGACTAGGGCAAAGGAATTGGAAATCCTGCAATACCCTAAAGCTCCCAAGGAGGCAGCTACCTTACCTATTCATGAGATCTTGCATGATCTTGTGTTAAGGATATGGGAAACACCTCTAACCACTTCTTACACTCGAAGGCTCGACACCATGTATCGAGTTCCTCCTAGTCCTGGGTTTCAGAAGACTCAGCTACCACACCATTCCATGGTGGTGGAATCAGCTATGAGAAGGATCAAGAGTGCAAAAAGACATGCATCTAATCCTCCAGGACGTGAGTGTAGGACTCTTGACGCCTTTGGACGTCGAACCTTCCAAGCTTCCATGCTTTCGGCTAGGATCAGTTCCTATATATTATATATGGGAATGTTCCTTAAGGGAGGTCACAGGAGACTTAGAGCTTATGAGCCCCCTCCTTCCTGATAAGAGGCAGGATTACCTTGCCCTTGTCAAACATGCTCAGGATGTTTCCAAGTTTGTAAATCATGCAGCCTTTGACTGTTTTGAGTGCATAAGCAGAACCTCTGCTATTGCCATAGGTGCACGTAGGATTGCCTGACTCCAGGCATATGACTTGGAACTTTGAGTACAGGATAAACTGGGGAATATTCCTTGCACAGGAGAGACTCTTTGGCAAGAATTGGCAGGAAAGCGCTAATGAGATAGATGCTGACAATATCTCCTGGGATATATTGTCTAAATCTACAGCTAATCCTGCAAGGAAAAAATCCTACAAGAAACCGTTCTTCAGTAAGAAGTTTTACCCCTCCTATACCAAGCAGGGGCATCGTTTAGATCAGTCTGCCCAAAAGGGACAGCAGCAACAACCTAGGCAAAGAAAAACAAAAGCTGCTAAGCTTAAACCGGCTCAGCAGACTCAACCTCCACAGGGGCTTTGACTCCTATCTAGAGAACTTTGCCTTCCTGGCCCTGAACGGTCCAGAGCCTTCCACCATTCCAGGAAGGTTGTCATTTTTCCCCCAGATGGGGGCAGATAACAGCAGAAAGTTGGACTCTGTCCATTGTAAGAGAGGGGTACAAGCTTCATTTCCTCAGCATGCCCCCTCCTACAATGGTAAGACAGTTCAATTCTCAGACCTTTCTCAACGCCCAGTTAGGTGAAGAGGTCACTTTTCTTCTTGCCCAGGGGGCAATAGAAGAGGTACCCATTCTCCAACAGGGTACAGGGTTCTACTCCCCCTATTTCCTTATTCCAAAGAAAACAGGAAGACACAGACCCATTTTGGACCTCAGAAAATTGAACAAGTTCCTGTTCAAAGAGAAGTTCAAAATGATTTCTCTAGGAACACTGCTGCCATACCTTCAGAGTCAGGATTGGCTTTGTTCTCTAGATCTCAAGGATGCGTACACTCATGTTCTCATCCATCCAACTCATCGAAAATTCCTTCGCTTTCTATTTCAAGGGAAGCACTACCAATACAGGGTTCTTCCTTTTGGCCTGGCCTTTGCACCAAGGGTGTTTACAAAATGCATGGCTGTGGTGGCAGCATTTCTTCGCAGCCTGGGAATATTCGTCTTCCCTTACTTAGACGACTGGCTCATTCGAGCCTCTTCAGAGCCAGAGGCCAGGATTTCTCTCTCTCGCACAATGTGCATCCTTCAGTATTTGGGTCTTGTCATAAACTTCCCAAAATCCAACCTTTCTCCCACTCAGTCTCTAGAGTTGATAGGAGCTCTTCTGGATACCAGACAGAGAAGGGCCTATCTTCCACAGCCCCGCTGCCTTCGCATTGTGCAGTTAGCTTCCCAAGCAGTGCTAAAGCCTCACCTCACTGCTCGGGAAATGTTACAATTGCTAGGCCACATGGCATCCACCGTGCATGTGGTTCCTTATGCTGTCCTCCATATGAGGGCAGCCCAGTGGACTTTATCCACTCAATGGACTCAGGCATCAGGTTGCCTGTCAGACAAAATAACAAACTCAGATTGTCTTATTTTGTCCCTCCAATGGTGGAAGTCACCCCAAAACCTTTTAATGGTGTCCCCTTTCCAACAACCCTCTCCCCAAGCCACTCGGACAATAGATACCTCACAGGTGGGTTGGGGGATCCCACCTGCAAGGCCTCTCTACCCAGGGTACTTGGACTCCACAGGAGACCTATCTACACATCAATCTCCTGGAACTCAGAGCAATCTTCCTTGCTTTTCGAGTATTCCACACCCAGCTCAGCTACAAGACAGTCCTAGTTCAAACAGGCAATCAGGTAGCCATGTTCTATGTGAAAAAGCAGGGTGGAACAGGCTCTCCTTCGCTCTGCAACGATTAAACAGATTAAAAATCCCGAAAGATTTTACAAAAGCCCATAAATCAACAAACAATAGAGCCTTTTCTCATATAGCTCCTACAATCTGGAATTCCCTCCCAGAGGAGCTACGAAAGCTAACAGAAATTATGGAACTCCGCAAGAATTTGAAAACCTATCTGTTTACCAAACATTATAATATAGATAATTCATTATCTACATTAGACAAAGGTTAAAGAGATAATCAGATTGCTCCATGCAAAAGCCCTCTAACCCACACAGTTAGCACTCACCCATGATGATCTTTGAATTATGTCCCCTCCCTTCCATGTATTCCATGTATATATATTCATATATAAACTTGTATATAGTTTTCACACTGTTTGGTATTATATCACATTGTTTATTTGATATTTAATATGATGTTCCTTGTAAATATGTTTTGTTATATTCGACGTTCCATGTAAAACAAACATACTTGCTTTGTTGATTGTTGTTAACTGTAAACTGCAACTGAACTTTGGAAGTTGCGGTATATAAATGTGATTAAAAATAAATAAATAAATAAATAAATGTGCCCTCGCCAGAGAGCATCAGATTCATCTCCTTGCGGTGTATCTTCCAGGCATTCAAAACTTTTGGGCAGACAGACTCAGTCGAGTTCTGCTTCCACACGAATGGTCTCTCCATGCCGACCATGTGGCCAAAATTTTTCAAATTTGGGGAACCCCGGACATAGACCTCTTTGCAAGTCCACTGAATGCCACACTTCCCCAGTTCTGTTCCAGAATTCCGGCTCGGGGTTGTCAGGCCAGGGTTGCTTTCCTCGTCCATTGGTGCTAGGACTTCATGCATGCCTTTCCACCCATTTCCCTAATTCCCAAAACCCTGTTCAATTTTCAGAGACAGAGGTCATATGATTCTCATAGCTCTACATTTCCTTTGCAAATCAATCGCTTTACTGTTGTCAGTAGCCAGTCTCTATACTGTTGTCAGTAGCCAGTAATATTCCATTGTCAGCAACATTCCATTGCAAATCTGTCACTATACTGTTGTCAGTAGCCAGTCTCTATACTGTTGTCAGTAGCCAGTACTATTCCATTGTCAGTAACATTCTATTGCAAGTCAACCACTATACTGTTGTCAGTAGCCATTCTCCATACTGCTGTCAGTAGCCAGTAATATCCCATGCAAATCAAACTCTATACTGTTGTCAGTAGCCTATTAACCCCAGTCACCATCGTAGTGCTAGCAATAACCTACTATTGTCAGCAATCTACTTTACTGTTGTCAGTAGTTTCACCAGTTCCAGTCATCAAGTTATTGTACTAGTTAGCTAACTTTAACCATTGCCTGCGATCATAGTGTCTGCTGTCACACAGTATACCACACTAAATATCAAGAGTTTGGTCAATAACTTCCTGTTAGCCTAACCAGATTGACCCACTCCCATTCACATAGTGCTCTGACAAGATGGGTTCCCTCATTACCACCATAATAGGATGCTATTTCGTCCTTTCAGGCTGGTTCTCCAACTCTCTAGCCTCAACCACAGCATCCAACCAGATTCCAATATCTCGCGGCTATCATCGATTTGGCATCCAACACTCATAACCCAGGCCTCCCAAATTGGATCCTAGGCGACTTCAATCTGCCTACATTGCAAGATCATCAAGCAACAGCCTTCTTGGATGCCCTGGAAAATCTTGGCTTCAAGCAACTAGTTAATGATTCTACTCATATTAAGGGAAATATCTTGGACCTTGTATTCGCCCCGCAAACCTCTCTTAACCCAGCTCAGGATCCCATAACCTCCATAACTTCTGTTCCTTGGTCAGATCACAAACTGATCATCATTCAGATTCCCTCTTACAAAGCCTACACAAAAACCAACAAAATCCAAAGCAACACCGCAAGACCGCCCTCTCGATCTTTCAAGCCTTACAACAGAGATCTTATCCTTGCTGAAACGCAGCAACTCATCTCTGAATCCACCCAGAACCTTGACAACCTAATTTCTCAATGGAACAACTGCCTCAGCTCAATTGCCCTACGTACAACATCCAACAGGCCTCCAGGTAAAAGAGTAAGTGCCCCATGGTACTCAGCTGATCTTAAAGCATCACTTAACCACTTACGGAAACTGGAGAAATGCTGGCGCCGATCTCACTCTTTAAATGACCTGTCAGCATACAACTGTCATCTGGCTGCACACCGCAACGCAATCACCAACACAATGAAACAGTACTACTCTGACACCTTAATGAGATCACTTAATAAACCACATGACCTCTTCGACCTTGTCAAGACTTTATCCAAGGAACCATCCTCTGGACCTCCATTTGAGCTACACCCACAAGATTTTGCAACCTATTTACAATCCAAGATATGTCAGACCAACAAAACCTCTACTATAGCCTCTACCACAGAGCAAAACTGCCAAACAACCCTAACCATGTTTTCTACCCCCTCCAAGAGAGGAATTGAAGACACAATTGCAGCCCTTAACACCAGTACTGCTCAGACTGATCCATGCCCAGCCTTCTGGATCAAGGAGCTTCGCAGTCACTTCAGCTCAGTACTGGCCAAAATAACGAATCTCTCCTTCTCAACTGGCTCCTTCCCTTCAGCCCTTAAACACACCTCTATCAGACCTCTGTTAAAAAACTGCAAGCTTGACCCCCAACAGGTGGAATCCTACAGACCCATATCTAGCATTCCACTACTCGCGAAGATCATTGAAAAGGAGGCCCAAAAGCAACTGCAGGATCACATTGACTCCGCTGCACCATTAGACCCCTGCCAACATGGTTTTAGGGAATTCCATGGAGTGGAAACCCTCCTTACCACCCTCTTCTGCAAAATAATCACTGGCATTGACGACATCCGTCAAGGATTTGCACTCATCTTTCTGGACATCGCTGCAGCTTTCGACTCAGTAAATCATGAGCTTCTACTAGGACGTCTGATTGACAAAGGCATTAATGGAAAAGCGCTTGAATGGTGCAGATCCTACCTGGCCGAGAGATGGCAGCATGTCCGTTCTGGAGGGATAAAGTCTGAACCTTTCCACCAAAGCCAAGGAGTACCTCAAGGATCCTCCCTTTCTGCGCTCCTTTTCAATATTTACATGCAGCCAATTTGTAATATCATCCGGTCTTTCAATGTTGACTGCATGTTATATGCAGACGATGTCCTGCTTTACATTCCCTTCTCTACCGAGCATCTCGACCTCTCCCCACTAACGAGTTGCTTCAACGCAATATCTGACTGGCTCCTGTCTCAAAACCTCAGAATACAACATAAGAAAACTGAAGTACTCTTCATAACAAGGAATCCCAATTTTACCCCCCCAAAATATCTTAAAGTAAAAGAAGCGGAGTTGCAATCTAAATCCTCAATTCGATATTTGGGAGTCACACTGGATCAACGCCTAGACATGAAAGCCCACATAGGAAACATAGTCAGATCAGTTTACTTCAAGATACGCTCACTTAGACACCTACGTTCCATGCTTGATCCAACTGATTTCCGGACAATCTTCCAGGCGTTGGTTATACCCCATTTCGACTATGCCAACGTCATATTACAAGGTCTTCCCCAATCTACATTAAACCCGCTTCAGCTAGCCATGAACACGGCAGCAAGAGTCATCCATGGAGCCTCCAGGTACGACCACATTACGCCCCTGCTGATACAGTTGCATTGGCTTCCTATTCAAGCTAGAATAGTGTTCAAGACCTTGGTAATTACTTTTAAAGCTGTCAATAATCTCACATCGGCATCCTTATCCTCACTTATCCATAGCACATCTCCAAATAGAGCAAGGAGATCCATGGCTATAAACTCCCTCAAAATCCCGAGGGAACTTACTACTTGCACTAAATCGACAGCCAACAGAGCATTCAGTCTCAGTGCCCCAATATGCTGGAATGCACTACCCCCTGATATTCGGGCTATTAGGAGCCTGACACAGTTTAGGAAAGCCCTCAAATGCCACCTCTTCAACAAATACCTTATAGAACCCAATGGCGTCACCTAGAGCCCAATAACACCCACTGATACCAGTCCCAGATAAATCTAGGGTATATCAACAACTCACCAAGTGTGATATTCATTCCCATAGTGGGCTGGTTTCCCTATGTATCTTCTGTATATATGATTCCATGTAGTATGTTTTGTAAATAGTTACCCCGGTTATCCAAGTTATTTATACCCTGTTACCTGTAAACTCATACGTGTTAAATGTACTGAGCATTTTGTTCCATGTGAACCGCGCTGATGCTGAATAGTGCGGTATATAAGAGACTGTAAATAAATAAAATAAATAAAATTGGCCACGGCAAATGTGGTAACCTCTGCTCCTCCATCTCTCTCAAGCTCCACCTCTGGAGTTAGGATCTGCTCCAGATCTCCTTTATCAGGAGGATGGGATGCTGTGGCATCCCAATCCCCAGTCTCTGCATCTCAGGGCCTGGTTGCTGAAAGCCTAGAACTTCATGGTCTTAACCTTTCTCAGCAGGTAAAGAATATCCTTTATGCTTCTAGGAAGCCTTCCACAAGATGCTCTTATGCTTTCAAGTTGGAAAGTTTTACCATATGGTGCTCGCAGAAGGGTCTTGACCCTCTTGCGATACCTCTGGAATCATTACTGGAGTATTTCCTTCATTTGTCTATTACAGGGCTGAAGATCAATTCAGTGAGAGTTCATTTGAGTGCTATTGCAGCTTCTTTCAAGCCTCTAAATGGACAACCTATTTCCTCTCATCCTTTCATAGCGAGATTTATGAGAGGCCTTTTTTTAACTAAGCCTCCCATTAAGCCACCACCGGTGGCATGGGACTTAAATCTGGTTCTTGGGCAGCTCATGAAGCCTTCTTTTGAATCATTAGCTACGACTTCTTTAAAGTTCCTTTCCTGGAAGGTCATCTTTCTTATTGCAATCTCATCAGCACGTTGCATCAGTGAATTGCAAGTGTTGGTGGCTGATCCTCCTTATACAAGGTTCCATCATAAGGTAGTCCTTAGGACTCATCCACACTTTATGCCAAAGGTGGTATCACCTTTTCATTTAAACCAAGCGGTTTACCTTCCTATATTTTCCCCAAGGCCTCACGCCTTAAATGCAGAATGGAATCTTCATACTTTGGACTGTAAAAGGGCTTTGGCCTTTTTCTTGCAAAGGACACAGCAACATAGAAAGTCCTCTCAACTCTTTGTTGCTTTTGATCCTAGTCATTTGGGACTTTCAGTCTCCAAAAGAACACTGTCCAGCTGGATTGCACAGTGTATTTCTTATGCCTATGAGAGTAAGAACCTTCCTCTTGAAGGCCATGTCACAGCTCACAATGTGAGAGCCATGGCAGCCTCTATGGCTCATCTTCACTCTGTGTCTATCGACGACATCTGCCGAGCAGCTACTTGTGCTTCGGTTCATACCTTCAGAGCCCATTAGTGCTTAGACAAGGACTCCCGCCAGGATGCCTTGTTTGGTCAGGCTGTTCTTCAACACCTGTTCCATACTTAATCAACTCCTACCCACCATCCCTGGTAGGATGCCAGAGATCCATGGGGGGAAGTGGAGCCCTTTCACAGGGGCACACAACTTCTGGAGCCTTCTCCCTTGCATCTGCAGCTCGGAAATCCCCATATGTGAAGACTACATTCCTGCTTGTTCCTGGAGATAGCATAGTTACTCACCTGTAGCAGGTGATCTCCGGGAACAGCAGGAATTTAGTCTTCACAACCCACCCGCCTCCCCTAGGAGTTGTATCTCTGTCTTTCTCTCTTTCCCTCTCTCTTTGTCTCAGCTTTAAATTCAACTGGAGAGGGACAGTTGGGAAAGGCAGGAAGGCAGTACACAGGTGCCGTGGGATGCTCCCAAAAGCTTTCCTATTGGATGCTGGGGAGCATTTCCGCGTAGGCTCCGTCGGTACCGACGATACCCATATGTGAAGATTAAATTCCTGCTGTTCCTGGAGATCACCTGTTACAGGTGAGTAACTATGCTTTTTCTTCCCTTTCCCATGTGCAGCATCTGCCCCTTCCTTCCATGACCAGAATTTGTCTTCCTGCTGCCTCCCACCGCCCCTGTTCAGCATAGGGCTAGTGCTGGGTTTTCTGACGCTCCACTGCAACCTATAAATTGGTGTCCACTCCCTCGTTATTAATGTTGGCTGCATCCCACCCTCCTTTTTTCCCCAAAAGTTCTTTGTGAACTCTTTTCACGTGATGCTAGTATTTCTCCTTTAAATCCAATGCAGTGAACAGACAAATACATAGCCAGAATAAAAATAACTACTTAGTGGTAAATACTTATCATGCAAACAGGCTGTAATAGTCCAAGAGCATGCTAAATTTTAGATATGGATTGAAAGAAAAATACTTAGTTGTTCAGACAGCTCAGAAATATTTTACTCATTAAAAAAAATATGCAGGAGAGAGATTTTGTTCAGATGGAAGGAATCCAAAACATAACCGTGCAGTCAATGTACATCTAGAAACTATAAGTAAAATTTATGAGAGAAAAGCAAGACTAGCATGGCCACTTTCCAGCCAGACCAAGGAGTAAATTCTGTGCTTTTGCCCATTACTCTTAGGTTTTCAGGATTTCTTTCCAAAAATTATACTTTATTCCTGAGTGAGACAAGAGAAAGAACTCGCATGCAGGCATCTGCATGGTCGGCAGAAACTAACATAATGGCTCAGCGCAAGTACCGTGGGTGCAACCAATGCCACCTCAGTGGGTGGCCTTAGTTGCACCGGCAGCTGTTTTTCTGTGTTGAAATGCAGTAACTGCAGGGGGATGTAACTGCCTCCCCATAGTTAGCCTACGGTCCTGCGCTGGTAATGTGACCCACATATATTACCAGCACAGAGCTTAGGAAAGATGCTGCTAAATGTCACAGAAGGAGCTCAACAGTACCCATGCAGCACCTTCTACTTCCACAAAAACAAGAGCAACTTGGTGCCCCAACACAGCATTTTCCACCTTCACAAAAATGAGAGGCTCAGTGGCCCCTACACAGCACTTCCCACCCTCTGAGAAACAAGAACTTTGTGACCCCAACACACCTCCCACTTCAACATAAACACCAAGAAGGCTTTGCAACCCTAACTCCTAGCATGGTGTTAATGTAAATATATATTCTGCAAAAACCCAAAGGAAATGAAAGATGCTTGCACACAAAGGAATTAAAATTAAAAGTGAGAACCCAGAGCAGTTTATAATACCAAATTATAACACAACTCATTTTGTTATAAACTGTTATGGTTCTTTTTCTTTTTGAATATATTGTGTATTCTGCATCCACAGAAACCTCTCCCTCGTCAATGGATGCAGAGCAGAAGTAGGATATTCACACACAGAACTTAATATATTAAAAAAAATCTGTTTCTAGTCATCTCACTAGCAACATAAACCATCTCCAGCACCGAGCATATTGTGAACAAATATAAAATCCTACAAAAGTCACCGAAGATCTAAAAGGCCAAATCTACCTTATCATACCAGCATAAACTTCCAAAACTCATACAAGGGGCCTGCCAAGAAAAAAGCAGCACTATAAAATACTGCAGCGGGCCATAGAATATCCATGCACCTATTTGAAAAGCTGAACAAGTCATAGTACAGATCCTTATGTACAAACTCCATGTTAACAGAATGTCTGGCCTAGCCTGGCCTCGGTCATACACTTAGAGCACAGATCCTTACCAAGTACAAAATAAATGACCACAACCTAAAGTAAAAATAAAAATATGTAGACAAAAACTGAAACGCCAAGAAGCTAGACTCCGCATGTGGTGTAACATCCCAGATCATTAAGATGCAGTTCCCATGCTGTGTAAAATATAAAGGCGGCTCAAAGTTCAATCACTAAATTGAAAATAAAAATAATTGTTCTACCTTTGACCATTTTATTTTCTGATCATGCTGGCTTCGATCTAAAGCTTCTGCTGTCCTCTGTCTTCTCTTAGCTCTCTTTCTATGGTCTCTAGTCGATCTGTCATTTCTTGTCTCTCCTTTTGTTTTCTTCACTTCCTTCCATCTTGGATTTTTGACTTTCTTTCAGCTTTCTTCCATTTATTTCTCTGTCCACACAGATTTCACTACTCCTTACTATCCAGTTCTCAATCTCCTCCTTTTGTACGCCATCTACCTACTGCCTTTCAACCTTCACCCATCTCCTTCCATTCCCCAGCTGTTCTTCCCTGGTCCATTATTCCCCAGCTTTTTTTCTCTCCCCCTAACATTTTCACTCTCCATCCAGTGCCTCTCTCTGGCTCTTTCCCTCCGTCCAGTGCCCCTCTCTCGGTGTATCCTTCCATGTCTGCCTCTCCCTTCCAATCCCCCTGCAACCAGCATCTACCCTATCTCCATATCATACCATCCCCTCCCTATTACTCTCATGTCCAGCATCTCTGTCTCTCAACCTATTTACCCTATGTCTATCTTCTCCCCATATCTTTCTCCCTTGATTACCCTGTGTCCAGCATCTCCCCTCTGGCCCCCCTCCCCAAGTCCAGTTTTCCATTATTTCCCTATAACCTCCTGTCCAACATCACCACTCCATCCCCCTACTTGCTTTTCCCTATGCCCTTCCCATGTCCAGTATCTCTTTTCTCCTTAGCCCCCCCAACCTCAATCTTATCCCTGCTGCCTGCCCATCCCCCCTTGCAACCAGCATCTCCCTTCTGACTCCCTGTGCCCATTCACACCCACTTCCCAATGTGCTCTCACATTCACTCCCCCCCCCCTTACCAGTCCACCCCTTGTATGTTATGTACAAGGGGCAGAGTCTGCCCATGAAGCAGCATGTCCCACAGACAAGGGCTGTGCAAGCGATGATCCCAGCCCAGAGAGACAGGGCACAATTGGCTTTGCACAACCCCTGCCCATAGGATATGCTACTCTTACAGGCAGGCACTGCCTTTCATGCCCTTCTGACTGCGGGAGCAGCATGTCCTGTAGGCAGGGGCTGTGCAAGCTGCAACTGCTGCCCAGAGAAACTGATCCTGCCTGCAGGAACCAATGTCAGGAGGGTGCTGTTGCTAGCTGCCTGCTCCCAGTCCCCATTCACGATGACTGGAGCACCGGCAGCCTAGTGGAGAGCCTGCCCAAGGGACATGCTGCTCCTGTATGCAGAAGGCTGTGAATAGCAATTGCAGCCTCACAGCCTTCTGCCTGTGGGAGCAGTGTGCCCCACAGGCAGGCTCTCCACTAGGCCATGGGTGTTCCACATGTCATCCTGAATGGGGAGTGGGAGCAGGTGGCTAGTGACGGCACCCTCCTGATGTCTGTGCCCCCTGCAGTGCGTACCAGGTAGGGCCGGCCCTTGTCCAACATTTGTCCTCCTGCTCCCGCCCCCTGTTCAGCATCTGCACCCCCGCTCTGTTCAGCATCTGCCATCCATCTCCACAGTTTGCCTGATTGTACCAACACAGCCATGGGATCACTTCAGTTTGCTCCCACGGCTATGCTAGTCTGTCATTCAATTTTCAAAGATACATAGAATCGCTTCCTGTTAAAGGAAATGCTTCTGTGTACCTTTGAAAATGCCACCAGCATTGGACTGTAGCATAGTCGCAGAAGCAAACTGAAGTGCTCTCATGGCTGTGTTGGTGCAATCAGGTTGCTGGTGAGTCGGGGTTGTTGGAGGCAAGAGAAGGGCTACTTGTGAGCAGGGAGGTTGCTGGGGGCAGGAGAAAAGCTGCTGGTGAGTCGGGGGGAATTGCTGGAGGCAGGAGAGGTTGCTGGTGATGAGGGAATTCTGCACAAATATTTACTAATAAAGCATGCAGAATTTTTGCACAGAATTCTCCCATATGTACGAAGTGCTGCTTAATGTTGTACATATTTCCTCAGTGATAACTATAATAAATAAGCTCCAACGTTCCTTTTCTCCTATCTGATTTTATGGGAATATGCTTAATTGGGTCTAATATATGCCAATGAAGATTGTTCCATATCATCCTGCTAGGCCAGTCCAGACAAAGGAGTTGTTCCCCTACCATCAGATTGGTGGAGACAAAGAACCAATGAAAAGCCCAGATTCCAATGACATCACTTCCATGCCTCTTTGCCTCATTCATCAGAGGTCTTCTCAATATTTTTGTCTCCATCAGATAATTGGTGGATTTTCTCCTCTCTGAAGGAAAAAAAATCTCAAGACTGAGGGGATGAGATTGATTAAACGCTCATGAACGACCACCTTGAGGGTGACAATCTCACTTGAGTGCGACGTAGGAGGTCTTTTCGATAGCCATAGGAGGAGGGAAAATTGCTTCAACTCCATGCTCTTATAAGAGCCTGTGAAGCAGCCACAAATTGGAAGGATCTGGAAGAGTGCAGAAGCCTCATACAACATCAGTGCCCCTTCCTCTTCTCCTCTGCCCCCCCCCCAGCTCTTTCTCCTGAGGATTGCAGAAGGCTCTTGGAGGGATTTGCCTGTCAGACACCTTCAACACAGTGCTGCAAAGCCAGTAAAACAGTTTCATGGGAGTAGAGCTGAGCCTGTCACGGATTCTCTGCCTGGGGCTCTCGGGGTAAGTACCAAGGCTTGACCTCAACATTCTCTGTTAAGTGCTCATAATTCAGTCTTCCTGGGATGGAATTCAGGGTGGATTGCTGGTGACTGTTAACAGTGTGGGGGTTTCCTGCTGATTTCTGCAGACAATAGTGTTTCTATCTGTGTATCCAACTGTGGAGCGATCCTAGCATGCTTTCCGCCCAAGCAGTTCCAAAGCGCATTCCTTCCCTAGCGCCTGTAACAGTTGTTGCAATAAAAATGTAGTTAATGCGTGACTTTCAGCTTGCTGTGGCCTTAGCGCACGCTGTTGTGATACTTAACTTAACTCTGTCGTCTTCCAGGAAGTGTTTGACATGTGGCAAGCGAGGTGCTTCATCTGCGGATTCTGGACTCTGCTATTCTACGGGAACAAGCAGGAAGTCAGTTCTCAGATATGGGTGATGTCGGCACCGACAGAGCCCTCATGGAAGCATCCCTCAACTTTCAAAGAAAGCCTTTGGGAGATGCTTCACGCATGCATGGTCCCATTCCCGCCCAAGGGTGCCATCTTGCTCGGTCTCCTTTTTTCCACGGAGACTTTCAGATGTTGGTCTGGCTTGTCCCTGGAAAAAGTTGATTTTTCTCTGTTTCATACTCGCCTCCGATATCGCACCGGTACTCTTCCTGCACCTGACCTCGCTGCCTTGGCATCAAATTAGCCTATTTTTGTAGTTTTTCGTTCTTTAATTTTCTGGCGTCTTCGCACCTTTTTTTTCCAGCTGGCAGTTCGGCAAGTCTTCGATCTCGTAGGGGTACTTTTTTTTCCCCCATGGCGGCTACCAGTGGCTTTAAGAAGTGTGATCGGTCCTCAAAAATTCTCTAACCAACACACGACTGCTGTCTCCACTGCCTCAAGCCGGACCATGACCCTGCAGCATGCGATCTTTGCAAGAGGATGTCCAGCAGGGCCCTCAAGAGCCGCCAGCAGCAGCAGCACGATCAATTTTATTTATTTAACCAGTTTTCTATAATGCCTTATCCTTCAATCAAAGCAGTTTACATGACGTAATCACTACAAACATGTACTGGATACATTCCCTTGTCCCCAAAGGGCTCACAATCTGTGTACCTGAGGCAACAGAGGGTTAAGTGCCACAAGGAGTGCCTATAGGACTAGAAACCCTCTTTTCCCAGAGTCCCGATACCTCCGAAGGCCAAGGCCTCGTCTGAAGCCTCGACGGCTCGGGCGGACCCTTCCGAGCCCAAGCCTTGCCGTGGGTCTTCAGAAAGGGGGTCTCCCTCGAGGGAACCCAGGAAGAAGAAGAAACCCTCAAAGGTGGCATCTGGACGGATCCCCTCCAGGCCAGGTCCCACAGTCCAAGATGCTCGTACGAGGCATTGGAGAAGGCGCGGCCTGCAAAGGTCCCCCAGAAGGAGTTGACCTTGCAGTGGCCTTGGACACCATCCTTATTGAGGATTCCCCTTCGGGGAAGTCGGCGCCAGGCCCAACTCCCTCTGTGCCTGCACTGAAGGATGCAGAGCCTTCTAGCCTGGAGTCCAGAATGGCGGCCCTGGAGTGCAGTTTGTCTGCCTTCATCGACCAGCAGCGGGCACTGTTGTCCGGTTCGACCGGTTCATCCACCCCGACCACTGGGTCCTTGATGTCGATCCTCGGCTGAGGTCTCGATCTGATTCCCACTCGATGGGACTGCAATCATCCCAGGCAAGTGTGCCGGGCACTGGCTGCAGAGTTTCAGTAGTCCTGAGGCCTGCGGAGCATCCCTCCTACGAGTCCTTAATGAACTACTCCGTGGGAGATGGAAGATGAGGAATCCCCCTGACACCCATCACCACTGAGACATCCTGTCGGACTCTACCATCTCCTTAAAGGATTTTCTGGACCATAATGTGGATTCGTTGTTGAGCCAGTTCCCCCATGGTGGCTGCTATTCTGCAATTGGCAGATTGTACTAGCCTGATGTCTCAAGCCCTGCTCCAATGGATTGTCTTTTCCATCAGATGATGATACCCCTCTTTTGGAGTCCGTTATGGCCTTCCTTTCTGATTCCATGTATGACATGGTACGTCGGGCAGCCAGGGATGGTGCCCTGTCAGTGTCATGTTGAATTTGGCTCTGGCACTGGGCAGTGGATACATCCTCCAAAGACCGGTGAGCCCAACTGGCTTTTAAGTGGAAGCTTCTTTATGGAGCCAATTTGGAGAAACTGGTAAAGGACCTGAGTGAAACAAAACCTTACCACATTCCAGAAGATGGCTTCAAGGAGCCTGTGAAGTGGGTTAGTGTCCCTTTCTCATCAGCCGCTGACCGTCCATCGAGAGCATGCAGGTTGGATCCCCAGGAGTCTCTGGACTCATCATTACCGACCTAGAAAACCTTTTTATTCTCCACTTTTGAGCATCGGGCTCATTCTGTCCTTTCATGGAGCGCATGGGCCCAGTGACTGTTTCCTCCAGAAGAGGCCCCTCCTAGGCTGTGCTGTGAAGGCTTGGGGGGGGGGGGCCCATTCCCTGGTTTCGCTGGTTGGAGGCAGGCTTCGCCTTTTCTTTCAGGAATGGGCCCTGGTTACCAAGGATCGCTGGGTGCTAGATACCATTTTGTTCAGTTATGTCTTGGATGCCTTTGTCATCTCCCCTTGTGGTTCTGCGATCAAAAGTGCTGCCATGCGGACCACCTAGGACAAGTTGCTATGCCTAAAGGTAGTGGTGCCCGTCCCACCGGACAAGCAGGGCAAGGGCAGATACTCTATTTATTTTCTGATGCCCAAAAAGGACTGTTCCTTATGGCCATTCTGAATCTCAAAGAGATTGAGCCCTTGCTTGTCCTGCATTTCTGGATGGAAACCTTTCATTCTGTGATTCAGGCAGTGTTCCGAGGGTGAATTCTTAGCTTCTCTGTATCTGGCTGAAGCATATTTGGGCAGATCAGGAAAAGTACCTACATTTTGCTATGCTTGGGGGAGTCGGCGCCATGCTAGTGCTATGCACTATCAGTTCACTGCACTCCCTTTTGGGCTATCCTCTACCCCAAGGATGTTATCCAAGGTCATAATGGTGGCAACTGCGGTGCCAAGGAATATGTCAATCCCTGTCTGGATGACTGGCTCATTTGGGCCCGTTCTTTTTTGGAGGTGTCTCAAGTGGTCTGAGTGGTCTTTTTTTTTTGTAAATCCTTGGCTGGGTGATCAGTCAGGGAAAGAGCCAGCTGTTACCTTCCCAGTCCGTGACGTTCCTGGGAGCACATTTTGACACTCGTTTGTGGCATTTTCCTTCCAGAGGAGAAAATCGAGAGGTGGTTGAATTGCCTGGTGCTGTTCTGTGTGTGAAGCAGGCTCCCAGGGTCTGGGATTAGCTTCAGCTCCTCAGATTGGTGGCAGCAACCATAGAGATGGTGCCATGGGTGGATGCTTACATTCGGCATCTCTAGTGGTCCCTGTTGACTCTGGTCCCAGAGTTCTCAAGAGTTCGAGCACAGGCTCTCGTTTCTGATTGTGAAGACCATTCTGCTGTGGTGGCAGCAGCCCTGTCATCTGAGGAAGTGCGTGCTGCTGGATGATTTCTCCTGGATCCTTCTGACAGATGGCAGTCTCTCAAGCTGGGGAAGCCCATTGCCAAAACCACATAGCCATTGGAACTACAGGGAAGCGGTCTGCATTGAGGTGAGGTGGTTCAGGTTGGTGATTTGGTGGTTCTGGCCACCTGGTCACAGGCCAGGCGGTTCAAATGTGTTCAGACAATGGCACAGCGGTGGCTTTAGTCAATCGGCAATGCGGCATGAGGAGTGCCAGATTAGCTCTGGAGATGGCTCTCCTGTTTGCCTGGGCAGAGAAGAACTTTCTAGCCTTGTCAGCTCAGCACATTGCTGGGGTGAACAATGTGGGAGCAGATTTCCTCAGCCGACACTCTGGATCCTAGAGAGTGGGAGCTGAATTAGGAGGCTTTTCAGTTGATTCTGCACTGCTAGGGTCGCCCTGAAATGGATCTGATGGCGACCTGCTCCAATGCCAAAGTTTGCTGCTTCTTCAATTGCAGCACAGAGATGAGGTCTGATGGTGTCAACACTCTGACCCAGTCTTGGCCAAGTCAGCACCTGCTGTATTTGTTTCCTTCATGGCATGTGATTTGGCGCATAGAACACCACCCAGACAGGGTTGTTCTGGTGGTGCCACATTGGCCGAGGAGAGCGTGATTTGGAGATCTGATGTGGCTCCTGCAGGTGCCTCCTTTTCAATTGCCTTCATCTTGGGGTCTGTTGTGGCAGGGACTGATCATCTTGGAGAAGCTAGTTCTCTTCTTGCTTGCGACTTGACTCTTGAAAGGAGACAACTAGCACGTAAGAGCTACTCTCCAGTGGTGGTCTCTACTCTGCTCGGAGAAGGTTGCTAGCTTATGTGTGAATCTGTTGCCTCTCTGAGCGATGGTGCGGCGCTCGGTAGTTGGCTCCTGAGGCAGCCAAGGTGCCATCTCTGTAGGCCTTTCTCTAGGACCTGGAGAAGGGTCTTTCCCTTAGCTCCCTGAAAATTCTCATGGCAGCTTTGGCCATTTTCCAAGGTCCGTTGGCTATTAATTCTCTTCCCTTGCACCCTGATGTCTTGTGCTTTCTCCAGGGGGTCTGGCATCTGTGTCTTCCCTTCTGGTCTGTGATCCCTTCCTGGGATCGGTCTCTGGTGCTCTCATGGCCCTGGTGGCAGTGCCTTTTGAGCCATTGAAATGTGCTACCTTAAAGGATTTGATCCTCAAGATCTTCTTGGTCGCGATTTGTCTGCAAGGCCTATTTCAGAGCTGCAGGCTCTGTCCTTTCCGAGATCCTTGCCTGTCTTTTTCAGAGCAGGCAGTTTTTATTTGGACTGTGCCTGCTTTCTTGCCTAAGGTGCTTTCTCCCTTTCACGTGAACCGGGTGGTCTGCCTGCCCTCCTCTAAGGAGCAGTGTCCGGGTAAGGAAGTTCACATTGTGGTTATCAGAAGAATGCTTCTCCGGTACTTGAAGGTTACAAATTCCTTTTGTATGTCTGGCCATATTCTTGTGCTGTTTGCTTGCCCGCACAAGGGTGACACACTGCCAAGTCTATCTTAGGTCACTGGATTAAGGAGACCATTGCCTCAGTGTATATGTTGTGGAACCAGATGGTTTCTGAGAGTTTGTAAGCCCACTCTGCCCGAGCAGAAGCGTTCTTATGGGCAGCATGGAGCTTGGTAGCTCCTGCAAACATGTGTCTGGTAACATCATAGGCAGTACTTTCCACTTTGGTCAATCATTATTCTTTGGAGTCCACGTATGGCTGAACACGGCCTTTGGGTCAAGGGTTTTGTGAGCTGCTGTGACTTCTTCCTGCCCAGTGGAGTTGTAGCTTTGGTACATCCCACATGTCTGAACTGCTGTAGCAGGATGATATGCAAGGTGACATTTTACTTACCAGTTAATGTCCTTTCCTTGAGTCCTACTAGACCAGTCCAAAGCCTGCATCTGAAACCTGTATTTGCTCAGTTCTGCTACCCTTGTCTATGATTTTTATACTTAGCTCTGCAGGTACATCTTCTGACAGCCTTCTGTTTCTACTTTCCTGTACATAGATCTCGGAACAAGCAGGAATGTAGTCGTCACATATGGGTATCGTCTGTACCGACGGAGCCTGTGCGGGAACGCTCCCCAGCTTCCAATAGAAACGCTTTTGGGAGCATCCCTCAGCACATGCGCGCTGCCTTCCCGCCTTTCCAACTATCCCTCTTCAGTTCTTCGTTTTCCGCGGAGCCGACAGAAAATCTGTCACTGCAGAAAATTTCTTCTTTAATCTTGTTTTCCTGTGGTCGCGTTTGCCTCCGCACGATGCCTACCGGTACTGCTGGTTCTTTTCTTTTTCTTTTAAAAAAAATAAAAAATAAAAAATTCTGAATTGTTTCTCTTCAGAAACTTTACTTTTTCGGTGCTAGGTGCCATTTTGGACACTAGGCCCCATTTTTCCTTAAAGATGGAAAAAACAGCTAGTGGTTTTAAAAAGTGTGTGGCGGTACCATTTCTGTCACCGACACCCATGACTGGTGTCTTAAATGTGTAGGCCCTGACCATTCTCCATCTGAGTGTCTCTCTTGTATGGGAATGACTAAAAGAGGAAGATAGAACCGGGCTGCAAAGCTCGGTACCCTCTTTTCTTCAGATGCCAGGTCCATTGCATCGACGTCTTCAAGAGCCGCCTCTTCCTCCCATGGATCTCAGGTAACTAAATATAAAAGCCGATCCTCAAAGGGTAGCCCTCCTGCAAAGCATCAAGAGGCCATTGGCATTGCCCTTGAGGGAACCACACCGGCAAAATAGCCCCAGCAGGAGGCTTCGGCCTCAAAAGCATCAACAGGGTTCCAGGATGTTCTCGAGGCCGAGTCCTCGACAGAACTATTGGTACCATGCTTAGGGGTCCCGGCCGCCTTCACCGGTACCGACACCCAGGCATCAGCAGCGTTGATAGACCAGAGATTCTTCGCTATCAAGCGCGGTATTGCAGCTCTCCTTACACCAATGGTTCAACAGGCACCAGCACGGGTACCGATTACCGGCCCCAGTGGGAATTCTTCCCTTTGCTGTCTTTGCCTGGCATCAAAAGATCGGTACCGGATCAACTCGGTACCGACTTCAATCGATACTGGGACTGTGCCTTACATGAACATCGTGATCAGAGATACTTTGAATCCTCCGATTCCGATGACTCTGATAATTCTGCCGGTACCAGAGTTTTTCTCCCGGAAGACTTTTCTTCTCCCCAACGCAGAATGTCGCTTCCGGAGGACATGTCTTTTCAGGATTTTATTCGTGATGTTGCCAAAGGCCTTTCGATCACAGTAGCTCCTGAAAGGGGACCTAGAGCAAAGGAATTGGAAATTCTCCAATATCCTAAGGCTCCAAAGGAGGCAGCCACTCTGCCCATTCATGAAATTCTTCATGATATGATGCTCAGAATGTGGGAGACACCTTTGACCACATCTCCTCATTCTAGGAGACTTGATACCATGTATCAAGTTCCACCATGTCCTGGTTTTCAAAAGACTCAGTTGCCACACCATTCAATGATAGTGGAGTCAGCCATGCATAGGATGAAAAGGGCAGAGACATGCATCCAATCCTCCAGGTCGTGAATGCAGGACTTTTGATGCTTTTGGACGTCAAACTTTTCAGGCTTCCGTGCTTTCAGCTAGGATCAGCTCATATATTTTATTTATGGGAATGTTCCTCAGAGGTCACAGGAGATTTTGGAGCTTATGAGCCCACTTCTCCCAGATGAGACAAGACTTCCTTACGCTTGTCAGTTATGCTCAAGATGTCTCCAAGTTTGTGAATGGTGCAGCCTTTCACTGCTTTGAGTGCATCAATAGAACCTCTGCCATTGCCATTGGTGCACGATGGATTGCCTGGCTTCAGGCATCAGACTTGGAGATTTGGGTACAGGATAAATTAGGCAACATCCCTTGCACAGGAGAAAACCTCTTTGGCAAGAATCGGCAGGAAAAGGCTAATGAGATAGATGCTGACAATATCACCTTAGATTATCAAAATCTACAGCCACTACAGCCAAAAAGAAACCCTATTAAAAACCCTCTTTCAGCAAAAAGAGGAAGTTTTATCCATCTTATACCCAACAAAGCCAAGCTCACAGTCAAGTTGCCCAAAGGGGACAAGAGCAATTCAAACAGCAGAAGAAGCCAAAAGGCCGGTGGGTTCAGCCCCCTCAAGGGCTATGACTCCTTCCTAGAGAGCTTAGCCTTCCTGCCTCTGAGGAGTCCAGAACCCCTAAATATTCTAGGCAGGCTGTGTCATTTTGCCAACAGATGGCACCAAATAACAGCAGAAGATTGGACTCTGTCCATTGTAGGAGAGGGGTACAAGCTTCATTTTCATAGCATGCCCCCTCCTACAATCCTAAGGCAGTTCAATTCCCAGACCTCTGCAGACAATCTGCTGGATCACGAGGTCTCAACACTTCTTGCCCAAGAGGCAATAGAGGAAGTACCCATCCTCCAACAGGGTACAGGGTTCTACTCCCCCCTATTTTCTTATTCCAAAGAAAACAGGGGGACACAGACCCATTCTAGACCTCAGAGAATTGAACAGATACCTGTTCCGAAAGAAGATCAAGATGATTTCTCTAGGAACTCTTCTGCCACACTTTCAAAGTCAGGATTGGCTTTGCTCTCTAGACTTAAAGGATGCATATACTCACATTCTGATCCATCCAGATCACAGGAAATTCTTAACGATTCCTTTTCAAGAGAAAACACTTCCAATACAGGGTTCTTCCCTTTGGCTTGGCTTCCACGCCAAGAGTATTCACGAAATGCATGGCAGTAGTAGCTGCATTCCTGTGTACCCTAGGGATAGTCTTCCCTTACTTTGGACAACTGGCTCATTCGAGCCCCCACGGGTGCAGAAGCCAGCTCTGCACTGTCTCGCATAATGCGAATCCTCCAATACTTGGGATTGGTAATAAACTTCCCAGAATCCCAGCTTGTTCCTTCCCAGTCTCTGGAGTTCATAGGAGCCTGTTTAGATACCAGACAGTCAAGGGCTTTCCTTCCACAGGCCGGGTGTCTTTGCATAGTGCAACTAGCTTCTCAAGCAGCAGGAAAATCCTCCCTAACTGCTCGAGAACTGCTACAGTTACTGGGACACATGGCATCCACAGTTCATGTAGTTCCCTATGCTCGCCTCCACATGCGAGCAGCCCAGTGGACCCTATCCACACAGTGGACCCAGGCCACAGGACATCTGTCAGACAAGATATCAAACTCTCATTGACTGATCTTGTCCCTTCAATGGTGGCAATCACTGGAGAATCTTGTAGTGCGGTCTCCTTTCCAACAACCCCTATTCCAGGCCACCCTAACAGATGCATCACAGGTGGGTTGGGGAGCACACCTGCATCATCTCTCTACCCAGGGCACCTGGACTCCACAGGAGGCTTGTCTTCACATAAACCTCCTAGAATTAAGAGCAATCTATTTAGCTCTTCGAATATTCCATGCCCAGCTCAGCTACAAGACAGTCCTAGTCCAAACGGACAATCAAGTAGCCATGTTCTATGTGAACAAGCAGGGTTTAACAGGCTCTCTGTCGTTATGCAACAACCTTTACAACTTTGGGCCCTCGCCAGAGAGCATCAAATCCACCTTCTCGTGCCATATCTTCCAGGTATTCAAAACCTTTGGGCAGACAAACTCAGCCGAGTACTGCTGCCTCACGAATAGTCTCTCTACCTAGACCAGGTGACAGATATTTCACATCTGGGGTACTCCAGACATAGACCTTTTTGCAAGTCCACTGAATGCCAAACTTCCCCGGTTCTGTTCCAGGATTCTGGCTCACAATTGCCAGGCAAGGGATGCCTTCCTCCTTCACTGGGGTCAGGACTTCCTCTATGCCTTCTCACCTATTCCCCTCGTCCCCAAAACACTCTTCAAGCTTCAGAGAGACAGGTCGTATGATCCTCATAGCGCCACAGTGGCCACGCCTAATGTGGTATCCCCTGCTTCTACATCTCTCTCAAACTGCACCTCTGGAGTTAGGGTGTGCTCCAGATCTCCTTTTCCAAGAGAGCCGGACCCTATGGCACCCGAATCCCCAGTCCCTGCATCTCACAGCCTGGTTGCTGAGAGCTTAAATCTTCAGGATCTCAATCTTTCCCAACAGGTAAAGGATATCCTTCAGGCTTCTAGAAAACCTTCCACAAGACGATCTTACGCCTTCAAGTAGAAACGTTTCACTATATGGTGTTCCCAGAAGGGGTTAAACCCCCCTGGTGATACCTTTGGAAGCGATACTAGAGTATCTACTTCATTTATCAAATTCTCCAGGAACAAGCAGGAATGTAGTCTTCACATATGGGTACGTCGGTACCGACAGAGCCTGCGCGGGAACGCTCTCCAGCGTCCAATTAGAAAGCTTTTGGGAGCATCCCACAGCGCCTGCATACTGCCTCTCTCCAGATCTTCGTTTTCCGCTGAGCCAGCAGGTTGTGTTCCTGTCACCGCAGAATATTTCCCTTCTTTTTTGTGGTCGCGTCTGCCTTCCTTGACGCTTTACCGGTACCGCTGGTTTCTTTCTTTCTTTCTAAAAAAAAAAAAAATTCTTAGTACTTCCCCATTTTTTCCAGGTGCATGCGCCATTTTTGGCCTTAGGCCCAACTTTTTTTTCCATAATGGAAAATCCCTCTTCGGGTTATAAAAAGTGCACCAAGTGTGACGGTACCATCTCCGTCACCGACACCTATGAGTGGTGTCTAAAATGTTTAGGTCCTGACCGTTCCATCTAGGAGTGTATGGCCTGTGCCATGATGCCCAAGAGAGGTCGAGAGAACCGAGCCGCCAAGCTCAGTACCCTGTTTTTCTTTATTTCTGTTCTTTAAAAAAGAAAAAAAAAATACTTAGTATTTTTTTCCATTTCTTCCAGGTGCACGCGCCATTTTGGGCCTTAGGCCCAAAACATTTTTCCTACAATGGAGAAACCTGCTTCAGGTTTCAAAAAGTGCACCAGGTGTGGCGGTACCATCTCCATCACCGACACCCATGAATGGTGTCTGAAATGTTTAGGTCCTGACCATTCCATCACGGATTGTATGTCCTGTGCCATGATGTTTAAAAGAGGTTGGCAGAACCGAGCTGCTAAGCTCAGTACCCTGTTTCCCTCTGATGCAGCTTCGGTGGCATCGACGTCTTCTAGGGCTTCGTCTTCCTCCCGTGGATCTCAGGTAACTAAACATAAGTCTAGCCAATCCTCAAAGGGTAGATCTCCTTCTAAGCATCGAGATGCCTCTGGCGTTGCCCTTGAGGATTCTGCACCAGCAAAATTGCCCCGGCGGGAGGCTTCGGCTTCCAAAGCATTATCGGGACTCCAGGATGTTCTCGTGGCCTTGACCTCGGCAGAACTACTGGTGCCATGCTCTGGGGTACCGGCGGTCTTCTCCGGTACCGACATCCAGGCATCGGCAGCGTTGATAGACCAGAGGGTCCTGGCTATTGAATGCAGTCTGGCGGCTCTCCTTGCGGCATCGACACCCTTGGAACCGCGTCAGACAGTTCAACCGGTACCGGTATCAGTACCAGTACCGACACCATCGACATCGGCATCAGCTTTGCCGGTACCCAATCATGCGATGCCTTCCGGTACCATTACACCGGTACCGATTCCCCTCGGTACTGACTTCGGTCAGTACGGATATCGGGCTCTTCAAGAGCATCCTGACGGAAGGTACTTCGAGTTCTCAGAGAAATCTGAGGATTCTGACAGTTCTGTCGATGCGGGAATACTTCTCCCAGAGGAGCCTTTCTCCCCTAAACGCAGGATGTCTCCTCCAGAAGACATTTCCTTTCAGGATTTCATCAGGGAGGTGGCTCGAGGTCTGTCCATTACTGTGGCACCTGAAATAGAGCCAAGAACAAAGGAGTTGGAAATTTTACAATATCCTAAAACTCCTAAGGAGGCAGCTAACTTGCCCATCCATGAGATCTTGCATGATCTCATGTTAAGAATGTGGGAGACGCCTCTTACCACCTCTCCTCATTCTCGTAGACTGGATACTCTGTATCGAGTCTCTCCTTGTCCTGGGTTCCAAAAACCTCAGCTTCCTTACCACTCTTATAGTGGAATCAGCTATGAGAAGGATCAAGAGTGCAAAGAGGCATGCCTCTAATCCTCCAGGACGTGAGTGCAGAACTTTGGATGCTTTTGGACGTCGTGTCTTCCAAGCTTCCATGCTTTCTGCCAGGATCAGTTCCTATAGTCTATGGGAATGTTCCTGAAAGAAGTCACAGGTGATTTAGAGGCTTTGAGTCCTCTTCTTCCTGAGGATAGAAGACAAGATTTTCTCACATTGGTCAAACATGCCCAAGATGTTTCTAAATTTATCAACCGTGCAGCTTTTGACTGTTTTGAGTGCATAAGCAGAACCTCTGCCATTGCAATAGGTGCACGTAGAATTGCTTGGCTCCAGGCATCTGATCTGGAGCTCTGGGTACAAGACAAACTGGGAAATATTCCTTGTACTGGTGAAAACCTGTTTGATAAAGATTGGCAGGATAAGGCCAATGAGTTGGATGCTGACAACTCCATCTTGGATAGACTGTCCAAGTCCACAGCTGATCCTGCAAGAAAAATCTTTTAAGAAACCATTCTTTTCTTATTCTCAGCAGGGACGTTCTGCAGGTCAGCTTATCAGAAAAGGTCAGCAACCACCCAAACAAAGAAAAGCAAAGACTGCTAAGCCTCAGCCATCCCAGCAGTCTCAGCCTCCACAAGGCCTTTGACTTTCAGCTAGAGAACTTAGCCTTCCTGGCTCTCATGGGACCAGAGCCTTCCACCATTCCAGGAAGGTTGTGTCACTTTGCCCCCAGATGGGGGCAAATAACAGCAGAGCATTGGACACACTCCATCATAAAAGAGGGGTACAAGCTTCATTTTTCAAGCATGCTCCCTCCCACAATGATAAGGCAGTTCAATTCTACGACCTCTCTCATCAACCTGTTAGGTCAGGAGTTCACTATGCATCTCCAGGAACAAGCAGGAATGAGTCTTCACATATGGGTACGTCGGTACTGACAGAGTCTGCGCGGGAACGCTTCCCAGCGTCCAATCAGAAAGCCTTTGGAAGCATCCCACCATGCCTGCATGCTGCCTTTCCAACTGCCTCTCCTCAGTTTTCGTTTTTCACGGAGCCGGCAGGACGTCCTCCTGTCACCGCAGAAAATTCATCTTTTATTTTTTAGTTTTCTTGTGGTCGCGGCTGCCTTTCCCGACGCCACCGGTACTGCCGGTGTTTCTTTTTTCTTGTAAAAATTTTCCTTTTTAAGGAATATTTTTTTCCTTCCTAGTGTCTCACGGTTTTTCAGGCCTGCTAGGCCTCTCCACTTTCCTTCATGGAACCGCCAGCCACTATCCCCAAGAAATGTACAAACTGTGGCTCTACAACCTTAATTTTGGACACTCACAATTGGGGTCTAACCTGTTTGGGTCCTGACCATTTTCCTCCGGAGTGTCCCTCCTGCAATATTATTGTGAGAAGATTTCAACATAGTTTCCCTCGACACGCGTTCCCCATCCAACTTCAGGGTACCGACTATATCTTCTTCTACTCAGGATCAGGTAACCCAAAAATAGTCTGTTAAGACTAGCCAGTCCTCGAGTGGCAAATCTCATGCACAGCATAGAGATGCCTCCGGCCTTGCCCTTGAGAATCCACTGGTTTTAAAAGCCCGGTGGGATTCTTCGGCCTTCAAAACCCGTGTGGGGTTTCAGGTTGTTCCTGAGGTTCACCCCTCACAGAACATACCTGAGCCATGCCTGGTGGTGGCATCTGCTTCGAGCTGTACCGATACCCTGGCATCGGCAATGGTGTTGGATGAAACATTCCTCACCAACGATCGTCGTCTGGTGTCCTCGGTACCTAAGGGGCCGTTGGATACGCTGCAGACCGACCTTCCAGTATCGGCCCCGGTACAGATACTAGTACCGATGTCGGTACCCTCCAGATGTGCATCGATAGACTCACTTCCTTCAATGCCGAGTCTGGAATCGATCTCCAGTCTGGAGGACTGGGTACCGACTCGCCTTGGTACCGACGCCAGACGGTACCGAAGGCTTGGTTCCGATGATTTGGGTCCGGCACTCTCGGTGTCTTGGATGCCGTTAGAGTTGCCACCGGCTGGCCTTCATCCACCGGTATCGGATACGGTACTGAAGCCAGTACCGTTATCCACAATATCTTTGCCGTCGGTGCCTTCCATGCTTCTCTCATCAGGCTCGCTTCCCTCGATACCGAGTTTGGAATCGATCTCTAGCATGGACGATGTGCTACCGACGGTCGCTGGTCCCGACTTCCGGCAGTACCGGCGACCATCCTCTACAGATCCCAGACTGCACAATTCAGGATCTTCTATCCCTATGAACTTGGATAGATCCCTCGGTGCCAATGCTAGTTCTTCATCAGATCTAGCCTATTCAAAGGAAGTTCCTTCTGGGGATCCTTCTTTTCAGGCTTTCCTCCGGGATATGGCAAAATCACTTGCCATTTCTATTCCTGGACAGGATCCTACACAGGGGAATACAGGATCCTTCTATATTCCTGGCAAAGCAAAGGAGAACATCATGCTTCCTTTGCATCATTCCTTACAGGATCTCCTTCTAGGAATGTGGAAGCTCCTTTAAAGGTACCCCCACCTTACAGAGCAACTGATCTTCTGTATCAGGTGCCCCCCTCTCCAGGGTTTCAAAAGACTCAACTTCCTCATCATTCCATTGTAGTAGAATCAGCAATGAGGCGGGTGAAGAGTACAAAAAAGCACTCTTCTTATCCACCAGGTCGTGAGTCTAAGACACTAGATGCCTTTGTACGTCAAATCTTCCAAGCATCTATGCTTTCAGCAAGAATTCTCTCATATATTTTTTATATGGCTCTATCTCTTGAGGAGGTCACAAAGAAATTACATCTTTTGACTCCTTTTCTTCCAGAGCCCAAGAGTGCAGACTATTCCTCACTGGTTAGTCATGCTCAGAATATCTCTAGGTTTTTTACTCGTGCTTCCCTAGACTCCTTTGAGTCTGTTAGCAGGACTTCTGCTATAGCTATAGGGACATGACGTAAAGCCTGGCTCCAAGCTTCAGACTTAGATAAATGGGCACAAGTTAGACTGGGAAATACTCCATGCACTGGAGAAAATCTCTTTAACAAGGAGTCCTTACTCCAGGTTGCTCAGTTAACTGACTGTCCTGTTTCTAGAGGCTATCCTACGCCTTCTGCTTTCCCAGTAGGTAGGAAATGTCCTACCAGACTTTCTTTCCCTAAGGGGAGAAGGTTTTATCCATCATCTGCACATCACACAGATGTTCCCAAACAGGGGAAATATCGCCCTGGTCTGAAGAATCCACAACCTCAACAGGGTCAACAAACCCAGCAGTCGCAGGGTTTCAAATAGACCATTGTCCCTCTTGGTTGGTGGTTACAGTGGTAGTTTGCTTCTTTTCACTTGAAGTATCTGCACCAATTTTCATCCTAACCCTCCTTGATATCTCTTCACGAGACATCTTTTCTCTAACTCTTAAGAGTTTTATGATGCTCATGCCCATACTTAACAGATTTTCCTTTTTCTCTTGGAGGAAACAGAGGTAACAGCTATCAATAGACAGTTGTTTCCCTGTACTGGCATGTATCATCTCATCAGTCAGAGACTTCCTCCATAGTCGGTTTCTTACAACTCTGTCTTACCTCCCTCTTCCTATAACATTGGTTTGTAAGAGGGACTCTTTAAACCGGTAAGCCCCTATGGTTCTCTGCCTGTTCTACCGTGGGATTTCTCCTTTTTGGAATTGTTCCCCCCCCTTGTTACCTTAGGGGCAGCTCATCAGACTATAGGAAATCCTACCATGTCTGTTCTTACTTTTTCACAATCCAAAAAAGAAAGAGGGAAAACAAATTTTTCCACACTGCCCTGGTAGTTGCACATACAGCAATTCCTAGTGTTTAAGCCACTGGTTTTGTTCACTACACAATCTGGGCTTCCCCTCCACTAGCAATCCTAGCCTTACTGCTAGGTCCCAAACTGGTTAGTAGCCTTGTTTGGGAAACCCTATTATCACAGTCTCGTTGGTTACCTTCTATTCTTTGCCCCCTTGTCTTGGCAGAATAGCTGGTCGCCTACTGGCTTTCCACAGCCAGTTTTTTCTTCTAACCAACCTTCAGCATGCTCTCTGCATCTCTACAGAGTAGCTTTGCACTATGGGCCCTTGCTAGAGAGCATCAGTATCTGGCCTAGCAGATAACCTCAGATGGTTAGGAGGGGTCCCCCAGTCATGTTCCATGTCTGGCAGGTATTCCCTACCCTTACCATCTCATCTTAAATCTCTTTTGAGGCATAAGCCTCAGGCCTTTCATTCCATGAAAATCTCAAGGAGGGCCAATTCCCTGAGTTGGTCCATATCTCCTTGAATCTTCTAGTCAGAGATAAGCTTCTTCAAAGACAGCTAGAGGATGCCTAATACCCATCTTGACATCATAGGTGGGTCACTAGGGTATCTTCCTCCAGGGGCGTCCTCTATCCATTCTCCATACTGCAATTCTGGAGAGATCTGGACTTCCTGTCTACAGACTGAAGTTATCTTCTGCAATTTTCACGTAGGCCATTCTGGTTATCCAAGAGCTCAAATTCTGTAAAGACTTCAGACTCTTCTTGTCAGGGAAACTTTTCCTCTGACTCAACCAGTCATAACCAGGAAAAGAGGATTCTCTATATATCTATTCAAGCAGGTATCAACCTTCTTGCTGTCAAATACATCTTCCTCTCTCCCTAGAGGGGATGAGGTTCTATGGACATCTCTCCATCCATACACCTGGAGATAAGTGTCTATATACCGGCATATTCATATAGGTATATATAGCTATATATAGATACATATATATACTTATCTATATCTGTGTGTTTTTCTGCTCATACATATCTCTTTATACATATATGCATATATACCCTATGGGTGTATATATTTTTGTGTGTGTATATATATATGTATGTATATATATATATATATATGTGTATATGTGTATGTGTATATGTGTATGTGTATATATGTATGTGTATGTATATATATATGATGAGAGATGTTTTTTTGATAGATCTGTATCCATCTACTTATCTATCTGTTAGGTTCAGATATCCTTACGCATCTACCTGATCCTGACAGATGGGCACTACCCCTATCAATGCTGTGCCAACATATTTAGGGGGCTACACTATAACCACTTCCTGTGGTAATTAACAAATTTTTTCCTTACCATAACCTTTTTAGGTTTAGGTACTCCTGAAGCTCTCCATGTCCCTTTTTTCTTTCCTAATTAACCCCATTTAGGAAAGACATTGCGGCGCTTCAGTTACTCTAAAGCAGGGGTCTCAAACTCAAATTGCTTTGAGGGCCAAATGAGGACTTGTAGAGTAACCCGGGGGCCGCACAAGATGCAGGCCTCATTTGCATAAGGGCATCATTTGCATAAGGGCATCATTTGCATAAATATTTGCATAATGTTACCATACACTAACTTTTAGTAAACATGCCTCTTAATGAGTGTATGGATAAAGAAAGACTAAAAGATTTCTACATTACTATAAACCAGTGCCAACCGCCAGGCACATTAGGAACTACTAGAAACACTGCCCATTTAGAACCCATAGCAAACCTGCCGTGTCCTAACAGCACTACCAGGACTCACAAAGCACCATACCCTAACTATCAAAAGGCAACACTGCAAATATTAAATCAACACATTTCAGAGAATAACAATACATGACCTACTCGGGAAAGAGAACAAGTGGCAATGTCAAATAGGAATTACATAAACAGAATACCTCAGCTCAGTTACACATGCAGAACATACACCATCACCAAACAAGGAATCACAATTTAGAAACAGGAAGACAATTAAACTGGGAACCCCAAAAGCCAAACTTAGAATGTACAACACTGTAGAAATAAAACTATACATTGATTTCCTCTTGTATTAAATAAAGTGCAGACGTTAAAGATGCACATTTCCAAGAGCTGACATATTTCAGTTAATAAATTCAAAATAAAGAGATATTTTTCTACCTTTTGTGCATTTTTTTTTCAGTTGCAATTGTTCCAGTCACTTTCTTCTGGTTTCTTTGTGTCTTCTGCTAACTCTCCATCGTCTGCTGTCCATTTCTCCTTTCTTCTTTCCTAGTTTTTTTCCATTCTCTCTACATCTGCTTTAACATACTAATCATTCTCCTTTTGCTCTTTCCTCATTCCTATTTCATCCACTCAAATTTTACCCCTCCATCCTCAATCCCCACTTACTCTCCCAATACCCGGCCAATTGTAGATTTTTCTTCCCTCCCACACAAAATATATTTCCCCTCTCCATTTCACTCTCCCAGCCCCATCCCATTCTAATCGTCCCCCAACATCAACTCCCTTCTAGCTCCTGCCCAACCCAGCATCCGCTCCCTTCTAGTCCCCGCATCATCAGCCCATTTCCAGTCCTAGCTCCCTCCCCTCACAGCCCATTTCCTTTCCAAGCCCCCCTCCCCATCATCCCATTTCCATTCCAAGCCCCCTTCCACTCAGCCCATTACCATTCCAAGACCCTGTCCCCATCAGCTATTTGCAGTTCAAGCTCCCCCTTCTACTCGGCCCATTTCCAGTCATAGCACCCCCCCCCAGTCCATTACCAGTTCTAGCCCCCCCCTAGCACATTATCGGTCCTAAGCCCCCCAACAGCCCACTTCCAGGCCTAACCCTTCCATCGCCCCATCTTCATTCTTAGCCCCCCCATAACCCCATTTTCAGTCTTAGGCCCCCAGTCAGACCACCTCCAGTCCTAACCCCCATCTGTCCATTACCAGTCCTAACCCCCATCACCCCATTTTCAGTACTACCCCCCCCCCCAGCCCACATCAAGTCCTGCTCCCCCCCCCACATCAAGTCCTGCTCCCCCCCAGCCACACATCAAGTCCTGCTCCCCCCCCCATCAAGTCCTGCTCCCTCCCCCCCCCCCCCGGGAAAATTAAACTTTAAAAAAAACCCGGCTTCTGCTGCTGCTGCCGCCGCTGCCGTGGCCGGCAATAGCAGCAATATCGCAAGTCCCGCGGGCTCCCCCCCACCCGGCAGATCCCTTCCTACTTGCCTGCCAGTTCTCCGCTTCGGCTTTCAGAGCCGCGAAGGGAGAACTTCTCCCTCGTGACTCTGTTAAGCCCGCTGGGGCAGATGGGAAATTTCCCATCTGCCCCGGCGAGCTTAACAGAGTCGCGAGGGAGAAGTTCTCCCTTCGCGGCTCTGAAAGCCGAAGCGGAGAACTGGCAGCATTGGCAGGCAAGCAGGAAGGGATCTGCCGGGTGGGGGGGAGCCCGCGGGACTTGCGATATTGCTGCTATTGCCGGCCACGGCAGCGGCGGCAGCAGCAGCAGAAGCCGGTTTTTTTTTTTTTTCCCCCCTATGCATCGCGGGCCGCACAAGGGTCTCTCGCGGGCCGCATGTTTGAGACCCCTGCTCTAAAGCTTAACGCTCCTGAATCTGTCCTTCCTTTTTATCAGATACAAGGGTCTCCACACCCTTTCTCCCCTACATGGACTGCTTCCAACCCCAGTCCAGTTGAGCTAGACTCATTTATTCTCTTGGTCCAAGGATTGTACTATTTTTGGACCAAACCAGCTTAAGCTTATTTCAATAGTACCTTCTGCCTCTCCGCTGAAGCTCTACCTCTTATACTACCCCAGTTTTTTTCCCTGGGGCTGATCTCACCCTGAAAGGTTCTGACCTCCACTTGTTTTTTCTACTTTGTTACCTCTGCTTCTCAGTGAGGTACCTCTTAAGCGCATTCACTGGCTCTTCTAACAGATCCATATCTACCTCAGTGAATTTGTGCAATGCCAACAAGGGAGGCCTAGATCACAATATTATATTGCTAAATGCCCTCTATACAGGGTCTTCCCCTTTTGAAGCCCTGTTCTAACCAGCTGTTCCACAGCTCCTTTGCTGTATTCAACTCCTACCCTCCATCCCCAGGATGCCTGAGGTTCTGAGGAATGGCATGGCTCGTTCTAGACTTGCAACATGCTAGGACTCCCTCTGGGCATCTGAGCTTGGGAGTCCCCATATGTGAAGACTCATTCCTGTTTGTTCCTGGAGATAGCACAGTTACTTACCTGTAACAGGTGATCTCTGGGAACAGCAGGAATAAGTCTTCACAACCCACCCACCTCCCCAGGAGTTGTTTTTTCTCTGTCTCTATCTTTCCCTTCTCTGCTCTCTCTCTCTTTGTCTTAGCTTTAAAACTTAACTGAGGAGAGGCAGTTGGGAAGGCGGGAAGGCAGCACACAGACGTGGTGGGATGCTTCCAAAAGCTTTCTGATTGGACGCTGGGAAGCATTCCCGCGCAGACTCCGTCGGTACCGATGTACCCATATGTAAAGACTTATTCCTGCTGTTCCCAGAGATCACCTGTTTTACAGGTAAGTAACTGTGCTTTCTTTCCCAAGGGGCAATAGAAGAAGTACCCATCCATCAGCAGGATACAGGGTTTTACTCCCCCTATTTCCTTATTCCAAAGAAAACAGGGGGATACAAACCTATCTTGGATCTCAGAGAGTTGAACAGATTCCTAGTCAGAGAAATTCAAGATGATTTCTCTGGGAACTCTGCTGCCATACCTTCAGAGTCAGGATTGGCTTTGTTCTCTAGATCTCAAGGATGCGTACACTCATGTTCTCATCCATCCAACTCACAGAAGGTTCCTTCGGTTCCTGTTTCAAGGAAAGCACTACCAATACATGGTGCTTTCTTTTGGCCTGGCCTCAGCACCAAGAGTGTTCACGAAATGCATGGCTGTGGTAGCAGCATGTCTCCGCACTCTAGGGATATTTGTCTTCCCCTTACTTGGACGACTGGCTCATTCGAGCCCCAACAGAGTCAGAGGCCAGGACTTCTCTATCCTTCAGTATTTGGGTCTGGTCATAAACATCCCAAAATCCAGTCTAACCCCCACTTAGTCTTTAGAGTTCATAGGAGCTTTGCTGTATATCAGAAAGTCAAGGGCCTATCTCCCCCAGGGCCGCTGCCTTCGCATGGTGCAGTTGGCTTCTCAAGTAGTGCTAAAGCCTCATCTCACTGCCCGAGAAATGCTACAACTACTAGGCCACATGGCATCTACTTTGCATGTGGTTCCCTCTGCCCACCTCCATATGAGGGCAGCCCAGTGGACTTTATCCACTCAATGGACCCAGGCATCAGGATGCCTGTCAGACAAAATAGAAAACACAAGTCGCCTTATTTTGTCCCTCTAGTGGTGGATGTCCACTCAGAACCTGTTGCTGGGGTCCCCGTTTCAAGAACTCTTACCCCAAGCAACTCTCACAACAGATGCTTCTCCTATGGGTTGGGGAGCTCATCTGCAAGACCTCTCCACCCAAGGCACCTGGTCTCCACAGGAGACTCATCTACATATCAACCTCTTGGAGCTCAGAGCAATCTTCCTTGCTCTTCGAGTGTTCCACACCCTGCTCAGCTACAAGACAGTCCTCATTCATACGGACAATCAAGTAGCCATGTTCTACGTGAACAAGCAAGGGGGAATAGGCTCTCTGTCACTTTGCAACAAAGCTTTGCGACTATGGGCCCTCGCTAGAGCGCATCAGATTCATCTCCTGGCAGTGTATCTTCCAGGCATTCAAAACTCTTGGGCAGACAGACTCAGTCGAGTTCTGCTTCCACACGAGTGGTCTCTGCATGCAGACCAGGTGGACAAGATTTTTCAAATTTGGGGAACCCCGGACATAGACCCCTTTGCAAGTCCATGGAATGCCAAACTTCCCCGGTTCTGTTCCAGAATTCCGGCTCAGGGGGCTGAGGCCAGGGATGCTTTCCTCCTTTACTGGGGTCAAGACTTCCTGTATGCTTTTCCACCCATTCTCCTAATTCCCAAGACCCTGTTCAAGCTTCAGAGACAGAGGTCATATGATTCTCTTAGCTCCACATTGGCCACGGCAGGTGTGGTACCCTCTACTTCTACATCTCTCTCAAGCTCCCTCCCTAGAGTTAGGGTCTGCTCCAGATCTCCTATCTCAGGAGGACGGAATGTTATGGCATCCCAATCCCCAGTCTCTGCGTCTCAGGACTTGGTTGCTGAAGGCCTAGATCTCCATGATCTTAATCTCCCTCAGCAAGTTAAAGATATTCTGTTTGCTTCCAGGAAACCTTCCACAAGACGCTCTTTTGCTTTCAAGTGGAAAAGGTTTACCATATGGTGTTCGCAGAAGGGTGTTAACCCCCTTGCGATACCTCTGGAATCATTACTTGAGTATCTCCTTCATTTATCCAATGCAGGACTTAAAACTAACTCAGTAAGAGTCCATTTGAGTGCTATTGCAGCTTCCTTTAAGCCTCTAAATGGACAGCCTATTTCCTCTCATCCCCTTACAGCAAGATTTATGAGAGGCCTTCTTCTAACTTAGCCTCCCATTAGGCCACCACCGGTGGCATGGACTTAAACCTGGTTCTTGGGCAGCTCATGAAGCCATCTTTTGAGCCTTTAGCTACTACCTCCTTGAAATTCCTTTCTTGGAAAGTTATCTTTCTCATTGCAATCACATCAGCACGTCGCATCAGTGAGTTGCAAGCACTATTAGCTGATCCACCTTATACAAGGTTCCATCATGACAAGGTAGTCCTTAGGACTCATCCACACTTTATGCCGAAGGTGGTCGCTCCTTTTCATCTAAACCAAGCGGTCTACCTACCTGTGTTTTTTCCAAGGCCTCATGCATCAAATGCTGAAAGGATCCTTAATACTTTGGACTGTAAAAGAGCTTTAGCCTTTTACTTACAAAGAACACAGCAACATAGAAAGTCCTCTCAACTCTTTGTTGCTTTTGTTCCTTCTCATTTGGCACTTCCAGTCTCCAAGAGAACACTATCTAACTGGATTGCTCAGTGTATTTCCTTTGCCTATCAGAGTAAGGCATGAGGCCTCGGAAAGAATACAGGAAGATAAATCGATTGATTTAAATGAAAAGGCGAAACCACCTTTGACAAAGTGTGGATGAGTTCTGAGGACAACCTTATCATGGTGAAACCCAGTGAAAGGAGGTTCAGCCACTAACGCTTGCAATTCACTAATGCGACATGCAGAGGTGATTGCAATTAGGAAGATGACCTCACACTTTGGACTGTAAAAGAGCCTTAGCTTTTTATCTACAAAGAACACAGCAACATAGAAAGTCTTAACTTTTTATTGCTTTTTATTCTAGTTATTTAGGACTTCCAGTCTCCAAGAGGACCTTATCCAAATGGCTTGCATAATGCATATCCTTTCCTTATGAGAGTAAGAGTCTTCCTCTTCAAGGCCATGTCACGGCTCATAATGTCAGAGCCATGCCAGCCTCTATGGCTAATCTCCACGCCATGTCTATTGATGACATTTGTCGAGCAGCCACCTGGGCTTCGGTACATACCTTTACAGCCCACTACTGCCTAGATAAAGCCTCCCGTTGGGATGCCTTCTTTGGCCAGGCTGTTCTTCAAAATCGCTTTCAAACTTAATACAACTCCTACCCACCAATCCTGGTAGGATGCCAGAGATCCATGGGAGGAAGCATTGCCCACCTCACTATAGGTGGCAGCTTCCTGGAGTCATCTCCCTGGCATCTTCAGCTAGGGAGTCCCCATATGTGAAGACTACATTCCTGCTTGTTCCTGGAGATAGCGTAGTTACTCACCTGTAAGAGGTGATCTCCGGGAACAGCAGGAATTTAGTCTTCACAACCCACCCACCTCCCCTAGGAGTTGTCTCTCTATCTCTCTTTCCTCTCTCCCTCTATCCTTTCACTCAGCTACAAAGTTAACTGAAGAGGGACAGTTGGAAAGGTGGGAAGGCAGCGCCCATGTGCTGAGGGATGCTCCCAAAAGCATTTCTATTGAACGCTTGGGAGCGTTCCCATGCAGGCTCCGTCGGTACCGACGATACCCATATGTGAAGACTAAATTCCTGCTGTTCCCGGAGATCACCTGTTAGAGGTGAGTAGCTACACTTTCTCGCCTGTTGATTAATCCTTGTTGCCCACATTTGAGGTTGTGTGAGACTTGCCATGTTTTTCCCATATGCTTTGTGACAAATAACTGAGGGACTGCTGGTGGCTGAGGCGAATAGAAGCATGGGAGTAATGTCATTGAAACCTGGGCTTTTCATTGGTTCTTTGTCTCCACCAATATGCTGTTAGGGGAACATAACCCGGTTGTCTGGACTGGTCTAGCAGGACTCAAGAAAATAACATTAACTGATAAGTAAAATGTCACCATTGCATTGTTTAAAAAAACTTGACAATTGAGAAGTATCATTTTCTTTTATTTTCTTCAAATTTGATTTTTTAGCAACTTCAAGATTTTCATAAGTCCATTTTTTCTGTATCTTAGGCTGCAGGACTGGGTCGTATGAGACCAAATACCCTTGTTCTTGGCTTCAAAAACAATTGGTTGCAGTCTGATATGAAGGATGTGGATATCTACATTAATGTATTGCAGTGAGTATAAGAAATGGTATTGAGATTGTTTGTAGCATTAGCAATTATAGTCTCTTTTCACATGGAATTACAACTTTTATTTTGATCTGTAGCTGCTTTTCTTGGATGCAACAGTTTTAGTATAATAGCAAAGAGAAAAAATAGCATTCTTTTTTGTATATATTAATTTCTTGCATTAAGTAAATACTAAGTGCAAACAATAATTCCCATGATCTCCAGGAACAAGCAGGAATGAGTCCTCACATATGGGTACGTCGGTACTGACGGAGCCTGCGCGAGAAAGCTTCCCAGAAAGGAAAGCTTTTGGGGCCTCCCACAGCGCATGCGCGCTGCCTTCCCGCCTTCCTGACCAACTCTCCTCAGTTCTTCTATTTCCGCGGAGCCACAGGTCGTGTTCCTGTCACCGCTGAAGAAGTTCTTATTTTAATTTGTTTCTTTGGCCGCGTGTCTGCCTTCCCCGACTCCGGACGGGTACCGCCGGTCTTTTTCTTATCTTTTTAAAAAAAAAAAAAATCTTCTTTTTCCCACTTGGTGTATTTTCCTCTTTAGGCCTTTAGGCCTTGAGAAAATTCTCCCTCATGGAGAAACCAGCCTCTGGTTTTACAAAATGCACCAAGTGTAGCGGTACTATCTCAGTTACCGACACCCACGAATGGTGTCTTAAATGTTTGGGGCCTGACCACTCCATCCCGGATTGCCAGTCCTGCTCTCTGATGTCTAAACGGGGCTTACAGAACCGGGCAGCCAAGTTTCATATGCTGTTTTCCACGGATACTCCAGCATCGACATCATCCAGGTCTTCCTCTCCTGATGGATCTCAGGTAACCAAACATTCTTCCGGCAGGTCCTCAAAGGGCAAATCTCCCTCTAAGTATCGAGATGCCCCCGGGCTTGACCCTGAGGACCCTGCCCCAGACAAACAACCCCGGCGGGAAGCTCCGGCTTCCAAAGCTCTTCCTATGGGGTTACAGGTTGACATCGATGGCACGGCCTCGACCGATCACCTGTTGGACTGCTCTGGGGTACCGGCACACTCTTCCGGTACCGGCATCCAGGCAGTCGTGGCGTCTATGGATCATACTGTTCAATCCATGCAGCAGGCCATAATGGCTTTTATTAAGGCTGCGGCGCCCACGGTACCGCAGCAAGCGATATCGACTCCAGTCCCGGTACCACAACCGATACCGGTACCCATGGCATCCACATCGACCAGGAGACCGGTTCCAGTTCCAGGGCCTTTCCCGATACCGATCCGGTTCCAGGTACGCCCGATGTGGATACCGGTCGATACGTTTATCGATCCCTGCAAGCCAACAGTCGATACTTCGAGTCTTCTGATGATTCTAATTCATCAGATGACTCTCCTGAAGTATCTCTTACTCTTCCTGAGGAGCCCTCTTCTCCAAAGAGGAGAATGTCTCCTCCAGAGGATTTGTCCTTTCAAGACTTTATCATTGAAGTAGCTAAAGGACTCTCCATTTCAGTAACCTCTGAAAAAGAACCTAGAGCAAAAAAATTAGATATTTTGGGATACTCTAAGGTTCCTAAAGAGGCAGTCACCTTGCCCATTCATGAAATTCTTCAAGAACACATGTTGGACTTATGGGAGACTCCTCTCACCCTATCTCCACATTCTCGTCGTTTGGACACCATGTATCGTGTCCCTCCTTCTCCTGGTTTTCAAAAACCTCAGCTCCCTCACCACTCTATTGTGGTGCAGTCAGCTATGAAAAGGATAAAGAGTACCAAAAGACACTCTTCTACTCCTCCAGGAAGAGAATGTAGGACTTTGGATGCTTTTGGTAGGAAAATCTTCCAAGCCAGTATGCTTATTGCCAGAATCAATTCATACAGCCTTTATATGGGCATGTTTCTGAAGGAGATTGCACTAAAGCTGCGCAATTTTCTCCCCTTTATCCCAGAGGATAGAAAGGAGGAGTTCCTCCTTTTGCTAAAGCATACCCAAGATGTTTCAAAGTTTTCCAACAGAGCAGCTTTTGACTCCTTTGAAGGTGCTAGCAGAGCCTCAGGCATTGCTATAGCTGCTCGCAGAATTGCTTGGCTCCAGGCTTCTGACCTAGAACCCTGGGTCCAGGATGGCTTGGGAAATCTGCCCTGTACAGGTGAGAATCTGTTTGGAAGGGAGTGGGAAATCAAAGCCACTCAAATGGACGCAGAAAATGCTGCCTTAGATAGACTTTCTAAGTCTACCTCTACCCCTGCCAAGAAAAAATCTTTTAAGAAGCCTTTCTACAAGAAGGCCAGATTTTCTACAAATACTGGCCAACAATCTTCTACAGTTCGCTTTGCTCCTAAGCGTCAGCAACCTAAACAGGCCAGGGCAAATCCTGCAGGGACTGCTACAGCCCAGCAGTCCCAACCCCCTCAGGGTTTTTGACTTGATACTAGAGAACTTAACCTTTCTGGCTCTACAACAACCAGAGCCTCTCACCATTCCAGGAAGGTTAACTCATTTTGCTCCCAGATGGGAGCAAATCACATCAGAACAGTGGACCCTCTCTTTCATCAGAGAGGGCTACAAACTACATTTCTCCAGCCTTCCTCCCCATACCATGGTGAGATGTTTCAATTCTCCCCCATCTCTCCTGGACCTCTTGGGTCAGGAGGTAACCACCCTTCTTGCCCAAAGAGTAATAGAAGAAGTTCCTCTTCTTCAACAGGGGTCAGGGTTTTACTCCCCTTATTTTCTCATTCCCAAGAAAACAGGGGGGTTCAGACCCATCCTAGATCTGAGAGAATTAAACAAATTCCTATGCAAGGAGAAATTCAAGATACTTTCTCTAGGTACTCTCCTTCCATACCTACAGAGTCAGGATTGGCTTTGTTCTCTAGATCTAAAGGATGCGTACACACATATACTCATCCATCCAGCCCACAGAAAATTCCTACGGTTTCTTTTCCAGGGAAAACATTTCCAATACAGAGTACTTCCCTTCGGTCTAGCCTCTGCTCCAAGAGTGTTCACCAAATGCATGTCAATAGTGGCTGCATTTCTACGCGCCCTGGGAATTTTTGTTTTCCCATACCTGGACGACTGGCTCATCCGAGCTCCATCTCAGTCCGGGGCTCAGACTTCCCTGGACCGCACCAGACGCATTCTGCAGTATCTGGGACTGGTAATCAATCTGCCAAAGTCTCAACTCACCCCTACTCAGTCCCTAGAATTCATAGGGGCCTGGCTAGATACCACCACTGCAAGGGCCTACCTTCCTCAGGCCCGTTGCCACCGTCTAGTGCACTTGGCCTCTCACACTCAGTCCAGAAGCCACTTGACTGTCAGGGAGATGCTACAACTGCTAGGCCACATGGCATCCACAGTTCATGTGGTGCCTTATGCTCGCCTACATATGAGAGCAGCTCAATGGACTTTGTCCACCCAGTGGACTCAAGCATCAGGAGCTCTCTCAGACCAAATAGCAACCTCGAAACGTCTCTTTTGGTCTCTCCAATGGTGGATGTCCACTCAAAATCTGTTGTTGGGGGCCCCCTTCCAACCATTGTTGCCCCAAGCAACCCTCACAACAGATGCCTCCCAAACAGTTTGGGGAGCTCATCTTCAAGACCTCTCCACTCAGGGCACTTGGTCTCCACAGGAGACCACCCTTCATATCAACCTTTTGGAACTACAAGCAATTTTCCTTCCTCTCAAGGTCTTTCATACCCTCCTCAACAACATGACAGTCCTTGTTCATACCGACAAGTAGCCATGTTCTACATAAACAAACAAGGAGGGACTGGCTCTCTGTCGCTTTGCAACGAAGCTCTAAGATTGTGGGCCTTCGCCAGAGAGCATCAAATCCATCTCCTGGCAGTATATCTCCCAGGAATTCAAAACTCTTGGGCAGACAGACTCAGTTGAGTTCTGCTTCCACACGAATGGTCCCTGCACAAAGATCAGGTACTCAGAATCTTCCAGAAATGGGGAACCCCGGACATAGATTTCTTTGCAAGTCCGTGGAATGCCAAACTTCCCCGGTTCTGTTCCAGAATTCCGTGTCAGGGAGCTCAGGCCAGGGATGCCTTCTTCCTTCACTGGGGTCAGGGCTTCCTGTATGCCTTTCCACCCATTCCTTTGATTCCCAAGACTCTGTTCAAACTTCAGAGGGATCAAGGATCTATGATCCTCATAGCTCCACGCTGGCCACGCCAAGTGTGGTACCCTCTACTTCTGCATCTCTCCCAGACCCCCTCCCTGGACCTGGGAGCTGCGCCAGACCTTCTGTCCCAGGAAGAGGGGACTTTGTGGCACCCAAACACCAAGTCCCTTCACCTCAGAGCTTGGTTACTGAATGCCTAGACCTTCAAGACTTCAATCTTTCTCAACAAGTGAAGGATATCCTCCATGCCTCTAGGAAACCTTCCACTAGGCGTTCTTACGCTTTTAAATGGAAAAGATTTTCCATTTGGTGTGCTTAAAAGGGTCCTTGACCCTTTAGCACTACCTTTAAATTCTTTACTGGAATATCTCCTGCATCTTTCCAATGCAGGCCTTAAAACAAATTCTGTAAGGGTCCATTTGAGTGCTATTGCAGCATCTCTTAAACCTCTCAATGGACAACCTGTTTCCTCTCATCCTCTTATTGCAAGATTCATGAGAGGCCTAACTTTAACTAAACCGCCCATTCGGCCTCCTCCGGTAGCAGGGGAGTTAAACTTGGTTCTTGGTCAGCTTATGAAGCCACCCTTTGAACCCTTAACCACTACCTCCTTGAAATTTCTTTCATGGAAGGTTATTTTCCTTATTGCAATCACTTCTGCTCGCCGCATCAGTGAACTGCAGGCTTTAGTGGCTAATCCACCTTATACAAGGTTCCATCATGATAAGGTAGTCCTTAGGACAAATCCTCACTTTATGCCTAAAGTGTTCTCACCTTTTCATCTTAATCAAGAGGTATATCTACCTGTCTCTTTTCCAGCTCCTCATGCATCCAGTGCAGAGAGGAACCTTCATACTCTAGATTGTAAAAGAGCTCTTGCCTTTTACCTCCACAGGACACAGCAACATCGAAAGTCTTCTCAGCTTTTTGTTGCTTTTGATCCTTCTCATTTGGGACTTCCAGTCTCAAAAAGAACACTATCCAATTGGATTGCTCAGTGTATTTCTTTTGCTTACCAGAGTAAGAACCTTTCTCTGGAGGGCCATTTCACAGCTCACAATGTGAGAGCCATGGCCACCTCTATGGCTCATCTTCATTCTGTATCCATCGATCAGATCTGTCGAGCAGCCACCTGGGCCTCAGTTCATACCTTTACAGACCATTACTGTTTGGACAAGGACTCCCGCCGGGATGCCTTGTTTGGTCAGGCTGTCCTCAGACACCTGTTCCATTCTTAAACAACTCCTGGCCACCTTCCCTGAATGGATGCCTGAGATCCATAGGAAGACGAGGAACCCTTCAGGGTCTCATACCCTTGGGGGGGATCTCCCGGGCATCTTAGCTAGGGAGTCCCCATATGTGAGGACTCATTCCTGCTTGTTCCTGGAGATAGCACAGTTACTTACCTGTAACAGGTGATCTCTGGGAACAGCAGGATTTAGTCCTCACAACCCACCCACCTCCCCTAGGAGTTGTATCTCTCTCTCTCTTTCCTTTCCTCTCTCTATTGTCTCAGCTTTAAACTCGAACTGAGGAGAGTTGGTCAGGAAGGTGTGAAGGCAGCGCGCATGCGCTGTGGGAGGCCCCAAAAGCTTTCCTTTCTGGGAAGCTGGGGAGCTTTCCCGCGCAGGCTCCGTCGGTACCGACGTACCCATATGTGAGGACTAATTCCTGCTGTTCCCAGAGATCACCTGTTACAGGTAAGTAACTGTGCTATCTTTATAGACCAAAATATATATTTTAAAAATCTTCTTTATTAGCCTCAAATATAATATGCAATCTAACGAAGAGTGTGGTTTCTTTTGCTAAGGGCTGGCCCAACTATCAGGTAAACTAGGCAGTCACCTAAGGTGGCAACTTTCAGGGGTGGCTTATGCGTGTGTTTAAAGCTTTAGGTTTACCTAGGGCAGTGCTTCTCAATCCTGTCCTCAAGGCACACTTAGGCCCATCAAGTTTTCAGAATTCCCACAATGAATATGCCTGACAGATTTGCATACCATGAAGGCAGTACATGCAAATTTATCTCATGCATATTCACTGTGGGAATCCTCAAAAACCAACGGGTCTAGGTGTGCCCAGAGGATTGGGTGGAGTAGCATTGGCCTAGGGTGCCAACATCTTAAGCCAGCTTTGGGACTGGCCCTACTTTTACTCCTCATAACGGATACATAGACAGTCCTAGGGAGAATGTGAGGCCAACAATTTTGGTCCCCCCCCCCCACTCCACCACCAGTCATCACATCAATAAGATAGTGTAACTGATAAAACATGATTACAAAGCATTTGCTGTTTCATTAGAAATGTACCATACTGTGGTGATAACCTGATGCAGAAATGAAAAATAGAAGAGGTTCGAAACACAGCATTGTCTTGGCTATGGGGATTGAAAAGCACTAAGACACAGTGATTAGGTGCTGAAGCAATATCAATAAGTCAAAAGTAAATTTAAATTGATTTAAGTGAATTATCATTAGAAATATAAAAAAAATGGAGCAAGGTGGAATTGCCTTAAACTAGCCTGGCATATACTAGTCTCAGGAAAATAAAAGGTCTGACAATTTATAGTTTTCTAGAGCCATTTTTAACATTAAAACTGGCTTGAAACGTGAAAGAGAAAAGTCTTTTAAATCACAGAAAATAACATTTTATACATGTACTTGCTGATAATTCATACACTTTTAGATGGCTTCTATATTTGTATTATAATAAAAAAAAAAAGTTGTACTTATCAGAAGTACTATTCTCCTGTATTTAATATCCATGCTCAAGGATTTTTATAAATGTCAGCTTAGGTCCTACAATTTTTTTCTATGTTTTGAATTTATTAGAAAAAGAACAGTCTATGCTAAACTTTGCGTAAAAATATAATTTTTGTGTCAAAACTAATTCTCCAGGACCAAGCAGGAAGTCAGTCCTCACATATGGGTGACGTCAGCGCCAACGGAGCCCCCATATGGAGCATTTCCCCAGCTTTTAAAAAAAGCCTTTGGGAATACAGCGTGCATGCGCGGTCCCCTTCCCGCCCAAGGGTGCCATCTTGCTCAGTTGTCTTTTTTCCGCAGAGCCCCACGGATGTGTATCGTAGTCACCTGTGAAAAAGTTGAATTTTTTCGGTGTGGATTCGTGTACTTGGTTCGACACCGGTTCCCTTTCCCGCCTTGGCCCGGTACACCAGTATCGAGCCCGGAATTCATTTTTTGGTTTTTGTCCTTAGAGACTAGTGTTCGCGCCATTTTTTTCATTTTTCCCTGACAGCCCAGTCTTTTGACCTTGCAGGGACTCTTTTTCCCCTGATGGCTGCCAGCGGGTTTAAGAAGTGTGATCGGTGTAAGAAACTGATGTCTCGCACCGACACACACGACTGCTGCCTCTGGTGCCTCGGGCTCGATCATGACCCGCTGGTCTGTGTCCCGTGTGTCAAAATGTCCTCAAAGGCATTGCGGAGCCGGCAGCATCAACGCGAAAGGATCTTCTCTGATTCCGCGTCAGGCCAAGCCTGGATTTCATCAGAAGCCTCAATGTCTCGGGAGTCCGACCCCGAGCATCGTCGTGGCTTCTCTGAGAGGGGGTCTCTTCGCGGGCGCACCGCAGGAAGAAGAAACCCGCGAGGGTGGCGTTGGTGGATGCTCTAGGCTCCTCAAGGGCCAGGTCGCATAGCCCTGACTGCCGTCCCGGGTCTTCGGCGTCGGAGAGGCCTGCTAAACAACCTCGTGTAGAGATGGAGGGCCCGATTCATGAGAGTACTGTAGTCCTTGTGGAGTCTCCTCCGGGTGAACCGACTTCGGGCCCGACACCATCGGGGCCCGAGTGGGAGGCTGCAGGGTCTCCTGAGCTCGGACTCAGGTTGACGGCCTTGGAGAGCAGCTTGGCGACCTTCATGGAACAGCAGCGGGTACTGATTACCAGTCTCACCGGTGTATCTGCCCCGACCACCGGGACCTCGACGTCCAAGTCGACCCTGGAGGCCGAGCCGATTCTCGAGTCCATGAGATCTTGAGTCGATCCTCAGCCAAGGTCCCCCTCGATCACCCTCCTAGGTCGTTGACGCTGGAACCCTCGGCGTCGGGGGCGGATGGCATCAGTACCCGCCCGACCGGAGTTGCTCGACGATTCCTCAGAGGGGTCAGGGTTGGAAACGGAGTTCGAGGAGTCCCCGGACACTTTTCAGACCCGATGCGTCCCTTTGGACTCACCGGAGTCTGAACCTTGGAGAAGGTTTCTCCCCCCCCCCCCCCCCGGAGAATACCCAGTTCTCGGACTTCATGAGGGACATGACCAAGGCCTTGGCCTTCCTTACGTACCCCGAGGAGGAGCCTTGAGCCGAGGAGCTCGAGGCCCTGCAGCATGACTCTCCCCCCAAGGAGGCCTTTGCTGTCCAAGTTCCTCCGATGCTGGAACGGTTGCTCTTCCGCATGTGGAAGGCGCCGGCCTCGACGTCAGTTCTGAGCAAGCAGGTCGATTCCATTTATTGAGTCCGCAAGAGCCCTGGGTTCCAGAAGGCACAGCTGCCGCACCACTCCATGGTTGTGGAATCGGCCATGCATCGCCTGAAGAGTCAGAAGATGCACTCCTCGGTGCCTCCTGGCAGGGAGGCTCGGAACCTGGATGCCCTCGGTAGAAAGTGCTTCTAGTACTCTATGCTTGCTTGCCGTGTCCAGACTTACCAGCTGTACATGGGCATGTACCTATGAGACCTGGCAAAGGAGATTGCCGGGTTCTCTGCTGGTCTCTCCGAGGAACCTTTGCAGAGGTTCAAAACCTTGTCATCTGGGATCCGGGAGTGCTTGAAGTTTATATCGCGAGCGGCCTATGATGGCTTCGAGGCTTTGACCCGAGTAGCTGCAGCCGGCATCGGTACACGCCGTCAGGCCTGGCTACAGTCATCGGACCTCAAACCATGGGTGCAGGACAAGTTGGTCGATGTCCCTTGCTGAGGTGTAAACCTCTTTGGCAAGCCCATGGCGGAAAAGACTGCAGAACTCGAGTCCGAGACTCTCAACAGGACAAGGCTGTCCAGAAAGACCTCTGCCCCTTCTCAAAAGGGCTTGGGGAAAAAGTCCTTTTACCCGAGGAAGTCCTCTGCCTACAAATCTTGCACTCAGTACCAGGCCTCCACAGTTCCCCAACAGGGTCAGCAGGCCAAGGGGCAAGGACATGGGCCTCGTAGGCAGAAAACCCCCATGCCACCATCTCCAGCTCCACAGCAGGGAGCGGGGTTTTGACTCCAGTGGCATAGCCTCTCCTCCTCAGCTGGCCCCTCTCAGCACAGGAGGCCGGCTGACCCTGTACGCCCACAGGTGGTCAGCATAGTCCAGAAGGGGCTATTTGCTCCACTTCAACCAGTTACCCGCCTCCTACTTTCCAGGGGAGCCTCCAAGACTCCCTCTAGACAGGAACTTACTCTTTCAGGAGTTGACAAGTCTTCTAAAGGAGCAGGCGGTGGAACCAGTGCCCCACCACCTGAGAGGGCAAGGCTTCTATTCCAGTTACTTTCTGGTACCAAAAAGGACAGGAGGCCTCAGGACCATCCTCGACTTGTGAAATCTCAACAAGTTCCTGGTGAGGGAAAAGTTCAAGATGCTTACCCTTGGAATACTGCTGCCCTACCTCCAGCAGGGAGATTGGCTATGCTCCTTAGACCTAAAGGATGCTTATACTCACATCCTCATTTATCCAGACCACAGGCAATATCTCAGATTTGTAGTGGGAGGAAATCATTTTCAGTACAGAGTACTTCCATTTGGCCTAACCTCCGCACCCAGGGTTTTCACCAAATGCCTGGCGGTGGTAGCGGCCTATCTCAGAGTCCAGGGCATATTTGTCTTTCCATACCTGGACGACTGGCTCATCAGGGGTCAGTCTCCACAGGAAACCAGACAGGCCACCCTCCTCACTGTCTGCCTTCTACAGCATGTGGGGCTTGTCATAAACTTCGCAAAGTCCACTTTGCACCCCTCACAGAACACAGAGTTCATAGGAGCAAGACTGGATACCCTTCAGGCAAAGGCTTATCTGCCTCTAGATAGGGCCCACAGCCTGATGGACTTGGCCAGACAGTTCCACAGCAATTCTCTGGTTTCCACCAGGCAATTCCTGAGACTATTAGACCACATGGCATCCACGGTCCATGTTACTCCAAATGCCCGTCTGCACATGAGGCCTGCTCAGTGGGGCCTCAGAGCTCAGTGGCTGCAAGCCACAGCACACTTGAGAGACAAAGTAAGGGTGTCCAAACTGCTGGCGGCCTCCCTGCAATGGTGTCTGCATCTCCTGAATCTAGTGCGAGGAGTGCCTTTTCAGCCACCGCCACAAACATGAGTGCTGACAACAGATGCTTCTCTTCAGGGTTGGGGTGCACATTGCCAGGGGGCATGCACCCAAGGCCTCTGGTCCCCTTGGGAGGCCGCATGGCAGATCAACCTCTTGGAGCTGAGAGCTATCCGCTTGGCTCTCCAAACTTTCTCTCATGCCCTCTCTCACCAGTCTGTTCTGGTTCAGACAGACAATCAAGTCGCCATGTTCTATGTGAACAAACAAGGAGGCACAGGGTTCCGACTTCTGTGTCAGGAGGCTCAAGCCCTGTGCTCATGGGCAGTCAAACAGGGCATGCTTCTCAAGGCAGTATCTCCAGGAACAAGCAGGAATGAGTCTTCACATATGAGCCTGCACGGGAATGCTTCCCAGCATCCAATCAGAAAGCTTTTGGAAGCATCCCTCGCGCCTGCGCGCTGACTTCCCGCCTTTCCCACTGCCTCTCCTCAGTTTTCGTTTTTCCGCGGAGCCAACAGGACATCCTCCTGTCACCGCAGAAACTTTTTTCTTTAAAATTCTTGTTTTCTTGTGTTCGCGGCTGTTCTTCCCGCCGATACCGGTACCGCCGGTGCTTTATTCTTTTCTTTTCTAACATTCGAGATATTTTTTTCTCCTCAGTTTTTTGTCTTAACTTTTTGGGCCTACCAGGCCTCTCCAACATGGAGCCTTCTTCCCCTAAAGTGCCTTCATTGTGGAAACTTAGTTTTCTTTTTAGACTCCAAGGCTTGGTGTCTAACCTGTTTGGGTACTGACCCTTTTTCCCCTGAACCATCAGGCTGTACTATTGGGAGAAGACCTTCCCTTTTTCGAGTTTCCCTCGATGCCATTTTTCCTCCTGAGGTGAGGACACCGGTTTTTTCTTCTCTCCAGGATCAGGTAACCCACAAACAGTCTGTTAAGACTAGCCAATTCTTGAAGGGTAGTTCTCATGCTCAGCATGATAACGGCTCCGGCCTTGCCCTCAAGACCTCTTTGGCAATAAAACCCCGGCGGGAGTCTTCGGGCTCCAAAGCATTCATGGGGTTTCAGGTTGTTCCTGGGGCTCACCCCTCACAGAACATACCTGAGCCCTGCCAGGGGGTGGTATCCGCTTCGAGCGGTACCAATAACCCGGCACTGGCGTCGAGTGTTCCACTCTTCACCAGGGATCGTCATCTGGTGTCCTCGGTACCTTTGGGGCCGATCGATACGACCCAGATTGGCTTTCCTGTATCTCCGCCATGCTCGGGGTTGGTATCGGCTTCGAGCGGTACCGTTACCCCGGCATCGGTGTCGAGTGTTCCACTCTTCACCAGGGATCGTCATCTGCTATCCTCGGTACCTTCGGGACCGACCGGTACAACCCAGATTGACTTTCCTGTATCTTCGCCATGTTCGGGGTGTGTATCGGCTTCGAGCGGTACCGTTACCCCGGCATCGGCATCAGTGTCGAGAGTTCCTCTCTTCACCAGGAATCGTCATCAGACATTCTCGGTATCTTCGGTACCGATCGATACCACTCTGTTTGACTTTCCTGTATCGGCATCGCCGATACCACCACCGATGTCGGTACCTTCTAGGCATGCATCGATAGACTCGCTCCCCTCGATGCCGAGTCTAGAATCGATATCCAGTCTAGAGGACTTGGTACCGACGCGTTTGGGAACCGACCCATATCGTTCCCGATTACGCAGTACCGAGGATATTTACCAAGCTTCTCTGGTTACCTCTGTACTGCTGCAGCAGCCTCCGATACCTGCTTCGATGGCATTACCGTTCCCGATATCGGTACCGGTATCTATGTCGATTCCTGCAGTTCCATCGGTGCCATCGATCCTCTCTATGCCTAGCTTGGAATCGATACCGGGCATCGATGCAGTACTAACTGCCTCAAATCAGAACTGTCAGTATCACTGTCCTTCTAGCAGGATTATTTTTCTGCACCAGTCCACTATGTCTTCTGGTGCTCACGCTGCTCCTTTAACCTCAGCCTACCCAGGAATACTTCCTATTGGAGATCCTTCTTTTCAGAAATTTCTCCTTGACATGGCAACCTTTCTTGCCATTCCTATTCCTGGCTCTTCTCTTAACCAAGATCCTGCAGAAGAGGAAAATATAATGCTTCCTTTACATCATTCTTTGCAGGCTCTTCTTCTGAGGATGTGGGAATCACCTTTAAAGGTTCCTTCGCCTTCTACAGCCATTTAATGTTCTGTATCAGGTGCCTCCCTCTCCGGGGTTTCAAAAAGACCAACTTCCACATCATTCCATTGTAATGGAATCAGCAATGAGGAAGGTAAGAAGCAAGAAGAAGCATTCTTCTTATCCACCAGGTCGTGCATCTAAAGCACTTGATGCCTTTGGACGTCAAACCTTCCAAACTTCTATGCTGGCTTCAAAAATTATTTCATATATTTTTTATATGAGTCTGACACTTCAGGAGGTCACAGAGAAATTATCTCTTTTGTCCCCTTTTTTGTCAGAGCCTAAGGCCACTGACTATTCCTTGCTTCTTAATAATAGCAGGAATATCTCTTGGTTTCTTTTCCTTGCTTCTCTAGACTCCTTTGAGTCTGTTAGCAGATCCTCTGCTATTGCCATTGGAGCACGCCGTACAGCCTGGCTGCAAGCTTCAGACTTGAGCAGATGGGCACAACATACACTGGGTAATTCTCCTTGTACTGGAGAAAATCTCTTCAATAAAGAGGCTTTACGTCAGGTTGCTCATTGCTCCACTGACTTCCCTGGTTCTGGAAATCATCCTAAGCCTTCTTTTTCCCCAGGACGTAGGAAATGTCCTACCAAACCTTCTGTCCCTAAGAAAAGAAGGTTTCACCCTTCTCCTGCCCATCCTCCAGATGTCCCCAAGCAAGGGACATCTCATCCTAGTCTGAAGTCTCCAGACTCTAGCCAGTCTAATCATACCCAGCAACCATAGGTTCCTGTGTATTGCAATCTACAGTTAACTTCTTAGCAGAAGTTTATTCTTCAAACCCTACACTGGTTTTTCTTTTTCAATATGCTAAGCTGTTAGGATACTTTGCCCATGGCTTACAGAATTCTCCCCTTCTTACTACCACGAAGGGAGGTTACAACTATCCCATGATAGTTTCTGTCCCCACATGGACATCTTTTCCTTCAGCTGACTTACCATATGGTAAGTCATTTTCCAACCCCTTCTCTTCCAGGGTTTCCCCTGCTTGAGTTGGTACCATACTGAAATACTTCTCTTTCTTTCCAGTGTAGACTTTTTGTTCTCCTTCAATGCATGCTCTGAACAACTCATCAGACAGGGACGGGAATATCTCCGCTCCCTTTGTCTTCTCTCTGTTTTTATACAGGAAAATCCCCTCTGCTGTTTTGTTCAGTTGCTCTATATGCAGGAGTTCCAGTGATTGCTTTAATGCTCATTGCAAGCTACTTTCAACTATCTTGCATAATACTATTCACTGCAGGTTATCTTCTTCTAGCCATATCCTTTCCTAGGATGTGGCAACACACCTGACTTCTGTCAGTTTTATCTTATGATTCTCCTGCACAATGCTCTCTGCAATCTTCAGAGAAGCTTTCTACTATGGGCCCTTGCTACAGAGCATTGAACTTTGTCTCTGAGGGTTTTTCCCCATATAGTAGAATAAGTTTATATAATCATTCCATGGCGTGAATGTCCAAGGAGTTCCCAATCTTGCAGGAATCTACCCCTTTCTTCCTTACAGCTTGGCATTATGCTTTTCTGCTCCACTTGGACAACACATGCGCTTTTAGTGTACATGATACCCCTGTGTCCCTTGGCTGGGTCATCCTGGTGTCTTAGTCTATGCGTTTTTTTGTCCTTTGGACATGTCAGAGTCCTAAAGTACTCCTGACGTGCTCTTGCCAGACTGCTATGGTGGTTTTTGCCCCCTCATTATTAGATGAATCTTTTCCCATCACATTCCCCATGTGAATGTTTTTGTGGGGCTCAGTTGCAGGCTTGTATCCTCAGACTTCTATTCATGTATGTATATGTCCTATACATACATATTTCTGTAGTCTGTGGGGGCATAAGTCATGCCTATATATATATATATATATATATATATATATATATATATATATATAATCTCACACATATCTAGACATATGCTCATATATGTAGATATGTATGTCTCTCCATATATATATATATAATATATATATATATCTCACACATATCTAGACATATGCTCATATATGTAGATATGTATGTCTCTCCATATATATATATATATATATATATATAGCTATCTATATATATATATATGTGCACATTGGGAGATGTCCATAGGACGCTAAGTATTACCTGCTATCTCCCTAACTGTCTGTGCTTTAAAGCTTTTCCCTTCTTAAGGGGTCCAGACAGTCCACTTGCCTATTCTCATACGGATGGCTTGGATGCTTAAAGGGTAGTTTTAGCTCCCTTCCTGCTGCCTATGGAGTTGGAGGAGGTGGTCTTGCCCTCTAGGAGGCACTCCACTAGAAAATCTTATGCCCTCAAGTGGTGTAGGTTCTCCACATGGTGTGCTCAGTACAAGGAGGATCCTTTTTCGTGCCTGGTGCCAGTGGTGCTGCAATATTTGCTTCACCTGCCCGACCTGGGCCTTAAATCCAATTCTGTTCGGGTCCACCTCAGTACACTCTCAGCGCACCACTCACCGGTGGAGGGTCAGTCTCTGTCAGGCCACCCTTTAGTGGCCCGCTTCCTCAGAGGCCTCCTTTTGCTCAAGCCTCCGATTCGTCCACCTGCACCTGAGTGGGATTTGAATGTGGTCTTGCAACAACTTACTTGCCTACCATTAGAGCCTATGGCTACTTGTCCTTTACGCTTTCTTTCCTGGAAGGCTTTATTTTTGGTAGCTCTCACCTCAGCCAGGCGAGTCAGTGAGCTACAAGCTCTGGTCTCAGAGGCACCATACACAAGGTTCTATAGGAACAGGGTGGTCTTACGGACTCACCCAAAGTTCCTTCCAAAACTGGTCTCCTCCTTCCATCTCAATCAGGAGGTGGTTCTTCCGACTTTCTTTCCCAGGCCGCATGCCAGCCGGGCTGAAATGGTCTTGCATATCCTGGACTGTTGGAGGGGGTTGTCCTCCTACCTTGAACCATACGCAGGGACACCGAAGGGCTGTTCAGCTCTTTGTATCTTTTGACCCTAATTAGCTGGGGTTACCTGTCTCCAAGCGTACCTTGTCCATCTGGGTGGGAGACTGTATCGCCCTGGCATACAGGGTAGCCGGCCTCTCCCTGCAGGGCCGAGTCACAGCCTACCGTGTCGGGGCGAAAGCAGCGTCAGTAGCTCATCTCCACTCTGTTCCGTTGGCAGACATCTGCCGGGCCGCTACTTGGTCTTCAAGCCAGACTTTTGCGGCCCACTACTGCCTCGAGAGGGAGTCCCGCAGGAACAGTGCTTTCGGACAGGCGGTACTCCATAAACTCTTTGAGGTATAGGCAACTCCTATCCTCCGGCCCTGGTGTTGGGCTACCGTACGGGGGCGTTCTCAGAGAAGATTCTTTCACGCATGCTCTAGCTCTAGAGGGAGCTGATTGTTCAGCTTTGGGTCCCCGGTAGCCTGAAGCTGGGGAGTCCCATATGTGAGGAATGACTTCCTGCTTGGTCCTGGAGAAAGAGTAGTTACTCGCCTGTAACATGTGATCTCCAGGAACAAGCAGGAATGAGTCTTCACATATGGGTATGTCGGTACCGCCGGAGCCTGCGCGGGAACGCTCCCCAGCATCCAAACAGAAAGCTTTTGGGAGCATCCCACGCGCCTGCGCGCTGCCTTCCCGCCCATTTACTTCCCTCTCATCAGTTTTCCGGGAACCGGCAGGACATATTCCTGTCACTGCAGAAACGTTTTTTTTTAATTCTTAGTTTTTGTGGTCACGTCTGCCTTCCCTCGACACCGCCGGTGCTTTTCTTTCTTTTTCCTGAAGAATTTCTTCTTTTCTTAGAAATTTTTTCCTGTTTAGTGCCTGACGGTTTCTAGGCCACTAGGCCTTTACCCTTCCATTATGGAAAAGCCAGCCACTATCCTTAACAAATGCTCAAAGTGTGGCGGTAGAGATATTTTTTCAGACACTCATACTTGGTATCTAAAATGTTTAGGTCCTGACCATTGCCCTCTGGAGTGTCTCTCCTGCTGGACCTCAAACAGAAGAAGTCTTTAGAATCGAGCACAACTCGATACCCGGTTCACATCGCTCTCGATGTCACCAGCTAGAATATCATCATCTTCACAGGATCAGGTAACCAAACAAAAGTCTGTAAAGATTAGCCAGTCCTCGAGTGGTAGATCTCTTTCTCAGCATCGAGATGGCTTCGGCCTTGCCCTCGGACATCTTGGTAATTAAGCGCCGGCGGGAGTCTTCGGGCTCCAAAGCATTAACGGGGCTCCAGGTTGTTCCCGGGCTTCTTAACTCAGTGAACATACCTGTGCCATGCTCAGGGGTTGTGGCCTCTTTGAGCGGTACAGACACCCCAGCATCGGCTATGGTGATGGATGAAATGCTCCTCACCGATGAACGTAATCTAGCACTCTCTGCTGCTTCAGTACCGCTAGAGTTGCTGCAGACCGTTCCTCGAGTATCAGTATCGGCTTCGGTACTGGTATCTACATCGGTATCGGTGTCGGTACCGTCCATGCTTGCTTTGACAGAATCGCTTCCCTCGATGCCAAGCCTGGAATCGATCTCTAGCATGGAGGATTCGGTACCGACTCGTCTCGGTACCGACCTCGGGCGGTACCGAAGACATCGCTTTAAAGAAAATCCGATGCTTCGTCCTTTTAAGTCTTCCGATCCCGATGACTGGGATGAATCCATCGGTACCAAGGCTGTTTTTTCTACAAGTCCAGCCTTTACCCCTTATTCTAGAGGGTCCTCCTCGGGGGAGATTTCTTTTCAAGCTTTTCTGCTTGATATGGCAAAGTTACTTGCCATTTCTGTGCCTGGTAAAGAATCCCTTCCGGGGAATTCAGAGACACTGCAATTCCCCTGGATTCCAAAGGAGGTGATCATGCTTGCTTTGCATCAGATCTTACAAGATCTACTATTAAGAATGTGGGAAACTCCTTTAACAGTATCCTCACATTCTAAGACACTTGACACTATGTACAAGGTGCCACCTTCTCCAGGTTTTCAAAAGACTCAACTTCCTCATCATTCTATTGTTGTAGAATCAGCAATGAGGCGTATTAAGAGTGCAAAGAAGCACTCTTATTATCCGCCAGGTCGTGCGTCTAGGACTTTAGATGCCTTTGGACGTCGATGCTTCCAGGCATCCATGCTTTCAGCAAGAATTATCTCATATATTTTCTATATGGGATTATCTCTTGAAGAGGTCACAAACAACTTAGTTTTTGAACCCTTTTATTCCAGAGCATAAAAGAGCAGACTATTCCTTATTAGTCAATCATGCTCAAAATATCTCGAGGTTCCTTAATAGTGCTTCCTTGGACTGTTTTGAGTCTTTTAGCAGAACTTCTGCTATAGCCATAGGAGCACGACGCATAGCCTGGCTCCAAGCTTCAGACTTGGACAGATGGGTTCAGGAAAGGCTGGGAAATACTCCTTGTACTGGTGAAAATCTCTTCAACAAGGAGGCTTTATTTCAAGCTAATCAGTTGAGCACTGATGCTGTTACTTTTAGAGGATTGTCAAAACTTTCCTCTATCCCAGCTAATAAAAAAATCTCCTAAAAAACTTTATTCCCCCAAGGGAAAAAAGTTTTATCCATCTTCTACCCATTCTGCAGATGTTTCCAAAGATGGGCAACATCACACCAGGCTAAGAAAGTCAAAACCTCAACAGACTCAGCAAACCCAGCAATCGCAGGGTTTCTGATATTTTATTCATTTTTTCTGTGTGAGCTTTAGAACTTTGTCTACTTCTTTTCAACAGAAGCATCCAAAATTCATCTCGTCCATGTTGAGATATCAGTCATTCATTGACTCAATCCTCGACTCTGGGCATATATCTCTTGCTACAAGAGATTTCTATCCTTCTAGCTCTAAGAGCTTTTAAGGACTATCATACCCCAGAGATAACAAGTTCCTCCTTTTAAAACAAAAGGAGGCCTAACAACAGGGTGAGCTATACCCTTCACCTTGACAGTTTACTGTACGAGTATATCTCATACTTTTAACTGCAAGGGGACCTTATCTCTTCAAAGACTTACCAAATTGTAAGTCTTCTCAACTCTGTATTACTTCTACCCCTCTTAGCCCAGACATTCAGTCTCTAAGAGTACTGCTACTCATCTGGAGGGCTTATTCCCTAAGCCATAGGATTTTCTTCAATACCTACTCCAGTAAGTAGTTTTCATACAGAGTTTTCTCCCCCTGTGCGTTTCATCATCTTCTCAGATATCAGTTTAAGGTAGCTTTTCAGACAGAAGTTGGGTATCACTACTCCAAATTGTGTCTCTCGGTCCTCTCCAATCCATAGGACCTAACTTTTTATGCTGCCTTAATAACAGATAATTTCAAAAGAGGTCCAGAACTCATTTGGACTGTTTTTTGTTGCAGGCTTCGGGTCTGTCTACTATTCTTAGCCACCTTCAATTCTCTTTGGCTTCAACAGAATAGATTAGGTTGCACACTGGCAATTCAACAGCCAGATCTAAGCAACCTACAACATGCTCTCTGCAAATTCTACAACAAAGCTCTGCAACTGTGGGCCTTTGCCAGAGAGCCTCAGAGCTACTCCTAATAGGTAGCGGCCAGATAGTTAACAAGGGCTTCAGCTGGTAGATTCTACCAGTCATGCTCCTACATGAATGGTTTTTTCCTACTCTTACCATATTCCTTAAAATTTCCTTTTAAGAAAAGGTAACCAGGATTTAGACCTCGTGAAAGCGTACAAAATTGCACAATTCCCTGGTTTGTTCCACATTTCACTGGAACTTCCACATCAGGGATGCATTTTTTTCACTGCAGTTGGTCCTTATTCACTACTTTCCTTCTAATTCCTATACTTCATGGTAGCTTATGTTGAACAAGAAAACACTTGATACACATATTGCCCTCATAAAGAGGAAAAACATGGTATCCCCTTATTGCGTCTTTTTCTCCAGCTACTATTTGAAATTATAGAAGGATCCCGACTTGCTGTCTTAAGACTAAGGATCTCCTCTGCACTCATTCACGTACGTCTCGAGACCTGGTTATTTCAGGGGCTAGATCTTTTCAAGAAGTCTAGTCCTATCCCTGTAACTGAAGAACATAATATCAGTTTCCACGAAACCTCCTCTATAGTTCTTCCATATTTAACCAGACGATATTCTCAAGTAGGTCTTAATCCTTCTTCTTACGTCAATCTCTATACAACATCTGACTTTGAAAGATCTTCAAGAAGTTGAGAGTTCAACGCCTAGTACAAATGTCTTTGTCTTTCATTGGAATAAAGATGGTCTTAAAGACCTATCCCCTTTTTCTGCAAAGGGTATTTCTGCCTTTTCATCCAAGCCAGTCAGATTATCTCCACTCTTTCCTAGGACCTTATTCTGCTCCAAGGACAAGAAGTGCAATTTTTTGGACTTTACAGAAGCTTCAGCTATTTCTCAAAAGTCCAACCTCATTGAACTCTCCCAGTACTCTTCTGGGGTTAGTTCTGGCCATGAGGGCTTATCTCTTCCTGTATTGCAAACATTTATTTTTTCCCTCTACTTCACATTGAGGGAATCTCTTTGAGGATAATATACTGGTTCTCAACCACAGATCCATATTACCCTCAACATGTATTTTTGCAATATTTTTGAGAGATCCACATTAGAAAATTGGAATTCAATATTTTTCTAATATTTATGATTACACAAGGAATCCCCTCTGGATACCTTGTTTAGTCAAGCTGTTCCACAGCACCTCTTTTATTCTTTTGTAGTTCAACTCCTACCCTCCATCCCTTGGATGCCTGAGGTTTCGAGGGATAAGCATGGCCCATCTTTAGATTTGCAACATGCTGGGACCTCCTCCAGGCATCTTAGCTTGGGAGTCCCCATATGTGAAGACTCATTCCTGCTTGTTCCTGGAGATAGCACAGTTACTTACCTGTAACAGGTGATCTCTGGGAACAGCAGGAATAAGTCTTCACAACCCACCCACCTCCCCTAGGAGTTGTGCTCTCTCTCTCTCTCTCTCTTTTTTCTCTCTAATTTGTCTACTTCCCTCCTTCGGTCTCAGCTACAAACCCAACTGATGAAAGGGAAGTAAATGGGCGGGAAGGCAGCGCATATGCACGTGGGATGCTCCTTAAAGCTTTCTGTTTGGACACTGGGGAGCATTCCCGCGCAGGCTCAGTCGGTACCGACGTACCCATATGTGAAGACTTATTCCTGCTGTTCCCAGAGATCACCTGTTACAGATAAGTAACTGTACTTTCTCCAGGAGCAGCAGGAATCAGTCCTCACAACTCTCCCTCCTCCCCTGGGAGTTGCAGTCATATTTCATTTTGTTTTTTTGCTGTCTTTTAGCTGTGTCGTCAGACTTTAGTAAGATGGCACCCTTGGGCGGGAAGGGGACTGCGCATGTGTGCTGCATTCCCAAAGGCTTTCTTTGAAAGCTGGGGAAATGCTCTGCATGGGGGTTCCGTCGGCGCCGACGTCACCCATATGTGAGGACTGATTCCTGCTGCTCCTGGAGAACACCTGTTACAGTTGAATAACTACTCTTTCTTTTAAAAATCCAGCCTAAAAACTCACTCCTTTGAGACTACTTTTGGATCCTGATCCCCCTAGTCTCCTCTTCACCTCCTATGTGTTTCCTTACCATTCCCCTAGATATATCCTAGTCCCCACTACTTGTGTTGTCCATCTTGACTAGACAGTCCCTACTCATAAGAGCTCACAATCTCTTATGTCTCTGTACAGCACTGCATATGCCTTGTAGCACTATACAAATGATTAGTAGTAGCAGAAATCCTGGCATGCATGGTTTTATCCATGAACAAGCAGGAAATAAGCCCATACGTATGGGTGATGTCACTACCAGAGCCCTGCACGAGAACACTCCCTAGCTTCCAAAGGAAGTCTTTGGGAGGTACACAGTGCATGCGTGCCTGCCTTCCTACCTGCCACAGCACCATCTTCAGTCTTTCTCCACAGAGCCCCTAGGACGTGTTTCTGCATTCTGGAAAAAAATATTTTCTTGGACCTTGTGGGCTGTTTTTTTTTCCAGCTTTCCTTGCCACCTGTCATTGGCTCAGTCTAAGGACTAAGGTTATTGTTTTCTCTAGTTTTTGGTGGGTATTTTGCCTTCTTGGATCATTTTCCTGCCTGTGACACTATTGGGTTTAACTTGGCCGCAGCAGTGTTTTTTTGCTATGTCCAAGCCAGACAGTGGCTTAAAAAATACACCAAGTGTGACAAGACCACCTCAGTGACTGACCGCCACATCTGGTGCTTGCAGTGCCTTGGACATGATCATCAGCCCACTGCCTGCAAACTGTGCCTGCAGATGACGTGACTGGTACTGAAGGGTCAGGAAAAACATAAGGAATCCCTCTTCGACTCATCGGATTCAGCATCCTCAGCCCCAGTCCAATCATCCACGCTTTCCAAGGTTTCTGCACAGGCATCTATGGGGAGGGAACTCTATGCTCAGGCCACCTAGCTCTGACTGGGCAACAAGAGGAAACTCTGACGATGTTCTGCCAATGTCAAAGGGTGAGCACCAGGAGAAAGTCCAGCTGCATTGTCATCGCAGCCCTTCTCAATGCACGTGGAGAGCAATGACCAGCCAAGCTTCTCCAGCAAGAGGAATTGACCCCCAAAACAGAGGAGTCTACCCCCATTACCCAGAAGGGCAGCCAAAAGTTTCCCCATGCACCACTTATCATGGAGTCCGCACCTGAGGTGTCAACACCGGTGTCCATGGCTGCAGCATCGACCCCTCATAGGTGATAGTTATTGAGGAATGCCTTCGAGCCCTCAAAACTCACTTGGTGGTAGTTCTAGACTTGCAAAACTCAGGTTTTTTGTTGCTGATGGCAGTTTCACTGCACTCTGTCCAGCCCTTCCTGGAGACCCATGCCCTGCTTGCTGAGGCAGGCGCATCAGGTTGGAGGTCAGAATCTGCATCAGTTCTGACAGCTATCTCCCTCCAGCTTTTCTGAATCAGATGCCCAGGGACACAGATGTCTGCAAACAGGGAAGCATGAGGGTCACTGACAACCGCTCTCTCCCTCATCATGGAGCCGGTTTGGAGAGGGGATCAGACACTACTTCGACTTCTCAGAATCCGAATTGGAATGGGAAACTGAGGAGGAATCTATGGTGTCGAACCTCCGGTCCCATGGCGTTCAGTCTGACCCATCCCCCCCCCCCCCCTCCCGAGCGGCATAAGCCTCGAGAGAGCATGTCCTTCCAGGACTTTGTCAGGGACATGGCCAAAGCCACCTTTTCTCCCTGGAATTAGAGGAGGAACCAGGGGTGGAGGATCTGGAGCTTCTCCAGTATCCCTTGTCCCAGGGAAGTGGTGTCTGTGTCTGTGCACCATGTCCTGCAAAGGTTGCTGTTGCGACTGTGGGAAACCCCCTCATGATTCCCATTATCAGCCACTGACTCTCTTCCCTGTACCAGGCCCAGAAGGCTCTGGGCTTCAAGAAGCCTCAATAACCACACAATTCCATCGTAGTTGAGTCAGCCTTGAAGCGGGTGAAAAGAACCAAATAGTCATTCTTCAGTGTCCCCAGGCCATGAGCCTTGAACCCTGGACTCCTTAGGGAGAAAATGCTATCGGGGTTCCATGTCCTGGCCTCCCGGACCTATATGAGCATGTTCCTCAAAGACAGCATGCTGTACCTGGTGGAATTTGCTGCCTACGTCCCTGAGGACCATCGCAAGGCCTTGCCGGGCCTTGGTGCCCATGGCAAGGAGTGCTCTAAGTTCATGGTGCATGGTGCTTACGATGCTTTAGAGTCCGGTAGGCATTGCTGCAGTGGCATGGCTGCAGTCCTCCAACCTGGAACAGTGGGTCCAGGATAAGTTAGCCAATGTTCATTGCCGGAGGAGGACCTCTCTTGGTGGCGGAAAAGATGGAGGAGCTTGAGAAGGTGCATGTGACCCCCTCTATGCTCGCCAGAAAGACCACAGATCCTACATGGAAGAAACACCTGTGCAAGAAGGCCTTCTACCCATGTCCACAATGGTATTTCCTGGCCCAGCCACAGACCCAGCCAAAGCCACAAATCGCCCACCAGCAGTGGAGGGAGAAAATGTCGAAGGTTGAGCCCACCCTATAACCCAGGTCAGGTGTGGGTTTTTGACTGATTCTTCAGGAGCATAGCTAACCGGTTTCCATTGCGTGCTTAAAGTCCCATATATGAGGACTTATTTCCTGCTTATTCACGGAGAAAGCATAGTTACTCACCTGTAGCAGGTGTTCTCCGTGAACAGCAGAAATAAGTCCTCACAACCCTCCCACCTCCCTGGGGAGTTGCTTTTTCTGGCTCCTACTATTTTAGACTGGAGAAGATGATGCCACGGCAGGCTGGAAGGCAGGTACACAAAAGTGGTGTGCCTACCAAAGGCTTCCTTTGGAAGCTGTTGGATGTTCCCATGCAAGGCTCTATCTGTGATTTCACCCATACGTGAGGACTTATTCCTGCTGTTCAAGGAGAGCACTTGCTACAGGTGAGTAAGTATGCTTTCTTGAGCATTAGTGTTGCTCATGTTAAGCCTCTGGTGCCCTTTGTAGACCAGTTTTGAAAATAAACATTTTGCACTGATCAGAAGAGTGCATTCAAAGGTCATTGTGACACTTTAATAAAATTGGGAAGTACCTTCATTAATATTTCAAAAAGCCAGCACATCCAGCTCTTTGTTAGTAGAGATAGCATATAGATATCATATTCACTTTTAAGAGGCAAATTTATACCTTTGGAGGCAAATCATTTGAAATTTTCCCCATGGACAAGCAAGTAATGTCCTCAGATAAGGTGTGTTGTCATTGGAACCTTTGTGGCAGTTTCCCAGCTATCTCCTAGAAACCTTTGGAAGGACTAAACCCCACATTTGTGCCACTTACTCTTGCTGCTGTAGCATGGGACTGCCTTTGCTTTCATTTTTCCATGGCACCATATAGAAGTGTCTTTCATCATGAGAAATAATTTTCTTCTGTGCCTTGTCAAATTGGTACCATTTTTCTGTGGTTTTTTTTGTGTTTTCCACCTGTCAATGTTGCTGAATGCTTTCTCTTTCTGGGTAGTGCCTTAGTTTTTTGGGCAGTTAAGGTTTCTTTTCTTTTTTTTTTATGTTGCTGCTGTAAGATGCATTTAGGCCTCTAGAGCCCCAGCTGGGTGTGTATTTCCATGATAGTCATTTGATTTCACTGTGGATATTTTTCCAGACATATGTCCCAGAATCTTCCCAGCAAGTTTGAGGTGCTCCCAGTGCAAAAAGACCATGTCCATTATGGACACTCATAGTTGATGCCTGGAGTGTCTGGGGCCTGACTTGGAAATCTTTCATCTTTGTGTTCACCAATAACAGAGAGGCTTCAAAGATAATGCAGACAAGTTGCAAAAGGATTTTTGACACTAGTAAGCCTTGATACATCAGCATCTGTGTATCTGTCCCCATGCCCCAGAGAGCTGCATCGAACACTAGTGGTGTATTAACATTCTTGCTAGACCATGCCATTCCGCCAACACATTGGATGGGCCATTCCTTAGATCTTATGCTTACCCTTTACGACTCCGAAGCGTTGCTTTCTAATTTGCAAACATTTATTTTGCCTTGGACTGATCATGTTCTGTTATGTTTTGATCTTGCCTTTCCTCATTGCACTCAGCGCCTTTGGCATCTCTTTGCTGCAGTTATGTATATCGTAATCTTTCTTGGGATACCATGGCACTATTCCTGGCAGCTGATTTCTTTCCCAATACTTTTTCCCTAATACTTTTTCCCTTCTGTCCATCTATGATCAGATTCCCCTATGGATGGATTCTCTCCGGACATCCACACACCGGCCCCCAATTCTGCATCGAGGTGGAAGCGGGAGCTGCAAGCCCTTCCCGCTCCCCCTGCCAAGGCCCAATTGGGGCTCCAGCTCACAGATTTAAAAGCAGCACGCTTTAGGCGGGCCCGTGCCCGAGGGCCTCACCAGAGGGCCCTTTGGCGGGGACCTAAGGCAAGGATGATATCGGCCATATTCTTAATCCTTTCGACATTGGTCACCCAAACAAAGGAACAACAAGAGGACAACAAAAGCCTCAAGTATGAGACGCCAACACTGAACAATACCAACTACATAGAAACAAAATTCTACTGAATCGTGAGTAAACTCTGATTCACATTGCTTAACCAAGCAAGAGCAACTACATAAGCCCTAATGACGCACACTGAAATACAATCCATCCCCAACCGTCCTTCTTTCCATCCTACATGCAACTCTACCCCAGTGGCCCATCATCAACTAAGTACATAGGAAGGCAGACCTACAAAATGGGAAAAATATAATTGCCATAATCCTCCTTGCACTCTTGCTCCTCAAACTCAGGTATATAAATGCTGGAGAAACCATTGTGCTTGCCACCGGCTCAGCTGACCCCAATCATACAAGCAAGCAGATATGCAGCCCATAAGATAAATCCATACCAAAGTCACTATATCAGGCCATGAAGGATAATACACATAACCCCTGCTAGCTATGCGAAAATAGCCCCTTCCAAAACGCTACAACATACTGTACTCAAATGTGCACTGATCAATGCTCGATCAATCTGTAACAAATTCCATACAATAATGGATTACATTGAAAACCAAAATATAGATGATCTCCAGGAACAAGCAGGAATATAGTCTTCACATATGGGTATCGTTGGTACCGATGGATCCTGTGCGGGAACGCTCCCCAGCGTCCAATTAGAAAGTTTTTGGGAGCATCCCTCAGCGCCTTCGTGCTGCCTTCCCGCCTTTCCCAACTGCCTCTCTCCAGTTCTTCGTTTTCTGCAGAGCCAACAGATCGTTTCCTGTCACCGCAGAAATTATCCCGTATTCTTCTTTTTTTTTTTTTTTTTGTGGTAGCGTCTGCCTTCCTCGATGCTATACTGGTACCGCTGGTTCTTTTAAAAAAAAAAAAAAAAAAAAATTTTTGCTCTTTCTTTTCCAGCCTTTTTTTCTCAGGTGCCACGCGCCATTTTGGGTACTAGGCCCAAATTTTCCTCAACATGGAAAAACCCGTATCGGGTTTTAAAAAGTGTTCCAAGTGTGGCGGTACCATCTCCATCACCGACACTCACGAGTGGTACCTCAAATGTTTAGGTCCTGACCACTCCATCTCGGAGTGTGTTGCCTGTGGGATGATGTCGAAGAGGGGTCAGCAAAACCGAGCTGCTAAGCTTAGCACCCTTTTTCCCTCCGATGCAGCATCTGTGGCATCGACGTCTTGCAGGGCTTCGTCGTCTTCCCATGGATGTCAGGTAACCAAACATAAATCTGGCCAGACCTCAAAGGATAGATCTCCTTCCAAGCATCGAGATGCCTCTGGCATTGCCCTTGAGGGACTTGTACTGGAAAAATTGCCCCGGCAGGAGGCTTTGGCTTCCAAAGCACTATCAGGGCTCCAGGATGTTCTCGAGACCTCGACCTCGGCAGAACTACTGGTGCCATGCTCTGGGGTACCGGCCGCTTCGTCTGGTACTGATACCCAGGCATCGGCAGCGTCAATAGACCAGAGGTTCTTGGCTATTGAACGCAGTCTGGCGCTTCTCCTTGCGGCTTTGGTGCCTTCGGGACCGCTTCAGACGGTTCAACCGGTATCAACACCGGTTCCGGCACCGATACCGGTACCGACAGCATCGACTTCGGTGACTGTTTTACCGACACCGAGTCATGCTGTCTCCTCTGGTATCGACAGGCCGGTACTGGACCCCTCCGGTACCGACTTCGATCGGTACCGGTATTGTGCTTTGCAAGAGCATCTGGACAGGAGATATTTTGAATCCTCCGATGAGTCTGAGGATTCTGACAGCTCTGTCGGTACCGGAGTACTTCTCTCTGAGGAGCCTTCCTCTCCTAAACGTAGGATGTCTCCTCCAGAGGATATATCCTTTCAGGATTTCATCCAGGAGGTGGCTAAAGGTCTTTCCATTACAGTGGCTCCTGAAACAGAGCCCAGAGCAAAGGAGTTGGAGATTTTACAATATCCTAAGGAGGCAGCTACTTTTCCTATTCATGAGATCTTGCAGGATCTCATGTTAAGAATGTGGGAGACACCTCTTACCACCTCTCCTCATTCCCATAGGATGAATACCATGTATCGAGTACCTCCTTGTCCTGGATTTCAAAAAACTCAGTTACCACACCACTCCATAGTGGTGGAGTCAGCTATGAGAAGTATCAAGAGTTCAAAAAGACATGCATCTAATCCTCCAGGACATGAATGTAGGACACTTGATGCCTTTGGGCGTCGAACCTTTCAGGCCTCTATGCTTTCTGCCAGGATTATTTGCTACATCTTATACATGGGAATGTTCCTTAAGGAGGTTACAGGAGATCTAGAGCTTATCAGCCCTCTCCTTCCTGATAAGAGGCAGGATTATCTTACACTTGTCAAACATGCCCAGGATGTTTCCAAGTTTGTTAATCGTGCAGCTTTTGACTGCTTTGAGTGCATAAGCAGAACCTCTGCCATTGCCATAGGTGCTCGTAGGATTGCCTGGCTCCAGGCATCTGACTTAGAACTCTGGGTACAGGACAAACTGGGGAATATCCCTTGCACAGGTGAAAATCTCTTTGGCAAAAATTGGCAAGAGAAAGCTAATGAGCTAGATGCTGATAACACCAGTTTGGATAGACTATCCAAGGCTACAGCTGATCCTGCTAGGAGAAAATCCAACAAGAAACCATTCTTCTCTAAAAAGAAGAGGTTTTTACCCCTCCTATACCCAGCAGGTGCATTCTGTAGGTCAGTCTGCCCGAAAGGGACAGCAGACCCCAAAGCAAAGGAAAACAAAGGCTGCTAAGCCTCAACCGGCCCAGCAGACTCAACCTCCACAGGGGCTTTGACTCCCACCTAGAGAACTTGGCCTTCCTGGCCCTCAATGGGCCAGAGCCTTCCACCATCCCAGGAAGGTTGTCATTTTGCCCCCAGATGGGGGCAGATAACAGCAGAGAAATAGACTCTTTCCATTGTAAGAGAGGGGGTACAAGCTTCATTTCTTCAACATGCCCCCTCCTATCGTGTAAGACAGTTCAATTCCCAGACTTCACTCAACACTCAGTTGGGTCAAGAGGTCAGTTTACTTCTTGCCCAGGGGGCAATAGAAGACGTACCCATTTCCCAACAGGGTACAGGGTTTTACTCCCCCTATTTCCTTATTCCAAAGAAAACGGGGTCACAGACCCATTTTGGACCTCAAGAGAATTGAACAAATTCCTGTTCAAAGAGAAATTCAAGATGATTTCTCTGGGAACTCTGCTGCCATACCTTCAGAGTCGGGATTGGCTTTGTTCTCTAGATCTCAAGGATGCGTACACATGTTCTCATCCATCCAACTCACTGAAGATTCCTTCGGTTCCTTTTTCAGGGAAAGCACTGCCAATACAGGGTGCTTCCTTTTGGCCTGGCCTCAGCACCAAGGGTGTTTACTAAATGCATGGCTGTGGTAGCAGCATTTCTTCGCACTCTAGGAATATTCGTCTTCCCTTACTTAGACGACTGGCTCATTCGAGCCCCATCAGAGTCAGAGGCCAGGATTTCTCTATCTTGCACAATGTGTATCCTTCAGTATTTGGGCCTGGTCATAAACATCCCCAAATCCAGCCTAACTCCCACTCAGTCTCTAGAGTTTATAGCAGCTTTGCTGGATACCAGAAAAGCAGGGGCCTATCTTCCACAGCCCCGCTGCCTTCGCATTGTGCAGTTAGCCTCCCAAGCAGTGTTAAAAACTCATCTCACTGCTCGGGAAATGTTACAATTACTAGGCCACATGGCATCTACCGTGCATGTCGTTTCTTATGCTCGCCTCCATATGAGAGCAGCCCAATGGACTCTATCCACTCAGTGGACTCGGTCATCAGGCTGCCTGTCGGACAAAATAGCAAACACAAGTTGTTTTATTTTGTCCCTACAATGGTGGCAGTCAACCCAAAACCTGTTGGTGGGGTCCCCTTTCCAGCAGCCCCTACCCCAGGTCACTCTAACAGATGCCTCACAGGTGGGTTGTGGAGCCCACCTGCAGGATCTTTACCCAAGGCACCTGGACTCCACAGGAGACCCACTTACATATCAATCTCCTAGAACTCAGAGCAATCTTCCTTGCTCTTCGAGTGTTCCACACCCAGCTAAGCTACAAGACAGTCCTAATTCAGACGGACAATCAAGTAGCTATGTTCTATCTGAACAAGCAGGGAGGAACAGGCTCTCTGTCACTTTGCAATGAAGCTTTGCGACTATGGGCCCTCGCCAGAGAGCATCAGATTCATCATCTTGCGGTGTATCTGCCAGGCATTCAAAACTCTTGGGCAGACAGACTCAGTTGAGTTCTGCTCCCACATGAATGGTCTCTATATGCAGACCAGTTAGCAACAATTTTTCAAATTTGGGGAACCCCGGACATAGACCTCTTTGCAAGTCCACTGAATGCCAAACTTCCCCGGTTCTGTTCCAGAATTCCGGCTCAGGGTTGTCAGGCCAGGGATGCTTTCCTCCTCCATTGGCGTCAGGACTTCCTATATGCCTTTCCACCCATTCCCCTAATTCCCAAAACTCTATTCAAGCTTCAGAGAGACAGAGGTCATATGATTCTCATAGCTCCACATTGGCCACGGCAGGTGTGGTACCCTCTGCTCCTACATCTCTCTCAAGCTCCATCTCTGGATCTCGGATCTGCTCCAGATCTCCTGTCTCAGGAGGGCGGGATGTTGTGGCATCCAAATCCCCATACTCTGCATCTCAGGGCCTGGTTGCTGAGAGCCTAGACCTTCATGGTCTTAACCTTTCTCAACATGTAAAGGATGTCCTTTATGCTTCCAGGAAACCTTCCACAAGACGCTCTTATGCTTTCAAGTGGAAAATGTTTTCCATATGGTGTTCGCAGAAGGGTCTGGACCCCCTTGCCGATACCTCTGGAATCATTACTGGAGTATCTCCTTCATTTATCTAATGCAGGACTTAAGGCTAACTCAGTAAGAGTCCATTTAAGTGCTATTTCAGCTTCTTTAAAGCCTTTAAATGGGCAGCCTATTTCCTCTCATCCTCTCATAGCGAGATTTATGAGGGTTCTTCTTCTAACTAAGCCTCCCATTATGCCACCACCAGTGGCATGGGACCTGAATCTGGTTCTTGGGCAGCTCATGAAGCCGTCTTTTGAACCTTTAGCTACTACCTCCTTGAAATTCCTTTCCTGGAAAGTTATTTTTCTCATTGCAATCACATCAGCACGTCGCATCAGTGAATTGCAAGCATTAGTTGCTGATCCTCCTTATACAAGGTTCCATCATGATAAGGTAGTCCTTAGGACTCATCCACACTTTATGCCAAAGGTGGTCTCACCTTTTCATTTAAACCAAGCAGTTTACCTGCCTGTATTTTTTCCAAGGCCTCATGCTTCAAATGCAGAAAGGAATCTTCATACTTTGGACTGTAAAAGAGCACTTGCTTTATCTCCAGGAACAAGCAGGAATGAGTCTTCACATATGGGTATCGTCGGTACCGACGGAGCCTGCGCGGGAACTCTCCCCAGTGTCCAAAAGGAAAGCAATTGGGAGCATCCCACAGCGCCTGCGCGCTGCCTTCCCGCCTTTCCTAACCGCCTCTCTCCAGTTCTTCTTTTCCGCGGAGCCAGCAGGTCGTGTTCCTGTCACCGCTGAAGAATTTCTTTTTTATTTTATTTCTTTAGTCGCACGTCTGCCTTCTCGACGCTAGACCGGTACCGCCGTTTTTTTCTTTCTTTATTCTAAAAAAAAAAAAACTACTGTTTTCTCACTTCGGTGCATTTTTTTTCTTTGGCCTTAGGCCTAGGAATTATTTCCTCATGGAAAAGCCCGCCTCTGGGTTTAAAAAATGCACGACGTGCAGCAGCACTATTTCTGTCACCGACACCCATGAATGGTGTCTAAAATGTTTAGGTCCTGACCACTCCATTGTGGATTGTGAGTCCTGCACCATGATGTCTAAAAGAGGTCTACAGAATCGAGCAGCTAAGCTTAGTACCCTGTTTCCCTCGGATGCCGCTTCGGTTGCATCGACGTCTTCCAGGGCTGCTTCTTCCTCACATGGATCTCAGGTAACCAAACTTGAATCCAGCCGGTCCTCGAAGGATAAATCTCCCTCTAAGTATCAAGATGCCTCCAGGCTTGCCCTCGAGGAACCCGCACCGGCAAAGTTACCCCGGCGGGAGGCTCCAGCTTCCAAAGCTTTTTCTATGGGGTCACAGGTTGACATCGATGGCTCGGCCTCGACCGATCACCTGTTGCCATGTTCTGGGGTACCGGTGGTTCCCACTGGTACCGACATCCAGACTTTGGTTGCGTCGATCAGAATATCCTGACCATGCAGCGTGCCATCACAGCATTCATACAAGCTGCGACGCCTTCGGTACCGCAACAAACTCCGTTGCCGGTACCGACCCCGGCACCGACATCGGTTCCGGTGCCGGTACCGATTGCATCGACATCCGCTTCGGTGTCGACTGCAGCGGTACACTGTTCTGTGATGCCCATCGGTACCGAATCGGTACCGATCACTCCCGATGTCGATACCACCTGGTACGCGTATCGGGCTCTGCAAGAGCATCCAGACAGGCGATACTTTGATTCCTCTGAGGACTCTGATGAATCAGAGGTCTCTGTCAAAGCATCGGTGATACATCCTCAGGAGCCCTCTTCTCCAAAAAGGAGAATGTCTCCTCCAGAAGATTTGTCTTTTCAGGATTTCATTAGGGAAGTGGCCAGGGGCCTTTCCATCTCAGTGGCCCCTGAGACAGAGCCTAGAGCCAAAAAATTAAATATTTTACAATATCCTAAGGCTCCTAAGGGGGCAGCCACTTTACCAATACATGAAATTCTTTATGATCACATGTTGGGCATATGGGAGACTCCTCTCACCATTTCCCCTCATTCTCGCAGGTTGGACACCATGTATCGTGTTCCTCCTTGTCCTGGCTTTCATAAGACTCAGCTTCCTCACCACTCTATTGTGATGGAGTCTGCTATGAAGAAGATAGAGTACAAAAAGGCATTCTTCTGCTCCTCCAGGAAGAGAATGCAGAACCCTAGATGCCTTTGGCAAGAGAATTTTCCAGGCCAGTATGCTTGTTGCCAGAATCAACTCCTATAGTCTCTATATGGGGATGTTTCTTAAGGAGATTACAGATCACCTGCAAACTTTATCTCCTTTTATTTCAGAAGATAAAAGGGAGGAATTTCTCACCTGGCTCAAACATGCCCAGGATGTTTCCAAGTTTTCCAACCGTGCAGCCTTTGACTCCTTTGAAGGTGTCAGCAGAGCCTCGGCTATTGCCATAGGTGCACCTAGAGTTGATTGGTTACAGGCTTCTGATTTGGAACCCTGGGTTCAAGATGGCCTAGGTAACCTTCCTTGTACAGGTGAAAACCTTTTTGGCAAGGATTGGCAAGCAAAGGCCACCCAGATGGATGCTGAAAATTCGACTTTAGACTTTCAAAGTCTACTTCTGCTCCTTTTAAGAAAAGGTTGTTCAAAAAGGGTTTTTCCCCCAAAAAAGGCAGACACTATTCTGCTTATGGTCAGCAGGCCTCTTCTGCAGGTGGTTTTGCTACAAAGACAGCAACAACCGAAACAGGCTAAGCCTAATGCTCCTAGGACTGCTTCAGCCCAACAGTCTCAGCCTCCACAGGGCCTTTGACTTACAACTAGAGAACTTAGCCTTTCTGGCTCTAGAACATCCAGAGCCTCTCACTATTCCAGGAAGGTTAGCTCACTTTGCTCCCAGATGAGAACAAATCACAGCAGAACAATGGACCCTTTCCATCATAAAGGAGGGCTACAAGCTTCATTTCCTAAACCTTCCCCCTCAACATGGTGAGACAGTTCAATTCTCCAACATCTCTCCTCGACCTTCTGGGTCAGGAGATTGCTACCCTTCTTGCCCAAGGGGCAATAGAAGAAGTACCTCTTCTTCAACAGGGTTCAGGGTTCTACTCCCACTACTTTCTCATCCCAAAGAAAACAGGGGGTTACAGACCCATATTAGATCTCAGAGAATTGAACAAGTTTCTATGCAAGGAGAAATTCAAGATGACTTCTCTCGGTACTCTCCTTCCATACCTCCAGAGTCAGGACTGGCTTTGTTCTCTAGATTTCAAGGATGCGTACACGCATGTCCTCATCCATCCAACACACAGAAGGTTCCTTCGGTTCCTTTTCCAAGGAAAGCACTATCAATACAGGGTGCTTCCCTTCGGTCTGGTCTCTGCATCAAGGGTGTTCACAAAATGCATGGCAGTAGTTGCTGCATTTCTACGCACTCTAGGGATATTTGTATTCCCATATCTGGACGACTGGCTCATCCGAGCTCCATCCCAGTCAGAGGTCCAGGCTTCCCTGGCCTGCACAAGGCGTATCCTTCAGTATCTGAGACTTGTAATAAACATCCCAAAATCTCATCTCATCCCTACTCAATCTCTGGAGTTCATAGGGGCCTTCCTGGATACCACCACTGCAAGGGCCTATCTTCCTCAGGCCCGTTGCCTACGCTTGGTGCAGTTAGCCTCCCAGATTCAGTTAAAGTCCCACTTAACTGCTCGAGAGATGTTACAACTGTTAGGCCACATGGCATCTACCGTGCATGTGGTCCCTTATGCTCGCCTGCACATGAGGGCAGCTCAGTGGACTCTATCCACCCAATGGACCCAGGCATCTGGAGCCTGTCTGACAAAATAGCAACCCCCAGTCGCCTTTTTTGGTCCCTCCAGTGGAGGAAATCCACTCAAAATCTGTTGCTGGGGTCCCCCTTTCAACAGTTGCTACCCCAAGCAACCCTTAGAACAGATGCCTTTCCAAAGGGTTGGGGAGCTCATCTACAAGACCTCTCCACCCAAGGCATCTGGTCTCCACAGGAGACATCTCTACATATCAACCTCTTAGAGCTCAGAGCAATCTTTCTGGCTCTCAGCCTTCCACACCCTGCTCAGCTACAAGACAGTCCTTATCCACACGGAAAACCAAGTAGCCATGTTCTACGTGAACAAGCAGGGGGGGACTGGCTCTGTCGCTTTGCAACAAAGCTCTGAGATTGTGGGCCTTCGCCAGAGAGCATCAAATCCATCTCATGGCAGTGTATCTTCCAGGGGTTCAAAATTCTTGGGCAGACAGACTCAGTCGAGTTCTGCTTCCACACGAATGGTCCCTCCATGGGGACCAGATAGCCAGGAGTTTTCGAATTTGGGGAACCCCAGACATAGACTTGTTTGCAAGTCCGTGGAATGCCAAACTTCCCCGGTTCTGTTCCAGAATTCCGTGTCAGGGAGTTCAGGCCAGGGATGCCTTCCTCCTCCACTGGGGGAAAGACTTCCTCTAAGCCTTTCCACCCATTCCCCTAATTCCAAGACACTCTTCAAACTTCAGAGAGACAAGGGGTCTATGATCTTCATAGCACCACATTGGCCACCCTCTACTTCTGCATCTCTCTCAAGCTCCCTCCCTGGACTTGGGATCTGCTCCAGACCTCCTGTCCCAGGAGGAGGGAACGTTGTGGCACCCAAATCCCCAGTCTCTTCACCTCAGAGCCTGGTTGCTGAAGGCCTAAACCTTCAAGATTTGCATCTTTCTCAGCAAGTAAAGGATATCCTTTATGCTTCCAGAAAGCCTTCCACTAGACGTTCCTATGCTTTTAAATGGAAAAGGTTTACCATTTGGTGTGCAGAGAAGGGTCTTAACCCTCTTGCAATACCTCTGAATTCTTTACTAGAGTATCTGCTGCATTTATCCCATGCAGGCCTTATAACGAATTCAGTAAGAGTCCATTTGAGTGCTATTGCAGCATCCCTTAAACCTCTCAATGGACAGCCTATTTCCTCTCATCCTCTTATAGCAAGATTCATGAGAGGACTTCTCTTGACTAAACCTCCCATCAAACCACCTCCAGTGGCATGGGACTTAAATCTGGTTCTTGGCCAGCTTATGCAGCCACCCTTTGAACCCTTAGCCACTACCTCCTTGAAATTCCTTTCCTGGAAGGTTATTTTTCTCATTGCAGTCACTTCAGCTCGCCGCATCAGTGAGCTGCAAGCCTTGGTGGCTTATCCTCCTTATACCTGGTTCCATCATGACAAGGTAGTCCTCAGGACTAATCCACACTTTATGCCTAAAGTGATCTCACCTTTTCATCTGAACCAGGAGGTTTAATTACCTATTTTTTTCCAGGACCTCATGCTTCAAGTGCAGAGAGGAATCTTCATACCCTGGATTGTAAAAGAGCTCTTGCCTTTTACTTACAAAGGACACAGCAACATAGAAAGTCATCTCAGCTTTGTTGCTTTTGATCCCTCTCATTTAGGACTTCCAGTCTCTAAAAGAACTCTATCCAATTGGATTGCTCAATGCATTTCTTTTGCCTACCAGAGTAAGAACCTTTCTCTGGAGGGCAATGTCACAGCTCACAATGTGAGGGCCATGGCAACCTCTATGGCTCATCTAAATTCTGTGTCCATCGACCAGATCTGTCGAGCGGCCACCTTGGCCTCGGTTCATACCTTCACAACCCATTACTGTTTGGACAAGGACTCCTGCCGGAATGCCTTGTTTGGTCAGGCTGTTCTCAAACACCTGTTCCATACCTAACCAACTCCTACCCTCCATCCCTGGCTGGATGCCTGAGATTCATGGGTGGAGGTAGAGCCCTTCCCAGGGACTCACAACCTGGGTGATCTCCCAGGCATCTCTAGCTGGGGAGTCCCCATATGTGAAGACTCATTCCTGCTTGTTCCTGGAGATAGCACAGTTACCTGTAACAGGTGATCTCTGGGAACAGCAGGAATAAGTCTTCTCAACCCACCCACCTCCCCTAGGAGTTGTATCTCTCTATCTTTCTTTCCTTTCCTCACTCTCTCTTTGTCTCAGCTTTAAAACTCGAACTGGAGAGAGGCGGTTAGGAAAGGCGGGAAGGCAGCGCGCAGGCGCTGTGGGATGCTCCCTAAAGCTTTCCTTTTGGACGCTGGGGAGCGTTCTCGTGCAGGCTCCGTCGGTACCGACGATACCCATATGTGAAGACTTATTCCTGCTGTTCCCAGAGATCACCTGTTACAGGTAAGTAACTGTGTTTTACTTACAAAGGACACAGCAACATAGAAAGTCCTCTCAAGTCTTTGTTGCTTTTGATCCTTCTCATTTGGGACTTCCAGTCTCCAAGAGAACATTGTCCAATTGGATTGCGCAGTGTATTTCTTTTACCTATCAGAGTAAGGACCTTTCTCTGGAAGGCAATGTCACAGCTCACAATGTGAGAGCCATGGCAGCCTCAATAGCTCATCTACACTCTGTGTCTATTGACGACATCTGTCGAGCAGCTACTTGGGCCTCGGTTCATACCTTCACAGCCCATTACTGCTTGTACAAGGACTCCCGCCGGGATGCCTTGTTTGGTCAGACTGTTCTACAACACCTGTTCCATACCTAACCAACTCCTACCCTCCATCCCTGGCTGGATGCCTGAGATTCATGGGTGGAGGTAGAGCCCTTCCCAGGGACTCACAACCTGGGTGATCTCCCAGGCATCTCTAGCTGGGGAGTCCCCATATGTGAAGACCCATTCCTGCTTGTTGCTGGAGATAGCACAGTTACTTACCTGTAACAGGTGATCTCTGGGAACAGCAGGAATAAGTCTTCACAACCCACCCACCTCCCCTAGGAGTTGTATCTCTCTATCTTTCTTTCCTTTCCTCACTCTCTCTTTGTGTTAGCTTTAAAACTCAACTGGAGAGAGGCAGTTGGGAAAGGCGGGAAGGCAGCACGCAGGTGCTGTAGGATGCTCCCAAAAGCTTTCTAATTGGATGCTGGGGAGCGTTCCTCCGCAGGCTCTGTCGGTACCGACGATACCCATATGTGAAGACTAAATTCCTGCTGTTCCCGGAGATCACCTGTTACAGGTGAGTAACTATGCTTTATGTGCATTACAGAAACATGGCTCTCTGATGCAGACAATGTCGTCATGAGCCAAATTGCCTCAAGAGTATACAATACATAATTCTACAAGGCCCTCATGAAGAGGTGGAGGAGTGCTACTCATAGCAAAGGCACACCTAAACTTCAATACCACCTTCTCCTCCTAATCAAAAGTAAGCAACATAATAACTATTTCAAATAGGCACCTAGCATTATGCCTCATATACAGAGCCCCAAGCGCTGATGAAGATGAACTCTCTCAACCATCTTAGAACAAGTCTGCTCACGCTACACAGAACAAACCCCTCTTCATCCTAGGAGACCCTAACCTCCCATCGCTGCCTTCACAAGACAAAGCTACCTTCCTGGAAGCAATGAAAGACCTTCAATGCACCCGACTAGTAAACACCCCAACCCACAAGAAGGGAGGGACCCTCAACCTAATCTTCATACCCAATCAGTATATCTCCCAAAACCTAGTAACACACAACGGTCACCCCAATCCCATGGTCAGACCACCACATGGTCAACTTCTCTATTAACACACACATAAAGGAAGAAACACCTGAAACAACCCTGAAGGAAAAAATATGATTTTAAACCTTTAACAAAGAAATTCCAGAACAAGTATTGTCAGAGCTTGAGCAAAACACAAGAGACCTCGACTCCACAATCGCCGACTGGAACAAAATACTCCAGAATGCCTCAGTAGAACTGACCAAAATAATCCAAAATAACAGAAGAAAACACAGCGCTCCATGGTTCTCGAGCGAGATTAATGAACAGAAACTACAAAGGAAACTGGAGAGGCTATGGCATCAAACCAAAAATCAACATTTCACAAGATACAATGAAATGCAAGCCATATACTGCAACATGATAAACTACAAAAAGGAATATCACACAAACCTAATAATGAAATCCATTAACAAACCAAGGGAGCTGTTCGACATAGTAAACAGACTAAAGAACAAATGGTACCAGAGGACTTGAACTACATAACCCCACAAGATCTGGCACTCGATAAACTGACCCAATCCAACTTACATCACATCACTGGAGAAACATGGGACTCATCCCAGATCTCCTCCGAGAAGCAGCTTGATTCTATTATAGCCAATATTAATACAACTACCTCACCCATAGACCCTTGTCCAGTTAGCTGGATTAAGTATACAAAAGAATACTTAATACCATTTCTACTAAAGATTGTCAAATCATCACTCACTCAGGGATACCTCCCCCCATAACTTAAACATGAATCCGTAAGACCGATTCTGAAGAGCAAGAACCTCAATAATAAGGGCCCAAGCTCCTTTCGACCAATATCAAACCTTCCTTTCATTACCAAGGTAATTGAGAAAATAGTGCAGCAACAACTTCAGGATCACATAGACAACCATGTCCTGTTTATTTATTTAATTTATTTATTTACAGTTCTTATATACCATGTTTTTTGGTATCAGTGCGGTTTACAAACAACAGAAATTTGCATCAGAACAGGATCTTTTGCTTACATTGAACAGGGTATGTAACTTGGAATGTAACAGGGGTAACTATATACAAACTACCGTAGTAGTTGTGGAAACTATTTATAGCTTATTTTCAGCAAGTTGTTAATAGCAATGGGGAAAGATCTTGTTGGACCTTCACCAGTACAGATTCAAACAGAATCAGAGACACTGATTACCTTACTTACGGACACCCTTATAACAGGCATAGATAACATACTGGAAGGCTTTGTTCTATGCTTCATAGATTCACTGCAGCTTTGGCTTCATTAACCATAATACCTTTCTACAAAGGCTTCAAGTTACAGGAATCCATGGTACAGTACTGGAATGGTTTGTCTCATACCTATCCCACTGTAACCAGCAAGTGAGATCTAAAAACAAACTGTCAAGACCATTCACCCAACAACAGGGGGTCCTAAAAGGCTCGGCTCTTTCAGCACTGCTTTTCAATATACACATTCAACCAATATGCAACATCATAAAACACAACATTCAGTTCAGGATATATGCGGATGACATCGTTGTTCACCCCCATAAACATCAGACACCGAATTACTCACAAATGACCACTTGCCTCAAAACTTCTCAAACTTCAAAACATCAGAATTGCTACATTTTACCAGAAATGCTATGTTCTCCCCATCGGACTCAATAAAGTTCCTAGACTACACCCTAACTGCCAAACAAGAAGTCAAATACCCCCTGAGTTACCTTTGACCAGCAGCTCAGCTTACAATCACACATAAAAAGAACAACCAGGACAGCCTACCACAAACTAAGAACAATAAACAAACTCAAACCTTTACTCAGTGGCAGTGATTTCCGAACAGTATGTCAAGCCATCGTAATACCCAATCTCCAGGAACAAGCAGGAATGTAGTCTTCACATATGGGTATTGTCGGTACCAAGTATCTTTGGTACTGACGGAGCCTGCGCGGGAATGCTCCCCAGGGCCCAATAGGAATGCCTTTGGGAGCATCCCTCAGCACATGCACGCTGCCTTCCCGCCTTTCTGCCTTTCCAACTGTCCCTCTTCAGTTCTTCATTTTCTGCGGAGCCGACAGGATCCATACCTGTCACCGCAGAAAATTCTGTCTTTAAAATAGTTTTCTTGTGGTCGTGTTTGCCTCCGCACGATGCCTACTGGTACCGCCGGTTCTTTTCATTTTTCAAAAAATTTTATACTTTGAACTGCTTCTTTTCAGAAACTTCTTTTCGGTGGTAGGTGCCATTTTGGGCATTAGGCCTCATATTCCTGAAACATGGAAAAACCAACTAGTGGTTTTAAAAAATGTACTAAGAGTGGCGGTACCGTTTCCGTCACTGACACCTATGATTGGTGCCTTAAATGTTTAGGGCCTGAACATTCTCTATCTGAATGTCTCTCCTGTATGGGGATGACTAAGAGAGAAAGACAGAACCGGGCTGCAAAGCTCGGTACTCTTCGGATGCCAGATCCATTGCATCGACATCTTCAAGAGCCTCCTCTTCCTCCCATGAATCTCGGGTAACTAAACAAAAAAGCCAGTCCTGAAAGGGTAACTCTCATGCTAAGCATCAAGAGGCCATTGGCATTGCCCTTGAGGTAACCACACTGGCAAAACAGCCCTGGCGGGAGGCTTCGGCTTCCAAAGCATCAGTGGGGCTCCAGGATGTTCTTGAGGCCTCGACCTCACAAGAACTACTGGTGCCATGCTCAGGGGTCCCGGCCGTTTTCACCGGTACCCGACACCCAGGCATCGGCAGCGTCGATAGACCAGAGGTTCCTCGCTATCGAATGCAGCATTGCAGCTCTTCTCACAGCTGTAGTACTGTTGACACCTATGGTTCAACGGGCACCGGTACCGACATTGATACCGATGCCAGTACCTACACTGGTACTGGTACCAATGATACTGGTACCGACCCCGGTGGGAATTCTTCCCATGCCATTTTTGGCTGGAATCTGCAGATCGGTACCGGATCAACTCGATACCGACTTCGATCGATACCGGGACCGTGCTTTGCATGAGCATCGTGGTCAGGAATACTTTGAATCCTTCGATTCCAAAGACTCTGACAATTCTGCTGGTACCAGTGTTTCTCCCGGAAGATCCCTCTTCTCCCCAACGCAGAATGTCACCTCCAGAGGACATGTCTTTTCAGGATTTTATTCGTGATGTGGCCAAATGCCTTTCAATCATGGTAGCTTCTGAACAGGAACCCAGAGCAAAGGAATTGGAAATTCTCCAATATCCTAAAGCTCCAAAGGAGGCAGCTACTCTGCCCATCCATGAAATTCTGCATAACTTGATGCTCAGAATGTGGGAGACACCTCTGACTACATCTCCTCATTCTAGGAGGCTTGATACTATGTATCGAGTTCCGGCATGTCCTGAATTTCAAAAGACTCAGCTGCCACACCATTCAATGGTGGTGGAGTCAGCCATGCATAGGATGAAAAGTGCAAAGAGGCATGCATCCAATCTCCCAGGTCGTGCATGCAGGACTCTGGACGCTTTTGGGCGCCCAACTTTTCAGGCTTCCATGCTTTCAGCTAGGATCAGTTCATATATACTATATATGGGCATGTTCCTCAAGGAAGTTACAGGAGACTTGGAGCTTATGAGCCCACTTCTCCCAGATGACAAGAGATGAGACTTTCTTGCTCTAGTTAAGCATGCTCAAGATGTCTCCAAGTTTGTGAATCGTGCAGCCTTTGACTGCTTTGAATGCATCAGCAGAGCCTCTGTTATTGCCATTGGGGCACGACGGATTGCCTGGCTTCAGGCATCAGACTTGGAGACTTGGGTAGAGGACAAGTTAGGCAACATACCTTACATGGGAGAGAATCTCTTTGGCAAAAACTGGCAGGAAAAGGCTAACGAGTTAGATATTGACAATACCACTCTAGATTGTCAAAATCTACAGCCATTCCAGCCAAAAAGAAGCCTTATAAGAAACCCTTTTTCAGCAAAAAGAGGAAATTTTATCCTTCCTGTACCCAGCAGAGTCAAACTCAGGGTGAGGTTGCCCAAAAGGGACAAACTAGACAGCAAAAGAAGCCAAAAGGTCCGAGAGCTGTTACGCCCATAGCCCCTTACATGTGTATGGAGGGGCATGCTTGTTAGAGTTCCTCAATTAAGCAATGTTCCAGATTGGCTATCTTGCAAAGGATTATGGTACTGGTAGTCCAGTCATGCGGTGCTTGCCTTTGAGGTAAATAAAGACAATGTAGTTGGCTCGAGTGTAAGGCAGTAACAGAATATTTATTTGAGGTAAATCCAGATGCACACAGATTCTACTTGGTAGCACCTTAGGATGTATTCCCCAGGATTTTATATTTAAAATAATACAACTGAAAGGTAAAGCAAGTAGCTTGTAAAGTCCATTAACAGAAAGTCTCTCTCTCAGCCACTGCTGACAAAGCTTCTCAGCCGTGCTGCCTTAAAGGAAACCAACAAAAGTAAAAGCTTCTTCACAAAACAAAAACAGCTTTTCTTTTCCCATTCAAAGCACTTTGTATCCAACGTGTGCATAGCCTGAGCTGTGTGCTGCTCTGATACCAGCTGGCTAACAAGCTCCAATCAACAGCTCTTTTCCTTCCCTGCACAAGTATTTACACAAACTTCTAGTGCCGGTTACTAGAACGTTTTCCTTTTGATGTTTGATCCCACTTTCAGGATTTCTCTGTGCTAGCAACCTTGCATAAAGAACAGTCCATGAGATTATCATCGTCCTCTGTAATTATAGCCTGTTCTTCTATTTGCATTGGCTCTATATCAGGAGCTGGATCAGAGGGCTTTATTAACTGACCTTCATTAGGACAAATTGTGTCTAAACACCTTGCCTTGCTTTAGGTTAGACAAACGTTCATAGTTCATACCTGGGTTAAAGTTGCATTAGGCTGTCCTCTCAAATATTCTGGCCAGTATGCATAGGAGCTTTTATATCCTGTCCTCCAGTCTATATTCCTGAACCTCAGGGCATCTGCTCCATACCTCCTCTTAGGGTTCCCAGCTGAAGTTCTCCAAGCCTTTGGATTTCCCCAATCCCTTGAAGCTGGCTTCTCCCAGGAATCTCTCCAAGAACCTGAACCTCTCTGAGCTCCTCTTTCCTTGCTGTCACGCTTGCCTTCAAGCCTCCTCTCAGGATTGCCTCCTCGCTCTCCTCGACTTCCAGGCTTAAGCTCCCCTCCTCTCTTCTCTCTGCATATTCTGTTCTAGTTTTAAAATTCCCAGTTTCCAACCCGTCCCTTGCACTCCCCAGGTGTTGGTGGTTGAAGTCTCTCCTGGCAGCTGAGTAATTAGGAGTGACATAAGGGTTTCTCAATCTGGGCTTATACTGCTGCACCTCATCTCCACTAGAGACTCTCTGCAGGCCACTGCAGCCTGGAATAACCTGTCCTTTAGGTAAATATGCAGTTTTATTTCTGTAATCTGCCAAAACAGGTCCCTTGATTAGGGTAAATTCCCTTCCTTTATCACTATACTCTGGGCAGCTTCGTCATCACAGAGCCCAACCAGCTCCGCAGGTTCAGCCCCCTCAAGGGCTTTTGACTCCTTCCTAGAGAGCTTAGCCTTCCTGCCTATGAGGGGTCCCCAACCCCCCAATATCCCAGGCAGGTTATGCCACTTTGCCAACAGATGGCATCAGATAACAGCAGAAGATTGGACTCTGTCCATTGTAGGAGAGGGGTACAAGCTCCATTTTCACAGCATGCCCCCTCCTACATTTCTAAGGCAATTCAATTCTCAAACCTCCGCAGACAATCTGCTAGATCACGAGGTCTCAACACTTCTTGCCCAAGGGGCAATAGAAGAGGTACCCATTCTTCAACAGGGTGCAGAGTTCTACTCCCATTTTCTTATTCCAAAGAAAACAGGAGGACACAGACCCATTCTAGACCTCAGAGAATTGAACAAATACCTGCTCCTAGAAAAGTTCAAAATGATTTCTCTTGGAACTCTTCTGCCATACCTTGAAAGCCAGGATTGGCTTTACTCTAGACTTGAAGGATGCATACACTTACATTCTGATCCATCCAGATCACAGGAAATTCTTACAATTCCTTTTCAAGGGAAAACATTTCCAGTACAGGGTTCTTCCCTTTGGTCTGGCTTCAGCCCCAAGGGTATTCACGAAATGCATGGCAGTAGTAGCTGCATTTCTACGAATCCTGGGGATATTTGTCTTCCCTTACTTAGACGACTGGCTCATTCGAGCCCCTACAGTTGCAGAGGCCAGCACTGCACTGTCTCGCACAATGTGAATCCTCCAATAATTGGGGTTGGTAATAAACATCCCAAAATCCCAACTTGTTCCTTCCCAATGCCTGGAATTCATAGGGGCCTGTCTAGATACCAGACAGGCAAAGGCTTTCCTTCCACAGGCCCAGTGTTTTCGCATAATGCAACTAGCTTCTCAAGCAGCAGGGAAATCCTTCCTAACTGCTCGAGAGCTACTACAGTTGCTGGGACATATGGCATCCACAGTTCATGTAGTCCAATATGCTTGCCTCCACATGCGAGCAGCTCGGTGGACCCTATCCACACAGTGGACACAGGCCACAGGACATTTATCAGGCAAAATAATAAACTCTCAACGACTAATTTTGTCCCTCCAGTGGTGGCAATTACTAGAAAATGTGACAGTGGGGTCTCCTTTCCATCAACCCCTTTTTCAGGCCACCTTAACAGATGCATCACAGGTGGGATGGGGAGCACACCTGAATCATCTCTCTACCCGGGGCACCTGGACTCCACAGGAGGCTGGTCTACACATAAACCACCTGGAATTAAGAGCAATCTGTTTAGCTCTTCGAGTATTCCACGCCCAGCTCATCTACAAGATAGTCCTAGTTCAGACAGACAATCAAGTAACCATGTTCTATGTGAACAAGCAGGGCAGGACAGGCTCTCTTTCGTTATGCAACAAAGCTTTACAACTGTGGGCCCTCGCCAGAGTATCAAATTCACCTTCTAGTGGTATATCTGCCAGGTATTCAAAACCTTTGGGCAGACAAACTCAGTCAAGTACTGCTGCCTCACGATTGGTCTCTCCGCCTAGACCAGGTGGCAAAGAGATTTCATCTCTGGGGCACTCCAGACATAGACCTCTTTGCAAGTCCATTGAATGCCAAACTTCCCTGGTTCTGTTCCAGGATTCCGGCTCACAATTGTCAGGCAAGGGATGCCTTCCTCCTTCACTGGGGTCAGGACTTCCTTTATGCCTTCCCACCCATTCCCCTCATCCCCAAAACACTCTTAAGGCTTCAGAGAGACAGGGGTTGCATGATTCTCATAGCGCCACGATGGCCATGCCAAACGTGGTATCCTCTGTTTATACATCTCTCTCAAGCTGCACCTCTGGAGTTAGGGCATGCTCCAGATCTCCTTTCCCAAGAGGACGGGACGCTATGGCACCCGAGTCCCCAATCCCTGCATCTCACGGCCTGGTTGCTGAAGGCTTAGACCTCCAGGATTTCAACCTGTCCCAACAGGTAAAGGATATCCTTCAGGCTTCTAGAAAACTTTCCAAGAGAAGATCTTATCTCCAGGAACAAGCAGGAATGAGTCTTCACATATGGGTACGTCGGTACCGACGGAGTCTGCGCGGGAACGCTCCCCAGCGTCCAATCAGAACGCTTTTGGGAGCATCGCACCACGCAGGCGTGCTGCCTTCCCGCCTTTCCCAACTGCCTCTCCTCAGTTTTTCGTTTTTCCGCGGAGCCGGCAGGACGTACTCCTGTCACCGCAGAAAATTCTTCCTTTATTTTTGTTCTTTCTTGTGGTTGTGTCTGCCTTCCCTCGACGCACCGGTACCGCCAGTCTGTTCTTTCTTTCTCCTACAAATTTTTTCCTGTTTAGTGCCTGACTCTTTTTTTTTTCAGCCTGCTAGGCCTCTTCACTTTCCTTCATGGAAACGCCAGCCACTATCCCTAAAACATGTTTCAACTGTGGCGGTACCAACTTAGTTTTAGACACCCATAACTGGTGCCTCCCATGTTTGGGTCCTGACCATTATCCGCTAGAGTGTCCCTCCTGCAGTAGTATTTCCAGAAGTCTTCAGCATCGAGCTCAACTCGATACGCGGTTCCCATCAGTTCTGAGGGTACCAACTACAACTTTTTCACAGGATCAGGTAACCAAACAAAAGTCCGTAAAGACTAGCCAGTCCTCGGGTGGTAGATCTCATGTTCAGCATCGAGATGCCTCTGGCCTTGCCCCCGTGGACAAATTGACTTTAAAACCCCGGCGGGAGTCTTCGGCCTCCAAAGCATTAACGGGGTTTCAGGTTGTTCCCGGGGTTTTTACTTCTACGAACATACCTGAGCCATGCTCGGTGGTGGTATCCTCTTTGAGTGGTGCCGGTACCCCGGCATCGGCAATGGTGTTGGATGAAACATTCCACACCGATGATCGCAGTCTAGCGCGCTCGGTATCTTCGGTGCCGTTAGAGTTGCTACAGACCGATCTTCCAGCATCGGTATCGATCCCAGTACCGGTTCTGGTATCCACGTTGGTACCCTCCAGGTGTGCTTCGATAGACTTGCTGCTTTCGATGCTGAGTCTAGAATTGATCTCTAGCCTGGACGATTGGGTACCGACTCGTCTCGGTACCGATCTCAGATGGTACCAAAGACATTGTCCCATTGTCTTCCGATATCAGTACCGGCTACGATACCACTGCCGGTACCGCTTTCTACATTTGCTTCGGTATCGGTGCCTTCCATGCTTACTTCCACAAGCTCGCTTCCTTCGGTACCGAGTTTGGAATCCATCCCTGGCATGGATAGTATTCCACCGATTTGTTGCGGCACTGGCCTCGAGTGGTACCGATGACTATCATTTCAGGACAATCCGATGCTCCACCCTTTCAGGTCTTGTACTCCAATGGATCAATCCATTAGTGCCAAGACTAGATCTTCAACAGATCTAACCTTTACTCCTCATGATAGAGGATCCCCTTCTGGGGAAATTTCTTTTCAAGCATTCCTGCTTGATATGGCAAGGTTACTTGCCATTTCTATACCTGATCAAGATCCTGCACCAGGGGATTCAGAACTTCTGCATATCCCTGAGAATCCAAAGGAGGTCATCATGCTTCCTTTGCATCAAACCTTACAGGATCTTTTACTTAGAATGTGGGAAACTCCCTTAAAGGTATCCCTACCTTCAAGGGCCACTGACTCTGTACAAGGTGCCCCCTTCTCCAGGTTTTCAAAAGACTTCCTCATCATTCTATTGTTGTGGAATCAGCAATGAGGCGTGTTAAGAGTGCTAAAAGGCACTCTTCTTATCCGCCAGGTCGTGAGTCTAGAACAGTGGTTCTCAACCTTTTTTGTACCGTGACCCCTTTTACCGTTGGTCAACTTGTGGTGACCCCCAATGATAAAATCAAATGCGTCTCTCTTCCTTTACCGTTAACGCATTGTCGCTGTAATCATTTGTTGAATTATTAATATATTATAGGCCTTTGCAATATGTTATTTATTTATAAAATACTTATTTAAATAATCAAAACAACAAGTAACAATATTTGATTTCAAAATTATGATGATTTTGTAGTCAAATCACTAATATGAAATAAAATTATTTTTTTCTACCTTTGTTGTCTGACCAATTTATTCTCTGATCATGCTGGTCCCGATCTGAGGCTTCTGCTTTCCTGTCTTCTCTTAGCTCTCTTTCTGTGGTCTATGGTCCATCTGCCAGTTCTTATCTCTTTTGTTTTCTTCACTTCTTTCCATCAGCCTATTTCCAGTCCCAGTAACCCTCCCCAGTATCAGCCCCTTTCCAGTCCTCACTCCCAGTACCTTCCAATGTCAACTTGCATTCCATGACTGCCACTGGTGTCCATTCCCTTCCAGTCCCCCCTCCTTCCCCACTGATCAGTCCCTTCTAGTACAAATACCATGGCAGCCCCTCTCAGATCCACTCCCTTTCAGTTCCATGCTCCCATCCCCTTGTATCAGCCCACTTGTAGCCTTAGCCCCCAGTTTTCTTCCAGGGTCAGCAGCTCTATCCTCCCCTCCCCACAATCAGCCCATTCCCAGTCAAAGCCCCCTAATCAGCTCACTTCTAGTGCTAATCCCCCTCAACCCCATTACCAGTCCTACCCCCCCCCCCCTAATCAGCCCAATACCAGTCCTACCCCCCATCAGCTCATTTCCAGTGCTAGTCCCCCCCTCAACCCCATTACCAGTGCTAGGCTCCCCTAATCAGCCCATTTCCAGTCCTAACCTCACTGATCAGCTCATTTCCAATGCTAGACCCCCATCAGTCCATTACCAGTCCTACCCCCCCTTGATAAGTCCATTCCCAGTCCTAGCCTTCCCTAATCAACCCATTACCATTCGTAGCCCCCCCATCTGCCCATTACCAGTGCTAGCACCCCCATCAGCCCATTATAATCCTAACCCGCACGGTCTCTCGCCTCTGTCCAGCATTTATCCCGTCTGTCCAGTATGTCCCCATGTCTCTCCCCTTTGTCCATGCCAGCCTACTCCCTCCATGTCAGCCCCCTCCCTCCCTCCCTCCATATCAGCCCCCTCCCTCCCTCCCTCCATGTCAGCCCCCATCCTTCCATCTGTCCATGTCAGCCCCCATCCTTCCATCTGTCCATGTCAGCCCCCCTCCCTCCATCCATCCCTCCATGTCAGCCCCCTTCCTTCCATCCTTCCATGTCAGCCCCCCTCCCTCCCTCCCTCAATCCATCCATATCAGCCCCCATCCCTCCCTCCCTCCCTCCCTCCCAGCCCCCTCCCTGTCAGCCCCCATCCTTCCATCCGTCCATGTCAGCCCCCCTCCCTCCATCCATCCCTCCATGTCAGCCCCCATCCTTCCATGTCAGCCCCCCTCCCTCCCTCCCTCCATCCATCCATCCATCCATATCAGCCCCCATCCCTCCCTCCCTCCCTGTCAGCCCCCTCCCTCCCTCCCTCCCTCCCTCCCTCCATCCCTCCATCCCTCCCTCCCTCCATCCATATCAGCCCTCCCTCCCTCCCTCCATCCATATCAGCCCCCATCCCTCCCTCCCTGTCAGCCCCCTCCCTCCCTCCCTCCCTGTCAGCCCCCTCCCATCCCTCCCTCCCTGTCAGCCCCCATCCTTCCATCTGTCCATGTCAGCCCCCATCCTTCCATCTGTCCATGTCAGCCCCCTCCCTCCATCCATCCATCCATGTCAGCCCCCTCCCTCCCTCCCTCCATGTCAGCCCCATCCTTCCATCTGTCCATGTCAGCCCCCTCCCTCCATCCATCCATCCATCCATGTCAGCCCCCTCCCTCCCTCCCTCCATGTCAGCCCCATCCTTCCATCTGTCCATGTCAGCCCCCTCCCTCCATCCATCCATCCATCCATCCATATCAGCCCCCTCCCTCCATGTCAGCCCCCATCCTTCCATCTGTCCATGTCAGCCCCCTCCCTCCCTCCCTGTCAGCCCCATCCTTCCATCTGTCCATGTCAGCCCCCCTCTGTCGATGTCAGCCGTGTTGCAGGTTGTCTGCCTCCCTTCTAATGCAGCCGCGGCTCTCTGCCTCTTAGGGAACCGCGGCTGTACCTGTAAAATCATTGCGGAGCCCTTCCTGTCTCGATGGGCTCCATGCAGCATTGTCCCGCCTCCAAATGAAGTTGTTTACCACTTCCTTTGGAGGCGGGACAATGCTGCACGGAGCCCGTCGAGACAGGAAGGGCTCCGCAACGATTTTACAAGTACAGCCGCGGTTCCCTAAGAGGCAGGGAGCCGCGGCTGCAGAAGAAGGCGGTGAGTTTGCCGGAGTTTGCTGCTGCCGAGAAGCGGACTCTGCAGCAACTTGTGCACATCTTAATTTTTTTTTTTAAACTTGGTGGAGGCTAAGCGACCCCCGCTAAATCCTGTGGCGACCCCCGTTGGGGTCGCGACCCACAGGTTGAGAACCGCTGGTCTAGAACTTTAGATGCCTTTGGACGTAAAAGTTTCCAGGCATCCATGTTTTCAACAAGAATTCTCTCATATTTTCTATATGGGATTATCTCTTGAAGAGGTCACCAACAGTTTGCTGTTTTTGACTCCTTTGCTTCAAGATCTCAAAAGAGCAGACTACTCTTTACTGGTTAGTCATGTTCAAAATATCTCTAGGTTCCTTACTCGTGCTACCCTGGACAGCTTTGAGTCTGTTAGCAAAACTTCTGCTATAGCCATAGGGGCACGATGCATGGCCTGGCTCCAAGCTTCAGACTTGGACAAATGGGTACAAGAAAGCCTGTGAAATTCTCCTTGTACTGGGGAGAATCTCTTTAACAAAGAGACTTTACGCCAAGCTGCTCAGTTAACCACTGACACTATTGCTGTCAAAGGATTGTCAACACCTTCCTCTATCCCAGGTGGTAGGAAATCTTCTACCAAACTTCATTCCCCCAAGGGCAAAAAGTTTTATTCATTCTCTACCCATCATACAGCTGTTTCCAAACAAGGGAGACATCAAACCAGGCTAAAGAAACCACATCATCAACCGCTTCAGCAAACCCAGCAGCCGCAGGGTTGCTGATAGATTCTTCACTGACTCCTTCTTTTCTGTTTTGAGGTTTAGAACCTTCTTCTCATTACAAGCATCTACATTGGTTCCATCCTAAATTTTGCACATGTCTCTCTTTTAAAGAGACATCCTTCCTTTTAGCTCATGGAGCTTCTTAGGATGATTATGCTTTACCTTTGGCAGTTTCTCCTGTATCAGCATGTCTCATATTACTTTTTCAGATATTTACTCCATCGTAAGTCTTTCTTTTTTCAACTCTGTCCCTCTTACTAAGACATTTTGGTCTGTAAGAATGATACCACTTAACTGGAGGGCTTATCCCTAAGCCCTTGAGTTTTCTACCTATTCCAGTAAGGATTTTCATTTCAGAGTTGTCTCCCCCTTGCAATCTTGTTTTGGGGCAGCTTTTCAGACAATGACGGAGTCTTACCACTCCTAATTATGTCTGTAGGTCCTTTTTCCAATCTTGGGACCTAAAATTTGTTCTGCTGCCCTAACAATAGCTAGAAGTGCAGGGGCTCTTAGTGGTTAGACCACTGACTTGCTGACCAAGTAGCCAGGGGTTGATCTCCAATATCAATCCTTTCTGACCTTAGTACTAAGTCCCAGACAAGCTAAGAACCTTATCTGGCTTTATTGTTGCAGACACATCAAAATACCTTCTCTCCTTAGCCTTCTCCAATCCTTGGGCTTTGGCGGAGTAGTTCAGGTTACATACTGGCTCTTAAACAGCCAGTTTTTTCTTCTAACCAACCTGCAACATGCTCTCTGCATCTCTACAGAGCAGCTCTGCACTATGGGCCCTTGCTAGAGAGCAAATAATCCAGATGGTTAGGAAGGGCTTTACCTAGTCATGACTACTGGGTTCTTCCCTACCCTTACCATTTCCATTAAAGTCTCCTTCTAGAATAAAGGACACAGGCCTTTAATTACGTGAAGACCTAAAGAATTACTCAATTCCCTGGGTTGGTTCACATCTCCAGTGGACCCCTTCATCAGGGATGGTTTTCTTTTCGTAACAGCCAGTCCTTGTCTTGTATTTTCCTTCCACCCTCAATTCTTCATGGGGTAAATCATAATCTCCAGGAACAAGCAGGAATGAGTCTTCACATATAGGTACGTCGGTACCGACAGAGCCTGCGTGGGAATGCTCCCCAGCGTCCAATCAGAAAGCCTTTGGGAGCATCCCACAGTGCCTGCGTGCTGCCTTCCCGCCTTTCCAACTGTCTCTCCTCAGTTGTTCTTTTTCCGTGGAGCCAGCAGGTCGTGCTCCTGTCACCGCAGAAGAATTTCCTTATTTTTTCTTTATTTCTTTTCTGTACGCGTCTGCCTTCCTCGACGCTATACCGGTACCGCCGGTTCTTATTCTTTTCTTTAAAAAAGAAAAAAGAAAAAAACCTTTTATTTTTTCTTCAGGTGTACTTGAATTTTGGGCCTTTGGCCCAAAACCTTTTCCTTAAATATGGAAAAACCTGCCTCAGGATTTAAGAAGTGCACAAAATGTGGCGGTACTATTTCCGTCACAGACACCCATGACTGGTGTCTCAAATGTTTAGGCCCTGACCATTCCATTAAAGGTTGTGTGTCCTGTTCCATGATGTCTGAGAGGTCGACAGAACCGAGCTGCCAAGCTCAGTACCCTGTTTCCCTCTGATGCAGCTTCGGTGGCATCGATGTCTTCCAGGGCTGCTTCTTCCTCACATGGATCTCAGGTAACTAAACATAAATCCAGCCGGTCCTCGAAGGGCAAATCTCCTTCCAAGCGTCGAGATGCCCCTGGCCTTGCCCTCGAGGATTCTGCACCGGCAGAATTACCCCGGCGGGAGGCTTCGGCTTCTAAAGCATCATCATTGGGGTTCCAGGACGATCTAGATGGCATGGCCTCAACAGATCTCCTGGTGCCATGTTCTGGGGTACCGGTGGCTTCCACCGGTACAGACTTCCAGGCATTGGCAGCGTCGATGGATCAGAGGATTCTGTCCATCGAACGCAGTCTGGCGGCCTTCCTTGTGGCATCGACGCCCATGGTACCGCAACAGACTACGCTGCAGGTACCGGCTCCGGTATCGCCATCAGCACCGATTCCGGTACTCTGCCCTCTGCAGCCCTCCGGTACCGATACCCCGGTACCAATGATTCCCGATACCGATCCCGGTCGGTACGTGTATCGGCCTTTGCAAGAGCATCCCAACAGACGATACTTTGATTCCTCTGAGACTGAGGATTCTGAAGGGTCTGTCGATGCAGCGATGCTTCTTCCACAGGAGGAGTCCTCTCCTAAACGAAGGATGTCTCCTTCAGAGGACTTGTCTTTTCAAGACTTTATCAGAGAGGTGGCTCGGGGTCTCTCTATTACAGTAGCCCCAGAGTCAGAGCCTAGAGCTAAGAAGTTAGATATTCTACAATATCCTAAAACTCCTAAAGAGGCAGCTACCCTGCCTATTCATGAGTTTCTGTATGATCTCATGTTAAGGATGTGGGAAGCACCTCTATCCACCTCTCCTCGCAGGTTAGACACCATGTATCGTGTCCCTCCTTGTCCTGGTTTCCATAAAACTCAGCTCCCTCACCACTCTATTGTGGTTGAGTCTGCAATGAGAAAGATTAGAAGTGCCAAGAGACATGCCTCTAATCCTCCAGGACGTGAATGTAGAACCCTGGATGCTTTTGGTAGAAGAATCTTCCAAGCTTCCATGCTGACTGCGAGAATTAATTCCTATAGTCTCTACATGGGAATGTTCTTAAAAGAAGTCACTGACCATTTGCTTACTTTAAGTCCTTTTATGTCGGACAGTAAAAGGCCAGAATTTCTCTCTGGGCTCAAACATGCCCAGGATATCTCCAAATTCTCCAACCGTGCAGCTTTCGATTCCTTTGAATGCGTAAGCAGAGCCTCAGCTATAGCTATAGGTGCACGTAGGATTGCTTGGTTTCAAGCATCTGATTTGGAGACCTGAGTCCAAGATGAATTGGGAAATATCCCCTGTACAGGTGAGAATCTGTTTGGTAAAGATTGGCAAGCAAACGCCAATCAAATGGATGCGGAAAATTCTGCTTTGGATAGACTATCCAAATCTGCTGCTCCTGCTAAGAAAAGGTTGTTCAAGAAAACACCTTTTTCTAAAAAGGGAAGATCCTATCCTGCTTATAGTCAGAGAGCATCTTCTGCAGCTCAGTTTTCTTCCAAACATCAGCAGTCCTCCAAACAGACCAAGTCAAAGGCTGCGAGGCCTGCTCCAGCCCAGCAATCTCAGCCCCCTCAGGGCCTCTGACTCTCTGCTAGGGAACTTAGCCTTCCTGGCTCTAGAAGGACCAGAGCCCTCCACCATCCCAGGAAGGTTATGTCACTTTGCTCCCAGATGGGGGCAAATCACAGCAGAGCATTGGACCCTCCATCATAAGAGAGGGGTACAAACTTCATTTTTCCAGCTTGCCCCCTCTCACAATTGTGCACCAGTTCAATTCTCCAACCTCCCTCCTCAGCCTGTTAGAGCAGGAGGTTGCCACTCTTCTAGCCCAGGGGCAATAGAGGAAGTGCCTTCTCAACAACAGGGCACAGGGTTCTACTCCCCCTATTTTCTTATCCCAAAGAAAACAGGGGGCTTCAGGTCCATTTTAGATCTCAGAGAATTGAACAAATTCCTAGTCAAAGAGAAATTCAAGATGGTTCCTCTAGGAACTCTGCTGCCATACCTTCACAGTCAGGATTGGTTTTGTTCTCTAGATCTCAAGGATGCGTACACTCATGTTCTCATCCATCCAACTCGCAGAAGGTTCCTTCGGTTCCTTTTCCAGGAGAAGCACTATCAATACAAAGTGCTCCCCTTTGGCCTGGCATCTGCACCAAGGGTGTTCACGAAATGCATGGCAGTGGTTGCTGCTTTTCTGCGCACCCTGGGAATATTTGTCTTCCCCTATCTGGACGACTGGCTCATTCGAGCTCCCACTCAATCAGAGGCCAAGACTGCTCTAACCTGCACAATGCGTATCCTTCAATATTTAGGGCTGGTAATAAACATCCCAAAATCCAATTTGATTCCTACTCAGTCCCTGGAGTTTATAGGGGCGCTGCTGGATACCACAAAGGCAAGGGCCTATCTTCCCCAGGCCCGCTGCCTTTGCTTGATGCAGTTAGCTTCTCAAGCAGAGTCAAAACCCCTTCTAACTGCTCGAGAAATGTTACAGTTGCTAGGCCACATGGCATCCACCGTTCATGTGGTACCTTATGCTCGCCTGCACATGAGAGCAGCTCAGTGGACTTTATCCACCCAACGGACCCAGGCATTAGGCTGCCTGTCAGACAAAATAGCATACTCAAGTCGCCTCCTTTTGTCCCTTCAGTGGTGGAAGTCCCCTCAAAACCTGTTGCAGGGGTCTCCCTTTCAACAGCCTCTACCCCAGGCAACTCTTACAACAGATGCTTCTCCAATGGGCTGGGGAGCTCATCTTCAGGACCTCTCCACCCAGGGCATCTGGTCCCCACAGGAGACTTCTCTACTTATCAATCTCTTGGAACCCAGAGCAATCTTCCTTGCTCTGCGAGTTTTCCACACCCTGCTCAGCCACAAGACAGTCCTTGTCCACACGGACAATCAGGTAGCCATGTTCTACATAAGCAAGCAGGGGGGCACTGGCTCTGTCGCTTTGCCATGAAGCTCTGCGACTGTGGGCCCTCGCCAGAGAGCATCACATTCTTCTTCTACCAGTCTATCTTCCAGGTGTTCAAAACTCTTGGGCGGACAGACTCAGTCGAGTTCTGCTTCCACACGAGTGGTCCCTACATATGGACCAGGTATTCAAGATTTTTCAAATTTGGAGAACCCCGGACATAGACCTCTTTGCAAGTCTGTGGAATGCCAAACTTCCCCGGTTCTGTTCCAGAGCTCCGGCTCAGGGGGCTCAGGCAAGGGATGCTGTCCTCCTTCACTGGGGTCAAGACTTCCTGTATGCCTTTCCACCCATTCCCCTGATTCTCAAAACCCTGTTCAAGCTTCAGAGAGACAGAGGCCACATGATTCTCATAGCTCCATATTGGCTATGGCAAGTGTGGTACCCTCTGCTTCTACATCTCTCTCAAGCTCCCTCCCTAGAGTTAGGGTCTGCTCCAGACCTCCCCTCTCAGGAGGGCGGAAAGTTGTGGCATCCCAATCCCCGATCTGTGCATCTCAGGGCTTGGTTGCTGAAGGCCTAGATCTTCAGGATCTTCCTCTTAACAAGTGAAAGATGTTCTTTATGCTTCCAGAAAACCTTTCACTAGACGTTCTTATGTCTTCAAGTGGAAAAGTTTTACCTTCTGGTGTTCTGGAAGGGGTCTTAACCCCCCGCTCAATACCTCTGGAATCGTTGCTGGAGTATCTCCTGCATCTCTCTAATGCAGGCCTTAAAACAAATTCAGTAAGAGTCCATCTGAGTGCTATTGCAGCTTCCCTCAGGCCTCTAAATGGACAACCTGTTTCCTCTCATCCCCTTGTAGCAAGGTTCATGAGAGGCCTCCTTTTAACAAAGCCTCCCATTAGACACCCTCTGGTGGCATGGGATTTAAATTTGGTTCTTGGTCAGCTTATGAAGTTGCCTTTTGAACCTTTAGCTACTACCTCCTTGAAATACCTTTCTTGGAAGGTTATCTTTCTTATTGCAATCACGTCAGCACACCGCATTGGTGAATTGCAAGCACTAGTAGCTAATCCACCTTACACAAGGTTCCATCATGACAAGGTAGTCCTTAGGACTAATCCACACTTTATGCTTAAGGTGGTCTCGTCCTTTCACCTCAACCAAGAGGTCTACCTACCTGTCTTTTTTCCAGGGCCTCATGCATCAAGTGCAGAGAGGAATCTTCATACCCTGGACTGTAAAAGAGCTCTAGCTTTTTACTTAGAGGACACAGCAACATAGAAAGTCTTCCCAACTCTTTGTTGCTTTTGATCCTTCTCATTTGGGACAACCAGTCTCCAAGAGAACTCTTTCCAACTGGATTGACCAATGTATTTCTTTCGCCTATCAGAGCAAGAACATTTCTCTGGAGGGCCATGTCACAGCTCACAATGTGAGAGCCATGGCAGCCTCAATGGCTCATCTGAACTCTGTGTCTATCGATGACATCTGTCGAGCAGCCACTTGGGCCTCAGTTCATACCTTCACAGCCCATTACTGCTTAGACAAGGACTCCCGCCGGGATGCCTTGTTTGGTCAGGCTGTTCTCAAACACCTGTTCCATACTTAATCAACCCCTACCCACCATCCCTCATGGGATGCCAGAGATCCAGGTGCGGAAGTGCAGCCCTGACCCAGGGCCACACAACTTCTGGGCTTTCTCCCTGGCATCAAAAGCTAGGGAGTCCCCATATGTGAAGTCTCATTCCTGCTTGTTCCTGGAGATAGCACAGTTACTTACCAGTAACAGGTGATCTCTGGGAACAGCAGGAATAAGTCTTCACAACCCACCCACCTCCCCTATTTTATTTTTATTTTTAGACAGTTTTGTATACCGCCTTATCCTTCAATCAAAGCGGTCACAGCACAATTGGGGGATACATTTAACACGCAGGGATGAGAGACACATACACTAATACTTACAGGGAACATGGGCAATGGAGGGTTAAGTGGCTTGCCCAAGACTACAAGGAGCATCTGTGGGACTAGAAACCCCAGTCCTTCCGGCCCAAGGTTGTCTCTCTCTCTCTCTCCCTCTTTGTCTCAGCTATAAAACTCAACTGAGGAGAGACAGTTGGAAAGGCGGGAAGGCAGCACGCAGGCGCTGTGGGATGCTCCCAAAGGCTTTCTGATTGGACGCTGGTGAGCGCTCCCGCGCAGGCTCCATCGGTACTGACGTACCCATATGTGAAGACTTATTCCTGCTGTTCCCAGAGATCACCTGTTACAGGTAAGTAACTGTGCTTTGAGCGCAAGAATGCATGATCCTCATTTTGCCCTCATTGAAGGGTAAATATGGTATCTCATTTCATTGCATCTTCTCCAGCTGCCATACTGGAGTTATGGTAGGATTCAGACTTACTGCCTGCGGATTAAAAACATTCTCTGCACTTTTTCACATAGACCTCCATTCCTGGTTATTCAAGGCTAGAATTCTTAGAGGACTCTAGACTTCTCCTTGTCAGTGAGAGCATTCCCTTAGCTCTCCCACTCATAACCATCTAAACATCTCCTCAAGCAGGTGTTTCCCTTCTTGTTCTTAGATGAATCTTTCTCTCTCCACATATCCCTATGTGGGGACATGGGTATATGTGTGTAGATATATATATATATATATTTCTCCAGGACCAAGCAGGAAGTCAGTCCTCACTTATGGGTGACGTCGGCGCCGACGGAGCCCTCGCTGAGCAATTTTCCCCAGCTTTCGCAGAAAGCCTTTGGGAATTGCAGCGCGCATGCGCGGTCCCCTTCCCGCCCAGGGATGCCATCTTGCTCAGTCTTCTTTTTTCCGCGGAGCCCTACAGACGTAGTCTGTTACCGCCGCTGAAAAGTTGATTTCTTTGATTTCTTTTTTCGTTAAATTTTTCTCGGTTCGCGTGTACCTCTTCCCGCCGGGCCCTATTGGGCCCGTTTACGTTTTTATTTTATCCCAACTGGTGTTCCCGCCACTTTTTCCTTCATCCCTGGCAGCGCGGTCTTTCGACCTTGCGGGGGTCCTTTTTCCCCCCATGGCTGCCAGCGGTTTTAAGAAGTGTGATCGTTGTGTCAGACTCATGTCTCTTACTGACACGCATGACTGCTGCCTCCGCTGCCTTGGGGCCGAGCATGAACCTATGAGCTGCGGCCCGTGCAGCAAGATGTCCTTGAAGGCGCTGAGGAGTCGGCAGTTGCAAAGGAATCGGATCTTCTCTGACTCCGCGCGGACCTCGTCAGAGGCCTCGACGTCTCGTGGCTGCGGTTCGGAGCATCGTCGGAGTTCTTCTGAACGGGGCTCCCCCGGCCAGGAACACCGGCGGGAGAAGAGGCCCGTGAGGGTGGAGCCGGGCGGCGATCCTGGTCCTTCGAGGGCCAGGTCGCTTAGCCCGGTCCAGCCCCCCGGGTCCTCGGAGGGGGAGAGGCCTTCGAAGCTCCCTCGTCTCGAATTGGAGGCGCCTGGACACGTGAGTGATATAGTCCTCCTGGACTCCCCCACGGATGAACCGACATCGGGCCCGACGCCGTCGGGGCCCGAGTCGGCGGCTGCTGGGTCTTCTGAGCTTGATCTCAGACTGACGACCTTGGAGCGCAGTATAACTGCCTTCATGGACCAGCAGCGGGCATGAATCACCGGCCTCGCCAGTGCATCTGCCCTGACCACCGGGACGTTGACACTCAAGTCGACCCCGGAGGCCGAGTCGATCCTCGAGTCCATGCGAGCTCGAGTCGATCCTCGGCCTAGGTCTCCCTCGGCTTCCCGTTCGGGACCGAGGTCCTTGGCGTCGGGGCAGAGATCCCCGGGTCCCGCCTGCACGGAGCTGCTCGATTCCTCCTCGGAATAGTCGGGCTGGGACACGGAGGAGGACGAGTCGCCCGAGTCGGAGCCTCGGAGGCGGTCCCCCCCGGAGGATACCCGGTTTTCCGATTTCATGAGGGATATGGTCAAGGCTTTGGCCTTCCCCGCGGATCCAGAGGAGGAACCCTGAGCCGAAGAGCTCGAGGCCCTTCAATATGATTCCCCTCCGAGGGAGGCCTTCACTGTACCGGTTCCTCCGATGCTGGAGCGGCTTCTCTTCCGCATGTGGGAGAGCCCAGCCTCAATGCCAGTGTTGAGCAAGCGGGTCGATTCCATGTATCGAGTCCGCAAGAGCCCCGGGTTCCAGAAGGCGTAACTTCCACACCACTCCATGGTGGTGGAGTCGGCCATGCATCGACTTAAGAGTCAAAAGATGCACTCCTCGGTGCCCCCGGGCAAGGAGGCCCGGAACCTGGATGCCCTCGGTAGGAAGTGCTTCCAGGGCTCTATGCTTGCTTGTCGGGTCCAGACATATCAGTTGTATATGGGTATGTACCTCCGAGACCTGGCGAAAGAAATTGAGGGTTTCTCTGCCGGTCTCCCCGAGGAACCCTTGCAGCTGTTCCAGACCTTGTCCTCAGGGATTCGTGAGTGTTCGAAGTTCATTTCTCGAGCGGCCTATGATGGCTTCGAGGCATCGGCTCGAGTAGCCGGAGCCGGCATCGGGGCTCGCCGCCAGGCTTGGCTTCAGTCATCCGACCTTGAGCCATGGGTGCAGGACAAGTTGGTCGATGTCCCTTGCAGAGGGGAAAACCTCTTCGGCAAGCCCATGGCCGAAAAGGCAGTGGAGCTCGAGTCAGAGACTCTCACCCGGACTCGCCTTTCCAGAAAGTCCTCTGCCCCTTCACAGATGAAGGGCTCGGGGAAAAAGCCTTTCTACCCGAGGAAGGTGTTTGCTTATACGCATCACCACCCACAGTATCAGGCCACAACCCCCCTTTAGGGGCAGCGGCCTAGGGGGCAGGGTAACGGATCCCGGAAGCAGAAGGCCCCCAAACCCGCCACGCAGGCCCCGGCCCAGCAGGGTGGGGTTTTTTGACTATGCCAGCATAGCCCCTCCCCCTCAGGGGCCTTCGCCCAGCACGGGGGGTCGGCTGACCCACTTTGCTCACAGGTGGTCAGCCGTAACATCCGATGCCTGGGTGTTGCAGGTGGTTGAGAAGGGCTACCTCCTACATTTTCACTAGGTGCCTCCCCCCTACTTCCCAGGGGAGCCTCCCAGACCCCCTCTGCACAGGGACTTACTCCTTCAGGAGCTGCAAAGTCTTCTTCAAGAGCGGGCGGTGGAGCCAGTGCCCCAACGCTTGTGGGGTCACGGGTTTTACTCGAGGTACTTCCTGGTTCCAAAGAGAACAGGAGGCCTCAGGCCCATTCTAGACTTACGCAACCTCAACAAGTTCCTGCAGAGGGAAAGGTTCAAGATGCTTACCCTTGGAACCCTACTGCCCTACCTCCAGCGGGGAGATTGGCTATGCTCCTTGGATCTAAAGGATGCTTATACCCACATCCTTATTCATCCGGACCACTGACAATACCTAAGGTTTGTGGTGGCAGGGAATCATTATCAGTACCGAGTACTGCCCTTTGGCCTGTCTTCCGCTCCCAGGGTGTTCACAAAGTGCCTGGCAGTGGTGGCCACCTTCCTAAGGCTTCAAGGCCTCTTCGTCTTCCCATACCTGGATGACTGGCTCATCCGGGCATTGTCTGCTAAACGGCCAATATTCCCAATGGAAAAAGGTGAATAGTGGAGTACCCCAGGGATCTGTACTGGGTCCGCTGCTTTTTGACATATTCATAAATGACCTGGAAAAGGGAATAACTAGTGAGGTTATCAAATTTGCAGATGACACAAAACTGTTTAAAGTTGTTAAAACACAAGAGGATTGTGGAAAACTGCAGGAGGATCTGGATAAATTGGAAGACTGGGCATCCAAATGGCAGATGAAATTTAATGTGGACAAGTGCAAAGTTATGCACCTAGGAAAGAACAACCCACATTATATTTACACGATGCAAGGCTCCACATTAGAAACCATCACCCAGGAAAAAGATTTAGGAGTCATCGTGGATAACATGTTAAAACCCTCCGCCCAGTGTGCAGCGGCGGCCAAGAAAGCAAATAGAATGCTAGGTATCATAAGGAAAGGGATGGAGAATAAAACAAAGGATATTATAATGCCTCTGTATCGCTCCATGGTACGACCGCACCTTGAATATTGTGTGCAATTCTGGTCACCGTATCTTAAAAAGGACATAGCGTTATTAGAAAAAGTACAGAGAAGAGCCACCAAATTGGTGAAGGGGATGGAAGGCTACTCCTATGAAGAGAGGCTAAGAAGGTTAGGGCTCTTTAGCCTGGAGAAGAGACGGCTGAGGGGAGATATGATAGAGGTCTATAAATTAATGAATGGAGTGGAACGGATAAACGTGGATCAATTGTTTACGCTATCAGAGTATAGAAAGACTAGGGGACATGTAATGAAGCTACAGGGTAAACTATTTAAGACAAATAAGAGAAAATATTTTTTCACTCAACGTGTAATCAAACTCTGGAATCTGTTACCGGAGGATGTAGTAAGGGCTGTTAGTATAGCTGGGCTTAAAAAAGGTTTGGACGAGTTCCTGGAGGAAAGGTCCATAAACCACTATTAAAAAGGGACCCAGGATATCAATGCTTGACCCAGTACAAGCATTGTGGAACCTGTGTCTTTTGGGGATATTGCTAGGTACGTTAGACCTAGATTGGCCACTGTTGGAAACAAGATACTGGGCTTGATGGACCTCGGTCTGACCCAGTATGGCATGTCTTATGTTCTTAGAGGTCGCCCAGGCCACCCAACGTACGGTGGCTCTGCTTCAGCACTTGGGCTTCGTCATAAACTTCGAAAAGTCCGCTTTGCTTCCCTCTCAGGACCTCGAGTTCATAGGGGCACGGCTGGACACTCGGCAGGCTCGTGCCTTCTTGCCTCTGGAAAGGGCCAACAGGCTCATAGCCCTAGCCGGCAGGTTCAACAGCATGTCGCTGGCCTCTGCCAGACAGTTCCTGCAGCTGCTCGGACACATGGCCTCCACGGTCCATGTCACTCCGAATGCCCGTCTACATATGAGACCTGCTCAGTGGAGCCTTCGCACTCAGTGGCATCAGGCCACAGGGAGGCTGTCGGACCTGATACAGATTTCCGACCATCTGGTCTCCTCCCTGCAATGGTGGCTTCACCTGCCCAACCTAGTGCTCGGCATGTCTTTTCAGTCTCCCCCACCGTCCCGGGTGCTCACGACAGATGCCTCCCTTCTGGGATGGGGGGGCGCATTGTCGAGGGACATGCACTCAAGGCCTTTGGATGCCTTGGGAAGCCGCCCAGCAGATAAACTTCCTGGAGCTCCGGGCGATCCGCCTAGCTCTGCGGGCCTTCTCTCACCTAACATTCGGTCAGTCCGTACTGGTGCAGACGGACAATCAGGTTGCAATGTTCTACGTGAACAAACAGGGGGGCACGGGCTCCCTCCTATGTCAGGAAGCCCGGAGGCTGTGCGCTTGGGCTGTCGATCATGACATCCTCCTCAAAGCGGTTTACCTGCCAGGGCAGGACAATTGCCTGGCGGACAAACTGAGACGGATTCTGCTACCACACGAATGGAAGTTGAACCCCGCGGTGGTCCAGCAGATCTTCCGCCGGTGGGGCTCTCCCACTGTGGATCTGTTTGCCAGTCCCCTGAACAGGCAGCTCCCCAGGTTCTGCTCCCGGCACCCTCATCCTCTTCGAGTAGCGCCGGATGCTTTCCTCATCTCGTGATCCACGGGTCTGCTGTATGCCTTCACTCCCACGCCACTGGTATCCCGGACATTGTTCAAGGTTGTCCAGGACAGGGCCTCCGTGATCCTGGTAGCACCCCGGTGGCCAAGACAACCGTGGTTCCCTCTACTTCTACAGCTAGTGGTGGACACCCCTCTTCCTCTGTGGTTTCAGTCCGATCTCCTGACCCAGGATCAGGGGACTCTTCTGCACCCCAACTTCCGGGCCCTGCACCTGATGGCCTGGCTGCTGAGAGGGTAGTCCTAGCCCCGCTTCTGCTACCTCCGGAGGTGGAAGCCGTCGTCCTAGCATCTCGGCGACCTTCCACCCGGAAATCTTACGCCCTCAAATGGCGTCGCTTCTCGGTCTGATGTTCTCAGCGATCCGAGGACCCCTTCGCCTGTTTAGTATCGGTGGTGCTGCAATATTTGCTTCACCTCTCCGATCTAGGTCTCAAATCCAACTCTGTCAGAGTCCACCTCAGTGCTCTCTCTGCACATCATTCACCGGTTGAAGGCCAGCCTCTCTCTTCGCACCCCTTGGTGGCGCGTTTTCTCAGAGGCCTCCTTCTGCTTAAACCTCCGTTGCGCCCCCCAGCCCCTGACTGGGACCTCAACGTGGTTCTGCAAAGGCTTACCTGTCAGCCTTTTGAGCCCATGGCTACCTGTCCCCTCCGTTTCCTCTCCTGGAAAACTCTCTTCTTGGGGGCCCTCACTTCCGCGAGGCGAGTAAGTGAGCTACAAGCCCTAGTGTCGGAGCCTCCGTACACTAGGTTCTACAGGAATAGGGTAGTCCTGCGGACCCACCCTAAGTTTCTTCCAAAGGTGGTCTCCCACTTTCACATCAACCAGGAGGTGGTTCTTCCGACCTTCTTTCCCAGGCCGCACACCAGCCGAGCTGAAATTGTGCTGCATACCCTGGACTGTAGAAGAGCCTTATCCTTCTACCTTGACCGTACGCGAGAGCATAGAATAGCGGTCCAGCTTTTTGTATCTTTTGACCCCAATCGGTTGGGGTACCTGTCTCTAAGCGTACTCTGTCCACCTGGGTAGCCGACTGTATCGCCTGGACTTACGGGGCAGCCGGCCTCTCCTTGGAAAGTCGTGTCATGGCTCATCGGGTCAGGGCGAAGGCTGCGTCTGTGGCTCATCTCCGCTCTGTTCCGTTGGCAGACATCTGCCGGGCCGCTACTTGGTCTTCAGGCCAGACTTTTGCGGCTCATTACTGCCTGGAAAGGGAGTCCCGCAGGGACAGTGCTTTCGGTCAGGCAGTCCTCCACAATCTCTTTGAGTTCTAGGCAACTCCTCCCTCCGGCCCTGGTGTTGGGCTACCGGCCGGATGCGTATTCAGAGAAGATTCCTTCCTTCTGTACTGCTGAGCTTCAGGAAGCTCTTTCGGCTTGAGGTCTCCGGTAGCCTTAAACTTGGGAGTCCCATAAGTGAGGACTGACTTCCTGCTTGGTCCTGGAGAAAGAGTAGTTACTCACCTGTAACAGGTGTTCTCCAGGAGCAGCAGGAATCAGTCCTCACTACCCTCCCTCCTCCCCTTGGAGTTGCAGTCATTCTTAGTATATGGTTTTGCTGTCTTTTCGCTATGTCATCAGACTGAGCAAGATGGCATCCCTGGGCGGGAAGGGGACCACGCATGCGCGCTGCAATTCCTAAAGGCTTTCTGCGAAAGCTGGGGAAAATTGCTGTACCATAGTTCACGCTCTGAGATAATCTGCCTGTTTTTCCTTGTTACCCAACCTGTTTAATGTAAGTGCAATTTGGTACCCCCCATCGCACAATTGTTGTTGCCTGTGAACCGTGCTGATGGTAAATAGTGCGGTATAGAAAAACCATAAATAAATATATATAAAACTAGATATATCTGTATCTACCTATTGGAATATATGATGATAGGTGGATATGTATCTATATAATTTTTCTGTCTGTCTGCCTAGGTTCATATATATATATATATATATATATATTTATATCCTATAGGGCTCCGACAGATAGTCACTATCCCTATAAATGCTGCTCCAGCATGCTTAGGGTTCTACATAAACAACTACTTCTCTGTGGTAGTTAAAGGTTTTTTCACCATAACCTTCAGGTTAGGTACATCTGAAGTCCTCCATGTACCATCTTTTTTCCTAAGTGACTTCAATTAGGAAGGACACTCTGAATCTTCAGAAAATAGGAGGCTACAATGCCTCATACTTCTGTCCTTCGTCATCGGATATAGGGGTCTTCAATCCCCCTCTTCTCCTATAAGAACTGTCTCTTTAAGGTCAAAAGAGCTTCAGGCTTATCTAATAGGGACTTCCGCGTTTCCCGCAAAAGTCCTGCCTCATTGAACTACCCCAGTTTCCGCTGGGACCTTTTCTCGCCCTAAAGGTTCTGACCTCAACCTGTCTTTTGCACAGTTTATTTACCTCCGCTCTACATTGAGGTACTCCTTGAGGATATTCTGCTGGTTCATATTAGAAGATCCATATGAACCTCCATAAACATTTTACAATACCACCAGGTGAGGTCCATATTGGTATATTGCAGTTCAATATTTACTACTAGATATTATCTACACAGGGTCTCCTATCTAGGCGTCCTGTTTGGTCCAGCTGTTCCATAGCACATCTTTTTAGTTCAACTCCTACCTTCCATCCCCTGGATGCTTGAGGTTCTGTCGAACAGCATGGCTTTCTCAGATTCGCAACATGCTGGGACTCCTCCAAGCATCTTAGCTTGGGAGTCCCCATATGTGAAGACTCATTCTTGCTTGTTCCTGGAGATAGCATAGTTACTTACCTGTAACAGGTGATCTCTGGGAACAGCAGGAATAAGTCTTCACAACCTACCCACCTCCCCTAGGAGTTGTATTTCTCTCTCTATCTTTCCCCTCTCTCTCTCTCTCTTTGTCTCAGCTTTAAAACTTAACTGAGGAGAGGCAGTTGGGAAAGAAGAGAAGGCAGCACGCAGGCGTGGTAGGATGCTCCCAAAAGCGTTCTGATTGGATGCTGGGGAGCGTTCCCGCGCAGACTCTGTCAGTACCGACGTACCCATATGTGAAGACTTATTCCTGCTGTTCCCAGAAATCACCTGTTACAGGTAAGTAACCGTGCTATCCCTTCAAGTGGAAACGTTTTACTATATGGTGCTCCAAGAAGGGATTAAACCCCCTTGTCATACCTTTAGAATCGATACTAGAGAATCTCCTTCACTTATCAATTCTGTTCTAAAAACCAATTCGGTAAGAGTCCATCTTAGTGCAATTTCAGCTTCTTATAAGCCTCTGAATGGACAACCAATTTCCTCTCATCCACTCGTATCCAGATTTATGAGAGGTCTTCTGTTAACCAAACCTCCCATTAAGCCACCACTGGTGGCATGAGATCTATATCTAGTTCTCGGGCAGCTCATGAAGCCGCCTTTTGAGCCTTTAGCCACTACAACCCTTAAGATTTTGACCTGGAAGGTCATCTTCCTAATTGCAATCACCTCTGCACGTCGCATTAGTGAACTGCAAGCTTTAGTGGCTGATCCTCCTTATACTAGGTTTCTTCATAAGGTTGTTCTTAGAACTCATCCACACTTTATGCCAAAGGTGATTTCGCCTTTTCATTTGAATCAATCAATTTATCTTCCTGTATTTTTTCCGAGGCCTCACGCCTCTAATGCAGAAAGAAACCTTCATACTTTGGATTGTAAAAGAGCCTTAGCCTTTTACCTACAGAGAACACAGCAACATAGAAAGTCCTCACAACTTTTTATAGTTTTTGACTCGAGTCATTTGAGACTTCCAGTCTCCAAAAGAACTTTATCTAAACGGATTGCCCAATGCATATCCTTTGCTTATGGGAGTAAGGGCCTTCCTCTTCAGGGCCATGTCACAGCTCATAACGTGAGAGCCATGGCAGCTTCCATGGCTAATCTCCACTCCGTGTCTATCGATGACATTTGTCAAGCAGCCACCTGGGCTTCGGTACACACCTTCACAGCCCACTACTGCCTGGATAAAGCCTTCTGTCGGGATGCCTTCTTTGGCCAAGCTGTTCTTCAAAATCTCTTTCAGACCTAATTCAACTCCTGCCCACCAGCCCTGGTGGAATGCCAGAGATCCATGGGAGAAAGAATGCCTACCTTTCTAGGGTGGCACCTTCCTGGGGCTATCTCCTTGGCATCTTCAGCTAGGGAGTCCCCATATGTGAAGACTGCATTCCTGCTTGTTCCTGGAGATAACGTAGTTGCTCACCTGTAACAGGTGATCTCTGGGAACAGCAGGAATTTAGTCTTCACAACCCACCCACCTCCCCTAGGAGTTGTCTCTATCTTTGTCTCTTTCCTCTCTCCCTCTATCCTTTTACTCAGCTACAAACTTAACTGAAGAGGGACAGTTGGGAAGGCAGCGTGCATGTGCTGAGGGAATGCTCCCAAAGGCGTTCCTATTGGACGCTGGGGAGCGTTCCCGCACGGGCTCCATCGGTACCGACGATACCCATATGTGAAGACTAAATTCCTGCTGTTCCCGGAGATCACCTGTTATAGGTGAGTAGCTATGCTTAACAGATTATTGCAACATTATCTACCAGAGCCTTCCTAAGAAAATACTCTTGCTGCAACTGGTGCAAAACACTGCAACCCTAATTTTTACTGGGACAGCAAAGTACAGCCATATAATTCCCACACTCCAACTACACTGGCTCCCGGTCACAGTATGATCCAAATACAATATCTTAACAATTATCTTCAAAGTAATCAACTTATCTCCGCCGATCCTCCAGCCAATGATCAAGAAAACACAGCAGACCATAACAAGAACATCTGATGATAACATCCTGGAAATCCCAACGAGCATGAGGATAGCCAGACAATCTACTTGCAAGAGAGCCTTCTCCATATACACTCCCCAACTATGGAGCGAACTACCTGCCTCAGTAAGAGCCTCAAAGACTCATCTCTTTATAGAATACTATGGACCCACCCCATAGGAATACCGATCAAACGTATTTGACCAGAAGAAAGCCCATCAAATTATGGAAAACAATGGACCCATTCCATGAACATACTGATCTAACGTCTATCTGTTAAATCCCTGCACTATACCCAGCCTTTATATAACTACATCATACACAACCCCACCTCTTGTACATAGTTATTAATTATTAAATGTACCCATTGTATCTCATTTAATCTTCCAAGTTCCATACCCTGTTCTGTGTAAAAGTATTTTGCTGTGGTGATCTCTATAAACCGTCTTGAATTAATGATGGGGCAATATAAAAAAAAACCTGTTAAATATCTAAGGTACTAAATTCTATTGCTCTTAGTTCAGCCCATATTCGATCTAGATTAATTTCACATCCATGGTTTCATGGAGGCCTATCCCTTCTCTGACATTAAGTTAGAGCAGCGGAGAGGTATTGGTGAAAGAATGTGAGCCTCAGCAAATTTAAAGTGATTTTTGACCAGTCATGCCCATTATCGTAATCAAATACGATCTGCAAAAATAATTTTTTCTAAAATCATCATTGAATCCTCCTCTTCCATGAGAGGTATCTTTAAGGCAGTTTCTCAAACATAGGGTACTTCAGAAAACTTTGTCTGGGCCTTCCTCTGAAGAGTTTGCAGACTTCTTTCATGACAGTCATTACTCTGAGACCTCTTTCATTATCTCTGACTTTTTTACCTTCTGACTCTTCTGATTCTAAGTGCCCGACTCGCACCTGGGCTAATTTTACTCCCCTTTCAATGTCTAAACTCAGATGTTGAAATTGTTTCAGACGACTACCATGCCTCTTGATCCTATTCCTTCTACGTGGCTCCAGGAATCTTTGCTTGCTTTAGCTGCTCTTAATCTGGAAATGATCACTCAGTCTTTCATCGGGTATTATGCCAGATCTGTGGAATAAAGCTATACTTTGGTCTGTTGGTTTAAGAATTGGCTGATCCTTTGGACCTCCAGAGCTGTCGTCCAATTTCTAATTTATCCTGTCTCGCTAAACTGACAGAAAAAGTTGTTTTACCAGCTTTTGGATCATATTGAGCACACCCATTCTTGGCAGTCGGGTTTTCGCCCACTCCATAGTACAGAGACAACGGTAGCCACTGTTTTGAATGAAATTTATAGAACCCTGGATGAGGCTAAGGCTATCATTGTGATCTCATTAGATCTGACTGCAGCTTTTGATCTTATTGATCATAACTTCTTGCCCAGCTCTGACATCTGTGTTTGGGGGGGGGGGTAACTTTTCCTGGCTGTTGTCCTTTCTCCAGAATAGATCTTTCCAGTTTCAGATTCATGACGACATTTCATCTTCACATAAACTACCCTGTGGGGTCCCACAGAGTTCTTCACTTTCACATTTATTGTTTTTCTTACACCTCTGCTCACTTTGATTCAGTTCATTGGTATATTGGCATATGCTTATGCTGATAATGTGTTTCTCATGCAGACAACTAATATGATTTCTCTGGATCTTACAACCATTAATTTCTGTTTAGCCTCAGTCTCTTCTTGGCTGAGGTCGAACTCCCTGAAGCTTAATCCTTCCAAATCCTTGTGATTTGGTTTTTGGGTTAGTCTTCTCCTTCCATATCTCCTACCTTGGAGGGGATTAGTTATTTGGGCATCTTTTTATACTTGGAACTGTTGTTTTTGCCTTAACATACCCATAATACTAAATCTATCTTTTTGGTTCTGTGACTCTTTCGGGCAATTCAACCTTTTCTGGATGCTTTGGCACAAATGAGTCTCTTGGTACTTACAGTATTGGCTAGGTCAGACTATTGTAATATAATCAACCTGGGTATTCCCCAATACCAAATGAAGCAGCTTCACACTCTTCAAAATGTGGGATGCCCGTTGTTTTGATGTTGCCTCAACTTTGCTCTTGAAACATCATTGGCTGCCTGTTACCTTTTGTGTTATTTTTAAGTCTCGTCTTTTGTCCATAAAATTATTCATGATGTAACCCTGAATTATCTATCTTGGTTTCCTTGCATTCTTCAATTAGAGCCTTTTGCTCTATACACTGTGTGATAAGGAAGACTCTAGTGAGCCCATGGAAGTAGAAGAAAAGAATGATTCTACCTTTAGGAAAGGTCACAGCCCTCCAAAGCACATGTTCCAGCAGTTCTCTGGAGAAAACAAACACAGGGATTCAAAAGCTAAACTGACACACCCAAGCCCTGATGACGTAGCAACAGGCTTGGAAACTGATTACAGACACCTGTCTAGAGAGTCAGGGAGGTTGATCAGAAAACAGGGATATAAACCAGGGCTGGAGAGAGTCAAGAGCAGCCCGAGGGAGCACAGCACGGAAGGCAGCCCAGACGGGAGCACAGTTGGAGGAAACATAATAGCTGGAGGAAGGAAGCCACGTGGAGGAAAGGAACTGAAGCAAGCAAAGCAGAAGGGGAGAGGACATGAAGGTGGTCTGGAGTGCTCAAGAGAGAGCAGGAAAACCTTCAAACCCCAGCACTGAAGGAAAAGGTTCAGATTTCAGAGGTGGGTGCCTAAGACTCAGTGCAGAAGTCTGCAGAGCCCAGCCTTGAATGGAGAACCGTGGCAGAGCTCCAGGGAGGAACCTAAGCTAAGGGACAAGGGACTGTTTCCCCAGAGCTGGCAAGAGATAGCCGCACAGCTGCAGAGAGGAGTTTCCTCAGGCTCGGGTACTGCTTATCCCTATTCACTAGAGCTGTGTTTAAAAGACCCACAGGGAGTTTTAGGGAGAAAACACCCTGAGGCATTTGCCAGTAGTTTAAAGCAAGGCAGTGCAGCACAAGAACCTGAAGCAATGCAGTTGGACTCTAAGGAGAGTGATTCCTTACAGCCAGAACAGCCTATGGATTGTACTTTGTGCTTTGCAGACAGTATTGAAAGCCTTTGCTAAACTGTATAGTATAAGCTGAGTGTAACCCAAAGAAAAGAAGATATCTTCTTTGGTAAAGGAAGCTGCCATGTCTTGTTCTTTTTCTGTATACGTGAGAAGCAGCTGCATTTGGATTGAATGAATGTAAAAGCTCAGCCAGCACACTCGTATAAAGAACCTTTTTGAACAAATACTGGAGAAGTATCCTGGTGCAACTTACTTTGAACCTTTGCTTTTGGGAGAAATAAACTTTGTTATAGTTTTGCCTATAGCTCTGGCTTCATGACTATTTTCTATCAGAAGGAAAACTACTTTTCCCAGCATGCATCACGAGAGGAAAGTTAGTTGATTTAACCTTCAATAGAGAAAAATAATGGCTACCCCAGCCCTCCAAGCCTAAGGCAGAGGGCGGGGTATGACAACTGTTTTAATTTACATATACCCTCTCCCATGACCATTAAATATGAGTTGACTCATAAGTCGGCTTTTTTGTAACTGCTCCTCTCTTCTGGAACCTTTTGCCCACTCTGGTGCGCACAGAGACCAAGTACAAGAGTTTTAAGAAACTTAAGACTTTTTTTTCTTTTGAGACTGCTTTTATTTTGCTATCCTCTTTAGGCAGCGGTTTTCTTGGTGGGTGATGGTATCTGGCAGACACCTCCCCCTTACCTCTTTCCCCTTGTTTAATGTTTTATTTTCTTTTATATTTTATTCGGAGTTCTTTTCTGTTTAATGGCATTCTTTTTTTATTTCTGTTTTAATTGTGTAAACCATATAGATTATTTTGTTATTTTTGCATTATCAAATGAAACATAACTATTAAAAGGAAATGGATCCCATTCAACTTTGATCATCGATATGAGGGAGGAGTAATCTAGTGGTTGGGGCAAGGTTCTTCAGGCCGGAAGGTCGGGGGTTCAAATCCCACTAGAGGACAGCAACCTTGGGCCGGAAGGACTGGGGTTTCTAGTCCCACAGATGCTCCTTGTGGTCTTGGGCAAGCCACTTAACCCTCCATTGCCCATGTTCCCTGTAAGTATTAGTGTATGTGTCTCATATCCCTGCGTGTTAAATGTATCCCCCAATTGTGTTGTGACCGCTTTGATTGAAGGATAAGGCGGTATACAAAACTGTCTAAATAAAATAAATGGTCATTCACAGACTCTAACCCCAAAAAAGGAAGGATTTGACCTCGACTTAAGGGCCCTCAATGCCATTAACACTGAACATTGGGTGGAGGCTGAGGAGCCTTAGTGAGACAGCTCATTGGCGTGCGATATCATGAGTATCAAAGCATTGTAGATTTAATACCCTCAAAGCAGCTCCTGATGTGAATACCGCTTATTCTTCTCTATACCAGAGGGGACACAACAGTCTTCAAGGGGCTGGGACCAGCCTATCGATGATACTCTTCAGATTCAAATGGCACTGACTGACCCTACTACAATGCCACCATTTATTTGGCAGTGGCAGCCCTTGAGGAGCAACTCTTGAGTTTTGAGGACAGGGTGGAAGTCATCTTTGCACAGTGCGAGCCAGCTGCTTTGACAACATCCGCACTAGTACACTGAGCCATTCCTTGGGACTTACCACCAGAGGGAGACTCATTGAAGCATCGAAGGACCTTAACTCCAGTGATTGTCCAGCCAGTGTCCATATCCAGTGCTTTATAGGAAGGGGATGACCACTCCCTGAGGCACTTGATATCTCTGCTACCCACATTGTGCCCACAGATCGACAATCTGAGAGAAATGGAGGTCAGTTCAGATAGTGACAGTGACATAGCTATGCTTTCAGTATGATTTTGGGGTCAGATTCGGAGCATTCCAGGCTTACCCTTGGATCCTCTTCTCCTTATGAGAGAAGAAAATCTCCTGAATTCCCTTCCCAAGGTGGTTTTGGATTTCAACCTTTCAGTCAATTCTCCTAACATTTTTCCCCAGACCTTGTGCTCACAAAGGGGAAATCACATTGCACATGCATTTGAAGCAGACTAAAGACTGTAAGACCTTAAAGTCTATCCAACTGGGGGCCTCAATTGTCAAATGAGCTCTCAAATTGGATAGTTGATTGCATCTCCTTTACTTATGCCCAAGCAGGCTTGACTCTTGAGGATCATATCACAGCTCAATATATTAGAGCCATGGCTACATTGGTAGCACACTTGAAGTCAGCCTCCATGGAGGAGATATGTAAAGCAACTTTGACTTCTGTCCACACGTTCACATCTCATTGCTGCCTAGAAAAGGACGCCCACATGACAGTAGGTTTGGTCAGTACATTCTCCAGAATCTGTTTTGGGGTTAGACTCAAATTTCTTCTCCCCTAGGTCAGGCCTTGACAAATTTTCTTGGAATCTAGGAGCCAGACTAAAAATCTATGAACCGATTGCCGAAACCTAGGTCACAGTGCATGCTCCTGCATGCCAAAAAGGTGTATAAAGTTATTTTTTTAGGTTTTAGGGCCTGATTTACTAAGACACTTTTTCCCATTTTCTGTGGGAAGAAGCTAAATTAATCGTTGTTAATGGTCCACTGCACAGTGCCAACAGAAGGCTGTAGCCCAACTTCTCCCCCTCCCCCCATCCTTTTAAGCTATGACTGTGGATTTGTGGTTTAGAGATGAGGTGCCTGTGTGTGTAGTGCAGAGGTGACGGGGGTGCCTTTTGCACATACACATTGTGCCCTTTACTTCCCGTGCATTAATCTTTTTCACTCTCCAACCTCTTGAACTCTTTCCTCCCCTCCCCTCCCCTCCCCTCCCCCCCACTCCTCCCCCCCCTCCACTCCCCCCCACTCCTCCCCCCCCTCCACTCCCCCCCACTCCTCCCCCCCCTCCCCACACCCCCCACTCCTCCACCCTCCCCCCCCCCTCCACTCCCCCCCCCCTCCACTCCCCTCCCACCCCCCCATTCCCCCCCCCCCCCTCCCCTCCCCCCCCTCCCCTCCCCCCCCCCCCACTCCCCCCCATTCTAACTCCTCTCCATTCTAACTCCTCTCCTGCTGTCCCTCTGCCACCCTACATCTCTATTTCCCTTACCAGGCTCTCCCTTTCAACCACTCCTCCCTGCCTATCCCCTGCCCTCCATTCTCCTCACCTTTTATTTACTAAATCCTACTGTTCCTTTAAAGATGAGTCTTCAGGGCAGCAAACTCACACTCTGTGTTTTGTTGTTTTTTCAGGCCTGCAACACAGATGCTCCTGGCTATGATAGCGCTTCTGCCTGCGGAGGTTGGGATCCCCAAGGGCAGCTTCTGATGCTTCTGCCCTTGTGTGAGCCCCAAGCGCCAGGTGTGATTTTTTTTTTTTTTTGATTGCCATGGCGACTTGGCACTGGGGTTTGTTGAGCCCTGCCCTAGGCCCAGTAATTTTTCTTCCTGGCTGCCTCTATTTAAGAAAAGAAAAAAAAAGGAAAACCATTTAAGAAAAGGCTTGATTGAATCATAAATATGTCAGCTAGTTGCGAAGCCTGTTACATATTTTCCCCTTTTATGTTTGAGGCAGCTTGTTACTAGGGATTCCCATTTCTGAAGGCATTATTCTGTTTGCATAGAAAGCAGAGTTATTTACCTGTAGGTTTTCTTCATGACTTTCCCTTGGAGTTGTATTCTACAGACAGCTAGTATGAGATTGAGGCAATCCTGCCCTGTGGCAGCTGAGAAATGGCATACTTGTACAGAAGAGTGCTTCCAAAGTTGCTGGAAGGTAGCTGCGAAGTTGTTCCTGTACTTGCTTCGTTGATATCACCTATAGGTGAGGACTTGCCTTGCTATACATGAAGAACACCTGCTATGGATGAGTAAACTTGTTTTGTGGCATAACAATTATAGTTTGCTGCAAATTTCATCTTGAAGCTGGAGTTCAAAACTTCTGATATTCCAAAAAGAATCTTCTGCATTGAACATTTAGGGTTCATATCAAATATTAATGCTTCCCTGCCATTTTTCACAGTATTAAGTTTTCAAAGACTTTGTAGTTCTTCCCTCTGTCATAGCTTTCTTTTGAAGCTTGTGAGTTCCATTCAGATGATATTTTGACTGTCAATAGGTGAGAAACATCTATTCTCTGGGAACAAGCAGGAAGTCAGTCCTCATATATGGGTGACGGGACCGACGGAGCCCTCATGGAAGCACCCCCCAGCTTTCAAAGAAAGCCTTTGGGAGATGCCACCATGCATGCACGGTCCCCTTCCTGCCCAAGGGTGCCATCTTGCTCAGTCTCCTTTTTTTCCGCAGAGCCCTTCAGATGCTGTCTGACTTCTCTCAGAAAAAGTTGATTTTTTTTTTTTTTTTTTTGTGCCAGCGTTTTTCAACTCTGCTCCAGTCTTGCACCAGTACTCTTTCCACCTACCATCCTCTGTGCCTCGGCATAGAGTTCAGTCCATTTTTATAGTCTTAGTTCTTTTTATCTTATGGTGCAATCATGCCTTTTTTTCCCCCCGCTGGCAGCCCAGAGAGTCTTCGACCTCACAGGGGTACGTCTTTCCCCCATGGCTTCCAATGGCTTTAAGAAGTGTGATCAGTGCTCTAAAATGTCCTTAGCCAACACACACGACTGCTGCCTCCATTGCCTCAGGCCAGACCACAATCTGGCAGCCTGCGGTCTCTGCAAAAGGATGTCCAGAAAGATCCTGAAGAGCCGCCAGCAGCAGCACGATAAGTTCTTCCCTGAATCCCCAGTGCCTCAGAAGGCCAGGGCCTCGTCTGAGGCCCTAACATCTTGGGAGGAGCTCTCTGAATCCGAGCATCGTCGTGGGTCCTCAGAAGGGGTCTCCCTTGAGGGGAACACAGGAAGAAGAAACCCTCAAAGGCGGCATTCTTGGATGGTTCTGACTGGAGATCTCCCAGGCCTGGTCCCGCAGTTCGAGGCGCTCGTCCAAGGCATCTGAGAAGGAGAGACCTGCCAAGGTCCCCTGGAAGGACCCGGCCGTGGACAGTCCCCAGACACTCCTCATCAAGGATTCCCCTTTAGGGGAGCCGAGCCTGAGTCCCTCGGTGCCCGCGACAAAGGCTGCGGAACCTTCTGGCCTGGAGTCCAAAATGGCGGCCTTGGAGCACGGTTTGTCTGCCTTCATGGACTAGCAGTGGGCACTGTTGTCCGGCACATCTGGTTCATCTGCCCCAACCACTGGGCATTCGATGTCCAAGATGTCCCCGGAGGCCGAGCCAATCCTCAAATTCTTGAGACCTAGAGTCGCTCCTTGGCCGAGGTCATGCTCGGCATCCCACTCAATGGGACCTTGGTCATCCCCAGCGAGTCTACCGGGTGTCGCCCGCAGGGTGTCGGGGGCCTCGAAGCCCATGGAGCAGCCCGCCTACGAGTCATCCTCTGAGTACTCCGAATGGGAGATGGAGGATGAGGAGTCTCCTGATACCCGTTGTGACGTCCCTTCTGATTCCCCAGTCTCAGAACCTCAGAGGCGGTCCCTGCCAGAGAACATGGGCTGCTTGGACTTTGTCAAGGATATGTCCAAGGCCCTAGCATTCCCAACTGAGTCTGAGGAGGACCATCGGGTGGACAAGCTGGAGATCCTCCAGTATGAGGCCCCTCCTCGGGAATCGCTGACGGTGCCCATTCCTCCCATCCTGGAATGGTTCATGCTCCGCATGTGGGAGACACCGGCGTCGGTGCCAGTGGTGAGCAGACACTCGGCTCAATGTATCAGGTCCACTGGAGCCCGGGCTTCCAGAAGTTGCAACTGTTAAATAACTCCATGGTGGTGGGGTTGGCCATGTATCGGCTGAAAAGCCAGAAGAGACACTCCTCAGTGCCCCCCAGGCAGAGAGGCCCGCACCTTGAATGCCCTCAGCAGGAAGTGCTACCAGGACTTGATGCTCATCTGCCGAGTCCAGGCCTACCAGCTGTACATGGGCAGGTACTTCAGAGACCTGGTGAAGGAACTCGCTGGCTTCTCGGCTGGTCTCTTCGAGGAACCTTTGCTGCGGTTCAAGAGCCTGTCCAAGGCAGTCCGTGAGTGCTCTAAATTTCTCGAGCAGCCTAAGACTGGTTTAAGTTGGCAGCCTGGGTAGCCGTGGCAGACATCGGTGCATGCCGCCAGGCTTGGCTTCAGTCATCCGACCTTGAGCAGTGGATTCAGGACAAATTGGTTGATGTCCCGTGCTAAGGGGAGAATCTCTTTGGCAAACCCATGACTAACAAGGCCACCGAGCTGGAGACTGAATTCATGGCGAGGACCAGGCTCTCCAAGAAGACCACTGCCCCTCCCCGTTGGAAGGGCTCAGGTAAAAAGCCCTTTTACCCGAGGAAGGGAGCTGCTTACGAAACTATCCACCCTATCAGACCTCCCCGGCTCCCCAACAGGGTCAGCAGGCCATGGCTCTCATAAGCAGAAGACTCCAAAAACCCAGGCCCTCGACCAGCCAGGGGGGAGTTTTTGACTCCTTGAGCATAGCCTCTCTACCCCAAAGGGGTACGTCTGGCCCTCTATGCCCAGAGGTGGGTGCCCATTACCACCGATTCCTGGGCACTGAGGGGTGGTCAAGGAGGGTTAACACCTCCACCTGACTCAGACACCTCCCCATTATTTCCCAGGAGAACCCCTCGAGTCTCCCTCCACCAGGACCTTTTCCTGAAGGATTGGCAGGTCTTCTCAGGGACAAAGCGATGGAGCCAGTGCCCCACCACCTCAAGGGCAAAGGGTTCTCCAGGACCAAGCAGGAAATCAGTCCTCACATATGGGTGACGTCGGCGCCGACGGAGCCCCCATGCGGAGCATTTCCCCAGCTTTCAAAGAAAGCCTTTGGGAATGCAGGCATGCATGCGTGGTCCCCTTCCCGCCCAAAGGTGCCATCTTGCTCAGTCGTCTTTTTTCCATGGAGCCCTACGGACGCCTGTCCTTGTCACCCGTGAAAAAAGTTGGTTTTTCTGCGTTGAGTCGAGTTTTTTCTTTGGTTCGACGTCGGTTCCTTTCCTGCCTGGACTCTGTACACCGGTGACGAGCCCGGATCTCTTTTTTTCGGTTTTTGTCCTTACAGACTGTTCGCGCCTTTTTTCTTTTCCCTGGCAGACCACTTTTTTTGACCTTGCAGGGGCCCTTTTTCCCCCGATGGCTGCCAGTGGCTTTAAGAACTGTGATCGGTGCAAGAAACTGATGTCTCTCACCGACTCGACTGCTGCCTCCGGTGCCTGGGGCCAGACCATGATTCTGCGGTCTGTAGTCCCTGTGGCAAAATCTCTTCCAAGGCATTACGGAGCCGGCAGCACCAGCGTGAGAGGACCTTCTCTGAATCTGCCTCTAGACGGGTACGGACTTCGTCAGAGGCCTCGACGTCTCGGGAGTCTGACCCCGAGCATTGTCGGGGCTCCTCTGAAAGGGACTCCCCCTCGAGGGAGCATCGAAGGAAGAAGAAACCCGCGAGGGCAGCATCGGTGGATGCTCTTGGCTCCTCGAGGGCCAGGTCGCATAGCCCCGATCGCCGTCCCAGGTCTTCGGAGTTGGAGAGGCCTGCAAAGCATCCTCGTGTAGAGTCGGAGGCCCCAAGCCACGTGAGTACTGTTGTTCTCGTGGACTCTCCTCCGGGGGAGAAGACGTCGGGCCCGACGCCGTCGGGGCCCAAGTCGTAGGCTGCTGGGTCTCCTGAGCTCGGACTCAGGTTGACGGCCTTGGAGAGCAGACGGTCTGCCTTCATGGAACAGCAGCAGGTGCTGATCACTGGTCTCACCGGCGCATCTGCCCCGACCACCGGGACATCGACGTCCAAGTTGACCCCGGAGGCCAAGCTGATCCTCAAGACCATGCAATCTCGAGTCGATCCTCGGCCAAGGTCACCCTCGGCCTCCCGTTCGGGACTGAGGTCGTCGACGCTGGTTCCCTCGGCATCGGGGCGGATGGCGTCGGTGCCCGCCCACTCAGAACCGCTCAATTCCTCCTCCTCGGAATCGGCGTGGGAAACGGAGGAGGAGTCCCCTGACACCTTCTGGACTCTCTGCGTCCCTTCGGACTCACCGGGATCCGAGCCCCGGACAAGGTCCCCCCGGAGGATACCAGGTTCTTGGATTTCGTAAGGGACATGGCGAAAGCACTGGCATTCCCTGTGGATCCCGAGGAGGAGCCGAAGAGCTCGAAGCTCTGCAGTATGACTCTCCTCTCAAGGAGGCCCTTACTGTCCCAGTTCCTCCGATGCTGGAGTGGTTGCTCTTCCGCATGTGGGAGGCGCCGGCCTCGATGCCGGTTCTAAGCAAGCGGGTCGATTCCATCTATCGAGTCCGCAAGAGCCCCGGGTTTCAAAAAGTACAGCTACCGCACCACTCCATGGTTGTGGAATTGGCCTTGCAACGCCTGAAAAGTCAGAAGATGCACTCCTCGGAGCCTCCCGGCAGGGAAGCCCAGAACCTGGATGCCCTTGGTAGAAAGTGCTTCCAGGGCTCTATACTTGCTGGCCGTGTCCAGACTACCAGCTGTACATGGGCATGTACCTTCGGGACCTGGCAAAGGAGATTGCCGGGTTCTCTGCTGGTCTGTCCGAGGAACCTTTGCAGAGGTTCAAGGCCTTGTCTTCTGGTATTCGAGAGTGCTCGAAGTTTATATCTCGAGTAGCCTACGATGGATTTGAGGCTTCGGCCCGGGTAGCAGGGACCAGCATCGGTGCACGCCACCAGGCCTGGCTATAATCCTCGGACCTCGAGCCATGGGTACAGGACAAGTTGGTCGATGTCCCTTGCCGAGATGAAAACCTCTTTGGCAAGCCCATGGCCGAAAAGGCTGCAGAACTCGAGACCGAGACTCTTACCTGGACAAGGCTGTCCAGGAAAACTTCTGCCCCTTCTCAGAAGGACGGGGGCTCAGGGAAAAAGACCTTTTACCCGAGGAAGACCGCTACCTACAAAACCTACCCTCACTACCAGGCCTCTGCAGCTCTCCGACAGGGCCAGCAGGCCAAGGTGCAGGGTCATGGGCCCCGTAGGCAGAAGGCCCCCAAGCCTCCTACTCCAGCTCTTGCTCAGCAGGGAGGGGGTTTTTGACTATGCCAGCATAGCCTCTCCTCCTCTTCAGGGTACAGGAGGTTGGCTGACCCTATATGCAGACAGGTGTCCAGCCATCACAGGGGATACTTGGGTGTTAAGCATCATAGAAAGGGCTATCTGCTCCACTTCACCCAGATACCCCCCTCCTACTTTCCAGGGGAGCCTCCAAGACCCCCCTCTGCACAGAAACGTACTCCTTCAGGAGTTGGAAGGTCTACTAAGGGACCAGGCGGTGAAACCGGTGCCTCACCACCTGGAAGGGCAAGGCTTCTACTCGAGGTACTTCCTGGTACCAAAAAGAACAGGAGGCCTCAGACCCAGCCTCGACCTGAGAAATCTGAACAAGTTTCTGGAGAGGGAAAAGTTCAAGATGCTTACCCTTGGAATCTTACTGCCCTACCTCCAGCAGGGAGATTGGCTATGCTCCTTAGACCTGAAGGATGCTTATACTCACATCCTCATCCATCCAAGTCACAGACAATTCCTCAGATTTGTGGTGGGAGGAAAGCACTTCCAGTACAGAGTGCTTCCTTTTGGCCTCGCCTCCGCCCCCAGGGTTTTTACAAAATGCCTGGCGGTGGTTGCGGCCTACCTCAGGAACCAGGGGATCTTTGTGTTCCCTTACATGGACGACTGGCTTATCAGGGGCCAGTCTCTGCAAGAGGCCAGGCAGGCCACCTTCAGAACCATAGCCCTGCTTCAGCACCTAGGGTTTGTCATAAACTTCCCCAAGTCCACTTTAGTCCCCTCACACGACGTGGAGTTCATAGGGGCAAGATTGGATACCATCCATGCAAAGGCCTATTTGCCTGTGGACAGAGCTTACAGGCTGATAAACTTGGCTGGCCAGTTTCGGGCGAACTCTCTGGTCTCCGGCTCTTAGGTCACATGGCTTCCACAGTGCACCTCACCCCACATGCCCGGCTGCACATGAGGCCGGCTCAGTGGCACCTCAGGGCACAGTGGCTGCAGGCACAGGGAAATTGTCAGACAGAATAAAGGTGTCCAAACTTTTGGTGGACTCCTTACGCTGGTGGAGGCATCTCCCAAATCTGGTCAAGGGTGTTCATTTTCAGGCCTCCCCACACACTCAGGTACTGACAACCGATGCTTCCCTGCAGGGCTGTGGGGCACACTGCCAGGGGGCCTGCACCCCAGGCCTGTAGTCTCCGTGGGAGGCTGCCCAGCAGATCAACCTGTTGGAATTGAGGGCCATTCGACTAGCCTTACGGACTTTCTCTCAGATCCTGTCTCACCATTCTGTCCTAGTTCAGACGGACAGCCAGGTGGCTATGTGGACAAGTGCAATGTTATGCACCTAGGGAAGAACAACCCAAACTATGGTTACACGATGCAAGGTTCCACATTAGGAACCACCACCCAGGAAAAAGATTTAGGCGTCATTGTGGATACCATGTTAAAACCCTCGGCCCAGAGTGCAGCAGCGGCCAAGAGAGCAAATAGAATGCTAGGTATGATAAGGAAAGGAATGGAAAATAAAACAAAAAATATTATAATGCTTCTATATCGTTCCATGGTGAGACCGCACCTTGAATATTGTGTGCAATTCTGGTCGCCGTATCTTAAAAAGGATATAGCATTATTAGAAAAGGTTCAGAGAAGAGCCACCAAAATAATAAAGGGGATGGAAGGATACTCCTATGAAGAAAGGCTAAAAAGGTTAGGGCTCTTTAACCTGGAAAAGAGACGGCTGAGGGGAGATATGATAGAAATCTATAAATTAATGAACGGTGTGGAACGGGTAAACGTAGATCGATTCTATATTCTGATAAGGTAAACAAAGACTAGGGGACATACAATGACGCTACAGGGTAAACTATTTAAGACTAATAAAAGAAAATATTTTTTCACTCAACGTGTAATCAAACTCTGGAATTTGTTACCGGAGGATGTAGTAAAGGCTGTTAGTGTAGCTGGGTTTAAAAAAGGTTTGGACAAGTTCCTGGAGGAAAGGTCCATAAACCATTATTAAGAAGGGACCCAGGATATCAGTGCTTGAACCAATACAAGCATTGTGGAACCTGTGTCCCTTGGGGAAACTGCTAGGTACATATGACCTAGATTGGCCACTGTTGGAAACAGAATACAGGGCTTGATGGACCTTAGTCTGACCCAGTATGGCATATCTCATGTTCTTATGTTCTACGTCAGCAAGCAGGGAGGGAGGCACAGGAGCCAGACTTCTGTGCCTGGAAGCGCAAGCTCTCTGCTCCTGGGCTATCAATCAGGGCATGACCCTCAGGGCGGTCTACCTCCCAGGCCAGGAAAACTACCTGCAATATCTAGGCGTATATCAATACCTATGTATTTTCGCTTGCGCTCAAACTATGCTGCCCCTAAACTTTAGAATCCTTTTTCAAACAAAAACTGCACCAGATTAAATTAGCAAGGTCTCAGACTTCCCGACGCTTATTTGGCCAACTGTCAGCAAGCCAACAGGACCGCGCCAACTTGCATCAACGACCTGCCTATTTCCTGGCCAGTTATCCAATTTTTATAGTTTTTTATATTAGTTTTTTTATATATATATAACAGGTTTACACTCCTCAATAATGTCTAAAATACATAATCATACAATATCACATCGAATCCTTTAACCTTTCTCTCTACCAATATAAATGTCAGATTGACAAATACTGTTCTTTACACAATCTTCTTTGACAAATAAAGTTTGAAAAATTGAAATATTGACACTCCAAAATTAAACAAATATTCCCAATCAGTAGATGTGTCTTCAAGCTTTCTCCCAACGCTGTCTTAGTCGCACTCCTACGCGTTTCTCCCTCACGGGATTCTTCAGGGGAAATTATAGACAAGGTGCTCTCTGGGGAATGTCCTCATTGCTTTCACCAATGGAAAGTGTCTTTAAACAGTGTTTTAAGCAAAATGAACTTCCAGGTAGATGGTGAAACTAAATACTATCAGACAATTTAAAAATTTCAGAAAGGATACTGAATTAACCTTGGTTCACCTTGGCTGACAGTTGGCCAAATAAGCGTCGGGAAGTCTGAGACCTTGCCAATTTAATCTGGTGCAGTTTTTGTTTGAAAAAGGATTCTAAAGTTTAGGGGCAGCATAGTTTTGGAGCGCAAGCGAAAATAAATAGGCAGGAAAACTACCTGGCAGACAGGATAAGCAGACTCCTGCAGCCTCCCGAGTGGCAGTTGGATCCTCTGGTAGTTCAACAGATCTTTCTGAAGTAGTGACTTCCGACCATGGATCTCTTTGCCAGTCCGCTAAACAGGCAGCTACCCAGGTTCTGTTCCAGACAACCGCATCCCTTGCGAACAGCACCAGATGCATTCCTGATCCCCTGGTCAGAGAGCCTGCTTGTATGCCTTTCCTCCCACACCTATGGTGGCCTGGACTCTATTCAAAATCCCGCAGGACCGGGCCATGGTGATCCTGATGGCCCCCAGGTGGCTCAGGTAGCCGTGGTTCCCTCTTCTTCTGCAGTTAGCAGTGGATACGCCGCTTCTTCTGGGGTTGCAACCTGACTTTCTGACTCAGGATCAGGGGTCCCTCTTGCATCCCAACCTCAAATCCCTCAATTTGATGGCCTGGCTCCTGAAAGGGTAGTCCTTGCTCCTACCAAAGGAGGTTGAAGAGGTGGTGTTGGCCTCCAGGAAGAATTCCACTAGAAAGGCCTATGCTCTGAAGTGGCGTAGGTTCTCTACTTGGTGTTCTCAACAGCAAGAGGATCCCTTCTCCTGCTCGGTCCAGGTGATGCTACAATATCTGCTCCACCCTTCCAACCTAGGACTTCAGTCCAACTTTGTCTGGGTTCACCTCGGTGCCCTCTCAGCTCACCACTCGCCGGTGGATGGACAATCTCTCTCAGGCCACACTCTGGTGTCTCGCTTTCTCAGAGGCCTGCTTCTGCTTAAGCCTCCTATACGTCCACCGGCCACTGAGTGGGATCTCAGTGTGGTCTTGCAGCAACTGACTCGCCCAACTTTTGAGCCGATGGCAACCTGCCATTTACGTTTCCTCTCCTGGAAGGTGGTGTTCCTTGTGGCACTCACCTCGGCTAGGCGGGTGAGTGAGCTTCAGGCCCTGGTCTCGGAGAGGCCGTATACCAGGTTCTATAGGAATAGGGTAGTCTTGCGGACTCATCCTAAGTTCCTTCCAAAGATAGTGTCCTCCTTCCACCTCAACCAGGAGGTGGTACTTCAGACGTTCTTTCCCAGGCCGCACGCCAGTAGGGCCAAAACTGTCTTGCATACCCTGGATTGTAGAAGGGTGCTGTCCTTTTACCTAGAACGTACGCAGGGGCATAGAAGGGCTTCTCAGCTCTTCATATCCTTTGACCCTAATAGATTGGGGTTGCCTGTCACTAAGCGTACTTTGTCCATTTGGGTGGCAGACTGTATTGCCTGGGCGTACAGGGCAGCTGGCCTCTCCCTGGAGGGTCGAGTCACGGCCCATCTGGTCAGGGCGAAGGCCGCATCAGTATCTCACTTCCATTCTGTTCCGTTGGCAGACATCTGCCGGGCCGCTACTAGGTCTTCAAGCCAGACTTTTGCGGACCACTACTGCCTTGAGAGGGAGTCCCGTAGGGACAGTACTTTCGGGCAAGTGGTATTCCGTAATCTCTTTGAGGTTTAAGGCAACTCCTACCCTCCGGCCCTGGTGTTGGGTTACCGTTCAGGTGTGGTCTCAGAGAAGATTCTCTCACTGTTGCTGCGGCTCTAGAGGGAGCTCTATTTTTCAGCCTGGGTTCCTGGTAGCCCAGAGCTAGGGAGTCACCCATATGTGAGGACTGACTTCCTGCTTGATCCTGGAGAAAGAGTAGTTACTCGCCTGTAACAGATGTTCTCCTGGAGCAGCAGGAATCAGTCCTCACAACCCTCCCTCCTCCCCTTGGAGTTGCAGTTGTATATAGTTCATTTTTCTTTTTTGCTGTCTTTTAGCTATGTCCTTTGACTAAGCAAGATGGCACCTTTGGACGGGAAGGGGACCGCGCATGCATGCCTGCATTCCCAAAGGCTTTCTTTAAAAGCTGGGGAAATGCTCCATCTGTGCCGACGTCACCCATATGTGAGGACTGATTCCTGCTGCTCCTGGAGAACACCTGTTACAGGTGAGTAACTACTCTTCCTACTCCAGATACTTCCTCGTCCCAAAGAGGACAGTGGGCCTAAAGCCCATCCTCGACCTGCACAACCAACAAATTCCTGGTGAGGGAGAAGTTCAAGATGCTCTCCTTTGGAACATCGCTGCTATACCTCCAGCAGGGAGATTGGCTATGCTCCTTAGACCTCAAGGATGCTTATACCCACGTCCTTATCCACCTCAACCACAGGCAATACCTGCGGTTTGTGGTAGGGGTCAAACATTTTCAATACAGGGTGCTTTCCTTTGACCTAACCTCTGCCCCGAGGGTCTTAACGAAATGCCTTGCAGTCATGGCTGCCTTCCTCCGGCTCCAAGAGGTCTTCGTGTTTCTCCAGGACCAAGCAGGAAGTCAGCCCTCACATATGGGTGTCATCGGCTCCGATGAAGCCCCAGCGTAGCATTTCCCCAGCTTTCTATGAAAGCCTTTGGGAATGCAGGCATGCATGCGCGGTTCCCTTCCCGCCTAAAGGTGCCATCTTACCTCAGTCTCTTTTTTTTTTCCGTGAAGCCCACCGGACGTGTGTCCAGTTTTCCCGGTTAAAATTAAAATTTTCAGCGATTTTTGCTTTTTTTTCTCCAGGTTCGACGCTGGTTCCCCTCCCGCCGGGTTCGGTACACCGGTATCGAGCCCGACTCTTCTTTTTCGGTTTTTGCCCTTCGTGCCTGGCGGTGGCGCCCTTTTTCCCTGGAAGGCCGGTCCTTTGACCTCGCGGGGACTCTTTTGTCCCCGATGGCTTCCAGCGGTTTTAAGAAGTGTGATCGGTGTAAGAAACTAATGTCTCTCAACGACACACACGACTGCTGCCTTTGGTGCCTCGACCACGATCCTAAGTTGTGCGGGACCTGTGGAAAGATGTCTTCCAAGGCACTACGAAGTCGCCAGCAGCAAAAGGAAAGGCTTTTCTCAGACTCAGCCTCCGGCCGGACCCGGACCTCATCTAAGGCCTCGACATCTCGGGATTCCGATCCCGAGCGCCGTTGAAGCTCCTCGGACAGGGGGTCCCCCGATCGGGAACGCAAGAGGAAGAAACGGCTCGCGAGGGCGTCGTCTGAGGAGGTCCCTGGCTCCTCGAGGACCAGGTCTAAGACCCCTGACCGTCGTCCCGGGCCCGTGGAACCGGAGAAACCTGCCAAAGTTCCTCATGTGGAGCCATAAGAACATAACATAAGAGATGCCATACTGGGTCAGACCAAGGTCCATCAAGCCCAGTATTCTGTTTCCAACAGTGGCCAATCTAGGTCATATGTACCTAACAGTTTCCCCAAGAGACACAAGTTCCACAATGCTTGTACTGGGTAAAGCATTGATATCTTCGGTCACTTCTTAATAATGGTTTATGGACCTTTTCTCCGGGAACTTGTCCAAACCTTTTTTAAACCCAGCTACACTAACAGCCTTTACTACATCCTCCAGTAACAAATTCCAGAGTTTGATTACACGTTGAGTGAAAAAATATTTTCTTTTATTAGTCTTAAATAGTTTACCCTGTAGCTTCATTGCATGTCCCCTAGTCTTTCTATATTCTGATAAGGTAAACAATCAATCTACGTTTACCCGTTCCACTCCGTTCATTAATTTATAGACTTTATCATATCTCCCCTCAGCCGTCTCTCTTCCAGGTTAAAGAGCCCTAACCTTTTTAGCCTTTCTTCATAGGAGTATCCTTCATCCCCTTTACCATTTTGGTGGCTCTTCTCTGAACCTTTTCTAAAATCGCTATATCCTTTTTAAGATACGGCGACCAGAATTGCACACAATATTCAAGGTGCGGTCTCACCATGGAACGATATAGAGGCATTATAATATCTTTTGTTTTATTTTCCATTCCTTTCCTTATCATACCTAGCATTCTATTTGCTCTCTTGGCCGCCGCTGCACACTGGGCCGAGGGTTTTAACATGGTATCCACAATGACGCCTAAATCTTTTTCCTGGGTGGTGGTTCCTAATGTCGAACCTTGCATCGTGTAACCATAGTTTGGGTTGTTCTTCCCTAGGTGCATAACCTTCCACTTGTCCACATTAAATTTCATCTGCCATTTTGATGCCCAGTCTTCCAATTTATCAAGATCCTCTTGCAATTTTCCACAATCCTCTTGGGTTTTAACAACTTTAGTTTTGTGTCATATGCAAATTTGATAACCTCACTCGTTATTCCACTTTCCAGGTCATTTATGAATATGTCAAAAAGCAGCGGACCTAGCACAGATCCCTGGGGTACCCCACTATTCACCTTTCTCCATTGGGAAAATTGGCCATTTAGCCCTACCCTCTGCTTTCTATCTTTTAACCAGTTCCTGATCCACAATAGTACACTGCCTCCTATCCCATGACTCTTTAGTTTTGCCAAAAGTCTCTGATGAGGGACCTTGTCAAAGGCTTTCTGAAAGTCCAGATACACAATATCAACCGACTCACCTTTGTCCACCTGTTTATTCACTCCTTCAAAAAAACATAACAGATTAGTAAGACAAGATCTTCCTTGCCTAAAGCCATGTTGGCTGTCTCCCATTAGGTTGTGACCATCTACATGCTGAGTAATTTTATTCTTTATGATGGTTTCTACCATTTTTCCCGGTACTGACGTCGGGCTCACCGGTCTGTAGTTTCCCGGATCACCCCTGGAACCCTTTTTAAAAATTGGTGTTACATTGGCGATCCTCCAATCTTCAGGTATTAGAGATTATTTTAATGATAGTTCACAGATTACTGATAGCAGGTCTGCAATCTGTCAGACGGCTGCCTAGGGTGAGAACTTACACAATCTTGATGATGCATATATTCATATGATTCTTGCAAGGTATTGTGGGTATTGTAGTTCATTCACTCCCAAACACAGCTGATGACAATAATTTGAGTTGTGAAACCAAGTGGTAAGATCAATAAAATACTTCTTTTATTGATGGGGTTTAATTCACCCAGCACATGTATGCTTGATAGCACTATAAATGAGGTCACTTGCTTGCAGTGTTTAAATGGATAACAAAAAGTCACAAAGTAAACCAGAAAACAACCTTCAGCTTGTCAGGCATTTAGCTAATGTTTTCTTAGCAAATAATTACCAAATACAAAGGCACAAAGAAAAGAATAAACTTTGCTGGTTAGGTTAACTTCTGCTTATTTTCCACGCAGATCTCAGCAGTGATTCTCCCTTGCTCACCCACACAATCAGGTGCAGCCCTAATTACTATCAATGGACCAGCTGAAAGCCTTTAGCTGGCTGGCTGCTACTGTGTGAGCCCAAATCCTGCTTTAAGAGCTGTTTGCAGTGGAAATAAAGAACAAAGTTAGGTTTCTTTGTGATGGCTGATGTGTTTGCTCACGGAAAACTAGCAATAGCATTTAGATAGAGAACAGTCCATATAAATAGTTTCATCTGCTGTATCTCCCCCTTTATCAACAATCATAGGGTCAATATCATACATTGGCACAGATGAGTCTTTCATTAAGGTACTATCATGAGAATGCTTATTCCCTGGCTGCCATTCTCTGTTATAGATAGGGTCTGGATCAGTGTTCATACCTGAGCCTCTCCTGCTATCATTATTCCTCTCTGTATAGCCTGGCCAATATGTAACCCAATTCTGATGTCCAGCCTTCCAATCTTGATCCCTGGACACTGGATCTTCTCTCACATACCTTCTGGCCTTGGTCTGAAAGTCCCTTCCACATGCAGTCTTCTCTCTTCCAGATAGCCACTGGTGATTCCTATCTCTGCCAGTCCATTCCTCTGGCTGAATCCAGTCCAATGGACTCTGCTGGCTTTTGGAATACCTCCCAGTATGAGTACTGCCTTGGAATCTCCCAGACCTTCCAATGGCCTTTCTTCTCTTCCTTCCAGAGAGTTTCCTTCTCTCTCTATCTGCTTGGCTTGGCTTCTGTTTCTCCAGGTGATACTGGTGCTTGTAGCCGTTGCTGAAGCTCTGTCTCTGTATCTCTTCCTCCCTCTGTAGCAGTTGCTGAAGCTCTCCTTGAAGCCCTCCCTGAAGCTGTTATCTGAAGAATGATCTCTATTCTTATCCTGTTCTAATGTGTGCTGCTCCCTAACACAGCGCAGCTGTTTTGAATCAGGCCCTGCCCTTTGAGATGAGTGCTTAGGGATTACCTCATAGCTCTCTTGATTGCACACACATTCTCTCACTTCAGCCCCTCTCATGGCTGCTGGAAACCTGGTGCATTCTGGGACTGGTAGTCTTTTATGTGAAAACTCTGTTTTCTTGCTTCTACCAGAACTGACAGGTTGCTTGTTCAGAGTCACATCATCTTTTCTATAGCTCCTACCTGAGCTATGATAAGCTTCCTTATCACAAATCTCATATTTCAGTTCTTTCAACACCCTTGGATGTCTACCATCCGGCCCAGGTGATTTGCTACTCTTCAGTTTATCTAATAGTTGTAAGACATCTTCCCGATTTATCGATATTTCCTTCAATTCTTCCGCACCTTTAAATACCACTTTAGTCATGGGCAACATCCCTAGATCTTCCTCAGCAAAGACCGAAGCAAAGAATTCATTCAGTCTCTCCGCTATCGCCTTGTCGCCTCTTAGTGCTCCTTTAACCCCTTTATCATCTAATGGACCAACTGACTCTCTCACAGGTTTTTTGCTACGAATGTACTTGAAAAGGTCTTTATTTCGTGTTTTTGCTTCCGCAGCAAGCTTCTTCTCAAATTCTCTCTTTGCCTGCCTTATCAATGCCTTGCATTTGACTTGCCAGTGCTTGTGCTGTTTCCAGGTTTCTTCGTTTGGCTCTTTTTTCCATTTCCTGAAAGATGCTTTTTTGGCAACAGCCTTTCTGACCTCACCTTTAAACCATGCTGGCAGTTTTTTGGACTTCCTTCCACTTTTCTTAAAGCGTGGAATACAGCTGGTCTGGGCTTCCAAGATAGTATTTTTCAACACCCAAGCTTGATGTACGTCTTTAACTTTCGCAACTGCTGCTTTTAGTTTTTTCTTAACTGTTTTCCTCATTTTATCATAGTCTCCCTTTCGAAAGTTAAAAGGTAGTACTGTGGATTTCCTTACTATCCCTCCTCCACTAATTAAATCAAAGGCAATCATGCTATGATCACTATTGCCAAGTGGCCCCAACACCCTTATCTTTTGCACTAGACCTGGTGTTCCACTAAGGACTAGGTCTAATATGGCTTCCCCTCTGGTCGGTTCATGAACCAGCTGCTCCAAGAAGCAGTCATTTATTTCATCTAGGAACTTTATCTCCCTAGCATGTCCTGACGTGACACTGACCCAGTCGATACCGGGGTAATTGAAATCGCCCATTATTATTACTGTGCTGTAACTTTTGTTAGCTTCCTTGATTTCTTTGAGCATTTCATCATCCATTTGGTCATTCTGGCCAGGTGCTCGATAGTACACCCCCACTGCCATCGCCTTCCCCCTTTTATATGGAATTTCAATCCATATAGATTCTACAGCAGATTTTGTTTCCTGCAAAACTTTAATCCTTTCTGAGTCAATGACCTCTCTAACATAGTGCGCAACCCCTCCACCAATTTGATCAGCTCTATCATTACGATATAGTTTGTACCCAGGTATCACAGTGTCCCACTGGTTGTCCTCCTTCCACCATGTCTCTGATATTCCAATCATATCTAACCTTTCATTTAGTGCTATATATTCTAACTCTCCCATCTTATTCTTTAGACTTCTAGCATTTGCATACAAGCATTTTAGAGAATGTATTTAATTCATGTTAATTTGGCTATTGTTAGACATGGGTAAATCGGGATCTTTAAGATCTGTCTGCTCCATACTTGAGGACATTTGGGCTACTTTACTCTTTTGTGGAACCTCTCTGCTTTTGGTAGTATCCTTCAAGGATACATTCTTCCGAACCATCCGCTCTTGGGCGACTGTCGGCTTTCCCCTAATATCTAGTTTAAAAGCTGCTCTATCTCCTTTTTAAAGGTTAATGCCAGCAGCCTGGTTCCATCCCGGTTAAGGTAAAGCCCATCCCTTCGGAAGAGCCCCTCCTTTCCCCAGAATGTTCCCCAGTTCCTAACAAATCCAAAACCCTCATCTCTGCACCATTGTCTCATCCACGCATTGAGACTCCGGAGCTCTGCCTGCCTTTTGGGTCCTGCGCGTGGAACAGGAAGCATTTCGGAGAATGCTACCCTGGAAGTTCTGGATTTCAACTTCCTACCTAAAAGCCTAAATTTAGCCTCCAGAACCTCCCTACCACATTTCCTATGTCATTGGTACCGACATGTACCAAGACAGCAGACTCCTCCCCAGCACTATCTAAGACCTTATCTAGGTGGCGCATGAGGTCCGCTACCTTCGCACCAGGCAGGCATGTTACCAGGCGATCCTCACGTCCACCAGCCACCCAGCTATCTACATGCCTAATGATCGAATCACCAACTATAACGGCTGTCCTAACCCTTCCCTCATGGGCACATGGCCCTGGAGAAACCACCTCGGTGCGAGGGTGTTTTACATCACCTGGAGGACAGGTCCTAGTTACAGGATCACTTCCTGCCACACCAGGGTGATGCTCTCCTGTCACGTGACCTCTCTCCTCCATGGCAACAGGGGTGCTGCCAGACTGGAGGTGGGACTGCAGGACTATATCCCTGTAGGTCTCGTCTATGTACCTCTCTGTCTTATGTTTTCCAAGTCTGCTACTTTAGCCTATAGAGAACGGACTTGTTCGCTGAGAGAAAAGAGCTCCTTGCACCTAGTGCACACGTAAGACCTCTCACCAACTGGGAGAAAATCATACATGTGACACTCAATGCAAAAGACTGGAAAGCCCCCATCCCGCTGCTGGACTGCTGTCTGCATCTTAGTTTACGTTTGTGTCTAGATCTTTAAGTTCTTACTTATTAGGGGTTGCTATGGGTATTTATACCAATAAAACTGTAGCTAATACGTTTAATATACCTTGTTCACCTGAAGCTTAATTAATCTCAGGTCCTTAGTGTATGACTGATTTGGGTAATGAGCTTCACCTGAAAGCACCTCCTGTCTTTTAAGATGTTTAAGTACCTATAAAGCTATGATTATCCCAGGGGAGGGTGGGTGTGGGGAGGGAGGGAGGGAGGGAAATAACACTTATTAAAAGAGGGCTGCTACACAGTACCCTGTCGTGCTGCTGAGGTAAGCTAAATTCTGATTTGATTTAAATTATAGCTCTTAGCTGCTGCTAGGCTCTAACTTCTTATGAAATTTAAACTACAAGCTCTCTGCTGGGTACTAAATTTAACCAGAAAGCTCTCTTCTGTGTGTTAAATTTAAACTAAAAGTATTTTGCTGTTACTTGGCCCTGAGTGACTATTAAATTTAAACTACAAGCTCTCTGCTGGGTGTGAAATGTAACAAGAAAGCTCTCCTCTGTGTTTTAAATTCAAACTTTAATTGCTGCTACTAGACCCTAACTGATCCAACAAAAAACAGTGGGTTCACAGATTAAGTAGCTTTAATACAAAGAATTCTTTTTAGAAAATTACCAGAAGTATATACTCACAGTTGCAGATTTCTCTCCAGAAGTAACAGTCCCCCTTTCTAGTCCTTCAAGACATCGATGACATCGATGGCTTGGCGTCGACCGATCACCTGTTGCCGTGTTCTGGGGTACCACTGGTACCGACATCCAGACTTTGGTGGTGTCGATGGATCAGAAAATTCTATCCATGCAGTGCACCCTTATGGCGTTCATGCAGTCTTCGACGCCTTCGGTACCGCAACAATCCCTGTTGCTGGTACCGACTCCGGCATCGGCACCGTTCCCGGTGCCGGTACCGATTGCATCGACATCGGCTTCGGTGTCGACTGCAACGGTACCCTGTCCTATGATGCCCATCCGTACCGAACCGGTACCGCTTACTCCCGATGTCGGTCCCACTCGGTACGCATATCGGGCTTTACAGGAGCATCCAGACAGGCGATACTTCAATTCCTCCAAAGACTCTGAGTTGGAGGCTTCTGTCGATGCACCGGTACTACTTCCTCAGGAGTCTGCTTCTCCAAAACGAAGAATGTCTCCTCCAGAGGACTTGTCTTTTCAAGACTTCATTAGGGAAGTGGCTAGAGGCTTCTCTAGTACAGTGGCCTCTGAGTCAGAGCCTAGAGCCTAGCAATTAGATATTTTGCAGTATCCTAAGGCTCCTAAGGAAGCAGCTACCTTACCTATTCATGAGATTCTTTATGATCTCATGTTGGGCATGTTGGAGACTCCTCTCGCCACCTCTCCTCATTCTCGTAGGTTGGATACCATGTACCGTGTCCCTCCCTGTCCTGGTTTTCATAAGACTCTGCTTCCTCACCACTCTATTGTGGTTGAGTCTGCTCTGAAGAAAATAGAGTGCAAAGAGACACTCATCTAACCCTCCAGGACGTGAATGTAGGACTCTAGATGCTTTTGGCCGAAGAATTTTCCAGGCCAATATGCTTGCTGCCAGAATCAACTCCTATAGTCTCTATATGGGGATGTTTCTAAAAGAAATCACAGATCATCTGCAGACTTTAGCTCCTTTTATTTCAGAAGATAAAAGGCAGGAATTTCTCACTTGGCTCAAACATGCCCAAGATGTTTCCAAATTCTCCAACCGTGCAGCCTTTGACTCTTTTGAGTGTGTAAGCAGAGCCACGGCTATTGCCATAGGTGCACGCAGAATTGCTTGGTTACAAGCCTCTGATTTGGAACTCTGGGTCCAAGATGAGTTGGGAAACCTTCCTTGTACAGGTGAAAACCTGTTTGGCAGGGATTGTCAAGCAAAGGCCACTCAGATGGATGCTGAGAACTCTGCTTTGGATCGACTTTCAAAGTCTACCTCTGCTCCTGTTAAGAAAAGATTGTTCAAAAAGACATCTTTTTCTAAAAAGGGAAGATATTATCCTGCTCATGGGCAGACACCTTCTGCAGGTCGTTTTGAGGCAAAGCGTCAGCAACCACCTAAACAGGCCAAGTCAAAGGCTGCCAGGCCTATCACAGCCCAGCAGCCTGAACCTCCTCAGGGCCTTTGACTTGCAACTATTGAACTTAGCCTTTCTAGCTATGGAAAAACCAGAGCCCCTCACCATTCCAGGAAGGTTGACTTACTTTGCTCCCAGATGGGAGCAAATCACAGCAGAGCAATGGACCCTCTCCATCATAAAGGTAGGGTACAAGCTTCATTTCTTGAGTCTTCCTCCTCACACCATGGTGAAACAGTTTAATTCTCCAACATCTCTCCTCAACCTTCTAGGTCAGGAGATTGCTACCCTTCTTGCCCAAGGGGCAATAGAAGAAGTACCTCTTCTTCAACAGGGCTCAGGGTTCTACTCCCCTTATTTTCTTATCCCAAAGAAAACAGGGGGCTACAGACCCATATTAGATCTCAGAGAATTGAACAAGTTTCTATTCAAGGAGAAATTCAAAATGATTTTTCTTGGGGCTCTGCTTCCATACCTTCAGAGTCAGGATTGGCTTTGTTCTCTAGATCTCAAGGATGCGTACACCCATGTCCTCATCCATCCAACACACAGAAGGTTCCTTTGGTTCCTTTTTCAAGGAAAGCACTACCAATACAGGGTGCTTCCTTTCGGTCTGGCCTGTGCACCAAAGGTGTTCACGAAATGCATGGCAGTAGTAGCTGCATTTCTCCGCACTCTAGGAATATTCGCATTCCCATATCTGAACGACTGGCTCATTCGAGCCCCATCCCAGTCAGAGGCCCAGACTTGCGTATCCTTCAGTATTTGGGACTAGTAATAAACATCCCAAAATCGAATCTCACCCCTACTCAGTCTCTTGAGTTCATAGGGGCCTTGCTGGATACCACAGCTGCAAGGGCCTATCTTCCTCAGGCCCGTTGCCTACGTCTGGTGCAGTTAGCCTCCCAGATTCAGTTAAAGTCCCAGTTAACTGCTCGAGATGTTACAACTATTAGGCCACATGGCATCCACCGTGCATGTGGTTCCATATGCTCGCCTTCACATGAGGGCAGCTCAATGGACTTTGTCCACCCAATGGACTCTGGCATCAGGTTGCCTGTCAGACAAAATAGCAAACTCCAGTCGCCTTTTTTGGTCTCTCCAGTGGTGGAAGTCCTCTGAAAATCTGTTGCTGGGGTCCCCTTTTCAGCAACCCCTACCCCAAGCAACTCTCACAACAGATGCTTCTCCAAGGGGTTGGGAAGCTCATCTGCAGGATTTCTCCACACAGGGTATCTGGTCTCCACAGGAGACTTCTCTGCATATCAATCTCTTGGAACTCAGAGCAATTTTCTTAGCTCTGAGTGTTCCATTCCCTGCTCAGCTACAGGACAGTCCTCATCCATATGGACAACCAAGTAGCCATGTTCTATGTAAACAAGCAGGGAGGGACTGGCTCTCTGTCGCTTTGCAACAAAGCTTTGCGACTGTGGGCCTTCGCCAGAGAGCATCACATCCATCTTCTGGCAGTATATTTTCTAGGCGTTCAAAACTCTTGGGTGGACAGACTCAGTCGAGTTCTGCTTCCACACGAGTGGGCCCTCCACATGCACCAGGTAGCTAGGATCTTTTGAATTTGGGGAACCCCAGACATAGACCTCTTTGCAAGTCCGTGGAATGCCAAACTTCCCCGGTTCTGTTCCAGAATTCCGTGTCAGGGTGTTCAGGCCAAGGATGCCTTCCTCCTTCACTGGGGTCAAGACTTCCTTTATGCCTTTCCACCAATTCCCCTAATTCCCAAGACACTATTCAAGCTTCAGAGAGATCAAGGGACCATGAGCCTCATAGCACCACATTGGCCACGCCAAGTGTGGTATCCTCTACTTTTGCATCTCTCTCAAGCTCCCTCCCTGGACTTGGGCTCTGCTCCAGACCACCTATCCCAGGAAGAAGGAAGGTTGTGGCACCCAAACCCCCAGTCTCTCCATCTCAGGGCTTGGTTGCTGAGGGCCTAGACCTTCAAGATTTTCATCTCTCCCATCAAGTCAGAGATGTTGTTCATGCCTCTAGAAAGCCTTCTACTAGACGTTCCTATGCTTTCAAATGGAAAATATTTACCATTTGGTGTTCAGGGAAGGGTCTAAACCCTCTTGCAATACTTCTGAATTCTCTACTAGAGTATCTTCTGCATCTATCCCATGCAGGTCTGAAAACGAATTCAGTAAGAGTCCATTTGAGTGCTATTGCAGCGTCCCTCAAGCCTCTCAATGGACAACCTATTTCCTCTCATCCTCTTATAGCAAGATTCATGAGAGGCCTTCTTTTAACTAAACCTCCCATTAGACCACCTCCAGTGGCATGGGACTTAAACCTGGTTCTTGGACAGCTTATGAAGCCACCCTTTGAACCTTTATTCACCACCTCCTTGAAATTTCTTTCTTGGAAGGTTATTTTTCTCATTGCAGTCACCTCAGCATGCCGCATCAGTGAGTTGCAAGCTTTGGTGGCCAATCCACCTTATACAAGGTTTCATCATAAGGTAGTCCTCAGGACCAATCCACACTTTATGCCTAAAGTGGTCTCACCTTTTCATCTGAACCAAGAGGTGTATTTCCCTGTCTTTTTTCCAGGACCTCATGCATCAAGTGCAGAGAGGATTCTTCATACCTTGGATTGTAAGAGAGCTCTCGCTTTTTACTTACAAAGAACACAGCAACATAGAAAGTCTTCTCAACTCTTTGTTGCTTTTGATCCTTCTCATTTAGGACTTCCAGTCTCTAAAAGAACACTGTCCAACTGGATTGCTCAGTGTGTTTTTCGCCTACCAGAGTAGAAACCTTTCTCTGGAGGGGCCATGTCACAGCTCACAATGTGAGAGCCATGGCAGCCTCAGTGGCTCATCTAAACTCTGTGTCCATCGACCAAATCTGTCGAGCGGCCACCTGGGCCTCGGTTCATACCTTCACAGCCCATTACTGCTTGGACAAGGACTCCCGCCGGGATGCCTTGTTTGGTCAGGCTGTTCTCAAACACCTGTTCCATTCCTAATTAACTCTTACCCACCTACCCTGGTTGGATGCCGGAGATCCATGGGGGGAGGTAGAGTCCTTTTCAAGGACACACAACCGGGGGTCTTCTCCTGACATCTGCAGCTAGGGAGTCCCCATATGTGAAGACTCATTCCTGCTTGTTCCTGGAGATAGCACAGTTACTTACCTGTAACAGGTGATCTCTGGGAACAGCAGGAATAAGTCTTCACAGCCCACCCACCTCCCCTAGGAGTTGTATCTCTCTATCTTTCTTTCCTTTCCTTTCTCTCTCTTTGTCTCAGCTTTAAAACTCGAACTGGAGAGAGGCGGTTGGGAAAGGCGGGAAGGCAGCACGCAGGTGCTATGGGATGCTCCCAAAAGCTTTCTTACTGGACGCTGGGGAGCGTTCCCGTGCAGGCTCCGTCAGTACCGACAATACCAATATGTGAAGACTTATTCCTGCTGTTCCCAGAAATCACCTGTTACAGGTAAGTAACTGCTTTAGCCGAGGAAGGGCACAGTACCCGCAATATCAGGCTGCCCAGGCTGCCCCCCAGGGTCAGCAAGCCAAGGGCCAGGGTACTGGGCCCCTTAGGCAGAGGACCCCCAAGCCTCAGGCCCCTGCTACCACTCAGCAGGGGTGGGGGCTTTTGACTCCTTGAGCATAGCCTCTCCTCCACTGCTCTCCCAACCATGCACAGGAGGTCATCTCGCCCTCTTTGCCCACCAGTGGCCCCTTATCACCGGGGATAGTTGGGTGCTAGAGATAGTCCACAAGGGCTATGCCCTCCATTTTCATCAACTGCCTCCTCCATACTTCCTAGGGGAGCCTCCCAGGCCTCCCCTGCACACAGACCTTCTCCTTCAGGAGCTTCAGGGTCTGTTGGTGGACAGGGCGGTGGAGCCTGTGCCTCCCCATGTGCAAGGTCACGGATTCTACTCCAGGTATTTCCTGGTGCCCAAAAGAACCGGTGGCCTTCGACCCATTCTGGATCTCAGGAACCTCAAGTTCCTAGTGAAGGAAAAGTTCAAGATGCTTACTCTTGGAACCCTTCTGCCCTACCTCCAGCAGGGAGATTGACTATGCTCCTTAGATCTAAAGGATGTGTACACTCACATCCTCATTCATCCAGACCACAGAAAGTACCTCAGGTTCATTGTGGGAGGAAACCATTATCAGTACAGAGTGCTGTCTTTCGGCCTCACCTCTGCCCCCAGAGTCTTCACAAAGTGCTTAGCAGTGGTGGCGGCCTACCTGAGAAATCAGGGAATCTTTGTCTTCCCCTATCTAGACGACTGACTCATCAGGGGTCAGACATGTCAGGAGGCCAATCAAGCCACCCTCGGGACTATTGCTCTTCTACAACGCCTGGGGTTTGTCATAAACTTCGCAAAGTCCACTTTGCTCCCCTCCCAGAACTTAGAGTTCATAGGAGCAAGGCTGGACCCTCTGCTGGCAAAGGCTTTCTTGCCAGCAGACAGGGCCCAAAAGTTGATGGCCTTGGCAAATCAGTTTCTCAGCTGATCCCTGGTCTCCGCCAGACTCTGCCTGAGTCTTCTAGGCCACATGGCTTCGACAGTACATGTGACCCCTAATACCAGGCTCCATATGAGGCCGGCACAGTGGTGCCTTCGGGCTCAGTGGTCACAGGCCACAGGCAGCCTCAGAGGGTGTTAAGACCATTTCTGGGGATAAGGGTGTTAAGACCATTTCTGCACTCCCTCAACCGGTGGCTACACCCACCCAATCTACTGAAAGGGGGTGCCTTTTCAGATTCCAGGGTACACAGTAGTGATGACTACAGATGCCTCCCTGCAAGGCTGGGGAGCTCATTGTCTGGGCAAGTGCACCCAGGGACCCTTGTCTCCCTGGGAAGCTGCACAGCAGATCAATCTCCTTGAACTCAGAGCTATTCGATTGGCACTCAAAGCTTTCACTCCTTCCCTGGCTCACCAGTCTGTCCTGATTCAGACAGACAACCAAGTTTCCATGTTTTATGTGAACAAACAGGGCAGAACTGGGTCCAGGCTCCTTTGTCGGGAGGCTCAGGACCTTTGTTCTTTTGCCTTCAAGCACAACATGCTCCTCAAGGCTGTGTACCTTCCAGGCCAGGACAACTACCTGGCAGACAGATTAAGCAGAATACTGTAGCCCCACGATTGGCAGCTGCATCCTTTAGTGGTTCAGAAGATCTTCCTGAAATGGGGTCTCCCTTTGATAGATCTCTTTGCCAGCCCAACGAACAAGCAACTGCCAAAGTTCTGCTCCAGGCAACCACATCCTCTGCGGATAGCAGCGGATGCTTTTCTGATATCCTGTTTTCAGGGCCTCCTCTATGCGTTTCCTCCCATGCCCTTGGTGGCCCGAACTCTCCAAGATTCTTCAGGACAAGGCCTCGGTCCTGGTGGTGGCTCCCAGGTGGCCGAGGCAGCTTTGGTTTCCTCTTCTACTTCAACTGGCGGTGGATCCTCCACTACCTCTGGGGTTGCAACCCGACCTTCTCTCACAGGAGCAGGGTTCCCTTCTGCACCTCAATCTCAAAGCTCTCAATTTGATGGCCTGCAGGCTGCAAGGGTAGTCTTGGCTCCCTGGGGCCTGCCTCAGGAGGTTGAGGAGGTTGTCCTAGCTTCTAGGAAACAGTCCACTAGGAAAACCTATGCTCTCAAATGGAAGAGGTTTTCTGTGTGGTGTCAGCTACGTACAGAAGATTCTTTCTCCTGTACTGTGCCAGTACTCCTTCAGTACTTACTGCACTTGTCAAATCAAGGTCTTAAATCCAACTCTGTTCGGGTCCACCTCTCAGCTCTCTAGTGGAGGGACATTCTCTGGCTGGTCACCCCTTGGTGTCTCTCTTTCTTAGGGGCTTGCTTTTGCTCAAGCCTCCTATCCGTCATCCTGCCCCTGAGTGGGAGCTGAATGTGGTCTTGCAGCAACGGACTCGCCCACCTTTTGAGCCGATGGCTACTTGTCCATTACACTTCATCTCCTGGAAGACACTCTTCCTGATCGCTCTTACCTCGGCTAGGCGAGTAAGTGAGCTTCAGGCCTTGGTCTGTGATAGGCCTTACACCAGGATTTATAGGAACAGGGTAGTCCTTAGGACTCATCCAAAGTTCCTCCCTAAGGTTGTCTCCTCTTTCCACCTCAACCAGGAGGTGGTTCTTCCAACATTCTTCTCTAGGCCTCACGCAAGCCAGGCTGAAGCAGTCCTGCATTCCCTGTACTGGGGGGCATAGAAGGGCTACCCAGCTCTTTGTCTCCTTTGACCCCAATAAGTTGGGGTTGGCTGTGTCCAAGCGTACCTTGTCCATCTGGGTGGCTGACTGTATCACCTGGGCTTACAAGGCGGCAGACCTTCCTTTGCAGGGTAGGGTTACGGCCCACCGAGTTAGTGCAATGGCTGCCTCAGTGGCTCATCTCCGCTCTGTGCCCTTGGTAGACATCTGCAGGGCTGCAACTTGGTCTTCAAGCCATACATTTGCGGCCCATTACTGCCTGGAGAAGGGAGTCCCGTAGGGACAGTGCTTTTGGCCAAGCAGTACTTCGGAATCTCTTTGAGGTTTAGGCAACTCCTGCCTTCTGTTGGACTACCGGTGGAGGTTGTGTCCTTGAAAAGCCTTTCTTTGCTGCTGAGACTAGAGGGAGTTCTCTTGTTCAGCCTGGGTTCCTCGGTAGCCCAGAGCTTGGGAGTCACCCATATGTGAGGACTGACTTCCTGCTTGGTCCTGGAGAAAGAGTAGTTACTCACCTGTAACAGGTGTTCTCCAGGAGCAGCAGGAATCAGTCCTCACAACCCTCCCTCCTCCCCTTGGAGTTGCAGTTGTACATAGTTTATTTTTCATTTTTGTGTGCTGTTCTTAGCTATGTCATTTGATTGAGGTAAGATGGCATCTTTTAGGTGGGAAGGGAACCGTGCATGCGTGCCTGCATTCCCAAAGGCTTTCATAGAAAGCTGGGGAAATGCTCCGCTGGGGCTTCATCGACGCCGATGACACCCATATGTGAGGACTGATTCCTGCTGCTCCTGGAGAACACCTGGTACAGGTGAGTAACTACTCTTTTCCTATCTGGCTCATAAGGGGAGGCACAGCCTCCGAGGTTCAGCAGGCCACCACCTGCACCATCCAGGTTCTGCAACACTTGGGCTTTGTCATAAATTACCCCAAGTCTCACCTCCCAACAGTGCCTGGAGTTCATCAGGGCAAAAATCGACCCCTGCAGGCAAAGGTCTTCCTGCCCAAGGACCAGACCGATTGTCTCAGATCTCTGGCTCGAGACATTCAGCACTGTTCTCCAGGACCAAGCAGGAAGTCAGTCCTCACATATGGGTGACATTGACGTCGATGGAGCCCCTTGCGGAGCATTTCCCCAGCTTTCTAAGAAAGCCTTTGGGAATGCAGACACTCATGCGCGGTCCCCTTCCCGCGTAAAGGTGCCATCTTTGCCAGTCTCTCTTTTTCCGTGGAGCCCGTCGGACGCTTGTCCTAGTCACCCTGAAAAGTTGACTTTCTTCTTCAGTGATTCTTTGTTTTTCCACGGTTCGGTATACCGGTATCGAGCCCGTTTTTCTATTTTTCGGTTTTTGCCCTTCGTGGCTGGCGTTCGTGCCTTTTTTTCTATTTCCCTGTATAGCCGGTCCTTTGACCTCGCTGGGGCCCTTTTTTCCCCGATGGCTTCCAGTGATTTAAAAAAGTGTGATCCGTTGTAAGAAACTCATGTCTCTCACCGACACACACGACTGCTGCCTTCGGTGCCTGGGCCCGGACCACGATCCTCAGTCCTGTGGCCCGGACCACGATCCTCAGTCCTGTGGCCCATGTGGTAAAATGTCTACCAAGGCACTACGCAGCCGACAGAATCAAAAGGAAAGGATTTTTTCGGACTCTGCCTCCGGCTGGGCCCAGACCTCGTCTGAGGCCTTGACATCTCGGGAGTCGGATCCCGAGCATCGCCGGGGTTCCTCGGACAGGAGGTCCCCCGACCGGGAACGCAAAAGGAAGAAGCGGCTCGCGAGGGCGGTGTCGGAAGAGGTCCCTGGCTACTCGAGGGCCAGGTCTCAGACCCCTGATCGCTGCCCTGGACCTTTTGGAGCCGGAAAAGCCGACCAAAATGCCTCGTGTGGAGTCTGAGTCCGTCGGACACGTAAGTCCGGTAGTCCTCGTGGACTCTCCTCCGAGGGAGCCGACATCGGTCCCGGCGCTGCCGGGGCCCGAGTCGGGGGCTACTGCGTCTCCTGAGCTGGAAGTCAGGCTGACAGCCTTTTAGTGCAGTTTGCCTTCATGGAGCAACAGCGGGTACTCATGACCAGCCTCGCTGGTGCATCTGCCCCAACCACCGGGACATTGACGTCGAAATCGACCCCGGAGACCGAGCCGATACTCGAGACCATGAATGCTCGAGGTCGTCTTCAGTCGCGGTCACACTCGACCTCCCATTCGGAACCGAGGATGTCGACGCTGGTGCCTTCGTCGTCGGGGCGGGTACCACCGAGACCCATGCGGTCGGTGTCCCCCGACTCCTCGGATGAGTCTGCTTGGGATACAGATGACGAGGAGTCCCCCCAATACCTTCCGGACTCGGTGCGTCCCATCGTACTCACCGCAGTCCGAACCCCAGAGTAGGTCCCCTCCGGAGGATACCCGGTTCTCGGAGTTCATCAGGGATATGGCTAAGGCCTTGGCCATTCCTGTGGACCCCGAGGAGGATCCTCGAGCCGAAGAACTCGAGGCCCTCCAGTATGGCTCTCCTCCGAAGGAGGCTTTTACTGTGCCGGTTCCTCCGATGCTGGAACGGCTCCTCTTCAGGATGTGGGAGGCACCGGCCTCGGCGCCGGTTTTAAGCAAGAGAGTCAATTCCATCTATCGACTCAGGAAGTGTCCTGGATTCCAGAAGGCGCAGCTGCCGCACCATTCCATGGTGATGGAATCGGCCATGCATCGTCTGAAAGGCCAGAAGATTAACTCTGCGGTGCCTCCTGGCAGGGAGGCCTGGAACCTGGATTCTTTCGGCAGAAAGTGCTTCCAGGGCTCTGCTTGCTTGCCATGTCCAGTCTTATCAGCTGTACCTTCAGGACCTGGCCAAGGAAATGTCCGGGTTCACGGCTGGCCTCTCTGGGGAACCTTTGCAGAGGTTCCAGTCATTGTCTACAGGTATCCGGGACTGCTCTAAGTTCATGTCCCGAGTGGCCTACGATGGCTTCGAGGCTTCACCCCGAGCAGCAGCAGCCGGCATCGCCTCCCGACGCCAGGCATGGCTGCAGTCATCGGACCTCGAGCCTTGGGTTCAGGACAAGTTAGTCGATGTCCCTTGCCGAGGTGAGAAACGTTTTGGCAAACCCATGGCCGAGTAGGCTGCTGAGCTCGAGACCGAGCACCTTACTTGGACCAGACTGTCCAGAAAGACCTCTGCCCCTTCTCAGAAAAAGAAGGGCTCGGGTAAGAAGTCCTTTTACCCGAGGAAGGTGGCTGCCTACAAACCTTTCCCTCATTACCAGGCCTCCCCAGCTCCCCAACAGGGGCAGCAGGCCAAGGGGCAGGGACGTGGGCCCCGTAGGCAGCCAACCCCCAAGCCTCTGGCTCCTGCTCCTACACAGCAGGGAGGGGGGTTTTTAACTCCCTAAGCATAGCCTTTCCTCCTTTGCTGTCCCCTCTCTGCACAGGAGGTCGTCTGGCCCTGTTTGCCCACAGGTGGCCTCCAGTAACAGGAGATGCATGGGTTCTGAGCATAGTCCACAAGGGCTATATGCTCCATTTCCAACAGTTCCCTCCTGCTTACTTCCCAGGAGAGCCTCCAAGGCCTTCCTTACACACAGACCTTCTCCTTCAAGAGCTTCAAGGTCTGCTTCTGGACAAGGTGGTGGAGCCTGTCCCTCCACACCTGAAAGGGCAAGGGTTCTACTCCAGGTACTTCCTGGTACCAAAGAGAACAGGGGGCCTCCGGCCCATTCTTGACCTCAGGAACCTCAACAAGTTCTTAGTGAAAGAAAAGTTCAAGATGCTTACTCTTGGAACACTTCTGCCCTACTTCCAGCAGGGAGATTGGCTATGCTCTTTGGATCTAAAGGATGCGTACAATCGCATCCTCATTCATCCAGACCACAGAAGGTATCTCAGGTTCATTGTGGGAGGAAACCATTACCAGTACAGGGTACTGCCCTTTGGCCTCATCTCCGCACCAAGAGTCTTCACAAAGTGTCTGGCTGTAGTAGCGGCCTACCTCAGGAAGAACAGTCCCTTTGCTCTTTTGATCTCGAACACAGCATGGTGCTCAAGGCGGTCTACCTGCCATTTCAAGAGAACTTCCTAGCAGACAGGTTGAGCAGGATTCTGCAGCCCCACGAGTGACAGCTGCACCCATTAGTGGTTCAACAAATTTTCCTGAACTGGGGACTTCCATCCATAGATCTTTGCCAGTCCCCTGAACCACCAGGCAACCACATCCCCTAAGAGTAGCAGAGGATGCTTTTCTCATTTCCTGGAACCAGGGCCTTCTCTATGCGTTTCCTCCCACGCCTTTGGTGGCCCGAACTTTGTTCAAGATTGTGAGGGACAAGACCTCGGTGCTTCTGGTAGCTCCCAAATGGCTGAGGCAACCCTGGTTCCCACTTCTGCTTCAACTGGCAGTGGACACCCCACTGCCTCTGGGGTTACAGCCCGATCTCCTATCTCAGGATCAGGGTTTCCTTCTACACCCCAATCTCAAATCTCTCAATTTGATGGTCTGGAGGCTGCAAGGGTAGTGTTAGCTCCCTGGGGCCTGCCTCAGGAAGTGGAGGAGGTGGTATTAGCCTCTAGAAAGCAATCCACCAGGAAAACCTATGCCCTGAAATGGAAAAGATTCTCCTTGTGGTGTCGAACACCAGGCAGATCCCTTCTCCTGCACTGTACCAGTGGTGCTTCAATATCTCTTGCATTTGTCCAATCAGGGCCTAAAGTCTAATTCTGTTTGGGTACACCTCTCTGCTCTAGCAGCTCACCACTCACTGGTGGAGGGACACTCCTTGTCGGTTCACCCTTTGGTGTCCAGATTCCTCAGAGGCTTGCTTCTGCTCAAGCCTCCTATCCGTCCAATAGCCCCTGAGTGGGAGTTGAATGTGGTCTTGCAGCAATTAACTCGCCCACCTTTTGAACCGATGGCTACATGCCATCTTCGCTTCCTTTCTTGGAAGACTCTTTCTAGTGGCCTTAACCTCGGTCAGGCGAGTAAGTGAACTTCAGGCCTTGGTCTGTGATAGGCCTTACACTCGCTTCTATAGGAACAGGGTAGTCCTTAGGACTCATCCTAAGTTCCTCCCTAAGGTTGTCTCCTCCTTCCATCTCAACCAGGAGGTGGTTCTTCCAACATTCTTCCTTAGGCCCCATGCTAGCCGGGCTGAAACAGTCCTGCATACCCTGGACTGTAGAAGGGCCTTGTCCTTCTATCTTGAGCGTACGCAGGGGCATAGAAGGGCTACTCAGCTCTTCGTGTTTTTGACCCTAATAACTTAGGGTTGCCTGTTGCCAAGCGTACCTTGTCCATCTGGGTGGCTGACTGTATCACCTGGGCCTACAGGGTAGCAGACCTTCCCTTGCAGGGTCGGTTCACGGCCCACCGTGTCAGGGCTATGGCTGCCTCAGTAGCTCATCTCCACTCTGTACCGTTGGCAGACATCTGCAGGGCTGCAACTTGGTCCTCAAGCCAGACCTTTGCAGCTTATTACTGCCTGGAGAGGGAGTCCCGTAGGGATAGTGCTTTCGATCAGGCAGTGCTCCGGAATCTCTTCGAGGTTTAGGCATCTCCTACCCTCTAGCCTTCTGGTTGGTCTACCGGTGGAGGTGTAGTCCAGTGAAATCCTTTTCTCTGATGCTGTGGCTAGAGGGAGCTCATTTTTCAGCTCTGGGGTCCCCGGTATCCTCAAGCTGGGGAGTCCCATATGTGAGGACTGACTTCCTGCTTGGTCCTGGAGAAAGAGTAGTTACTCACCTGTAACAGGTGTTCTCCAGGAGCAGCAGGAATCAGTCCTCACAACCCTCTCCTCCCCTTGGAGTTGCAGTTGTACATAGTTTACTGTTTTGCATTTTAAGTGCTGTTATTAGCTATGTCATTTGACTGGCAAAGATGGCACCTTTAGGCGGGAAGAGGACCGCGCATGCGTGCCTGCATTCCCAAAGTCTTTCTTAGAAAGCTGGGGAAATGCTCCGCAGGGGGCTCCATCGACGTCTGTCACCCATATGTGAGGACTGATTCCTGCTGCTCTTGGAGAAAACCTGTTACAGGTGAGTAACTACTCTTTCCTTGGTGCCGGCCTGGCACCTTCTGCTTTTCCTTGGATATATGGCCTCCACAGTCCACATCACCCCAGACACCTGCCTCCACTTGAGGGCGGCACAGTGGTTTCTCCGGGACCAGTGGTCTCGAGCTACAGGCTGCCTCAGAGACAGGGTTGCAGTGACCCGCTAGTTGGTGGATTCCCTGGTCTGGTGGCAGTTGCCTCAACACCTAGAAGTGGCAATGCCCTTCCAGACTCCCAGCCACTCCACTGGGGAGCCCACTGCGGAGCTCTCTGCACTCGGGGCACCTGGTCGCCAGACGAGAGCACCCAACAGATCAACCTCCTGGAGGTCCAAGCCATACACCTCACTCTGAGGGTTTCTTGTCACCACCTGTGCCAGCAGCCAGTCCTGGTCCAGATGGACAACCAGGTGGCAGTGTTCTGCGTGAACAAACAAGAGGGCACTGGATCCCATGTCCTTTGCCAGGAGGCACTAGGTCTCTGCTCATACCCAATCCAACAGGGTAACCTCCTGAGGGCAGTGAACCTGCCATGCCAGGACAACCTGCTGGCCGACAGGCTCAGCAGACTTCTCCAGCTGCATGAGTGGCAGCTGGATCCCAGGATAGCCAGTTGGCTTTTCTGGCTCTGGGGGAACCCGTGATGGACTTGTTCGCCAGTCCAGGCAACTTTCAGTTGCCAGACGTCTTCTCCCTGCAAACCCACCCCTCCAGTGTGGCAACAGATGTGTTTGCAGTTTCATGGTCGGAAGGCCTCATGTACTCCTTCCCTCTGACGCCGCTGGTCGCCAAGACCTTGTTCAGGACCCTCCGCGCCAGGGCCCTGCTCATCCTGGTAGCTCCCAGGTGGCCCAGGCAGCCATGATTCCTACTGCTTCTGCAGTTGACAGTGGAGGCCCCCATCTCCTTGGGCACCTATTTCAGGAGGGGTCTCTCTTGCACCCCAACCTGGGGTCGGTCTCATTGACAGCGTGGCTGCTGAGAGGGTGACTCTTCCCCCTCCCCCTCAACCTTCCGGTTGAGGTCGAAGACATTCTGCTAGCCTCTCGCAAAGCCTCTTCTAGGAAGCCTATGTCCTCATATGGCACAGGTTCTCTGTTTGCGCCGATCAGGGGGCTGATCCCTTCTCCTGCCCGGTGTCTTTGGTGTTGCAGTACCTTCTCCACCTCTCCCAATCCAGGCTCAAGTCTAACTCCGTACAAGTGCACCTTAGTGCCCTGGCGGCGCACCACCACCCAGTTGATGGTAAGCCCCTCTGTCCAACCTTTGGTGACCTGCTTCCTTTGGGGCTTGCTCCTGTTTAAAAAAAAAAAACACAAAAAAACAGGTTTGCCCTCCGGCCTGGAGCTCACTAACTCTGTGAGCAGAGGTTAGCGCAACCAGGAAAAACCACATTCCAAGAGAGGTAGCGAAGGTGGCAAGTAGCCAGAGACTCGAAGGGCGGGCGAGTGAGCTGCCCTAACACAACGTTGAGGTTCCATTCCTGCTGTCCCTGGAGAATAGCTGTTACAGATAACTATGCTTTATCCACATGGTAAAAGGGTTACTAGTAGAATGCCCTAAGTGTTTCTACTGAGACCTGTGCTGTTGAACATTTATATATCTTCTGGTTGAAGTGATAAGTATGGTGGCTAAATGGTAGATGAAATTTAATGAGGATTAGTATCTCCAGGAACAAGCAGGAATTGTAGGTTTCACATATGGGTATCTTCTGTTCTGACGGGAACCCGCATGGTAACGCTTCCCAGCATCCAATCAGAAGGCTTTTGGGAGCAACCCACTGTGCCTGCACATCTGCCTTCCCGCCTTCCCAAGCCATCCTCTCAGTTTTTAGTTTTCCACGGAGCATGCAGGTTGTTTTCTTCCTGCACTGCCAAAAAAATCTGTGCTGTACCTTTCCATCGATGCCAGTACCTTTCCAGATACTTGTCCCAATATTTCTTTTCTTTTCAAAATATTTTTTCTTTTCATTTTTTATATTTTTCCGTTTTGGTGGTTTCAACTTCCTAATTAAGACTTGGCCTGCTTTTTTCCACCACGATAGAAAAGCACATCAGTGGCTTCAAAAAATGTACCAAATGTTCTGGTACAATGTCAGTAACCGATAAACATGGCTGGTGTTTAAAGTGTTTGGGCCCAGACCATTTACTTACTGATTGTCCATTGCGCCAGCAAATGACCAGAAGATTTCTAAAGTATAGAGCCAGATTGTATAGCTCTCTGTTTGCCCCAGACTCTTTCAGTGGCTTCCACATGGTCGAGGACGTCTGCTGCCTCTTGGTTCTCAGGTCTCTTCAAAGTCCAAACAAGACTAAGTCTAAGTCATCGTCATCGAAAATCAATAATGAGGTAAGTTCCTTCATCGCCATCGCGATTCACCAAAAGGTGTGTCGTCTGCAGATATGCCTGCCATCGCGATTCACCAAAAGGTGTGTCTGATGCAGATATGCCTGCCAAACAGTCCTGGAAGGAGGATCAGTCCTCCAAAGCACAACAGGGGCTCCAGGATTCTCCTGAGGCCTTGACCTCCAGAGAGCTACTGGTTCCATGCTCTGGGATGATGGCGGCTCAAAGCCCTGTGCATGATTCCACCAAGGCATCGGCCTCCTCCCTCGACCATCCTGGCTATCTAGAGGAGTTTGGCAGCATTCCGTCCTACTGCCGATGCCTCTGGGGCTGATGCCGGACCTCGTCTTTCTTCTGCCTCCTTTGGAACTGAAAGACCTCATTGGTTCCTAATATTCTCCCCCTGCCGCACTGACTGATCATCGGTACCGGCATCAAGCCTGGACATTGGGCAAGTATCGAGATATACAAGATTGTCGATTATTTTGATATCTTCAGGAACAAGCAGTAATGAGTCTTCACATATGGGTACGTCGGTACCGATGGAGTCTGCACGGGAACGCTTCCCAGTGTCCAATCAGAACGCTTTTGGAAGCATCCCAATATGCCTGCGTGCTGCCTTCCCGCCTTTCCCAACTGCCTCTCCTCAGTTTTCGTTTTTCCGTGGAGCCGACAGGACGTCCTTCCGTCACCGCAGAAAATTCTTCTTTTATTTTTTAGTTTTCTTGTGGTCGCGGTTGCCTTCCCCGACGCCACCGGTACCACCGGTGTTTCTTTTCTTTTTTTTCTTCAATTTATTCCTGTTAGGGAATAACTTTTTCCCTCTTAGTGCCTGACGGGGCTTTCCCGGTCTTTTAGGCCTACCCCTTTTTTCCTCATGGAAACGCCAGCCACTATTCCTAAGAAATGTTCAAACTGTGGCAGTAAAAAACTTATTTTAGACACTCATAACTGGTGTCTATCCTGTTTGGGTCCTGACCACTTTCCTCCGGAGTGTCCCTCCTGCAATAGTATTGTGGGAAGAAGTCTTCAGCATCGAGTTCCCCTCGATACGCGGTCCCCATCCAACTTCAGGGCACCGACCACCTCTTCTACACGGCATCATATAACCCAAAAACAGTCTTTTAAGACTAGCCAGTCCTCGAGTGGTAGATCTCATGCACAGCATAGAGATGCCTCTGGCCTTGCCCTCGAACACACTGGCTTTAAAACCCCGGTGGGAGTCTTCGGCCTCCAAAGCCTGTGTGGGGTTTCAGGTTGTTCCTGAGGTTCACCCCTCACAGAACATACCTGAGCCATGCTCGGTGGTGGCATCCACTTTGAGCGGTACCGATACCCCGGCATTGGCAATGGTGTTGGATGAAACATTCCTCACCAAGGATCGTAGTCTGGCGTCCTCGGTACCTACGGAGCCGTTGGATGTGCTGCAGACCGACCTTCCAGTATCGGTATCGATCCTGGTAGCGATACTAGTACCGACGTCGGTACCCTCCAGATGTGCATCGATAGACTTGCTTCCTTCGATACCGAGTCTGGAATCGATTTCCAATCTGGAGGACTGGGTACCGACTCACCTTGGTACCAACACCAGATGGTACCGAAGGCACGGTTCCGATGGTCCATGTTCGGCATCGGTTCTTTTGATACCGTTAGAGCCGTCACCGGCTGGCCGCCTTCCACCGGTATTGGATACGGTACCGGAGTCGGTACCGGTATCCTTTTTACCATCGTTGTCGGTACCTTCCATGCTTCTTTCATCAGGCTCGCTTCCCTCGATACCGAGTCTGGAATCGATTCCTGGCATGGACGATATGCTACCGACTGTTGCTGGTCCCGACCTCCTACGGTACCGGCAACCATCCTCTTAAGGATCCCATACTCCACCATTCAGTATCTTATATTCCTATAAAGTTGGATAAATCCCTGGGTGCCAATGCTAGTTCTTCAACAGATCTAGCCTATCCAAAAGGATTTCCCTCTGGGGATTTTTCTTTTCAAGCTTTTCTCCTGGATATGGCAAAATCACTTGCCATTTCTATACCTGGATAGGATCCTATACAAGGGAATACAGAATCCCTGTATATTCCTGGGAGAGCGAAGGAGAACATCATGCTTCCTTTGCATCGTTCCTTGCAGGATCTCCTTCTACGAATGTGGGAAGCTCCTTTAACGGTACCCCCACCTTCTAGGGCAACTGATCTTCTATATCAGGTGCTCCCCTCTCCAGGTTTTCAAAGGACTCAACTTCCTGATCATTCCATTGTTGTAGAATCAGCAATGAGGCGAGTTAAGAGTACTAAAAAGCACTCTTATCCGCCAGGTCATGAGTCTAAGACTTTAGATGCCTTTGGACGCCAAACCTTCCAGGCATCCATGCTTTCAGCAAGAATTCTCTCATATATTTTCTATATGGGTTTATATCTTGAATAGGTCACAAAGAAATTACTGTTTTTGACTCCTTTTCTTCAAGAGCCCAAAAGTGCAGACTATTCCTTACTGGTTAGTCATGCTCAAAATATCTCTAGGTTCCCTTACTCGTGCTTCCCTAGACTCCTTTGAGTCTGTTAGCAGAACTTCTGCTATAGCTATAGGGGCACGACGTAAAGCCTGGCTCCAGGTTTCAGACTTGGACAAATTGGCACAAGAAAGACTGGGAAATACTCCTTGCACTGGAGAAAATCTCTTTAACAAAGAGTCTTTACTCCAAGTTGCTCAGTTAACTACTGACATTCCTGTTTCCAGAGGCTGTTCTACGCCTTCCTCTTTCCCAGTTGGTAGGAAATGTCCTACCAAACTTTCTTCCCCTAGGGGGAAAAAGTTTTATCCATCTTCTGCCCATCATACAGATGTTCCCAAACAGTGGAAACATCGCCCTGGTCTGAAGAAACCACAACCTCAACAGGATCAGCAAACCGAGCAGTCGCAGGGTTTCAAATAGATCATCATTACCTCTCTTGGTTGCTGGTTAGAGTGGCAGTCTGCTTCTTTTCACTTGAAGTATCTGCACTAATTTTATCCTAACCTTTTCTAGATATCTCTTCATGAGACATCCTTTCTTTTACTCTGAGTCTTTATGGTGATCATGCCCATACTTAACAGGTTTCTCTTCCTCTTTGGGGAAAAGAGAAGTGACAACTATCAATAAGACAGTTTTTTTCCCTGTACTGGCATGTATCATCTTACTTTTCAGAGACTTTCTGCATAGTCAGTCTTTCAACTCTGTCTTACCTCCCTCTTACTACAACATTTGGGTTGTAAGAGTGGCTCTTTTACACTGGTAAGCCCCTATGGTCCTCTACCTATTCCACAGGGGGATTCTCCCTTCCAGAGTTGTCTCCCCCTTTATTACCTTAGAACAGCTCATCAGACAATAGGACGTCCTACCATGTCTGTTGTTTCTTTTCCCAATCTAAAAAAGGAGGAGAAAAGAAATTTTCTTCCGCTGCCCTGGTAGTTGCTGCAGATACAGCAATTCCTAGTGGTTAAGCCACTGGTTCTGTTCACCACACAACCAGGATTTCCCCTCCACTAGCAATCCTTCTAGCCTCGGTGCTAAACCCCAAACAGGTTATTAACCTTGTTTGGAAACCCTATTATCACAAACTGGTTGGTTAACTTCTATTCTCTGCCCCTGTCCTTGGCAGAATAGTTAAGTTGCCCTCTGGCTTTAAACAGTCAGTTTTTTTCTTCTAACCAACCTGCAGTATGCTCTCTGCAACTCTACAGAGTAGCTTTGCACTATGGGCCCTTGCTAGAGAGCATTAGTATTCTGCCTAGCAGATGACCCTAGATGGTTAGGAGGGGTTCCCCCAGTCATGTTCTCATGGCTGGTAGGTGTTCCCTACCCTTACCATCTCATCTAAAATCTCTTTTGAGACATAAGACACAGGCCTTTCATCACGTGAAAACCTAAAGAATGGCCAATTCCCTGGCTTGGCCCATATCTCCTTTGGACTCTCACCAGAGAGAGTTTTCTTTCAGTGGCAGCTCAAGGACGCCTGATACCCATCTTGCCCTTATAGGCAGGTTACTATGGTATCTTATTCCACTGGCGCCCTCCATCCAATCACCATACTGCAGTTCTGGAGAGATCTGGACTTTCTGCCTGCAGACTGAAGTTATCCTCTGCATTTTTCACGTAGGCCATCCTGGTTATTCAAGAGCTCGATTTCTGAAAGGAATCTAGATTCCTCCTTGTCAAGGAAACCATTCCTCTGACTCTGTCAGTCATAACCAGGGAAAGAAGATTCTCTATGCATCTATTCAAGCAGGTATCACCCTTCTTGCTATTAGATGAGTCTCTCTCTCTCCATATTCCTAGGGGGGTCTAGTTCTATAGGCATCTCTCCATCCACATACCTGGAGACATATGTCTATATGCCTACATATTCATGTACATGGTTATAGATATATATCTGTGTATCTTCTGCCCATAACATATCTCTCTCTATATATATCCATATATACCCTATAGGTGTATATATTTAGGAATGTGTGTGTGTATATATATATATATATCTTCTTTATTATAAATGCAACACCATTTCTTCTTTGTCTTTCATTTCCAGCATAGTAGACCATGTGATCATCTGATGCAAAGTGCCCCATGCCAGTCCATTTCAGTTCGCTGACACCCAACAGATCAAGTTGTACACGTTCCATTTCATTCTTGACCACCTCCAACTTCCCTTGGTTCATGCTTCGTACGTTCCAATGTGTAAGACATCTTTACAGCTTCTGACTCTCATTTCATGCGCAGCTACATCAGCAGTCAGACTTCCCGAGGGCTTTGATCCAACCACATCATAAATGCTGGCTTTACTCTGAAAAGTCTTCAGCTCTTCCCCAGTAGCTAGTTGAGTGCCTTCTGACCTGGGGGTCTCATCTTCCAGCACCATAGCACAGTTTGTTTTGTTGTAACTATCCATTGGGTTTTCATGGCAAGATACAGAAGTAGATTGCCGGGCCTTTCTTCCGCGCAGTTTAAGTTTGATGGTGTTGCCGTTGTCACAAAAATGTGATCCTCCGCCATCAACACTGTCCCATTCTGCTGCTGCCCAGATGGGTGGTTTGTCTTGGTCTGGCACCTCAGCTGAGACCTGTCCATCTTGGGAGACCCTGCCAGTAGTTAAACTACCGATAGTTTAGCTCTCAGCATCACTGATGCACGCAAGCCCTCACAGCACGACAAGCTGAAAACCAAGTGAGACGCAAAAGAGGAAGGCCAGCAATGAGATGGATCGATACAATAACAGCAGCTACAGGTACCAGTCTGTCAACAATGAGCCGTCTGACTGAAGACTGAACACAGTTTAGGATAGCTATCCAGAGGGTCGCCATGAGTCGACTCCGACTCAACGGCACTTAACAACAACAACAACATATAGATAGATAGATATAGAGATATAGATATAGAGCTATAGATATATAGATATAGATATCTAGTGAGATATATCTTTTAGGTAGATATGTATCCACATACTTATCTGTCTGTTTAGGTTCATATATCCATACATTCCTATATGATCCTGACAGATGGGCACTACCCTTATCAATGCTGTGTCAGCATACTTAGGGTTCTACACATATAACCACTTCCTGTGGTAACTAACAAACTTTTTCCTCACCATAACCTTTCAGGGTTAGGTACCTCTGAAGCTCTCCATGTACCTTTTCTTCCCTAATTGACCTCATTTAGGAAAGACATTGCGGAACTTCAGTTAATCTAAAGCTTAGCGCTTCCTAAGTCTGTCCTTACTTTCTTATCAGATACAGGGGTCTCCATACCCTTTCTCTCCTACATGGACTAATTCCATTTCCAGTCCAGATGGGTCAGACTCATTTTCCTTTTGGTCCTAGGATTGTACTGTTCTTGGACCAAAACAGCTTAAGCTTTGTCTAATAGTACCTTCTGCGTCTTCCGCTGAAGCCCTACCTCTTTATACTACCCCAGTTTCCCCTGGGGCTATTTCTCACCTTGAAGGGTTCTGACCTCCACTTGTTTTTTCTACTTCTATTACCTCTACTTCTCAGTGAGGTACTCCTTGAGGTTTTTCACTGGCTCTTCTAACAGATCCATATGAACCTCAGTAGACTTTGCAATGCCAACAAGGGAGGCCTATATTACAATATTTTACTACTAAATGCCCTCTATACAGGGTCTTCCTCTATAGAAGTCCTGTTCTAGTCCAGCTGTTCCACAGCACCTTTTCTGTATTCAACTCCTACTCTCCATCCCCAGGATGCCTGAGGTTCTGAGGAGTAGCATGGTTCTTTCTAGATTCGCAACATGCTAGGACTCCCTCTGGGCATCTCAGCTTGGGAGTCCCCATATGTGAAAACTCATTCCTGCTTGTTCCTGGAGATAGCACAGTTACTTACCTGTAACAGGTGATCTCTGGGAACAGCAGGAATAAGTCTTCACAACCCACCCACCTCCCCTAGGAGTTGCATTTCTCTATCTCTATCTTTCCCTTCCTTGCTCTCTCTTTGCCTCAGCTTTAAAACTTAACTGAGGAGAGGCAGTTGGGAAAGGCGGGAAGGCAGCACGCAGGCGTGTTGGGATGCTTCCAAAAGCATTCTGATTGGACGCTGGGGAGCGTTCCCGCGCAGACTCCATCAGTACCGACGTACCCATATCTGAAGACTTATTCCTGCTGTTCCCAGAGATCACCTGTTACAGGTAAGTAACTGTGTTTTCTTGACACTCTGACTCTACTGATTCCAATGATACATCGGAGGACTCCAAGGGAACCTGGGATCTCCCGATCTGTCCCCTTCTCATGAACAGCGCTGACCGTGCCAGATGAGTAACAACGTTTTAACTGCCGTAAAATCCATGCTGACTCCTGGCAACTCAGCAGCCCCTGGGTTTTCTTGACAAGGTATGACCGGAAGTATATTGCCAGGCCTTTTCTTCTAAGAAAATGGAGGGTAAAGTGACTTGCTCAAGTTCATAAGGAGTGCCTGTGGGAATTGAACCTAGTTCTCTTGGGTGCTAGGCAGGTACCAAATGCTGGTTTCTGAGTTTGGAACATTCATTCCAAAGAATTGATCTGGTGTCATTGTGGTCATGTTGCAATTTTCAGTCCACTATGCCTCAGCTGCTAAAATAAAAAAAATAAAAAAAGAAATTGGGTCAGGCACCATGAGGAACACCAGGGATGATGGTCTAGATCATGCGTGTTTATAACAGTCTTGTTTCCCTTAATTGAGCCCTCCAGTACCCAGAGGCTGCTGTCAGGACTTAAATCACAAGCCTGAGGTGTTCCCCACTGAGTAAGTAGACTCCAGTCGCTGGGTAGTAGGAGGAAGCCCAAAATTTGCAGGGGTGCTGCACTAATGTGGTCCGGCTCGCTAGTGCCATTCCAATAGATCAGGAACAGTACAGAATCAACAGACAAACATGGCCAGTATACAAGCTCAGGTCAGGGCAGGATAAGATTGGAACCAAAAGGCAAGCAGAGGTTAGTTGCAGTAGATCAGTAGAAGTAAGACACCCAGGAACTTGCACATGTGATCTATCAAAGGTTAAGGTAGAGTGGAAGTTTCTAAGTTTAAATAGGTGCAGGGGACCAGTTAGAGAAGATGCATTCTCAGAGAGCGAATTAAGCCAAGATACATCATCAGAAGACCCACTGGAGCAAGCCGCATTAAGTTGTGACTAGGGGTGGCAAAAAGGCAGGAAGAAACCGAAGCTCACTTCCTTTGTGAGTAGAGCACCCTGGGGGGTAAATACATGGCAGAAATATGTTTTATGAATTATTCAAAAAGGGGATGGAGAACAAAACAAAATACGCCTCTATATACAGTAGGTCCCAGTGTAACCACTCCTTATGTACTCTATATTTCTAGTTGCCCCATCTCAAGGATATAGCAGAAATAGAAAAGGTTACGAGAAGGATGACAAAATGATTAAGGGAATAAAGCATCACCTTTATTAAGAAAGGTTAAACATGTTGGAGCTTCAGCTTGGAGAAAAGACGGGGGGGGGGGGGTTATGATAGTTCATAACATGAGTGGGTTAGAATGGTTAAACAGAGAACAGTTGTTTAACCTTTCAAACAGTACAAAAACAAGAGAACATTCCATGAAAACTAATGACCGGAAGATTGAAAACAAATCCCAGAGAGGAGTAAGAAGGGGTTTAACTCCACTAACAAGCAGCAATGCAGTCTTCACATATGGGTGACATCACATTGACTGAGCGTAACAGGCGTACACTCCCCAGCATCCAATAGGAATGCTTTTTGGAGTGTTCCTCCACACATGCATGTCTGCCTTCCCACCTTCCCAGCAATTCTCCTTAGTCTTTTTTTCTGCTGAGCCATCAGGACTGTCCTAGTCCCATCCTGAAGAGACTTCTTTAAAGTTTTTTTTGGTACCTCCCTGGTACTTCTACTTTGCCTTCCCATTACTGGAGCGGTCCTGCATCATTCCAGTGCAAATATCTTTTTTACTTTTGAAATATTTTCTTTGTTTTGTCATGTTTTCCACATTGGGCACCATTGCCCACTTTGATTTGGCTTCCATTCTTTTTTCCAAAATGGAGAAACCCAACAGTGGGTTCAAAAAATGTACTAAGAGCCATAGTACTATCTTGGCCACCGACTAGCACAACTGGTGTTTAAAATGTCTAGACCCCGACCACGACGTTTCCTCCTGTGCTCTCTGCAAGCACATGATGACAAAAAGGCTGAAGAACCAAGAGCAGCAAAGTGTTCAGCTTTCAGTCAGTCTCAGCATCTTCAGCACACTCCTTGGAGGCCTCCATGCCGTTGAAGTCATTGCATGCTTCATGTTCGTCAGCATCAAGGCATAGCAAGAAGCATCGATCGGGGTCTCCGTCAGAAAAGGTATCGATGGCGTCGGCATCAAAATTTATTTATTTTCATTCTCTTATATACCGCGCTATTCTGCATCAGTGCGGTTTACATTGAACAAACTGAAATTACATTGAACAGGGCATTATAACTTGGAGATAACTATTTTACAGGGAACATGAGCTATGGAGGGTTAAGTGGCTTGCCCAAGACCACAAGGAGCACCTGTGGGACTAGAAACCCCAGTCCTTCCGGCCCAAGGTTGCTGTCCTCTAGTGGGATTTGAACCCCCGACCTTCCGGCCTGAAGTACCTTGCCCCAACCATTAGGCCACTCCTCCACGAATGGTTCCCATTCCTCGTTGTTGACATCGGACTCCGATTCTCGTCATCGGCACCATCGTTCATCAGTGGATCCAGACTTGGGCTGTCCTGCCAAGCAGCCCCAGCAGGAGGATATCACCTCCAAAGCCACAGAGGAGCTCTGGGATTATTCTGGGACCATGTCCTCTGTGGAGCCCCCGATACCTTGCTTGGGGTTCGTGGCTCAGGCTTCTGGGCCATTGTCATACAATCCTCTCCATTCTCCCTCAATGGGTGGGTCTGGATTATCGAACGGAGTCTGGCTACAGTCCTGGTGGCCATTGTGCCAGGGTCTTTGAGGCCCTCTGGTTCTACCTTGGAGCACACTGCTCCGGTGCAGTCACTTGACGTCTGTGCTCCCAATGCTTCCAGAGCCCTCAGAGGTATCGGTCCCTCCACTCTGAGCCTCCACCAACTCCTGTTCATTCTGGGGCATCATGTGCGATGCATTCTGGCTCGGAGACAACTCGTCAGGCTCATCGACCTTTGTCATCGGGAACCTAGCATCATCTGTACCAAGGCACTGACAAATATTACTTTGATTTCCTACCAGACATGTGATGTCAACCGACTCAGATCCTGAATCAGTGGTTTCTGACCTGGGTCGGGACATTCCATCAGATCCTTTTCCACCACATTAGGGGTGTCTGTCCCCACCGGAGGACATGTCCTTTCAAGACTTCATAAAGGACATAGCAGCAACCTTTTCAGTCTGACAACGGAACTGGAACCGAGAGCGGAGTTGTTAAATATCGTCCAGTATCCACTGGCACCGATGGAAGCAGCTACCCTTCCTATTCATAACATCCTGAAGAATTTGATGAATCAAATGTGGGAAGCTCCACACTCCACTCTGGCCATTAGCCAGAGACTGGATATGTTGTATCAAGTCCCTTCTTGCCCAGGCTTCCAGAAGCCTCAACTATCTCACCACTCCATGGTAGTAGAGTCCACCATGAGGAAGATCAAAAGTTCCAAGAACCATTCCTCTGTTCTTCCAGGCAAGGATGCTGACCCTCAGTGTTTTGATAGAAAAACATTCCATGCTGTCATGTTGTGGTCCAGGATCAATTCCTACATGCTCTGTATGGGCATGATAAGGGATGTCTCCAGAGACTTATCTGAGTTTAGCTCCCTTCTCCCAGAGGAAAAACAGACTCCTCATAAGGCTCTAGTTCTTCATGCCCAGAACACTTCCACATTCCTAACTAGAGCAGCTTTCGATGCTTTTGAGGCTGCTAGCAGGACAGCAGCAGTCTATATTGGGGCAAGCAGGACTGCATGGCTGCAAACCTCAGATCTAGAGCAGTTTGGTACAAGATAAACTCACTATAACATCCCTTGCAATGGGGAGAATCTGTTTGGGAAGGGCTGGTGTGAAAAGCAGGGGAAAACGAAATAGACAATCTCACCATGAAGCGCCCATCTAGGAAGACAACTCAGAGCAAGAAAGACTTCTACTAAGAAGTCTTTCTACCCAAAAAAGGTGGTATTATCCATCCTACCCCTCATACTCTGCCTATCAACCTCAACAATCCCAACAGAAACAACATGGTCCTCTTCAACCCAGAAAATCTAAAACATCTAAAGCTCTACCCACTCCACAACCTCAACCTCCGGCAAGCTTTCTAGATGGCATAGCCAGTTGGCTCCTCCAGCCTCCCTTCTCTCACATCCCAGGGAGATTGACAAATTTTGCCCACAGATGGACCCTTATCACCCTAGAACCCTGAACTTTACAGCTCATCAGTGAGGACTATCAGCTCAAATTCAAGGCTTTGCCCCCCCCCCCCCCTTGTTTCTTTGTGGGTGAAGCCAATATGGATCTCAACCACTCCACTCTGCTACTGCAGGAGATCAGGTCTGTAACATATCAAGGAGCTGTCTAAGACATCCCTCCACCAAAACAAGGTCTGGAATTCTATTCCCGATATTTCCTCATCCCAAAAAAGACAGTTGGCTTCAAGCCTATCCTCGACCTGAGAAATCTCAGCAAATTCCTAATGAAGGAAAAGTTCAAGATCTCACTAGGGACACTTCTCCCCTATCTTCAGTAAGACAATTGGCTTTGCTCTCCTGGATCTCAAGGATGCTTACACACACATCTTGATCCACCCACTATACAGAAAGTATCTCAGATTTGCCTTCCAGGGACACCATTATCAATACCAAGTTCTTCCTTTTGGGTTGGCTTCAGCACCAAGAGTCTTCACAAAGTGCCTTGCATTCATAGCAGCCTACCTGCGCACCTTGGGAATCTTCATCTACACTTAGACAACTGGCCCCTCAAGAGAGATACCCTTCAAATAGTCACCACATCACTTCAACAGACTATTCTAATTCTACATCTAAGGTTTGTGGTAAATTACCCAAAATCCCACCTGACTCCAACACAAAGTCTGGAGTTAATGGGAGCTCAACTGGATACAGCAAGGGCTCGGGCCTACTTGCCAGAAGATCGCCTCCGTTGCTTAGTCACCCTAGCAACCCACTTCCAACAGCAGATGACCCTCACTGCTTGAGCCATACTACTACTCCTCTGTCATATGGCCTCCACAGTCCATGTTCCATATGCCAGTTAACAGATGCACACAGCATAGTGGACTCTTTCTGAGCAGTGGATGCATTTGACAAGTCACCTCTCAAACAGGGTCCCATTTCATCTCACCTGGTGAACTTCCTCCATTGGGGGCGAGTACCCCAAAACCCTTCTCATAGGGTTACCTTTTCAAAGGTCTATACTACAGTGTTCCCTGACCACCGATGTGCCCCCCAGCCATTCTTGGAAGCATCTGAGACCTCACCACACAAGGCCAATGGACCCCTTGGGAGACCTCTCTACTCGCAAATCCTTTGGAGCTCAGGGCAATTGCCAGTGCCCTCAAGGAATTTGTCCTCATCTAACAGGACAAACAGTACTTACTCAGACCAACAATCAAGTTGCCATGTTCTGTCTCAACAAGCAGGGCGGTATGGGTTTTTGCCTTGTATGTGACGAGGCAACACGTCTTTGGGTTTTTGCCATCCCATCACATTCATCTCCAAGCTGTTTATCTCCCAGGGGAGGAGAATCTGTTAGCAGACAGGCTCAGCCAGGTCCCAGGTCCTTTGTCCACAGGAGTGGATGCTCCATTACCAGATGGCACATCACTTATGCCATTTACGGGGGATGCCCATAGTGGACCTTTTGCTTTTCAGGTGAATGCCCAACTACTTTGCTTCTGTTCAAGAATACCCTTTCCACACAGCAAGAGCTCGGATGTTTTCCTCCTTCATTGAGAGCAGGGTTTACTTTATGCAGTTCTACCAACCCCTCTCATTCCAAAGAGACACTAAGTTACAATTGGATAGGGGCAAAATGATTCTAATTGCCTTGCCCCATTCTGGCCCTGTCAACCATGGTTTCCCATACTATTTCATCTGACTCAGTCTACCTCTCCGATTAAACTGTGCACTCCACCTGCTCTTGCAGCACCAGGAGACACTAATTCATCTCAGCCTCAAGCCTCTACGCTTGAGGGCATGGCTGCTGAGCGCGTCATCCTCTCAGACCTAGGACTCCGAGGATGTAACTCAAGTCTTTCTTGCTTCTAGGAAGGATTCTATAAGACATACCTATGCCTTTAAGTGACACAGATTTTCCCTCTGGTGCTCCCAGAGCGCTCTCAATCCTTTCACTTGTACAGTACCTTCTGCATCTCTCTTCATCCGGTCTGAAAACTAATTCTGTCAGAGTACACTTGAGTGCAATTGCAGCCTCTCACTGTCCAATTGCGGATCGCACAAATTCTTCTCATCTGCTGGTGGGGCAGTTCATGCGAGGGCTTCTTTTAACAAAGCTGCCAATATGCCTCCCTCCCTATGGTGACATGGAACCTTAATGTCCTCACGCAACTTCTACGATCCCCTCCCCCCTCTTGAGCCCTTGACCACAGCATCTCTCAAGTTTCTCACTTAAAAAGTTGCTTTTCTCATCTCTGACCTCAGCACATAGTCAGTGAGTTATATGCTACGCTCCTTACATTCATTTCCACCATGATAAGCTGGTCCTTAGGACTCGCCCTAAATTCTTCCAAAGGTGATTACACCTTTCTACCTAAACCAAACCATATACACAGGTCTGCAAAAAAAAATTTTTCGAGAGCTGTTTTGGTTATTCCACGTAATCTTTGTGTTTTGGTGCGCTGAATCCGAAAATGACCTCCATTTTGTCATAGGACGTCATGTTTCCTGACAATTTAGGTAACTATGTTAAATAAGACAATACCTCAAAATAAATGGAAATAGACTTATAAAATTAAAGTTTTATTACAATATTTTCATGAAAATCCTTTTTTGAACTGAAATGAGCTCACCTACACACACTAAACTCAATTCTTCTTCCTTGTGAGGCTCCTCTTGGTGCATTTACGCTTGTGAGTAGCATCTGGAATGTCTCTCTGAAGCATCCAACAGTCGTCTGCCATCATTGTAATGCTCCATTTTCCCTGGTATCTGCTTTCCATCTCTTTAATGTCTTGGTGGAATCGTTCACCTTGATCCTCACAGCTCCCAAATTTTCAGGAAAGTAGTCAAGGTGGGACTGGAGGAAATGCCCTTTCAAACTCATCAGGCAACCTAAAGCTTGAAATGTTTTCAGCATTTGTCCGACGATCTTTTTGTAGTGAGGATCCGTCATGGTATTGACAAACTCTTGATCAACTATAAATCTTCTAATGTCTGGTCCGACAAACAAACCTTCCTTCAATTTTGCCTCCGACAGGCCTGGAAACTTGGTGACCAAGTATTTGAAGCATTCTCCATCTCTTGGAAGTGATTTTATGAATTGCTTCATCAATCCCAATTTTATGTGGAGAGGTGGTAGAAGAACTTTATGGGAAGGTAACAAAGTTTCTTGGAGGACATTTTCTTCACCGACTGTTAGCACCCTCTGCTGCCAACTCTTCTTGGTCCAGTGATTTTGTCAGTCTCGACTGTCCCATAGACACAGAAAACAAGGATTTCTCCAGGACCAAGCAGGAAGTCAGTCCTCACTTATGGGTGACGTCGGCGCCGACGGAGCCCTCGCGGAGCAATTTTCCCCAGCTTTCAAAGAAAGCCTTTGGGAATTGCAGCGCGCATGCGCGGTCGTCTTCCCGCCCGAGGGTGCCATCTTAGCCAGTCTTCTTTTTCCGCGGAGCCCTACAGACGTACCCGTCTTGTCCCCGCGAAAAAGTCGATTTTCTTCATTATTTTATTCTTTTTCCTTCGGTTCGACGCCGATCGTTTTCCCGCCCGGACTCGCGACGCCGGTCACGAGTCGTCCTACTTTTTTTCGGTTTTTCTGACTTTGTCAGCTTTAGTTTCGATTTTTCCCTGGCAGCCCGGTCCTTTGACCTCGCAGGGGCCCTTTTTCCCCCGATGGCTGCCAGTGGCTTTAAGCGGTGTGGTCAGTGTGACCGAAATATGTCACTAACTGACACACACGACTTTTGCCTCCGCTGCCTGGGCCCGGATCATGAGGAACTGATCTGTGGGCCCTGCGGCAAAATGTCCTCAAAAGCGTTGAGGAGTCGGCGGCATCAGCGTGATCGAATCTTCGCTGACCCCAGCCGTACCCGGACCTCGTCGGAGGCCTCCGCGTCAAAAGGCTCCAGCTCGGACCGTCGCCGGAGTTCCTCCGACCGGGGTTCTCCCTCCGGGGACCATCGTCGGACGGTGAAACCCGCGAGGGCGGCGTCGGTGGACGCTCCTGGTTCCGCGAGGGCCAGATCGCATAGCCCCGATAGCCGCCCCGGGTCCTTGGAGAAGGAACACCTCCCGAAGCGACCTCGCCTGGAGTCGGAGATGCCTGCTCGGGTAAGTCCTGTAGTCCTTCTGGACTCGCCTCCGCGACAGCCGACGTCGGGCCCGACGCCGTCGGGGCCCGAGTCGGGGGCTGCTGGGTCACCTGAGCTCGGACTCAGGTTGACGGCCTTGGAGAGCAGACTGTCTGCCTTCATGGACCAGCAGCGGGCACTGCTCGCTGGCCTCGCTGGCGCCGCTGCCCCGACCGCCGGGACGTCGACGTCCAAGTCGACCCCGGAGACCGAGCCGATCCTCGAGTCAATGAGAACTCGAGTCGATCCTCGGTCGAGGTCACCCTCGGCCTCCCGTTCGGGACCGAGGTCGCCGACGCCGACTCCCTCGGCGTCGGGGCGGCAGGCGCCGCGCCCTGCCCGTGCCGACCCCACCGAGTCCTCGTCGGAGTCGGTCTGGGAGTCCGAAGAGGAAGAGTCGCCTGATTCTTTCCGGACTCGGTGTGTCCCCTCGGACTCACCGGAGTCCGAGCCTCGGAAGCAGTCCCCCCCGGAGGATGCCCGGTTCTCGGACTTCGTTAGGGATATGGCCAAGGCTTTGGCCTTCCCTGCGGATCCCGAGGAGGAGCCTCGAGCCGAAGAGCTCGACGCCCTCCAGTATGACTCTCCCGCGAGGGAACACTTTACTGTACCGGTTCCTCCTATGCTGGAACGACTACTCTTCCGCATGTGGGAGAGTCCGGCCTCCTCGCCGGTCCTGAGCAAGCGGGTCGATTCTATCTATCGAGTCCGCAAGAGCCCTGGCTTTCAAAAGGCACAGCTACCACACCATTCCATGGTAGTGGAATCGGCCATGCATCGTCTTAAGAGCCAGAAGATGCACTCCTCGGTGCCTCCTGGCAGGGAGGCCCGTAACCTGGATGGCCTTGGTAAGAAGTGTTTCCAGGGCTCTATGCTCGCATGTCGTGTCCAGACTTACCAGCTCTACATGGGCATGTATCTCCGGGATCTGGCTAAAGAGCTAGCCGGATTCTCCGCTGGTTTGTCCGAGGAACCCTTGCGGAGGTTCCTGGCCTTGTCCACTGGCATTCGGGAATGCTCAAAGTTCATGTCCCGAGCAGCCTATGATGGCTTTGAAGCATCGGCTCGAGTGGCCGCAGCCGGCATCGGTGCCCGCCGACAGGCTTGGCTTCAGTCGTCAGACCTTGAGCCCTGGGTGCAGGACAAGTTGGTCGATGTCCCCTGCCGAGGCGAAAACCTCTTTGGCAAGCCCATGGCGGATAAGGCTGCACAAATTGAGACTGAGACTCTCACCAGGACCAGGCTTTCTAGGAAGACCTCCGCCCCTTCCCAGAAAAAGAAGGGCTCGGGGAAAAAGTCCTTTTACCCGAGGAAGGCGGCTGCCTACAAACAGTACCCCCATTATCAGGCCCCTGCAGCTCCCCAACAGGGCCAGCAGGCCAAGGGACGGGGTAACGGGTCCCGTAGGCAGCGAGCCCCCAAGCCTGCACCACCAGCCCCTGCTCAGCAGGGTGGGGGTTTTTGACTCACAAAGCATAGCCTCTTCCCCCCCGCTGGTTCCTCCCAGCACCGGAGGCCGGCTGGTTCACTTCGCCCACAGGTGGTCCAGCATCACCGCAGATGCCTGGGTGCTTCAAGTCGTGCGAGAAGGCTATCTTCTCCACTTCCATCAGGTCCCTCCCTCCTATTTTCCGGGAGAACCTCCGCGACCCCCTCTGCACAGGGAATTACTCCTTCAGGAGTTAGCAGGTCTTCTGCAGGAACAGGCGGTGGAACCGGTGCCCCACCACCTGAGAGGTCAAGGCTTTTATTCCAGGTATTTTCTGATACCAAAGAGAACAGGGGGCCTCAGACCCATCCTGGACTTGCGCATTCTCAACAAGTTCCTTGTGCGGGAGAAGTTCAAAATGCTTACCCTTGGAATCCTTCTGCCCTACCTCCAGCAGGGAGATTGGCTATGCTCCTTGGATCTAAAGGATGCCTACACGCACATCCTCATCCACCCAAGCCACCGCCAATACCTAAGGTTTGTGGTGGCAGGAAATCATTACCAGTACAGAGTACTGCCCTTTGGCCTGTCCTCCGCACCGCGAGTCTTCACAAAATGTCTCGCGGTCGTGGCGGCCCATCTCCGGCTTCACGGCCTCTATGTCTTTCCGTACCTCGACGACTGGCTCATCAGAGCAGCGTCCGCTCAGGAGGTCACCTACGCCACATGCCGCACGGTGACTCTTCTGCAGCACTTGGGCTTTGTTATAAACTTCGCAAAGTCCACTTTGCTCCCCTCACAGGATCTCGAGTTCATCGGCGCGAGGCTGCACACTCCTCAGGCGCGAGCATACCTACCGCTTGACAGGGCTCAACGGCTCATGGACCTAGCCGACCGCTTTCGCAGCCAGCCCCTGGTCTCCGCCAGGCGCTTCCTGAGACTGCTCGGCCATATGGCTTCCACCGTCCATGTGACCCCCAATGCCCGCCTGAATATGCGGTCTGCTCAATGGTGTCTCCGCCAGCAGTGGCGACAAGCCACAGGCGGCCTAGCAGACCTAGTGCGCGTCTCCGAGCCGCTGGTCTCGTCTCTCCGGTGGTGGCTCCGGCAGCCGAACCTGATCTTCGGAATGCCTTTCCAGTCACCTCAACCGACCCGGGTGCTGACCACCGATGCATCCCTCCTGGGCTGGGGAGCACATTGCCAAGAGGCACGTACTCAGGGCCTCTGGACCACGTGGGAGTCTGCTCAGCAGATCAACTTCCTGGAGCTCAGGGCGATCCGCCTAGCTCTCAAGGCCTTCTCCCACCTGACTTCCCAACAGTCCGTCCTTGTACAGACGGACAATCAAGTTGCCATGTTCTACGTGAACAAACAGGGGGGCACGGGCTCCTTCCTCCTCTGCAGGGAGGCACAGAAGCTCTGCTCTTGGGCCGTCAGTCACGGCATTCTCCTCAAGGCAGTTTATCTCCTGGGCCAGGAAAATTGCCTTGCGGACAAACTCAGCAGGGTCCTCCAGCCGCACGAGTGGCGTCTGGATCCCTTGGTAGTTCAGAAGCTCTTCCTCAAGTGGGGCCTCCCCACGGTGGATCTCTTTGCCAGTCCTCGCAACCGGCAGCTTCCTCGCTTCTGCTCTCGTCAGCCACACCCCCTTCGGGTTGCGGTGGACGCCTTTCTGATCTCATGGTCGGGGAGCCTTCTGTACGCTTTCCCTCCCATCCCGCTAGTCTCTCTCGGACTCTTTTCAAGGTTCTCCGAGACAAAGCCTTCATGATCCTGGTGGCCCCTCGCTGGCCCAGGCAGCCGTGGTTTCCGCTCCTACTGCAACTGGCGGTGGAGGATCCAATCCCTCTGGGGGTACAACCGGATCTCCTCACTCAGGATCAGGGGTCCCTACTGCACCCCAACCTCAGGTCTCTCAACCTCATGGCCTGGCTGCTGAGAGGGTAGTCCTTGCTCCCCTTCTCCTGCCGGCGGAGGTGGAGGAGGTCGTCTTGGCTTCGCGACGGCCTTCTACCCGCAAATGCTACGCCCTTAAATGGCGTCGCTTTGCAGTCTGGTGTACCCAACAGTCTCAGGATCCCTTCTCCTGCCCGGTGTCGGTGATCTTGCAGTACTTGCTACACCTCTCTAACCTGGGACTTAAGTCCAACTCCGTCAAAGTTCACCTCAGTGCTCTTTCGGCACATCATGTGCCGGTGGACGGTAGACCTCTCTCGAGCGACCCTCTCGTAGCGAGGTTTCTCCGAGGTCTCCTTCTACTTAAACCACCTCTGCGCCCGCCAGCGCCTGACTGGGACCTAAATGTGGTTTTGCAGCGGATCACCTGTCCGCCTTTTGAACCTATGGCTACCTGTTCTCTCCGTTTTCTGTCTTGGAAAACACTGTTCTTGATAGCCCTCACTTCCGCTAGACGCGTAAGTGAATTGCAGGCCCTCGTGTCTGATCCCCCTTACACTAGGTTCTACAAGAATAGGGTAGTCCTACGGACTCACCCAAAATTTCTGCCTAAAGTGGTCTCCCCTTTTCACATCAATCAGGAGGTGGTACTTCCAACCTTCTTTCCCAGACCACACTCCAGCCGAGCTGAAACGGTCCTCCATACCCTGGACTGTAGAAGGGCATTGAACTTCTACCTTGACCGTACGCGGGAGCACCGTAAAGCTGCTCAGCTTTTTGTGTCTTTTGACCCCAATAAATTGGGGCTCCCGGTCTCCAAGCGTACTCTGTCCATCTGGGTTGCGGACTGTATCTCTTGGGCTTATGGGGCAGCCGGACTCTCCTTAGAAAGTCGAGTCACGGCTCATTGCGTTCGGGCAAAGGCTACGTCAGTGGCTTACCTCCGCTCTGTTCCGCTGGCAGACATCTGCCGGGCCGCTACTTGGTCTTCGAGCCAGACTTTTGCGGTCCATTACTGTCTCGAGAGGGAGTCCCGTAGGGACAGTGCTTTCGGACAGGCAGTCCTCCGTAATCTCTTTGAGGTCTGAGCAACTCCTACCCTCCATCCCGGATGTGGGCTACCGGTGGGTGATAATTCAGCGAAGATTCTATCCTTCTGCTGAGCTAGAGGGAGCTCATTTTTGTGCTTAGGGTCTCCGGTAGCCTTGAGCTTGGGAGTCCCATAAGTGAGGACTGACTTCCTGCTTGGTCCTGGAGAAAGCGTAGTTACTCACCTGTAACAGGTGTTCTCCAGGAGCAGCAGGAATCAGTCCTCACTACCCTCCCTCCTCCCCTTGGAGTTGCAATCGTCTGCTTATGTTCTTTTTGCAAATTTTTATGCTGTCTTTTTAGCTATGTCATCTGACTGGCTAAGATGGCACCCTCGGGCGGGAAGACGACCGCGCATGCGCGCTGCAATTCCCAAAGGCTTTCTTTGAAAGCTGGGGAAAATTGCTCCGCGAGGGCTCCGTCGGCGCCGACGTCACCCATAAGTGAGGACTGATTCCTGCTGCTCCTGGAGAACACCTGTTACAGGTGAGTAACTACGCTATTTGGTATACGCAGCTTGTTGCCTGAGCAGCATGCACAAGACCTTCAAGTCCCCACACACTTGCCAACCATAGTCTTCATATTTAAGTTTACGAAGAACCAGTTCCAAGTTCTTGTAGGTTGCCTTCAAGTGTACGGAATGACCTACAGGTATGGAAGTGTAAAAACCGTTGTGGAGTAAAACTGCTTTGAGACTTCTTTTTGAAGAATCTATAAAAAGACGCCATTGCTCTGAATCATATTGGATTTTAAATTGACCCATCAGACCTTCGACATCGATGCAATAAAACAACTTGTCTTCCTGGGCGAAGTAAGGAACGAACTCCTTTTCACGATGTCTGAACCATGAAGATGACACTCCAGGCAACAATAAATTCCTGCTTTTCAGCCTTGATCCGAGTAACTCAGCGGCATCTTTGGGAAAATTCAAGTCTCTTACCAAATCATTCATCTCCTCCTGAGAAAACAATTTTGGTCTTGTATCATCTTCAGAGTCAGAACTTGATTCATCATGTGGTTCAGGTATGACTTTACCTTCATCGGAGCTAGGTATCTCTTCCAAGGTAGCAGGGGGCTTGGGTACTGGTATATCTGTGCCATGGGGGATGGGACGAATTGCCGAATGAAGATTGGTGTATGAAATGGAATGCTTCCATTTGGAATTAAACCCTTTCACATCGCATGAACAAAAGTAACAGTCGTCACTATGGTTCTTTTGCTCTCGCCATACCATAGGAATCCCATAACGGAAAGATTTTTTCTTACCCTTGAACCAGTTTCGGAGGTCCTCAACACACCGTTTGCATACTTTGAGGTGCCCAGACTTTATCTTGATCTCCAATTTTTAGTCCAAAGTATGCAAAGTATACTTTTTTCACAAAGTCTGTAATATTCTGCTGTTGCTTCAATACTGTATATTCACCACAGATGAAACAGAAACTGTCTGGCGAATTAATACACTTTTGCGGAGCCATAACATAACGGTTGAAGAATGGCAACCTAACACGAATTGCGATGAAAAAGTGTGAACAGCCTAGAACCAAGAACCTGATGATGATTCGTGCACAAGTGTAGCATGCAGGAGAGAGCAGCTCTGTACATGAGATGTCAGTGCTGGCCACTCCCCCCTGCACTGACCGGAGCTGCTGCTGTCTGCCCTGTGTCTCCCTCCCACTGGATTCTTCAGGAAGGATGAACCCCTTCTACCATTAGAAGCACGGACTTAAAACTTGCTTAGCTTATGTATATATTGCTGACCATCAGATTTACTGTGCTATATTTTTTTTTTACATAACTCGGACAACCCCTTTAAGGTTTTTTTGGCATTTTGTATCTTAAATGCACTTATGTGAATTAATTAATAGTAATTTGAATTAATTAATAGTAATTTGAAAAAATTTGATAAATTTGAAGACAATTTTGCATGTTGTGGCAAATCATGACGTCTAGGAGTTTTTTCAATATTTTATTTGTTTTCAGCACACCAAAATACATGGAAATTAGATGAAAATAATCAAACAGCTTTTTAGTCGCAGACCTGTGGTCTGACCTCAGCACATAATCAGTGAGTTATAAGCTACGCTCCTTACATTCATTTCCACCATGATAAGCTGGTCCTTAGGACTCACCCTAAGTTCTTCCAAAGGTGATTACACCTTTCTACCTAAACCAAACCATATATCTTCCAACCTTTTTTCCTAGGCTGCACACTTCTAAGGCAGAAGCAACCTTACATACTTTGGACTGCAAATGAACACTTGTGTTCTATCTTGACTGAACTAAGAGTCCTCGCCAATCCTCTCAAATGCTCATGTCTTTCGACCCTAGTCATCTGGGTTTCTTGGTTTCCAAAACGACCATTTCCAACTGGATTGCTGATTGCATATCTTTCGCATATACTCAAGCAGATCTATCCCTTCAGGGACATGTCACCATACACAATGTCTGAGCCATGTCTGCTACCGTAGCAAAGCTTAACTCTATCTTGCTTTCTGAGATTTGTCAGGCAGTCACGTGGTCTTCGCTACATACCTTTGCTGCCCACTATTGCATTGACAAAGACTCTGGTTGAGATGCTCAATTTGGACAAGCTGTCTTGAGAATCCTCTTTCAGATTTAGGGCAACTTTGCCTACTGTCCATCTTTGACTAGCCCAACAGGAGTGTGCCCAAAGGGCCGAGTCTGATTGATCCTTGCTTTACCCTGTTTTAGTTCCGGTCTCCTCTCTTGCTGGGCAGTTGTGGGCTTGTTCTGTAACTGGTGATCTCAAGGAACAAGCAGGAATGAGTCTTCACATATGGGTATCGTCGGTACCGACGGAGCCTGCGCGGGAACGCTCCCCAGCGTCCAAAAGGAAATCTTTTGGGAGCATCCCACAGCGCCTGCGTGCTGCCTTCCCGCCTTTCCCAACCGCCTCTCTCCAGTTCTTCTTTTCCGCGGAGCCAGCAGGTCGTGTTCCTGTCACCGCTGAAGAATTTCTTTATTTTCTTTTATTTCTTTGGTCGTGTGTCTGCCTTCTCCGACGCCGGACCGGTACCGCCGGTCTTTCTTCTTATAAAAAAAAAACAAAAAAAACCCTACTGTTTTTCCTCACTTCAGTTCATTTTTCTTTTCTTCGGCCTTAGGCCTAGGAAAAATTTTTTCCTTATGGAAAAGCCCGCCTCCGGGTTTAAAAAGTGCACAAAGTGCAGCGGCACTATTTCTGTCACCGACACCCATGAATGGTGTCTAAAATGTTTAGGTCCTGACCACTCCATCACGGATTGTGAGTCCTATTCCTTTGTCTAACAGACGTCTACAGAATCGAGCAGCCAAGCTCAGTACCCTGTTTCCCTCTGATGCAGCTTCGGTGGCATTGACGTCTTCCAGGGCTGCTTCTTCCTCCCATGGATCTCAGGTAACCAAACTTAAGTCCAGCCGGTCCTCGAAGGGTAAATCTCCCTCTAAGTATCGAGATGCCTCCGGGCTTGCTCTCGAGGAATCCGCACCGGCAAAATTACCCCGGCGGGAGGCTCCTGCTTCCAAAGCTTTATGGGGTCACAGGTTGACATCAGTGGCTCGGCCTCGACTGATCACCTGTTGCCATGTTCTGGGGTACCGGTGGTTCCCACTGGTACCGACATCCAGACATTGGTGGCGTCAATGGATCAGAATATCCTGACCATGCAGCGTGCCATCACGGCATTCATACAAGCTGCGATGCCTTCGGTACAACAACAAACTCCATTGTCGGTACCGCCTCCAGCACCGGTACCGATATCGGTTCCTGTGCCGGTACCGGTACCATAGACATCGGCTTCGGTGTCGACTGCAGCGGTACACTGTTCTGTGATGCCTATCGGTACCGAATCAGTACCGATCACTCCCGATGTCGATACCACCTGGTACGCGTATCGGGCTCTGCAGGAGCATCCAGACAGGCGATACTTCGATTCCTCTGAAGACTCTGATGAATCAGAGGCCTCTGTCGAAGCATCGGTAATCCTTCCTCAGGAGCCCTCTTCTCCAAAAAGAAGAATGTCTCCTCCAGAGGACTTGTCTTTTCAAGACTTCATTAGGGAAGTGGCCAGGGGCCTCTCCATTTCAGTGGCCCCTGAGGCAGAGCCTAGAGCCAAAAAATTAGATATTTTACAATATCCTAAGGCTCCTAAAGAGGCAGCCATTTTACCAATTCATGAGATTCTTTATGATCACATGTTGGGCATATGGGAGACTCCTCTCACCACCTCCCCTCATTCTCGTAGGTTGGACACCATGTATCGTGTTCCTCCTTGTCCTGTCCTTGACCAGCTGTATTCCACGCTTTAAGAAAAGTGGAAGGAAGTCCAAAAAGCTGCCAGCATGATTTAAAGGTGAGGTCAGAGAGGCTGTTGCCAAAAAAGCATCTTTCAGGAAATGAAAAAAAGAGCCAAACGACGAAACCTGGAAACAGCACAAGCACTGGCAAGTCAAATGGAAGGCATTGATAAGGCAGGCAAAGAGAGAATTTGAGATGAATCTTGCTGCGGAAGCAAAAACACAAAATAAAGACCTTTTCAAGTACATTCGTAGCAAAAAACCTGTGAGAGAGTCAGTTGGTCCATTAGATCAGTGGTCCCCAACCCAGTCCTATGGGGCACACCGGCCAGTCAGGTTTTCGGGATATCCCTAATGACTATGCATGAGATATATATGCATTAGAGATATCCTGCCATCCTGACTGGTTTGTGGCCCTCCAGGGCTGGATTTGGAGACCCCTGCCTTACACCTCCGTCATTTAAGATTGTGAGTGGGCAAGGTGCAGATGTCCAAGACATCAAAAAGGTTAGATAGAATTTGTCACAGTCCTCCTCACTTCTCACCACCACCAAAAAATTGTCTATTAGACAAGTTTTTGGTGGTGGTGAGAATCGAGGAGGAATGTGACACATTCTATATACCCTTTCGATGTCTAGGACATCTGTACCTTGCCCACTCACAATCTTAAATGACAGAGGTGTAAGGCAGGGGTCTCCAAATCCAGCCCTGGAGGGCCACAAACCAGTCAGGTTGGCAGGATATTTCTAATGCATATATATCTCATGCATAGTCATTAGGGATATCCAAAAACCTGACTGGCTGGTGGGCCCCATAGGACTGGGTTGGGGACCCCACTGCATTAGATGATAAAGGGGTTAAAGGAGCACTAAGAGGCGACAAGGCGATAGCGGAGAGACTGAATGAATTCTTTGCTTCGGTCTTTACTGAGGAAGATGTAGGGATGTTACCCATGACTGAAGTGGTATTTAAAGGTGTGGAAGAATTGAAGGAAATATCGATACATCGGGAAGATATCTTACAAATATTAGATAAACTGAAGAATAGCAAATCACCTGGGCTGGATGGTATACATCCAAGGGTGTTGAAAGAACTGAAATATGAGATTGCAGAACTGCTATCAGTAATCTGTGAACTATCGTTAAAATCATCTCTAATACCTGAAGACTGGAGGATCGCCAATGTAACACCAATTTTTAAAAAGGGTTCCAGGGCTGATCCGGGAAACTACAGACCGGTGAGCCTGACGACAGTACCGGGAAAAATGGTAGAAACCATCATAAAGAATAAAATTACTCAGCATGTAGATAGTCACAACCTAATGGGAGACAGCCAACATGGCTTTAGACAAGGAAGATCTTGTCTTACTAATCTGTTATGTTTTTTGAAGGAGTGAATAAACAGGTGGACAAAGGTGAGTCGGTTGATATTGTGTATCTGGACTTTCAGAAAGCCTTTGACAAGGTCCCTCATCAGAGACTTTTGGCAAAACTAAAGAGTCATGGGATAGGAGGCAGTGTACTATTGTGGATCAGGAACTGGTTAAAAGATAGAAAGCAGAGGGTAGGGCTAAATGGCCAATTTTCCCAATGGAGAAAGGTGAATAGTGGTGTACCCCAGGGATCTGTGCTAGGTCCGCTGCTTTTTGACACATTCATAAATGACCTGGAAAGTGGAATAACGAGTGAGGTTATCAAATTTGCAGATGACACAAAACTAAAGTTGTTAAAACCCAAGAGGATTGTGAAAAATTGCTGGAGGATCTTGATAAATTGGAAGACTGGGCATCAAAATGGCAGATGAAATTTAATGTGGACAAGTGCAAGGTTATGCACCTAGGGAAGAACAACCCAAACTATGGTTACACGATGCAAGGTTCCACATTTGGAACCACCACCCAGGAAAAAGATTTAGGCATCATTGTGGATACCATGTTAAAACCCTCGGCCCAGTGTGCAGCGGCGGCCAAGAGAGCAAATAGAATGCTAGGTATGATAAGGAAAGGAATGGAAAATAAATGATGATATGCCTCTATATCGTTCCATGGTGAGACCGCACCTTGAATATTGTGTGCAATTCTGGTCGCCGTATCTTAAAAAGGATATAGCGATTTTAGAAAAGGTACAGAGAAGAGCCACCAAAATGGTAAAGGGGATGGAAGGATACTCCTATGAAGAAAGGCTAAAAAGGTTAGGGCTCTTTAACCTGGAAAAGAGACGGCTGAGGGGAGATATGATAGAAGTCTATAAATTAATGAACGGAGTGGAACGGGTAAACGTAGATCGATTGTTTACCTTATCAGAATATAGAAAGACTAGGGGACATGCAATGAAGCTACAGGGTAAATTATTTAAGACTAATAAAAGAAAATATTTTTTTCACTCAACGTGTAATCAAACTCTAGAATTTGTTACCGGAGGATGTAGTAAAGGCTGTTAGTGTAGCTGGGTTTAAAAAAGGTTTGGACAAGTTCCTGGAGGAAAGGTCCATAAACCGTTATTAAGAAGTGACCGAAGATATCAATGCTTGACCCAGTACAAGCATTGTGGAACTTGTGTCTCTTTGGGAAACTGCTAGGTACATGTGACCTAGATTGGCCACTGTTGGAAACAGAATACTGGGCTTGATGGACCTTGGTCTGACCCAGTATGGCATATCTTATGTTCTTATGTTCTGTTCTGGCTTTCATAAGACTCAGCTTCCTCACCACTCCATTGTGGTGGAGTCTGCTATGGAGAAGATAGAGTACAAAAAGGCACTCTTCTAATCCTCCAGGAAGAGAATGCAGAACCTTAGATGCCTTTGGCAGGAGAATTTTCCAGGCCAATATGCTTGTTGCCAGAATCAACTCCTATAGTCTCTATATGGGGATGTTTCTAAAAGAAGTTAGATCATCTGCAGACTTTCTCCTTTTATTTCAGAAGATAAAAGGGAAGAGTTTCTCACCTGGCTTAAACATGCCCAGGATGTTTCCAAATTTTCCAACCGTGTAGCCTTTGACTCTTTTGAGTGTGCCAGCAGAGCCTCGGCTATTGCCATAGGTGCACACAGAGTTGCTTGGTTACAAGCTTCTGATTTGGAACCCTGGGTTCAGGATGGACTAGGAAACCTTCCTTGTACAGGTGAAAACCTTTTTGGCAAAGATTGGCAAGCAAAGGCCACCCAAATGGATGCTGATAATTCTGCTTTAGATAGACTCTCAAAGTCTACCTCTGCTCCTTTTAAGAAAAGGTTGTTCAAAAAGATTTTTTTTCCCAAAAAAGGGAGATGATATTCTGCCTATGGTCAGCAGGCATCTTCTGCAGGTCGTTTTGCTACAAAGAAACAGCAACAACCAAAACAGGCCAAGCCTAAGGCTGCTAGGACTGCTACGGCCCAACAGCCTCAGCCTCCTCAGGGCCTTTGACTTTCAACTAGAGAACTTAGCTTTTCTGGCTCTAAAAGAACCAGAGCCTCTCACCATTCCAGGAAGGTTAGCTCACTTTGCTCCCAGGTGGGAACAAATCACAGCAGAGCAATGGACCCTCTCCATCATAAGGAAGGGGTACATGCTTCATTTCTTAAACCTTCCTCCTCACACCATGGTGAGACAGTTCAATTCTCCAACATCTCTCCTCGACCTGGGTCAGGAGATTGCTACCCTTCTTGCCCAAGGGCAATAGAAGAAGTACCCCTTCTTCAACAGGGCTCGGGGTTCTACTCCCCCTACTTTCTTATTCCAAAGAAAACAGGGGGCTACAGACCCATATTAGATCTCAGAGAATTGAACAAGTTTCTATGCAAGGAGAAATTCAAGATGATTTCTCTAGGTACTCTCCTTCCATACCTTCAGAGTCAGGATTGGCTTTGTTCTCTAGACCTCAAGGATGCGTACACTCATGTCCTCATCCATCCAACACATAGAAGGTTCCTTTGGTTCCTTTATCAAGGGAAGCACTACCAATACAGAGTGCTTCCTTTGTCTGGCCTCTGCACCAAGAGTGTTCACAAAATGCATGGCAGTAGTAGCTTCATTTCTTCGCACTCTAGGAATATTCATATTCCCATATCTGGACGACTGGCTCATCCGAGCTCCATCCCAGTCAGAGGCCCAGACTTCCCTAGCCTGCACAAGGCGTGTTCTTCAGTATCTGGGACTTGTAATAAACATCCCAAAGTCCCATCTCACCCCTACTCAATCTCTAGAGTTGATAGGGGCCTTGCTAGATACCACAACTGCAAGGGCCTATCTTCCCCAGGCCCGTTGCCTACGCTTGGTGCAGTTAGCCTCACAAATTCAGTTACAATCCCATTTAACTGCTCGAAAGATGTTACAACTGTTAGGCCACATGGCATCCACTGTGCATGTGGTTCCTTACGCTCGCCTTCACATGAGGGCAACTCAATGGACTCTATCCACCCAATGGACACAGGCATCAGGGTGCCTGTCAGACAAAATAGCAACCTCCAGTCACCTCTTTTGCTCTCTCCAGTGGTGGAAGTCCACTCAAAATCTGTTGCTAGTGTCCCCCTTTCAACAGGTATTACCCCAAGCAACCCTTACAACAGATGCCTCTCCAAGAGGTTGGGGAGCTCATCTACAAGATCTCTCCACTCAAGGCATCTGGTCTCTAGAGGAGACATCTCTACATATCAATTTCTTAGAGCTCAGAGCAATTTTTCTAGCTCTGAGTCTTCCACACCCTACTCAGCTACAAGACAGTCCTCATCCACACGGACAACCAAGTAGCCATGTTCTACGTGAACAAGCAGGGCGGGACTGGCTCTCTGTCACTTTGCAACGAAGCTCTGAGATTGTGGGCCTTCGCCAGAGAGCATCAAATTCATCTCATGGCAGTGTATCTTCCAGGGGTTCAAAACTCTTGGGCAGACAGACTCGGTCGAGTTCTGCTTCCACACGAATGGTCCCTCCATGGTGACCAGATAGCCAGGATCTTCCGAATTTGGGAACCCCGGACATAGACCTGTTTGCAAGTCCGTGGAATGCCAAACTTCCCCGGTTCTGTTCCAGAATTCCGTGTCAGGGAGTTCAGGCCAGGGATGCCTTCCTCCTTCATTGGGGGCAAGACTTCCTCTATGCCTTTCCACCCATTCCCCTAATTCCCAAGACACTGTTCAAACTTCAGAGAGACAAGGGGTCTATGATCCTCATAGCACCACATTGGCCACACCAAGTGTGGTACCCTCTACTTCTGCATCTCTCTCAAGCTCCCTCCCTGGACTTGGGATCTGCTCCAGACCTCCTGTCCCAGGAGGAGGGAACGTTGTGGCACCCAAATCCCCAGTCTCTTCACCTCAGAGCCTGGTTGCTGAAGGCCTAGACCTTCAAGATTTGCATCTTTCTCAGCAAGTGAAGGATATCCTTCATGCTTCCAGAAAGCCTTCCACTAGACGTTCCTATGCTTTTAAATGGAAAAGGTTTACCATTTGGTGTGCAGAGAAGGGTCTTAACCCTCTTGCAATACCTCTGAATTCTTTACTAGAGTATTTCCTGCATTTATCCCATGCAGGCCTTAAAACGAATTCAGTAAGAGTCCATTTGAGTGCTATTGCAGCATACGTTAAGCCTCTCAATGGACAGCCTATTTCCTCTCATCCTCTTGCAAGATTCATGAGAGGCCTTCTTTTAACTAGACCTTCCATTAGACCACCTCCAGTGGCATGGGATTTGAGTTTGGTTCTTGGCCAGCTTATGAAGCCACCCTTTGAACCCTTAGCCACTGCCTCCTTGAAATTCCTTTCCTGGAAGGTTATTTTTCTCATTGCAGTCACCTCAGCTCGCCGTATCAGTGAGCTGCAAGCCTTGGTGGCTAATCCTCCTTATACAAGGTTCCATCATGACAAGGTAGTCCTCAGGACTAATCCACACTTTATGCCTAAAGTGGTCTCACCTTTTCATCTGAACCAGGAGGTATATTTACCTGTCTTTTTTTCCAGGACCTCATGCATCAAGTGCAGAGAGGAATCTTCATACTCTGGATTGTAAGAGAACACTTGCTTTTTACTTACAAAGGACAGAGCAACATAGAAAGTCCTCTGAACTATTTGTTGCTTTTGATCCCTCTCATTTAGGACTTCCAGTCTCTAAGAGAACTCTGTCCAATTGGATTGCTCAGTGTATTTCCTTCGCCTACCAGAGTAAGAACCTTTCTCTGGAAGGCCATGTCACAGCTCACAATGTGAGGGCCATGGCAGCCTCTATGGCTCATCTAAACTTTGTCATCGACCAAATCTGTCGAGTGGCCACCTGGGCCTCGGTTCATACCTTTACAGCCCATTGCTGCTTGGACAAGGACTCCCACCGTGATGCCTTGTTTGGTCAGGCTGTTCTCAAACACCTGTTCCATATCTAATCAACTCCTACCCCCCATCCCTGGTTGGATGCCCGAGATCCATGGGGTTGAGGTGGAACCCTTCTCAGGGACTCACAACCTTTGGGATCTCCCTTGCATCTCTAGCTGGGGAGTCCCCATATGTGAAGACTCATTCCTGCTTGTTCCTGGAGATAGCACAGTTTCTTACCTGTAGCAGGTGATCTCTGGGAACACTAGGAATAAGTCTTCACAACCCACCCACCTCCCCTAGGAGTTGCATCTCTCTTTCTATCTTTCCTTCCTCACTCTCTCTGTCTCAGCTTTAAAACTCGAACTGGAGAGAGGCGATTCAGAAAGGCGGGAAGGCAGCGCGCAGGCTCCGTCGGTACTGACGATACCCATATGTGAAGACTTATTCCTGCTGTTCCCAGAGATCACCTATTACAGGTAAGTAACTGTGCTATCTCCGTGAACAGCAGGAATCGGTCTTCACAACCCGCCCACTTCCCCTCGGAGTGGTGTTCATTCCATTTTTTATTTACCTCTTTCTCTTATGGGTTTTTTCTCCTCTACATACCTGACTGAGGAAAATTGCTGGGAAGGCAACATGCATGGATGGATTGATGCTCCCAAAAGCATTCCTATTGGATGCTGGGGAGTGTACCCATGCCGGACGCCGTAAATGCCGACATCGCCCATATGTGAAGACTGATTCCTACTTTTCCTGGAGATCACCTTTTACAGGTGAGTAACTATGCTTTCTCCTGGAACAAGCAGGAAGTCAGTCCTCACATATGGGTGACATCTGTGTTGACAAAGCTGTTGTGGAAGAATCTCCCCAGCTTTCAAAGAAAGCCTTTGAGAGATGCCACCACACGTGTGGTCCCCTTCCCGTCCAAGGGTGCCATCTTACTCAGTCTCCTTTTTTCCGTGCAGTCCTTCACAGTTCCTTGGTGCCCGTGCCGAGAGCTGTAGAGCCATCTGGGCTGGAGTCCAGAAAGGCAGCCCTGGAGCACAGCCTGTCTGCCTTCATGGACTGGCAGCAGGTGTTGCTGTCCAGCGCGATCATTTCCTCTGCCCAGACCACCAGGCCCTCGACGACGACGAAGTCCCTGGAGGCCGAGTTGTTCTTGGAAGCCATATGGCCCTGAGTCTATCCTCGGCAGAGGTCTCAATCCAGGTCCCGCTTGACAAGACCAAGATCTTTCCCGGCTAGCGTGCACGACACCAGCTGAGGAGCCTCTGAAGGGCTCTGGCCTGGAGCCCTCGGGCTGCTCTCCCCTTGACTCTTCCACTGATTACTCGGAATGGGAGACCGAGGATGAGGAATCCCCTGATACTCATCGCCACCTCAGAGTCTTGGCGTCTGTCCCCACCAGAGGACATGGTGTTCCTAGACTTCGTGTGGGACATGTTGAAAGCTCTGGCGTTCTGCACATAATCGGAGGAGGGCCCTTGTACAGAGGAGCTAGAAATCAAGAAAATAACATGAGCATCAACCTCAAGAAAACAGAGGGTAATGTTCATCTAAAAAAAAAACCTGAATTCAGTTCCCCCACCACAGTCCTCCTAAATAAAAATCTATTCAAAGTCAAACAAGAAATAAAATACCTAGGGGTTTCCCTTGATATAAATGCTCAGTATGGAGACCCATCTAAGATTATTAAACAGAACAATATTCTACAAACTAAGACTTTTACAACCCCTACAAAACTTCATCGATCTGTCTGATTTCAGGACAGTAGTTCAGGTGCTTATAACGCCTCACTTGGGCTACTGCAATGGCATACTACAAGGTATCCCTAAAATACCCCCCACTAAACATACTTCAATTGGCACAGAATGTCACGGCCAGAATCATAATGAAAGTGCGGTTCACGGATCATATTACACCCATCCTAATGTGGCTCCACTGGCTGCCCGTGTACTATACAAGATAATAATGATGACGTTCAAATTAATAAACATAGCCCCATCACACCTTTCCACATTCATCGAAATACAGCCCCCTAACAGAAACAGAAGAACCCCCAACTTAAACGTTCTAAAGATTCCACACTGTATACGCAACACCAAAACTATGACGAGCAACAGAGCATTCACATAGATAGCCCCCCTCCAATGGAATAGCCTTCCTGATACACTAAGAGGAAACAAGGACTTTCAATCATTCCGCAAAGGTCTAAAGACGCACCTATTTCAAGAATTTTACAATAATAATTAGACCATGGCTCCATTCCCCATCCTTCCTTCTCTCCCTCCTCCGTCCTATGCTGTCCCCTGTCCCTTTACTGTTCCCTTTCAACTAATATCTAGTTGATAATTGTATCGAAATGCTGTAACCAGTAAGAACACCACTGTAAATTCTCTGTAAATTGCTTCAGCGGTTCAGCTTTGTATTGCTTCATGTAAATAGTTTGAGGATTCCCCTCAATTCAACTATTCGATGTATAAAGTTCTAAACCTATTACATGTAACTGTTACTGTTAAAGTTCATTGTTATAATGTAAACCGCTCCTGATCTCTGGAAGGAGCGGTATAAAAATATAATCAAATAAATAAATAAAAATCCTCCAATATGTGACTCCACCAAGGGAATCATTGATGGTCTCCATCCTTTCCATGCTTGAACAACTCATGCTCTGCATGTGGGAAACACCTGTGTCAGTGCCCATCATTAGCAAGCAGCTCAACTCTATCTGGTTTGCCGGAGCCCTGACTTCCAGAAGTCACAGCTGCCACGTAACTCCATAATGGTGGAGTTGGCTGTGCATTGGCTGAAGTGTCAGAAGATGCATTCCTCAGTGCCTCTGGGTAGGGAAGCCCACACCTTGGACGCCCTTGGCTGAAAGTGCTACCCAGGACTCAATGCTCATCGGCCAAATCCAGGCTTACCAGCTCTTCATGGACATGTACCTGAGAGACCTGGCAAAGGAACTCACCGGGTTCTCGGCTGGTCTCTCTGAGGAACCCCTGCAGCGGCTCGGCAACCTGTGCAAAGATGTCTGTGAGTGCTCCAAGTTTGACTTGAGCAGCCTACAACGGCTTCGCGTTGGCAATTTGAATAGCCCTGGCACGCATTGGGGCCAAACGCCAAGCCTGGCTACAATCTTCTAACCTTGAGTAATGGGCTCAGGACAAATAGGTTGATATCCCATGCCAAGGGGAGAACCTCTTTGGCAAACCCATGACTGAGAAGGCTGCTGAGTTGGAGACCGAACTTGTGACGAGGACCAGGCTCTCCAAGAAGACTGCTACCCTTCCCTGACAGAAGGGCTCAGGGAAAAAGCCCTTTTACCTGAGGGAAAGGGGCTGCTTACAAAAACCACCCCCATTTTCCAAGCCTCCCCAGCAGGGTCAGCAGGCTAAAGGACAGCGGCATGGCCCACGTAAGCAGAAGGCTCTCAAGCCCAGGCATTGGCTCCGGGGGGAGCTTTTGATTCCTTGGGCATAGCCTCTCTCTTCTCCGAGGAGGGCAACAGCCCACAGGGTGAAGTCTGTTTCATTATGCCCACAGGTGGCCAGCCATCACCATAGATTCCTTGGCCCTTCAGGTGGTCGGGGAGGGCTACCTCCTCTACCCAGCATAGTCACCTCCCCCCTTCTTCCCGGGAGAGCCCCCCCAGGTCTCCCCTTCACTGGGATCTCCTACTACAAGAACTCATAGGCCTTCTCGAGAACAAGGCAGTGGAACTAGTACCCCAACATCTCAGGGGCAAAGGGTTCTACTCCAGGTATTTCCTTGTGCCAAAAATGACAGGGGGCCTAAGGCCCATCCTGGACCTGCAAAACCTGAACAAGTTCCTGGTTAGGGAGAAGTTCAAGATGCTCTCCTTTGGAACATGCTGCCTTACCCTCCAGCAGGGAGACTGACTATGCTTCTTGGATCTGAAGGATGCTTATACCCACACACTCATTCACCCCAGCCACAGGCAATACCTGTGCTTCATGGTGGAGGAAGGCCACTACCAATACAGAGTACTACCCTTCGGACTGGCATCCACCCTAAGGGTCTTCAAGTGCCTGGTAGTGGTGGCCACTTACCTCCGTCTCCAAGGGGTATTAGTCTTTCCCTACGTGGATGACTGGCTCATAAAAGGAAGCACAGCCACCGAGGTGCAGCAGGCTATGGCTCGCACTATCCACATCCTACAACACCTGGGGTTTGAAACAAACCACTCCAAGTCCCATCTCCTAATGCAGGGCCTGAGTTCATGGGGGCAAAGCTTTACATGGTCCATGGCGAAGGCTTTCTTCCCCCTGGATCGGATTTGACTGTCTCTGAGCTTTAGTTTCAGATGTGTAGACCGTCACTCGGTGTCCTCCCGGCTCCTCCTGCGTCTTCTCGACCATATGGCCTCCACGGTCCATGTCACCCCAGATGCCCATCTGCACATGAGGGTGGCCCAGTGGAGTCTTCAGGACCAGTGGATACAAGCCACCATTCGACTCCAAGGCAGAATCTTGGTGACCCACCAGCTTGCAGACTCCCTGACATAGTGGCAGGACCCGCAGCTCCTCCTGGCAGGGATGCTCTTCCAAGCCCCCAAAGGGTCCTCACGATGTACACCTCCCTGCTTGGATGGGGAGCCCGTTGTGAGGAGCTTTGCACCCAGGGCAGCTGGTCACAAGCCAAGGGCAACCAACAAATCAACTTTCTGGAGCTCCAGGCCATATGGAGCTCCAGGCCATATACTTAGCCCTACAAGCTTTTCACCACTGTCTGAGCCACCAGCCTGTGCTGATCCAAACAGACAACCAAATAGCGATGTTATATGTGAACAAGCAAGGGGACACAGGATCTCGCATCCTTTGTCACAAGGCGATGACACTCTGCTCCTACCCGCTCCGTTAGGGGATGCTCCTATGGGTGATTTACTTACCAGGCCAGGGCAATTCCCTGATGGACAAACTGAGCAGGGTCCTCTGACAGCACAAATGGCAGCTGGATCCCAGAATGGCTTGCAGGATCTTCAGACTGGGGGGGACCCCACAGGTAGATGTCTTCGCCATCCCAGACAACCATCAGTTGCCCTGCTCCTGCTGCTCCCAGCCCCATCCAGGCTGAGTAGCAGCTCTGACTCTTCTGTGTTCAGGCTACTGGAGTGCAGGTGGCCTGCCGGATACTTGGGTGTTGTGAGAGTTTCGTGCTTGGGACTCAACTGCTGAAGCTCATGGCTCATCCTTTGCAGACCACCGTAGCATTTTAGAGGTTCTCAGTAGCCTGTAGTTGGGGAGTTCCATATGTGAGGACTGATTTCCTGCTTGTTCCCGTAGAAAGCGTAGTTACTCACCTGTAGCAGGTGTTCTTCGGGGACAGCAGGAATCAGTCCTCACAACCCTCCCTCATCCCCTTGGAGTTGCTTCTTTACTGTATTTTAATTTTTGCTGTCTTAGCTATGTCATCAGACTGAGGCAAGATGGCATCCTTGGGTGTGAAGGGGACCACACATCCGTGATGCATCTCCCAAAGGCTTTCTTTGAAAGCTAGGGAGATGCTTCCTCGCAGGCTCTGTCAGTGCTAACATCGCCCATATGAGGACTGATTCCTGCTGTCTATGGAGAACACCTGTTACAGGTAAGCAACTATGCTTTTTCAGGCATTCTCTACTAAATGTACTTCAGCATTTAGGGTTATCTTTACCTCATGATCCACTTTCAGTCCAGCTCCAGCTTATGAGCATAAGGCTTGGCATTCTCTTCTAGAATTTTCTGATATAAAGCAGAAGTCATTGTTTCATCGATAGCAAATCCTCCCGTTCCTGATGAAGCAAAGTAAATGCCATACATCTACTATCATGCTTGACAGTTATACCACTTCTGTCCTGCTTTTCCTCTTTGGTGTACATATTAAGATCTTTAAGTCTGTCCTCGTATGCTTTATAAGGAAGACCACTAACCATTTTAGTAGCCACCCTCTGTACCAACTCCAACCTGTTTATATCGATTTGAAGGTGCGGTCTCCAGAATTGCATACAATACTCCAAATGAGGTTGTACCAAAGACTTATACAGAGGCATTATCACTTTTTCTTCTGCTAGCCATTCCTCTCCCTATTCACCCAAGCATCCTTCTAGCTTTTGCTGTCGCCTTTTCTACCTGTTTAGCTACTTTAAGACATCACACACAATGACGCCTAGGTCCCCACTCTTCTTTAGTGAACAAAAGTACTTCACCCCCTATACTATATTGCTCCTTTGGTTTGCTGCAGCCCAAATGCATGACATTGCATTTTTTAACATTAAATCTCACTGCCAAATTCTAGACCATTCTTCAAGCTTAGCTAGATCCCCCTTCATGTTATCTATACCTTCCTGGGTGTCTATTGTAGATTTTGCTATGATCCGCAAAGAGGCAAACCTTACCCGACAGCCCTTCCGCTATATAACTAACAAAGATGTTAAAAAGAATCGGACCAAGGACAGATCCCTGAGGCACACCACTGGTAACCACCTCCTCAGAGTGAGCTCTATTTACCTTTACCCTTTGTCAGCGTCCACTCAACCAATTTCTAATCCAAGCAGTAACTTTAGGGTCCATACCTAGGGTGCTCAGTTTGTTTATTTTACATGAATGCCAGTGGAGGACTCCTTGGTTACTCAAAGCTGCTTAGCAGGAATGTTGCCTATAAACACTGTTTCCATTCATGTTTTTTCCTGATGGTTGAACTCATCCTGACTGTTGAATATGGTTAGAGAGATTTCTCTGGGAAAAAGCAGGAAGTCAGCCCTTGCATATGGGTGACGTTGGCGCCGACTGACTTGCATGGATCCACTCCCCAGCTTTCAAAGAAAGCTTTTGGGAGTTAAACCGCATATGCGTAGTCACCTTCCCATCCAAAGGTGACATCTTGTCTGTCTTTTTCCACAGAGCCCTGCAGAAGTGCTGTCTGTGCACCCGGGGCAAAGTTGATTTTTTCCAGACCGTTCTTTGGTGTGTTTCTTCCTCGATTGCTTCAGTTCGATCACCTTCCACTGCCCGAGTCCTCCGCTTTGGCATTGTGGTTTTTGCTTGGGTAATTTTTCTTTCTTTTTTCTTTTTCTTGTTTTGGCCTGTGGGTTTTTCTACTTGTGGCCTCGCTGGTTGAAATGTCTGAGTTTGATCTCTTGGGTCTTGTTTTTCCTGCTATGTCTTTGTCCAATAGTTTCAAGCAATGTGGCAAGTGCAACCGCACTTTGTCCCGAATGGACCACCACAGTACCTGCATCAAATGCCTTGGGGCAGGTCTTGATGTGTGTTCCTGTATTCTTTGCCTCCTGATGTTGGCTAAGACCCGGCAGGAATGCAAAAGGTGATAGTGAGCTGTTTGGTGGGTTTGGCATCGGGGGCGGAATCCCTGCCTTTGCCGGTGACTGGAGACTTGGTGTTGTGTTTTTGGGCTTGGTCAGAGCCCAGATGTCATTGGATGTCAGAGTAGTCTTTGGAGAAACTCCCCACACACATCAGAGGCTTCGTCGAAGCTGATGTTGAGGGCCGACCCGGGCCCAAGGAGTAAGTCTGCTGTAACGCAGCCGCGAAGCACTCGACTCAGTGTGCGGGACGACAGACAGGCACACCCATTGAATCAGTTCCGGTGAAAGGAGTCTCCTGTGGCATCAAGGGAATGACACAGTTCCACCGACTCATCACCATGCATGATCCCCTTTCATGGCCCTGACTCTGGCCTCGACGGCCTCAGGGCTGGTGCAGGCGCTCTGCATTCCTAGAAGTGCACTGGGGCCTGACTCCCGGTCACTCCGGGTCATTGGTCCTCTTCACAGGGACTACCTCGACTAGAACATTCCTTGAGGATGCTCCTCCCATCCTCGAGGTTGGCTCAGTCAGTTTTTGAAACAGTTGGTGACCGACACTATGCCGCAGTTCCTCAGATGCCAGGAGTGCTCGCTGATTCCTCTGGCTCAGTCGGCTTGGGAGACGGACGCGGAGTCCCCCCCGACACCGTACTCCACCGTGAAATCCCCTCCGACCTCTCTTTGCCACATCATCAGCAGAGGTCCTTCCAGAGGATCTCACCTTCTTGGAGTTTGAGGGACAGATGTCCCAGGCACTTACCTTCATGGCAGTGCCCGAAGATTACCCTATGCCAAGGCTCTCGATCCTCCAGTATGAGGCCCCTCCTGATTGTGCCTGTGACTCCAATCCTGGAGCGGCTGCTGTTCAGGATGTGGTAAACCCCGGTGACTGTGCCGATTGTGAACCTTCAACTTGATTCACAGTATCGAGTCAGCAGGAGCCCTGGTTTCCGGAAGAGACAACTGCCACACAATTCCATAGTTGTGGAGTCAGCTATGCATCGTATTAAGAGCCAGAAGACGCACTCCTCTGTGCTTCCTGGCAGGGAGGTCCATACTATGGATGCCTTTTGCAGGAAGTGTTTCTAGGGCTCTATGCTCAGCCCTGATCCAGGCATACCAGCTGTACATGGGCATATAGCTGAGGGACCTGGCAAAGAAGTTCGCTGGGTTATCAGGTGAATCCCTTGAACACTTCAGGACCCTGGTATCATCCTTCAAGGAGTGCTGCAAGTTTCAGACTCGGGCAGCCTTTGGCTACAAGTCAGTGGATCGTGTAGCTGCGGTGGGCATTAGTGCCCGCCGCCATTCCTGGCTGCAGTCCTCTGACATGGAGCAGTGGGTTCAGGACAAGTTGGCTGATGTCCCATGCAGGGCGGAACAACTCTTTGACAATCCCATGACAGAGAAGGCTGACGAGTTGGAGAAGGAATTCATGACCAGAACCAGGTTGTCCAAGAAAGTGTCTGATTCTCCAGGACCAAGCAGGAAGTCAGTCCTCACATATGGGTGTCATTGATGCCAATGAAGCCCCAGCGGAGCATTTACCCAGCTTTCTATGAAAGCCTTTGGGAATGCAGGCACGCATGCGCGGTTCCCTTCCGGCCTAAAGGTGCCATCTTACCTCAGTCTCTCTTTTTCCGAGAAGCCCACCGGACGTGCGTCCTGTCATCCCAGATAAGTTTGATTTTTTTCGGCGATTCTCGCTATTTTTTTCTTCCCGGTTCGACGCCGGTTCCCCTCCCGCCGGGTTTGGTACAGTTTTTGCCCTTCGTGGCTGGCGTTTGCGCCCTTTTTTGATTTTTCCCTGGAAGGCCGGTCCTTTGACCTCGCAGGGACTCTTTTTTTTTTTTTTTTTTTTTCCCCCCGATTGGCTTCCAGCGGTTTCAAAAAGTGTGATCGGTGTAAGAAGTTGATGTCTCTCACCGACACACACGACTGCTGCCTTCGGTGCCTCGGTCCTGATCACGACCCTAAAACGTGTGGACCATGTGGGAAGATGTCTTCCAAGGCACTGCGAAGTCGCCAGCAGCAGAAAGAAAGGCTTATCTCGGACTCAGCCTCCGGCTGGGCCCGGACCTCGTCTGAGACCTCGACATCTCGGGATTCGGATCCCGAGCGCCGTCGAAGCTCCTCGGACAGGGGGTCCCCCGACCGGGAACACAAGAGTAAGAAGCGGCTCGTGAGGGCGTCGTTGGAGGAGGTCCCTGGCTCCTCGAGGGCCAGGTCTAAGACCCCCGACCGTCGCCCGTGGAACAAGAGAAGCCTGCCAAAGTTCCTCGTGTGGAGCCGGAGTCTGCTGGACACGTAAGCCCTGTGGTACTCGAGGACTCTCCTCCCAGAGAGCCGACGTAGGGCCCGGCGCTGCCGGGGCCCAAGTCGGTGGCTGCTGCGTCTCCCGAGCTGAGTCTCAGGATGACAGCCTTGGAGAGCAGACTGTCTGCCTTCATGGAGCAGCAGCGGGCACTGATGGCCAGCCCATCTGACGCATCTGCCCTGACCACCGGGACATCGACATCGAAGTCGACCCCCGAGACCGAGCTGATACTCGAGTCCATCATGGCTCGAAGTCGACCACGGTCACGGTCTCCCTCTACCTCCTATTCGGGACCGAGGGCGTCGACGCCAGTGCCTCTGGCGTCGGGGCGGGTGCTCCAGGGCCCTGCGGGGTCAGATCCTTACTCCTCGTCGGATGAGTCCGCCTGGGAGATGGGAGGATGAGGAGTCCCCCGACACATTTAAGACTCTGTGCGTCCCCTCGGACTCACCGCAGTCTGAGCCCCAGAGTAGATCCCCTCCGGAGGACACCCGGTTCTCGGAGTTTGTCTGGGATATGACCACCGTGTTGGCTATTCCGGCGGACCCCGAGGAAGAGCCTCGAGCTGAAGAGCTCGAGGCCCTGCAGTATGACTCTCCTCCGAAGGAGGCCTTTACTGTCCCGGTTCCTCCGATGCTGGAACGGCTCCTCTTCCGGATGTGGGAGGCACCGGCCTCGGTGCCGGTTCTAAGCAAGCGAGTCGATTTGATTTATCGACTCTGGAAGAGCCCTGGCTTTCAGAAGGCGCAGCTACCACACCATTCCATGGTGGTGGAATCGGCCATGCATCGTTTGAAAAGCCAGAAGATGCACTCTGCGGTGCCCCCCTCAGGGAGGCCCGGAACCTCAATGGTATGGGTAGAAAGTGCTTCCAGGGCTCGATGCTTGCTTGCCGTGTCCAGTCTTACCAGCTGTACATGGGCATGTACTTGCGAGACCTGGCCAAGGAGTTGGCCGGGTTCTCTGCTGGTCTCTCCAGGGAGCCCTTGCAGAGATTCAAGTCCTTGTCCTCGGGGATTCGGGACTGCTCGAAGTTTGTCCCGCGCCGCCGCCTACGATGGCTTCGAGGCTTCAGCCCGAGTTGCGGCAGCCGGCATCGCGGCTCAACGCCAGGCATGGCTGCAGTCATCGGACCTCGAGCCATGGGTTCAGGACAAGTTGGTCGATGTTCCTTGCCAAGTTGAAAATCTTTTTGACAAGCCCATGGCCGAGAAGGCCGCACAGCTCAAGACTGAGCACCTTACTAGGACAAGGCTGTCTAGGAAGACCTCTGCCCCTTCTCACAAGAAGGCCTCGGGTAAGAAGCCCTTTTACCCGAGGAAGGGCACTGCCTACAAACAGTACCCGCAATATCAGGCTGCCCAAGCTGCACCCCAGGGTCAGCAAGCCAAGGGGCAGGGTAATGGACCCCGTAGGCAGAGGACCCCCAAGCCTCCGGCCCCTGCTCCTACTCAGCAGGGTGTGGGTTTTTGACTCCTTGAGCGTAGCCTCTCCATCCCTGCTCTCCCAACCCTGCACAGGAGGTCACCTCGCCCTCTTTGCCCACCAGTGGCCCCACATCACTGGGGACAGTTGGGTGTTGAACATAGTCCACAGGGGCTATGCACTGCATTTTCACCAACTGCCTCCGCCATACTTTCCAGGGGAACCTCCAAGTCCTCCCCTGCACACAGACCTTCTCCTTCAAGAGTTTCAAGGTCTGTGGTGGACAGGGCAGTGGAGCCTGTGCCTCCCCACTTGCAAGGTCACGGATTCTACTCCAGGTATTTCCTGGTGCCCAAAAGAACCGGTGGCCTTCGACCCATTCTGGACCTCAGGAACCTCAACAAGTTCCTAGAGAAAGAAAAGTTCAAGATGCTTACTCTTGGAACACTTCTGCCCTACCTCCAGCAGGGAGATTGGCTATGCTCCTTAGATCTAAAGGATGCGTACACTCACATCCTCATTCATCCAGACCACAGATAGTACCTCAGGTTCATTGTGGGAGGAAACCATTATCAGTACAGAGTACTGCCTTTTGGCCTCACCTCCGCTCCCAGGGTCTTTACCAAATGCCTGACAGTGGTGGCGGCCTTCCTGAGAAATCAGGGAATCTTTGTCTTCCCCTATCTGGACGACTGGCTCATCATGGGTCAGACATGCCAGGAGGCCAGAGAGGCCACCCTCAGAACTACTGCTCTTCTTCAAAGCCTGGGGTTTGTAATAAACTTCGCAAAGTCCACTTTGCTCCCCTCCCAGAACTTGGAGTTCATAGGAGCAAGGCTGGACTCTGCTGGCAAAGGCTTTCTTGCCAGAGGACAGAGCACAAAGGTTGATAGCCTTGGCAAACCAGTTTCTCAGCAGGTCATTCGTCTCCGCCAGACTCTGCCTGAGGCTTCTGGGCCACATGGCTTCGGCAGTACATGTGACCTCCAATGCCAGGCTCCATATGAGGCCTGCACAGTGGTGCCTTCAGACTCGGTGGTCACAGGCCACAGGCAGCCTCACGGACAGGATAAGGGTGTCAAGACAATTTCTGAACTCTCTCAGCTGGTGGTTGCACCCACCCAATCTACTAAAAGGGGTGCCTTTTCAAATTCCTGGGTACACAGTGGGCTGGGGAGCTCATTCTCTGAACAAGTGCACCCAGGGCCTGGGGTCCCCTTGGGAGGCTCCACAGCAGATCAACCTCCTAGAACTCAGAGCTATTCAATTAGAACTCAAAGCTTTCTCTCCTACCCTGGCTCATCAATCTGTCCTGGTTCAGACAGACAACCAAGTAGCCATGTTTTATGTGAACAAACAGGGCGGGACTGGGTCCAGACTCCTCTGTCGGGAAGCTCAGGACCTTTGTTCATTTGCCCTCAAGCACAACATGCTCCTCAAGGCTGTGTACCTTCCTGGCCAGGACAACTACCTGGCCGACAAGTTGAGCAGGATTCTACAGCCCCACGAGTGGCAGCTGCATCCTTTAGTGGTTCAGAAGATCTTCCTAAAGTGGGGTCTCCCTTTGATAGATCTCTTTGCCAGTCCACTGAACAAGCAACTGCCAAAGTTCTGCTCCAGGCAACCACATCCTCTGAGAATAGCAGCGGATTCTTTTCTGATTCCCTGCTCTCAGGGCCTCCTGTATGCGTTTCCTCCCATGCCCTTGGTGGCCCGAACTCTCTTCAAGATTCTTCAAGACAAGGCCTCAGTCCTGCTGGTGGCTCCCAGGTGGCCGAGACAGCCTTGGTTTCCGCTTCTGCTTCAACTGGCGGTGGATCCCCCTCTGCCTCTGGGGTTGCAACCCGACCTTCTCTCACAGGAGCAGGGTTCCCTTCTGCACCCCAATCTCAAAGCTCTCAATTTGATGGCCTGGAGGCTGCAAGGGTAGTTTTGTCTCCCTGGGGCCTCCCTCAGGAAGTTGAGGAGGTTGTCCTAGCCTCTAGGAAGCAGTCCACTAGGAGAACCTATGCTCTCAAATGGAAAAGGTTTTCTCTGTGGTGTCAGCTCCGTACAGAGGATCCTTTCTCCTTTACTGTGCCAGTAGTGCTTGAGTACTTAATACACTTGTCTAATCAGGGACTTAAGTCCAATTCTGTTCAGGTCCACCTCTCAGCTCTAGCAGCTCACCACTCACTGGTGGAGGGACATTCTCTGTCGGTTCACCCTTTGGTGTCCCACTTTCTCAGGGGCTTGCTTTTGCTCAAGCCTCCAATCCGTCCTCCTCCTCCTCAGTGGGAGTTGAATGTGGTCTTGCAGCAGCTGACTCGCCCACCCTTTGAGCCGATGGCTACTTGCCCTCTACGCTTCCTGTCCTGGGAGACACTCTTCTTGATAGCCCTTACCTCGGCTAGGTGAGTGAGTGAGCTTCAGGCCCTGGTCTGTGATAGGCCTTACACTCGCTTTTATAGGAATAGGGTAGTCCTTAGGACACATCCAAAGTTCCTTCCAAAAGTTGTCTCCTCCTTCCACCTTAACCAAGAGGTGGTTCTTCCAACATTCTTCCCTAGGCCTCATGCTAGCCAGGCTGAAGCAGTCCTGCATACCTTGGACTGTAGGAGGGCCTTATCCTGCTACCTTGACCGTACGCAGGGACATAGAAGGGCTACTCAGCTCTTTATCTCTTTTGACCCTAATAAGTTGGGGTTGGCTGTGTTCAAGCGTACCTTGTCTATCTTGGTGGCTGACTGTATCACCTGGGCTTACAAGGCGGCTGACCTTCCTTTGCAGAGTCGGGTCATGGCCCATCGTGTCAGGGCAGTGGCTGCCTCAGTGGCTCATCTCCGCTCTGTGCCCTTGGTAGACATCTGCAGGGCTGCAACTTGGTCTTCAAGCCAGACCTTTGCAGCCCATTACTGTCTGGAGAGGGAGTCCCGTAGGGACAGTGCTTTTGGCCAGGCAGTACTCTGGAATCTCTTTGAGGTTTAGGCAACTCCTGCCCTCTGTTGGGCTACCGGTGGAGGTTGTGTCAGTGAAAAGCCTTTCTTTGATGCTGGGACTAGAAGGAGTTCTCTTGTTCAGCCTGGGTTCCTCAGTAGCCCAGAGCTAGGGAGTCGCCCATATGTGAGGACTGACTTCCTGCTTGGTCCTGGAGAAAGAGTAGTTACTCACCTGTAACAGGTGTTCTCCAGGAGCAGCAGGAATCAGTCCTCACAACCCTCCCTCCTCCCCTGGGAGTTGCAGTTGTACATAGTTTATTTTACTTTTTTTTGTGTGCTGTTCTTAGCTATGTCATTTGACTGAGGTAAGATGGCACCTTTAGGCGGGAAGGGAACTGTGCATGCGTGCCTACATTCCCAAAGGCTTTCTTAGAAAGCTGGGGAAGTGCTCCGCTGGGGCTTCATCGGCGCCGATGACACCCATATGTGAGGACTGATTCCTGCTGCTCCTGGAGAACACCTGTTACAGGTGAGTAACTACTCTATCTTCTCATAGGAAGACTTCGGGGGGGAAAAGCCTTTTCACCCGATGGCCAAGAAGGCTTACGGAAACTACCCCAGGTTTCAGCCCTATCCCGCTCCCCCTCAGGGGCAGTATAGAAAGTGTCAGGTGTCTGGGGCACAACCCTTTTTAGCCAAAGACACCCAAATCCCAAACAGTGCCCCAGCCTCAGCTTGGGGATTGTTTTAGACTCCTTGGGCATAGTCTCCCTCCCTCAGGATGTAACAGGCCCAAAGTTCACGGGAGGGGGGCTGGTCCACTTTCTACACCGGTGGCCCTGTATCACATGGGTGTTGCAGGTTGTCAAGGTGGGATATCTCCTCCACTTTGCTCAGTGGCCTCCTCTCTTTTTCCCGAGGGCTGCCATCACCACAGTCTCCTGGGCACTTCAGGTGGTCAGGGAAGGTTATCTCCTTCACCTGAACCAGACGTCTCCCCCTTACTTTCCAGGAGAGCCCCCTCAGACTCCCCTGCACCAGGCCCTGCTACTGTAGTAACTTGCAGGCCTTCTCAGGGACAGTGCTGTGAAGCCCGTACCACACCACCTAAATAGACAGGGGTTCTACTCCAGGTACTTTTTGGTCCCAAAAGGAACAGGAGGCCTAAGACTCATCCTAGACCTGAGAAACCTGAACAAATTTCTGGTGCTGGAGAAGTTCAAAATGCGCTCTCTTGGAATATTGCTGCCCTTCCTCCAGCAAGGGAGATTGACTGTGCTCCTTGGACCTAAAAGATGCTTATATCCTACATACTGACCGACCCCAACCACAGGCAGTACCTAAGGTTCATGGTTGGGGGCGACCACTACCAGTACAGGGTACTACCCTTCGGCATGGTCTCCACCCCAGTAGTCTTCACCAAATGCCTGGCAGTGGTGGCGGCCTACCTCTTTCTCCAAGGGTCCTTCATCTTCCCATACCTGGATGACTGACTAGTAAAAGGAGACACTGCTTCGGAGGCGCAACAGGCCACAGCCTGCTCCATTAAGGTTTTACAACATCTGGGATTTGTGATAAACTACCCCAAATCCCACCTTACTCCAACACAGGACCTGGAGTTCATTGGATCTCGCCTGGACACCCTCCAAGCCAGGGCCTTCCTCCCCCTGGACAGGGCGGAGGGCCCTGGCAACCAAGGTGCAGCACCAAGGTCAATGCTCTTCCTGCTCGGCCACATGGCTTCCACAGTCCATGTGGTCCCCAACACCTGCCTCTACATGCAGGCAGCTCAGTGGTGCCTCCCCTCAGTGTTCTCAGGCCACGTGCAGGTACTGGGACAGGATCTCTGTGCCCCATCAACTAACGGATTCACTCAGTTGGTGACAGGATACTCAGCATCTGCAGAAGAGCATGCCCTTTCAACACTCACATCCCCAGAGAGTCCTAACTATGGACACCTCTCTTCTGGGCTGGGGTGCCCACTGAGAGGAACTGCACATGCAGGGCGACTGGTCTCCCAAGGAGAGTCAGCAGCAGATAAACCTGCTGGAACTCAGAGCCATTTTCCTGGTGATCTAGGCCTTCCAACACCGCCTGTAGCACCAACTGGTGCTGGTCCAAACGGACAATCAGGTTGCGATGTTCTTGAACAAACAAGGGGGCACAGGGTCTTACCACCTATGCTAGGAAGCAGTAGCCCTCTGCTCGTATGCTATCAGTCAGGGAATGCTTCTCAAAGCGGTCTACCTTCCGGATCAGGACAGTGCCCTGTCGGACAGACCGAGCAGGGTTCTCCGGCCGCATGAGTGATGCCTAGGCCCCAGGGTGCTGCAGCGGCTGTTCAGACTATGGAGAACCCCAAGTTTGGATCTCTTAGCCAGCCCAGCCAATGCTCAGCTGCTCTATGCGGTCCCCAACCACACCTATCCCAGATGGTGGTGGACACCTTCCTTATATTGTGATTGGAGGGCCTTCTGTATGCCTTTCCTCTCACGCTGCTAATCGCGTGGACCCTCAAGGTCCAGCAGGACAAGGCTTCCATGATTCTGGTGGCCCTGTGGTGGCTCAGATAGCCTTAGTTTCCCCTATTATTCTGCCTATCGATGGAGTCCCCCAGGGCTACAGACTCAAGATGGCTCACTGCTCTACCTCAACCTAGGGTCCCTGTCGCTAACAGCTTAACTGCTGAACGGGTTGCCCTAGCACCTTTCAGCCTCCCCAAGGAGGTCGAAGAAGTCCTGGCCTCTTGTAAGAACTCCATGAGACAAGTCTATGCATCCAAGTGGTGCAGATTCTCAGTATGGTGTGCGAAGCGACGGGTTGACCCGTTCTTCTTCCAGGTGCACACAGTGCTGCAATATTTGCTCCACTTCTCGGAGACCGGATTCAAGTCTAATTCCATCAGGGTACACCTGTGCACAACCACTCCTTAGAGGACAAGCCTTTTTCTGTGCAGCCCCTCATTACCCGATTCATGCAGTGCTTGCTGCTCTCTAAGCCCCCTATCTGGCCACCTCTGGTGGAATGGGATCTCAATATGGTTCTGGCACAGATTACCAAGCTGCCCTTTGAACCTTTCCGCTACCTGCCATTTGCGATACCTATCTTGGAAGGTCGTCTTCCTGGTGGCACTCACCTCTGCCCACAGTGTCAGCGAGCTTCCCTTGGTGGCAGTGTCACCCTACACTAGATTCTACAAGAACACGGTCGTGCTTCGCGCACACCCAAAATTACTTTTGAAGATGGTATCTTCATTCTATCTTAACCAGGAAGTGGTGCTCCCTACCTTCACAACCCCATGCTGACATACTCTGGACTGCAAAAGGGACCCTGTCCTCCTACGTGCAGCACAAAGCCTCACAGCTTTTTGTTTCATACGACCCCATTCGACTGGGGCAGGCTTCACCAAGCGTACCCTGTCCACCTGGGTAGCGGACTACATCGCCTTTTCCCACAGTCAGGCTGTGCTATCATTGGAGCGCCGGGTCACAGCGCACTGTCAGGGCTATGGCAACCTCTTTTTGCAAGCCTATGCTCTGTCCCTATGGCAAACATCTGCCAGGCCGCCACCTGGTTCTCAGTCCACACCTTTGCAGCTCACTACTGCCTGGAGAGCCTTCGGCCGTACTCTGTAATCTGTTCCGGTTTTAGGCAACTCCTGCCCCTCTGACCCTTCTTGTTCAGGCTACCGGAGCCATGGTTCTCCCTGGACACAGGACCTCAGTCTGTCCTCAGATTCGCTTGCGGCTGCTCACGGCTGGACTGTTTTTCTACAGGTTCTCAGTAGTCTGTAGCAAGGGAATCCCATATGTGAGGACTGACTTCCTCCTTGTTCCTGGAGAAAGCATAGTTACTCACCTGTATCAGGTGTTCTCCAGGGACAGCAGGAATTGGTCCTCACAACCCTCCTTCCTCCCCTTGGAGTTGCTGTACATTTTGTGGCCATCTTTTTTTGTCGGCTCTAGCTATGTCATCTGATTGAGCAAAATGGCACCCTTGGGCGGGAAGGGGAACATGCATGTGTGGTGGCATCTCCCAAAGGCTTGCTTTGAAAACTGGGGATATATTTCCGCGAGAGCTCCATTGGCGTCGTCATTGCCTATATGTCAGGACAGATTCCTGCTGTCCTTGGAGAACACCTGTTTCAAGTGAGTAACTATACTTCCCCTTTACTATTTTGGTGGCTGCTCTTTGTATCTTTTCTAGTTCCGCTATATCCTTTTTAAGATTGATCAGAACTGCATACAATATTCAAGGTGAGGTGGCACCGTGGTTCTCCAGGAACAAGCAGGAAGTCAGTCCTCACATATGGGTGACATCGGCACAGACAGAGCCCTCACAGAAGCATCCCTCCAGCTTTCAAAGAAATCCTCGAAGGCAGCATCCTTGGACAGTTCTGACCAGCCGGGTGCTCCCCAAGCCCAGTCCCGCAGCCAAGACGTTCATCCGAGATATCAGAGGAGTGGCCTGCGAAGGTCCCCTGGAAGGGTCTGACCACAGAGCTGCCTCCGTCCACAGATACTATCCTTGTTGAGGATTCGCCTTCGGCAGAACCAGCATCAGGCCCGAGTTCCTCTGTGCCCGTGCTGAAGGCTGCAGAGCCTTCTGTTCTGGAGTCCAGGATGGCAGCCCTGGAGTGCAGTTTGTCTGCCTTCATGGACCAGCTGCGGGCACTGTTATCTATCCTCAGCCGAGGTCATGATCAGAGTCCTGCTTGACGGGACCATGGTCATCACCTCTTATGAGTCCAAGACAGTGGACGAGGAGTACCCCGATACCCGTCGCCACCACGACATCCCATCTGACTCTCCCGTCTTGGACCCTTGACGGCAGTCTCCGCCCGAGGATATGGGTTTCCTTGATTTTGTCAAGGGTCATGTCTAAGTCCCTGGCGTTCCCAACCAAGTCAGAGGAGGACCCTCGGGCAGATAAGATTGAAATCCTCCAGTATGAGGCCCCTCCGTGAGAATTGCTCATGGTGCCCATCTCACCTATTCTGGAACGGCTGATGCTGATGCTCCGAATGTTGGACAGACTGGCTTCGGTGCCGGTGGTGAGCAAACGGCTCAACTCAATGTATCGAGTCCACCGGAGCCCAGGCTTTCAAAAGTCACAGCTGCCGCATAACTCCATGGTGGTGGTGTCCATGCGTCGGCTGAAAAGCCAGAAGAGACACTTCTTGGTGCCCCTGGCAGGGAGGCCCACACCCTGGATGCCCTCGGCAGAGTGCTACCAGGGCTTAATGCTCATAGGCTGCATCCTGGCCTATCAGCTGTACATGGGCATGTACCTGAGGGACCAGGCAAAGGAATTGTTTCTCAATTGGTCTCTCTGAGGAACTCTTGCAGCGTTTCAAGAACCTGGTCAAAGCAGTCTGAATGCTCCAAATTCATGTCTCGAGCGTCCTATAACAGGTTCGAGTTGGTGGCTCGGGTAGCGGCGGATGGCATCTGTGCACACTGCCAAGCTTGGCTACAGTCGTCCAACCCGAGCAGTGGGTTCAGGACAAATTGGTCAATGTCCCATGCCAAGGAGAGAACCTCTTTTGGCAAACCCATGACCAACAAGGCTGCTGAGCTGGAGACAGAGTTCATGATGAGGTCCAGGCTCTCCAAGAAGACCGCTGTCCCTCCCCAGCGGAAGGGCTCAGGTAAAAAGTCCTTTTACTTGAGGAAGGGAGCTGCTTACCAAAACTACCCACCTTATTAGGCCTCCCCAGGGTAAGCAGGCCAAGGGACATGGGCATGGCCCTGGTAAGCAGAAGGCTCCAAAAACCCAGGCACCGGCTCTGGCCCAGCCAGGAGGGAGTTTTGGACTCCTTGAGCATAGCTTATCTACCCCAAGGAGATCAGCAGCCCATAGGAGGACATCTGGCCCTCTATGCCCAGAGGTGGATGTCCACCACTGATTCCTGGGCACTTTGAGTAGTCAGGGAGGGTTACCTCATCCACCTGACTCAGACACCTCCCTCTTATTTCCTGGGAGAGCCCCTCAGGTCTCCCCTCCACCGGGACCTTCTTCAGAAGGTGTTGGCAGGTCTTCTCGAGAACAAAGCAGTAGAACCGGTGGGCAAGGGGTTCTACTCCAGGTACTTCCTCGTGCCAAAAAGAACAGAGGGCCTAAGGCCTATCCTTGACCTGCGCAACCTCAACAAATTCCTGGTGAGGGAGAAGTTCAAGATGCTCTCCCGTGGAACATTGCTGCCATACCTCCAGCAGGGAGACTGGCTATGCTCCTTAGACCTCAAGGATATTTAAACCCACATCCTCATCCACCCCAATCACAGGTAGTACCTGCAGTTCATAGTGGGGTTCAGGTATTTTCAGTACAGCCTCGGCACCAAGAGGTTTCACAAAATGTCTGGTGGTCGTAGCCGCCTTCCTCCTGCTCCAGGGGGTCTTTGTCTTTCCCTACCTGGACGACCGGTTCATAAAGGGAGGCATGGCCTCAGAGGTGCAGCAGGCCACCGCACACACCATCCAGGTTCTGCAACACTTGGGGTTTATCATAAATTACCTCGAGTCTCACCTCCTCCTGACAGTGTCTGGAGTTTGTTGAGGCAAAGATCGACACTCTCCAGTCGAAGTCTTGCTTGCCCAGGGACTGAGCCAATCGTCTCAGGACTCTGGTTCGGGACGTACAGTATCATCCTTCGGTGTCCACTTGTCTTCTCCTGTGCCTTCTCGGGCACATGGCCTCTACGGTTCGTCACCCCCGACACTTGCCTCCACATGAGGGTGGTGCAGTGGTGTGTCTGGGTGGGACCAGTGGTCTCAGGTCATGGGCTGCCTTTGAGACAGAGTTTCTGTGACCCACCAATTGGCAGATTCTCTGGTCTGGTGGCAGTCTCTCCAGTATCTTGAGGCGGGCATGTCCTTTCAGGCCCCAAGCCCCTCAAGGGTCCTCACCACGGATGCCTCCCTGCTCGGCTGGAGAGCCCACTGTGGAGATCTCTGCACTCAGGGCATCTGGTCAGCAGGCGCGAGCACCCAGAAGATAAACCTCCTGGAGCTCCGAGCCATACGCCTAGCCCTGAAGGTCATCTGTCACCACCTGCGTCACCAGCCGGTGCTGGTCCAAATGGACAATTAGGGGGTGGTGATCTACATGAACAAACAGGGCAGCATGGGTTCTTGTACCCTTTGTCAGGAGTCACTGGCCCTCTGCTCGTGCGCAATCCAACAGGATATCCTCCTATGGGGGCTGTGCACTTGTCAGGTCAGGACAACCTGTTGGCCGACAGGCTCAGCCAAGTTCTCCAGCCGCATGAGTGGCAGTTGGACCCAATGGTAGCCAGCAGGTTTTTCCAGCTCTGGGGGAAACCCGTGATTGACCTGTTCGCCAGCCTGGACAACTTTCAGTTGCCTCGTTTCTGCTCCCGGCAGGCCTACTCCTCCAAGGTGGCAGTGGACATGTTCCTGGTCTCATGGTTGGAAGGCCTCATGTATGCCTTCCCTCCTATGCTGCTGCTTGCCAAGAACTTGTTCAGGACCCTCCGCGACAAGGCCGCTACTAGGAAGGCTTACACCCTCAAATGACGCAGGTTCTCTGTTTGGTGCGCCAAACACGGGGCTGACTGTTTCTCCTGTCTGGTGGCTCTGGTGTTACAGTACCTTCTCCACCTCTCTGTCTGGGCTCAAGTCTAACGCCGTCGAGTGCATCTTAGTGCCCTGGTGGCGTACCACCATCTGGTGGATGGTAAGCCCCTCTTGGTCCAACCGTTGGTAACCTGTTTTCTTCGGGGCCTGCTCTTATCGAAACTCCTGGTTTGCCCTCTGGCAACCGAATGGGACCTCAACATATTGTTGGGCCAGCTCACTCGCCCGCCCTTCGAACCTTTGGCTACCTGTCATCTTCACTACTTCTCTTGGAAGGTGGCTTTCCTGGTCGCATTTACCTCCACTCGCAGCGTTAACAAGCTCCAGGCCCTTGTGGCAGAGGCATCCTTCACCAGATTCTACAAGAACAGAGTGGTGCTTCACATGCACCCCAAATTCCTGCCAAAGGTTGTGTCGCCCTTCCTCCTCAGTCAGGAAGTGGTGCTCCCTATCTTCTTTCCAAGACCTCACTCCAGTTGGGCGGAGACAGTCCTCCACACCTTCGACTGTAACAGGGCTTTGTCCTTCTATATCCAGTGCACTCAGGGCCACTGCAAAGCTGCTCAGCTTTTCATCTCGTATGACCCCCAGTGGGCTGGGGGAGGCGGTGACCAAGTGTATGCTGTCCACATGAGTGATGGACTGTATCGCCCTCACTTATGAGCAGGTAAAGCTTCCACTGGAAGGCCACATCACAGCGCACTGTGTCAGGGCTGTGGTGGCTTTGTTGGCAGACTTGCACTCTGTCCCGATGGTGGACATCTGCTTGGCCCCACTGGTCTTCAGTCCATATTTTCGCAGCCCAATCCAGCCTGGAAAGAGTTCCGATAGGACAGTGCTTTCTGCCAGGTTGTGCTCTAACCTTTTCGGGGTTTAGGCAACTTACCCTCCAACCCTTCTGTATTCAGGCTACAGGAGTGCTGGTTCATCGGACGCAGGAATCCTACTGTGGTCTGTGTGCAAAAACTCTGCTGCTTTCAGCTCCTTATGAGGGAGCCCCTATTTTGGCTATGGGCTCTCGGTAGCCTGTAGCTGGGGATTCCCATATGTGAGGACTGACTTCCTGCTTGTTCCCGGAGAAAGCATAGTTACTCACTTGTAACAGGTGTTCTCCGTGGACAGCAGGAATCTGTCCTGACATATAGGCAATGATGACGCCAATAGAGCTCTCGCGGAAACATCTCCCCAGTTTTCAAAGCAAGCCTTTGGGAGATGCCACCACACATGCATGTTCCCCTTCCCGCCCAAGGGTGCCATTTTGCTCAGTCAGATGACATAGCTAGAGCCGACAAAAAAAGATGGCCACAAAATGTACAGCAACTCGGTCCTCAGAAATCTCCCTCATCTCCTTGGAGTTGCTCCTTTACCATCTTTTATTTTTGCCGTCTGTTAGCGGTCATCTTGACTGAGCAAGATGGCACCCTTGGACGGGAAGGGGACCACGCATTTGTGGTGGTGTCTCCCAAAAGCTTTCTTTGAAAGCTGGGGGATGCTTCTGCGAAGGCTCAGTCTGTGCCAAAGTCACCCATATGTGAGGACTGATTTCTGCTTTCCCCGGAGAGCACCTGTTACAGGTGAGTAACTACGCTAACTATACAGAGGTATTATAATATCCTTGGTTTTGTGTTTTATTTCATTCGTTATGATTCCTAACATTCAATTTGCTTTCTTGGCCGCTGCTGCATACCTGGCAGAGGGTTTCAATGTATTATCCATGATGCTTAAATCCTTTTTCCTGGGCAGTGGTTCCCAATTTAGAACCTGGCATTGTGTAAACATAGTTTGGGTTGTTCTTCCCTAAGTGCATAACTTTGCACTTGTCCCCATAAGTCTCTTAACTTATCAAGGTCCTCTTGCAATTTTTCACAGTCCTCTTGTGTTTAAACAACTTTGAATAATTTTGTGTCTTCTGCAAATTTGATCACTTCACTCATTTATTCCCATTTCAGGTCATTTATGAATATTACAAAGCAAGGGCCACAGCACAGATCCCTAGGGTATTCCACTATTTACCTTTCTCTATTAAGAAACTTGGACATGTAGCCTTACTCTGTTTTGGGATTTTTTTCTATCTTTTAACCAGCTCCTGATCCACAATACATTTTGCGCATTTTTTTTTTAAATTCGAATGAAATTGCTTATCAGGAGCACCTGATGTGTGCATAACCATATATTAGGGATAGTATGTCTGAAATTTAGTTTTGGGAGACTTGGCCAAAAATAGGCGGTATTTCATGAAGAACTGTTGTCAGGTCCAGTTCACACAAACATAACTACGATAGTACACTGCCTCCTCTCCCATGAATTTTTAATTTCACTAAGTGTCTCATGAGAGACCCTGTCAAAGACTGTCTGAAAGTCCCAGATACGCTATACCAACCAGCTCACCTTTATCTGTTCACCTAAAAAAATAGATTAGTAAGACAAGACTTTCCTTTGATAAATCTATATTGACTTTCTCTGATTAAGCCATGACTATTTACATGTTCAGTAATTTTTTTCTTTATAATGGTTTCTACCATGTTTCCCGGTATGGACGTTAGGATCTCATCGGTCTATAGTTTCCTGGATCACTCCTGGAACCCTTTTTAAAAATTTATTTTACAATTGCCATTCTCATATCTTTTGGTACTACAGATTTAATTTTCCCAATGGAGAAAGGTGACTAGTGGTGTACCCCAGGGATCTGTGCTGGGTCTGCTGCTTTTTGACGTATTCATAAATGACCTGGAAAGTGGAATAACAAGTGAGGTTATCAAATTTGCAGATGACACAAAACTATTTAAAGTTGTTAAAACCAAAGAGGATTGTGGAAAATTGCAAGAGGATCTTGATAAATTGGAAGACTGGGCATCAAAATGGCAGATGAAATTTAATGTGGACAAGTGCAAAGTTATGCACCTAGGGAAGAACAACCCAAACTATGGTTACACGATGCAAGGTTCCACATTAGGAACCACCACCCAGGAAAAGGATTTAGGCGTCATTGTGGATAACATGTTAAAACCTTCGGCCCTGTGTGCAGCGGTGGCTAAGAGAGCAAATAGAATGCTAGGTATCATAAGGAATGGAAAATAAAACAAAATATATTGCCTCTATATCGTTCCATGGTGAAGACCGCACCTTGAATATTGTGTGCAATTCTGGTCGCTGTATCTTAAAAAGGATATAGCAATATTAGAAAAGGTTCAGAGAAGAGCCACCAAAATGGTAAAGGGAATGGAAGGATACTCCTATGAAGAAAGGCTAAAAAGGTTAGGGCTCTTTAACCTAGAAAAGAGACAGCTGAGGGGAGATATGATAGAAGTCTATAAATTAATGAACAGAGTGGAACAGGTAAACGTAGATCGATTGTTTACCTTATCAGAATATAGAAAGACTAGGGGACAGGCAATGAAGCTACAGGGTAAACTATTTAAGACTAATAAAAGAAGCTATTTTTTCACTCAACGTGCAATCAAACTCTGGAATTTGTTACCAGAGGATGTGGTAAAGGCTGTTAGTGTAGCTGGGTTTAAAAAAGGTTTGGACAAGTTCCTGGAGGAAAGGTCCATAAACCATTATTAAGAAGGGACCCAGGATATCAATGCTTGACCCAGTACAAGCATTGTGGAACCTGTGTCTTTTGGGGAAACTGCTAGGTACGTAGGACCTAGATTGGCACTGTTGGAAACAGGATACTGAGCTTGATGGACCTTGGTCTGACCCAGTATGGCATATCATATGTTCTTATGATAGTGCACAGATTACTAATAGTAGGCCTAAACCTAAAAAGAAACAAAAACAATTTAGGATTATACAAACATCACAGAACAGCAAACACAGAACCCACGCAGGGAAACAAAACACATCTCCGCAACCCATCCCCTGAAATCAACCCCCTCCCAACTTCCCCCTGCCCTCCCATTTTCCCCTACACTTATGACCCCAAATACTTCTATAGAATAGATAAAACTTTCTCAAATTTATCAAGGTTCTGATATCTCTGCGCAGTTAACCTTTCCATGAGCACTACAGATCTTAATTGTGCAACACAATTATTCATTTTAGGCGGCTCCTTCTGTTTTTTTCTGTATGCAACTTCACAATGGGCTGTACTTAAGCTTGAATTGGCTGCCTAAATTGATTTGCTACTCTTTAGTTTATCAAATAATTGTAATACTTATTCCTGGTTTTTTGAGATTTGTTTCAATTCTTCTGATACATCACCCTTAAATACCATTTCGAGCATGGGTAACCTCCTTACATCAACTTCAGTAGAGACCAAAGCAAAGAATCTATTCTGTCTTTCCACTATGGCCTTGTCACCCCTTAGCGCCCCTTTTTGCCCTTCTATCATCTAATGGTCCTACTGACTCACTCAGGATTTTTTGCTACAAATATACTTTAAAAAGCGTTTATGCGCTTTTGCTTCCACCGCAAGCTGCTTTTCAAATTCTCTCTGCCTGCCTTATCAATGCCTTGCATCTAACTTGCCAGTGCTTATCTTTCCTGATTTTGTCATTTTGGCTCTTTTTTCCGTTTTCTTTAAAAAAAATGCTTTTTTGGCTACAACAGCATCTGTCATCACCTTTAAACTATGCTGTCAGTCGTTGACCATGCTTCCACCTTAAAGCATGGAGAATGTTTGGTCTGGGCATCCAGTATAGTATTTTTAAACATCACCCATGCTTTATTATACTTTTAACATTTGCAGCTGCCTTTTAATTTTTTCTTAACTCTGTTCCTCATTTTATCATACTCTCCCTTTTGCAAGTTAAAAGCTTGTGCTGTGGATGTCCTTGTTGTCCTCCCTGTATTTATTAATTCAGATCTGATGAGGTTATGATCACTGTTGCCAATTGGCCTCAACACAGTTCTCTTGCACAGGACTAGGTCTAAAATAGCTTCCCATCATGTTGGTTCATGAACTAGTGGCTCCATGAAGCTATTTATTTCATCTAGAAACTTTATCTCCCTAGCATGTCCTGCTGTATCACTGACCCAGTCGATACCGGGGTAATTGAAATCACCCATTATTACTGTGTTGTAACTTTTGTTAGCTTTCCTGATTTCTTTTAACATTTTATCATCCCTGTTCATTCTAGGCTACCTTTCCCTTCCCCCTTTTTACATGGAATTTATATCCAGAGTCTCTTCAGTGTATTTTGTTTCCTCCAAATCTTTTATCCTGTTTGACTCGACGCACTTTAACATAGAGCGCAACTCCTCCATCAATTTGATCTACCCTATCATGCGTTATGCCACACATTAATAAGCTTTGAGACCACAAAGTTCCACTTTGGTCACATAAAGGGTAGAACATTGCACATTCAAAACACTGAATGACAAATTGCCCCCAGTGTAAAAAAGTCATTAAAATGCACCCCTTTTCCTCATCTCAGTGTTGAATCTCTACTCCAGCCCACAGCTGGATAAAGATGAAGCACCCAAGCAAAAAGGTTATCTGAGTTGAAGTGTGGTAGTTCACTGCAGGTAAGCCGGGATCCCTGGATTCCCAAGTGGACCCTCCTGGATTTTAAAGAATCCTGCTGCTGCCTCCCCTCCCTCCCCCGACTGTCTCGTTGAGTGATGACCTTCTTTTCATGCTGCCATCTTAGATTATGACGGCAACTGCCTTGTAATGGCACATCCAAATGCAGCACTAGAGACCAGTCTGCCAAACAAGGCAGTGCTTCCTAAATAACAGAAGCACTTCTTATTTGGCAGATGGACCACTTGATGCACCACTAGGGGTTGTGCGCCTCTAATATCTTAGATGCCCTCATGCAGAAGAGGGTTGCTGCTAGACCCTTTCTTGGACCAGATAAGTAATACTGCTTCATAGGGCATCACTGTTGGAGGGTCTGAGGTCCACTGAGCCACCAGGGGAGGTAGTCTGGCTGGACTGATCACACAGACAGGGAAATTTTACTCACACTGTGCAGCAAATGGTTTTATTATGTATGTGAATTGTGGTCTGCTTAGATCTTACTACTGCACGGAATATAAATGTTAAATGTTAACCATGGTGGTGCGCACAGTTTTGGTTTGTTTTGTTTTTTTCTGACAGTGCATGCTTTTTAATATTACTGTCATTTGTATGCCATTAGTTCACTGTGTCAAGAGAAAATGGTTTCTTTAGAGCATGCATTGAAATGCTGTTCGCTGAAGCTTAGCGCGGTGTTCTCATGCAGCGCTTTCTATATGAAGGTCTCAGGCTTTGTGGTGGTCCCCCCTCTACTTGCAATGCAAGTAAAGAGGTGTGTCTGTCCTGCATACTGCTACTGCTTTCCTTCCCTCTGCCCCCCATTATTCAGGTATTCTTTGCCATCCAGAAGGCTATAGGAGGAGGAGGGAGCAGCAGCACAGGAGACAAAAGCCTCCTTTTTTTATATGGAGTACTCGTATCACTGCAAGAGAGATTACTCACCACTCTTCCCTCTTTCACACTCCTCCTTGATCTTCCTTCCTTTCATAAGTGGCATGGCTTTATGCATCATTATTCCTTAAATACGCTTATAAAATTAGTCTGATTTGGGTGTAAAGCAAAAAATTATCTACATCTAGTTTTTGCATTTTTTAAAACTATAATGAAATCGCTAATCAGGAGCACCTGATGTGTTCATAACCATATATTAGAGTATGGCTGAAATTAGTTTTAGGAGACTTGGACAACAATAAGCAGAATTTCATGAAGAAATGTTGTCTGGTCCAGTTCATGCATGAACACAACTACAAATCGTGCCTTATGGTACACTGACACCTTACATTTGGTTTGGTGGTTAATCCATGCTTTCAGAATGAGTATTTTTTGTAGTTAATGTAATGTCATAGTTCTGATTACTCTTATTTTTCCATTACAGCGATGCTTTTGACTTTCAGTATGGGATAGTTGTCATACGATTAAGAGAGGGTTTGGATATTTCTCATCTTCAAGGACAAGGTAGATTTCCATTTGCATTGAAATGGTAAAGCAAAATTGTCAAATCGCTTAGAAAATTGTGCAAATTAAGATAGACAGCTGTTATGTTTCCTTTTGTAAATACATATTATATGTAATTCGGAACAGACTTGCGACATCTGTTTTTAAAGATGACAAGAAAATAACTTCACTTTATAAAACCTTCCTTTTTGGTATCTGTAATACCTTTTGTTGCATTCGTTTTATAGGATTTTCATTGTTACCCTGTCTTTGGCTCTCTTCAGTATGCTGTTAGCTGCTGCCACACTCCTTTTTCTGAGGTTTTTATCTACTAGATAGCTCTGGATTTTTTGTACTATTAATAAACTTTCATGAGAGAGAAATTGATGGGAATCTCTTGGCTCTTGGTCTTGTTGTCATTAATCAGTGAGACCATTTGATTACTGAAGTATATACTAAAAGTAAACATCCTCATAGTTACAGGAACAAATTGTAGGCTGAAAGTTATATTGCCGTGTTCAGTAGACTTACACTATTTTTGTAATTATTCAGGACACTTCTCATAATGAATGTCTTGCTTTTGTTGTAGCCTCTTGACGGTTCCATCAGGGGTAGTTAACTTCCAGGAGATGAGTCCATCACTGCACATTGTTTCTCAAATTGAAAAGAATTCCTGTGCTAATAGAGTAACTGATGATATGTTCCTGCAGTTTTTCAGGTAGAGCAGGAAATACTGAGGGAAAAGAAATGGGTAGGAAAAAAATTAAAATCCAGAAAAGAGTATAGCTAATTGGGGTATAATGCTACATAAGATGAAAAATTCTGTTTATAAGGCTTTTTTTTCTTTTTTATATAAAAGAAATCTAGATACATTTTGTCATGACATTAAGAAAATGTCTTTGTGTATTGTATTTTGGGGTATTTGGGTTGTGTGGGTTTTTTTTACAATGGTATTTGCTATATCGCCAGGAACAAGCAGGAATGAGTCTTCACATATGGGAGACGTCGCCGACGGAGCCCGCATGGGAATGCTCCCCAGCATCCAATCAGAAAGCCTTTGGGAGCATCCTCCGTGCCTGCGCGGTGGCTTCCCGCCCTTCCTACTGCCTCTCCCCAGTTTTTTGTTTTCCGCGGAGCAGGCAGGACGTCCCTCCTGCCACCGCAGAACTTTTTCACCTTTTTTCTTGTTTCTGTAGTCGCGGCTTTTCCCGCCGACAGCGGCACCTCTGTGCCCCTTTTGTTTTTGTGTTCTTCTTTTTTCGTCGCCTAGCGGGACCTTTTTTCCCTCTGGGCGTCAAGGCCTACCGGGCTTACAGCATGGAGCCCCAGAAGTGCCCTCACTGCGGGGACTTAGTTTTCCACATGGATTCCAATGCCTGGGGCCTGACCCTTCCCTCCTGGGTTCTCCGGGCTACGATGTCGGGAGAAGACCTTCCCTTTTTCGGGTGTCCCTCGATGACGTTTTCACGCCCAAGGCGCGGTCATCGGGTTTTTCTTCTATCCAGGATCAGGTAACCACACAACAGTCTGTTAAGACTAGCCAAGTCTTGAGGGGTGAGTCTCATGCGCGGCATGGCGACGGCTCCGGCCAAACCCTCAAGTCCCCCTTGGTTACTATACCCCGGCGGGAGTCCTCGGGCTCCAAAGCATTTACGGGGTTTCGGGATGTTCCTGGGGTTCGCTGCTCACAGAACATTCCCGAGCCGTGCTCGAGGGAGGTTCCCGCTTCGAGCGGTGCCGATTCCCCGGCATTGGCGCCAGTGTCGAGTGTTCCACTCTTCGCCAGGGATCGTCAGCTGGTGTCCTCGGTGCCTCCGGGGCCGATCGACTCGACCGAGTCTGACCTCCCTATATCCAAGCCACGCTCGGGTGTGGTATCCGCTCTGGGCGGTGCAGACCCCTCGGTGTCGGTGTCGAGCGTTCCGCTCCTCGCCGTGGATCGTCCAGGGCCGATCGAATCGGCCCAGTCTGGTGTTCCTTCATCCCTGCCAGATGCGGGGGTGGTATCCGCTACTGGCGGTGCCGACCCCTCGACGTCGGCATCGGTGTTGAGCGTCCCGCTCCTCACCGGGGGTTGCCAGCCGCAGTGCTCGGCGCCTCCGGGGCCGACCGACTCCTGCCGGTATGGCGTTCCTACGAGGGTGCTGCTCCCCACCGGGGATCGCCTGCCGCTGCCCTCGGCAACTCTAGGGCCGACTGACTCGACACGGTCTGGCGGCTCTACGTTCAGGCCATGCGCGGAAGTGGTACCCGCTTCGGGCACGTCGGAGTCGATGGTTCCACTCTTCGCCTGGAATGGTCATCTGGCCTTCGTCCCTTCGGGTCTGGTCGCTTCGACCCGCGCTGGGTCGCCGGTATCCCAGCCCTGCGCGAGGGTGGTACCGGGTTTGAGCAGCACCACTCCGCCGGAGATGGCAGGGGCGTCGAGCGCCAGGGACCGCCGTCAGCCTTCCCCGGGACCCTCGGGGTGTGTCGTTCAGCCCCAGACGGGCGACCCCCCCCCCCCCCCGGCATCGTCGTGGCCGTCGAGGGCCCCGCCCTTTCCTAGAAAGGGGGCCCCGCCCTTTCCTAGAAAGGGGGCCCCGGGGTCTTCGATCACTTCGATCCAGCCTGGATCCGCACCGTCCCGCAACGGTACCCCGGCGTCTGCGAAGGAGTTTTGCACTTCCCTCCCTGCAGGGGCTCGTCGTCGGGCGACCTGGGTACCATCGGGGATGGGTTGTATGCCCCGGAAGGATTTCCCTCCGGGCCAGATGGGCTCGAGAAGGGGCCCGGCATCTGGCAGTGCCCGCCACCCGACATCGGCGCCGGTGTTGGATGACCCCCTCTCCACCGAGCTTCGTCCTCGGGGTCCCTTGATGCTCGCGACGCCGATCGACACGGTTCCGATCCGCTCCCCGGGGTCAGCACCGCCGGCGTGGCTGCCCCCGCCGGGGCCCTCTAGAAGGGAGTCGATCTCATTGCTCGGTTCGATGCCCAGCCTGGAATCGGTATCCAGCCTCGAAGGCTCGGCCACGACACGTCTCGGGATCGGCCCCTGTCCCCTCCCGCGTCGCGGAGCGGAGATCGTTGGCCACTGCCCTCCGGCTGCCGCAGAACCGCTTCAATTGCCGGTGGCGGTGCCGCCCCCGGGTTCGGGGCCGAGGCCGATTCCGGCGGCCCCGTCGGTGCCATCGACCCCCTCGATGCCTAGCTTGGATTCAATTCCAGGAGCCGACGACGCCATGTTGACTGCCCCGATCCGGGGCTTTTGGTCTCCTCCTCTGCCCAGCGGGCATCAGCCCGAGAGGCTTCTCGGTGCCCTGGCGGCCTCTCCCGCCACCGCCTCCCATGGCATAGCCCTTCCGGGGGAGCCGTCTTTTCAGAATTTCCTCCTTGACATGGCGGACTTGCTGGCCTTCCCTATTCCGGACCTAAATCCAGGCCCTGCGGAACAGGCCGCCGTGATGCTTCCTCTGCATCCCTCCCTGCAGGATCTCCTGCTGGGGGCTTGGCGGTCGCCTTTGAGGGTTCCGGCACCATCGACTGCGATGCATGCTCTGTATCGGGTGCCCCCCTCCCCGGGTTTTCGGCAGCACCAGCTTCCGCATCGTTCCATTGTGTTGGAATCGGCGCTGAGGAAGACCGGAAGCAAGGAAAAGCGTTCTTCTCGCCCTCCAGGCCGCGCCTCGAAGACGCTAGATACCCTGGGACATCAAACCTTCCAAACGTCTATGCTGGCGTCCAGAATTATTTCATATATTTTTTATGAGTCTGTCGCTCCGGGAGATCACCGAGAGATTATCTCTGTTGTCTCCCTTCTTATCTGCAACCAAGGCCTTTGAATATTCCTTGCTTTTTTATCACTGCAGGAATATCTCTGTGTTCCTTTCTCGTGCTTCTCTAGACTCCTTCCTGTCGGTCAGCAGATGCTCTGCTGTTGCCATTAGAGCACGCTGTTCAGCATGGTTGCAGGTGTCAGAGTTGTGTAGACAGGCACAGCATAACCTGGGTAATTCTCCCTGTGACGGAGATCACCTCTTCAATAGCGAAGCCTTACGTCAGGTCGCGCAGTGCTTCGCTAACCTTCCCAGCGTTAGAAGCCATCCTAGGGCCCGGCTTCCCCCCGGCGGTGGTACACGTCTCTCCAGACCCTCCTTCCCTAGGAAGAGGAAATATCACCCCTCAGCCCACCCGCCAGGTGCGGCCAAGCAAGGGACCTCTCACCCTGGGTTGAAGCTCCCGGACCCGCGCCAGAACTCTCATACCAAGCAGTTTTAGGCTACGGTGGGCGGCTGCCTGCAGTTTACCACCTTACCAGAAGTTTACAATTGAGATGGGGCTCGTTCAGTAGGGCAAATGGTTCGGGGGCTTATCCAGGGGTTCAGGTATTCTCCTTCCGTTGGTAGAGGGAGACCACCTCTACTCCTTGATAGCTCTGGCCCACGGTCAACTGGCTTGCCCTTAGGTACGGCCCCAAACCCTTCTCGGCCAGTATTCCCCTGCTGATTGCTCCCGTACCGGGACTTTCCCTTCCAGCCGCTATAGCCCCCCACTGATTACCAAGGACTATGCCCTCATATTCCCCGATTAGTGCGGGGGGCGAATTCTGCGTGCAGGTCCTGGGGACACATATAGGGCCTCAAGCCCCCTGATGTGTTCTTCCGGACGGATACTATCCTCTGCCCTTCACGCTACCGTGCTGTTAGTTCGCCGATCTGCCCTTGTCCCACCGGAGCAGATCCCTCTCCCGGACGGATCTTGCCACCACCTCCCGAGGTGGACGTTCTGTGGATCAATGGCAGGTTCCTCGGCATGCCTGCGTTAGCGCCGGGGTGGGGCGTTCTACATGCCCAACGGCCTAGATATGCCAGATATCACCTGCTCGATAGGCACATTTTTGGGGGATGCCCGCAGTGCCTGTGTTCTGCCGCCTATTTTTTCCCAATGGCCGGTACTCACGCACCCCCCCCCCCCCTCCGGGGTCCCTACTGCTGTGAAGTCAACAGCTTCTATTTTCAGTTATGCCCTCCTCCCGGAGGTTCAGACCCTTGTCTCCCTATATCTTCGCTAGGGCAGACTGTGTACTCCTTCTGCTTTGGGGTACTCCCCTACTCTTCTCCGGAATAGGCTATCCAGACCGGCCAGTCTTCTACCGTTAGTCCTTTGAGTTATGGAATCTGCTCCTAAGGGAGTGCTCAGCTTTGCATAAAGCTTCCTTGAAGACCTGACGTCTTTCTCCTGACCCAGCTGATTCCTGGATCTCCTGGCCTTCCGGATTGGAACTCCCTCCTCGCTGCGGTGAAGTTCCCTTGAAGACCTCGCTACTGCGTCTACAGTACCTTCATCACAGGTCTACTTCCTACAACTCAGTAGGTAAGCTCTACATCAGGGGTCACCAACCTGCGGCCCGCGAGGTCCCTCCGTGCGGCCCGCGAGACTCTACCCCGGTGCGGCCCGCCAAGGCAAACTCACCGACTCCTTCTTCTGCAGCCGCGGCTCCCTGCCTCTTAGGGAACCGCGGCTGTGCTTGTAAAATCATCGCGGAGCCCTTCCTGTCTTGACGGGCTCCGTGCAGCATTGTCCCGCCTCCAAAGGAAGTGGTAAACAACTTCCTTTAGAGACGGGACAATGCTGCACGGAGCCCGTCAAGACAGGAAGGGCTCCGCGATGATTTTACAAGCACAGCCGCGGTTCCCTAAGAGGCAGGGAGCCGCGGCTGCAGAAGAAGGGAGGGAGCTGACATGGAATAATCAAAGTACAGGTATGAGCAGTTATTTTTTTCGCGCGGGGGGGGGAGGGGGGTGCGGCCCGCGAGTCTGCTGGTAGTTGGCTGTGCGGCCCGCGGCCCTCTGGAGGTTGGTGACCCCTGCTCTACATGGTACTAGGCCATTAATTCATTAAAACTTAATGGTGCTTCCATGCTCTCTCATGACTACCCTCCAGGTAGTCTTTGGGTTTTGCTGTCCTCTCTCTCAACTCCTACCCTCCATCCCTCAGGGGATGCCGGGGATTCAGGTTGGGCAAATGCCATCCCGTCCTGGGCCGGGCTTACGGGACCTCCCCCGGGCATCCTCAGCTAGGGAGTCCCCATATGTGAAGACTCATTCCTGCTTGTTCCTGGAGATAGCACAGTTACTTACCTGTAACAGGTGATCTCCGGAACAGCAGGAATTAGTCTTCACAACCCGCCCACCTTCCCTAGGAGTTGTATCTCTTTCTCTCTATTCCTTCCTCTCCTCTCCTTCTGGCTCAGCTATGAAACTCAACTGGGGAGAGGCAGTAGGAAGGGCGGGAAGCCACCGCGCAGGCGCGGAGGATGCTCCCAAAGGCTTTCTGATTGGATGCTTGGGAGCATTCCCGTGCGGGCTCCGTCGGCGACGTCTCCCATATGTGAAGACTAATTCCTGCTGTTCCAGAGATCACCTGTTACAGGTAAGTAACTGCTATCCATGTGATTACTTTTGGAGCTGAAGCTAAAAGTGAAAACTGAAAGGCTTCATTGGTCAGTTTATTGTACCTATGTACACATTTGTCCATGGGACTTTTAAAGCTGGTTTTGTTTAGGAGTAAAGCATTTTCTGAATAATTAGCAGAGACTACACTGTGCTGATGGACTACATCTTTGTTGCAGGGAAAAGAATCCTAAGTGAAAAAGTCAGGCAGTATGTGGATATGCATTTAAACTAGAAAAAGGGGGTGACGGATGGGGAAGGATAAGTTCAGTATGTCACTCCCAGCAAAAGCGGAATAACATCAGAAACAGCCACACTTTTAAATCACACATCAACGACAAGTATGAAGAAGCGGGCAGAACAAAATCAATGCAAAATACATGCAAGCCACTTAAATGCTGGAAAGCAATGAACACAAATGCTCGAAACTTAGCCAACAAAGTTCCGGACCTGGAAGCCCTAATGGTGGAAATGGACTTGGACATTATGGCCATTACGGAAACATGGTTTAATGAATTGCATGAACGGGATATAGCCATAGCTGGCTATAATCTATTCAGAAGAGAAAGAAAAAGTGGAAGAGGAGGAGTAGCCTTATATGTCAAAAGCAATATCAAAGCTATTGAAATGCAGGGGGCATGGGGAAAAGAAGCAGTGCTGTGGATTGTGTTGGAAAGAGGCGATGGCACTGTCATCCATACTGGTGTAATCTTCAGACCTCCGACTCAAATCGAAGATATAGATAACGAATTGATTATAGGTATTGCAAAGATAGTCACAAAGGGGGAAGTGATCATATTGGGTGACTTTAATCTATCCGATGTGTATTGGACTACTTCTGCAAATCTGGAAAGTAAAAAAAAATTGTGGATGCTTTCCAAGATGCGTTACTTACACAAATGGTGATGGAACCAACCAGGGAAAGCTCGGTGCTGGATTTAGTGCTCACCAACAGTGATAGCTTGTCGAATGTCCGGGTGGGTGCCCTTGTGAGCAGTAGCGATCATCACAGTGTGTGTTGAGTTAAAAGCCAAGGTGCAGTCCAATCATAGCAAGCTCAAAGTCCAAGACTTCAAAAACACTGGCATCAGTAAAATGGCCAAGTACCTGAAGGAGTTGGCAGGGTGGGAGGGGATAAGGGAAGTGAAATTGCAATGGGCTAAACTAAAGGTGGCAATAAAAGGGGCAACAGATAAATATGTAAGGAAAGTAAATAAAAACAAGAGGAGAAGGAAACCTTTTGATTCTCCAAAGAAGTGTCTGCTCAAAGGCAAAAAACAGCTTTCACAAAATTCAAAAGCTTGCAAACAGAGGAACACAGAAAGGAATACAGGATCAAACTAAAAGAGAGAAAAAGAGAAATAAGGAAAGCAAAATCAAAGGCAGAGGAAAAGATGGCTAAAGATGTGAAGTGTGGCGGCAAAACTTTCTTCAGGTATATTCGGGAGAGGAGGAAAATCAGGTGGATTTGCAGAACTCAGTGCTGGGAACAGACTCGTGGAAAGTGACATTGAAAAAGCAAAATTGCTAAACAAATACTTCTGCTCTGTTTTTACTAAAGATAATACTGGAGAAGGACCACTTGTGACTCCCAAATATAAAAATGGGAATGAAGTAGATACCACACCATTCACAGAAGATGTGTTAGAACAACTTGCAAAACTGAAAGTGGACAATGCCTTGGGACCGGATGGGATACATCCTAGGATGCTGAAAGAGCTCAGAGGTTCTTGCAGGGCGGTTAAAGGATGTTTTCAACAGATACTTGGAAATAGGAGAAGTTCCTCAGGCCTGGAGAAGGGCTGATGTGGTACCTCTTCACAAAAGTGGTGACAGGTAAGAAGTGACAAACTGCAGGCTGGTGAGCCTTACCTCGGTGGCAGGAAAAGTAATGGAGGTGCTCCTGAAAGAGTGACTAGTGGACTTCCTCAAAACCAACAGGTTGCATGATCCGAGGCAACATGGGTCTACCAAAGGACGATCTTGCCAATAAATCTGATTGGGTTCTTTGGGTGACCAGAGAACTAGATCAGGGGCATGCGATGGATGTCGTCTACCTGGATTTCAGCAAAGCCTTTGATACTGTTCCTCATAGGAGGCTTATCAATAAACTCAATAGTTTGGGGATGTGTCCCAAGGTGGTGAACTGGATCAGAAATTGGTTGACTGACAGATGGCAGAAGGTGATGGTAAATGGAGCTCACTCGGATGAAAGGAGGGTTATAAGCAGGGTGCCCCAGGGTTCGGTCCTGGGCCCGGCACTGTTTAATGTATTTGTGAGTGATATTGCTGAAGGACTGAATGGAAAAGTCTGTCTTTATGCAGATGACATGAAAATTTGCAACAGAGTGGACTCCTCTGAGGGAGTGGATAACATGAGGAAAGATCTACAAAAGCTGGAAGAATGGTCTAATGCTTTGGCAGTTAAGCTTTAATGCAAAGAAATGCAGTGTCATGCACTTGGGATGCAGAAATCCAAGAGAAATGTTAGCGATAGGGGCGAGAGGTTGGTGTGCACAGACGAGGAGAAGGACCTTGGTGTGATTATTTCTGAGGATCTCAAGGTGGCAAAACAGTGCGACAAGGCAGTGGCAAAAGCAAGGAGGATGTTGGGTTGCATATAAAGAGGAATTACCAGCAGAAAGGAAGAGGTACTAATGCCACTGTATAAGTCATTGGTGAGGCCTCACTTGGAATACTGTGTTCAGCTTTGGAGACCATATCTTGCAAAGGACGTAAATAGACTGGAAATGGTTCAAAGGAAGGCAACCAAAATGATTTGGAGCCTGCGTCAGAAGCCTTATGAGAAGAGATTTGAAGTCCTAAATATGTATACTCTGGAGGGGAGGAGGGATAGGGGAGATATGATTCAGACCTTTAAATACTTAGAGAATTCATGAACAAACAAACCTCTTCCAAAGACAGGGAAGCTGTAAAACTAGAGGGCATAACATAAAGCTGCAAGGGGGTAAATTGAGAGGAATGTCAGAAAATACTTTTTCACTGAAAGGATGGTGGATGCTTGGAATGCCCTCCCAGTGGAAGTGGTGGGGACAAATACAGTGACAGAATTCAAAATGGCATGGGACAGACACAGTGGATTCCCTTACAGCAAAAGGTTAATTTCAAAATAAACGTAACTATCTAATTTCTCAATAAACAGGGATGTCCTACACAGAGCGGTGGGGTTCACCCCTAAACAAAGTCATGGGGAGGGGTGACCTGCACGGAGCGGCAGGTGCACCTACTCTTGCCATTTTACTGGGCGGACTAGATGGACTATACTGGTCCTTATCTGCCGTCATTTATTATGTTACTATGGATTTATTTTTGTGCTTTTTATACAGTATTCTTTAACAGTCTATATGTTGACGTTAACATTGCTATAATCCATGTTCTCTTTTGATTGGAGGAATTTGAAACATGAATAGAATTTCTGTACAATACTTGACCTCTTAGGAGAAAAAAAAGTATATATGTATTTGGGAAGCAGGAAAAATTCAACTTTTAATGACTTACTAAAATCTGGTAAAGAAATCAGGATTTATCCAGTCCAGATCTCTTGACTAGTTATGCGTTGTTGGAATTTGTTTCTGTGCTATCTTGGGTCTCCCCTTAAGAATTTGAGATGGCATACTGGGTCAAACCCAAGGATCCATCAAGCCACCGGTATCCTGTTTCCAGCAGCGGCCTGTTGAGGTCACAAATACCTGTCAGGTTCCGAAAAAGATGCGCAGATTCCATAGTGCTTATCCTAGGGATAAGCAATGGATTTCCCTGGTGGTCTTTAATAACACAGGTACACTAAAAAATTTTTTTTAAACTGCCTCTAATGTTTCGATTGATTTTTACGTTTTTTGGTGCGCTGAATCCAAATCTGGTAACCAATTTGCTCCATCACGTACAGATGTTTTGCTACATTGGGTTAGCAGTTTGAGGTGAACGTTTCAGATTGAGTGCGATCGAGATAAAAGTTTCTTGGATGAATTCTTTATACTAATTGTTTAGTAGTTATTCAAATAAGAATAAAGAAAATTGTAACAAGGCAGCACATAAGAATAGAGTAATGTCAACAAAACACACTGTGATGGTAGCAAAATTGTCTGCACTTAAAACAGCCACATACATGTGCACAAACATTGAGCATATAAGAGCGAGGTTAGACACAAAGCAAAGCAAAGAAATGTGCAAAAAATGTTGTACAGGTATGTATGTAAGAATAGAAAACGCAAACCGCACCATTGCAATACATGAAGACAAACACCCGATGGTGTGAAAACAAAATTCTAATAAATGAGATCCGACACTGTGGTAATAACTAGCAAATTTTTATTTCAAAGTTTAGTAAAAACACGATATTTGTCAACACAGTTTAGATTTTAAAGTCATTCTTGGGTCAATCAATCTCCTGGTGGGCCCGTTTCTTCTTCCCCCGAATGCTTCTCTTGGTGCGCTGCTTGGCGTATTTTTCATCTGGGGTTTCCCGCAGCAGCAACCAGCAGAAATCAGCCATCATAGTGGTGTTCCATCTTCCTTGGTAACTTCTCTCTGCGTCCTTGATGTCCTGGTGAAACCTTTCACCTTGTTCTTCACTGTACGCCCCATGTTTTCGGGAAAGTAGTTCACATGGGAGTGCAAGAAATGGACTTTCAGGCTCATGTTACAGCCTTGTTCTTTGAAGGCATTGAGCATCCTGGCAACAATATCCTTATAGTTCTCATCCTGCCTGTTCCCCAAGAATTTGAGAACAACATCCTTGAAGGAATCCCAGGCTTCTTTTTCCTTCTCAGACATCGTTTCAGCGAATGCTCCATCTGAAATGAGTTTCCTTATATCAGGGCCAACAAACACTCCTTCCTTTAGCTTTGCTTCAGAAAGTCGGGGGAACTTTGAGCAAAGGAACCGAAAGCACTCACCATCTTTTGGAAGGGACTTGATGAATTGCTTAATGAGACCCAACTTAATGTGGAGAGGTGGTAATAGAATTTTATCACGAGGTACCAAGCTCTCATGAACATTTTTCTCACTGGGTCTCAAATACTCCTGAATTGGCCAGTCTTTTTTCCCCCAGTGTAGGTTGCGGGCCCGGCTATCCCACAAGCAAAGGAAGCAGGGATATTTGGTGAAACCGGATTGCTGCCCTAATAGCATGGATAGAATTTTAAAGTCTCCACAAATCATCCACTTATGCTCATCATAACGAATCTTCTGAAGAATCAGGGCCAAATTCTCGTATTTTTCTTGGAGAATAACAGAGTGAGCAATAGGAACTGAAGCGAATGTGTTGCCATTATGAAGAAGAACACCTTTTATGCTGTCTTTTGACAAATCAATGAACAGCCGCCATTCAGCAGGATCATACTTGAGTTTAAACTTTTCCATCACTCCGTATATATCGTTGCAAAATACCAAATCTTCCTCTTTGCTGAAATACTTCAAAAATTGTGTCTCGCGGTTGCGGTACCAATAAAAAGTTGTTCCTGGTGACAATAGATTTTTCTGTTTAAGCCGAGAACCTAGCAGTTGGGCAGCATCTTTTGGGAGTCCTAAATCCCGGACTAAATCATTCAATTCAGCTTGAGAGAAAAGTTCAGGTTTCGGATCTGGTTCAGTTTCAAACTCGGAAGTACTGGACTCATCGGGAAAAGCCATCTGATGAGTCTCATCATGATCAGAACCGTCCACACAAATATGATCCAAAGATTTTGGTGGTTCAGGCACAGGTACTTCGTTGCTATGAGGCATAGGCCTAATTGCTGAGGGAAGGTTGGGGTAACTTATTACGTTCTTATTTTTTAAGTTGTATCCCTTCACAATGCAAGAGCAAAAATAGCAGTCACTGCTGTGGTCTCTTTGTTCACGCCACATAATTGGTATTCCGAAACGAAATGCTTGTTTTTTACCTTTCATCCATAAGCGTAGATCTTCCTCACATGTCTTGCACACTTTGTGAGGAGCCCACGGTTTGTCTTGATCGCCTAACTTCAAACCGAAATAGGCGAAATATACTTTTTTAATAAATGCAGAAATGTTCCTCTGCTGCTTTTTCACGGTATATTCCCCACAAATAAAACAAAAACTGTCCGGAGAGTTGACGCAACCTCTGGCTCTGTGAGCCATCACAAATACACAGCACTGCAAACTACAACTGTAGTGAACCGCTTCGGAATAAAGCTGGATTACGACTGAGCAAACAAAAGGTAATAATGAACTTGCAAGAAACTGAAATTTGACAGGAACGTTCATGTCGCAATCACCGTGTTTGAGCGAGCGAGCGAACGAGGCGAGGCGAACAGGAAAGAACATGCGCCAGCGCGAGTACTGGATTTAGCCCCCCGCCTCCCAATTGTCCTGTTAATGTATAAAATGAATACAAAACACTCTAAAATATCATGAGGGAGTGTTTCTAGTTAAACCATTACAACCTCTATTTTGGGCCAAGAAAATAAACTGCAGTCGGCTAAAAAGAAATTGTGAACATCCCTTATATGGGTAAGAAATCTAATTTTGCAAGAAAACGTGACGTGATGGAACATTTTGGCTATTTTTCCTGGATTCAGCACCCCAAAATCTATAGGAATCAGTTGCAAAACTGGAGGCAGTTTTTTGGTAGTGTACCTGTGTAATAGTTTATGGACATTTCCTTCAAGAACGTGTCCATACCTTATTTTAAACCTAGCTACACCAACAGCTTTTAGTACAACCTCTGGTAATGAATTCCAGAGTTTGATTACTCATTGAGTGAAATATTTTCTCCAGGAACAATCAGGAAGTCGGCCCTCACATATGGTAATGCCTGTGCCGACGGAGCCATGCGGATCCACTCCCCAGCTTTCAAAGAAAGCCTTTGGGAGTTACACCGTGCATGCAGTGTCACCTTCCGTCCAAAGGTGCCATCTTGCCTCAGTCTTTTTTTTCACGGAGCCCTGCAGATGTGCTGTCTGTGCACCTCGGATAAAGTTGATTCCTTCTCTGTTTTTCTTGATTGCTTCAGTTTGATCACCTTCCATCGCCCAAGTCCTCCGCCTCAGCATCGTGGTTTTTGCTCAGGCAATTTTTCTTTATTTTCACAAGGGCACCCACCCGGACATTCGACACTGATATACCTGGGTACAAACTATATCGTAATGATAGAGCCGATCAAATTGGTGGAGGGGTTGCGCTCTATGTTAGAGAGGGCATTGAGTCAGAAAGGATTAAAGTTTTGCAGGAAACAAAATTTGCTGTAGAATCTCTATGGATTGAAATTCCATCTAAAAAGGGGAAGGCGATGGCGGTGGGGATGTACTATCGACCGCCTGGCCAGAATGAACAAATGGATGAGGAAATGCTCAAAGAAATCAAGGAAGCTAACAAGTTACAGCGCGGTAATAATAATGGGTGATTTCAATTACCCCGGTATCGACTGGGTCAGTGTCACGGCAGGACATGCTAGGGAGATAAAGTTCCTAGATGACATAACTGACTGCTTCTTGGAGCAGCTGGTATATGAACCGACCAGAGGGGAAGCCATATTAGATCTAGTCCTTAGTGGAACACCCAGATCTAGTGCAAGAGATAAGGGTGTTGGGGCCACTTGGCAATAGTGATCATAGCATGATCGCCTTTGATTTAATTAGTGGAGGAGGGATAGTAAGGAAATCCACAGTACTACCTTTTAACTTTCGAAAGGGAGACTATGATAAAATGAGGAAAATAGTTAAGAAAAAAACTAAAAGGAGCAGTTGCAAAGGTTAAAGACTTACATCAAGCTTGGGTGGTGTTGAAAAATACTATCTTGGAAGCCCAGACCAGCTGTATTCCACGCTTTAAGAAAAGTGGAAGGAAGTCCAAAAAACTGCCAGCATGGTTTAAAGATGAGGTCAGAGAGGCAGCTGTTGCCAAAAAAAGCATTTTTCAGGAAATGGAAAAAAGAGCCAAACGATGAAACCTGGAAACAGCACAAGCACTGGCAGGTCAATTGCAAGGCATTGATAAAGAAGGCAAAGGGAGAATTTGAGAAGAAGCTTGCTGCGGAAGCAAAAACGCAAAATAAAGATTTTTTTCAAGTACATTCGTAGTAAAAAACCTGTGAGAGAGTCAGTTGGACCATTAGATGATAGAGGAGTTAAAGGGCACTAAGAGGCGACAAAGCGATAGCGGAGAGACTGAATGAATTCTTTGCTTCGGTCTTTACTGAGGAAGATGTAGGGATGTTACCCATGACTGAAGTGGTATTTAAAGGTGCGGAAGAATTGAAGGAAATATTGATACATCGGGAAGATGTATTACAACTATTAGATAAACTGAAAAGTAGCAAATCACCTCGGCCGGATGGTATACGTCCAAGGGTGTTGAAAGAACTGAAATATGAGATTGCAGACCTGCTATTAGTAATCTGTGAACTATCATTAAAATCATCTCTAATACCTGAAGATTGGCGGATCGCCAATGTAACACCAATTTTTAAAAAGGGTTTGAGGGGTGATCCGGGAAACTACAGACCGGTGAGCCTCACATCAGTACCGGGAAAAATGGTAGAAACCATCATAAAAAATAAAATTACTCAGCATGTAGATAGGCATGGCCTAATGGGAGACAGCCAATATGGCTTTAGACAAGGAAGTTCTTGTCTTACTAATCTGATATGTTTTTTGAAAGTGTGAATAAACAGGTGCACAAAGGTGAGTCGGTTGATAAAGTGTATCTGGACTTTCAGAAAGCCTTTGACAAGGTCCCTCATGAGAGACTTTTGGCAAAACTAAAGTCATGGGATAGGAGGCAGTGTACTACTGTGGATCAGGAACTGGTTAAAAGATAGAAAGCAGAGGGTTGGGCTAAATGGCCAATTTTCCCAATGGAGAAAGGTGAATAGTGGAGTACCCCAGGGATCTGTGCTGGGTCCGCTGCTTTTTGACATATTCATAAATGACCTGGAAAGTGGAATAACGAGTGAGGTTATCAAATTTGCAGATGACACAAAACTAAAGTTGTTAAAACCCAAGAGGATTGTGGAAAATTGCAAGTGGATCTTGATAAATTGGAAGATTGGGCATCAAAATGGCAGATGAAATTTAATATGGACAAGTGCAAAGTTATGCACCTAGGGAAGAGCAACCCAAACTATGGTTACACGATGCAAGGTTCCACATTAGGAACCACCACCCAAGAAAAAGATTTAGGCATCCTTGTGGATAACATGTTAAAACCCTCGGCCCAGTGTGCAGCGGCAGCCAAGAGAGCAAATAGAATGCTAGGTATCATAAGGAAAGGAATGAAAAATAAAACAAAAGATGATGTAATGCCTCTATACCGTTCCATGGTGAGACCGCACCTTGAATATTGTGTGCAATTCGGATCTCCGTATCTTAAAAAGGATATAGCGTTATTTGAAAAGGTTCAGAGAAAAACCACCAAAATGGTAAAGGGGATGGAAGGATACTCCTATGAAGACAGGCTAAAAAGGTTAGGGCTCTTTAACCTGGAAAAGAGACGGCTGAGGGGAGATATGATAGAAATATATAAATTAATGAACAGAGTGGAACAGGTAAACGTAGATCGACTGTTTACGTTATCAGAATATAGAAAGACTAGGGGACATGCAATGAAGCTACAGGGTAAACTATTTAAGACTAATAAAAGAAAATATTTTTTCACGCAACGTGTAATCAAACTCTGTAATTTGTTACCGGAGGATGTAGTAAAGGCTGTTAGTGTAGCTGGGTTTAAAAAAGGTTTGGACAAGTTCCTGGAGGAATGGTCCATAAACCATTATTAAGAAGGGACCCAGGATATCAATGCTTGACCCAGTCTGCTAGGTACGTATGACCTAGATTGGCCATTGTTGGAAACAGGATACTGGGCTTGATGGACCTTGGTCTGACCCAGTATGGCATGTCTTATGTTCTTTTGTCATTTTTTCTTGTTTTGGCCTGCAGATTTTTCTACACTCGGCCTCTCTGATCAAGACGTCCGAATTTGATCTTGCGGGTCTTATTTTTCCCGCTATGTCCTCGACCAGCAGTTTCAAGCAGTGTGCAAGTGCAACTGCAGTGTCAGAATGGACTGCCACAGTACCTGCATCAAATGCCTCGGGGCAGACCGTGACGTGTCTTCCTGCCAGCTTTGCCTCCTGATATCGGCTAAGACCTGAAAGAAACGCAAAAGGCGGCAGGAGTGGTTGTTTGGTAGGTCTGGCTCCGGTTCGGCACTGGGGACAGAATCCCTGCTTTCGGAACCAGGAGACTGTGTCGTGTGCCTGGACTCAGAGCCCAGAGGTCATTGTGTGTCAGCCGTCTTTGGGGGATCTCCCCTGTGCATCGAAGGCTTCGTTGAAGCAGACCTTGAGGGTCAACCTGGGCCCGAGGAGTAAGTCAGTTGTGACCCGGCTACGGAGCCCTGACTCAACATTTTATTTATTTATTTACAGTCTCTCTTATACCGTGCTATTTAACATCAGTGCGGTTTACAGTGAACATAGAAACTACACATTTCCTTGGGTACTCTGTGTTTACAATGAACAAGAATTAAAAACTTGGGTAACTTGGGGTAACTATTTACAATCATGCAATAAGGTAGGTTTCACCTCATCGGTCTTAGCTGTGGGTGTTTTGCGTGGTATACATGGATGGGGCTATTATCGTATTGTCTGTGTCATGGGGGATGTTGGACAGTAGCACCTGTTGAAGCGGCCCCAGAGAGAGGAGTCTCCTGTGGCATTGAGGGATTGATGCGTTCCACCGACTCATCACCATTTGGGACTCCCCTGTCAGGGTCCTGAAACCGGCCTTGATGTCCTCGGGGCCGGCTGCAGAGTTGTCTGGCATTGAGGCCAGGATGGCAGCATTAGAGCTCAGATACTCTCTGTTCCTAGAGGCGCAGCGGGGCCCGATTCCCAGTCACTCTGGGTCACCAGTACCCCTCATGGGGACTTCCTCAATGAGGACTTCCCTTGAGGATGTTCCTCCTATCTTCGAGAGATTGGCTCGATCTGCGTCGAAGCAGTCGACGACCGACATGATGCTGCAGGACCTCCAATGCTGGGCTGGGAGTAATCGACACCGGGTTGATCTAATGACTGCAGGGTGCTCAGATTCCTCCAGCTCCAGGCCTGCGTGGGAGACGGACGTGGAGTCCCCTGACACCGTATTCCACTAAGACATCTCCTCCGACCTCTGCCACATCATTGGCGAAGTTTCCCTTCAGAGGATCTCGCTGCCTTGAAGTTTCTGAGGGAGATGTCCCAGGCACTTGCCTTGGTGGCGGTGCCCTAAGATGAGCCACGTGCCAAAGATCTAGAGAGCCTCTAGCAGGAGGCCCCTCCTCGGGAGGCGCTGACAGTGCCTGTGCCCCAATCCTGGAGTGGCTGCTGTTCAGGATGGAAACCCCAGTGACTGCCAATTGCAAACTATTGACTGGATTTGCAGTATCAAATTGGTAGGAGCCTCAGGTTCCAGAAGACAATTGCCACACAATTCCATTTCATGGTGGTGGAGTCAGCTTTGCGTCATATTAAGAGCCAGAAGATGCACTCCTCGGTGCCCCTTTGGCAGGGGATGGCTGTACCATAGATACCTTTTGGCAGGAAGTGTTTCCAGAGCTGTATGTTCACAGCTTGGATCCAGGCTTACCAACTGTACATTGGCATGTACCTGAGGGACCTGGTGAAGGAGCTCACTGGGTTCTTGGCTAGGCTATCAGATGAATCCCTTGAGCGCTTCAGGACCCTGGTACCATTGGTGAAGGAGTGTTCCAAGTTTCAGACTCGGGCAGCCTTCGATGGCTTCAAGTCGGTGGCTCATGTAGCTGCTGTGGGCATTACTGCCTGCCGCCTTGCCTGACTACAGTCCTCCAACATGAAGCAGTGGATTCAGGACAAGTTGGCAGACATCCCATGCTGCGGGGTAACAACCTCTTCGGCAAACCCATGACTGAGAAGGTCAACAAGTTGGAGAAGGAATTCATGACCTGGACCAGGCTGTCCAAGAAAGTTTCTGAACCTTCTCATAGGAAGACTTTGGGGTGGGGGGGAAAGCCCTTCCACCCGAAAACCAAGAAGGCTTACAGAAACTACCCCAGGTTTCAGGCGTATTCTCATTTCCTCAGGAGTAGTAGGCCAACTGTCAGGGACACGGCCCTTCTTAGCCAAAGGCTTCCAAATCCCAAACAGCGCCCTAGCCGCAGCCTGTGGGGAGTTTTAGACTCCTTGGGCATAGTCTCCCTCAGGAGGTAACATGCCTAAGGTTCACGGGAGAACAACTGGTCCACTTTGCATACCGGTGGCCCTGTATCATCACGGACACCTGGACATTACAAGTGGTCAAGGAGGGGGTATCTCCTCTAGTTTGCTCAGCAGCCTCCTCCCTTTTTCCCAGGGGAATTGCTTATGGACCCCTTGCACAGGGAACCTCTGCAGAAGGAGCTCGGTTCTTGACTCTAGGATCAAGCGGTAGAACCTGTCCCCCCACCACCTTCAGGGCTTAGGGATTCTACTCCTGCTACTTGGTCTCCAAGAAGATGAGGGGGGGGGGGGCTTCAGGCCCATATTGGATCTTCGGGACCTCAACCACTTCCTGGTCAAGGAAACGTTCAAAATGGTATCCCTTGGAACCTTATTGCCTTACCTTCTGCAGGGGGACTGGCTATGCTCCTTGGGTCTCAAAGATGCCTATACCCACTGTCGGTACCTCTGGTTTGTCATCGGGGGCCGCCATTATCAGTACAGGGTGCTCCCCTTTAGCCTTGCTTTAGCCCCTCGGGTGTTGATGAAATGCCCAGCAGTTGGGGCTGCTTGCCTCCGGCTCCTCGGGGTGTTCATGTTCCCATATTTGGGCGACTGACTCGTGCGGGCCGCCTCACTGGAGGAAGTGCATAATGCGACACAGCGCACTCTAGGCCTACTGCAGCACCTGGGCTTTGTGGTGAACTTTCCAAAATTGCATCTCTTCCCCATGCAGTGCATGGAGTTCATTGTGGTCCTTCTAGACTCCACCCAGGCGAGATCTTTCTTGCCACTGGATTGGGCACAATGCCTTGCCGCCCTGGCGTGAGACGTACAGAGCAGCACACCAGTGACAGCCCAGACAATGCTTCTCCTCTTGGGGCACATGTCGTCCACTGTCCACGTGACCCCTTTTGCCCACCTGTGCATGCGGCAGGCTCAATGGACACTCAGTGCCCAGTGGACGCAAGCTTCGAGCCACCTGGAGGACCACATCCAAGTCACACCAGCCTTATCAACCTCTCTGACCTTGTGGCAGGATCATCTCAACCTCATAGCCGGCTTGCCTTTCCAGGCCCCACCAGTGCAGCGCATCCTCACCACAGATGCATCAAAGCTGGGCTGGGGGGTCCACTGAGATCACCTGCAGCCGCAAGGCAAGGCCCATGGTCATCAGAGGAGAGTGCCTCTCAAATCAACCTGCTGGAGCTCCGGGCAGTCTATCTTGTCCTATATATCTTCCAGGACCATCTGGAAGGACAGGTGGTTCAAGTCCAGACGGACAGCCAGGTAGTGATGTATTACATCAATAAGCAGGGGGGCACTGGCTCGTACCACCTCTGTTGGGAGGCGGTGCGCCTTTGGAACTTCGTGGCAGGGAAGAACATCACCCTCAAGGCAGTGTACTTGCCGGGCCAAGACATTATACTGGCTGACTTGCCTGATCAGTGTCCTCCAGCCTCATGAGTGGAGACTGAACCCGACTGTACTAGGGGAGATCTTCTGGTGATGGGGCATCCGAGAAATCAACTTCTTCACCAGTCCAGAGAACACACAGCTGCCACATTTCTACTCTTGGAAGCCAGCACGGAGGCTACGGATGCTTTCCTCCTCCCTTCGTCTTGGGGCTTTCTGTATATGTTTCCACCAATGCTCATGGTGCCTCAGGCCCCCCTCAAGATTCAAGCAGAGGTAGCCTCGGGCATCTTCATTTCTCCCAGGTGTCCCAGGCAGCCCTGGTTCTCCACTCGTACCGGTGTCCCAGTGGTACCTTTGGCTGCTGGGGAGTGTCACTGACCTGCCATCCCAGGAGAGCGGGATGTTGCAACACCCCAACCTCCAGTCCCTGGCACTGATGGCCTGGATGTGAGAGGCTAATCATTGCGCATCACCAACTCGCTTGGTTGGTGGAAGATGTCTTGTTGACCTCGAGTAAGGACTCTACGCGACAGGCTTATGCCTTCAGGTGGTGCAGGTTTTCCCCACTGGTGTGCAGGGGAAGGCTTTAACCCCTTCTCCTGCGCAGTGTCTGAGATATTACTATATCACTTGCATTTGTCAGGGGCTGGCCTGAAGTCCATCATGATCAGAGTGAACCTCTCTGCCATCTCGACTCATCACCATGAGGTGGATGGCCAGGCTGTGTTGGTACATCCCCTGGTGTGCCGGTTCATTCGAGGCTGCCTCCTCTCCCGGCCCATAATCCTCCTACCGCCGGTGGTGTGGGTCCCCAGTGTGGAGATGGGGAAGCTCATGACCCTGTCTTTTGAGTTCTGGCTACCTGCCATCTCAAGTACCTCTCTTGGAAGGTCGTACTGCTGAAGGCACTCACCTCGGCCAGGCGATGTACATCGGCATGTACCTAAAGGAATTGGCGAGGGAACTTGCCAGTTTCTCTGCAGGCCTCAGTGGGGAACCTCTTCAGTATAAGTCTCTGGCCTCAGCAGTCGAAGAGTTCGAAGTTCCTGTCTTGAGCAGCATACAATGACTTTGAATCCTCAGCCAGTGGCCGCCGCATCAGGCATGGCTGCAGTAGTCTGACCTCGAACATTGGGTCCAGGACAAACTTATCTATGTCCCTTGCTCCAGAGAACCCATGTCAGACAAGGCTGCTGAGATAGACTGAGTTCCTGACCAGGGCCAGACTCTCTAAGATAACCTCTGTGCACCCCCATAAGAAGACCCCAGGGAAGAAGCCTTTCTTCCCAAGAAAAGGGGTTGTTTGGTAACACCCCACAGTATCAGGTCTTCTCTGCCCCACATCAGGGGCAACAGTCGAAGGGACAAGGGCATGGCCCCCGCTTAACTTAAGACTCTCTAAGACCCAGACCCAACCTTGAGTGAGTTTAACTCCTTGGGTATAGCCTCCTCTCCCCAGGAGGCCCTCAGCAGCCCACAGGGGGATGTCTGACCCTGTTTGCCCACAGTTGGTCCTCCATTACCACTGGTTCCTGGGTGCTGCAAGTAGTCAAGGGAGGATACCTCCTCCTCCATCTGCAACAGATGCCACCCCTGTTCTTCCCAGGAGAACCTGTAAGACCTCTCCTACACCAGATTCTGCTCCTCACTGAGCTCGTAGGCCTTCTCATGGACAAGGCGGTGGATCCAGTGCCCAAGCATCTCTTGGGCAAAGGCTTCTACTCCAGATATTTCCTCGTTCCCAAGCGAACAGGGGGCATCAGGCCCATCCTGGACCTATGGGACTTGAACAGATGTCTGGTGAGGGAGAAGTTCAAGATGCTCTCCCTTGGAACACTGCTGTCTTACCTCCAGCAAGGAGACTAGTTATGCTCTTTAGACCTGAAGGATGCTTATACACACATCCTGATCCATCCCAACCACCGACAGTACCTCCGGTTCATGGTGGGAGGAGGTCACACTACTAGTACAAGGTACTACTCTTTGGGCTGGAGTCAATGCCAAGGGGTCTTCAAGTGTCTAGCAATGGTCGCAACCCACCTTCATCTCCAAGGGGCCTTCATCTTTCCCTACCTGGGCGACTGGCTCATAAGGGGAGGCACAGCTGCAGAGGTGCACCATGTCACAGAGCACACCATCCACATCCTGCAGCTTCTGGGATTCATAATCAACTACCCCAAATCCCACCTATCTTCGGCGCAATGTCTGGAGTTCATAGGGGCTCAGTTCGACACCCTCCAGGCCAAGGCCTTCCTCCGGAGAGGACAAGAATGTCTCAGGGCACTAGTTGCAGAAGTGCAACACTGCCAGTCGGTGCCTGCTCACCTTCTCTTCCGCTTGCTGGGCCACATGGCCTCCACGGTCCACATAGCCCTATGTGCCCGCCTGCATATGAGGGCGGCTCAGTGGTGCCTCTGCTCGCAGTGGACACAAGTCACGGGTAGGCTTTGAGATGACAGGGTAAAAGTGACATGCCAACTGGTGGACTCTCTCAACTGGTGGCAGATCGCCCCCCCCCCCCCACACACACACTTTCAGGCCAGGATGCCCTTTAAGGCACCCTCCCCCAAGACGATCCTTACTACGGACTCATCCCTGTGAGGATGGGACGCTCTTTGAGGATCTCTGCACCTAAGGCACATGGTCCCAGACAGAGTGCCAGTTGCAAATCAAGCTCTTGGAGCTCAGGGCATTATTTCTGGTCCTTCGAGCCTTTCGCCATCAGTTGCAGCACCAGTCTGTGCTGGTCCAGACGGACAAACAAGTCGCAGTGTTCTATTATGATAAACAAGGAGGCACGGGGTCCTACTCCCTCTGCTAGGAGGCGGTAGCCCTTTCCTCATATGCGACATGCAACAGGAAGCTGCTGCGGGCAGTCTACCTCCCGAGCCTGGACATAACCCTGGCAGACAGACTAAGCAGACACCCTCCTGCCACAAGTGGCTCCTGGAACCGAAAGTGGCCTCCCGGCTTTTCCGACTCTGGGGCATCCCCTAGTGGACCTGTTTGCCATTTCCTAGTGGACCTGTTTGCCATCCCGGACAACATGCAGTTGCCCCACTTCTGCTCCCGCCAGCTGCACCCATCCCGTGTGCCGGTGGATGCTTTCTTTATCCCATGGACAGAAGGCCTTCTTTATGCCTTCCTGCTGACACCGCTGATCAGTGACCCTCTTCAAGTTCCAGCACGACAGGCCATCACTGATTCTGGTAGCCCCCAGTGGCCCAGACAGCCTTTGTTCCTGTTGCTTCTCTGTCTGTTGGCAGGGCCTCCGATTCCCCTGGGCTGTACCCCAGGGCTACTTTCACAGGAGGAGGGCGCTCTCTTGCACCCTAACCTGGGGTCCCTATTTCTCATAGCTTGGCTGCTGAAAGAGTAGCTCTAGCTCCCTTCAACCTACCACATGATGTGGAGGAGGTACCTCTGGCCTCCTACAAGGCCTCCACGAGAAGGGCATATGCCTTCAAGTGGCATTTATCGGTATGGTGCGCTGAGAGGCAGGCAAACCTGTTCACCTGCTCGCTGCGTCTGGTGCTCCAGTACCTACTTTACCTGTCCCAGGTTGGAGTGAAGTCCAACTCGGAGTGCACCTGAGCGCGGAGTGCACCACCATGCTGTCAAGGGCAAGCCCCCCCTTATCTCTCATTTCCTGTGGGGCCTTATGTTCAAGCCCCCCATCCGCCCACCAGCAGCAGAGTGAGATCTCAATGTGCTACTCTCATAGATCACTAAGCCGCTGTTTGAGTCCCTGGCTACTTGCCACCTGCAGTATCTCTCCTGGAAAGTTGTCTTTCTCATGGCACTCATGTCGGCTCACAAGGTTCTACAAGAGCAGGGTGGTGCTCCGCGCACACCCCAAATTTTTGCTAAAGTCTGTACCCCTCTTCCACCGTAGTCAGGAGGTGGTGCTCCCCACTTTCTTCCTGAGGCTTCATGCCAGCAAGGCAGAGACTATTCTCCATACTCTAGATTGTAAGAGGGCCCTGTCCTCATCTGCAATAGACTCTGGGTCACTGCATAGTGCCTTGGCTCTTTGTTTATTATGACCCCAGTTGACTGGGGTTTCTAGTAACCAAACAAACTCTGTCTGCTTGGGTGGTGGACTGCATTGCCCTCACCTGTGAGCAGGCTGCAATCTCGCTAGACCCCTGGGTCACGGCGCACTGCATCAGAGCTATGGCTACCTCTGTAGCAAACCTGCATGCCATACCTGTGACAATCTGCTGGGCTGCCACCTGGTCTTCAGTCCATACCTTTTGCAGCTCACTACTTCTTGGAGAGGGAGTGTTGACAGTGCTTTTGGCCAGGCCATGCTCTGTAATCTCTTTGGGATGTAGGCAACCCCTGCCCTCTGACCCTTCTGTGTTCAGGCTACTGGAGTGCTGGTTCCCTGCTGGACACTTGGGTATTGTGAGAGTCTCTGTTGGGACTCAACTGTTGCAGCTCATGACGCCTTAAGAACATAATAAGATATGCCATACTGGGTCAGACCAAGGTCCATCAAGCCCAGTATCCTGTTTCCAACAGTGGCCAATCTAGGTCATACGTACCTAGCAGTTTCCCCAAAAGGCACAGGCTCCACAATGCTTGTACAGGTGAGTAACTACTCTTTTTGTCTCTCCAATGGTGGCAGTCCACTCAGAACCTGTTGCTAGGGTCCCCGTTTCAACAGCCTTTACCCCAGACAACTCTCAACAGATGCTTCACCAGTGGGTTGGGGAGCTCATCTGCAAGGCCTCTCCACCCAGGGCACTTGGTCTCCACAGGAGACTCATCTACATATCAATCTCTTAGAACTCAGAGCAATCTTTCTTGCTCTTCGAGTGTTCCACACCCTGCTCAGCTACAAGACAGTCCTCATTCAGACGGACAATCAAGTAGCCATGTTCTACGTGAACAAGCAGGGGGGAACAGGCTCTCTGTCGCTTTGCAACGAAGCTTTGCGACTATGGGCCCTCGCCAGAGAGCATCAGATTCACCTCGTGGCAGTTTATTTTCCAGACATACAAAACTCTTGGGCCCACAGACTCAGTCGAGTTCTGCTTCCACATGAATGGTCTCTACATGCAGACCAGGTGGCCAAGATTTTTCAAATTTGGGGAACACCGGACATAGATCTCTTTGCAAGTCTGTTGAATGCCAAACTTCCCCGGTTCAGTTCCAGAATTCCGGCTCAGGGTTCTCAGACCAGGGATGCCTTCCTCCTTCACTGGGTTCAAGACTTCCTTTATGCCTTTTCACCCATTCCTCTAATTCCCAAAACCCTTTTCAAGCTTCAGAGAGACAGAGGGCGAATGATTCTCATAGCTCCACATTGGCCACGGCAAGTGTGGTACACTCTGCTTCTACATCTCTCTCAAGCCCCCTCCCTGGAGTTAGGATTTGCTCCAGATCTCCTGCCACAGGAGGACGGAATGTTATGGCATCCCAATCCCCAGTCTCTGCATCTCAGAGCTTGGTTGCTGAAGGCCTAGATCTTCATGGTCTTAACCTCCCTCAGCAAGTAAAGGATGTCCTTTATGCTTCCAGGAAACCTTCCACTAGACACTCTTATGCTTTTAAGTGGAAGAGGTTTACCATATGGTGTTCGCAGAAGGGTCTTAACCCCCCTGGTGATACCACTGGAATCATTACTTGAGTATCTCCTTCATTTATCCAATGCAGGACTTAAGACTAACTCAGTAAGAGTCCATTTGAGTGCTATTGCAGCTTCTTTCAAGCCTCTAAATGGTCAACCTATTTCCTCCCATCCTCTTATAGCAAGATTTGAGAGGCCGCCTTCTAACTAAGCCTCCCATTAGGCCACCACCGGTGGCATGGGACTTAAACCTGCTTCTTGGTCAGCTCATGAAGTCACCTTTCGAACCCTTAGCTACTACCTCATTGAAATTCCTTTCTTGGAAAGTTATCTTTCTCATTGCAATCACATCAGCACGTCGCATCAGTGAGTTGCAAGCACTAGTGGCTGATCCACCTTATACAAGGTTTTAGGTAGTCCTTAGGACTCATCCACACTTTATATCAAAGGTGGTCTCGCCTTTTCATCTTAACCAAGCGGTCTACCTGCCTGTGTCTCTCCAAGACCTCATGCATCAAATGCAGAAAGGAATCTTCATACTTTGGACTGTAAAAGAGCTTTAGCCTTTTACTTGCAAAGAACACAGCAACATAGAAAGTCCTCTCAACTCTTTGTTGCTTTTGATTCTTCTCATTTGGGACTTCCAGTCTCCAAAAGAACACTGTCCAACTGGGTTGCACAGTGTATTTCCTTTGCCTATCATAGTAAGAACTTTCCTCTGGAAGGCCATGTCACAGCTCACAATGTGAGAGCCATGGCAGCTTCAATGGCTCATCTGCACTCTGTCTATCGACGACATCTGTCGAGCAGCCACTTGGGCCTCGGTTCATACCCTCGCAGCCCATTACTGCTTGGACAAGGACTCCCGCCGGGATGTCTTGTTTGGTCAGGCTGTTCAACACCTGTTCCATACTTAATCAACTCCTACCCACCGTCACTGGTAGGATGCCAGAGATCCATGGGGGGGAGTGGAGCCCTGTCCCAGGGGGACACAACTTCTGGGGTCTCTCCCTGGCATCTAAAGCTAGGGAGTCCCCATATGTGAAGACTACATTCCTGCTTGTTCCTGGAGATAGCATAGTTACTGACCTGTAACAGGTGATCTCCGGGAACAGCAGGAATTTAGTCTTCACAACCCACCCACCTCCCCTAGGAGTTGTATCTCTCTATCTCTTTCTCTTCCCTCTCTCTCTCTCTTTGTATCAGCTTTAAACTCAACTGGAGAGAGGCAGTTGGGAAAGGCGGGAAGACAGCACGCAGGTGCTGTGGGATGCTCCCAAAAGCTTCCTAATTGGACGCTGGGGAGCGTTCCTGTGCAGGCTCCATCGGTGCCAACGATACCCATATGGGAAGACTAAATTCCTGCTGTTCCCGGAGATCACCTGTTATGATCACCTGTTATGCTTTCTCCAGGACCAAGCAGGAAGTCAGTCCTCACATATGGGTGACGGCGCCGATGGAGCCCCCATGTGGAACATTTCCCCAACTTTCAAAGAAAGCCTTTGGGAATGAAGCGCGCATGCGCAGTCCCTTTCCCCCCCCAAGGGTGCCATCTTGCTCAGTCTTCTTTTTTCCACGGAGCCCAACGGACGTGTATCGTGGTCACCCGTGAAAAAAGTTGATTTTTCGGTGTGGATCCGTGTGATTACTCGGTTCGACACCAGTTCCCTTTCCCGCCTGGCCCGGTACACCGGTATCGAGCCCGGAGTTCATTTTTCAGTTTTTGTCCTTAGAGACTAGCGTTCGCGCCATTTTTTCATTTTTCCCTGGCAGCCCAGTCTTTTGACCTTGCAGGAGCTCTTTTCCCCCGATGGCTGCCAGCAGGTTTAAGAAGTGTGATCGGTGTAAGAAACTGATGTCTCTCACAGACACACACGACTGCTGCCTCCGGTGCCTCAGGCCCGACCATGACTCGCTGGTCTGTGTCCCGTGTGGCAAAATGTCCTCCAAGGCATTGAGGAGCTGACTGCATCAACGCAAAAGGATCTTATCTGATTCCGCTTCCGGCCGAGCCCGGACTTCGTCAGAGGCCTCGACGTCTCGGGAGTCCGACCCCGAGCATCGTCGTGGCTCCTCTGAGAGGGTTTCTCCTTCGTGGGAGCACCGCAGGAAGAAGAAACCCGCGAGGGTGGAATCAGTGGACACTGTTGGCTTCTCGAGGGCCAGGTTGCATAGCCCCGACCGCCATCCCGAGTCAGAGAGGCCTGCTAAACAACCTCGTGTAGAGACGGAAGCCCCGAGTCACGTGAGTACTGTAGTCCTTGTGGACTCTCCTCCGGGGGAGCCAACATCGGGCCCGACGCCATCATGGCCCGAGTCGGAGGCTGCTGGGTCTCCTGAGCTCGGACTCAGGTTGACAGCCTTGGAGAGCAGCTTGGCTGCCTTCATGGAACAGCAGCGGGTACTGATTGCCGGTCTCACCGGTGCATCTGCCCCGACCACCGTGACCTCGACGTCCTAGTTGACTCCGGAGGCCGGGCCGATCCTCGTGTCCATGAGATCTCGAGTCAATCCTCGGCCAAGGTCCCCCTCGATCTCCCGTGTGGGACCGAGGTTGTAGATGCCAGTATTCTCGGCGTCAGGGCAGATGGCATCGGTGCCCGCCCGACCGGAGCCGCTTGACTCCTCCTCGAAAGGGTCGGGATGGGAAACGGAGGACAAAGAGTCCCCGGACACTTTTCAGACCCAGTGCATCCCTTCGGACTCACCGGAGTCTGAACCTCGGAGGCGGTCTCCACCCAGAGGATACCTGGTTCTCGGACTTCGTGAGGGACATGGCCAAAGCCTTGGCCTTCCCCACGGACCCCGAGGAGGAGCCGAGGAGCTCGAGGCCCTGCAGTATGACTCTCCCCCCAAGGAGGCCTTTACTGTACCGGTTCCTCTGATGCTGGAACAGTTCCTCTTCAGCATGTGGGAAGCGCCGGCCTTGACGCCAGTTCTTAGCAAGCGGGTCGATTCCATTTATCGAGTCCGCAAGAGCCCTGGGTTCCAGAAGGCACAGCTGCCGCACCACTCCATGGTTGTGGAATCGGCCATGCATCGTCTGAAGAGTCAGAAGATGCACTCCTCGGTGCCTCCGGGCAGGGAGGCCCGGAACCTGGATGCCCTCTGTAGAAAGTGCTTCCAGGGCTCTGTTTGCTTGCCGTGTCCAAACTTACCAGCTGTACATGGGCATGTACCTATGAGACCTGGCAAAGGAGATTGCCAGGTTCTCTGCTGGTCCCTCCAAGGAAGCTTTGCAGAGGTTCAAAGCCTTGTCATCTGGGATCCAGGAGTGCTCGAAGTTTATATCTCGAGCAGCCTATGATGGCTTCAAGGCTTCAGCCTGAGTAGCCACAGCTGGCATCAGTGCACACCATCAGGCCTGGCTACAGTCATCGGATCTCAAGCCATGGGTGCAGGACAAGTTGGTCGATGTCCCTTATCGAGGTGAAAACCTCTTTGGCAAGCCCATGGCTGAAAAGGCTGCAGAACTCGAGTCTGAGACTCTCACCAGGACAAGACTGTCCAGAAAGACCTCTGCCCCTTCTCAAAAGAAGAAGGGCTCGGGGAAAAAGTGCTTTTACCTGAAGAAGTCCTCTGCCTACAAATCTTACCCCTCAATACCAGGCCTCCACAGCTCCCCAACAGGGTCAGCAGGCCAAGGTGCAGGGACATGGGCCCCGTAGGCAGAAAACCCCCAAGCCACCAGCTCTGGCTCCTGCACAGCAGGGAGCGGGGTTTTGACTCCAGTGGCATAGCCTCTCCTCCTCAGCTGGCCCCTCTCAGCACAGGAGTCTGACTGACCCTGTATGCCCACAGGTGGTCAGCCATAACAGGGGATACCTGGTGCTCAGCATAGTCCAAAAGAGCTATTTGCTCCACTTCAACCAGTTACCCCCTCCTACTTTCCAGGGGAGCCTCCAAGACTCCCTCTGCACAGGAACAAGTCTTCTAAAGGAGCAGGTGGTGGAACCAGTGCCCCACCACCTGAGAGGGCAAGGCTTCTATTCCAGGTACTTTCTGGTACCAAAAAGGACAGGAGGCCTCAGGCCCATCCTCGACTTTCAAAATCTCAACAAGTTCCTAGTGAGGGAAAAGTTCAAGATGCTTACCCTTGGAATACTGCTGCCCTACCTCCAGCAGGGAGATTGGCTATGCTCCTTAGACCTAAAGGATGCTTATACTCACATCCTCATTCATCCAGACCACAGACAATATCTCAGATTTGTAGTGGGAGGAAATCATTTTCAGTACAGAGTACTTCCATTTGGCCTAATCTCCGCACTCGGGGTTTTCACAAAATGCCCAGCGGTGGTAGCGGCCTATCTCAGAGTCCAGGGCATATTTGTCTTTCCATACCTGGACAACTGGCTCATCAGGGGTCAGTTTCCACAGGAAACCAGACAGGCCACCCTCCTCACTGTCTGCCTTCTACAGCATCTGGGGTTTGTCATAAACTTCGCAAAGTCCACTTTGCACCCCTCACAGAACACAGAGTTCATAGGAGCAAGACTGGATACCCTTCAGGCAAAGGCATATCTGCTTGTAGACAGGGCCCACAGACTGATGGACTTGGCCAGACAGTTCCACAGCAATTCTCTGGCTTCCACCAGGCAATTCCTGAGACTATTAGGCCACATGGCATCCACGGTCCATGTTACTCCAAATGCCCGTCTGCACATGAGTCCTGCTCAGTGGGGCCTCAGAACTCAGTGGCTGCAAGTCACAGGACACTTGAGAGACAAAGTAAGGGTGTCCAAACTGCTGGCGGCTTCCCTGTAATGGTGGCTGCATCTCCCGAATCTAGTGCGAGGAGTGCCTTTTCAGCCACCGCCACAAACACAAGCGCTGACAACAGATGCTTCTCTTCAGGGTTGGGGTGCACATTGCCAGGGGGCATGCACCCAAGGCCTCTGGTCCCTTTGGGAGGCCGCACAGCAGATCAACCTCTTGGAGCTGAGAGCTATCCGCTTGTTTCTCCAAGCTTTCTCTCATGCCCTCTCTCACCAGTCTGTTCTGGTTCAGACAATCAAGTTGCCATGTTCTATGTGAACAAACAAGGAGGCACAGGGTCCCGACTTCTCTGTCAGGAGGCTCAAGCCCTGTGCTCATGGGCACTCAAACAGGGCATGCTTCTCAAGGCAGTTTATGTCCCCGGCCAAGAGAATTACCTGGCAGACAGTTTGAGCAGTATTCTGCAGCCACACAAATGGCAATTGAATCCTCCGGTGGTCCAGCGGATCTTTCTAAGGTGGGGTCTTCCAACCGTCAATCTCTGCCAGTCCACTCAACCATCAACTACCCAGGTTCTGCTCCAGACAACCGCATCCTCTGAGAATAGCAGCAGATGTGTTTCTAATCTCTTGGTCTACGGGCCTACTGTATGCATTTCCTCTCACGCCTCTAGTGGCCTGGACCCTTTTCAGGGTACTTCGGGACAAGGCCTCCGTGATCCTGGTTGCCTCCAGATGGCCGAGGCAACCGTGGTTTCCACTCCTCCTGCAGTTGGCTGTGAACACTCCACTCCCTCTGGGGATGCAACCCGATCTCCTATCTCAGGATCAGGGATCTCTCTCGCACCCCGACCTACAGTCCCTCAATTTGATGGCCTGGATGCTGAAAGGGTACTTCTAGCTCCCTTACTGCTACCTAGGGAGGTGGAGGAGGTGGTCTTGGCCTCTAGGAGGCACTCCACTAGAAAATCGTATGCCCTCAAGTGGCGAAGGTTCTCCACCTGGTGTGCTCAGCACAAGGAAGATCCTTTTTTGTGCCTGGTGCCAGTGGTGCTGAAATATTTGCTTCACCTGTCCGACCTGGGCCTTAAATCCAACTCTGTTCGGGTCCACCTCAGTGCTCATCAGCACACCACTCACCGGCGGAGGGTCAGTCTCTGTCAGGCCACCCTTTAGTGTCCCGCTTCCTCAGAGGCCTCTTTTTGCTCAAGCCTCCGATTCGTCCACCTGCACCTGAGTGGGATTTGAATGTGGTCTTGCAACAACTTACTTGCCCACCATTTGAGCCTATGGCTACTTGTCCTTTACGCTTTCTTTCCTGGAAGACGACGTTTTTGGTAGCTCTTAGCCAGGCGAGTCAGTGAGCTACAAGCTCTGGTCTCCAAGGCACCATACACAAGGTTCTATAGGAACAGGGTGGTCTTACTGACTCACCCAAAGTTCCTTCCAAAGGTTATCTCCTCCTTCCATCTCAATCAGGAGGTGGTTCTTCCGACTTTCTTTCCCAGGCCGCATGCCAGCCGGCTGAAATGGTCTTGCATACCCTGGACTGTAGGAGGGCGTTGTCCTTCTACCTTGACCGTACGCAGGGACACCGAAGGGCTGTTCAGCTCTTCATATCTTTTGACCCTAATAAGCTTGGGTTACCTGTCTCCAAGCATACCTTGTCCATCTGGGTGGGAGACTGTATCGTCTGGGCTTATAGGGCAGCCGGCCTCTCCTTGCAGGGTCGAGTCACGGCCCACCGTGTCAGGGCGAAAGCCGCGTCAGTAGCTCATCTCAGCTCTGTTCCGTTGGCAGACATCTGCCGGGCCGTTACTTGGTCTTCAAGCCAGACCTTTGCAGCCCACTACTGCCTCGAGAGGGAGTCCTGCAGGGGCAGTGCTTTCGGACAGGCGGTACTCCGTAATTTCTTTGAGGTATAGGCAACTCTTACTCTACGGCCCTGTTGTTGGCTGCCGTATGGGGGAGTTCTCAGAGAAGATTCTTTCACGCATGCTGGGCCTATAGAGGGCACTCATTGTTCAGTTTTGGGTCCCCGGTAGCCTGAAGCTAGGGAGTCCCATATGTGAGGACTGACTTCCTGCTTGGTCCTGGAGAAAGAGTAGTTACTCACCTGTAACAGGTGTTCTCCAGGAGCAACAGGAATCAGTCCTCACAACCCTCCCTCCTCCCCTGGGAGTTGCAGTCATATCATTCTTTTTTTTTTTTTTGCTGTCTTTTAGCTATGTCTTCAGACTGAGCAAGATGGCACCCTTGGGCAGGAAGGGGACCGCTCATGCGCACTGCATTCCCAAAGGCTTTCTTTGAAAACTGGGGAAATACTCCGCTTGGGGGCTCCGTCGGTGCCGACGTCACCCATATGTGAGGACTGATTCTTGCTGCTCCTGGAGAACACCTGTTACAGGTGAGTAACTACTCTATTTCAGGCCTCAGATTTAATTATTTTTGATAATGTGAGAGCTAAAAGAGTATGGGAGACTTTCTCCGGGAACAAGCAGGAAGTCAGTTCTCACATATGGGTGACATCTGCACTGACATAGCCCTCGCGGAAGCATCTCCCCAGCCTTCAAAGAAAACCTTTGGGAGATGCCACCACGCATGCATGGTCCCCGGGTCCCCTTTCTGCCCAAGGGTGCCATCTTGCTCAGTCTCCTTTTTTTCTGCGGAGCCCTTCAGACGTCTTTCTGACTTGTCCCCGTAAAAAGTTGATTTTTCTCTCCAAATTTTCATATTCACCTCCGGTATTGCATCAGTATTTTTCCCGCCACCTGACCTCGTTACCTTGGCGTCGAGTTCGGGTCTATTTTTGTAGTTCTTTTCTTTGGCACACCTTTTTTTCCAACTGTCATCCCGGATTGTCTTTGACCTCTCAGGGGTTCTTTTTCCCCCCATGGCTACCAGTGGTTTTAGGAAGTATGATTGGTGCTCTAAAATTGTCGTTAACCAACAAACACGACTGATGTTTCCGCTGCCTCGGGCCAGATCACGACCCAGCAGCCTGCGGTCTCTGCAAAAGGATGTCCAGCAAGGCCCTCAAGAGCCTCCAGCAACAGCATGACAAGTTTTTCCTTGAGTCCCTGGTGCCTTTGAAGACCGGGGCCTCGTCTGAGACCTTGACGCCTCGGTTGGAACACCCCGAATCCAAGCACCTTCGTGGGTCTGCTCAGAAAGGGAGTCTCCCTCAAGGGAACCCAGGAAGAAGAAGAAACCCTCTAAGGCACGGCGCCTTTGTACAGTTCTGTCTGGCTGGGTGCCACCCTGTTCCTCAGTCCCAGGTGCTTGTCTGAGGCTTTGGAGAAGCTGCCTGCAAAGGTTCCCCGAAAAAGGACTCTACCTCCGACCATCCTCTGTCCCCAGACACCATTCTCATTGAGGATTCTCCTTTGGAGGAGCCGGCTTCAGGCCCCTCTGTGCCTGCACCGAAGGCTGCAGAGCCTTCTGGCCTGGAGTCCAGAATGGTGACCCTGGAGCGCAGTTTGTCTGCCTTCATGGACCAGCAGCGGGCACTGTTGTCAGGCATGACCGGTTCATTTGCCCCAACCACCGGGCCCTCAATGTCCAAGACGTCCCCGGAGGCCGAGTTGATCCTCGGCCAAGGTCACGATCTGAGTCCCAGTCGATGGGACTGCGATCCTCCCCAGAAAGTATGCCAGGCACTTCGCGGAGCATCGGGAGCCCTGAGGCCTGCTAAGCAGCCCTACTATGAGTCCTCGACGGACTACTCCGAATGGGAGACCGAGGATGAGGCTGACACACGTCACCACCACAACGTCTTATCCGACTCTCCTATCTCGGAACCCCATCGGCGGTCCTCACCGGAGGATATGGGCTTCCTTGATTTTGTCTAGGATATGTCAAAGGCCCTGGTGTTGCCTATGGAGTCGGACGGATGAGTTGAAAATCCTCCAGTATATGAGGCTTCTTTGCAGGAATCGTTCACGGTGCCCATTCCTCCCAACTTGGAATGGCTAATGCTTCTGATGTGGGAGGCACCGGTGTCGGTACCAGTGGTGAGCAAACTCTGACTCGATGTATCGAGTCCACCAGAGTCCAGGCTTCCAAAAGTCACAGCTGCCACATAACTCCATTATGGTGGAGTCGGTTATACGTCGGCTGAAAAGCCAGAAGACACTCCTCAGTGCCCCCTGGCAGGGAGGTCCGCACCCTGGATGCCCTCGGCAGAAAGTGCTACTAGGGCTCAATGTTCATTGGCCACATTGAGGCCTACCAGCTGTACATGGGCCTGTACCTGAGAGACTTGATGAAGGAACTCACTGAGTTCTCAGCTGGTCTCTCTGAGGAACCCTTGCAGCAGTAAAAGAACCTGGCCAAGGAAGTCTTGAGTGCTCCATATTCATGTCTCCAGCAGCCTATGACTGGTTTGAGTCGATGGCTCGAGTAGCGGTGGTGGGCGTCTGTGCACAATGCCAGGCTCAGCTACAGTGGGTTTAAGACAAATTGGTCGAAGTCCCATGCCAAGGAGAGAACCTCTTTGGCAAACCTGTGACAGACAAGGCTGCTGAGCTGGAAACAGAGTTCATGATGAGGACCAGGCTCTCAAAAAAGACCGCTGCCCCTCCCCGAAGGATGGGCTTGGGTAAAAAGTCCTACCCAAAGAAAGGGGCTGCTTTCAGAAACTACCCTCCTTTTCAGATCTCCCCAGCTCCCCAACAGGGTCAGCAGGCCAAGGGACATGGGCGCAGCCCTCGTAAGAAGAAGGCTCCAAAACCCCAGGCACCGGCTCTGGCCCAGCCAGGTGGGAGTTTTTGACTGCTTGAGCATAGCCTGTCTACACCAAGTAGATCAGCAGTCCACAGGGGGATGTCTGGCCCACTATGCCCAGAGGTGGTTGGCCATCATCACTGATTCATGGGCACTTCGGGTGGTCAGAGAGGGTTACCTCCTTCACCTGACACCTCCCCCTTATTTCCCGGGAGAGCCCCTCAGGTCTCCTTCCACCGGGACCTTCTACTGAAGATGTTGACAGGTCATCTTGAGGACAAAGTGGTGGATCCGGTACCCCACCATCTCAAGGGCAAGGGGTTCTACTCCAGGTACTTCCTCGTGCTAAAAGAACAGGGGGCCTAAGGCCCATCTTGACCTGCGCAACCTCAACAAATTCCTGGTAAGGGAGACGTTCAAGATGCTCTCCCTTGGAACATTGCTGCCCTACCTCCAACAGGGAGATTGTCTATGCTCCTTAGATCTTGAGGATGCCTATACCCACATCCTCATTCACCCCAACCACATGCAGTACCTGCGGTTCATAGTGGTGGGCAGACATTTTCAGTACAGGGTGCTCCTTTTCGGCTTGGCCTTTGCCCCAAGAATCTTCACAAAATGCCTGTCAATCATGCCACCTTCCTCGGTCTCCAGGGGGTCTGTCTTCCCCTTCCTGGCCGACTGGCTCAAAAGGGGTGCGGTGGCCTCAGAGGTGCAACAGGCCACCACACGCACCATCCAAGTAGCGCAGCACTTGGGTTTTGTCATTAACTACCCTAATTCTCACCTCCTCCCGACAGTGTCTGGAGTTCTTCGGGGCAAAGCTAGACACACTCCAATCGAAGGCTTTCTTACCAAGGGATCGAGCTGCCTGTCTCAGGACTCTGGCACAGGAAATACAGTACCGTCCCTCTGTGCTTTCCTGGCTGCTTCTGCGCCACCTCGCACATATGGCCTTCACATCGCTCCAGATGCTCGCCTCCACATGAGGGCAGCACAGTGGTGTCTTGGAACCAGTGGTCTCAGACCACAGGATACCTCTGAGACAGAGTCTCTGTACACCAGCTGGCAGACTCCCTGGTCTGATTGCAGTCTCTCCAGCATCTCGAGGCGGGTATGCCTTTTCAGGCCCCAAGCCCCTCGAGGGTCCTCCCACGGATGCCTCCCTGCTTGGCTGGGGAGCTCTGCACCCAGGGCAACTGGTAACTAGATGAGAGCATCCAGCAGATCGACCTTCTGGAGTTGCGGGCCATATACTTAGCCCTGCAAGTCTTCTGCCACCACCTGCGTCACCAGCCGGTGCGGCTCCAGATGGACAACCAGGTGGCTGTGTTCTATGTGAACAAGCAGGGGGGGGCACGGGTTCTCGTGCCCTCTGTCGGGAGGCAGTGGTGCTCTGCTCGTATGCATTCCAACAGAGCAAATAAAATGCTAGGTATCATAAGGAAAGGAATGGGGAATAAAACAAAGGATATTATAATGCCTCTATCATTCCATGGTGCGACCGCACCTTGAATATTGTGTGCAGTTCTGGTAGCTGTATTTTTAAAAGGATATAGCGTTATTAGAAAAGGTTCAGCCACCAAAATGGTAAAGGGGATGGAAGGATTCACCTATGACGAGAAGCTAAAAAGGTTAGGGCTTTTCAACCTGGAAAAGAGACGGCTGAGGGGAGATATGATAGAGGTCTATAAATTAATGAATGGAGTGGAAAGGGGAAACTTAGATCGATTGTTTACTTCTTCAGAATATAAAAAGACTAGGGGACATGCAATGAAGCTACAGGGTAAGCTATTTAAGACTAATAAGAGAATATATTTTCACTCAACGTGTAATCAAACTCTGGAATTTGTTACCGGAGGATGTAGTAAAAGCTGTTAGTGTAACCGGGCTTAAAAAAGGTTTGGACAAGGTCCTGGATGAAAGGTCCATAAACCATTATTGAAATGAATCCAGAATATCCACTGCTTGCCCCAATACAAGCATTGTGGAATCTGTCTTTTGGGTAACTGCTAGGTACTTGTGACCTAGATTGGCCACTGCTGGAAACAGGATGCTGGGCTTGATGGACTTTGGTCTGACCCAGTATGGCATATCTTGTTTTGTTCTATGGTATCCTCCTGCGGGCAGTGTACTTACCAGGCCAGGACAACCTTCTGGCCAACAGTCTTCCAGCCACACAAGTGGCAGCTGGACCCCAGGTTAGCTAATCGGCTTTTCCAGATCTGGGGGGGAACCTGTGATGGATCTGTTCACCAGTCTGGACAACTTCCAGTTGCCCCACTTCTGTTCCCAACAGGCCCAAACCTCCAGAGTGGCAGCAGATGCATTCCTCATCTCATTATCAGGCCTCATGTACGCCTTCCCTCCCACGCTGCTGATCGCCAAAACCTTGTTCAGGACCCACCATGACAGGACCTCGCTCATCCTGATAGCCCTTCGGTGGCCCAGGCAACTGTGGTTCCCATTTCTCTTCCGATTGATGGTGGGTCCCCCCATCCCCTTGGGGGGACCTCTCCAGGACTCCTGTCTTGGGAGGGGGGCTCTCTTCTGCACCCCAACGTGGGGTCCCTCCCACGTCTGAGGTGGAAGAAATTCTGCTGGCCTCTCGTAAGGCCTTTACTAGGAAGGCTTATGCCCTCAAATGGTGCAGATTTTCGGCTTGGGGCGCTGAGCACAGGGCCAACTCGTTCTGTCCAGTGGGATTGGTGCTACAGGACCTTCTTCACCTCTCACAATCCTTGCTCAAGTCTAACTCCATCCGGGTGCACCTTAGTGCCCTGGCGGCACACCACCACCCAGTGGTTGGCAAGCCCCTCTCTGTCCAGCCTTTAGTGACCCACTTTCTTTGGGGCCTGCTCCTATCAAAGCCTCCAATTCGCTCTCCAGCAACCGAATGGAACCTCGACTTAGTATTGGGACAGATCACTCGTCCACTCTTTGAACCTTTGATTGCCTGACACCTTCACTATCTCTCTTGGGAGGTGGCGGTCCTGGTTGCGCTCACTTCGACTTGCAGAGTTAGCAAGCTTCAGGCCCTAGTGGCAGAGGCCCCTTATTCCAGGTTCTACAAGAACAGAGTGGTGCTTCGCACACACCCTAAGTTCCTTCTGAAGGTAGTATCGCCATTCTAACTCAACCAGGAAGTAGTATTACCTATCTTCTTTCCAAGACCTCACTCCAGTTGGGTGGAGATGGTCCTTCACACCTTTGACTGTAAGAGAGCTTTGTTCTTCTATATCCAACGCACTCAGGGTCACCACAAAGCTGCTGAGCTTTTCATCTCCTACGACCCCAGTAGGCTGGGATGGCAGTGAACAAGTGTACACTGTCCACCTGGGTTGCGGACTGTATTGCCCTAGCCTATGAGCAGGTGGGGCTCCCGCTGGAAGGCCACATCACGGCATGCTGTCAGGGCCATGGTGGCCTCAGTGGCAAACTTGTACTCTGTCCCTATGGTGGACATCTGCTGGGCCGCCACCTGGTCTTCAGTCCATACCTTCGCAGCTCATTACTGCCTGGCAAGAGAGTCCCTTCGGCCAGGCTGTGCTCTGTAACCTTTTCAGAGTTTAGGCAGCTTTTATCCTCTGACCCTTCTGTGTTCATGCTACGCTAGTGCTGGTTTCATTGGATACAGGGATCTTACTGTGGTCTGTGGACACGGATTCATTTGCTGCTGCCTGCGGCTCCCTGTGAAGGAGCCTCTGTTTATCCTATGGGTTTTCCATAGCCTGTAACTGGGGAGTCCCATATGTGAGGACTGTCTTCCAGCTTGTTCCCGGAGAAAGCGTAGTTACTCAACTGTAACAGGTGTTCTCCGGGAACAGCAGGAATCAGTCCTCACAACCCTCCCTCCTCCCCTTGGAGTTGTGTGTGCCAATAGTTCAGGAACAGCCTACTAGCTAGTGACACTTAGGTTCCCGCCCACCCTACCCCTCACCCCACCCACCCCAGGGGCTACATTGCCTATATAGTGGTCACAGACGTGCCATCTATCATTCCAAACTTGGGTTAAAAGCCACATCGTATTCTTCTTTTCTTCTTCTTCCTCTTCTGGGACTGCATAAACATGTCGTGTATTCAGTGCAATAACTGCGGTACGTTCATTCAAAGACAAATCATTTGGAAACTAAGAGCTTGTCCTATATGTCTAAAGTCAGCTGCCATGCATGAAGAACTAACTCTACTAAGGAAAGACCTAACTGCCATGCATATAGAAGTATCTCTACTGAGGGAGGAACTGGCTGCAATGAAGCGCACCTCTCCTAGGATACAAACTGAACAAACTCCACCACCGCTCCCACAAAGAACCAAACGCCCCAGGAACAAATGGATCACAGTGGGTTCTGGTAGATTGCGACCTGTAACACAAAGACATCCTATACATCAAGAGATATCCCTGCACAATGCCTTCTCTGCCTTGGCTAATGAGGATGCCCAATTCAAAGAACCTGAAGGGCCTTTAAATGAGTCAGACAATGCCCAATCCCCTGCTAAAGCACTAAATTATGAAGAAAACCTCACCAAACAGAAAACTACTACTAATTGGAGATTCCATCATCAGAGGCACCAACTTGGGAACACAGTTCAAAGGAGAGAAGATAGTCATGTGCCTACCAGGCTCTTCAGCCAGCAGGAATACAAACCAAGTTGTTGAATTACTTAGTGCAAAAAGTGAACATTCCAAACTTGATGTTATTATCCACCTAGGCACAAACGACTTGGCTAGGAACAGTGCCTCTACAGCCCAAAAGGACTTCCAATCTCTGGGGGAGAAACTCAAGCACGTTGTTAACACTGTTGCATTCTCAGAGGTTCTATCTGTTCTTGGTAAGGGGACAAAAAGACTGCATCGCATTAACAGCTTTAATACATGGCTCCAGACCTGGTGCAGAAAAGAAGGATTCAGATTTATTGGCAACTGGGACAACAGATGGATCAACAAGAGACTATACTGTGCTGATGGACTACATCTCTCTTCCACAGGGAAAAGAATCCTAAGTGAAAAATTCAGGCAGTATGTGGACATGCATTTAAACTAGGAAAAGGGGGTGACGGATGTGGAAGGTCAACATCTGCATGCCACCCCCAACAAAAGCAGAATAACATCAGAAACAGCCACACTTTTAAACCACACATCAAAAACATGTGGGAGGAAGTGGGCAGAACAAAATCAATGCAAAATACACACAAGCCAGGAAAGTGCTGGAAAGCAATGAGCACAAATGCTCGAAGCCTAGCCAACAAAATTCCAGACCTGGAAGCCCTAACAGTGGAAACAGACTTGGACATTGTGGCCATTACAGAAACATGGTTTAATGAATCACATGATTGGGATACAGCCATAGCTGGCTATAATCTATTCAGGAGGGACCGAGAAAATGGAAAAGGAGGAGGAGTAGCCTTGTATGTCAAAAGCAATATTAAAGCTACTGAAATGCAGGGGACATGGGAAAAAGAAGAAGCGCTCTGGATTGCGTTGGAGAGGAGATGGCACTGTCATCCATATTGCTGTAGTCTATAGACCTCCAACTCAAATTGAAGAGAGAGACAATGAATTGATTAGAGATATTGCCAAGATAGCATCAAAGGGGGAAGCAATCATATTGGGTGACTTTAATCTACCTGATGTGGATTGGATTACTCCTTCTGCACATCTGGAAAGAAGCAAAAGAATTGTGGATGCTCTCCAAGATGCATTATTTAGACAAATGGTGATGGAACCAACCAGGGAAAGCTCAACGCTGGATGTAGTGCTCACCAACGGTGATAGTGTGTCAAATGTCTGCGTGAGTGCCCCTGTGAGCAACAGCGACCATCACACGGTGTGATTTGAAATAAAAGCCATGGCACAGGCCAATCATAGCAAGCTCAGAGTCCTAAACTTCAAATACACTAACTTCAATCAAATGGCAGAGTGTGTAAAGGAGGAGATGACGGGGTGGGAAGAGATAAAGGAAGTGGAATTGCAATGGGCTAAACTAAAGGAGGCATTGAAAGGAGCAACAGATAAATATGTAAGAAAAGTAAATAAAAGCAAGAGGAGAAGGAAACCTATTTGGTTTTCCAAAGAGGTGGCTGCTCATATAAAGGCAAAAAACACAACTTTTGCAAAATTCAAAAGCTTGCAGACAGAAGAACACAGAAATGAATACAGGATCAAACTCAGAGACAAAACGAGAAATAAGGATAGCAAAATCCAAGGCAGAGGAAAAGATGGCTAAAGATGTTAAGGGTGGCAACAAAAATTTCTTCAGGTATATTCGGGAAAGGAAAAAGATCAGAGTTGGAATTGCAGGACTCAGAAGTGCTGGGAAAGGACTCGTGGAAAGTGACACTGAAAAAGCAAAATTGCTAAACAATTACTTCTGCTCTGTGTTTACTAAAGAAGATCCTGGGGATGGACCAGCTGTGACTCCCAAATATAAAAATGGGAATGAAGTAGATACCACACCATTCACAGCAGAAGAGGTGTTAGAACAACTTGCTAAACTGAAAGTGGACAAAGCCATGGGACCGGATGGGATACATCCCAGGATACTGAAAGAGCTCAGAGAGGTTCTTGCAGGACCGTTAAAGGATGTCTTCAACAGATCCTTGGAAACAGGAGAGGTTCCTCAGGACTGGAGAATGGCTGATGTCGTACCTCTACACAAAAGTGGTGACAGGGAAGAAGTGTCAAACTACAGACCCGTGAGCCTTACCTCGGTGGCAGGAAAAGTAATGGAGGCGCTCCTGAAAGAGCGAATAGTGAACTTTCTGAAAACCAACAGCTTGCAAGACCCGAGGCAACATGGTTTTACCGAAGGACGATCTTGCCAGACAAATCTGATCGAGTTCTTTGACTGCGTGACGAGGGAACTAGATCAGGGGCATGCAATGGATGTCATCTACCTGGATTTCAGCAAAGCCTTTGATACTGTTCCTCATAGGAGGCTTATCAACAAACTCAGTAGCTTGGGGATGGGTCCCAAGATGGTAAACTGGATTAGAAATTGGCTGACTGACAGACGACAGAAGGTGATTGTACATGGAGCTCACTCGGATGAGAAGAAGGTGATTAGCGGGGTGCCCCAGGGTTCGGTCCTGGGCCCGGCACTGTTCAATGTATTTGTGAGTGATATTGCTGAAGGACTGAATGGAAAAGTCTGTCTTTTTGCAGACGACACAAAAATTTGCAACAGAGTGGACTCCCCTGAGGGAGTGGTTAACATGAAGAAAGATCTACAAAAGCTGGAAGACTGGTCTAAAGCTTGGCAACTACGATTTAATGCAAAAAAGTGCAGTGTCATGCACTTGGGTAGCAGAAATCCAAGAGAAATGTACAAGATAGGGGGAGAAAGGTTGGTATGCACAGTTCAGGAAAAAGACCTTGGTGTGATTATCTCTGCTGATCTCAAGGTGGCAAAACAGTGCGACAAGGCGGTGGCAAAAGCCAGGAGGATGTTGGGCTGCATACAAAGAGGGATTACCAGCAGAAAAGAAGAGGTACTTATGCCACTGTATAGGTCACTGGTGAGGCCTCACTTGGAATACTGCGTTCAGTTTTGGAGACCATATCTTGCAAAGGATGTAAAAAGACTGGAGACTGTTCAGAGGAAGGCGACCAAAATGATTTGGAGCCTGCATCAGAAGCCTTATGAGAAGAGACTTGAAGACCTAAATATGTATACCTTGGAGGAAAGGAGGCACAGGGGAGATATGATTCAGACCTTTAAATACTTAAAGAGAAATGATGAACAAACAAACCTCTTCCAAAGACGGGGAACCTGTAAAACTAGAGGGCATAACATGAAACTGCAAGGGGGTAAATTGAAAGGCAATGTCAGGAAATATTTTTTCACTGAAAGGGTGGTGGATGCTTGGAATGCCCTCCCGATGAAAGTGGTAGGGGCGAACACGGTGACGGAATTCAAAAAGGCATGGGACAAACACAGAGGATCCCTTTACAGAAATAGGAAAAAAAACAAAATAAACGGTACCATCTAACTTCCGAACCATATAACGTCTTAGGGGTGTCCTATATGGAGTGGTGGGTTTACCCCTGAACAAGGATATGGAGAGGGGTGGCCTGCGCGGAGCGACAGGTGCACCTACTCTTGCCATCTCGCTGGGCAGACTGGATGGACCATGCTGGTCTTTATCTGCTGTCAACTACTATGTTACTATGCTTCTTTCTTTTATTTTTGCTGTCTTTTAGCTGTCATCTGACTGAGCAAGATGGCACCCTTGAGCGGGAAGGGGACCAAGCATGCATGGTGGCATCTCCCAAAGGCTTTCTTTGAAAGCTGGGGGGATGCTTCAGCGAGTGCTCCGGTGCCGATGTCACCCATATATGAGGACTGATTCATGCTGTCCCCAAAGAATACTTGTTAGTGAGTAACTATGCTTTCCAGATTCCGCCTGAATTGGGGAAAGTCAGAAATACTAGATATGACCATACCAAGGGAGGTTGAAGGAAAGATGTCCATTTGGTAAGGCTAATAAGGGATTTTGTTTAGGGATTCAGGTAAGTGAGGATCGTGGGAAATTGTCTGATTTAAATTATAAGAAACCTCTGCGGGAGGTAGAAATCATGTTTGGACGATCGGGTCATATGTGGTTATCTTGATTGGGAAGAATCACGAGTGTTAAAATGATTGTTCCAAAGTTTCTCTATCTTTTTCAGGAGCTGCTGGTGGTGTTTCCAGACACTATTTTGAAAAGTGTGCAGAAGGCAGCAGAGTATTGTGTGGCGTGGTAGACATCTTAGGGTAGCGGTGGCCAACTCCAATCCTGGTTCATCACAATCCAGCCAGGTTTGTAGGATGTCCCTAATGAATATTCATGAAATATATTTGCATCCACTGCCTCCCATTGTATGCAAATATCTCATGAATATTCATTAGTGACATCTTGAAAACCGGGCCTGATTGTGGTGCACCAGGACGGGAGTTGGCCACTCCTGCCCTAGGGTGTCATGGGCGAGCTTACAATGAGCTAGAGGTGATGGAGGGTTAGCCCTTCTGGATATCCGGAAATACTGTAAGACGGCTCAGTCAAAGGGTCATATGCTTGGTTTAGGGAAGGAGTGAAACAGTGGGTGGAAATAGAGGGCCACACTTGAGGGTGAGCGTTTTTGATGGTGTGCTATGGACACCTAAAAAGAAGGAAGGGGGAAGTTCTTGCATATACCATACTTTGGGTGTATGGTACCAGTGCAAGAAAGATTTGGTAGCGGAGAAGAGGGTATCACCTTTAGCCATGATTAAGATCGTGTTTTAGGGCAGGTATGGGTCCTGTGTCAGAGATCCTGGATATGTGGGAAAGCAAGGGATTGATGCATCTGCAATAGTTGCTTCAGCAAGGGGAGTTGCTACCATATGTGGGTTTTAGGGATTTGCATAGGTTGGAAGCAAATGATTTCTATAGGTATCTTCAAGTGCACCACTTTGCAGCAAAATTTGGGCAAAATTTAGGTCATGAGAAAACATGGTTTGAAGTGCTATGCTTGGGGCCTTTAGGAAATCTAAATTATATAAAGGGCTGAATATGGAAGGCCGAAGGAAAATGAGTTTTATATGCTTAAGTGGAAAAGAGATCTTTGGGAAACTTGGGATGAGGAAGAGTAGATGAGAATTGTACAGAGGGTTTCCAAATTATCCATTCCTGCTAACTTAGTAAAAAAATGGCTACAAAGTTCTTTTTTGGTGGTATTTAATCCCAGAGAGGATATGTAAGGGGGGGAGGGTGTGGTAAATAGTAAATGTTGAGGAAGTGAGAAGTTCTATACATATGTGGTGGGAATGTAGGGAGGTAAGGTAAACAGGGTGGGGGGAGGGCAGGGTGATTGCACTGATGAGATTTTGGCGTTTGCCCTGTCTAGGCACCCTGCTTTTTCTGCTTCATAAGCAGGATCAAATTTGGCTAATTTCAATAAGGGAAATTTTGAAACACTTTATTGTAGCCACAAGGTGTGAGATAGCAACCAACTGAAATTGACCTAGTTTGTCAGGAACAGTGGGCTGGGTTAGGATAATGGCGTTGTATACAATGTTTAAGCTGATTGCAATTAAGAGGCTGGGAGAGAACTGTGACATAGCAATGGAAACCTTTTTAGACATGGATGAATAGGAAAGGTAATGCAATGTTAGAGAGTGAGTGATACACCAAGCACCTGGGGAGGGGAAAGGGGAGGGGGGAGTCTTTTGTAATGGAAAATTATTTATGGTGTATGGTTTGAATATCTCTAACAAACAGTTAAAAAAGAGATATATAGCGGAATTTAGAAAGGTTACAGAGAGAGGCAACCAAAATGATAGAGGATGGAATTGACTCCCCTATGAAGAAAAACTCAAGAGGTGTTAGGACTGTTCATCGAGAAAAGATAGAGGTCTAAATTCCTGAGTGGAGTGGAACAAATAAACTTGAATTGACTGTTTACTCTTTCAAAAACTACAAAGACTAGGTGACATATTTGAAACAAGAGAAAATATTTTTTTCACTTATCACATAATTAAACTCTGGAATTCGTTGCTGAGGATATGGTAAAAACAATGTAGCTGCATTAAAAAAAAAGGTTTGGACAAGTTCCTGGAGGAAAAGTTCATAAATTAATTTTAAGGCAGGCAGGGAGAAAGCTGCTGATTATCCCAAGAAGACTTCCTAGTTTTTAGGATACTGCCAGGTATTTGTGACTTAGATTGGCCACTGTTGGAGACATGATACTGGGCTGTAGGACCTTTGGTCTGATCCAGTATGACTATGTATGTTCCTATATTCTTACCTACTGCACATAAATCCACAATCATCAGAGCAGAACAAAAGTAAAAGTTAAAATCAAGCCTGGGGAGGTCCTATGTACAATTTAAAATATTTATTAAAAACGCAAAACAAATTATTAAACCATATAAACACAAAAACACAGTCTAAACATAAAGCAATAAATGTACAAATTCCATAAAACTGTCAATTACAAGCCCAACACATTTAGGTAAATGTCTGCTTCAGGGGACTTGTAACAGCAAAGCTGAAGCACATTTCAGAGACCAGCAAATATTACCGTGTTTCCCCGAAAGTAAGACCTACCCTGAAAATAAGCCCTAGCACGTTTTCCTGTGCTTACCGTAATATAAGCCCTACCCTGAAAATAAGCCCTAGTGCAGATCATGGAGGAGGGCTGCCCGTGTGTTCTTGAGGTAGGGGAATGCATTTTTAGATAAATAGGCATTGTTCCTTCACTGCACTTCCCCTGCCACCCCCCTGTGCGAACACCGTCTCTTTCTCTCCACTTCTCACGTTTACTTCGGCTTCTCTTTATCTCCCTCGGGCCCGCCTCCGCTCCGTCCTTATGCTTGGAGAAAAGAAACGCTGACGCCGATCCTTTCAATTCATTTGGGGCTGCCCCTTTAAAAAAAAATCATTTATTAGGGAAGAGCCCTCAAGGAATCAGCAAAGCTTTGTGCTAGTGCCGTTCTCTGCCTGTCTTGTCTCGGACTGCAGGCTCTCTTGTCAGATCTCTCCCCCTAGACAGCACGGGGAAGAGCCCTGGAACCGGATCACAGGGGCATTTACTGCCTAGAAAAGAGCCGCGGCAGTATCAGACGGTGGGGGCACAAGGACGAGAGGCTCGCCGATGGTGCTGCTCTGCTTAAAGCAGTACTGCGGGCTAGAGCCCGTTGAAGACCCGTAAGTTTGGCAAAGGCTGGTTACTTCGGGTCTTTTGGCGGCTATAAAATTCTTGGGCGTCGGAGGTGTGGAAGCGTGAGCATTTTGGCGCGAGGAAAAGGCCCTGCTCAGCTTTTAAATCTGCGGTTTTTATTTTAAATAAAATAATAAGCCCTACCCTGAAAATAAGCCCTATTGCATCTTTTGGAGCAAAAATAAATATAAGACCCGGTCTTATTTTCAGGGAAACACGGTATTTGAGGTTTGTGGTAAAGCCCGTGAAAGAAAGAAGAATGAGCAGGGTAACCAGGGGAAAGTTAAAAAGGAACAAATGCTTACTCACACACAAGTAAGGAATAATCATAACCAGGAAGTGTGGATGTAAGGAAATTGCACCCACATACACAAATAAGCCTATAATTGATGAATTAAAATGTATTTAATAGTTTAAAATCAGAATGGAAAGAAGCTAAAAATACAGTTTGCTTCTGGTACAGTACAGCATGTACTGTTAGCAACGCAGCCACTCTTCTGGAAATGTTTGGAATGAATTGGTACCAGTCTCAGCTAAGGTATTGCCATACTTATCTCTAAAATTCAACGAGAACAGTTTGTGTATAAAAGAATAAATAAAAATCTTTCAAACAGCCATCTCAAAAATAAAACCCTTACAAAAGTGTCTATAGGATACAGTGGCCATAACAAAAAGTTATTTTTAATAAGTATTTTTATTTGTATATATGGTATCTCCAGGAACAAGCAGGAATGTAGTCTTCACATATGGGTACCGTCGGCACCGACGGAGCCTGCGCGGGAATGCTCCCCAGCGTCCCAAAAAGCTTTTGGGAGCATCCACCACGCATGCGTGCTGCCTTCCCGCCCAACTACCTCTCTCATTCAGTTCTTTGTTTTCCGCGGAGCTGACAGGACGTGTCCCCTGTCACTGCAGAAAATCTTCTCTTAAATTTATATTTTTTGTTTTCGCATCTGCCTTCTGTCGACGCCTACCGGTACCACCGGTGCTTTTCTTTAATTTCTTTTAAAAATAACTTAATTTTAGTTGCTTTTTCTCAGGGGTTTCTTCCCTGCTCTGGTGCTTGGCTCCATTTAGGGCATTAGGCCCTCTTTTTCCTTACCATGGAAAAACCAGCCACTGGTTTTAAAAAATGTTCAAAATGTGGCAGTACAATTTCTATTACCGACACACATGACTGGTGTCTTAAATGTTTAGGTCCTGACCATTGTCCTACGGAGTGTCTCTCCTGCAGGAAGTTGACTAAAAGTCTTCAGAATCGAGCAAATCAACTCGGTGCCCTATTTGCTTCAGACACGATGTCTGTTGCATCGATGTCTTCCAGGGCTTCTACTTCTTCCCAGGGATCTCAGGTAACTAAACATAAGTCTTCCAAGACTAGCCGGTCCTCGAAGGGTAGATCTCCCTCTAAATATCGAGATGCCACAGGCGTTGCCCTCGAACACTTCACCGGCTAAACAGCCCCGGCGGGAGTCTTCGGGCTCCAAAGCTTTATCGGGGCTCCAGGATGTTCCCAAGGCCTCGACCTCGATGGAACTACTGGTGCCATGCTCGGTGGTTGTGGCCGCTTCCTCCGGTACCGACGCCCCGGCATCGGCAGTAGCGATGGACAAAAGACTCCTCGCTATCAAACGCAGTCTAGCGACTCTCTTAGCTACTTCGGTACCGCTAAAGTCGCTGCAGACAGTTCCGCAGGCACCGGTACTGATGCCAGTGCCCTCGGTACCTGTTTCAACAGGCATGCTTCCCCCGATGCCGAGCCTGGAATCTCTCTCCTGGAAGGGGGATAAGTTACCGACTCGTTTCGGTACCGACATTGAGTGGTACCGACGCCATCTGCTTCGGGAGAACCCGGTACTTCCTCCTTTTGAGTCTTCCGATTCTGATGACTCAGATGATTCCACTGGTACCAGAGCTGAACTTTTGCAAGATTCATCTTTCTCCTCAACGCAAAATGTCCCCTCCTGAGGATATGTCTTTTCATGATTTTGTATGTGATATGGCAAAGGGTCTTGCCATTAAAGTAGTACCAGAAAAGGAGCCTAGGGCAGAAGAATTGAGAATTCTTCAATATCCTTTGGCTCCAAAGGAGGCAGCTATGCTTCCTATACACCAGATCCTACATGATCTAATGTTAAGAATGTGGGAAGCTCCTTTAACAGTATCTCCACATTCTAGACGTCTTGACACTGTGTATCGAGTACTACCTTGTCCAGGGTTTCAGAATACTCAGTTACCACATCATTCTATGGTGGTAGAGTCCGCCATGAGGCAGATTAAGAGTGCTAAACGACTCTTCCAGTCCAGGTCGTGAGTCTAGAACACTGGATGCTTTTGGTCGTCGATGCTTTCAGTCCTCCATGCTATCAGCAAGAATCAGTTCCTATATATTATGCATGGGAATGTTTCTTGAGCAGGTTACGAAAGACTTGGAGCTTTTGAACCCTTTTCTTCAAGAGGATAAACGGACAGATTTGGCTTTGGTCAAACATGCTCAAAATGTCTGTTTATGAATCGTGCTACCTTTGACTGTTTTGAATGTATTAGCAGAACTTCTGCTATATCCATAGGAGCATGTCGTATTGCCTGGCTCCAAGCTTCAGACTTGGAGGAATGGGTGCAAGATAAGTTGGGTAACATTCCTTGCACAGGAGAAAATCTCTTTGGCAAGGATTGGCAGCTTAAAGCTAATGAAATTGACACTAATACAACTTTAGACAGTTTGTCAAAATCTACAGCTAACCCAGCTAAGAAGTTTTTCAAAAAACCTTTTTTCTCTAAAACGTTCTATCCATCTTCCACCCAGCAAACACATGTTTCCCAGAAGGGGCAACAACAAACTAGACAAAGACACAAGCTCAGAGGGCTCAGCAGACCCAGCCTCCTCATGGTCTTTGACTGTTGTCTAGAGAACTTAGCCATTCTTCCTGTTCTAAGCCCAGAACCTTTAAATATTCCAGGCCGTATTTGCCATTTTGCCAAAAGATGGAAACAAACCACTTCAGTAAATTGGACCCTATCTATAGTGAGTCTGGGTTACAAGCTTAATGTCCTCAGCTTGCCCCCATCCACGCTAATAAAACAGTTCAAATCTCAGCCACCGGTCTCAGACCTGTTGTGGCAAGAGGTCACCACTCTTCTGGCTCAAAGGGGCTATAGAAGAGGTTCCAAAGTCCCCAGCAGGGCACAGGATTCTATTCCCCCTATTTTCTCATTCCAAAGAAGTCAGGGGGACTAAGACCAATCCTGGACCTCAGAGAACTGAACAAATATTTAGTCCGAGAAAGGTTCAAGATGATCTCCCTCGGCACTCTTCTTCCATACCTTCACGAGCAAGATTGGCTATGTTCTCTGGATTTAAGGGATGCTTACATGCATATCCTTATCCATGCAGACCACAGAAAATTCCTTTGATTCCTAGTCATGGGAAGACATTTTCAATACAGGGTCTTTCCTTTCGGGCTGGCCTCTGCTCCAAGGGTCTTCACAAAATGCATGACAGTAGTAGCAGGATTCACGAGGACTCTAGGGATTTTTGTCTTCCCTTACTTAGACGATTGGCTCATTCGAGCACCGTCAGCTCCAGAGCAAGTCATGCTCTTTCCCGAGCAATGCAAATACTGCAGTACTTAGGATAGATCATAAACCTTCCAAAGTCCCAGCTCACCCCATCTCAGTCCCTCGAGTTTATAGGGGCTCGCTTGGACACAGCAGTCAAAGGCTTTCCTTCTTCAGCCTCGCTGTCTGCGCATCATCGAACTAGCATCTCAAGCAGTGCTTCAAACCTTTCTCACTGCTCAACAGATGCTTCAACTTCTAGGACACATGGCATCTACAATCCATGTGATTCCTTATGCACGCCTTCATATGCGAGCGGCCCAGTGGACCTTGGCTTCCCAATGGTCCCAAGCCTCAGGATGCCTGTCAGACAAGATCAGAGTTACCACACGCCTCATTGCGTCTCTGCATTGGTGGCAATCTCTGGAAAACCTTACAGTAGGCTCTCCTTTTCAGCAACCCCTACCTCAGGCTGTCCTGACGATAGATGCATCCAAGTTGGGTTGGGGAGCCCACTTAGGCGATCTGTCCACCCAGGGTCTCTGGACCCCACAGGAGCCTTCTCTTCAGATAAACCTCCTAGAACTAAGGGCCATTTCCATTGCTATTCGAGTCTCTTGCTTTCATCTTGTAAGCAAAACAGTTCTGGTGCAAACCGACAATCAAGTGGCCATGTTTTACCTAAACAGACAAGGTGGAACAGGCTCTCTGCAATTATGCAACGAAGCTTTGCAACTGTGTGCCTTTGCCAGAGAGCATCACATTCATTTGTTGGCAGTATACCTTCCAGTCATTCAAAACGTTTGGGCGGACAGGCTCAGTCGAGTCCTGTTGCCACACGAGTGGTCTCTCCACTCATATCAACTTGCCCTAGTGTTTCAAGTCTGGGGAACACCAGACATAGACCTCTTTGCAAGTCCACAGAATGCCAAACTTCCCCGGTATTGTTCCAGACTGCCAGCTCAGAATTGTCAGGCGAGGGATGCATTCCTGCTCCATTGGGGCCAGGATTTTCTCTATGCCTTCCCCTAATTTCCAAAACCTTATTCAAACTCCAGAGAGACAGAGGTCGCATGATACTCATAGCTCCCTGCTGGCCACAAGGCATTCTTACGCTTTTAAGTGGAAGAGGTTCTCAATCTGGTATTCCCAGAGGGAACTTAATCCTCTCTCGGTACCGGTAGAGTCCCTTCTGGACTATCTCCTTCACTTATCAGCTTCTGGTCTCAAGACCAGTTCTGTTAGGGTCCATCTTAGTGCTATTGCTTCATCTCATAAACTCTTTGATGGACAACCAATTTCCTCTCATCCTCTTGTTTCAAGATTTATGAGGGGTCTCCTTTTAACTAAGCCTCCCATCAAACCACCTCCGGTGGCATGGGATCTTAATATTGTTCTGGGTCAACTCATGAAGCCACCCTTTGAACCTTTAGCTACTTCGGAGCTAAAGTTTCTTTCATGGAAAGTCATTTTCCTAATTGTTATCACTTCTGCAAGACGCATTAGTGAACTGCAGGCTTTAGTGGCTGACCCGCCTTATACAAGGTTTCATTATGACAAAGTAGTCTTGAGGACTCATCCTCTTATGCCAAAGGTGGTATCACCTTTTCATTTAAACCAATCTGTTTATCTTCCAGTCTTCTTTCCTAGGCCTCATGCCTCCAGTGCGAAAAGAAATCTTCATACCTTAGATTGTAAACGAGCTCTGGCTTTTTATCTTCACAGAACTCAGCCATTTAGAAAGTCTTCTCAGCTTTTTCTGGCTTTTGACTCTAGTCATTTAGGACTTCCAGTCACTAAAAGAACTCTAAGTGGATTGCAGACTGTATTTCCTTTACCTATCAGAGTAAAGGAATCCCTCTTGAAGGCCATGTCACGGCTCACAATGTTAGAGCCATGGCAGCCTCAACAGCTAATCTTCGGTCAGTTGCTGTTGATGAGATCTGCAAAGCAGCAACTTGGGCTTCTGTTCATACTTTCACTGCCCACTATTGTTTGGACAAGGACTCCCGTCGGGATGCCTTGTTCGGTCAGGCTGTTCTACAGCATCTCTTCCATTCCTAGGTCAACTCCTTCCCACCATCCACTCTTGGATGCCTGAGGTCCCTGGGAGGAAGCATGGCCCATCTTACTTAGATCTGCAGCATGCTGGGGTCATCCCTAGGCATTTTAGCTGGGGAGTCCCCATATGTGAAGACTACATTCCTGCTTGTTCCTGGAGATAACATAGTTACTCACCTGTAACAGGTGATCTCTGGGAACAGCAGGAATAAGTCTTCACAACCCACCACCTCCCCCTAGGAGTTGTCTTTCTCTATCCTCTATTTTTCTTCTACTTCTCTCCTTTGGTCTCAGCTTTCAACTCAACTGAAGTGAGAGAGGTAGTTGAGCGGGAAGGCAGCACGCATGTGTGGTGGATGCTCCCAAAAGCTTTCTTTTTGGGACGCTGGGGAGCGTTCCAGCGCAGGCTCCATCGGTGCTGACGGTACCCATATGTAACTATGCTTTCCCTGGCCTGTGTTTTAACTTTTACTTTTGCTCAGGTCTTCTGCTCAGTTTGTTGTTTCTGCTGCCGTATTCCATTTGTATTACTTAAATGTTTCATACAAATGTGTGTTTTGCTAAACAGAAATTCAGAGTTCACAGTATGTTTCCTCTGTTAACAATTCCATAAAACTGTAATCCTAGAAGGAAAAAAAATACAGAATGCCATATTATTGCTCTCTAAATAGGGTAACTTTATCGGTATTTAAACAAGTCTCAAGAGGCACACTTTATAGAACTAGAAGACATGAGTCTTATTACACTAAATTTCTTGTGCTGCAGAAGAGTTGTCGTCACAAGAGAAATCTCCAAGCTCTAAAGATGTTGTAGTGAATGTTGACTATAGCAAGAAGGTTGAAGCAGACACTTCGAAATCTTTTTCTCCATCCAGTGAAAAGAGCCCGGTCATGCAGAAAGGTAATTTTTTCCATACAGCTGTTTCTGTTCACATTCTTTTCCTATGAGCAAATGGACATTTTTCTTTTTGACTTAGTTTAAAAAAACCTTTCTTTTCATACAGTTTTCATGCTTAAAGTAAAAAAAAAAAATCATCTCATTTGAATGTTACCATACCAAAGTAGAAGACTTTTTCAGAGTGTTGTTTTGATTTGTTGTGTGTAAAATAGATTCAGGTCTCCTGTGACTTTAAGGAAGCCTGGAGCAGGAATAAAGAAAGTTTGACATTTACTCGTCTGATTAGAAGTTTGTCTCCTGGATAAAACTTTCTAGTAGATCATAAGAAAAAAATCGGATCAGTTTTGCTAAAAGAAATGTCTTACACTGTGTTCGTTATTGGATGTCATAGGTTTTACAGGGTGGAGGAGATTTCTTTTAAGATCAGAAGCAAAAATATTTTGTTTCTTTAAAGTAAACTGTTAAATATAGCAAACATTTCTAGAAAAATATTTAAAAAATCAAAAATAGTGGATTATAGAATAGCAATGTATGTAGCCTATGTTGTACCTAAGTTAGGGTTTTGTACTCTTACACATAGGCCATCCAACTCTTGTACTGGTTAGTTTGTTTGCTAAGGTGTTGGGAAGAAACTGGTTAAGCAACACAACTGAATGGTGGGCAGTAGCATGTTTAGTGGAAGATTTGGTAGGGGCTTGTTCTTTGCAATGCTATTAAAGATATTATAGAGGGGCTTGTGATGACACCAAGGATGTAGATACTGGGGAGGGGGGGGGAGGCAGAGCCCAGACCCCCAACCCCCACCCGTTTGGCTACAGCTTCCACTAAAAGAATCCTTAGGCAGGCACAACCGCACTGGGCCACAGGTGCAGTAGTAACATAATGCAGCTGTGCTCTGCTCATCGGGAAACATTCCTAGTCCTAATTGCAGAAGCTCGGTTTTTTTATTGCCAGCACACTGACCACTGCTACCAGCATCTTTGTTGTAGACCAAGTGCTGGGGATGGTTAAGCAATTCTTTCAGCCACTTGCTTATCGGGTCCCCCTCCCCCCCCCCTCAAGTTGCTAATGCCAGTGTTGAGGCTGAGCTAGTTTATTAACCAGCAGAAAACATTTTAAGATTGTCTTCCTTGTGGAAGCAGATCAACAAACACCTAATTCTCCCTCTCCACTGGGTCTTTCTACTCACCCAGACCATTGGAAGGCAAGCTTGGAACTGGCCAGCCTGTAGCTTTGCTCTGACCTCACAGCCAAACTTCAGAAGCAGGGCCGTTTGCTGTTCTCTTTCCTCCCAGGTCATAAGGCCTGTTGACAAATCCACATGGTGGCCTACTAGCACAGACCAAGTTTAGGTTTGCATCTGCCTGGAGGCAGCACTGAGGATATTAGATTTTAGGACTAGAAACTCTGGAACTTCACAACTCCAAGCGGAGCTGGTTTAATTTCACTATGGCCATACTATGCAAATAAAATAATACAAATCCAGTCCAACCTGTTTATTTGATCAAATTACATGCACACTTATCCATGCCATAAAATTTCTGGTGCTTTGTTGACTTTGAGGTGGGGAAAAATAGATGGTTACTCATGATAGTGCCATCAAACACTGAGTGATTCTCTGCAACTGTGGTCCAAAAAATATCATTGCCACTTGCTCCTTCCATGCTGCTTTACTACTGTTCCTTTCCTTCTGCAGTTCTGTGTTGTGCTGTTCATCTTCCATATTCTTTCCTCCCTGTGCTTCTTTATCCACCACTTCTCCACCCCCTTAAGCTGGCAGCAGAATAGGTGATAAGTTGAAAATTGTAGGCTACCTCCAGGAACAAGCAGGAATGTAGTCTTCACATATGGGTATTGTCGGTACCGACGGAGCCTGCGTGGGAACGCTCCCCAGCGTCCAATAGGAATGCTTTTGGGAGCATCCCTCAGCACATGCACACTGCCTTCCCGCCTTTCCAACTGTCCCTCTTCAGTTCTTCATTTTCCGCAGAGCCGACAGGACCCATACGTTGTCACCGCAGAAAATTCCGTCTTTAAAATTGTTTTCTTTTGGTCACGTTTGCCTCCGCACGACGCCTACCAGTACTGCTGGTTCTTTGTTCTCAAAAATGTTATACTTTGAACTGTTTCTCTTCAGAAACTTTTCATTTTCGGTGCTAGGCACCATTTTGGGCATTAGGCCTCATATTCCTGAAACATGGAAAAAAACAACTAATTTTATTTATTTTATTTTATTTATTTATTTAGTATACATTTGTATACCGCTACTTCCAGCGATCAGCAGCGGTTTGATTACAGATTGGAAATTGTCAAATCATGACAGGAAATTTTTGAGGTATAAACACATTGATTAGACAGGAAAGAACAGCACACAGAGAACTATTTTACAGGGAACATGGGCTATGGAGGGTTAAGTGGCTTGCCCAAGACCACAAGGAGCACCTGTGGGACTAGAAACCCCAGTCCTTCCAGCCCAAGGTTGCTGTCCTCTAGTGGGATTTGAACCCCCGACCTTCCGGCCCGAAGTACCTTGCCCCAACCACTAGGCCACTCCAACTAATGGTTTTAAAAAATGTACTAAGTGTGGCGGTACCATTTCTGTCACGGACACCCATGGTTGGTGTCTTAAATGTTTAGGGCCTGAATATTCTCCATCTGAATGTGTCTCCTGTATGGGGATGACTGAGAAGAAGACAGAAGCGGGCTGCAAAGCTCGGTACTCTTTTCTTCGGATGCCAGATCCATTGCATCGACATCTTCAAGAGCCTCCTCTTCCTCCCATGGATCTCAGGTAACTAAATAAAAAAGCCGGTCCTCAAAGGGTAGCTCTCCTGCTAAGCATCGAGAGGCCATTGACATTGCCCTTGAGGGAACCACACCAGCAAAACAGCCCCGGCGGGAGGCTTCGGCTTCCAAAGCATCAAGGGGGCTCCAAGATGTTCTCGAGGCCTCGACCTCGCAAGAACTACTGGTGCCATGCTCCAGGGGTCCCAGCCATTTTCACCGGTACCGACACCCAGGCATCGGCAACGTCGATAGACCAGAGATTCCTCGCTATTGAACACAGCATTGCAGCTCTTCTCAAAGCTGCAGTACCGTTGACACCTATGGTTCAAAGGGCACCAGTACCGATGGTACCGGCCCCAGTGGGAATTCTTCCCATACCATCTTTGGCTGGAATCGACAGATCGGTACCGGATAAACTCGGTACTGACTTCGATCGATACCGGGACCGTGCTTTGCATGAGCATCGTGGTCAGAATACTTCGAATCCTCTGATTCCGAAGACTCTGACAATTCTGCTGGTACCAGAGAGTTTCTCCCAGAAGATCCCTCTTCTCCCCAACGCAGAATGTCACCTCCAGAGGACATGTCTTTTCAGGATTTTATTTGTGATGTGGCCAAGGGCCTTTCAATCACGGTAGCTCCTGAACAGGAACCTAGAGCAAAGGAATTGGAAATTCTCCAATATCCTAAAGCTCCAAAGGAGGCAGCCACTCTGCCCATCCATGAAATTCTGCATAACTTGATGCTCAGAATGTGGGAGACACCTCTGACTACATCTCCTCATTCTAGGAGGCTTGATACTATGTATAGAGTCCCGCCATGTCCTGAATTTCAAAAGACTCAGCTGCCACACCATTCAATGGTGGTGGAGTCAGCCATGCATAGGATGAAAAGTGCAAAGAGGCATGCATCCAATCCCCCAGGTCGTGAATGCAGGACTCTGGATGCTTTTGGGCGCCAAACTTTTCAGGCTTCTATGCTTTCAGCTAGGATCAGTTCATATATACTATATATGTGAATGTTCCTCAAAGAAGTTACAGGAGTCTTGGGGCTTATGAGCCCACTTCTCCCAGATGACAAGAGACAAGACTTTCTTGCTCTAGTTAAGCATGCTCACGATGTCTCCAAGTTTGTGAATCGTGCAGCCTTTGACTGCTTTGAATGCATCAGCAGAGCCTCTGCTATTGCCATTGGGGCACAACGGATTGCCTGGCTTCAGGCATCAGACTTGGGTACAGGACAAGTTAGGCAACATTCTTTGCACGGGAGAGAATCTCTTTGGCAAGAACTGGCAGGAAAAGGCTAACGAGTTAGATGCTTGACAATACCACTCTAGATAAATTGTCAAAATCTACAGCCACTCCGGCCAAAAAGAAGCCTTATAAAAAACCCTCTTTCAGCAAAAAGAGGAATCTTTATCCTTCCTATACCCAGCAGAGTCACTCAGGGTCAGGTTGCCCAAAAGGGACAAACTAGACAGCAAAAGAAGCCAAAAGGCCCGAGAGCCCAACCAGCTCTGCAGGTTCAGCCCCCTCAAGGGCTTTGACTCCTTCCTAGAGAGCTTAGCCTTCCTGCCTCTGAGGGGTCCCCAACCCCCCCCCCCCCCCCGTATCCCAGGCAGGTTATGCCACTTTGCCAACAGATGGCAGCAGAAGATTGGACTCTGTCCATTGTAGGAGAGGGGTACAAGCTCCATTTTCACAGCATGTCCCCTCCTACAATTCTAAGGCAATTCAATTCTCAAACCTCTGCAGACAATATGCTAGATCACGAGGTCTCAACACTTCTTGCCCAAGAGGCAATAGAAGAGGTACACATTCTTCAACATGGTGGAGGGTTTTATTCCCCCTATTTTCTTATTCCAAAGAAAACAGGAGGACACAGACCCATTCTAGACCTCAGAGAATTGAACAAATACCTGTTCTGAGAGAAGTTGAAAATGATTTCTGTAGGAACTCTTCTGCCATACCTTCAAAGCCAGGTTTGGCTTTGCTCTCTAGACTTAAAGGATGCATACACTCACATTCTGATCCATCCAGATCACAGGAAATTCTTACAATTCCTTTTCAAGGGAAAACATTTCCAGTACAGGGTTCTTCCCTTTGGTCTGGCTTCAGCACGAAGAATATTCACAAAATGCATGGCAGTAGTAGCTGCATTTCTGCGAACTCTAGGGATATTCGTCTTCCCTTACTTAGACTGGCTCATTCAAGCCCCTACAGTTTCAGAGGCCAGCACTGCACTGTCTCGCACAATGCGAATACTTCAATACTTGCGGTTGGTAATAAACTTCCCAAAATCCCAACTTGTTCCTTCCCAAAGCCTGGAATTCATAGGGGCCTGTGTAGATACCAGACAGGCAAAGGCTTTCTTTCCACAGGCCCGGTGTCTTCGTATAATGCAACTAGCTTCTCAAGCAGCAGGGAAATCCTCACTAACTGCTCGGGAGCTACTACAGTTGCTAAGACATATGGCATCCACAGTTCATGTAGTCCCATATGCTCGTCTCCACATGCTAGCAGCTCAGTGGACCCTATCCACCCAGTGGACACAGGCCACAGGACATTTATCAGACAAAATAGTAAACTCTCAATGACTAATTTTATCCCTCCAATGGTGGCAATCACTAGAAAATCTGACGGGGTCTCCTTTCCATCAACCCCTTTTTCAGGCCACCCTAACCAGATGCATCACAGGTGGGTTGGGGAGCACACCTGAATCATCTCTCTACCCAGGGCACCTGGACTCCCCAGGAGGCTGATCTACACATAAGCCTCCTGGAATTAAGAGCAATCTATTTAGCTCTTCGAGTATTCCACGCCCAGCTCAGCTACAAGACAGGCCTAGTCCAGACAGACAATCAAGTAGCCATGTTCTATGTGAACAAGCAGGGCGGGACAGGCTCTCTGTCGTTATGCAACGAAGCTTTACGACTGTGGGCCTTCGCCAGAGAGTATCAAATTCACCTTCTAGTGGTATATCTGCCAGGTATTCAAAACCTTTGGGCAGACAAACTCAGTCGAGTATTGCTGCCTCACGAGTGGTCTCTCCACCTAGACCAGGTGGCAAAGATTTTTCATCTCTGGGACACTCCAAACATAGACCTCTTTGCAAGTCCACTGAATGCCATACTTCCCCGGTTTCTGTTCCAGGATTCAGGCTCACAGTTGTCAGGCAAGGGATCTTGTGATTACAATTACTAGGCCACATGGCATCTACCATGCATGTGGTCCCCTATGTTCGCCTCCATATGAGAACAGCCCAATGGACTCTATCCACTCAATGGACTCAGGCATCAGGCTGCCTATCAGACAAGATAACAAACACAAGTCGCCTTATTTTGTCTCTCCAATGGTGGCAATCAAGCCAAAACCTGCTGGTAGGGTGCCCTTTCCAGCCGCCCCTACCCCAGGTCACTCTAACAGATGCCTCACAGCTGGGTTGTGGAGCTCACCTGCAAGATCTCTCTACCCAAGGCACTTGGACGCCACAGGAGACCCACTTACATATCAATCTCCTAGAACTCAGAGCAATCTTCTTTGCTCTTAAGAGTGTTCCATACCCAGCTAAACTTCAAGACAGTCCTAATTCAGATGGACAATCAATTAGCTATGTTCTATCTGAACAAGCAGGGAGGAACAGGCTCTCTGTCGCTTTGCAACGAAGCTTTGCGACTTTGCCAGAGAGCATCAGATTCATCTCCTTGCGGTGTATCTACCAGGCGTTCAAAACTCTTGGGCAGACAGACTCAGTCGAGTTCTGCTCCCACACGAATGGTCTCTCCATGCAGACCAGGTAACAAACATTTTTCAGATTTGGGGAACCCCGGACATAGACCTCTTTGCAAGTCCACTGAATGCCAAACTTCCCCAGTTCTGTTCCAGAATTCCGGCTCAGGGTTCTCAGGCCAGGGATGCTTTCCTCCTCCATTGGGGTCAGGACTTCCTATATGCCTTTCCACCCATTCCCCTAATTCCCAAAACCCTATTCAAGCTTCAGAGAGACAGAGGTCATATGATTCTCATAGCTCCACATTGGCCACGGCAAGTGTGGTACCCTCTGCTCCTATGTCTGTCTCAAGCTCCATCTCTGGATCTCGGATCTACTCTAGATCTCCTGTCTCAGGAGGACGGGATGTTGTGGCATCCAAATCCCCATGCTCTGCATCTCAGGGCCTGGTTGCTGAGAGCCTAGACCTACATGGTCTTAACCTTTCTCAACAAGTAAGGGATGTCCTTTATGCTTCCAGGAAACCTTCCACAAGACGCTCTTATGATTTCAAGTGGAAAAGGTTTTCCATATGGTGTTCGCAGAAGGGTCTTGACCCCCTTGCGATACCTCTGAAATCATTACTGGAGTATCTCCATCTATCTAATGCAGGACTTAAGACTAACTCAGTAAGAGTCCATTTAAGTGCTATTTCAGCTTCTTTAAAGCCTTTAAATGGGCAGCCTATTTCCTCTCATCCTCTCATAGCGAGATTTATGAGGGGCCTTCTGCTAACTAAGCCTTCCATTAGGCCACCACCAGTGGCATGGGACCTGAATTTTATTTATTTATTTAGCTGTATTTATATCCTGCTTTTCACCAGGTCAAAGCGGCAGAACATACAGTAATCAATTACAAGGGTTTGGGGCCATCACCAGGTGGCCAACATTAATGATTTTTAACAATTATTTGGGACATAGACATTGTGTTATGGTTCCTGAAAGATGAGGGGTCTGTGTTGCCCCTGATGTGGTTTGGTAGAGAGTTCCAGAGGGATGGTGCATACTGTTCGAAGGCTTTTTTGCAGGTCCATTGGTTGTATTTCGTTCTTTTGTGTGGGATGACAAGGGAGTTGTTGGTGGTTTGTCTGGTTGTTCTGTTGTGGGCTGGTTGAGACAGTAGGGTGCGGAGCTGGGAGGTTTGTGTTTGGTAGAGAGCTTTGTGGGTGAGTAGGGCGGATTTTTATTTGATTCTTGCTTCTAGAGGGAGTATGTGTAGCTCCCTCAGGACTGGGGTGATGTGGTCTTGTTTTTTTGTATTGATAATTCTTACTGTGGTGTTTAATGCAGTTCGAAGTGGGTTGGTATGGGTGGCTGGGAGTCCATGGTATATTATATTGCAGTAGTCCAGGTAGGGGAACGTCAAGGCTTACATCACTGTTCTGAAGTCCTGTGGTTCAAGGAGAGGTCTGAGGCATTGTACTTTTTTAGCCTTGTGGTAGATTGTAGCGGTGGTTTTTTTGATCTGTTGATTGAGTGTGATTGCTTGGTCTATGATGATTCCTAGGTATCTTATTTGTGGTTGTACTTGTATTTTTGTGGTTCCAATGTCGAGGGGTGTGGGTGGTGTGAAGTCTGATCTTTTGTTACTATGAGGTCTTCAGTTTTCTTTATGTATCTTCAGTTTTCGTTATGTATCTGGTTCTTGGTCAGCTCATGAAGATGCCGCCCTTTGAACCTTTAGCTACTACCTCCTTGAAATTCCTTTCCTGGAAAGTTATCTTTCTCATTGCAATCACATCGGCACGTCGCATCAGTGAATTGCAAGCATTGGTTGCTGATCCTCCTTATATGAGGTTCCATCATAAGTTATTCCTTAGGACTCATCCACACTTTATGCCAAAAGTGGTCTCACCTTTTCATTTAAACCAAGCAGTTTACCTGCCCGTATTTTTTCCAAGGCCTCATGCTTCAAATGCAGAAAGGAATCTTCATACTTTGGACTGCAAAAGAGCACGTGCCTTTTACTTACAAAGAACAGAGCAACATAGAAAGTCCTCTCAACTCTTTGTTGCTTTTGATCCTTCTTATTTGGGACTTCCAGTCTCCAAGAGAACATTGTCCAATTGGATTGCACAATGTATTTCCTTTACCTATCAGAGCAAGAACCTTTCTCTGGAAGTCCATGCCAGAGCTCACATTGTGAGGGCCATGGCAGCCTCAATGGCTCATTTACACTCTGTGTCTATTGACGACATCTGTCGAGCAGCTTCTTGGGCCTCGGTTCATACCTTCACAGCTCATTACTGCTTGGACAAGGACTCCCGCCGGGATGCCTTGTTTGGTCAGGCTGTTCTACAACACCTATTCCATACTTAACTCCTACCCACCATTCCCGGTAGGATGCCATAGATCCATGGGGGGGAAGTGGAGCCCTTTCACAAGGGCACACAACTTCTTGGGTCTCTCCCTGGCATCAGTAGCTAGGGAGTCCCCATATGTGAAGACTACATTCCTGCTTGTTCCTGGAGATAGCATAGTTACCCACCTGTAACAGGTGATCTCCAGGAACAAGCAGGAATGAGTCCTCACATATGGGTACGTCGGAACCGACGGAGCCTGCGCGGGAAAGCTCCCCAGCTTCCCAGAAAGGAAGCTTTTGGGGCCTCCCACAGCGCATGCGCGCTGCCTTCCCGCCTTCCTGACCAACTCTCTTCAGTTCTTCTTTTTCCGCGGAGCCAGCAGGTCGTGTTCCTGTCACCGCTGAAGAAATTGTTATTTTAATTTGTTTCTTTGACCGCGTGTCTGCCTTCCCCGATTCCAGACCGGTACCGCCGGTCCTTTTTTCATTTATAAAAAAAATATATATATATATAATTACTTTTTCTACACTTGGTGTATTTTTTCTGTGAGGCCTCTAGGCCTTCTCAGGTCTCCCTCATGGAAAAACCAGCTTCTGGTTTTAAAAAATGCACTAAGTGTACCGGTACTATTTCAGTTACAGACACCCATGAGTGGTGTCTTAAATGTTTGGGGCCTGACCATTCCATTCCGGATTGTCCATCCTGCTCTCTGATGTCCAAAAGGGGCTTACAGAACAGAGCAGCTAAATTTCATATGCTGTTTTCTACCGATACTCCAGCATCAACATCCTCCAGGTCCTTCTCCTGATGGATCTCAGGTAACCAAACATTCTTCAGGCAAGTCCTCAAAAGGCAAATCTCCCTCTAAGCAGCGAGAGGCCCTTGCAATTGACCCTGAGGACCCTTCCCCAGCCAAACTACCCCGGCGGGAAGCTCCGGCTTCCAAAGCTCCTCCTATGGGGTTACAGGTAGACATCGATGGCACGGCCTCGACCGATCTCCTGTTAGACTGCTCTGGGGTACCGGCTAACACCGGTACCGACTTCCAAGCAGTTGTGGCGACTATGGGTATTACGGTACAATCCATGCAGCAGGCCTTACTGACTTTCATTAATGCTGCACCGCCATCGGTACCGCGACAATCGGTTCCGACTCCGATTCCGGTACCGCAACCGATACCGGTAGCCAGAGCATCTACTTCCAGTAGCATGCCGGTTCCGGTCTCCGGTTCCGGAGCTTTCTTCGATATCGCTCCGATACCCGGTACGCCCAATGTCGGTACCGATCGGTACGGGTATCGATCTCTGGAAGCAAATAGACGATACTTTGAATCCTCTGAAGATTCTGGTACATCAGATGATTCTGCTGACGTCTCTTTTACTCTTCCTGAGGAGCCCTCTTCTCCAAAAAGGAGAATGTATCCTCCAGAGGATTTGTCCTTTCAAGACTTCATTATTGAAGTAGCTAAAGGACTCTCCATATCTGTATCCTCTGAAAAGGAACCTAGAGCAAAAAAATTAGATATTTTAGGATACTCTAAGGTTCCCAAAGAGGCAGCCACCTTACCCATACATGAAATTCTTCAAGAACACATGATGGATTTGTGGGAGGCTCCTCTCACCCTATCTCCACATTCTCGACGTTTGGACACCATGTATCGGGTTCCTCCTTCTCCTGGTTTTCAAAAGACTCAGCTTCCTCACCACTCTATTGTGGTGAAGTCTGCTATGAAAAAGATAGAGTACCAAAAGACACTCTTCTACCCCTCCAGGAAGAGAATGTAGGACTCTGGATGCTTTTGGGAGAAAAATCTTCCAAGCTAGCATGCTTATTGCCAGAATCAATTCATACAGCCTCTATATGGGCATGTTTTTGAAAGAGATTGCATTAAAGATACGTCAGAGGACAAACAGGAGGAATTCCTTCTTTTGCTAAAGCACACTCAAGATGTTTCCAAGTTCTCCAACAGAGCAGCCTTTGACTCTTTTGAGGGGGCAAGCAGAGCCTCTGGCATAGCCATAGCTGCTCGCAGACTGGCTTGGCTCCAGGCCTCTGATTTGGAACCCTGGGTACAAGAAGGCTTGGGCAATCTGCCCTGTACAGGTGAAAATCTGTTTGGCAAAGAGTGGCAAATCAAAACCACTCAAATGGATGCAGAGAATGCTGCTTTAGGTAGACTTTCTAAGTCTACCTCTACCCCTGCCAAGAAAAAAACCTTTTAAGAAAACTTTCTATAAAAAGACCAGATTCTCCACAAATACTGGCCAGCAATCTTCCCAAGTTCGCTTTGCTCCTAAGCGTCAGCAAACTAAACAGGCCAGAACAAAGGCTACAGGGGCTGCTACAATCCAGCAGTCCCAACCTCCTCAGGGTTTTGACTTGATTCTAGAGAACTTAACCTTTCTGGCTCTGCAACAGCCAGAACCTCTCACCATTCCAGGAAGGTTGGCTCATTTTGCTCCCAGATGGGAACAAATCACATCAGAACCGTGGACCCTCTCTATCATCAGAGAGGGCTACAAACTACATTTCTCCAGCCTTCCTCCACATACCATGGTGAGACAATTCAATTCTCCCCCATCTCTCCTGTACCTGTTGGGCCAAGAGGTGACCACTCTTCTCGCCCAAAAGGCAATAGAAAGAGGTTCCTCTTCCTCAACAAGGGTCAGGTTTCTACTCCCCTTATTTTCTCATTCCCAAGAAAACAGGGGGTACAGACCCATTCTGGATCTCAGAGAATTGAACAAATTCCTATACAAAGAGAAATTCAAAATGCTTTCTCTAGGTACTCTCCTTCCATACCTACAGAGTCAGGACTGGCTTTGTTCTCTAGATCTCAAGGATGCGTACACACATATACTCATCCATCCATCCCACAGAAAATTCCTACGGTTTCTGTTCCAGGGAAAACATTTCCAATACAGAGTACTCCCCTTCGGTCTAGCCTCTGCTCCAAGGGTATTTACCAAATGCATGGCAATAGTAGCTGCATTTCTACGCACTCTGGGGATCTTTGTCTTCCCGTACCTGGACGACTGGCTCATCCGAGCTCCATCTCAGTCCGAAGCTCAGACTTCCCTGGACCACACCAGATGCATACTGCAGTATCTGGGACTTGTCATCAATCTGCCAAAGTCTCAACTCACCCCTACTCAATCCCTAGAATTCATAGGGGCCTGGCTAGATACTACCACTGCAAGGGCCTATCTTCCTCAGGCCCGTTGCCACCGTCTAGTGCACTTGGCCTCTCAAATTCAGTCCAGAAGCCACTTGACTGTCAGAGAGATGCTACAACTGCTAGGCCACATGGCATCCACAGTTCATGTGGTGCCTTATGCTCGCCTACATATGAGAGCAGCTCAATGGACCTTGTCCACACAGTGGACCCAAGCATCAGGAGCTCTCTCAGACCAAATAGCAACCTCAAAACGTCTTTTTTGGTCTCTCCAATGGTGGATATCCACTCAAAATCTGTTGTTGGGGGCCCCCTTCCAACCTTTGTTACCCCAAGCAACTCTCACTACAGATGCCTCCCAAACAGGTTGGGGAGCTCATCTCCAAGACCTCTCCACTCAGGGCATTGGTCTCCACAGGAGACCACCCTTCATATCAACCTTTTGGAGCTGCGAGCAATTTTCCTTGCTCTCAAGGTCTTTCATACCCTCCTCATCAACATGACAGTCCTTGTTCATACTGACAATCAAGTAGCCATGTTCTACATAAACAAACAAGGAGGGACTGGCTCTCTGTCGCTTTGCAACGAAGCTCTAAAACTGTGGGCCTTCGCCAGAGAGCATCGGATCCATCTCCTGGCAGTGTACCTCCCAGGAATCCAAAACACTTGGGCAGACAGACTCAGTCGAGTTCTGCTTCCACACGAATGGTCCCTGCACATGGATCAGGTACTCAGAATCTTTCAGGAATGGGGGACCCCGGACATAGACCTCTTTACAAGTCCGTACAATGCCAAACTTCCCCGGTTCTGTTCCAGGATTCCGTGTCAGGGAGCTCAGGCCAAGGATGCCTTCCTCCTTCATTGGGGTCAGGCCTTCCTATATGCCTTTCCACCCATTCCCTTGATTCCCAAGACTCTATTCAAACTTCAGAGGGATCAAGGATCCATGATCCTCATAGCTCCATGCTGGCCACGCCAAGTGTGGTACCCTCTACTTCTGCATCTCTCCCAGACACCCTCCCTGGATCTGGGAGCTGCTCCAGACCTTCTGTCTCAAGAGGAGGGGACTTTGTGGCACCCAAACCCCAAGTCCCTTCACCTCAGAGCTTGGTTACTGAAGGCCTAGACCTTCAAGACTTGAATCTTTCTCAACAGGTGAAGGATGTCCTCCATGCATCGAGGAAACCTTCCACCAGGCGTTCTTATGCTTTTAAATGGAAAAGATTTTCAATTTGGTGTGCTAACAAAGGTCTTAACCCTCTAGCACTACCTTTGAATTCTTTACTCGAATATCTCCTGCATCTTTCCAATGCAGGACTTAAAACCAATTCTGTAAGGGTCCATTTGAGTGCTATTGCAGCATCTCTTCAGCCTATCAATGGACAGTCTGTTTCCTCTCATCCTCTTATTGCAAGATTCATGAGAGGTCTAACTTTAACTAAACCTCCCATTCGGCCTCCTCCGGTGGCATGGGACTTAAACGTAGTTCTTGGTCAGCTTATGAAGCTACCCTTTGAACCCTTAGCCACTACCTCCTTAAAATTCCTTTCCTGGAAAGTCATTTTCCTTATTGCAATCACTTCTGCTCGCCGCATCAGTGAACTGCAGGCTTTAGTGGCTAATCCACCTTATACAAGGTTCCATCATGATAAGGTAGTCCTTAGGACAAATCCCCACTTTATGCCTAAAGTGGTCTCACCTTTTCATCTTAATCAAGAGGTATATCTACCTGTCTTTTTTCCAGCTCCTCATGCTTCAAATGCAGAGAGGAACCTTCATACTTTTGCCTTTTACCTCCACAGGACACAGCAACATCGAAAGTCTTCTCAACTTTTTGTTGCTTTTGATCCTTCTCATTTAAGACTTCCAGTCTCAAAAAGAACACTGTCCAATTGGATTGCTCAGTGTATTTCTTTTGCTTATCAGAGTAAGAACCTTTCTCTGGAAGGCCATGTCACAGCTCACAATGTGAGAGCCATGGCCACATCTATGGCTCATCTTCATTCTGTATCCATTGGTCAGATCTGTCGAGCAGCCACCTGGGCCTCGGTTCATACCTTCACAGCCCATTACTGCTTGGACAAGGACTCCCGCCGGGATGCCTTGTTTGGTCAGGCTGTCCTCAGACACCTGTTCCATTCTTAAACAACTCCTGCCCTCCGTCCCTTAATGGATGCCTGAGATCCATAGGAAGACGAAGAACCTTTCATGGTCTCATACCCTTGGGGATCTCCCAGGCATCTTAGCTGGGGAGTCCCCATATGTGAGGACTCATTCCTGCTTGTTCCTGGAGATAGCACAGTTACTTACCTGTAACAGGTGATCTCTGGGAACAGCAGGAATTAGTCCTCACAACCCACCCACCTCCCCTAGGAGTTGTATCTCTCTCTCTCTCTCTTTCCTTTCCTCTCTCTATTGTCTCAGCTTTAAACTCGAACTGAAGAGAGTTGGTCAGGAAGGCGGGAAGGCAGCGCGCATGCGCTGTGGGAGGCCCCAAAAGCTTCCTTTTTGGGAAGCTGGGGAGCTTTCCCGCGCAGGCTCCGTCGGTTCCGACGTACCCATATGTGAGGACTAATTCCTGCTGTTCCCAGAGATCACCTGTTACAGGTAAGTAACTGTGCTATCTCCGGGAACAGCAGGAATTTAGTCTTCACAACCCACCCACCTCCCCTAGGAGTTGTATCTCTTTTCTTTTCTTTCCTTTCCCTCTCTCTCTCTTTGTCTCAGCTTTAAAACTCAACTGGAGAGGGGCTGTTGGGAAAGGCGGGAAGGCAGCACGCAGGCGCTGTGGGATGCTCCCAAAAGCTTTCTAATTGGACGCTGGGGAGCGTTCTCGCACAGGCTCCGTCGGTATCGACGATACCCATATGTGAAAACTAAATTCCTGTTGTTCCCGGAAATCACCTGTTACAGGTGAGTAACTATGCTTTTTCTGCATGCATTAGTAGAATTTTCTCCTATCACGTAGTCCATAGGTGCATTCTGCCTAAACAGCTCCAATGCGCATTCCTACCGTAGCACATGTAATGCGTGTTGCAGTAAAATCATAGTTAGCGTGCACCTTCAGACTGCCACAGCCTTAGCATGTGGGTATTGTGATACTTGCCTTAACTTTGTCTTCCAGGAAACGTTTGGCCTGTGGCAAGTGAGGTGCCTCATCTGCAGATTCTGTACTCTGCCCTTCTTGCATGGCAGCTTTTGCGTCATGCCTGGAGAGCCATCTCTCCCACTCTCTGCTGGGGGATGCATTTGGTCCAGACTTGCCTACCACAGGGCAGGAAGTGACGGATGGCACTATGGGTAAGGATATCTAGCCAGCCGGAGGGTCCGGCAACCGTGCTGTGAGCAGCTCCTCGCCCTCTCGGGGGTCTGTAGCAGCTGTGCTGCCTGGTATTGGGGGGGGGGGGTTATTTCTGAGAAGAGAGCTCCTGGACTCAGGACTGTCCTCCCAAGCATTTCTGGTTCTTCTGGTATGGAAATTCGGACCCTGTTGGTCTCTATGCCCTCATGTACAGTCTCATGCAGGGCATGCTGAGAGTGCCAGTACTGTTTGTTTGGCTAAGCATCCCCCAGTGAGGGATGCCCCCTGGAGATGGGGAACAGCTAGGAGCTGTTCGAGATTTTGACTTTGATTCAGATGGCTCGGTACTGGGCTCTGATGTGCATGAAGAAGTACTCTCACCTTCAGAAGATCGTGGAGAGGCCAGAGTGATCCACCTATTCTAGGAGGAGGAGCTGGCAATGTTGTTTGCCAGGGTCTCATCCGTCTCGAACTTGACTGATGCTTTAGGCATGGAGCAGGAGATGAAGGTGCATCTGCTCCTTCAAAGGGTGCAGAAATCCACTACTGTCTTACTGTTCCCAGATGTGATCAAGAATATGATCCGATCAGAATGGGACTCTTCTAATGAATTTAAGGCAAGTCCTTGTGGCCTTGGGCAAGCCACTTAACCCTCCCTTGCCTCGGGTATGCTTAGATTGTGAGCCCTTTGGGGACAAGGAAATAAAAAGTGCCTGTTAGAATATATCTGTAAACAGCTCTGATACACACAGTAAAGGATGGTATATCAAGTGCCTAAAACCATAAGCCATAAGGGTGTGTAAGATCATCTATGCTTTCCCGATGAGTGTGTTGAATGGTTTGGTATTCTCAAGGTGGATGCGCAGGTTACAGCATTTATCAGATGGATCACCATTCCTGTTGAAGTTGGATTAGCCTTTAATGATTTTCTGGACTGTAAGGTGGCTTCGTTGTTGAAGAGCAGTTTGTCATGGCGGCTGCTGTTCTGCAGCTGTTGTATGTGCCAGCCTGATGTCTCAAGCCCTGCTCCAGTGGATTCAGCCTTTTCCACCTGATACTAGTCCTCTTTTGGAGTCAGCTACAACCTACCTTTCTAATGCCGTGTATGACCTGGTACTTTGGTCGGCCAGAGATGGTGCCCTGAAGACAGTGTCATGGCCATTGGATTTGGCTCCGGCACTGGACAGTGGACTCATCTTCCAAAGCCCTGTTGGCCCAACTGGCTGTGGGGATGCTTCTTTTTGGAGCCGATTTGGAGAAGCTGGTGAAGGATTTGAGCGAGACAAAATTGAACCACCTTCTAGAAGACAGGTCCAGGGGGCCTTGAAGTGGGCTGGTACCCCTTTCTCATAGCCTCCACCCATCCACTGAGGGTGCATGGGCCAGATCCATGGGGATTTTGGACTTTCATCGTTACCGACCTGGAAAAACTTTCTTCCCCTCTGCTTCCGGGCTTCAGGCTCGTTCTCAGTCCTTTTGTGGAGTGTGTGGCTCAAGGGATTCGGACCCCTCAAGAGGAGGAGACTCATGGTCTGTGCAGTGAAGGTTTGGGGGCCCATTTACTGGTTACTCAATTTGGAGGCAGGCTTTGCCTTTTCTTTCAGGAATTGGGCCCGGGTTACCAAGAATCACTGGGTTTGGCTGGGTTCTGGAATGCAAAAGAGCCGATTCTGGATGCCTTAGTTATCTCCACTTGTGGGACTGCGGTCAAAACTGCCGCTGTGTGGCCCGCCTTGGACAAGTTGCTGTGCCTAAGGACAGTGGTGTCCCTTCCTGGGATCTGTGTCTGGTGCTCAGGGCCCTGATGGCATCCTTTAAGCCATTGAAGTGTGGTACTTTGAAGGAGTTGATGCTCAAGACAGTCTTCTTGGTTGCAATTTGTTCCACAGGGCAGATTTGAGTTGCAGGTCCTGTAATGCCGAGGTCCTTATCTGTGTTTTTCAGAAGAGGCCGTTTCCATTCGGCCTGATCCTTCCTTCCTTGCCTAAGGTGATTTCTCCATTTCATATGAACCAGGTGGTCTCCCTGCCCCCCTCCTCTAAGGAGTAGTGTCAGGGAGAAGGATCTTTGCCTTGTGGATATCCGGAAGTGCTTCTCCAGAACGTGGAGGTTACTAATTCTTTTCGTACGTCTGGCCATCTTTTTGTGCTGTCTGCTGGCTTGCGCAAGGATGACAAATGTCTAAGTCGACTTTGGGGCGCTGGATCATGGCGGCTATTCCCTCGGCATATCTATTGCAGAACTGGCTGGTTCCAGAGGGTTTGCATGCCCATTCTACACGAGCACAAGCATCCTCGTGAATGGAATGGAGCTCGGTAGCCCCTGCAAACATGTGTCGAGCAGCAACATGGGCATCACTTTCCACTTTTGTGAAGCATTGCCGCTTGGATGTCCATGCGCCGGTGAACATGGCCTTTAGCTCAAGGATTTTGCGAGCTGCTGTCTTCTTCCTACCTAGTGGAGCCATAGCTTTGGTACGTCCCACTTGTCTGGACTGGTCTAGCAGGATGATATGGAAGGTGACATTTTGCTTAACAGTTAATGTCCTTTCCTTGAGTCCTGCTAGACCAGTCCAGGGCCCACTCCTGAAATTGTATTTCCTCTATTCTTCTGCTATCGTACTCTTGGGTCCGCTATGATTTACTTAGCTCTGCAGGGTCTGTCTTCTACGGACAGTCTTCTGTTTATGCTTTCCTGTACATTGTTCTCTACTGTTTACTCTTTGCCCTCGATTGAGGTTGTGTGAGGCTTGCCGTGTTTCTCCCATAAGTTTTGGGGCAAATACTGAAGAGACCTGTGGTAGTCTGGTAGGAGAATACAACCCAGATGTCTGGACTGGTCCAGCAGGACTCAAGGAAGGGACATTAACTGGTGAGTAAAATGTCACCTTACAAGCTTTTCTTCTAGGAACTTTGTCCAAACATCTTTTAAATCCACTGCACTAACAGTTTTTGCTGTATCCTCGGAACAAATTAGTTTGGTTACGCGGTTGAGTGAGAAAATATTTTCTCCAATAATTCATTTCATTTTTTGAAGGAGTATGCAGCTGATCTATATTTACCTGTTCTCATTATTTTATAGACTTTTATCCTATCTCCCTTCAGCCACCTCTTTTCCAAGCTGAAGAGCCCCCCTAAACTTTTAAGCCTTTCATTCCCTTTATCCTTTTAGTTGCTCTTCTCTGCACCTTTTCTAATTCCACTGCATTCTTTTTTTTAGATATGGTGACCAGAACTGCACACACTATTCAAGGTGCACTCGTACCATGGAGCAATACAAGGCATTATAATATCCTTTGTTTTATTCTCCATTCCCTTCCTTATGATTTCTACTTGTGTTCTTGGCTGCTGCTGCACATGTTCACTGTGATGCCTAGATCCTTTTTCTGGTTAGCGATTCCTAATGTGTAATTTTTGTATTGTGTAACGGGTGGTTCTTTCCTAAGTGCATAACTGTGCACTTGACCACATTAAATTGCATCTGCTGTTTGGATGCCAAATCTCCCATATTCACAATCTTGTGATTTAACAACTTGAGTTATTTTGTCTCATCTGCAGATTTGATCACATTTCTCATTGCTCCCATTTCCAGGTCATTTATGAATGTGTTAAAAATTAGCAGGCCCAGCCCAGATACCTGGGGTACTCCACTGAGAGATACCTTTCTCCATTGAGAAAATTGGACATTTATCTCTACTGTTTTCTGTCTTTATTCAGTTCCTAATCCCACAGTTGGACATTTGTCTCCCATCCTATGGCTTTTTAGTTTCTACAAGTGTCCCTCATAAAAGGGATTTTGTCAAAGGCTTTCTGAAAATCAAGACACTATACAGTATAAACCTTTATCTACCTGTGTATTCATACCTTCAAAAAATATAGCAGATTAGTAAGACAAGACTTTTACTTGACTAAATCCATGTTGGCTTTGTCCCATTAAACCATGTCTGTCTACATGTTCAGTAATTTTGTTCTTTATAATTGTTTTTACCATTTTGCACCCCAGCACTGACATCAGGCTATCAGGTCTGTAGTTCCTAGATTACCCCTAGAAGCCTTTTTAAAAAATTGGCATCAAGTTGGCTACTCTCCAATCTTCAGGTATTTTAGGTTATTTTAGTGATAATTAACAAATTACTAATAGTTGGTCTGCAGTTTCATTTTTTTTTTCCATTTAGAGTTTTTATTAAGGTTTGATAAGAAAAATACAATACAAACCAGTGAGAGACCATTAGTATACATTATGGTCCATGTAAACCAACAACAATCAACTTCTTCATCAATCCTAATGTATCCATACTACAATGCATACAAACCTACCAAAACTACCCCATCCCCCTAGTCCCCCCCCCCCCGCCCATCTCTTACTTAAATTAGAGACTAACAAACCAACTAGCCCACCCCCCCCTTCCCCTCCCCCCTCCCCCCCTTACTTTGCCCGTCCCCCTTACATGATCTCCAACCCTTCCACTCAACCCTCACCATAAAGCCTGGCCAGACCACCTCTTTTAGGTACCTCCTACTCCCAACCCCCTCTGCCTCCCCCTCCCCTTCCAGCCCTCCAGCCATCTCCAAACCTTCTCCCAGTAAGCCACACTTTTCCCTCCTGTCCCCGCTTCAGCTCCGTTAGTTTATACATCATGCTCACCTCAGCCACTCTGCGCACAAAACCTGCCAGCTGGGGGATACTCTGCCCCCCCCCAGTGCTGGGCTATCTCACATCGGGCAGCTGCTATACAATGATGCAGAACCCCCTCCTCCAGTCTCGAGAGACCTCCATCAAGTTTATGCAACAAGCAAGCCGCTGGCTGCCCATGGAGTTTCTGCCCGGTCATCCCGTGGATCGCCTCCCAAACCAGCCCCCAATAAACCTGTAACCTATCACACTTCCACCACATATGCAGCCAATCTCCTCGTACCGCACATCCCCGCCAGCATAGGTCATCCCGTCCTTTCCCAGCCTTAAAGCGATGCACTGGCATCCAATACCATCGGTATAAAACTTTATAGGCGTTCTCTTTGATTTGAGTCGCTATCGACACAGTAGCGATCATCTGTACGATCTTCTCCCAGCCCTCCACACTCCAACACACCCCCAAATCCTCCTCCCATTGCAACATATATCGAATCTTACACTCTCCAATCCCCAGTAGGCCTTTGTAAATTCTGGACAAAACCCCAAATTTACCCACCTGGGCATTACAGATAACCTCGAGCCACCCCCGGTTCTCCCAGAGATCCTTCCATACCTTAGGTTGCCTCAGAAAGCTCCGCATTTGCATATAAGCGAAATAATCGCTCCCTTCCAGCCTATAGAGGTCCCGAAGGCCTTCAAACGGGTGAACCCCCTGAGGGTGAATGACCTGTTGGACATGCGTTAACCCAGTACTAGCCCATCTACGTAGGACATGCACTCCGGGGCCCTGACCCCGCTCGAAGCACGCCTCTATAGTCATCCCCTGAATATAACTCTTATCCGGAACCAGTTGAGGTTTGTGACGTTTCCAAATTCTCAAGCTGTTCGCTACCATAGGGGTCACAGCGTGTTGGTCCATTCCCTTATACCCCCGCCAGATCGCTCTTTCCAGGTCCATTCCCCCGACTAACTCATACTCCATTTTGACCCAGGATTTGGATGTTTCCCTTTGCCACTCGTACACCGTTTTGAGTTGCGCAGCCTCGTAATATTTACGTATATTAGGAACCCCCAACCCCCCCTCCCCTCTAGACCGTTGCAAAACCTGCAGGGCTATCCTAGGCCGCCACTGCACCCAAATAAACCGGTTGATCAACCGCTGTATCTTCTTTAAACTATGTGGGGGGACCCATACTGGAAGCGTCTGAAAAAGAAACAACAATCTGGGCACTAACATCATTTTAACCATCGCTATGCGCCCAAACCAGGATAGATACCCGTGACCCCACCCATCCAACCATCCCTCTATCTTCCCCAGCACCCTCCCATAATTCAATTTATACAACTCATCTCTTTTATTGCTTATCCATATGCCTAGATACCGGATATGGCCTAGGGCCCACTTGAAAGGATACTTCGTAGCCAGGGTACGGGCTAGCCCACTAGGAACCGTCAGGTTCAAGATTTCCGACTTTGTCTGATTGATCGTAAACCCCGAGATTGTGCCATATTCTTCCAGCTCCCACTTCACTATAGGCAGGCTCATCCGAGGACGCGCTAAGCTTAAAATTATATCATCCGCGAACAGGGATATTTTATAAGCACTCCTTCCCACGGTTATGCCCAGGATGTCCTCCCTATCCCGTATTCGCTGTGCCAGAGGCTCCATAGCTAAAGCGAACAGTAGCGGAGACAGGGGGCAGCCCTGCCGCGTTCCCTGCCCTTGATCAAAAAACTCCGAGTGGGCCCCATTTACCCGTACACACGCCTTGGGGTGCTCATAAAGCGCCTGTACCCACCCTAAGAACCCCCCCCCAGCCCCACCTTCTCCAGCACATGGAAGAGGAAAGGCCAGGACACTTGATCAAAAGCCTTTTCCGCGTCCAGCGAGAGCAAGAGCGCCTCCTCCCCTCTCCGCTCGCTAGCCCAAGTGATATTAAGGACCTTCCTAATGTTGTCAGCAACCTGACGCCCCAGAATAAACCCTGCCTGGTCTTGGTGAATCAATTTCCCAATGACTTTGTTCAGCCGTGCGGTAAGGATCTTGGCCAAAAGCTTAGCATCCAGATTGAGCAGAGAGATAGGCCTGTAGGAGGCACACTCCCGCGGGTCCTTCCCCTCCTTATGAATCACCGTAATGCCCGCCCAGCCCATGGTATCCGCTAGTGTCCCACCCTCCCGAGGTTGGTTGAAAAGTTTCACCAAGGGCCCGATCAGCAGGCCTCCAAAGGTCCTGTAGAACCGAGCGGAGAACCCGTCCAACCCCGGGGCCTTCCCCAATTTTAACTGCCTAATCGCCCGCTCTACTTCATCTGGCCGAATCGGTTGATTTATATCCTCTTGGTCACTCACCCCCAGTTTAGGCAGAGCTATAGAGGTCAGGTAATTTGCCCCCCTCTCAACTGGGTACTGTTCTTTCGCTTTGTACAAATCCCTATAGTAGTCCTTGAATGCCTCGCGGATATCCCCCTCTTTAGTAACCAGCGCCCCCCCCCCCCTCCGCCGGAACCCTATAATATGGGAGCGGAGCTTCTGTTGCTTCAACCGCTGGGCCAGGTACCGCCCGGCCCTATTCCCCCCCCCTCAAAGGCCTCCTGCCGCAGGAGCTGCATCTGATACCTTATCTTCTCTGCCTGCAACTCATTGAGTTGCGCTCTCACCGCCAGCACCGAACCTCTGTGGTCTCCTCCTCTCCCTTGCCCATCTAATTCTTCTAATTCCAATAGCCGTTCCCTGAGAAGGTGCTCTTTCTCCTCCCTTTCCCTCTTCTTTCGTGACCCCCATTTGATTAAGATACCGCGTACCACCGCCTTGTAGCCATCCCAGACACCCCCCCAGGTTGCCTCCCCATTATCGTTAAATCGAAAATACTCCAGCGTCCCTTTCTCCACTTCAGCCCGGACCTGCTCCTCCTCCAAAAGGGATTCATTGAGTCTCCAGAACCTATGCCCCTGTCCTTCGTCCGCCACAGTCAAACAGACCACCACTGGAGCGTGGTCCGACCATGTGATGGACTCCATAGCCGCCGCCTTTATTGTCCCCCCCACCTCTTTAGACACCCATATAGCATCAATTCGGGAATAGGACCCGTGTACTGGCGAGTAAAAGGAAAACTGTCTCCGCCCTGGGTGATGCAGCCGCCATGCATCAACCAGGCAGTGCTGTGTCACAAAACTACGATAACGCTTGCGATCCCCTCTCTTTCCCTCCCTTGCCCCTGTGGAATCCCGCGTGGGATTCCATGTGAGGTTAAAGTCACCCCCGCAGATGATGATACCCGCCCCCAATTTCCCCAGCTCCCCGTTCAGGTTTGTCCAGAATTCACTTTGTCCCCCTGTAGGTGCATACACATTCACTACACAATACCAAACATTGCCTAGTTTCAGCCGTATCATCACATACCTCCCCCCTTTGTCCCTCACCACAGTCACCACCTGAAGTTTTAAACGGGTGGCAAGGAGTATGGCAACCCCTCCCTTCTTCTTCTCCAGCATATTGGAAGCATGAATGCAGACCTCATACCCTTTATGCTTAACCAGGCATTCGGTGGCCTTTGTTAAATGTGTTTCTTGGAGCATGACTATATCCGCCTTCTGGCGAGATAGCTCTGAGTAAAGTTGTTGTCGCTTAAAAGGTGAGTTAGGCCCCTTAACGTTTAGTGTAACTATTTTAAGCTCACCCATTCTGCCACTCCCCCCCTTCCCTATCCGCCTCCCTCCCCCCTCCCCTCCCCATCTACCCCCTCCCCCCCTCCCCTCCCCCTCCCCACCCCACCCCCCTCTCAGTAAGAGAGAGTCGTCTTCCATACTGGTGACCTGTAAGCGGGCCATACCTGCCTACCTCCACCTTACCCCCTATCTCATCGCTACCCCCCCAGCCTTCTTCGCCCCCTATCAACCCAGACCCCCCCTACAAGCCTCCCCTCCTCCCCTACACTCAGACCCTTCCCCCCACCCCCCACAGTAGCATCACAAAGATACCAGAACATGAGAATCCCACTAAATCAACAGTATACATTCAAAGTCCACAGTTTCAGCTGGTGGCCTGCTCAACTGCTGACAGACCCAGGCTCTCTCTATTCAGCCTCGCCGCCTTCTTCCCGACCTTGGGGACTCTATGCCATCTCTGTGGGTTCCTCTGCGAGCTTGGGGGTTTCACAGTCGTGGTCAACTCTCCCGCCGAGGGCCGCCCCTCTTCTGGTAAATTAGGTAGTCCAAAGTCTCGGAGGACAGTCCAAGCCTCCTCACTGGTTTGTACTCTCCTGGACTTCCCCCGGCAGGTGATAAGCAGCCCAAAGGGAAACAGCCATTTATATCGAATGTCCTCTTTCACAAGTACGCTGTCACCGCCTTCAGGCTGCGCCGGCGTTGTAGCGTTCCCGCTGAGAGATCTTGAAAAAGCTCCAGAGGATGTTCCTCCCACATGATCTGTCGTACTTTCCGCGCCGCTTGCAGCAGTCCTTCTTTTATCTTATACGTGCGTAGACATACCATTATGTCTCGGGGTCTGTTGTCACGTATCGGCCCCAAGCCACGGTGAGCTCGTTCAATGGGGGATGGGTCCAGCGGTATCTCCCCCGGTAAGTCCGCGGCCAGCAACAAGGATTTGAACACCCTCAGCAGAACCTCTTCACAGTTGCGATATTGGGGCTCCTCAGGAATCCCCCGGATCCGTAAATTACAGCGCCGGGACCTGTCTTCCAGATCTTCCAGCTTCATTTGCTGATCCACCTGGGTCTGCTGGAGTTCCTCCCAACTCTGCTGTAGGTCTGCCAGTTCCTCTCCATGCTGTTCCAGTTGGCGCTCCATCTCTTCAACTCTGTTGCCAATGTCCACGATATCTTGCCGTAATAACTGTATGGACTCTTTAAGTTCGCGCTTCACTCCGCTGATTTCAGTTTTGATCTCATCTTTCATGTTGGTGAGCCAGGCTTTTAATTGGGACAAATCCCCCAATCCAGCTCCATGATCCATCTCCTCTCCCTGGTCTTTGGGGTCTCCCGCCAGCGGTCGGCACTCTTTCTCCCCCTCCTTACCACCTTTAGCTGTCGCGTAGGGGGAACGAAAGTCCGCCAGCTTCTTCCGTGCCGCTACAGCCCCCTTGTTTTTCTCCATACTTGTGTGTGTGTGGGGAACCCGGAACTTCCCTAGGGTCCTGGTCCTGCTGGGGAGGACTCCACCGGGCTTCGCCCCTAAATAATGCACCTGCAGTCAGCTGTGCTGAGCTAATGCTGCTATTCTGGAGCCTCTCCTTCCGGGAGCCACTGTACCCCCGAGCTGCTCACCTCTGTCTTGTTGCTCTCCACTGGGGGCTGACACCCCAATCTCCGTATCGGTCTGCAACACCGCCTTCGGGTATTCCACTCCAGGCTGTTCTCTGGCCCCTCTCTCAAGGCTGAAATACGCTCTCCAACTTCCTCCAGGTCTCAACCGGCCTCCTGCTCACTGTGCCTTGCACTGCCGCCAGCACTAGACTCCTGCCACCGCTCCGGGATCTGGCTCTAGCTCTACATTTTCCCCCGGTGGCCTCTGGCTGCTTGCTCAAGCTCCCGCCTCCTCTCTGTCGCAGAGTGCCTTCACCCCCGCTCTCAGCTGCTCCCCGGCGCTCCGCTCACCTCTGGTTTCAAGGTATGCAGCTTTATAGTGTGCCGGAGCAGCAAATCGCCTACTCTCAGGGCCGCCGCCGCTCGCCTGACCTCCGGGCTGGTCGATGCCGCACCGCTCCCGCTCCTGCCGGGCTTTCTCGCCACGTGGTCGGCTAGGCCCCGAAGGCAGTTTCCCCACAGCACTTGTTCCGGCTCCTCAAAGTGGCAGATGGCCACGCCACGCCAGTAGGTCTGCCCGGAGCTCTTCCCCTTCTCAGCCCTCGCTTGGGACTCGCAAATTCCGCAGCTGAGGGGTGTTAATTCCCCCTTTAACGCAGGCTTTGGCGGCACAACCTAAATCACGCCGCCATTAGCCCCGCTGATGTCACCGGAAGCCTCTGCAGTTTCATTTTTGAGTTTTTCAGCACCCTGTATTGTATACCATGCGGTCCAGTGATTTTCTACTCTAGTTTATCAAATTGCTGTATTACATTTTCTAGGTTTATCAATGTTTGTTTCAATTGCTTCAATTACATCACCTTTTAGATATCATTTCTAGCATGGGTAACTTCCTTACATCATCTTCAGTAAGGACTGAAGCAGAAAATTCATTCAGTCTGTCCACTATGACCTTGTTTTTCGTTCGTGCCCCTTTTATCCCTCTATCATCTAATGGTCCAACTGACACTCGCAGGTGGTTTTTTTTTTTTTTTTGTTTTGGGGTTTTTTTGCTACAAATATGCATGAAAAATTTATGATGAGTGCTTCCACTACAAGCTTCTCATAATAAAAACTTTTTTCAAGTACATACAAGCATCATATCCAAAGGTTACCAGCTCAACTTCAGACAGTTGCCTCCATGAAGCTACCTACCAGGATCCAATTTCAAACATCCTCATGTCCATTTCTCTCAGCTTGAGCAGGAGATAACTCTCCCTGATTCAAGCATGGACAATTAGAGATGTTCCTTTGTGGTACCAAAGACACCATTCCAGGTACTTTCTCATTCAAAAAAAAAACAGATGGCTTACAGCAGATTGTGGATCTCAAATGCCTGAATCATTTCTTCGTGAGGGAGAAATTAAAGTTGTTTTCCTTGAGGACTACGTTATCACTTCTTCACAAGATAACTTGCTAGTGTTTCTGGACTTGAGATATATTGTATATGCGCATTCCAAGTCATCAGAAGCACTGCCAATTTCTCAGTCTCACTTTCATGGACCAGAACTATGAGTTCAGGGTACTACTATTCAGGCTTCTCAAGCCCCAGGATTTTCACTAAATGTCTTGCTCCAGTCATGACCCACTTGAGGAAGGCAGACTTTCCATACTTGAATGACATTCTTCTTTCTGTGAGGTCCCAAAATTCTGTAATTGGGAACCCTTTGGGTTGCGATTCTCATGCTCAGCAAATTGAAATTTCTGATCCACTTCAAGAAATCCTCTCTGGTTCCTTCTCAGTATCTTCAGTTTGTAGGAACATTGACTTCAGACCCAGCACAAAAAGGCATTTCTTCCAGAGGAACAATGCTTCACTCTGATTTCCCTCTTTCACCCATTTCACCAATGGCAGCTGCGGTTCATGTCCTTTAGAGGTCTAAGAATACACGATCTGCAGTGGCATTTAAAATTTCAATTGGATCAATTCTGCCATCCATTATTCATAAGGCCAGAATTGCAAAGCCCTTGCACATCACCTTGTGTTGATGATGGATGCCTCTGCTACAGGATGAGGGGGCTCACCCTGACATCTTTGTATACAAGGTCTTTGGTCGAGCTGAGAGAAGAAATTTCATATCAGTCTGCTAGAACCCTGATCCACTTTCCATGCACTTACTACCTCTCAAAATGGTTTCTATGCAAAGTGATCTGAATTCAGACTGACAGCTAAGTTAGTGTTTTATGTGTATAAGCAAGGTGACTCGGGTTCCTTACATTTATATCGCAAAGTTGTCAGGATATGGAATTTAGCTATCAGCATGTCTGCAACATTGCAAGCTGTTTACCTTCCCAGGTATTGCAACCAACTTGCAGACAAATGAAGCCATCATTTGAGCTTTCACAAGGGATCCCTCTCAACAGTTTAGTTGTTCTTCAGGATTTAGGACATGCCTGTCATAGACTTGTTCGCATCCTAACAGAATCACATTACACAAATCCTCTTTTGTTAGAGAATGCTAGCCAAGTAGTGGTTTTCCCATGATGTCTGACATAAGAACATAAGATATGCCATACTGGGTCAGACCGAGGTCCATCAAGCCCAGTATCCTGTTTCCAACAGTGGCCAATCTAGGTCATACGTACCTAGCAGTATCCCCAAAAGACACAGGTTCCACAATGCTTGTACTGGGTCAAGCATTGATTATCCTGGGTCCCTTTTTAATAGTGGTTTATGGACCTTTTCTCCAGGAACTTGTCCAAACCTTTTTTAAACCCAGCTACACTAACAGCCCTTACCACATCCTGCGGCAACAAATTCCAGAGTTTGATTACACGTTGAGTGAAAAAATATTTTCTTTTATTTATCTTAAATAGTTTACCCTGTAGCTTCATTGCATGTCCCCTAGTCTTTCTATATTCTGATAGCGTAAACAATTGATCCACGTTTACCTGCTCCACTCCATTCATTAATTTATAGACCTCTATCATATCTCCCCTCAGCCGTCTCTTTTTCAGGTTGAAGAGCCCCAACCTTTGTAGCCTCTCTTCATAGGAGTAGCCTTCCATCCCCTTCACCATTTTGGTGGCTCTTCTCTGTACTTTTTCTAATAATGCTATGTCCTTTTTAAGATACGGTGACCAGAACTGCACACAATATTCAAGGTGCGGTCGTACCATGGAACGATACAGAGGCATTATAATATCCTTTGTTTTATTTTCCATCCCTTTCTTTGATACCTAGCATTCTATTTGCTTTCTTGGCCGCCGCTGCACACTGGGCAGAGGGTTTTAACATGTTATCCACGATGACTCCTAAATCTTTTTCCTGGGTGGTGGTGCCCAATGTGGAACCTTGCATTGTGTAACTATAGTGTGGGTTGTTCTTTTCTAGGTGCATAACGTTGCACTTGTCCACATTAAATTTCATCTGCCATTTGGATGCCCAGTCTTCCAATTTATCCAGGTCCTCCTGCAGTTTTCCACAATCCTCTTGGGTTTTAACAACTTTAAACAGTTTTGTATCATCTGCAAATTTGATAACCTCACTCGTTATTCCCTTTTCCAGGTCATTTATGAATATGTCAAAAAGTAGCGGACCCAGTACAGATCCCTGGGGTACTCCACTATTCACCTTTTTCCATTGGGAATATTGGCCATTTAGCCCTACCTTCTGCTTTCTATCTTTTAACCAGTTCCCGATCCACAATAGTACACTGCCTCCTATCCCATGACTTTTTAGTTTCGCCAAAAGTCTCTGATGAGGGACCTTATCAAAAGCTTTCTGAAAGTCCAGATACACTATATCAACCGACTCACCTTTGTCTACCTGTTTATGTACACCTTCAAAAAAACATATCAGATTAGTAAGACAAGATCTTCCTTGTCTAAAGCCATGTTGGCTGTCTCCCATTAGGCCATGACTATCTACATGCTGTGTAATTTTGTTCTTTATGATGGTTTCTACCATTTTCCCCAGTACTGACGTCAGACTCACCGGTCTGTAATTTCCAGGGTCACCCCTGGAACCGTTTTTAAAGATTGGTGTTACGTTGGCGACCCTCCAATTTTCAGGTATTACAGATGATTTTAATGAAAGTTCACAGATTACCAATAGCAGGTCCGCAATCTCATATTTCAGTTCTTTCAACACTCTGGGATGTATACCATCCGGTCCAGGTGATTTGCTACTATTCAGTTTATCAAATAGTTGTAATATATCTTCCCGGTGTAGCGATATTTCTCTCAATTCCTCTGCAGTATCACCTTTAAATACCACTTCAGTCTTGGGTAACATCCCTACATCTTCCTCAGTAAAGACCAAAGCAAAGAATTCATTCAGTCTCTCTGCTATAGCCTTGTCTCCTCTTACTGCCCCTTTTACCCCTCTATCATCTAATGGTCCAACGGACTCTCTCACAGGCCTTTTGCTACGAATGTACTTCTCCCATGAACTTGTGATCTCCATTATACCTTTCCACCATGTCCTCTTTTTCAAGAATGCTAGAGAAAGTTCAGTATGACAGTCTGAATTAGTCTCATAACTCCCTACTGACCATGCCAGCTTTAGTTTCCATCAAAAACCGAAAGTCATTGGGAAAACCACAAGGATTCCCCCAACACTTCCAATAAGCTTGTAAACTCAAGTTTTTGTCGGGACCAGATCGGCAAGAGAGGGGAGAGGACGCCCGAAACATGCATGTCGTGCTGTGCTGAACCTATTTGAAGTCCTTTCGCCTTCTCTCACAGATAAGTGTGTTTTTGCACTATGTTCACTCCTTTTTGCTTGTTGCTTGTTGAACAAAACGGGCCCGTTCGACGCTGAGGCGGGAGTTTTCCTCTCCCCTCTCTTGCCGATCTGGTCCCGACAAAAACTTGAGTTTACAAGCTTATTGGAAGTGTTGGGGGAATCCTTGTGGTTTTCCCAATGACTTTCGGTTTTTGATACACATTTGCAGTCATTGGACATTGGGGGGTTCTATTTATTTGAAGCTTTAGTTTCCATGGCTAGTCAATCTAGCCTAGACATCAGCTTTTCATCTTTGGAGCTCATTCAACTCTTCTTACTTGACAAAATGATATTCTGCTTCATCCGAATGTCAATTCCTTCTTTCTGACAGCATAGATGTTGAAAGCGAACTGATTGCTTCTTTCTTTGACTCCAAGGTGTGCAACAAGCCTCTAGAAGGCCATCTATTCAATAATCTTACAGTGCAAAGTGGAAGAGGTTTGCTGTCTGGTGTTTGTCATGCCTACAGTTCTATGACTTGTTCCATTCATACACTCCTTGATTTTTTTTTCAACACAGGCTTGCAGATTACATTTGTCAGCCATTGCAGCATACCATGTTCCTATAGATGGGAAACAGATATCCTTGCATTCTCTGTTTTCCTGATTAATGAAAGGTGTGCTTCATCTTAAGCCGCCTCCTCTTTGATGTCATCTTGTACTATGGGACCTTAATTTATTTTATTTAGACAGTTTTGTATACCACCTTATCCTTCATTTAAAGTGGTCACAACACAATTAGGGGATACATTTAGCACGAGAGGGTATGAGAGACACACACTAATACTTACAGGGAACATGGACAATGGATGGTTAAGTGGCTTGCCCAAGACCACAAGGAGCACCTGTGGGACTAGAAACCCCAGTCTTTCCAGCCCAAGGTTGCTGTCCTCTAGTGGGATTTGAACCCCCAACCTTCCAGCCTGAGGTAACTTGCCCCAACCACTAGGCCACTCCTCCACTCAATATTGTCCTTGCTCAGCTCGCACAAGCTCCTTTTGAACACTTGGAACAAGCAACACTGCAATATCTATCTTGGAAAGTTTTTCTCATTTACATCATCTCGACTAGGTGATTAAATGAACTTCAACCCTTGGTGCATTTCTATGCTTATATTCAAATGTTTCCTACCTGAGTAATTCTAAGAACTCATGTGCACTTCTTACTGAAGCGTTTTTTTATTTTTACTTGAATCTGTTGCTTGTTCTCCCAGTCTTTTATCTGAAGCTGCATTCAAATCCTGCTGAGACAACTCTGCATCCACTGGACTGCAGAAGAGCCCTTCTATGCTATTTGGATGCTATATAGTGAATTCATTAAAATGCGCAGATTTTTCGTCTCCTATTTTTTAAAAATATTTCTGTACCACCATATGCTTTGGTATTCAAGGCAATATACAACCATATTTAAAATGCACTCATGCAATACTCAGAACAGTCTAAACAATACTCATGCACTGCACTCCTCTCCTGTCACTACCTATTAATACCTGCTTTACTCCAGCCTTGCCTGACTACCCTGGGAACAGAAACGTTTTTAGAGATCTTCTAAAAATCAGCACATCCTGTTCTTTCTTCAAGCTTTCAGGGAGTTTGTTCCACCAAGTGGGTGTAGCTATTGCAAATATTCTCTCACCCTCTTTTGCCACACTGCCAATAGCTAGGAATGGCCAATAGATGTCATTGTCTCAACCTCAATGCCCTGTCTGGCTGGTACAAGGCTAACAGATCTTGCAAGTAACCTGTTCCTTTTTTTCTCGCCGTTCTAAATGTTAGCACTAACAGCTTAAACACACTTCTTTGCTGGATAAGGAGCCAATACAATTGACACAGCACATTTATTTATTACTAGTACATGATGATTCACTTATGATCAATGAAAACCAAGCAGCTTATAGTTAAAAAAAAAAAAAAAAATATCCATACAATACATATATAAATGACTAATCTCTTACATTAAACTACACCAAAACTGAAGCACTAGTCATTGAGACTCTACCTACACATCACCAGAAAAGATCACAATCGATTACGATATCCCAATCAGGTCTGAGGTCAAATACCTTGGTGTGACGCTAGACCAGAGACTGAACTTCGAAATCCATATTAAGAAAGCAACTATAGCGACATACCAAAGAATAAAGATCTTTCACAACCTCCACCTGCTATTGGACTATAGTTTATGCCGTACTGTTTGTCAAGCGATCATCACACCCCACCTGGACTATTGGGATAATTCAAGTCCTTCCAAAATGTGCACCACTCACCTTATAAATTGCCCAAAACTGCAGCCCGCATGATCTCATGGACACCTAAATGAGCATATCACCCTGGTCCTGAAAGAGCTATACTGGCTGCTCATCCAACCATGCATAAAATACAAATCAATCACGAACACATTTAAGAGCATACACAACATAACTACTGGCTGCTTACAGTCACTCATACATACAACCTCGGACAGCAGACCAAGAAGAGAGCAAAACACAAACCTACTTAAATTTTCCAAGCATAAAACTTCCAGCACACAAGCAACATGCCAAAGCACATTCTCCATCTATGGTCCAACCTTATGGAATTCCTTTCAAGCAACATGAGAGCAATAAAAGACTTGGAGTTCGGCAAGAAGCTTAAAACACACATTTTCCAAGAATTTTATGGGACGGGCACTTAACATTTTACCACACAGCCAAATGACCCCTTTTTACACTCAGGATGCGACCTCCTGTTGATTCACACTAAATAAGTTCAACTGTATATGGTTTATCTAATACCCTGTCCCTCCTATTATTTGGATAGTTGTATCTAACTACTGTTAGTATGTATCCTTACACTTGTTCCTCTATTTGTTCTATGTAACTTAAGTTCAGTTGTGTTCGATGTCAACCGCCTTGATATCCTTGAAAGGCGGTATAAAAGAAATGCTAAATAAATCAATGCAAGAGATAATATAACACCTTCTCTCCTACAAACCCCAGTACTCCTAAAACTCAACTTGCCCCCTCCTCCCAAATGCCTCCCTCTTATTACACCCAAAAAGTACTCAGACAGCTATGTTTGAACCACCTACAATTTTCCAACCTTAGTCATACCAGATATACAATTTCTAAGCAGACTTTCCTGCAGGATAGTAGATTGTATAGACTTTTGTTTTTGCGAGGCTGGAGAACCTTCCTGTGGACAGAGCTGCATTCATAGATTATGATCCAAGTCTGCTTCTGATGCAGACTTTAGATCTGCTTTATTTGTGGACATATGTAAGAACATAAGAAATGCCATACTGGGTCAGATCCAAGGTGCATCAAACCCAGTATCCTGTTTCCACCAGTGTCCAATCCAGGTTACCTCACAAAAGGTAGACAGACTCCATGCTGCTTTATTTCAGGGTAAGCAATGGATTTCCCAATCCACTTTAATATTGGTTTTATGGACATTCCTCCAGGAGCTTGTCCAAACCACTTTTAAACCCAGCTAAAATAACAGCTTTTACTACATCCTCCAGCAACAAATTCCAGAGTTTTAAATTATGCGTTGAATGAAAAAATATATTCTCCAATTAGTCTTAAACGTGCTATATTGTTGCTTCATTGTGTATCCCTTAGTCTTTCTACTTTTTTGAAGGAGTAAACAATTGATCTACGTTTACCCATTCCACTCTACTCATTTTATAAACATGCATAAAGCATCAACTGGGTCTTCTGTTAACACTTTACTAGACATTATGCTTTGGACATTTCATTTTGTCAAGAGTATTTTTGACAGTTCGTATTCCATAACATTTTTGCATAGCAACCACCTCCCTTTTTCACTAGGTCAAATCAGAACAAGGAATACTGATCCCTTAGCTTTTGGCATCACCCAAGTATGTGCTTCCATTTCTTTCCACTTTTCCACAGATAAAGCAAGATTACTTACCTGTAATGAGGGTCCTCTGTGAACAGCAGAAGAATGGAGACACATAACCTGCCCATATTCCCCTTCTATGTTATCTACTGAGATGAAGCAGGACCGGGTATAAGTGCGGGAACTCCTGTGCCCCAAGTGTTTAGAGAGCTGTACATTCTGGCCCAGGGTGGCGACACCCAAGTATGTGGCTCCATTCTTCTGCTGTCCATGGAGAACTCGTATTACAGATGAACTATTTTGCTGTTTGTTCCATCGAAGCATCCCTGTAGAGAGGTGGCCGGCTCATTTTCAATAGCATCTGTGGGCATATGAAAGTCTTTTCTAGGATCCAGTGCCTGATCAATTTCAGGTAACTGTAGATGTCACTGTTCCCCCCCCCCCCCCCCCCACAACCTAGCACTACTTGGCATTGGCAGATATACTGGAGGAACTGGACCAAAGGATACAGGAGACTTTCAAGTGCCTGATTGATACCTTCCACTGTCACTAATTTATATCAACCCCAATGGAAAGGCAGTTCAAGCTTATCCTGGAAGCCATACAACTATCCATAGGCACTCCACTAATGCAAAGGCATCAAAGGGACATCAACTCGATTCCAAATGCCACAGTGTCAATATCAAATACATCGGGGCGGAAGTTCATTGAGGCATTGTTTATCATAGAGATTTAGTCCCAGACCAGCAAAGGATGGCCCTGGGGGCCTTGCCAACTAGTTAGGTACAGACTCTGATTACTTCTGTCCAGTGTTTTTTCTGGCATAGATTCTGAAGAGTCTTGAATAGCAGATTTCATTGAAGAATAGGGCTCTACTGGTCTACCTCTGATTCTCCTCCTTCACAGGTAAAGGAAAGATCCCAACCCCCAAGGATTTATTAAAGATCATTTCAATTCCATTAGAGAAGAATAAAGATCCCTGGGACAGATGCTGGACATCCTATTTCTTTACCACCCCAACCCTCCAGAAGGATGGTGTGATGGTGCCTGTTCACAAATTCCTCACAGATGCATAGATGAAAATATAGGAAACCATCTCTGCTTCTTGTTAACAAGTAAAAAAAACCTCTATAGCATCCAGAGATGGGCTCCCAGATAAAAAAAAACAAATTATCACAGTAATCGGTGATGGTTGAATCAGCCCTTCAGAAGGCCATGAGGACAAGAATCCACTCTTTGGTGCCTCTATGGAGGGACACTTGCATCTGGTCCATCTTGGGAGGAATGTATTTCAGAATGCTGTACTCACTTCCTGCACAATGGCCCACCAGCTCATCATAGGTCAATACATGTAATCCATTTTGTGCAAGATAAAAGAACTGTTTTGAGTCTCTCTCTCAAGAAACTAGATGAGCTTAAGTCACTGAAAGGAGTGTGGAGAATGTAGTCAAGTAGATCTACAATGTTTTTGGATCAGTACTGAGAGCTTCTGCCAATGGGTGTGGGCACGCACTCATTTTATTTATAATCTGCGTCAATATATGGCAAGACAGAATATTAAATTTTCATACATCAATTTTTGACTGCTAGCCTTAGAACTTCATTATGAAGGACAGGAAAGAGTTGCATATGTTCAGAGATAAGGTCAAATAAGATCATTGTGCAATGCTTTAGACCTACTTTCCACATCCTCCAGGAGAATACCCAAGTGGGGAGCCCAGGAGACTCTTATGTTCAACTGAAGAGGCATTTTCCTTGGCCTCTCAGGGACCTTGCTCTCATTCCAAACAGCTGATAGCACAAAAATATAGCTATCCAGTCAAAACCTGTGACTGGGCTTTGACTAGATAAAGGAAGATTTAACCAGTATGTAATCCAGAGAATCTTCCTATTGTGGGAAGGAAAGGTTTTTATGTAAACCATTGGTACACTGTAACCGTGGACTCTTGGTTTCTCAGTATAGTATGGAATAGATACAGATTTATTTGAGACCCTGCCAGACAGCCCACAAAGTGTCAGTCAGTCTCTGTGTGATCATACATGTTCCATTAAGGGAAAGAGGGTAGGGGTTTTATTTCAAGTACTTATTGATCAGAAAAAAAATCAAAAGAACTTCTCTCCCTAGACCTAATGGTCTTGAACAAATTCCTCATGACTGAAAAGTTCAAGGTGGTTTCCCTAAGCACTTTAATTCCTTTTCTACAAAAAGGGAGCGTGATGTGCTCCCTAGGTCTAAATAAAGTTGTATCCAAGTTATAGGAGGTTTATGGAATTTGGTTATAGAGAAAAAACACTTCCAGTAGCATGTTCAGTCTTCAACCTAGCCTCCACATCATGTATATTCACAAAATTGATACCTGATAGCTGCACACCTTTGCAAGCTGGGAGTATACATTTCCTTATATGGATGAATGGCTGGTGAAGAATACATGTCAGGAATGAAGTACAGAATCAATCAGCACTACTATCTGGGAGTTTGGTTCACTAGGATTTATCAAAAATCCCAGTTGAACCAGTTACTCCAATTTGAATTAATAGGCTTTCTGCTAGATTTGTACAGATCTGCCAGGATCTGTACTTGGCCTGCTGCTTTTTAACATCTTCATAAAATACCTGGAAATAGAAATAATGAATTAGGTGAACATAAGAACATAAGATAACTCAGAACATCGCAGCAAGGATAATAATGAATATAAGCTCAATTGAACATATCACACCGACATTAGCCGAACTCCATTGGCTACCTATCCACAGCAGAATAAAATATAAGATATTACTTACAACATTTAAACTAATAAATAACTTAGCGCCAACTATACTCAATACACTCATCAAGACAGAAATAGATAAAAGATCACAAAGAAGTAGAAACACTAATACTATAGCAGTACCAAAAGACTACACAAAAGCAAAAAAACAAACCAACATGAGAGCATTCTCACACTCAGCTCCTACCCTCTGGAATAACCTTCCTGACAATATTCGCTCACTATCAGACATAGAGGAATTTAGAAAAAAACTGAAAACCCATTTATTCTCATTACATTACAACCATGGATCAGAGACTGGACAGATGACACAAAGAGACGCAGGTTAACTAATATAATTTCAAACAACTTATACCCACATGCCTGAAGCCTATATAAAGTATACAACCACACGCGACATATGATACAATTTGTATATATTTACTATGTATATATGTTATGATAGTTTAATAATTTACTGTTCAAATTTATACCGTTATTTGTATCTAGTTCATCTGTTCTATGTAAAATGACTTGGTATGATACTATTCATACCATATAACACATTGTTCATTGTAAACCGCACTTGATACTTGTGAAAGAGCGGTATAGAAATAGTTGTTAAATAAATAAATAAATAAATAAGATATGCCATACTGGGTCAGACCAAGGTCCATCAAGCACAGTATCCTGTTTCCAGCAGTGGCCAATCTAGGTCATACGTACCTAGCAATTTCCCCAAAAGACACAGGTTCCACAATGCTTGTACTGGGTCAAGCTTTGATATCCTGGGTCCCTTCTTAATAATGGTTTATGGACCATTCCTCCAGGAACTTGTCCAAACCTTTTTTTAAACCCAGCTACACTAACAGCCTTTACTACATCCTCCGGTAAGAAATTCCAGAGTTTGATTACACGTTGAGTGAAAAAAATATCTTCTTTTATTAGTCTTAAATAGTTTATCCTGTAGCTTCATTGCATGTCCCCTAGTCTTTCTATATTCTGTTAATGTAAACAATTGATCCACGTTTACCCGTTCCACTCCGTTTATTAATTTATAGACTTCTATCATATCTCCTCTCAGCCGTCTCTTTTCCAGGTTAAAGAGCCCTAACCTTTTTAGCCTTTCTTCATAGGAGTATCCTTCCATCCCTTTTACCATTTTGGTGGCTCTTCTCTGAACCTTTTCTAATATCGCTATATCCTTTTTAAGATACGGCGACCAGAATGTGAGCCTGACGTCAGTACCAGGAAAAATGGTAGAAACCATCATAAAGAATAAAATTATCAGCATGTAGATTGTCATGGCCTAATGGGAGACAGCCAACATGGCTTTAGACAAGGAAGATCTTGTCTTACTAATCTGTTATGTTTTTTTGAAGGTGTGATTAAACAAGTGGACAAAGGTGAGTCAGTTGATATAGTGTATCTGGACTTTCAGAAAGCCTTTGACAAGGTCCCTCAGAGATTTTTGGGCAAAACTAGAGAGTCATGGGATAGGAGGCAGTGTACTACTGTGGATCAGGAACTGGTTAAAAGATAGAAAGCAGAGGGTAGGGCTAAATGGCCAATTTTCCCAATGGAGAAAGGTGAATAGTGGTGTACCCCAGGGATCTGTGCTGGGTCCACTGCTTTTTGACATATTCATAAATGACCTGGAAAGTGGAATAACTAGTGAGGTTATCAAATTTGCAGATGACACAAAACTATTTAAAGTTGTTAAAACCCAAGAGGATTGTGGAAAATTGCAAGAGGATCTTGATAAATTGGAAGACTGGGTATGAAAATGGCAGATGAAATTGAATGTGAACAAGTGCAAAGTTATGCACCTAGGGAAGAACAACCCAAACTATGGTTACACGATGCAAAGTTCCACATTAGGAACCACCACCCAGGAAAAAGATTTAGGCGTCATTGTGGATAACATGTTAAAACCCTCGGCCCAGTGTGTAGCGGTGGCCAAGAGAGCAAATAGAATGCTAGATATCATAAGGAAAGGAATGGAAAATAAAACAAAAGATATTATAATGCCTCTATATCGTTCCATGGGGACTGTTGTAGTTGATATGGCAGGACAGACTAGATAGGCCATGTGGTCTTTTTCTGTCTTCATATTTCTATGTTTCATGGTGAGACCGCACCTTGAATATTGTGTGCAATTCTGTTCGCAATACTTTTAAAAGGATATAGTGCAATTAGAAAAGGTACAGAGAAAAGAGCCACCAAAATGATGAAGGGGATGGAAGGACACCCCTATGAGGAAAGGCTTAAAAGGTTAGGGCTTTTCAATTCGGAAAAGAGACGGCTGAGGAGAGATATGATAGTGGTCTATAAATTAATGAATGGAATGGAACTGGTAAACATCAATCTGTTTCATCAAAAAGTAGAAAGACTAGTGGATTCACAATGAAGCTAAAACATAACCCATTTAAGGTTAATAAGAGAATATATATTTTTTTTCACTCAGTGTGTAATCAAACTTTGGAATTTGTTACCGGAGGATGTAGTAAAAGCTGTTAGTGTAGCTGGTTTTAAAAAAGGTTTGGACAAATTCCTGAAGGAAAGGTATATAAACCATTATTAAAGAGGACCTGGGAAATCCACTGCTTGCCTTGGGACAAGAATTGTGGAATCTGTGTGCCTTTTGGGAACCTGCCAGATACTTATGACCTGAATTGGCTGTTGGAAACAGGATGCTGGGTTTAATGGACCTTGGTCTGACCCAGTATGGCATGTCTTATGTTCTTATGTAATAAGTAATTTTCTTTCTTCGAAAAGTTCAGAGAATTTTTAATGCAAACAATTTTTAGATGTAGCAGTACTTCCATAAGCAAAGCACTAATTGTATCTCTTGTCAACGATATTATGCTCATCGCAGTCGAAGCTCACGGAATGAGTATGGTTCATGTTAAATTGCTATTCAATGACATGGCTAATTAGCCTATTGGAACCTCTCCTGGATTTTTGAGGAAATGCTAGCAAATTAGTTTCAGCACTGGATCATAGTATGGACAAAAGGGTACAGGGGGAAACCAGCTGTAACAGAACTGAAAACAGCATATTTGTTGGCTAAATGAAAATCCTGCTGGATAAATGTAAAACCCAGTACTCTGTAGTTGAAAAAAACACAAAAATTATATGCCATATCCATATTTCATACTTGTGTTCCATAACTGCCAAGCAAAGCTGAATAGACTGAAGGTGAGTTTATTTTTATTTATTTATTTTGCTTCAGGGCTTTGTCATTTGTGGCAATATTAACATTCATTGTCTTACCCTGCATGTTTTATATGCGACTCTTATGTTCCTTACAAATATACCAATGATCTTGCATTTATTTATTTATTTATTTATTGCTTTTATATACCGCGCTCTTTAAAATCAGTGCGGTTTACAGGTAACATTTATGCATCTGGGTGTATCAGGTATGCATTTACAAAGAACAGGGAATACAACTTGGATTTCAACTGGGGAGATTATTTACCATATCTACATATATTTACATGCATTTACAGAGAACAGGGGATGCAACTTGGATTTCAACTGGGGAGATTTACAATATCTACAGATTTGTTCATTATGGCTATGAATTGTTTGTGGCTTATCGCTGTTTAGCTGGGTGTATTGTGGATAATATTGGGCTGTGAGTAGTGTAAGAGAAAGAGGTGGTGTTTTAGTGCCTTTCTGAATTGAACAATATCGGTAATTGCTCGTATGGAAGATGGGAGCGCATTCCAACAGGTGGGTGCGTAAAACTTAAAAGCTCTGCTCCTTGTCGCTTGGGTACACTTGGTTATTTCGTTAGGGGTCTGAAGGGTGTTGATGGCGAATGATCTCCTCGCTCTGTTTGCCGGGGTACGGTGGAGCAGCTCTGTTAGGGAGGAGGAGAACATGTTATTGATGGCCTTAAATGTTATCAGGACTACTTTATATGTGATCCGACAGTGGATTGGTAGCCAGTGTAATTCCTTTAGAATCGGGGTGATATGGTCTCCTTTGGAGGCTCCGTATAGGAAACGTGCCGCTGTATTCATTGCTAGTTGTAGCGGACTTAGTGAGCACTTGGGTAGGCCATGGAGGATCGTGTTGGCATAGTCGAAGTGGGGGGTCACGAGGGCCTGAAATACTGTCCTAAAGTCGTTTGGTTGTAGTAGCGGTCGGAGTTGTCTCAATGTTCGTATTTTGTGGTGGATCTGCTTGACGATGTTACTGATGTGAGCTTTGAAGTCAAGCTGCTGGTCTAGTGTAACACCAAGGTAGCAGATAGTGGGTCTGCTTGTGAGTTCAGCATCTTTTGTCTTCAGCGTTGGTGGAGGGGAGGAGGATTGATTTCTAGTGGTGAAGAGTACATCTGTTTTGCTGAAGTTTATCTTAAGGCCTTGTGCGTGGAACCAGTCCATTACAGCCTCAAAACATTTTATCAGTGGAGAGAAATCCGGCTTGTCAGTCAAGAATGGGATGAAAAGTAGTATATCGTCAGCGTAGATTAGACATGAGACGTTGAAGGAGCGGATTACTTCGCATACAGGTTGCATGTATATGTTGAATAATAAGGCAGAGAGTGATGAGCCTTGAGGCACGCCATGTTTTTGATGGAAAGGTTTAGAGGTTGTAGAGCCTGTACGAACTTGCTGCCATCTATCCGTTAGGTACGATTTGCACCAGCTCAAAGCTAAACCACCGATTCCCTTATCTTGAAGCCATCTCAGGAGCTGATCATAGTTTACAGAATCGAACGTGGCGGCAATGTCCAGGAAGATCAAAGCAAATCCTTGTTTAATGTTATTGGTTCCTGTGATCAGTGTGTTGATTAGTGTGGGTTAGAGTTTCCACGCCGTGTGATTCTCGAAAGCCATGTTGGGCTGGGTCAAGGGGAGCTGTGGAGTCAATATGGTCCTGTATTTGGCGCTGAACGACCTTTTCAATTAGCTTAGCCAGTAGCGGAATGCTAGATATTAGTCGATATGATTTGACTTTCTGTGGATTAAGCTTGGTGTTTTTCAGGAGAGGCCGGATTGATGTCTGCTTGAGGCATGATGGAAATAGACCTGAGGAGAAGGACAAGATTACACAGGAGGGAGGCATGGCACAAGATTACACGGGAGGAAAATGGTCGATGAAACACAAAAAAATAATATATTTGTGAATGATATCTTAAAATTATGTGATATTTCCTGGTACATTTTTCAAACTTTTTTTTTTTGAGGGGAGAGCTTTTCTTTAAGCAGACTGAATCAGGGAAATGAATGTGTGTAAACTAATTTCCAGGAACAAGCAGGAATGTAGTCTTCACATATGGGTATCATCGGTACCGATGGAGCCTGCGCAGGAGCACTCCCCAGGGTCCAATAGGAAAGCTTTTGGGAGCATCCCACTGCGCCTGAGCCACTGCCTTCCCGCATTTCCAACTGTCCCTTTTCAGTTTTTCGTTCTCCACGGAGCCGACAGGCACAAACCCTGTCATCGCAGAAGATCTTCTTTTTTGTGGTTGCGGTGACATCTTATCTTATTTCTTTTCTTTAAAAAAAAAAAGAGGAGTAACTTCTTTTTTGAGGGTCTGTCCCCTCTTGGTGCCAGGCGCCATTTTGGGCACTAGGCCCTCTTTTCTTCCAAAATGGAGAAACCATCTAGTGGTTTCAAAAAATGTTCAGAGTGCAGCAGTACCATCTCTGCTACCAACTCCTATGATTGGTGTCTTAAATGTTTAGGTCCTGACCATTTGCCATCGGAGTGTCTCCTTTGTAGTAAGATGACCAAGAGAGGCCTGCAGAACAGAGAGCTGCAAAACTCGGCACCCTCTTTGCCTCGGATGCAATGTCCATTGCATCGACGTAGTCCAGGGCTTCATCGTCCTCCCATGGATCTCGGGTAACTAAACCCAGATCTTCCAAGGGTAGATCTCCTTCTAAGCATTGAGATGCTACTAGCTTTGCCCTCAAGGAAAACACACCGGCCAAACAGCCCCAGGGGGAGGCCTCTGCCTCCAAAGCATTAACGGGGTTCCAGGATGTTTCCAAAGCTTCCACCTCTGGAGAACTCTTGGTGCCATGTTCTGCTCCACCGGTACCGACATCTAGACATCGGCGGGCTCCATGGATCAATGTATCCTGGCCATCGAGTGCAGTCTTGCAGCTTTATTAGCAGCCTTGGCACCGCTAAAACCGCTACAGTTGACGCAGTTGTCCGTACCGACATCGGTACCGAATGTACCTGCATCGACCGATACGCCTCTCTCCATGCTTCCCTCCATGCCGACCCTGCAATCGATATCCGGCATCAAGGGCCCAGTATCGAGGCATTCCGATGCAGACTTTGATTGATACCACCGACAGCAATACAAGAGCATCCAGCCTGACAATACTTCAAATCCTCAGATTCCAATGATTCCAAGGACTGTCGGTACCGGAGTGGTTCTTCCAGATGATCCCTCTCCTTCACCACAGTATCAGATGTCTCCTCCGGAGGATATGTCCTTTCAGGACTTTATCCGTGATGTAGCACAGGGGCTCTTAATCACCATGACCCCTGAGAAGGAATCGAGAGCTGAAGAATTGGAAGTTCTTCAGTATCCGGCAGCTCCTAAGGAGGCTGCTACCCTTTCCATTCACTGGATTTTGCATGATCTCATGCTTAGGATGTGGGAAACAGCTTTAATGGTGTCTCCACATTCTAGGAGACTCGATACAATGTACCAGGTACCGCAATGTCCCGGTTTCCAAAAAACATAAATTACCACACCATTCCATGGTGGTGGAATCAGCAGTGTGTAGGATCAAGAGTGCTAAGACGCATTCATCCAACCCTCCAGGTCGTGTTTAGAGAACACTCGATGCCTTTGGGTGTCTATTCTTTCAGTCCTCAAAGCTATTGGCTAGAATAAGTTCTTACATACTTTATATGGGTATGTTTCTTCGGGAGGTTACAAGAGATTTGGAGCTCATCGCTCCACTTCTTCCTGATCACAAGAGGGCTGACTTCCTCACTCTTGTCAAACATGCCCAGAACGTGTCTGAGTTCATGAACCGTGCAACCTTTGATTGTTTTGAGTGCATTAGCAAAACCTCTGCTATCTCCATCGGTGCATGTCGCATTGCCTGGTTACAAGCATCTGATTTAGAACAATGGGTGCAAGACAATCTGGGAAATATTCCTTGCACAGGAGAAAACCTCTTTGGCAAGGATTGGCAGGACAAGGCTTCTCAGCTTGAGTCTGAAAACACCACCTTGAACATACTATCAAGGGTTACAGCCAACCTAGCTAAGAAAAAGACAGCTAAGAAACCTTTTTTCAACAACAAAAAAAAGAAATTCTATCCATCTTACACCCAAACTTGTCCACTGACCAGTTCATGCTCCCCAAAAGGGGCAGCAGCAACCCAAACATAGGAAGGCCCAAGTCCCCAGAACTCAACCAGCTCAGCAGACACCGCCTCCCCAGGGGCTTTGACTCCTTCCTAGAGAACTTAGTCATCCTACCTCTTAAGGGTCCAGAGCCTCTTACCATCCCAGGCTGACTCTCATTTTGCCAAAAGATGGCAACAGATTACATTAGAGCAGTGGACGTCCCTCCATTGTAACAGAGGGATACAAACTCCATTTCCACAGTATGCCCCCTCTCACCATCACAAGATAGTTCAATTCTCGGGGGCCCCCTCACCACTCTCTTGTGTCAAGAGGTCACCTCACTACTTGCTCAAGGAGCAATAGAAGAGGTACCTTTGTCCCAACAGGGTATGGGTTTCTACTCCCCCTACTTCCTCATTCCAAAAAAGACGGGGATACAGGCCCATACTGGACCTCAGAGAGTTGAACAAGTATCTGTTCCGGGGAAAAATTCAAATGATTTCTCTCAGAATACTTCTTCCTTACATCCAGAGTCAGGATTGGCTATGTTCTTTGGTTTTAAAGGATGCATATACACATAGCCTCATTTATACAGATCACAGGAGGTTTCTTTGATTCCTCTTTCAGGGAAGACACTATCAGTACAGGGTTCTACCCTTTGGACTGGCTTGTGCCCCAAGAGTCTTCACAAAATGCATGGCACTAATAGCAGCATTCCTGAGAACTCTGGGGACATTTATCTTCCCCTACTTAGACGACTGGCTCATCTGAGCATCAACAGCTCCAGAAGCCAGCTCCGCTCTCTCCTCTACAATGCAAATCCTGCAGTACCCGGGACTGGTCATAAACCTCCCAAAATCTCATCTCAGCCCTTCTCAGTCTCTAGAGTTCATAGGGGCTCTTCTAGATACAAGGCAGTCAAAGGCTTTCCTGCCGCAACCACACTGTGTTTGAATACTCCAGTTGGCCTCTCAAGCAGCTATGAAAACCCTTCTAACTGCTCGAGAAATGCTTCAGCTACTGGGGCATATGGCATCCACTGTCCATGTGGTTCCCTATGCTCCCCTACACATGAGGGCAGCCCAGTGGACCCTAGCCTCTCAGTGGACACAGGCATCGGGCCGCCTGGGGGACAAAATCAGAAACTCTACACGTCTCATTTTGTCCCTGCAGGGGTGGCAATCGCTGAAAAACCTTCTTGTATGATCTCCTTTTCAACAGCCACTACATCAAGCCACCTTGATGACAGATGCGTCCAAGTTAGGTTTGGGGGCCCACTTGGACAATCTCTCAACTCAGGGTCTCTGGACCGAGCAGGAGACTTGTCTTCACATAAACCTCCTGGAACTCAGAGCCATCTTCTATGCTCTTCAGGTATTTCAGGACCGCCTGAGCTATAAGACTGTTCTTGTCCAGACCGACAATCAAGTAGCCATGTTCTACATGAACAAGCAGGGTGGGACAGGTTCTCAGGCGCTGTGCAACAAAGCTCTACGCCTCTGGGCCTTCGCCAGAGATCTTCAAATCATCCTACTAGCAATGTATCTTCCAGGCACACAAAATGTTTTGTCAGACAAACTCGGTCGAGTTCTGCTCCACATGAGTGGTCTCTTCAGCCAGAGTAAATTGCTTGAATCTTTCAGATCTGGGGAACCCCAGATATAGACCTCTTTGCAAGTCCTCAGAATGCCAAACTTCCCCGGTTCTGTTCAAGAATTCTGACTTATAACTGTCAGGCAAGGGATGCTTCCATCTCCATTAGGGTCAGGATTTCCTCTATGCCTACCCACCCATTCCCCTCCTTCTCAAAACTCTATTCAAGCTTCAAAGAGACAGGGGCCATATGATCCTCATTGCCCCACGCTGGCCACGACAGACGTGGTATCCACTGCTTCTACGTCTCAAGCCAAGCCTCTGGAGTTGGGATGTGCTCCAGATCTTCTTTCCCAGGAGAATGGGATGCTATTGTACCCGAATCCCTCAGTCCCTACACCTCAGGGCGTGGCTGATGAGAGCCTAGAATTCCAGGATACCAACCTTTCTCAACATGTTAAAGATATCTTTTTAGCTTAAAGAAAACCTTCCACAAGGCAGGCCTACGCCTTTAAGTGGAGAAGGTTCTCTATCTGGTGTTCAGAAAAGGAACTCCATCCCTTTTCAGTAGCAGTGGAGGCGTTACTAGAGTATCTCCTCAATTTATCATCCTCTGGTCTTAAGACCAATTCAGTAAGAGTCCACCTTAGTGCCATTGCGGCTTTCCACAAGCCCTTGGATGGACAACCTGTTTCCTCTCCAACCCCTGGTAGCGAGGTTTATGAGAGGTCTACTCTTAACTAAACCTCCCATTAAGCCACCACCTGTGGCATGGGATTTGAATCTTGTCCTTGGGTAGCTCATGAAACCCCCCTTCGAACCCTTAGCCACTAAGGTAATCTTCCTAATTGCTCTCACTTCTGCAAGATGCATCAGTGAGCTACAAGCTTTAGTGACTGATCCTCCTTATACAAGGTTCCACCATGATAAAGTAGTTCTTAGGACTCACCCTCACTTTATTCCAAAGGTGGTTTCGCCTTTTCATTTAAACCAGTCTGTTTACCTTCCTATATTCTTCCTTAGGCCTCACGCCTCTAATGCAGAAAGGAATCTTCATACTCTGGATTGTAAAAGAGCTTGAGCTTTTTACCTTCAGAGAACTAAGCAACATAGAAAGGCTTCTCAGCTTTTTGTTGCCTTTGACTCTAGTCATCTGGGATTACCAGTTTCCAAGCAAACTCTCTAAATGGATTGTGGATTGCATATCCTTTACCTATGAATGCAAGGGACTTTCTCTCGAAGGTCATGTCACGGCTCACAATGTGAGAGCAATGGCAGCCTCTATGGCTAAACTTTGATCAGTGTCCATTGACGAAATTTGCAGAGCAGCCACTTGGGCTTCGATACACACCTTTGCAGCCCATTACTGCTTAGACCAGGACTCCTGTCGGGATGCCTCGTTTGGCCAGGCTGTTCTCCAGCATCTCTTTCAAACTTAGAACAACTCCTACTTACTGTCCCAGGTTTCGATGCCAGAGATCCATGGGAGGAAGCATGACCCATCTCAGCCTGGGTTTCGCAGCTTTCTGGGTCATCTCCCTGGCATCACTCAGCTGGGGAGTACCCATATGTGAAGACTACATTCCTGCTTGTTCCTAGAGATAGCATAGTTACTCACCTGTAACAGATGATCTCTGGGAACAGCAGGAATTGAGTCTTCACAACCCACCCACCTCCCCTAGGAGTTGTATATCTCTTTCTCTCTGTCTTTTTCTCTTTCTCTGTCTCAGCTATAAACTCAACTGAAGAGGGAGAGTTGGGAAGGCAGACACTAGAGAGCGTTCCTGCATGGGCTCTGTCGGTACCGATACCCATATGTGAAGACTCAATTCCTGCTGTTCCCGGAGATCACCTGTTACAGGTGAGTAACTGCGCTTTCTGTTCGCAGGCACATTCCATAGAAGAGTAGTATAATTCACAAATTTTAAATCATATGTATTTAAATTGTCCTTGGAGTTACAGCTTCAAAATGAAACAAAAAAACACAATCATAAGCTGCTGACAATTATTTATGACGCAATCGCTAATACAAAAACCATCCAGCACTCATTTCACCATTTAATTTTTTTAAAAACTTGGCGGCATCAACGATATGGGCTAGGCTAGTGCTACTTCTGTTTCTTTTCTTCTTTTGCCTCTTAATATTCCTCTCCTTCTTTTATCTTCAGAGAAATATTTTATCTCCAGAAACAAGCAGGTATGTAGTCTTCACATATGGGTGAAGTTGGTACTGATGGGAGCTCACGCAGGAATGCTCCCCAGCGTCCAGCTGGAAAACCTTTGGGAGCAATCCACTGTGCCTGTGTATCTGCCTTCTCAACTCCTCTCCTCAGTACTTTGTTTTCTGCAGAGCCAGCAGGTTGTAACTTTCTTGTCACTGCCAAAAGACGTTATTTTTTAGTTAAAATCTGTGCTCTGCCTTTCCATCAACGCCGGTTCCTCAACTCGACACAGGCCCCCGCTATTTCTTTTATTGTTAACTATTACTTTTTCTGGTACAATATCAGTCATGGATAAACATGACTGACGCTTTTTGAGCCCTGACCATCTAACACCATCTAACAAACTATTGTCCTTTGTGCCAACAAATGACAAAAAGAGGCCTAAAGAACAGAGCCAGATAGTATGATTCACTGTTTGCCCCAGACTCTATTTCAGTCGCATACACATTGTCGAGGACATCAGCCTCCTCTCGTGGTTCTCAGGTCTCCATAAAGTCCAAAGATAAAACTAAGTCTAAGTAATCAGCATCAAGGACAGATACTGGATCCAGAGGTAAATTTCTTCATTGCCATCGCAAGTCACCAAAAGGTGTGTCTGATGTAGATAGGCCTGCCAAACAGCCCCAGCGGGAGGACCTGTCCTCAAAAGCCCAGGAAAGGCTTCAGGACGCTCCCGAGGCATCGACCTCCGGAGAGCAACCAGTTCCATGCTCTCTGACGATGGCTCAAAGCCCCATTGGTGATTCCACCTATTAGACCTAGTCCTTAGTGGAACACCAGATCTAGTGCAAGAGATAAGGTTGTTGGGGCCACTTGGCAATAGTGATCATAGCATGATCGCCTTTGATTTAATTAGTGGAGGAGGGATAGTAAAGGAAATCCACAGTACTACCTTTTAACTTTCGAAAGGGAGACTATGATAAAATGAGGAAAACAGTTAAGAAAAAACTAAAAGGAGCAATTGCAAAAGTTAGACGTACATCAGGCTTGGCTGTTGAAAAATACTATCTTGGAAGCCCAGCCCAGCTGTATTCCACGCTTTAAGAAAAGTGGAAGGAAGTCCAAAAAACTGCCAGCATGGTTTAAAGGTGAGGTCAGAGAGGCTGTTGCCAAAAAAGCATCTTTCAGGAAATGGAAAAAAGAGCCAAACGACAACCTGGAAACAACACAAGTACTGGCAAGTCAAATGCAAGGCATTAATAAGGCAGGCAAAGGGAGAATTTGAGAAGAAGCTTGCTGCAGAAGCAAAAACGTGAAGTAAAGACCTTTTCAAGTACATTCGTAGCAAAAAACCTGTGAGAGTCAGTTGGTCCATTAGATGATAAAGGGGTTAAAGGAGCACTAAGAGGCGACAAGGCGATAGCGGAGAGACTGAATGAATTCTTTGCTTCAGTCTTTACTGAGGAAGATGTAGGGATGTTACCCATGACTGAAGTGGTATTTAAAGGTGCGGAAGAATTGAAGGAAATATCGATACATCGGGAAGATGTATTACAACTATTAGATAAACTGAAGAGTAGCAAATCACCTGGGCCGGATGTTATACATCCAAGGGTGTTGAAAGAACTGAAATATGAGATAGCAGACCTGCTATTAGTAATCTGTGAACTATCATTAAAATCATCTCTAATACCTGAAGATTGGAGGATCGCCAATGTAACACCAATTTTTAAAAAGGGTTCCAGGGGTGATCCGGGAAACTACAGACCGGTGAGCCTGACATCAGTATTTATTTATTTATTTTTATTTATTTAACGGTCTTTTCTATACCGCCCCTTCCAGAGATCAGGGGCGGTTTACATTGAACATTAAACAGAACAATTGTATACTTCTGTATACATTTACAAGGAACATTATGCTTTAACTATGTACAGGTGTACTTACAGGGAACATATTTTGAACAACATTTTGAACATATTTTGAACATTAACTATAACAGAGCTTTTCAAACTATTTACAAGTTATATACATGGAGCGCATCTTAGTTAGTTACAGTTACAGTGGTGAAATAGTCAACTGTTTGAGTGGTTCATTAGCGTGTTGTGTGGGGTTAGTGAATTTTCTTGTGTTAGTCATTTGTTCTGTCCTGGGTACAGTGTATGTGTTTCTGTGATTGTATTGGTGAAGTTCTTTGTTGGTAGTGGATTTCAAAGTGTTTTGTAAAGAGGTAGGTTTTTAATTCTTTTTTGAATTGGTGAAGGTCTTTTATCATGCGGAGTGTTAATGGTATTTCATTCCAGAGGGTGGGGGCAGCGAAGGAGAATGCCCTGTCACTTGTTGTCGCTTTAGTTTTTCTAAAATTTGTTTTTATGTTGAGGGAGTGGGTTGCGTTCTGTCTGCGTGATCTAGTATCTGATGGGGGGTGTATTAGGGTGGATAGTTGTGATGGGGAGATGTTGTTGACGATTTTGAATGTAGTTAGGAGGATTTTATATTTTATTCGGCTGTTTATAGGGAGCCAGTGTAAGTCTAGGAGAATTGGGGTCACATGGTCTGTTAGATTAGCTTTAGTGACCATCTTGGCGCATATGTTTTGGGCTCTTTGGAGATGGTATATGCTTTTTAATGGAAGTCCATTTAGGAGACTATTACAATAGTCGAAGTGGGGGGTTATGAGTGTATTGACTACAGATCTAAAGTCATCGGTGTTGAGTAGGGGTCTCAGATGTTGTATTGTCTTGAGTTTATAAAATATGGTTTTTACTGTGTGTTTTATGTGTGGAATCATGGAGAGTGAGTGGTCTAAGATTATTCCAAGGTATTTTACCTCCTTTTTAACAGGTATAGGTGTATTATTTATTGTGATTGTATTGGGGTATATGTATTCAGTGTCTGATTTCCTCGTTATGAACATTGCCTCTGTTTTTTTTAGGTTAATGCTTAGGTGGTTGTCTTCAAGCCATTTAGTAGTCTCGTTCATACATTGGAGTAGGCTATCATATTTGGGATTGTTAGGGTTTATGGGGTGGCAAGCATGATATCATCTGCGTATATGAAATGGTTAATTTTGTGCTTCTTAAATATGTTTGTAATGGGCTGGAGGTATAAATTGAAGAGGAGGGCTGAGAGGGCTGATCCTTGGGGGATGCCTTGACCTTGTGGGAAAGTTTCGGATGTGTCGTTACCTAATTGTATCCGTATTAACCTGTTTGAGATGTATGATTTGAACCATTCAAGGACTGTCCCTCCTATTTTTAGGTATTCTAGTCTGTTAATGAGGGTATTATGATTGATGCTATCGAATGCAGCAGACAGATCTATGAAGAGGAGAAGGAAGCCTTTGTTGTCATTGGTGCCTCTGATGAGTAGATCTGTTAGGGCGATTAGGAGAGTTTCAACTCCGTGGAAGGGTCGGAAGCCAAATTGATGCTCATCAAGGAGTTTTTGTTCATCAATGTAGTCTTGTAATTGGAGTTGTATGGTCTTTTCTATTATTTTGGCAATTAGTTGTATGCTAGCTATTGGCCTGTAGGAGTTGGGGTCTTTTGGGTCTAGTTTATTGTTTTTTATTATGGGACGGATTGAGGAGAGCTTTAGGGCATTGGGCATGGTTCCTTGAGAGAGTGATTGGTTTACTATATGTTGGATATTTTCTGCAAGAAATTCCTTAGTATGTTTGATCCATGATACAGGGCAAGGGTCAAGCGGTGAGGTTGTGGTGTTAATCATTGTTATAATATTAAGGATGTGCTTTCTTTCAATCTTGTGAAAGGTTGTCCATTCATAATTACTGACATGTTTAGATATTGTGGTGGTTGGAGAGTAAGGTTTTACCTTTAGTTTCTCAGCAAAATGTAATGCTAAGGTTTGTACACTGATTGAGTCTTGGTTCAGTTCGGGGTTTTGTGTTATTGTTAGTGTATTCACAATTGAGAAAAGTTCTCTTGGCCGATTGATAGCATGATTTATTAGTTTGGAGTAGTATTCCATTTTTGACTTATTGATTGCTTCCTTGTATCTATTAAGTATGTTTATATATTTAGTTTTGTTATCGTGTGATTTTGTTTTTCTCCAAATTTTTTCTTGTTTCCGTAGTTGCTTTTTTAGCATGGCAATTTCTTTAGTGAACCATTTTTGTGATTCCTTCTTTATCTTCTGCATTGTTTGAGTGGGGGTTGCTGCTTTTTGGATAGTTTGGTTCCAGTTCTCTATTGTTTGTTCTATGTCATTTAGACTTGTGGTGAGTTTAGGTAGTATGTTGTCAAGGAATGTGTCATTATCAAAGTGGGGAAAGCGTGAGATATGTGATATTGTGTTTGTGGACTGTGATGTTGTTTGTGCTAATAGGTGGAATGTTATCAAATGGTGGTCAGACCATCAGTACCGGGAAAAATGGTAGAAACCATCATAAAGAATAAAATTACTCAGCATGTAGATAGTCATGACCTAATGGGAGACAGCCAACATGACTTTAGACAAGGAAGATCTTGTCTTACTAATCTGTTATGTTTTTTTGAAGGAGTGAATAATCAGGTGGACAAAGGTGAGTCGGTTGATATTGTGTATCTGGACTTTCAGAAAACCTTTGACAAGGTCCCTCATGAGAGACTTTTGGCAAAACTAAAGAGTCATGGAATAGGAGGCAGTGTACTATTGTGGATCAGGAACTGGTTAAAAGATAGAAAGCAGAGGGCTGGGATAAAGGGCCAATTTTCCCAATGGAGAAAGGTGAATAGTGGTGTACCTCAGGGATCTGTGCTGGGTCCGCTGCTTTTTGACATATTCATAAATGACCTGGAAAGTGGAATAACGAGTGAGGTTATCAAATTTGCAGATGACATAAAACTATTTAAAATTGTTAAAACCCAAGAGGATTGTGGAAAATTGCAAGAGGATCTTGATAAGAAGGGACCCAGGATATCAATGCTTGAACCAATACAAGCATTGTTGAACCTGTGTCCCTTGGGGAAACTGCTAGGTACATTTGACCTAGATTGGCCACTGTTGGAAACAGAATACTGGGCTTGATGGACCTTGGTCTGACCCAGTATGGCATATCTTATGTTATCTCCCTCGACCAGCGCATACTGGCAATCAAGAAGAGTTTGGCCGCACTCCTGGCAGCCTTGGCACCCTGCTTATTGCCAACTGTTCCGGAGCCGATGCCAGCTCTCAACCCCACATTTGGAGATCTCTCTCCGATGCCTCCCTTGGAACACATGGGCGCCATCAGTACCCAGCAGGCTCCCGATGCCACCGATCCCTGGTACCAGCATCAATCCTCAACACCTAAAGAGGCTGCCACCTTACTGGTGTATCGCATCTTTCAAGATCTAATGCTCCGTATATGGGAGGCTGCTTTAATGCCGCCTCCTATCAGCAAACAACTTAATACCATGTATCAACTTCCAGGATGCCGAGGCTTTCAGAAGCCTCAAATCCCATACCATTCTATGGTGGTGGAATCACTGATGCGCTGCATTAAGAGTTCTAAGAATCACTCCAGGTAAAGACTAGACAACTCTGTGTCTTTGGGCGTCGATGTTTCAGGCATGCTCACCTCTAGAATTACCTCCTATATGCTCTACATGGCATGTTCTTGAAGGATGTATCCAGGGATCTGGAGAACTTTGCACCTCTCCTTTCTTATGACAAATGAAATGCATTCCAAGCTCTAATCTGACAGAATCAAAATACATCCAAATTTCTTTCCAGAGCATCTTTTGATGCCTTTGAGTCATCCAGCAGAGCTTCAGCAGTCTGCATTGGAGCTCATAGGATAACCTGGTTTCAGGCATCTGATCTTGAACAGTGGGTCTAAGACAAATTGGCTAATATTCCCTGTACTGGGGAAAACCTTTTCGGAAAGGGTTGGGGGAAAAAGGCCAGAGAGATTGAGACAGAGGATCTCGCCCTTAAGCACATTTTCAGAAAAACAGTGGACCCCTCTAAGAGGAGGTCTAATACAAAGAAATCTTTCTATCCTAAGAAGAGATACTATCCTCCGTATCCACCTGCAGCTACTTATCAGTCTCAACAGCGCCAGCAGGGTCCTTGCCAACCAAAGAAGCCTAATTCTCCTAAACCTCAACCAACTGCCCAGCCACAACCAGCACATGTTTTTTGATTCCTTCCTAGAGAGCATAGCCACTCTGCCTCTGCAGGGTCCCCAACCCCTACACATAACAGGCAGGCAGGCTCTGTTCTTATGCCCACAAGTGGCACCTCATAACATCAGAGCAGTGGACTTTCAACATTGTCCAAGAGGACTATCTGCTTCTTTTTGAAAGCTTACCTTCCCCTACCTTCATAGGGGATTATCTCAGAAACCCTCTACAGATAATTTACTTTCAGAAAAAGTGTCCACCCTGTTAGTTCAGGGGGCCATAGAAAGAGTTCCTCTGCCCCAAGAGGACATGGACTTCTACTCTCCTTAATTCCTAATTCTCAAGAAAACTGGAGAGTTCTGGCCCATCTTAGATCTAAGGAATCTAAACAAATTCCTTTTCCGAGAAAAATTCAAACTGATCTCCCTTGGCACACTTCTGCCATGCCTTCAGAGGAACGACTGACTATGTTCACTAGATCTCAAGGAGGCATACATGCATTTACTGATCCACCCTCAACACAGACTGTATCTGTGCTTTTGTTTCCAGTAAAACCACTACCAGTATTGGGTGCTCCCCTTTTTTCTTAGCCTGTGCACCCTGTGTATTCACAAAATGCATGGCAGTGGTTGTGGCCTCTCTTCACCCTTTGGGGGTCTCCATCTTTCCTTATTTAAACAACTGGCTAATCAGGGGAGAATCCCTACAAGAGGTAAAACTCTCCCTTCATCCCACCATAACAGTGCTCCAACATCTGGGGTTCGTCTTAAACTTTCCCCAGTCACTGGTGCCAACTTAGTGGCTCAAGTGCATCGGAGTACTTCTGGACACTCAACAGGCCAGAGTTTTCCTTCCTCAGGATCGCTCTACCCATCTCATTGAGCTGACTCACAAAATACAAATTCACAGTTGCTTAACAGTTTGAGATGCTCCACCTTTTAGGACATATGGCCTCCACAGTCCATGTAGTCCCCTATGCCCGCCTGCACATGTGACAAGCCCAATGGACTCTTTATCACAATGGACCCAAGCAACCAGGCATGTCTCAGACAAAATATGCATCACTCCTCCACTTGTCAACTCTCTTTGGTGGTGGTGCTCTCCTCAAAATTTGCTTTGGGGGGGGTCACATTTTCAGATGCCTCCATCTCAATGCACTCGGACAACGGATGCCTCCAAGCTCGTTTGGGGAATACATCTGAACAATCTCACCACACAAGAGCAGTGAACGCAACAGGAATCTCTGTTACAGATAAACCTCCCTCAGCTGTGTGCATTTGCAAAGGCCCTTCGGGGTTTTAAACCTCACTTTTCGTGCCAACAGGTCTGTCAGAACGGACATCCAGATTATGTTCTATGTGAACAAGCAGGGGAAAACAGTATCCTATCCTTTCTGCCAGGAAGTGCTTCGCCTCTGGTTCTTCGCAGTTGCACACCACATTCACCTCATAGTTTTTTATTTGGACACTTTTCTATACCACCCCTTCCAGAGATCAGGGGCGGTTTACAATGTAACAGAAACATAATGCATTGAACATTTTGTAACCACAAAACTATTTACAATAAACAATTAAACGTAATAACTATTTACAATCATTAATTATATTTAGAACATTCAAGGTCTTATTGTAAGCATGGAGGTTTCAAAGATTGTAAGTGATGAGAAACATTGAGTATGTGTGAAATTGACTGACTGGTTTGTGTAGTAGGGTTACGTGGTGGAAGGGTCAAGTTGGAATGCGAGACTTGATCAGAAGTGAAATTAAGGTTTCTGTTTTCAGGGGGAATTTGGATCAAAGTTGAGAGATGAGAAGGAGCAATATTGTTGATTAGTTTAAACATGATCACTATGGATTTATATTTTATCCTATTGGCAACAGGGAGCCAGTGGAGGGTGTATAAAAAGGGAGAGATGTGATCAGATAGCTTGGCTTCAAAGATTATTCGGGCGGTGACATTTTGAGCCATTTGGAGTATGTTTAAGTTCTTTTTAGTTATGCCTTGCAGTATTCTATTACAATAGTCTAAGTGAGGTGTGATTAGTGCTTGGACAACGGTTCTGAAATCATCTATATCAGTAAGTGATCTGAGTTGTTGAATGGTCCTTGATTTAAAGAAGATGGTTCTAGCTGTTTTGTGTGGGCAGTCAAGTTGAGGGCCTTATCAAGGGTAACTCCTAAGTATTTTGCCTCCTGTTTAATGGGTAGGGTGATATTTTGAAGACACATTACGGGGGGAGGGTTGAAGTTAGGGTTTCTTGAAGTGAATAGTACGTCCGTCTTTTTGAAATTGATGGACATTATTCTTTGAATGGAGCCATATTTCGGCTTCAGTCAGACAAGCTGCTAGGTTGTCATAATTGGGGTTCGCAGTGTCAAATGATGAGTACAACATGATATCATCAGCATATATGTGATATCTTTTATTGTGTTTCTTGAAAATGAAGCATATGGGTTGAAGATACAAGTTAAACAGGAGTACATAAAGTGCGGAGCCTTGTGGAATTGTTCTTGTGGAAAGGGTGATGACTAGTCCTAGTTGCAGCTCAGGACAGCAGATTACAGACCAGATAGTCTATGGTGAGCATTGAAAAAACTGGCAAAAGAGACACATGTCTATTCTGTAAGAGAGAACTGAAAACAGTGACTCACTGTTCTGGCTGTGAAGTTCTGATGGCGGAAACTTTATACAGAAAGACACAACAAAGTAGCACGTCTCCTCCACTGGAAACTCTGTAAACATTACAACATCACTATCCCTGAAAAGCACTAGAATCATTACCCTAACAGAATAACAGAGAATGAAGAAGTCATGATCACCTGGGACCGTTCCCATTCTGACAGGTAAGAAACTGGATGCGAGGAAACCTGACATAGTTGTAAAGGAGAAGAACATCAGAATGGCATTGATAATAGAAGTGTTGGTACAGAGTAGTTATTCTGTGAATTGCGTGGAGAGGCAGAAGACCCTGAAGTACTAAGAAATGCCGTCAAAGAAAATGTGGCAGAAGGATACAGAAACCTTTCCCATTGTACTGGGAGTGACAGGCTTGATAAAGAATTTCCAAGCACATCTTGACAAACTTCCCATACCTGTTACATCTTACGAACTCCAGAAGGAGGCTCTCAATGGCACACTACAAGTACTACGCAGAACATTAGCAGTAAATTTGAGAGATTAAGATGATACGCCACATACCCTGGCTTTGAAGTAAGGTTCACTACTGTCATGGTATCTGCAAAACTAACACACAGTAACCACCGCCTAAGGGAAACACTAACGTATCAGTCAAATAAAGCCCTTAGTAACCCCTCTATCACTATATTTCAAAACATTTCATTACAAAGTATCATACAGAATCACTTTAACATTCAAAAGCAGGCTATAAACGGACCTCAGGTTTCACTCACCCTCCATTTGGCGAAATACATCACCATAGGGAAATGGCAGACACTTGCATCATAGGTCCTTAGCCTAGATAATTTATTCTTTATCCTAATAAATACAAAAACTCATTTATTTTAAGAAAGCTCTACATTCCACCAGTAAATACTACACTTAATACTACACCAATATACAATCATACACCCAACGCACTCTCTTTTAGCATACACACATACTACACAAACTACCACAGAGAGTGTCTGCTGTACTCTATACAATTAATAATAGCGCCCAGTACTCCTTAAAGCCGGCAACGGTGTTCACAGCATCTTCATCCAATGGACTATACGCCCAAACAGGTGTAGTCACGATTTACAATACTAATATGCTGAAAAGGCAAAAATACGCTGCTTTAGACGAACAGCATCACCCGGCTTCAAAGGAGAAGCAATCTGGTACTTATCTATTAAAAGCCCAGCTTCAACGCATCCCTGCAGTCACTGGCAAGTAACATCAATAGTCACCGTCCAGTGATTTTGTATGATACTTTGTAATGAAACGTTTTGAAATATAGTGATAGAGGGGTTACTAAGGGCTTTATTTGATTGATCTGCAAAACTAACCCATTTGGAGAAACTGTCCCGATGTATCTCCCGGGCGAACTCAATCTCCTTGTGGAGAGACTCAGCTGTATCTTTCATCCACTTGAGTGGACCCTAAATCGAGACACTGCATCTTGGATCTTCCACATGTGGAAGACCCCACTCATAGACCTGTTTGCCACTCAGGAGAATGCACAACTTCCACTGTTCTGCTTAAGGCTTCCCTCCCTGTACAGATGGGACGGATGCTTTCCTTCTCCACTGGGGACAAGGTCTGCCCTATGCATTCCCACCCATCCCCTTAATACCCAAGACCTTCTTCAAACTACAGGCTGACAAAGGTTTCATGATTCTCATAGTCCCTTTTTAGCCCCATCAACCTGGTTTCCTCTTCTGCTTCGACTAACGCAGACTCAACCTCTCAGCCTGGGATATGCACCCAACCTCCCCTCTCAGGATCACAGGACACTTCTCCATCCCAATCCACAGGCCCTCCACCTCACGACATGGCTGCTGAGAGCATAATCTTTGCTGACCTCGACCTTCCACAACAGGTCAAGGATATCCTACTTGCATCATGTAAACTGTCCAGATGTTCATATGCCTTCAAATGGCGAAGGTTCACACTCTGGTGTGCCCCAAAGCAAATTGACCCCTCTACCTGCCCGATGGAATCCCCTCTACAATATCTCCTCCACTTATCCTCGGCAGGTTTCAAGACTGAGTTCATCTTCATGCCATTATGGCTTATTACAAGGCAAAGGCAACCTATTTCTTTGCACCCCTTGGTGCAACATTTTATGCATGGTTTCCTGCTGTCTAAGCCACCTATCGAATCGCCACCGGTGGCCTGGAGCTTCAGTATGGTTCTGGTGCAACTTTAAAGCCTCCCTTTGAACCTTTAGCTACCGCTCCATTAAAATTCTGGACGTGGAAGGTAATCTTCCTCATCGCTCTGACCTCAGCTTGTCGCATCAGCAAACTGCAAGATTTAGTGGCAGATCATTTCTACACCTGGTTCCATCATGGCAAGGTTGTCCTTCGTACCCATCCACACTTCCTTTCAAAGGTGGTCTCAGCCTTCCTCCTCAACCAATCGTTAATCCTACTGGTTTTATTCCCGAGACCACATGCCTTTCAGGCCAAAACGGCGCTACACAATTTAGACTGCAAGAGAGCACTGGTTTACTACTTGGACAGAACCAGGACTCACAGGAGATCCTCCCAATTATTCATTTCCTTTGATCCAAGTCACCTTGGACTTCCAGTGACAAAGCGCACCCTCTCCAAATGGATAGCAGACTGCATTTCTTTTGCCTGTGCGCAAGCTGGACTCTCCCTTGAGGGTCACATCACCACTCACAACATACGAATCATGGCAACCTCTGTTCCGTCTCCATTGACAAGATCTTTCGAGCAGCTACCTGATCCTCCATTCATACCTTTGCTGCGAATTACTACCTAGACAGGGACTCCTGTCTGGATGTTGTATTTGACCAGGCTGTACTCCAGCACCTTTTTGAGTCTTAAACTCAATTCCTATCCTCTGTTCTGGACTTCTTCATAGCACCAAACTTCCATCAGAGGTGGTCTAGCTGACCGCAGTCGAGTCCAAATGGGTCACATTATATCCACACCACCTCAGCTCCTTCCTTTAGCTTCAGAGATACTAGGGCTACCCATTTCGTCTGGTACCTGGGAGCTAGTGAGTTCCATATGTGAAGACTGCATTCCTGCTTGTTCCTGGAGATAGCGTTGTTACTCATCTATAACAGGTGATCTCCCAGAAACAGCAGGAATCCATCTTCACAACCCACCCTCCTCCCCTAGGAGTGGTAGAGTATATTCTTTTGTCCTATATCTCTCAGCTACAAACTCCACTGAGGAGAGGAGTTAGGAAGGCAGATGTGCAGGCGCAGGGGATTGCTCCGAAAAGCTACCCACGTCACACATGTGAAGTCTGATTTATGCTGTTTCCGGAGATCACCTGTTACAGGTGAGTATCAACAATTTAATAACTTTTCATGTGCACAAACATATACATCCATATCTACTTAAGGTATCTCCAAAGCCTATATGATCTCATAACATGGCATTTCATAGTTGTAATCTTGTCTTATACTTTTTTTTTTTTTTTTTTTATTTCTTTGAACTTATATACCGCCACTTCCAAAGATCAGTGGCGGTTTACAGAGAGCAAAACTAGAAATTGACATAACTTTGAAAAACTTATTTACAGAACAATGTGAGATAGTACAGCTTAACAATTTGCATAACTATGTACAATATGGAGATGTGGTATAGCATATGTGAAGGTGCGTGAAAGGGAGGGACATAACATATGTTTTGAGAGCTTTAACATCGCCCGACATTGATGTTTCAACACATACCTGCATCCAGGGCTGACAGCTACTTCTGAAAGATAGAGCTGTATTGATCAAATTAGACACGTTTTACATAGCAATGCAAGAGAGGAAGGCCAGCAAGACAATGGATCAATACAACAGCAGCAGCAACTATGGATGCCACTCTCTCAACAATTAGCTGCCTGACTAAAGACCAAACAGAGTTTAGGACAACTATCTAGATGGTCGCCATGAATCTGCACAAACTCAACGTCACTTAACAATATGGAGTCAGCAATCTCCAGGAACAAGCAGGAATGAGTCCTCACATATGGGTACGTCGGTACCGACGGAGCCTGCGCGGGAAAGCTCCCCAGCTTCCCAAAAGGAAAGCTTTTTGGGCTTCCCGCCTTCCTGACCAACTCTCCTCAGTTCTTCTTTTTCCGCGGAGCCAGCAGGTCGTGTTCCTGTCACCGCTGAAGAATTTCTTATTTTAAAAAGTTGTTCTGACCGCGTATCTGCCTTCCCCGATTCCGAACCGGTACCGCCGGTCTTTACTTCTTTATTTCTTTAAAAAAATATATTTTTTTTTTTCTTTTTCCACACTTGGTGTATTTCTTTTTGTAAGGCCTACCGGCCTTTACAAATAAAACCATCTTCTGGTTTTAAAAAATGCACCAAGTGCTCTGGTACTATTTCAGTCACAGACACCCATGAGTGTTGTCTTAAATGTTTGGGCCCTGACCATTCGGTTCCGGATTGTCCATCCTGCTCTCTGATGTCCAAATGGGCTTACAGAACCGAGCAGCTAAATTTCATGTGCTGTTTTCTGCAGATAATCCAGCATCAGCATCATCCAGGTCTTCATCTCCAGATGGATCTCAGGTAACCAAACATTCCTCGGGCAAGTCTTCAAGGGGCAAATCTCCCTCAAAGCAGAGAGAGGCCCTTGGGTTCGACCCTGAAGACCCTGCCCCAGCCAAACAACCCCGGTGGGAAGCTCCGGCTTCCAAAGCTCCTCCTATGGGGTTACAGGTTGACATCGATGGCACGGCCTCGACCGATCACCTGTTAGACTGCTCTGGGGTACCGGCTCAAACCGGTACCGACATCCAGGCAGTTGTGGCGTCAATGGGTACTACGGTACAATCCATGCAGCAGGCCATAATGGCTTTCATTAATGCTGCGACGCCCTCGGTACCGCAACCGTCGGTTCCGACCCCGGTTCCGGTACCACAACCGATACTGGAACCCAGAGCATCTACTTCCAGTAGAAGGCCGGTACCGGTTTTTGCTTCCCGCGATATTCTCGGTACCAACCCGGCTCCCGGTACGCCCGAGGTCGATACCGGTCGGTACCCGTATCAATCTCTGGAAGGAAGTAGGCGATACTTCGAGTCTTCTGAGGATGCCGAAACCTCAGATGATTCTGATGAAGCATCCCTTATTCTTCCTGAGGAGCCTTCTTCCCCAAAGAGAAGAATGTCTCCTCCAGAGGACTTGTCCTTTCAGGACTTCATCTTGGAAGTTGCCAAAGGACTTTCCATTACAGTATCCTCTGAAAAGGAACCTAGAGCTCAAAAATTAGACATTAGAGTGGAGGAGTAGCCTAGTGGTTGGGGCAAGGTACTTCATGCCGGAAGGTCGGGGGTTCAAATCCCATTAGAGGACAGCAACTTTGGGCCGGAAGGACTGGGGTTTCTAGTCCCACAGGTGCTCCTTGTGGTCTTGGGCAAGCCACTTAACCCTCCATAGCCCATGTTCCCTGTAAAATAGTTATCTCCAAGTTATAATACCCTGTTCAATGTAATTTCAGTTTGTTCAATGTAAACCGCACTGATGCAGAATAGCGCGGTATATAAGAGAATATAAATAAATAAATAAATAAAATAAATAAATTTTAGGATACTCTAAGGTTCCCAAAGAGGCAGTCACCTTACCCATTCATAATATTCTCGAAGAACATATGATGGATTTATGGGAGGCTCCTCTTACACTATCTCCACATTCTCGTCGGTTGGATACCATGTATCGGGTCCCTCCTTCTCCTGGTTTTCAAAAAACCCAGCTTCCTCACCATTCTATTGTGGTGAAGTCTGCTATGAAAAAGATTAAGAGTACCAAAAGGCACTCTTCTACCCCTCCAGGAAGAGAATGTAGAACTTTGGATGCTTTTGGCAGAAAAATCTTTCAAACTAGTATGCTTATTGCCAGAATCAACTCCTACAGCCTCTATATGGGCATGTTTCTAAAGGAGCTTGCTCTTAAAGTACAGGATTTTCTCCCCTTTATTCCAGAGGATAGAAAAGAGGAGTTCCTGCTTCTCTTAAAGCATATCCAAGATGTGTCAAAGTTCTCCAATAGGGCTGCCTTTGACTCTTTTGAGGGTGCTAGTAGAGCATCTGGCATAGCCATAGCTGCTCGTCGAATTGCTTGGCTCCAGGCCTCTGACCTAGAATCCTGGGTGCAGGATGGCCTAGGCAATTTACCTTGTACAGGTGAAAATCTCTTTGGCAAAGAGTGGCAAGTCAAAGCCATTCAAATGGATGCAGAGAATGCTGCTTTGGATAGACTCTAAGTCTACTTCACTCCCTGCCAAAAAGAAGTCTTTTAAGAAGTCTTTCTACAAAAAGCCTAGATTTGGTTCCAATGCTGGCCAGTCATCTGCTCAAGCTCGCTTTGTTCCTAAGCGACAGCAGACTAAACAGGCCAGAACAAAGCCTGCAGCAGCTGCTACGCTTCAATAGTCCCAACCCCCTCAGGGTTTTTGGCTTACTTCTAGAGAACATACCCTTTCTGGCTCTGCCACAATCAGAGCCTCTCACCATTCCAGGAAGGCTGACTCATTTTGCTCCCAGATGGGAACAGATTACATCAGAGCAGTGGACCCTCTCTATCATCAGAGAGGGATACAAACTGCATTTTTCCAGCCTTCCTATCTATCCCAGGGTGAGACATTTCGTCTCTCCCCCATCTCTCCTACACCTGTTGGATCAGGAGGTGAATACCCTGCTTGCCCAAGGGGCCATAGAACAGGTTCCCCTCCTCCAACAGGGCTCAGGGTTCTACTCCTCCTATTTTCTGATACCAAAGAAAACAGGAGGACACAGACCCATCCTAGATCTGAGAGAATTAAACAAATTCCTGTTCAAGGAAAAATTCAAAATGCTCTCTCTGGGTATTCTCCTTCCTTACCTTCAGAGTCAGGACTGGCTTTGTTCTCTAGACCTAAAGGATGCGTACACACATATACTCATCCATCCATCCCACAGAAAATTCCTTCGATTTCTGTTCCAGGGAAAACATTTCCAGTACAGAGTACTCCCCTTTGGTCTAGCCTCTGCTCCAAGAGTGTTCACAAAATGCATGTCAGTAGTGGCTGCATTTCTACGCTCTCAGGGAATCTTTGTCTTCCCATACCTAGATGACTGGCTCATCCGAGCTCAGTCTCAGGCTCAGACTTCCCTGGACCACACCATCTGCATTCTGCAGTATCTAGGACTTGTCATCAATCTGCCAAAGTCTCAACTCACCCCTACTCAATCCCTAGAATTCATAGGGGCCTGGTTAGATACCACCACAGCAAAGGCCTATCTCCCCAGGCACGTTGCCACCGGCTAGTGCACCTGGCCTCTCAGATTCAGTCCAGAACTCACTTGACTGCCCGAGAGATGTTACAATTGCTAGGCCACATGGCCTCCACAGTTCATGTGGTGCCTTATGCTCGCCTGCATATGAGAGCAGCTCAATGGACTCTGTCCACTCAGTGGACCCAAGCATCAGGAGCTCTCTCCGACCAAATAGAAACCTCCAAACGTCTCTTTGGGTCTCTCCAGTGGTGGATGTCCATTCAAAACCTGTTGCTGGGGTCCCCCTTCCAACCGCTACTACCCCAGGCAACCCTCACTACAGATGCCTCCCAGACAGGCTGGGGAGCTCATCTTCAAGACCTCTCCACTCAAGGCCTTTGGTCTCCGCAGGAGACTGCCCTTCATATCAACCTTCTGGAGCTTCGAGCAATTTTTCTTGCTCTCAAGGTCTTTCATACCCTCCTTTACAACATGACAGTGCTTGTTCATACCGACAATCAAGTAGCCATGTTCTACGTAAACAAACAAGGAGGGACTGGCTCTCTGTCGCTTTGCAACGAAGCTCTCAGACTGTGGGCCTTCGCCAGAGAGCATCAAATCCATCTCCTGGCAGTATATCTCCCAGGAATTCAAAATTCTTGGGCAGACAAACTCAGCCGAGTTCTGCTTCCACACGAGTGGTCCCTGCACATGGATCAGGTACTCAGAATCTTTCAGAAATGGGGAACCCCGGACATAGACCTCTTTGCAAGTCCGTGGAATGCCAAACTTCCCCGGTTCTGTTCCAGAACTCCATGTCAGGGGGTTCAGGCCAGGGATGCCTTCCTCCTTCATTGGGGTCAGGGCCTCCTATATGCCTTTCCACCCATTCCTTTGATTCCCAAGACTCTGTTCAAACTGCAGAAGGATCACGGATCTATGATCCTCATAGCTCCACGCTGGCCACGCCAAGTGTGGTTCCCTCTACTTCTGCATCTCTCCCAGGGTCCCTCCCTAGACCTGGGAGCTGCTCCAGACCTTCTGTCTCAGGAGGAGGGGACTTTGTGGCACCCAAACCCCAAGTCCCTCCACCTCAGAGCATGGTTACTGAAGGCCTAGACCTTCAAGACTTAAATGTCTCTCAACAAGTGCAAGATATCCTCCATGCTTCCAGAAAACCTTCCACAAGGCGTTCTTATGCTTTTAAATGGAAAAGATTTTCCATTTGGTGTGCTCAAAAGGATCTTGATCCTTTTGCTCTTCCTATGAATTCTCTATTGGAATATCTCCTGCATCTCTCCAATGCAGGCCTTAAAACGAATTCAGTAAGGGTCCATTTGAGTGCTATTGCAGCATCCCTCAAGCCTTTCAATGGACAATCTCTTTCCTCTCATCCTCTTATTGCAAGATTCATGAGAGGCCTAATTTTAACTAAACCTCCCATTAGGCCTCCTCCGGTGGCATGGGACTTAAACTTGGTTCTTGCTCAGCTTATGAAGCAACCTTTTGAACCCTTAGCCACTACCTCCTTGAAATTTCTTTCCTGGAAGGTTATTTTCCTCATTGCAGTCACTTCAGCTTGTCGCATCAGTGAGCTGCAAACCTTAGTGGCGAATCCACTCTATACAAGGTTCCATCATGATAAGGTAGTCCTTCGGACAAATCCACACTTTATGCCTAAAGTGGTTTCACCTTTTCATCTTAATCAAGAGGTATACCTACCTGTCTTCTTTCCAGCTCCTCATGCATCCAGTGCAGAGCGGAACCTTCATACTCTAGACTGTAAAAGAGCTCTTGCCTTTTACCTCCATAGGACTCAGCCACATCGAAAGTCTTCCCAACTTTTTGTTGCTTTCGATCCTTCTCATTTGGGGCTTCCAGTCTCAAAACGAACACTTTCCAATTGGATTGCTCAGTGTATTTCGTTTGCTTACCAGAGTAAAAACATTTCTCTGGAGGGCCATGTCACAGCTCACAATGTGAGAGCCATGGCCACCTCTATGGCTCATCTTCACTCTGTATCCATAGATCAGATCTGTCGAGCAGCCACCTGGGCCTCGGTTCATACCTTCACAGCCCATTACTGCTTGGATAAGGACTCCCGCCGGGATGCCTTATTTGGTCAGGCTGTCCTCAAACACCTGTTCCATTCTTAAACAACTCCTGCCCACCTTCCCTTAATGGATGCCTGAGATCCATCGGAAGATGAAATACCTACGGAGGGGATCTTCCAGGCATCTCAGCTAGGGAGTCCCCATATGTGAGGACTCATTCCTGCTTGTTCCTGGAGATAGCACAGTTACTTACCTGTAACAGGTGATCTCTGGGAACAGCAGGAATAGTCCTCACAACCCACCCACCTCCCCTAGGAGTTATCTTTCTCTTCCTTTCCTCTCTCTATTGTCTCAGCTTTAAACTCGAACTGAGGAGAGTTGGTCAGGAAGGCGGGAAGGCAGCGCGCATGCGCTGTGGGAAGCCCCAAAAGCTTTCCTTTTGGGAAGCTGGGGAGTTTTCCCGCGCAGGCTCCGTCGGTACCGACGTACCCATATGTGAGGACTATTCCTGCTGTTCCCAGAGATCACCTGTTACAGGTAAGTAACTGTGCTTTATTTACCCACAACAACAGACACCATTTAAATGACACATACATTTTCTCTTGTCCTCTGCTTAACTAAGTAATCATTCTTAGGACAAAATAATTTAATTTCAGCATTAAGACCAAAAGATCTTGTTATGTTTAACAAAACTATTCTCAATATTGGTCTCTGCACCAGTTAAAAATATTTTTGCCACTTCTACATGCACTCACCGGGATGCAGTCACCAGATAAAAATCAAAGTATTGTCACAGGTTTCGGGTAAGGATTAATGAACATAGCAGAATTGCTAATCAGGAAGTCAATGCGCCTGGTGGTGACACATTGTGTAGAATGGTGTCATTATTTTACTGATTTTCCTCTGATGTTGATTGAGTTCCTGCAAGCAGGGTTCGTGCAAGGATATGAATTGCCTTAGGCAGAACCTCAATCTTGCTGGTTCCCCCCCCCCCCCCCCCCGCTGCTCTTCTCCAGGGCCTGCGGTGGCATCAATGCCATTATTTATTTATTTAGACAGTTTTGTATACCACCTTATCCTTCAAAGTGGTCACAATGCAATAGGAGGTATACATTTAACATGAGGGGATACGAATCACAAACGTAAATACTATTTGCTTATAAATCCAAATGGGTATGGGTAGTTGGGGCCAAGTGGTGTAAGTAGATGTTGGGCCACTTGGGTGGTATCTAGTGTTTGCCAACTTAAGGTGGTTGCTTATAGACCTCGGTAAAGAGGAGGGTCTTGAGTGCCTTGCGGAAGTCTTTGGTGTCATTTAGGGTCCTTAAGTCCATAGGGAGGGAGTTCCACAATGCAGGTGCCAGTAGCGAGGGAGCTCTTTTAAATGTTGCCTGCTTAGTTATTTAGCCTTTGTAATTATTGGGAGCCATTGTAGCTGTTGTACGATGGGGGTGATGTGTTCAGATCTTGCAGTGCCTGTGATGATACGTGCTGCAGTATTCTGCACCATCTGAAGTGGATGAATAGTCTGCTGGGGGAGGCCTTGGTATAATGAGTTTCCATAGTCAAGCAGTGGGGTGATGACTGCTTGGCAAACTGTGCAGAAGTGGCCTTGGTTAAGGATTGGTTTGAGTTTTCTGATGATCCTCGATCAGTGGTAGGCTCTTGCCGCAATTTTAGTAATGTGAGATTTTAGGTTCAGAGCTCTGTCCAGGATAATGTCCAGGTACCTCACTTCATCCTTGACTACTATAGTTTTGTTTAGAATGCTGATTGTTTGTGGCCTAATGAAAGTGCAGTCGATGTCCCCTGCCGAGGTGAGAACCTTTTTGACAAACCCATGACCAAGAAGGCCGCTCAGCTCGAGACCGAGCACCTTACCCGGACAAGGCTGTCGAAGACCTCTGCCCCTTCACATAAAAAGAAGGGCTCGGGTAAAAAGTCCTTTTACCTGAGGAAGGGCACTGCCTACAAACAGTACCCTCGGTATCAGGCTGCCCAAGCTGCCCCCCAGGGTCAGCAAGCCAAGGGCCAGGGTAATGGACCCCGTAGGCAGAGGACCCCCAAGCCGCCTGCCCCTGCTTCCACTCAGCAGGGTGGGGTTTTTTGACTCCTTGAGCATAGCCACTCCGTCCCTGCTTTCCCAGCCCTGCACAGGCTGTCGCCTTGTACTCTTTGCCCACCAGTGGCCTCTCATTACCACCGACAGTTGGGTGCTGGACATAGTCCAAAAGGGCTATGCCCTGCATTTTCATCAACTGCCTTCTCCTTCCCAGGAGAGCCCTTGCGGCCTCCCCTGCACACAGACCTTCTCCTTCAAGAGCTTCAAGGTCTGTTGGTGGACAGGGCGGTGGAGCCTGTGTCTCCCCACTTGCAAGGTCATGGATTCTACTCCAGGTATTTCCTGGTACCCAAAAGGACCGGTGGCCTTCGACCCATTCTGGACCTCAGGAACCTCAACAAATTCCTGGAGAAGGAGAAGTTCAAGATGCTTACTCTTGGAATACTTCTGCTCTATCTCCAGCAGGGAGATCGGCTATGCTCCTTAGATCTAAAGGATGCGTACACTCACATCCTCATTCAATGCCTCAAATACCCTCAAATACCCTCAAATTCAATGCCTCATCCAATGCCTCAAATACCCTCATTCTCCCTAAGGCAAGCACTAAGTGCTCCCAAGTTACCAGTTCTAGAGCCTTTGCCTTCTTTGCACCATCCTGCTGGAACGCTCTACCCGCAACTATCAGAACTATCAGTGATCTCTGTCAATTCAAGAAGGCACTGAAACATCACCTTTTTCTTCTTCACTATGATGCCTCAGTCTCCACCTCACATCCTCCCACTTCCACACCTCAACGCAGCTCCCCAAGCACACGCATCTCACACTCTTGACTGAATACTCGCAATCACACATTTAACCTTCCCCCACTATGAGATGCTTGTACAGTTCATTTAACCCTTTATATAGCTACATAAAGTGGTTTGTATATATTTATCATGTTTTTCCCTGTTAAAATTGTTTTAACGTATACCCAAGTTATGATACCTGTTTTTTGTAAACACAAATCAGCAATCTGAGATGTGTAGTTTAATGTTCACTGTAAACCGCGCTGATGTCAATAGCGCGGTATAAAAGAGACTTTAAATAAATAAAATAAATAAATTCATCCAGACCACAGAAAGTACCTCAGGTTCATTGTGGGAGAAAACCATTATCAGTACAGAGTACTACCTTTTGGCCTGACCTCTGCTCCCAGGGTCTTTACCAAGTGCCTGGCAGTTGTGGCGGCCTACCTGAGAAATCATGGCATCTTTGTCTTTCCCTATCTGGACGACTGGCTCATCAGGGGTCAGACGTCCCTGGAGGCCAGACAAGCCACCCTCGGAACCATTGCTCTGCTTCAAAACGTGGGCTTTGTCATAAACTTCGCAAAGTCCACTTTGCTTCCCTCCCCGAACTTGGAGTTCATGGGGCAAGGTTATATTCTCAACTGGCAAAGGCATTCTTGCCAGAAGACAGGGCCCAAAGACTAATGGACGTGGCCAAGCAGTTTCTAAACAAGCCCCTGTTCTCCGCCTGACTCTGCCTCTGCCTCAGGCTTCTGGGCCACATGGCTTCGACAGTGCATGTGACTCCCAATGCCAGGCTCCATATGAGGCCTGCACAGTGGTGCCTTCAGACTCAGTGGTCTCAGGCCACAGGCCGCCTAAGAGATAGGATAAAGGTGTCCAAACCCTTTTTGACCTCCCTCAGCTGGTGGCTACATCCACCCAATCTGCTGAAGGGGATGCCCTTCCAAATGCCAGAATACTCGGTGGTCCTCACCACCGACGCCTCTCTGTGGGGCTGGGGTGCTCATTGTCTGGACAAGTGCACTCAAGGCCTCTGGTCTCCCTGGGAGGCAGCCCAATAGATCAATCTCCTGGAACTTCGAGCTATCCGTTTAGCTCTCAAGGCTTTTTCTCCGGCCCTGACTCACAGCTCAGTCTTGATTCAAACAGACAACCAGGTAGCCATGTTTTATGTGAACAAACAGGGCGGGACTGGGTCAAAGCTCCTTTGTCGAGAGACTCAAGACCTTTGTTCCTTTGCCCTAAAGCACAACATGCTTCTCAGGAGAACTGCCTGGCCGACCGTTTAAGCAGAATTCTGCAGCCCCACGAGTGGCAGCTGCATCCCTTGGTCATTCAGAAGATCTTCCTAAAGTGGGGTCTCCCTTGGATAGATCTCTTTGCCAGTCCGCTGAACAAGCAACTGCCCAAGTTCTGCTCCAGGCAACCGCATCCTTTGAGGATAGCACCGGATGCTTTTCTGATGTCCTGGTCTCAAAGCCTCCTGTATGCGTTTCCTCCCACGCCCTTGGTGGCCCGAACTCTTTTCAAGACTCTTCAGGACAAGGCCTCAGTCCTGCTGGTAGCTCCCAGGTGGCCGAGGCAGTCTTGGTTTCCACTTCTGCTTCAGCTGGCAGTGGATTCCCCACTACCTCTGGGGTTGCAACCCGACCTTCTTTCACAGGGGCAGGGTTCCCTTCTGCACCCCAATCTCAAAGCTCTCAATTTGATGGCCTGGAGGCTGCAAGGGTAGTTTTGGCTCCCTGGGGTCTACCTCAGGAAGTTGAAGAGGTTGTCCTAGCCTCTAGGAAACAGACCACTAGGAAAACCTATGCCCTCAAATGGAAGAGGTTTTCTGTGTGGTGTCAGCTACGTACAGAGGATCCTTTCTCCTGTACTGTGCCAGTAGTGCTTCAGTACTTACTGCACTTATCCAATCAGGGACTTCACTGGTGGAGGGACATTCTCTGTCAGGTCACCCTTTGGTGTCCTGCTTTCTCACGGGCTTGCTTTTGCTCAAGCCTCCCTTCCGTCCTCCTGCTCCTGAGTGGGAACTGAATGTGGTCTTGCAGCAACTGACTCGTCCACCCTTTGAGCCGATGGCTACTTGCCCTCTATGCTTCCTTTCCTGGAAGACTCTCTTCCTGAGCCCTCACCTCGGCTAGGCGAGTGAGTGAGCTTCAGGCCCTCGTCTGTGATAGACCTTACAACCAGGGTTTATAGGAACAGGGTAGTCCTCAGGACTCATCCCAAGTTCCTTCCTAAGGTTGTCTCCTCTTGCCACCTCAATCAGGAGGTGGTTCTTCCAACATTCTTCCCTAGGCCTCATGCTAGGCAGGCTGAAGCAGTCGTGCATACCCTGGACTGTAGAAGGGCCTTATCCTTCTACCTTGACCGTACGCTGGGGCATAGAAGGGCTACTCAGCTCTTCATCTCCTTCGACCCCAATAAGTTGGGGTTGGCTGTGTCCAAGCGTTCCTTGTCCATCTGGATGGCTGACTGTATCACCTGGGTTTACAAGGCGGCTGACCTTCCTTTGCAGGGTAGGGTCACGGCCCATCGTGTCAGGGCAATGGCTGCCTCTGTGGCTCATCTCCGCTCTGTGCCCTTGGTAGACATCTGCAGGGCTGCAACTTGGTCTTCAAGCCAGACCTTTGCGGCCCATTACTGTCTGGAGAGGGAGTACCGTAGGGACAGTGCTTTTGGCCAAGCAGTACTCCGGAATCTCTTTGAGGTTTAGGCAACTCCTGCCTTCTGTTGGGCTAACGGTGGAGGTTGTGTCCTTGGAAAGCCTTTCTTTGCTGCTGTGACTAGAGGGAGTTCTCTTGTTCAGCCTGGGTTCCTGGTAGCCCAGAGCTAGGGAGTCACCCATATGTGAGGACTGACTTCCTGCTTGGTCCTGGAGAAAGAGTAGTTACTCACCTGTAACAGGTGTTCTCCAGGAGCAGCAGGAATCAGTCCTCACAACCCTCCCTCCTCCCCTTGGAGTTGCAGTTGTAATTATTTTGTTTTACATTTTTTTGTGCTGTTCTTAGCTATGTCATTTGACTGAGGTAAGATGGCACCTTTAGGCGGGAAGGGAACCGTGCATGCGTGCCAGCATTCCCAAAGGCTTTCATGGAAAGCTGGGGAAATGCTCCGCTGGGGCTTCATCGGCGCCAATGACACCCATATGTGAGGACTGATTCCTGCTGCTCCTGGAGAACACCTGTTACAGGTGAGTAACTACTCTTTGCTTTGCTATCAAGAATAACACTAAATTTAATTTTTGTTGAACACAGTAACACCTTCTGGTTTAAATTCTGAAATTAGCATTTTATTAAATCTTTTTTTCCCGAGATAATTGTTTAATCAGTTAATTGGAAGACAAGAGAAAGTGACATGGGTCAGCCCTTTTAAACTGGTGACTGTTTAGAGCAAGATTTGGTTTAGAGTGAATGAACATAGGAGCTGAATTATTTCCTGATCTCAGCATGCCTCAGATGGCACACTCTTTAGAATGACAGTACTTAATCTTTTTTTTATCTAGCGACCTTAGATAGAATCCCCGTGAATGCATTTAGAGGTGGCAAAAAGATTTATTTGGTGTAGGGAGTTTTTTTTTAAATTTCAAGGTAGTTTGATCGCGATGCTGAAATTGAATTTTGTCCTAAGAAGGTTGATTGATTAGAAGACAAGAAATGACGTGTTTCGGTCCTTTTAAATTGTGTCCATTGTGAATTTAAAAAAAAAAGTGAGCTCTATAGCCATGTAAGGTTTATTGATAACCATTCTTTCTTTCGGAAGCAGTCAGTCTCCCAGATGCAGGCATGTACTGAAACCATAGATGTCTGGCAACGATGTTACAGTTCTGAAAATATAAGTTACACTTAAGTATAAAATAAGGTTACAATAAGTATGAAATGCCATGCTATGATATCCTATAGGATTTGGTGGTTGCGGATGTAGATGTTTGTGCAAATGAAGTTTAAAAAAAGGAATATGTCTCTGAAGATATTAAGAAGCAAATGAATATTAAAGAGGCAAATGAAGAAAGCAAATGAAAAATAGCTCTAAAAATTTAGCTCTGTATCATCGCTGATGCCTCCAAGTTTTTAAAAAATTAAATGGTAAAATGAGTGCTGGATGATTTTTGTGTTAGTGATTGCATTGTTTGGAAAGCACTCTACAATTTAAGTGTATTTTAGACATAAAGTGCACTCTTGAAGCAATGTACTTATTTGGGTGAGGATCATGTCTGTTGCTCTGAAAGTCCGTTGTTCCTAAGGGGACCTGAAAACTGCCAGAGATTTTTCCCTGTACCTGACAGGGCTGCTGGATGTCTGGCCACAGAGATGAGGTGGAAACGAAAGGATATCAGAGAAAGCAGAAGCCGGCATGGAAGGGCACCACTTCATGCATCTGCTGACGTCGCCTCCAGAGCCAACAGCACTGTGGCTCCAGAGAGAGAGATAACAGACAGTGACTACTGTCTGTTCCTGTTCATTGCAGCAGGGTCCATTGCTCAAAAAATAGACTGTATTTTTAGTATTGCATTTTTAATCTTTTTTTAGGGGGGAGGCAGGATATCAGTTGATGGTGCACTTTTATCTTTTCAACCAATTCCACACAAATTACTGATAGGCTGAAGCCAGTGGTTGTAACCATAAATGGTATAACTGATTTGTTGAATGTTTTTACCCCATAGACAGAATGGGGAAAAAGTCTTGGTGAATCAGGCCCTTACTTTGTGCAGCTTGTAGGATGTATTTTAGGCCATATATAATCTGCAGTATCTTGTGTTCAAATAAAAGGAATGAAACACTATCAGGCTATTAGTAACCCTGTTTCGATAGTTGGGATTTAAAAGCATGATTAAATCTAATTCTGACAAGATAAACAGTACAGGAAGGCATTGGCCAGAGCCAGAAGGATGCTAAGGAGATTTATAACTATGACTGTCATGTCCCGGTCATTGGTGAGATCTCACCTGGAATTTCCAACTCAGGAGGCTTTTTCAGAGGATGTAGATAGTGAAGGTGGTCCCAAGAAGTGCTAACAAAATGATCTTGGGTCAGCATTAGAAGACTCATTAGATCAGATTTTGAAATCTAAATGTATATACCCTTGAAGGAAGAGGGGAAATATGATTCAGGCATTTAGAAACCTCTGAGGTATTAACAAACCACAGTACACCTGATTTAGGGGATAGGACATTCTAGACCAGAGGTACTCAAATCCAGTCCTGGAGGGCTGCAAACCAGTCAGGGTTTCGGGATATCCCTAATGAATATGCATGAGATATATTTGCATGCACTGCCTCCATTGTATTTTAATCTATCTCATGCATATTTTACGACCACTACTTGAGTACACGGATTTCAGAACAATCTACCAAGCCCTGGTGATGCCACACATTGATTTCACAAATGCAGTCCTGTATGGGCTCCCACAAGCAACTCTAAAGCCTCTCCAACTGGCAATGAACACGGCCGCTAGGGTGCTAGAAGAAATGTCAAGGACTGACCACGTCACTCCAATCCTGAAAAAGCTCCATTGGTTACCAATTCAAGCCAGAACCCAATATAAGATCATAATTATAACCTTCAAAGCCCTGAACAATCAGACCCCCACAGCCATCATTGAGCTGATACACACCTCACCCCACAATAGAAGCAGAAGATCAGCAGCAGTAAACACCCTGATAATTCCGAAGGAAACAACGAGATGCACAAAGGCAACAACTAACAGAGCCTTCAGCATCTATGCCCCCAGAGCCTGGAATGCCCTCCCACCTGACATGAGTTATCACCAACCTAACCCAATTCAGGAAGGCCCTAAAACACTACCTATTCACAAGGTACTTCTCAGTGTACACCCGATAGGGAAATACACTCCCCATGTAAATAACTGTAGATAATTGTCATTGTAATAACTATTGTTGTTTATCCAAGTTTCAATCCTGTTCAAATGTGAATACATTGCAGTTAGCCTGCAATGTATGTTTGTTGGATGTACACCGCATTGATATTAATAGCGCGGTATAAAAGAAATATGAAATAAATAAATAAATATAAATAAAATAAATAGTCTTAAATAGTTTACCCTGTAGCTTCATTGCATGTCCCCTAGTCTTTCTATATTCTGATAATGTAAACAATCGATCTACGTTTACCCGTTCCACTTCATTAATTTATAGACTTCTATCATATCTCCCCCTCAGCTGTCTCTTTTCCAGGTTAGAGAGCCCTAACCTTTTTAGCCTTTCTTTATAGGAGTATCTTTCCATCCCCTTTACCATTTTGGTGGCTCGTCTCTGAATCTTTTCTAATATCTCTATATCCTTTTTAAGATACGGCGACCAGAATTGCACACAATATTCAAGGTGCGGTCTCACCATGGAACGATATAGAGGCATTATAATATCGTTTGTTTTATTTTCCATTCCGTTACAGGACTGGATTTGAGTACCTCTGTTCTAGACCAAGGAGTCAAGATATGAAGTTCTGAGCAGATACACTAAAGAACAATGTTGAGGAATATTTTTCATTAAAATAATGGTGGGTGTATAGAATGCACTCACAGGGTAGAGACTAAATCAGTGATGCAGTTTAAGAAGGCATGGAGTAAGCTCAGAGGATCTATATTTGCCCAAAATGGAGTGAACAGAAAGCATGACTAGTATGATTCAACAATTAGTGTTGGGACTGCCAGAATGATGGTAAAGTACCTAATATGAACATTTTTAGAAGCCCTGGAGAAGAAAACAGCCATGTAGGTGATTTCTCTTACTGGGTTGAAAGAACCGACTAGCAGCTGAGTTTGTTTGGCAGGCTGCAAGTTAATGTAATAACTCTAGTGGAACACAAGCACTTATGTAATCTGGTTTGTTTGGCATGTTAAACAGCGGACCTAAGGAACTAACTTCAGGCAATAACATACTAGTATTTCTGGCTATTTAGATTTACAGAGCTATGTGGACATGGGACGGATGGGATATGGGAGGGAGGGATGTTGGTAGAACTAAGCAAGGATCCTTGTATGTTCTGCCCAAAATAGAGTACAAAGGAGGAAGGCATAAATTGTCCTGGATAAGTTGTAATATCTTAGGTGGTTTGACATTTGACTGATAGCTAGATGATATTCTTAGCAATATAAATAGTAATAACTGGACTACTTGGTCTTTTTCTGCTAAGTTATGGTGGATTTGAGGTGGGTCCGCTGTGAGGAGGTTGGAGCTTGCAAAATACTTTTCTCATTGATTTCTCATCATAGTGAGTTACTTATGAATGTGCTGTTTTTTCATTTATTTACATTAACCGTACAAAGGAAACTAACAGTTATTTTGTATTTTTTTAAACATAATCCAGATGAGGAAGAAGATGGCAAGACTCCAACACAACCTCTGTTGAAAGAAGGCAGGCATTTTCCATCTTTTTATTTGATTTCATTTTGGTGATGATTCTGTGTTCTCAAATTTTTATTTTAGCCTATAGTTTCTTTACATGTTGTAGTATAGTGCTGTGTTTGTGTTGATGTATTAAATTGAAAAGAAAACTTGCCATTTTAATTCCTCTTTTAATAGCTTTTAAGGTACACATTTTAAATATGTGCAGAAGTCTAATGGGAAAGCAAGAATTTGAAGATTTAATGATATCCATCCATCCATTTTATCATCCATTTACAATTGCTTGATTATATGTTAGATTTATTTTTAGTCTCATATTTTCAAAGTAAATTATCTGCTTTGAATTATTTCTTAGCTGTGATTGGTTTTGTTTACAATAACATTAGGAAAGTTGTGTGCATAATTACTCTCAACATTGATGAGGTTTTATATGCACCAATTATTTCATGTTAGGACACTTAAGTGTATGTCTACTAAACCAGGCTAACGGTTAACCCGGGCTATCTGTTCCTAGATCCCATTGAATAACATGGGACCTTGGTGCAGATATCCTGGGTTAGCCATTAGCCCAGCTTAGACTACATGCTCTTTAGATAGCAACAACATTTATTGGCTTTTCTCCCTTGTGGAGTCATGGCTCTGAACAAGGAGGAAGGAACTAATGTTTTGTAGGAGGCCAGATAAGTGGTGTTGCAGTCTGTGGTTATCAAGAAAGTATAAAGGTCACAAGCAAGTAGTAGATATTGGGGGACAATATTCAAACTTTATCCATTGATGCAAAGTCCATTGCCTCAGAAAAATACATGTCATCAATGTCCCTGTTTAATGTACATTACCAAGTTTAAGTTACAATGTAAACCGCTTTGACTGAAATGGATAAAGCGGTATAAAAAACCTGTTAAATAAAATTAATACATGTGCTTCTTTTCCATGGGCTTTGTACCAATTTCCAAAAATATGTGCAGGCTTTGACTTTAGAAATTGCTATGTGTAAAAAGTGCACATGGACACTTGTCTGATTTTTGGGCAGGTAGAATTTTTATAAAAAGGTGCACTTGTAATTTTGAAAATACTATCTGTACATATTTTTCTCCAGCAGCCTCGCCACCTGTCAGTGCAGGTGAAAGTATTCAATGCAGACTTTTAAAATGTTTTACTTGTGTTAAGTGTGGGCGGTTCAGAAGCCCATTCAAGCAGGCCAAGTGATTTTTGTGTAGAAAACTCAAACTTCCCCTCGGTAAGGTTTTTTTTTAAATATTATCAATGTTTGTGTATCCCCAATACGCTGCATTTCTATCTGAGTGACTGCATCAGTAAAGGCCTGAATTGGACTGATAGCTACCATAGCTGAGAAGTTGGCATGCTGTGACAGCTGTAAGTCTGAATACAGAATTAGTATCGGGTCTGTTTTCTTATATTCCTTATCACTTCTCCGGGCCAGTCCAGGGTACGTTAGGGTTGTCAATCCCCTTCAGCAGCTGAGGACTGAAAGAAACTTGAAACTTTGCTGACAGGTTAAGCCACTCCCCTTGTTGACAGCAGATCAGTCTTTCAGTCCTCAGCAGCTGAAGAGGATTGTTGCTGACAGTTCTTGTGAAGATTTTGCTCTTTTATTATTTTTTACCTAGTGTTTCTGTATTAGCGCTGGGCTCTAGCAGAGCTTCTAAGCTGCTATATTCCTCGGAGCATTTTTTTAGTTTAGTGGTTTGGATACATTCACTTTTATTTGATTTTAGCTTTGTGCTCCCTGTGCTCTGCCTTGCCTGCCCCGCGTTAGTTGGGGGCAGCGACGGAGCCGCACAGCGTTTGCCTCTCTCCGGAGACATTATTGCTCTCCTGCAGATTGGTTCTGGGAGCCCCAGTTACCCTCTGCAGTGCTGTCCAGGCAAGTCCCGAGGCCTCCCGCTAGCTGTGGGTGTGAGGGGGACCGGTGTCTCACGGCGTGCGTTTCCAGGTGAGCGGCAGAAGCGGATCGCAAGAGGACAGGGGGTCCGTCGGCATACATCGCGTTCCGTTTCTCTTGTTTATTTCCTTTTGTGTTCTTTGTTTTCTTTTTGGATTTGGGTGCCTAGTTTAGTTTTGCGTGTTTTTTTTTAATGGCAGATAACCTTTCCTCAGAAGGCCCCAGCGCTGCGGCGAGTTCTGCTAAGGCGGGAACAGCGGCCATCTTGCAGGAGCCGTTGATAGTTCCCGCGGGCCCAGTCAAGTCCGGGAAGCGAAAATCGAAGTCGGGTAAACCGGCTCCAGTTCCCGCGCAGTCACCTCCGATGCTTCCTGAGTCTCCGGTAGCTCTGCCTTCTGTTTTCTCCCCCGCGTTTATTTTGGCTCTTCATAATGCCTTCCTCCTAAAAACTGCTCAGCCAGACTCTGCTGTAAAAGCTTCTCAGTCAGAGGCTGCTCTACCGGGGTTTTTCGATGTGATCCAGCCGGGGTAGACTTCCACAGTCGCGGGGGAGGGTCCTTCCCAGGGGTTCCTCTCTGCTCGACCTGGGATAGATCTTTTTGGTCAGCAGGTCCCTGACCCTCAGGGGTTGGAAGAAGGAGAGCTCTTTCCAGATCAGGACTGGGAGTCTGATCCAGGGTTATTGGAGGAGGGCGACCTTGCCCCAGGAGAGGATCCGAATGTGTTTAGGGTCTTCCGAAAGGAGGAACTAGGTGCTCTCATTTCGCAATCGTTGTCTGCCCTGAACCTTCTCTTGCCCTCGGTCTCTCAAGAGCCTTTGGAGGATCCCTTGTTACAAGGGTTTAAAACGGAGCAACGCTGTTTTCCTGTGCACCGCATCATCAAGCAGATGATTGAATCTGAATGGGAGTTCCCAGAGGCCTCCTTGAGGGGTGCTCGTGCATTGACTCGTCTCTACCCGGTTCCTCAGGATGAGAAAGAATTGTTGAAGTTGCCAAAGGTGGATGCCCTTGTGTCTGCGGTGACTAAGAAGACCACTATTCCTGTTGAGGGAGCGGCGGCTCTTAAAGATCTGCAGGATCGGAAGCTGGAGGGGTTTTTGAAGCAGGCCTTTGACTCCAGCGCTCTGGCTCTTCAGGCTTTCATTTGTGGGACGTATGTGTCCCGAGCTTCTATTCGATGGTTGCATGGGGACACTTCGGCTCCGCAGGCTGATCCTTCGGCTTTGGAAGGGGCCAAGTTGGAATCCGCGGCGGCTTATCTGGCGGACTCCTTCTATGATTTGATAAGGATTGCGGCGAAATCTATGGCCTCGCTGGTGGCGGCCTGGAGTTTTCTTTGGTTACGCAATTGGGCTGCGGACGTTTCCTCTAAGTCGCATCTTAGCAAACTCCCGTATAGGGGTAAATTGCTTTTTGGTGAAGCTTTGGAAAAGATTGTTAAAGACCTTGGGGACTCCAAGGGAGGTCGCTTACCGGAGGATCATCCTAAGTTGACTCAAGGAGGGTCGGCTCCTCGTAGTCACGGAAGAGATTTTCGTAGGTTCCGTGGAGCTCATTTTCTTCCTTATCCTAGAGGACGTTTCGGAGTGCGGGGTTCTTCCTTTCACGGTGTTAGAGGATTTGGGAGGTCCTATTTCGGTTCCCAGTCCTCTGGGAAGAAGCCGCAATGAAGGTTTCTTGGTCCAGGCTCCATTTCCTGTGGGGTGTCGCCTGCAGAACTTCTGTGCGGCCTGGACCGCGATAACCTCCGACCAATTTGTGCTACAGATAATTCAGGACAGCTATGCGCTGGATTTCGATTGCCCATTGTCGGACGCCTTTGTAATGCTCCATGTCCGTCCGGTCCGAAGGCTCAAATCGTGGCGGACACTCTGCAGCGCCTGTTGAGTCTGCATGCAGTGGTTCCAGTTCCTCGCGACCAGTACGGGTTCGGTCGATACTCCATTTATTTAGTGGTTCCCAAAAAAGAGGGCTCTTTTCGGCCTATTCTGGATCTCAAGCACGTCAGCCGCTGTCTCCGGGTGCCACACTTTCGGATGGAGACCTTAAGGGCGGTCATTCGAGCGGTACAGCCGGGGGAGTTCCTCTCAGCGCTGGATCTCACGGAGGCGTATCTGCATATTCCCATTCGCTCCGATCATCAGCGTTTCTTACGGTTTGCCCTTCCTTTGGGTCACTCCCAATTTCGAGCTTTGCCGTTCGGGCTCGCAACTGCTCCTCGAACCTTCACCAAGGTGATGGTGGTGGTAGTGGCAGCCCTGCGCAAGGAGGGTATTCGAGTTCACCCGTATCTCGATGATTGGCTTATCCGAGCAGACTCACTGGCGGCGACGGCGAAGGTGGTGCAGTTGTTAGAGAGTCTCGGATGGGTCATCAACCGGGAGAAGAGTCATTTCCAGCCGGTGCAGCAGCTTCTTTATCTCAGGGCTCTATTCGATACGAGTCGCGGTTCGGTGTTCTTGCCCGAAGGCAGAGCCCAGAAGCTGGTGAACCAAGTGCGGGTTTTTCTGGGGGATCCGGCTCCGTCAGCGTGGGCCTATTTACAACTGCTGGGGTCCATGGCGGCAGCCTTGGAGCTCGTCCCCTGGAGCAAGGCCCATATGCGGCCGCTGCAGCACGTTTTGCTCTCCCGGTGGTCCCCGCAGCTTCACCCTCTTTCCCAACGGCTGACCTGTCCGGATCTAGTTCGTCACAGTTTGCACTGGTGGCTCGAGCCCGAACATCTTCAGGCCGGCATGCCGTTGCAGGATCCTTTGTGGGTTCTGGTGACCACAGACGCCAGCCTTTCCGGCTGGGGAGCTCACTGCCTGTCTCAGGTGGCGCAAGGCGTTTGGACCACAGAAGAAAAGATGTGGTCGATCAATCGGTTGGAGCTGAGAGCCGTCCACCTCGCTCTCCTACAGTATCATGGCTTGATTGTGGGGAAGGCTGTTCGGGTTTTTTCCGACAATGCCGTGACGGTTTCTTACATCAATCGTCAAGGTGGGACCAAGAGCTCGTCTCTGATGGTGGAGTGTCAGGAGTTGATGTCTTGGGCGGAACTTCACCTCGTAGCCCTGTCTGCGGCGCACGTGGCGGGCAAGCTCAATGTGCAGGCGGATTATCTCAGCTGCAATGTTCTCGATCCCGGGGAATGGGAGTTAAACGCGGCAGTTTTTCACGATCTCACCCTCCGCTGGGGTCGACCAGTGATGGATCTTATGGCGACCCTGTCCAATGCGAAAGCTCCTCATTTTTTCAGCAGGCGCAGGGAACACATGTCGGAGGGCCTAGATGCCTTGGTTCAACCATGGCCGGCAGAGGCTCTTCTGTATGTTTTTCCTCCTTGGCCGATGTTGTCCCGCGTCATTCAACGAATAGCGCTTCATCAAGGCTCGGTGATTCTGATAGCTCCGGATTGGCCTCGTCGGCCCTGGTATGCGGATATGCTGCGTCTGCTGGTAACGTCCCCTTGGCGTCTTCCCGCTCGCATCAATTTGTTGAATCAGGGGCCAGTCCTCATGCCGCAAGTGGATCGCTTCTTGCTTACGGCTTGGCTCTTGAAAGGTCTCGGTTGAGGCGCAAGTGATACTCGGATGCGGTGGTTTCCACTCTGCTGCGGTCAAAGATCTTCTACTTCCTTGGCGTATGTTCGCGTCTGGCGCGTGTTTGAAAACTGGTGCGCAGAAAGAGGTTTTCAGCCCATGTCCACAGCCTTGCCGCAACTACTGTTGTTCCTTCAAAGTGGACTGGATAAGGGTTTAGCGCTAGGTACGCTAAAGGTACATTTGGCGGCTCTGGCTTGCTTTCGTGGTCCAGTGCAGTCTCGGTCACTGTCATCGCATAGAGATATCCAACGTTTCTCCAGGACCAAGCAGGAAGTCAGTCCTCACTTATGGGTGACGTCGGCGCCGACGGAGCCCTCGCGGAGCAATTTTCCCCAGCTTTCAAAGAAAGCCTTTGGGAATTGCAGCGCGCATGCGCGGTCGTCTTCCCGCCCGAGGGTGCCATCTTAGCCAGTCTTCTTTTTTCCGCGGAGCCCTACAGACGTCCCCGTCTTGTCCCCGCGAAAAAGTTGATTTTCTTCTTTATTTTATCCTTTTTTCTTTCGGTTCGACGCCGATCGTTTTCCCGCCCGGACTCGCGACGCCGGTCTCGAGTCCTCTTACTTTTTTTCGGTTTTTCTGACTTAGTCAGCTTTCGTTTTCGTTTTCCCTGGCAGCCCGGTCCTTTGACCTCGCAGGGGCCCTTTTTCCCCCGATGGCTGCCAGTGGGTTTAAGCGGTGTGGTCGGTGTGACCGAAATATGTCACTAACCGACACACACGACTTTTGCCTCCGCTGCCTGGGCCTGGATCATGAGGAACTGATCTGTGGGCCCTGCAGCAAACTGTCCTCAAAGGCGTTGAGAAGTCGGCGGCATCAGCGTGAGAGAATCTTCGCTGACCCCAGCCGTACCCGGACCTCGTCGGAGGCCTCCGTGTCGAAAGGCTCCAGCTCGGACCGTCGCCGGAGCTCCTCCGACCGGGGTTCTCCCTCCGGGGACCATCGTCGGAAGGAAAAACCCGCGAGGGCGGCGTCGGTGGACGCTCCTGGCTCCGCGAGGGCCAGGTCGCATAGCCCCGACAGCCGCCCCGGGTCCTTGGAGAAGGAACACATCCCGAAGCGACCTCGCCTGGAGTCGGAGATGCCTGCCCGGGTAAGTCCTGTGGTCCTTCTGGACTCGCCTCCGCGACAGCCGACGTCGGGCCCGACGCCGTCGGGGCCCGAGTCGGGGGCTGCTGGGTCACCTGAGCTCGGACTCAGGTTGACGGCCTTGGAGAGCAGACTGTCTGCCTTCATGGACCAGCAGAGGGCACTGCTCGCTGGCGTCGCTGCCCCGACCGCCGGGACGTCGACGTCCAAGTCGACCCCGGAGACCGAGCCGATCCTCGAGTCGATGATAACTCGAGTCGATCCTCGGTCGAGGTCGCCCTCGGCCTCCCGTTCGGGACCGAGGTCGCCGACGCCGACTCCCTCGGCGTCGTGGGCGGCTGGCGCCGCACCCTGCCCGAGCCGACCCCACCGAGTCCTCGTCGGAGTCGGTTTGGGAGTCTGAGGAGGAAGAGTCACCTGATTCTTTCCGGACTCGGTGTGTCCCCTCGGACTCACCGGAGTCCGAGCCTCGGAAGCAGTCCCCCCCGGAGGATGCCCGGTTCTCGGACTTCGTTAGGGATATGGCCAAGGCTTTGGCCTTCCCTGCGGATCCCGAGGAGGAGCCTCGAGCCGAAGAGCTCGACGCCCTCCAGTATGACTCTCCCGCGAGGGAACACTTTACTGTGCCGGTTCCTCCTATGCTGGAACGACTACTCTTCCGCATGTGGGAGAGTCCGGCCTCCTCGCCGGTCCTGAGCAAGCGGGTCGATTCTATCTATCGGGTCCGCAAGAGCCCTGGCTTTCAAAAGGCGCAGCTGCCACACCATTCCATGGTAGTGGAATCGGCCATGCATCGTCTTAAGAGCCAGAAGATGCACTCCTCGGTGCCTCCTGGAAGGGAGGCCCGTAACCTGGATGGCCTTGGCAAGAAGTGCTTCCAGGGCTCTATGCTCGCATGTCGTGTCCAGACTTACCAGCTATACATGGGCATGTATCTCCGGGATCTGGCTAAAGAGCTAGCCGGATTCTCCGCTGGTCTCTCCGAGGAGCCCTTGCGGAGGTTCCTAGCCTTGTCCACGGGCATTCGGGAATGCTCAAAGTTCATGTCCCGAGCAGCCTATGATGGCTTTGAAGCCTCGGCTCGAGTGGCCGCAGCCGGCATCGGTGCCCGCCGACAGGCTTGGCTTCAGTCGTCTGACCTTGAGCCCTGGGTACAGGACAAGTTGGTCGATGTCCCCTGCCGAGGCGAAAACCTCTTTGGCAAGCCCATGGCGGAAAAGGCTGCACAAATTGAGACTGAGACTCTCACCAGGACCAGGCTTTCTAGGAAGACCTCCGCCCCTTCCCAGAAAAAGAAGGGCTCGGGGAAAAAGTCCTTTTACCCGAGGAAGGCGGCTGCCTACAAACAATACCCCCATTATCAGGCCCCTGCAGCTCCCCAACAGGGCCAGCAGGCCAAGGGACGGGGTAACGGGTCCCGTAGGCAGCAAGCCCCCAAGCCTGCACCACCAGCCCCTGCTCAGCAGGGTGGGGGTTTTTGACTCGCTCAGCATAGCCTCTCCCCCCCGCTGGTCCCCCCCAGCACCGGAGGCCGGCTGGTTCACTTCGCCCACAGGTGGTCCAGCATCACCGCAGATGCCTGGGTGCTTCAGGTCGTGCGAGAAGGCTACCTTCTCCACTTCCATCAGGTCCCTCCCTCCTATTTTCCGGGAGAGCCTCCGCGCCCCCCTCTGCACAGGGAGTTGCTCCTTCAGGAGTTAGCAGGTCTTCTGCAGGATCAGGCGGTGGAACCGGTGCCACACCACCTGAGAGGTCAAGGCTTCTATTCAAGGTATTTTCTGATACCAAAGAGAACAGGGGGCCTCAGACCCATCCTGGACTTGCGCAACCTCAACAAGTTCCTTGTGCGGGAGAAGTTCAAAATGCTTACCCTTGGAATCCTTCTGCCCTACCTCCAGCAGGGAGATTGGCTATGCTCCTTGGATCTAAAGGATGCCTACACGCACATCCTCATCCACCCAAGCCACCGCCAATACCTAAGGTTTGTGGTGGCGGGAAATCATTACCAGTACAGAGTACTGCCCTTTGGCCTGTCCTCCGCACCGCGAGTCTTCACAAAATGTCTCGCAGTCGTGGCGGCCCATCTCCGGCTTCACGGCCTCTATGTCTTTCCGTACCTCGACGACTGGCTCATCAGAGCAGCGTCCGCTCAGGAGGTCACCAACGCCACGTGCCGCACGGTGGCTCTGCTGCAGCACTTGGGCTTTGTCATAAACTTCGCAAAGTCCACTTTGCTCCCCTCACAGGATCTCGAGTTCATCGGCGCAAGGCTGCACACTCCTCAGGCGCGAGCGTTTCTACCGCTCGACAGGGCTCAGCGGCTCATGGACCTAGCCGACCGCTTTCGCAGCCAGCCCCTGGTCTCCGCCAGGCGCTTCCTGAGACTGCTCGGACATATGGCTTCCACTGTCCATGTGACCCCCAATGCCCGCCTGAATATGCGGTCTGCTCAATGTTGTCTCCGCCGGCAGTGGCGACAGGCCACGGGCGGCCTCGCAGACCTAGTGCGCGTTTCCGAGCCGCTGATCTCGTCTCTCCGGTGGTGGCTCCGGCAGCCGAACCTGACATTCGGTATGCCCTTCCAGTCACCTCAGCCGACCCGGGTGCTGACCACCGATGCATCCCTCCTGGGCTGGGGAGCGCATTGCCAAGAGGCGCGTACTCAGGGCCTCTGGACCACGTGGGAGTCTGCTCAGCAGATCAACTTCCTGGAGCTCCGGGCGATCCGCCTAGCTCTCAAGGCCTTCTCCCACCTGACTTCCCAACAGTCCGTCCTTGTCCAGACGGACAATCAAGTTGCCATGTTCTACGTGAACAAACAGGGGGGCACGGGCTCCTTTCTCCTCTGCCGGGAGGCTCAGAAGCTCTGCTCTTGGGCCGTCAGTCACGGCATTCTCCTCAAGGCCGTTTATCTCCCGGGCCGAGACAATTGCCTTGCGGACAAACTCAGCAGGGTCCTCCAGCCGCACGAGTGGCGTCTGGATCCCTTGGTAGTTCAGAAGCTCTTCCTCAAGTGGGGCCTCCCCACGATGGATCTCTTTGCCAGTCCTCGCAACCGGCAGCTTCCTCGCTTCTGCTCTCGTCTGCCACACCCCCTTCGGGTTGCGGCGGACGCCTTTCTGATCTCATGGTCAGGGAGCCTTCTGTATGCGTTCCCTCCCATCCCGCTAGTCTCTCGGACTCTTTTCAAGGTTCTCCGAGACAAAGCCTTCATGATCCTGGTGGCCCCTCGCTGGCCCAGGCAGCCGTGGTTTCCGCTCCTGCTGCAACTGGCGGTGGAGGATCCAATCCCTCTGGGGGTACAACCGGATCTCCTCACTCAGGATCAGGGGTCCCTCCTGCACCCCAACCTCAGGTCTCTCAACCTCATGGCCTGGCTGCTGAGAGGGTAGTCCTTGCTCCCCTTCTCCTGCCGGCGGAGGTGGAGGAGGTCGTCTTGGCTTCGCGACGGCCTTCTACCCGCAAATGCTACGCCCTTAAATGGCGTCGCTTTGCAGTCTGGTGTACCCAACAGTCTCAGGATCCCTTCTCCTGCCCTGTGTCGGTGATCTTGCAGTACTTGCTGCACCTCTCTAATCTGGGACTTAAGTCCAACTCCGTCAAAGTTCACCTCAGTGCTCTTTCAGCACATCATGTGCCGGTGGACGGCAGACCTCTCTCCAATGACCCTCTCGTAGCGAGGTTTCTCCGAGGTCTCCTTCTACTTAAACCACCTCTGCGCCCGCCAGCGCCTGACTGGGACCTGAATGTGGTGTTGCAGCGGATCACCTGTCCGCCTTTTGAACCTATGGCTACCTGTTCTCTCCGTTTTCTGTCTTGGAAAACACTGTTCTTGGTAGCCCTCACTTCCGCTAGACGCGTGAGTGAATTGCAGGCCCTCGTGTCTGATCCCCCTTACACTCGGTTCTACAAAAATAGGGTAGTCCTACGGACTCACCCTAAATTTCTTCCAAAAGTGGTCTCCCCTTTTCACATCAATCAGGAGGTGGTACTTCCAACCTTCTTTCCCAGACCACACTCCAGCCGAGCTGAAACGGTCCTCCATACCCTGGACTGTAGAAGGGCTCTGAACTTCTACCTTGACCGTACGCGGGAGCACCGTAAAGCTGCTCAGCTTTTTGTGTCTTTTGACCCCAATAAATTGGGGCTCCCGGTCTCCAAGCGTACTCTGTCCATCTGGGTTGCGGACTGTATCTCTTGGACTTATGGGGCAGCCGGACTCTCCTTAGAAAGTCGAGTCACGGCTCATTGCGTTCGGGCAAAGGCTACGTCAGTGGCTTACCTCCGCTCTGTTCCGCTGGCAGACATCTGCCGGGCCGCTACTTGGTCTTCGAGCCAGACTTTTGCGGTCCATTACTGTCTCGAGAGGGAGTCCCGTAGGGACAGTGCTTTCGGACAGGCAGTCCTCCGTAATCTCTTTGAGGTCTGAGCAACTCCTACCCTCCATCCCGGATGTGGGCTACCGGTGGGTGATAATTCAGCGAAGATTCTATCCTTCTGTGCTGCTGAGCTAGAGGGAGCTCATTTTTGTGCTTAGGGTCTCCGGTAGCCTTGAGCTTGGGAGTCCCATAAGTGAGGACTGACTTCCTGCTTGGTCCTGGAGAAAGCGTAGTTACTCACCTGTAACAGGTGTTCTCCAGGAGCAGCAGGAATCAGTCCTCACTACCCTCCCTCCTCCCCTTGGAGTTGCAATCGTCTGCTTATGTTCTTTTTGCACATTTTTATGCTGTCTTTTTTAGCTATGTCATCTGACTGGCTAAGATGGCACCCTCGGGCGGGAAGACGACCGCGCATGCGCGCTGCAATTCCCAAAGGCTTTCTTTGAAAGCTGGGGAAAATTGCTCCGCGAGGGCTCCGTCGGCGCCGACGTCACCCATAAGTGAGGACTGATTCCTGCTGCTCCTGGAGAACACCTGTTACAGGTGAGTAACTACGCTTTTTTTCGGGCAGCTCGCCTTATTCGTCGTCCTCTTCGCCGGGTAGTGCCTCCTTGGGATTTGAATCTCGTGTTGGAAGCGTTGGCACGTCCTCCCTTTGCTTCGGCATCTGGGGCCAGCTTGCGGGAATTTACCTGGAAAACGGCGTTTCTCGTCGCTTTATGTTCGGCTAGGAGAATTTCCGATCTGCAAGCTCTTTCTTGTCGGGAGCCGTATCTACTTTTCTTGCCGGAGAAAGTTCTGTTACGTACGGTCCCTTCTTTTCGGCCTAAGGTGGTTTCCGCCTTCCATGCTAACCAGTCGGTGGCGTTGCCGCGGTTTTCAGAACTCTCGGATTCTCCCATAGATCGGGTGCTCCGCAAGCTTGATTTGGGGCGTGTTTTGCGCAGTTACCTGAAGGTCATGAAATCCTTTTGCAAATCGGATAGGTTATTTGTGCTGTTTGCGGGCCCAAAAAAGGGCCAGGCTGCTTCTAAGTCCTCTATTGCGCGTTGGGTTAAGAGTGCGATTGTGGCTGCGTATGAGGCGGCCGGAAAGCTCCCGCCCCCAGGACTTAAGGCTCATTCTACTCGTGCTCATGCCTCTTCCTGGGCGGAATTTGCTTTTATTCCTCCGGTTGATATATGCAGAGCGGCGACGTGGTCTTCTCTCCATACTTTTGCTCGACATTACCGTTTGGATGTTCATGCTGGAGAGGATGCGAATGTGGGGGCTTTGGTCTTGGTGGCCGGGCTTGCGGGTCCCTCCCAGGTTTAGGTGCTGCTTTGGTACTGCCCTAACGTACCCTGGACTGGCCCGGAGAAGTGATAAGGAAGGTGGAATTAGATCTTACCTGCTAATTACCTTTCCTTGAACCTTCTCCGGGCCAGTCCAGGGCCCACCCTTTCTTTTGTCTTCTGTTCCGTCTCCTGGAGCCTAAGACATACGGAGTGGAGTTCTTTGGTTGTTGGGGCTAGGGGCTCCTCGGCGTCTGCAGGGAGGCATATTCCTCGGCTTTGTTTATTATAGCATTCTTTTGAAAAAAAAAATATAAAAAAAAAAAACCAGTAAATTTGCTGAAGCACTTCATGTGTTGAGCTTGTCTGATGCTGGGGAATGTGCAGTCTTATTGGTTCTCTGAGTTATGTCTTTTAGATTCTGCTTTAGCTGCTTTGTCAGGAGAAGACTGATCTGCTGTCATCAAGGGGAGTGGCTTAACCTGTCAGCAAAGTTTCACGTTTCTTTCAGTCCTCAGCTGCTGAAGGGGATTGGCAACCCTAACGTACCCTGGACTGGCCCGGAGAAGGTTCAAGGAAAGGTAATTAGCAGGTAAGATCTAATTCCACCTTCACTGTTGAGCTATTTTTTCCCCCTTTTCTACCTAGCACTTAGGTTGAAACACAGGATAGCACGTGTGGCTATTTTTCAGTACATTTTCTGTTAAAATACTCTACTTGCTTGGTCTTATTCTGCCTTGATAGCGTTAGATTCTGGGAGGGCTTCTTAGCTTTGAAAAAAAAAATGAGTTCTGTTCTTCAGTTTAGAAGACCGTAAATTTTCATAAACCTGGTAAATGTGTTTCTTTTTTGGTTTTAAATTTAAAGGCAAATCATTTTTGATCACATTGTGCAAGAAACACAATTTAAGTATTTGAAAACCTTAAGATATAACATCTTACAAAATTTTATAAGGAGTTATAGTGGTAAAGTGAACATATTTAATGTGTTTACGCAACAATAGTCCTGTAAATTTTTGGAGTTCAACAAATTGATTAAAATTTGTCTGTTTTCTATAGGCATTTAAAAGCAATACTCAAAGAATAAAAATAGTGCAATAGGATTAATTTGTGTGTGTATATATAGGCAGTAACTCCAGAGTGCCTAGTTACACATTGTTTATAGAGGCTTTTGGACTCTGGCCTTTCCTTATGAGTTCACATATGCTAGATAACCAAAGAACTAAAGGGTAGTGGTGGTGTTCTACTGTATGTATCAAAGTAGGGTGTGCAAAAAGGTTAAGCTCATAAAATAAGGTTTTGTTCTTAGTTTATCTGCTGCCTGTTGTTTGAAGTCCTAATTTCCTACTTGTGACTTAATTCTGCAGAAATAAATGAGATCACAAGTGAAGTTTCATGAACTGCATAAGGGGCCTGGCATTCCAAAAACACAGCTTTGTTTCTATTTTCTATATAAAAATTCTAAGAAACTAACAATTTAAAAAATTCTCTAAAGAGATGAGAAACAATTTTCTAAATATTATGTCGTCTTCAAGTACACATAGTTTTGTGTATTTTAAGAGTGATTGTTATGTCAATTTACCATGTGAAAAACTATGACTTTTTGTTCTTAATATGATTAACAAACATTTGTACTGTTCAAAAATTGAAATAACTAAATGCTTGTTCTTCTTCTGTTTCTTTTAAACACCAGAACCCAAAGGCCCTGCTACTCCCTTAAGCATAACTGACCAAAGACTGCTTGATGCTAGCAAACAGTTTCAAAAGAAGCAAGGCAAAAGCACTGTTGATGTATGGTGGCTGTTTGATGATGGTGGTAAGTTTGAACTTTGAAAAAATATGTCTACTAATGGAACTTAAATACCCAACAGCTCTGAATACACAAGACATCACTTGAAACTAGAACAGTTATCTCCAGGAACAAATAAGAATGTAGTTTTCACATATGGATGACGTCTGTACCAAAGGAGCCCATGCGGGAATGCTTCCCAGCATCCAATAGGAAAGCTTTTGGGAGCATCCCACTGCGTCTGCGTAGCTGCCTATCTCCAGGAACAAGCAGGAATGAGTCCTCACATATGGGTACGTCGGTACCGACAGAGCCTGCGCGGGAAAGCTCCCCAGCTTCCCAAAAGGAAAGCTTTTGGGGCTTCCCACAGCGCATGCGCGCTGCCTTCCCGCCTTCCTGACCAACTCTCCTCAGTTCTTCTTTTTCCGCGGAGCCAGCAGGTCGTGTTCCTGTCACGGCTGAAGAATTTCTTATTTTAAAAAGTTGTTCTGACCGCGTATCTGCCTTCCCCGATTCCGAACCGGTACCGCCGGTCTTTACTACTTTATTTCTTTAAAAAAATATATTTTTTTTTTTTCTTTTTCCACACTTGGTGTATTTCTTTTTGTAAGGCCTACCGGCCTTTACAAATTCTCCCTCATGGAGAAACCATCTTCTGGTTTTAAAAAATGCACCAAGTGCTCTGGTACTATTTCAGTCACAGACACCCATGAGTGGTGTCTTAAATGTTTGGGCCCTGACTATTCGGTTCCGGATTGTCCATCCTGCTCTCTGATGTCCAAAAGGGCTTACAGAACCGAGCAGCTAAATTTCATGTGCTGTTTTCTGCAGATAATCTAGCATCAGCATCATCCAGGTCTTCATCTCCGGATGGATCTCAGGTAACCAAACATTCCTCGGGCAAGTCTTCAAGGGGCAAATCTCCCTCAAAGCAGAGAGAGGCCCTTGGGTTCGACCCTGAAGACCCTGCCCCAGCCAAACAACCCCGGCGGGAACTCTGGCTTCCAAAGCTCCTCCTATGGGGTTACAGGTTGACATCGATGGCACGGCCTCGACCGATCACCTGTTAGACTGCTCTGGGGTACCGGCTCAAACCGGTACCGACATCCAGGCAGTTGTGGCGTCAATGGGTACTACGGTACAATCCATGCAGCAGGCCATAATGGCTTTTATTAATGCTGCGACGCCCTCGGTATCGCAACCGTCGGTTCCGACCCCGGTTCCGGTACCACAACCGATACTGGAACCCAGAGCATCTACTTCCAGTAGAAGGCCGGTACCGGTTTTTGCTTCCCGCGATATTCTCGGTACCGACCCGGCTCCCGGTACGCCCGAGGTCGATACCGGTCGGTACCCGTATCAATCTCTGGAAGGAAGTAGGCGATACTTCGAGTCTTCTGAGGATGCCGATACCTCAGATGATTCTGATGAAGCATCCCTTATTCTTCCTGAGGAGCCTTCTTCCCCACAGAGAAGAATGTCTCCTCCAAAGGACTTGTCCTTTCAGGACTTCATCTTGGAAGTTGCCAAAGGACTTTCCATTACAGTATCCTCCGAAAAGGAACCTAGAGCTCAAAAATTAGACATTTTAGGATACTCTAAGGTTCCCAAAGAGGCAGTCACCTTACCCATTCATAATATTCTCCAAGAACATATGATGGATTTATGGGAGGCTCCTCTTACACTATCTCCACATTCTCGTCGGTTGGATACCATGTATCGGGTCCCTCTTTCTCCTGGTTTTCCAAAAACCCAGCTTCCTCACCATTCTATTGTGGTGAAGTCTGCTATGAAAAAGATTAAGAGTACCAAAAGGCACTCTTCTACCCCTCCAGGAAGAGAATGTAGAACTTTGGATGCTTTTGGCAGGAAAATCTTTCAAGCTAGTATGCTTATTGCCAGAATCAACTCCTACAGCCTCTATATGGGCATGTTTCTAAAGGAGCTTGCTCTTAAAGTACAAGATTTTCTCCCCTTTATTCCAGAGGATAGAAAAGAGGAGTTCCTGCTTCTCTTAAAGCATATCCAAGATGTGTCAAAGTTCTCCAATAGGGCTGCCTTTGACTCTTTTGAGGGTGCTAGTAGAGCATCTGGCATAGCCATAGCTGCTCGTCGAATTGCTTGGCTCCAGGCCTCTGACCTGGAATCCTGGGTGCAAGATGGCCTAGGCAATTTACCTTGTACAGGTGAAAATCTCTTTGGCAAAGAGTGGCAAGTCAAAGCCATTCAAATGGATGCAGAGAATGCTGCTTTGGATAGACTCTCTAAGTCTACTTCACTCCCTGCCAAAAAGAAGTCTTTCTACAAAAAGCCTAGATTTGGTTCCAATGCTGGCCAGTCATCTGCTCAAGCTCGCTTTGTTCCTAAGCGACAGCAGACTAAACAGGCCAGAACAAAGCCTGCAGGAGCTGCTACGCTTCAACAGTCCCAACCCCCTCAGGGTTTTTGACTTACTTCTAGAGAACATACCCTTTCTGGCTCTGCAACAACCAGAGCCTCTCACCATTCCAGGAAGTCTGACTCATTTTGCTCCCAGATGGGAACAGATTACATCAGAGCAGTGGACCCTCTCTATCATCAGAGAGGGATACAAACTGCATTTTTCCAGCCTTCCTATCTATCCCAGGGTGAGACATTTCGTCTCTCCCCCATCTCTCCTACACCTGTTGGATCAGGAGGTGAATACCCTGCTTGCCCAAGGGGCCATAGAACAGGTTCCCCTCCTCCAACAGGGCTCAGGGTTCTACTCCCCCTATTTTCTGATACCAAAGAAAACAGGAGGACACAGACCCATCCTAGATCTGAGAGAATTAAACAAATTCCTGTGCAAGGAAAAATTCAAAATGCTCTCTGGGTATTCTCCTTCCTTACCTTCAGAGTCAGGACTGGCTTTGTTCTCTAGACCTAAAGGATGCGTACACACATATACTCATCCATCCATCCCACAGAAAATTCCTTCGATTTCTGTTCCAGGGAAAACATTTCCAGTACAGAGTACTCCCCTTCGGTCTAGCCTCTGCTCCAAGAGTGTTCACAAAATGCATGTCAGTAGTGGCTGCATTTCTACGCTCTCAGGGAATCTTTGTCTTCCCATACCTAGATGACTGGCTCATCCGAGCTCCATCTCAGTCTCAGGCTCAGACTTCCCTGGACCACACCATCTGCATTCTGCAGTATCTGGGACTTATCATCAATCTGCCAAAGTCTCAACTCACCCCTACTCAATCCCTAGAATTCATAGGGGCCTGGTTAGATACCACCACAGCAAAGGCCTATCTCCCCAGGCACGTTGCCACCAGCTAGTGCACCTGGCCTCTCAGATTCAGTCCAGAACTCACTTGACTGCCCGAGAGATGTTACAATTGCTAGGCCACATGGCCTCCACAGTTCATGTGGTGCCTTATGCTCGCCTGCATATGAGAGCAGCTCAATGGACTCTGTCCACTCAGTGGACCCTAGCATCAGGAGCTCTCTCCGACCAAATAGAAACCTCCAAACGTCTCTTTGGGTCTCTCCAGTGGTGGATGTCCATTCAAAACCTGTTGCTGGGGTCCCCCTTCCAACCGCTACCACCCCAGGCAACCCTCACTACAGATGCCTCCCAGACAGGCTGGGGAACTCATCTTCAAGACCTCTCCACTCAAGAGCTTTGGTCTCCGCAGGAGACTGCCCTTCATATCAACCTTCTGGAGCTTCGAGCAATTTTTCTTGCTCTCAAGGTCTTTCATACCCTCCTTTACAACATGACAGTGCTTGTTCATACCGACAATCAAGTAGCCATGTTCTACGTAAACAAACAAGGAGGGACTGGCTCTCTGTCGCTTTGCAACGAAGCTCTCAGACTGTGGGCCTTCGCCAGAGAGCATCAAATCCATCTCCTGGCAGTATATCTCCCAGGAATTCAAATCTCTTGGGCAGACAGACTCAGCCGAGTTCTGCTTCCACACGAGTGGTCCCTGCACATGGATCAGGTACTCAGAATCTTTCAGAAATGGGGAACCCCGGACATAGACCTCTTTGCAAGTCCGTGGAATGCCAAACTTTCCCGGTTCTGTTCCAGAACTCCATGTCAGGGGGTTCAGGCCAGGGATGCCTTCCTCCTTCATTGGGGTCAGGGCCTCCTATATGCCTTTCCACCCATTCCTTTGATTCCCAAGACTCTGTTCAAACTGCAGAAGGATCACGGATCTATGATCCTCATAGCTCCACGCTGGCCACGCCAAGTGTGGTTCCCTCTACTTCTGCATCTCTCCCAGGGTCCCTCCCTAGACCTGGGAGGTGCTCCAGACCTTCTGTCTCAGGAGGAGGGAACTTTGTGGCACCCAAACCCCAAGTCCCTCCACCTCGGAGCATGGTTACTGAAGGCCTAGACCTTCAAGACTTAAACGTCTCTCAACAAGTGCAAGATATCCTCCATGCTTCCAGAAAACCTTCCACAAGGCGTTCTTATGCTTTTAAATGGAAAAGATTTTCCATTTGGTGTGCTCAAAAGGATCTTGATCCTTTTGCTCTTCCTATCAATTCTCTATTGGAATATCTCCTGCATCTCTCCAATGCAGGCCTTAAAACAAATTCAGTAAGGGTCCATTTGAGTGCTATTGCAGCATCCCTCAAACCTTTCAATGGACAATCTATTTCCTCTCATCCTCTTATTGCAAGATTCATGAGAGGCCTAACTTTAACTAAACCTCCCATTAGGCCTCCTCCGGTGGCATGGGACTTAAACTTGGTTCTTGGTCAGCTTATGAAGCAACCTTTTGAACCCTTAGCCACTACCTCCTTGAAATTTCTTTCCTGGAAGGTTATTTTCCTCATTGCAGTCACTTCAGCTCGTCGCATCAGTGAGCTGCAAGCCTTAGTGGCGAATCCACCCTATACAAGGTTCCATCATGATAAGGTAGTCCTTAGGACAAATCCACACTTTATGCCTAAAGTGGTTTCACCTTTTCATCTTAATCAAGAGGTATACCTACCTGTCTTCTTTCCAGCTCCTCATGCATCCAGTGCAGAGCGGAACCTTCATACTCTAGATTGTAAAAGAGCTCTTGCCTTTTACCTCCATAGGACTCAGCCACATCGAAAGTCTTCCCAACTTTTTGTTGCTTTCGATCCTTCTCATTTGGGACTTCCAGTCTCAAAACGAACACTTTCCAATTGGATTGCTCAGTGTATTTCGTTTGCTTACCAGAGTAAAAACATTTTTCTGGAGGGCCATGTCACAGCTCACAATGTGAGAGCCATGGCCACCTCTATGGCTCATCTTCACTCTGTATCCATAGATCAGATCTGTCGAGCAGCCACCTGGGCCTCGGTTCATACCTTCACAGCCCATTACTGCTTGGATAAGGACTCCCGCCGGGATGCCTTATTTGGTCAGGCTGTCCTCAAACACCTGTTCCATTCTTAAACAACTCCTGCCCACCTTCCCTTAATGGATGCCTGAGATCCATCGGAAGATGAAATACCTACGGAGGGGATCTCCCAGGCATCTCAGCTAGGGAGTCCCCATATGTGAGGACTCATTCCTGCTTGTTCCTGGAGATAGCACAGTTACTTACCTGTAACAGGTGATCTCTTGGAACAGCAGGAATAGTCCTCACAACCCACCCACCTCCCCTAGGAGTTGTATCTCTTTCTCTTCCTTTCCTCTCTCTATTGTCTCAGCTTTAAACTCGAACTGAGGAGAGTTGGTCAGGAAGGCGGGAAGGCAGCGCGCATGCGCTGTGGGAAGCCCCAAAAGCTTTCCTTTTGGGAAGCTGGGGAGCTTTCCCGCGCAGGCTCCGTCGGTACCGACGTACCCATATGTGAGGACTATTCCTGCTGTTCCCAGAGATCACCTGTTACAGGTAAGTAACTGTGCTTTCCCGCTCTCCCTTTTCAGTTCTTTGTTTTCTGCAGTGACCGAATTTTGCTTCCTGTCGGCTCCGTGGAAAATTCCTGTTTTTCATATTTTTGTGGTTTGCGTCTGCCTTGTCTTTGATAAAATGGAGAAACCATCCAGTGGTTTTAAGAAGTGTTCTAAGTGTGGTGGTACCATCTCGGCCACAGACACCCATAACTGGTGTCTAAAATGCCTGGGGCCTGATCATCAACCATTATAATGTCCACTCTGCAGAAAGATGACGAAGAGAGGCCTACAGAATCTAACTGCAAAACTGGGCACCCTCTTCACCTCTGACGCCGTCTTTTTAGCATCAACGTCATCAAGAGCATCTTCCTGACAAGGTATCGAAACGGAAGTTTTCATCTAAGATTGACTGGCTGCCCCTCCCTCCCCCTCCCCCCCCCAGGGTAGATCTCCTCCTAAACATCAGCCAAACAACCCCGGCGGGAGGACCTTACCTCCAAAGCCTTAATGGGGTCCCAGGATGCTCCCAAGGCCACCACCTCCGGAGAACTCCTGGTGCTATGCTCGGGGATCATGGCCTGCAATTCCCAAGCATCAGCAAGCTCCATGGAGTAACATATCCTTGCCATCGAACGGAGCTTAGCGGCTGTACTTGCGTTCTCTGTTCCAGTGAAACCCTTACAATTGGTTCCACAGGTGTCGGTACCGCTGTCTGTACCGATACAGGCTGCATCTACTTTCTTGCCGCTTTTCACGCTACCGCCCATGCTGGCCCTCGAATCCGTTTCTGGTACCAAGGTTCTGACTACACAGATTCCAGGTACCGACTTTGACCGCTACCAAGTCCGTACGGAGTGGGAACACCCTTATCGGCCAATACTAGAGACATGCAAACTCTCCCAGAGGATCTGTCTCCATCTCCACAACGCTGCATGTCCCACCAGAGGACATGTCTTCCCAGGACTTTATTCGTAATGTTGCTAGGGGCCTGTCCATAACAGTAACATCGGAGAAAGAGCCTAGCGCTGAAGAATTGGAAAATTCTTCAATACCCAATGGCTCCAAGAGGTGGTTATGCTCCCTATCCATTAGATACGTCACAACCTCGTGCTTCGTATGTGGTAGACACCTCTGACTATTTCTCCCCATACCCGCCGGCTTGGTACCATGTACCGGGTACCAGAGTAAGACCAAACAAAGCAACAAAAGTATCTGTAGAATACAAGAGAACAAAAGAGCAGTTACCAAGACTGGCAGTAATTTCAGGTTTGAGAAACCCCTTTTATTGTCCTCTACGCGTTTCGGCCTTCTGTCCTTCTTCAGGGGGATATGTATTGAGGGAGAAAACCTCAAACACAATCAAATCAAGAAGTTAAAAATAATTAATACAATGAAATTAATAAAACCAAATAATTAATACAGTCATTAAGTATAAAATAATATACAAAAAAGTTATAACTAAAGCCGATTAAAAATTATAACCAGACATATAAATAGGAGCGAGATGAGGACGACATATATAAAGCATATAAATATAAATAATTTGTCTTCCATTATCTTTTTAATATGAAATGAAACATATAGCCTGGAGTAAAATGAGGAAAACATATATAGATATATCAAATATTTATAGATATATTTGTAAAAACCTTCTATCAAATGAGGCATTTGCCACTGAAATAATTAAAAAATAAAATGAACATTGATTGTATTAATTATTAACACCAATGATTGAATGAATAAATAAATAACATATATAATAATAATAGTAGTTATTTCCAAAATAAATAAAACTGTGGACTAATTAAAAGTAAAATAAATACACAAACACCTCATAAGAAAAACCTGTTCATATGCCTTAAAAACGCAAAAAATGTTCATATGTATTAAAAAACTTAAAATGATAGCCGACCAAACCTCAAAAGGATTCTCATTTTTGCTTTTGAAAAAAGGAGCAAATGTCGTTCTAACTCAATATCAACTAAATCATCATGTCAGTGTTAAAATTGTACAAAGAGGAACACTATCATGTAATGCAACGATTGTGTAAGAGGAATACTCTCATGTGATGCCAAAAGGAGTTTTGCTAATCAAACAACCAACCATTGTTTGACGTGATGAACAAAATTGTATTGCCACCTCTTGTGGTTATACATTTAAAAAAACAAAGGAGATTAAACTGTATAGTGCTAACATTGTTCCGATGTCAAGCATAAAAACATGTTTCAAAGAAACCCATTTGAAAAAATCTTTTTGATAAGATGCCATCAGAATAAATTTATTTATCAAAAAGATAACTATTTGACATAGTAAACTAATTAGGCTGTTAAACAAAATTTCTAAAACTTCTTTTCAACAATTATAAATGCCTCAATCTTTTTTCAAAAAAAGAAGGGAAACCTGTCTTACTGCGTTTCCGTGGCTGTGCGTGCACAGCAATTGTAAAGGGATAAAATGACCGTTAGCTGCTTGTAACGGCCTTTTTTCGCCATCGGAACAAGTTATATGCTGCTTATCAACAGTTATAAATGTTTCAAAAAAGGGGCAATGTATTTCAAAAAGGAACCCATTTGGAAAAATCTTTTTGTTAAATAAAAACTTGTATCCTAAACCATTGTTTATAGCACTATAAAAAAAAACCTCAACCAGCTGTATTGGCTAAAAAGTCGTCCCAGTGAAAGAACACTAACTTTAATTTAAATAGATAACTTGTACAAAAAGGAAACAATGTTTCATATAGGTATGACACCATCGGAACACATATGTTTGTCAAAAATCATGATTTAACATAATGAGCAAATCATGTATAGGTTCTTAAGCAGACTATATGACTTCTTCTCAACCATTATAGATGTCCCAAAAAATCTTTTTTTGAAAAAAGAAAGAAGGAAGGCCTGTCTTACTGTGTTTCCGTGGCTCTGCATGTACAGCAAATACTGTCTTACTGCATTTCCGTGGCAAGCACAGCAACAGGAAAATGCCATTACAAGTAACCAACGTAGTAATCGTATCCCTTCACAATTGCTGTGCTTGTATAGCCACGGAAACGAGGTAAGACAGTTCTCTCCCACTTTTTTATACATTTAAAACTATCGGTAAGAAGAATATAATTAGGTCCAAAAGTGGAAAAACAGCTAAAGTAGTCATTTCATCCTTTTGTATTTGCTGTGCATGCACAGCCACGGAAACACAGTAAGACAGGTCTGTCTGTCTTTTTTCAAAAAAGATTTTTTGGGACATCTATAATGGTTGAGAAGTCGTCTTATATATTCTGCCTAAGAACCTATACATGATTTGCTCATTATGTAAAATCACGATTTTTGACAAACATATAATGTTTGAGTATCCTGGTTTTCAAAAGAGACAGTTGCCACACCATTCCATGATAGTGGAATTGGCAATGCTTTGAATCAAGAGCGCGAGAACACATTCCTCAAATCTTCTAGGTTAGGGAATCAAGAACCCTTGATGCTTTTGGTCGATGTTGCTTTCAAGCCTCCATGCTATTGGCCAGAATTAGTTCCTACATACTCTATATGGGTATGTTCCTCAAAGAGGTGGCTAAAGATTTGGAGTTAATGGCGGCTCCTCTTTCCGATGACAAGAGGGTGGATTATCTCACCCTTATAAAGCATGTTCAGAATGTCTCAAAATTTGTTAATAGAGCAACTTTTGATTGCTTTGAGTGCAATCTCCAGGAACAAGCAGGAATGAGTCTTCACATATGGGTACATCGGTACCGACGGAGTCCGCGCGGGAACGCTTCCCAGCGTCCAATCAGAAAGCTTTTGGAAGCATCCCAACACGCCTGCGTGCTGCCTTCCCGCCTTCCCAACTGCCTCTCCTCAGTTTTCGTTTTTCCGCGGAGCCGGCAGGACGTCCTCTTGTCACCGCAGAAAATTCTTCTTTTATTTTTTAGTTTTCTTGTGGTCGCGGCTGCCTTTCCCGACGCCACCAGTACCGCCGGTGTTTCTTTTTTCTTTTCTTGTAAAATTTTCCTTTTTAAGGAATATTTTTTCTTCCTTAGTGTCTCACGGTTTCTCAGGCCTTCTAGGCCTCTCCATTTCCTTCATGGAACCGCCAGCCACTTTCCCCAAGAAATGTACAAACTGTGGCGGTACAACTTTATTTTTAGACACTCACAATTGGTGTCTAACCTGCTTGGGTCCTGACCATTTTCCTTCGGAGCCCTCGGGCAATAGTATTGTGAGAAGAAGTTTTCAACATCGAGTTCCCCTCGACACGCTCAGGGCACCGACCATATCTTCTTTTCCATAGGATCAGGTAACCCAAAAACAGTCTGTTAAGACTAGCCAGTCCTCGAGCGGCAGTTCTCATGCACAGCATAGAGATGCCTCCGGCCTTGTCCTCGAGAATCCACTGGCTTCAAAACCCCGGTGGGAGTCTTCGGCCTCTAAAGCCTGTGTGGGGTTTCAGGTTGTTCTTGAGGTTCACCCCTCACAGAACATACCTGAGCCATGCCCGGTGGTGGCATCCGCTTTGAGCGGTACCGATACCCCGGCATCGGCACTGGTGTTGGATGAAACATTCCTCATCAAGGATCGTCGTCTGGCATCCTCTGTACCTACGGGCCCGGTGGATATGCTTCAGACCGACTTTCCAGTATCGGTACCGACACCGATACTAGTACCGACGTCGGTACCCTCCAGATGTGCATCGATAGACTCGCTTCCTTCGATGCCGAGTCTGGAATCGATCTCCAGTCTGGAGGACTGGGTACCGACTCCCGTCGGTACCAAAGGCTCGGTTCCGATACTTCGGATCCGCAACTCTCGGTTCCTCCGACACCGTTAGAGTTGCCACCGGCTGGCCTTCATCCACCAGTATCAGATACGGTACCGATATCCATTTTACCTTTGTTGTCGGTACCTTCCATGCTTTTCTCGTCAGGCTCGCTTCCCTCGATGCCGAGTTTGGAATCGATCCCTAGCATGGACGACCTGTTACCCACTGTCGCTGGTCCTGACCTGCAGTACCAGCGACCACCATTTAAGGATCCCATACTGCACCATTCAGGATCTTCTATTCCTATATACTTAGATAGATCCCTCGGTGCCAACGCTAGTTCTTCATCAGATCTAGCCTATCTAAGGGAAGTTCCCTCTGGGGATCCTTCTTTCCAGACTTTCCTCCTGGATATGGCAAAATCACTTGCCATTCCCATTCCTGGACAAGATCCTACACATGGGAATACAGAATACCTCTCTGTTCCTAACAAAGCAAAGGAGAACATAATGCTTCCTTTGCATCATTCTTTGCAGGATCTCCTTCTACGAATGTGGGCAGCTCCTTTAAAGGTACACCCACCTTCTAGAGCATCTGATCTTCTATATCAGGTGCCCCCCTCTCCCGGGTTTCAAAAGACTGAACTTCCTCATCATTCCATTGTAGTAGAATCAGCAATGAGGCGAGTGAAGAAGAATAAAAAGCACTCTTCTTGTCTGCCAGGTCGTGAGTCTAAGACACTAGATGCCTTTGGACGTCAAACCTTCCAGACATCCATGCTTTCAGCAAGAATTCTCTCATTTATTTTTTTATATGGGTCTATCTCTTGAGGAGGTCACAAAGCAATTACATCTTTTGACTCCTTTTCTTCAAGAGCCCAGATGTACAGACTATTCCTCACTGGTTAGTCATACTCAAAATATCTCTAGGTTTCTTACTCGTGCTACCCTAGACTCCTTTGAGTCTGTTAGCAGGACTTCTGCTATAGCTATAGGGGCACGACATAGAGCCTGGCTTCAAGTTTCAGACTTGGACAAATGGGCACAAGAAAGACTGGGAAATACTCCTTGCACTGGAGAAAATCTCTTCAACAAGGAGTCTTTTTACTTCAGGTTACTCAGTTATCCACTGACTTTCCTTTTTCCAGAGGCTGTCCTACGCCGCCTTCTTTCCCAGTAGGTAGGAAATGTCCTACCAAACTTTCTTCCCCTAGGGGGAGAAGGTTTTACCCATCATCTGCCCATCATTCAGATGTTCCCAAACGGGAAACATCGCCCTGGTCTGAAGAATCCACAACCTCAACAGGGTCGTCAAACCCAGCAGTCGCAGGGTTTCAAATAGATCATTGTCCCTTTTAGTTGGGGGTTAGGATAGCAGTCTGCTTCTTTTCACTTGAAGTATCTGTACTAATTTTCATCCTAACCTACCTAGATAACTCTTCATGAGACATCTTTCTCTAACTCTAAGAGTCTTTATGATGATCATGCCCATAATCAATAGATTTTCCTCTTCCTCTTGGAGGAAAGAGAGGCAGCAACTATCAATAGACAGTTGTTTCCCTGTACTGGCATGTATCATCTCATCTGTCTGAGACCTCCTTCATAGTCGGTCTCTTGCAACTCAGTCTTGCCTCCCTCTTACTACAACATTTGCTTGTAAGAGTGGCTCTTTAAACGGATAAGCCCCCTATGGTCCTCTACCTGTTCTACCGGGGGATTCTCCCTTCTGGAGATGTCTCTTCCCCCCCCCCCCCCCTTCTTACGTTAGAGCAGCTCATCAGACAATAGGGACTCCTATCATATCTGTTTCTTTTTCCCAGTCTAAAAAAGGAGCAGGGAAAAGAACTTTTCAATACTGCTCTGGTAGTTGCTGCAGATACAGCAATTCCTAGTGGTTAAGCCACTGGTTTTGTTTCTCTACAGAACCAGGGATTATCACAGTCTGGTTGGTTAACTTCTATTCTTCGCCCCTTTGTCCTTGGCAGAATAGCAGGTTACCTGCTGGCTTTTCACAGCCAGTTTTTTCTTCTAACCAACCTGCAACATGCTCTCTGCATCTCTACAGAGTAGCTTTGCGCTATGGGGCCTTGCTAGAGAGCATTAGTATCTTGCCTAGCAGATAACCCCAGATGGTTAGAGGGGGCTTCCCCAGTCATGTTCATGTCTGGCAGGTATTCCCTACCCTTACCATCTCATCTTAAATCTCTTTTGAGGCATATGCCTCAGGCCTTTCATTGCGAGAAAGACTTGAGGGCCAAATCCCTAGCTTGGCCCATATCTCCTTGGGTCTTCTCGCCACTGGTCAATTTCTTCAATGGCAGCTAGAGGACGCCTAATACCCTTCTTGCTCTCATAGGCGGGTCACTAGGGTATCTTCCTCCAGAGGCGTCCTCTCTCCATTCTCCATACTGCAATTCTGGAGATACCTGGACTTCCTGTCTGCAGACTGAAGTTATCCTCTGCCATTTTCACGTTGGCCATCCTGGTTATTCAAGAGCTCAAATTCTGCAAGGAATTCAGACCACCTTCTTGTCAGGGAGACCTCTCCTCTGACTCTGCCAGTCATAACCAGGAAAAGAGGATTCTCTATGTATCTATTCAAGCAGGTATCAACCTTCTTGCTATCAGATAAATCTATCTCCAGGAACAAGCAGGAATGAGTCTTCACATTATGGGTATGTCGGTACCGACGGAGCCTGCGCGGGAACGCTCCCCAGCGTCCAATCAGAAAGCTTTTGGGAGCATCCCTCATCGCCTGCGTGCTGCCTTCCCGCCTTTCCAACTGTCTCTCCTCAGTTTTCGTTTTTCCGTGCAGCCGGCAGGATGTCGTCCTGTCACCGCAGAACATTTTTTCTTTAATTCTTTGTTTTCTTGTGGTCGCGGCTGTCTCCCTGACTCCACCGGTACCGCCGGGTTTTTTTCTTTTTCTTAAATTCAGGGAGATTTTTTTCCCTCAATTTCTGTCTTAAACTTTTTGGGCCTTCTAGGCCTCTCCATCATGGAGCCGCCACCTTCTTTTCCTATAAAGTGTCTAAGCTGTGGCGGTACAGTTTTGTTTTTAGACGCCAAGAACTGGTGTCTAACCTGTTTGGGTTCTGACCATTTTCCTCCGGAGCCATTAGGCTACAATGTTGTGAGAAGAGATTTTCCATTTCGAGTTTCCCTCGATACCGAGTTCCCTTCCAACGTCACGGCACCGACCATTTCTTCTTCTCCACAGGATCAGGTAACCCACAAACAGTCTGTTAAGACTAGCCAACCCTTGAATGGTAGGTCTCATGCACAGCATGATGACGGCTCCGGCCTTGCCCTCAAGGGTCCATTGGCTTCAAAACCCCGGCAGGAGTCTTCGGCCTCCAAAGCCTATCAGGCGTTTCAGGTTCCTGGGGCTCACCCCTCACAGAACATACCTGAGCCATGCTCGGTGGTGGCATCCGCTTTGAGCGGTACCGATACCCCGGCATCGGCACTGGTGTTGAGCGATTCACTCCTCACCAGGGATCGTCATCTGGCTTTCTCGGTACCTTCGGGACCGGTCGATACGTCCCAGATTGACTTTCCAGTATCGGCATCACCGCCGATACTACCACCGATGTCGGTACCCTCTAGATGCCGAGTCTGGAATCGATCTCTAGTCTGGAAGACTGGGTACCGACACGTCTTGGAACCGACGCTTACCGGTTCCGCATGCTCAGTACCGAGGGTGATTACCAAAGGCCTTCGGTTACTTCGGTACCGATTGAGCAGCCACCGATGACTGCTTCGATGTCGGTATCGCCTTCGATTCCGACACAGCTATCGGTATCTGTATCGGTACCGGTACCCGCAGTAACATCGGGGCCAGCTCCTTCCATGCTTCTTTCACCAGGATCGCTCCTTTCTATACCAAGTTTTGGAGTCGATACCGGGCATGGACGATGCAGTACTGACTGTCTCAGGTCCTGACCTCCAGTACCAGCATCCATCCTTTAAGGATCCTTTCTTGCACCGTGCAGGATCTTCTATTCCTATATTCTCAAGTAGATCCTCCGGTGCCCAAGCTAGTTCTTCAGGTCTAGCCTGTCCAGGGACGGTTCCCTTTGGAGATCCTTCTTTTCAGAATTTTCTCCTGAATATGGCAACATCTCTTGCTATTCCTATCCCTGGCTATGATCCTACACAGGACACTCTCTCTACTAGAGAAGGAAAATATAATGCTTCCTTTACATCATTCCTTACAGGATTTTCTTCTAAGAATGTGGGAAGCACCGTTAAAGGTACCCTCACCTTCTAGAGCAACTGATCTTCTGTATCAGGTGCCCCCCTCTCCAGTGTTTCAAAAGACTCAACTTCCCCATCATTCCATTGTGGTGGAATCAGCAATGAGGAAGGTGAAAAGTAAGAAAAAGCACTCTTCTTAACCACCAGGTCGTGAGTCTAGGACACTAGATGCCTTTGGACTTCAAACCTTCCAGACATCCATGCTGTCAACAAGGATTCTCTCATATTTTTTTTATGAGTCTTTCCCTTCAGGAGGTCACAAAGAAATGATATCTTTTGACTCCTTTTCTTTCAGAACCCAAGACTACAGACTATTCCTTACTACTTAGTCATATTCAAAGTATCTCTTGGTTTCTTACTCGTGCTTCCCTAGACTCCTTTGAGTCTGTTAGCAGAACTTCTGCTATAGCCATAGAGGCACGACGTAGAGCCTGGCTTCAAGCTTCAGACTTAAACAAATGGGCACAACAAAGACTGGGTAATACTCCTTGCACTGGAGAAAATCTCTTAAATAAGGAGTCTTTACATCAGGTTGCTCAGTGGTCCACTGACTTCCCTGTTTCTGATGGCTATCCTAAGCCTTCTCCTTCCCCAGTAGGTAGGAAATGCCCTACCAAACCTTCTTTCCCTAGGAGGAGAAGGTTTTACTCTTCTCCTGCCCATCATACAGATGTTCCCAAGCAGGGGAAACATCGCCCTAGTCTGAAGAATCCAAACTCTCGCCGGGCTAAACAAACCCAGCAGCCATAGGGTTCTGATTAATCTATTTTCTGCCTCTTGGAGTTTACAGCCTACAGTTGACTTCTTCTCAGCAGAGGTTTTTCACAGTTTTTCATTCAAAACGCTACACTTGGATTCCTTTTCTCAGGACATCCAGTTGCTCCTAGGTATGCTGAGCTGTCAGGATCTTCATGTCTATGAGTCACAGGTTTCTCCTCTTCTTCCTGCCAAGAAAAGGTTTAACAACTATCCCATGATAGTTATCTCTAGGAACAAGCAGGAATGAGTCCTCACATATATGGGTACGTCGGAACCGACGGAGCCTGCGCGGGAAAGCTCCCCAGCTTCCCAGAAAGGAAGCTTTTGGGGCCTCCCACAGCGCATGCGCGCTGCCTTCCTGACCAACTCTCTTCAGTTCTTCTTTTTCCGCGGAGCCAGCAGGTCGTGTTCCTGTCACCGCTGAAGAAATTATTTTAATTTGTTTCTTTCACCGCGTGTCTGCCTTCCCCGATTCCAGACCGGTACCGCCGGTCCTTTTTTAGTTTATTTTAAAAAAATATATTACTTTTTCCTACACTTGGTGTATTTTTTCTGTGAGGCCTCTAGGCCTTCTCAGGTCTCCCTCATGGAAAAACCAGCTTCTGGTTTTAAAAAATGCACTAAGTGTACCGGTACTATTTCAGTTAGACACCCATGAGTGGTGTCTTAAATGTTTGGGGCCTGTCCATTCCATTCCGGATTGTCCATCCTGCTCTCTGATGTCCAAAAGGGGCTTACAGAACAGAGCAGCTAAATTTCATATGCTGTTTTTCTACCGATACTCCAGCATCAACATCCTCCAGGTCTTCTTCTCCTGATGGATCTCAGGTAACCAAACATTCTTCGGGCAAGTCCTCAAAAGGCAAATCTCCCTCTAAGCAGTGAGAGGCTCTTGCAATTGACCCTGAGGACCCTGCCCCAGCCAAACAACCCCGGCGGGAAGCTCCGGCTTCCAAAGCTCCTCCTATGGGGTTACAGGTAGACATCAATGGCACGGCCTCGACCGATCTCAAGTTAGACTGCTCTGGGGTACCGGCTAACACCGGTACCGACTTCCAGGCAGTTGTGGCGGCTATGGGTACTACGGTACAATCCATGCAGCAGGCCTTACTGACTTTCATTAATGCTGCACCGCCATCGGTTCCGATTCCGGTACCGCAACCGATACCGGTACCCAGAGCATCTACTTCCAGTAGCATGCCGGTTCCGGTCTCCGGTTCCGGAGCTTTCTTCGATACCGCTCCGATACCCGGTACGCCCGATGTCGGTACCGATCAGTACGCGTATCGATCTCTGGAAGCAAATAGACGATACTTTGAATCCTCTGAAGAGTCTGATACCTCAGATGATTCTGCTGACGTCTCTTTCACTCTTCCTGAGGAGCCCTCTTCTCCAAAAAGGAGAATGTCTCCTCCAGAGGATTTGTCCTTTCAAGACTTCATTATTGAAGTAGCTAAAGGACTCTCCATATCTGTATCTTCAGAAAAGGAACCTAGAGCAAAAAAATTAGATATTTTAGGATACTCTAAGGTTCCTAAAGAGGCAGCCACCTTACCCATACATGAAATTCTTCAAGAACACATGATGGATTTGTGGGAGGCTCCTCTTACCCTATCTCCACATTCTTGACGTTTGGACACCATGTATCGGGTTCCTCCTTCTCCTGGTTTTCAAAAAACTCAGCTTCCTCACCACTCTATTGTGGTGAAGTCTGCTATGAAAAAGATAAAGAGTACCAAAAGACACTCTTCTACCCCTCCAGGAAGAGAATGTAGGACTCTGGATGCTTTTGGGAGAAAAATCTTCCAAGCTAGCATGCTTATTGCCAGAATCAATTCATACAGCCTTTATATGGGCATGTTTTGAAAGAGATTGCATTAAAGATACGTCAATTTCTCCCCTTTATCCCAGAGGATAAACAGGAGGAATTCCTTCTTTTGCTAAAGCACACTCAAGATGTTTCCAAGTTCTCCAACAGAGCAGCCTTTGACTCTTTTGAGGGGGCAAGCAGAGCCTCTGGCATAGCCATAGCTGCTCACAGACTGGCTTGGCTCCAGGCCTCTGATTTGGAACCCTGGGTACAAGAAGGCTTGGGCAATCTGCCCTGTACAGGTGAAAATCTCTTTGGCAAAGAGTGGCAAATCAAAGCCACTCAAATGGATGCAGAGAATGCTGCTTTAGATAGACTTTCTAAGTCTACCTCTACCCCTGCCAAGAAAAAACCTTTTAAGAAAACTTTCTATAAAAAGACCAGATTTTCCACAAATACTGGCCAGCAATCTTCCCAAGTTCGCTTTGCTCCTAAGCGTCAGCAAACTAAGCAGGCCAGAACAAAGGCCACAGGGGCTGCTACAATCCAGCAGTCCCAACCTCCTCAGGGTTTTTGACTTGATTCTAGAGAACTTACCCTTTCTGGCTCTGCAACAGCCAGAACCTCTCACCATTCCAGGAAGGTTGGCTCATTTTGCTCCCAGATGGGAACAAATCACATCAGAACCGTGGACCCTCTCTATCATCAGAGAGGGCTACAAACTACATTTCTCCAGCCTTCCTCCCCATACCATGGTGAGACAATTCAATTCTCCCCCATCTCTCCTGCACCTGTTGGGCCAAGAGGTGACCACTCTTCTCGCCCAAAGGGCAATAGAAGAGGTTCCTCTTCCTCAACAAGGGTCAGGTTTCTACTCCCCCTATTTTCTCATTCCCAAGAAAACACGGGGATACAGACCCATTCTGGATCTCAGAGAATTGAACAAATTCCTCTACAAAGAGAAATTCAAAATGCTTTCTCTAGGTACTCTCCTTCCATACCTACAGAGTCAGGACTGGCTTTGTTCTCTAGATCTCAAGGATGCGTACACACATATACTCACCCATCCATCCCACAGAAAATTCCTACGGTTCATGTTCCAGGGAAAACATTTCCAATACAGAGTACTCCCCTTCAGTCTAGCCTCTGCTCCAAGGGTATTTACCAAATGCATGGCAATAGTAGCTGCATTTCTACGCACTCTGGGGATCTTTGTCTTCCTGTACCTGGACGACTGGCTCATCAGAGCTCCATCTCAGTCCGAGGCTCAGACTTCCCTGGACCACACCAGACGCATACTGCAGTATCTGGGACTTGTCATCAATCTGCCAAAGTCTCAACTCACCCCTACTCAATCCCTAGAGTTCATCGGGGCTTGGCTAGATACTACCACTGCAAGGGCCTATCTTCCTCAGGCCCGTTGCAACCATCTAGTGCACTTGGCCTCTCAAATTCAGTCCAGAAGCCACTTGACTGCCAGAGATGCTACAACTGCTAGGTCACATGGCATCCACAGTTCATGTAGTGCCTTATGCTCGCCTACATATGAGAGCAGCTCAATGGACCTTGTCCACACAGTGGACCCAAGCATCAGGAGCTCTCTCAGACCAAATAGCAACCTCAAAACGTCTTTTTTGGTCTCTCCAATGGTGGATATCCACTCAAAATCTGTTGTTGGGGGCCCCCTTCCAACCTGTGTTACCCCAAGCAACTCTCACTACAGATGCCTCCCAAACAGGCTGGGGAGCTCATCTCCAAGACCTCTCCACTCAGGGCATTTGGTCTCCACAGGAAACCACCCTTCATATCAATCTTTTGGAGCTGCGAGCAATTCTCCTTGCTCTCAAGGTCTTTCATACCCTCCTCATCAACATGACAGTCCTTGTTCATACCGACAATCAAGTAGCCATGTTCTACGTAAACAAACAAGGAGGGACTGGCTCTCTGTCTCTTTGCAACGAAGCTCTAAAACTCTGGGCCTTCGCCAGAGAGCATGGGATCCATCTCCTGGCAGTGTACCTCCCAGGAATCCAAAACTCTTGGGCAGACAGACTCAGTCGAGTCCTGCTGCCACACGAATGGTCCCTGCACATGGATCTGGTACTCAGAATCTTTCAAGAATGGGGGACCCCGGACATAGACCTCTTTGGAAGTCCGTACAATGCCAAACTTCCCCGGTTCTGTTCCAGGATTCCGTGTCAGGGAGCTCAGGCCAAGGATGCCTTCCTCCTTCATTGGGGTCAGGCCTTCCTATATGCCTTTCCACCCATTCCCTTGATTCCCAAGACTCTATTCAAACTTCAGAGGGATCAAGGATCCATGATCCTCATAGCTCCACGCTGGCCACACCAAGTGTGGTACCCTCTACTTCTGCATCTCTCCCAGACACCCTCCCTGGATCTGGGAGTTGCTCCAGACCTTCTGTCTCAAGAGGAGGGGACTTTGTGGCACCCAAACCCCAAGTCCCTTCACGTCAGAGCTTGGTTACTGAAGGCCTAGACCTTCAAGACTTGAATCTTTCTCAACAGGTGAAGGATATCCTCCATGCATCGAGGAAACCTTCCACCAGGCGTTCTTATGCTTTTAAATGGAAAGGATTTTCAATTTGGTGTGCTAACAAAGGTCTTAACCCTCTAGCACTACCTTTAACTTCTTTACTTGAATATCTCCTGCATCTTTCCAATGCAGGACTTAAAACCAATTCTGTAAGAGTCCATTTGAGTGCTATTGCAGCATCTCTTCGGCCTATCAATGGACAATCTGTTTCCTCTCATCCTCTTATTGCAAGATTCATGAGAGGTCTAACTTTAACTAAACCTCCCATTCGGCCTCCTCCGGTGGCATGGGACTTAAACGTAGTTCTTGGTCAGCTTATGAAGCCGCCCTTTGAACCCTTAGCCACTACCTCCTTGAAATTTCTTTCCTGGAAAGTCATTTTCCTTATTGCAATCACTTCTGCTCGCCGCATCAGTGAACTGCAGGCTTTAGTGGCTAATCCACCTTATACAAGGTTCGATCATGATAAGGTAGTCCTTAGGACAAATCCCCACTTTATGCCTAAAGTGGTCTCACCTTTTCATCTTAATCAAGAGGTTTATCTACCTGTCTTTTTTCCAGCTCCTCATGCATCTAGTGCAGAGAGGAACCTACATACGTTAGATTGTAAAAGAGCTCTTGCCTTTTACATCCACAGGACACCGCAACATAGAAATTCTTCTCAACTTTTTGTTGCTTTTGATCCTTCTCATTTAGGACTTCCAGTCTCAAAAAGAACACTGTCCAGTTGGATTGCTCAGTGTATTTCTTTTGCTTACCAGAGCAAGAACCTTTCTCTGGAGGGCCATGTCACAGCTCACAATGTGAGAGCCATGGCCACATCTATGGCTCATCTTCATTCTGTATCCATCGATCAGATCTGTCGAGCAGCCACTTGGGCCTCGGTTCATACCTTCACAGCCCATTACTGCTTGGACAAGGACTCCCGCCGGGATGCCTTGTTTGGTCAGGCTGTCCTCAGACACCTGTTCCATTCTTAAACAACTCCTGCCCACCTTCCCTGAATGGATGCCTGAGATCCATAGGAAGATGAGGAATTCTTGCAGGGGGATCTCCCCAGCATCTTAGCTAGGGAGTCCCCATATGTGAGGACTCATTCCTGCTTGTTCCTAGAGATAGCACAGTTACTTACCTGTAACAGGTGATCTCTGGGAACAGCAGGAATTAGTCCTCACAACCCTCCCACCTCCCCTAGGAGTTGTATCTCTCTCTCTCTCTTTCCTTTCCTCTCTCTATTGTCTCAGCTTTAAACTCGAACTGAAGAGAGTTGGTCAGGAAGGCGGGAAGGCAGCGCGCATGCGCTGTGGGAGGCCCCAAAAGCTTCCTTTCTGGGAAGCTTTCCCGCGCAGGCTCCGTCGGTTCCGACGTACCCATATGTGAGGACTAATTCCTGCTGTTCCCAGAGATCACCTGTTACAGGTAAGTAACTGTGTTTCTGTACCAACATGAATTTTTCCTTCCACAGACTTACCATATGGTAAGTCACCCTTCAGCTCCTGTTTCTCTACCCTCTTATCCAGGGTTTCCCCTGTAAGAGTGGTACCATAGAGGGCTTCTTTAGCCTTTCTAGTCTTTCTTTCCATTCCAGTGTGGAGTTTTTTCTCTTGAGTAAACTCCCTCCTTTTGCCTGGGCAGCTCATCGGACAGGAATTTCTCTCTTGTTCTGTCCTTTCTGTTTTACACAGATTCTCTCTGCTGTCTTATTCAGCAGCTGCCCATGCAGGAGTTCCAGTGATTGGACTACTGGTACTTTTCCACAAGTTTCCAGTCCTGTCCTCCATTGCTTTCTGTCTCGCCTTAGTAGTGATTCCAAGACAGTGTTAAATCTTCTTGGATAATCCCTATCACTACAGGCTTATCACACTATCTTCTATTCTTGCCATCTCCAATTCCTTGGGGTTTGGCAGCATAGTTGACGTGGCTGCTGTTTTTTTCCAACAGCCAGTTCTATCTCCCAATTCTCCTGCATAATGCTCTCTGCAATCCTACAGAGAAGCTTTCCACTATGGGCCCTTGCTAGAGAGCATGGGTTTTTTTCTCTAATGACTATCCTATATGTTTGAAAAAGGCTTCCTCAGTCATCCCCCATGACTGTGAGGGTTCTTCACACCCTACTATCTCCTTTTAATATAAAGGACATAAGCCTTCTCTACGTGAAAGTCTAAAGAGTTGTCCAATTCCTACAGGGAATATGCTCTTTTTTCCTTGCAGCTTGTCCTCATGGTATCTTAATCCTTCATGGACAGCACATATTTAAATAAAAAACGCATGATACCCCTTTTTGTCCCTCAAGTGGGTCAACCTGGTATCTCATCCTATGCACTTTCTGTCCATTTACCATGCTAGAGTTCTACAGGACTCAGGACTTGCTCTTTATAGACTGATATTATCCTCTGTTTTTTCACGCAACCATCCTGGTTATTTCACTGGATAGCATTCCTGCACCATCATAACCAGGGGGAATAGATTCTCTATATATTCTCTCAAGTAGGTTCCACCTTCTTGTTGTTGGATGAATCTTTCCTCTTCACATCTCCCATGTGAATGTTCTTATAGGCATATCTCTGCTTAATTGCAGACATTTATCTTTAGACTTATATATTGATATATGTATATATATTTATATACATCTCTATAGATATATATGTCTGTCAGCTGCGTGTGCATATGTTATGCCCCTCTAGATCTCACTATAGACATGTATATATACCCATATATAGGTATATATATAGGTGTGTGTGTGTATATATATCTGTCGAGATGCTTCGTTATAGGTAGATAATGTATTTACATACTTATCTCTGTCTATGTTCATAAAGGTTTTACCTTCCTATATGTTCCAGACAGTGGGCTTTGCACATGTTCATACTGTTCCACAGTATTTTTGGGGTATTATGCACACAACCACTGCTTGTGGTACTGACAGCTCCTACCATAACCCTAGGTTTAGGTATCCCTGAAGCTCCATGCTCCAATATCTTCCTACCTCTCACCAGTTAGGAAAGACATGGTGGATCTTCAGTAGATCTGAGGTTTCAACTCCTCAGACATCTGTCCTTTCTTTGGGAATACAGGGTTTTTTTTCCATACCCCTTCTTCCCTCAAGGACTAGGCCAGTTTGTCCAAATCGGTCAGTCTTCCTCTTTTGCTCCTAACTGTGAGTAACTCTGTAGCCAAAAGAGTTTTCAGCTTTTTCCATAAAGCTTCCCACTAAAGACCTACCGTTTTTGTACTACCCCAGTTGAATCCTGGGGTCACCTGTCACTTCCGGATTTTGACCTTCACCTTCACTTCAGTGAGGTCACCTTGAAGATTCCTCTACTGGATCCCCAGTAGACTCCATCAGCCTCTCTACTTCCTGCAATCCAGTAGGTGAGGTCCATATTATGTTTGTTCATTTCAACATATTTCATGATAATTATCTTACATACAAGGACTCCTTGCCTGTAGTCCTTTCTTAGTTTAGCTGTTTTTCTACAGCTCCTCTTTTTCAACTCCTGCCCTCCATCCTCAGGATGCCTGGCCATATGAGGTGTAGCATGTTTCAATCTCCAACATGCTAGGGCTCCAGGCATCTCAGCTTGGGAGTCCCCATATGTGAAGACTCATTCCTGCTTGTTACTGGAGATAGCACAGTTACTTACCTGTAACAGGTGATCTCTGGGAACAGCAGTAATAAGTCTTCACAACCCACCCACCTCCCCTAGGAGTTGTATCTCTCTATCTTTCCTTTCCTCTCTCTCTCTCTCTTTGTCTCAGCTATAAACCTCAACTGAGGAGAGACAGTCGGAAAGGCGGGAAGGCAGCACGCAGGCGCTGAGGGATGCTCCCAAAAGCTTTCTGATTGGACGCTGGGGAGCGTTCCCGTGCAGGCTCCGTCTGTACCGACGTACCCATATGTGAAGACTTATTCCTGCTGTTCCCAGAGATCACCTGTTACAGGTAAGTAACTGTGCTTTCTCTCTCCCTATATCCCTAGGGGGGATGAGGTTTTATGGACATCTCTCCACCCTTATACCTGGAGACATGTGTCTATATGCCTGCCTATTCATATAGGTATATATAGATAGATACATATATATACTTATCTATATCTATCGGTGTGTCATCTGCCCATACATATCTTACATATCTCTTATAGTTATATGCCTATATACCCTCTAGGTGTATATATTTAAATATATATATATGTTTATCGTTATAATGAGATATATTTTTAGATAGATCTGTATCCATCTACTTATCTATCTGTCAGGTTCAGATATCCCTACATTCCTACATAAGCCTGACAGATGGGCACTACCTCTATCAATGCTGTGCCAGCATTCTTAGAGGGCTACAGCTATAACCACTTCCTGTGGTAATTAACAAATTTTTTCCTTACCATAACCTTTCAGTTTAGGTACTCCTGAAGCTCTCCATGTACCTTTTTTCTTTCCTACTTGACCCCATTTAGGAAAGACATTGCGGAGCTTCAGTTACTCTAAAGCTTAGCGCTCCTGAGTCTGTCCTTACTCTCTTATCAGATACAAGGGTCTCCATACCCTTTCTCCCCTACATGGACTGATTCCAACTCCAGTCCAGTTAGGTCAGACTCATTTTTTCTCTTGGTCCAAGGTTTGTACTGGTTTTGGACCAAAACAGCTTAAGCTTTCTTTCATAGTACCTTCTGCGTCTCCGCTGAAGCTCTACTTCTTATACTACCCCAGTTTTTTCTCCTGGGGCTATTTCTCACCCTGAAGGGTTCTGACCTCCACTTGTTTTTGTTCTACTTTATTACCTCTACTTTTCAGTGAGGTACCCCTTGAGCACATTCACTGGCTCTTCTAACAGATCCATATGTAGCTCAGTGGACTAGTGCAGTGCCAACAAGGGAGGCCCAGATTACAGTATTATACTACTAAATGCCCTCTGTACAGGGTCTTCCCCTTTTGAAGCCCTGTTCTAGCCAGCTGTTCCACAGCTCCTTTTCTGTATTCAACTCCTAGCCTCCATCCCCAGGATGCCTGAGGTCCTGAGGAATAGCATGGCTCGTTCTAGACTTGCAACATGCTAGGACTCCCTCTGGGCATCTGAGCTTGGGAGTCCCCATATGTGAAGACTCATTCCTGATTGTTCCTGGAGATAGCACAGTTACTTATCTGTAACAGGTGATCTCTGGGAACAGCAGCAATAAGTCTTCACAACCCACCCACCTCCCCTAGGAGTTGTATCTCTATCTTTCTTTCCTTTCCTCACTCTCTCTTTGTCTCAGCTTTAAAGCTCAAACTGGAGAGAGGCGGTTAGGAAAGGCGGGAAGGCAGCGCGCAGGCGCTATTGGACGCTGGGGAGCGTTCCCGCGCGGACTCCGTCGGTACCGACGTACCCATATGTGAAGACTTATTCCTGCTGTTCCCAGAGATCACCTGTTACAGGTAAGTAACTGTGCTTTAGCAGAACTTCATCCATCTGCATTTGTGCACACATGATTGCTTGGCTCTAGGCATGGGATCTTGAACAATGGGTTCAAGATAAGCTGGGTGAGATCTCTTGCACTGGTGAAAATCTTTTTGGCAAGGATTAGCAAGACAAGGCTTCTCAGAGTCTGAGAACACTACCCTAAATAGGTTCTGTAGATCTATTGCCAACCCAGCTAAGAAGAAAGCAGCAAAGAAAGCCGCCTTCAGTAAAAATAGTAGTATTATCCTCCTTATACCCCTGCTGTTCAATGTCAGCATCATACTCCTCAGAAATGACAGCAACTGCCAAAACAGCAAAAGAAAGCTCAGACTCCCAATTCTCAGCCACTTCAGCAGACTCGGGCTGCTCCGGGTTTTTCACTCCTTTCTAGAGAACATGGTTATCCTGCCTCTGGAGAATTCCAACCCCATCCACATTCCCAGCAGACTCTGCCATTATGCCCACAGATGACATCTCATCACCTCGGAGCAGTGGACAGTAATAGTATGGGAGAGATACAGACTTCATCTACAAAGCCTACCCCCCTCCGACTTCACCAAGAGAGTTCTATTCTCAGCCCCCTCTCACTGTTCTGTTACTACAAGAGGTCACCTCCAGGGGCAATAGAAGAGGTTCCAATGTTCCAGCAGTGAATGAGCTTCTATTCTCCCTACTTTCTTATTCCAAAAAAAAAACCGGGGATACAGGCCCACTCTAGTCCTCAGGGACCTAAACAAGTATCTCCTACGAGAGAAGTTCAAGATAGGGAAGAAGGGTCCCCAAAGAAACTATCTCACTTCTCTGTTCTCTATTTATTTTATTTAACAGCTTTTATATACCGCCTTTTCATTGAATCAAAGCAGTTTACATTGTAACTCACACTTTTACATAGAACTTGTTATGAAACTCTATGGGGGGGGGGTGACATGCAAGGGATGCTCTGAAGCATAACTTATTTACAATGAACATAAGTATATACAGTATGTGGTGGGATTTCTGCTGTTTGAGAGTTAAGTGAGTTCATTGAATTGGTCAGTGAAGAGGAAGGTTTTTAGTTGTTTTCTGAAGTCCTTCATGTCAGTGGTGGACCTTAATTTCGCAGGGAGATAGTGGCAGGTGCGGCAAGGGAGAATGCTCTCCTCGTAGTGGAATTATTTGCTTTTCTGTATGTGCAGGGTATAGGAATGATGTCGGTCGTGCTCTGTCTCTTAGGTCTGTTGTGACTAATGCAAAACATCTCCTCTACAACTCCAGCTGACATGTTTCTTATCTTGAAAACTATCAGAGCAGATTTGTATCTAGCACGGGCGGTGATTGGAAGCCAATGGAGTTGTTGTAAGAGAGGCGTTATATGGTCTTGTTTATTTGAACCAGTGATTACTCTAGCGGTAGTATTTTGGACCAGTTGTAAGGATCTTGTTTGCTTTGGTAGTCCTTGATAAATTGCGTTGCAATAGTCTAGAATAAGGGTTATATTCGCTTGACATACTGATCAGAAATGGTCCTTGTTGAGGAGGGGCTTGAGTCTTCAAATGGTGGCAAGTTGGTATAGTGCACTCTTAGTGATTCTGTTGATGTGTGGTTGTAAACTTAGATGGCGGTCAAGTGTTACTCCAAGGTAGCGAACTTCGTCCTTAATTGGGATTTTAGAGTCTGCCACCGAGATTGAAGTAGGGAGGATGGACGATGTTTTCCTTGTGATGATTAAGAGCCTCAGTTTTTTTCATGTTTGTGTTAGGTTATTGTTGGAAAGCCAGGTGGATATCTCTGAGACAATTTGTCATGGAAGAATGGTCTGGAGAGTCTAGGGTGAATGGGGTGTATGCCATGATGTCGTCAGCATTGGTAGCATATTGTAACTTGTGCTTTTTGAAGATGTTGCAGACTGGCCATATGTAAATGTTAAATAGAAGGGCAGATAGGGAGGATCCTTGTGGGACCCCCTTTGCTGTGCGAAATGAAGCAGAGGTGTGTGATCCTACTTTGACCTTCTGTCGTCTGTCACTGAGGTATGATTGGAACCACTTGTGGGTAGAATTGCATAAGCCAATATCTCTTTGTTCAAGAGGATGTTGTGGGATACTGTGTCAAAAGCAGAGGAAATGTCAATGCTAGCAGGAAACCGGTTTTGATGTCAATTCCTCTGAATAGGGTGTCAAGAAGGCAGATGAGTAGGGTCTCCACACTGTGGTTAGGGCGAAAGCTATGTTGATGCGGGTCAAGTGGAGCATGTGTGTCCAGGTGATCCTGGAGCTGTCTTTGCATGGTCTTCTCAATAATCTTGGTGAGAAAGGGGAGGCTGGAGATAGCTCTGTATGCTGTGGGATCTGTGGGGTCCAGTGTTGGTGTTTTCGGGATTGGACGGATTGTGGCTTCTTTGAGTGTGGTGGGCATGTAACCTTGGGTTAGGGAGGCGCCTATTAGTCTGTGGATGTCTATGATCAGTTCTTCTTTTGTTGACTTTATCCATGCTACCGGGCAGGGATCTGATGGAGCTGTGCTGGAGTTTAGCTCAGTGATGGTGCGAGTAACCTGCTCAGTTGTGGGGATGTGGCATTCACTCCACCTGCTTGGTAAGGTAGGACATGTGTTCAGAAAAGGAGAGGAGATATTAGTGGGGTCTTGGGTTCTCAGGAGGGGGTTGTTCTTGGCAAGGAGGAAGCATACACTCATATTCTTATCCATCCAAAGCACAGAAAGTTCCTGCGCTTCGTTTCAGAGAAGACACTATCAATAGAGTCCTGCCTTTTGACCTCTCCTCTGCCTCAAGTCTTCACAAAATGCATTGTGGTAGTAGCCGCATTTCTAATGACTCTAGGGATATTTGTCTTCCCTTACTTAGACAACTGGCTCATAAGAGCAAGCACCTCTCAAGAGGCTATTTTGTCCCTCACGCACCATGCAGGTGCTACAACACTTGGGATTTGTCATAAATCTTCCAAAGTCCCAACTCGCCCTATCTCAAACTCTAGAGTTCATAGGAGCCCTTTTAAATACTCAGCATTCAAAGGCATTTCTGCACCAACTCTGCTGTGCTTGTCTCAGTTAGCATTTCAGGCATGTCTCAATTATCTGACTGCTCGAGAAATGCTACAACTTCTGGGTTATATGGCATCAACAGTGCATGTAGTTCCATATGCCCATTTACACATGTCCACGGCCCATTGGACAAGAACATCCCAGTGGTCTCAGGCATCAGGTTGCCTGGGGGACAAGATAAGTCTCTATCCTTCTGGTCTCGTCTCTCCAGTGGTAGTGATCCCCAGAAAATCTCCTTGTAGGGTCACCTTTTCAGATTCCTGCACATCAGTGTAGCCGGACAATGGATGCATCCAGACTGGGCTGGGAAGCCCATCTGGAGTCGGTCTCCACTCAAGGACTCTGGTCTCAGCAGGAGTTACAACTCCACATAAATCTGCTGGAGCTCAGAGCCATTCTCAATGCTCTCAAAGTGTTCCAGGACTATCTTTGTTGCTGCAGAGTCCTAGTCCAAACCGACAGTCAAGTAGCCATGTTCTACGTGAACAAGCAAAGTGGAACAGGTTCTTGGACCCTCTGCAGCGAGGCTCTGCATCTCTGGTCCTTTACCATACATTATCACATTCACCTCCAAGCGTTGTATCTCCCGGGCAAACACAATGTTTTAGCGGACAGACTAAGTTGAATCCTTCTCCCCCATTAGTGGTCTCTTCATGTAGACAGTCTCCTACATTTTTCAGATCTGGGGGACTCCAGAGGATAGACCTGTTCGCAAGTCCTCAGAATGCCAAGCTCCCTCGCTTCTGTACGAGGACTCCTGTGCCGGACAGCCAACAGGTGGATGCTTTTCACCTCTACTGGGGACACAGCTTCCTATATGCCTGCCTTCCTTCCCATTCCCCTAATTCCCAAGACTCTTCAAACTCCAAAAGGACAGGGGCTTCATGATACTCATAGCCCCATGCTGGCCACATCAACTGTGGTACCCTCTCCTTCTATGTCTGTCTCAGGCTTAACCCATAGATCTGGGATCTGCTCCAGATCCCCCCCCCCCCTCTTAGGAGGAGGGGACGCTGCTCCATCGCAATCTGCAGTCTCTCCGTCTCACAGCATGGCTGCTGAAGGAATAGCCTTCGAAGGTATTAAGCTTCCCCAGGAGGTTAAGGACATCCTCTTAGCTTCTAGAAAACCATCCACCAGACGGTCCTACACTTTCAAGTGGCATAGGTTTTCTTTCTGGTGTTCTCAAAAGAATCTTAATCCCTTCTCAGCTCTTGTGAAGGCGCTGCTTGAGTAGCTCCTCCACCTATCTTCTGGACTCAAAACCAATTCGGTAAGAGTACACCTAAGTGCAATTGCGACCTCTCATGTGCCCTTAGATGGCCAACCCATCTCCTCTCAGCCGCTTGTAGCATGCTTTTTATGGGGTCTTCTGTTAACCAATCCTCCCATTAAGCCACCACCAGTGGCATGGGACCTCAGTGTTCTAGGACAGCTTCTCAAGCTGCCCTTTGAACCTCTAGCTACTACATCACTTAAGTTTCTCACATGGAAGGTCATCTTCCTCATTGCCCTCACTTCAGCAAGGCACATTAGTGAGCTCCAGACCTTAGTGGCTGACCCACCTTACAAACGGTTCCACTATGATAAGGTAGTCCTTAGGATTCATCCTCACTTCATGCCGAAGGTGGTCTCCCCGTTCCATTTGAACCAGTCAGTCTACCTCCCTGTGTTTTTCCCTAGACCACACTCATCTAGGGCAGAAGCAACCCTCCAAACTCTGTATTGTAAACTGCCTTAGCTTTTTATCTTCAGAGGACTTGAGAGCACCAGAAAGCTTCTCAGCTGTTCATTTTCTTTCTCTAGTCACCTCGGGTTGCCAATCTCCAAGCGTACTCTCTCCAAGTGGATAGCAGACTGCATCACCTTTGCTTATGAGAAGGCAGGACTCTCCCTCAAGGGTCATGTTACTGCCCATAATGTTTGAGCCATGGCTACCTCAATGGCAACTCTACGATCTGTAGCTATTGATGAGATCTGCAAACCAGCAACTTGGTCTTCGGTCCATACTTTTGCTGCTTGCTACTGTCTGGACAAGGATTCCCACAGGGAGTCCTTGTTTGGCCAGGCTTTTCTCCAGCATCTCTTTCAAACTTATAGCAACTCCTATCCTCCATCCTGGATTTCAACATCAGACATCCATGGAGGATACATGACCTCTTTAGGCATACCTGGGACAAACCTGATTATGAGGTTCTCTCTCTGGCATCTTCTAGCTAGGGAGTCCCATATGTGAAGACTATTCCTATTTGTTCCTGGAGATAACGTAGTTACTCACCTGTAACAGGTGATCTCCAGGAACAGCAGGAATTTAGTCCTCACAACCCACTCTTTTCTTCTAGGAGTTGTAGGGTTTCTCTTTTTTTTCTCTCTCCTTTTATCTCAGCTACAAACTCAACCGAGGAGGAAGAGCGGAAAGGTGGGAAGGCAACTGCGCAGGCACAGTGGGATGTTCCCAAAAGCTTTCCTATTGGACACTGGGGAGCATTCCTGTGTGGGTTCCGTCTGTACAGGTGTCACCCATATGTGAAGACTAAATTCCTGCTATTCCCGGAGATCACCTATTATAGGTGAGTAGCTACGCTTTACTTCTGTGTACATTATCCTAATTTACTCAGCTGAGGAAAGGCGGGATAGGGGTGATATGATAGACATTTAAATACCTCTGGGGCATAAATGCACAGGAAGGTCTCTTTCAATTGAAGGCAAGCTCTGCTACGAGGGGACATAGCATGAGAGTGAAAGGGGTTAGACTCAGGAGTAATATGCAGAAATATTTCTTTATGGAAAGAGTGGTAGATGCGTGGAATAATCTCCCAGTGGAGGTGATAGACATGAGGACAGTATCTGAATTCAAAAAAGCATGGGACAAACACAGAGGATCTGTAAAGGTAAAGAGGGGACTATTGTAGTTGATATGGAAGTGCAGACTAGATAAGCCATGTGGTCTTTTTCTGCCGACATGTTTCTTTGTGCAGCTTTCAAAGTCTTGTACTTCACAAAGCCAATAAGAGGGTAATTTTATAACCGGGTACCTATCTGAAGCCTAATTTATAAGGAATGTAGGCACCTACTGTTGTTTATAAAATAGGGGCATAAGAGGCATAAAACATTAGTTAATCTAATAAAATAAATCTAAATTCGATCACTTAGACCAGCAGTATAAATGCCTGTAGCTAGATTTTAAAGAGTGCACATAAATTATAGCTTAGTTTGTGATAATTTGTGCATGACTTTGCCCTCTGCCAAAACTCTGCCCCATACAAGCCCACAGTGAAAGTATGCACAATCAGTCCAATGTATATACTTTCAGAATAGCGATTGCCTAAATTGCACGCACAAGTACTTATCTCCAGGAACAAGCAGGAATGAGTCCTCACATATGGGTACGTCGGTACCGACGGAGCCTGCGCGGGAATGCTCCCCAGCTTCCCAAAAAGGAAAGCTTTTGGGAGCATCCCACAGCGCATGCGCGCTGCCTTCCCGCCTTTCCTAACCTACTCTCCTCAGTTCTTCTTTTCCGCGGAGCCAGCAGGTCGTGTTCCAGTCACCGCTGAAGAAGTTCTTTATTTTAATTTATTTCTTTGGTCGCGTGTCTGCCTTCCCCGACGCCGGACTGGTACCGCCGGTCTTTTCTTTTCTTTTCTTTTCTTTTCTTTCCTTCTAAAAAAAAAAAAAAAATTTTTCCCCTCACTTGGTGTATTTTTCTTCTTAGGCCTCCAGGCCCATAAGAAAATTTTCCCTCATGGAAAAACCAGCCTCCAGGTTCAAAAAATGCACTAAGTGTAGCGGTACAATTTCTATCACAGATACCCATGAATGGTGTCTGAAATGTTTGGGGCCTGAACACTCCATCCCGGATTGCCAGTCCTGTTCTCTAATGTCTAAACGAGGGTTACAGAACCGGGCAGCCAAGCTCCATGTGCTGTTTCCCAGGGATGCACCGGCGGTGGCATCGACATCTTCCAGGTCTTCCTCTCCTGATGGGTCTCAGGTAACCAAACATACTTTTAGCAGGTCCTCGAAGGGCAAATCTCCCTCTAAGCATCGAGATGCCTCCGGGCTTACCTTTGAGGATCCTGCCCCAGCCAAACAACCCCGGCGGGAAGCTCCGGCTTCCAAAGCTCCTCCTATGGGGTTACAGGTTGACATCGATGGCATGGCCTCGACCGAACACCTGTTAGACTGCTCTGGGATACCGGCACAATCTCCCGGTACCGACATCCAGGCAGTCGTGGCGTCCATGGATCACACTGTTCAATCCATGCAGCAGGCTATAATGGCTTTCATTAAGGCTGCGACACCGTCGGTACTGCAACGAGTCCCGTTGTCGGTACCGGTACCAGCCCCGATACCGGTACCGATGGCATCGACATCGGCCAGGATACCGACTCCGGCTCCCTGTCCAGGGCTATTTCTCGGTACCGATCCGGTACCGGGGACGCCCGATGTCGGTACCGATCGATACGCGTATCGTTCGTTGGAAGCGGGCAGACGATACTTCGATTCCTCTGATTCTGATTCATCAGATGAGTCTCCTGAAGTCTCCCTCACCCTTCCTGAGGAGCCCTCTTCTCCAAAAAGGAGAGTGTCTCCTCCAGAGGATTTGTCCTTTCAAGACTTCATAATAGAAGTGGCTAAAGGACTCTCTATTTCAGTAACCTCTGAAAAAGAACCTAGAGCAAAAAAATTAGATATTTTGGGATACTTTAAGGTTCCCAGAGAGGCAGTCACCTTGCCAATTCATGAAATTCTTCAAGAACATATGATTGACTTATGGGAGACTCCTCTCACCCTTTCTCCTCATTCTCGTAGATTGGACACTATGTACCGTGTCCCTCCTTCTGGATTTCAAAAAACGCAGCTTCCTCACCACTCCATTGTGGTGCAGTCAGCTATGAAAAGGATAAAGAGTACCAAAAGACACTCTTCTACTCCTCCAGGAAGAGAATGCAGGACCTTGGATGCTTTTGGTAGGAAAATCTTCCAAGCCAGCATACTTATTGCCAGAATCAATTCATATAGTCTTTATATGGGTATGTTTCTGAAGGAAGTTGCACAAAAGCTGCACAACTTTCTCCCTTTTATTCCAGAGGATAAAAGGGATGAGTTCCTTCTTTGGCTTAAGCATACTCAAGACATTTCAAAGTTTTCCAACAGGGCAGCCTTTGATTCTTTTGAAGGTGCCAGCAGAGCCTCAGGCATTGCTATAGCTGCTCGTAGAATTGCTTGGCTCCAGGCTTCTGATCTAGAACCCTGGGTTCAAGATGGTTTAGGAAATCTGCCCTGTACAGGTGAAAATCTCTTTGGCAAAGAGTGGCAAATTAAAGCCACTCAAATGGATGCAGAAAATGCTGCTCTAGATAGACTTTCAAAGTCTACATCCACTCCTGCCAAGAAAAAATCTTTCAAAAAGTCTTTTTATAAAAAGGGCAGATTTCCTTCCACTTCTGGTCAACAGTCTTCTACAGGTCGCTTTGCTACTAAGCGTCAGCAACCTAAACAGGCCAGGCCTAAACCTGCAGGGGCAGCTACAACCCAACAGTCCCAACCCCCTCAGGGTTTTTGACTTGATACTAGAGAACTTAACCTTTCTGGCTCTACAACAACCAGAGCCTCTCACCATTCCAGGAAGGTTAGCTCATTTTGCTCCCAGATGGGAGCAAATCACATCAGAGCAGTGGACCCTCTCCATCATAAGAGAGGGCTACAAACTTCATTTCTCAGACCTTCCTCCCTACACCATGGTGAGACATTTCAATTCTCCCACATCCCTCGATCTTCTGGATCAGGAGGTGATTACCCTTCTGGCCATAGAAGCAGTTCCGCTTCTTCAACAAGGGTCAGGGTTCTACTCCCCCTATTTTCTCATTCCCAAGAAAACGTGGATACAGACCCATTCTAGATCTCAGAGAATTTAACAAATTCCTCTGCAAAGAGAAATTCAAGATGCTTTCTTTAGGCACTCTCCTTCCATACCTGCAGTCAGGATTGGCTTTGTTCTCTAGATCTCAAGGATGCGTACACTCATATACTCATCCATCCATCCCACAGAAAATTCCTACGTTTTCTGTTCCAGGGAAAACATTACCAATACAGAGTGCTTCCTTTCGGTCTAGCCTCAGCTCCAAGAGTGTTCACCAAATGCATGGCAATAGTTGCTGCATTTCTCCGCACTCTGGGAATATTTGTCTTCCCATACCTGGACGACTGGCTCATCCGAGCTCCATCTCAGTCAGAAGCCCAGATTTCCCTGGACCGCACAAGGCGCATTCTGCAGTATCTGGGACTTGTGGTAAACCTACCAAAGTCTCAGCTCACCCCTACTCAGTCCCTAGAATTCATAGGGGCCTGGTTGGATACCACTACTGCAAGGGCCTACCTTCCTCAGGCCCGTTGCCAACATCTAGTGCAGTTAGTCTCCCAGATTCAGTCAAAGAGCCACTTAACTGCCCGGGAGATGCTACAACTACTAGGCCACATGGCTTCCACAGTGCATGTGGTGCCCTATGCTCGCCTACACATGAGCAGCTCAATGGACTTTGTCCACACAGTGGACTCAACCATCAGGAGCTCTCTCAGACCAAATAGCAACCTCCAAACGTCTCTCTTGGTCTCTCCAATGGTGGATGTCCACTCACAATCTGTTGCTGGGGTCCCCCTTCCAACCTGTGCTACCCCAAGCAACCCTCACAACAGATGCCTCCCAAACAGATTGGGGAGCTCATCTTCAAGACCTCTCCACCCAAGGCACTTGGTCCCCACAGGAGACTTCTCTTCATATCAACCACTTGGAACTTCGAGCAGTGTTCCTCGCTCTCAAGGTCTTTCATACCCTCCTCAGCTACAAGACAGTCCTCATTCATACGGACAATCAAGTAGCCATGTTTTACATAAACAAGCAAGGAGGAACTGGCTCTCTGTCGCTTTGCAACGAAGCTCTAAGATTATGGGCCTTCGCTAGAGAGCATCAAATCCATCTCCTGGCAGTATACCTCCCAGGAATCCAAAACTCTTGGGCAGATAGACTCAGTCGAGTTCTGCTTCCACACGAATGGTCCCTGCACATGGATCAGGTACTCAAAATCTTTCAGGAATGGGGAACCCCGGACATAGACCTCTTTGCAAGTCCGTGGAGTGCCAAACTTCCCCGGTTCTGTTCCAGAATTCCGTGTCAGCAAGCTCTGGCCAAGGATGCCTTCCTCCTTCATTGGGGTCAGGACTTCCTGTACGCCTTTCCACCCATTTCTTTGATTCCCAAGACTGTGTTCAAACTTCAGAGGGATCAAGGATCTATGATCCTCATAGCTCCACGCTGGCCACGCCAAGTGTGGTACCCTCTACTTCTGCATCTCTCCCAAGCCCCCTCCCTGGATTTGGGAGCTGCTCCAGACCTGTCTCAGGAGGAGGGGACTTTGTGGTACCCAAACCCCAAGTCCCTTCACCTCAGAGCTTGGTTACTGAAGGCCTAGACCTTCAGGACTTGAATGTTTCTCAGCAAGTGAAAGATGTCCTCCATGCTTCCAGAAGACCTTCCACTAGGCATTCCTATGCTTTTAAGTGGAAAAGATTTTCCGTTTGGTGTGCTCAAAAGGGTCTTGACCCTCTGGCACTCCCTATGAATTCCCTCTTGGAATATCTCCTGCATCTCTCCAATACAGGCCTTAAGACGAATTCAGTAAGAGTCCATTTGAGTGCTATTGCAGCATCCCTTAAGCCTCTCAATGGACAACCTATTTCCTCTCATCCTCTTATTGCAAAATTCATGAGAGGCCTAACTTTAACTAAACCTCCCATTCGACCTCCTCCGGTGGCATGGGACTTAAACTTGGTTCTTGGTCAGCTTATGAAGCCACCTTTTGAACCCTTAGCCACTACCTCCTTGAAATTTCTTTCCTGGAAGGTTATTTTCCTTATTGCAGTCACTTCTGCTCGTCGCATCAGTGAACTGCAGGCCTTAGTGGCTAATCCACCTTATACAAGGTTCCATCATGATAAGGTAGTCCTTAGGACAAATCCACACTTTATGCCTAAAGTGGTCTCACCTTTTCATCTTAATCAAGAGGTGTATTTACCTGTCTTTTTTCCAGCTCCTCATGCATCCAGTGCAGAGGAGAACCTTCATACTCTGGCTTGTAAAAGAGCTCTTGCTTTTTACATGTACAGGACACAGCAACATAGAAAGTCTTCCCAGCTTTTTGTTGCTTTTGATCCTGCCCATTTAGGACTTCCAGTCTCCAAAAGAACTCTGTCCACTTGGATTGCTCAGTGTATTTCTTTTGCTTACCAGAGTAAGAACCTTTCTCTGGAAGGCCATGTCACAGCTCACAATGTGAGAGCCATGGCCACCTCTATGGCTCATCTTCATTCTGTATCCATCGATCAGATCTGTCGAGCAGCCACCTGGGCCTCGGTTCATACCTTCACAGCCCATTACTGTTTGGACAAGGACTCCCGCCGGGATGCCTTGTTTGGTCAGGCTGTCCTCAAACACCTGTTCCATTCTTGAGCAACTCCTGCCCTCCTTCCCTGAATGGATGCCTGAAATCCATAGGAAGACTAGGAACCTTTCAGGGTCTCATACCCTTGGGGATCTCCCAGGCATCTTAGCTAGGGAGTCCCCATATGTGAGGACTCATTCCTGCTTGTTCCTGGAGATAGCACAGTTACTTACCTGTAACAGGTGATCTCTGGGAACAGCAGGAATTAGTCCTCACAACCCTCCTACCTCCCCTAGGAGTTGTATCTCTCTCTCTTTCCTTTCCTCTCTCTCTCTATTGTCTCAGCTTTAAACTCGAACTGAGGAGAGTTGGTTAGGAAAGGCGGGAAGGCAGCGCGCATGCGCTGTGGGATGCTCCCAAAAGCTTTCCTTTTTGGGAAGCTGGGGAGCATTCCCGCGCAGGCTCCGTCGGTACCGACGTACCCATATGTGAGGACTAATTCCTGCTGTTCCCAGATATCACCTGTTACAGGTAAGTAACTGTCCTTTTTGCACACACAAACCACTAAATATGATTTACACACGTTAATGGCATATAATCCTTCTGCGGCTCCTTATAAAATTATCCCCTATATGTTTATTTTTAGGGGGTATCGGTTATTCTAGAAAAAACAATCATGCTGCTCTAAGAAATCCTTCCCCTTTTCTAAGATCTACTTTCAAGCTTTAAAAAAAAAAACTTGAGGGGCCAATCATAAAATACAATGTAAGAATACAAATTAAAATACTTTTTGCAGTTTTCACAATGCTATAAAAAACTGTTGGATGTTTAAACTGGTGGTGGTGCCCTGATTTATAAACCGGTGTTATCCCAATCAGTATGCCTTCAAACATGATAATTTGTGCCATGGGGAAAAGCGTCACCACTGGCTGATTCTCAGGTTCAGACTAGCACATGGACTCTGTTCTCGGCAATAAAATACCAGCAGTGGTTCATAATAACCTAGGAGCTCCTTTTGAGCACATATGTAATCGCACATGTGTCTCTCCTTCCTACATACAGCTCTGGATCATGAGAATTGACAAGCAGCGTGTAGAGCATGGACAGCCAGACCGTGCTTTGTACAGCACATATTGCACAGCACTTCTTCCCCCTCGAGCCTCTTCCTTCAAACTCTTCCAGCTTCTGGTGGGCATTTCAGTACTTCCCTAGCCTTTCTTTGGGCCACATGAGTCCCCTTCTATAGCCACCCTGCCTATTCTAAAAACAGGGCTGGTGCCACCATAAGATGAACTAGGTGGTCACCTAGAGGGCCTAACCCTTCAGGGCGACATTGCCGCCCCTCTCCAGGGCCTGCAGTGGCTCAGTAAATGCAGGGCAGTTTTACCTCAGGTCACCAGCAATGCTGCATGGTTCCTATACTTTACAATGCCTCTTCTGCCGTCCTCCCACCCGCCTCACCAACACAGACTTCAAAATTGGAAGTAGCATTGGAGGGAGGGCGGATAAGGCATTGAAAGCCTAGGAACCATGGAGGTAGCATTTGCTACCTGAGGTAAGTACTACCCTGTGTTTACTGAGCCATTGCCACTGCTGCAGGTCCCAGAGAAGGGGTGGGGGCAGCAGGATAGGGGGCCTACCTAAGGTGCCTCCAATCCTTGCACCAGCCCTGTCTACAGAAGCTGGTGTGCAACACTTTTGTAAATGCAAGGTCTTGAAATGGCTGGTAAATACTGCTTTAGACTTCATTTCTCTGGCTGAATGATCATATTAAAGCTTTGCCTTATGAGACTCGTGGACTCATAAGACAGAGGATAATACATGCCTGGAATGCCTTCCCAGTGGAAGTGATGGAGACAAAAACAGTGACAGAATTCAAAAAGGCATTGGATCCTTGGAACAGAGGATCCTTATACAGCAGGAGGAGCATTCCAGCTCAAAGCAAAACTTACAGGACTTTAAAAAAAAAAAAAGCATTGTGGGGGGTAACCTGCATGAAGCAGCAGTTCTCCAGGAACAAGCAGGAGATCAGCCCTCACATATGGGTGATGTCGGCACTGACGGAGCCCACATGGAGCATTTTCCCACCTTAAAAAGAAAGCCCTTGGGAATGCTACCATGCATGCATGGTCCCCTTCCCTCCCAAAGGTGCCATCTTGCTCAGTCTCCTTTTTTTCCGTTGAGCCCAACGGACGTCGGTCCAATTTCCCTGGAAAAATTCCTTGCTATGTCCTTTAAAATTAGCTGTTCCCGGTTTGTGTACTGGTTCCTCTTCCTGCCTAGAGCCAGAGTTGTTCTCTGCTCTTTTCCCCTATTTTGGATCGACGTTTGCCTCAACCAGCATTCACACCCTTTTTCACCCAGGGGGTCGTTGACCCAGTCCGGGTGTTTCCCCACCATGTCTCCTGGTGGGTTAAAAAAACGTGACCGCTGCAGTCAAACCATGTCTGTCACCAACACCCATGACTGCTGCCTGGGACCGGACCATGATAGCATATCTTGTGACGTGTGCCAGGTCATGATGCCTAAAACCAATAGAAAGAGGTCAGAGTTGCAAAAGAATCTGTTCCCTAAGTCAGACTCTGCACTGGCCTCCCCGACGCCGAGCTCCAAGCTCAGCATTTCCCGAGAGGGCCGAGTATCCTCTGAGTCCCATGACAGTGGCTCCTCTGAAAAGACTTTGGACCCCAAGCGAAAAAAGAAAAAACATCTGCAAAGTCTGTCGAGGCTCTTCCGGAGAAACCCACTAAGACCGGCAGGAGGGACTCAAGCAATGTTCCCTCTAATTTTCTGTAGGCTGTGTGCGCATAAAATATCAGCCGTGCGGCTTATGAAGGAAGTTAAATTTTTTGTGCGCTACATAACGACACTTGGAATTATATACTTTAAAATTTGACTACACATTAGAATACAGTATGTACACCACATTGATGTTAATCAAATTAAATGAAAATAGACGATTACTAAATGAAGCGGAAAATTTCTAGTAATTACAATCACAAATGTGGTATTTCAGTTAATTTTTATTGAAAGCCATTGTTATTCCATGTAAATAATATATGTATGGAAGAAGAGTTCGGTGTCTACATGGAGTGGTGGGTTCACCCCTAAACAAAGACATGGGGAGAGGTGGCCTGCACAGAGCAACAGGTGCACCTACTCTTGCCATCTTGCTGGGCAGACTAGATGGACCATGCTGGTCTTTATCTGCCATCACTTACTATGTTCTCAAAATTTCTCTCTTCGATCTTTCAAATGTACCCAGTCTGAATAAATTTTATCAAGGTCTACTGATCCGCCATCTTGAAGATGACTCTTAACACGCATCAGCATTTCCAAATGTTCTAAATGTAAGTGATTCCTTATTTTGGTTTTCAAACTGTTCATCAAGCTGAAACCACGCTCACAATCTGCACTAGAAGCCAAAAATGTTCCACCAATATCGATCAGTTTCGCTAAATCTGCAAACTGAGCATTCTGAAATGCCAAAGTCACCATATCCGGAAAACTGTTTATCAGTTTGCTTTTGATTTTTTCTGCGACTAAAAACTTGAAGTCATTGTACTGCTGAACAACAATATGTTCCTCCATTAGAAATTGTTTGTACTTTAAACAGAGTGATCGGACGTTTTCAATTCCAAATTCATAATCACACTGTGCTATTGCTGTCAAGTCAAAAGCAGACCATTCTTCAATTTCATTTTCAGGAAATCTTTCCCCTAAATGCAGACACAGCATATTAATGAAAGTAAGTGTGGAACCAGTATCCACTGAAGCGTCTCCAGGTATCTTGTCGAGAAGATTTTTAACATTATCAGTCCATTTTACTGTGTCACCCAAGTACTGCATTCGGATTTTGTTCAGCTTACCCTGTGCAAGATGATATGCTTCCAGTGGTGTTAGCCCACGTTTCTGAAATGCCATTGTTAATGAAACTAGTTCAGATAAAACATCATTCAAAATTTGCAGTGTTATATGGACTTGATGGCTGTTTAGCTTTTTATAACAGTACTTTGCAATGGGATCATCATCCTTCTCTTCTTCAAAGTATTTTAATAATGGATCATAATTTCGAATAATTGCTTGAAGAGCAAAATGTCTAGATAACCACCGCACTTCGTTCAGAGGTCTAAAAGCAATTGACTCGCATTCAGAAGCATCTGCTAATTCTTTAAATTGTGACCTTTTAGTAGAAGATCGACAAAAGGTTGTGTAAACAGTTCTCATGAAAGTTTCAACTTCTTTCATCAACTTTACTTCCTTCCATGATTCAGAGATCCCCAAATCTTCACGATGGGCAACACAATGCTGCTGCACTAAATGCGAAATATTTTGTTTGAGCTGTGCAGCAACACCATTTATTCTGCCTGACATGACAGAGGCACCATCCGAAGTAAACATGACCATTTTGTTAAGGTCAAGCTTGTATTTCCCATAGAATTCCCGGAGTGCACTGACTATTGATGCAGCATCGCATGCTTCCAACTGTAGCATCCCACCAAATGAAGTTTTATACAGACATGAATTTACTGGCAGATATTTGAAGTACAGTATTAAGTATTTGTTGACAGAAATGTCTGTGCTTTCATCAATAGTTAATGTATGATACGCTGCTGATGCAACATCTGCCATGAGCTTATCTTGGACATTCATGTTTATAATTTCAAGAAATTCAAACGAATAGTTTTTGCTTCTCCAGCTTTCAGGTATGGTTATGTACTTGGACATGTGTTCATTAATATCTTGAACAGAGAGCATGGAAATATTCATCCGAACAGCCAGCAAAACACTATCAATTAGAATTTTAATTTCTTCTGGTGTAGAACGCTTCCGTTCATTACTAATTTGCCTTTTCTCTTTTTCAGCGGTGCTCTCAAGCAACAAGTTAAATAATCCTCCTCTTAAATTTGGATTTTTAGCTCTGTTTCTTAACACTTTCAGCATGAGTCTTACTAGACAGATGTCGTTTCAAAAAGTCCAGTTTCCACACATCATCCCAAATTTTGCCATTCGAAAACTCTCCGATGGTTTTTGCATCTCGGCAGTATAAACAGACTACTCCGTCATCCTCTTCGTAAGTGAATATTTCACGCAGTTGAACGCACGTTTTATCCCGAGATTTCGGTGTCTCCGTTTCAATCATTTCTTCAAGCCATTCAGGCTTAAAAGCTCTGGCCGTTCTCTTACGTTTTGCACCTCTCATTGCTATTGGTTTCGACATTTTAAAAGTGGTGTGGTGGTCACAGCAGGTGCTTTATTATTCAAAAGAAATGCCCACAGCCTACAGAAAATTAGAGGGAACATTGCTATAAGGTATGTACATGTATAAAAACAACATACACCAAGATTTTATGTAAAGCAACTCAAAAATAGTCATATGGCGTAGTGACTTACCAAAAAGGTCAAAACATTAAAATGACATTAAAATAGCTGAACACTAAAAATCGGCAACCGAGGGATAACAAGCATCAATAACATGGGGGGGGGGGAGGAAGGGGGAAGGGAAGGGGGGAAGGGGAAGAAAAAGAAACTGACATTGTATTGTAAGAGCCCTATCTGTTTAAAAGAAAAGGGGGGAAAACAAATGGGACTAAAAAAGTACCACTAATAAAAAAAGGTGATGGATGGCATATGTAGTAAAAATAATAAATACTTTTGGCATTAAAAGATATCTCTGAAGATAAGTACAAAAGTATGATAAGCACATTTGGCAAAAAGAAAGATCATCTCTGGTTGAAAGAAGAGAAAAGTGGGGGCAAGTCAAGGACATTTTCCCTCTTTCACAGGGTTCCTATGCCTGTACTCGCCAGCTCTATGGGGAAACCACCTGAAATAAAAAGGGGGCAAGAACAAGAAAGGGGGGGGGGGGAGAAAGGCACTTCAAACTAAAGTGCTTAAAACAATCACAAATTATGAAGGGGCAAAAAACAAATAAGCAGCGCATGGTGATACAATAAAAACGCATAAGGAAAAAAAGGAAGGATTAAAAATTGTACCATATAAAGACCAATGTAAACGGTGCCGAAGGGGCTCCGGATGCAAATTGTGATCACCGCGCCAATACCGTGTGAAATAAGAACATAAGATATGCCATACTGGGTCAGACCAAGGTCCATCAAGCCCAGTATTTCCAACAGTGGCCAATCTAGGTCATATGTACCTAGCAGTTTCCCCAAGAGACACAAGTTCCACAATGCTTGTACTGGGTCATGCATTGATATCTTCGGTCACTCCTTAATAATGGTTTATGGACCTTTCCTCCAGGAACTTGAAATGCTTTTAAAATTGATAGCTGTAGCCTAATGTAAATATTACTACAATAGTCATAACAAATACACTAAAGCCCAGAAAACTGATAATTGATATCCAAAGATACTCAACATAATATACAAATCTTTATAAAATGCTGTTTTTATAACCTTCTTAGCACAAGAGTGCATACTAAGCTGGCTATCTGAAAAATCATACCTAGGTAATATTTCTGATTTCACAGAAGAGAATAGCCTCATGTAACTTAATTGTGGCAAGAAGCATATAGCCCACATTTCAACACGCTGCCATTACCTCCATTTTCTTTACATTAATACTCAACCCATATGTTGAAAACTCAATTGTTAAAAACAATATACCTGCTAAAACCAAACCCCAACATTAGCCATCAATTCCTGCTGTCAAACTTATCATTATTGAAAAGCAGAAGTATAATTAAGCACAAGCACACAGTTGACTTTCAGTTTTGTTAAATTACACCAAAATACATCAAGTTTTGATTTTCAGTTAACAATCGCAGACTGCCTTGACTCTGCATCAAGCCCCCTCCAAGGCCTTCCCATCTCTCACAGGCAGAAGGGAATGGCTGCTCCCATGGCAAACTCCTTCTGTCTGCCCGTGGGCGATTGGATTCCCACAGGCAAGAGGGGAAGGTGCGGCAAAGACATAGTGGCATCTCCAGACTGGGGAACAGAAGCCAGCAGCCGATGGAGAAGGACCTGATGTCTTTAATTGTAAAGCGTAAGGCTCTATCCCTCCTGCTTGTAAGGCACCGGGAACCGTGCAGCGCTCCGCTCCCTCCCGGGTCACGTATCTAAGGCACAGCTTCCGTTCCTCCCGCTACCGCCGCCTGCTCACGGTTCCCTCACCCCCATCTCGTCAAGGTTTCCGGAGTCGCGGTCGGAACCGCGCTCCTGTCGCGCTCGGCTTCCCACCCAGCAGCAGCATAACCAGGGCCCGGAATCGCCGCCATAGAAGCTGCCTCCGGGCGCTTACCTTCCCGGTAATTCCTGCGCAGCCGCCGATGAACGCTATTCACGCCAGAAAGCTTCTCCTGCTCCAGCTGAGGGAGGGATCCAAGGAGGTGCGTGGCTGGCAGGCAGGCAGGCACAAGAGCAGAAAGAGGCTGGCTTGCTGGCGGCCCCCCCCTTTTCTTCCCTCTAGCCTGCCATGATTCGTCAATTGTCCAGTCACATGTGAGAGGAGTGAGGGCAGGGAACTCAGACAGAGAAGAGATTCGCAGAATGGCAGTAGATCGGTGGTGCAGCCGCAGCCTTAAAAAAACCAAGGTTTGAAATCAGTAATTTTTGTGCGCTCCTTTAAAAGTTGTGTGCGCTCGCTCGGTGAGGTGTGTGCGCGCGCACACGCGCACAGCTTAGAGGGAACAGTGGACTCAAGTGACTCTGAGAAATGTTCCACCAAGGTCCTCAAGAAGTATGCCTCAGCCGGCAGAGACCGTGCAAGGGTCCTCAAGGCTGTAGTCCTTGCCAAGAACGCACTCATGAGAGTGCCGGTGCCAGGCCTGTAATCCTCTGTGCCTGCACAGAAAGCTGCGGAGCCTTCTGGCTTGGAATTCAGAATGGTCGCCATGCAGTAGAACATCACTGCTATCCTGGCCACGTGCAACTGGTTCGTCAGCATCATCTGCCCCGACGACCAGGCCCCTGACTGCAGGGGAGACCCCAGTCATAAGAACATAAGATATGCCATACTGGGTCAGACCAAGGTCCATCAAGCCCAGTATCCTGTTTCCAGCAGTGGCCTGTCTAGGTCATACGTACCTAGCAGTATCCCCAAAAGATACAGGTTCCACAGTGCTTGTATTGAGTCAAGCATTGATATCCTGGGTCCCTTTTTAATAATGGTTTATGGACCTTTCCTACAGGAACTTGTCCAAACCTTTTTTAAACCCAGCTACACTAACAGCTCTTACCACATCCTGCGGTAACAAATTCCAGAGTTTGATTACAAGTTGAGTGAAAAAATATTTTCTCTTATTTGTCTTAAATAGTTTACCCTGTAGCTTCATTACATGTCCCCTAGTCTTTCTATATTCTGATAGCGTAAACAGTCGATCTACGTTTACCCATTCCACTCCATTAATTTATAGACCTCTATCATATCTCCCCTCAGCCATCTCTCTTCCAGGTTGAAAAGCCCTAACCTTTGTAGCCTCTCTTCATAGGAGTAGCCTTCCATACCCTTTACCATTTTGGTGGCTCTTCTCTGTACCTTTTCTAATAACGCTATAACCTTTTTAAGATACTGTGACCAGAATTGCACACAATATTCAAGGTGTGGTCGTACCATGGAACGATACAGAGGCATTATAATATCCTTTGTTTGATTTTCCATTCCTTTCCTTACGATACCTAGCATTCTATTTGCTTTCTTGGCTGCCACTGCACACTGGGCGGAGGGTTTTAACATGTTATCCACGATGACTCCTAAATCTTTTTCCTGGGTGGTGGTTCCAATGTAGAACCTTGCATTGTGTAACCATAGTGTGGGTTGTTCTTTCCTAGGTGCATAACTTTGCACTTGTCCACATTAAATTTCATCTGCCATTTGGATGCCCAGTCTTCCAATTTGTCCAGATCCTCCTGCAGTTTTCCACAGTTCTCTTGGGTTTTAACAAATGTAAACAGTATTGTCTCCAAATTTGATAACCTCACTAGTTATTCCCTTTTCCAGGTCATTTATGAATATGTCAAAAAGTAGCGGACCCAGTACAGATCCCTGGGGTACACCACTATTCACCTTTTTCCATTGGGAAAATTGGCCATTTAGCCCTACCCTCTGCTTTCTATCTTTTAACCAGTTCCCGATCCACAATAGTACACTGCCTCCTATCCCATGACTTTTTAGTTTTCTCAAAAGTCTCTGATGAGGGACCTTGTCAAAGGCTTTCTGAAAGTCCCAGATACACTATATCAACCGACTCACCTTTGTCTACCTGTTTTCACACCTTCAAAAAAACATATCAGATTAGTAAGACAAGATCTTCCTTGTCTAAAGCCATGTTGGCTATCTCCCATTAAGCCATGACTATCTACATGCTGTGTAATTTTGTTCTTTATGATGGTTTCTACCATTCTCCAGGACCAAGCAGGAAGTCAGTCCTCACTTACGGGTGACGTCGGCGCCGACGGAGCCCTCGCGGAGCAATTTTCCCCAGCTTTCAAAGAAAGCCTTTGGGAATTGCAGCGCGCATGCGCGGTCGTCTTCCCGCCCGAGGGTGCCATCTTAGCCAGTCTTCTTTTTTCCGCGGAGCCCTACAGACGTCCCCGTCTTGTCCCCGCGAAAAAGTTGATTTTCTTCTTTATTTTATCCTTTTTTCCTTCGGTTCGACGCCGATCTTTTTCCCGCCCGGACTCGCGACGCCGGTCACGAGTCCTCTTACTTTTTTCGGTTTTTCTGACTTAGTCAGCTTTCGTTTTCGGTTTTCCCTGGCAGCCCGGTCCTTTGACCTCGCAGGGGCCCTTTTTCCCCCGATGGCTGCCAGTGGGTTTAAGCGGTGTGGTCGGTGTGACCGAAATATGTCACTAACTGACACACGACTTTTGCCTCCGCTGCCTGGGCCCGGATCATGAGGAACTGATCTGTGGGCCCTGCAGCAAAATGTCCTCAAAGGCGTTGAGGAGTCGGCGGCATCAGCGTGAGAGAATCTTCGCTGACCCCAGCCGTACCCGGACCTCGTCGGAGGCCTCCGCGTCGAAAGGCTCCAGCTCGGACCGTCGCCGGAGTTCCTCCGACCGGGGTTCTCCCTCCGGGGACCATCGTCGGAAGGTGAAACCCGCGAGGGCGGCGTCGGTGGACGCTCCTGGTTCCGCGAGGGCCAGGTCGCATAGCCCCGACAGCCGCCCCGGGTCCTTGGAGAAGGAACACATCCCGAAGCGACCTCGCCTGGAGTCGGAGATGCCTGCCCGGGTAAGTCCTGTGGTCCTTCTGGACTCGCCTCCGCGACAGCCGACGTCGGGCCCCGAGTCGGGGGCTGCTGGGTCACCTGAGCTCGGACTCAGGTTGACGGCCTTGGAGAGCAGACTGTCTGCCTTCATGGACCAGCAGAGGGCACTGCTCGCTGGCTTCGCTGGCGCCGCTGCCCCGACCGCCGGGACGTCGACGTCCAAGTCGACCCCGGAGACCGAGCCGATCCTCGAGTCCATGCGAACTCGAGTCGATCCTCGGTCGAGGTCACCCTCGGCCTCCCGTTCGGGACCGAGGTCGCCGACGCCGACTCCCTCGGCGTCGGGGCGGCAGGCGCCGCACCCTGCCCGGGCCGACCCCACCGAGTCCTCGTCGGAGTCGGTCTGGGAGTCTGAGGAGGAAGAGTCACCTGATTCTTTCCGGACTCGGTGTGTCCCATCGGACTCACCGGAGTCCGAGCCTCGGAAGCAGTCCCCCCCGGAGGATGCCCGGTTCTCGGACTTCGTTAGGGATATGGCCAAGGCTTTGGCCTTCCCTGCGGATCCCGAGGAGGAGCCTCGAGCCGAAGAGCTCGACGCCCTCCAGTATGACTCTCCCGCGAGGGAACACTTTACTGTACCGGTTCCTCCTATGCTGGAACGACTGCTCTTCCGCATGTGGGAGAGTCCGGCCTCCTCGCCGGTCCTGAGCAAGCGGGTCGACTCTATCTATCGAGTCCGCAAGAGCCCTGGCTTTCAGAAGGCACAGCTGCCACACCATTCCATGGTAGTGGAATCGGCCATGCATCGTCTTAAGAGCCAGAAGATGCACTCCTCGGTGCCTCCTGGGAGGGAGGCCCGTAACCTGGATGGCCTTGGCAAGAAGTGCTTCCAGGGCTCTATGCTCGCCTGTCGTGTCCAGACTTACCAGCTATACATGGGCATGTATCTCCGGGATCTGGCTAAGGAGCTAGCCGGATTCTCCGCTGGTCTGTCCGAGGAACCCTTGCGGAGGGTTCCTAGCCTTGTCCACTGGCATTCGGGAATGCTCAAAGTTCATGTCCTGAGCAGCCTATGATGGCTTTGAAGCATCGGCTCGAGTGGCTGCAGCCGGCATCGGTGCCCGCCGACAGGCTTGGCTTCAGTCGTCGGACCTTGAGCCCTGGGTGCAGGACAAGTTGGTCGATGTCCCCTGCCGAGGCGAAAACCTCTTTGGCAAGCCCATGGCGGAAAAGGCTGCGCAAATTGAGACTGAGACTCTCACCAGGACCAGGCTTTCTAGGAAGACCTCCGCCCCTTCCCAGAAAAAGAAGGGCTCGGGGAAAAAGTCCTTTTACCCGAGGAAGGCGGCTGCCTACAAACAATACCCCCATTATCAGGCCCCTGCAGCTCCCCAACAGGGCCAGCAGGCCAAGGGACGGGGTAACGGGTCCCGTAGGCAGCAAGCCCCCAAGCCTGCACCACCAGCCCCTGCTCAGCAGGGTGGGGGCTTTTGACTCACTAAGCATAGCCTCTCCCCCCCCCGCTGGTTCCTCCCAGCACCGGAGGCCGGCTGGTTCACTTCGCCCACAGGTGGTCCAGCATCACCGCAGATGCCTGGGTGCTTCAAGTCGTGCGAAAAGGCTATCTTCTCCACTTCCATCAGGTCCCTCCCTCCTATTTTCCGGGAGAGCCTCCGCGACCCCCTCTGCACAGGGACTTACTCCTTCAGGAGTTAGCAGGTCTTCTGCAGGAACAGGCGGTGGAACCGGTGCCACACCTCCTGAGAGGTCAATTTATTTATTTATTTATTTATTTATTTATTTAACTGCATTTATATCCCGCTTTTCACCGGGTCAAAGCGGTGGAACACGTAACATAGGACGGGGTAATTTTTGGGTGGGGCCATCACCAAGGTCAACAATTAATGATTTGGGTAGACATAGACATAGACATAATTTACTCCTGTTGAAGTTAGGTATTAGGTCATGGTGGTAGAAAGATGTTCACGGAATAGGACTGTCTTCAGCTGTTTCCTAAATGATGTGATGTCAGCGTTGTTCTTGATGTGATTTGGCAGAGTTCCAGAGGGATGGAGCATAAAGTTCGAATGCTCTGTTGCAGGTCCGTTGTGTGGCTTTGGTTCTTTTGTGGGGGACAACGATAGAGTTATTGGAGGAATGTCTGGTTGATCTGTTGTGGGATGGTCGAGGCAGTAAGGGGTGTAGTGAGGTGTTCTGTGTGTGGTGGATTGTTTTGTGGATGAGTAAGATAGCTTTGTACTTGATTCTTGCTTGCACTGGAAGGAGGTGAAGGTCTCTTAGGATTGGGGTGATGTGGTCCCGTTTTTTTGCATTTTGAATAATCCTTGCTGTAGTGTTCAAGGCTGTACGGAGGGAGTTGGTGTGCGAGGTAGGAAGTCCATGGTAGATTATGTTGCAGAAGTCCAGGTGAGGGAGTGTCACTGCTTGCATTACTGTCCTGAAGTCGTGATGTTCTAGGAGGGGCCGGAGGCGTTGAATAGTTTTGGCTTTGTGGAATATCATCCCGGCGGTTTTGTTGATTTGTTGTTTGAGGGTAAGAGCTTGGTCAATGATGACGCCTAGATATCTTATTTGAGGCTGGATTTGTATTTGTGTGGTACCCATGTTGAGGTGGGTAGGTGGTTTGAAGTCCGGTTCTTTTGTTACTATTAGGGCTTCGGTTTTCTTTATGTTGATGGATAGATTGTTCTCCTGTAGCCAGTTGGCCACGTCGTTGAAGCAGGCTGATAGTTGTTCATTTTTTGGGTTGGTGGTTGTAATTGGTGCATAGAGCATTATGTCGTCCGCGTAGATGTGGAAGTTGATGTTGTGGGTGCGTATGATTGAGCATAGTGGACGGAGATAGATGTTGAACAACATGGCCGATAGGGTGGATCCTTGGGGTACTCCTTGTAGTTGTTGATAGGGGGACGAAGTTGCAGAGAGGGTGCGGATCCGTTGCTGTCTGTTAGTTAAGTAGGATTTGAACCATTGGAGTACAGTGTCTTTGATTCCAATTGTTTGTAGTCTGTGTATGAGGATTTCGTGTGAGATTGTGTCAAAGGCCGCTGATATGTCTAGGAAGATCAGGATGTATCCCGAATCTTTTTCTTGGGTTCCGATGATGAGTGTGTTCATTAGGATGGTCATGAGGGTCTCAACTCCATGTAGTGGTCGGAAACCGTGTTGCTGTGGGTCGAGTATGTCGTTGGTGTCTAGATGATCTTGAAGCTGGTGTTGGACTATCTTTTCTATTATTTTGGCGGTGAGGGGGAGGCTTGCCACTGGCCTGTAGGAGGTGGGGTCCATGGGGTCCAGGTTGTTCTTCTTTATGGTTGGTCGGATGATTGATGTTTTGAGGGCATCCGGTATGTATCCTTGTTTAAAGGATTCGTTTACGATGTGAGTTAGTGGAGCACTCAGGTCTTCCTTGGTTTTCTTTATCCATTCGGTAGGGCAGGGGTCTAGTGGAGAGGTGGTGGTGTTCAGACAGGAGATGGTGGAGGATATCTCTTCTTTTGAGGTTTCATTGAAGGTGTCCCAGTCAGCGTTTATGGTGATTCCGGGGCACGTTTTTGTGGCTGTAGCACAGCGGTAAGGTTGCTGAGGTTGCTGAAATTGTTTGTATTGTCGGGCCAAGAGATCTGAGGGGATATCTGGGGGTTGATCGGACGTGGTTGGTGCCTTTGTCAGTTTTTTGGCAATTTGAAAGAGTTCTCGAGGTTTGTTTGCAGCAGACGTGATGATTTTGGTGTGGTAGTTTCTCTTTGCGTTGTCGGTTTCTGAGTGGTAGGCAGCGAGTTCATATAGGTATTGTTTTTTGTCTTTGTCATTTTTGGTTTTCCTCCATTTTCTTTCTGCTCTTCTAAGTTTTGTTTTCAGTTTCCGGTGGTCAGGGGTGAACCAGCGGGCTTTTGAGGAGATGAGTTTGTTGCTGGTCTTGTTTATATCTGCTTTGGATGCTGTGGAGATTGTGGTGTTCCAGTTGTCCATGAGGTCATCAAGGTTGTTTGAATTCATATGTAGGTTAGGTAGGGTCAGTGTCAGGAAGTCTTCTTTGTTGAATGCTTTGAATCTCCGTGTTTGTTGAGCGTTTCCTCTGTTTGTTTTTGGTTGATATGCATGGGAGAAGTGGATGACGTAGTGGTCTGACCATGGGACTGGTGAGATTGTTGGACTGCTGCATGAGGTGGATGTTTGGGAGTTCAGAAATATGAGGTCCAGTGTGTTTCCTTTTTCGTGTGTTGGTTCGTTTATGATCTGCGATAGGTTCATTGCTGTCATGGCGTTCAGGAATGTTTCCGTTTGCGTGTCTTGGAGGGATGGGAGATTGAAGTCTCCTAGTATAATTGGTTCTTTTGTTGGGTTGATGCTCTCAGAGATCAGGTGCAGTATCTTTGGCAAGTCGGGGTTTGCGGCAGGTGTTCTGTAGATCAGACATATTGTGAGGTTTTTGTTAGTGAGGGTGAGGATGTCTGCTTCGCCAGAGGTTTCGGAGGTGACGGTCCGCAGGTGGAGGTTGTCCTTTGCGATGATGGCTACTCCTCCGCCCTTTGCGTGCGTTCGGGAGCAGTGATGGAAGCTGTATCCGGTTGGAGTTAGTTGGTTCATTATTACTGTGTCCGTTTCTGATAGCCAGGTTTCCGTTATGCATAGGATATCAGTCTTCTCAGATATGATCAGGTCTTGGAGCATGTGGTATTTGTTCCTGGTGGAGCGTGCGTTTATGAGTGTGATGGAGAGGTGCGGGTGGCTGGTGTGTTTGGTGTTTTTGGCTGGCGTGTGCTTTGTGTGTGTTGGGTTGTTCCTGTTGTTGATGTTTGTGGGTTGCAGTTTTGTGGTTTCTGAGTATGGGAGGTCTGTAGTTGCGGTGGGGGTGCTGTGGGGGTGCAGTGTTTGTGTGGAAGATGGTGTGCCAGTCAGTGGGTCTGCTTAGGGAAGATTGTTGAGTGTGTTTGGGTGGGGGTATAGCGTTAGGAGAGGGGTGAGAAAGTAGATGGGGGATAGGAAGGGTGGCATGTTGTGATAGATTACCTGGGGGTTTTCTTGTCGATTTGCTGGAGTTTTTTGTATATCCGGTGATTTGCCTTGTTGAGGTGCTTGTTGCACTGGGTTTCTTTAGTGTCAGAGTTGGTTGTCGGGTGTTGAGGCTGGGAGCAGGGGCCGGTGTGTTCACCTGTGATCCTGGGAGCTCCTGTTTTGTAGATGTAGAGTTTTTGATGTCGCTGACGTCAGTGAGCTCCGATTTGATTAGGGGAGCTCGAGCCTTGTCCGTCGCAGAGGTTTTTCGTGGTATGGGCCACGCTAGTGGCCACCGCCTAAGGGCCACGCCAAAGGGCCCTCTGGCGAGGCCCTCAGGCGCGGGCGCGCCCGTAGGGACGCCGCGTTTTATCTCCCTTTGGGCCTCCTCTCCCACCGCCCGGATTGGGCGAGAGCAGCTCCCACTGTCCCGATTGGACAGGAGCGGAGGTGCTGGTGAGTCAGGTGCAGGCTGTGTGTGCGGCTCCCTCGGGGTAGGGACGCCGCGTTTTATCTCCCTTCGGGCCTCCTCTCCCACCGCCCGGATTGGGCGAGAGCAGCTCCCACTGTCCCGATTGGACAGGAGCGGAGGTGCTGGTGAGTCGGGTGCAGGCTGTGTGTGCGGCTCCCTCGGGGTAGGGACGCCGTGTTTTATCTCCCTTTGGGCCTCCTCTCCCACCGCCCGGATTGGGCGAGAGCAGCTCCCACTGTCCCGATTGGACAGGAGCGGAGGTGCTGGTGAGTCGGGTGCAGGCTGTGTGTGCGGCTCCCTCGGGGTAGGGACGCCGCGTTTTATCTCCCTTTGGGCCTCCTCTCCCACCGCCCGGATTGGGCGAGAGCAGCTCCCACTGTCCCGATTGGACAGGAGCGGAGGTGCTGGTGAGTCGGGTGCAGGCTGTGTGTGCGGCTCCCTCGGGGTAGGGACGCCGCGTTTTATCTCCCTTTGGGCCTCCTCTCCCACCGCCCGGATTGGGCGAGAGCAGCTCCCACTGTCCCGATTGGACAGGAGCGGAGGTGCTGGTGAGTCGGGTGCAGGCTGTGTGTGCGGCTTTTATTCCAGGTATTTTCTGATACCAAAGAGAACAGGGGGCCTCAGACCCATCCTGGACTTGCGCAACCTCAACAAGTTCCTTGTGCGGGAGAAGTTCAAAATGCTTGCCCTTGGAATCCTTCTGCCCTACCTCCAGCAGGGAGATTGGCTATGCTCCTTGGATCTAAAGGATGCCTACACGCACATCCTCATCCACCCAAGCCACCGTCAATACCTAAGGTTTGTGGTGGCAGGAAATCATTACCAGTACAGGGTACTGCCCTTTGGCCTGTCCTCCGCACCGCGAGTCTTCACAAAATGTCTCGCGGTCGTGGCGGCCCATCTCCGGCTTCACGGCCTCTGTCTTTCCGTACCTCGACCACTGGCTCATCAGAGCAGCGTCCGCTCGGGAGGTCACCAACGCCACGCGCCGCACGGTGACTCTTCTGCAGCACTTGGGCTTTGTTATAAACTTCGCAAAGTCCACTTTGCTCCCCTCACAGGATCTCGAGTTCATCGGCGCAAGGCTGCACACTCCTCAGGCACGAGCGTACCTTCCGCTCGACAGGGCTCAACGGCTCATGGACCTAGCCGTCCGTTTTCGCAGCCAGCCCCTGGTCTCCGCCAGGCGCTTCCTGAGACTACTCGGCCATATGGCTTCCACCGTCCATGTGACCCCCAATGCCCGCCTGAATATGCGGTCTGCTCAATGGTGTCTCCGCCAGCAGTGGCGTCAAGCCACAGGCGGCCTGGCAGACCTAGTGCGCGTCTCCGAGCCGCTGATCTCGTCTCTCCGGTGGTGGCTCCGGCAGCCGAACCTCATGTTCGGAATGCCTTTCCAGTCACCTCAGCCGACCCGGGTGCTGACCACCGATGCATCCCTCCTGGGCTGGGGAGCACATTGCCAAGAGGCACGTACTCAGGGCCTCTGGACCACGTGGGAGTCTGCTCAGCAGATCAACTTCCTGGAGCTCAGGGCGATCCGCCTAGCTCTCAAGGCCTTCTCCCACCTGACTTCCCACCAGTCCGTCCTTGTCCAGACGGACAATCAAGTTGCCATGTTCTACGTGAACAAGCAGGGGGGCACGGGCTCCTTCCTCCTCTGCCGGGAGGCGCAGAAGCTCTGCTCTTGGGCCGTCAGTCACGGCATTCTCCTCAAGGCAGTTTATCTCCCGGGCCAAGAAAATTGCCTGGCGGACAAACTCAGCAGGGTCCTCCAGCCGCACGAGTGGCGTCTGGATCCCTTGGTAGTTCAGAAGCTCTTCCTCAAGTGGGGCCTCCCCACGGTGGATCTCTTTGCCAGTCCTCACAACCGGCAGCTTCCTCGCTTCTGCTCTCGTCAGCCACACCCCCTTCGGGTTGCGGCGGACGCTTTTCTGATCTCATGGTCGGGGAGCCTTCTGTACGCTTTCCCTCCCATCCCGCTAGTCTCTCGGACTCTTTTCAAGGTTCTCCGAGACAAAGCCTTCATGATCCTGGTGGCCCCTCGCTGGCCCAGGCAGCCGTGGTTTCCGCTCCTACTGCAACTGGCGGTGGAGGATCCAATCCCTCTGGGGGTACAACCGGATCTCCTCACTCAGGATCAGGGGTCCCTACTGCACACCAACCTCAGGTCTCTCAACCTCATGGCCTGGCTGCTGAGAGGGTAGTCCTTGCTCCCCTGCTCCTGCCGGCGGAGGTGGAGGAGGTCGTCTTGGCTTCGCGACGGCCTTCTACCCGCAAATGCTATGCCCTTAAATGGCGTCGCTTTGCAGTCTGGTGTACCCAACAGTCTCAGGATCCCTTCTCCTGCCCGGTGTCGGTGATCTTGCAGTACTTACTACACCTCTCCAATCTGGGACTTAAGTCCAACTCCGTCAAAGTTCACCTCAGTGCTCTTTCGGCACATCATATACCGGTGGACGGTAGACCTCTCTCGAGCGACCCTCTCGTAGCGAGGTTTCTCCGAGGTCTCCTTCTACTTAAACCACCTCTGCGCCCGCCAGCGCCTGACTGGGACCTGAATGTGGTTTTGCAGCGGATCACCTGTCCGCCTTTTGAACCTATGGCTACCTGTTCTCTCCGTTTTCTGTCTTGGAAAACACTGTTCTTGATAGCCCTCACTTCCGCTAGACGCGTAAGTGAATTGCAGGCCCTCGTGTCTGATCCCCCTTACACTCGGTTCTACAAAAATAGGATAGTCCTACGGACTCACCCAAAATTTCTGCCTAAAGTGGTCTCCCCTTTTCACATCAATCAGGAGGTGGTACTTCCAACCTTCTTTCCCAGACCACACTCCAGCCGAGCTGAAACGGTCCTGCATACCCTGGACTGTAGAAGGGCTTTGAACTTCTACCTTGACCGTACGCGGGAGCACCGTAAAGCTGCTCAGCTTTTTGTGTCTTTTGACCCCAATAAATTGGGGCTCCCGGTCTCCAAGCGTACTCTGTCCATCTGGGTTGCGGACTGTATCTCCTGGGCTTATGGGGCAGCCGGACTCTCCTTGGAAGGTCGAGTCACGGCTCATTGCGTTCGGGCAAAGGCTACGTCAGTGGCTTACCTCCGCTCTGTTCCGCTGGCAGACGTCTGCCGGGCCGCTACTTGGTCTTCGAGCCAGACTTTTGCGGTCCATTACTGTCTCGAGAGGGAGTCCCGTAGGGACAGTGCTTTCGGACAGGCAGTCCTCCGTAATCTCTTTGAGGTCTGAGCAACTCCTACCCTCCATCCCGGATGTGGGCTACCGGTGGGTGATAATTCAGCGAAGATTCTATCCTTCTGTGCTGCTGAGCTAGAGGGAGCTCATTTTTGTGCTTAGGGTCTCCGGTAGCCTTGAGCTTGGGAGTCCCATAAGTGAGGACTGACTTCCTGCTTGGTCCTGGAGAAAGCGTAGTTACTCACCTGTAACAGGTGTTCTCCAGGAGCAGCAGGAATCAGTCCTCACTACCCTCCCTCCTCCCCTTGGAGTTGCAATCGTCTGCTTATGTTCTTTTTGCAAATTTTTATGCTGTCTTTTTTAGCTATGTCATCTGACTGGCTAAGATGGCACCCTCGGGCGGGAAGACGACCGCGCATGCGCGCTGCAATTCCCAAAGGCTTTCTTTGAAAGCTGGGGAAAATTGCTCCGCGAGGGCTCCGTCGGCGCCGACGTCACCCGTAAGTGAGGACTGATTCCTGCTGCTCCTGGAGAACACCTGTTACAGGTGAGTAACTACGCTTTTTCCCCGGTACTGACGTCAGGCTCACCGGTCTGTAATTTCCCGGATCACCCCTGGAACCCTTTTTAAAAATTGGCGTTACATTGACGATCCTTCAGTCTTCAGGTATTACAGATGATTTTAATGAAAGTTCACAGATTATTAATAGCAGGTCTGCAATCTCATATTTCAGTTCTTTCAACACTCTTGGATGTATACCATCCGGTCCAGGTGATTTGCTACTATTCAGTTTATCAAATAGTTGTAATACATCTTCCCGGTCTAGCCATATTTCTCTCAATTCCTCTGCAGTATCACCTTTAAATACTACTTCAGTCTTGGGTAACATCCCTACATCTTCCTCAGTAAAGACAGAAGCAAAGAATTCATTCAGTCTCTCCGCTATAGCCTTGTCTCCTCTTACTGCCCCTTTTTACCCCTCTATCATCTAATGGTCCAATTGACTCTCTCACAGGCCTTTTGCTACAAATGTACTTGAAAAAGTCTTTATTTCGTGTTTTTGCTTCCGTAGCAAGTTCCTTCTCAAATTCTCGCTTTGCCTGCCTTATCAATGCTTTGCATTTAACTTGTCAGTGCTTGTGCTGTTTCCAGTTTTCGTCATTTGGCTCTTTTTTCCATTTCCTGAAAGATGCTTTTTTGGCAGCAACAGCCTCTGACCTCACCTTTAAACCATGCTGGCAGTTTTTTGGACATTCTTCCACTTTTCTTAATGCGTGGAATACAGCTGGTCTGGGCTTCCAGGATAGTATTTTTAAACACCCAAGCTTGATGTAAGTCTTTAACCTTTGCAATCGCTCCTTTTAGTTTTTTCTTAACTATATTCCTCATTTTATCATAGTCTCCCTTTCGGAAGTTAAAAGGTAGTACTGTGGATTTCTTTACTATCCCTCCTCCACTAATTAAACACGATCATGCTATGATCACTGTTGCCAAGTGGTCCCAACACCCTTATTTCTTGAACCAGATCTGGTGTTCCACTAAGGACTAGGTCCAGTATGGCTTCCCCTCTGGTCGGTTCATGAACCAGCTGCTCCAAGAAGCAGTCATTTATTTCATCTAGAAACTTTATCTCCCTAGCATGTCCTGCTGTGACACTGACCCAGTCGATACCGGGGTAATTGAAATCACCCATTATTACTACTCTGCTGTTAATTTTGTTAGCTTCCTTGATTTCTTTGAGCATTTCATCATCCATTTGTTCATTCTGGCCAAGCGGTCGATACTACACCCCCACTGCCATCACCTTCCCCTTCATACATGGAATTTCAATCCATAGAGATTCTACAGCAAATTTTGTTTCCTGCAAAACTTTAATGCTTTCTGACTCAATGCCCTCTCTAACATAGAGCGCAACCCCTCCAGCAATTTGATCAGTTCTATCATTGCGATATAGTTTGTATCTGGGTATCACAGTGTCCCACTGGTTATCCTCCTTCCACCATGTCTCTGAGATTGCAATCATATCTAACCTCTCATTTAGTGCTATATATTCTAACTCTCCCATCTTATTGTTTAGACTTGTAGCATTTGCATACAAGCATTTTAGAGACTGTATTTTATTAATATTAATCTGGCTATTGGTAGGCATGGGTAATTTGGAATCTTTACGCTCTGTCTGCGACATGCTCATGGGCATTTGGGTTATTTTACTCTTTTTTGGAACTTCACTGCTTTTGGTAGTATCCTTCAAGGATACCTTCTTCCGAACCATGCGCTCTTGGGTGACTGTCGGCTTTCCCCTATTTTCTAGTTTAAAAGCTTCTCTATCTCCTTTTTAAAGGTTAATGCCAGCAGTCTGGTTCCATCCTGGTTAAGGTGAAGCCCATCCCTTCAGAAGAGCCCTTCCTTTCCCCAGAATGTTCCCCAGTTCCTAACAAATCCAAAACCCTCATCCTTGCACCATTGTCTCATCCACGCATTGAGACTCCGGAGCTCTGCCTGCCTTTTGGGTCCTGCATGTGGAACGGGAAGCATTTTGGAGAACGCTCTCCTTGAAGTTCTGGATTTCAATTTCCTATCTATAAGCTTAAATTTTAGCCTCCAGAACTTCCCTACCACATTTTCCTATGTCATTGGTACCAACATGTACCAAGACAGCAGACTCCTCCCCAGCACTATCTAAGATCTTATCTAGGGGGTGCGTGAGGTCTGCTACCTTCGCACCAGGCAGGCATGTTACCACGGGCGATCCTCACCTCCACCAGCCACCCAGTTATCTACATGCCTAATGATTGAATCACCAACTATAACAGCTGTCCTAACCCTCCCCTCATGGGCACATGGACCTGGAGAAACGTCCTCGGTGCAAAGAGGGTTTTACATCACCTGGAGGACTGGTCCTAGTTACAGGATCATGTCCTGCCACACCAGGGTGATGCTCTCCTGTCACGTGACCTCTCTCCTCCATGGCAACAGGGATGCTGCCAGACTGGAGGTGGGACTTCAGGACTATATCCCTGTAGGTCTCGTCCATGTACTTCTCTGTCTGTCTTATGTCTTCCAGGTCTGCTATTCTAGCCTCTAGAGAATGGACTTGTTCCCTGAGAGCAAAGAGCTCCTTGCACTTAGTGCATACGTAAGACCTCTCACCAACTGGGAGAAAAATCATACATGTGACACTCAATGCAAAAGACTGGAAAGCCCCCATCTTGCTGCTGGACTGTTGTCTGCATCTTAGATTAAAGCTTGTGCTTAGGTCTTTAAATTCTGTATTTACTAAGGGTTGGTGTAGATGCTTATACTAATAAGTGTATCTAATACCTCTAATATACCTTGTTCACCTGAAGCTTAATTAATCTCAGGTCCTCAATGTATGACTGATTTGGATAAAGAGCAGCACCTGAGAGCAGTTCCTTTCCTCTAAGACGTGTAAGTACCTATAAAGCTACAATTACCCCAGGGGCGGGTGGGTATTGGAGAGGGAGGGAAATAAGACCTATTAAAAGAGGGCTGTTACAAGGTACCCTGTCCTGTACCCTCAGCAGGGGCGGAGGGGGTTAGTCCCTTAGGTAAGCTAGAGCAGGAAAAAAAGTTTAAAACGCAGCAGGTTCTGGGGACAGAGCAGGGAGAGATATTTAATTTAAAGTAACAGTTAACCTGGCTACCACACAAAGGCCAGTTAGTTGAGAGAGGCAAGGTAAGTTATACAGCTGAGAAAGCTGAAGTGCAAAACTAAAGGGAACAGGAAGGTGAAGTAGCACACCAGTCGAGTCAAGCTCCAAGTGCCACTGGCCTCGGGTAACTTCTTGGCCCCGGTCGAGGTCCCAGTTCCATTCCTCAGAAATCCAGTCCTCCCCAGCCAGTTTCCGAGTCTCTGACACAAGGTCCTCGGAAGGGCCCCTGTCCTTTGGGGCAGGCCTTGAGCCGAGTCGCAGGGCTTCAGACTTGTTGTTCACCCTCAACGCTGAGTGGGAGACCAGAGGACGACGCCCCCTCGGACCTGTCTCCCCCGGCTCCATTCTCTTCCAGAGGACGTGGCCTTCCATGACTTTGTCAAGGATATGGTCAGGGCCCTCTCAGTGCAGACCGAGGCAGAGGAGGGCCCACACACAGAGGAGCTGGAGATCCTCCACTTCAAGTCTCCACCCAAGGAGACTCTCACTGTGCCAGTACAGCCGATCCTCAAGCGGCTACTACTGTGAATGTGGGAGACCCCTGGCGTTGGTGTCGGTGGTCAGTCGATGCCTTGACACTATATACTGCATCAGGAAAGGGCCAGGGTTCCACAAGCCCCAATTCCACATAACTCCATGGTTGTCGAGTCAACTATGCAAAAACTCAAAAGCCAGAAGGCTTAATCTTCTGTCCCCCCTGGCAGGGATGCTAGAGCCTTCAATGCCATGGGGCACAAGTGCTACCTGCGCTCGATGTTGTGTCAAATCTAGGCCTATGAACTATACATAAGCATGCATTTGAAGACCCTGATCCAGGAGTTGCCCGAGTTCTCTGCAGGGCTGGCCGGGAAACCTCTCAATCTGTTCCAAGTTCTGACCTCCATGATTAAGGACTGCTCAAAGTTCCTCTCCCAGGTAGCCTACGATGGATTTGAGTCAGCAGCTCGAGTAGCAGCAGCCGGCATCGGAGCTCAATGCCAAGCCTGGCTACAGTCCTCTGACCTCCAGCAGTGGGTCCAGGACATGCTGCTCAACGTCCCCTGCACCAGTGAGAACTTGTTACAAGGTGGCAGAGATAGAAGCCGAAATGATGACCCATCAGAGCCTTTCGAATACCTCTTCTTTCTCCCGCTAAACGCTCTCAGGGAAAAGGCCTCTCTTTTCTGAAAAAGGGGCACTTCCAGCAAAGTCGCCGATACCAGTCCTCCTCTGGCCACAACAAGGTTCTCACCCCAAAAGGCAGGTCCAAGGAGCTCAGAAGCCCCAGCTCCAGCCCAACAAGGGGGGAGCTTTTGACTCTCAGGGTAGGTCCTCGCCTCCCCGGGAGACCCTCACCATCCCACAGGGGGTCACCTGGCACTCTTTGCCCAAAAGTGGGCCAAGGTGACTTAAGACCAGTGGGTGCTTCAGGTGATAAAGGAGGGATACCTCCTCCACTTACAAGTACCAACCAGGTTCTTTCCAGGAGAGCCAGTGTGTCCTCTCCTTCACCAGACCCTTCTGCTCTGAGCTCACAGGTCTACTCAGTGACTGTTGTGGAGCCTGTACCCAGGCATCTGTAGGGGAAGGGCTTCTACTCTAGGTATTTCCTTGTCCCCAAAAGAACAGGGGGCCTCAGGCCCATACTAGACCTGCAAAACCTGAACAAGTTTCTGGTGAGGGAGAAGTTCAAGATGCTCTCCCTTAGAACACTGCACTCTACCTCCACTAGGGAGATTGGCAGTGCTCCTTGGACCTAAAGGATGCATACACTCACATCCTGATTCACCCCTCCCACAGGCAGTACCCATGGTTCATGGTGGGAGGAGGGCACTACCAGTAGAGTGCTGCCCTTTGGCCTGTCCTCATCCCCAAAGGTCTTTACCAAGTGCTTGGCAGTGGTAGCCACTCACTTGCATCTTCAAGGAGCTTTTTTCTTCCCCTCCCTGGACAACTAGCTATTCAGAGGCGGTACAGCCTCAGAGGTCATGCAGGCCGCAGAGCGTACAACCCTTTCTCTGCAGCACCTGGGGTTCCTCCTCAACCACCCCAAATCCCATCTCGCTCCAAACCAGTCTGGAGTTCATAGGGGTGCAGCTGGACACGCTACAGGTCAAGGCTGTCCTGCCAAAAGAAAGGGCAGGCCACCTCATACAGCTGGCAGGAGCGGTACAACGCCGCCGGTCAGTGCTGGCTTGCCTCCTCCTTTGCTTGTTGGGCCACATGGCCTCAATGGTCCACATCACACCACTAGCCCGCCTACACAAGCGGACAGCCCAAATGGTGCCTCCGCTCACAGTGGACTCAAGCCACGGTCGGGCTGTGGGACAGAATCAGTCACCCCCCAGCTGGTGGAATGCCTCATCTGGTGGCAAAACTTGCACCACCTCTAGGAAGGAATGCCGTTTCAGGCACCCGTACCACAGTGGGCCCTGACAACGGACGCCTCCCTTCTGGGTTGGGGGGCACATTGTGGGAACCGCTTCACGCAAGGCAGCTGGTCCCAGGAGGAGTCACGCTTGCAGATCAATCTTCTCGAACTCAGGGCAGTTTTCCTGGTCCTGCGAGCATTCCGCCATCACCTATGGCACCAGCCTGTGCTGATCCAGACAGGGACAACCAGGTGGCCATGTTTTATATCAACAAACAGGGGAGCACGGGCTCTTACTCCCTCTCCCAGGAGGCGGTGTCTCTCCTCTCCTTTGCAGTGCACAACAGCATACCTTCCAGGCCAGGACAAGACAACAGTTTAGCAGACAGGCTGAGCAGAGTTCTTCACCCACACGAGTGGCGCTTTAACCCCAGGGTAATGAAGCAGTTCTTTCACCGCTGGGACAGGCCAGTGATAGACCTTTTTGCTTCCCTGGACAGCATGCGCTACCTGGGGAGAGTGGTGCCTTCCAAATCTCATGGTCGAAGGGCTTACTATATGCCTTCCCACCGAACCCCTGGTCGCCAAGACTCCCTTCAAGGTCCACAGTGAGGGGGCATCGGTCATACTGATTGCACCCAGGCAACCCTGGTTCCCCTCTGCTGCTATCCTTGTTGGTGGCACTCTCCCAGTCTTACTGGGCCAGGCCCCAGACCTCCTGTCACAGGAGGATTGCTCCTTTCTGCACCCCAACCTGGGGTCGCTAATGCTAACTGCATGGCTGCTGAAAGAGTAGTGCTTGGCCCCCTTCAACCTACCAGGGGAAGTTGAGGTCGTCCTGGCCTCTCGAAAACCCTCCACCAGGTTGGCCTAAGCCTTTAAGTGGAGAAGGTTCTCTGGTGTGCAGAGGAGGAGGAGAATACTTCTCCTGTCATGTGCAACTGGTTCTTCAGTACCTACTGCACCTGTCGCACACTGGCTGAAATCCAACTCGGTGAGGGTGCATCTAAGCACCATAGCCGCACACCACCACCCTATTGAGGGAAAACCACTCTCTGGCCAGCCCCTGGCCTCTAGGTTCCTCCGGGGCCTCCTGTTTTCCAAGCCCCCCTTCCCCCACCAGTGGCGGAATGGGACTGTGGTGCTCTCCCAGCTCACTAAACCGCTCTTCGAGCCCCTGGCCACTTGCACTTGAGATACCTGTCTTGGAAAGTGGCTTTCCTAGTGGCCCTCATGTCAGCTCGAAGGGTGGATGAACTCCAGGCTTGGTAGCGGACCCACCATATACAAGGTTCTATAAGAACAGGGTGATGCTCTGCGTTCACCCCAAATTCCTCCCAAAGGTGGTCCTCCCCACCACCTTCCCGCAGCCTCACACTGGCAAGGAGAAACTAATACTTCATATGCTAGATTGCAAGCGGGCCCTGTACTCCTACTTGCAAGGGACTCAGTCCATTGGAAAGCTCCTCAGCTTTCTTGTCTTATGACACCAGTAGACTGGGGCTCCCTGTGATTAAGCAAACTCTGTCCACTTGGTTGGCGGATTGTATTGCCTTGTCAATGAGCGAACTTGCCTCCCCCCCTCAAGCACCGGATCACAGCGCATCGTGTGAGGGCGATGGCCGCATCAGTGGCCAACCTCCACTCAGTGCCAGTGATGGAAATCTGCAAGGCCGCCACAGTCTTCTGTTCATACTTTCGCAGCTCACTACTGCCTGGAGAGTGAGTCTCCCAGGGACAGTGCCTTTGGCCAGGCGGTACTCCGTAATATTCTCAGGGTGTAAGTAACTAACTACCCTCCAACCCTTCGGTGTTCAGGCTACCGGAGAGATAGTGTTGCTGGACGCTAGGGTCTTGCAGAGTCTCTGTGGGGACTCGCCTACAACCCACGGCTACCCGGTTGGTCGCTGTTGGTGCTGTCATGGTTCTGTCCTTGGCAACCTGGAGCTAGAGAGTCCCATATGTGAGGACTGACTTCCTGCTTGTTCCTGGAGAAAGCGTAGTTACTCATCTGTAATAGGTGTTCTCCGGGAACAGCAGGAATCAGGCCTCACAACCACTGTTCCCTCTAAGCTGTGCGCGTGTGCGCGCGCACACACCTCGCCGAGTGAGCGCACATACATTGCAACAGAGCGCACAAAAATTACAGCTCTGATTCTGATAGAAAACAGCACAGACGTCTTAAAAGTTAAAAGTTATGATTGTAATTACTAGAAATTTCCCGCTTCATTTAGTAATCGTCTATTTTCATTTAATTTGTTTAAAATCAATGTGGTGTACATACTGTATTCTAACGTGTAGTCAATTTTTAAAGTATATAACTCCGAGTGTTATGTAGCACACAAAAATTTAACCTTCCTTCAAAAGCTGCACACAGCTGATAATTTATACGCACACAGCCTACAGAAAATTAGAGGGAACATTGCTCACAACTCTCCCTCCTCCCCTGGGAGTTGTCTTCCTACCTTGTTTTATTTTTACTGCCATCCTAGCTATGTCATCTGACTGAGCGAGATGGCACCCTTGGGCAGGAAGGGGACCATGCATGCGTGGTAGCATTCACAAAGGCTTTCTTTTCTGTCTGGAGTAGACCTCCCGGAGGGGTAGTGTCTTCAGCCAGGCTGTACTCAGTCACCTCTTCGGGAAATAATGCAACTCCAGCCCTCTGTGTCCTGGCTACTGAAGAAGGGATTGCATCTTCGATGCTGCTGCTGCAGTGTCAAACTTCCAGCTAACCAGCAGCCCCTGCTGCCCTTTATGGTCTGCTTTTGGGTTGTCCATGGCTTTTACAGGTTTATTTCGGTAGCCTATAGTTTGGGAGTCCCATATGTGAGGATTGACTTCCTCCTTGTTCCCGGAGAAAGCATAGTTACTCACCTATAACAGGCATTCTCCAGGGACAGCAGGAATCAGTCCTCACAATCCTTTCTCCTCCCCTTGGAGGAGTTTTCTCTTTTTTGCAATCTTGTGCTATGATATTACACAGAGGCAAGATAGCACCTTTGGGTGGGAAGGTGACCACGCATGCACGGTGTAGCTCCCAAAGGCTTTCTTTGAAAGCTGGGAAGTGGTTCTCCAGGACCAAGCAGGAAGTCAGTCCTCACTTATGGGTGACGTCGGCGCCGACGGAGCCCTCGCGGAGCAATTTTCCCCAGCTTTCAAAGAAAGCCTTTGGGAATTGCAGCGCGCATGCGCGGTCGTCTTCCCGCCCGAGGGTGCCATCTTAGCCAGTCTTCTTTTTTCCGCGGAGCCCTACAGACGTCCCCGTCTTGTCCCCGCGAAAAAGTTGATTTTCTTCTTTGTTTTATCCTTTTTTCCTTCGGTTCGACGCCGATCGTTTTCCCGCCCGGACTCGCGACGCCGGTCACGAGTCCTCTTACTTTTTTCGGTTTTTCTGACTTAGTCAGCTTTCGTTTTCGTTTTCCCTGGCAGCCCGGTCCTTTGACCTCGCAGGGGCCCTTTTTCCCCCGATGGCTGCCAGTGGCTTTAAGCGGTGTGGTCGGTGTGACCGAAATATGTCACTAACCGACACACACGACTTTTGCCTCCGCTGCCTGGGCCCTGATCATGAGGAACTGATCTGTGGGCCCTGCAGCAAATTGTCCTCAAAGGCGTTGAGAAGTCGGCGGCATCAGCGTGAGAGAATCTTCGCTGACCCCAGCCGTACCCGGACCTCGTCGGAGGCCTCCGCGTCGAAAGGCTCCAGCTCGGACCGTCGCCGGAGCTCCTCCGACCGGGGTTCTCCCTCCGGGGACCATAGTCGGAAGGTGAAACCCGCGAGGGCGGCGTCGGTGGACGCTCCTGGTTCCGCGAGGGCCAGGTCGCATAGCCCCGACAGCCGCCCCGGGTCCTTGGAGAAGGAACACATCCCGAAGCGACCTCGCCTGGAGTCGGAGATGCCTGCCCGGGTAAGTCCTGTGGTCCTTCTGGACTCGCCTCCGCGACAGCCGACGTCGGGCCCGACGCCGTCGGGGCCCGAGTCGGGGGCTGCTGGGTCGCCTGAGCTCGGACTCAGGTTGACGGCCTTGGAGAGCAGACTGTCTGCCTTCATGGACCAGCAGAGGGCACTGCTCGCTGGCTTCGCTGGCGCCGCTGCCCCGACCGCCGGGACGTCGACGTCCAAGTCGACCCCGGAGACCGAGCCGATCCTCGAGTCGATGAGAACTCGAGTCGATCCTCGGTCGAGGTCACCCTCGGCCTCCCGTTCGGGACCGAGGTCGCCGACGCCGACTCCCTCGGCGTCGGGGCGACTGGCGCCGCACCCTGCCCGGGCCGACCCCACCGAGTCCTCGTCGGAGTCGGTCTGGGAGTCTGAGGAGGAAGAGTCACCTGATTCTTTCCGGACTCGGTGTGTCCCATCGGACTCACCGGAGTCCGAGCCTCGGAAGCAGTCGCCCCCGGAGGATGCCCGGTTCTCGGACTTCGTTAGGGATATGGCCAAGGCTTTGGCCTTCCCTGCGGATCCCGAGGAGGAGCCTCGAGCCGAAGAGCTCGACGCCCTCCAGTATGACTCTCCCGCGAGGGAACACTTTACTGTGCCGGTTCCTCCTATGCTGGAACGACTACTCTTCCGCATGTGGGAGAGTCCGGCCTCCTCGCCGGTCCTGAGCAAGCGGGTCGATTCTATCTATCGGGTCCGCAAGAGCCCTGGCTTTCAAAAGGCACAGCTGCCACACCATTCCATGGTAGTGGAATCGGCCATGCATCGTCTTAAGAGCCAGAAGATGCACTCCTCGGTGCCTCCTGGAAGGGAGGCCCGTAACCTGGATGGCCTTGGCAAGAAGTGCTTCCAGGGCTCTATGCTCGCATGTCGTGTCCAGACTTACCAGCTATACATGGGCATGTATCTCCGGGATCTGGCTAAAGAGCTAGCCGGATTCTCCGCTGGTCTGTCCGAGGAACCCTTGCGGAGGTTCCTAGCCTTGTCCACTGGCATTCGGGAATGCTCAAAGTTCATGTCCCGAGCAGCCTATGATGGCTTTGAAGCATCGGCTCGAGTGGCCGCAGCCGGCATCGGTGCCCGCCGACAGGCTTGGCTTCAGTCGTCAGACCTTGAACCCTGGGTGCAGGACAAGTTGGTCGATGTCCCCTGCCGAGGCGAAAACCTCTTTGGCAAGCCCATGGCGGAAAAGGCTGCGCAAATTGAGACTGAGACTCTCACCAGGACCAGGCTTTCTAGGAAGACCTCCGCCCCTTCCCAGAAAAAGAAGGGCTCGGGAAAAAAGTCCTTTTACCCGAGGAAGGCGGCTGCCTACAAACAATACCCCCATTATCAGGCCCCCGCAGCTCCCCAACAGGGCCAGCAGGCCAAGGGACGGGGTAACGGGTCCCGTAGGCAGCAAGCCCCCAAGCCTGCACCACCAGCCCCTGCTCAGCGGGGTGGGGGCTGTTGACTCACTAAGCATAGCCTCTCCCCCCCGCTGGTTCCTCCCAGCACTGGAGGCCGGCTGGTTCACTTCGCCCACAGGTGGTCCAGCATCACCGCAGATGCCTGGGTGCTTCAGGTCGTGCGAGAAGGCTATCTTCTCCACTTCCATCAGGTCCCTCCCTCCTATTTTCCGGGAGAACCTCCGCGACCCCCTCTGCACAGGGAGTTGCTCCTTCAGGAGTTAGCAGGTCTTCTGCAGGAACAGGCGGTGGAACCGGTGCCACACCACCTGAGAGGTCAAGGCTTTTACTCAAGGTATTTTCTGATACCAAAGAGAACAGGGGGCCTCAGACCCATCCTGGACTTGCGCAACCTCAACAAGTTCCTTGTGCGGGAGAAGTTCAAAATGCTTACCCTTGGAATCCTTCTGCCCTACCTCCAGCAGGGAGATTGGCTATGCTCCTTGGATCTAAAGGATGCCTACACGCACATCCTCATCCACCCAAGCCACCGCCAATACCTAAGGTTTGTGGTGGCAGGAAATCATTACCAGTACAGAGTACTGCCCTTTGGCCTGTCCTCCGCACCGCGAGTCTTCACAAAATGTCTCGCGGTCGTGGCGGCCCATCTCCGGCTTCACGGCCTCTGTCTTTCCGTACCTCGACGACTGGCTCATCAGAGCAGCGTCCGCTCGGGAGGTCACCAGCGCCACGTGCCGCACGGTGACTCTTCTGCAGCACTTGGGCTTTGTTATAAACTTCGCAAAGTCCACTTTGCTCCCCTCACAGGATCTCGAGTTCATCGGCGCGAGGCTGCACACTCCTCAGGCGCGAGCATACCTACCGCTCGACAGGGCTCAACGGCTCATGGACCTAGCCGACCGCTTTCGCAGCCAGCCCCTGGTCTCCGCCAGGCGCTTCCTGAGACTGCTCGGCCATATGGCTTCCACTGTCCATGTGACCCCCAATGCCCGCCTGAATATGCGGTCTGCTCAATGGTGTCTCCGCCAGCAGTGGCGACAAGCCACAGGCGGCCTAGCAGACCTAGTGCGCGTCTCCGAGCCGCTGGTCTCGTCTCTCCGGTGGTGGCTCCGGCAGCCGAACCTGACCTTCGGAATGCCTTTCCAGTCACCTCAACCGACCCGGGTGCTGACCACCGATGCATCCCTCCTGGGCTGGGGAGCACATTGCCAAGAGGCACGTACTCAGGGCCTCTGGACCACGTGGGAGTCTGCTCAGCAGATCAACTTCCTGGAGCTCAGGGCGATCCGCCTAGCTCTCAAGGCCTTCTCCCACCTGACTTCCCAACAGTCCGTCCTTGTACAGACGGACAATCAAGTTGCCATGTTCTACGTGAACAAACAGGGGGGCACGGGCTCCTTCCTCCTCTGCAGGGAGGCACAGAAGCTCTGCTCTTGGGCCGTCAGTCACGGCATTCTCCTCAAGGCAATTTATCTCCCGGGCCAGGAAAATTGCCTTGCGGACAAACTCAGCAGGGTCCTCCAGCCACACGAGTGGCGTCTGGATCCCTTGGTAGTTCAGAAGCTCTTCCTCAAGTGGGGCCTCCCCACGGTGGATCTCTTTGCCAGTCCTCACAACCGGCAGCTTCCTCGCTTCTGCTCTCGTCAGCCACACCCCCTTCGGGTTGCGGCGGACGCCTTTCTGATCTCATGGTTGGGGAGCCTTCTGTACGCTTTCCCTCCCATCCCGCTAGTCTCTCGGACTCTTTTCAAGGTTCTCCGAGACAAAGCCTTCATGATCCTGGTGGCCCCTCGCTGGCCCAGACAGCCGTGGTTTCTGCTCCTACTGCAACGGGCGGTGGAGGATCCAATCCCTCTGGGGGTACAACCGGATCTCCTCACTCAGGATCAGGGGTCCCTACTGCACCCCAACCTCAGGTCTCTCAACCTCATGGCCTGGCTGCTGAGAGGGTAGTCCTTGCTCCCCTTCTCCTGCCGGCAGAGGTGGAGGAGGTCGTCTTGGCTTCGCGACGGCCTTCTACCCGCAAATGCTACGCCCTTAAATGGCGTCGCTTTGCCGTCTGGTGTACCCAACAGTCTCAGGATCCCTTCTCCTGCCCGGTGTCGGTGATCTTGCAGTACTTGCTACACCTCTCTAATCTGGGACTTAAGTCCAACTCCGTCAAAGTTCACCTCAGTGCTCTTTCGGCACACCATGTGCCGGTGGACGGTAGACCTCTCTCGAGCGACCCTCTCGTAGCGCGGTTTCTCCGAGGTCTCCTTCTACTTAAACCACCTCTGCGCCCGCCAGCGCCTGACTGGGACCTGAATGTGGTTTTGCAGCGGATCACCTGTCCGCCTTTTGAACCTATGGCTACCTCTTCTCTCCGTTTTCTGTCTTGGAAAACACTGTTCTTGATAGCCCTCACTTCCGCTAGACGCGTAAGTGAATTGCAGGCCCTCGTGTCTGATCCCCCTTACACTAGGTTCTACAAGAATAGGGTAGTCCTACGGACTCACCCAAAGTTTCTCCCAAAAGTGGTCTCCCCTTTTCACATCAATCAGGAGGTGGTACTTCCAACCTTCTTTCCCAGACCACACTCCAGCCGAGCTGAGACGGTCCTCCATACCCTGGACTGTAGAAGGGCTCTGAACTTCTACCTTGACCGTACGCGGGAGCACCGTAAAGCTGCTCAGCTTTTTGTGTCTTTTGACCCCAATAAATTGGGGCTCCCGGTCTCCAAGCGTACTCTGTCCATCTGGGTTGCGGACTGTATCTCTTGGGCTTATGGGGCAGCCGGACTCTCCTTAGAAAGTCGAGTCACGGCTCATTGCGTTCGGGCAAAGGCCACGTCAGTGGCTTACCTCCGCTCTGTTCCGCTGGCAGACATCTGCCGGGCCGCTACTTGGTCTTCGAGCCAGACTTTTGCGGTCCATTACTGTCTCGAGAGGGAGTCCCGTAGGGACAGTGCTTTCGGACAGGCAGTCCTCCGTAATCTCTTTGAGGTCTGAGCAACTCCTACCCTCCATCCCGGATGTGGGCTACCGGTGGGTGATAATTCAGCGAAGATTCTATCCTTCTGTGCTGCTGAGCTAGAGGGAGCTCATTTTTGTGCTTAGGGTCTCCGGTAGCCTTGAGCTTGGGAGTCCCATAAGTGAGGACTGACTTCCTGCTTGGTCCTGGAGAAAGCGTAGTTACTCACCTGTAACAGGTGTTCACCAGGAGCAGCAGGAATCAGTCCTCACTACCCTCCCTCCTCCCCTTGGAGTTGCAATCGTCTACTTATGTTCTTTTTGCAAATTTTTATGCTGTCTTTTTTAGCTATGTCATCTGACTGGCTAAGATGGCACCCTCGGGCGGGAAGACGACCGCGCATGCGCGCTGCAATTCCCAAAGGCTTTCTTTGAAAGCTGGGGAAAATTGCTCCGCGAGGGCTCCGTCGGCGCCGACGTCACCCGTAAGTGAGGACTGATTCCTGCTGCTCCTGGAGAACACCTGTTACAGGTGAGTAACTACGCTATCCGCATGGGCGCTAATGTCACCCATATGTGAGGACTGATTCCTGCTGTCCCCGGAGGACACCTGTTACAGGTGAGTAACTGCTTTTTCAAACACAGGTTTGCCTACAGAAAGCCTTTGAAAATTGACCTCTAAAGAGACTATTTCCTCCTAATCAAAAAAGGCATTAACGTTTTTACCCTTTTGAGAACTTTTTCAGGTACATAATCTAAAAAATTTCTTTCAGCATTTTTCATTCTGCCCTTTTTTATACATACACATAAATTAAAAAATCCTGAATATCATATTTAACATGCTGACTGCATCCAGATGTGTACCAGGGTTTTTTCCCCCATTTAACTTTTATTAGATTTTCCAGATGTACAGCAAAACGTTCATAGTTGTTCAAACTTACACATTATTTCCAATAATGTGTCCACCCCTCCCCCTCCTCCCACCCCTCTCCTCTCCAATCTATCCTCTAACACCCAAATCAAAGTTAAAAGGTACAATAGCATTCTCCAGGACCAAGCAGGAAGTCAGTCCTCACATATGGGTGACATCGACGTCGATGGAGCCCTTGCGGAGCATTTCCCCAGCTTTCCATGAAAGCCTTTGGGAATGCAGGCATGCATGTGCGGTTCTCTTCCCGCCTAAAGGTGCCATCTTGCTCAGTCTCTCTTTTTCTGTGAAGCCCACCGGACGTGTGTCCTAGTCCTCCCGGAAAATAGTTGGATTTTTTGGCGATCCTTCGCTATTTTTTTCTCCGGTTCGACACACCGGTTCCCCTCCCGCCGGGTTCGGTACACCGGTATCGAGCCCGATATTCTTTTTTCGGGTTTTGCCCTTCGTGGCTGGCGTTCGCGCCCTTTTTTTCTTTTTCCCTGGAAGGCCGGTCCTTTGACCTCGTGGGGACTCTTTTTTTCCCCAATGGCTTTCAGTGGGTTTAAAAAGTGTGATCGGTGCAAGAAGCTGATGTCTCTCACCGACACACATGACTGCTGCCTTCGGTGCCTCGGTCCTGATCACGATCCTAAGACGACCATGTGGAAAAATGTCTTCCAAGGCACTTTGAAGTCGTCAGCACCAAAAGGAAAGGCTTTTTTCTGACTCAGCCTCCATCCGGGCCCGGACCTCGTCTGAGGCCTCGACATCTCGGGAATCGGATCCCAAGCACCGTCGGGGCTCCTCGGACAGGGGGGTCTCCTGACCAGGAACGAAAGAGGAAGAAGCGGCTCGCGAGGGCGTTGTCGGAAGAGGTCCCTGGCTCCTCGAGAGCTAGGTCTCAGACCCCCGACCGTCGCCCCGGGTCCATGGAACAGGAGAAGCCTTCCAAAGTACCTCAAGTGGAGCCGGAGTCTGCTGGACACGTAAGTCCTGTAGTCCTCGTGGACTCTCCTCCCAGAGAGCCGACGTCGGGCCCGGCGCACCCGGAGCCCGAGTCGGTGGCTGCTGAGTCTCCTGAGCTGGGTCTCAGGCTGACAGCCTTGGACAGCAGACTGTCTGCCTTCATGGAACAGCAGCGGGCACTGATGGCCAGCCTGTCTAGCGCATCTGCCCCGACCACCGGGACATCAAAGTCGACCCTGGAGACCGAGCCGATACTCGAGACCATAAAGGCTCGAGGTCGACCTCGGTCGCAGTCTCCCTCGACCTCCCGTTCGGGACCGAGGGCGTCGACACCGGTGCCTTTGGCGTCGGGGCGGGTGCTCACAGGTCCCGCGCGGTCGGACCCCTTTTCCTCATCGGACGAGTCCACCTGGGAGATGGAGGACGAGGAGTCCCCCAACACCTTCCGGACTCGGTTTGTCCCGTCGGACTCACCGCAGTCTGAGCCCCGGAGTAGATTTCCCCCCCCCCCCCCCGGGAGGATACCCGGTTCTCGGAGTTCGTCCAGGATATGGCCACTGCGTTGGCTATCCTTGCGGACCCCGAGGAGGAGCCGAGGAGCTCGAGGCCCTATGGTACGACTCTCCTCCGAAGGAGGCCTTTACTGTTCCGGTCCCTCCGATGCTGGAACGGCTCCTCTTCCGGATGTGGGAGGCACCGGCCTCGGCGCCGGTTCTAAGCAAGCGGGTCGATTCGATATATCGACTCCGGAAGAGTCCTGGCTTTCAAAAGGCGCAGCTACCACACCATTCCATGGTGGTGGAATCGACCATGCATTGCCTGAAAAGTCAGAAGATGCACTCCGCGGTGCCCCCTGACAGGGAGGCCCGGAACCTCGATGGTTTTGGTAGAAAGTGCTTCCAGGGCTCGATGCTTGCTTGCAGTGTCCAGTCTTACCAGCTGTACATGGGCATGTACTTGCGAGACCTGGCCAAGGAGCTGGCCGGGTTCTCTGCTGGTCTCTCCGGGGAACCCTTCTAGAGATTCAAGTCCTTGTCCTCGGGGATCCGGGAATGCTCCAAGTTTGTCCTGCGCTGCCTACGATGGCTTCGAGGCTTCGGCCCGTGTTGCGGCAGCCGGCATCATGGCTGCAGTCATTGGACTTCGAGCCATGGGTTCAGGGCAAGTTGGTCGATGTCCCTTGCCGAGATGAGAACCTTTTTGGCAAGCCCATGACCGAGAAGGCCGCACAGCTCGAGACCGAGCACCTCACAAGGACAAGGCTGTCTAGGAAGACTTCTGCCCCTTCTCACAAAAAGAAGGGCTCTGGTAAAAAGCCCTTTTACCCGAGGAAGTGCACTGCCTACAAACAGTACCCACAATACCAGGCTGCCCAAGCTGCCCCTCAGGATCAGCAAGCCAAGAGGCAGGGTAATGGGCCCTGTAGGCAGAGGACCCCCAAGCCTCCGGCCCCTGCTCCCACTCAGCAGGGTGGGGGGTTTTGACTCCTAAGGCATAACCTCTCCGTCCCTGCTCTCCCAACCCTGCACAGGAGGTTGCCTCGCCCTGTTTTCCCACCAATGGCCACTCATCACTGGAGACAGTTGGGTGTTAAGCATAGTCCACAAGGGCTATCTACTACACTTCCAACAACTGCCTCCTCCATACTTTCCAGGGGAGCCTCCAAGGCCTCCCCTGCACACAGATCTTCTCCTTCAGGAGCTCCAAGGTCTGTTGGTGGACAGGGCGGTGGAGCCTGTGCCTCCCCACTTGCAAGGTCAAGGATTCTACTCCAGGTATTTCCTGGTACCCAAAAGAACCGGTGGCCTTCGTCCTATTCTAGACCTCAGAAATCTCAACAAATTCCTAGAGAAGGAAAAGTTCAAGATGCTTACTCTTGGAACACTTCTGCCCTACCTCCAGCAGGGAGATTGGCTATGCTCTTTAGATCTAAATGATGCATACACTCACATCCTCATTCATCCAGACAACAGAAAGTACCTCAGGTTCATTGTGGGAGGAAACCATTATCAGTACAGAGTACTGCCTTTTGGCCTCACCTCCGCTCCCAGAGTTTTTACCAAATGCCTGGCAGTGGTGGCGGCCTACCTAAGAAATCAGGGAATCTTTGTCTTCCCCTATCTGGACGACTGGCTCATAAGGGGCCAGGCGTGCCAGGAGGCCCGACAGGCCACCCTCAGAACTATTGCTCTTCTTCAAAGCTTGGGATTTGTAATAAACTTTGCAAAGTCCACTTTGCTCCCCTCCCAGAACTTGGAGTTCATAGGAGCAAGGTTGGACTCTCTGCTGGCAAAGGCATTCTTGCCAGAAGACGGAGCCCAAAGACTGATAGACTTAGCAAACCAGTTTCTCTGCAGGTCACTGGTCTCCACCAGACACTGCCTGAGGCTTCTTGGCCACATGGCTTCAACAGTACATGTGACCCCCAATGCCAGGCTCCATATGAGGCCTGCACAGTGGTGCCTTCGGACTCAGTGGTCACAGGCACAGGCGGCCTCGGAGACAGGATAAGGGTGTCCAGACAATTTCTGAACTCCCTCAACTGGTGGTTGCACCCACCCAATCTGCTGCAAGGGGTATCTTTTCAGATTCCTCTGATCAGTGGTCTTGACTACGGACACCTCCCTGCAGGGCTGGGGAGCACATTGTCTAGGCAAGTGCACCCAGGGCCTATGGTCTCCCTGGGAAGCTGCACAGCAGATCAATCTACTGGAGCTCAGGGCTATTCGGTTAGCCCTCAAGACTTTCTCTCCTACCCTGGCTCATCAGTCTGGCCTAGTTCAAACAGACAACCAGGTAGCCATGTTTTATGTGAACAAGCAGGGTGGAACTGGATCCAGTCTCCTTTGTCAGGAAGCACAGGACCTTTGCTTATTTGCTCTCAAGCACAACATACTCCTCAAGGCTGTGTACCTCCCCGGCCAGGAAAACTACCTGGCCGACAGGTTGAGCAGGATTCTGCATCCCCACAAGTGGCAGCTCCATCCTTTGGTGGTTCAGAGGATTTTCCTGAAATGGGGACTTCCATCCATAGATCTGTTTGCCAGTCCACTGAACAAACAGCTGCCAAAGTTCTGCTCCAGACAACCGCATCTTCTGCGGCTGGCGGCAGATGCTTTTCTGATCCCATGGTCTCAGGGCCTCCTGTATGCGTTTCCTCCCACGCCCTTGGTGGCCCGAACCCTGTTCAAGATTCTACAGGACAAGGCCTCGGTCCTGCTGGTGGCTCCCAGGTGGCCGAGACAGCCTTGGTTTCCACTTCTACTTCCGCTGGCAGTGGATTCCCCACTGCCTCTGGGGTTGCAACTCGACCTTCTCTCTCAGGATCAGGGTTCCCTTCTGCACCCCAATCTCAAAGCCCTCAATTTGATTTCCTGGAGGCTGCAAGGGTAGTTTTAGCTCCCTGGGGCCTACCTCCAGAAGTTGAAGAGGTTCTCCTAGCCTCTAGGAAACAGTCCACTAGGAAAACCTATGCTCTCAAATGGAAAAGGTTTTCTGTGTGGTGTCAGCTCCGTACAGAGGATCCCTTCTCCTGTACTGTACCAGTAGTGCTTCAGTACTTACTGCACTTATCAAATAAGGGACTTAAGTCCAATTCTGTTAGGGTCCACCTCTCAGCTCTAGCAGCTCACCACTCACTAGTGGAAGGACATTCTCTGTCGGTTCACCCCTTGGTGTCCTGGTTTCTCAGAGGCTTGCTATTGCTCAAGCCTCCAATCCGTCGTCCTGCTCCTGAGTAGGAGTTGAATGTGGTCTTGCAGCAACTGACTCGCCCACCTTTTGAGCCAATGGCTACTTGCCCTCTACGCTTCCTGTCCTGGAAGACACTCTTTTTGGTAGCCCTAACCTCGGCCAGGCGAGTGAGTGAGCTTCAGGCCCTGGTCTGTGACAGGCCTTACACCCGCTTCTATAGGAACAGGGTAGTCCTTAGGACTCATCCAAAGTTCCTCCCCAAAGTTGTCTCCTCCTTCCACCTTAACCAAGAGGTGGTTCTTCCAACATTCTTCCCTAGGCCTCATGCAAGCCAGGCTGAAGCAGTTCTGCATACCCTGGACTGTAGGAGGGCCTTATCCTTCTACCTTGACTGTACGCAGGGACATAGAAGGACTACTCAGCTCTTCATATCTTTTGACCCTAATAATTTAGGGTTAGCTGTGTCCAAGCGTACCTTGTCCATCTGGGTGGCTGACTGTATCACCTGGGCTTACAGGGCGGCTGACCTTCCTTTGCAGGGTCGGGTCACGGCCCATCGTGTCAGGGCAATGGCTGCCTCAATGGCTCATCTTCGCTCTGTACCGTTGGTAGACATCTGCAGGGCTGCAACTTGGTCCTCAAGCCAGGATTTTGCAGCCCATTACTGTCTGGAGAGGGAGTCCCGTAGGGACAGTGCTTTTTGGCCAAGCAGTCATCCGGAATCTCTTTGAGGTTTAGGCAACTCCTGCCCTCCAGCCCTCCGTTGGGCTACCGGTGGAGGTTGTGTCAGTGAAAAGCCTTTCTTTGATGCTGGGACTAGAGGGAGTTCGCTTGTTCAGCCTGGGTTCCTGGTAGCCCAAAGCTTAGGGAGTCACCCATATGTGAGGACTGACTTCCTTCTTGGTCCTGGAGAAAGAGTAGTTACTCACCTGTAACAGGTGTTCTCCAGGAGCAGCAGGAATCAGTCCTCACATCCCTCCCTCCTCCCCTGGGAGTTGCAGTTGTACATAGTTTATTTTTACAATTTTTGTGTGCTGTTTTTAGCTATGTCATTTGACTGAGCAAGATGACACCTTTAGGCGGGAAGGGGAACCGTGCATGCGTGCCTGCATTCCCAAAGGCTTTCATGGAAAGCTGGGGAAATGCTCCGCAAGGGCTCCATCGACGTCGATGTCACCCATATGTGAGGACTGATTCCTGCTGCTGAGTAACTACTCTTTTCTGTTTGTCATATTCAGCACCCTAATTGTTAACCCTTCACATGTCTGATATTCTCCCCTCCTTGCCATTTCTCCAACCAACCCCACACCCTTTCTATTGAGTAATGGTGTTATCCCCTTTCACCTTTTGAATCCCTGTCAACTTATGTATCAAATACAAGTTCGCCACCCTTCTTACGAATCTCTCCACGTTTGGGAGCTTGATCTATTCCAGTAGGCCACTATCTCACCTCGCACTGCTACAATGCAGTGCTATACCACTTTTTCCTTTTTGGGGGCTGATCTCATCCAATTGGTGCAGCAAACATGCAGCTGGGCTCTTTTGTAACTGATAGCCCGTCATCTCATTAATGATCCGTAGCACCGAATCCCAATATATTTATAGTTTATTACATTCCCACCACATATGAAGCAGTGTGCTCGTCTCTCCACATCCCCTTCAGCATTTATCTATTTGTCCTAAACCTGCCTTCCACTTTCGCACCGGTGTCCAATACCACCTAAACACCTTATATGCATTTTCTCGGATTTCAGTAACTACAGAAATTCCACAGTGATCTGAATTACGCTATCCCAGGCCTCTTCATCCCATTGTAAAGCTAATTCTTGCTCCCACTTTTTCATATAATCTAGTTTGCCATCTACAGTCTCTAATAACCCTTTATAAATTTTTGACAAGACTCCTTTTTGCCCCACTTGTCCTATGCATGTAACCTCAAACCATCCCCTATTTCCCCAAAGGTCTCGCCATACCCTCTTGCCTTAGAAAGGAGCTAATCTGGAGATAGCTATAATGATCTTGAGCTGATAACCCGTACAAATATTTTATTTCCGCAGAGTCTTACCCCTTTTTATGTATCACTTGGGAGATATGTGAAAGGCCCAACTTCATCCACCTTTGGAGTATCCCCAACTCTGGGCCCTGCCCCTCCCCAAAACACGCCATCAACATCCCCTGTGTAGCATGTATCTTTTACTAATACCTTTCGATACCGTTGCCATACCGTCATGGTATGTAATTCCATTGGGTTAGTACCCTTTGTTCTTCCTCCCTGCCACACAAAGCGATCTAGCCCTGCCCGCATTACTGAAGCTTCTCCCATTTGAGCCCATTGTTTGTCTCTCCCGATGCCATGCATAAAGAGATTTCAGCTGCGCTGCAACATAGTATTTATGAAAATTAGGCACCCCCAGTCCCCCTCCCCCCCCCCCCGATCTTTGAGTAGTGGCCGCAGCCACCCTGGGGGAAATGGTTCTGCTAGATGAATTTGTCCACTACCTTTTATAGATACCTTTTACTTTTTAAGGGGCACTGCAATCGGCAGCGCCTGGAATAGAAATAGAAGCTGAGGCAGCAGCAGCATCTTTACCACTGCTATGCGCCCAAACCAGGATATGTATCCTTGTCCCATGTGTTCACCAAGCTTTCCACCTGACCGAGTAATTTCAGATAATTTATATCAAATAATCCCTAACTTGTTACCTATGTGGATCCCCAAACATCGAAGAGTCTGCTTAGCCCACCTAAACGGATACTACTTTTGCAATACTGCCTGAGACTCCTCTTGAGTTGTCAGATTTAGTATTTCAGACTTCGACCAATTTATGGTGAACTCAGCTAGGTTTCCGTATTCCTCTAACTCCCACATTATTATTGGAAGGGATATATGTGATTGGGAAACACTCAAAATTATATCATCTGAAAAAAGCGCTATCCGGTACTCCTGCCGACCTACCACTATGCCCCCTCAAATCTGCCTGCTCCCTAACCTGTGCTGCAAAAGGCTCCACCGAAAGGGCAAAGAGAAGAGGAGAGGGAACAACCCTGATGTGTTCCCCTCCCCTGAGGGAAAAAGGATGAGTATGCCCCCATTCACACTAACATAGGCCTTGGGTTTCGATAAAGAACCCTCACCCAGCTCAGAAACCTCTCTCCCAACCCCATTCTCTCCATGACCTGAAGTAGAAAGGGCCAGGATACCTGGTCGAACGCTTTTTCAGCATCTAGTGACAACAATGCCACCTCTTTTTTTGACCTGCTGACCATATCAAATTTAAAATCTTACGGATGTTGTCTGATACTTGTCTACCAGGAATAAACCCGGCTTGGTCCTGATGCACCAGCTGCCCTATTTTATTTATTAACATTTCTTATATACCGCACTATTTGCCATCAGCGCGGTTTACATGGAACAGAAACATCCGACAGTTTACATATGTCTGGTCATTACATTTAACAGGAAATGGAACTTGGAGAACAGGGTAAACTATGTACATAGGAGGTGTAATGAGAGTGGATGCTGTTTGGTGTTTTACATTGTTGGGCACGCCTGTTGTGAGGGCTTGTCTAGTTGACTACTACTAATATTGAGGTGCTCGCTATTTGAGTGTGACTGGGGTTCAGAGTTGTCAGAGATATTTGATGAAGAGGAAATGTTTAAGGGCCTTCCTGAACTGGCTCAAGTTGGGGATTGCTCTGATATGAGGTGGTAAGGTATTCCATAGACTTGGGGCGCAGAGTCGGAAGGCTCTGTTAGCTGTTGTTTTGGTGCAGCTTGTCATTTCTTTTGGTATTGCAAGCATGTTGGACTCTGCGGTTCTTCTTGGTCTGTTAGGTGCCTTATTTAAGCACGTAGCCAGAATTTTTGCCAACAATTTGGCCTATATGATGCACATTCCTGTGGGTCTCTCCCCTCTTTGGATATCAATGATATCCTTGCCCATCCCATTGTTTCTGCTAGGGGCCCCCTTCCCTCGGAAGATTAAATAACCGCACCAAGGGTTTAACTATCATCTCCCCAAACCTTTTATAAAAGCATGCTGTGTCACCATCCAAACCAGGCGCCTTGTCCACCTTCAACTGCTTAATTGCTATAAAAACCACCACCTCATTAATTGCCCTGTTCAAGGCTCTTTGACAGTCTGCCTCCAAGCTTGGTAACTGGATTGAATCTAAGTAACTCTGGACCCTATCTACGGGAGGGGTTGTTTTTGCAGCATATAGAGTCTGATAAAAAATTGCAAATGCCGATCTGATCTCCCCATCCGACTGCACCACTTTACCCCCTGGGCCTTGACCTTCAGTATATGCGAGCGCAATTTTCATTGCTTCAGTCGCTGTGCCATGTATCTCCCTGCCTTATTCCCTCCTTCAAAGAATTCTTGCTGCAGCTGCTGCATATGGTATCTAATGGTTTCTGCCTGCAGTGCATTCACCTGCACCCTAGCTACTAGCACTTGGCTTTTATATGTTACCTTTCTATCCCGTGCATCCAGTTCTTCCAGTCGCAACAAGTGCTGTCTCAGCTGCCTTTCTCTTCACTCCCTCTCCCTTTGCAGCTGCACTCCCCATTTTATCAGGGCTCCCCTGCACTACTGCCTTAAACCCATCCCAGACACTTTCCCAGCCTACCTCCCCATTATCATTCAACCTAAAATATTCGACTGTTTCCTGCTCCACCTCCTTCCTCACCCTCTCGTCCTCTAGCAGGGACTCATTTAGCCTCCAAAACTGGGGCCCTCTCCCTTCCCCACCCATGACTAACCTTACCCCTACTGGGGCATGATCCAACCAGGTTATTGGGTCCATCTCGGCCCCCCATATTCTCCCCACCGCCTGTTTTGTTACCCAAATGGTTTCTATCCTAGAATGTGTTTTGTCTTGATTAGATTGTAAGCTCTGATGGGCAGGGACTGTCTCTTACATGTTTGTGCAGCGCTGCGTACGACTGGTAGCGCTCAACAAATGCTCAGTAGTAGTAATGTACTGGGGAATAAAAAGAGAATTGCTGTTTCTTGGGATGATGATATCGCCAGGCGTCCACCAGACAATGTTGCTTCACAAACTTCTGATATTTGACTCTATCTGCCCTCTTACCCTTCCTTTTCCCTGTGGCATCCCTACCCGGATCCCATGTTAAATTGAAATCCCCACCACAAATTAGTGTCCCCTCGCCCAGTTTCCCCACTTCTTCACTTAATTTAGTCCAGAAATCTCCCTGCACCCCTGTAGGCACGTACACGTTCACAATGCAGAACCATTCTGCCCCAATTATTAATCGCAATAACAAACATCTGCCAGCTTTGTCCCTGATCACACTCTGCATCGCTACTTTTAATTTTGAATCGAATAACACCGCCACTCCCCCTTCCGTTCTGTTGTATTTGATGCATACAGTCGCACGGCATAACCCTTGGGTATCACTAGGTTTTCAGATGCGTGTGTCAAATGCGTCTCTTGTAATAACACAAATGCTGCCATCTAACGTGCCAACTCCTTATAGAGTTTGATGTTTAAAGGCTGAATTTAGTCCCTTTACATTTAGAGTCACTACTTTTAGCTCACCTTTTAACTAAGCGCCCCCTACTTCCCATAACAGCAACAATCCCACCCTTTCCCTCCCCGTCCTCCCCTATCTTCATGCCATCCTCTCTCCCCCTTGGATGGCCTGGGCTGCAATCATCATCTTCAGGTGGCCCCTGTGCTACATTCCAATATTCTCACCCCCTCCCTTTCTATTCCCCCCTCCTCAATCCTTCTACCGCATTACCCCCCCTGTTCGACGACTCCCTGACTGAACAACAAAAGTGGGCCATACCTTCCCCAACCAGAGGCCCGTACTTGCTCTGTCCCCTCCAACATCCCAATACAATCTTTTCCCCCTCTAAATGACCTCCGCCCCCCCCCCCCAGCTCCCCCGCGCTGCCCCCAAAAGGTGGGAATGGGGCAGATGACCCAGGAGTCTCAGCCCACCTGCCCTCCAATCTATAAACAATGTCTCACTGTTCTTAATGTCCTTTCAGAGCTGATAGTTTCTTTTCTAGCCCCTGTTTATACTCTGTACGCTTTCAGTCCCTTCATTCTCCCGCTATTTCAGGCGGCTTGTTGCTTGATTGGCAATGCAGTCTATACCTGCCGTTCTCCACTCGCTGCTGTTTGGAATATGTTTGGTTTGCCGTCCCAGTCTCTCACTCCAAACACAGCTCCGGCATTCCTGCTGAAGTTAAGGCTTTAATTGCCTCCTCACGTGTACGCACGACCATATCTGATTCCCTTGTCGCGTAGCCTGGTCACTACATCCTTCGTTAGACATCTTTTCTGTAGTGTGGCCTGCGCCAAGTCCTCATAGATTTCCACTTCACACGATTCCCATTTAAAAGTTCCACTCGCCTGTGCTTTACTTTGCATAAGCTTTCACCTTATAGTCGTAGAAGCATGCTATAATATCCCAGGGTGGTTCGTTCATTCTGCCTCATTGCAGCTGCTACTCTGAGCCCGGTCAATACGCAGGTCTAACTCTTCCAGCTCTACTCCTGCCTCAGTCAAAAGAGCCTTGGAAATCTCTGACCATTGCTCTGCAATCTGTATAAGGCTCACCCTCAGGGACTCCCCCGCAGCTGAATGTTGCTCCTTCTGGACCGATTTTCTAGATCCTCTAATTTTTCCTCCAAAGCGACATTTTGCCGCTGTAAGTTTTGCCGTTGATTTTCCAGAGACCCCTCTGTCTCACCTTGCTCTTCCAGGCGTTCCTCCACCTCCTCTACTTGCCGTCCGAACTCCGACATCTCTGCTCGCAGACCATCCATGCTGGCTACAACTTCCGCTCTGACCTGCAATATTTCACTCTTTAACTCCTTGAACCATGCCCTCACTTCTGCATGGAAATTCTTTTGCAGTTCTGTGTCTGAATCTGTACCTCCATCATTGCTCACCTCTGCTATTTCCTTTGTGCTTTTCTTAAGGCTTGCAGGCTGTACAGTTTTCCCTCCCGACAGCACCATCTTGTCTCTCTGCCCCCGGGAAGACGCCTGCTCCACTGCAAACGCAAACTCTTTTAAATTAATTTTTTTCACTTTTGCTGACATCCTTGCAGGTTTCGCACCTCCTCTGCTGCTATGCGTTATCACTATAACCGTCGGGGTGAGCTATTTTCACGTATAATTTACTGAGGTTGGCAGGTACTCCGAACTCACGTGGCCATCTTGGACGGTGATGTCAGCAGTCTCCCTACCAGGGGTTTTTTTGTTTTGTTTTTTTTTTTGTTAAATTTGTCTGTTGACATTTTTAGGGAGGAGTTTGTTTTCAGAAGTTCTGTAAGATTTTCGCTAAGCCTTTAAAATGCATCGCAACCTACTGAGACTCCTGTTTTCATGGGCACCACGAAAGTTGCTAAGTTTGTCCTATTCATGCGGCTTCTGATTTTAAGTTTTAACTGATAAACATTGATAAATCACCCCCAATGCAAATAAAAATTAAAATAGGTCTGGGTGGGATAGTTACTGGAAACATGAGATTTCCCCTAGTACTCTCTCACCCATGGCTTGATTTATATTGTCTACTCAGTTTTTGTGCCTTCCAAATGAGACATCCATATTGGTAAATCCAAAAAATACAAGTCCCAATGTCAGAATGAAGAACAGAATAATCCAAAGAAAACACTTCACGCTACAACTAAATGGTGCTCCATACCTACTTCCACAGGGAGAAAAAGGATCTCGGAACCAATGAACTTTTCAGATTCAGGTCTAAAAAATTTACTTCAGACCAAGCTCAAATACATCAAGGGTCCAAAGAACTCCACATCAGACTTTTATATAAAAAAAAAGTAAATAAATAAGACCACATTGAAAAATCACAAAATTATCAGTATTCCATTCATTGCAACAATGTAATTCCACAACATCATAAGAACATAAGAACATAAGATATGCCATACTGGGTCAGACCAAGGTCCATCAAGCCCAGCATTCTGTTTCCAACAGTGGCCAATCTAGGTCATACGTACCTAGCAGTTTCCCCAAGGGACACAGGATCCACAATGCTTGTATTGGTTCAAGCATTGATATCCTGGGTCCCTTCTTAATAATGGTTTATGGACCTTTCCTCCAGGAACTTGTCCAAACCTTTTTTAAACCCAGCTACACTAACAGCCTTTACTACATCCTCCGGTAACAAATTCCAGAGTTTGATTACACGTTGAGTGAAAAAATATTTTCTTTTATTAGTCTTAAATAGTTTACCCTGTAGCTTCATTGCATGTCCCCTAGTCTTTCTATATTCTGATAAGGTAAACAATCGATCTACGTTTACCCGTTCCACTCCGTTCATTAATTTATAGACTTCTATCATATCCCCTCAGCCGTCTCTTTTCCAGGTTAAAGAGCCCCAACCTTTTTAGCCTTTCTTCATAGGAGTAGCCTTCCATCCCCTTTACCATTTTGGTGGCTCTTCTCTGAACCTTTTCTAAAATCGCTATATCCTTTTTAAGATACGGCGACCAGAATTGCACACAATATTCAAGGTGCGGTCTCACCATGGAACGATATAGAGGCATTATAATATCTTTTGTTTTATTTTCCATTCCTTTCCTTATCATACCTAGCATTCTATTTGCTCTCTTGGCCGCCGCTGCACACTGGGCCGAGGGTTTTAACATGGTATCCACAAGGACGCCTAAATCTTTTCTTGGGTGGTGGTTCCTAATGTGGAACCTTGCATCGTGTAACCATAGTTTGGGTTGTTCTTCCCTAGGTGCATAACCTTGCACTTCTCCACATTAAATTTCATCTGCCATTTTGATGCCCAGTCTTCCAATTTATCAAGATCCTCTTGCAATTTTCCACAATCCTCCTGGGTTTTAACAACTTTAAATAGTTTTGTGTCATCAGCAAATTTGATAACCTCACTCGTTATTCCACTTTCCAGGTCATTTATGAATATGTCAAAAAGCAGCGGACCCAGCACAGATCCCTGGGGTACACCACTATTCACCTTTCTCCATTGGGAAAATTGGCCATTTAGCCCTACCCTCTGCTTTCTATCTTTTAACCAGTTCCTGATCCACAGTAGTACACTGCCTCCTATCCCATGACTCTTTAGTTTTGCCAAAAGTCTCTCATGAGGGACCTTGTCAAAGGCTTTCTGAAAGTCCAGATACACAATATCAACCGACTCACCTTTGTCCACCTGTTTATTCACTCCTTCAAAAAAACATAACAGATTAGTAAGACAAGATCTTCCTTGTCTAAAGCCATGTTGGCTGTCTCCCATTAGGTCATGACTATCTATATGCTGAGTAATTTTATTCTTTATGATGGTTTTCTACCATTTTTCCCGGTACTGATGTCAGGCTCACCGGTCTGTAGTTTCCCGGATCACCCCTCGAACCCTTTTTAAAAATTGGTGTTACATTGGCGATCCTCCAATCCTCAGGTATTAGAGATGATTTTAATGATAGTTCACAGATTACTGATAGCAGGTCTGCAATCTCAAATTTCAGTTCTTTCAACACCCTTGGATGTATACCATCCGGCCCAGGTGATTTGCTACTCTTCAGTTTATCTAATAGTTGTAAGACATCTTCCCGATGTATCGATATTTCCTTCAATTCTTCCACACCTTTAAATACCACTTCAGTCGTGGGTAACATCCCTACATCTTCCTCAGTAAAGACCGAAGCAAAGAATTCATTCAGTCTCTCCGCTATCGCCTTGTCGCCTCTTAGTGCTCCTTTAACCCCTTTATCATCTAATGGACCAACTGACTCTCTCACGGGTTTTTTGCTACGAATGTACTTGAAAAGGTCTTTATTTCGCGTTTTTGCTTCCGCAGCAAGCTTCTTCTCAAATTCTCTCTTTGCCTGCCTTATCAATGCCTTGCATTTGACTTGCCAGTGCTTGTGCTGTTTCCAGGTTTCATCATTTGGCTCTTTTTTCCATTTCTTGAAAGATGCTTTTTTGGCAACAACAGCCTCTCTGACCTCAGCTTTAAACCATGCTGGCAATTTTTTAGACTTCCTTCCACTTTTCTTAAAGCGTGGAATACAGCTGGTCTGGGCTTTCAAGATAGTATTTTTCAACAACACCCAAGCTTGATGTACGTCTTTAACCTTTGCAACTGCTCCTTTTAGTTTTTTCTTAACTGTTTTCCTCATTCTATCATAGTCTCCCTTTCGAAAGTGAAAGGGTAGTACTGTGGATTTCCTTACTATCCCTCCTCCACTAATTAAATCAAAGGCGATCATGCTATGATCACTATTGCCAAGTGGCCCCAACACCCTTATCTCTTGCACTACATCTGGTGTTCCACTAAGGACTAGGTCTAATATTGCAAAACCAAAGTAAACCCACAAAATCCAACAGTGTAGACCTTGTTCACACCACCTGCAGCATTCATGTAGTTTTTATCACAGCTTGCCAAAAATCTGGTATAATAGCAGTGGATACTAATCAGCAAACATAACTTATCTTTCAATCTCCCCAACGCCACTCACTATGCCTATACGGCGTTTTGCTTTAATTCATCAGGGGGTCAGGACTTCGTGTTTTGTGAATAGAACGCCACTCCATACGCTGTATAGGCATCTGGAGTAGCATTAGGGAGAATGAAAAGTTGTTTGCTGATTAATATCCACTGCTGTTATGCTAGATTTTTGGCAAGCTGTGTAAAAAACATGTGGATGCTGCAGGTTGTGTGAACAAGGTCTATACTGTTGGATTTTGTGGGTTTACTTTGGTTTTGTAAACTACTAAAATGCATGCTCTTTCGGTGGTTACTAGTGGTATAACAAATATCTTAATAAATGTTTTTTCGGAGGGGAGTGGTTAATTTCAAGATGGCGACAGAGCGTTCATAGGTCAAACATGCCTAAGCGTAAGTGCAAGCAAAAGGCTTCTCCCGCGGAGCCTCTACCTGCCAGTGAGGGACCCATGGATCTTTTCGTTCGGCTTGGGGAGATTCGAGCGGGGTTGACGTCGCCGGCTGAGGTGGTTTCGGCGATATCTGCTCTTGATGTTTCTCTCTCCCCTAATGGGCGTGAGCCGCCTTCTGCTCCGACCCTCCTGGTGACTCCTGAGAGAGGAGGTGAAGTCCTTCCCAAAGAGGTGGGAGTGGATCCTCGTGAGCGGGCTTTGCTCGAGGAGAGGCCCGGTGAGCATCCTAGGAATCTGGGGCTGCGGATGTGGTCGATGTTCAATCTGTGGAGTCGGCTGAGCTCCCTCAGGGAATTAATGAGGCTGATGGAAGGAAAGTCTGTCTGGCCGTAACTTCGACGTCTGAGTTGCCAAAAGGTTTTTCTTTGAAACGCCCGACGGAGATTTCCCTGGAGAGCTTTTGGGAGGCGATTTCTCAATTATCTAGTGTTGTGAGTCAACAGTTGGTTTTAACTATGACACGCTTGGATAAGCTGGAGGATTCCTACTCTGGTTTAAAGTTGGAATTGGCTGAAGTTAAAGTAAATGTGGATACTGGGGTACAGAAATTCTCTAGTCTCAGAGGTATCTGATTCTTTAGTAAAAGAAAATGTGGTTATTAAAATGAAAATGGAATCCTTAGAAAATATTGTCAGGGCTTCCCATATTCGATTACTTAATTTTCCCGTAGTGCCAGTGATTACTCCTTTGGAGGTGTTTAAAAAGTATATTCAGGAGGTTTTATTGGTACCACCTGACCTAATCCCTCCGGTTTCTAAAGCTTATTTTTTGCCAAGTGGTAAGAAAGAAGGGAAGATGGTTGTTGGGACATTAGAAATGGATATTTTAGATGGATCAGCCCTTCTTCAAACACCTAAGGAAGAGGAACTAACTTTGTCCACTATGTTAGTGACTTTTCCGATTCTATCGGACAGACTGGATCTTCAAGTTTTATTTCAAAAAACGTACCAGCTTATTTATGGGGAAGAGAATTTCGATGTTCCTGGATGTGGCCAGAGAGACTCAAAGGCATAAAGCTTTTCTTTTATTACGTCCTGGGGCTACTCAGATTGGTGTTTCATTTTTATTAAGGTTTCCTTGCAAATGTATAATTGTATTTAAATCACATAAGTATGTGTTTTTTCAACCAGAGGACTTGTCCTCCGTTATCAGTTCTCATATTGTGACATCTTCTCCTTTGTGAGTGAGACCCCATAATAATTCGAATGCTCTGTTCTCTGTCCCTACTTGTTTTTTTTTTCTAGCTTGGGTTTATTTCTTCAGTGTGGTGAATACTGGGGAGACACCTATCCCTGGTATTTCTTTTACTTTCTACTCCCCCTTATTATGGTGGACTACTGACACTCTTATAATGTTTTTTGAAAAAAAATTTCTCTGTATTGAACAAGTTGTGTCTTTTTCTGTACAAGCGTGTTGCTTGATTATAATTATAAATTTGCATAAATAAAAAATTTTAAAAAGGTTTTTCGTTCCAACGGCAAGAAAACACACAGCACTATTTTTTATGCCCTCGTAGAACCCCTAATTAACTTGAAAATAAACACCTAAGAATGAAAGCCCTACCTGTTTGTAGTTATAATTCTTTCCTTCAGTTTCTTTTTGTAATCGGCTCATGCCTTTCCAGTAGCAGTTCAAGGTGAGTTACATTCAAGCACAGTAGGTATTTTCTTGTTGCTTGAGGGCTCACAATTTCAGCTTGTACCTAAGATAGTGGATGGTTAAGTGATCTACCTAAGGCTGCAAGGAGCATCCGTGGAATTTGAAAACAGGTTTCCCTGGTTTCAGCTTGCTGCCTAACCTCTAGGTCACTCCTTCACTCCACAGTTCTTAGTATGGCTTACATATGTTACACAGCATAGAGAGAGGAAAAACCGATGCCATTGGGAGAACAGAGAGCTTTATTGGGGTCTAAGGTCAACCCAACACGTGTTTCGGCCAATGGCCTTTCTCAGAGGACAGCCACCTCAAAAGATACATGCACATATAATAATAAAAAAAATAGAATGAGACAAAAACACAATAATTTATTTTATTTATTTATTTTTATTTATTTAGCGTACATTTATATCCCGCTGCTTCCAGTGATCAGCAGCGGTTGTTACACATGGTGATGTTGGCTGTACTGGCCAGGAATTAGATTATAACACTCTGATTAGAGGGGGGGGGACACAGCAGAATACAGATTACAGGCTTACAGTTGATTGCTATATACATAATTACACATGATTGTTATATACATATTTACAATTGACTAAACTGTAGAACTTTATAAGTGGTCTGCATATGTATATGTATATTTACACGCGGTTGCGTGTAGCTCATGATGTTAGGTTGTAATGGGACTTGAAAAGGTGTGTCTTAAGCTCCTTTCTAAAGTCCTTTAGATCATAGATTTCACGCAGATCACTTGGTAACCGATTCCAGAGTGTAGGAGCTGTAAACGAGAAAGCTCTGTTAGTGGTACAGGCATTAGCCTTTGTGAATGATCTCGGGAGGCAGATGGTGTTGAGGTTCGCTGCTCTCCTACTTCTGTTGTTGGGTGGATTGGAAATCAAGCTGTTGAGGTGAGAGGGTGCTATATTATGGATAAGTTTGAATGTAGTGACTAGTAATTTGTACTGAATGCGGGCCGTGATGGGGAGCCAATGCAGCTCAATTAGGGTGGTGTAATGTGGTCAGAGAGTTTTTTTTGCATGATGAATCTGGCTGCAACATGTTGAGCCATTTGCAGAATATTTGTAGTTTTCTTTGGCAAGCCTTGCAGTATGGCATTGCAGTAATCTAGGTGTGGAATGATGAGTGCCTGAGCGACAGATCTGAAGTCATCATGATCAAGGATGTTACGTAAAGGCTGCAGTATTCTTAATTTGTGGAATATGGCTCGATTGGTGTTTCGCAGGTGCCTGTCCATATTTAGGTTGTTGTCAAGCATCACACCTAAGTATTTTATTTCTGATTTTATGTTGTAAATGTTGTTGTTCATGGTGACATTTTTAGGGGGCTCAAAACCTGGTTTCCTGGAGATGCACATTGCTTCTGTCTTCTTATGGTTAATGAGCATGTTATTTCGTTGGAGCCAGATTTGAAGCTCGAGAAGGCAATTTTCAAGCTTACTGATGTTCGGGTTGTTTGCATCCAGTTGTGTGTAGAGCATTAGGTCATCAGCGTAGATATGGTAGTTGATGCCGTGGGTCTGGAATATTTTGCACACTGGTTGCAGGTATAGATTGAATAAGAGAGAGGAGAGGGCGGAACCTTGCGGAATGCCCTGGGTTTGTGGGAAGGGAGTTGCTTTGTCGTTGTTGAAATTGACCTGCTGCATTCGGTTTGTTATATAGGAGGAGAACCATTTTAGTGGGGTCCCTGCAATGCCTATGGATTCAAGTCGTTCCAGTAGTGTTGAGTGGTGCACTGAGTCAAAGGCAGCTGAGATATCAATGAAAATAAGCATATACATCGTGTTCTTGTTCTCCAGCCCCTTAAGTAGATTGTCCAGCAAGGCTAGCAGGAGGGTTTCCACACCATGATGTTGTCGAAACCCGTATTGATGCACATCCAAGGCATTTGTATCATCAATGTGGTCTTGCAGTTGCTGCTGTACTGCCTTTTCAATGATTTTGGCGAGGAAGGTTATACTTGAGATTGGGCGGTATGAGGTAGGGTCATCTTTGCTGAGTGATTTGTTCTTCAAGATGGGGCGTATAAGTGACTTCTTGAGGAGTGATGGCATGAGACCTTGCAGCAGTGATAGGTTCACTATATGGGAGATGTGCTGCGCTATTTCCTCTTTGGTTGCCTTGATCCAGGAGGCTGGACAGGGGTCAAGAGGGGAGGTGGTGGTTTTTAGGTTGGTGATGATGGCTTTTATCTGTTGATTGTCCACCTTCCGGAAGGTTAACCATTTTCTGCTGTGATCTGTCCTTTCCTGTGTGCTGCTCTCTTGATGGAAGTTGGTTGGGTCCAGCGTGGGGGTGATGAGGGTAGGTGCTGCAGGATTGAGTTTGCTGGCATAGTGATCTGCCAGTTGTTGAGCTGTTATGGAGCCGCTGGAATTGTTGTCTTGTGGGGCTTTTGTGAGGGATTTGACAAGCGTGAATAGTTCTCTGGGCCTGTTGAGGGCTTTATTGAGAGTGATCGTGTGGTGCGTTCTCTTTGCTTGGTTTACTTCATTCCTGTAGGTTGATAGGCGGTCGAAGTAGGACTTTTTGCATTCCTCGGTTTTGTGCTTTCTCCATCTTCGCTCATGCCTTCTCAGGTCCTTCTTCAGTTCCCGTAGCGTTGAGGTGTACCATGGTTCAGTCTTGACCCTGGTTAGGTGCCTTGGGTGACTCCAGGTGGGTTTTGAGGCAGCCTCGATTCCTATGTTCCATTGTTTCGCCAGTGTCTCGAGGTCTGAGCAATCTGGGTGGATATATTTTGCTATGGATTCAAGGAGGTCCTCTTTGATGAGTTTTTGGAAGCATCTCCGTTGGGGTGGTGCTTGAGCTGGTTGAGATTGGGCAGGAGCTGAGGGGGGGAGTAGGGTGAGTTCAATTTGGTGATGATCTGACCATGGTACTTGGGTTATTCTAGGTTTGGATTTCAAAATCTTGGGGTGTTCGGTGGGTAGGAACACCATGTCTAGTGTATTACCCTTGATGTGGGTTGCGTCTTGGATGACTTGCTCATAGCCCAGATGTTCCATAGCTTCGTGGAAAATGTTTGCTTGCATTGCGGTGGTGGAGGGTAAGTTCAGGTCTCCTAGGATGACCTGGGTCTTTTTGGGCGCTGTGGCTGAGATGATTTCCAGCGCTGCTGCCAGTGATTCATGTGGTGACGTTGGTGGTCTATAGATAAGACATATGGCTAAGGTTCTATTTTCAACTTTAAGTATGTCGATGCCTTCGGGTATGCTTATCGGTGTACTTGTTAAGGACAATTCAGTTCTGGCCAAGATTAAGACCCCTCCTCCTTTTCTCTTATTGCGAGGGCAGTTATACGCAGTATATCCGGGTTTGCTTATTTGATTGATGATTACAGGGTCTGTTTCGGTTATCCAAGTCTCGGTGATGCAAAGTAAGTCAGGCTTTGCATCTGACAGGAGGTCATATATTATATGAGTTTTGTTTCTTATGGATCTGGCATTCACAAGTATGATGGAAATTGTGGACTGCGTTGTGTAAGTCATTTGCAGGTTCTTGCCCCCGCTCTTGCTTATCTTGGTGGGTCTTGGTTCTTTCGGTCTGCGAGCTTTTCTTGATTTGTGGTGGTGACGGGGTTGCTGCTTTTTGTTGCATGCATTGCTGGGCTCGATATGGGGTAGAGTGGTAGCTTGAGGGAGTGGGTGCAGATAGATATTTTGAACTGCAAAGACTGGGAGAGGGTTGCAGAAAAGTAATGGCTGCCAGGTATAGGGGGTGTAGATGTGTTGGATAGTATTTCCTATGCATGTGGCTAGGCATGCGGCTAGGCAAAGCAACCAAAGTATTGAAAAGTTACCAGGATCCATATTGCTTCGTTGGGTAAATGGAGGGGTGCGCACGAGGGAACGCTTGAGACTCAAAACTCAGGGAGGTGCACTCTAATAGATGAGCGGCTACCTGGTTTTCCGTATTTGATTCACAAACATTTATATTTAGAAATATGCAGTTATTTAAGACGTCACGTTTGCCTGATATAACCCGATGTAACCAGGATGGACTAAAGCACTATGCAAAGCAATTTCTAATGTGTAGTACTTTTGAACGTTGCTAGCAGTCTTGATTTATCACCTTAGAAAACTAGTGCAGTGCGGGACATTTTACCCTATATAACTCGCTACATTTAAAACAACCATGAAATCAACAATTGCATTATAACATCTATGTAGATTGTTTAACTTAGAGCACTTAGATTGGTTATGCTAGTAGGCAATCTGAGAGCGGTTAGGCATGGATTACCAAAACAATGATACGCTTTTCTTTACATGTGGCAAGGTACAGTGCACATTATTGAGTGGATTTGTAGGTTTCCGTTCCGTATGGTGACTGAGCGGGGTATAACGGTATAGTCTGTGGATAAAAGTTACCTGGGATCGTCGCAGACCGCTGAGAGTGGAGGTTTCAGTGAGCTCTACCTGTCCTGGGAGCTCAAGCTGTGCTGTGCTGCTGCCGTCGCATAGCCAGTAAGCGTGGGACTTTTGCACCTTTACAACCCGGCTATTTTTGATTGATTCGGGTGCAGTGCTCGATCCGCGTAGGCATACAGGGCTGGGGTTGGTCGCGGGCCCCGGTTGCCTACGTGCTGGGTCGGCGGTAGTAGCGGTCCACAGCCTAAGGGCCACGCCAAAGGGCCCTCTGGCGAGGCCCTCAGGCGCGGGCGCGCCGGACGGCGCTTCCGTTTAAGTATCCCGGCTGCCTGTCCCGATTGGACAGCGATGCAGCGGCGGGAGCCCGATGGAGTCCAGTCCCCCGATTGGGGCTCACTCAGCTCTCCCAAGCGCCGGACGGCGCTTCCGTTTAAGTATCCCGGCTGCCTGTCCCGATTGGACAGCGATGCAGCGGCGGGAGCCCGATGGAGTCCAGTCCCCCGATTGGGGCTCACTCAGCTCTCCCAAGCGCCGGACGGCGCTTTCCGTTTAAGTATCCCGGCTGCCTGTCCCGATTGGACAGCGATGCAGCGGCGGGAGCCCGATGGAGTCCAGTCCCCCGTAGGCGTCTCACTCAGCTCTCGCCCGCGCCGGACGGCGCTTCCGTTTAAGTATCCCGGCTGCCTGTCCCGATTGGACAGCGATGCAGCGGCGGGAGCCCGATGGAGTCCAGTCCCCCGATTGGGGCTCACTCAGCTCTCCCAAGCGCCGGACGGCGCTTCCGTTTAAGTATCCCGGCTGCCAGTGATGGTAAATTAATAAATATACATATACTGTATATGTGTACAAGAGAACCAAACCGCGGAGCCTCTACCTGCCAGTGAAGGACCCATGGATCGTTTCGTTCGGCTAACAGAGCAGCAGCGTGGGGAGATTCGAGCGGGCTTGACGTCTCCGGCTGAGGTGGTTTCGGCGATATCTGCTCTTGATGTTTCTTTCTCCCCTAATGGGCGTGAGCCGCCTTCTGCTCCGACCCTCGTGGTGACTCCTCCTGCGAGAGGAGGTGAAGTCCTTCCCAAAGAGGTGGGAGTGGATCCTAAGTCTTCATAATCAATAAAAAAAATTATAAATATATCAATAACAGACAAAATCACTATATTCTCCAGGACCAAGCAGGAAGACAGCCCTCACATATGGGTGACGTCGGCACTGATGGAGCCCCCGTGCAGAGCATTTCCCCAGCTTTCAAAGAAAGCCTTTGGGAATGCAGCGCGCCTGCGCAGTCCCCTTCCCGCCCAAGGGTGCCATCTTGCTCAGTCTTTCTTTTTCCGCGGAGCCCGATGGACGTGAGTTCATGTCACCCAGGAAAAGTTGATTTTTTTCTGCGATTTTTGCGTTATCTTATCTGATTCGACGCCGGTTCCCCTTCTCACCTGGGCTCGGTACACCGGTATCGAGTCCAGAGTTGTAATTTTCGGTTTTTGTCCTTCGTGACTAGCGTTCACGCTCTTTGTGTTTTCACTGGCAGCCCGGTCTTTTGACCTCGCAGGGGCCCTTTTTCCCCCCAATGGCTGCTAGCGGATTCAAAAAGTGTGATCGGTGTAAAAGTTGTGTTTCTCACCGACACACATGACTGCTGCCTCCGATGCCTCGGTCCCGACCATGACCCGCTGGCCTGTGGCTCATGCGGCAAAATGTCGTCAAAGGTGCTTCGGAGCCGTCAGCATCAACGTGAGAGAATCTTCTCTGACTCCGTGTCCGGCCGGGCCCGGACTTTGTCAGAGGCCTTAACATCTCAGGAGTCTGACCCCGAGCGCTGTCAGGGTTCCTCTGAAAGGGAGTCTCCCTCCCGGGAGCACCGAAGGAAGAAAAAGCTCGCGGCGGCGGCAGTGGAGGCTCCTGGTTCCTCGAGGGCCAGATCGCGTAGCCCTGACCGCCACCCCTTGCTCCCGGAGTCGGAGAGGCCTTCCAAGCTACCTCGTGTGGAGCCGGAGTCCCCGAGTCACGTAAATGCAGTTGTCTTCGTAGACTCTCCTCCGGGGGAGCCGCCGTCAGGGCCCGAGTCGGGGACTGCTGAGTCTCCTGAGCTTGGACTCAGGTTGACGGCCTTGGAGAGCAGCTTGGCTGCCTTCATGGAACAGCAGCGGGTGCTGATCGCTGGTCTGACCAGTGCATCTGCCCCGACCACCGGGACCTTGACGTCTAAGTCGACCCCGGAGACCGAGCCGATCCTCGAGTTGAAGTCTGCCACCCACCCACTCCCTGGACCTTGAGGGTTAAGGGGAGGGCTGGCCTTGAATGCCCTTGAGGGTTAATGTTGTAGTTGTGTTGGTGCTCAAGTGATAAGGCAAGGCAAAGAATATTTCTTTTTTTGTGAGGTTTATTTCCCGCTTACGCAGTTCAAATGCAGCAGACGTAAATGAAATAATGTGGTACAAAACAAGATTGAGAAACTGAACTTAAACGAGGCTTTTTTCACTGCTCGATTGAATGTCCATTAATGATCACATTCACCTGTCATGTGATCTCCTTTTTATTAAGGTAACAGAAAACTCTGATACCAGCACTGCTCCTGAATTGCACAGAATATGCTTCCACTTATTCCCTTCACCTAAGCTCTTTTATCACAGCAAACAGTGAGGTAACTTTGCTATTTTCTTACATACAACACTGGCAAGCAAATCACTTAAATGTCCTTTGGAATCATACAAGTAGAGCAATCCATCGGGACTTCCTGTTCTGTAGATGGCAAAGAAATTAAAGGCATTTCTTCTTCCCAGCTAATCAGTGGCTTTGCTACGTTCTGAGTAGAAACAGCTCTGCTTTTAAGGAACTCTCTGAATTCAGTGAGAAGTAATTCAGCCTGTGTATTTTCTGAGCTAGGCTGAGCAAATCCTCCTTCAGGTAAATGCTTGTTTATATTTCTTATCTCTAGGCAATTATCAGTGCTTTTACTTGGACAACATTTCAGCGTGTAAGCATTTCCCTTCCCCCACCTATCTCCACATGGCAGTGCAGGGTAAAACGCTTCAACTGTGTTTAGAGAATCTCTCAGAGTGTTAAAAGGAAAACAGTCAGGCTTTTCTTGGCTTAACCAGTTAGTATCAAACTTTCTGCCTTTATCCTGTCTTTCACAATTAAAATTCACTTTTTCTGGCTTTCCACTGTTAAGCTTGCTAGCCGTGCCACACCCACCAGATACCTTGTGCTTGGGCTTCTTCCAGGGTAATTCCTTATCCCTTTGCCTCCTATTCCAAGGTTCTTCTGGGTCCTTTAAACTCCTGAGCTGCAGCCTTGGGTCTCTCAGTGCCTTAGAATTCTTCTGCTTCCAGAAATCTTTCTCTGCCCCTGAGTCTCCCAGCTCGTGTCTGCTCCTTCTTGGATCACAGTTGCTTAGTGGTTCTCTCTCCCACGGTTCCTGTTCCTGGTCATCTGACCTGACCTCGTCCAGGTGCTTGTGTCCTCCTTCCCAATCCTGGTGGGTCCTCTCTTTGCTTGCTTAACTGTTTCTGTTTCTGGGTTTTTAACAAGCTAGCTGAGTACTGCACTGCCTGCCTCCTGCTTGGACGTGCCCAATCAGGGACTTGGCTTCTCACCTGCCTTGAAGTGAGGAGTGGTTCCTGATTAGCTCTGCATTCTTTTTTCCTCTCAACAGAGAAAATCCTGCATTCCCCTGCAGTACTGGCTCTCTCCACCGGATCACTATCAGTTTCTCTTGCTTCATAAGAACCTGCTACATCACAAGTCTCAAGTCGATCCTCGGTCAAGGTCCCCCTCGACCTCCCATGCAGGGCCGAGGTCGTCAACGCTGATACCCTCGGCGTTGGGGCGGGTGGCACGGAGGCCCACAAGGCTGGAGCTGCTAGATTCCTCCTTGGAGGAGTCGGAGTGGGAGACGGAGAACGAGGAGTCCCCAGACACCTTCCGGACCCGGTGTGTCCCTTCGGACTTACCGGAATCCAAGCCTCGGAGACGATCCCCCCCCCCCCGGAGGATACCCGGTTCTCGGACTTCGTGAGGGACATGGCCAAGGCCTTGGCCTTCCCTGCAGATGCCGAGGAGGAGCTCGATGCCCTCCAGTATGATTTTCCTTCGAAGGAAGCCTTTACTGTACCGGTTCCTCCGATGCTGGAACGGCTGCTCTTCCGTAAATGGGAGGCACCGGCCTCGATGCCGGTTCTTAGCAAACGGGTTGATTCCATTTATCATGTCCGTAAGAGCCCTGGGTTCCAAAAGGCGCAGCTACCGCACCACTCCATGGTTGTGGAATCGGCCATGCACCGTCTGAAGAGTCAGAAGATGCACTCCCTGGTGCCTCCCCCGGCCGGGAGGCCTGGAACCAGGATGCCCTCGGTAGAAAGTGCTTCCAGGGCTCTATGCTGTCTTGCCGTGTCCAGACCTACCAGCTGTACATGGGCATGTACCTACGAGACCTGACAAATGAGATTGCCGGGTTCTCAGCTGGCCTCTCCGAGGAACCTTTGCAGAGGTTCAAGGCTTTGTCAACAGGGATTCGAGAGTGCTCGAAGTTTCTCTCTCGAGCAGCCTATGATGGCTTCGAGGCTTCAGCCCGGGTAGCCACGGCCGGCATCAGTGCACGCCGTCAGGCCTGGCTACAGTCATCAGACCTGGAGCCATGGGTGCAGGACAAGTTGGTCAATGTCCCTTGCCGAGGTGAAAACCTCTTTGGTAAGCTCATGACTGAAAAGGCTGCGGAAATCGAGACCGAGACTCTCACCAGGACAAGTCTGTCCAGGAAGACTTCTGCTCCTTCTCAGAAAAAGAAGGGCTTGGGGAAGAAGCCCTTTTTCTTGAGGAAGGGTGCTGTCTACAAATCCTACCCTCAATATCCGGCCTCTCCAGCTCCCCAACAGGGTCAGCAGGCCAAGGGGCAGAAGACCCCCAAGCCGCCAGCTCCGGCTTCTGCACAGCAGGGAGCGGGGTTTTGACTCTCACAGCATAGCCTATTCTCCACCGCTGGCTCCACTCAGTACAGGATGTCGGCTGACCCTATACGCCTACAGGTGACCAGCCATCACAGGGGATACTTGGATACTGAGCATAGTCCAAAAGGGCTACATGCTCCACTTCCACCAGCTACTCCCCTCCTACTTTCCAGGGGAGCCTCCAAGACTCCCTCTGCACAGAAACCTCCTCCTTCAGGAGTTGGCAGGTCTTCTAAAGGAACAGGCGGTGGAACCGGTGCCTCACCACCTGAAAGGGCAAGGCTTCTACTCCAGGTACTTTCTGGTACCAAAAAGGACAGGAGGCCTCTGGCCTATCCTAGACTTGCGAAACCTAAACAAATTTCTGGAGAGGGAAAAGTTCAAGATGCTTACCTTTGGGATACTACTGCCCTACCTCCAGCAGGGAGACTGGCTATGCTCCTTAGACCTAAAGGATACTTATACTCACATCCTCATTCATCCAGACCACAGACAATACCTCAGATCTGTGGTGGGAGGAAACCATTTCCAGTACAGAGTACTTCCCTTTGGCCTAACCTCTGCCCCCAGGGTTTTCACCAAATGCCTGGTGGTGGTGGTGGCCTATCTCAGAAATCAGGGAATATTTGTCTTCCCATACCTGGACGACTGGCTCATCAGGGGTCAGTCTCTCCAGGAGGCCAGACAGGCCACTCTTCGCATTGTCTCTTCTTCAGCATCTGGGCTTTGTCATAAACTATGCAAAATCCACTTTGCTCCCCTCACAGAACCTAGAGTTTATAGGGGCAAGATTAGACACCCTGCAGGCAAGAGCTTACTTGCCCGAGGACAAGGCCCACAGACTGATGGACTTGGCCAACCAGTTCCAAAGCAATTCTCTGGTCTCCGCCAGAAACATCCTGCGGCTCCTGGGCCACATGGCATCCATGGTACATGTGGCCCCAAATGCCCGGCTACACATGCTGGCGGCTCAGTGATGCCTCAGAGCTCAGTGGACGCAAGCGACAGGCGACCTCCGAGACAGAGTAAAGGTGTCCAAACCACTCTTGGACTCCTTGCAGTGGTGGCTACATCTCCCAAACCTTCTCAGGGGGTTATCCTTTCGGGCCCCAGCACACACCAGGGTGCTGATGACCGATGCTTCTTTAAAGGGTTGGGGTGCACATTGCCAGGGCACGTGCACTCAAGGCCTCTGGTCTCCTCGGGAGGCCACACAACAGATCAGTCTTTTGGAGCTGCGAGCAATTTGCTTGGCTCTACAGACTTTTTCTCATGCCCTCTCTCACCAGTTTGTCTTAGTTCAGACAGACAATCAGGTGGCAATGTTCTATGTGAACAAGCAAGGGGGCACAGGGTACAGACTCCTATGTCAGGAGGCGCAGGCCCTTTGCTCCTTTGCAGTCAAACAAGACGTGTTTCTCAAAGCAGTTTATCTACCTGGTCAGGAGAACTTTTTGGCAGGAAACTAAGCAGGATTCTCCAGCCTCACGATTAGCAGTTGAATCCACTGGTGGTTCAACAGATCTTTCTATGATGGGGACTTCCATCCATCAATCTCTTTGCAAGTCCACTGAACCGTCAGCTGCCCAGGTTTTGCTCCAGACAGCCGCATCCCCTGAGAGTGGCCGCATCCCCTGAGAGATGCGTTTCTGATCTCTTGGTCTACGGGCCTCCTGTATGCGTTTCCTCCCACACCCCTGGTGGCCCGAACTCTGTTCAAGATTCTACGGGACAAGGCCTCAGTGATTCTGGTAGCCCCCAGATGGCTGAGGCAACCGTGGTTTCCACTTCTCCTGCAGTTGACAGTGGAAACTCCATTCCCTCTGGGGTTGCAACCCGATCTCCTGTCTCAGGATCAAGGTTCCCTTCTGCACCCCAATCTCAGATCTCTCAATCTGATGTCCTGGCTGCTGAAAGGATAGTGCTAGCTCCCTTGCTTCTACCTAGGAAAGTTGAGGAGGTGGTCTTGGCCTCAAGGAGGCAATCCACCAGAAAGTCCTATGCACTCAAGTGGCACAGGTTCTCAGTGTGGTGTGCTCAACACAATGAAGATCCTTTCTCCTTCCTGGTGCCAGTAGTGCTACAATACCTACTTCACCTGTCAGACCTAGGCCTTAAGTCCAACTCTGTTCGGGTCCAGCTCAGTGCTCTTTCAGCACACCACTCACCAGTGGAGGGACAGTCGCTGTCAGTTCACCCCTTGGTGTCCCGCTTCCTCAGAGGCCTGCTTTTGCTCAAGCCTCTGATTTGTCCACCTGCCACTGAGTGGGACTTGAATGTGGTCTTGCAACAACTTAACTCGCCCAATGTTTGAGCCGATGGCTACTTGCTATTTACGCTTCCTTTCTTGGAAGGCGCTCTTCCTGGTAGCTCTTACCTCGGCCAGACGTGAGTGAACTACAAGCTCTGGTTTCTGATAGACCGTACACACGATTCTATAGGAACAGGGTGGTTCTTTGAACTCATCCGAAGTTCCTTCCAAAAGTTGTCTTCTTTCCACCTCAACCAGGAGGTGGCTCTTCTGACATTCTTTCCCAGGCCGCATACTAGCTGGGCTGAGACAGTCTTGCATACTCTGGACTGTAAAAGGGCGTTGTCCTTTTACATTGAACGTACGCGGGGGCATCGAAGGGCTACTCAGCTCTTCGTCTCCTTTGACCCTAATAAATTGGGGTTATCTGTCTCCAAGCGTACGTTGTCCACTTGGGTAGCAGATTGTATCGCCTGGGCGTACAAGGCAGCCAACTTTCCCTTGCAGGGTCGAGTCATGGCCCACTGTGTCAGGGCGAAAGCTGCGTCAGCTCATCTCCGCTCTGTTCCGTTGGCAGACATCTGCCGGACCGCTACTTGGTCTTCAAGCCAGACTTTTGCAGCCCACTACTGCCTCGAGAGAGTCCCGAAGGGACAGTGCTTTCGCACAGGTGGTACGCTGTAATCTCTTTGAGGTTTAGGCAATTCCTACCCCTCCGGCCCTTGTGTTATGCTACCGTATGGGGGCGTTCTCAGAGGATATTCTTATCACAGATGCTGAGGCTCTTGAGAGGGAGCCATTTTTTCAGCTTTGGGTTCTCGGTAGCCTAGAGCTGGGAGTCCCATATGTGAGGACTGACTTCCTGCTTGGTCCTGGAGAAAGAGTAGTTACTCACCTGTAACAGGTGATCTCCAGGAACAAGCAGGAATGAGTCTTCACATACGGGTACATCAGTACCGACGGAGCCTGCGTGGGAACGCTCCCCAGCGTCCAGGAAAGAAAGCTTTTGGGAGCATCCCATGCGCATGCGCGCTGCCTTCCTGCCCATTTACTTCCCTCTCATCAGTTTTCCGCGGAGCCGGCAGGACGTATTCCTGTCACCGCAGAAAATTGTTCTTTTTATTCTTAGTTTTTTGTGGTCGCGTCTGCCTTCCCCCGACGCCACCGGTACCGCCGGTGCTTTTCTTTCTTTTTACTAAAGAATTTCTTCTTTCTTCAGAAATTTTTCCCTTTTAGTGCCTGATGCTTTGCTCGGCCACTGGGCCTCTATTTTTTCCGTTATGGAAAAGCCAGCCACTATCCTTAAAAAATGTTCTAAGTGTGGCGGTACAAATATATTTTCAGACACCCATACTTGGTGTCTTAAATGTTTGGGTCCTGACCACTGCTCACTGGCGTGTCTTTCCTGCTGGACCTCAAACAGAAGAAATTTTCAGAATCGAGCACAACTCGATACTCTGTTCACATCGCTCTCGATGTCACCAGCTAGAATATCTCCACAGGATCAGGTAACCAAACAAAGTCTGTAAAGACTAGCCAGTCCTCGAGTGGTAGATCTCCTTTCCAGTATCGAGATGGCTCCGGCCTTGCCCTCGAGGACATCTTTGTAATAAAGCCCCGGCAGGAGTCTTCGGGCTCCAAAGCATTAACGGGGTTTCAGGTTGTTCCCGGGGTTCCTACCTTGGAGAACATACCTGGGCCATGTTCGGTGGGGCATCGGCTATGGTGATGGATGAAATACTCCTCACCGATGAACATAGTCTAGCGCTCTCGGTTACCTCGGTACCGCTGGAGTTGCTGCAGACCGTTCCTCCAGTATCGGTATCGGCTTCGGTACCGGTATCGGTGTCAGTACCGTCCATGCTTGCTTCGACAAACTCGCTTCCTTCGATGCCGAGCCTGGAATCCATCTCTAGCATGGAGGATTCAGTATCGACTTCGGGTATCGAAGACATCGCTTTAAAGACAATCCTATGCTTCATCCTTTCAAATCTTCCGATCCCGATGACTGCAATGAATCCATCAGTACCAAGGCTGTTTTTTCCACAAATCTAGCCTTTACCCCTCATTTTAGAGGATCCTCCTCAGGGGAGATTTCTTTTCAAGCTTTTTTGCTTGATATGGCAGTTACTTGCCATTTTTATACCTGATAAAGAGTCCTTGCCAGGGGATTCAGAGACCCTGCAATCCCCCTGTATTCCAAAGGAGATCATCATGCTTCCTTTGCATCAGATCTTACAAGATCTCCTTTTAAGAATGTGGGGAAACTCCTTTAACGGTATCACCACATTCTAAGACACTTGACTCCATCTACAAGGTGCCACCTTCTCCAGGTTTTCAAAAGACTCAACTTCCTCATCATTCTGTTGTTGTAGAATCAGCAATGAGGCATATTAAGAGTGCAAAAAAGCACTCTTCTTATCCGCCAGGTGGTGAGTCTAGAACTTTAGATGCCTTTGGGCGTCGATGCTTCCAGGCATCCATGCTTTCAGCAAGAATTATCTCATATATTTTCTATATGGGATTATCGCTTGAAGAGGTTACAAAGAGCTTAAAGCTTTTGAACCCTTCTTTTCAAGAGCATAAAAGAGCAGACTATTTCTTACTAGTCAGTCATGCTCAAAATATCTCTAGGTTCCTTAATTGTGCTTCCCTGGACTGTTTTGAGTCTATTAGCAGAACTTCTGCTATAGCCATAGGAGCACGACGCATGGCCTGGCTCCAAGCTTCATACTTGGACAGATGGGTAGAAGAAAAGCTAGGGAATACTCCTTGTACTGGTGAAAATCTCTTTAACAAGGATGCTTTATTTCAAGCTAATCAGTTAAATACTGATGATATTACTTTGAGGATTGTCAAAACTTTCCTCTATCCCAGCTAATAAAAATCTCCTAAAAAGCTTTATCCCCCTGGGGAAAATTGTATCCATCTTCTACCCATTATGCAGATGTTTCCAAAGATGGGCAACATCACACCAGGCTAAGGAAATCAAAACCTCAACAGGCTCAGCAAACCCAGCAGTCGCAGGGTTTCTGATTTTTTTTTATTCACTTTTCTGTGTCAGGTTTAGAACGTTTGAGCATACTTCTTTTCAACAGAAACATCTAAAATTAATCTCATCAATGCTGAGATATCATCATACATTGACTCAGTCCTCAACTCTGGGTATGAATCTCTTGCTACAGGAGAAATCTATCCTTTTAGCTCTAAGAGTTTTTAAGGACTATCATACCCCAGAGATAACAGGTTTCTCCTTTTTAAAACAAAAGGAGCACTAACAACTAACAAGGTGACATATATCCTTCACCTTGACAGTTTCCTGTACGAGGATATCTCATACTTTTTTTTTTTTTTTTAAACTTTCCTTTTATTAGATTTATTTTATTGTTGTTGTACAATGCTCACAAGTCACACAGCATAATAACAGTAAAGGCCCCAACAAGCACAAGCCACAACCCCCCCTAGCAGAGGAAACTAACCAAACCAAACCACCCCCCCAGCAAGACCCACCCCCAGTTTCAGGCTTCCCAACAGTAACCACAGTGACTACATTGAGCCCACAGCCATTCAGCTCGAACGCATTCCCCCCCTGCAAATCCCCCCAACTCCCATGCCCTCCCCCTCCCCCCCCTTTCGAACAGAGTACCTCTCCCCCCCCTTCCCCATCCCCTCACCCGCTACTTTCTCCATCCACTGTCCCCCCCGCATACCCGCCCCTCCGCCAGGTCAATAGCCACCCATCATAGCCCTGCCACATCAAACGAAAGTTCTGCAGCCTATGCTTACCATAGGCTGCAATTTCACACATGCCCCGCAACCCATTTAGTCTCCCAACGATATCCCTCCTAGTGGGTACATCCTTGCGCTTCCATCGTGCCAGAAGTTCCCCCCTCGCAGCAGCAATACAGTATCCAATCATCTGCTGCAGGCCCCTCTCCCCCTCGTCCTCCAACTCATTCAGCAGAACCATGGCAGGGGTTAAAACAACAGAAACCCCCGTCACCTCCCGAATAACCCTTTCCCAATCAGCCCACATACCCTGCACCCCCGGGCAATCCCACAACAGATGGTACAGTTCCCCCTTTCCCTTACACCCCCTCCAGCACTCTCCCGATTTCCCCGTACCTAGGGCCCGCAGCCTCCACGGGGTCCAATAGGTTTGATACCGGATCTTTAAACTACTCTCCAAGTATACCGTCCCCGGTGCCAGTCTTTTAGACCACCCATAAATACCCTGCCACCGCTCTCTAGTCCATTCGCCCCCTATGACCTTCTCCCACGTCACCTCTCCCCGAATACTCCCCCCCACCCCCCCTGTTTAATCAGTTCCCCATAGAATTGGGTGATCACTCCCCTCCGGCCTCCACTCGCCAACAAGAGCTCAACCCTCGTGGCCGCACGAGCCAAGTCCACCTTAACATCCTTCCTACCCACAAAAGACGCCACCTGTAAGTAGGCGAAAAACCCCTTACCATCCAGCCTAAATTCACTTTGCAACTCCCCCCAGCGCGTAAGCTCCGCCCGAGAATGGATGAACTGCCCCAGATACCGCAACCCCTTCCCCTCCCACTCCCCAAACACCCCTCCCTCTCTCCCCGGAACAAATTCCCGAACCCCCGTAATATACATACTCCGAGTGTAACGCTTTCCCCCTAACAGCTGACGCTTCGATCTTAACCAAAGCTTCTTCGTCAATGTTCTAAAAGGGTTACCCTCCCTCCCCCCCTCCGCTACAGCCCCTGGATCCCACATCCACTTCGCCAGGCTCTCTGTCCGTTCTTGCTCCTGCTCCAAGTACACCCACCGGGGAGTCTCATTCCCCCCTTGCCAACTCTGAAGTGCCCGTAACTGAGAGGCCAAGTAGTACTTCTCCAGCCAGGGCACCCCCATCCCCCCTTCCTTACTATGTCTAAACATTGTAAGCCGTGCTACCCGCGGGCGTTTCCCTCCCCATATAAACTCCATCATAACCTTCTGGGCCTGCTTCAAATAGTTCCGAGACACCTTACATGATAGGGAACTAAACAAAAACAGGAACCGGGGTAAAACGTTCATTTTTAAGACTGCTATCCGACCCAGCCACGTGAGATACAGCCCCTTCCACTTTTGCAAGTCACGGCGCACGTCCTGCAATAACCCTCCATAATTAGCCATCCCCAACACCGCCATATTCCTCCCCATCTGAATTCCCAAATAGCGATAGTGTTCGCCCACCCACTTAAACGCAAACGCCCCTTTCAACCCGGCCACCATCTCCCCATTTAAATTAAACCCCAATATCTCAGATTTACTATCATTAATTTTATATCCCGCCACCTTACTATACCCCTCAATCTCCTTCATTAAGTTCAGCAACGACAGCAAGGGCTCCCGAAGCGTAAAAATGACATCATCCGCAAATAGGGTGATTTTAACTTCCTGGGAGTTCATTAGGACCCCCTTAATGTCCGGGGATCCCCTGACCTTCGCCGCCAGTGGCTCAATTACCAAGGCAAAGAGCAGAGGGGACAAGGGACAGCCCTGCCTGGTACCCCTCCCTAAGCTGAACGGCCCAGAATAACTACCATTTACCCGCACCCTAGCCTGCGGCCCCGCATACATCGCTTGGATCCACTGAACGAAATGAGAACCCAGCCCCACTTTCTCCAGCACACTAAGCATAAACGGCCACTCCACCCGATCAAATGCTTTTTCAGCATCCACCGACAAAAAAATGGCTCCCTGGCCCGTCCGCTGCACCTCCCAAGTAAGGTTACAAATCTTTTGGATGTTGTCCCCCCCTTGCCGCCCTATTATAAAACCGGTTTGGTCAGGGTGTACCAAAGCAGGCATCACCCTAGCCAATCTAGTGGCCAGAACCTTCGCCAGCAATTTAGCATCCACATTTAATAGTGAAATAGGCCGGTAAGACCCACACACCGTTGAATCTTTGCCCGGCTTAGGAATAAGAGTTATTCCGGCCTCCCTCATTGAACCTGGGATCTCTCCCCCTGTCAACACCCCATTGAACACGTCAACCATCATAGGCCCCAAAATGGAACGGAACACCTGATAAAACCGCCCCGACAACCCATCCAACCCAGGAGCTTTACCCCGTTTTAACGTACCTATTGCCACATCCACTTCCCGTTCCGTTATTGGTCTATCCAACCACTCCGACTCCTCCTTTGACAGAGAAGGCAAGTCGCACTCCTTTAAGTACTCCTCACATTGAGCTTTCCCGCCTTCCACCTCACTAGTATATAACTTTGTATAATAGTCTGCGAACGTCTCCCGAATTTCATTGTTCCCATGCACCAGCTTCCCCCCCCCCCCCCTCCCCGGATACCCCCAATGTTCCTCTGCTGGGCCTTGCTCCTCAACCTCTGTGCCAACCACCTCCCCACCTTATTGCCCCCCTCAAACCATCCTTGCTTCAATACCCGCAGCTCATAGGCTAGTTCACTCGCACGCAATTGTGTTAATTCCCCCCGCAACTCCAATTTCCCCTCCACCTCCCTCACTCCCATCCCAAGACCCGTCTGCTCTAGGCGACCAATATCTTGCAACAACCGGTGTTCCCTCTCCCCCCGCTGGCGACGCTCCCGGGCCGCTTCCTGTATTAAGTGCCCCCGAACCACGGCCTTGAGTCCGTCCCACACCACCCCTAACTCCACCTCACCATTCAAATTGAAATCTTGATATTCCAGCACCACCTTCCCCAGCCGTTCAATCACCGCCGGTTCGTCCAGCAGAGCCTCATTAAGCTTCCAAAATTTAACTCCATCATCCACATACCCCAAACTAAACTTAACCCACACAGGCGCATGGTCAGTCCACGTGATAGAACCATGCTCAGCTTCTACCGCCCTATTCAGCCATCCCCCCCCCCCCCCCCGCCCACACCATGTCAATCCGACTATATGTGCCATATGGCGCTGAATAGTAAGTATATTGCTTACATCCAGGATTCTGACTCTCCTCCACACATCTTCCACCCCCAAGCACTCCTTCAGGTGTCGCAATTTGACCCTAACCCACTACCCCCCCCATTATCCAACCGCGGGTTGACAGTCAAATTGAAGTCCCCCCCAATAATAATAGGGGCCCCGCTCAAGCCCCCCAATTCAGTTTGCATCCTTTCAAAAAATTCTCCTTGTTTCTCGTTAGGTCCATACAGACTCACTATCCACACCTGTTCCCTCCCTATTTGAACTTTTAGTCCCACCGCTCTGCCCCTCTTATCCCTATATTCCCCCACCACCCTATCCACCCACTCCGCCCCTACCAAAATGCCCACCCCCCCTTTCCGAGCCTCCGCCCGCTGTCCAGCCAACAGTACCCGAGGGTACCTCTTCGACTGCACCATCCGCTCCTGTCCCACCTTCAAATGGGTTTCCTGCAAGCAGATAAAATCCGCTCGCAACCTACCTCCCTCCCTCTCCACCATTCTCCGCTTCCTCCAAGTACCCAACCCCCGCACATTCATTGTGGCCACTATCATCTTTTGTGGTCCCACTCGTTTCCCTCCGCCCCCCTCCCCCTGCCCCCTCCCGCTCCCCCCCAGCCCCCTCCCCCCTCCCCCCGTCATCAACCTCAATCTCTTCCCCCCCCTCCCCCACCAAGTCCCCCCTCCATCCTCTGGAGGTCGCCGTCGGAGTAGTGCCCACCAGCCAGAGGCAACTGCCATACCCTTGCCCCCGCCCCGGCCCCGCTCCCTTCCCCCCTTCTAACCCAGTTCCACCCTCCTCTCCCTCCCAACCCTTACCTCCACCCCTCCCCCAACCCCAACAGTTTCCGCTTCATCCTCCCCACCCCCACCCCACCATCCCCCCTCCGCCCCATCGATCATTCACCCCCCCATCCCCCCCTCACTCAGTCCCCCCTCCCCCCAACAGCAGCCAGCTCCCCACATAACACATTCATTTAAACAAGCAACGAACCAAATCTGGCACATGAAGGTGCACAGCCAAACAAGTACAGCAAAACCAACAATAATAGTCCCTGGTTCTTCAGGTGTCCACAGCCCTGTCGGTCCTTGCAGGATGCTCCTCTGTTACCACCTCCGGGCTGCGACGTCTCGTCTCTTACCGCTCCGTCGAACCACCTGCTCGGCCTCACCAGGCCTGTCCTCTTGCACGTCCCTCATTAGACCACTCCCCAGCCCCGCCATTTTTAGAGCTGCCATTGCCTCTGACACCGAATGGGCCTTCCAGTTCTTGAGCCCCACGGTAAAGAGGAGGCCAAAAGGGTACAACCATTTATAGCGGACATTCTCCTTCCGCAGAACGGACGTGACCGGCTGCATTTCCCGTCTCCGCTGTAAAGTCCCTGCAGCCAGGTCCGGATATATTTGTAAATTGTACCCTTGCCATATAAAGTCTTTGCGGGTGCGCATAAGATTTATTATCTTCTCCTTAAGTTTGTAATCCTCCATACATAGGACCAGATCACGTGGTCGATTAGGCCTAGTAGGGCCGAGGGCACGATGGGCTCTTACTAGCTTCAGTTCCACCTGCTCATTCTCGTTCCCCAGGTCCATTAATATAGTCCGGAGCACTGCTTTTGCCACCTTCTCGCTTTCCACGAACTCCTTTTCCTCCGGCACCCCTCGGATGCGCAAATTATTCCTGCGGGACCTGTTTTCTAAATCCTCTACTTTCAACAAAACCAAATCCTTCCAGGCCTCCAGGTCCTTAAGCGAGCGTTCCATCCCATGCTGCCGGGTGTCTAGCCGTTCCAGCTGCTGCTCGTGCACCTCCAGCCGATTTCCCAGCTCACCCATCTCCTCTCGCATTGCGGTACACATTTCAGCTACCTCAGATTTTACCGCCTGCAATTCAGTTTTAAGGTCGCTGAACCAACCACGCAGCTCTTCCCTCGTCACACTCTGTATTACCATCTCCGCCGTCGCCGGGACCTCGCTCCGCCGTCCCTTACTGACCGGAGTTTCGCCAGTTCCCGCGCTTTGGCCCGCCATTTTCTTCTCACCAGCCGTGGCCTTCGCACCTCCATACGCGAACTCTTTCAGGTCCGCTGCCTTTTTTCTCGTCGCCATAAGGGTCTGCAGGCTGCCTTCTGCCACCACCTACTTTTGCTCCCGAAAACCCAAGCTCAAATAGGGGAAAAACTTCCAATTCGTAAGCTGCCCTCCGGAGCTCACCACCTAAGCTGCCATTCTAGCTGATGACGTCACTTCCTCCTATCTCATACTTTTAACTGCAAGGGGATCCTCTCTTTTCAAAGACTTACCTAATTGTAAGTCTTCTCAACTCTATTACTTTCTATCCCTCTTAGCCCAGACATTCAGTCTCTAAGAGTACTACTAATCAACTGGAGAGCTTATTCTCTAAGCCACAGGATTTTCTTCAATACCTACTCCAGTAAGTAGTTTCCATACAGAGTCTTTTCTTCCTCTTTGTGGTTTATCTTCTTCTCTGTGTATCTTTGAGCTAACCTTCTCAGATATTTTTTTAAGGCAGCTTTCGGACAGGAATTGGGTATCACTATTCCAAATTGTCTGTCGGTCCTCTCCAATCTATAGGACCTAACTTTTTACGCTGCCTTAACAGATAATTCCAAAAAGAGGTCCAGAACCCTTTTGGACTATTTATTGTTGCAGGCATCAGGCCTGTCTACTATTCTTAGCCATCTTCAATTCTCTTTGGCTCCAACAGAATAGATTAGGTTGCACACTGGCAATTCAACAGCCAGATCTAAGCAACCTACAACATGCTCTCTGCAATTATACAACAAAGCTCTGCAACTGTGGGCCTTTGCCAGAGAGCTTCAGAGCTACTCCTAGTAGGTAGCTTCCAGATGGTTAAGAAGGGCTTCAGCTGGTAGACTCTGCCAGTCATGCTCCTACATGACTGTTTTTTTCCTACTCTTACCATATTCCTTAAAATTTCATTTTAAGAAAAAGTAATCAGGGTTTAGACCACGTGAAAGCGTAGAAAATTGCACAATTCCGTGGTTTGTTCCACATCTCACTGGAACTTCCACAACAGGAATGCATTTTTTTTTCACTGCAGTTGGTCCTTATTCACTACTTTCCTTCTAATTCCTATACTTCATGGTAGCTTATAATGAACAAAGAAGCATGATACTCATATTGCCCTCGTAGAGAGGCAAACATGGTATCCCCTTTTATTGCGTCTTTTTCTCCAGCTACTATTTGAAGTTATAGAAGGATTCAGACTTGCTGTCTTAAGACTAAGGATCTCCTCTGCACTTATTCACGTACGTCTCGAGACCTGATTATTCAGGGGCTAGATCTTTTCAAGAAGTCTAGTCCTATCCCTGTAACTGAAGAACATAATACCAGTTTCCATGAAACTTTCTTAGTTCTTCCATATTTAACCTAACAGAGATTCTCCATCAATATTCTCAAGTAGATCTTAATCCTTGTTATTGGGTCAATCTCTATACAACAAAGATTGGTTTACTGTCCATATTAATGCTGCCCCAGCATACCGTAACACTCAATGGACAGCCAATTTCTATGGTAAATGAGGAAATACCTTCTATTACCTTTTAGGTTACATCACATCTGAAGCTCTACATGTAAGGTCATCATAAGTGACATCACTTATGAAAGACTTTACTGATCTTCAAGAAATTGGAGGCTCAACGCCTAGTACAAATGTCTGTCTTTCTTTGGAATAAAGAGGGTCTTAGGAACCTATCCCCTTTTTTCTGCAAAGGGTATTTCTACCTTTTTTCTCCAAACAAGTCAGAGTATCTCCACTCTTTCCTAGGACCTTATTCTGCTCCAAGGACAAGAAGTTCAATTTTTTCTTGGACTTTACAGCAGCTTTAGCTATTTCTCCAAAGTCCAACCTCATTGAACTCCCTAATACTTTCTTCTGGGGTTAGTTTTGGCCATTAAGGCTTCTCATCTCTTCCTGTATTGCAAAATTTATTTTTTTCCCTCTACTTCACATTGAGGGAATTTCTTTGAGGACAATGTACTGGCTCTCAACCACAGACCCATATTACCCTCAAGTATTTTTGCAATATTTTTGAGTGAGATCCACATTAGAAAATTGGGACCCAATATTTTTTCTAATATTTCTGATTTAAACAAGGTCTCCCCTCTGGATACCTTATTTACTCAAGCTGTCCCACAGCATCTCTTTTTTTTTCTTTTCTAGTTCAACTCCTACCCTCCATCCCTTGGATGCCTGAGGTTTGAGGGATAAGCATGGTACATCTTACATTGCAACATGCTGGGGCCTCCTCCAGGCATCTTAGCTTGGGAGTCCCTATATGTGAAGACTCATTCCTGCTTGTTCCTGGAGATAGCACAGTTACTTACCTGTAACAGGTGATCTCTGGGAACAGCAGGAATAAGTCTTCACAACCCACCCACCTCCCCTAGGAGTTACTCTCTCTCTTTCTCTCTAATTTGTCTACTTCCCTCCTTCGGTCTCAGCTACAAACCCAACTGATGAGAGGGAAGTAAATGGGCGGTAAGGCAGGGCGCATGCACGTGGGATGCTCCCAAAAGCTTTCTTTCCTGGATGCTGGGGAGCGTTCCCGCGCAGGCTCCGTCGGTACCGACGTACCCATATGTGAAGACTTATTCCTGTGTTCCCAGAGATCACCTGTTACAGGTAAGTAACTGTGCTTTCTCCAGGAGCAGCAGGAATCAGTCCTCATGACCCTCCCTTCTCCCCTGGAGTTGCAGTCTTATACTTTATTTTGATTTTTGCTGTCTTAGCTATGTCGTCAGACTGAGCAAGATGCTACACTTGGGCGGGAAGGGGACCGCGCAGGCGCACTGCATTCCCAAAGGTTTTCTTTAAAAGCTGGGGAAATGCTCCACATGGGGGCTCCGTCGGCGCCGACGTCACCCATATGTGAGGACTGATTCCTGCTGCTCCTGGAGAACACCTGTTACAGGTGAGTAACTACTCTTTCCTAGTATCATTAATGAAGTACATGATAACATTTAACATTACAGACATGTGGACTGTATGCAACTGAGTAGATTAAAATGAATAATGATATGCTGCTGAGGTGAAGCACCTGTGCACTGATATTTCACTTATACATTTATAAAGTTTTTTACATATATATATATATATATATATATATATATATATATATATATATATATATATATATATATATATATATATATATATTCCCTTTCAGTGCTCCCTCTCTAGTACTTATTTACCAATAGTTTTTGGTTATCAACAATTATTTCTTCTGCCTTCAGCTTTTGAGCAATTGTCATACACTTACAGAGAGCAGTTCCTGTGTCTCTCTCTAATTGGTGAGTTTTTTCACATTGTTTTTGATTTTATTGATTTCTTAGCGCTAATATTTTATCATTATTCATTTTAATATACTCATTTACATACAGTCCACATATGTTTCTAATGTTTCTTAACTTTTAAATGTTATTTAATTCATTCATGTTTCAATTGATAATAGGAATATAGTGATTTTATTTCATTGATATATTTTTTATTGATTATGATTTGTTTTGGTTCTCTTATACACACATACACATGTATATTTATTAATTGACAGTTACTGGTCACATTTGTTTTGTGTCATTCTGTTTTTTATATCATGTGTATGAATCTTTTGCGGTCACTGTCCTCTGAGGAAGGCCATTGGCTGAAATTCGTGTTGGGTTTATCTTAGACACCAATAAAGCTCTCAGTTCTCCCAGTGGTGTCTGTTCTGTTCTCTCTATACCTGGTTTTGCTGCAGGTTGGGTATTCCCCTTGTTTACATATGTTACACTACACTTATACAAGTAAAAACATTGCATTGTGTTAGAAATATTTTTATCATAAACACAAAGCTGAGTGTAATGATGCTGTTCCTCAGATTTAGATGTTACTACTTTTTGCAATTGCTTTTCCTGTTTAGTTTGTCACACTCATATTTTGATAAGCTGTAAAACGGATGTTCCCAGTCCTGGTAGATCCCCAGCCAGTCAGTTTTTAGAATATCTGCAATAATATTCATGAGAGATGTTTACATGCACTGCCTCATTGCATGAACTTTTATCACATGCATATTCATCATGAATATCATAAAACCTGACTGGAAAGGGGAGTCCTCAAGATCATTTGATATTACATATTAGCAACTTGATGTAAATTATTTTTCTTTCTAATGCAGGCTTGACATTGCTGATCCCCTATCTGCTAACTACTAAGAAAAAGTGGAAAGACTGTAAAATCAGAGTGTTTATCGGTGGAAAAATAAATAGGATAGATCATGACAGAAGAGCGTAAGTTTGTGGAAGCACTTCTATTATAAACTGGAGTTTTGACATGTCACTTTTGTTTCCATTTATTGACATAGTTATCTCCATACAAAGGGACTGGATTAGCATAGACTGATAACTTGTTAGCAGCAATATGTATCTTGAAGTCAACTGTAGCTACCATACAGTACCAAAAATCTGTCAATTAACTCACGCCATACTTGGATCAAAAAGGACTGGGCATGCTAGCTGGGAGTTATAGGACTTAATTTAGGAAACTTCAGTGTCAAATTTCCTGTCCTTATTTTTGACTAAAATCTCTCTATAGGCAAGCAATTCACACTAGTCGCACATGGGTGATGTCTTCTGGCACAAACGGAGCTTTATAGGAATTTTTATTTGTCTCCACTGGATATATGCAGTATGGGTATGATCACGGTGAGGAGCAAATATTGCTTTTATGCTGCATTTATGTTCTACAGTGTGCTTTTGCTTCAATTTTTATGCTCCTTCCAACTCTCGCCATTCCTTTCAAATTAATGCCTTAGTAGGGGAGGGGGCCGCAGGACAGTATTGGGGGATTTGAAGTTCCAACCAGTGGAAAGATTTGGGGTCCTCTCCCAGGTCCGCCAGGGTTCACAGTAGTCATCCAGTGGACCTTGATAAAAGGGGGAGGTGGCAATTCAGAGAAGAGAAGCGGGTCAGACAAGCAGGCATGAGACTCGGACAACAAGCTTACTGCAGCCTAGCAGGAACAGCAGCAGAAGAGGTTTCCTGCATCTGGGCTGGCACGGCAGCACCATGGTCTGGGGAGACTGCGAGTGGCAGCTGCTAGCCTCATAGCTAGGAAGTGGCTGTGAAGGATAGCACTGCACAGAGCAGCGCCACACCCTGGGTGACTTGGTAAGGGGGCAAAGTGGCACCACCCCCTAGCTGCTGTGAATAATTGCAACTGCTGTGGCAAGCAATAGGGCCGTAGCCCAGGAGCAGGAGGAGTGGAGAATCGAGGTGCAGAGAGGCAGCCGTGGCAGCAGTATAAGGCCAATTGGGGCAGCCTCCCTCCCAGTAAGTAGAGCAAAGCCAGGCTTTCTGATGTTGGAGGCTCAATAAAAGATTTACAGGGACTGCACACTTGAAAAGCATAAGAACTGTGCTGTAAAGGGGCACTCCCCCACAGAAACCTTCAGGCAGCAATCCAGAGAGCCAGTACCAGCAATCGCCAATGCAGGCGTGGCAAACACCAGTGGAACCAGCAGTGCAAGGAGATAAGAGATGGCAGGTGCAAACAGCAAAACACAGGGAGGTAGAGCATGGCCACAGTAACTGGAATAAGACGAAAAAGAACAAACCAGACAAAAAGAACCACCAGTGAGCCAAGAAAGTGGGTATGGCAAAGGGAGAGGAAGGGAGGGAGTCACAGAGCAGAGACGGAAAGCAGGGCAGTGCCAGCACAGGACATGACCAGCTCCCAAATGAGTGGACTATCACTAGGTGCAGACACCAGCACAGCAAATGTCACAGGGAGCGGTGATCAAGACACAACCAGAAGTAGGGCAGTGGCAGAGGACCAAGGCATCCATGACCTAGTCTAAAGAGTGAGAGCTGTGACAACAGTCCATGGAGCGGGACACTTGCACGCTGCTGATGGAGCTGCAGAGTCAGGAGGCCAGCAGCAGACTAAGCACAGTGACAGCAGCTCCAGGCGACTCAGAAGGCGCACAGTACCAGCTCTGTGAATACAATGCACAGACAGATAGGACAGGGACATTTATTTATTTAACATTTCTTCCTGAGCGTGGCCACAGTCTAGTCCCGAAACCTCTGGGTTCCCCATCTCATATAGCAGCTTGGAGACTGAGAAACTCCTCCTTTTTGTGACATCACTGGTATATCCTCTCTGGATCCGCCTCATGTCACCAGTTACCTCAGTCTCCAAGCAGCTGGATAGATGGTGAGCCCGGAGGTTGGGCTCACTGGAGAAACAATTAGGAATAGGGTAGTTTGAGTTTAAAGACTATTTTGGATTTAAAAAAAAAAAGGCATGAGAGACCTGAGATTTGGGTGTCTGTGCCTTTAAATTCTGTCAGGCCTGACCTCTTCACTGGGTTCCTCCTCCCGCTTTCCTGTCTCCCTTTGGGGCTTCGGGATCTCTGTGCAGCTGTAGCGGTAGGAGAGAAGCAGCTCCAGTGTTAATTTATTTAGCAGGAGCGGTGCCTAAGGTCTTGCCGGCGCCAAGCAGAAGTTTGCCTGCAAGCGCGCCTGGCAGACCGACAAGACTGCACGAGGCCGGAGGGGCTATCAGCGTTCGGAGCATGGGCGAGCCCCCTCTGGTTCAGAGACGTGCTCCGGGAGTCAGTGGCAGGCGGGCTTGTCCAAGCTTAGAGCATCCTGCCGCCGGCAAAGGTAAGCAGGCGCGCTCCCTTGCAATAAGCCAGCAGTGCGATTTTGGCGCGAACCAGGCTTTAGGCCTGGCCGCTTGCGATCGGCGTATTCAGTCACCAGGGCTCGAGCGGGCGGTCAGCAGTCCCTTCCAGGGGGTTGTGGGAAACCCCCGGAGCGTGCCTTCGGCTCACAGTGCACTGCTCAGTGCTCTTGCCTCAGTGTAAACTATTTCAAGAAGCCGGTTCATACTTAAGTTCTCTCGGGCTACACGTGGTATTGAGCAGTCCCAGGGGCTGGATCTCGCTCACTCATCCTCTACGGGGGTATTTTGGACCCAGTCCCCAGATACTCTTGGCTTTTATGTTTTAACATGCCCTCCAAAACCCAGTGTGTAGTGTGTGGTGCTAAGAAGGCCACAGAGTCCGGGGTCTGTAAGTCCTGCGTGAGGGACGCCTCTGGGTCGGAGCAGGAGAGAGAGGGAACGTCAGGAACTGGCGCAGCGCCCTCGGCCTCGCAGGCTTCCGAGGGGCCGCAGGAGGAGCCGGTGGCAGGGCCCTCCTCCGCGGTGGAACTTTCCTCATCGCAGGTGGCCTGGCCTCAGCAGCTGGCTGCCATTTTCTCTCAAGATTTTCTTTCATTGCTGCAGCAGTCCGCACTGGGTGGCGCGCAGCAGCTGAAAGCTACGGCAGGCGGGTGCACAGTGAAGAGGCCCGCTGCTCACGGCCCAATGGAAGACCTTCCACACGGGATCAAGAGGCCACGTGGTGAAGGGGACGTGGCGGAGCAGTCGTTGGTCTCTGAGGGACCCATATCAGACGAGGAAGGATTAAGTTTGGATTTGGAAGACGAGCTGGAGGAAGGTGAGCTTGCCGAAAGCGAGGACCAAGCCAGAGCGGTGAGGGTCTTCCGAAGAGAGGAGTTGCCGGCTTTAATCGCGGAGGCATTGAAGGTGTTAAACATACCGGTTCAGGGATCGCCGGAGGGTGAAACCCTGGAGGACCCTTTGTTGCAGGTCTTCAGGAAAAGTCAGAGTGTTTTCTGGTCCACCGAGTGTTTCGCGAGATGATCCAGGAGGAATGGAATACTCCAGAGGCTTCGTTGAAAGGTTCGCGGGTCATGGGCTGCCTGTATCCTCTGGCGGAACAGGACAAGGAGGTGTTTCAATCACCGAAAGTGGACGCGGCTGTCTCCGCAGTAACTAAGAAGACTACCATCCCGGTTGAGGGTAGTGCAGCCCTTAAGGACTCTCAGGACAGAAAGTTGGATGTGCTGTTAAGACAGGTGTTCTATATCAATGCACTGTTGCTTCAGGCAGCTATCTGCGGGGCCTGGGTAGCCAGAGCCTGCCTGCGTTGGTCCCAACGGGTGCATGCTGGTCAGGGAAGCGAATTGTCGGAGGAGGCGTCCAGGTTAGAGTCAGGGGCGGCTTATGTGGCGGATATCCATTATGACCTCATGCCCGGATTGTCCAAGAGTATGGCGTTGGCGGTAGCAGTGCGGCGCTCCCTGTGGCTGCATAACTGGGCGGCGGATACCTCCTCCAAAGTTCGGTTAAGTAAACTTCCCTTTAAGGGCCGCCTGCTCTTTGGGGAAGATCTAGAGAGGTTGGTCAAGGATCTCGGGGAGTCCAAAGGGGGCAGGTTGCCGGAGGACAAGCCCAGGGCAGGGCGGACCATCCCGACGGGCAGAGGTCAGCAGCGGGATTTCCGCCGGTTCCGTTCCCAGCGGTTCAGTTCTTTCCCTCGCGGATGTTTCCCTAGCAGGACTCAAGGCTTCCGGGGGTTTCGAGGAGCGGGGCGGGGTTTTGGGGCTTCCTCCTCGTCATCCTTTCCTCCCAAAAAGTCACAATGAGATAAGGGGGGCCCAGTTGCCCTCACTTGCCGTAGGGGGGCGATTGCAGGAGTTTTATCCTGCCTGGGCCCAAATCATGTCAGATCAGTGGGTGCTGGAGGTCATCCGAGAGGGCTATACGTTGGAGTTCCTGCGCCTAGTGAGAGTTTTTTTGTGCGGTCGCCCGCCAAGCACGGGGTCTTACGGGAGATCGTACAAAAGCTACTGGCCTTCCGGGCCATAGTTCCGGTTCCACCAGACCAATGCGGCGGCGGTCGGTACTCCATCTACTTCGTCGTCCCGAAAAAAGATGGCGGGATACGGCCTATCCTAGATCTCAAGGGTGTGAATTGCTGCCTCCGGGTGTCCCACTTTCACATGGAAACGCTGCGATCCGTTATCGTGGCGGTACAGAAGGGAGAGTTTCTCACCTCGCTAGATTTGTCCGAGGCCTACCTTCACATTCCCATACGTCCAGACCACCACAGGTTCCTCCGTTTCGCGCTTCCCTTTGGCCACTTCCAGTTCCGGGCGCTACCCTTTGGCTTGGCGACGGCCCCGAGAATCTTCACGAAGGTCATAGTAGTGGTAGCGGCGGCCTTACGAAAGGAAGGCGTCCTGGTGCATCCCTATCTAGACGATTGATCAGGGCGAAGTCTCGTGCAGAGAGCGTGACGGCTACTGCCCGCGTTGTGACCTTCCTCGAAGGACTGGGGTGGATAGTCAATGTTTCGAAGAGTCACTTAGTGCCATCGCAGAATCTGGAATACCTGGGGGCCCAGTTCGACACGCGGGTAGGAAGAGTTTTCCTCACGGAGCAGTGGGCTCAGAACCTGCGGTTGCTCATCGACAAGTTCTTGACGTACAAGGCGCCTACGGCCTGGCTTTACCTGCAGCTGCTGGGCACCATGGCGGCGACCATAGACACAGTGCCGTGGGCGAGGGCGCACATGAGACCCTTGCAGGGAGCACTTCTTTGGCGCTGGTCGCATCAGCAGGACTCGCTGTCCCGGAGGCTGCCATGTCCAGAGGAGGTTCGACAGGCTCTGCGGTGGTGGCTAGTTCCCGACTCGCTGGAGCGCGGGAAGGCTCTGGAGTCCCCAGCCTGGGTTCCTCTGACGACCGATGCCAGTCTGCTCGGCTGGGGAGCCCACTGCCAGGGCAGTTTCACACAAGGACAGTGGAGTGCTCAGGAGCAGTTGTGGCCGATCAACAGATTGGAGCTCAGAGCGGTGACTCTGGCGTTGCGGGATTTTCGCTCAGTCCTCGACGGGAAGGCAGTCCGGGTGTTTTCTGACAATGCGACGGCGGTAGCCTATATCAACAAACAAGGGGGAACCCAGCAGCATGGCACTCGAAGAGGAAGCAAGGGAGCTATGCTGTTGGGCAGAAACAAACCTGCTGGATCTCTCGGCGGCGCACGTGGCCGGGGTCGACAACGTTCAGGCCGACTTCCTCAGCCGGGTGAGGGTGGACCCGGGAGAGTGGGTCCTTCTTCCCGAAGTCTTCCAGATGGTGATCCGCAGGTGGGGCGAGCCGGTCATGGATCTCATGGCAACTTTCGACTCAGCAAAGGCAAGTCGTTTTTTCAGCAGACGGCGAGAGAGAATGTCGGAAGGCTTGGACGCTCTTATTCAGGTCTGGCCGGTGGGTCAATTGCTCTACGTATTCCCGCTGTGGGTCCTGATCGGCCGCGTGCTGCAGTGCATAGAAAGGTTCCGGGGGCAGGTCATTCTGATAGCCCCAGACTGGCCTCACAGACCCTGGTACGGGGACCTAGTGAGGTTGGTGGCAAAACCGTGGCGCCTGCCGGCCAGGGCGGATCTTCTGCCTCAGGGTCCTCTGTTCATGCCGCACATGGATCGGTTCTCGCTTACGGCCTGGCTCTTGAGCGGGCGCGGCTGAGTTCCTGCGGTCACTCGCCGGCGGTCATTGCGACCTTGTTGAAGGCCCGTAGGAGGTCTACTTGGTTGGCGTACGTTCGTATCTGGAGGATCTTTGAGGCTTGGTGCGAAGCTAGGGGGTGCACGCCTCTAAAGGCCTCTGTCCCTTAGATATTGGAGTTCTTGCAAGATGGCTTTGATAAGGGTTTGGCAGCCGCGTCCCTGCGTATGCAGGTAGCTGCCGTGTCTTGTTACAGGGGCAGAATAAGAGGTCAATCGATTGGTTCTCAGAGGGACGTCAAGCGTTTCTTACGGGCGGTGTCCATTCTACGACCCCCATCTCGCCAGATCGTACCCAAGTGGCACCTCCCATTCGTGTTGGAAGCGCTCGAGCGCGAGCCTTTTGAGCTTTTGTCTCGGGCGACCCTCAAAGACCTCACGCTGAAGGTGATCTTTTTGGTGGCGATGTGTTCAGCTAGAAGAATCTCTGAGCTACAAGCGTTGTCGTGTAGGGAGCTCTACCTTTCCTTCTTTGCGTCCAAGGTGGTGCTGCGGACGGTCCTGGCTTTTCTTCCGAAGGTCGTCTCGCCTTTCCATGTGAGTCAGGACATCTCGTTGCCGGCCTTCTCGAGGAGTGCTCGCGGGGTGGCGGCGGAAAGGCTGCATCTGTTGGACGTTGGTCGGGCTTTAAAGAAATATGTTCGGTGAACAGAGTCTTTTCGGAAGTCGGACAGACTCTTTGTGCTTTTCGCAGGTCAGAGAAAGGGCGAGGCGGCGTCCAAAGCGTCTATTGCTCGGTGGATTAAAGAAGCCATTGCATCGGCGTATGTCTTGAAGGGGAAGCCGGTGCCGGCAGGGCTGCGAGCCCACTCTACTAGGGCGCAGGCGGCTACCTGGGCAGAGCGCCGGTCGGTGTCTCCCGGTGAAATTTGTAAAGCAGTGACCTGGTCGTCTTTGAATTCATTTGTGAAGCATTATCGGTTGGACCTACAACGGGGGGAGGAAGTCTGTTTCGGAGCGGCTGTGCTTCAGGCTCCTTTACAGGCCCCTCCCCGTTCTTGAAGAGGTTCTTCACTGCTCTGGTACTAACCCAGAGGTTTCGGGACTAGACTGTGGCCACGCTCAGGAAGATGAAATTAGGCTTACCTGCTAATTGTAGTTCCTGGAGTGGACAAAGTCTAGTCCCGTATCCCTCCCAAGTGTATCGCGCTCCGAGGAGCCTGAAGCGTTGGATGTGGATTACTGGTAAGTTCTACGGGTACTTGCAGGGCTTCCGGGTCTACAGGGTCATTTAGAGGCAGCATGCTTCTACTTTTCGGGTGCACTTTCCTTCCTTTGGGACGAGGGAGTGGTCTGATCAGGCTAAAGTCACAGTTTAAGGGGTTGGAGCAGTTATAGTTAGTGTATTCCTGTTATTCTTTCTTGTTGCTCCGGTGAGTCTGCTTTGTCAGTAGGTAACTGGTGACACGAGGCGGATCCAGAGAGGATATACCAGTGATGTCACAAAAAGGAGGAGTTTCTCAGTCTCCAAGCTGCTATATGAGATGGGGAACCCAGAGGTTTCGGGACTAGACTGTGTCCACTCCAGGAACTACAATTAGCAGGTAAGCCTAATTTCATCTTATATATTGCCTTTCATGATATCAAGGTGGTTTATATTGAACAAACTGAAATTACATTGAACAGGGCATTATAACTTGGAGATAACTATTTTACAGGGAACATGGGCAATGGAGGGTTAAGTGGCTTGCCCAAGACCACAAGGAGCACCTGTGGGACTAGAAACCCCAGTCCTTCTGGCCCAAGGTTGCTGTCCTCTAGTGGGATTTGAACCCCCAACCTTCCGGGAAGACCTGGGAAATCCACTGCTTACCCTGGGACAAGCATTGTGGAACCTAAGAGAAGAAGCGAAGACACAACAAGCGAGAGGCGATAGGAGGTCATAGTTGCTTTTTATTAGTGAAAGACCTGTGACCTCCTATCGCCTCTTGCTTGTTGTGTCTTTGCTCTGCTGGTGCGAGGGGCCTGCTCCTTCTGTGTCCTGCTTTTTTGGAAACCTGCCAGGTACTTGCGACCTGGATTGGCCACCATTGGAAGTAGGATACTGTGCTTGATGGACCTTGGTCTGACCCAGTATGACATTTATGTTCTTATAAGGGCAGGTTGCTGCAACTGATGCATGAGTGGAGGCCTTATTGCAGGCAAAAGAGGCCCCAGTGGGCAGCATGCATGGCAGTAATGGTGAAATATGCAGAGTAGCAGATGCACACTGTTGGTATGAGAACAAAAAATGGGATTGGTGCAATGGAGAGTGTGAATCAGAACGGCACCTCTAAGCCAGCGGAGTACATATGTGCTACAAGCACAATTGATAACCATGTACCCGTGCAAGTTAGAGAAAATATGGAAAAGTGAATACATAGATATATTTTCACTAGTACACAAAGAGCCCGAGAAGCCATCCGGTTGTGTGAGATGCCAGGGGAAATGCAAGGGCAAATGAAAGAAAGTCCGAGCTATTAGTAAAAACCATTGCAAACTGGTTCACAGCCTTCCGGGTAATGGCAGGCATAATAGGGGAGAAGGACCCTAAAAAATTCAGGTTGTACTTCAAGTATCAAGATGTTTTTGAGGCATACAAGACTTATGGAGGGATAGCATGGTCAGATTATGACAAAACGTTCCGTAACCACATAGCTTCTAACAACTTCAGTTGAGATAGGAAAGAGATAAAGCTGTGACCCAGCAAGCTAAGGGGAAGAGCCAGATGCGGAAAGGTGTCGGACACAGGATTTAGTGCCCTCATGGTGTTTGGGACGGGGAAGGAGGACACAACAGGGCTCAGGCACCAAAAAGAGGGCATCAGGGCTGACTGCCTAACAGGAGGGGGATTCAGGCGCAGCCTTGACCTCAGAAGAAGGGTCAAGGACTGGAGAAACCGTAAGGCCCAGGGCTGTTGGAACTACAGGAAAGCAGTGTAGTCCATCAACCACCTCAAGGTGAGGACCATCAGGTTGACTCTTCTGAATTTCCGGACCCGTCATGGGTCAGATGGTTCGAGTGTTTCAGCCAATGCCACGGTGGTGGCTTACGTCAGTCAGCCAGGTAGTACAAGGAGCACTGGGGTGGCTCTGGATATGGATCTCCTGTTTGCCTAGCTGGTGAAGAAACTCCTATCCTTGTCAGCCCAGCACATTGCCGCAGGCAGACAGAAGGAGCTTGCCATGACCCCAGCCATTCCCTTCTCTTCTGTCCGCAGGAGATGGTATCCCCGTGGGCAGAACTGGAGGGAAAGGCCTGAGTGGGCTAGGGGTGGAATTGGGACAGAAACAAGGCAGAGGTTCCCCCTGCGCCCCCTCCTCCCAATATCACAGAGGCGTTTTGTGACCCCTGGGGTTTTAGTTTCACATTTCTCAGTAAGTAAATTAATCAAATAGAAACCGTTTGAAAGCTAAACAGAAATACTACCAGGGAAAGGAGAGTGTCTGGACTTCTGAGAGACCTTTGTAATAGTGGTTGACCCTCCTGCAGAAATAGGTTTTAGTCTACAGCAGTGGTTCTCAACCCGGACCAGTCAGGTTTTCAGAATATCCACAATGAATATGCATGCGATAGATCTGCATGCACTGCTTCCAATATATTCAGCTTTATCTCATGCATATTCATTGTGGATACCCTGAAAGCCCAACTGGACTAGAGGTCCTAGAGGACTGGGTTGAGAACCACTGATCTACAAGATGCACAGCATGTGTGATGTAAACACACTATAATTAAGGTTGATCATATTCATGCAAGATCTGGTAATTCATGATGCCCTTTTACCTATAGAAGTACGTTTGTCAGGAAGAGCAGTTTTTCACAAATCAATGTTTACAGTCCTGCACATAACAGTAACCAAAATGGGCAACTTTGATACATTGTACATGTAATGTATTTGAAAGAAACTACAGCACTCCTGAATGTCATGTTCAAACTTGTTAAATATGAGTAGCCTTTATGGCTTTGCAGGGGTCATGGTTAACAGAGTATATCTTGAGGAAAGAGAGGGATAGGGGAATAGCAGAGGGCAGAGAAGATGGACCTGGACAGAAGAGGGGGAAGGCTGAGTAGAAAAGAAGAAAACTGAGAAGCAAAACATATGACATTTGAGCATGTTCTAGGACAGTGTCTGAAATAGAAGTTCCAAAGAGATTACCTATCCTGGAAGAGCGTGCGTGCTCTGGCTTTGTAGATGGGGAGAACTGTGCTTCCTGTGCAAATAAAGCTTGAGCCAGGTAGTAATAGGGTTTTGTTGGAGTTCTTGAAGATTGGTATTGTAACTGTGGCTGCTAAGTAGTTAAGGAAACTGAATAACACATGGCCTTTCGCATTTAGTGGTCAGTTCAAATCCAACTTGATTGGTATTTCTTCTTAAATAGCTGGGGGGCCCACTAACCACTACCCATATCTCTGGGTAACACTCGTCTATGAAGATAGGTTTATTAAATAAGGAATAAATGCCAACCTTGTTATGGATATGATTCAGCAAACCTCATTACTGAAGTCTGTCTTACTGAGATCTGGCTGTCTGATGTGTACGACGCTATCTCCAGGAACAAGCAGGAATGAGTCTTCACATATGGGTATCGTCGGTACCGACAGAGCCTGCGCGGGAACGCTCCCCAGCGTCCAAAAGGAAAGCTTTTGGGAGCATCCCACAGCGCCTGCGCACTGCCTTCCCACCTTTCCTAACTGCCTCTCTCCAGTTCTTCTTTTTCCGCGGAGCCAGCAGGTCGTGTTTCCTGTCACTGCTGAAGAATTTCTTATTTTTTCTTTTATTTCTTTAGTCGTGTGTCTGCCTTCTTGACTTCGGACCGGTACCGCTGTTTTTTTCTTTCTTTCTAAAAAAAATAAAATAAACTACTCTCTTCTCCGTCAGTGCATTTTTTTCTTTCTGTGGCCTTAGGCCTACAGAAAATGTTTCCTCATGGAAAAGCCCGCCTCCGGGTTCAAAAAGTACACTAAGTGCAGTAGCACTATTTCTGTCACCGACACCCACGACTGGTGTCTTAAATGTTTAGGTCCTGACCATTCCATCGCAGACTGTGAGTCCTGTTCCATGATGTCTAAAAGAGGTTTACAGAATCGAGCAGCCAAGCTCAGTACCCTGTTTCCCTCTGATGCAGCTTCTGTGGCATCGACATCTTCCAGGGCTGCTTCTTCCTCCCATGGATCTCAGGTAACCAAACTTAAATCTGGCCGGTCCTCGAAGAGTACATCTCCCTCTAAGTATCGAGATGCCTCCGGGCTTGCTCTCGAGGAATCCACACTGGCAAAATTACCCTGGCGGGAGGCTCCGGCTTCCAAAGCTTTATCTATGGGGTCACATGTTGACATCGATGGCTCGGCCTTGACCGATCACCTGTTACAATGTTCTGGGGTACCGGCGGTTCACACCGGTACCGACATCCAGACATTGGTGGCGTCGATGGATCAGAATATTCTGACCATGCAGCATGCCATCACGGCATTCATACAAGCTGCGACGCCTTCGGTACCACAACAAACTCTGTTGTCCCGGTACCGGACCCGATACGGGTTCCGCTGCCGGTACCGATTGCATCGACGTCGGCAGCAGCGGTACACTATCCTGTGATGCCCATCGGTACCGATTGGTACCGAGTACTCCCGATGTCGATACCCCCCGGTATGCGTATCGGGCTCTGCGAGAGCATCCAGACAGGCGATACTTCGATTCCTCTGAGGACTCTGATGAATCAGAGGCCTCTATCGAAGCATCGGGGATCCTTCCTCAGGAGCCCTCTTCTCCAAAAAGGAGAATGTCTCCTCCAGAGGGCTTGTCTTTTCAAGACTTTATCAGGGAGGTGGCCAGGGGCCTTTCCATCTCAGTGGCCTCTGAGACAGAGCCTAGAGCCAAAAAATTAGATATTTTACAATATCCTAAGGCTCCCAAAGAGGCAGCCACTTTACCAATACATGAGATTCTCTATGATCACATGTTGGGCATATGGGAGACTCCTCTTACCACCTCCCCTCATTCTCGTAGGTTGGACACCATGTATCGTGTTCCTCCTTGTCCTGGTTTTCATACGACTCAGCTTCTTCACCACTCCATTGTGGTGGAGTCTGCTATGAAAAAGATCAAGAGTACAAAGAGGCACTCTTCTACTCCTCCAGGAAGAGAATGCAGAACCTTAGATGCCTTTGGCAGGAGAATTTTCCAGGCCAGTATGCTTGTAGCCAGAATCAACTCCTATAGTCTCTATATGGGGATGTTTCTAAAGGAAGTTACAGATCATCTGCAAACCTTATCTCCTTTTATGTCAGAAAATAAAGGGAAGAGTTTGTCACCTGGCTTAAACATGCCCAGGATATTTCCAAGTTTTCCAACCGTGCAGCCTTTGACTCTTTTGAAGGTGCCAGCAGAGCCTCAGCTATTGCCATAGGCGCACGCAGAGTTGCTTGGTTACAAGCCTCTGATTTGGAATCCTGGGTTCAGGATGGGCTAGATAACCTTCCTTGTACAGGTGAAAACCTGTTTGGCAAAGATTGGCAAGCAAAGGCCAACCAGATGGATGCTGAAAATTCTGCTTTAGATAGACTTTCAAAGTCTACTTCTGCTCCTTTTAAAAAGAGATTGTTCAAAAAAGGATTTTTCCCCAAAAAAAGGGAAATATTCTTCTGTTTATGGTCAGGCCTCTTCTGCAGGTCGTTTTGCTACAGAGGCAACAACCAAAACAGGCCAAGCCTAAGGCTGCGAGGACTGCTATGGCCCAACAGCCTCAGCCTCCTCAGGGCCTTTGACTTACCACTAGAGAACTTAGCTTTTCTGGCTCTAGAACATCCAGAGCCTCTCACCATCCCAGGAAGGTTAGCTCATTTTGCTCCCAGATGGGAACAAATCACAGCAGAGCAATGGACCCTCTCTATCATAAGAGGCGGGTACAAGCTTCACTTCTTAAACCTTCCTCCTCACACTATGGTGAAACAGTTCAATTCTCCAACACTTCTCCTCAACTTTCTAGGTCAAGAGATTGCCACCCTTCTTGCCCAAGGGGCAATAGAAGAAGTACTCCTTCTTCAACAGGGCTCAGGGTTCTACTCCCCCTATTTTCTCATTCCAAAGAAAACAGGGGGCTACAGACCCATTTTAGATCTTAGAGAATTGAACAAGTTTCTATGCAAGGAGAAATTCAAGATGACTTCTCTCGGAACTCTCCTTCCATACCTCCAGAGTCAGGGCTGGCTTTGTTCTCTAGATCTCAAGGATGCGTACACCCATGTCCTCATCCATCCAACACACAGAAGGTTCCTTTACCAAGGAATGCACTACCAATACAAAGTGCTTCCTTTCAGTCTGGCCTCTGCACCAAGAGTGTTCACCAAATGCATGGCAATAGTAGCTGCATTTCTGCGCACTCTAGGAATATTCGTATTCCCATATCTGGACGACTGGCTCATCCGAGCTCCATCCCAGTCAGAGGCCCAGGCTTCCCTGGCCTGCACAAGGCGTGTTCTTCAGTATCTGGGACTGGTAATAAACATTCCAAAATCCCATCTCACCCCTACTCAGTCTCTAGAGTTCATAGGGGTCTTGCTGGATACCACAACTGCAAAGGCCTATCTCCCCCAGGCCCGATGCCTACGCTTGGTGCAGTTAGCCTCACAGATTCAGTTAAAATCCCATTTAACTGCTCGAGAGATGTTACAACTCTTAGGCCACATGGCATCCACCGTGCATGTGGTTCCTTATGCTCGCCTTCACATGAGAGCAGCTCAATGGACTTTGTCCACCCAATGGACCCAGGCATCAGGATGCCTGTCAGACAAGATAGCGACCTCCATTCGCCCCTTTTCCTCGCTCCATTGGTGGAAGTCCACTCAAAATCTGTTGCTGGGGTCCCCCTTTCAACAGATGTTACCCAAGCAACCCTTACCACAGATGCCTCTCCAAAGGGTTAGGGAGCTCATCTACGAGATCTCTCCACCCAAGGCATCTGGTCTCCATAGGAGACATCTCTACATATCAACCTCTTAGAGCTCAGAGCAATCTTTCTGGCTCTCAAAGTCTTCCACACCCTGCTCAGCTACAAGACAGTCCTCATCCATACGGACAACCAAGTAGCCATGTTCTACGTGAACAAGCAGGGGGGGACTGGCTCTCTGTCGCTTTGCAACGAAGCTCTGAGATTGTGGGCCTTCGCCAGAGAGCATCAAATCCATCTCATGGCCGTGTATCTTCCAGGAGTTCAAAACTCTTGGGCAGACAGACTCAGTCGAGTTCTGCTTCCACACGAATGGTCCCTCCATGGGGACCAGATAGCCAGTATCTTTCGAATTTGGGGAACCCCAAACATAGACCTGTTTGCAAGTCCGTGGAATGCCAAACTTCCCCGGTTCTGTTCCAGGATTCCGTGTCAGGGAGTTCAGGCCAGGGATGCCTTCCTCCTTCATTGGGGGCAAGATTTCCTCTATGCCTTTCCTCCTATTCCCCTCATTCCCAAGACACTGTTCAAGCTTCAGAGAGACAAGGGGTCTATGATCCTCATAGCACCACGTTGGCCACGCCAAGTGTGGTACCCTCTACTTCTGCATCTCTCTCAAGCTCCCTCCCTGGACTTGGGGTCTGCTCCAGATCTCCTCTCCCAGGAGGAAGGAATGTTGTGGCATCCAAATCCCCAGTCTCTTCATCTCAGGGTCTTGTTGCTGAAGGCCTAGACCTTCAAGATTTACCTCTTTCTCAGCAGGTTTAGGATATCCTTCATGCTTCCAGAAAGCCTTCCACCAGACGTTCCTATGCTTTTAAATGGAAAAGGTTTACCATTTGGTGTGCAGAGAAGGGTCTTTATCCTCTTGCAATACCTCTGAATTCTTTACTGGAGTATTTGCTGCATTTATCCCATGCAGGCCTTAAGGCAGATTCAATCAGAGTCCATTTGAGTGCTATTGCAGCATCCCTTAAACCCCTCAATGGACAGCCTATTTCCTCTCATCCTCTTATAGCAAGATTCATGAGAGGCCTTCTTTTGACTAAACCTCCCATTAGACCACCTCCAGTGGCATAGGACTTGAATTTGGTTCTTGGCCAGCTTATGAAGCCACCCTTTGAACCCTTAGCCACTACCTCCTTGAAATTCCTTTCCTGGAAGGTTATTTTTCTCATTGCAGTCACCTCAGCTCGCCGTATCAGTGAGTTGCAAGCCTTGGTGGCTAATCCTCCTTATACAAGGTTCCACCATGACAAGGTAGTCCTCAAAACTAATCCACACTTTATGCCTAAAGTGGTCTCACCTTTTCATTTGAACCAGGAGGTATATTTACCTGTCTTTTTTCCAGGACCTCACGCATCAAGTGCAGAGAGGAATCTTCATACCCTGGATTGTAAAAGAGCACTTGCTTTCTACTTGGAGTGGAGGAGTGGCCTAGTGGTTGGGGCAAGGTACTTCAGGCCGGAAGGTCGGGGGTTCAAATCCCACTAGAGGACAGCAACCTTGGGCCGGAAGGACTGGGGTTTCTAGTCCCACAGGTGCTCCTTGTGGTCTTGGGCAAGCCACTTAACCCTCCATAGCCCATGTTCCCTGTAAAATAGTTATCTCCAAGTTATAATGCCCTGTTCAATGTAATTTCAGTTTGTTCAATGTAAACCGCACTGATGCTGAATAGCGCGGTATATAAGAGAATGTAAATAAATAAATAAAATAAATAAATAAATACTTACAAAGGACACAGCAACATAGAAAGTCCTCTCAACTTTGTTGCTTTTGATCCCTCTCATTTAGGACTTTCTGTTTCTGATAACTCTGTCCAATTGGATTGCTCAGTGTATTTCTTTCGCCTACCAGAGTAAGAACCTTTCTCTGGAGGGTCATGTCACAGCTCACAATGTGAGAGCCATGGCAGCCTCTATGGCTCATCTAAACTCTGTGTCTATCGACCAAATCTGTCGAGCGGCCACCTGGGCCTCGGTTCATACCTTTACAGCCCATTACTGCTTGGACAAGGACTTCCACCGGAATGCCTTGTTTGGTCAGACTGTTCTCAAACACCTGTTCCATACCTATTCAACTCCTACCCTCCATCCCTGACTGGATGCCTGAGATTCATGGGTGGAGGTAGAGCCCTTCCCAGGGACTCACAACCTGGGTGATCTCCCAGGCATCTCTAGCTGGGGAGTCCCCATATGTGAAGACTCATTCCTGCTTGTTCCTGGAGATAGCACAGTTACTTACCTGTAACAGGTGATCTCTGGGAACAGCAGGAATAAGTCTTCACAACCCACCCACCTTCCCTAGGAGTTGTATCTCTCTATCTTTCCTCTCTCTCTCTCTTTGTCTCAGCTTTAAAACTCGAACTGGAGAGAGGCAGTTAGGAAAGGCGGGAAGGCAGCACGCAGGCGCTGTGGTATGCTCCCAAAAGCTTTCCTTTTGGACGCTGGGGAGCGTTCCCGCGCAGGCTCCGTCGGTACCGACCATACCCATATGTGAAGACTTATTCCTGCTGTTCCCAGAGATCACCTGTTACAGGTAAGTAACTGTGCTTTCCTCACACAGGCAGGCACTTCCCTATTCCTATCACTATTAATTGCCAGTTCCCACATTTTTGACGTCTCAATGATCTACCTCTGAAAAACTTCATACCAGTCAAATCACTTCAATCCCTCTCATTTATAATGTCTATCCTTTTACCTAGCATCCAGTCCCTTGACTGTTTTTCTGCTGCTATATTAATCTCCCTCCTTTCTTCCAGATCAGTTTGATCTGTGTGATTTAGTCTTACATTTCAGTATTGAATCCCTTTAATTTATTTTTATTAGGTGACTTTAATGTTCACACTGCACTTAAACTATTGACTACTCGTGGTTTATTTGCACTAGGAGCACAGTCCTAACCATCTAAAAAGCCGCAGAGCATGCACACTATGGCAAGACCCATGGTATGTGATATTGTAATGGAAGCCAAGACGTTTCATGCCAAACTAGAGAGAGCTGCAGGACTAGTCCTGAAGTAAAGACATGGTGCAGTGCAGAAGATAGACACTGGATATTGTGCTGCCACTGGAGATATATGCAAGCAAAGGCTTTAAATAATGGCCATGGCTTGGCTATGTTGCTTTTACTATGCTTTGGCTGTGTCAGTGTCATCAAGAACTCTTCAACTTTTTCATTGACCATGCTTTACTCTATAGTAGAGATTTACTCTGAGATTTTGGGTTCAGCATGGTAATTTAGATTTCGTTTTCAGTCTTAACTATTGCTCTGGAACATTTTTGTCAGTGAGAGATGGATATGAAGATTGAACCCCTATCAAAATCTGAACTCAGGGCACTATTTGAGCGACCCTGATGAAAGGCAGCAATTCCTATGAATTTCCAGGAGCAAGCAGGAATGTAATCTTCACATATGGGTGACGTCGGTACCGACTGAGCCTGCACAGGAATGCTCCCTAACGTCCAATAGGAAAGCCTTTGGGAGCACTCCACTACACCTGTGTGGCTGCCTTCCTGCCTTCCCAACTCCCTCTCTCCAGTTCTTTATTTTCCAAGGAGCCAGCAGGAAGCAAATCCTGTCACCGCTGAAAATTCTGTTTTTTTTGTGGTTAGCGTCTGCTTTCTGTCAGCGCTGGCAGTCTTGACACCGCCGGATCCCTTATTCTTTCTTTAACTTGGTGTAAAAAAAAAAATAAAAAATTCAGGCGTGTTGACGCCATCTTAGGCTTTAAGCCTACCACACTGTCCACCGACGGTATGGAAAAACCGACTAGTGGTTTCAAAAAATGTTCTAAGTGTGACAGTGCATTTCGGAAACTAACACACATGATTGGTGCTTGAAATGCCTCGGGCCCGACCTCCAGCCAACAGAATGTTCCCTTTATAAAAAGATGACAAAGAGAGGCCTGCAGAACCGGGCCTTTAGAATTGGAATTCTCTTCAATTTGGATGCGATATCTTTGGCATCGACGTGATAGAGAGCAGCCGCCACCTCCCATGGATCTCAGCTATCAAAACTGTCCAAGCATAAGTCTTCATCGAAGACAGAACATTCCTCCAGAGGTCAGATCTCGCTTCAAACATCAAGATGCCCCAGGTGTTGCCTTGGAGGTGGATCAGCCTGCCAAACAGCCCTGGCAGGAGGACCTGCCCTCAAGTCATCGATGGGCCCCAGGATGCCTTGAGGCCTCAGAGCTACTGGTGCCATGCTCTGGGATGGTAGTGCAATTATCCGTCACTAATACCCCCCAAGCATTGGCAGCCTCAATAGACCAGCATATACAGGCCATCGAGTGGAGTTTGGCAGTTCTATTGGCAGCCTCTGTTCCCATCAAACGTTTGTCCTCAAACACCAGCCCGTCGATACCGGTGTCGGCACAGACATCGGCACCAGTGCATGGTGCATCAGGACACATAGCACCGTCATCACTGCCACCCATGCCCTCCCTAGAGTCCATCACCGATATAGGGGCTCGACCCAAACGGTTCCCCGAACCCAATACAGACACCCATCGGTACTGGCACTTGGCGGAGGGCGAACACCGTCTGCACCAATACTTCGAGTCCTCCAATTCAGATTCCCCTGTTTCGGATGCGGAGTTGCTCGAATTCCGGAGGCCCTGAGGTCTGCCCTCGGAGTCATCCCTGCTTCCAGAGCGCAATGCATGTCACCTCCTGAGGACTTGTCCTTCCAGGAATCCATTTGAGGCCTAGCTAAGGGGGTCTCCTTAACAGTGACAGCCGAGAAAGAGCCCAGGGCAGAGGAATTAGAGATCTTCCAATACCCAACAGCTCCCAAGGAGGCAGCCACCCTGTCAGTGAACTGCATCGTCCATGACCTGATGCTCCGGATGTGGAAGTCTTCCCTCACAATTTTGCCTCATACTCGACACTTTGATACCATGTATCAAGTACTGGAGTGTCCCGGCTTCCAAAAACCACAGCTTCCCCACCATTCAATAGTAGTGGAATCGACAAGTGGGCCAAATCAAGATTTCCAAAACCCATTCCTCTTACCCACCAGTTAGGGAATCAAGAACCCTTGATGCCTTTGAACATCGATGTTTCCATGCTTTCAGCCAGGATTAACTTATATACATGGGTATGTTCCTCAAGGAGATTTCCAGGAACCTCGAGGCCATGGCTCCTCTTCTCCCAGATGATGATCAAAAACTATCTTGCTTATCCAAACATACCCAAAATTTATCAAAGTTTGTTATTAGGGCAACCTACGATGCATTTCAGTGCACAAGCAGAGCCACAGCAATATGCAATGGTGCACACAGGATTGCATGGCTTCAGGCCTCAGATCTTGAACAGTGGGTTCGATATAAGTTGGGCAACATATCCTGCACAGGGGAAAACCTCTTTGGCAAAGATTGGCAGGATAAGAATTCTCAGAGTTAGAAAATACCACTCAAAACAGACTACCCAGAACAGCTGGCCCTACTAGAAAAAAAGACAGCTGCAAAGAAAGCTTTCTTCAGTAATAAAAAGGAAATTCTACTCTTCTTATCCTCCTGTTTCTCACTACCAGACTCAAGGTCCTCAGAAAAGGCAGCAGCCTCCTAAGCAACAGAAGAAGCCACAGGTGGCTAAATCTCAACCAGCTCCACAGCCACAGTCTGAACATGTTTTTTTAGTCTTTTCTGGAGAACGTTGCCACCCTGCCTCTGGAGGACCCTCGTCCCTCCACATAGTAGGCAGAATGTGTCACTACTCCCACAGATGGCACCTTATCACCTCATAGCAGTGGATACTAGCCACATTCTGGGAGGGGTACAGACTTCATCTGCAAACTCTGCCCCCCACAACTTCTGTGGGGGAATATCTCACACAATCCCCACTCATTGCTCTCCTACAGAAAGATGTGTCTTCTCTTCAATCACAGGGCCCCATAGAAGATTTCCCAATATCCCAACAGGGAATTGTGTTCTTCTCTCCGTACTTTCTTATACCAAAGACGACCTGAGGGTTTCTGGTCCACGTGAAGTTCAAAATGATCTCTCTCGGAACTCTTCTTCCCTATCTCCAGAGTCAGGACTGGCTCTGTTCTCTAAATCTAAAAGAAGCTTACACACATATCCTCATCCATCCAGGGCACAGGAAATATCTGCATTTCATCTTTCAGGGAAAACATCAATACAGTCCTTCCCTTTGGACTCACTTCTGCCCTAAGAGTCTTCACAAAGTGCATGGAGGTTGTAGTCTCATATCTAAGATCTCTGGGGATATTTGTCTTCCCTTACTTAGATGACTGGCTCAGAGCAGACACTTCCCAAGCGATTCAGCTATCTCCAGGAACAAGCAGGAATAAGTCATCACATATGGGTACGTCGGTACCGACGGAGCCCGCGCGGGAAAGCTCCCCAGCTTTTCAGATTAAAAGCTTTTGGGGCCTCTCACTGCACATGCGCGCTGCCTTCCCGCCTAGCTCTCGTCAGTTTCTTTTTTTCCGCGGAGCCAGCAGGTCGTGTTCCTGTCACCGCTGAAGAAATTGTTAATTTTATTGTTTTCTTTAGACCGCGTACCTGCCTTCCCCATTCTGAAACCGGTACTGCCGGGGTCTCTTTCTTTCTTTTGAAAAAAAAAAAAAATTTTCTTTTCTTCAGCACAGCTTGGTACTTTGTTAGGCCTTCAGGCCTACACAAATTCTCCTCATGGAGAAGCCAGTTCCTGGTTTTAAAAAGTGTACCAAGTGCAGTGCTGTCATTCCTCTTACAGACACCCATGAATGTTTAGGACCTGACCATTCCATACCAGACTGCCCATCCTGCTCCCAGCTGTCGAAACGTGGATTGCAGAACCGGGCCAACAAGTTCCATGTGCTGTTTCCTTCAGAAGCATCACAGTCATCCAGGTCTTCCTCTCCGGATGGATCTCAGGTAACCAAAACTCCAGTGGGCAAATCCTCTAAAAGCAAATCTCTTTCTAAAGATCGAGAGGCTCTCAATTCTGAGTTCGAGGATTCTGCCCAGGCCAAAAAACCCTGGCGGGAGGCTCCGGCCTCCAAAGCAATCATGGGGTCACAGGTTGACATCGATGGCGCGGCCTCGACAGATCACCTGTTGTACTGCTCTGGGGTATCGGTCCATACCGGTACCGACATCCAGGCAGCAGTGGCGTCTATGGGCAATACTGTCCAAGTCATGCAGCAGGCCATTCTGGCTTTTATTAATGCTGCTACGCCCTCGGTACCGCAGCCAGCGGTACCGGGTCCGGTTCCGGTAATGGCTTCCATACCGGAACCGAGGCCATCGTCTTCCAAACGCAGATCGGTTCCGCATGCCGGATCCGGGCTTTTGCCCGGTACCGATCCCATACCCGGTACGCCCGATGTCGATACCGAACGGTATGCGTATCGTGCGTTGGAAGCAAATAGAGGATACTCTGCTTCTTCAGAGGATTTTAACTCCTCTGATGATTCTGATGAGTTCTCCCTTGATCTTCCTGAGGAGCCGCCTTCTCCTAAAAGGAGAATGTCTCCACCAGAGGATTTGTCCTTTCAGGACTTCATCATAGAAATGGCTAAAGGTCTTTCTATTGCTTCATCCTCTGAAAAGGAACCCAGATCAAAGAAACTGGATATTTTAGGATACTCTAAGTCTCCTAAAGAGGCAGTTACCCTGCCTATCCATGAAATCCTTCAAGAACACTTGATGGACTTATGGGAGGCTCCTCTAACATTGTCTCCTTCTTCTCGCAGGTTGGACACCATGTACCGTGTCCCCCCTTCTCCTGGTTTCCAAAAAACTCAGTTGCCTCACCATTCTATTGTGGTGAAGTCTGCAATGAAGAAGATAGAGTACCAAAAGGCACTCTTCTACTCCTCCAGGGCGAGAATGTAAGACTCTAGACTCTTTTGGCAGGAAAATTTTCCAGGCTACTATGCTTATAGCCAGGATTAATTCCTATAGTCTTTACATAGGCATGTTTCTCAGTGAAATCGCTCTAAAAGTTCGGCATTTTCCCCCTTTTATCCCTGAGGATAAAGGGAGCAGTTCATTTCCTTAGTGAAACACCTTTTGGATATTTCAAAGTTCTCCAACAGGGCAGCTTTTGATTCCTTTGAGGGTGCTGGTAGGGCTTTGGGCATTGCTATAGCAGCCCGACGTCTTGCTTGGCTCCAGGCTTCTGATCTAGAACCTTGGGTCCTAGATGGCTTACGAAATCTGCCCTGTACAGGTGAGAACTTATTTGGTGAGGAGTGGCAAATTAAGGCCACTCAAATGGACGCAGAAAATGCCACCTTAGATAGACTTTCTAAGTCTACCTCCACTCCTGCCAAGAAGAAGTCTTTTAAGAGGCCTTATTACAAGAAGTCCAGATTTTCCACAAATACTGGCCAACAATCCTCTCAGCCTCGTTTTGCTGCTAAACGTCAGCAACCTAAACAGGCAAGATCAAAGCCTGCGGCGTCTGCTACGCCTCAGCAGGCTCCACCCCCTCAGGGGTTTTGACTTGCCCCTAGAGAACTTAACTTTTCTGGCTCTAGAACAACCAGAGCCCCTCACCATACCCGGAAGGTTAGCTCACTTTGCTCCCAGATGGGAGCAAATTACATCAGAGCAATGGACCCTCTCTATCATCAGAGAGGGTTACAAACTCCATTTTTCCGACCTTCCTCCTTATACTATGGTGAGGCAGTTCAATTCTCCCCCATCTCTCCTGGCCCTCTTGGGTCAGGAAGTCTCCTCCCTCCTTGCCCAGGGGGCAATAGAGGAGGTCCCTCTTCTTCAACAGGGGACGGGATTCTACTCCCCTTATTTTCTAATATCAAAGAAGACGGAGGGCTTCAGACCAATTCTGGATCTGAGAGAATTGAACAAATTTCTTTTCAAGGAGAAATTCAAAATGCTTTCTCTGGGCATTCTCCTTCCATACCTTCAGAGTCAGGATTGGCTTTGTTCTCTAGACCTAAAGGATGCGTATACACACATACTCATCCACCCATCCCACAGAAAATACCTTCGATTTCTGTTTCAGGGAAAACATTTCCAGTACAGAGTACTCCCCTTCGGTCTAGCCTCTGCTCCACGAGTGTTCACCAAATGCATGGCAGTCGTAGCTGCCTTTCTAAGAGGCCTGGGAATTTTCATATTCCCATACCTGGACGACTGGCTCATCCGAGCTCCCTCTCAGTCCCAGGCCCAAATTTCCATGGACCGCACAAGGCGTCTTCTGCAGTATCTAGGACTGGTAGTAAACCTTCCCAAGTCTCAACTAATCCCTACTCAGTCTCTCGAGTTCATAGGGGCCCAGTTAGACACCATCACTGCAAGGGCCTACCTGCCTCAGGTCAGGGCCCAACGCCTGCTGAGTTTGGCCTCCCAAGCTCAGTCCAGCAGTCATTTGACAGCCCGGGAAATGCTGCGACTTCTGGGCCACATGGCTTCCACGGTACATGTGGTGCCCTACGCTCGTCTGCATATGAGAGCAGCTCAATGGACCTTGGCCACCCAGTGGACTCAAGCATCTGGAGCGCTCTCCGACCAAATACTCACCTCAAGCCGTCTATTTTGGTCCCTCCAATGGTGGACATCCACCAAGAATCTGTTGTTGGGGGCCCCCTTCCAACCTTTGTTGCCCCAAGCAACCCTCACAACAGATGCCTCCCAGACAGGGTGGGGAGCTCATCTTCAGAACCTCTCCACTCAGGGCACTTGGTCTCCACAGGAGGCCACCCTTCATATCAACCTCCTGGAACTGCGAGCAATTTACCTTGCCCTCAAGGTCTTCTATACCCTCCTTGTCAACCTGACTGTCCTAGTTCAGACAATCAGGTAGCCATGTTCTATATAAACAAACAAGGAGGGACAGGCTCTCTGTCGCTTTGCAACGAAGCTCTCAGATTATGGGCCTTTGCCAGAGAGCATCAAATTCACCTTCTTGCAGTGTATCTTCCAGGAGTTCAAAACTCTCATGCAGACAGACTCAGTCGAGTTCTGCTTCCACACGAATGGTCCCTACATATGGACCAGATACGCAGAATCTTTCAGGAATGGGGGACCCCGGACATAGACCTCTTTGCAAGTCCGTGGAATGCCAAACTTCCCCGGTTCTGTTCCAGAACTCAGTGTCAGGGAGCTCAGGCCCACGATGCCTTCCTCCTGCATTGGGGTCAGGAATTCCTCTATGCCTTTCCACCCATTCCTCTAATATCCAAGACTCTGTTCAAGCTCCAGAGGGATCACGGGACTATGATCCTCATAGCTCCCCGCTGGCCACGCCAGGTGTGGTTCCCTCTACTTCTGCATCTCTCCCAGGGATCCTCCCTGGACCTGTGAGCTGCGCCAGGCCTTCTGTCTCAGGAGGAGGGGACTTTGTGGCACCCAAACCCCAAATCCCTACATCTCAGAGCTTGGTTACTGAAGGCTTAAGTCTTCAAGACTTTAATCTTTCTCAACCTGTGACAGATATCCTTCATGCCTCTAGGAAACCTTCCACGAGGCGTTCTTATGCTTTCAAATGGAAACGTTTTTCCATTTGGTGTGCTCAGCAGGGTCTTGACCCTAGCACTTCCTTTGAATTCCCTCTTGGACTATCTCCTGCATCTTTCACATGCAGGCCTTAAGACGAATTCAGTAAGGGTCCATTTGAGTGCTATTGCAGCATCCTTAAAGCCTATAAATGGACAACCTGTCTCCTCTCATCTTCTTGTTGCACGTTTCATGAGAGGCCTGACTCTAACTAAACCTCCCATCCGACCTCCGGTAGCATGGGATTTGAACCTAGTTCTAGGTCAGCTTATGAAGCCACCTTTTGAGCCTTTGGACTCTACCTCCTTCAAATTTCTTTCCTGGAAGGTTGTTTTCCTTATTGCAGTCACTTCGGCTCGCCGCATCAGTGAACTGCAGGCTTTAGTGGCTCATCCACCTTATACTAGGTTTCATCATGATAAGGTGGTCCTTAGGACGAATCCCCACTTTATGCCCAAAGTGGTCTCGCCTTTTCATCTTAATCGGTATATCTACCTGTCTTTTTCCCGGCTCCTCATGCATCCAGTGCAGAGAGGAACCTTCATACTCTGGATTGTAAAAGAGCTCTTGCCTTTTACCTCAACAGGACTCAGCCACATCGAAAGTCTTCCCAACTTTTCGTGGCTTTTGATCCTTCTCATTTGGGACTTCCAGTCACCAAGCGTACACTTTCCAATTGGATCGCTCAGTGTATTTCTTTTGCTTACCAGAGTAAGAACATTTCTCTGGAGGGCCATGTCACAGCTCACAATGTGAGAGCCATGGCCACTTCTATGGCTCATCTTCACTCTGTGTCCATAGATCAGATCTGTCGAGCAGCCACTTGGGCCTCGGTTCATACCTTCACAGCCCATTACTGCTTGGACAAGGACTCCCGCCGGGATGCCTTGTTTGGTCAGGCTGTCCTCAAACACCTGTTCCATACTTAAACAACTCCTGCCCACCTTCCCTGGATGGATGCCTGAGATCCATGCGAAGATGGTTTACCCTTGGAGGGGGATCTCCCAGGCATCTTAGCTAGGGAGTCCCCATATGTGATGACTTATTCCTGCTTGTTCCTGGAGATAGCACAGTTACTTACCTGTAACAGGTGATCTCTGGGAACAGCAGGAATTTGTCATCACAACCCACCCACCTCCCCTAGGAGTTGTATCTCTATCTATCTTCCTGTCCTCTCTCTCTATTGTCTCAGCTTTAAACTCGAACTGACGAGAGCTGGTCAGGAAGGCGGGAAGGCAGCGCGCATGTGCAGTGGGAGGCCCCAAAAGCTTTTAATCTGAAAAGCTGGGGAGCTTTCCCGCGCGGGCTCCGTCGTTACCGACGTACCCATATGTGATGACTAATTCCTGCTGTTCCCAGAGATCACCTGTTACAGGTAAGTAACTGTGCTTTCCTTGCATCATACCATCACAGTACTACAACACTTGGGATTTGTCATAAATTTTCCAGAATCCCAGCTAGCTCCAACTCAGACTAAAGTTCATTGGAACTTTACTGGACACACAACAATCAAGGGTGTTCCTGCCCCAACTCCATTGTGCCCGTCTCATCAAACTAACGTCCCAAGCGCTACTCCGAGACCTTCTGACAGCCCGAGAAATGCTGCAGCTTCTGGAGGCATATGTCCTCAATAATACATGTTTCATATGCCCGCCTACATATGAACAGCCCAATGGACACTTGCCTCCCAATGGTTGCAAGCCTCAGGCCACCTCAGGGACAAGATCCAAGTCACTGCCTTTCTCACCACATCCCTCCAATGGTGGTGCTCTCCAAAAAAGCTCATCGGGTCACCTTTTCAGATGCCTCCACATCAATGCACTCTGACGATGGATGCCTCCAAACTGGGTTAGGAGTTCTCTTGGTCACTCTCTCTACACAAGGCCTCTGGACAACACAGGAGTCACAGCTCCAGATCAATCTCCTGGAGCTGTGTGCTATCTCAGATGCCCTCAGGGCGTTTCATGATCACCTCGGGGCTCAACGGGTCCTAGTCAGGACAATCAAGTGGCCATGTTCTCTGTGAACAAACCGGGTGGAACAGGCTCTTGGCCCTTCTACGAGGAGACTCTTCATCTGTTGTCCTTTGCCATTTCTTATCAAATTCACCACCAAGCAGTGTATCTCCCAGGGGAGCTCAATGTCTTGGCAGATAAGCTGAGTCAGATCGTCGTTCTTCACAAACGGGGTCTCCATCCAAACACAACGTCCTACATCTTTCAGACCTGGGGAACTCCAGACATAGATCTGTTTGCCACTCCACTGAGTGCCAAGCTTCCCCACTTCTGAACCAGTACTCCGATATCCAGCAACTAGCAGGTGGATGCTTTCCACCTGCATTGGGGTCAGGTTCTGCTTTATGCTTTCCCTCCCATACCCCCTCATTCCCAAGATGCTTTTCAAGCTACAGACCAACAAGGGCTCTGTGATTCTCATAGCCCCCCTCTAGCCATGTTAAACATGGTTCCCTCTGCTGCTACGACTGATTCAGACTCAGCCTCTATGATTGGAATCTGCGCCCTATCTCCTTTCCCAGGAAGATGGGACACTGCTCCATCCCAGTCCACAATCTCTGTGTCTCACAGCTTGGCTGCTGAGAGCATAGCATCGCAAGACTTTAACCTTACACAAGAGGTTAAGGAGATCCTTTTTGACATCCAGGAAGCCATCCACCAGGCATTCTATGCTTTCAAGTGGCATAGGTTCTCTGTCTGGTGTTCCCAGTTTGGTGTTCCCAAAAGGATCTCAAGCCCTTCTCTGCTCCCATGGAGTCACTCCTCCAGTATCTCCTCCACCTGTCCTCCACAGGTCTTAAGACCAACTCTTTGAGAGTTCATTTTGGTGCCATTGTGTCTCATCTACTAGATGGACCGCCCATCTCCTCACAACTGCTGGTAATGCACTTTGAGAGGGCTCTTGCTGACCAAGCCACCTATTAAGCCACCTCCAGTGGCTTGGGATCTCAATATCATTTTAGCACAGCTTCTTAAGCCCAACCTCTGAACCGTTGGCCATGACCTCACTAAAGTTCCTCTCTTGGAAGGTGATCTTTCTTATTGCCCTCACTTCAAGCTTTGGTGGCAGACCCACCCTATACCTGGTTCCACCATGACAAGGTCGTCCTTAGAACTCGTCTGCATTTCATGCCAAAAGTGGTGTCTCCTTTTATTTGAGTCAGTTTACTTTCCTGTATTCTTTCCTAGACCATATGCGTCCAGAGCGGAAGCAACTCTGAATACTCTGACTGTAAGCGTGCATTGGCTTTTTATCTCCAGAGGACTTGAGATCACTGCAAAGCCTCGCAGTTGTTCATTTCCTTTGATCCTAGTCACCTGGGTTTCCAGGTATCTAAATGTATGCTCTCCAGATGGATAGTGGACTGCCTTTCATTTGCTTATGACAAAGCAGGACTGTCCCTGGAAAGGCATATCATTGCTCAGTGAGTTTGTGCCATGGCTACCTTGATGGCAAACCTATGCTGTGTAGCCATTGACGAAATTTGCAAGGCAGCAACTTGGTCTTCTATCCATATCTTTTGCTGCCCATTATTGTCGGGGCAAGGACTCGCCAGTCTGTGCCTGGCAAAAACTGTATGTTACCTCTGATGGGTATCCAGTTTGACACCATTGTTGTCTGCCAACGTCTACACATGAATCGTCACACGCCCCAAATCGGTTCAATTAAAAGGCTTTTGGTCAAGCGATACGGCAGCATTGTGCCATTCATATGAAGCACTGCTAGTAAGGAGTAGGGAGCGACAAATGCTTCCTCCAGCTTCATGTATATACCTCTGTATATCCCAGCCAGTCTCCCAAATGGCGGAGCTGGCATGCCTGTGCATATCAAAATATGTCTTGGAGACCAAGCCCTCCCCACTGTCAAGGGCCTCACATATGTGCCAAGAGTAATTGTGGTTGTTTTCCATTCCATAGGAATCTGCACAAGACCCATTCAAACTCCAAGACATCTCTATGGAGAAGACGAAAAGGGAGTGTCTGTAGCATATAGAGCAATTTGGGAAATAGCATCATACGATATGCCGCCACTCTGCCCATTAGTGACAGCGGAAGGGGAGTCCAATCTTTTAAGTGGGTTCGCATATGTAATAACACCTTACCGCAGTTATGTTTGTACAGATGGCAGGGGTCTCGAGTTTATTGAATGCCCAGGTAAGTAAATGCTGTGTCTGCCCATCGCAGAGGAAAGGAGAGACTCCAAGCTGAGCGTAACTCCCCCAACACGTCCAAGGCTTCAGATTTATCTTTATCCTAAGGCCTGTTATCTCTCTGAACTTGGAGAATTCTTCTAGCACCGTAGGTAGGGCCGTTCGAGGTGTGGTGAGGTGGATGATCAAATTGCCCACAAAAGCAGAAATCTTGAACTCTGTTCGCCTAATCTGGATACCTGGTGCCACTTGACATGCCACCAATTTACGTATCAATGAGTCTAGGGATAAAGCAAGCAGGGAGGACGGGGCAATCCTGTCATGTCCCTCGTCCCAAGCAAATATCTGTGAATATTGCCCTGTTCGCTACCACCACTGCTACATGTTGTGTATCTAGTAGCTGTACGATATGGAGAAACTGGTCACCGATCCCATACCGGGTCAGAAGCTGGAACAGGTAGTCCCATTCCACCCGGTCAAATGCCTTTTCAGGGTTAAAGTTCACCAGAAGGAGTGCCAGGTGGTATTCATGTGCCTACTCAAGGGAGGCTATGATCTTATGCAAATTGCAGGAGGCATATCTGCCCTGGACAAAGCCCACTTGAGATTCCTACACTAAAGTTGGCAGTAGCAGAGCCAAACGTTTTGCTAGGATCTTGGCTAAGAGTTTCAGGTCGAAATTTATCAGGTAGATTGGTCTATAGAACGCCGCCTTTAGTGGGTTTTTCCCATGTTTAGGGATTAAAGTAATATGGGTTTTGTTATTGCCCCAAACAATCCTGCCTCTCTATCTGCTCCTGATACATTTCCACCAGTGCAGGTGATACCTCGTCCTGTAAAGGTTTGTGGAAATCCGCACTAAATCCGTCCAGGCCGGGCGCTTGGCTGAATATTTTGTTGTACTAATTTAATAGAAATTGTCAGTTCCAACAGTGCCGCCTGTTGTGGAGTAAGGCTTGTGATGGATACATCCTGCAGATATTCCGTTGTACGCATTGTGGGGGCCCCTTCGCCTGTATACAAGGCCTGGTAAAATGTTCAAAAACGTTGTGCGATCTTCTTGGCTTCCGTGTGAATTTTGCCCTTTTCATCCTGCAAGGTGGCTATTGTTCTTGGGCCCCTTCCCCCTCTGAGGCAGTGGGCCAGTAGCCACCCCAACTTATCGCCATACCGATATAGCTGGGATTGATAATATATCAGTGATTTTTTTCACTCACTGGTATGTTTCGCTAAGGGCAGCTTGTACTTCAAGCAGTCTGGCCTTTGTCTTCTGTGTGGGATTCCTAGCATGGCATCTATATTCCAGCCAGACCTGTCTCTCCAACCGAAGTATCAGCTGGCTGCGTCTGGGCAGTGTAGGCTATGTGACATCCCCTCTGAGGACTGCCATAGCAGTCTCCCAGAAATGTTCTGGGGTTTCTTTGTTGCATGTTTTGACTCATTTGTTTGCCAGTGTTCCCAAAGATAAACTTGAAAGTGATTATCCCTATAAAGGTATGAGGGGAAACGCTACTGTTGCTGTTGGGACCCCGGCCTCTGCCAGGTTAAGTTGATCGACATCCAGGGAGTGGTTGGAAATTTCATCAGGGCCGATATCCGCCTCTGTCACCTGTGCAAATAAGGGTTCTGAGATCAGCAAAAAATCATTATGGGCACTAGGGGGTGCAGTAAGCGCCAAGGGTCTGCCATGCTTAGATGGCACTTAAATCGACCTAATATCCGCTTCGTGGCTTTATGTGCCTCAATACCCCCCTCCCCCCAGGTTTGATATATCCAACTCTAGATCAAGGACACCATTAGTCTCCCAGAGTGAGAGGGTCCTCCGGGAGACACTCAATCTAAGTCCAGCCTCGCATAGAAGGGGGCATCAGTATTATTTGGGCCATATATGTAACAAAAAATAACTGGTTTGCCTTCTGAATCCCCCCCCCCCCGGAATAAGCGACCGGTCTCATCAAATTTATCGCTACTTGTGGGTGAGCCGAAGACTCTTGTGAATCAGGATGGCCACTTCCCCCTTTTTCCCCTGCATGGGGACTCTAAATACTTGGCCTACTCACTCTTGGTTTAGCTTGGCGTGTTCAGCCGCAATCTGATGGATTTCCTGAAGAAACGCTATATTACAACAATGCTGTGCTAAGGCTCGTAAAACCTTACAGCATAGGTGTCAAACCTGTCCTGGAGGGCCACAATCCTGCCAGGTTTTGGGATAGCCCTAATGAATATGCATGAGATATATATGCATTAGAGATAGCCTGCCAACCTGACTGGTTTGTGGCCCTCCAGGACTGGATTTGGAGACCCCTGCTTTACACCTCTGTCATTTAAGATTGTGAGTGGGCAAGGTGCAGATGTCCAAGACATCAAAAAGGTTAGATAGAATTTGTCACATTCCTCCTCACTTCTCACCACCACCAAAATATTGTCCATTAGACATCTTTTTGGTGGTGGTGAGAATCGAGGATGAATGTGACACATTCTAGCTACCCTTTTGATGTCTAGGACCTCTGTACCTTGCCCACTCACCATCTTAAATGACAGAGATGTAAAGCAGTGGTCTCCAAATCCAGTCCTGGAGGGCCACAAACCAGTCAGGTTGGCAGGCTATCTCTAATGCATATATATCTCATGCATATTCATTAGGGCTATCCCAAAACCTGGCAGGATTGTGGCCCTCCAGGACAGGTTTGACACCTATGCCTTACAGCATTTAATGGGAGTATTCAGTTCACAGACATTCCAAGATAATAATCTCAGGGGACATCCCACATCTCCTGGCTATATTTTGCTAAGGTCCTTTTCCATCTTACGTAGGGGTGCCCCCAGCCTAGAACCGCTATCTTTTACCACCGGGGATTATGCCACCAGTATACTTTCCCACTATAGCATTTTGAGCCACCTTGCCCAACCCTCCCTCCCTCCCCCTCCCATTCCCCCAAATCCCTTCCCCTATCCCCTATCCCCCCTCCCGTGTCCCCATTCCCCAACAATTTACCCACCCTTATTTATCTTCAGGTCACATCCCTAATGCTTAAGGCCTTCCCTCCCTGCCTTTCTTAACCCTACCTTTCTCCCAAATAGCAAATACATGCCTAATAGTAATACTTCTCCCTTTCTCTGTCCCCAGCCTTCTAGACACCAAACCCGCTCTGTCTCCCCCTTGTTTTTTGTTTTTTCTCAGAGTCAATATTTCACTCTCTTACTTGGATCACTCGTCATTCGTTATCTTGTCCCCAGCCACCAATTGGGTCCCCATAGGACATATACCTTCCAGTCAATGTTCCCTCTAATTTTCTGTAGGCTGTGTGCGCATAAAATATCAGCTGTGTGCAGCTTTTGAAGGAAGGTTAAATTTTTGTGCGCCACATAATGACACTCGGAGTTATATACTTTAAAATTTGACTACACGTCAAAATACAGTATGTACACCACATTGATTTTAATCAAATTAAATGAAAATAGACGATTACTAAATGAAGCGGGAAATTTCTAGTAATTACAATCATAACTTTTAAATTTTAAGACGTCTGTGTTTTCTTTTAGAATCAGAGCCGTAATTTTTGTGCGCTCTGTTGTAAAGTACGTGCGCTCGCTTGGCGAGGTGTGTGCGTGCGCACACGCACACAGCTTAGAGGGAACAATGCTTCCAGTCCCCCTCTCCCCACCAATTGAGGAAGGCCAAGCATACATATCTCCTGCATAGGCCTGGTTCCTTCTGTCCTATCTATCCCTGTGTGTGTAAGAAGTACTTAATGCCTGTGGGGGTCCTGAGCCCCATATCCTGTCCGTTCACCTTTAGTCCCGGGGAGCCGAGGCTCGGTCACTTTGGCCAGTCAGTCAGTTATAGTACCACTAGAAGGAATCCCAAAATGAGGATCCACAATCTGCTAGGGTCCAAAGCCTCTACTAAATCGGGGCCGCTCCCAGATCTCACCTCCCCCGACCGCAGCTCTTGTCCTGGTTTAAACCTGCCACAATGACCTGTGGCTTGGAGCCATATTAGGTCTTTTCCCCCGTCCAGTCTAAATTTCTTTGTGTGCCTTCGCACCCTCTCTGTGTCTTCATACAGCACTTTTGATGTTCTGTCTCTTCTCTGGTGGTATATCTCCCTACTCCTCTCCTTTTCTTCCACCATCTTTACCCTCCCCTTCTTTTTTACTTTATAGGTATAGAGAAGCCCCATAACTTGCACGACGGGGCAAGTCTTCAGCTAGCTGCTTATATCAGCTGCATTTTTGGATGTGTATCATTTCTTCTCCACTACCTATCAATTCATATTCTCTGTATCTTGTACCCCTGCAACCACCTTTCATTCACGCTTATTCATTCATGTGCTGATCTATTCTCCACGTTATATCCCGCTACCCCCTTCCCTCCCACCTTCCCCCTTCTCGCAGTTTTCTCCATACATAAGGGGAAGCATAAACCCCGTGCTCCAAACACCAACCCCTGCCCAGCAGGGGGCAGTTCAATTCATAACGTTAGAATTTTTTTTTTTAAATCTTTAACCACTTTTTCATTTAACTGCAAATGTATGTCAGTTCTTTGAACCGCACCCCTTTTGTAGCAGTCCAATTTCCCACAAGGGGTGCATCAGTGTCTTATGGGGGACAGGGCATTAAGGCAATACCTCCTTTCCCTTGATCTGGACATCAAGTTCTGTTCCCCTCTGCTCCAGCTGGCTGTGCCAACACCCGGAGAACAGGAACAGTTGACTGGAGCACCACAGCAAGTTCAGGTTCCCCTGCCAATTCTAAAGCCAGCATGAGTCCTAGCTGGAGCATACGGTTTGGGCTTTTGCCCGCACCCCGCTTATCTGTCCATGTGGAGGATTCACTGCTTGTGCACATCCCTTGATGTCTCTAGCAATTTTTCCACAAATGGGGCTGCCAGATCTACAGATTCAAATATCTTTAACGTGCTGTTAACGAAAATCCGGAGGCGCGCTGGATATAAAACTGCAAATTTTATTCTAGAGTCTTCAAGTTTCTGACATTACCCCTGCATAGGCGCACCTCTTCTGGTTCAGCAATGAAGAATAGTCCTGAAAGATCTTAATTTGTACTCCTTCATGTAAAAGCATTTGCTTTGCCTGAGCTGCTCTTAGGATGTTTTCCTTTTGCGCAAAATTTAAAAAATCTTGCCAGCACTACCTGGGACCGTTGATCTTGTGCGCGGGAAGATCCCAGCCTTTGAGCCTTTTCGATAACTATGGCACCCACACTCTCCAACGGCAGGGCAAGAGGCAGGAGGGTCTCCAGATATCCTTGGAGCTCTGTTTCTCTAATTGACTCCAGGAAGCCAAAAAACTGCAGGTTTTTCCAGCAACCTCTATTCTGTAGGTCGTCGAGTTTGTCCGCCTGTCTTGCCGCCAGTCGCCGGATATTTTTTCCAGCTGTGGAGAGAGCATTTTCTTGTTGGGCTATTCTCTCCTCAGCCTGCTGTAAGCGGTTCCCAAACTCTGTAAAGGTCTGGGCCATAGCGTCCAATTTGCCGTTTAGCTCCTTCAATTTTGCACTGAGAGCCTCCACTGCTGCTACAGTCACCTCGTCTACCAGTGTGGTCTCTGCCGGTGAGGCAGCGCGGGTAGGTCTGCCATTTTCAGTGGCCCTGGGGCTCCTTTCTCTCGGTCTCTCCTACCCAATTTCATCCTCCTTCAGGTTTGTAGCCTTTTCTATGATTGAGGATAGTGCTAGGCAATATTACTCCTTAGTCTGGTTCAACTTGGTGGGGTTCCGCTCGGCAAATAAGTAAAGCATTTAGAGAAGGCCTGGGAGAGAACTCAGCATACAGCCATTCTCTTCCACCGCATCACATGACCTTCCGGCATTTCTTATGTTTTTAAGTCGCTGGGGATGGTGACTCCCAGATACTTGAACTGGTCGACTACTGAGAATCCAGATCTTGCAACCCCTGGCAGCCCATTCTCCTCTCGGGTGCAGCATAACATTAGTGCGACTTCTGCCAGTTCAGAGAATCCAGATTCCTGCCCATAGCGATTGATAATATCAACAATCCTAGGTAAGGAAACAGCCAGATACCGCAAGTATTTCAGGGTGTCATCAGGTACAAGGATATTGCATGTTTGGTCCCCACAATAACCCCCGCTCAGTCGCGCATGTCGTAATACACTCTGCTAAGATCTCGATAGCCAGTGCAAACATAAGTGGTGAGAGAGGGCAGCCTTTTCTAGTTCCCTCCCAAGCCAGAATGAGGGGGATTTAAATCCATTAGCGAGTATCAAGGCCTCCAGATGCACATACATGGCCTTTATCCACCCACAAAAAGCAGATCCAAAACCGAAATGGCACAACACGTCCATTAAGTACAGTCACTAGACTTTTTATTGAAGGCCTCCTCAGGCTGAGTTCCGCATCAAATGGAGAATACCCACCAACCGGTGAATGTACTCAAATCCAAAATGGCCCTTCATGAATCCAGTCTGTTCCTTGTGGATCAAAGAGTACACATATGTGTTGAGCCAGGCGCACAGCACTTTAGCAAAATCCTTGTCTATATTGAGGAGGGATATTGGTCTATAATTACTGCACAATAAATTCTCGCCCCTCCCTTGGGATGACCATAATAATGGCCTGCGAGAGTGAATGGCAGGGCCCACCATTCCAGGTCCTCATTAAAGACCTTGACCAGGAGGGGTGCAAATTCGGCATGCATACATTTGTATGATTAAGCTGGCAGGCCTTGCGACCTCGCTGCCTTATCCAACTTAAGGTCGCACATTGCCTTCCAACACCTCTGCCAGTGAAATCGGATGGTCCAAGGCCCTCCGCGCCTCTGGCATAAGTACAGGCAACTGTGCTGCCTCCAAACATTTTTCAATCTCAGCATCTGCGCCCCCCCCCCCCCCCTCCCCAAGGAGGTATTCGGTTATCTATAAAAGTCAGCAAATATTGCTGCAATCTGAGGGGATATAGGTTGGCTGCCCGGAGGGGACCGCACACTGCCACAATGCGCTTCCTGTGCACTGTCTCTTCAACTGCCACAGCAACAGCTTACTGGCTTTGTTCCCATGTTCATAAAACAACCGCATAGTCCTCTGCATATCCGAAGCCACCTTTTCTGTCTCCAGCACCTGTAACTCCCCTCTGAATTCCAAATGTCTCCACGTCCGCACCCTTCCCCCTAGCTTGCGTTCTCTCCAACTCCTGAATTTCGCTCTGTAGTTGGGCAACTTTTAGCTTTTCCTGCTTTCCCACACCACATGTTAGGGAAATCACCTGCCCTCTAAGTACCTCCTTAAGTGCTTCCCACAGGGATGAGGTGGTGATACTATCTACGTCATTAAACGTCAGATACTCCTGCCACCCTGCTGTGAGGTCACAAAGAAAGTCCAAATTTTTCAACAGGCCCCTCTGCATAGTCCAGACTGGCCATGGGGATTCCACTACTCCATCCAGGAGTTCCAGGCTCAGCGGTGCATGATCAGAAATTCCAAAGGACCCTATAGAGAGCAAGGCCAGGCGGAGTCCTTTTGCCTACAACCAAAAGTCAATTTGGGAGTAACTATTATATGAAGCTGAGAAATAAGTATAATTCTCTCATTCTGATCCCCACCCATATAACAACCCAAACTCGTCCAGATAATCTCTTTAATCGCTGGTACCCCTTCGTCTGGGCAAATCCTCCCTCCCCCGAGCAGTCCACCCCATCAGGGCACAATTAAAGCCCTCCCCCCAAGAATCAACTTACCCCTCTTTCCCCTCTAATCATCCCAAACGGTTTCTCCAGACTCGCAACCACCTGAGTGGGCAGGATGTGGACTTTCACCACGGAGTATAAGATCCCGTTCAGGCAGCCATTCAAGATAAGAAATCTACCCTTCCCATCGGGGACCGCATCCCGAACTTGGAATGGGCAACTTTTACTGATTAGGGTTACCACTCCCCTTTTATGTGAGGAAATATTGCTTGCAAAAACTTGTGGATAATATTTAGACTTCATATAGAGGTGTCCTTCCCCAACAATATGGGATTCTTGAAGCAACACAATATCTGCTTTGTCTCTCCAAAGGTGGAGCAACACCCTGCTTCGCATGGTGGGACTACGGAGGCCCCTGATGTTCTATATTAGCAACCGCACGCCAAAGCAAGATACTCCATATCCTGACCTTGACACCAGAAACTTGACACGACAGTGCTTTTCCACAGGACTCCTCTCCGACTTAAACTACACACCATAGCTCCCCTTCCCAACCCTGTACCCCTCAAACCCAAACTCCCCAAATACCCTCCCTTAATTAGTTTCCTTGCGTACTGCCAGTAGCATGATATGTGATAGACTCGGATGACCTATCCCCCCTCTACCTCTCCCTTCATTCACAGCCCCCCTTCACAAGTAACCTTTTACTCTGGATCATACAGCTTGTGGTATGAGCCCGGAACTTTTGTTGTTTTGGGGGTTGGGGCCCTCTACTCGTTAACCCCTTTTGCAGAGGGATACAGATGCAGAATCTCTACCAAAGCAGGCTAATACTGTAGCAGTAGAGGGTTTTTATTCAAGAGACTAGGTCCACACAGATCCGAACTGATTAGAACATATGAAGCTGTTGAAGATGCCCACAAATTCCACAAGTCACACCATACACCTCACTAGCATAGAGTGGCAAGAGGAAGAATCCAAGTTTTTCAGGGCAGCAGCACATAATCTATCAAGCCAGCTTAGCAGGAGGGGAGGGGGGTAAAAAACTATTTCCAGCTGCTAGTCACAGGGCAATCAGTGGCAATGGCGAGGGTCAGCTCCAGGGAGAAAAAAAAAATCTGTCTCAAGCATTCCTTACTGGGTGGAGAGAATGCATCGTTTTCTCATTCTAACACAAGTGGAGTACTGCACGCACACTGATATCCAACCCTCCCTCATCGCACTCACTGCAGGGCTTGAAACAGACCCTCCCGGGTTCTCCTGTGGCAGATGGCACTATCTGCATTCTTGGGCTTGTGCTGCTCTCTCCTCCAGAGTCCCAGTAGCACAGGGCGACAGCTGGATCAATGAACTTCCGTGCCCAGCTGTCAATCACATGTCAGCACAGGAGCCACTGTCGATCAGTATGGCCCCTCACTTCAGTGGCATTATTGCCGCACCCGGAAGCCGGTGAGTCCAAACGGGACCCAAAGGTTGGGGGAGCTGGGGAATTGAGCAGCCATGCGCTTCAGGTATGATAGTGCCCTTCCCCCCCCCCCCCCCCATACAGGTTTTTATGGCAATATTGGAAGTCTTATTTGTCCCTAGAAACTTTGTGGGGCATTGGAGATTTGACATTGTCAAACATGAGGCTACACAACATAACATCTCTTATGCAGTATGGAAGAGAACAGGCCTATACTTATTTTAATCCTGTGATTTTGGAGTGGCACCTAGCAAAACCAATAGTTACTAGCTACATGCCAAATCTGTCAGTTTACCGTCACATATCTTTGTTCATCCCTTGATGACTCCACTGTAGGGCTTGAAAGTGCATATGCAATAAGGTGCAAGCTAGCTTGCAAACAACCAAGCTATTGCCCATTAGAGGGGAACTTGGACTTTCCTCCAGGGATGCAGAAGACCATTTTCCTTGTATGGGAGGAAAATGGCATTTATCTATTGATGGATGTACTAGATTCTGGAGGGGACACATCAGGACCTTTTTGAGACCACTGTTCCCTCTAAGCTGTGCGCGTGTGCGTGCGCACACACCTCGCCGAGCGAGCGCACATACTTTACAACAGAGCGCACAAAAATTACGGCTCTGATTCTGATAGAAACAACACAGACGTCTTAAAATTTAAGTTATGATTGTAATTACTAGAAATTTCCCGCTTCATTTAATAATCGTCTATTTTCATTTAATTTGATTAAAATCAATGTGGTGTACATACTGTATTCTGACATGTAGTCAAATTTTAAAGTATATAACTCCGAGGGTCATTATGTGGCGCACAAAAATTTAACCTTCCTTCAAAAGCTGCACACAGCTGATATTTTATGCGCACACAGCCTACAGAAAATTAGAGGGAACATTGTTTGAGACCTTTATAAGGAGATAGAGCAGCTTTTAAACTAGATAATAGGGGAAAGCCGACAGTCGCCCAAGAGCGCATGGTTCGGAAGAATGTATCCTTGAAGGATACTACAAAAAGCAGAGAGGTTCCAAAAAAGAGTAAAGTAGCCCAAATGCCCTCGAGTATGGAGAAGACAGAACTTAAAGATCCCAAATTACCCATGTCTACCAATAGCCAAATTAATATGAATAAAATACAGTCTCTAAAATGCTTGTATGCAAATGCTAGAAGTCTACAAAACAAGATGGGAGAGTTAGAATATATAGCACTAAACGAGAGGTTAGATATGATTGGAATATCAGAGACATGGTGGAAGGAGGACAACCAGTGGGACACTGTGATACCTGGGTACAAACTATATCGAAATGATAGAGCTGATCAAATTGGTGGAGGGGTTGCGCTCTATGTTAGAGAGGGCATTGAGTCAGAAAGGATTAAAGTTTTGCAAGAAACAAAATTTGCTGTAGAATCTCTATGGATTGAAATTCCATGTAAAAAGGGGAAGGCGATGGCAGTGGGGGTGTACTATCGTCCGCCTGGCCAGAATGAACAAATGGATGATGAAATGCTCAAAGAAATCAAGGAAGCTAGCAAAAGTTACAGTGCAGTAATAATAATGGGTGATTTCAATTACCCCGGCATCGACTGGGTCAGTGTCACAACAGGACATGCTAGGGAGATAAAGTTCCTAGATGAAATAAATGACTGCTTCTTGGAGCAGCTGGTTCATGAACCGACCAGAGGGGAAGCAATATTAGACCTAGTCCTTAGTGGAACACCAGATGTAGTGCAAGAGATAAGGGTGTTGGGGCCACTTGGCAATAGTGATCATAGCATGATCGCCTTTGATTTAATTAGTGGAGGAGGGATAGTAAGGAAATCCACAGTACTACCCCTTAACTTTCGAAAGGGAGACTATGATAGAATGAGGAAAACAGTTAAGAAAAAACTAAAAGGAGCAGTTGCAAAGGTTAAAGACGTACATCAAGCTTGGGTGTTGTTGAAAAATACTATCTTGGAAGCCCAGACCAGCTGTATTCCACGCTTTAAGAAAAGTGGAAGGAAGTCCAAAAAATTGCCAGCATGGTTTAAAGCTGAGGTCAGAGAGGCTGTTGTTGCCAAAAAAGCATCTTTCAAGAAATGGAAAAAAGAGCCAAATGATGAAACCTGGAAACAGCACAAGCACTGGCAAGTCAAATGCAAGGCATTGATAAGGCAGGCAAAGAGAGAGAATTTGAGAAGAAGCTTGCTGCGGAAGCAAAAATGCGAAATAAAGACCTTTTCAAGTACATTCGTAGCAAAAAACCCGTGAGAGAGTCAGTTGGTCCATTAGATGATAAAGGGGTTAAAGGAGCACTAAGAGGCGACAAGGCGATAGCGGAGAGACTGAATGAATTCTTTGCTTCGGTCTTTACTGAGGAAGATGTAGGGATGTTACCCACGACTGAAGTGGTATTTAAAGGTGTGGAAGAATTGAAGGAAATATCGATACATCGGGAAGATGTCCTACAACTATTAGATAAACTGAAGAGTAGCAAATCACCTGGGCCGGATGGTATACATCCAAGGGTGTTGAAAGAACTGAAATTTGAGATTGCAGACCTGCTATCAGTAATCTGTGAACTATCATTAAAATCATCTCTAATACCTGAGGATTGGAGGATCGCCAATGTAACACCAATTTTTAAAAAGGGTTCGAGGGGTGATCCGGGAAACTACAGACCGGTGAGCCTGACATCAGTACCGGGAAAAATGGTAGAAACCATCATAAAGAATAAAATTACTCAGCATATAGATAGTCATGACCTAATGGGAGACAGCCAACATGGCTTTAGACAAGGAAGATCTTGTCTTACTAATCTGTTATGTTTTTTTGAAGGAGTGAATAAACAGGTGGACAAAGGTGAGTCGGTTGATATTGTGTATCTGGACTTTCAGAAAGCCTTTGACAAGGTCCCTCATGAGAGACTTTTGGCAAAACTAAAGAGTCATGGGATAGGAGGCAGTGTACTACTGTGGATCAGGAACTGGTTAAAAGATAGAAAGCAGAGAGTAGGGCTAAATGGCCAATTTTCCCAATGGAGAAAGGTGAATAGTGGTGTACCCCAGGGATCTGTGCTGGGTCCGCTGCTTTTTGACATATTCATAAATGACCTGGAAAGTGGAATAACGAGTGAGGTTATCAAATTTGCTGATGACACAAAACTATTTAAAGTTGTTAAAACCCAGGAGGATTGTGGAAAATTGCAAGAGGATCTTGATAAATTGGAAGACTGGGCATCAAAATGGCAGATGAAATTTAATGTGGAGAAGTGCAAGGTTATGCACCTAGGGAAGAACAACCCAAACTATGGTTACACGATGCAAGGTTCCACATTAGGAACCACCACCCAAGAAAAAGATTTAGGCGTCCTTGTGGATACCATGTTAAAACCCTCGGCCCAGTGTGCAGCGGCGGCCAAGAGAGCAAATAGAATGCTAGGTATGATAAGGAAAGGAATGGAAAATAAAACAAAAGATATTATAATGCCTCTATATCGTTCCATGGTGAGACCGCACCTTGAATATTGTGTGCAATTCTGGTCGCCGTATCTTAAAAAGGATATAGCGATTTTAGAAAAGGTTCAGAGAAGAGCCACCAAAATGGTAAAGGGGATGGAAGGCTACTCCTATGAAGAAAGGCTAAAAAGGTTGGGGCTCTTTAACCTGGAAAAGAGACGGCTGAGGGGAGATATGATAGAAGTCTATAAATTAATGAACGGAGTGGAACGGGTAAACGTAGATCGATTGTTTACCTTATCAGAATATAGAAAGACTAGGGGACATGCAATGAAGCTACAGGGTAAACTATTTAAGACTAATAAAAGAAAATATTTTTTCACTCAACGTGTAATCAAACTCTGGAATTTGTTACCGGAGGATGTAGTAAAGGCTGTTAGTGTAGCTGGGTTTAAAAAAGGTTTGGACAAGTTCCTGGAGGAAAGGTCCATAAACCATTATTAAGAAGGGACCCAGGATATCAATGCTTGAACCAATACAAGCATTGTGGAACCTGTGTCCCTTGGGGAAACTGCTAGGTACGTATGACCTAGATTGGCCACTGTTGGAAACAGAATACTGGGCTTGATGGACCTTGGTCTGACCCAGTATGGCATATCTTATGTTCTTATGTTCTTATCTACAGTTTACTGTACCCCCAGAGAATGTTATGCTTTTTGCAGTTTTGACACTAAGTAACCAGTCTTGACAAGGTTGCTGTAAGTGCCACTAAAACTCTGCAAGAACTCTTTGCTAGAGGCATGAGAGTATTGCTGGAGACCTTTTGTGCTGGGTCGGCCCTTTTAGGACCTCTATATAATTTTGAGGCCTTAGAAATTGAATGGGGGGTAGGATATATCAATATGGAGTTAGTATTTGAATCAGCATTAAAGAAGATATTGAGCTTATATGAAAATATCATCCTTCAGGGGAGATGATACAAAGTCCTTCTGTGTGTCTGTTTCTCAGAGAGTGGCCCAGAAGGCAATACTAGCAACTTAGATATTTGTTTCACTTGTAACGTGGATTCAATTTCTCTGAGTCACATTTTTTAGATATGCTCCAAAGTGCAGGCCTTCTGTCTTGATATTTCTCCAGGACCAAGCAGGAAGTCAGTCCTCACTTATGGGTGACATCGGTGCCGATGGAGCCCCCGTGCGGAGCATTTCCCCAGCTTTCTATGAAAGCCTTTGGGAATACTACACGCATGCGCGGTCCCCTTCCTGCCTAAAGGTGCCATCTTGCTCGGTCTCTCTTTTTCTGTGGAGCCCTTCGGACGTTTTATCCTAGTCATCCGGAAAAGTTGATGTTTTTTCAAAGATTTCTTCGCCTTTTTCTCAGAGTTCGCCGGTTCCCTTTCCCGCCGGATTCGGTACACCGGTATCAAGCCTGTTTTCTATTTTTCGTTTTTTGCCCTTTGTGGCTGGCGTTCGCGCCCTTTTTTCTGTTTTTCCCTGGAAGGCTGATCCTTTGACCTCGCGGGGGCCCTTTTTTCCCCGATGGCTTCCAGTGGTTTCAAGAAGTGTGATCGATGCAAGAAACTAATGTCTCTCACCGACACCCACAACTGCTGCCTTCGGTGCTTCGACCCAGATCATGATCCCATGATCTGTGGCCCGTGTGGCAAAATGTCCACCAAGGCACTTCGAAGCCGTCAGTACCAGAAGGAAAGTATTTTTTCGGATTTTGCCTCCGGCCGGGCCCAGACCTCGTCTGAGGCCTCGATGTCTCGGGAGTCTGATCCCGAGCATCGCCGGGGTTCCTCGGACAGGGGGTCCCCCGACTGGGAACGCAAGAGGAAGAAACGGCTCACGAGGGCAGCATTGGAAGAGGTCCCTGGTTCCTCAAGGTACCTCGTGTAGAGCCGGAGACCGTCGGACACGTAAGTCCTATAGTCCTCGTGGACTCTCCTCCGAGGGAGCCGACGTCGAGCCCGGCGCCACCGGGACCCGAGTTGGTGGCTGCTGAGTCTCCTGAGCTTGAACTTAGGCTGACAGCCTTGGAGTGCAGATTGTCTGCCTTAATGGAGCAGCAGCGGGTACTGATGGCCAGCCTCGCTGGTGCATCGGCCCCGACCACCGGGACATCGACGTCGAAGTCGACCCCCGGAGACCGAGCCGATACTCGACCATGAAGGCTCGAAGTCGTCCTCGGTCAAGGTCTCCCTCGACCTCCCGCTCGGAACTGAGGGTGTCGATGCCGGTGCCTTCGGTGTCTGGGCGGGTGCCACCTCGACCCGCGTGGTCGGAGCCCCTCAACTCCTCTTCGGATGAGTCAGCGTGGGAGACGGAGGATGAGGAGTCCCCCGATGCCTTCCGTACTCGGTGCGTCCCGTCAGACCCGCCGCAGTCCGAGCCCCGGAGTAGATCCCCACCGGAGTCACCCGGTTCTCGGAGTTCGTGCGGGACATAGCCAAGGCCTTGGCGATACCTGCAGACCCCGAGGAGGAGCCTCGAACCAAGGAGCTCGAGGCCCTCCAGTATGACTCTCCTCCGAAGGAGGTCTTTACTGTTCCGGTTCCTCCAATGCTGGAACGGCTCCTCTTCCGGATGTGGGAGATACCGGCCTCGGCGCCGGTCTTGAGCAAGCGAGTTGATTCTATCTATCGACTCTGTAAGATCCCTGGCTTCCAAAAGGCGCAGCTGCTGCACCATTCCATGGTGGTGGAATTGGCCATGCATCGTCTGAAGAGCCAGAAGATGCACTCCACAGTGCCCCCCGGCAGGAAGGCCCGGAACCTGGATGCTTTCGTCAGAAAGTGCTTCCAGGGCTCGATGCTTGCTTGCCGTGTCCAGTCAATACCAGCTGTACATGAGCATGTACCTCCGAGACCTGGCAAAGGAGCTTGCCGGGTTCTCTGCTGGCCTCTCCGGGGATCCTTTGCAGAGGTTCCAGTCTTTGTCTTCAGGAATCCGGGACGGGACTGTTCAAATTCATGTCCCGAGCGGCCTACGATGGCTTTGAGGCTTTGGCTCGTGTGGCGGCCGCCGGCATTGCGGCCCGATGCCAAGCATGGCTGCAGTCATCGGACCTCGAGCCTTGGGTACAGGACAAGTTGGTCGATGTCCCTTGCCAAGGTGAAAACCTTTTTGGCAAACCCATGGCCGAGAAGGCGGCTGAGCTTGAAACCGAGCACCTGACCAGGACAAGGCTGTCCAGAAAGACTTCTGCCCCTTCTCACAAGAAGAAGGGCTCTGGTAAAAAGTCCTTCTACCCGAGAAAGGTGTCTGCCTACAAAGCTTTCCCTCAGTACCAGGCCTCCCCAGCTCCCCCTCAGGGGCAGCAGGCCAAGGGGCAGGGACATGGGGCCCCATAGGCAGACGGCCCCCAAGCCTCCGGCTCCTGCTCCTGCTCCTACCCAGCAGGGAGGCGGTTTTTGACTCCCAAGGCATTGCCTCTCCGCCCCTGCTGCCCCATCCCTGCACAGGAGGTCGCTTAGCCCTGTTTTCCCACAGGTGGCCACCCATTACAGGGGATGCTTGGGTCTTAAGCATCATTCACCAGGACTATATGCTTCATTTCCAACAGCTACCTCCTGTCTATTTTCCAGGAGAACCTCTGAGGCCTCTCCACACCAACCTCCTCCTCCAAGAACTTCAGGGTCTGCTTCTGGACAGGGCGGTGGAGCCTGTATCTCCTCACCTACAGGGGTGCGGGTTCTACTCCAGGTATTTTCTGGTGCCAAAAAGAACAGGAGGCCTAAGGCCTATCCTAAACCTCAGGAACCTCAACAAGTTCTTGGCGAAAGAGAAGTTCAAGATGCTTACTCTTGGAACACTTCTGCCCTACCTCCAGCAGGGAGATTGGCTATGCTCCTTAGATCTAAAGGATGCGTACACTCAAATCCTCATTCATCCAGACCACAGAAAGTACCTCAGGTTCGTGGTGGGAGGAAACCATTACCAGTACAGGGTGCTGACGTTTGGCCTAACCTCCGCCCCACGGGTCTTTACAAAGTGCCTAGCTGTGGTGGCAGCCTACTTGAGGACTCAGGGGGGTTTTGTCTTCCCCTGTCTGGACGATTGGCTCATCTGAGGTCAGACTTACCAGGAGGCCAGGCAGGCCACCTTCAGGACTGTCACACTCCTTCAAGACCTAGGCTTTGTCATAAACTTCACAAAGTCCACTTTGCTCCCCTCCCAGAACCTCAACTTCATAGGAGCACGGCTGGACTCTCTGCAAGCAAGGGCTTACTTGCCAGAGTACAGAGCTCAAAGGCTCATGGAGTTGGCATCCCGGTTTCTCAGTCTGCCATGGGTTCCTGCCAGGCTCTGTCTGCAGCTCCTGGGACACATGGCATCGACTGCATGTGACCCCCAGTGCCCGCCTCCACATGAGGCCTGCACAGTGGTGCCTCAGAACTCAGTGGAAGCAGGCCACAGGGAGCCTAGCAGACAAAGTAAGGGTATCAAAACCTCTCCTGAAGTCTCTTCAGTGGTGGCTACACCCCCCCCCCCAACTGGCTGCAGGGGGTGCCTTTTCAGGTGCCTGCCCCCACGGTGGTGTTGACAACCGATGCCTCCTTACAGGGCTGGGGTGCACACTGTCAAGAGAGCTGCACCCAAGGCCTCTGGTCCCCATGGGAAGCCACGCAACAGAAGCCACCCAAGTCTCTGGAACTCCCTACCACCACACATCAGAGCTATTCCCAACCTAAGCCAATTCAGGAAGGCCCTGAAACACTTCCTCTTTATCAAACACCTTACTGACTGCCCCGAACCCCAACCACCAAACATGATCAATACCCGATAACCCCATCTGACAAGTATATAGTTACCCGTTTCCATGCCCTGCATATGTATATAGTTTTACCCTGTTCTCCAAGTTACTTGTTCCTGTTTCAATGTAAGGACCTGACTTTGCTTATTGTTGGATACCATTTTGTTGTATGTAAACCGCGCTGATCGCAAATAGTGCGGTATATAAGAAATGTAAATAAAATAAATAAAAAAAATAACAGATCAACCTACTGGAACTGCGGGCTATTCGTTTAGCCCTCAAGGCTTTTTCTCACACCTTGGCCCACCAGTCTGTTCTAGTTCAGATGGACAACCAAGTAGCCATGTTCTATGTGAACAACCAGGGCGGCACTGGGTCCAGACCTCTATGCCTGGAAGCACAGGCCCTTTGTTCTTTTGCCCTCAGGCACCAGATATTGCTGAGGGCTGTTTATCTTCCTGGCCAGGAGAACTTTCTGGCAGACCACTTAAGCAGAATTCTGCAGCCCCATGAATGGCAGCTGCACCCTTTGGTGGTTCAGCAGATTTGCTGAAATGGGGACTTCCATCCATGGATCTCTTTGCCAGTCCCCTGAATCACCAACTGCCCAGGTTTTGTTCCAGGCAACCATATCCCTTAAGGATGGCGGCTGATGCCTTCCTGATTTCTTGGTCCCAGGGCCTGCTCTGTGTTTCCTCCCACGCCTCTGGTGGCCCGAACCTTGTTCAAGATTCTCAGGGACAAGGCCTCAGTACTTCTGGTTGCTCCCAGGTGGCCGAGGCAGCCCTGGTTCCCCCTGCTACTTCAACTGGCAGTGGAGACACCCATGCCTCTGGGATTCCAACCCGACCACCTCTCTCAGGATCAGGGTTCCCTTCTGCATCCCAATCTCAAATCTCTCCATCTGATGGCATGGAGGCTGCAAGGGTAGTCTTTGCTCCCTGGGGCCTACCTCAGGAAGTGGAAGAGGTGGTCTTGGCCTCTAGAAAGCAATCCACCAGAAAAACATATGCCCTAAAGTGGAGGACGTTCTCCTTGTGGTGTCAGCAACTCAAGGAAGATCTTTTCACCTGCACTGTGCCAGTAGTGCTCCAGTACCTACTGCACTTGTCCAATCAGGGCCTTAAATCCAATTCTGTTCGGGTCCACCTCTCTGCTCTGGCAGCTCACCACTCTCTGGTGGAGGGACACTCTTTGTCAGTTCACTCCTTGGTGTCCAGATTTCTCAGAGGCTTACTATTGCTCAAGCCTCCTCTCCGCCCTCCGGCCCCTGAGTGGGAGTTGAGTGTGGTCTTGCAGCAACTTACTCGCCCACCTTTTGAACCAATGGCTACATGTCCTCTATGCTTCCTATCCTGGAAGACTGTATTCTTAGTGGCCTTGACCTCGACCAGGCGAGTGAGTGAACTTCAAGCCCTGGTCTGTGACAGGCCATACACTCGCTTCTATAGGAACAGGGTAGTCCTTAGGACTCATCCTAAGTTCCTCCCTAAGGTTGTCTCCTCTTTCCATCTCAACCAGGAGGTGGTTCTTCCAACATTCTTCCCTAGACCCCATGCCAGCTGGGCTGAGACAGTCCTGCATACCCTGGACTGTAGGAGGGCCTTATCCTTCTACCTGGAGCGTACGCAGGGGCATAGGAGGGCTACTCAACTCTTCGTATCTTTTGACCTCAATAACTTGGGGGTGCCTGTGTCCAAGCGTACCTTGTCCATCTGGGTGGCTGACTGTATCACTTGGGCTTACATGGCAGCTGACCTTACTTCGCAGGGTCGGGTCACGGCCCACCGTGTCAGGGCAATGGCTGCCTCAGTAGCTCATCTCGGCTCTGTACCGTTGACAGACATCTGCAGGGCTGCAACCTGGTCCTCAAGCCAGACTTTTGCGGCCCCTTACTGCCTGGAGAGGGAGTCCTGCAGGGACTTATCTTATGTTCTTAAGACAGTGCTTTCGGTCAGGCAGTGCTCCAGAATCTCTTCGAGGTTTAGGCAACTCCTACCCTCCAGCCCTCTGGTTGGGCTACCGGTGGAGGTATGTTTCAGTGAAATCCTTTCTCTGATGCTGAGGCTAGAGGGAGCTCATTTTTCAGCTCTGAGTCCCCGGTAGCCTGAAGCTGGGGAGTCCCATAAGTGAGGACTGACTTCCTGCTTGGTCCTGGAGAAAGAGTAGATACTCACTGTAACAGGGGTTCTCCAGGAGCAGCAGGAATCAGTCCTCACAACCCTCCCTCCTCCCCTGGGAGTTGCAGTTGTACATAGCTAAAAAAACAGCACACAAAAATGAAAAAATAAACTGTCATTTGACTGAGCAAGATGGCACCTTTTAGGCGGGAAGTGGACCATGCATGCGTGTAGTATTCCCAAAGGCTTTCATAGAAAGCTGGGAAATGCTCCGCACGGGGGCTCCATCGGCGCTGATGTCACTCATAAGTGAGGACTGATTCCTGCTGCTCCTGGAGAACACCTGTTACAGGTGAGTAACTACTCTTACTCAGTAACTGAATGGGCTAACGAGTGATTTACGCTTTGTATCCAGAGTTGATGCTGTTTGATAACACCTCTAAAATATCTTCAAGACAGCGATGCTTGAAATTTATTCTTAAAAGAAAGCCTTTCTTCAACATAGAAAGAGCACCTTGTATGAACCCATACCCACTGTTGCTGACCTTATGGTGATTGACTCTACATTCAGTGACAGTTATAGGAAAAATCTCTGAACTGCAAAGTCTAAATGATGGCCCACCTTCATGTGTTCTTGGGGACTATATATAAATTTGCTATATCATAGGACTTGTAGTGCAGTCTTTAACTTTTAATGATTAAACCTCACTCACACCACTTGTTTTGAAAGGAGCTAGGCACTGGTTGGGTGAGGGTGGAAGGGTACAATGAATTGTGTGTGAGTTTTATACTATTGTTCGGATGTTTTTGTGGATCTTGTATTTTAAAAGGAGGACCCTTTTTTATATCCATGTTCAATTTTGAAATCAACATGTCTCAAACAAAATAAAAGTATTGTCATATCTGCTTAATTCAGTTGGATACACAACCAGCAAAACGTTTCAATTAACCATATTAAATTGGCATCTGCAATTCAGAAGGATCCAATATCTGATTTATTTTCTGAGCATTTTGCCTCGGCTTTTATGTGCAAGATTTAAATCATAAAGAGATTTTCTCACTATACTTCCTTCACTGCCAACTCCAGAAGGAAGATACACATCACCAGCAGAATCATCATCCATTCCATCTTCCCATTTCAAACCACTCTGAAGGTCATTCTTTCTTTTGTGCTACAGAAGCTCCTGACAACCAACAGCCACTGATCCCTTTCTTCATAGCTCATCAAACGGTTTGCTAATGAGCTCTTACCAATCCTACATTCTGTGATCTCAGCAAGCACAGCTCAAGGCATAGTTCTCAATAAATGGAAGCAAGTAATTCTCCTAGGACAAGCAGGATGAGTCAGCCACAATAGGTGTCGTCATCCGACAGCGCCGAGACAGAAGTACTACTCCGCCCCTAGCTAGCCACTCTTCATTCTTCCGCCTTGCCAACAAGACGGATTTTCCTACACTCTCTTCATCAAACATCTAATTTCACGAAAACAGCAATTTTGCAAAGACAGAAACTCCAATCAACCTCTATTATGCCCAAACCTGGGTTTAAAAAATGTCCTACCTGCTCCAGAAAGATGAACTCCACGGACACCCATGTCTGTTGCTTGAGATGCCTCGGAGTCTCACACAGGGTGGAGGACTGCACTAACTGTGCAAGAATGTCCCCCCGTGCCAGGAAATTCAGAAAACATGCCCTCCAGGATCTTCTTCAAGAGGTAGGAACTTCAGCGCTGCAAGCTCCTGCTGACCATGCTGCTGCTGACCACGTGGCTGCCCATGCTGCCCCCGATGCTCTTCCGATGCAGCCAACCTTCTCCGCAGCTCCGGATGTGCCCTCCCTGGCCTCCATCCGCAGCCACGAGGCTCCTGCCTCCCACTCCGGGCTTCTGACTCTTCCTGCAGCTGCTTCTCAGCCACCGGCTTCCCTGGAACCCCCTCTGCAGACAACGTGGGAGCTCCAGGGCATGCAGGCAGCCATCTTGCCTTCCTTCTCCGCCCCCGTGGCGCCATTGGTCGACGCCACGGCAACGAGTCCTCCCCTGACTCCGCCCCCTGTAGCGCCATTGTGCAGCACCACGGCAACGGGACTGCGTCACGGACTGCATCACCAGGCAGCCCAGGACACCCCCCCCCCCCCCGCACCGGCAAGCCTCTCTGTCGGCACGGAGACACCCACGCTGACGTAGCAGAGGTTCAGGAAGACAGCACAGGCACAGGAGGAGGCACTCAAAGGGCAGTTTTCTCAGCAGCAGCCCAGCCCCAAAGAGACATCACAGATATCGCAGGCACAGAAGCAGCAGCAGACACAGAAGCAGCAGCAGCAGCTCCAGCAGAAGACATGCTCACAAGAGGTACTACAGGCATAGGAGCAGGGACAAGCACAGATCCTCCCACAGACACATCTATGCACCCTCCAGCAGCCCCTCCTATGTTCTTCCCCCCTCCTCTGACTCAGAACCCAGGGAGGGTGGGGAGACCGCCATCCAGACTCCCACGCTGCTTGAGGCACAGGACAAATTTCAACACCCAGACTTAACGCAGATTTCAAACTTTCTCTCCAGCCTCTTTGATCAGTGGGCAAAAAATCAAGCACCTATCTCTACTTCATCATAACCGAAGGTCCCTAGATCACTAGCCGTGTCCACAGAGCCTACACCTACAGAGACAGCTCCCCTGCCCTCCTGTAACGCTGCTGTCCCAACTGACCCTGGGGGCAAGAGAGATGACACAGATGCTTGATCCAAAAAGTTTTATTAATGTTCCCCAACGCGTTTCGGCGGAACGCCTTCTTCAGGGGGTATCAAAACTAACAAAAATAACATAGATAGAATTATACACTAAAAATATTAAAAAAAACATATTAAGAACATATAAATAAATTAAACAGAATTATCAATAATAGCACGGGCATGTATAAAAAAAGGGGGCATCATCATAGAAAAACTTTTTACAACCGATTATGTTGTGCATCGATAGTAATCAAACTATATTTATTAACTCATACATAAATATAAACACTCCAAAGTAAAAGTTAAGAAAGACGCAGGGCAGAAAGGCATTTAAAACCAAAATAAAAACAGATGAAAAACAGATAAACAAATAACAAATGGCAAAGATACTCACTAATGCGGATCATGAAAAGGTATCTGTGTATAAAAAATCACCCTTGAGCCAACTGTGTTAGAACTGTGTGCATAAAAAAAGGCTGTAAACATAACACCACCAATAAGGAGATTCAACAATAAAAGATTATATAGGTAAAGGCTATATAAATAAATCAATAAAATTATAAAGATAGGAGCCATGTTACAGACACCATGCCAACTTCTTAAAATAGCCAAAAGAATAAAACGTATACTTACTCAAAATAGTGGTGTGGTTTTTAAAAAAATCCTTTAACAACAAACACACTGTGAATGCATAAATGATACATAATAAGAATACAAATACATTAAATATCATATTAAGAACAGCATTGAATAATATAATAAATAAATAATTAATATCATCATAAATAATTATTTCATTAAATGACTACTAAAAACATCAATAACTATAAGACCAATGATGAACCACGGAGGACTGAAATCAAAACTCCGAAAGGGATGTTGATACGCTGGAGGAACTACTAAAACAGCTATGAATTGGAAATATATTTCTTTGAAAATGTAACTTAGACTGCCATATTTTGGTGTACTAGTCGTAAATGGAAGACACTATTATACAGCATGTTGACCACAAACGAAGGAAACCAAAAAACAACGTGGACATAAAGGGACCGCATAAAATATTAAACCCACGGGAATCGTATATCGTAATTTATATGTATTAAGAGAGCTAATCATTACGGATAATAGTAAAAATGTAAAACCTATTAATATCATAATTAAATAATTACTTCATTAAAGAGCTACTAAGAACATTGAAGTTCAATAAAACCATAAATAAAAAGGGGGTGGGGGGTGGTGTTAAACCAACTCCAAGAGGGATATTAGTACACTAAAAGGACTACTAAAGACCCGGCTGTAGATAAAAATGTATTCATTAAATGAGAAGGATAACACAGAGATTCAATAGAACCATAAGTAAAAGTGGAGGATTAAAAACAAATCCAAGAGGAATATTAGTACACTAAAAGAACTACTAAAGATCCTGACTGTAGATCTAAAAAATGTATTCATTAAAAGAGACGGGTAACTTCAACTACCACATCTAGGTGTACTAATAATAGACGCAACATGATTTACCGCAAGCAAAAGAAAGCAAACTTCGCAAAATAAACGAAAAAGTAACAGGGACTACTTATAATATTGGAGGCTCAGAAGAATATATTTTGAATAGAAATTATTTTGAATAATAATGTACATAAATTAACAGATGAAATGCTTGTGAAGAACAATTCGTTTGTAAAGGAGAGATTGCCGGCGATACCGTTTGCGCTCAAAGGGTTTACTAAGGAAATGCGACTTTCACTGGAAAACAAATTATTCAATGTGTTTAAATAAAGGAAAAACAGCATTATCTCACTTGTAAAAAGCATATTAATAAAGTACCGATATGGCCGATAGCGAGACACATGTCTCATACTAAAAACTATATTGGAGCACTGCTCATTTATGTTGCTTACTTAAGGGAAAGCTTAGAAACAATGTATTCTGGCGTCTGTGTTGAAACCCTAGTTTTAAGTCATTAATAGTCCACCGAATAAATCATCATTGGTAAAAACTATACTCGGAGTTGCATAAAGTGAATGCTGAAAGGGTAACAAGTACCGAACCAACCTTGTGTCTGGCGTCTGTGGTCTGTGTTGAAACCCTAATTTTAAATCATATAGTCCACCGAATAAATCATCATTAGTAAAAAAACTATACTCAAGGTTGCATAAAGTGAATGCTGAAAGGATAACAAGTACCGAACCAACCTTGTGTGTAGAAAGCAGCGTAATCTCTAAAAATTGAAGAGTGGACTGAGCAGGACGCCAAAGTTTAAAAACACTGAAAAAACCACACCAAACCTTGGGGGCGTGGTTTCAGTCAATATCAAGTTACAAACGCTAAAAGGGCACAAAGGGAGAAAGCTTATCAGTATATATAGACCAACGTACTGGCCAAATGGAAAAACTACTGCTAAGAGATTTCAAAACCAATAGTGCTCAAATAAAAATAATACCCAATAGAAATGTTAAAAACATATATGTGGTACATAACTGAAAAAAGGGGGGATAATAGGAAATCATTTAAATGGGATAAAATTGAAATATGCATTATTTCAAATAAAAATTGACAGATCAGTTTCCTGATTCAATCCATTAGGCTCTAGGGTGTTGAACTCATATATATAACGTTGCTCAAGTTTCAACAGCAATTTATTCACATCTCCTCCTCTCCAATTTGGTACTACTGTTTTTAAAACTAAATATTTTAAATCACCAACGGTATGTTTATTTTTTTGCCAATGTGTTACAAGTGGCTTATCCGGGATGCCTCTTTGTATACAGCTCCTATGTTCAATTATCCTGGTGCCCTCTTCCCCTCCCTCGTGGCGGATAGGACCGCTGGTCTCTGTAAGTTGTCCGTGCTTGTTGTGGTGGATGATGGAAGTACCGCCCTCCTCCCTTCCACATGTGGTCCATTTGAAAACCCCGCTGGGGACTAGCAGGCTGGCGACGTGAAGGCCCCACGGCATCAGAGAAGAGGGAACCAGATGGGTCAAGGTCACCTGATTGTTGTCTACTCCTCTTGTGGCTCCTTTCCCTGTCAGGCAGATACGCACCAGGATAATTGAACATAGGAGCTGTATACAGAGAGGCATCCCGGATAAGCCATTTGTAACACATTGGCAAAAAAATAAACATACTTTTGGTGATTTAAAATATTTAGTTTTAAAAACAGTAGTACCAAATTGGAGAGGAGAGATGTGAATAAATTGCTGTTGAAACTTGAGCAACGTTATATATATGAGTTCAACACCCTAGAGCCTAATGGATTGAATCAGGAAACTGATCTGTCAATCTTACTTTGAAATAATGCATATTTCAATTTTATCCCATTTAAATGATTTCCTATTATCCCCCCTTTTTTCAGTTATGTACCACATATATATTTTTTCAGTTATGTACCACATATATGTTTTTAACATTTCTATTGGGTATTATTTTTATTTGAGCACTATTGGTTTTGACATCTCTTAGCAGTAGTTTTTCCAATTGGCCAGTACGTTGGTCTATATACTGATAAGCTTTCTCCCTTTGTGCCGTTTTAGCGTTTGTAACTTGATATTGACTGAAACCACGCCCCCAAGGTTTGGCGCGGTTTTTTCAGTGTTTTTAAACTTTGGCGTCCTGCTCAGTCCACTCTTCAATTTTTAGAGATTACGCTGCTTTCTACACACAAGGTTGGTTCGGTACTTGTTATCCTTTCAGCATTCACTTTATGCAACCTTGAGTATAGTTTTTTTTACTAATGATGATTTATTCAGTGGACTATTAATGATTTAAAATTAGGGTTTCAACACAGACCACAGACGCCAGACAAAAGGTTGGTTCGATACTTGTTACCCTTTCAGCATTCACTTTATGCAACCCCAAGTATAGTTTTTACCAATGATGATTTATTCGGTGGACTATTAATGACTTAAAACTAGGGTTTCAACACAGACGCCAGAATACATTGTTTCTAAGCTTTCCCTTAAGTAAGCAACATAAATGAGCAGTGCTCCAATATAGTTTTTAGTATGATACATGTGTCTCGCTATCGGCCATATCGGTACTTTATTAATATGCTTTTTACAAGTGAGATAATGCTGTTTTTCCTTTATTTAAACACATTGAATAATTTGTTTTCCAGTGAAAGTCGCATTTCCTTAGTAAACCCTTTGAGCGCAAACGGTATCGCCGGCAATCTCTCCTTTACAAATGAATTGTTCTTCACAAGCATTTCATCTGTTAATTTATGTACATTATTATTCAAAATAATTTCTATTGAAAATATATTCTTCTGAGCCTCCAATATTATAAGTAGTCCCTGTTACTTTTTTGTTTATTTTGCGAAGTTTGCTTTCTTTTGCTTGCGGTAAATCATGTTGCGTCTATTAGTACACCTAGATGTGGTAGTTGAAGTTACACGTCTCTTTTAATGAATACATTTTTTAGATCTACAGTCAGGATTTTTAGTAGTTCTTTTAGTGTACTAATATTCCTCTTGGATTTGTTTTTAATCCTCCACTTTTACTTATGGTTCTATTGAATCTCGATGTTATCCTTCTCATTTAATGAATACATTTTTATCTACAGCCGGGTCTTTAGTAGTCCTTTTAGTGTACTAATATCCCTCTTGGAGTTGGTTTAACACCACCCCCCACCCCACCCCCTTTTTATTTATGGTTTTATTGAACTTCAATGTTCTTAGTAACTCTTTAATGAAGTAATTATTTAATTATGATATTAACAATAGGTTTTACATTTTTACTATTATCCGTAATGATTAGCTCTCTTTTAATACATATAAATTACGATATACGATTCCCGTGGGTTTAATATTTTATGCGGTCCCTTTATGTCCACGTTGTTTTTTGGTTTCCTTCGTTTGTGGTCAACATGCTGTATAATAGTGTCATCTCCAGGAACAAGCAGGAATAAGTCCTCACATATGGGTACGTCGGAACCGACGGAGACTGCGCGGGAAAGCACCCCAGCTTCCCAAAAAGGAAGCTTTTGGGGCCTCCCACTGCACATGCGTGCTGCCTTCCCGCCTTCCTGACCAGCTCTCCTCAGTTTCTCTTTTTCCGCAGAGCCAGCAGGTCGTGTTCCTGTCACCGCTGAAGAAATTCTTATTTTAGTTTGTTTCTTTAGACCGTGTACCTGCCTTCCCCATACCGAAACCGGTACTGCCGGTCTCTCTTTTCTTTTCTTTCAAAACAAAAAACTTTTATTTTAGCACAACTTGGTGACTTCGGTTAGGCCTCAGGCCTACACAAATTCTCATGGAGAAACCAGCCCCTGGTTTCAAAAAGTGTACCAAGTGTAGTGCTGTTATTTCTGTTACAGACACCCATGACTGGTGTCTTAAATGTTTGGGGCCTGACCACTCCATTCCGGACTGCCCGTTCTGCTCCCAGATGTCTGAACGTGGTTTGCAGAACCGGGCCAACAAATTCCATGTACTGTTTGCTTCAGATAATCCAGCATCACAGTCATCCAGGTCTTCCTCTCCAGATGGATCTCAGGTAACCAAACCTTCTTCGGGCAGGTCCTCAAAAGGCAAATCTCCTTCAAAGTATCGAGAGGCCCTCAATCTTGAGTCGGAGGACCCTGCCCCAGCCAAACAACCCCGGCGGGAAGCTCTGGCTTCCAAAGCTCCATCTATGGGGTTACAGGTTGACATCGATGGCACGGCCTCGACCGATCACCTGTTAGACTGCTCTGGGGTACCGGCCCATGCCGGTACCGACATCCAGGCAGCAGTGGCGTCTATGAACAATACTGTTCAGACCATGCAGCAGGCCATTCTGGCTTTTATTAAAGCTGCGACGCCCTCGGTAACGCATCCAGCGGTTCCGGGTCCGGTTCCGGTACCATCCCCCATACCGGAACCGAGACCATCGTCTTCCAAACGTAGATCGGTTCCGCATGCCGGATCTGGGTTTTCGCCCGATACCGATCCCATACCCGGTACACCTGATGTCGATACCGAGCGGTATGCGTATCGTGCGTTGGAAGCAAATAGAGAATACTTTGATCCTTCTGAGGATTTTGACTCCTCTGATGACTCTGATGAGCTGTCTCTTGTTCTTCCTGAAGAGCCTTCTTCCCCAAAGAGGAAAATGTCTCCACCAGAGGATTTGTCCTTTCAAGACTTCATTATAGAAGTAGCTAAAGCACTTTCTATTACTACATCCTCTGAAAAAGAACCTAGATCCAAGAAATTGGATATTTTAGGATACCCTAAGGTTCCTAAAGAGGCAGTCACCCTGCCTATCCATGAAATCCTTCAAGAACACTTGATGGACTTATGGGAGGCTCCTCTAACGTTGTCTCCTCATTCCCGTAGATTGGACACCATGTACCGGGTCCCTCCTTCTCCTGATTTTCAAAAAACTCAGCTGCCTCACCATTCCATTGTGGTGAAGTCTGCGCTGAAAAAGATTAAGAGTACCAAAAGGCACTCTTCCACCCCTCCAGGGCGAGAATGTAAGACCCTAGACTCTTTTGGTAGGAAAATCTTCCAGGCTAGTATGCTTATAGCCAGGATTAATTCATACAGTCTGTATATGGGCATGTTTCTAAGGGAACTTGCCCTAAAGGTACGGCATTTTGCCCCCTTTATCCCTGAGGATAGAAGGAAGGAGTTCATTTCTCTGGTGAAACAGCTTCTAGATGTTTCCAAGTTCTCCAACAGAGCAGCCTTTGATTCCTTTGAGGGTGCCAGTAGAGCTTCGGGCATTGCTATTGCAGCCCGACGACTTGCTTGGCTCCAGGCCTCTAACCTAGAACCCTGGGTCCTGGATGGCTTACGGAATCTGCCCTGTACAGGTGAGAACTTATTTGGTAAAGACTGGCAAATTAAAGCCACTCAAATGGACGCAGAAAATGCTACCTTAGATAGACTTTCTAAGTCTACCTCTACTCCTGCCAAGAAAAAGTCTTTCAAGAGGCCTTACTACAAGAAGGCCAGATTTTCCACAAATACTGGCCAACAATCTTCTCAGCCTCGCTTTGCTGCTAAGCGTCAGCAACCTAAACAGCCAAGGTCAAAGCCTGCAGCATCTGCCACTCCTCAGCAGGCTCAACCCCCCTCAGGAGTTTTGACTTGCCCCTAGAGAACTTAACCTTTCTGGCTCTAGAACAACCAGAGCCCCTCACCATTCCCGGAAGGTTAGCTCACTTTGCTCCCAGATGGGAGCAAATTACATCAGAGCACTGGACCCTCTCTATCATCAGAGAGGGCTACAAACTTCATTTTTCCAACCTTCCTCCACATACCATGGTGAGGCACTTCAATTCTCCCCCATCTCTCCTGGCCCTGTTGGGTCAGGAAGTCTCTTCCCTCCTTGCCCAAAGGGCAATAGAAGAGGTTCCTCTTCTTCAACAAGGGACAGGTTTCTACTCCCCTTATTTTCTCATACCAAAGAAGACAGGGGGATTCAGACCTATCCTAGATCTGAGAGAATTGAACAAATTTCTATACAAGGAGAAATTCAAAATGCTTTCTCTGGGCATTCTCCTTCCATACCTTCAGAGTCAGGATTGGCTTTGTTCTCTAGATCTCAAGGATGCGTACACACATATACTCATCCACCCATCCCACAGAAAATATCTACGATTTCTGTTCCAGGGAAAACATTTCCAGTACAGAGTACTTCCCTTCGGTCTAGCCTCTGCTCCAAGAGTGTTCACCAATTGCATGGCAGTTGTAGCCGCATTTCTAAGAGGTCTGGGAATTTTTGTATTCCCATATCTGGACGACTGGCTCATCCGAGCTCCATCTCAGTCAGAGGCCCAGATTTCCCTGGACCGCACGAGACACATTCTGCAGTATCTGGGACTGGTGGTAAACCTTCCCAAGTCTCAACTCATCCCTACTCAGTCTCTGGAATTCATAGGGGCCCAGTTGGACGACACCACTGCAAGGGCCTACCTTCCTCAGGTCCGGGGCCAACGTCTGGTGTGCTTGGCCTCCCAAGCTCAGTCCAGCACTCACTTGACAGCCAGGGAAATGCTGCGACTTCTGGGCCACATGGCCTCCACGGTACACGTGGTGCCCTACGCTTGTCTTCATATGAGAGCAGCTCAATGGACCTTGGCCACCCAGTGGACTCAAGCATCAGGAGCGCTCTCCGACCAAATACTCACCTCAAAACATCTGTTTTGGTCCCTCCAATGGTGGATATCCACCAAGAATCTGTCGTTGGGGGCCCCCTTCCAACCTTTGTTGCCCCAAGCAACCCTCACAACAGATGCCTCCCAAACAGGGTGGAGATGCCCATCTTCAACATCTCTCCACTCAGGGTACTTGGTCTCCACAGGAGACCACCCTTCACATCAACCTCCTGGAACTGCGAGCAATCTTCCTTGCCCTCAAAGTCTTCCATACCCTCCTTGTCAACCTGACCGTCCTAGTTCATACAGACAATTAGGTGGCCATGTTCTACGTAAACAAACAAGGAGGGACAGGCTCTCTGTCGCTTTGCAACGAAGCTCTCAGATTATGGGCCTTCGCCAGAGAGCATCAAATTCATCTTCTGGCAGTGTATCTTCCAGGGGTTCAAAACTCTCGGGCAGACAGACTCAGTCGAGTTCTGCTTCCACACGAATGGTCCCTACATCTGGACCAGATACGCAAAATCTGTCAGGAATGGGGAACCCCGGACATAGACCTCTTTGCAAGTCCGTGGAATGCCAAACTTCCCCGGTTCTGTTCCAGGACTCCGTGTCAGGGAGCTCAGGCCAGCGACGCCTTTCTCCTGCATTGGGGTCAGGAATTCCTATATGCTTTTCCACCCATTCCTTTGATTCCCAAGACTCTGTTCAAACTCCAGAGGGATCACGGGTCGATGATCCTCATAGCTCCACGCTGGCCACGCCAAGTGTGGTTCCCTCTACTTCTGCATCTCTCCCAGGTACCCTCCCTGGACCTGGGAACTGCGCCAGACCTTCTGTCTCAGGAGGAGGGGACTTTGTGGCACCCAAACCCCAAGTCCCTACACCTCAGAGCTTGGTTACTGAAGGCCTAAGCCTTCAAGACTTCAATCTTTCTCAACCAGTGAAATCCTTCATGCCTCTAGGAAACCCTCCACGAGGCGTTCCTATGCTTTCAAATGGAAACGCTTTTCCATTTGGTGTGCTCAACAGGGTCTTGACCCTCTAGCACTTCCTTTGAATTCTCTACTAGACTATCTCCTGCATCTTTCTGATGCAGGCCTTAAGAGGAATTCAGTAAGAGTCCATTTGAGCGCTATTGCAGCATCCTTAAAACCTCTAAATGGACAACCTGTCTCCTCTCATCCGCTTGTTGCAAGGTTCATGAGAGGCCTGACTCTAACTAAGCCTCCCATCCGACCTCCGGTAGCATGGGATTTGAACCTAGTTCTAGGTCAGCTTATGAAGCCACCTTTTGAACCGTTGGTTTCTACCTCCTTGAAATTTCTTTCCTGGAAGGTCCTTTTCCTTATTGCAGTCACTTCGGCTCGCCGCATCAGTGAACTACAGGCCTTAGTGGCTCATCCACCTTATACTAGGTTTCATCATGATAAGGTGGTCCTTAGGACGAATCCCCACTTTATGCCCAAAGTGGTCTCGCCTTTTCATCTTAATCAAGAGGTATATCTACATGTCTTTTCCCCGGCTCCTCATGCATCCAGTGCAGAGAGGAACCTTCATACTCTAGATTGTAAAAGAGCTCTTGCCTTTTACCTCAACAGGACTCAGCCACATCGAAAGTCTTCCCAACTTTTTGTGGCTTTTGATCCTTCTCATTTGGGACTTCCAGTCTCCAAACGTACACTTTCCAATTGGATTGCTCAGTGTATTTCCTTTGCTTACCAGAGTAAAAGCATTTCTCTGGAAGGCCATGTCACAGCTCACAATGTGAGAGCCATGGCCACTTCTATGGCTCATCTTCACTCTGTATCCATAGATCAGATCTGTTGAGCCGCCACCTGGGCCTCAGTTCATACCTTCACAGCCCATTACTGTTTGGACAAGGACTCACGCCGGGATGCCTTGTTTGGTCAGGCTGTCCTCAAACACCTGTTCCATACTTGAACAACTCCTGCCCACCTTCCCAGGATGGATGCCTGAGATCCATACGAAGATGGCGAACCCTTGGAAGGGGATCTCCCAGGCATCTTAGCTAGGGAGTCCCCATATGTGAGGACTTATTCCTGCTTGTTCCTGGAGATAGCACAGTTACTTACCTGTAACAGGTGATCTCTGGGAACAGCAGGAATTAGTCCTCACAACCCACCCACCTCCCCTAGGAGTTGTATCTTCTATCTATCTTCCTTTCCTCTCTCTATTGTCTCAGCTATAAACTCTAACTGAGGAGAGTTGGTCAGGAAGGCGGGAAGGCAGCGCGCATGTGCAGTGGGAGGCCCCAAAAGCTTCCTTTCTGGGAAGCTGGGGAGCTTTCCCGCGCAGGCTCTGTCGGTTCCGACGTACCCATATGTGAGGACTAATTCCTGCTGTTCCCAGAGATCACCTGTTACAGGTAAGTAACTGTGCTTTCCATTTACGACTAGTACATCAAAATATGGCAGTCTAAGTTACATTTTCAAAGAAATATATTTCCAATTCATAGCTGTTTCTTTAGTAGTTCCTCCAGCGTATCAACATCCCTTTCGGAGTTTTGATTTCAGTCCTCCGTGGTTCATCATTGGTCTTATAGTTATTGATGTTTTTAGTAGTCATTTAATGAAATAATTATTTATGATGATATTAATTTATTATATTATTCAATGCTGTTCTTAATATGATATTTTTTTAATGTATTTGTATTCTTATTATGTATCATTTATGCATTCACAGTGTGTTTGTTAAAGGTTTTTTTAAAAACCACGCCACTATTTTGAGTAAGTATACGTTTTATTCTTTTGGCTATTTTAAGAAGTTGGTATGGTGTCTGTAACATGGCTCCTATCTTTATAATTTTATTGATTTATTTATATAGCCTTTACCTATATAATCTTTTATTGTTGAACCTCCTTATTGGTGGTGTTATGTTTACAGCCTTTTTTTATGCACACAGTTCTAACACAGTTGGCTCAAGGGTGATTTTTTATACACAGATAACTTTTCATGATCCGCATTAGTGAGTATCTTTGCCATTTGTTTGTTTTTTATCTGTTTTTCATCTGTTTTTATTTTGGTTTTAAATGCCTTTCTGCCCTGCGTCTTTCTTAACTTTTACTTTGGAGTGTTTATATTTATGTATGAGTTAATAAATATAGTTTGATTACTATCGATGCACAACATAATCGGTTGTAAAAAGTTTTTCTATGATGATGCCCCCTTTTTTTATACATGCCCGTGCTATTATTGATAATTCTGTTTAATTTATTTATATGTTCTTAATATGTTTTTAATATTTTTAGTATATAATTCTATCTATGTTATTTTTGTTAGATTTGATACCCCCTGAAGAAGGCGTTCCGCCGAAACGCGTTGGGGAATATTAATAAAACTTTTTGGATCAAGCATCTGTCATCATCTCTCTTGCTCCCTGTGACTTCTGTTTGGTGCTGCGAGAGTTGCTTTGCTCTCTTTGTACTGTCCAACTGACCCTGGGCCACCTATGACTGCGGAAACCTTGGGGTTCAATTTAGCACCCGCACCGGCAGATCCCGCCACAAGCATCCCAGAGGACCTCACTTATCCCAGATTTCTCCTCAAACTGTCATCAGCTATGGACCTCCCTACTACTGGACAGCCCTCAGACCACCGTCCAGAAACCCAAGCAGTGTGGAAATTCTTCAAGACCCCGAAAGCCCCTGCAATGATTCCGGTGCATCCCCTGCTGCAGGAGAACCTCCTCCAGCTTTGGCAAAGCCCCAGCTCGGGACCACCCTCTAGGCGCAAACTGGACTTAAAATACCAAGTCCAATCCTCTCCAGGATTAGACAAGATCCAACTCTCACCAATCCATCGTGGTGGAGTCTGCCCTTAAGTGCTCAAAGTCCACGCGGACACATTCCAACAACCCCCTAGGCAGAGATCTTAAGCTTCTCGACAATATTGGCAAGAAGACTTTCCAAGGTGCCATGCTCAGCGCAAGAATCTCTGCTCACCAACTACAGCACACCCTCTACCAGGATGTTGTCCTAGAGCGCTTGAAAGACGTCATCTCAGCCCTGCCACAGGACAGTCAGCCTTCTGCCAATACCTCTTTAGCAGACCTACAGGAATGCACGAAGCACTAAATGCGGGCATCCTTCGATTCCTTTGATGTGGCCGCACGCACAGCTGGGACTGCTATCTCCGCCCGCAGACTTGCCTGGCTTCGTGCCTCCGGTCTCAGAGAAGATACCTATGACTGCATCACTGACGCCCCATGTACTGGCAACTCTCTGTTTGGAGACAGAGTCAATGATACAGTCTCCACTATAAAGGACAACTGCACCACACTTCAGACCCTTGCTGATGAGGGCCTTGAGCACAACAACCGCAAGAGCTCCTACCAGCAGAGACAGCACCACACTTCAAAATGGCAATACACTATGTACCGGAAGTAGCAACAGCCACAGTACAAGTCACAACAGCAGCATTCCTCCTACCGCAATAAGCCCCGCCAGCCCGACCGGAGACAACAAAAGGCCCCCCAAGCTGGGCTAACGAAACAAAGCCAGCCTTTTTGACAAACAATGCACAGCCTGCCCACCCCACCCCCCGGGGGGGGGGGCCGGCTCACCACCTTCTTCCCAGCATGGGAGTCCATCACGACAGACAAGTGGGTACTACAAATAATCAGGAGCGGGTACCGCATCATGTTCCACTCTGTCCCAACGAAAAAAAACCCAAGAGAGGGCGGACCCCGCATTGCCCACAGGTCTGCCTCAAGAAATATCCTCCCTCTTGACTTCCAAAGCAATCGAGCCTGTGCCACCGGAGGAAATTCACACTGGCTTCTACTCCAGATTCTTTATGGTTCCCAAGAAGTCAGGTGGTTCGCACCCCATCCTCGACCTGCGCAAACTCAACAAATTCATTGTCAAGGAAACGTTCTGTATGCATTCCCTTGGGTCCATCCTCCCCCTCATCCAAAAGTGGGAGTGGCTTTCATCCCTGGACCTAATGGACACCTACACCCACATCAGTATCCACAAGGACCACCGCAAGTTCCTCTGCTTTCAGATCCAGGGGAGACACTTCCAGTACAAGGTCCTCCCCTTCAGCCTCTCTCCAGCACCAAGAGTTTTCACCAAATGTGTCATTGTGGCGGCTGCTCACCTATGCAAACAGGGCATATGTGTCTTCCCATACCTGGACGACTGGCTGATTTCAGCGCCATCCCTACAGGAAGCCACGTCATCCCTAAAGGAAGCCACAACGTCGATGCTGCAGACCATCACCCTCCTGTCATCTCTGGGCTTTCTGATCAACTACCAAAAGTCGCACCCGCGACCCATGCAACGCCTTGAGTTCATCGGAGCTATAATAGATGCCAAAGCCTCATGGACATTTCTGCCTCCCCCTCGAAGGGACACCATCATCCGCCTGCTAAAACAAGTCTCGGAGACAGATCACATGCACGCGAGGACACTCCTACACCTTCTGGGATACATGGCAGCCTCTACCCAGGTCGTACTCCTGGCGAAGCTACACATGCGCCACTTCCAGTGGCACCTGAGGTCATATTGGAACCAGCACTCGCAGTCCCTCAGCTTCTCCTTCCGCATGGACACTGCAGTGAGTGTCCCTCCTCTGGTGGACCCGCAAGAAGAACCTGGCACAGGGATGCCCACTACGGCAGCCCCCAACTCAGCTGTCCATAACGATGGATGCCTCCCCGTCCGGCTGGGGGGCACACTACCTTCATCTCCGCACCCAGGGAGCATGGATGGCACGGGAGCGGAATCAACACATCAACCTCCTGGAACTCAGTGCAATCCGACATGCCCTTCAGGCCTTCCGGAGTCAGACCCACGGAAAACACATCCTCCTTCAGACGGACAACCAGGTGGCCATGTTCTACATCAACAGACAGGGGCGTACAGCCTCACGTGCGCTCTGCAGGGAAGCTCTGAAGATCTGGATCTTTGCTCTGCCCAACCGGTGCCACTTCCAGGCTTCCTAGCTGCCAGGGCTCCAGAACAAGCTAGCAGACCATCTTCCAGCGGTGGGGTTAACCACAGATAGACCTTTTTGCCACGGAAGAGAACACCAAATGCAACCTCTTCTGCTCAAAACAGCCGTTCCCCCGCAGCACCACCCCGGATGCATTCGATGTGTTCTGGGGGGACTGGTCACTGGTGTATGCCTTTCCACCATTTCCACTGATACCACTGACCCTGCAACGGATCATTTCGGACAGGGCACAAGCCATCCTCATAGCCTCTTTCTGGCCCCGCCAGGGATGGTTTCCGCTCCTCAGCCGCTTGGCACGGGAAGCGCCTCTTTGCCTTCCCCTACGGCCGGACCTCATCTCTCAGGATGACGGCAATACCCTGCACACCAATCTACAGACCCTGTCCTTGGCAGCATGGAGGCTGAACGGGTCACTCTAACATTGCTCCATCTCCTGCCGGAGGTCGTGCAGGTAGTGCTTGCAGCACACCGTCTGTCTACTAGAAAGTCATACGACTTGAAGTGGCGACGCTTCTCCTCCTGGTGCTCCACCCTGCAGCTCAATCCTTTCTCCTGCCCCTTGTCGCAGGTACTGCAATATCTGACAGAACTCACCCAGAAGGGTCTGCAACCTCAGTCAGTACGAGTTCACCTGGCCGCGATCACAGCTTTTCACGACCGCTGCGATGACATGTCCATCGCAGCCCAACCCATCGATCGGTTCATGAGGACTCATCAACCTGTACCCTCCACTCAAGGACCCGATCCCACACTGGGACTTCAACGCAGTCCTCAGCCAACTTCCGCTTCCCCCTTTTGAGCCCTTGACTACAGTGGACATGAAACATGTCTCATAGAAAATTCTGTTCCTGGTCGCCATCACATGAGCCCGACGAATCAGTGAGTTGCAAGCATTGGTGACACACCCACCTTACACACAGATCACCGATAGAGCCACCCTCCAGACGCATCCCAAATTGGTGCCGAAAGTGGTCTCAGCCTTTCACATGAACCAGTCCATAGAGCTGCCTAGCTTCCTTCCAGAATCCCACTCCACTGCAGAGGAACAGAGACTACACACCTTGGACTGCGTCATAGCTCTCCGCATCTACCTCCAACGAACTGTGCCCCACCACTCGGGCACGCAGCTCTTCGTCTCCTATTTCCCCAACAAACCCGAGGCGTCCTGTCTCCAAACGGACCCTGTCCTTCTGGATCTCAGCCTGCTTTGCCTTCTGCCTTGGGCGTGCAGGAGCTGAGTCTGCACCTTCATTCAACGTGCACCAGCTACAGGCAATGGCCTCCTCCATTGCCAACCTGAGATCCGTCCCAGTCGCGGATATCTGCAAAGCCGCCACTTGGTCATCACCCCATACGTTCAGAGACACTACTGCTGCAACCTCTCCAGCGAAGACCTTGCTTTTGGTTGGGCAGTCTTGACCTCGGCAGACCGGTGCTGCCTGTAGCACGGTCTGATCCACATCTGTGGTGGTGATTCCCCGCAATTCCTGCACTGACGTTTGCTCTGTTACTGCACTGCGTGCACAGCTACTTGCACTGTTTACACTGTTACTTGCACTGTGTTTTGCACATTGCTCTGCACCTTGTTTTCCATATTTGAACTGTTGAACCTGTTTACATTGTAATTGCATGGTGTTTTGCATACTGACTATTGCCCTCTGTGCATGGGCAACCGCCAGCTTTAATAAAGCAGGCATATTGTTCTTGGTCACCGCCTGGTTGTCTCCTTGATCTCCCTTGCACCACAGCTCCATATAGCTAGGGAGGCACCTATTGTGGCTGACTCATCCTGCTTGTCCTAGGAGAAAACAAGGTTACTTACCTGTAACAGGAGTTCTCCGTGGACAGCAGGATAAGTCAGCCACACATCCCACCCTCCTCCCCTGCAAGGTACCCGTCTAAATTCCACGGGTGCATGCCCCTAGCAGTTGACAGCTAGTAACTCAGTGGCTGGCTAGGGGCGGACTCCGGGGAGGGGGGGTGTGGCCTTCTGAGTTATAGAGAGTAGTACTTCCGTCTCGGTGCCGTCGGATGATGACACCTATTGTGGCTGACTTATCCTGCTGTCCACGGAGAACTCTTGTAAGTAACCTCGTTTTATTAGGCCACACCTTAGGAATGCAGCAACTAATTCCCTCCATCATTGAAATTTCCATACCATTTTCAGTCACCTCTTTGTGTCCAAAGTAGTCAGAAAGATTGTCTCATTACAGCTCTTAGACTTCCTAGAGAAAGTAAATGCCTATCTCCAGGAACAAGCAGGAATGAGTCCTCACATATGGGTACGTCGGAACCGACGGAGCCTGTGCGGGAAAGCTCCCCAGCTTCCCAGAAAGGAAAGCTTTTGGGGCCTCCCACAGCGCATGCGCGCTGCCTTCCCGCCTTCCTGACCAACTCTCCTCAGTTCTTCTTTTTCCGCGGAGCCAGCAGGTCGTGTTCCTGTCGCCGCTGAAGAAGTTCTTATTTTAATTTATTTCTTTGGCCGCGTGTCTGCCTTCCCCAATTCCGGACCGGTACCGCTGGTCTTTTTTCTTACTATTCTAAAAAAAAAACCAAAAAAAAACAAAAAAAACTTTACCCTTTTTTTCCCCACTTGGTGTATTTTTTGTTTAGGCCTTAGGCCTTCACGAAACTCTCCCTCATGGAGAAACCAGCTTCTGGTTTAAAAAAATGCACCAAGTGCAGCGGTACTATCTCGGTTACAGACACCCACGAATGGTGTCTTAAATGTTTGGGGCCTGACCAATCCATTCCGGATTGTCCGTCCTGCTCTCTGATGTCCAAACGTGGCTTACAGAACCGAGCAGCCAAGTTTCATATGCTGTTTTCCACAGATACTCCAGCATCAACATCCTCCAGGTCTTCCTCTTCTGATGGATCTCAGGTAACCAAACATTCTTCCGGCAGGTCCTCAAAGGGCAAATCTCCCTCTAAGTATCGAGAGGCCCTTGGGCTTGACCCTGAGGACCCTGACCCAGCCAAACAACCCCGGCGGGAAGCTCCGGCTTCCAAAGCTCCTCCTATGGGGTTACAGGTTGACATCGATGGCACGGCCTCGACCGATCACCTGTTAGACTGCTCTGGGGTACCGCCTCAACCCGGTACCGATATCCAGGCAGTCGTGGCATCTATGGATAATACCGTTCAATCCATGCAGCAGGCCATAATGGCTTTTATTAAAGCTGCAACGCCCTCGGTACCGCAACAAGCGGTTCTGACTCTGGTTCCGGTACCACAACCGATACCGGTACCCAGAGCATCCACTTCCACCAGGATACCGGTTCCCGGTTCTGGGGTTTTTCCCGATACCGATCCGGTTCCGGGTACGCCCGATGTGGATACCGGTCGATACGCGTATCGATCTCTGGAAGCTAATAGACGATACTTCGAGTCTTCTGATGATTCCGATTCCTCAGATGACTCTGCTGAAGTATCTCTTACTCTTCCTGAGGAGCCCTCTTCTCCAAAGAGGAGAATGTCTCCTCCAGAGGATTTGTCCTTTCAAGACTTCATTATTGAAGTAGCCAAAGGACTCTCCATTTCAGTAACCTCTGAAAAAGAACCTAGAGCAAAAAAATTAGATATTTTAGGATACTCTAAGGTTCCCAAGGAGGCAGTCACCTTGCCCATTCATGAAATTCTTCAAGAACACATGATGGATTTATGGGAGACTCCTCTCACCCTATCTCCACATTCTCGTCGTTTGGACACCATGTATCGTGTCCCTCCTTCTCCTGGTTTTCAAAAAACTCAGCTCCCTCACCACTCTATTGTGGTACAGTCAGCTATGAAAAGGATAAAGAGTACCAAAAGACACACTTCCACTCCTCCAGGAAGAGAATGTAGGACTTTGGATGCTTTTGGTAGGAAAATCTTCCAAGCCAGTATGCTTATTGCCAGAATCAATTCATACAGCCTCTATATGGGCATGTTTCTGAAGGAGATTGCACTAAAGATGCGCCATTTCCTCCCCTTTATCCCAGAGGATAGGAAGGAGGAATTCCTTCTTTTGTTAAAGCATACCCAAGATGTTTCAAAGTTCTCCAACAGAGCAGCCTTTGACTCCTTTGAAGGTGCTAGCAGAGCCTCAGGCATTGCCATAGCTGCTTGCAGAATTGCTTGGCTCCAGGCCTTTGACCTAGAACCCTGGGTCCAGGATGGGTTGGGGAATCTACCCTGTACAGGTGAAAATCTGTTTGGCAAGGAGTGGCAGATCAAAGCCACTCAAATGGATGCAGAGAATGCTGCTTTAGATAGACTTTCTAAGTCTACCTCTACACCTGCCAAGAAAAAATCTTTTAAGAAGCCTTTCTACAAAAAGGCCAGATTTTCCACAAATACTGGCCAACAATCTTCCCAAGTTCACTTTGCTCCTAAGCGTCAGCAATCTAAACAGGCCAGGGCAAAACCTGCAGGGACTGCTACAGTCCAGCAGTCCCAAACCCCTCAGGGTTTTTGACTTAATACTAGAGAACTTAACCTTTCTGACTCTACAACAACCAGAGCCTCTCACCATTCCAGGAAGGTTAACTCATTTTGCTCCCAGATGGGAGCAAATCACATCAGAACAGTGGACCCTCTCTATCATCAGAGAGGGCTACAAACTACATTTCTCCAGCCTTCCTCCCCATACCATGGTGAGATGTTTCAATTCTCCCCCATCTCTCCTGGACCTCTTGGGTCAGGAGGTAACCACCCTTCTTGCCCAAAGAGCAATAGAAGTTCTTCCTCTTCAACAGGGGTCAGAGTTTTACTCCCTTTATTTTCTCATTCCCAAGAAAACAGGGGGGTTCAGACCCTTCCTAGATCTGAGAGAATTGAACAAATTCCTATGCAAGGAGAAATTCAAGATGCTTTCTCTAGGTACTCTCCTTCCATACCTACAGAGTCAGGATTGGCTTTGTTCTCTAGATCTAAAGGATGCGTACACACATATACTCATCCATCCATCCCACAGAAAATTCCTACGGTTTCTGTTCCAGGGAAAACATTTCCAATACAGAGTACTTCCCTTCGGTCTAGCCTCTGCTCCAAGAGTGTTCACCAAATGCATGTCAATAGTGGCTGCATTTCTACGCGCCCTGGGAATTTTTGTTTTCCCATACCTGGACGACTGGCTCATCCGAGCTCCATCTCAGTCCGGGGCTCAGACTTCCCTGGACCGCACCAGACGCATTCTGCAGTATCTGGGACTGGTAATCAATCTGCCAAAGTCTCAACTCACCCCTACTCAGTCCCTAGAATTCATAGGGGCCTGGCTAGATACCACCACTGCAAGGGCCTACCTTCCTCAGGCCCGTTGCCACCGTCTAGTGCACTTGGCCTCTCACACTCAGTCCAGAAGCCACTTGACTGCCAGGGAGATGCTACAACTGCTAGGCCACATGGCATCCACAGTTCATGTGGTGCCTTATGCTCGCCTACATATTTATTTATTTATTTTATTTTCTTATATACCGCACTCTTTAGTATCAGCGCGGTTTACATGGAACAAGAAACCATAAATAACAAGTATTGGTTTTTACATAGAACAGGGAAATACAACTTGGATAACTTAGGGGACATGCAAAGCAGCTATTTACATATGTAACAGTAATCAATCTACGGATAGGTATTAAAAGTAGGCATTATGTGCAGCTATGGTGGATTATGATTTATCTTGTAGTATTGTATAAATAAGTGGTGCTTGAGTTCCCTCCTGAATTGCATGAGATCAGTAATGGCTCGAATTTCTGGAGGTAGCGAATTCCAATACTTGGGGGCATAAAAACTGAATACTCTGTTGGATGTTGTTAATGTGCATTTTGTTGATGAATTTGGTATAATTAGGGTGTTTGCTGTTGTGGATCTTCTGGATCTGTTGGGCGGAGTGGGCTGAAGTAGATTGACTAATGTTTCAGCAGTTATGCCGTGGATGGCTTTAAAGGTAAGTACCAGGGTCTTGAATAGGATTCTTCCGTGTGTAGGGAGCCAGTGGAGCTGCAATAAGATGGGTGTGATGTGGTCATACCTCGCTGCTCCAAAAAGAACTCTAGCAGCGGCATTCATGGCAAGTTGTAAGGGTGCCAGTGACGATTGTGGGAGTCCTTGGAGAATGGCATTGGCGAAATCAAAATGGGGTAGGATAAGGGCTTGATATACAGTTCGGAAATCACTTGGGTCCAGTAATGTTCGTAGGTGTTTGAGTGACCGGATCTTGAAATATACGGCTTTGACAATGTGGGAGATGTGTACTTTCATGTCTAAGCATTGATCCAATGTGATTCCTAAGTAACGAATTGCCGGTTTTGTTTGGAGTTCGGCTTCTTTCACTTTTATATGAGGTGGCGGGGTAAAATTTGGATTTTTCGTGATGAAGAGTACCTCCGTTTTTTTATGTTGAATACGGAGGTTTTGAGATAGGAACCATTCAGATACTGCGTCAAAACACTCAATAAGAGGTGAGAGGTCCATTTGTTTTGTGGAGAATGGCATATATAGAAGGATGTCATCGGCGTATATCTGATATTGCACATTGAAGGAACTTATGATGTTACAGATGGGCTGGACGTAAATGTTAAACATGAGAGATGATAATGATGATCCTTGAGGGACGTCCTGGTTTTGGTGGAAGGGTTTTGATTTAGTTGATCTTGATCTTACTTGCTGACCTCTTCCCTCAAGGTATGATCTACACCAATCAAGGGCGGGGCCGATAATGCCCTTTTCTTTTAGGCGTTCGATGAGCAGTCCGTGGTGAACAGAGTCGAATGCTGCAGCTATGTCGATGAAGATAAGTACACAACTTTGGTGGATGTTGTCAATCAAGGAGATAATATCATTGAAAAGGGAGATGAGAAGGGTTTCTACGCCGTGGTATTCTCTGAAGCCGTGTTGATGAGGATCTAGTGGGGCTACAGTATCGATGTGGTCTTGAATTTGTCGTGCTTCCTTTTCAAAAATCTTAGCTAGGAATGGTATGCTAGCAATGGGCCTATATGATTCCACTTTGCTAGGGTCAAGTTTGGGTTTTTTTAGAAGAGGTCTAATTGACGTTTGTTTGAGTGCTGAGGGGAAGGATCCTGTTGTAAACGATAAGTTTATCATTCTTGTGATTAATGGACTGATATCACTGCGTATATTCTTTATCCAATAAGCTGGACAAGGGTCAGTATGAGCGGTGGTGGTGTTGATGGCAGCAATGGTATCTTCAATATGTTTCTTGGATGGAGTGGAGAATATTGATAGGTGATTTAGGCAGGAGGTGTCTTGATGGTTGAAGTCAGCGATTTTGTTTGTTTGCAATAGTTTTGATTGCAGATGGTCCGCGAAGGCTTGTGGGTGTATCTCCTCAGGAGGGCATGGTAATGGTTCCTTAGATATGGATTTGACTATGTTGAAAAGATCCCGTGGTTTATTTAGGGATCTTTTTAGTGTATCCGTGTGAAATTGCTTTATTTTCGTCATGACTGCTGTTCTGTGAGTCGAGAGTTGAATGTTGTATACTGTCTGGTCTTTGGTGGAGCGAGATCAATGCCATCGTTTCTCAAGTTTTCGAAGGTATAAGAGGGAGGTCCGCAGATCAGGAGAAAACCATGGTGTATGTTTTCTGTTTGAGGTTTTCCTGTTAAGTGGTTTTTGTGCAATGGAGCTGAGGCTTTCATTCCATGATGAGATCAGGTTTTCCAGATTGAGGGTAGTGTCATTGTAGAGAGGGATAGTTTGTGCAAGTATGAGTTCTTTGTTGAGAGCAGCTCAATGGACTTTGTCCACCCAGTGGACTCAAGCATCAGGAGCTCTCTCAGACCAAATAGCAACCTCGAAACGTCTTTTGGTCTCTCCAATGGTGGATGTCCACTCAAAATCTGTTGTTGGGGGCCCCCTTCCAACCATTGTTGCCCCAAGCAACCCTCACAACAGATGCCTCCCAAACAGGTTGGGGAGCTCATCTTCAAGACCTCTCCACTCAGGGCACTTGGTCTCCACAGGAGACCACCCTTCATATCAACCTTTTGGAACTACGAGCAATTTTCCTTGCTCTCAAGGTCTTTCATACCCTCCTCAACAACATGACAGTCCTTGTTCATACCGACAATGAAGTAGCCATGTTCTACATAAACAAACAAGGAGGGACTGGCTCTCTGTCGCTTTGCAACGAAGCTCTAAGATTATGGGCCTTCGCCAGAGAGCATCAAATCCATCTCCTGGCAGTATATCTCCCAGGAATTCAAAACTCTTGGGCAGACAGACTCAGTCGAGTTCTGCTTCCACACGAATGGTCCCTGCACAAAGATCAGGTACTCAGAATCTTCCAGAAATGGGGAAACCCGGACATAGACCTCTTTGCAAGTCCGTGGAATGCCAGACTTCCCCGGTTCTGTTCCAGAATTCCGTGTCAGGGAGCTCAGGCCAGGGATGCCTTCCTCCTTCATTGGGGTCAGGGTTTCCTGTATGCCTTTCCACCCATTCCTTTGATTCCCAAGACTCTGTTCAAACTTCAGAGGGATCAAGGATCTATGATCCTCATAGCTCCACGCTGTCCACGCCAAGTGTGGTACCCTCTACTTCTGCATCTCTCCCAGGCCCCCTCCCTGGACCTGGGAGCTGCGCCAGACCTTTTGTCCCAGGAAGAGGGGGACTTTGTGGCACCCAAACCCCAAGTCCCTTCACCTCAGAGCTTGGTTACTGAAGGCCTAGACCTTCAAGACTTCAATCTTTCTCAACAAGTGAAGGATATCCTCCATGCCTCTAGGAAACCTTCCACTAGGCGTTCTTACGCTTTTAAATGGAAAGGTTTTTCCATTTGGTGTGCTCAAAAGGGTCCTGACCCTCTAGCACTACCTTTAAAATTCTTTACTGGAATATCTCCTGCATCTTTCCAATGCAGGCCTTAAAACAAATTCAGTAAGGGTCCATTTGAGTGCTATTGCAGCATCTCTTAAACCTCTCAATGGACAACCTGTTTCCTCTCATCCTCTTATTGTAAGATTCATGAGAGGCCTAACTTTAACTAAGCCGCCCATTCGGCCTCCTCCAGTAGCATGGGACTTAAACTTGGTTCTTGGTCAGCTTATGAAGCCACCCTTTGAACCCTTAGCCACTACCTCCTTGAAATTTCTTTCCTGGAAGGTTATTTTCCTTATTGCAATCACTTCTGCTCGCCGCATCAGTGAACTGCAGGCTTTAGTGGCTAATCCACCTTATACAAGGTTCCATCATGATAAGGTAGTCCTTAGGACAAATCCTCACTTTATGCCTAAAGCGGTCTCACCTTTTCATCTTAATCAAGAGGTATATTTACCTGTCTTTTTTCCTGCTCCTCATGCATCCAGTGCAGAGAGGAACCTTCATACTCTAGATTGTAAAAGAGCTCTTGCCTTTTACCTCCACAGGACACAGCAACATCGAAAGTCTTCTCAGCTTTTTGTTGCTTTTGACCCTTCTCATTTGGGACTTCCAGTCTCAAAAAAACACTATCCAATTGGATTGCTCAGTGTATTTCTTTTGCTTACCAGAGTAAGAACCTTTCTCTGGAGGGCCATGTCACAGCTCACAATGTGAGAGCCATGGCCACCTCTATGGCTCATCTTCATTTTGTATCCATCGATCAGATCTGTCGAGCAGCCACCTGAGCCTCGGTTCATACCTTTACAGCCCATTTCTGTTTGGACAAGGACTCCCGCCGGGATGCCTTGTTTGGTCAGGCTGTCCTCAGACACCTGTTCCATTCTTAAACAACTCCTGCCCACCTTCCCTGAATGGATGCCTGAGATCCATAGGAAGATGAGGAACCCTTGGGGGATCTCCCCGGCATCTTAGCTAGGGAGTCCCCATATGTGAGGACTCATTCCTGCTTGTTCCTGGAGATAGCACAGTTACTTACCTGTAACAGGTGATCTCTGGGAACAGCAGGAATTAGTCCTCACAACCCACCCACCTCCCCTAGGAGTTGTATCTCTCTCTCTCTCTTTCCTTTCCTCTCTCTATTGTCTCAGCTTTAAACTCGAACTGAGGAGAGTTGGTCAGGAAGGCGGGAAGGCAGCGCGCATGCGCTGTGGGAGGCCCCAAAAGCTTTCCTTTCTGGGAAGCTGGGGAGCTTTCCTGCGCAGGCTCCGTCAGTTCCGACGTACCCATATATGAGGACTAATTCCTGCTGTTCCCAGAGATCACCTGTTACAGGTAAGTAACTGTGCTTACACCTTAAACAAGCAGACTTCAGGCTGAAGCACAATACTGAGTCAGTACTAGTTGGTTTGATTGACTTTATTTGGAATAAACTAGATTAAGATAATTCTGCTTATTTCTTTGGACATGTCCCCAGCCTTTGAGCAATCACCTAGATTACTACAATACCCTATATCAGGGTATGAAAACGTCTGTTCCTCTTCGTCTCTCCGGGCCAGTCCAGGTACAGTTGGGTGGTCAATCCCTTCTAGCAGCTGAGGACTGAATGCTGAAACTTTTGCTGGCAGATGCTATAGCTCCCTCTAGTGCCTGAAAGCCAGTCTTCAGTCCTCAGCAGCTGGAAAGGACGTATCTCTGGCAGGCTCCCAGGAGAGACGACTTTGGATAGGCAGTAGAAGTGGAGGTTTTCATTTTGATGTTAAAGTCAGCCAAGGCAAAAGAGGGACAGCTCAGAATTTACTAAGGGGACCTTGCTCACTGGCTCTGGCAGGGCATCATAGCAGGCAGCTCTCCCTTTTTCCTTCACGGCTGTGAAAGGCTTTGAAAGTGCAGCGATCCTGTGATACTTTTTTGTTTTTAATACGCCGGGGGCAGAGCCTGCTTCCGTCGGATCCGCTGTCACTTGTGGGGGTTGTTAGGTGCTGGGAGCCCCAGTATCCTCTTCCCGCCGCTGTCCCTTCCTCTCTGTACCTTGCTAGCAGCGGGGGTCTACAGATCGGGCCTTCGGGTTGTGTCCGGAGGTAAGCTGCACCTTCTTATTGCTCCCCGGTAAGTCCTGTAGTGGCGGCTCAGTGTTTCACCGGGTGTTTTGCGATCCGCGTTAGTTTGATAGTTGGCAGTTGCGACCGGCGTTTTCGGCGGGAGCGCCATTTTTTTCCCGGCGGTTTCGTCGGGTTTTGCCTCTTCCCTTCTTTTTGAGTACTTTTGTTTCCTTTGGCTTAGTTTGGCTTTTTTTGGTGTTATGGAGGCCTCAGAGCCTGGGGAGCGCGCGGGGGAGTGCACTCCGGTGCAGGGGAGTAAAGCGGGACCCGCAGCTTCCTTGCCCTCAGCGACGGCTGATTCTCCCGCTCTTTTGCCGCGTGTGGGGAAAAGAAAGTCCAAGTCACATAAGGCGTCAGGGCAGCCAGAAACAGCTGCGTCCTTGTCCCCTGCTACTCGGTTTTATTTATTTATTTTTATTTATTTACATTCTCTTATATACCGCGCTATTCTGCATCAGTGCGGTTTACATTGAACAAACTGAAATTACATTGAACAGGGTATTATAACTTGGAGATAACTATTTTACAGGGAACATGGGCAGGGAATTCATTGGTTCCGTGGATTCATTCTTTTCTCCTGCCTTTATTTTGGCAATGCATAAAGCTTATCTATTAAAGTTGTCACAGCCAGTTGACAGCCCAGCTGCTGGGCTTCAGGAGGCTAGTTTATTGCAGGAGACCGGACTTTCTGATCCGGGGGAGGGCCCCTCCACTCGGCAACAGAGTGGTGAGTTCCCCTCAGAGACAGTAGTTCCCGAGATCTCCGGTCTTATGCCTGAGGAGGGAGAAATTTGTTCTGAGGGGGGTCTGGATTCCTGGCCTCTAGATCTAGAGGAAGGAGAGCTGGGGCCTGGAGAGGATCCTAATGTATTTAGAGTATTTCGTAAGGAGGAGCTCGGGGCTCAGATTGTTCAGTCCCTCGCGGCTTTAAATATCGTTCTTCCTCTGCTTCAGCAGGAGCCCCTGGAGGACCCTTTACTGCAGGGCTTTAAGTCGGACCAGCGGTGCTTCCCCTTGCATAGGGTGATTAAACAGATGATAGAATCTGAGTGGGAGTGTCCCGAGGCTAACTTGAGGGGGGGGCGCGCCATTGCTCGCCTTTACCCTCTCCCTCAGGAAGAGAAGGAGTTGTTAAGGATGCCTAAAGTGGACGCGCTGGTTTCGGCTGTAACCAAGAAAACGACTATTCCGGTGGAAGGCGGTGCTGCCCTCAAGGATGTTCAGGATCGGAAGTTGGAGGTGGTGTTAAAGCAGGCCTTTGATGCTAATGTCCTAGCGTTGCAGGCTTCGGTTTGCGAAGCTTTGGTGTCCAGAGCTTCTATCTGTTGGATTCAGGGGGAGCAGTCGGTGCTCATGCAGGAGTCGATCTCTTTGGAGGGCGCAAAGCTGGAGTCGGCGGCGGCCTACCTAGCGGACGCCTTCTATGATCTGATCAGAATTTCGGCTAAATCCATGGCGTCGGTAATTGCGGCGAGGCGCTTTCTTTGGCTGCGAAACTGGGCGGCAGACATGTCTTCCAAGTCGCGCCTCAGTAAGCTTCCTTACAAGGGCAAGCTGCTTTTTGTGGAAGCATTAGAAAAGATTGTCAAGGATTTAGGCGACTCTAAAGGGGGGTCGGCTTCCAGAGGATCGGCCTCGAGCGCAGAAATCGGGGTCGATGCAGAGGGGTCACAACAGGGAAGTTCGTAGGTTTCGTGGTTCTCGGTTTGCCCCTTACCAGCGGGGTCGCTTTCCGGCGAGGGGGCAGTCCTTTCGCGGTGCCCGAGGATTTGAGAGGGGTTCTTTAGCTCCCAGCAGTCCTCCTCCAAAAAGCCGCAATGAAGGTGCGCAGGTCCAGGCGGAGGTTCCTGTAGGAGGACGTTTGCAGGAGTTTCTCTCCGTCTGGACCACCATAACCTCCAATCTCTGGGTCTTAGAGATCATCCGCGAGGGTTATTCGCTGGAGTTCGCTACTCCTCTGGCGGAGGCCTTCGTATTTTCCCCCTGTGGTCCTCGCTCAAAGACTCAAGCAGTCAAAGAAACTCTACAGCGGTTGTTGAAACTGCGGGCCGTGGAGCCGGTGCCGCTAGACTAGTACGGGTTAGGTCGATACTCGATTTACTTCGTGGTGCCCAAGAAGGAAGGGTCGTTTTGTCCAATTCTGGATCTCAAGCATGTGAACCGTTGCTTGCGGGTTCCTCACTTTCGGATGGAGACCCTGAGGTCGGTAATTCGAGCGGTGAAGCTGGGGGAGTGGCTCTCTTCCATAGATCTCACGGAGGCCTACCTGGACATTCCGATCCATCCGGAACATCAGCGGTTTCTGCGTTTTGCGGTTCCCATGGGGCATTTTCAGTTTCGGGCGTTGCTGTTCGGCCTGGCGACGGCGCCGCGCACTTTCACCAAGGTAATGGTGGTGGTGGCGGCGGCCCTTCGCAAGGAAGGTATTCAAGTGCATCCCTACCTAGACGATTGGCTGATCCGGGCATCCTCTCAGGTGGAGTCGGCGGCGGTGACGGCTCGGGTCGTGCAGTGTCTGCAGCGCCTGGGTTGGGTCATCAACCGGGCGAAGAGTCAGTTGCGTCCCGTGCAACAGTTGCTGTACCTGGGAGCTCTGTTCGACACAAGCGGTGGAAAGGTGCTGCTGCCTCCACTCCGAGTGCAAAAGCTGATAGCTCTAGTGGGCGCCTTCCTCCGTTTGCGGGCGCCAACAGCTTGGCAGTATTTGCAGTTGTTGGGGTTGATGGCGGCCTTGGACCTGGTCCCCTGGGCCAGAGCTCACATGCGTCCAACATGCCCTTCTCTCCCGATGGTCACCTCAGCGGCATCCCCTGACCCTACAGCTGCGATGTCCGGAAGACGTTCGCATCAGTCTGTGGTGGTGGCAGTCCCCAGCGCACCTGCAGAAGGGAGTTCCTCTGGAGGACCCGGAGTGGGTTCTCGTTATGACGGACGCCAGCCTCTCCGGTTGGGGGGCTCATTGTCTGTCCCAACTAGCGCAGGGCATTTGGTCGGAGGAGGAGAGCACCTGGTCGATCAATCGCTTGGAGCTGCGGGCGGTTTGTCTAGCGCTCTTGCATTTCTCGGAGCGTCTCGAAGGGCAACCGGTCCGGGTGTTCTCCGACAATCTGGTGACGGTGTCCTACATCAACAAGCAGGGGGGTACGGGCAGTGCGCCTTTGCTACAGGAGAGTCAGCGTCTGTTTCAGTGGGCGGAGTTGCATCTTCCTGCACTATCGGCAGCTCATGTGGCAGGAAAGGGCAATGTGCAGGCCGACTTTTCTGAGTCGTCATCGTCTGGATCCCGGAGAATGGGAGTTGAACTGGGCGGTTTTTCACGAGATCACTTTGCGTTGGGGTCAGCCGGTAGTGGATCTCATGGCGACACTGGACACTGCCAAGGCGTGCCGGTTTTTCAGCAGGCGCAGGGAGCACATGTCGGAGGGCCTCGACGGTCTGGTTCAGCCCTGGCCGACGGATCAGCTTCTTTACGTGTTTCCTCCTTGGCCGTTGCTAGGGAGGGTCATCCGGAGAATCTCGCGTCACGCAGGCAAGGTGATTCTCATTGCTCCAGATTGGCCCTGGCGTCCCTGGTATGCGGATCTGATCCGCTTGCTGATCGCCCCTCCATGGCGGTTGCCCCCGCGGGTCAATCTCTTGTTCCAGGGTCCGGTGTTGATGCCGCAAGTGGATTGGTTCTTGCTTACGGCTTGGCTCTTGAGAGGGATCGATTGCGGTGCTGAGGTTTCTCGGGCGCCGTGATCGCTACGATGCTACAATCCCGGAGGCAATCGACTTCCTTGGCGTATGTTCGTGTCTGGCGTATTTTTGAGGCGTGGGCTGGCGACAGAGGGGTGTCGCCCGTGCTGCAGGCATACCAGAGGTTCTCGCGTTTCTTCAGAGCGGTCTGGAGAGAGGTATAGCCTTAAACACTCTCAAGGTGCACTTGGCCGCGTTAGCTTGTTTTCGAGGCCGGGTGCGGGGTTTGTCGCTCTCGTCGCACCCGAATGTGCAGCGGTTCCTTCGAGCGGCTAAGAATATCCGGCCGCCCCTTCGGCTTGTGGTGCCTCCGTGGGATCTGAACTTGGTTCTCGAGGGTCTGACGAGACCACCCTTTGAATCTGCGTCTTCGGATAACCTGCGGGAATTGTCTTGGAAGACGGCCTTCCTCGTCGCCTTGTGTTCGGCTCGGCGAATTTCCGATTTGCAAGCCTTATCCTGTAGAAAGCCGTATCTGTGTTTTTCGGAGGAGAAAGTGGTTCTGCGTCCCGTTCCTTCGTTTTTGCCGAAGGTGGTCTCGGAGTTTCATATGAACCAACCCGTTTCGCTGCCGACCTTTCCGTCGGGGGGGCAACGGTTCCTTGGACCGCACCTTGCATAGGTTGGACATGGGGCGCGTGTTGTGGAAGTATCTTAGGCGTACGAGACAGTTTCGAAAATCTGATCGGTTGTTTGTTCTGTATGGCGGTCCTCGCAAGGGGCAAGCTGCTACAAAGGCTTCCATCTTTCGTTGGGTGAAGAGAGTGATAGCGGGAGCTTATGAGGCCCGGGGTAAGGTGCCTCCGCGTGAGCTCCGGGCACATTCAACTAGAGTGCAAGCAACTTCCTGGGCGGAGATGGCCTTAATACCGCCTGTGGATATTTGTCGGGCGGCGACCTGGTCTTCTCTGCATACGTTCACGAAGCACTATCAGTTGGATGTCCAGGCGCGTTCAGATGCTAAGGTTGGGGCCTCAGCCGTGATTGCTGGGCTCGCTGGACCCTCCCCAGTTTAGGTACTGCTTTGGTACTGCCCAACTGTACCTGGACTGGCCCGGAGAGACGAAGAGGAAGGAGAAATTAGACCTTACCTGCTAATTGTCTTTCCTTGAGTTCTCTCCGGGCCAGTCCAGGTCCCACCCCCTTGGTCTGCGAGCTATAGTTTGGCTATTGGGGGGGGACAGAGTCTTAGTGCTTTCAGTATGATCTGTACGACTGCCCGCTGCCTTCGGGACCGCTCGGCGGTATTGAAGAGAATATTGGGGAGTTCCGTCTCGGGGGACTCTTCATCTCATTGGTTTAAAAAGAAAAAAGAAAAACAGCCTTAAGGCTACGAAGGCGGCGTATTCATGAAGGTCGGACGACGCAGGTTGCCGTCTAGTTCAGCGTGGTGTTAAGGGGGAGGTTCCTTCTGTGAGGGCCTTGCATGAGAGGGCGTTTTTTGTGCCCAATGGGGTGTGGTCTCCGTTTGTTTGGTGATTTCTGAGTTGTTCCTATAGGTAGGCGAGGTTTCCCATTAGTTTTTCGTTCACTGCTTTGACAATAGGTGACTGGCTTTCAGGCACTAGAGGGAGCTATAGCATCTGCCAGCAAAAGTTTCAGCATTCAGTCCTCAGCTGCTAGAAGGGATTGACCACCCAACTGTACCTGGACTGGCCCGGAGAGAACTCAAGGAAAGACAATTAGCAGGTAAGGTCTAATTTCTCCTTATCATGCATTTACAATTAGTAAAAAGCACAGCAGCAATCCTCTTTATGGAACCCGGAAGTCGAACCATTTTATATCTTGATTCAGAAGTCAACACTGGCTCCCAATCTCTCTCAGGATCAAATTCAAGATCTTAATTCTGGCCCATCAGATTTTCTATAGTGTTGTCCTAGCATTTCTTTCAAGCCTGCTTATCCCCCTGCATTCTGTCGGGGGATAAGCAAGCTTTCAGTCTTTTTGGTGTAATCTCCTCATAATTTTCTCCATACGAAAGTTAGATTGGAAGCCTCCAGGCGTACAGTCTTCAGTGGTGGCGTTCCATCGCTCTGAAATATTCTCGCTTCAGATCTGGCCTGCATGCCCATTACTTTAGATTGGCCTTTTAGTCCTACTTCTTTCCATCAGAGAGCCAAATTATTTAGCAAGCATCCGTAGGCAGTATTCCGAGTATCTGTGGAAACTAGGACAGCTCCCCTTAACTTTCTTCTCTCTCTCTCCTATTAATCTCATGCCTGTTGTATGACAGTTTGGAATTGTTTTTGTTTTGATTTTAGTGTTGTGAATTACTTGGGTATTCACTGACTTGCGGTATATGAAACACATGAAAGCTGCTTGTCTGATTTAATTTACATGCCCATTTATGAAAATCGCAAGCTACATAAATCCATTATATTTTGCTAGCAGAATTATGGTTAAGGGCATTTTCAGAGCTAATGCTATAAATGCACTGGTTAAGAAGAACATAATAGCTATCACATAGTACTTTCTACAAAGCTGAAGCTCACGCTGCATGTTTTTAAGATTATTATATTTCTTGTCTAACGTTTTCAAGTTTCCTTTGAAATAGAATCTCACTAAGCTTTCTGGTAAATATTAATGGCAAGCAAAGTTTGATGTCACTGTAAATATCTAGTCAGATTACTTTTTTTTGTCAATTTAGGATGGCTACACTGCTCAGCAAATTTCGGATAGACTTCTCAGACATTATGGTCCTAGGAGATATCAATACAAAACCAAAGAAGGCAAAGTAAGTTTTTTTGTTTTTTTAAGAAAATGTTAAATGTACTGAATAGTATGCTTGCTGTTAGTGCATGTTTTTCTTAATATGAATGAATTCATTAATTTTCAACTGGTTATAATTTTTAATCTTTTTACAATAATCTATTTTTGATCCTTCAAAACAGATCGCATTTGAAGATGTAAAGAAATTTGTTTATATTCCTAACTTAAAGTATACAGTCCTGAATTGGCCAGGGTGTGAAGTTTGTGTGGTAAATGATTATATTGAGGGACTGTGGTCATTTTGAATTATACGTCACAATATCAGATCAAACAGGAAGCTCTCCAAAGACCTGCTTTCGATATTCGGGATGCAGTCTCCAGATGCTTTCAGAGATTTACACTTGTTAATGACATGTAGTCGGAGCCTTCAGAGTTATCTTTGAATCCTGTAGTTGGAGGTTCCCAATGTGCTGTGTTGATTTTGCCCCAGAGAGGAAAATGGGACTTCAACAGAGGCGAAGGGAAGGCCGCAGCAACATCTTTTCCTTATCGTTCCTCCAGTTTATTCCTCCACCTGTGGGTTGTGCACCACCTCCTGCAGCTTGGAAACTTGGCATGCCAAAATTGTGACATCACTGGATGTATCAGCCCAGTGTGTCCAGTCTCCATGCAGCAGGAGGACATAGTGAGCCTAGGTGCTGGACTCACTTGAGTAACATAAGGAGTGGTTAGTGCAGTGTAGGATAGTTATGTGGGTCAATTTCTTAAATTGGGAAGTTTAATTGACCAATTTTAAAAGTCAAGCTTCTATTTTAAATCTTTTTGTTTTATTTGCGTCCTGTTTCTTTAAAAAAAAAAAGATTACTTTTCTTGTGCCCGTATTCTACTGCCTCCTTCTGTTGCCTTAGTTATTCAGAGTTTCTTTCAGGCAGATCTCTCCTCCCGGACGAAATGGAGGAGAGTCCTGTGACTGAAAGCAGAGGTTCTCTGGCTGAGCTGGCTGCCACGATTGCAGGCTGACTGACGGTGCAGAGGCGGGAAGCTCGTCAGGCTGCTCCCCCGCTCGCTGAAAAGTTGAGCGGGAGCAAGCCAGCTTGAGCACCACGAAGGCACAAGTCCCCAGAAGACGTTCTTCCCTAAGCAGGTATTTGGGCAGGCGGGGAAGATAGTCCGGTGTTACCAGCGGCTCAGGCTGTCCCCTCAGTTTGTGTGTTTCGCGCCTTTTTCTTTTCTTTCCGGCGGCCATTTTTTGAGCATGCACTCCGCGTGTGGAGTGCTTCACAGTGCTTTTCTCTTCATTAGGCCGCGCTTCGGGGGGGGGGGACAGCTAATACAAGCATTTTCTTTTGGTTTGGGGACCTTGTTACCTCGATCAGGAGCTTGTTTGTTCTGTCGGTTAAGGAAAATCTTATGTTTAATTTTGATTTGTTTGATTTCTTAAATTTATTTTAAAACCCCCTTGCTCTGCCGACAGTGAGTTCTCTGTTACTCAGGGAAGGGACTACTGTTCCGTTAATATTTAATTTGATGCAAAAACAAAATAATACTAAGCTTAAAGAAAGGATAGGAAGCAGGGAGAGAAACAGCCTCTCTTTTTGGGATCTGAGGGATCGGACGGTGTCTGGCATATGGCAGCGCGCCCTCTGTGCATCGTCTGCAGTGCACGCAGAGGTAGCAGATTCAGGTGTTCGTAGGAGCTGTGTCATTGTGTCTTCCGCAGTGGAACAGCAAATGGATATGAAGACAGTCCCTGAACCTCCAGAAGCCACAGCTGGGGCTGAGGAGGATCTTTTGGTTCCGGCTGCTCCAGGGGGTGGCCAGGAAGCCCTTGCTGGCCCATCCTCGGCCATAGTGGCCGCGGGGGCGGGGCCTCTTCTTGAGGATTTCTGTCCAGATTTCGTCTTACTCATGCATCAAGCCTTTTGTTTACAGCGTCAAAGGAAATTACCGGATGCCCTGGCAATGTCTAGTTCCGGTAATTCTGATTTGGCGGTGGGAGGTAATGTTGCTCCTAGACCGCCAAAGCGGGCGCGGCCTCCGGAGTCTTCGCAGTGTGAGGTAGAGTGGCAGGTGTCAGAGGAGGTGGAGGTAGATGTCGACGCTCAACTGGAGGATTTAGAAGAAGGCGAGATCCTGGAACCTGAGGATCAGGCAAAGATTATTCGGGTGTTCGTAAGGATGAACTGACCACGCTTATCATGGAATCCCTACAGACATTGAAGCCGGCAGCGATTCTGTCAAGTGAGGAAGAGAATGAGGAGGATCCCATAATCCAAGCAGTACGGCAGATGCAGATAGTGTTTCCCATACACCGTGTGGTAGACCGAATGATCCAGGACGAGTGGGATCAACCTGAGGCTGGTCTGCGGGGAGTCAGAACTATGAACAGGCTCTATCCCTTGACGGATAAGGACAAGGAACGGTTCTGCTCTCCGCGCATTGATGCTGTGGTGTCAACAATTACGAAAAAAACACTATTCCGGTGGAAGGTAGCACGGCGTTAAAAGATGCACAAGATAGGAAAGTAGATGGTTTGTTAAAGCAGTCATTTGAGGCGGATTCATTGTCTCTGCAAGCTTCCATTTGTGAGGCTTGGGTCGCTCGGGCTTGTCTGAGATGGTCCCAGAGTTTGCGACAGGGGGCTCCTTTAGAACAGGAGAGGATTCGGGAGCTGGATCGTTTGGAGTCCGGAGCTGCTTATTTGGCAGATGTGCATTATGACTTGATTAGAGCACTTGCTAACAGTATGGCTTCATTGGTGGCTGCCCGCAGATCCATATGGTTGCGGAATTGGGCGGCCGATGGCTCCTCCAAGTCGCGCCTCAGTAAGCTTCCATTTAAAGGGAAATTGTTGTTTGAAGAAGATCTCAACAAGTTGGTTAAGGACTTAGAGTCCAAAGGCGGGAGGCTTCCCTAAGATAAGCCTAGGCAAGGAAAGACTCCGCAAGGTTTTCAGGGTCAGTTTAGAGATTTCAGGAGATTTCGTACTTCTCGTTTGGGGAGTTTCCAGAGAGGTAGATTTGCTTCCCGAGCTCAGGAATTTCATGGCTTTCGTGGAGCAAGTAGAGGTTTCACAGCGACCTCTCGTAAGCCCCAATGAAAGTTGGCGGGTCCTGGCAGGAAGTCCTCCGATAGGGGGAAGGCTTCGGGAGTTTCTTTCTGCCTGGACCCAAATAACATCCGACCAGTGGGTCTTAGAGATAATTCAAGATGGGCATGCGCTAGAGTTGCGAACGCCGGTTCAGGATTCCTTTGTGATATCTCCCTGCAGGGGTCGGAAAAAGGTCCTAGAGATCCGCAGCACTCTAGATCGTCTGTTACAATTGGGAGCAATCGTGCCGGTACCGGAAAAAGAATGCAGTACGGGTCGATACTCAATTTATTTCGTAGTGCCAAAAAAGGACGGATCACTGAGACCTATTTTGGACCTAAAAGGGGTGAATTGCTGTCTCCGAGTGTCGCATTTCAGAATGGAAACCTTGAGATCGGTCATTGTAGCAGTACGCAAGAGAGAGTACTTGACTTCCCTGGATCTTACCGAGGCGTAGCTGCACGTACCCATCAGGCTGGATCATCAGAAATGTTTGCGCTTCACTCTTCCGTGGGGACATCAATTTCAGGCATTACCATTCGTTTTGGCGACGGTGCCACGGACGTTCTCCAAAATTATGGTGGTCATGGCAGCGGCATTGCAAAAAGACAGAGTGTTGGTTCATCCGTATCTCGACGACTGGTAAATTTGAGCGAAGTCCAGAACCAAGAGTGTTCGGGTTACCGAAAAGGTTCTTAGAGTCTAGGTTGGGAGGTCAACGCAGCCAAAAGTCACCTAGAACCGTCTCAGGAACTTGTGTACTTAGGGGTATGCTTCAACACTCAGGAGGGTTCAGTTTTTCTACCGGATTGGCGAGTCCAAACTCTGCGGCAGCAGGTTCGTCAGTTCAGTTCGTCGCCGGCTCCTTTGGCGTGGACTTACCTATGTGTACTAGGAACGATGGTGGCAGCCTTGGAAGTGGTGCCATGGGCTCGGTTCCATATGAGACCCTTGCAACGAGCTCTACTTCATCGGTGGTTGCATCAATTTGACTTGTTGAGCAAACGTCTTCCGTGTTCGTCTCGGATCAGGCAGTCTCTGGGGTGGTAGCTCCGCCCCGATGTACTAACAAAAGGAATGCCGCTGGAGCAGCCGGAGTGGCTTCCACTGTTGACAGATGCGAGTCTCGCGGGATGGGGAGCTCATAGCGGAGAGCTCGGAGAGCTCTTCGCACAAGGCATTTGGTCGGTCTCCGAGAGCTGTTTACCTGGCTCTCCTATCATTCGAGACCACGATCACAGGTCGGGCGGTGCGAGTGTTATTGAACAATTCCACGACAGTGACTTACATAAATCATCAGGGCAGTTCAAAGAGTACGGCCATGGAAGAGGAGGCGGAGATGCTGTTTACCTGGGTAGAAAGTCGGTTACCAGCAATCTTGGTGGCACACATTGCTGGGAAGGACAATGCGACAGCGGATTTCTTAAGCAGAGTCCAGGTGGATGTGGGGAATGGGAGTTGCATCCGGACATCTTTACGCTTTTAGTTCACAGATGGGGTCAACCGATCATGGATCTCATGGCGACCTTTCATTCGGCGAAGGCAACTCGATTCTACAGCAGACGGCGAGAAAGAATGTCGGAAGGGATCAATGCTCTAATGCAGCAATAGCCGTCGGCGGGTCTTCTCCATGTGTTTCCGCTGTGGGCCCTAATAGGCAGGGTGGTACAGCTGATCGAAGCTCATCACGGGAAGATGCTGGTGGCTCCAGATTGTCCAAGAAGACTGTGGTACGCCGATCTAATTCGGTTGCTCGACTGGGAGCCATGGAGATTGCCGGAATCATAGGATCTGCTGATTCAAGGACCGCTGCGAATGCCTCAGGTGACTCTATTCTCGCTTACGGGTTGGCCATTGAAAGGGCTAGTTTAAGGAAAAGAGGATACTCAAGAGCGGTGATCACAACGTTGCTTCGGGCAAGGAAGCCACCTACATCGCTTAGTCTGTATTTGCCGTATATTTGAAGATTGGTGCTCCCGACAGCAGGTTCGGGCGGTTCAGTGTCGGTGCCCGTCGTTTTGAGTTTTTTGCAGGATGGATTTGATAGAGGTTTAGCAGCCAGCTCCTTGAGAGTACAGTTAGCAGCCCTGGCTTGTTATAGGGGTAAGGTACAGGGCATATCTCGGGGGGAGCATGCAGATGTCTTACACTTTCTTAAAGTAGTTTGAGCAAGTTGGATATAAAGCGAGTGTTACGTCGATATTTGAAAGTGTCGGAAGGCTTCCGCAAATCGGACCGTCTGTTCGTGGTGTTTGGAGGATCCCGTAAAGGGGAGGCAGCGACAAAGGCTTCCATTTCTAGATGGATTAGAGAGGCGATTGCGTCTGCTTATATAATACAGAGTCATTCAGTGCCTTTGGGGTTGCGGGCTCATTCGACCAGAGCGCAAGCGAATTCCTGGGCGGAGTACTGTCTGGTGCTGCCGGGGGAAATCTGTAGAGCCAGCCACATGGTCGTCGCTTCATATGTTCAGTAAGCATTACCGTCTTGATGTCCTAGCAGCGGAGGATGCCTGTTTCGGATCAGCAGTGTTGCGAGCCGGAGGCAAAGGTCCCTCCCCATGATGGTTGGCTCTGTTACATCCCACAGGTGGAGGACTAAACTGGAGGAATGATAAGGAAATGGTTATTACACTTACCTGGTAATTGTAGTTCCTTGAGTGATGACAGTTTAGTCCTCATTCCCACCTGGAGTGTTTATCGTCAGTGGAAGCTCGGTTGGCATAAGGGCTATTCCCGATACCGATTTTGCTCGGTATGGGTATCAGGCTCTGCAAGAGCATCCAGACAGGCGATACTTCGATTCCTCAGAAGAATCTGAGGATTCTGAAAGTTCTGTCGATGCAGCGATGATGCTTCCACAGGAGTCCTCCTCCCCTAAACGCAGGATGTCTCCTCCAGAAGACATGTCTTTCCAAGGCTTCATCTGAGAGGTGGCTCGGGGCCTGTCCATCACTGTGACCCCTGAAACAGAGCCAAGGGCCAAGGAGTTGGATATTTTACAATAACCCAAAACTCCTAAGGAGGCAGCTACCCTACCCATTCATGAGATTCTGTATGATCTCATGTTGAGGATGTGGGAAACACCGCTTACCACCTCTCCTCATTCTCGTAGGTTAGATACTATGTGTCATGTCCCTCCTTGTCCTGGTTTCCATAAAACTCAGCTTCCCCACCACTCCATTGTGGTGGAATCTGCTATGAGAAGGATTAGAAGTGCAAAAAGACATGCCTCTAATCCTCCAGGACGTGAATGCAGAACTCTGGATGCTTTTGGAAGTAGAGTCTTTCAAGCTTCCATGCTTGCTGCAAGAATCAGTTCCTATAGTCTCTACATGGGAATGTTCCTAAAGGAAGTCACTGATCATCTACAGACTTTAAGTCCTTTCATCTCTGAGGATAAAAGGCAGGAGTTTCTCACTTGGCTCAAACATGCCCAAGATGTCTCTAAATTCTCCAATCGTGCAGCCTTCGACTGCTTTGAATGTATAAGCAGGGCCTCGGCTATTGCCATAGGTGCACGTAGAATTGCTTGCCTCCAAGCATCTGATTTAGAGTTCTGGGTACAGGATAAATTGGGAAATATCCCTTGTATTGGTGAGAACCTGTTTGGTAAAGATTGGCAAGAGAAAGCCAATGAGATGGATGCTGAAAATTCCACTTTGGAAAGACTATCCAAGGCTACTGCTGATCCTGTTAGGAAAACGTTGTTCAAGAAAACACCTTTTTCTAAGAAGAAGAGATTTTATCCTGCTTATGGTCAGCAACCACCCAAACAGAAGAAAGCAAAGGCTGCTAGGCCTCAACCGGCTTCGCAGCCTCAGCCTCCTCAGGGCCTTTGACTTTCAGCTAGAGAACTTAGCCTTTCTGGCCCTGGAAGGACCAGAACCGTCCACCATTCCAGGAAGGCTATGCCATTTTGCGCCCAGATGGGGGCAAATAACAGCAGAGCTTTGGACACTCTCCATCATAAGGGAGGGGTACAAACTTCATTTTTCAAGCATGCCCCTTCCCACAATAGTGAAGCAGTTCAATTCTCCGACCTCTCTCATCGACCTGTTAGGTCAGGAGGTTACCATCCTTCTTGCCCAAGGGGCAATAGAAGAAGTGCCTCTTCATCAACAGGGCACAGGGTTCTATTCCCCTTATTTTCTTATCCCAAAGAAAACAGGGGGATACAGACCTATCTTAGATCTCAGAGAATTGAACAAATTCCTGGTCAAAGAGAAATTCAAAATGATTTCTCTCGGAGCTCTGCTTCCATACCTTCAGATTCAGGATTGGCTTTGTTCTCTAGATCTCAAGGATGCGTACACCCATGTTCTCATCCATCCAACCCACAGAAGGTTCCTTCGGTTTCTGTTTCAAGGAAAGCACTACCAATACAGGGTGCTTCCTTTTGGTCTGGCCTCTGCACCAAGGGTGTTCACGAAATGCATGGCTATGGTAGCAGCATTTCTACGCACTCTGGGAATATTAGTCTTCCCTTACTTGGACGACTGGCTCATTCGAGCTCCAACACAGTCAAAGGCCAGGACTTCTCTATCGTGCACAATGCGTATCCTTCAGTACTTAGGGCTGGTCATAAACATCCCAAACTCCTACTTAGTCTCTAGAGTTCATAGGAAGCCTGCTGGATTCCACAAAGGCAAGGGCCTACCTTCCCCAAGCCCGTTGCCTTCGCTTGGTGCAGTTAGCTTCTCAAGCAGCCCTAAAGCCCTTTTTAACTGCTCGAGAAATGTTGCAGTTGCTAGGCCACATGGCATCCACCGTGCATGTGGTACTGTAGTAGCGAAGCGCACGCAATGAATACACCTGGAGTCTATTTCTAGAATTCAAACCAGTTTATTTTGTGCACAGGCTCAGACACCTGTCAATTGTCACTTTCAAAATGGTCTGAGCATGGCTTTCAGAAAAACAGCATTTATATCTTTCTTCATTAGCTCTATACAGGCAAACTCCTCATTGGTCCCGGTGGCCCCCACACACCCCCCCCCCCCCCCCCCATGGAATGGAAAATTTCTGACCGGGCCCACACCGCTCTCCCCCCCCCTCACCCCCCCCCCAGCTCTCAGGCCTTCCTAGCCATGCTCAGTAACTAGACATAACATATTCTGTCTTGCTTTTTGCTTACAAGGTCACTCTACAGTACAAATGCTGTGTGGAAAGCAGAATTCTGAAATACATATGTAAATAACATAACACACTCAATGGAAAGTTTTACATTCTTATCAGCAAAAGCAGCTTGAAGCAAATTTCTGTTTTCTCTAGCTTTCAGCTCTGCTCAGTTATAATATTCTGAAGTGGGGTTTGGGGACTCAGGCCTAACCTACAGGCTTGCTTCTGCTAACTCACATACATTTACAGGCTATGCTAGGCCATAGCCTATCACATTCCCCCTTTGATTATTCTCACCCGCAAGTGAGAAAGGGTGAGAATTAAATCACATATGGTACTCTACACTAGGGTGGAGGAATCACTGTGTGGTACAGGGTTAGGGTAGTAATGCCACATCGCTAGTATCTGTGAATCTGCCTTGCGTTCAACAATTCTATCAATGGTTGAGTTCAGCATACGCAAGCATAAGGGAAGGAAACATGGGATACATAAGCAGACAGCCACAATCAAGAAAACTATCAATACAAGTGTCTTCAGGCCGCCCATACCTGAAAACCACGAACCAAACCAGCCATCAAGTTGCAAGCCATGCCATGTTTGGACTGTGACATATGTTTGTTTTCTCATGTGATTGGCTATGTCTTCTACAACTTGCCCTTCATTATCAATTTGCAAACAGTTTGTTAAATTAAGCTTACCACATACACCTCCTTCAGCTGCAAGCAGATAATCTAATGCTAAGCGGTTCTGGTAAATGGCTGTATGCATCTGTGTGGCTTGTTTGGCTAACAAGGTTAGTGCTCTGCTAGTTTCATTGGTTATGATTTCAACAACAGTTTGCAAACGTATAATACGGTCCAACATATACACAGGAGTGCAGTAGCCCCAAGATCCATCTTGTGCCCAGGTAGCAGGTCCATAGTAAGAAACAATTCTCTCTGGCGGCCATTCTTCAGAGGTTGCATCCCATTTGTCCCACTGGCCGATTTTGAGAGCCTCTCGCTTCTGTCGGCTTTTGTATACAGGGAATCCCAATTGTTCTCCGTGGGACAGGGGCAGAAGGAAGAAAGATGGTCATATAGTTCCTAGAACACATGCCCCTCCCCAATTGGCAGGGAGTTTAGCATATCCTCGAGTGCCACAAATCCAATAAAGTCCAGGTGGAGTTTGCCAGGTGCTATGCGTAGCCAGATTTGTCCATATCCTGGCCAAGTGAGGAAAGACAATCAAAGGATTAGAAGGTTCCGGAGTATTGGCACCTGACCACCAAGATGTCTTCAGTAGTAGCATTGTAATATTTCTGGTTCAAACAGACCAACTGTCCTACTAATGCAGTCAATTGTGGTCCTGCTCATACAAAACAGTCTACCCACTATGGAGTGGGCGAGGACCCATTCATTGGTAGTGTTATGAACATCAGTCTGGTTATATGGTACGGAATAGTTCAGTTCTTGCGCTTCTCAAGACCATTGGTCTCCCATCTGAGTTCCTCCACAAAAGAGACAGTCTGAGACATGGAGGCTGGAGGCCACAGCTCCAGCTAGTTCGATGAATAAATTCTGCGAAGCGTGGGGAATTACAAATTCTGCCTTCATGGCCTCGTGGAAGGTATGATGTATGCGATAAGGTGAAGAAACACGAGTCTTTACATTCAGTTGGATGAATACAATGGTTCCAGGATCAGTTCCACCTCCTACTATGTGCAGGCCAAATCAAAATCCTTGCTTCCATTGTCTGGGGTCGGAGATCTGGAGTCGTAGGGGATTGCATGTACTTTTCTTGCACTTGTTGGGTTCTAGTAGGGGTAATCTTTCCAGTATAGCTTTACGATTATCTCCATTTTGTCCTGTTGGGCCACCAGACCAGGTGGCATAGTACACACAGTCCCACTTCGGACAGTAGTAGTCTGCTTCTGATGATTTGCTATACGTTGTTGGGGAGTGTGTTCCAGTGCACATTCCCCATTGGTACGCACCTTCAGGACACATATATTTCTCATCATAATAGTAAGCTTGTTCCCATGATCCACACCTGTAGTAATTATTTCTGTTAATTAAGTCACAAGCATCAAAATACAGGTACGCAGGTTGGGTGGGATCAGAGAGTTGACTTGTAGCGTTGATGAGGGCTCCATCTTCATCATTCCATCTCAGTTCCAGGACATAGTAAGATGGATTCTGTCGAGGTCTGAAGCAAGTACGAGTCTTTCCCTTTGTACAGACGTTCAGTTCTGTACCATTATAGATACTCTGGCTGACTATGCCAGTACAAGTATAGTAAGAGTGATAAAGCAGAGTCTGAGTGACTTGCATTCCAGTTCGGGTGGTGGTTATACAGGCTGCACAAGGGGGCAAAGCAAGGGTTCTCAGGTGTTCCAGGGCTACCGCAAGAATAAAGCAGTAATTAGTAAGCATTATGGTCATAGTCTCTAATAATTGATGAGGTAGGTAATGGTTGATTGAGGTAGATAGATAATGGTTGATTGGTTGATAGTCTGCAATGAAAATAATGCAAAACTGGAGGACGGCTCTTTCGTTGATGTCCAGTAGTAGGTTGGCAAAGTCTTTACGATGATGGATCTTGTCTTCGCAGTGTGAGTCACAATGGTGATGCAGGATTAGCGATCGAGGTCCAGGGGCGACTCTCAGGAACTGCTGCTGGCTTTACTCGACTGTGGTAGATCCAGGAGTCGATTTCTGCCACTTTAACTGCTGTTGGGGTTGATAACAAGACGATGTATGGCCCTTTCCACTGAGGCGCCAACGGTGTCGTCTTCCACTCTTTTACCCACACCGAGGCTCCAGGCTTGAAAGGATGCAAGGGCTCTGTTAGATTGATAGGCAACTGGTCTTGCACCCAGGCATGAAGGCCCTGTAAAACAGAACTTAGAGCCAACAATTCTTGCCTAGTGATTACTGATCCAATTTGATGCATATCCCCCCTTATCCCCTGAATTATGGGCGGGGGCCTCCCATACAAAATCTCAAATGGGGAGGAAGTGATGTCATCAGCCAACATGGCAGCATAAGTGGAGAGCTCCGGAGGGCAGCTCAAGTTTTTGGCGATATTCCCCCTCGTTGAGCTCCGATTTTTGGAGGACACAGGTTGCGGGTGAGCGAAGGCATCCCGAGGACTTGTATGGCGACAAGAAAAAAGGCAGCGGACCTAAAAGAGTTCGCGTATGGAGGCGCGAAGTCCCTGACCGGAGAGAAGAAAATGGCGGGACAAAGCGCGGGAACCGGAGAGACTCCCTCTGGTAAGGGGCGGCGGAATGAGGCACCGGTGTTGGCCGACATGCTTGTGCAAAATGTGACACGGGAAGAATTGTGTGGCTGGTTTGGGGACCTAAAAAATGAAATGCAAGCTGTTAAAACGGAGGTGGCGGTAATGTGCAGCGCGGTGAGGGAGGAGATGGGGGAGCTCAGCCACAAAGTGGAAGAGCATGAGCAGCAATTGGGGAGGCTTGATGCTCGGCAAAAGGCGCTGGCCCACTCCTTCTCAGAGATGGAAGCCTGGAAAGACTCACAGCTCTTAAAAATGGAGGACTTAGAGAACCGGTCTCGGAGAAACAACTTGCGCATCCGAGGGGTGCCGGAGGAGAAGGAGTTTGCGGACAGCGAAAAGGTGGCTATTGCTGTGCTGGGGACTATTCTGCGTGATTTGGGCAAAGAGACTGAGAGCGTGGACGTGAAGCTTGTTAGAGCCCATCGTGCCCTCGGCCCCAGCAGGCCTAACCGACCGCGAGACTTGGTCCTTTGCTTGGAGGATTATAAATTGAAGGAACGGATCCTACAATTGATGCGTACCCGCAAGGATTTTCTCTGGCAAGGGTATGAAGTACAGCTATACCCGGACTTAGCTGCAGGGACTCTGCAGCGGAGGCGGGATATGCAACCTGTCACAGCCATCTTGCGGAGGGAGAATGTCCGTTATAAGTGGTTGTTCCCGTTTGGCCTCCTTTTCACAGTGGGGCTTAAGAATTGGAAAGTCCACTCGGTATCAGACGCTATGACCGCTATGGCCAAGGCGGGCTTAGAGAGTGAAGTACCCCTGGGCCTGCAGGAGCGGCGGCCTGCGGCAGTTGAGCAGGAGCGACAGAGGACTGGTGATAAACGACAGCGGAGTCCGGAGGTGGAGCATGCCAGATCGGATAGAGAGGAGGACACTTGAAATGCTGGGGACTCCTTGTGTTAGGGTCTGTTTTTTATGCTGTGCATTGTTTTGGAATGCTGAGTTAGATTTGTGTTGTTTGTGGTGCTGCATGAGTTCTCTGGAGGATTCATTGTTCTGGGCGGTGGAGGGGGGAGGGTAAATGGAAGGGGTTGGGGGGAGGGAGAAGGTGGGTGTGTGGGGAAGGGGGAGAGGGGGGTGTGGGAGGTGAAGTGTGGGGATGTTTTAGGGAATGTTTTAGGGAATGTGGCGGAGGAGAGTAGGGGGCGGAACAAGGGGATTAGATAAGAGAGGGGGGAGGGAAGGGGGGAAGTGTGTAGGGGTGGGGAGGGGGGGACAGGGGGTAGCTGCCTCTGGCTGATGGACACTACTCCGATGGTGGCCTCCGGTGGAAGGAGGGGGGATCAGCGGGGGGAAGGGGGGGGAGGGGGGAAGCAGGGGTTGGGGGTAACGTTAGGGGAGGGGGGGGAGGGGGGCATGGGCGCCAGGGGAGGGGGGGAGGGGAGGGGGGTGGGGGGGGGAAAAGGTGGGCCAACAGCAGATGGTCGTGGCTACACTAAATGTGAGGGGGTTGGGAACTTGGAGGAAACGCAGATTGTTGGAGAGGGAAGGTGGTAGGTTGTGTGCAGACTTTTTATGTCTCCAGGAAACCCATTTGAAGGTGGGCCAGGAGCGTCTGCTACAGTCCAAGCGCTACCCACGGGTGCTATTAGCTGGGCAGAGGGCTGAGGCCCGGAGGGGGGGGGTGGGTATTCTGGTGGGGGTGAATTGGGTGGATAAGGTGGTGGGGGAATATCGCGATAAGCAGGGTAGAGCGGTGGGGCTTAAAGTGCAGGTGGGGAGGGAGCAAGTTTGGATAGTGTGTCTGTACGGCCCCAATGAAAAACAGGGGGAATTTTTTGATAGGCTGCAATCTGAACTGGGGGGCCTGAGTGGGGCCCCTATTATTCTGGGGGGGGATTTTAATTTAACGGTCAACCCCCGATTAGACAATGGGGGGGGTAGTGGGTTGGGTAAGAGAGTGGACAGGGTCAAGTTGCGGCGCATGAAAGAGGGTTTGGGGCTGGAAGATGTGTGGAGGAGTCAGCACCCGGGATGTAAGCAGTACACTTTTTATTCTGCTCCCCATGGTACGTATAGTCGGATAGATATGTTATGGGCAGGGGGAGGGTGGTTGAACAGGGTGCTTGAAGCGGATCAGGGCTCGATTACGTGGACAGACCATGCGCCTGTATGGGTGAAATTTAATTTGGGATATGAGGATGAAGGCGTTAGGTTCTGGAGATTGAATGAGGCCCTGCTGGATGAACCAGCTGTGATAGAGCGGTTAGGGAAGGTGGTGCGGGATGGGAATATCAAGCTTTTAATTTAAATGGGGAAGTTGAGTTAGGGGTGGTGTGGGATGGGCTTAAGGCAGTTGTGAGGGGGCATTTGGTGCAAGAGGCGGCCAGGAGGCGTAGGCAACGCGGGGAGAGGGAACGGGGGTTGTTAGATGAGATTGGTCGGTTGGAACGGATGGGTGTTGGGAAGCGTGGAGGGGAGGTGATGGAGGAACTGAAAGCGCTAAGGGGGGAGTTAGGGCAGTTGCGTGCGAGCGACATAGCCTTTGAGTTGCGGGTGTTAAAGCAGGGTTGGTTTGAGGGAGGAAATAGGGTGGGCGGCGTTTGGCGCAAAGGCTACGGCGTAGAACCCACCAGCATACTATTGGAGGTATTCGAGGAGTGGGGGGGAGGTTGGAGCACGGGAATAATGAAATTAGGGAGGTGTTCGTGGACTATTATACCAAACTATATACAAGTGAAGTGCAAGGTGGGAAGGCTCAATGTGCGGAATACTTACGAGATTGTGACATGCCGACCCTGTCTAGTGGCGAGTCAGAATGGTTAGATCGGCCCATAACGGAGGGAGAGGTGACAGCTGCGATTGGCACTTTGAAACGTGGTAAGGCTCCTGGGCTGGATGGGCTGTCAGGGCGATTTTATCAAGTGTTCCGGGCCAGCTTGTTTAACGGGGTGTTGCTAGGGGGAGAAGCCCCCCGTTCCATGAGGGAAGCTGGCATAACCCTTATTCCTAAACCGGGCAAGGATCTAATGGTGTGTGGGTCGTACCGGCCTATTTCTTTATTAAATGTAGACGCTAAGTTGTTGGCTAAGGTGTTGGCTACTAGACTGGCTGCGGTGATGCCTGCCCTGATACACCCCGATCAAACAGGGTTTATAGGAGGGAGGCAAGGGGGGGATAATATTCGTAAGATTTGTAATCTCACGTGGGAGGTGCAGCGGACAGAGCAGGAGGCCGTTTTTCTTTCGGTGGATGCTGAAAAAGCGTTTGATCGGGTAGAGTGGCCTTTTATGTTGGGGGTGTTGGAGAAAGTTGGGCTGGGTGTTCATTTCCTTCAGTGGGTACAAGCGCTGTATGCGGAGCCGCAGGCGAGAGTGCGGGTGAATGGCGGTTATTCGGGGCCGTTCGGTCTCGGTAGAGGTACTAGACAGGGCTGTCCCCTGTCCCCTCTGCTCTTTGCCTTGGTCATAGAGCCGTTGGCGGCAAGGGTCAGGAGGTCAATAGATGTAAAAGGGGTTTTAATGAACTCCCAGGAAGTTAAAATCACTCTCTTTGCGGATGATGTGATTTTTACGCTTCGAGAACCTTTGATGTCATTACCGAACTTAATGAGGGAGATTGAGGAGTACAGTAAAGTGGCGGGGTATAAGATTAATGATAGTAAATCAGAGATTTTGGGGTTTAATTTACGTGGGGGGATAGAGGTTGGCCTGAAAGGGGCGTTTGCGTTCCGCTGGGTGGGGACGCAGTATCGGTACCTGGGTATCCAGATGGGTAAGCATGTCGAGGGGTTAGGGAGAGTTAATTATGGTAGACTATTGCAGGAGGTGCGGAGTGATCTTCAGAAGTGGAAGGGGTTATACTTAACATGGCTCGGTAGGATTGCCGTGCTAAAGATGAATGTTTTACCTCGTTTTTTGTTTTTATTCAGTTCCCTACCGTGCAAGGTGCCTCGGAGCTATTTAAAGCAGGTGCAGCAACTCTTGATGGCTTTTGTGTGGGGGGGGAAACACCCGAGGGTAGCGCGGCTTACTATGTATAGACCCAGTAAGGAGGGGGGGATGGGTGTCCCCTGGCTGGAACAATATTACTTGGCCTCGCAGTTAAGGGCCTTGCAGAGTTGGCAAGGGGGGAGGAGGTTCCGCGGTGGGTGTACCTGGAGGGGGATTCGGAAAGGGGTGAGAGTTTGGCGAAGTGGATTTGGGATCCCGGGGCAGTGGCAGAGGGAAGGGGGATGGGTAACCCCTTTCGAACTTTGACGAAAGAGCTTTGGTTGCGGTTGAAAGGTCCCTTGCTAGGGGGGAAGCGCTATACTAGGAATATGTATATTACAGGGGTCCGGGAGTTTAGCCCGGGGAGAGAAGGAGGAGTGTTTCTTGAATGGGCAAGGAAGGGGTTGAGGGCTATGGGTCAACTACTTACGGAGGGGGGGGAGTTGAAGAGGTGGGGGGAGTTGGTGAAGGAGTTTGGGTTGGAGAGTAAGGGTTTTTTGCATATTTCCAGGGGGCGTCTTTCGTGGGCAGGCGGGAAGTTAAGGAGGACCTGGGTAAAGCAGCTACGAAGGTAGAGACCCTATTGGCAAGCGGGGGGCGCAAGGGGGCTATTACCCACTTGTATGCGGCGTTGCTTGACCTGCGGGGGGTGGGGGGGAGCATTAGAGGGGAAGAGATATGGGAAAAGGTCCTGGGGGGGGAGTGGTCCCGGGAACGCTGGCAGGGCATTTACGGGTGGTCAAAAAAATTGGCACCGGGGACGGTTTATTTGGAGGGGAGTTTGAAGATTAGATATCACACCTATTGGACCCCATGGAAGTTGCGGGTCCTGGGGACGGGGAATTTGGGAGAGTGTTGGAGGGGCTGCACGGGGAAGGGTGATTTATATCATCTGTTGTGGGATTGTCCATTGGTACGGGGTATGTGGGGGGATTGGGAACTTGTTATTCGGGAGGTGACGGGGCTCCCCATTGTATTAACTCCAGCCATGGTATTGTTGAATGAGTTGGGGGATGAAGGGGAGCGGGAGCAGCTTCAGCTGATTGGCTACTGTATTATATCGGCGAGGGGGGAGCTCCTGGTGCGATGGAAAAGTCGGGCTGTTCCCACTCGGGGAGATATAGTGGGGCGGTTATGTGAACTGAAAGGTATGTGTGAGATCGCAGCGTATAGTAAGCATCGGCTGCAGACCTTCAGACTGATGTGGCAAAGATTTGATGTATGGCTCTTGAAATGGAGAGGGGGGGTGTAGCGGGTGTCAGGATTGGAACTCTGGGCCTGTAGCACGGGCCCCTAGGGGAGGGGGGTTGGGGCGGGGGGGATGGGTTGGCGGGGGGGGGGGGGTTCTGCTGGGCGGTGGGGGGAGGGGCTGGGTGGGGTTCTTAGGGGTTTTTTGGGGGGGGTACTGGAAAGGGTTCCCTGGGACATTGTTTAATTGTCAGAGGTAGAAATGTATTATATGGGTGGGGGGAGGGGGGGGTAATATTGAAACTGTTAATCACCACTGTCTTAATCGGTTACCTCTGTGGTGGGGTTAAGTGTTTGCCCCACCCAGAGATTTTGTTGTACTGTGATTCTATTTGTGAATTGGTGGAACTAAATAAATAAAGTTTAAAAAAAAAAAAAAAAAATCTCAAATGGGGATACTCCTAATGGTGTGGTGGGGGCTGAATGTATCCGGAGGAGGGCTATGGGGAGAGCTTGGGGCCATTTCAGGTGGGCTTCTTGGCAGAGCTTAGATAACTGAGACTTCAGGGTTCGGTTCATTCTCACTACTTTTCCTGAACTTTGGGGTCTATAAGCTGTGTGTAACGTCCATTGTATTTGCAGGGCATGGGCTAGCTGCTGGGTTACTTGTGATACAAAAGAGGGCCCATTGTCAGACCCCATGGTCAAAGGTATTCCGAACCGGGGAATGATCTCATGGAGCAAGGCTTTAGTGACTTCCCTGGCCTTCTCAGTTCTAGTGGGAAAAGCTTCCACCCATCCAGAAAAGGTACAGACTAGGACTAACAAGTAGCGATATCCATTCGCTCGTGGCATTTCTGCAAAGTCTATTTGAATATTCCCCATAGGGGTAACTCCTAATGACTGAGCTCTTGGGGGTGGGACAGGACCTTGTCGGGCATTGTTCTTGGCACAAGTCACACATCTTCGGGCTACTGAGGTGGTCAGAGGTCCCAGCAACGAGATATAAAAGTATGGTTTTAGAGCATCTGCCATTTTGGTTTTTCCATAGTGAGTGGCTTGATGAAAGGCTTGGACAAAGGCAGGGCCTAGGGCTTCGGGAATCACGGTCATACCAGGGGGTGAGCTCCCTTCAGGCAGTGGCAACACTATCCATCCAGTTTCCGATAGTTGCCCCCCCTCATGTCGACAGTAATGGTCCATCTCTAGGTATATCTGGGTGTCCGTGCACTAAGAGGTACTGGAAATACGGCTGCTTGAATTGTTACACTAGGGGTAGTGATTTGTCCAGCAATGGCTGCTTTTTGGGCTGTGGCATCGGCAAATCTATTTCCTCGGGACACATCTCCATCTCCAGTTTTGATGGCCTCGACAATGCATTACGGCAACGCGTTTGGGGGCCCATACTGCTTCCAATAAAGTCAATATTTCTGGGCCATACTTGACAGACTTGCCTCCTGAGGTGATTAATCCATGCTCCTTATACAGGGCTCCATGGGCATGTAATGTTGTAAAAGCATATTTGGAGTCTGTGTAGATGTTCAGGCTGATTCCTGTTCCAAGTTTGAGTGCGCGTGTGAGGGCTATCAATTCAGCCTTCTGCGCTGAGGTTCCTGGGGCCAGGGCTGATGCTTCTACTACCATGTCCAGGGTCACCATTGCATAACCAGCACATCGCTGTCCTTCGACTATGAGGCTACTCCCATCCACGAAGAAAGTTCTGTCTGGGTGGTCCAAAGGGATATCGGTTAAGTCTGGGCGACTTGAATATACAGTGTCCATTACTTCCAAGCAAGCATGGTCAGGAGGGCCTGGACCGGTTGGCAATAGGGTAGCTGGGTTCAGAGTTTGGCTGACGCTCAATTGCAATTGAGGATTCTCACATAGCATGTTTTGATATTTCAACATTCGAGCATTAGTGAGCCAATGGTTTCCTTTGTGTTCCATCAGGGTTAAGACAGCATGTGGTACGGTGACTTGAAGCTCTTGTCCTAGGGTGAGCTTGTCCGCTTTGCTCACCAAGAGGGCTGTGGCTGCTACAGCTCTCAGGCAAGGTGGCCATCCTTTGGCAACAGGATCCAATTGTTTTGACAGGTAGGCTACAGGTCGCTGCCAAGACCCAAGAGGCTGAGTCAAGACTCCCAATGCGTTTCCACTTGACTCATGGACATATAGGCGAAAGGGTTTCTGCACATCTGGTAGTCCCAAAGCTGGGGATGACAACGCTGTTTTTAGGGATTTGAATGCTTTATCTTGTTCTGGGCCCCATTCCAAGGGGGATCGTTCCGCTCCTTTTGTGACTTGGTACAAGGGTTTTGCCATGAGTGCAAAATTCGGTATCCATATGCGGCAATAGCCTGCAGCTCCCAGGAAAGCCCGCACCTGCTTCCTTTCGTTCAAGTCCTAATTTCCGGGCTCCTTTGGACAGATGGAACCCTAAGTATTTCACTTCTGTCTGACACAGTTGCGCCTTGGCTCTCGAGACCTTGTATCCAGCTTCATTCAAGAGGTGCAAGAGATCGCTGGTAGCTTGCACACAATCAGTTCCGTTGTTGGTGGCTATAAGCAAGTCATCTACATATTGGAGTAAAATTTGTTTTCCTGGAGTTCCAGGGTAACTTGACAGATCTTGACTGAGGGCTGCACTGAAGATAGTGGGTGAATTCTTGAATCCTTGTGGTAGTCGAGTCCAAGTGAGTTGTTCTCATCGTCCTGTGATAGGGTTTTCCCATTTAAATGCAAACAAAAGCTGTCTGGCAGATGCCAGGCGTATACAGAAAAAGGCATCCTTTAGGTCCAGAACAGTGAAATGTGTGGCTTCCGCTGGAATCAGTCCCAGGAGGGTGTAAGGATTTGGTAGTACTGGATGTATGGTTTCAACTGCACTGTTCACTCGATGTAGATCCTGCACTGGGCGGTAGTCACCTGTCCCAGGCTTCTTGATTGGGAGAAGGGGGGGTGTCCAGGGTGATTGGCATTCTCTAAGGAGTCCATACTGCAGTAGTTTCTTCAGGTGGCAATGGATACCTTCAATTGCTGGTCGTGGGAGGGGATACTGACGCACATGCACTGGTTCTGCTCCTGGCTTAAGGGTGACAAGCACAGGAGCTATATTCTTTGCTAGGCCAGGTGGATTATTCTCTGCCCATACTCCAGGCGGGGCTGCAATGCTGGTAGGTATACTGGAGCTTGCTGCTTTGGATGTAGGTAAATAGAACCGCCATTCTTCTTCTTGGGGGACAGCTAACACCATCAGGCCAGCAGGTTTTGAATTTATAGTCATTTCCATTTTTCCCCCTTCCAACGAAGGATATCTGTGCTTGAAGCTTTGCAAGCATGTCTCGGCCCAAAAGGGGAACTGGGCATTCAGGCATATACAGGAACTGGTGTGTTATCGTCTGTCCCCCCAGTTCACAGGCGCGGCTCTGCAGAAAAGGCCTTGTGGTTCTCGTTCCAGTAGCTCCCACAATTGACACAGATCGAGAGGACACAGGAGCCACAGGTTTGGCTACTACTGAATGCTCGGCCCCTGTGTCTACCATAAAGTCCATATGCTGGTCTCCAATCTTTAATTTGACCATAGGCTCCTGGAGACCTAAGACGAACTTGAAGCCCGGTCTGGCCTAGCCCTCATCATCCATAGAATTGTTCTCGGCAGTTGCCACTCCCGCTATGGCAGTCTCTTCTTGCTGTTGAAACTGCACGCGCTGCATCCCCCCTCGCTGCTGGAATCGCCCCCCCCCCGCTCTCCTAGCGCTCCCGCCTCCCCTCCAGGGGGTGGAGCTAATGTTTGGACACTCGTTCTTCCAATGTCCTTCTTCCTTACAATAGGCGCACTGGTTTGCACCTAAGGGAGGCCGAGCACTCCCCCAGCCCCTTCCCCATCCTCTGGCTCTTCTATTAGGATATCCTCCTCCGCGTCCTTCCACTAATGCTGCAGCGAGCAGATCTGCTTTCTTCATCTTTCTTTCACTTTCCCGTTGGCATTCTTGATCACGATTCACAAATACCTTTTGTGCGACTTCCATTAACTGTGTTGAGTTCATGCCCGCAAATCCCTCTAATTTCTGCAGTTTTTGTTTTATGTCTCCCTGGGACTAACTCACAAAGGTGGCGTTCACCATACGCAAATTCTCCTGGGCTGCTGGATCATATGGGGTGTAAAGTCTATAGGCTTCAGTCAATCGTTCATAGAAAGCAGCTGGACTTTCATCTGGGCGTTGAAGAACGTCCGCTACTTTCCCAACGTTCATAGCTCTGCCCTCCCTTCTTCAGGCCCTGTAGTAAGGCATGGCGGAACCGGGTGAGGGCCTTCTCTCCGTCATCACTATTTGGGTTCCATCCGGGATCTTCATTTGGGAAATCTGCGGCTGCTGCCCTTCGGGGATCTAGGTCTCTCCCATCTTCAGGGTTTTCTTCCAACCATCTAGTGGTTGCTCGCACTATCCGTGCCCGCTCTTCAGTAGTAAAGAGGGTAGCCAAGAGCTGGCGACAGTCAGACCAGGTGGGCTGGTGGGTTTGCATAATACTGGATATTAACTCTGTCAAATCTTGGGGCTTTTCGGTATAGGAGGCATAATGTGTTTTTCAGTTCAATAGATCTGTTACGGTGAAAGGCACATAAACTAGACTGGTCGGTCCGACCACAACCTGACCCTCTGTATTTACAATAGGTAATCCTGGGACTTGCCGCAGTGGCATTTGGCGAACTTCTCTCTGGCCCGCTGTCCTGCTTCTGAAGGCGTAACGGGGGTAGTGCTGCTGCTGGTGCTTGGACTAATGGGTGTTCCTGGACTGGCATCTGCCCCTCCGCTAGCAGATCCTTCAGGGGATGATGGTTCTGTTGCAGAGCTCTGCCCAGGGCTTGCAGCGCTCTGCTCAGGACTAGGGCTCCGACTTTGAGGAAGGGGGTGGTCCTCGGGTGGTGAGTGACCGGGTGGAGGTACCTCAGCTGGGGGTACTCTCACTACCTCTGGCTCTACTCGGGGTACTGATGGAGCTGACGGGACTGGTGTATACAGAAATGTGGGTGGATGACCCGGGACCTCTGGAGGCTCTGGGGCTGCAAAAATAGGGGGCTTTTCCTTCTTTGCAGGGACTCCCGCTGCAGTTGCTAACAGAATTCTACTCTGCCCCTCACGGCAACGCTTTATCCAAGGGGGTTGCTTCTCACAGATAGCTAGCCAGGAATCTATATAGGAAAACTGCTCGGAACTATATCTGCGCACCACCTGGTGCACTCGGGACACAATTTGAATATCAAAAGTACCTTCTGGTGGCCACACGGTGTCCAGCGCTGGCCACACCCTACTACACAATATTTCTAAGCGGGTCGGTGACATTTTTACCCCATAATCACCACTAAACCCCTTCTTAAAATTCGTGATCATACAGTTCAACGGAGTTTGTACGGACTCCGCCCCTCCCATTATGACATATGACAGACAAGACAGCAAACAGGATGGGTATGATAATGGCTGCGGGTAAGGGGTCCGCACAGCCCACGGAACAAGGAGGTGGACAAACACCAGACGCTTCCTCCTTTTTGCGACCTGGGCGCAGTCGCCTGGCCAGGAACTGCGCTACTTAGGAGTCCGCTCTCGCTCGGCCTGTATTGCAAGACCTCTCAAGCACACTTCACACAACCAAACATGCTAGCATTTCCCAAATTCCCGGGCTAACTGACTAAACCAAAATTACCAAACCAAAAGGGTCAGTGGCTTCGCCCCACATACTCATGCAGGGTTACTAGGACCGCCCTGGGAGCTGATCAGACTTCCTTTACCTGTTACCATACCATATTAGTCTCGAGACTTTCCCAGAGCTAACTGACTAAGAACCAGAAAAATCAATACTCACCGGATCCGGTAGCTAATGCGCTGCGCAACCAGTTCCACCTTGGGTTGAATCCTGGACTCCCCTCCCGGGTTCGAGGTGTTGGCCGACCGGACCCAGCAAGCCTGCCGAGGCAGGGCGGAACCCTCCGATGCAAGGGACCGGCGGCGCCTGGGCTCCTCTCCGCTGTCGGCCGGCTGCGGTCCCAGCCGGACCAAACCTGGAGGCGGTAATACGTGGTAGTATTCACTTGCGCACCATTCATGTACCCCACCCTTCCCGGTCAGGGAACCAATGTAGTAGCGAAGCGCACGCAATGAATACCCCTGGAGTCTATTTCTAGAATTCAAACCAGTTTATTTTGTGCACAGGCTCAAACACCTGTCAATTGTCACTTTCAAAATGGTCTGAGCATGGCTTTCAGAAAAACAACAGCATTTATAGCTTTCTTCATTAGCTCTACACAGGCAAACTCCTCATTGGTCCCGGTGGCCCCCTCACCCCCCCATCCAATGGAAAATTTCTGACCGGGCCCACACCGCTCCCCCTCCCCCCCTCTCTCAGGCCTTCCTAGCCATGCTCAGTAACTAGACATAACATATTCTGTCTTGCTTTTTGCTTACAAGGTCACTCTACAGTACAAATGCTGTGTGGAAAGCAGAATTCTGAAATACATCTGTAAATAACATAACACACTCAATGGAAAGTTTTACATTCTTATCAGCAAAAGCAGCTTGAAGCTAATTTCTGTTTTCTCTAGCTTTCAGCTCTGCTCAGTTATAATATTCTGAAGTGGGGGTTGGGGACTCGGGCCTAACCTACAGGCTTGCTTCTGCTACCTCACATACATTTACAGGCTATGCTAGGCCATAGCCTATCACAGTACCATATGCTCACCTTCACATGAGGGCAGCTCAGTGGACTTTATCCACCCAATGGACCCAGGGATCAGGTTGCCTGTCAGACAGAATAGTAAACACAAGTCGTCTCATTCTGTCTCTCTAATGGTGGAAGTCCACTCAAAACCTGTTGCTGGGGTCCCCCTTTCAGCAACCTCTGCCCCAAGCAACTCTTACAACAGATGCTTCTCCAATGGGTTGGGGAGCTCACCTGCAAGACCTCTCCACCCAGGGCACTTGAGAGTTGTCTACATATCAATCTCTTGGAGCTCAGAGCAATCTTCCTTGCTCTGCAAGTGTTCCACATTCTGCTCAGCTACAAAACAGTCCTTATTCATACGGACAATCAAGTAGCCATGTTCTATGTGAACAAGCAGGGGGGAACAGGCTCTCTGTCGCTTTGCAACGAAGCTCTGCGACTGTGGGCCCTCGCCAGAGAGCATCACATCTACCTTCTGGCAGTGTATCTTCCAGGCATTGAAAACTCTTGGGCAGACAGACTCAGTTGAGTTCTCCTTCCACACGAGTGGTCTCTGCATTCAGACCAGGTGGCCAAGATTTTTCAACTTTGGGGAACCCCGGACATAAACCTCTTTGCAAGTCCATGGAATGCCAAACTTCCCCGGTTCTGTTCCAGAACTCCGGCTCAGGGAGCTCAGGCAAAGGATGCTTTCCTCCTTCACTGGGGTCAAGACTTCCTGTATGCCTTTCCACCCATTCCCCTAATTCCTAAAACCCTATTCAAGCTTCAGAGAGACAGAGGCCACGTGATTCCCATAGCACCACATTGGCCACGGCAAGTGTGGTACCCTCTGCTTCTACATCTCTCTCAAGCTCCCTCCTTGGAGTTAGGGTCTGCTCCAGATCTCCTATCAGGAGAACGGAATGTTATGGCATCCCAATCCCCAGTCCCTGCATCTCAGGGCTTGGTTGCTGAAGGCCTAGATCTCCAAGATCTTCATCTTTCTCAGCAAGTGAAAGATGTTCTTTATGCTTCTAGGAAACCTTCCACTAGACGTTCTTATGCTTTCAAGTGGAAAAGGTTCACTATTTGGTGTTCAGAAAAGGGTCTTAACCCCCTTGCTATACCTCTAGAATCTTTACTGGAGTATCTCCTCCATTTGTCTAATGCAGGCCTTAAGACAAATTCAGTAAGAGTCCATTTGAGTGCTATTGCAGCTTCTCTTAAACCTCTAAATGGACAACCTATTTCCTCTCATCCTCTTAGAGCAAGATTCATGAGAGGCCTCCTTCTAACTAAGCCTCCCATTAAACCACCTCCGGTGGCATGGGACTTGAATCTGGTTCTTGGGCAGCCCATGAAGCCACCTTTCGAACCCTTAGCTACCACCTCCTTGAAATTTCTTTCTTGGAAGGTTATCTTTCTCATTTCAATCACATCAGCACGCCGCATTAGTGAATTGCAAGCACTAGTAGCTAATCCACCTTATACAAGGTTTCATCATGACAAGGTAGTCCTTAGGACTCATCCACACTTTATGCCTAAGGTGGTCTCGCCTTTTCACCTCAACCAGGAGGTCTACCTACCTGTCTCTTTTCCAGGACCTCATGCATCAAGTGCAGAGAGGAATCTTCATACCCTGGACTGTAAAAGAGCTCTGGCTTTTTATTTACAGAGGACACAGCAACATAGAAAGTCTTCTCAGCTCTTTGTTGCTTTTGACCCTTCTCATTTGGGACTGCCAGTCTCCAAGAGAACACTATCCAACTGGATTGCTCAGTGTATTTATTTTGCCTATCAGAGTAAGAACCTTTCTCTGGAGGGCCATGTCACAGCTCACAATGTGAGAGCCATGGCAGCCTCAATGGCTCATCTGAACTCTGTGTCTATTGATGAAATCTGTCGAGCAGCCACTTGGGCCTCTGGTTGGGGCAAGGTACTTCAGGCCGGAAGGTCGGTGGTTCAAATCCCACTAGAGGACAGCAACCTTGGGCTGGAAGGACTGGGGTTTCTAGTCCCACAGGTGCTCCTTGTGGTCTTGGGCAAGCCACTTAACCCTCCATAGCCCATGTTCCCTGTAAAATAGTTATCTCCAAGTTATAATGCCCTGTTCAATGTAATTTCAGTTTGTTCAATGTAAACCGCACTGATGCAGAATAGCGCGGTATATAAGAGAATGCAAATAAATAAATAAAATAAATAAATACCTTAACAGCCCATTACTGCTTGGACAAGGACTCCCACCGGGATGCCTTGTTTGGTCAAGCTATTCTCAAACACCTGTTCCATACTTAATCAACTCCTACCCACCATCCCTGATAGGATGCCAGAGATCCATGGGAGGAAGTGGAGCCCTTCTCAGGGACACACAACTTCTAGGGTTTCTCCCTGGCACCCAAAGCTAGGGAGTCCCCATATGTTATGACTAGATTCCTGCTTGTTCCTGGAGATAGCATAGTTACTCACCTGTAACAGGTGATCTCCGGGAACAGCAGGAATTTAGTCCTCACAACCCACCCCCCTCCCCTAGGAGTTGTATCTCTCTATCTCTCTCTCTTTCCTTTCCCTCTCTCTCTCTTTGTCTCAGCTTTAAAACTCAACTGGAGAGAGGCAGTTGGGAAAGGCAGGAAGGCAGCACGCAGGTGCTGTGGGATGCTCCCAAAAGCTTTCTGATTGGGCACTGGGGAGCGTTCCCGCGCAGGCTCCGTCGGTATCGACGATACCCATATGTGAGGACTAAATTCCTGCTGTTCCCGGAGATCACCTGTTACAGGTGAGTAACTATGCTTTCTCCGTGTATCTGCTTCCCTTGCCCTCTGGTATGTTTCTCATATTCCACATTGTCTGCCTCACCTCTGTTCCTTTTCCATCCCTCTGTCCCCTTGCCCTACCTTCTGCTTCTCATTCTTGTACTTCTAGATTCACTCCTGGAATTTGGTCCCTCTATGTTGAGTGTGCTTTCTCCTGATACTCTTCCCATATTCAGCTTGTTCAGAGACAAAAGGGGTTGAATTAGGGCAAGTTTGAAATTTGTGAGCAATAACACTAATCCTTATGGCTTCAACTCTGCCCAGCATAGTATAGAGAGGATGAAATGTATGAGGGAAAGAACATAAATGGGAGAAATGGCTTTTAACAAGGCAATAGTTTCAAAAATGCAAACAAACAAGGTATTGCAATATAATTTAAATATGAAAAAAGCTTACAAACAGAAATACAAAGAAGCATAGAACGAATCTAATCCATTGCTGAAGGTAAGCCAAGTGAAATGAGTTTTCATATAATTGGCATATGATATGCTTAAACAGAAAAGCAACTTTGATACACCTGCATAAGATTCCTGTGCAAGAACAGAGAGATGCATTATGCAACTCCTATGGCTTTGCTGCAGATTTCCAGCCTCAATCCTGACACCACCAAAGGATGTTTCATATCTCTAGCAACTTGCTCATTAAAAGCCAGAGCAAAACAAAAGCAATGACAAAACATATAAAGTCTAACCTATGCCTATTTCTCTGTGTGCAAGGTAGATATCGTGGTAGATTACCAAGCCTACTTGTTTTTCTTCAAATTTTTGTTTAATATTTGAAAGAAAATACAAAAGATATATATTTTTTTTTAAGTCAAAAGCTGTTTGCAGTCAGAGCTCACATTTTGATGGATGACAGCAAATAAATGGGAAAAAATTAAATACAGGCTGAAGGAGAACTAGTTATTTAGCTATTTTTGTTAAATTGGAAGACTGGATATCCAGGATTCTACCATGCAGAAATAAGAAAATGATGAATGATACTGAAAGTCAGGGACAGTTGAATCTTATAGCCACCTTCTTTTAAAAGTATGAATTTCAACAGATTTAGGAATCACTTTACTACATATTTTTGATAGGTTACCAACCATTACTGTACATCCAAATGGCAGATGAAAATTAATGTGGACAAGTGCAATGCAGCTAGGAAAGAACAACCCAAACTGTGGTTACACAATGCAAGATTTCACATTAGGAACCACCACCCAGGAAAAGGATTTAGATGTCATTGTGGCTAACCCATTGAAATCCTCCGTTCAGTGTGCAGCAGCAGCCAAGAAAGCAAATAGAATGCTAGGAATCATAAGGAAAAGAATGGAAAATAAAACCTTAAAACCAAGGATATTATTATGGTCTGTATCGTTTCATGGTGCGACTGCACCTTGAATATTGAATGCAATTCCGGTCACCATATCTTAAAAGATATAGCGGAATTAGAAAAGGTACAGAGAAGAGCCACCAAAATGGTAAAGGGGATGGAAGGATACCCGTATGAGGAAAGGCTTAAAAGGTTAGGCTCTTCTTCTTGGAAAAGAGATGCCAAGGGGGAAATATGATAGAGGTCTATAATTTAATGAATGGAGAAGAGTGAGTAAACATAGATCGGTTGTTTACTCCTTCAAAAAGTAGAGACTAAGGGACAAGCAATGATGCTACAGTTTATCAAATTTAAGACTAATAAGAGAGAGAGCCTTCGCTATCAAGGCTATCCCTCATACCCAGCCACCCGGACCCCTCAGCAGGGTCACCAGGGTATAAGGGTGCAGGCCAGGGCCCTCATAAACCGAAGGGCATGAAGCCTCAGGCACCAGTTCCTGCCCAACCTGGGTCGAGGTTTTGATGCTTCCAGCATAGTCTTTCTTCCACTGGAGGATCAGCTAACAGGAGGACAGCTAATTCATTTTGTCCACAGGTTGGACCGCCATCACCACAGACTCATGGGCACTTCAGGTGGTCAGGGAGGGTTACCACCTCCACCTGAACCAGCTGCCTCCACCCTTCTTTCCTGGGGAGCCTCCTTGGACTCCCCTGCACCAGGCCTGCTAATACAAGAATTTGCAGATCTTCTCAGGGACAGGGCTGTTGAGCCCCCATACCTCACCACCTGAAAGGAAAGGGGTTCTACACCAGGTACTTTCTGGTACCAAAAAGAACAGGTGGACTAATGCCCATCCTGGATCTGAGAAACCTGAACAAATTCCTGGTGTGGGAGAAATTCAAAATGCTGCTCTTGGAACACTGCTGCCCTACCTCCAGCAAGGAGATTGGCTATGCTCCTTGGACCTAAAGGAAGCCTACACTCGCATCCTTATCCACCCCTGTCACAGACAGTACCCAAGATTCGTGGTCGGCGGCAACCACTACCAGTACAGGTACTTCCCTTCGGGCTAGTTTCCGCACCATAGTTCTTCACCAAATGCTTAGCGGTTGTGGCCACCTTTCTTCTTCTCCAAGGGGCCTTCGTCTTCCCTTACTTCCATGACTGGTAAGAGGGGACATGGCCTCTGAGACCCTGCAGGCCAGAGGCCCCACCATCAAGGTCCTACAACATCTGGGATTCATGATCAACCACCCAAAATCCCACCTTGTTCCAGTGCAAGTCCTGGAGTTCATAGGGGTTCACTTGAATACCCTCCAAGTCAGGGCTTTCCTCCCCCTGGACAGGGCAGACTGGCTTACAGCCCTAGCAGCTTAGGTGCAGCGTCACCACACCGTGTCAGCTCAGACATTGCTTCACCTCCTAGGCCACATGGCCTACACGGTCCATGTGATTCCCAACACCCACCTCCACGTGCAGGCAGCCCAGTGGTGCCTCCACTCCCAGTGGGCCCAGGCCATTTGCCGTCTCCGGGACAGAGTCTTGGTGTCCCATTGGCTAGCGGAGTCACTCACTTGGTGGCAGAATACACAGCACCTGCAAAGGGGCATGCTTTTCAACTTGCGAACCCCAGATGCTTCTCTGCTGGGCTGGGGCGCCCATTGCGAAGAGCTACGTACCCAAGGGGGCCTGGTCCCAGTCCCCCTAGGAAAGCTAGCAGCAGATCAGTCTCCTGGAACTCGAGGCAGTTTTCTTCATGCTGAAGGCATTCCAGCACCGCCTGCAGCATCAGTCGGTGCTCGTCCAGACGAACAATCAGGTCGTGATCTACCTGAACAAGCAAGATGGCACAGGCTCCTACTGCCTATACCATGAGGCAGTCGCCCTCTGCTCATATGCGACCAGCCAGGGGATGCACCTTTGGGCTGTCTATCTCCCGGGCCAGGACATCGCTCTGGTGGACAGGCTGGACAGGATACTCCAGCCACACGAGAGTGGCACATGGACCCCAGGGTGGCGCAGAGGCTATTCTGGTTATGGAGCACCCCATACCTGGACCTATTTTCCAGCCCGACCAATGCTCAGCTACCCTGGTTCTGTGGTCCCCATCTGCACCCTTCCTGGGTGGCAGCGGATGCCTTCCTCATCTTGTGGTCAGTGAGTCTGTTGTATGCCTTTCCTCCCACACCACTGGTGGCACGGACCCTCTTCATGGTCCAGCGAGACAAGACTTTGGTGATCCAGGTGGCCCCGGCAGCCTTGGTTTCCTCTGAGGCTTCGTCTCTTGACAGAGTCCCCAGTCCCTCTTTTGATCTCTCCAGGGCTATTGACCCAGCGGGGGGGGGGGGGGCTCGATTCTCCACCCCATCCTGGGATCCTTATCTCTCACTGCTGCTGAACAGGTCACTCTAGCATCCCTCAACCTCCCCAGGTAGATAGAAGAGATCCTGCTGGCCTCTCATAAAGACTCCACAAGATGGGCCTACGCCTTCAAGTGGTGTAGGTTCTATTTCTGGTGCACAGAGCAACACATGGATCCTTTCTCCTGTCTGGTGCACTCAGTATTGCAATACTTGCTCTACCTCTCACGGTCTGGACAAGTCCAATTCCTTCAGAGTACACCTAAGTGCGCTTTCAGCGCACCATCACGCCATAGAGGGCAAACCTATCTCTGTGCAGCCCCTCATTACCTGGTTCATGCGGGGCTTGCTGCTTTTCAAGCCTCCCATTTGGCTGCCTCCAGTGGAATGGATGTCAACATGGTCCTGGTGCAGCTTACCAAGCCACCCTTCGAACCCTTGGCTACCTGCCCTTTGCATTACTTGTCCTTGAAGGTGGCCTTCCTGGTAGCACTCACCTCTGATCGAAGAGTCAGTGAGCTTCGGGCTTTGGTGGCTGAGCCACCATACACCAGGATCTACAACAGGATCGTGTTTCACACTCACCTGAAATTCCTCCTGAAGGTGGTATCTGACTTCCACCTCAAGGAGGTGATACTTCCTACCTTCTTTCTGCGGCCGCATGCCGACAGGGCATCAGCTGTTTTCCACACTCTGGACTGCAAAAGGTCCCTGTCTTTTTACCTGCAGAGAACTCAGGGCCACCACAAAGCCTCATAGCTCTTTGTTTCCTTTGCCCCCGGCCATCTGGGAGAGGCTGTCATCAAGCAGACCCTATCCACCTGGGTGGCGGACTGCATCACCTTTACCCATGATCAGGCTGGACTATCGGTGCGCCAGATCACGGTGCACAATGTCAGAGCAATGGCAACCTCAGTTGCGAGTCTCCACTCGGTGCCGATGGCAGACATCTGCTGGGCCGCCACTTGATCCTCAGTTCATATTTTTGCAGCCCACTACTGCCTGGAGAGGGAGTCCCAATGGTGCACTGCCTTTGGTCAGGCTGTACTTCGGAATCTGTTTGGGGTTTAGGCAGCTCCTGCCCTCTGACCCTTCTTGTTCAGGCTACCAGAGCCATTTTTCTCCCTGGACACTGGGGTCCTCGGAGTCGGTCCTCAGATTCGCTTACGACTGCTCACAGCTGGGCCGTGATTTTTCTACAGGTTCTCAGTAGTCTGTAGCTAGGGAGTCCCATATGTGAGGACTGACTTCCTGCTTGTTCCTGGAGAAAGCATAGTTGCTCACCTGTAACAGGTATTCTCCAGGGATAGCAGGAATCGGTCCTCACAACCCTCCTTCCTCCCCTTGGAGTTGCTCTCCTATTTTTTGGCCAACTCTTTGTCAGCTCTAGCTATGTTATCTGAGCAAGATGGCACCCTTGGGCGGGAAGGGGACCATGCATTAGTGGTGGCATCTCCCAAAGGCTTTCTTTGAAAGTTGGGGAGATGCTTCCACGAGGGCTCCATCGGTGTCGACATCACCCATATGTGAGGACTGATTCCTATACTTTCAAAGATATTCCATTTCAAATTCTTCAGTCTAGGCTAGAAGCATCCAAACTGGACTGAAGTGCTTGTATAAATGGTTTCCACGTCTAGAAAATTTGATATGCTGAGAGAATCATATTAAGTTCTCTGGATTTGTCTGAAGGCATATATCAAATCCTAGCTTTAGAAGAGACTATTCTCGAAGGTCTTATGGCGTATTATATATTCAAAGAATTGTACAATGTGTCAAGAATAAACTTGTACAGAAAAGGCATAACATCGACAAATCATCCAAGGAAAAAAATCAAGAAAATATTAAACATGGTCTATAGTCCACTATAGCTGGAGCGTGAGTACATCCTAAAAAAGAAAAGCAGAAGGGTCGGAGGAGCCAGTCTGCAAACATTCCAACAACGAAATCAGAGAAAAAAGAAAGATGAAGAGAGACCAAAACATATCAGTCAATATAACCACAGTTACTGATCCCCACCACAAATATCAGCAGGAGAAGATGTAACAGGAAATCTGGCACTGATAAACATAGATAAATCAAAAGGCTGGAAAAACTAAATCTTGTGCCTTATATACAATCAAGTATTTGCATGGAAAGCGCAATTGAGAGGTGCCTCCCAGGTGCAGGACACCAGGTCTGAATAATAGAAACTGTTTATGGTGCCTTTGGGTTTCTTTTGAAATATCTGGGAAAATTAATATTTTTTGACCATAGAAAAGTTGTGACAATTTAGCATAAAACAATCTTAGTAACCAATCTCTATCAGACGTTAACATATCCAGTAAGGTAGAAACTTTTACACCTGTTGGCTCAGGAGATTTTAAGAGATCTCTTACATTAAGAACATCCAGTGTAACAGGTTCTGCAACTGGACCATACACTTTCTTCCCTTCAGGTAAGTAAAATGCCTTCACAATCGGTGGCAATAGTTCTTGAGAAACAGCCACGTTCTCGGACATAAACTGTTTTCATAGCATCAGTTAAAGCCACATATTCCTCAGTTTGTAACAGTTTCCATCTTAGCCAATATTCCAGCTGTTTGCCCAGAAACATCAGAGAGAGATAATGGCATCCCAAATATTATCTAAAGTAATTTTCTTTAGGCGCATCAAGGTAAAAAAATAGGCGAAATTGCAGCCTGAGGGGCCTCCAAACCTCGCACTGCACACTCCTCGTTGAGCTGGGGTAGTGCTTCTGCCTGTAAGCTTCCAGGAGGGATACCAGATGGAAGAGAGACAGATGCTCCACTTCTGTCCTCCACCACTCCCTGCTCCAGCACAACTCGAGGGCCACGTAAGCAATGCAGCAGCTGGAGAGCGTTTTCACTTGGCAGCGGGGGTAGACTCCGCGTTTCAGGAAAGAAGGTGGTTTCCAAGTTGGGTAGAAGAACCTATTCCTCCAATGTCTCAAATTTATTTATTTTATTTATTTAACAATCGCTTATATACCACACTTTCTCAATGATTAGGTGCGGTTTACAAAAAACAAGTTAAGGGACAAATCAAAGATCTGTGTTTTTACATGGAACATCAGAGAACTATGGCCTGCTCGAATCTCCCTTCTTTCCGCTTCAGATATTGCAACAAAACAGTCCTCCGGACCTGAAACTGGTGGCTGAGGCTCTGCAGGCTAAGCCTTAGCCTTCCCTTTTCTCTTCGGCATGATGGAGGAAAGCAGCACAATCCTCAAACAGCCATCTTGAAATAACCCACGCCCCACCAGCTGCCCTCAGAAGGTCTTAATGGTTTTAAGTGGAAGAGGTTTGCTGTCTGGTGTGATAGGCCCTAGATGCCTTCTCCTATGCTATACCCAAATCGCTTAAATACCTTCTACATCTGATTTGGACATCAAAATCAAAGCTGTAAGGGTGCATCTTAATGTTATTTGAACTTATGTAGAAGGTAAACCTTTAACAGTTGGAGTCATATGAGGTTTGTTTCTTCTGAAACTTCCCATTAGGACACTCTGTATCTTGAGACCACAATGTGATACTAACCCAGCTAGTGAAAGCTCCCTTTGAACTGTTAGCCTCGTGTGAATCAAAGTACCTTACCTGGAAGTTATTTTTAGTAAAACACCTGCATGCAAAGTCAGAATGCCTTAGATGCTGAGCTGCCCTACATAAAATGTTTCAGTAGTAGGGTTGTTCTGGACACCCATCTAAATTCCTGCCTAAAATTGTACCAGACTTTCACCTTAACCAGTCAATCATGCTTCCAAACTTTTTCCTCCGGGCACATACTATGTGGAGACCGTGCCTTCAGTATGCTGAATTGGACTGAAGCTCTTAGAAAGTGCACCCAGTTTTTGGTTTTGACAACAATAAACCTGAGACTGCCATGTTGAAATGCACACTGCTCATTTAACTGACAGATTGCATTGCCTTCATTTTATGTCCAGGCCTGTTTGATCCTGGAGGCTCATAATGTCAGAGCCATGGGTGGTGTCAGTTGCCCACCAATATGAGCTTGTATCCACACATTTATATCATGTTTGGAGAGGGATTCCTGGTATGACGGGCTCGAAAAATTACAAAACTTGAAGTTTGAGATCTTCCATACTTTTTAAGTATGGAATAAAATGGGGCCACGGCTCCAACATCGCACGGAAGCTGCTGGTGCGGCTTAGTAAACAGACCCCCCTAGTGTTTAATTGACTTTGAAGACCCTTCACTATCTTCAAAACCTTTGATACCTAAGATTGCTGTTCCCTCTTTGAGAGTTATCCTTGAGTTTAGGGTTATCCTTCCACAAACAAGACTTCAGCTTACTGCCATGTGGTAGAATTCAAGATGCAATGTGAATGAGTGTGTTCAATGTTTTAGTACTGATATTTCTACATTAAGAGAGTGTGGAGGTCTGACTTCCAAAATGAGCCAGGATAAAAAAATTCTCTAAGGGCAAGCAGGAGATCCATACTCGTTGATGGGTGATGTCATTGGATGGAGCCTCGGCCAGAATAATACAAATTCAAACGATTCTAGAGCCTTTAGCATGCAGAGCTTGTATAGAATGGCCTATGCACAGGGCCACCTCAGTTACGTGTTTTACGCGGAGCCCTTTTAATATTGAGTTTTGTGAGGTATTTTGTAATTGGTAGAAAATTATTTTTTTCACAGTTCAAGCTCCCTTAGTTTGGCTTTCCATCCCCTCTTGGAAACCCCTAAACAACCTTTCATTGATTCTCTTTTTGATGGGTGATGTCATATGATGCCGGGTTGGAACAGCTCTCCCAGATCTCAGAACCTAGTATGAATTTCAAAGCATGTGCAATCCTTTCCATGCACAAAGGTCCCTTTAATGTACTACTTTTTTTTTTCTCATCTGCTTTGCCGTACAGACACACAAAGCTTTCATATTTTTGAATTTCCCTCTTCTGTAGCCTTGTAATACTTTTTGTCTTTGGTTTTCTAGTATCTTGAAAATTTGTAAATAATTTTTTGTTGTGCCAGTGGAATATGGTGTAAACCAATTCAAGGTTTAGATTTTGCCCAGAATGTGGAAGAAGAATCTAGAACTATGTGACACCCATGCCGTGTCTTATCTGCTTAGGTTTGGAATGTAATCTGGCTGAGTGCAGGCACTGCAGAAGAGTGTCTCCACAGGCCCAAAGGTATCACCTCTGTAATCGCTACAAGACAGAGGAGACAAGTCTCTCTTGTGCAGAAAGAGGAACAAAGTACTTATGCACAGAGAATGGCTGTGTCTGCGCAATCCATAAATCCAACCCCCCCCCCAGGTTAATTTTACTTCCCTGGTGTTGGCCGTGAAATTTAAAGGTGCCACATCAAAAGTTTAAAAAAAAAGAAAAAGAGAGAGAGAAGTCATTGATCAAGGCTTTTTGTGGTATGCTGAGGTCGGGTTTAGTGCAGTGTTGAAGAGAGCTGGCTATGGGAAAGGCACAGAACTGCTATGAAATTTTAGAGAGCATGGCCTTGAAATGGTACTGAAAAAACTGCGGGATACCCATTGTAAGGGGGGATTCTGCAATGGGAGGGGGCCAAGGAGTTACTGAAAGTGGCTATGAGCCCTAAAGCTCTGAATTTTAAAGGGCAGGAGCCTTGTTAAAAAAAAAAAAAAAAGGAAACTGGCTGCTACTGAGAGACTGACTGACTGTAGTAGTATGCTTGTGATAGAAGTGACAGTGAGGTTCTGACAGTGCTGTGGGGGAGTAAAGGGGAAAAAAAAGTTTAAAGGGGGGCTTCAAACTGCTGCAGCTCCAAAATGACAGGGAAGCCCTTGAAACAAATGGATAGCCCTGTGGTGGTTTGAGAGTCATTTTTGGGAAATGTTTTTGTGATTTTTACCTGTGTTGGGAAATTTATATATTATTGGAAACCATTCAAATAAATGTTCTTTTTAACGTTATAAATTGCAGAGCTTGGAATTTTGGAATGCTAAGCTTGAAGCGAAGCCAGAGTTTAGACACCCATGGCGATGCTGTTACAACTACCTGAAGGGAGGGGGCAAGGGAGGAAGATAACCCTGACAATAAATGTTTACAGTTGGAGACAACTGAAGCTGTGGTCAGTCAGACCTGTTTCTGGAGGCTGAGAATGTTTCAGAATTTTGAAGGGCAAAAAAAAACCACCAGGAAAGTTAATTTTTTGGGCTGAGGAGGAGAGTGAATTTAGTCGTAATCATTATTCTGAGTGGTCTGTGGCCTTCAGCTGCGTTTTGATTGCAGGGATCAAGTGAACAAGAATTTGATAATTAAATGCAACTTAATCCTACCCACAACAATCCTGTAAAAGTGCATAATTGGACATCATATACTTTGGTTTGTATGCATGTGTGTGCTTGCTCTCTCTGGAGGTAAAGTAACGTCCTGCTGGCTCTGAATTTGTGTGGCTCAAGATCTATTGTTTTGCTTTGACTGTTGCTACTCTTTACTGCCCCTCTGAAGCTGCCACCCTAGGTGACTGCCTAGACTTCCCGATGGTTAATCCAGTCCTGGTTCCAGTTCAGGGCTGCTTATCCTTGTTGGGCATGCTGCAGCAAAATTTCACAAAACCCCTTGCTGTTCCAACAGTTATATGGTCTGGAAACAGGAACACACCCATTGTCATCCCTGCAGAAGATTCAGTATTCCGCCAGCATACAGTAAATGCAGTCTCTTCAGCACCAACCCGTGCAGGATATCTGGAGTCTGACACAACACACTGCCTTATTTTGCACAGTAATATATTTATGTATTAGTATTTAATTCATTATTTTCCAGTAGTAGTTCAAGGAGAGTTACAATCAGGTACTGTAGGAATTTCCCTGTCCCTGAAGGGCTTTCAGTCTAAGTTTCTACCTGAGACACTGGAGAGTCAAGTGACTTGAGAGCCATCAATTTGTCTATCATGGTGCAGCCTTCTGGAATATCATATGCACAATGACCCTCAACTTTTCAACCTGAATATGTAAAACCACTGATACTGACTCGAGTGTTAAATTATGGTGGCAGTGAGTGTGTTCCATCAGTTTCGCTTCCTCTACCAAAGCAACTATATTCATTCTTGCAAAAGATGTTTAATGAATGTGTTGAGCTACTATAGGGAAGTTCCAGGTATGATATATCGGGTCTAAGCCGCAATGCAGATCTTTCAACGTACAATTTACCCTATGTGCAGAATGTGGTGACTCCAGCCTTAAATCTGTTATCTCCAGGAGCAAGCAGGAATTGTAGTCTTCGCATATGGGTGATATTGGGTACCGGTGGAGCCCGCGCGGGAAGCTCCCCAGCTACCAATAGGAAAGCCTTTGGGAGCACTCCATTCTGCCTGCACCACTGCCTTCCCACTCTTCCAACTCCCTCTCTTCAGTTCTTCTTTTTCCACAGAGCCAACAGGTCAAAACACTGTCACCAGAGAAAAGAACCTAAAAGTTTTCTTCAAAAAATGCTTCTGCTGAATGCCGGTATCATTTTCTTTTAAATTTTTTCCGCTAAAAATCATTACCTATCTTTTTTTATTTTCTCAAAACTTTTTCCTCGGGGCCTTGCCCCCACTGGACCTTGCCCACCATCTTCACAATGGAAAAACCCTTGAGTGGGTTCAAAAAATGAACCAAGTGCTCCAGCACCTTTTCGGTGACAGATAAATATGACTGCTGTCTGAAATGCCTTGGTCCCGACCATGTACCCCAAGCCTGCTCCCTCTGTAAACAGATGACAAAGAGAGGCCTAGGGAACTGGTCCAAAATGTTTGGGGAACTCTTTCTATCTGACTCGATGTCATTGGCCTTCCAGAGCATACTCATGCTCTGTTCTCCAATCCTTCTAAAGACTCCAAACACTGAGAAAAAGATCAAAATACCCACATCTCCTTCGAGGTCTTGAAAGGAAAAGTGAAAGCACTGGCTTGGGAACCAAGAGACCAAGGTTCAATTCCCACTAGCACTCCTTGTGGCCTTGGGCAAGTCACTTAACCCTCCATTGCCTCAGAAAAATCCAAGTTATCAATATCTCTGTTTAGTGTACATTTCCAAGTTTAATTTACAATGTAAACAGCTTTGTTTGAAACGATAAAGTGGTATAAAGACCCGTTAAATAAAAATGAAAGCCTTGTGAATCCTAAGAGAAGTTGAAGGAATCAAAGGAGAGGTCCAAGGATTCCTCAAGCAAGTCTCTGGAATTGAGGGAAAGATCCCGCTCTAAACACCGAAAGTCTTCCAGGACCTCTTCTGACTCCGGCCATCGGCCCAGGCATCCCTGGAAGAAGGTCTTGTCCTCCAAAGCCTTGGTGGGGAATTGGGAGGCACCCAAGGCCTCAACCTCTGGAGAGCCCCTGATGCCTTGCTCTGGTATGGTGGCAGAAAGTCCCATTCTTGCATTGGACCAGACGCAGGCAACCTCCTTGGATCAGCGCATGCTATCCTTGGAAAGGACGTTAGCGGCCCTCCCTGCAACATTGGTTCCTTTTGCACAGACAGCTAGGGGGCCATATACCAGGGCATTGACATTGGTGATACCATTGACACCGATTCATGCATTGACATTGGTAGCACTATCAGCACCGATCCAGTCTACCTTGAGACCCGAGTCCTCAGTAGCGACATCGGTATCGGCCACCGAGATCACATGGATGAGAACCACAGTTCTAGATCCCAGAGGTATCAAGGAGCACTGTTCATACAGGCATCGACATCGTTGATACTCACTGGTATCAGACTCGGGTCCATCAGATTCTGACCACCGTCCCTTCGATTCTAAAGACCTCCATAACATTGTCTCCAAGCCCTCGCCTCCAACCATGAGCACTTGCAGAAAATCACCATCTGAAGACATGGTTTTCCAGGAATTTATCCGAGACATGGTGGCAGGGTTATTGATTCTCCAGGACCAAGCAGGAAGTCAGTCTTCACTTATGGGTGACGTCGGTGCCGACGGAGCCCTCGCGGAACAGTTTTCCCCAGCTTTCGAAGAAAGCCTTTGGGAATTGCAGCGTGCATGCGCGGTCCCCTTCCCGCCCAAGGGTGCCATCTTGCTCAGTCTTCTTTTTTCCACGGAGCCCTACAGACGTAGTTTGTGATCGCCGCTGAAAAAGTTGATTTTTCTTTTCATTTGTTTTTCTCGGTTCGACGCCGTATCCCTTTCCCGTCTGGCCTCGATACTCCAATATCGAGTCCGTTCTCATTTTTTCTTTCTTTTCAATTTTTGTTCTTGTAACAGGCGTTCCCGCCTCTTTTTTCTTTTTCCCTGGCAGCACGGTCCTTCGACCTCGCAGGGGCCCTTTTTCCCCCGATGGCTGCCAGCGGTTTTAAAAAGTGTGATCGCTGTACCAGACTTATGTCTCTTACCGACACGCATGACTGCTGTCTCCATTGCCTCAGTCCCAATCACGACTCAGTGGGTTGTGGTCCGTGCAACAAAATGTCCTCGAAGGCATTGAGGAGTCGGCAGTCGCAAAAGGAACGAATCTTCTCTGACTCTACGTCTGGTCGGGCCCGGACCTCGTCAGAGGCTTCGACGTCTCGTGACTCCGGCCCCGAGCATCATCGGCGTTCCTCTGAGCAGGGGTCTCCTGGCCGGGAGCATCATCGGAAGAGGAAACCCACGAGGGCAGCATCGGAGGACGCTCCTGGTTCCTCGAGGGCCAGGTCGCATAGTCCCGCCAGCCGCCCCGGGCGCTCGGAGGCGGAGAGGTCGTCCAAACATCCTCGTCTCGAAGTGGAGTCTCCTGGACACGTGAGTACTGTAGTCCTCGTGGACTCACCTCCCAGGGAACCGATGTCGGGCCCGACGCCGTCGGGGCCCGAGTCGGGGGTTGCCGGGTCTTCTGAGTTTGGTCTCAGATTGACAGCCTTGGAGTGCAGTATCGCTGCCTTCATGGACCAGCAGCGGGCATTGATGGCCGGCATCGCCAGTGCATCTGCCCCGACCACCGGGACGTCGACGTCCAAGTCGACCCCGGAGGCCGAGCCGATCCTCGAGTCCATACGAGCTCGAGTCGATCCTCGGCCAAGGTCTCCCTCGGCCTCCCGTTCGGGACCGAGGTCGTCGGCGTCGGGGCGGAGGTCCTCAGCCCTCGCCCACACGGAGCCACTCGATTCCTCCACGGAGGAGTCGGGCTGGGACACGGAGGAGGACGAGTCACCCGGTTCTTTTCAGACTCGGTGCGTCCCCTCTGACTCGCCCGAGTCGGAGCCTCGGAGACGGTCCCCTCCGGAGGATACCCGGTTCTCCAATTTCGTGAGGGACATGGCCAAGGCTTTGGCCTTCCCCGCGGATCCGGAGGAGGAGCCTCGAGCCGAAGAGCTCGAGGCCCTCCAGTACGACTCTCCCCCGAAGGAGGCCTTTACTGTACCGGTTCCTCCGATGCTGGAGCGGCTGCTCTTCCGCATGTGGGAGAGCCTGGCCTCGACGCCGGTGTTAAGCAAGCGGGTCGATTCCATGTATCGAGTCCACAAGAGCCCCGGGTTCCAGAAGGCGCAACTACCGCACCATTCCATGGTGGTGGAATCGGCCATGCATCGGCTTAAGAGTCAGAATATGCACTCCTCGGTGCCTCCGGGTAAGGAGGCCCGGAACCTGGATGCCCTCGGTAGGAAGTGCTTCCAGGGCTCTATGCTTGCTTGCCGAGTCCAGACATACCAGCTATATATGGGCATGTATCTTCGAGACCTGGCAAAGGAAATTGCCGGGTTCTCTGCTGGCCTCTCCGAGGAACCTTTACAGAGGTTCCAGGCATTGTCCACTGGTATTCGAGAGTGCTCGAAGTTTATTTCTCGAGCAGCCTACGATGGCTTCGAGGCATCGGCTCGAGTAGCCGGAGCCGGCATCGGTGCTCGCCGTCAGGCTTGGCTTCAGTCATCCGACCTCGAGCCATGGGTGCAGGACAAGTTGGTCGATGTCCCCTGCAGAGGTGAAAACCTCTTTGGCAAACCCATGGCTGATAAGGCGGCAGAACTCGAGTCCGAGACTCTCACCAGAACTCGCCTATCCAGAAAGACCTCTGCCCCTTCACAGAAGAGGAAGGGCTCGGGGAAAAAGCCCTTTTACCCGAGGAAGGTGTCTGCCTATAAACAGCACCACCCGCAATATCAAACCTCAGCAGCTCCCCATCAGGGCCAGCAGGCTAAGGGACAGGGTAATGGGTCCCGTAGGCAGAAGGCCCCCAAGCCCACTACACAGGCCCCTGCTCAGCAGGGTGGAGGGTTTTGACTATGCCAGCATAGCCTCTCCCCCTCCGCGGCTTCCGCTCAGCACGGGGGGCCGGCTGACCCACTTTGCTCACAGGTGGTCAGCCATAACATCCGATTCCTGGGTGCTGCAGGTGGTTCAAAAGGGCTACCTCTTACTTTTTCACCAGGTGCCTCCCCCCTACTTTCCAGGGGAGCCGCCAAGACCCCCTCTACACAGGGACTTACTCCTTCAGGAGCTGCAAAGTCTGCTCCAGGAGCAGGCTGTGGAGCCTGTGCCCCAACACTTGTGGGGTCACGGGTTTTATTCGAGGTACTTCCTGGTACCAAAGAGAACAGGAGGCCTCAGACCCATCCTGGACTTGCGCAACCTCAACAAGTTCCTGCAGCGGGAGAAGTTCAAGATGCTTACCCTTGGAATCCTACTGCCCTACCTCCAGCAGGGAGATTGGCTATGCTCCTTGGATCTAAAGGATGCTTATACCCACATCCTTATCCATCTAGACCACCGGCAATACCTAAGATTTGTGGTGGCAGGGAATCATTATCAGTACAGGGTACTGCCCTTCGGCCTCTCCTCCGCTCCCAGGGTGTTCACGAAATGCATGGCAGTGGTGGCAGCCTTCCTGAGGCTTCAAGGCCTCTTCGTCTTCCCCTACCTGGACGACTGGCTCATCCGGGCACAGTCTTACCTAGAGGTCACTCAGGCCACTCGACGCACAGTGGCTCTGCTTCAGCACTTGGGCTTTGTCATAAACTTCGAAAAGTCCACTTTGCTCCCCTCTCAGGATCTCGAATTCATAGGAGCACGGTTGGACACTCTGCAGGCTCGTGCCTTCTTACCTCTGGAACGGGCCCACAGGCTCATAGCTCTGGCCGGCAGGTTTTGCAGCGAGTCACCGGTCTCTGCCAGACAATTCCTGCAACTGCTCGGTCATATGGCCTCCACGGTCCATGTCACCCCGAATGCCCGTCTACATATGAGACCTGCTCAGTGGAGCCTTCGCACTCAAATGGCATCAGGCCACAGGGAGCCTGACGGACTTAATACAGGTCTCCGAACGCCTGGTCTCCTCTCTGCAATGGTGGCTTCAACTGCCCAGTCTGGTACTCGGCATGACTTTCCAGCCTCCTCCACCTTCCCAAGTGCTCACGACAGATGCCTCTCTCCTGGGATGGGGAGCGCATTGCCAAAGCACATGCACTCAAGGGCTTTGGACGCCTTGGGAAACTGCTCAGCAGATAAACTTCCTGGAGCTGCGGGCGATCCGCCCAGCTCTGCGGACCTTCTCTCACCTCACTTCTCGATGGTCTGTACTGGTGCAGACGGACAATCAGGTCGCCATGTTCTACGTGAACAAACAGGGGGGCACGGGCTCCCTCCTTCTATGTCAGGAGGCTCGAAGACTGTGCTCTTGGGCAGTCGACCACGACATCCTCCTCAAGGCTGTTTACCTGCCCGGGCAAGAAAATTGCCTAGCCGACAAACTGAGCCGGATGCTGCAGCCGCACGAATGGAGGTTGAACCCCGTAGTTGTCCAGCGGATCTTCCGCCGGTGGGGCCTCCCTACCGTGGATCTCTTTGCCAGTCCTCTAAACCGGCAACTTCCCAAGTTCTGTTCCCGGTACCCACATCCTCTGAGTAGCACCGGATGCTTTCCTCATCTCGTGGTCCACGGGCCTACTGTATGCCTTTCCTCCCACACCACTTGTGTCCCGGACGCTATTCAAAGTGGTCCAGGACAGGGCCTCCGTGATCCTGGTAGCGCCCAGGTGGCCGAGACAACCCTGGTTCCCTCTACTTCTACAGCTAGCGGTGGACACCCCTCTTCCTCTGGGGTTTCAGCCCGATCTCCTGACCCAGGATCAGGGCACTCTCCTACACCCCAACCTCCGGGCCCTTCATCTGATGGCCTGGCTGCTGAAAGGGTAGTCCTAGCTCCGCTCTTACTTCCTCCGGAGGTGGAGGCTGTCGTCCTGGCGTCTCGGCGACCTTCCACCCGAAAATCTTACGCCCTTAAATGGCGTCGCTTCTCGTTCTGGTGTTCTCAGCGCTCTGAGGACCCCTTCGCCTGCTTAGTATCGGTGGTACTGCAATATTTGCTTCACCTCTCCGATCTAGGCCTCAAATCCAACTCTGTCAGGGTCCACCTCAGTGCTCTCTCTGCACATCATTCGCCGGTGGAGGGCCAGCCTCTTTCCTCGCACCCCTTGGTGGCGCGTTTTCTCAAGGGCCGCCTTCTACTTAAGCCCCCGCTGCGCCCTCCAGCTCCTGACTGGGATCTCAATGTGGTCTTGCAAAGGCTTACCTGTCCGCCTTTTGAACCCATGGCTACCTGCCCTCTTAGTTTCCTCTCCTGGAAAACCCTCTTCTTGGTAGCCCTCACCTCCGCTAGGCGCGTTAGTGAACTACAGGCCCTAGTGTCGGAGCCCCCATACACTAGGTTCTACAAGAATAGGGTGGTCTTACGGACCCACCCTAAGTTTCTTCCAAAGGTGGTCTCCTCTTTTCACATCAATCAAGAGGTGGTTCTTCCGACCTTCTTTCCCAGGCCGCATACCAGCCGAGCTGAGAATGTCCTGCATACCCTAGACTGTAGAAGAGCTTTGTCCTTCTACCTTGACCGTACGCAAGAGCATAGAAAAGCTGTCCAGCTTTTCGTATCTTTTGACCCCAATCGGTTGGGGATTCCCGTCTCTAAGCGTAATTTGTCCATCTGGGTAGCTGACTGTATCGCCTGGGCTTATGGAGCAGCCGGCCTCTCCTTAGAGAGTCGAGTCACGGCTCACCGTGTTAGGGCGAAGGCTGCGTCTGTGGCCTATCTCCGCTCTGTTCCGTTGGCAGACATCTGCCGGGCCGCTACTTGGTCTTCAAGCCAGACGTTTGCGGCTCATTACTGCCTGGAGAGGGAGTCCCGCAGGGACAGTGCTTTCGGACAGGCAGTCCTCCACAATCTCTTTGAGGTCTAAGCAACTCCTACCCTCCGGCCCTGGTGTTGGGCTACTGGCCGGATTCGTATCCAGTGAAGATTCCTTCCTTCTGTACTATTGAGCTAGAGGGAGCTCATTCTTTCGGCTTGAGGTCTCCGGTAGCCTTAAGCTTGGGAGTCCCATAAGTGAGGACTGACTTCCTGCTTGGTCCTGGAGAAAGAGTAGTTACTCACCTGTAACAGGTGTTCTCCAGGAGCAGCAGGAATCAGTCCTCACTACCCTCCCTCCTCCCCTTGGAGTTGCAGTCATTCTTATTGTTGTTTTGCTAACTTTTTTGCTGTCTCTTCGCTATGTTATCAGACTGAGCAAGATGGCACCCTTGGGCGGGAAGGGGACCGCGCATGCGCGCTGCAATTCCCAAAGGCTTTCTTCGAAAGCTGGGGAAAATTGCTCCGCGAGGGCTCCGTCGGCGCTGATGTCACCCATAAGTGAGGACTGATTCCTGCTGCTCCTGGAGAACACCTGTTACAGGTGAGTAACTACTCTTTACAGCTTCATCTGAACTGGAACAGAGGGCGGAGGAGCTAGAAATAGTCCAGTACCCTACAGCCCCGAAGTAAGCCGCAATCCTCCCGGTGCATTGCATATTCCACAACTTGATGCTCTGGAGATGGGAGACCGTTCTCATGGTATCGCCCATTAGTCGTCTGCTTGATACTGTATTCAGGCTACCGGAGTATCCTGGCTTTCAAAAATCATAGCTTCTATACTATTCTATAGTGGTTGAATCGGCAATGCATCGCATCAAGAGTGACAAAAAACACTTTCCTCCAGGACCAAGCAGGAAGGCAGTCCTCACATATGGGTGACATCGACATCGCTGGAGCCCTTGGGGAGCATTTCCCCAGCTTTCTATGAAAGCCTTTGGGAATACTGCACGCATGCGCGGTCCCCTTCCCGCCTAAAGGTGCCATCTTGCCCAGTCTCTCGTTTTCCGTGAAGCCCACCGGACGTGAGTCCTAGTCATCCTGGAAAATTGTTGGATTTTTTGCGATTCTTCGCTATTTTTCTTCTCCGGTTCGACACCGGTTCCCCTCCCGCCGGGTTTGGTACACCGGTATCGAGCCCGATCTTCTTTTTTCGGTTTTTGCCCTTAGTGGCTGGCGTTCGCGCCCTTCTTTATTTTTCCCTGGAAGGGCCGGTCCTGTGACCTCGCGGGGACTCTTTTTTTTTCCCCGATGGCTTCCAGCGGTTTTAAGAAGTGTGATCGGTGCAAGAAGATGTCTCTCACCGACACACACGACTGCTGCCTTCGGTGCTTCGGTCCTGATCACGACCCTAAGAGGTGTGGACCATGTGGGAAAATGTCTTCCAAGGCACTGCGAAGTCGTCAGCACCAGAAGGAAAGGCTTTTTTCTGACTCAGTCTCCGGCCGGGCCCGGACCTCGTCTGAGGCCTCGACATCTCGGGAATTGGATCCCGAACACCATCGTGGCTCCTCGGACAGGGGGTCCCCCGACCGGGAACGCAAAAGGAAGAAGTGGCTCGCGAGGGCGTCATTGGAAGAGGTCCCTTGCTCCTCGAGAGCTAGGTCTCAGACCCCCGACCGTCACCCTGGGCCCGTGGAACAGGAGAAGCCTTCCAAAGTCCCTCGACTGGAGCCGGAGTCTGCTGGACACGTAAGCCCTGTAGTCATCGTGGACTCTCCTCCCAGGGAGCCGACGGTGCCGGGCCCCGAGTCGGGAGCTGCTGAGTCTCCTGAGCTGGGTCTCAGGTTGACAGCCTTGGAGAGCAGACTGTCTGCCTTCATGGAACAACAGCGGGCACTGATGGCCAGCCTGTCCGGCGCATCTGCCCCGACCACCGGGACATCAAAGTCGACCCCGGAGACCGAGCCGATACTCGAGGCCATGAAGGCTCGAGGTCAACCTCGGTCGCGGTCTCCCTCGACCTCCCGTTCGGGACCGAGGGTGTCAACGCCGGTGCCTTCGGCGTTGGGGCAGGTGCTCGCAGGCCCCACGAGATCGGACCCCGACAAGTCCGCATGGGAGACGGAGGACGAGGAGTCCCCCGACACCTTCAAGACTCGGTGCGTCCCATCGGACTCACCGCAGTCTGAACCCCGGAGTAGATCCCCTCCGGAGGATACCCGGTTCTCGGAGTTCGTCCGGGATATGGCCACTGCGTTGGCTATCACTGCGGACACCGAGGAGGAGCCTCGAGCCGAGGAGCTCGAGGCCCTGCAGTACGACTCTCCTCCAAAGGAGGCCTTTACTGTCCCAGTTCCTTCGATGCTGGAACGGCTCCTCTTCCGGATGTGGGAGGCACCGGCCTTGGCGCTAGTTTTAAGCAAGCGGGTCGATTCGATCTATTGACTCCGGAAGAGTCCTGGCTTTCAGAAGGCGCAGCTACCACACCATTCCATGGTGGTGGAATCGGCCATACATCGCCTGAAAAGTCAGAAGATGCACTCCGCGGTGCCCCCTGGCAGGGAGGCCCGAAACCTGGATGGTTTTGGTAGAAAGTGCTTCCAGAGCTCGATGCTTGCTTGCCGTGTCCAGTCTTACCAGCTGTTCATGAGCATGTACTTGCGAGACCTGGCCAAGGAGCTGGCAGGGTTCTCTGCTGGTCTCTCCGGGGAACCCTTGCAGAAGGTTCAAGTCCTTGTTCTCGGGGGTCCAGGAATGCTCCAAGTTTATGTCCCGCGATGGCTTTGAGGCTTCGGCCCGTGTTGCGGCAGCCGGCATCACGGCTCGACGCCAGGCATGGCTGCAGTCATCGGACCTCGAGCCATGGGTTCAGGACAAGTTGGTCGATGTCCCTTGCCGAGGTGAGAACCTTTTTGGCAAGCCCATGACCGAGAAGGCCGCACAGCTCGAGACCAAGCACCTCACAAGGACAAGGCTGTCTAGAAAGACTTCTGCCCCTTCTCACAAGAAGAAGGGCTCGGGTAAAAAGCCCCTTTTACCTGAGGAAGTGCACTGCCTACAAACAGTACCCACAATATCAGGCTGCCCAAGCTGCCCCTCAGGGTCAGCAAGCCAAGGGGCAGGGTAATGGGCCCCGTAGGCAGAGGACCCCCAAGCCTCCGGCCCCTACTCCCACTCAGCAGGGTGGGGGTTTTTGACTCCTTAGGCATAGCCTCCCCGTCCCTGCTCTCCCAACCCTGCACAGGAGGTCGCCTCGCTCTGTTTGCCCACCAGTGGCCACTCATCACTGGAGACAGTTGGGTGTTAAGAAAAGTCCACAAGGGGGGGGGCGGAGCCTGATGTCCAGCGGGTAAGACGCTTCGCGCTGAAGCTCCCGAGAGGCCTACTTAGAATCCTGACATAATACCTATACAAACTTACTATTTCGCTCCGGGCTGACCGGGGTACCTCGGGGGGGATGGCGGCCCATAAACCAGCGCGCTTGGACTTCGGGTCTCCTTCTTCTTCTCACGGAAAACGCTCCAAAACAGAGGTGTCCTCCCCACAGAAGATGGTTCCATATCGGGAGAACCCCGAAATGCACCTAGAGATTTTGGAGGAAATACGCGGCGTGAAGGAATTGGTGCAGTCCAATGGAGAAGCGCTTAGAGCCATGCGAGAAGACTTTGGAGTGCTCCAGGACCGACTTGAAGGTCTCTCATTACGGCAGGACAATATGGCGGGGGTCCTCGACTCGCACGCGGTGCGCTTGGGCACACTGGACAAGGCTGAGCGCCAGATACAGAATCTTCAAAAGGAGTTAGAAGATAGCAATAATCGAGCCCGTCGCAACAATGTGAGGCTCATTGGAATACCGGAGGGGGTGGAAGCGGGAGATATGAGAGAATTCCTGCTCAAAACTCTTCCTTCCTTGCTGAAGATCACCTTTCATAAAGAACTGGAAATCGATCGAGCACACCGTGTTCCTACCCACATGGCGCTCAACCGAACGACCCCCCGGCCCATTATCTTTCGCTTGCTACGATATCAACAAGTGGAACAAATTTTAAATGCTGCCCGGGCGAACCATCATTTGGAATTTGAAGGTCACAAAGTCTCCTTCTTCCCTGATTTGGCAAAGCCTACAGTCGACCGACGGAAGAAACTCCTTGCTTTTCGCCCTCGACTTCAACAGCTACAGGCTCGCTTTGGCCTGTTGTATCCCGCGAAGCTCCGAGTGACTCTCCACAACCAAACCAGGACATTCGAAGATCCTGATCTACTATCAACATTTTTAGACTCCAAAGAAGCAGAGCAGATGCGCTAATCCAACGACTTGGACTTTTATTTGCCGGCTCTGTCCGCCATTTTGAAGGGCCCGATGCGGCGGTCATAGTTCAGTACAGAGACTGCCTGGACTTTCTTTCTTTCTTTCTATGACTTTTGTTATGTGGTCTCCTATCCCTCCATGATGTGTGCCTCGGTCGGATTCGGAGCACGCACAATCCTACAGGTTATGTGTTTTTTCAATTTCGGCCTTCTCTGGGGCTTCTCCCCGCAGACACATGGTCGCCAGTAATTTTTGGGGTTCTGCTTCTTCTCTACCGCGCTGCGGTTTTTCTTTTTTCATGTGGGGCGCTTCATTGTATTATCTCAGCTTATTTTCTTTTCTGCCATATGTACAGCCAGATACAGTCAATATGAGGGACATTGTGAAATTATGTGCGCTATCATGCTCAGAATTTTTAACTTGTCTGAATGGCTTTATGTAAAATCTTATCACTCAACGTAAAGGGCATTAATAGTCCAATCAAGAGAAAGAAAATCCTTAGCTATCTTAGCCATGAGCATGCTGATTTAGCGTTTCTTCAGGAAACGCACTTAAACTCTGCTGAAACACTGAAACTCAATGTTAAGCCTTACATGGTGGCTGCCTATTCTCCCGCCGTTTCCAAACGGTGCGGGGTAGCCATTCTGGTTAAGAAATCTTTGCAAGCTACTGTAATTGATACTAGCGCTGACAAGGAGGGTAGATGGGCCCGCGTACATCTTAAGGTTGGAGATAGTGAATTTACATGTATTTGCATTTATGCCCCGAATGTGGACAACCCTGCTTACTATGCAAGTATTGCGCAGTTGGCACAGGCCTCTGCCCATACTCCATTAATACTTGGTGGTGATTTTAATCAAGTGTTAGACCCTCTGATAGATAGACAGCCGCCTAGAACGAGTAGTCCACCCAAGAGTCTTGCTACCCTTACAGCTCTGATGCAAGACCTTGCGCTGGTAGATATATGGAGGCTGCTTCACCCCTCCGACTTAGAGTTCACTTTCTTTTCTGCCCCCCATCACTCCCAATCTAGAATAGATTTCTTTCTCATTTCCAAAGCACTGATTTCTCAAGTAGACACGACTAGGACTCATCCTCTCCATATTTCAGATCATGCTGCCATATCTTTATCATTACGTGTCACTGCGCGGGACGATTCTCCCCGAGCTTGGTTTTTTGATAGATCCCTACTGGGTCAAAAAGATTTTCAGGTTGATATAAAGGCCGCTATTCAAGATTATTTTCATTTTAATTCACCCCATGACACAGCGAGCTGGGCTTGGTGGGAGGGTTTTAAAGCATCTATCCGCGCCACTATAACTAGCTATCAAATTCGGCAGGGGAAACAAAGAAAGCAGCATTTACTGATTCTAGAGCAGCAGATACAAGCTGGGGAGCGTCTCCTCACGTCCCGTACTGACCCATGTATTTTACTCCGTTTACAACGCTTGCGTTTTCAATACAATCAGCTTTTGTACACTGCTGCTGTTAAAAATATCGAATCACAACAAGGGCTATATTATCGGGAAAATAATCGTGCTGGCAAATTATTAGCAAATGCCCTAAAAGGTCAAAAAGAAGCCAAGCGTGTTACCGCCCTCCGTAATCCGTCGGGGGGGGGGGCTTGGTCACTAAAGATACCGAAATCTTAGAACTCTTTCGTGATTTTTATACTCGGCTTTATCAATCTGAATGTGATTTTGAGCCAGATGTATTTGAACGCTTACTTTCAGGGGTACAAAGACCGACCCTATCTGACGAAGATAGAGTGGCCTTGGACACACCATTTACTGTCTCAGAAATTCATTCTGCTATCAAGAAATGTGCCTCAGGTCGAGCCGCAGGCCCAGACGGTCTCCCTGCTGAATTCTACAAAACTTTTCACGCTGACTTAGCTCCAGTTTTGAAAATTTATTTTTCTGCTCTGGCCGAGGAGGGTTCTCCTTCTGGGTCCTTTTCAATGGCAAATGTAGTAGTTTTTGAGAAAGAGGGGAGAGACCCGCAACTAACAGCTAATTATCGTCCAATTTCCCTCCTAAACGCGGACTATAAAATATTTGCCACCATTCTCTCTACCCGGCTCTCGGATAGGATGCCTACCTTAATACACCCAGATCAATGCGGTTTCATTCCTGGTAGATCAACTGCTGACAATGCTCGGACTCTGTCATGTACTGACTACCGCAGTTAATCTTGATCGCCCATTTGTTGGCCTCTCACTTGATGCTGAGAAGGCCTTTGATCGCTTAGAGTGGCCCTTCCTGTTTGCAGTCCTCCGCTGGTACGGATTCGGGGAAGGTTTTCTCCGTTGTCTTCGCACCATGTACGCACAGCCTACAGCCAGTATATGTGCCAATGCTTTAAAGTCTCAGCCTTTTCCCCTTCAACGCGGCACTCGCCAGGGATGCCCACTGTCTCCACTTCTCTTCGATCTTGCACTTGAACCCTTGGCTTTACTAATCCGGCAATCGGAGGAGATTCATGGAGTCCCCTTCACCCATAGGGAAATCAAAATTTCAGCGTATGCTGATGACCTTATGCTTTTTGTCTCTATAGACTCAGTACCGGCTGTCCTAGAGCAAATTGGTAAATACTCACAACTGTCCGGTTATAAGATAAATTGGACCAAGTCGGTAGCCTTTCCATTAAATCCTTTGCTTCATCAGGCAGATATGCAACCCTTCCCCTTTTTATGGCAACCTCGCATGGTCAAATACCTTGGGGTTCACTATTGTTCTCCTTTGGAAGACACTATCTCCTTCAATGCCAAAGACTTAACCTCTAAAGTCCGGGCGCTTACTCACCGCTGGACTCCTTTAACTCTTACCTGGTGGGGTCGATTAGAAACCATAAAAATGATGATTGTTCCGAAGGTGAATTATATCTTAGAAATGTTGCCCTGTCTCTTCCCTCGACGTATATATAAAGATATTGAGGGCCTTCTGACTAGATACTTGTGGCAAAACAAGACACCTAGGATAGCGAAACATAAGCTGCAAGCAGATAAGGAAAATGGGGGTGTCAGATTCCCTGATTTCCTGAAGTATCATCAATCTTTTCTTCTCAAACAAGGCGCTCGCTGGCTGGAAGATCCAGTACCGAGTAGACCTGTGTGGCTAGACATAGAAGAGGACCTTTGCAAACCGATTCCTCTTCCTTTCCTCCCTGGTATGACTCTCCCATCAGACTCCCACTTTCCACCAATGCTTTTAGACACCTTAGGTGCCTTTAATAATCTTATGCACTCTTTAGACTCCCGACTCTGTCTGTTAGACAAGCTCCCACTTTGGTATAACACTCGATTTCGAATACAAAATAAGCCGATGGCGTGGAGCCCCTGGTACACTAGGGGCATTTGGATTCCTAGTCAGTTGTTCCATGAAGGTCGCTGGAAAACTTTTAGTGAATTGCAAATTGAATTTGGTCTCCCAGCGAAACACTACTTTCAGTTGATGCAACTTCAGCATTGCCTTCGGAGTGCTAAGGTGCTCCCGCCATCGGCCTCCCCTACACAAGGTTGGTTGGAGACTATCCGATCTATCGGTAGTTCACCGGGTGTAGCATCCAATTTTTACAAAACCTTATGTAATGCTATCACTAGAGATACCCCCATAGCGCAGAAAGCATGGGAGAGAGAATTGCATGCGACTTTGACCCCGGAGCAATGGAACCTTGTCTGGAGTAGAGTGACACGGGTCTCCCGATCCGCCTCACTCACTCAGACACTCTTCTTTCTAGCCCACCGGTGTTTTTACACTCCTGACCGATTAGCCAAATGGAACACTACTCAGGGCAATAGTTGTTGGACATGCCATGCGGCCATTGGTTCACTACCCCATGTTATGTATGAATGCCCCGCACTACAGTATTACTGGCGTCGGGTCTGGGGTCGTATCCAGTCTATTTTGCACTTTCAAGAGCCCCTTTCTTGGAGGATAGTGGGACTTCGCTCAGCTGCGGGGATCCCCTCTCTTCCAAAAACGGCTTACTTCCTTTTGGACTTTATGCTTGGCATTGCTATTTCCCTCATTACGAAATACTGGAAAAATAGCTCTCAGCTGAGCCCCAATGAATGGTGGAATCATGTCTGTCTTTACAGTAAATATGAACAACTACCTCGTATGTTTGCTTCCCCCATTCAGACTCCTCATCATCGGTCTAAATGGAAGATGCTCAATGACTATGTACATTCTGCTCAATGCTCTCATCTGACTGTCTAAATTTGTATATATCTTTGTCCCATGATTATTCTGTATCGCAGATACTCTTTTGATTGTTTTTGATGTATAATCACTGTTGTTTGGAAGCGCTCACATGCTGACATAATCAGCTAGAGAAGAAGCGTGGGGGTGGGGGGTAATTGGGTTTACTTTTCTTTATTGTATACTTGTTTTGTCTCCTTTGGTGTGTTGTTTCTTTTGTTTGTTGCAAAATGAAAATAAAAGTTTAAAAAAAAAAGAAAAGTCCACAAGGGCTATGCACTACACTTCCAGCAACTGCCTCCTCCATACTTTCCAGGGGAGCCTCCAAGGCCTCCCCTGCACACAGATCTTCTCCTTCAGGAGCTACAAGGTCTGTTGGTGGACAGGGCAGTGGAGCCTGTGCCTCCCCACTTACAAGGTCGAGGGTTCTACTCCAGGTATTTCCTGGTACCCAAAAGAACCGGTGGCCTTCGACCTATTCTAGATCTCCGAAACCTCAATAAGTTCCTGGAGAAGGAAAAGTTCAAGATGCTTACTCTTGGAATCCTTCTGCCCTACCTCCAGCAGGGAGATTGGCTATGCTCCTTAGATCTAAAGGATGCGTATACTCACATCCTCTTTCATCCAGACCACAGAAAGTACCTCAGGTTTATTGTGGGAGGAAACCATTATCAGTACCTTTTGGCCTCACCTCCGCTCCCAGGGTCTTTACCAAATGCCTGGCAGTGGTGGCAGCCTACCTGAGAAATAAGGGCATCTTTGTCTTCCCCTATCTGGACGACTGGCTCATCAGGGGTCAGACGTGCCAGGAGGCCAGACATGCCACCCTCGGAACTATTGCTCTTCTTCAAAGCCTGGGGTTTGTCATAAACTTCGCAAAGTCCACTTTGCTCCCATCCCAGAACTTGGAGTTCATAGGGGCAAGGTTGAACTCTCAGCTGGCAAAGGCATTCTTGCCAGAGGACAGAGCCCAAAGACTGATAAACTTGGCAAGCCAGTTTCTCAGCAGGTCACTGGTCTCCGCCCGACTCTGCCTGAGGCTTTTAGGCCACATGGCTTCGACAGTACATGTGACCCCCAATGCCAGGCTCCATATGAGGCCTGCATAGTGGTGCCTTCGGACTCAGTGGTCCCAGGACTCCGGCATCCTCAGAGACAGGATAAGGATGTCCAGACAATTTCTGAACTCCCTCAGCTGGTGGCTGCATCCACCCAATCTGCTGCAAGGGGTGCCTTTTCATATTCCTGGGTTCACAGTGGTGTTGACCACGGATGCCTCCTTGCAGGGCTGGGGAGCTCATTGTCTAGGCAAATGCACCCAGGGCCTGTGGTCTCCCTGGGAAGCCGCACAGCAAATCAATCTACTAGAACTCAGGGCTATTCGGTTAGCCCTCAAGACTTTCTCTCCAGCCCTGGCTCATCAGTCTGTCCTAGTTCAAGCAGACAACCAGGTAGCCATGTTTTATGTGAACAAGCAGGGCAGAACTGGGTCCAGGCTCCTTTGCCAGGAAGCACAGGACCTTTGCTTGTGTGCCCTCAAGCACAACATGCTCCTCAAGGCTGTGTACCTCCCTGGCCAGGAAAACTACCTGGACGACAGGTTGAGCAGGATTCTACAGCCCCACGAGTGGCAGCTCCATCCTTTGGTGGTTCAGAAGATTTTCCTGAAATGGGCACTTCCATTTATACATCTGTTTGCCAGTCCACTGAACAAACAGCTGCCAACGTTCTGCTCCAGGCAACCGCATCCTCTGCGGGTAGCAGCAGATGCTTTTCTGATACCATGGTCTCAGGGCCTCCTGTATGCGTTTCCTCCCACGCCCTTGGTGGCCTGAACCCTGTTCGAGATTCTTCAGGACAAGGCCTCGGTCCTGCTGGTGGCTCCTAGGTGGCCGAGACAGCCTTGGTTTCCACCTCTGTTTCAGCTGGCAGTGGATCCCCCACTGCCTCGGGGGTTACAACCCGACCTGCTCTCTCAGGATCAGGGTTCCCTCCTGCACCCCAATCTCAAAGTTCTCAATTTGATGGCATGGAGGCTGCAAGGATAGTTTTGGCTTCCTGGGGCCTCCCTCAGGAAGTTGAGGAGGTTGTCCTAGCCTCTAGGAAACAGTCCACTAGGAAAACCTATGCTCTTAAAGGAAAAGGTTTTCCGTGTGGTGTCGCCTACATACAGAGGATTCCTTCTCCTGTACTGTACCAGTAGTGCTTCAGTTCTTATTGCACTTATCAAATCAAGGACTTAAGTCCAATTCTGTTCGGGTCCACCTCTCGGCTCTAGCAGCTCACCACTCACTGGTGGAAGGACATTCTCTATCGGTTCACCCCTTGGTGTCCCGGTTTCTCAGAGGCTTGCTCTTGCTCAAGCCTCCAATCCGTCGTCCTGCTCCTGAGTGGGAGTTGAATGTGGTCTTGCAGCAACTGACTCGCCCACCCTTTGAGCCGATGACTACTTGTCCTCTACGCTTCCTGTCCTGGAAGACACTCTTCTTGGTAGCCCTAACCTCGGCTAGGCGAGTGAGTGAGCTTCAGGCCCTGGTTTGTGACAGGCCTTACACCAGATTCTTTAAGAACATGGTAGTCCTCAGGACTCATCCCAAGTTCCTCCCAAAGGTTGTCTCCTCTTTCCACCTCAACCAGGAGGTGGTTCTTCCAACATTCTTCCCTAGGCCTCATGCAAGCCAGGCTGAAGCACTTCTGCATACCCTGGACTGTAGGAGGGCCTTATCCTTCTACCTTGACCGTACGCAGGGGCACAGAAGGGCTACTCTGCTCTTCATATCTTTTGACCCTAATAATTTGGGGTTGGCTGTGTCCAAGCATACCTTGTCCATCTGGGTGGCTGACTGTATCACCTGGGCTTACATTGTGGCTGACCTTCCTTTGCAGGGTCGGGTCACAGCCCATCGTGTCAGGGCAATGGCTGCCTCAGTGGCTCATCTCCGCTCTGTACCGTTGGTAGACATCTGCAGGGCTGCTACTTGGTCTTCAAGCCAGAACTTTGCAGCCCATTACTGTCTGGAAAGGGAGTCCCATAGGGACAGTGCTTTTGGCCAGGCAGTACTCCAGAATCTCTTTGAGGTTTAGGCAACTCCTGCCCTCTGTTGGGCTACTGGTGGAGGTTCTGTCAGTGAAAACCCTTTCTTTGATGCTGAGACTAGAGGGAGTTCTCTTGTTCAGCCTGGGTTCCTGGTAGCCCAGAGTTAGGGAGTCACCCATATGTGAGGACTGACTTCCTGCTTGGTCCTGGATAAAGAGTAGTTACTCACCTGTAACAGGTGTTCTCCTGGAGCAGCAGGAATCAGTCCTCACAACCCTCCCTCCTCCCCTGGGAGTTGCAGTTTTACATAGTTTATTTTACATTTTTGTGTGCTGTTTTTTAGCTATGTTATTTGACTGAGGAAGATGGCACCTTTAGGCGGGAAGGGGACCGCGCATGCATGCAGTATTCCCAAAGGCTTTCATAGAAAGCTGGGGAAATGCTCCGCAAGGGCTCCATCGACGTCGATGTCACCCATATGTGAGGACTGATTTCCTGCTGCTCCTGGAGAACACCTGTTACAGGTGAGTAACTACTCTTTCCATATCTCCAGGAAGAGAATCCAGGAATCTCAAATGCTTTGCTTACCGATCCTTTCAATCTTCGATTCTAGCCAGCAGAATCAACTCTTACATTCTTACATTACATTACAAGTGCACACACTTTGATCCTAAGGACTGGGACAGTTTCTTTCCTGAAGAAAAGAGACGTGCTTTTTAAGCTGTGCTTGCACACAGCCAACATATGTCAAAATTTGTAAACAGGGCAGCATTTGATGCTTTCATATCCATTAGTAAAGCCTCATCTATTGCCATCGGTGCATGCTGGTTAGCATGGCTCCAAGCATCAGACCTGGAACAATGGGTCCAGGACAAGCTTGGCAATAAACCCTGTACAGGAGAGAACCTCTTCGGTAAAAACTGGAGGGGGGGAGAAAGCTGGAGAGTTGGAAGCAGATGAGACAACGCTTAAAAGGCTCTCCAGAAAGACTGCTGATCAAACAAAGAAGGTAGTAGCTAAAAGACCCTTCTACCCAAAAAAGAGGAGGATCTACCCCTCCTATTCTCAGCCTGCTTATCAGCCCCAGCAAAAACAGGGTCCTAAGCAAGCAAAAAAACACAGGATAGCTAAACCACAGCCAGCCAGCCATCCAGGTGCCAGCAGCACTCAGTTTTTGATTCCCACTTAGGGAGCACAGCCAGTCCATCCCTACACATTCAGGAACCCACTACCATCCCAGGGAGACTCTGCCATTTTTTGCATCAATGGTACTCCATCACCACAGAACAGTGGACCCCGTCCATAGTTCAGAAGGATTACCAGTTTAAATTTTCAGAAGCTTCCCCCTCACCACTTCAGGGGGGATTTCTCACCCAGCCTCCCCTCGACACCATACTCAAGTAGGAGATCAAAAATCTTCTTTCTCAAGGGGTCATAGAGGCAGTTTCTGAAAACCAGCTGTTAAAAGGCTTCTACTCCCCCTACTTCCTCAAAGAAATCAGGGGGGCTACAGGTCTATTCTTGACCTCAGAGAGCTAAACAAATTCCTTGTCAAGGAGAAATTCAAAATGATCTCTGGAAACCCTCCTTCCCTAACTAAGACAGACAACTGGCTCTGTTCCTTAGACCTCAAAGAGGCCTACACGCGCATTCTGAATCACCAAGACTACAGGCAGTATCTTCACTTCATCTGTCAGGGCAACCATTTACAGGGTCCTTTCCTTCAGCCTTGCATCTGCACCAAGAGTCTTTACAAAGTGCATGGCCATAGTGGCAGCATAACTTCGAAACCACAAAGTCTTCGTCATCCCTTTCTTAGATGACTGGCTAATAAAGGCAGACTCTCCTGGAGAACTCTGCTCATCTCTTCAGCAAACTCTTGCACTGTTGTAACATCTGGGATTTGTAATAAACTTTACAAAAACCCAGATAACTCCAACCCAAAGATTAGACTTCATAGACGCTGTACTGGACACTCAACAGTCGAGAGCCTTCCTTCCTGTGGACTGCATGAACAGATTGGTGGACCTAGCCACCCACATGCACCAACAGCAGACTGCAACGGCTCGAGCCTTCCTGTGCCTCTTAGGCCACATGGCATCCACAGTGCATGTAGTACTTTGTGAGACTGCACATGCGGCTAACACAGTGGACCCTCTCAACCCAGTGGACCCAAGCCACAGGGAATCTACGGGATATCGTTCAAGTAACATGCCCTCTGGCCGAATCACTCCTCTGGTGGTGCACCCCAACAAATCTTCTTGAAGGGTCACCTTTTCAGATGTTCCAGTTTCAATATACCTTCACTACAGATGTATACAGGCTTAGTTGGGGAGCCCATCTAGATTCCGTCTCCACACAAGGATGGTGGACAGCCCAGGAATCAACTCAACAAATCAACCTCCTTGAACTTCGAGCAATCACAAATGCCCTTCTAGCTTTTCAGCACCATCTCTCCAACAGTCAGATCCTGGTCAGGACAGACAATCAGGTAGCAATGTTTTACGTAAACAAGCAAGGGGGGACGGGCTCTCTTCCTCTCTGCCAAGAAGCCTGCCGCCTATGGAACTTTGATATTTTCCACCACATGCACCTCCATGCAGTTTATTTTCCAGGAGGAAATCAATCACTTAGCGGACAAACTGAGTCGGATCTTACAGCCAAATGAGTGGACCCTAGATCCGTAGACAGTGGCACAAGTCTTCCAAGCCTCGGGAAAACCCATTCATAGATCTCTCTGCCATTCCACAGAACTCTCAACTTCCACAGTTCTGCTCCAGAATACTATCCAAATTCAGTCTTTCATCAGATGCCTTCATGATTCACTGAGGTCGGGGACTGCTTTATGCATTTCCCCCCATAACCCTGATCCCGAAGACCCTCCTCAAACTCCAAGCAGACAAGAGATCTATGATTCTCGTAGCCCCTTGCTGGCCACATTAGCCATGGTTTCCCCTCCTGCTTTGGCTGACAGACTCCTCTGATTCTCTTGGGATCCAAGCCGGGTCTTCTCTCCCAGGACAACAAAACAGTCCTGCTTCCCAATCTGCAGTGTCTCCAACCGATGGCGTGGATGCTGAGAACATGTTTCAACATCTACCACTATCAACAACCGTGAAAGATATCCTCCTTTCTTCCAGAAAGCTCTCCACCAGGACGACGTCTTTCAAATGGCAAAGATATGCTTCATGGTGCTTTCAGAATAACCACAATCCCTTTGAAGCATCACTGTCTACGCTGCTTTAATACCTTTTGCATTTGTCTTCTCTAGGACTCAAAACAAATTCAGTACGTGTTCACCTCAATGCTATTTCGGCTTTTCATAAATCTGTCTGGTTGACCCATCTCCACATTTCCACTAGTGGCACATTTTATGAGGGGCCGCCTCCTCACCAAGCCACCCCTTCGATCACCCCCAGTGGTGTGAGATCTTAATATGGTATTGGCTCAATTCCTCAAGCCTCCGTGTGAGCTCTTAGCAACTACACACCTGCGTTACTTATCTTGGACAGTGCTATTCCTCATCGCCCTGACCTCAGCTAGGCACATCAGTGAGCTGCAAACCTGAGTGGTACATCTATCATATACCAGATTCCATCATGACAGTCATCCTTTGGACCCATCCACACTTTTTGCCAAAAGTGGTGTCACCTTTCCACATCAATCAGTAATCCTTCCAGTCGTCTTCCCGAGAACTCTTGCATCTTGCACAGAGGCAGCCCTGCACACACTTGACTGCAAAAGGGCTCTAGCCTTCTATATCCAAAGGATGCAGGATATCAGGAAATCCTCTCAATTATTTGTCCTTTGATCCTAACCGCCTGGGTCTCCCTGTAATGAAACACACACTGTCCAGATGGATAGCAGACTGTATATCGCTGGCATGCAACAAAGTAGGACACCCTCACCGGGCACATTACTGCTCATAATGTCTGAGCCATGGCAACATCAGTGGGGAACCTACATTCAGTAGCCATTGACTAGATCTGACGGGCTGCAACATGGTCCTCCCTCCACACCTTTGCCGCCCACTACTGTTTGGACAAGTACTCCTGCCGGAATACAGCTTTTGGCCAGGCGGTCCTTCAGCATCTCTTTGGAACATAGACAACTCCTACCCCCTACCAGATCTCCATGGCAGGGAAGTCTAGGCTAACCTGACCTTGTCCGACTTTCTGACCCAGTCTAACTCTTCAGAGATCTGGGAGCTAGGGAGTTCCATATGTGAAGACTACATTGCCTAATAGATGGCAACATGTAAGGTCAGGCTCCACAACCTCCGAACCATTTTTACAAAACCAGGGTGTACCACAGGGCTCGTCACTATCTGCATTGATGTTTAACATCTACATGCAGCCCATATGTGCACTAGCACGTTCATTCAAGGTCAACTGTCTAGCCTACGCAGACGACATCCTCCTATACATCCCATTCAGGACCAACCAACCAGAACTCTCCCCTCTAACAAGATGTTTTGAGTCAGTAGCAGAATGGTTCACCACACAAAACATGAGAATCAACTACAGTAAAACAGATGTCCTTTTCATCTCAAGGAACCAGGACTTCACCCCTCCACTCTCTTTAAAAATCGGCAACACAGAACTGAAAACTAAACCTACAATACGCTACCTTGGCGTTACACTGGATCAACAACTGGATCTGAAAACCCACATAAAAAACACAGTAAAAACAGTATACATGAAAATAAGGACCTTAAAACATCTCCGACCGCTACTTGACTTCAGCGACTACCGATCGATCTATCAGGCATTGATATTACCACATTTCGACTATGCCAACGTAATTCTACATGGTCTCCCTCAAGCAACGCTAGCTCCTCTCCAGCTTGCAATGAACACTGCTGCAAGAGTACTAACAGGGGCCTCACGGAGAGAGCACATAACGCCAGTGCTGATGAACCTCCATTGGTTACCGGTTCAAGCAAGAACCCTCCACAAAGTTCTAACCTTAACCTTCAAAGCCTCAAACACTATGACCCCCACAGCCCTCAGCAAGATGATACATAAAGTACCACAGAACAGAAACAGAAGACCCATGATGCAAAACACCCTAGAGGTCCCAAAAGTAATAACAAAATGCACAAAAGCAACAACAAATAGGGCCTTTACGATTTACGCGCCCAGAGCATGGAATGCTCTCCCCACCTCTATTCGAAACATCACTTACCTAACCCACTTCAGGAAGGCATTAAAGCAGCACCTGTTCACTACATACTACCCGGAATCCAGCCTTAATAACCATGCATATGGCCCCTCAGACAATGCATATGGCCCCTCAGACAATCACTCATTACAATTAAACAATCAGACTCAGCATGAAAAAGGATAATCAACTGATCGCTCAGAAGTACCCACTGAAATAGAATTAAGACCCCCAGTGTAAATAAGATGTAGATATGTTCTACCTGAAATCAGGTACCAGTGTAATAAAATGTATATAGTTATACAATGTACATAGTTCCCCCAGTTACTGCCAAGTTGATCTCCCTGTTTATTGTAAATACAACTCAAATTTCCTTGTGTTGTATAGTTGATGTTAAATGTAAACCGCTCTGATCTAAAATAGAGCGGTATAGAAGAACTGTTAAATAAATAAATAATACATTCCTGTTCCTGTGACAGGTGATCTTCGGGAACAGCAGGAATTTAGTCTTCACAACCCACCCTTCTCCCCTTGGAGTTGTAGGGTTCTATTTTTTTGCTTTATATGTCATCTTTTCATCTACAAACTCAGCTGAAGAGAGGGAGTTGGAGGAGCAGGAAGGCAGTGGCAGAGGCGCAGTGGAGTACTCCCAAAGGTTTTTCTGTTGGTAGCTGGGGAGCTTCCCGTGGGGGATCCATCGGTACCTGATGCCACACACATGTGAATGCTAAATTGCTGCTGTTCCCGGAGATCACCTGTTACAGGTGAGTAGCTATGCTTTATCCACTTTGAATTCTGAAGTTGAGGAAGGACATGCATCACCTCCATCCTCACCAAGATCCAAAAACTCCTGTAGTGGCCTTGATTATACAAATCTTGATTACATTCCAAAGAATCGGCTCTGGAAAGGGAATAATTTTCTACAGGGATTCCTTCTAACCTTACCCTTCCTACTGCTTGAAATGAGTCTCCTTATGAAGATATTTCTTACTTGAGATTTGTTAAGCCACTGTCTTGGGAGCTTACTTTTCGTTGTCAACATGAGGTAGGACCTAGATCTGAAGCATTTGGCCTTTCTTAAACTTCAGCAAAGCAGGATGGGCATAGCTCTTAAGCAAACAAGGCCGTTGCCTAGAGTGTCAGGATTTGGGGAGTGGCAGTACCCCAGGAATCTGTGCTGGGCCCACTGCTTTTTAATACATTCATAAATGACTTAGAAATGGTAACAGTGAGCGAGGTGTTCAAATTTGCAAATGAGACAAAACTATTCAAAGTTGTTAAAACACAAATTAATTGTGAAAGATTGCAAGAGGATCTTTGAGAAATTGGCAGATGAAATTTAATGTAGACAAGGGGAGATATGACACAGACCTATAAATACTTAAAGGGTATCAATGAACACAAATCTTTTTCAAAGAAGGGAAAGCTATAAAACTAGAGAGCATATGATGAAGCTGCAAGGCGGTAAACTTAAGCAATATCAGGAAATATTTTCACTGAAAGGGTGGTGGATTCTTGGAATGCCATCCCGATGAAGGTGGTGGGGGCAGATACAGTGATGGAATTCAGAATGGCATGGGACAGACACCATTGATCCCTTTATAGCAAGAGGATAAAATCAAAGCAAACTTAAGTATCTTTTATACTCAAAAAATAGAGGGGAGCTGGCTTGCACTGAGCAGCGAGTACAACCCTAAACACAGGCATTAGAGGTGGGTGACCTGCATGGAGCTGCAGTTACAACCACTCTAGCCACCTTACTGGGCAGACTAAATGGACCATACTGATCTTTATGTGCCGTCATATTCTATGTTACTATGTAAGTACAAAGTTATGCACTTAGGGAATCCTTGCCGCATCAGGATTCCCTGGAGAGCAAGGGAAGGGAGATCACAGCCCTTTGATGAAATCGGGGGCAAGCCAGCTCACCGCAGCATCTTAAACGGCATCCAACAGCAGTAGCTGGGGAAGGTAAGCCAGCTCCACGCAACTCCTTTCCCTGCCCCCATTGACATCACTACCAGCCTCCCCAAGGACACCAAAAGGACTGCACTTCATCTTGGCCTGCACCTAAGGGCCTCGCCAAAGGGCCCTTAGGCGTGGCCATTAGAGTACAGGAAGCGTCTGAATATACTTGGTAGGAATCTTTCACTAAGACCTATTACATTAGACTGCTCTGTGTGAAGCTGTACACCACACTACAGTGCCTCGGATCTTCCTGAACTCTAGCTCTGCCAGCATGGAGTGGATTAATAAAAAAGATATGCTACCTTCACTATGCACACTTTGCTTGTACATCTCATAACTTCTCTCCTCAGTGTTAGCCAGAATGGATTATAACCACCACATCCCTATAGTACACAAATACAGGCACCCACTTGATGGTGCTCAAACACTCCAAATACAAATCCAGCAACTAAAAAGGCACTGTTCCTTAATTAGGATCTTTCAACCAAATGTCACAGGCTATGCATCCCCATATCCATTGGAAAGCTGAATCCTCATTAAGATGTGCTCTCATTAATGCTTGTTCGGCTCAGAACAAAATTCAGATCTTGGTAGATTTGATCCTAGACCATGACCTAGACATTCTCTGTATCATGGAAACATGGTTCTCTGAAACTTACTCTGTTCTCCTAAACCATCTGTGCACTCCATCTTACACAACTGTAGCAGAGTAAATGGCAGAGGCAAAGGTGTCTGCTTAATATCAGGGATGATCTCAAACTCAACTCCATTGATGCCGATTCCCCCACCGACATTGACTTCTTAATAGTTTTAAATGACTCTGTATCACTATGCCTAACATATAGAGCACCACACGGCAATGCCTCTGAGCAATCCACACTTCTAGAAACAACCTCTCATCCTGCTAGGTGACCTTAACTTAACATCTGCCCCTACAACTGAATCAGGCTCCTTCCTTGAAGCCATGGGAGCTCTTAGATACGCTCAAATTCTTACTAAACCAACCAACAAGAGAGGAAACATACTTGATCTAATATTTATGCCTAATGATTTCCCATTAGACTCTACCTATACACCCCACACGATCCTTCCAGTGCCCTGGTCAGATCATGCTACCATACTCTTTTCCTTCCCTCTCGACATTCATCATTCAGCTTCTCCCACCACTCCACCCATGCATCATAGATTTCAACAATGATTACTTCCTTGAAACGGTCATCCTACAGCTGGATCTCATTATGACTGAAGACACAGACATAAAAGACGAGATTAAAGGATGGAACAATATCCTGACCGCTGTAGCACACGCACCTCCAAGGAAGTTGCCAACAAAGCACCACAGAAAAGCTCCATGGTTTTCAGTCCTGTTACAGAAACAGAAGAGTGAGCTATGTCATCTTGAGCATATATGGCGACGCTCTAAAGACCCCCTCTCTCATGTAACTTATATAGAGAAGCTTAGATTATACACAGTTTTATCCTGCACTCAAAACCCCTCTCAAGGTTTCCTCCTCATATTCCTCAACATCTCGTCCACCTTTGACTCCCTCCCTCATCACCTACTTCTTCAAAGACTTTCAGATATTGGTCTTCGGCATATTACAATTAACTGGTTTAACGTCTACCTAGAAAGTTGAATACAGCAAGTAAAAATTGGACAGAAGACTTCATACTCATTCGCTCAACACATAGGAGTACCACAGGGGTCAAGCCTCATACAACCAATTTGTGAAATATTCAGAGCACATGAGATGCTTTACCAAATTTATGCCAATGACGACATGTTCTTCCCCTCATTTAACACATGATTCCCAGACTTCACTAGCTTACACAATTGCTTTGTAGACATGAGAAAATAGCTCAGCCTGCACAACCTTTTCATCAGTCAAGATAAGACGGATGCTCTATACATCTTCACTGACCCATCCTTCTCTCCTCCACAAACTTTGAAACTGGATGACATAGTCATCAGAGTGAAAACCGAAGTAAAATACCTTGGCATAGTTTTGGACCAGCAACTGAATTTTCAACCTCATATAAAGAAAACAACCCTCTCAATCTACCACAAATTGAGAACTCTAAGAATCTTCGTCCCCTGTTAACACCGGATCTATTCCAAACCGTATGTCAGGGCATGATCACACCTATCCTAAAATATTGCAACATTATATAGCTAGGTCTTCCTAAACACACTCTTCAGCCTCTACAAATGGCTCAGAACACCGCAACAAGGATAATCTACAGAGCCTCTCATCAAGTTCACATCACTCCCCTATTACAAATCCACTGGCACCCTATCGCAGCAAGAATTATATATAAAGTACTCAAGACATTTAAAGCCTTACACAGGGAATCAGCTACCTACCTTCAGACCTTGATATCAGGACCCAAGAATGAGAGACTACGAAGACACAGGATAGGTTGATGGTGCTATCACAGAAGCTTAGGAGCAAGCAGTCCACTTGTAACCCTGCATTTGTCCTTTTTCCACCCACATTATGGAATTATCCAGGAACAAGCCGGAAGTCAGCCCTCATATATGGGTGACAGTGCCAACACAGCAGCTTCTCCCCAGCTTTCAAGGAAAGCCTTTGGGAGATGCACCACGCATTTGTGGTCCTCTTCCCACCGAAAGGTGCCAGCTTGCCTCAGTCTCCTTTTTTCTGTGGAGCCCACCAGACATGTGTCTGTTTTCCCTGGAAAAAGTGTATTTTCTTGATATTTTTTTTTCTTCGGTCGCATACCAGTTCCCTTTCCCACGCCTGGGCTCGCTTACCTCGGCATCATGTCTCTGGTTTGTTCTTTTTCTTTTTTCTATTCGAGACCACCTCAACCAACTTTGTGCCTTATTTTTTGTCCCTGGTTGGCCTGGAGGTTTTCAATCTAGCAGAGGACATTTTCCCTACAATGGCCTCAGCCAGTGGCTTTAAAAATTGTGATTGATGCGCCAAAACCATATTGCGCGCTGACCTACATGACTGCTGCCTCCAGTGCCTAGGACCGGACCATGACCCCTTGGACTGTGGTCTCTGTAAAAAGATGACCTCCAAAGCCACCATGAGTGATCAGCAGTAGCCAGAGTCCTCCTTCCATAAGATGGACTCTGCACAGGAGTCTCCAGCGACACCATGTTCCAGGGTCCCCTCCGGAATCCTGGAACCTCGGGGAGAACGGACTGCCTCTGGAACTTCGAAGCCACAGATCCTCCAACCAGACCCTTGAGGAAGAACCCAAGAAGAGCCAGAAACCCACCCTTGAAGACCACATCGGAGGACACACCTGGAAAAGTGGGCAAGTCCCACTGGTCCTGGACCCACAGTCCTCGCCGTGAATACGAGAGAAGTGGGAGCGGCTGACCAAAATACCTTGCCAGGAATAGTTCGCATTGGGCAACTGGCCTCAGACCCCTGAGGCTATCCTGGTCGAAGACTCCCCCTCAACAGAGCCGGTATCGGGCCTGAGCCTCTTAGTGCCCACGCCAAAGGCTGTGGAGCCATCTGGTCTTGAAACTAGGATGGCAGCCTTGGAGCGCAGTCTTATCTGCCTTCATAGTCCAACAGCAAGTTCTGATGCAGGACTCTGCCAGGTCATCACTCCCAACTACTGGGCCCTCAACTTGAAGGAACTCCGTGGATGTTGAGCTGATCCTTGATCACCACAAGCCTCAAGAGATCCCTTGGCATCTGTTCCGGTCTTTGGGGCCGAGGTCATCCCCAATGAGTGCCCACGGCTCGGACCGCAGGGCCACCAGGGGCCATTGGGCTCAGAGCATAACCCCGGAGCCTGGGCTGTCCTCGACACCTCCACTGACTACGAGTTGACCTGGGAGACAGAGGATGACGATTCCCCGCATACCCGTCGGCACCAAGATGTGCCCTCTCTTCCCCCCCCCCCCCCCCCCCCCCCCCAGAGACCTGGTATCTGTCTCCACCCGAGGACACGAAATTCCTTGATTTTGTGGGGGTTATTGCCAAGGCACTGGCCTTTGAGAACAACTTGAAGGATGACCCTCGGGCCGAGGAATTCAAGATCCTCCAGTACGAGGCCCCTCCAAAGATGGACAGTCTGCAGCAGATCGACCTCTTGGAGCTTCAGGCCATATTCCTGGCCCTCTGAACCTTCAGTCACCACCTGCAACACCATTCAGTGCTGGTCCAGACGGACAATCAAGTGACGATGATCTGGGTCAACAAGCAGGGGGACATGGTCATATACCCTCTGCCAAGAGGCAGTAGTACTCTGCTCATATGCGAACAGCCATGGGATGCTTCTGCTGGTGTTGTATCTGCCGGGCTAGGACAACGCCCTGGTGGACAGGCTGAGCAAGGTCCTCCAGCCGCAGGAGTGGTGGCTACACCCCAGAGAGGGCTACTGGCTCTTCCATCTTTGGGGGATGAATCTTTTCACCAGTTCGACCAATGTCCAGCTGCCCCGTTTCTGCTCCAGGCAGCCACACCCATCCCAGGTAGCAGCGGATGCATTCCTCACACCATGGATAGAGGGCCTTCTCTAAGCCTTCCTGCCTATGCTGCTGATTGCCAAGACCTTGTTCAAGGCTCAACAGGACAGGGCATCACTGATACTAGTAGTCGCTCGGTGGCCCAGGCTACTGTGGTTCCCACTGCTCCTTTGCTTATCCACAGCAGCATCCCCATTGGGGAGTGGCCTGGGGCTGCTGTTGCAGGAGTAGGGCTCCCTCCTACCCCTGAACTTGAGGTCTCTGACGCTAATGGCCTGGCTGCTGAAAGGGTAGTCTTGGCCTCATTGAACCTTTCAGGGTAAATGGAGGTCCTCCTGGCCTCCCATAGGACGTCCACAAAACAGACTTGCACCTTCAAATGGCGCAAATTCTCACTGGTGTGTGGAGCGATGGGTCAACCTTTTCTCGAGCTCTGTGCAGCTTGTGCTGCAATATTTGCTTCACCTGTCTCAGGCAGGACTGAAGTCAAACTCTGTTAGGATCCACTTGAGTGCACTCGCAGCACACCTCCACCTTATCAAGGGGTCTCTTGTTCAAGCTTCCTGTCCGCCCCCCAGCGGCGAAGTGGGACCTCATTGTGGTGCTGTTGCAACTCACTGGCCCATCGTTTGAGTTCCTGGCTACTTGCCACCTACAGTACCTTTCCTGGAAGCTCGTGATCTTGGTGGCACTCATGTCTGCTCGCAGGGTCAGTAAGCTCCAGGCATTGATAGTGGATACACTCTAAATGAGATTCTATAAGAACCAGGGCCCTGCTCTACACGCACCCTAAGTTCCTTCCCAAGGTGGTGTCCCCTTTCCACCTCAATCAGGAGGTGGTGCTCCCAATCTTTCTTAACTGGCCTCACGCCAGCAGGGCAGAGACTGTCCTTCATACTCTGGACTGCAAGAAGGCCCTGTCCTATTGCTTCCAACTTACCCAGGACCATTGCAAAGCCTCACAGCTTTTCGTCTCCTATGACCCCAGTCGGCTGGGGGCAGTGGTGACTAAGCATACCCTGTCCACCAGGCAGGGCTCTCATTGGAGCACTGGGTCACGGCGCTCAGCATCAGTGCCATGGCAACATCCATATCAAATCTGCGTTCTGTTCCCTTGTCGGATATCTGCTGGGCCGCCACCTGGTCCTCAGTCCATACCTTCACAGCTCATTACTGCCTGAAGAGGGAGTCCTGTAGGGACAGTACCTTTGGCCAGGCAGTGCTCCATCTATTCTGGGTGTAGACAACTCCTGCGTGTAGAGGCTACCGCAGTACTGGTTTCTCGCTAGACACTTGGGCCGCTCGGGGGTCTGTCTTCTCAAGGACTCATTGCTGCTGCTCACGGCTCATCTTTTCCTGGTCACCCGTGGCTTTTTACAGGTCTTTTGTATCCTGTAGTTAGGGAGTCCCATATGTGAGGACATCCTGCTTGTTCCCAGAGAAAGCGTAGTTACTCACCTGTAACAGGTGTTCTTCAGGAATCTGTCCTCACCACTTTCCCTCCTCCCCGTGCAGTTGCTTTTTGTCATTTTTTGTCTTTGAGCTGTATCATCATACTGAGGCAAGATGGCACCTTTGGGGGCGGTAGGGGGACCACACATGTGTGGTACATTTCCCAAAGGCTTTCTTTGAAAGCTGTGGAGAAACTACCATGCGGGCTCTGTTGGCACAGACATCACCCATATGTGAGAACTGATTCCTGCTGTCCCCAGAGACCACCTGTTACAGGTGAGTAACTATGCTTTTTTTATTTTGTTAACATTGTTCATTTTAAGTTTCCTTTCTTTTTCCATGGCACCTCTGTCTCCTTAGGCACTGGTGCTCTTTTCACGATCGAGTCTTCTGATTTCGCTGCAGCTGTTTTTCCAGCTGATATGTCCCCAAAACTGGCCAGCAGCTTTAAAGTGTTCCCACTGCTCAAGGACTATATTTGCCATGGATACACACAGTTGGTGCCTTCAGTGCCTGGGACTCACTCATCAGCCCTCCTCTTGTAATTTTTGTTTGCATATGGCAGAAAGAGGCCTTAAGAGTCTAGAGCAACAACACGAATCACATTTTGATACTCAGAAGTCCGATCCATCGTCATTAGTATCAACTGCATCAGTGTCAAGGGCTCCGAACGCTGCATCAGATATTGGCAGGATATCGACATTGAGGCATTCTTGAGCCCACTCTGAGCAGAGCACCTGTAGTGCTCTGTAGCATCAGCCATCAATCATTCTCCAGCCGAGAATGAGGAAGCATTCAGCTTTCTCTTCGGCACTGCAGGGCAATTATACCGAGCACTGAATGAAGAAGGCATGCTGTTTACAGCAATGAGGGTCCATGAGAGTGTCACTCAAAGCCATCCCAAAGAGGAGAGCTCATTCTCCAGGACCTCAGAGGAGCAGCAGTGGCCTACTGAGAGCCAAGATCTAGCTGCCAATAACCCCTTACAGATTCTGGGTATGTTGGTCGAGGTTATTGAGACCCCTCAGCTTTTGGAGTTTTCAGCCATGGTGAAACGCCTTCTGCAAACTCTCGAGGAACAGATCACAGCACTCTTGGAATGCAGCAGGCCAGTGCCTCAGTGTCAGCTGCATAGACATCGGCGACCATCCAACCAATCCTCGAGATGCATGCCTTGCCTGAAGGAGAGGCATCTACATCTGGGCATCAAAGGGCCCTGACATTTGTGTCTGCCTGGCCGATATCACTCTAGCGTTTCAGGGTCCAGTGCACCCTCAAAATCCAAATGAGCATCGGTGCATCGTCGCTCCCAATCCCTGAGGCTCAGGAGAGCGATCCAGGTAGTCACTCAGAAGTAGCTTGACTTCCTCACTGAGTCAAATTCAGAAGGCTGGGTAGTCAATGTTGAGTCCGAAGACTTATCAGAGGACAAGTCTTCAGATCTTCCATTGGACTTTTCTCCTCATGATTGGCGCAAGTCACCTCCTGAGGATATGACCTTCCAAGATTTTGTCAGGGATATGGTCAACACCATACCATTTTCATTGGAGACTAAGGATGAGTCCAGGGCAGAAGAGTTGGAGATTCTTCTGTACTCCTTCATTCTTAAGGAAGATGTGACAGTGCCCCTGCCCCGCGTCTTTCAGAGAATGCAGATGAGAATGTGGGAGAACCCCCCTCACTGTATTTCCAGTTAGTAGAATGCTTGACTCGTGTATAAAATTCAGAAGGCTCCCAGGTTCAAGAAACACCAGCTTCTGTGTCATTCCTTGGTGGTTGTATCTGCCCTGAAGAGATCAAGAAGTTCCAAGACTCATTCCTCAGTGCCCCCTAGGAGGGAGGCTTGGACATTAGACTGGAAGAAGATATTTTCCAAGTTCCATGCCCATGTCCCGCATTGCCTCTTACCTAGCTCTACATGGGCATGTTTCTGAAGAACATCATGTGTGACCTTACTGATCTTTCCCAGTATCTCCTTCCAGCCAACTTGTGCTCAGTCTCCATGGAAGAGATCTGCAACATGGTCTTTTGTCCGCACATTCACATCTCACTACTGTCTAGAAGGGGATTCCTGACACGACCACATCGTCGGTCAGTTAGTGCTTTGGAATCTGGGGATTAGAATCCAACTACATCCCCCCCCCCCCCCAGGCCCATTCTTTTCTATTCTGGCTACCTTACAAAAAAAGTAAAGAGAATAACAGCTTGTATTGTACATAGTTATGTATTTCAGAATGCAAAGGCCTGTTGCCAATAAGCAGACACACTTAGTTGCCCCTATTGGGTTTGTCTGCATTCTCATTGGCTTTCGGTAGCCTGTAGGTAAGGAGTCTCATACATGAGGACTTCATTCCTGCTTGTCCATGGAGAAGAGGTAGTTACTCACCAGTAGCAGGTGTTCTCCGTGGACCACAGGAATAAGTCCTCATGACCCTCCCACCTCCCCTGGGAGTTGTTTTCTACTATAGCTATAGTATCAGACTGAGGTAAAATGGCGCCGTGGTGGCAGACAGGAAGATAGCGTGCATGCGTGGTGGACTTCCCAAAATCTTCCATTAGTAGCTGGGGAGCGTTCCCGCATGGACTTTGTCGAAAGACATCACCCGTACATGAAGACTTATTCCTGTTGTCCATGGAGAACACCTGCTACAAGTGAGTTAAACTACTTTTTATCTGTTTACTATAAACCATAAGCCTTGGAAACTACTACCAGAGCAAGGATTTTGTTTTCTTAATTTTCAAGTTACTTGTTTGCTTTCATCTGATATACTATTGAAGAAATATTTGGAAGAATCTATCCAATGTGCATAGGATCAGTTATTCTAAGTAATATGTTTCAAGCCTATTACCTTCAAAGTGGGTAGAGGATGGTTTCCATAATAGTGGGGCTTTCTTGTTAGCATCCACTTTATTTGGAGGCTTCTCGGGATGTTGCTAAAAGAGCTCACCCTATTGGTTACTTTCTTTTCTGAGATGGATAAATTGCAAATTCTTAAATCTTCAAAAAAAATATTTTGCAAGCAGAAAATCAATGTTTCTGCATGTGGTTAAACCTATTGAGGTCAATGGGAAATCTTTTGCAGTTGAGACCATAGGTGGTAGCTATTGGTGCCATCTTGTTCCTGCAGTTTCCTTGCAAGTGTTTAATTGGCTTTCAGGGATATCAGTATGTGTATATTGATCCTTTATAGTTGACTGTAATTAATTAGGTAAAAGATTTGTGTTAAATTACTCTCTTTTTGCTTTGCTTTGATTTTTTTTTCTTTTCCTATATAATGGGCTTGAATATTGGATTTATTCTTATGTTGTGTATTCTTTGTGTGGCATTTTCCTGTTCACCTTACTACTTTGAGTTGTAAAAGTTTGGAAATGGAGATTTTAAAAAGCCACCTATGGAATAAGGGATAGGTTTGGGTCATGAAGCTTAAGGTCATTTTGATTCTTGTTCTAACTATGCAAACTTAAAGAAGATGAATTGACAAAAAATGTGAAAAGAAAAACAAGTGTAAATGTAAGATCTCCAGGAACAAGCAGGAATGAGTCTTCACATATGGGTACGTCGTTACCGACGGAGCCTGCACGGGAATGCTCCCCAGCATCCAATCAGAAAGCTTTTGGGAGCATCCCTTGCGCCTGCGCACTGCCTTCCCGCCTTTTCCACTGCCTCTCCTCAGTTTTCGTTTTTCCGCGGAGCCGGCAAGATGTCCTCCTGTCACCGCAGAAACTTTTTTCTTTAAATTTTTATTTTTGTTTTCTTGTGGTCGCGGCTGTGTCTCCCACCGGTACCGCCGGTGGATTTTTCTTTTCTTTTTCTAAAACTCAGAGTTTCTCTCTCTGTTTCTGTCTTAACTTTTTTGGGCCTACAAGGCCTCTCCATCATGGAGCCTTCTTCTCTTAAGAAGTGCCTTCACTGTGGAAACAGTCTTCTTTTTAGTCTCCAATTCCTGGTGTCTAACCTGTTTGGGGCCTGACCCTTTTTCCCCTGAACATTCAGGCTGCAAAACTGAGAAGAACTTCCTTGTTTCGAGTTTCCCTCGATACCGTTTTCCCTCCTGGAGTGAGGGCACCGGCTTTTTCTTCTCTTCAGGATCAGGTAACCCACAAACAGTCTGTTAAGACTAGCCAATCCTTGAGTGGTAAGTCTCATGCCAAGCATGATGACGGTTCCGGCCTTGCCCTCAAGACCCAATTGGCATCAAAACCCTGGCGGGAGTCTTCGGGCTCCAAAGCATTTCAGGGGTTTCAGGTTGTTCCTGGGGCTCACCCCTCACAGAACATACCTGAGCCATGCTTGGTGGTGGCATCCGCTTCGAGCGGTACCGATACCCCGGCATCGGCACCGGTGTTGAGTGATCCACTCTTCACCAGGGATCGTCATCTGGCATCCTCGGTACCTTCGGGACGATTGATACGTTCCAGATTGACTTTCCTGTATCTGAGCCATGCTCGGTGGTGGCATCCGCTTCGAGCGGTACCGATACATCGGCATCGGTGTTGAGTACTCCACTCTTCACCAGGGATCGTCATCTGGCGTCTTCGGTGCCTTCGGGACCGATCGATACGACCCAGATTCACTTTCCGGTGTCGACAACATCGCCGATACCACCACCGACGTCGATACCCTCTAGACATGCATCGATAGACTCGCTCCCTTCGATGCCGAGTCTGGAATCGATATCTAGTCTAGATGGGCTTTTTGTGTTACCCCCTCCCCCCCCCCCCCAGCTGAGGGTCCAGGACAAGGTACCTTGTAACTGCCCTCTTTAATAGGACTTATCTCCCTCCCTCCCTCCCCAGCACCCACCCACCCCTGGGGTAATTGTAGCTTTATAGGTACTTGCACATCTTAGAGGAAAGGGGCTGCTCTCAGGTGCAGCTCATTATCCAGATCAGTGTCACACGGAGGACCTGCAATTAATTAATTAAGCTTTAGGTACACAAGGTGTATTAGGGGTATTAGATACACTTTTATTGGTATAAGCATCTACACCAATCCTTATTATATACAGAATTTAAAAGATCTAAGCACAAGCTTTAAACTAAGATGCAGACAGAAGTCCAGCAACGAGATGGGGGTTCTCCGGTCTTTTGCATTGAGTGTCACATGTATGATTTTCTCCCAGTTGGTGAGAGATCTTACGTATGCACGAAGTGCAAAGAACTCTTTGCTCTCAGGGAACAAGTCCGTTCTCTAGAGGCTAGAGTAGCAGACCTGGAAGACATAAGAAAGACAGAGAAGTGCATGGACGTGACCTTCAGGGATATAGTCCTGAAGTCCCACCTCCAGTCTGGCAGCATCCCTGTTGCCATGGAGGAGAGAGGTCACGTGACAGGAGAGCATCACCCTGGTGTGGCAGGAAGTGATCCTGTAACTAGGACCTGTCCTCCAGGTGATGCAGAACCCTCTCGCACCGAGGGCGTTTCTCCAGGGCCAGGTGCCCATGAGGGGAGGGTCAGGACAGCTGTTATAGTCGGTGATTCAATCATTAGGAATGTAGATAGTTGGGTGGCTGGTGGACGTGAGGATCGCCTGGTAACATGCCTGCCTGGTGCGAAGGTAGCGGACCTCACGCACCGCCTAGATAGGATCGTAGATAGTGCTGGGGAGGAGTCTGCTGTCTTGGTACATGTTGGTACCAATGACATAGGAAAATGTGGTAGGGAAGTTCTGGAGGCTAAATTTAGGCTTTTAGGTAGGAAGTTGAAATCCAGAACTTCCAGGATAGCGTTCTCCGAAATGCTTCCTGTTCCACGTGCAGGACCCAAAAGACAGGCAGAGCTCCGGAGTCTCAATGCGTGGATGAGACAATGGTGCAAGGATGAGGGTTTTGGATTTGTTAGGAACTGGGGAACATTCTGGGGAAAGGGGGGGCTCTTCCGAAGGGATGGGCTTCACCTTAATCAGGATGGGACCAGACTGCTGGCATTAACCTTTAAAAAAGAGATAGAGAAGCTTTTAAACTAGAAAATAGGGGAAAGCCGACAGTCACCCAGGAGCGCATGGTTCGGACAAAGGTATCCTTGAAGGATACTACCAAAAGCAGTGAGGTTCCAAAAGGGGGTATAGTAGCCCAAATGCCCTTGAGTAAGGAGCAGACAGAGCATAAAGATTCCAAATTACCCCTGCCTACCAATAGCCAGATTAATATGAAAAAAATACAGTCTCTAAAATGCTTGTATGCCAATGCTAGAAGTCTAAACAATAAGATGGGAGAGTTAGAATATATAGCACTAAATGAGAGGTTAGATATGATTGCACTCTCAGAGACATGGTGGAAGGGAGGATAACCAGTGGGACACTGTGATACCTGGATACAAACTATATCGTAATGATAGAGCTGATCAAATTGGTGGAGGGGTTGCGCTCTATGTTAGAGCGGGCATTGAGTCAGAAAGGATTAAAGTTTTGCAGGGAACAAAATTTGCTGTAGAATCTCTATGGATTGAAATCCCATTTATGAAGGGGAAGGCGATGGCAGTGGGAGTATACTATCGACCGCCTGGCCAGAATGAACAAATGGATGATGAAATGCTCAAAGAAATCAAGGAAGCTAACAAAAGTCACAACAGAGTAGTAATAATGGGTGATTTCAATTACCCCGGTATCGACTGGGTCAGTGTCACGGCAGGACAAGCTAAAGAGATAAAGTTTCTAGATGGAATAAATGACTGCTTCTTGGAGCAGCTGGTTCATGAACCGACCAGAGGGGAAGCCATACTGGACCTAATCCTTAGTGGAACGCCAGATCTGGTGCAAGAAATAAGGGTGTTGGGACCACTTGGCAATAGTGATCATAGTATGATCATGTTTGATTTAATTAGTGGAGGACAGATAGTAAAGGAATCCACAGTATTATCTTTTAACTTTCAAAAGGGAGACTATGATAGAATGAGGAATATAGTTAGGAAAAAACTAAAAGGAGCGGTTCCAAAGGTTAAAGACTTACAGCAAGCTTGGGTGTTATTTAAAAATACTATCCTCGAAGCCCAGACCAGCTGTATTCCACGCATTAAGAAGAGTGGAAGAAAGTCCAAAAAACTGCCAGCGTGGTTTAAAGGTGAGGTCAGAGAGGCTGTTGCTGCCAAAAAAGCAACCTTCAGGAAATGGAAAAAAGAGCCAAATGATGAAAACTGGAAACATCACAAGCACTGGCAAGTTAAATGCAAAGCATTGATAAGGCGGGCAAAGCGGGAATTTGAGAAGAAACTTGCTACGGAAGCAAAAACACGAAATAAAGACTTTTTCAAGTACATTCGTAGCAAAAGGCCTGTGAGAGAGTCAATTGGACCGTTAGATGATAGAGGGGTAAAAGGGGCAGTAAGAGGAGACAAGGATATAGCAGAGAGACTGAATGAATTCTTTGCTTCGGTCTTTACTGAGGAAGATGTAGGGATGTTACCCATGACTGAAGTGGTACTTAAAGGTGATACTGCAGAGGAATTGAGAGAAATATCACTACACCGGGAAGATATATTACAACTATTTGATAAACTGAATAGTAGCAAATCACCTGGACCGGATGGTATACATCCCAGAGTGTTGAAAGAACTGAAATATGAGATCGCGGACCTGCTATTGGTAATCTGTGAACTTTCATTAAAATCATCTGTAATACCTGAAGATTGGAGGGTCGCCAACGTAACACCAATTTTTAAAAAAGGTTCCAGGGGTGACCCGGGAAATTACAGACCGGTGAGCCTGACATCAGTACCGGGGAAAATGGTAGAAACCATCATAAAGAACAAAATTACACAACATGTAGATAGTCATGGCCTAATGGGAGACAGCCAACATGGCTTTAGACAAGGAAGATCTTGTCTTACTAATCTGATATGTTTCTTTGAAGGTGTGCATAAACAGGTAGACAAAGGTGAGTCGGTTGATATAGTGTATCTGGACTTCCAGAAAGCTTTTGACAAGGTCCCCCATCAGAGACTTTTGGCAAAACTAAAAAGTCATGGGATAGGAGGCAGTGTACTATTGTGGATCGGGAACTGGTTAAAAGATAGAAAGCAGAGGGTAGGGCTAAATGGCCAATATTCCCAATGGAAAAAAGTGAATAGTGGAGTACCCCAGGGATCTGTACTGGGTCCGCTACTTTTTGACATATTCATAGATGACCTGGAAAAGGGAATAACTAGTCAGGTTATCAAATTTGCAGATGACACAAAACTGTTTAAAGTTGTTAAAACCCAAGAGGATTGTGGAAAGCTGCAGGAGGATCTGGATAAATTGGAAGACTGGGCATCCAAATGGCAGATGAAATTTAATGTGGACAAATGCAAAGTTATGCACCTAGGAAAGAACAACCCACACTATAGTTACACGATGCAAGGCTCCACATTAGAAACCACCACCCAGGAAAAGGACTTAGGAGTCATCGTGGATAACATGTTAAAACCCTCCGCCCAGTGTGCAGCGGCGGCCAAGAAAGCAAATAGAATGCTAGGTATCATAAAGAAAGGGATGGAGAATAAAACAAAGGATATTATAATGCCTCTGTATCGCTCCATGGTACGACCGCACCTTGAATATTGTGTGCAATTCTGGTCACCGTATCTTAAAAAGGACATAGCGTTATTAGAAAAAGTACAGAGAAGAGCCACCAAATTGGTGAAGGGGATGGAAGGCTACTCCTATGAAGAGAGGCTAAAAAGGTTAGGGCTCTTTAACCTGGAAAAGAGACGGCTGAGAGGAGATATGATAGAGGTCTATAAATTAATGAATGGAGTGGAACGGATAAACGTGGATCAATTGTTTACGCTAGCAGAATATAGAAAGACTAGGGGACATGTAATGAAACTACAGGGTAAACTATTTAAGACAAATAAGAGAAAATATTTTTTCACTCAACGTGTAATCAAACTCTGGAATCTGTTACCGGAGGATGTAGTAAGGGCTGTTAGTATAGCTGGGTTTAAAAAAGGTTTGGACAAGTTCCTGGAGGAAAGGTCCATAAACCACTATTAAAAAGGGACCCAGGATATCAATGCTTGACCCAGTACAAGCATTGTGGAACCTGTGGTCTTTTGGGGATATTGCTAGGTGTGTAGGACCTAGATTGGCCACTGTTGGAAACAGGATACTGGGCTTGATGGACCTCGGTCTGACCCAGTATGGCATGTCTTATGTTCTTATGTTCTTATGACTGGGTACCGACACATCTCGGAACCGATCCTTATCGTGTCCGGATATGCAGTACCGAGGATATTCACCAAGCGTTTCTGGTCACCTTGGTACCGCTTGCGCAGCCTCCGATGACTGCTTCGATGGCGTTACCGTCTCCGATTCTGACTCAGCTACCGGTATCGGTATCGATGTCGGTTCCTACAGTTACATCGGTACCATCGATCCTCTCTATGCCTAGTTTGGAATCGATACCTGGCATGGACGATGCAGTACTGACTGCCCCAAATCTTGACTGCCAGTACCACTATCCATCTAGTGGGGTTCTTTATGAGCACCAGACCAGTACATCCTCTGGTGCTCAGGCTGCCCTTTCAACCTTAGCCTACCCAGGAATAGTTCCCATGGGAGATCCTTCTTTTCAGAAATTTCTCCTTGACATGGCAACCTTTCTTGCTATTCCTATCCCTGGATGTGCTCATACTCGAGGCTCTCCTGCAGAAAAGGGAAATATAATGCTTCTTTTACATCATTCTTTGAAGGATCATCTTCTGAGAATTTGGGAATCACCTTTAAGGGTTCCCTCTTCTTCTACAGCAACTGATGTGCTGTATCAGGTGCCCCCCCTCTCCAGGGTTTCAGAAGACTCAACTTCCCCATCATTCCATTGTAGTGGAATCAGCAATGAGGAAGGTAAAAAGCAAGAAGAAGCATTCTTCTTATCCTCCAGGTCGTGCATCTAAAGCTCTAGATGCCTTTGGACGTCAAACCTTCCAAACATCTATGCTGGCATCAAGGATTATCTCTGATATTTTTTATATGAGTCTATCTCTCCAGGAGGTCACAAAGAAATTATCTCTTTTGACTCCTTTTCTATCAGAACCTAAGGCTGCAGACTATTCCTTGCTTCTTAGTCATAGCCAAAATATCTCTTTGTTTCTTTCTCGTGCTTCTCTAGACTCTTTTGAGTCTGTTAGCAGATCCTCTGCTATTGCCATAGGAGCACGTCGTAGAGCCTGGCTCCAAGCTTCAGACTTGAGCAGATGGGCACAACACACACTGGGAAATTCTCCTTGTACTGGAGAAAATCTCTTCAATAAAGAGGCTTTATGTCAGGTTGCTCATTGCTCCACTGACTTCCCTGGTTCTAGGGACCATCCTAAGCCGCCTTCTTCCCCAGGAGGTAGGAAATGTCCTACCAAACCTTCTTTCCCTAAGAAAAGAAGGTTTCACTCTTCTCCTGCCCATCATCCAGATGTACCCAAGCAGGGGATACCTCGTCCTGGTCTGAAGAATCCAAACTCTAGCCAGTCTCAGCATACCCAGCAACCATAGGTTCTTCAAGGTTACCACCTACAGTAAACTTCTTCTTCACAGAAGTTTGTTCACTGTTTTTTTCTTTAAAACTCTTCATCAGCTGTCCTTTCTCAGGATATGCTAAGCTGTCAGGATATTTTTGTCCATGGGTTACAGATCTCTCCTCTTCTTCCTACCAAGAAGGAGTTAACAACTATCCCATGATAGTTTCTGTCCCACCATGAACATTTTTTCCTTCCACTGACTCACCATATAGTAAGTCATCCCTCACTTATATTCTATCCTCTCCTCCAGGGTTTTCCCTGAATAAATTTTCTGGACAGCTATCAGACAGGGACAGGAATTCCTCTCCCTTTGTCTGTTCTCTCTGTTTTACACAGAAAGATTCTCTCTGCTGTCTCTTTCAGCTACTGTTCATGCAGGAGTTCTAGTGATTGAACTACTGGTACTTCCCAGTCTGTCTTCCACTACTTTTGTCTAGCCTTAGTAGTGATTCCAAGACAGTCCTCTTCTATCTTGGATAACTCTACTCACTTCAGGCTTCTCACATTACCTTCTTTCTGGCCATCTCCATTCCTTGGATGTGGCAACACAGCTGACTTACTGTCAGTTTTATCTCCTAATTCTCCTGCATAATGCTCTCTGCAATCTTCAGAGAAGCTTTCTACTATGGGCCCTTGCTAGAGAGCATTGAACTTTCTCTGATGGCTATTCTTTATAGTAGAAAAGGCTTATCAGTCATTTTCCATGACTGTGAGGGTTCTCCACACCCTCTTCTCTCCTGTCTATAATGCAGGATATAAGCTTTTTCTGCGTGAATGTCCAAGGACTTTCCCAATCCTGTAGGAATATGTTATTTTCCTTACAGCTTGACCTCATGCTATCCTATTCCTCATGGACAGCACATTTTCTACTAGTAACGCATGATACCCCTGTGTCCCCCCAATGGGTCATCCTGGTATCTCCTTCTATGCGTTTCCTGTCCATTTACCATGTCAGAGTTCTACAGAACTCACGACTTGTTCTCCACAGACTGATATTATCCTCTGTTTTTTCACGCAACCATCCTGGTTATTTTACTGGATAGCATTCCTGCACCCTCTTAGCCCAAAAGAATAGATTTTCTATATATCTTTTCAAGTAGGTTCTACCTTCTTATTAGATGAATCTTTCTCCTTCACATCTCTCATGTGAATGTTCTTATGGGGCTTAGTTGCAGACATATACCTTCAGACTTCAATATTCATGTATGTCTATATCCCTGTATATTTCTATACATACAGATGTCTGTAAGCTGTGTGTGCATTGGTTATGCCCTTATATATATATATATATATATATATCCCTCTATATATGTATCTGTTGAGCTGCTTTTTATGGGTCGATATGTATTACATACTCTCTCCCTAACTGTCTATGCTATAAAGGTTTTTACCTTCTTAAAGGTTCCAGACAGTCGACCAGCATATCTTCATACTGTCCCTTGGTATGTGGGGGCTGTTATGCCCACAACCACTACTGTGGTACTAACAGCTGCCATTTTACTCTAGGTCTCGTTATCCCTGAAGCATCATGCTTCAATATCTTTCCTATCTCTCACCAGCTAGGAAAGACTGTGTAGATCTTCAGTAGTTCGGAGGTTTCAGCCCTTCACACATCTGTCCTCCTTGGGAAGGCGGGTTCTTTTTCCATACCCCTTCTTCCCTCCAGGACTGGGCTACTTGTCCAAATCGGTCAGTCATCCTTTTAACTCCTCAATGTTAATACCTCTATAGCTAAAGGAGTTTTCAGCTTTTTCCATAAAGCTTTCCACTGAAGACCTGCCATTCTTCTACTACCCCAGTTGACACCTGGGTCACCTGCCAACCTCAGATTTGGACCTTCACCCTCACTACTGTGAGGTCACCTTGAGGATCCTCTACTGCTTCTCCAGTAGACTCCATCACGCTCTCTACTTCCTACAGTTCAGTAGGTAAGATCCATTTTGTGATTGTTCATTAAATATTTTAATGATACTTATCATACATACCAAGGTCTCCTCCCCTGTAGTCCTTACCTTTGCTGTTTTTTCCTTACAGCTACCTCTTCTTTCAACTCCTACCCCCCATCCCTCATGGGATGCCGGAGATCCATGTGTGGAAAGTGCAGTCCTGATCCAGGGGCATGCATTTTATGGGATCTCTCCCTGGCATCTATAGCTAGGGAGTCCCCATATGTGAAGACTCATTCCTGCTTGTTCCTGGAGATAGCACAGTTACTTACCTGTAACAGGTGATCTCTGGGAACAGCAGGAATAAGTCTTCACAACCCACCCACCTCCCCTAGGAGTTGTATCTATCTATCTATCTCCTTTCCTCTTTCTCTCCTTTTGTCTCAGCTATGAAACTCAACTGAGGAGAGGCAGTGGAAAAGGCGGGAAGGCAGTGCGCAGGCGCGAGGGTTGCTCCCAAAAGCTTTCTGATTGGATGCTGGGGAGCATTCCTGTGCAGGCTCCGTCGGTACCGACGTACCCATATGTGAAGACTTATTCCTGCTGTTCCCAGAGATCACCTGTTACAGGTAAGTAACTGTGCTTTTTAGTTGATAGGATGAGCGTTAATGCTGGTCATGTAAAAAATTGTATAAGGTAGCTGTCTCTTTAAGATTTGCAAGGCATGTACTATCCCTGCTTATTTGTGTGAGATTATATTTTATTTATATATAAAACAGAAAAATTGTCAGCAGACATCTTGCTTTAAAAGCTCTGACAAAAAAACAGTTTTGGAAATGTTGACTCCAATATTTGTTTTAGTGTTACAGCCTTTGAAGAAATGATTGAACCTTTTAGACTTCACGAAGATGACAAAGAACAAGATGTAGCTGACAAAATGAAAGAGGATGAACCCTGGAGAATCACAGATAATGAGATTGAACTTTACAGAACAAAGGTACACTGTTTTACCTCATTTTCGTCTCTGTTGGATTTAGTTATTTGTTTCTGTAATATGTTTTCTATTTGATAGAATCTCTAATGGACAGGATATTTCCAGTACTTAGTTTTTGGGGTACCTGGATGGGTTGAATGCCCAGTTAAAAACATGGCAAGTTAATTCTCCAGGACCAAGCAGGAAGTCAGTCCTCACATATGGGTGTCATCGGCGCCGATGAAGCCCCAGCGAAGCATTTCCCCAGCTTTCTATGAAAGCCTTTGGGAATGCAGGCACGCATGCACGGTTCCCTTCCCGCCTAAAGGTGCCATCTTACCTCAGTCTCTTTTTTTCCGTGAAGCCCACCGGACTTGTGTCCAGTTTTCCTGGTTAAAAGTAGATTTTTCAGCGAATTTTTTTTTTTTTTTTTTTTTTTTTTTTTTCTCTTTTTCTTTCGGTTCGACGCCGGTTCCCCTCCCGCCGGGTTCAGTACACCGGTATCGAGACCGATTCCTCTTTTCGGTTTTTGCCCTTTGTGGCTGGCGTTCGCGCCCTTTTTCCTATTTTTCCCTGGAAGGCTGGTCTTTTGACCTCGCGGGGACTCTTTTTTTCCCCCGATGGCTTCCAGTGGTTTTAAGAAGTGTGATCGGTGTAAGAAACTAATGTCTCTCACCGACATTCACGACTGCTGCCTTCGGTGCCTCGGCCCCGACCATGATCCTAAGTCATGCGGGGCCTGTGGAAAAATGTCTTCCAAGGCACTACGAAGTCGCCAGCAGCAAAAGGACAGGCTTTTCTCGGACTCCACCTCCGGCCGGGCCAGGACCTCGTCTGAGGCCTCGACATCTCGGGATTCCGATCCCGAGCGCCGTCGAAGCTCCTCAGATAGGGGGTCCTCCGACCGGGAACGCAAGAGGAAGAAACGGCTTATGAGGGCGTTGTCGGAAGAGGTCCCTGGCTCCTCGAGGGCCAGGTCTAAGACCCCCGACCGTTGCCCCGGGCCTGTGGAACCGGAGAAGCCTCCCTAAGTTCCTCGTGTGGAGCCGGAGTCTGCTGGACACATAAGCCTTATAGTCCTCGTGGACTCTCTTCCCAGGGAGCCGACGTCAGGCCCGGCACCGCCGGGACCCGAGTCGGTGGCTGCTGCGACTCCCGAGCTGAGTCTCAGGATGACAGCCTTGGAAAGCAGAATGTCTGCCTTCATGGAGCAGCAGCAGCGGGCACTGATGGCCAGCCTGTCTGGTGCATCTGCCCCGACCACCGGGACATCAACGTCAAAGTCGACCCTGGAGACCGAGCCGATACTCAAGTCCATCGTGGCTCGGAGTCAACCTCAGTTGCGGTCCCCCTCGACCTCCCGTTCGGGACCGAGGGCGTCGACACCGGTGCTTCTGGCGTCGGGTCGGGTGCTCCAGGGCCCCGCAGGGTCGGACCCCGACTCTTCCTCAGATGAGTCGGCTTGGGAGACGGAGGACGAGGAGTCTCCTGACACCTTTAAGACTCGGTGCGTCCCTTTGGACTCACCGCAGTCTGAGCCCTCGAGTTGGTCGTCCCCCCCCCCCCCCCCCCCCGGAGGTCACCCGGTTCTTGGAGTTCGTCCGGGATATGGCCACTGCCTTGGCTATTCCGGCGGATCCTGAGGAAGAGGCTCGAGCTGAAGAGCTCAAGGCTCTGCAGTATGACTCTGCTCCGAAGGAGGCCTTTACTGTCCTGGTTCCTCCGATGCTGGAACGGCTCCTCTTCCGTATGTGGGAGGCACCGACCTCGGCACCGGTTCTTAGCAAGCGGGTCGATTCGTTCTATCGGCTCCGTAAGAGCCCTGGCTTTCAGAAAGCACAGCTACCACACCATTCCATGGTTGTGGAATCAGCCATGCATCGTCTGAAGAGTCAGAAGATGCACTCCGCGGTGCCTCCTGGCAGGGAGGCCCGAAACCTAGATGGCGTCGATAGAAAGTGTTTTCAGAGCTCGATGCTTGCTTGCCGTGTCCAGTCTTACCAGCTGTACATGGGCATGTACTTGCGGGATCTGGCCAAGGAGTTGGCCGGATTCTCTGCTGGTCTCTCCGGGGAACCCTTGCAGAGATTTAAGTCCTTGTCCTCGGGGATTCGGGACTGCTCGAAGTTCATGTCCCATGCCGCCTACGATGGCTTCGAGGCTTCGGCCCAAGTTGCGGCAGCCGGCATCGTGGCTCGACGCCAGGCATGGCTGCAGTCATCGGACCTCGAGCCATTGGTTCAGGACAAGTTGGTCGATGTCCCTTGCCGAGGTGAGAACCTGTTTGGCAAGCCCATGACCGAGAAGGCCGCTCAGCTCGAGACCGAGCACCTCACCCGGACAAGGCTGTCGAGGAAGACCTCTGCCCCTTCTCATAAGAAGAAGGGCTCAGGTAAAACGCCCTTTTACCCGAGGAAGGGCACTGCTTACAAACAATACCCACAATATCAGGCTGCCCAAGCTGCCCCCCAGGGTCAGCAAGCCAAGGGCCAGGGTAATGGGCCCCGTAGGCAGAGGACCCCCAAGCCTCAGGCCCCTGCTACCTCTCAGCAGGGTGGGGGGTTTTGACTCCTTGAACATAGCCTCTCCTCCACTGCTCTCCCAACCCTGCACAGGAGGTCATCTCGCCCTCTTTGCCCACCAGTGGCCCCTTATCACCGGGGACAGTTGGGTGCTGGACATCATCCACAGGGGATATGCCCTCCATTTCCACCAACTGCCACCCCCATATTTTCCAGGGGAACCTCCAAGGCCTCCTCTGCACACAGACCTTCTCAGTCAGGAGCTTCAGGGTCTGTTGGTGGACAGGGCGGTGGAGCCTGTGCCTCCCCACGTGCAAGGTCACGGATTCTACTCCAGGTATTTCCTGGTGCCCAAAAGAACCGGTGGCCTTCGTCCCATTTTGGACCTCAGGAAGCTCAACAAGTTCCTAGTGAAGGAAAAGTTCAAGATGCTTAATCTTGGAACCCTTCTGCCCTACCTCCAGCAGGGAGATTGGCTATGCTCCTTAGATCTAAAGGATGCGTACACTCACATCTTCATTCATCCCGACCACAGAAAGTACCTCAGGTTCATTGTGGGAGGAAACCATTATCAGTACAGAGTACTGCCTTTCGGCCTCACCTCCGCCCCCAGAGTCTTTACAAAGTGCTTAGCAGTGTTGGCGGCCTACCTGAGAAATCAGGGCATCTTTGTCTTCCCCTATCTGGACAACTGGCTCATCAGGGGTCAGACAGGTCAGGAGGCCAATCAAGCCACCCTCAGGACCATTGCTCTTCTACAACGCCTGGGGTTTGTCATAAACTTTGCAAAGTTCACTTTGCTCCCTTCCCAGAACTTGGAGTTCATAGGGGCCCGGTTGGACTCTCTCCTGGCAAAGGCATTCTTGCCAGAAAACAGAGCCCGAAGGTTGAGGATAAGGGTGTCCAGACCATTTCTGCACTCCCTCAACTGGTGGCTACACCCACCCAATCTGCTGAAAGGGGTGCCCTTTCAGATTCCAGGTTACACAGTGATCCTAACAGATGCCTCCCTGCAAGGCTGGGGAGCGCATTGTCTGGGCAGGTGCACCCAGTGTCTGTGGTCTCCCTTGGAGGCTGCACAGCAGATCAATCTCCTAGAACTCAGAGCTATTCGATTAGCACTCAAAGCTTTCACTCCTACCCTGGCTCGACAGTCTGTCCTGATTCAGACAGACAACCAGGTTGCCATGTTTTATGTGAACAAACAGGGCAGAACTGGGTCCAGGATCCTTTGTCAGGAAGCTCAGGACCCTTGTTCTTTTGCCCTCAAGCACAACATGCTCCTCAGGGCTGTGTACCTTCCAGGCCAGGACAACTACCTGGCAGACAGATTGAGCAGGATACTGCAGCCCCACGACTGGCAGCTGCATCCTTCAGTTGTTCAGATGATCTTCCTGAAATGGGGTCTCCCCTTGATGGATCTCTTTGCCAGCCCCATCAACAAGCAACTGCAACAGTTCTGCTCCAGATAACCACATCCTCTGCGGATAGCAGTGGATGCTTTTCTGATATCTTGGTCTCAGGGACTCCTCTATGCGTTTCCTTCCACGCCCCTGGTGGCCCGAACCCTATTCAAGATTCTCCAGGACAAGGCCTCGGTCCTGCTGGTGGCTCCCAGGTGGCCGAGACAGCCTTGGTTTCCACTTCTGCTTCAACTGGCGGTGGATCCTCCACTACCTCTGGGGTTGCAACCCGACCTTCTCACAAAGGACCAGGGTTCCCTTCTGCACCCCAATCTCAAGTCTCTCAATTTGATGGCCTGGAGGTTGCAAGGGTAGTTTTGGCTCCCTGGGGCCTACCTCAGGAAGTTGAGGAGGTTGTCCGAGCCTCTAGGAAACAATCCACTAGGAAAACCTATGCTGTCAAATGGAAGAGGTTTTCTGTGTTGTCACTTACGTACAGAGGATCCTTTCTCCTGTACTATGCCAGTAGTTCTTCAGTACTTATTGCACTTATCCAATCAGGGACTTAAGTCCAATTCTGTTCGGGTCCACCTCTAAGTTCTAGCAGCTCACCACTCATTGGTAGAGGGACAATCTCTATCTGGTCACCCCTTGGTGTCCCGCTTTCTTAGGGGCTTGCTTTTGCTCAAGCCTCCCATCCGTCCTCCTGCCCCTGAGTGGGTGCTGAATGTGGTCTTGCAGCAACTGACTCGCCCACCTTTTGAGCTGATGGCTACTTGTCCACTACGCTTCCTATCCTGGAAGACACTCTTCCTGATAGCCCTTACCTCGGCTAGGTGAGTGAGTGAGCTTCAGGCCCTGGTCTGTGACAGGCCTTACACCAGGATTTATAGGAACAGGGTAGTCCTCAGGACTCACCCAAAGTTCCTCCCAAAGGTTGTCTCCTCTTTCCACCACAATCAGGAGGTGGTCCTTCCAACATTCTTCCCTAGGCCTCATGCAAGCCAGGCTGAAGCAGTTCTGCATACCCTGGACTGTAGGAGGGCCTTATTCTTCTACCTTGACCGTACGCAGGGGCACAGAAGGGCTACTCAGCTCTTCGTATCTTTTAACCCCAATAAGTTGGGGTTGGCTGTGTCCAAGCGTACCTTGTCCATCTGGGTGGCTGACTGTATCACCTGGGCTTACAAGGCGGCTTGCCTTCCTTTGCAGGGTAGGGTCACGGCCCATCGTGTCAGGGCGATGACTGCCTCAGTGGCTCATCTCTGCTCTGTGCCCTTGGTAGACCTCTGCAGGACTGCAACTTGGTCTTCAAGCCAGACCATTGCGGCCCATTACTGCCTGGAGTGGGAGTCCCGTAGGGACAGTGCTTTTGGCCAGGCAGTACTCCGGAATCTCTTTGAGGTTTAGGCAACTCCTGCCCTCTGTTGGACTACCGGTGGAGGTTGTGTCCTTGAAAAGCCTTACTTTGCTGCTGAGACTAGTGGGAGTTCTCTTGTTCAGCCTGGGTTCCTCAGTAGCCCAGAGCTAGGGAGTCACCCATATGTGAGGACTGACTTCCTGCTTGGTCCTGGAGAAAGAATAGTTACTCACCTGTAACAGGTGTTCTCCAGGAGCAGCAGGAATCAGTCTTCACAACCCTCCCTCCTCCCCTCGGAGTTGCAGTTGTACATAGTTTCTTTTTTCATTTTTTGTGTGCTGTTCTTAGCTATGTCATTTGACTGAGGTAAGATGGCACCTTTAGGCGGGAAGGGAACCGCGCATGCGTGCCTGCATTCCCAAAGGCTTTCATAGAAAGCTGGGGAAATGCTCCGCTGGGGCTTCATCGGCGCCGATGACACCCATATGTGAGGACTGATTCCTGCTGCTCCTGGAGAACACCTGTTATAGGTGAGTAACTGCTCTTATTCAGTGGCACTTTTCTAGATTGCGGCGTCTGCTGTCTGGATAAGTGCCTCTGGCTGGGGTTCAGAGGCACTATCCAGATGGTGTAGTTGAATCTTTACAGACCATCTTGGCACTATCCATATAGTGCCCGGAAAGTCTGTGAATTGGCGAATTATCCAGATAGAAGTGATATTCAACACTGCCATCTGTATAACTATCTGCATAACTTAAAACAAAAAAAAGGCCATTCTATCCTAGCCAAATAGCGGTGCTGAATATTGTCACTATCTGTATAGTACTAGCACTGACCGCCCTCTCTGGATATTCAGTGCCGACCACTATCTGGATTCAAAAACTGAATATCTGTATTTTTTAGCTATGGTGACCATTGTTGGGAGAAAATGCAGGCCACTACAGCTGAATATTGACCTGTAAGACTTTTAACCTGGCTAGAGTGTTAACCTTAGAATATGACAAAAAATAAAAGCCGCAGTTACCATCAGGTCCATTCATAATGGAGTACTATAGAGCCTACTTGAACTTTTTTTTACCCTCACATCTAAGGATCCTCTTTTCATACCATGCTTAATTTCTTTTTTGGCCTCAATGTGTCCACTGGTAGTCTGTTTCTTTTCTCTCTTGGTGCATGGGATTTTTTTCTCTTGTGCCCTACTTTCTTTACACTTGATATACCGCCCTAGACTTCAGGGTATAGCTGGAGTTTTACCCCGCGGGGGTAGTCTTTCCTTCTGTGTTTTTGATTAGTGGTTTTAAGAAGTGCACCGATTGTGGCAGGACCATTTTCATCACAGACCACCACAATTGCCACTTTCAATGCCTTGGGACCGATCATGTCGCTTCCTCTTGCCCACTCTATCTTCAGATGACGAGCAAAGGGGCGTAAGAATTGTGAAAGGCAGAAGAAGAATCTGTTTGGTCCCAAGGCCTCGACTCCATCAACTTCAGAATCGGCACCCTCAGGGGCAGCCGCAGAGGACTCCGACACCGATGGTCGCTGAGCTCACTGGAGCCCCCTAGGTCATGGAGCATTGGACCGGCGATTGTCTGTGGAGCACAGTCCCCAAACGAATGGACTTCGTTCAAGTTCTCTTCGGGGGGGGGGGGGCAATGTCTCTACCACAGGTGAGGGCCGGGAGCAACCCTCGAAGCTGCCTCAGCAGGAAGCGGTTCTCACCCCCTTAGGGTTTCCTCCGAGCAAACCAGCATCTGGACCGATACCTGCTGTGCCCATGCTAGTAGCTGCGGAGCTTTTGGGCCTTGAGGCCAGAATGGCATCCCTGTGGAATGCAGCCTCATTACCTTCCTGGCAAGCCAAAAGACCCTGGTCCCAGTTCTCTCTGGTTCCTTGGGGCCAGAGACAGGTCCCTCCACCGCAAGGGCCTCATTGGAAGAGATCCAGCCTGTCCTACAATGGCATGCCCTGTGGGCCGATTCCAGTGATCAATCATGATCTCAGTCCTAGCATAGGGGTTTTCCACAGAGTGCTTTGGAGTCTGACCACCGAGAATCCTGTCTGCTGTCCTTGCCCCCGACTGCACACTAGCACGATTCCTGCCAGCACTTCGAGCTCCATTACTATTCAGAGTGGGAGCCAAATGACTAGTCCCCCGATGCTTCTCTGCATTGGGACATTCTGTCGGACCCCTCTCCTTTGGAGCATTGGAGGTCCCTGTTAGAGGACCTCTTCTTCTGGACCATCTGCGACATGGTTGAAGGCCCTCATCTTCACCATAGAAGCTGAAGAGGAGCCTCGGGTGGAGGACTTGAACACACTTCAGTATGACTCTCCTCCCAAGGAGGCCGTAACAGTGGTGGTACCTCCTTTCTTTGAGCACCTCCTTTTCAGGATGTGAAAAGCCCCGGTTTCAGTTCCCATTGTGAGCAAGCTGCTCGATTTCATGTATCGGGTCCGCAAGAGCCTCGGCTTCAAGAAAACTCAACTGCCACACAACTCCATGGTGGTGGAGTTGGCCATGCACCGGATCAAAAGCCAGAAGATGCACTCCTCGGTGCCCTTGGGTTGGGAGGCTCGCATCATGGAGGGGTTGGTAAGAGGTGTTTCCAGGGCTCAATGCTCATGGCCCATATCATGCTTACCACCTGCACATGGGCATGTACTTGAGAGACCTAACCAGGTTCATAACTGGGCTGTCCACTGACCACCTCCAGCACATCTGGGGCCTCGTGATCCACAGTCAAGGTGTGCTCCAAGTATGTGACTTAAGTGGCCTATGACTGCTTCGAGTCTGTGGCTAGAGTGGCTGCTGTGGGCTTTGGTGCCTGCCTCCTAGCATGGCTACAGTCCTCAGACCTGGGGCAATAGGTTCAGAACAAATTGTTTGATATTCCCTGTCAGGGGGAGAATCTCTTCAGCAAGCCCATGGCAGACAAGATCACAGAATTGGAGACCAAGCTGATGAGCAGAACCAGGCTCTCTCAGAAGACTGCTGATGGTGCCTGACGGGAGACTTCAGAGAAAAGGTCCTTCTACCTGAAGAAGGCAGTTTACGGAACTTACCCCCCCAACATCAGGCCTATCAGTCTTATCGAGTTGCAGTGCAGGGGCAGCTGGCCAAGGGCCAGAGGCAGGGCCCCATAGGCCTAAAGCCCCCAAACCTAAAACAGTGCCTGTGCCGCAACTTGGGGGAGTTGACTCCCAGGGCATAGCCCCTCTTCCCAGAGGAGGTCAACAAATGCAGCACATAAGGGGACGTCTCATGTTCTTTTCCTACCGGTGGCCCAGCATTACCACAGACATCAGGGCACTTAAAGATAGTAAGGGAGGGCTATCTCCTTCAATTTCACCAGATGCCCCCTTTGTTCTTCCCATGGGAACTTTCTCTGGATCCCACCCATCAGGACCTCCTTCAAAGGGAGATTGCAGCTCTTTTCACCAACAGGGCGGTGGAACTCGTCCCATTGTCTCAGAGGCACAGGGTTCTACTTCCGCTACTTCTGGTTCCCAAGAAGGTGGGCGGTTGCAACCCATTCTGGACCTACAGTATCTCAACCACTTCTTAGTGAAGGAGAAGTTCATGATATCCCTTTCAACGTTGCTGCCTTACTTCCACCAGGGAGACTGGCTATGCTCCTTGTATCTCAAAAATGCCTATACCAACATCCTGATCCACCTCTTGCACCAGCAATGCCTCTGCTTTGTCATTGGTAGGTGTCACTACCAGTACCGGATCCTCCTGTTCGGTCTGGTGTCCCCTCCCAGGATATTCACAAAGTACCTGGCTGTAACCGCCTTCCTGCAGCTGCAGGATGTATTTGTTTTTCCCTTACCTGGCTGACTGGCTGATAAGGGAGGGTCTCTGGATGAGGTCCGACAGGCCCTACGTTGCACCATCCAACTCCTGAAGACCTTAGGTTTCATGGCAAACTATCTCAAGTCCCACCTACAGCCTGCCCAGCACCTAGAGTTCATCAGGACCCTCCTCATCACTTAGGCCTGGGCCTTTTTTCTGCCCGACAGGGCTTAATGCCTCTGTCTTGGCAGGGGATGTCCAACCTGTCAGGCTGTCTCAGCTCGATGGATGCTCTGCCTCCTGGGGCACATGGCCTCGACGGTTCATGTCACACCCTCGGCCCATCTCCACATGTGTCGGGCCCAGTGGACTCTCTGCACTCAGTGGAAGCAGGCGATGGGGCGCTGTGAAAAGTATATGGGTCACCCCACTATTCTACTGCTCCCTCATGTGGTGGCAATGGCCAAGCAATCTTTTGGCAGTTCCTTCCTTTCAGGATCCCCTGCATCAACAGATCCTCACTATGGATGCCTCCAAACTCTGCTGGGGAGCCCATTGGAATGGCTTTTAGTCCCAAGGTCTTTGGTTGCAGGAAGAGAGCCAGCTCCAAATCAATATTATTGAGCTCCGAGCGGTCGCAAATACTCTGTGGGTTTTCCAGCACCACCTGGTGAATCAAGTTGTCCTTTTTCGAACGGGCAGTCAGGTGGCAATGTTTTATATCAACAAACAGGATGGCACAGAGTCCTACCTCTTCTTTTGGCAGGCAGTCAGACTCTAGAATTTTGCAAACCGGCAGGGTATGCTTCTCTGGGCCATCTACCTCCCAGGGCAGGAAAATGTCCTTGCGAACCAGCTCACCAGGATGTTGCAGCCTCATCAGTGGACCCTGAGCCCCCCAGTAGTAAGGAACATCTTCCAGAAGTGGGGCACCCCAGCTGTGGACCTCTTCGCTAGCCTGCACAATGCTCAGCTGCCGCGGTTCTTCTCCAGGATTCCTTGCTGGAACCACCTCACAGCCAATGTATTTCTCCTCCACTGGGGCAAGGTCCTGCTGTATGCTTGCCTGCCCATGCTCCTAGTGGCCAAGGCCCTCTTCAAGGTCCAGATGGACAGGGGTTATTGGTACCCGCTGCTGCTCTGTCTTCCTCAGGTGCTGCCCATTCCCCTTGGTTTTCCCCCAGATCTGATCTCTCAGAACGACAGCACCCTCCTTCATCTCATCCTCTTGTCATTAACCCTGACGGCATGGATGCTGAAAGGATAGCCCTCGCTCAATAGCACTTGTCTAGGGACATCGAGGATGTCGTCCTCACATCCCACAAGCAGGGCCGGCCCGTCCATTGAGCAAGAATGTTTTTTGCACAGGGCCCCGCGTTTCGGGGGGCCCCGCGCAAAGAACATTCTGCTTTTTTTTCTTAATTAAATGAAAAAAAAAAAAAGCTGGCTGCTGCCGCCGCATGGAGTGTCCCGCGGGGCTCCCTCTGCCCGGCGCGGCTGAGCCCCTCTGTGCCGGCTTGCAGATACGCGAAGGAAGAGTGTCTCCCTCGCGTCTCTGTTAAGCCCGCAGGGGCTGATGGGAAGCAGGGGCTGATGGGAAATTTCCCATCTGCCCCTGCGGGCTTAACAGAGACGCGAGGGAGACACTCTCCCTTCGCGTATCTGCAAGCCGGCACAGAGGGGCTCAGCTGCGCCGGGCAGAGGGAGCCCCGCGGGACACTCCATGCGGCGGCAGCGGCCAGCTTTTTTTTTTTTTTTTTTTTTAAATTGCCATGAGCCGAGGGGGGGGGCGGTAGGACTGGCAATGGGCTAGGGAGGGAGGGGGGGGTTAAGACTGGCAATGGGCTAGGGAGGGAGGGAGGGAGGGAGCGGGGGTTAAGACTGGCAATGGGCTAGAGAGGGAGGGAGGGAGCGGGGGTTAAGACTGGCAATGGGCTAGAGAGAGGGGGTTTAAGACTGGCAATGGGCTTGGAGGGGTTAAGACTGGGATTGGGCTGGGGGGGGTTAAGACTGGCAGTGGGTTGGGGAGGGGAGGTTAAGACTGGCAGTGGGCTTGGGGGGTTAAGACTGGCAATGGGCTGTGGGCTGATGAGGGCTGTCTGGGAATGGGGTGATGGGGGGTTAGGACTGGCAATGGGCTATGGGGGGGGGTTAAGACTGGCAATGGGCTGTGGACTGATGAGGGCTGTCTGGAAATGGGGTGATGGGGGGTTAGGACTGGCAATGGGCTGTGGGCTGATGAGGGCTGTCTGGAAGTGGGGTGATGGGGGGGTTCGGACTGGCAATGGGCTATGGGGGGGGGTTAAGACTGGCAATGGGATGTGGGCTGATGGGGGCTGTCTGGAAATGGGGTGATTGGGGGTTAGGACTGGTAATGGGCTATGGGCTGATGGGGGCTGTCTGGAAATGGGGTAATCGGGGGTTAGGACTGGTAATGGGCTATGGGGGGGTTAGGACTGGTAGTGGGCTGATGGGGTTAGGACTGATAATGGGCTATGGGGGGGCTAGGACAGGAAATGGGCTGATGGGGAGGGGTTAGGACTTGAGGTGGGCTGATGTGGTTAGGACTGGTAATGGGCTGTGGGCTGATGGGGTTTAGGACTGGCAATGGGCTATGGGGGGCTGACTGGAAATGGGCTGATGGGGGGTTAGGACTGGTAATGGGTTATAGGGGGGCTTAAACTGAAAATGGAGTGATGGGGGTTAGGACTGGAAGTTGATTGACGGGGGGCTAGGACTGGTAATGGGTTGGGGGTTGCTAGGCCGGGAAATGGGCTGAGTGGAAGGGGAGGCTTGAACTGCAAATAGCTGATGGGGAGGGGGCTTGGAATGGAAATGGGCTGTGAGGGAAGGGAGCTAGAACTGAAAATGGGCTGATGGAACAGCTAGGATAGGACTGGAAATGGGCTGTTGGTGGGAGCTAAGATTGGAAATGGGCTGTGGTGGGGGTTTGAATTGAAATGGACTCATGGAGGGGCTAGAACTGGAAGTAGGCTCATGGGGGGCGTGGACTGGAATTGGGCTGAGTGGAGGGGAGCTATGATTTGACATGGGCTGATGGTGGGCCTAGGAAATGACTAGAAATGGGCTGATGGGGGGGCTAGGATTGGAAATGAGCTGATGAAGGGACTTGGACTGGAAATGGATGGGTGAGCTAGGACTGGAAATGGGCTGATGGGGGGGCTAGGACTGGAAATGGGCTGATGCAGGGACTAGAAGGGAATGGATGCTGGGTGAGACTGGAACTAGAAGGGAGCTGATGTTGGGGGAGGATTAGAATGGGATGGGGCTGGGAGAGTAAAATGGAGAGGGGAAAAATATTTTGTGTAGGAGGGATGAAAAATCTACAATTGGCCGGGTATTGGGAGAGTAATTGGGGATTGAGGATGGAGGGGTAAAATTTGTGTGGATGAAATAGGAATGAGGAAAGGGCAAAAGGAGAAAGATTAGTATGTTAAAGCAGATGTAGAGAGAGAGAGAATGGAAAAAAAACTAGAAGAGAGAAGAAAGGACAAATGGACAGCAGACGATGGAGAGTTAGCAGAAAACAGGAGTAGCCTAGTGGTTGGGGCAAGGTACTTCAGGCCGGAAGGTCGGGGTTCAAATCCCACTAGAGGACAGCAACCTTGGGCCGGAAGGACTGGGGTTTCTAGTCCCACAGATGCTCCTTGTGGTCCTGGGCAAGCCACTTAACCCTCCATAGCCCATGTTCCCTGTAAGTATTAGTGTATGTGTCTCATATCCCCGCGTGTTCAATGTATCCCCCAATTGTGTTGTGACCGCTTTGATTGAAGGATAAGGCGGTATACAAAAACTGTCTAAATAAAATAAAATAAATGAAGAAACCAGAAGAAAGTGGCTGGACCAATTGCAACTGAAAAGAAATGCACAAAAGGTAGAAAGATATCTCTTTATTTTGAATTTATTAACTGGAATATGAAAGCTCTGGGAAATGTGCATCATTAACGTCTGCGCTTTGTTTGGTACAAGAGGAAATTAATTTATAGTTTTATTTCTACAATGTTGTTGTACATTCCAAGTTTGGCTTTTGGGGTTCCCAGTTTAATTATTGCCTTCCTGTTTCTAAATTGTGATTCCTTGTTTGGTGATTGTCTATGTTCTGCATGTGTAACTGAGCTGAGGTATTCTGTTTATGTAATTCCTATTTGACATTGCCACTTGTTCTCTTTCCCCAGTATTCTCTGAAATGTATTGGTTTAATATTTGCAGTGTTGCCTTTTGATAGGTAGGGTATGGTGCTTTGTGAGTCCTGGTAATGCTGTCAGGATACGGCGGGTTTGCTATGGGTTCTAAATGGGCAGCGTTTGTAGTAGTTCCTAATGTGCCTGGCGGTTGGCATTGGATTATAGTAATGTAGAAATCTTTTAGTCTTTCTTTATCCATACACTCATTAAGAGACATGTTTACTAAAAGTTAGTGTATGGTAACATTATGCAAATATTTATGCAAATGAGGCCCCGCACCGAGTCTCCGCACATGGCCCCGCACCCCCCTTGGGCCGCCCCTGCCCACAAGGAATCCACCAGGCGAGCATATGCCTTCAGATGGAACAGGTTCTCGATCTGGTGTGCAAATAGAGGTTTCAGCCCGTTCTCCTGTCCGATTCAGGTGATCCTGCAGGTCCTTCTGCACCTCTCCCTTGTGGGCTTAAAGTCCAGTTCTGTCTGGGTGCATTTGAGCATCTTGGCGCAGCATACCATCATGTGGCTGACAGGCATTCACTGTCAATTTATCCTCTTGTGCGACCTCTTGCTCTTGTGGCCTCCCATTTGCCAGCCAGCGGCAGCATGGGACTTCAACGTGGTTCTGGGTAAGCCCTCCTTTTGAACCACTGGCATCCTGCCATCTCAGTACCTTTTGTGGAAGGTCGTCTTCCTAGTGGCGCTCACTTCAGTGCGCAGGGTTAGCGAGCTGCAAGTGCTGGTGGCTCACGCCCCTTACACTAGGTGTCATAGGAACAGGGTGGTTCTCCAAACACATCCTAAGTTTCTCCCTTCTTTCTGAACTGGGAGGTTGTTCTTCCCACCTTCTTTCTAAGGCCACACTTGAGCAGAGCGGAAGCCTTTCTTCATACCTTGGATTGTAAAGAGGTTTTGGCTTTCTACCTTGATCAAATGAAGGCTCATTGCTACTCCTCTCAACTGTTTCTTATGACCCCAACAGACTTGGCATGGTAGTCCCTAAGTGCACCCTTTCCACCTGGGACTTTCACCATTGAATGTGACTGCATACACCTTTTGTCTACGGGGAACCCCCGTTACAGGTAAGCAACTATGCTTTCTTCTCCTCAGCTGTGGCATCCCATGGCCATTTTTTCCAGGGCTGCTGTTGATTCAGGAAGACTCGCCAACGGGCAGGGTTTGATTCCTGTGGCTTTGGGGGAACTCCAGGGGAGGTCAGATGACTTAGATGGTAAGTCTGCCAGTCTGCCTTTTTCCCCAGATTTTGTGCTTTTGTTACACCAAGTCTCCATCAAATCAATTTCCTCTATCTTCAGGCCAAAGAGAATGCTCTCTATGCCTTTCGTGCGCACCTTGCGAATCAGGTGGCCATGATTCAGACAACCAGGTGGCGATGTTCTATGTGTAAAAGCAGGGGATACAGGATTGTATCCTCTTGTATTGGGAGACTGTTTGCCTCTGGAAGTTTGCCCTGCTCCATGAAATGGATCTCAGGGAGACTTATCTGCCCAGCGAGCTCAACAGCCTGGCAGATCACCTCAGCCGGGTGCTTCAGCCTCCCGAGTGGACCCTCAAGAGGGAAGTAGTGGACTGGATCTTTCAGGAGTGGGGCATCCCCGGTGGTGGACCTTTTCACCACGGAGCAAAATGCCCTGGTGGTCCAGTCAGTGTTTGCCTGGCCTCAGATGCCTTTTTCCTCCACTGGGGGAAGGGTCTGCTGTATGTCTACTTCCACTTGTGGCATCCTGAAGCTCCCAAGCCAAGAGGGGCTCCATGATTCTCATTGCCCTGTACAGGCCTCAACAGCTGTGGTTACCTCTGCTGCTGCAACTCGTGTTGAGGGAAGCCTCTTTGCCTGGGTGCGGACCCAGACCTCATCTCGCAGGAGGGTGACTCTCTGCTGCACCCCAGCTGCTGCTGCCTGGCGCTCATGGTATGGATTCTGAGAGGGGTAGTCCTTACAGAGCTTGATCTCCTGAGGGAGTATTCTGCTGTCATCCGGCAGGGACGCCATGCACAGGGCCTATGTGCTCAAGTGGCAGCGGTTTTGTGCGCAGTTAGGGCGCTGGACCCCTTCTCCTACCCCATAGACCAGCTGCTAGAGTACCTCTTGCATCTCTCCAGCTCTGGGCTGAAGCCTAGCTCTGTGCGAGTTCACCTCAGCACAATTGGGGCCTACCATCACAGCTATGGTGGAAAGCCTGTTTTGGTCCAGCCTCTTATGGTCCGGTTCATGAGGGGCCTGCTCCTCTTGAAGCTTCTACTCAAGTCCCTTACGATCACTTGGGACCTCAATGTGGTCCTTGGCCAGCTGATGCGGGCCTCCTTCAAGCCCCTGGGCTAATGCTTGCTGAAATTCTTGACCTGGAAGGTCCTCTTCCTGGTTGCCATCACATCTGCACAACATGTCGGTGAGCTCCACACTCTGGCTGCTCAGCTTCCGTATACCAGGTTTCACCGGAATCAAGTGGTGCTCCGCACCCACCCCCACTTTTTGCTGAAGGCAGTCTCGGCGTTTTATCTCAGTCTATTGTCCTTTTAACATTGTTTCCTTGACCTCATGCAAACCGCGGTGAGGTAGCCTTGTACACACCGGACTGTAAGTGTGCATTGGCCTTCTATCTGGAGTGCACAAAGGCACATCGTCAGTCCACCCAGCTTTTCGTCTCCTTCAACCACAATAGGCTGGGCGTCTTTCTAGAAGCATATGCTATTCCTCTGGCTAGCAGACTGCATAGCTCATACATATTCACTGTCTGGGTTGAGCCTTAAGAGTTATGTCATGTCTCACAATCTCCATGCGATGGCTACATCGGTGGCCAACCTCTCTTCAGTGTCTGCAGAGGAAATCTGCAGGTCTGCGACGTTGTCTTCTGTCCATACCTTCACAGCACACTATTGTCTGATGGGAATGCCCAACGGGACAGCAGTTTTGGCTAGACCATGCTCCGACATCTCTTTGGGTCTTAGAGTCAACTCCTACCCACCAGCCCTTCTGTCTATCCAGGCTACCTGCTCAAAATTCTCTCAGTTCAGTATCCGCTGAAGATACTCAATCAGATGAGTCCCTCAGCGGCACTGCCTCTCTGGTCTTTCTTACTTCTCCAGTTCTCTTTGCCCAGTTGTGCTGCTTATCTCCTCGGGTTCTGGTAGCTTGTAGCTTGGGAATCCCATTCGTGAGGACTTATTTTTTGCTGCTTCACCAAAAAAGCATAGCTACTGACCTGTAGCAGCTGATCTCCAGGAACAAGCAGGAATGTCGTCTTCACATATGGGTGTCATTGGGTACTAACTGATCCCACACGAGAAGCTCCCCAGCTACCAATAGGAAAGCCTTTGGGAGCACTCCACCATGCCTGCGCCACTGCCTTCCTGCTCTCTCAATTCCCTCTCCTCAGTTTTTCTTTTTCCGCAGAACCTGCAGGTCAAAATCCTGTCACTGAGAAAGAACTTAAACTTTTTCCAATTTATTTTATTTTATTTAGCTGTATTTATATTCCGCTTTTCACTGGGTCAAAGCGGTCAATTGAGGGATACATTTAACACGAGGGGATATGAGACACATGCTCATACTTACAGGGAACATGGGCAATGGAGGGTTAAGTTGCTTGCCCAAGGCCACAAGGAGTGCCTACAGGACTAGAAATCCCAGTCCCTCCGGCCTGAGATTGCTGTCCCCAGGTGGGACTTGAACCCCTGGCCCTCCGGCCTGAAGTACCTTGTCCTAACCACTAGACCACTCCTCCCTTCCAAAGCACTTCTGCTTCACCACCACCAGTATTGTCCTATATTCTGGTATCATTTTTTCTTTTGATTGATTTTCTAAAAATATTTTTTCTTTTCTTTAAATTTTTTCTTAATTTTTCCTCAGGGACTCACGCCCCCTCGGCCTTTGCCTACCATCTTTACAATGGACAAACCTTTGTGTGGATTCAAACACCATTTCGGTTACAGATAAACACGATAGGCATCTGAAATGCCTTCGTCCTGACCATATTTCCCAATCCTGATCCTCCTGTAACGAAGAGAGAGGCCTAGGGAACCAGTCCAAAAGGTTTGGAGAACTATTCCCAACCAACTCAATGTCACTAGCCTTAACTTCTTTGAGGGCCTCTTCATCCTCCCAGGCTTCCAAGCTCTCCAAGGGTTCCAAACACTCAGACCAGAAAAAGGATAAATGATCCAGGTTTCCCTCGAGGTCTTCCAAAGACAAGCAGAAGCCTTGAGAACTCAGAGGTCGAAGGAATCGAGAGAGAAGTCCAAAGATTGCTCTGAGCATCGGAACTCTCCCATGACCTCTTCAGACTCTGGCCATCAGTCCAAGCTTCCCCAGTGGGAGGACTTGTCCTCCAAAGCCTCAGTGGAGAATCGAGACGCTCCCGAGGCCTTGATCTCTGGAGAGGCCCCGATTCCATGCTCTGGTACGGTGGCGGCAAGCCTCGTTCTTGTGATGAACCAAATACAGGCAACCTCCTTGGATCAGCATATGCTATCCTTGGAGCGAATCTTAGCGGCCCTCCTCGCAGCATCGGTTCCACTTACACAGACAGCTGGAGGATCGCAGGACTTGGCATTGACATAGGTATCGAACCTTTTGAACGCTCCCTGCTGGGCTTGACCCAGAAGGTATTGGACTGCATCAATCACATCGACATCTTCGATACTCTCCCGACTCAGGTGCTTCTGATTCCGACGACCACTCCTTTGATTCAACGGACTTCCATGACTTCTTGGAGCCCTCACCTTCAATTGCTAGTACTCGGGGGAAATCTCCACCGGAGGACATGTCCTTCCAGGAATTCATCCAGGACATAATGGCAAGCTTATTGATCCCTGCTTTAGCAGAACCAGAACTGAGGGCAGAGGAGCTGGAGATCCTCTAGTATCCTACAGCCCTGAAAGAAGCGATACTCCCGGTGTATCGCATCCTTCACAACTTGATGCTCCGGATGTAGGAGACCCCTCTCACGGTATCGCCCATTAGCCGGCGGCTCGATGCTTTCTACAGGGTACCGGATTATCCTGGTTTTCAAAAACCAGTGTTACCACACCACTCCATGGTGATTGAATCATCGATGCGTCGGATCAAGAGTGGGAAAAAACCACTCTTCAATACCACCAAGGAGGGAATCCAGAAATCTTGATTCCTTTGCTCGCTGCTCCTTTCAGGCTTCCATGCTAGCCAGCAGGAATCAACTCTCTTACACCCTCTATATAGAAATGTTCCCTAAGGAACTCAATAAGGACTGGGAGGGATTTTTACCATATCTCCCCAAGGAAAAGACACCTGCCTTCCTGGCTGTCCTTGCACACAGCCAAAATGTTTCAAAATTTGTAAACATGGCGGCCTTTGACACCTTTGAATCCACCAGTAGGGCCTCAGCTATTGCCATAGCATGCAGATTAGCATGGCTTCAGACATCAGACCTGGAAAAATGGTCCAGGTCCTGGACAAGCTAGGTAACATCCCCTGTACATGGGAGAACCTCTTTAGTAAGAACTGGAGGGAGAAGGCAGGTGAGCTGGAGACTGATGATACAACTCTCAAATGGCTCTCCAAGAAGACTGTATACTCAACAAAATGGAGGGCAGACGTTAATTGCCCCTTCTATCCCAAGAGGGATGAGGTTCTACCCCTCCTATTCTCAGCCGGCTTATCAGCTTCAACAAAAGCAGCAGGGACCCAAGCAGGCCAAGAAGCCTAGAATAGCCAAACCGCAGTCAGCCACTCGGGTGCCAGAAGCACCTAGCTTTTGATTCCTGTCTAGGGACCATTGCCAATCTGTTCCTGCAGATCCAAGAACCGCCAAGCATTCCAGAGAAGCTCTGCCATTTCTCACATCGATGGCATTCCATCACCACAGAGCAGTGGACTCGATCTATAGTCCATGGAGGTTACCAATTAAATTTTCAAGAACTCCCCCCCCCGCCCCCCCCCCCCATCATTTCATTGGGATTATCCCACTCAACCTCCCCTCAACACCCTGCTCAAGAAAGAGGTCACCAATCTCCAGCTGCTAAAGGGCTTCTACTCCCCCCCCTATTTCCTCATTCCAAAGAAATCAGTGGGTTACAGACCCATTCTCGACCTCAGATAACTCAGCAAATTCTTCAAGGAGAAGTTCAAAATGATCTCTCTGGGAACTCTGCTTCCCTATCTGCAAAAAACGACTGGCTGTGTTCCCTAGACCTCAAAGAGGCCTACACTCGCATCCTGATATTCTCCAGGACCAAGCAGGAAATCAGTCCTCACATATGGGTGACGTCGGCGCCGATGGAGCCCCCATGCAGAGCATTTCCCCAGCTTTCAAAGAGAGCCTTTGGGACTGCTGCACGCATGCGCGGTCCCCTTCCCACCCAAGGGTGCCATCTTGCTCAGTCGTCTTTTTTCCGCGGAGCCCGACGGATGTGTTTCGTGTTCACCCGAGAAAAAAGTTGGTTTTGTTAGTGGAACTGTGGTTTTTTTCGGTTCGACGCCGGTTTCCCTTTCCCAGCTGGGCCCGGTACACCGGTATCAAACCCGGACCTTTTTCGGTTTTTGTCCTTCGTGACTAGCATTCGCGCTATTTTTCATTGGCAGCCCTGTCTTTTGACCTAGCAGGGGCCCTTTTTCCCCCGATGGCTGCCAGCAGGTTCAAAAAGTGTGATCGGTGTAAGAAACTTATGTCTCTCACCAACACACATGACTGCTGCCCCGGGCCTGATCATGACCCGATATTCTGTGGCCCGTGTGGGAAAATGTCCTCAAAGGCGTTGAGGAGTCGGCAGCACCAGAAGGAAAGAATCTTCTCTGACTCCGCATCCGGCCGGGCCCGGACTTCGTCAGAGGCCTTGACGTCTCGGGATTCCGATCCCGAGCATCGCCGGGGTTCCTCTGAGAGGGGGTCTCCCTCGCGGGAGCATCGCAGGAAGAAGAAACCCACGGGCAGCGTCGGTGGACGCACTTGACTCTTCGAGGGCCAGGTCGCATAGCCCCGACCGCCGTCCCGGTTCTTCGGAGCCGGAGAGGCCTGCTAAACAACCTCGTGTGGAGCCGGAATCCCCGGGTCACGTGAGTACTGTAGTCCTCGTAGACTCTCCTCCTGGGGAGCCGCCATCAGGACCCGAGTCGAGGGCTGCTGAGTCTCCTGAGCTCGGACTCAGGTTGACGGCCTTGGAGAGCAGCTTGGCTGCCTTCATGGAACAGCAGCAGGCACTGATCGACGGTCTCACCGGTGCATCTGCCCCAACCACCGGGAACTCGATGTCCAAGTCAACCCCGGAGGCCGAGCCGATCCTCGAGTCCATGCGCTCTCGAGTCAATCCTCGGCCGAGGTCTCCCTTGGCCTCCCGTTCGGTACCGAGGTCGTCGGGGCGGATGGCATCGGTGCCTGCCGGACCGAAGCTTCTCGATTCCTCCTCTGAGGGGTTGGGCTGGGAAACGGAGGATGAGGAGTCCCCGTACACCTTTCGGACCCAGTGTGTCCCCTCGGACTCACCGGAGTCCGAACCTTGGAGACAGTCCGCCCCCCCCCCCCCCCCCCGGAGGATACCCGGTTCTCGGACTTCGTGCGGGACATGGCCAAAGCTTTGGCCTTCCCCGCGGACCCCGAGGAGGAGCCTTGAGCCGATGAGCTCGAGGCCCTGCAGTATGACTCTCCTCCCAAGGAGGCCTTTACTGTACCAGTTCCTCCGATGCTGGAACGGTTACTCTCCCGCATGTGGGAGGCGCTGGCCTCGACGCCGGTTCTGAACAAGCGGGTCGATTCCATCTATCGAGTCCGCAAGAGCCCCGAGTTCCAAAAGGCACAGCTATCACACCACTCCATGGTTGTGGAATCAGCCATGCATCGTCTGAAGAGTCAGAAGATGCACTCCTCGGTGCCTCCTGGCCAGGAGGCCCGGAACCTGGATGCCCTCGGTAGAAAGTGCTTACAGGGCTCTATTATTGCTTGCCGTGTCCAGACCTACCCAGCTGTACATGGGCATGTACCTTTGAGACCTGGCAAAGGAGATTGCCGGGTTCTCTGCTGGTCTCTCCAAGGAACCTTTGCAGAAGTTCAAGGCCCTGTCATCAGGGATCCGGGAGTGCTCGAAGTTTATTTCTCGAGCGGCCTATGATGGCTTCGAGGCTTTGGCCGGCATTGGTGCACGCCGTCAGGCCTGGCTACAGTCATCGGACCTTGAGCCATGGATGCAGGACAAGTTGCTCGATGTCCCCTGCCGAGGTGAAAACCTCTTTGGCAAGCCCATGGCTGAAAAGGCTGCGGAACTCGAATCTGAGATTCTCACCCAGACAAGGCTGTCCAGGAAAACCTCTGCCCCTTCTCAGAAGAAGGGCTCAGGAAAAAAGACCTTTTACCCGAGGAAGTCATCTGCCTACAAATCATACCCTCACTTTCAGGCCTCCATAGCTCCCCAACAGGGTCAGCAGGCCAAGGGGCAGGGACATGGGCCCTGTAGGCAGAAAACCCCCAAGCCACCAGCTCCAGCTCCTGCACAGCAGGGAGCGGGGTTCTGACTCCAGTGGCATAGCCTCTCCTCCTCAGCTGGCCCACCTCAGCACAGGAGGCCAGCTGACCCTGTATGCCCACAGGTGGTCAGCCGTAACAAGGGATACCTGGGTGCTCAGCATTGTCCAGAGGGGCTATCTTCTCCACTTCCACCAGGTACATCTCTCCTACTTTCCAGGGGAGCCTCCGAGACTTACTCTGCACAGGGGCTTACTCCTGCAGGAGTTAGCAAGTCTTCTAAAGGAACAGGCGGTGGAACCGATGCCCCACTACCTGAGAGGTCAAGGCTTCTATTCCAGGTACTTTCTAGTACCAAAAAGGACAGGAGGCCTAAGGCCCATCCTAGACTTGCGGAATTTCAACAAGTTCCTGGAGAGGGAAAATTTCAAGATGCTTACCCTTGGAATCCTACTGCCTTACCTCCAGCAGGGAGATTGGCTATGTTCCTTAGACCTAAAGGATGCTTATACTTACATCCTTATTCATCCAGACCACAGACAACATCTTCGATGTGTGGTGGGAGGAAACCATTACCAGTACAGGGTACTCCCTTTTGGCCTAACCTCTGCCCCCAGGGTTTTCACCAAGTGCCTGGCAGTGGTGGCGGCCTATCTCAGGGTTCAAGGGCTCTTTGTGTTTCCCTACCTGGACAACTGGCTCATCAGAGGTCAGTCTCCACAGGAGACCAATCAGGCCAAATGCCCGTCTGCACATGAGGCCAGCCCAGTGGGGCCTCAGAACTCAGTGGCTGCATGCCACAGGAAACCTGACAGACAAGGTCAGGGTGTCCAAGCTACTAGCCTCTTCTCTACAGTGGTGGCTTCATCTTCCGAATTTAGTGCAAGGGGTGCCTTTCCAGTCCCCTCCACACTCTCAAGTGCTGACAACCGATGCTTCTCTTCAAGGTTGGGGTGCACATTGCCAAGGAGCATGCACTCAGGGCCTCTGGTCTCCTTGGGAGGCCACACAGATCAATTTTCTCGAACTCAGCAATCCGCTTAGCCCTGCGGACTTTCTCTCATGTCCTCTCTCACCAGTCCGTCTTAGTTCAGACAGACAACCAAGTTGCTATGTTCTATGTGAACAAGCAGGGGGGCACAGGGTCCCGACCTCTGTCAGGAAGCACAGGACCTGTGCTCCTGGGCAGTCAATCATGGCATACTTCTCAGGGCTGTCTATCTCCCTGGCTAAGAGAATTACCTGACGGACAGATTGAGCAGGATTCTACAGCCATGCGAATGGCAGTTGAATCCTCTGGTGGTTCAACAGATCTTCCTAAGATGGGATCTTCCCACCATAGATCTCTTTGCCATTCCACTGAACCGTCAACTGTCCAGGTTCTGCTCCAGACAACCGCATCCTCTCAGGGTAGCAGCAGATGCGTTTCTCATTCCATGGTCTGCAGGCCTACTATATGCGTTTCCTCCCATGCCTCTAGTGCCCAAGACACTGTTCAAAGTGATCCGGGACAAGGCCTTGTTGATTCTGGTGGCCCCTAGGTGGCCACGGCAACCCTGGTTCCTGCTTCTTTTGCAACTGGCAATGGAAACTCCTCTTCCTCTGGGGATGCAACCCGATCTATCTCAGGAGCAGGGATCTCTCTTACACCCCAACCTCCAGTCCCTCAAATCTGATGGCTTGGCTGCTGAAAGGGTAGTTCTAGCACCCTTACTGCTGCCTAGGGAAGTGGAGGACGTGGTCTTTGCCTCTAGGAGGCAGTCCACCCGAAAGTCTTATGCCCTCAAGTGGCGTAGGTTCTCCACCTGGTGTGCTCAACACAAGCAGGATCCTTTCTCCTGCCTGGTACCAGTGGTGCTGCAATATTTGCTTCACCTGTCCAATCTAGAACTCTGTTAGGGTCCATCTCGGTGCTCTCTCTGTGCACAGTTCACCGGTGGAGGGTATCAAGCCACCCTTTGGTGGTTCGCTTCCTCAGAGGCCTACTTTTGCTTAAGCCTCCAGTTCGTCCACCTGCCCCTGAGTGGGATTTGAATGTGGTCTTGCAGCGGCTTACTTGTCCACCATTTGAGCCTATGGCTACTTGTCCTTTGTGCTTTCTCTCCTGGAAAGCGTTGTTTTTGGTAGCTCTTACCTCGGCAAGGCGAGTGAGCGAACTTCAAGCCCTGGTATCAGAGGCACCATACACTAGGTTCTATAGTAACAGAGTAGTCTTACGGACTCACCCTAAGTTCCTTCCAAAGGTTGTCTCCTCATTCCACCTCAAATCAGGAGGTGGTTCTTCCGACTTTCTTTCCCAGGCCGCATGCCAGCCGGGCTGAGATGGTCTTGCATACCCTGGACTGTAGGAGGGCGTTGTCCTTCTACCTTGACCGTACGTGGGAGCATCAAAGGGCTGTCCAGCTCTTCGTCTCTTTTGACCCTGATAAGTTGGGGTTACCTGTCTCCAAGCGTACCATGTCCATCTGGGTAGCAGACTGTATCGCCTGGGCGTACAGGGCAGCCGGACTCTCCTTGCAGGGTCGAGTCACGGCTCACCGTGTCAGGGAGAAGGCTGCGTCAGTGGCTCATCTGCGCTCTGTTCCGTTGGCAGACATCTGCCGGGCCGCTACTTGGTCTTCAAGACAGACTTTTGCGGCCCACTACTGCCTCGAGAGGGAGTCCCGCAGGGACAGTGCTTTCGGGCAAGCGGTACTCCATAATCTCTTTGGGGTCTAGGCAACTCCTACCCTCCGGCCCTGGTGTTGGGCTACCTTTCGGGGGCGTTATCAGAGAAGATTCTGTTCTTGCATGCTGAGGCTCTAGAGGGAGCTCATTATTTCAATTTGGGGCCTCTGGTAGCCCTGAGCTGGGGAGTCCCATATGTGAGGACTAACTTCCTGCTTGGTCCTGGAGAAAGAGTAGTTACTCACCTGTAACAGGTGTTCTCCAGGAGCAGCAGGAATCAGTCCTCACAACCCTCCCTCCTCACCTTGGAGTTGCAGTCATATGATTTATTTTTGCTGTCTTTTAGCTATGTCATCAGACTGAGCAAGATGGCACCATTGGGCGGGAAGGGGACCGTGCATGCGCGCTGCATTCCCAAAGGCTTTCTATGAAAGCTGGGGAAATGCTCCGCACGGGGGCTCTGTCGGCACCAATGTCACCCATGTGTGAGGACTGATTCCTGCTGCTCCTGGAGAACAGCTGTTACAGGTGAGTAACTACTCTTTCTCCAGGACCAAGCAGGAAGTCAGTCCTCACTTATGGGTGACGTCGGCGCCGACGGAGGCCTCGCGGAGCAATTTTCCCCAGCTTTCAAAGAAAGCCTTTGGGAATTGCAGCGCGCATGCGCGGTCGTCTTCCCGCCCGAGGGTGCCATCTTAGCCAGTCTTCTTTTTTCCGCGGAGCCCTACAGACGTCCCCGTCTTGTCCCCGCGAAAAAGTTGATTTTCTTCTTTATTTTATCCTTTTTTCCTTCGGTTCGACGCCGATCTTTTTCCCGCCCGGACTCGCGACGCCGGTCACGAGTCCTCTTACTTTTTCGGTTTTTCTGACTTAGTCAGCTTTCGTTTTCGGTTTTTCCCTGGCAGCCCCGTCCTTTGACCTCGCAGGGGCCCTTTTTCCCCCGATGGCTGCCAGTGGGTTTAAGCGGTGTGGTCGGTGTGACCGAAATATGTCACTAACTGACACACACGACTTTTGCCTCCGCTGCCTGGGCCCGGATCATGAGGAACTGATCTGTGGGCCCTGCAGCAAAATGTCCTCAACGGCGTTGAGGAGTCGGCGGCATCAGCGTGAGAGAATCTTCGCTGACCCCAGCCGTACCCGGACCTCGTCGGAGGCCTCCGCGTCGAAAGGCTCCAGCTCGGACCGTCGCCGGAGTTCCTCCGACCGGGGTTCTCCCTCCGGGGACCATCGTCGGAAGGTGAAACCCGCGAGGGCGGCGTCGGTGGACGCTCCTGGTTCCGCGAGGGCCAGGTCGCATAGCCCCGACAGCCGCCCCGGGTCCTTGGAGAAGGAACACATCCCGAAGCGACCTCGCCTGGAGTCGGAGATGCCTGCCCGGGTAAGTCCTGTGGTCCTTCTGGACTCGCCTCCGCGACAGCCGACGTCGGGCCCGACGCCGTCGGGGCCCGAGTCGGGGGCTGCTGGGTCACCTGAGCTCGGACTCAGGTTGACGGCCTTGGAGAGCAGACTGTCTGCCTTCATGGACCAGCAGAGGGCACTGCTCGCTGGCTTCGCTGGCGCCGCTGCCCCGACCGCCGGGACGTCGACGTCCAAGTCGACCCCGGAGACCGAGCCGATCCTCGAGTCCATGCGAACTCGAGTCGATCCTCGGTCGAGGTCACCCTCGGCCTCCCGTTCGGGACCGAGGTCGCCGACGCCGACTCCCTCGGCGTCGGGGCGGCAGGCGCCGCACCCTGCCCGGGCCGACCCCACCGAGTCCTCGTCTGAGTCGGTCTGGGAGTCTGAGGAGGAAGAGTCACCTGATTCTTTCCGGACTCGGTGTGTCCCATCGGACTCACCGGAGTCCGAGCCTCGGAAGCAGTCCCCCCCGGAGGATGCCCGGTTCTCGGACTTCGTTAGGGATATGGCCAAGGCTTTGGCCTTCCCTGCGGATCCCGAGGAGGAGCCTCGAGCCGAAGAGCTCGACGCCCTCCAGTATGACTCTCCCGCGAGGGAACACTTTACTGTACCGGTTCCTCCTATGCTGGAACGACTGCTCTTCCGCATGTGGGAGTCCGGCCTCCTCGCCGGTCCTGAGCAAGCGGGTCGACTCTATTTATCGAGTCTGCAAGAGCCCTGGCTTTCAGAAGGCACAGCTGCCACACCATTCCATGGTAGTGGAATCGGCCATGCATCGTCTTAAGAGCCAGAAGATGCACTCCTCGGTGCCTCCTGGGAGGGAGGCCCGTAACCTGGATGGCCTTGGCAAGAAGTGCTTCCAGGGCTCTATGCTCGCCTGTCGTGTCCAGACTTACCAGCTATACATGGGCATGTATCTCCGGGATCTGGCTAAGGAGCTAGCCGGATTCTCCGCTGGTCTGTCCGAGGAACCCTTGCGGAGGTTCCTAGCCTTGTCCACTGGCATTCGGGAATGCTCAAAGTTCATGTCCCGAGCAGCCTATGATGGCTTTGAAGCATCGGCTCGAGTGGCCGCAGCCGGCATCGGTGCCCGCCGACAGGCTTGGCTTCAGTCGTCGGACCTTGAGCCCTGGGTGCAGGACAAGTTGGTCGATGTCCCCTGCCGAGGCGAAAACCTCTTTGGCAAGCCCATGGCGGAAAAGGCTGCGCAAATTGAGACTGAGACTCTCACCAGGACCAGGCTTTCTAGGAAGACCTCCGCCCCTTCCCAGAAAAAGAAGGGCTCGGGGAAAAAGTCCTTTTACCCGAGGAAGGCGGCTGCCTACAAACAATACCCCCATTATCAGGCCCCTGCAGCTCCCCAACAGGGCCAGCAGGCCAAGGGACGGGGTAACGGGTCCCGTAGGCAGCAAGCCCCCAAGCCTGCACCACCAGCCCCTGCTCAGCAGGGTGGGGGCTTTTGACTCACTAAGCATAGCCTCTCCCCCCCCCGCTGGTTCCTCCCAGCACCGGAGGCCGGCTGGTTCACTTCGCCCACAGGTGGTCCAGCATCACCGCAGATGCCTGGGTGGTTCAAGTCGTGCGAGAAGGCTATCTTCTCCACTTCCATCAGGTCCCTCCCTCCTATTTTCCGGGAGAGCCTCCGCGACCCCCTCTGCACAGGGACTTACTCCTTCAGGAGTTAGCAGGTCTTCTGCAGGAACAGGCGGTGGAACCGGTGCCACACCTCCTGAGAGGTCAAGGCTTTTATTCCAGGTATTTTCTGATACCAAAGAGAACAGGGGGCCTCAGACCCATCCTGGACTTGCGCAACCTCAACAAGTTCCTTGTGCGGGAGAAGTTCAAAATGCTTACCCTTGGAATCCTTCTGCCCTACCTCCAGCAGGGAGATTGGCTATGCTCCTTGGATCTAAAGGATGCCTACACGCACATCCTCATCCACCCAAGCCACCGTCAATACCTAAGGTTTGTGGTGGCAGGAAATCATTACCAGTACAGGGTACTGCCCTTTGGCCTGTCCTCCGCACCGCGAGTCTTCACAAAATGTCTCGCGGTCGTGGCGGCCCATCTCCGGCTTCACGGCCTCTGTCTTTCCGTACCTTGACGACTGGCTCATCAGAGCAGCGTCCGCTCGGGAGGTCACCAACGCCACGCGCCGCACGGTGACTCTTCTGCAGCACTTGGGCTTTGTTATAAACTTCGCAAAGTCCACTTTGCTCCCCTCACAGGATCTCGAGTTCATCGGCGCAAGGCTGCACACTCCTCAGGCACGAGCGTACCTTCCGCTCGACAGGGCTCAACGGCTCATGGACCTAGCCGTCCGTTTTCGCAGCCAGCCCCTGGTCTCCGCCAGGCGCTTCCTGAGACTACTCGGCCATATGGCTTCCACCGTCCATGTGACCCCCAATGCCCGCCTGAATATGCGGTCTGCTCAATGGTGTCTCCGCCAGCAGTGGCGTCAAGCCACAGGCGGCCTGGCAGACCTAGTGCGCGTCTCCGAGCCGCTGATCTCGTCTCTCCGGTGGTGGCTCCGGCAGCCGAACCTCATGTTCGGAATGCCTTTCCAGTCACCTCAGCCGACCCGGGTGCTGACCACCGATGCATCCCTCCTGGGCTGGGGAGCACATTGCCAAGAGGCACGTACTCAGGGCCTCTGGACCACGTGGGAGTCTGCTCAGCAGATCAACTTCCTGGAGCTCAGGGCGATCCGCCTAGCTCTCAAGGCCTTCTCCCACCTGACTTCCCACCAGTCCGTCCTTGTCCAGACGGACAATCAAGTTGCCATGTTCTACGTGAACAAGCAGGGGGGCACGGGCTCCTTCCTCCTCTGCCGGGAGGCGCAGAAGCTCTGCTCTTGGGCCGTCAGTCACGGCATTCTCCTCAAGGCAGTTTATCTCCCGGGCCAAGAAAATTGCCTGGCGGACAAACTCAGCAGGGTCCTCCAGCCGCACGAGTGGCATCTGGATCCCTTGGTAGTTCAGAAGCTCTTCCTCAAGTGGGGCCTCCCCACGGTGGATCTCTTTGCCAGTCCTCACAACCGGCAGCTTCCTCGCTTCTGCTCTCGTCAGCCACACCCCCTTCGGGTTGCGGCGGACGCTTTTCTGATCTCATGGTCGGGGAGCCTTCTGTACGCTTTCCCTCCCATCCCGCTAGTCTCTCGGACTCTTTTCAAGGTTCTCCGAGACAAAGCCTTCATGATCCTGGTGGCCCCTCGCTGGCCCAGGCAGCCGTGGTTTCCGCTCCTACTGCAACTGGCGGTGGAGGATCCAATCCCTCTGGGGGTACAACCGGATCTCCTCACTCAGGATCAGGGGTCCCTACTGCACCCCAACCTCAGGTCTCTCAACCTCATGGCCTGGCTGCTGAGAGGGTAGTCCTTGCTCCCCTGCTCCTGCCGGCGGAGGTGGAGGAGGTCGTCTTGGCTTCGCGACGGCCTTCTACCCGCAAATGCTACGCCCTTAAATGGCGTCGCTTTGCAGTCTGGTGTACCCAACAGTCTCAGGATCCCTTCTCCTGCCCGGTGTCGGTGATCTTGCAGTACTTACTACACCTCTCCAATCTGGGACTTAAGTCCAACTCCGTCAAAGTTCACCTCAGTGCTCTTTCGGCACATCATATACCGGTGGACGGTAGACCTCTCTCAAGCGACCCTCTCGTAGCGAGGTTTCTCCGAGGTCTCCTTCTACTTAAACCACCTCTGCGCCCGCCAGCGCCTGACTGGGACCTGAATGTGGTTTTGCAGCGGATCACCTGTCCGCCTTTTGAACCTATGGCTACCTGTTCTCTCCGTTTTCTGTCTTGGAAAACACTGTTCTTGATAGCCCTCACTTCCGCTAGACGCGTAAGTGAATTGCAGGCCCTCGTGTCTGATCCCCCTTACACTCGGTTCTACAAAAATAGGGTAGTCCTACGGACTCACCCAAAATTTCTGCCTAAAGTGGTCTCCCCTTTTCACATCAATCAGGAGGTGGTACTTCCAACCTTCTTTCCCAGACCACACTCCAGCCGAGCTGAAACGGTCCTGCATACCCTGGACTGTAGAAGGGCTTTGAACTTCTACCTTGACCGTACGCGGGAGCACCGTAAAGCTGCTCAGCTTTTTGTGTCTTTTGACCCCAATAAATTGGGGCTCCCGGTCTCCAAGCGTACTCTGTCCATCTGGGTTGCGGACTGTATCTCTTGGGCTTATGGGGCAGCCGGACTCTCCTTGGAAGGTCGAGTCACGGCTCATTGCGTTCGGGCAAAGGCTACGTCAGTGGCTTACCTCCGCTCTGTTCCGCTGGCAGACATCTGCCGGGCCGCTACTTGGTCTTCGAGCCAGACTTTTGCGGTCCATTACTGTCTCGAGAGGGAGTCCCGTAGGGACAGTGCTTTCGGACAGGCAGTCCTCCGTAATCTCTTTGAGGTCTGAGCAACTCCTACCCTCCGTCCCGGATGTGGGCTACCGGTGGGTGATAATTCAGCGAAGATTCTATCCTTCTGTGCTGCTGAGCTAGAGGGAGCTCATTTTTGTGCTTAGGGTCTCCGGTAGCCTTGAGCTTGGGAGTCCCATAAGTGAGGACTGACTTCCTGCTTGGTCCTGGAGAAAGCGTAGTTACTCACCTGTAACAGGTGTTCTCCAGGAGCAGCAGGAATCAGTCCTCACTACCCTCCCTCCTCCCCTTGGAGTTGCAATCGTCTGCTTATGTTCTTTTTGCAAATTTTTATGCTGTCTTTTTTAGCTATGTCATCTGACTGGCTAAGATGGCACCCTCGGGCGGGAAGACGACCGCGCGCATGCGCGCTGCAATTCCCAAAGGCTTTCTTTGAAAGCTGGGGAAAATTGCTCCGCGAGGGCTCCGTCGGCGCCGACGTCACCCATAAGTGAGGACTGATTCCTGCTGCTCCTGGAGAACACCTGTTACAGGTGAGTAACTACGCTTTTTTGTTTTTTGCTGTCTTTTAGCTATGTCATCTGACTGAGCAAGATGGCACCCTTGGGCGGGAAGGGGAACGTGCATGAGTGCTGCAGTCCCAAAAGTTTTCTTTGAAAGCTGGGGAAATGCTCCGCATGGGGGCTCCGTCGGCGCCGACATCACCCATATGTGAGGACTGATTCCTGCTGCTCCTGGAGAACACCTGTTACAGGTGAGTAACTACTCTTATCCAGACTACAGGCAGTATCTTTGCTTCACCTCTCAGGATACCCAATATCAGTACAGGATCCTCTCCTTCGGCCTCACATCTGCACCAAGAGTCTTCACAAAGTGCATGGTTATAGTGGCAGCATATCTTCAAAACAACAAAGTCTTTGTCTTCCCTTACTTAGACGACTGGCTGATAAAGGCAGACTCTCCTGGAGAACTCTGCTCATCTCTTCAGCAAACTCTTGCACTATTGCAATACCTGTGGTTTGTCATAAACTTCCCAAAGTCCCATCTCACCCCACCCCAAAGTTTGGAGTTCATCGGCGTTGTCATAGATACTCAACAATCCAGGGCCTTCCTTCCTCTAAACCGCATGAACAGACTGGTGGACCTAGCCCACCTACATGTGCCAGCAGGAGACTGCAACAACTTGAGCTTTTCTATGCCTTTTAGGCCACATGGCATACACAGTGCATGTAATACCACATGCAAGATTACATACACAACTAACGCAATGGACCCTCTCATCTCAGTGGACTCAGGCCACAGGGAATCTGTGGGATATCATTCCAGTAAAACGCCCTCTGGCCGAATCACTCCTCTGGTGTTCCCAAACAAATCTTCTCTTAGGGTCACCTTTTCGGATGCCTCAACCTCAACACACCCTGACTACAGGTGCGTCCCAGCTCGGTTGGGGAGCTCATCTAGATTCCATTTCCACACAGACTGTGGACAGCCCAGGAATCAACTGGACAAATCAACGTCCCCGAGCTTCGAGCAATCACGAATGCCTACCATGTTTTCCAGCACCACCTTTCCAACAGCCAGATCCTGGTCAGGACAGGCAATCAGGTGGCAATGTTCTACATAAACAAGGGGTAACAGGCTCTCTTCCCCTATGCTAGGAAGACTATTGCCTATGGAACTTCGCCATTCTGCATCGCATGCACTTCCGTGGAGTATATATTCCAGGTGATACCAATCACTTGGTGGACAAACTGAGTCGAATCTTACATCCACACGAGTGGACCTTAAATCCAAAGACAGTGGCACAGATCTTCAAAATCTGGGGGACCCCAGTCATAGATCTCTTTGCCACTCCCCAGAACTCTCAACTTCCACAGTTCTGCTCCAGGATACCATCCAAACTCAGCCTGGCATCCGATGCCTTACTGATTTACTGGGATTGAGAACTGCTATATGCTCCCCCCCCCCCCCAATACCCCTGATCCTGAAGGCCTTACTCAAACTCCAAGCAGACAAGGGAGCTATGATCCTCATAGCCCTCCGCTGGCCCTGTTAGCTTTGGTTTCCCCTCCTACTTTGGCTGACACAGGCTCCTCCAATTCATTGTCCTGGGACAGAAGACCCGGGTTGGATCCCAGTGGGAACAGTCCTACATTCCAATCTGCGGTCTCTCCACTTGACTGCATGGATGCTGAAAGGATGATGTTTCAACAGCTGCAGCATTTCGCAGCATTGAAAGATGTCCTCCTTTCATCCAGAAAGCCCTCTTATCAGGTGAATGTACTCTTTCAAATGGCGTAGATACTTAATGGTGCTCTCAAGATAGCCACAATTCTTTTGAGGCATCAGTACCTACGCTGCTTCAATATCTTTTACATCTGTTCTCTTCAGAACTCCAAACAAATTCAGTACATGTTCACCTTAGTGCTATTTCAGCTTTTCATAAACCTGTTGATGGTCAACCATCTCTACAGTTCCTCTAGTGGCAAGTTTTATGAGACCCACTCCTCTCCGAGCCACCTCTTTGCTTTTCAAACCTCTGTTTGAGCCCTTAGCAGCTATCCATCTACGAAACTTATTTTGGAAAGTTTTATATTCCTCATCGCCCTGACATCAGCCAAGCGCATCAGTGAACTGCATGCCTTAGTGGCCCATCCACCATATACCAGATTCCATCATGACAAGGTCGTCCTTCGGACACATCCCCACTTTTTACCAAAGGTGGTGTCACCTTTTGCACATTAATCGATCTGTAATCTTTCCAGTCTTCTTCCCAAGACCTCACGCCTCTCGTGCAGAGGCAACCCTACACACACTTGACTGCAAAATGGCTCTGGCCTTCTATCTCCAAAGGACTCAGGATATCCGAAAATCCTCACAATTATTTGTGTCCTTTGACCCCAAATATTTGGGTCTTCCTGTAAAGAAATGCACGCTCTCCAGATGGATGTCAGACTGTATACCATTCGCATATGATAAAGCAGGCCTTACCTTCACTGGGCACGTTACTGCTCATAATGTCCCAGCCATGGCAACATCGGTGGCAAACCTACGCTGAGCAGCCATTGACGAAATCTGCCGAGCTGCAACATGATCCTCCATCCACACCTTTGCCGCCCACTTCTGCTTGGACAAGGACTCCCACCGGGATGCGGCCTTCAGCCAGGCGGTCCTTCAACATCTCTTTGGAACATAATGACATCTCCTACCTGCTGTCCTTATTCTTACCAGATCTCCTTCGTGGGGAAGTCTAGGTTAACCTGATCCTTGTCCGACTTTCTGACCCGGTCTAAGTCTTCTGAGATCTGGGAGCTAGGGAGTCCCATATGTTCCTGGAAATAGCGTAGTTACTCATCTTTAACAGGTGATCTCCGGGAACAGCAGGAATTTAGTCTTCACAACCCACCCTCCTCCCCTTGGAGTTGTAGAGTTGCTTTTGTTTTTTATTCCTCTTTTTCAGCTGCAAACTCAACTGAGAGGGAGTTGGAAGAGCAGGAAGGTTGTGGTGCAGATGCAGTGGAGTGCTCCCGAAGGCTTTCATGTTGGTAGCTGGGGAGCTTCCCGCACAGGTTCTGTCTGTACCTGATGTCACCCGTATATGGACTAAATTCCTGCTGTTCCCAGAGATCACCTGTTACAGGTGATTTAACTACACTTTCTCCATGAACAGTAGGAATGAGTCCTCACAACTCTCCCACCTCCTCAGTGTTGCCTTTTTTTGGCTCCTACTATTTTGTATTGGAGAATATGGTGCCATGACGGGTGAGAAGGCAGCCGCACATGCGCTGAAAGCTGGGGAGCATTTTGTGCAGGGCTTCGTTGGTGACATCCATACATGAGGACTTATTCCTGCTGTTCATGGAGAATACCTGCTACAGGTGAGTAGCTATGCTTTCCCTCTACTCCTGGGCTTCAGGCTCCTTCTCGGTCCTTTTGTGGAGTGCGTGGGCCCAGGGACCTGGTCTCTTCCAGCAGACGACCTTCCTGGGCTGTGCAATGAAGATTTTGGGGCTCATTCCCTGGTCCCTCCGATTGGAGGCAAGTTTCACCTTTTTTCTAGGAATGGGTCTGGGTTGCCAAGGATTGCTGGGTGCTAGATGTCATTCAGTTCCGCTGTGCTCTGGAATGCAAAGAGACGATTCTGGATGCCTTTGTCATCTCCCCTTGTGAGTCTGAGATCAGTGTGTCACTTTGAGAATCACCTTATACATGTTGCTGCACCTAAAGGCTGTGATGCCCTTCCCGCCGGATGAGTGGGGCTAAGACAGATACTCCATCTATTTCATGATTCCCAAAAGAATGGTTCTTTCTGACCCATTCTGGACCTCAAGGGGGTCAACAAGCACTTGTGCATCCTGTGCTTCCAGATAGAATCCTTGCACTCCATAATTAAGCAGTGTGCCGATTGGTGGTGTTGGCTTTTCTGGGTCTGGCCGAGGCATAATTTCATATCCCGATCCAGGCAATTCAGCAAAATATCTGCGTGCTGACATGCTCGGCTCTCACTATCAGTTTGCCATCCCTCCTTCATCTTTACGGGCTTCCACCACCCCAAAGATGTTTTCCCAGGTCACAGTGGTGGCGGCTGCGGCGCCAAGGAATCTGTGTCTTTAGAAAGCCTTGGCTGGGTGATCAATCGGGGAAGAGCTAGCTGTGGCTTCTACAGTCCCTGGAGTTCCTGGAAGCACGTTTTGACTCTTGAGTGGGCAGTTTTCCTGCCAGAGGAGAATGCCAGTCTGGCTCTGTTCTGTGCGCAGCTGGATCCGAGAGTCTAGGATTCTCTACAGCTCCTTGGATTGATTTTTTTTTTTTTTTTTTTTTTAGTGCCATCGAGTCAGTGTTGACTCATAGCGACCCAGCTACCTCTGGGTTTTCTTGGCAATGTATCACCGGAAGTAGATTGCCAGCCTTTTCTTCCGAGGCAGTGGAGGGTAAAGTGACTTGCCCAAAGTCACTAGGAGTGCCAGTGAGAATTGAACCCTTGATCTTCTGGGTACTAGGCAGTTGCTCTAACCACTGGGCTACTCCTCCACTTAAAATAAATGCAATGTGTGCCTTTGAGTCAGTCCTGACTCCTGGCGACCCAGAAGCTCCTGGGTTTTCTTGGCAATGTCACCGGAAGTAGATTGCTGGGCCTTCCTTGCGAGGCAGTGGAGGGTTAAGTGACTTGCCTAGGGCCACAAGGAGTGCTAGTGGGAATCAAACCCTGGTTGCCTGGTTACCAAGCCAGTGTTCTAGCCACTAGGCTACTCCTCCACTCCCTTGGATTGATAGCGGTGACCATAAAGGCCCAACGTCAGCTGTCCTTGTTGACTCGGTGGTCCCTGAGTTCTCAGGTTTTTGAGCTCAGACTCCCGCACCCATTGATGGTACAGTCCATTCTGCGGTGGTGGCAGCAGCAGCACTGTCATCTGAGAGAGGGCGTGCCACTGGACTATTTCTCCTGACAACGGATGTCAGTCTCTTGGACTAGGGAACCCATTGCCAAGACCATTCTGACTAGGACCATTGGAACCATAGGCAAGCAGTGTGGTCCATCAGCCGCCTTGAGGCGAGAGCCATCAGGTCGTTGACTCTTCTGTTTCCAGCCTCTGAATGAGGGCTGGGCGGTTTGAGTGTTTTCAGACAACACCACAGCAGTGGCTTATGTCAATCAGCAAAGCAGCATGAGGAGTGCCGGGGTAGCCCTGGAGATGGCTGTGCTGTTTGGGTGGAGAAGAACCTCCTAGCTTTATCAGCTCAGCACTTTGCCAAGGTGGATGCTGTGGAAACAGACTTCCTCAGCCAGCATTCTCTGGATCCTGGAGAGTTGAGTCAGGAGACTTTTCAGTTGATTCTGCACTGTTGGGATAGCCCCAAAATGGGTCTGATGGCGATGCGCTCCAATGCCAAAGTTGACCACTTCAGTTGCCACAAGGAGATGGGGTCAGAGGGCGCAGACTCCCTGACTCAATCTTGGCCAAGTCAGCACTGGCTGTATGTGTTTCCTCCATGATCCCTGGTGGGGCATGTGATTCGGTGTATAGAACAGCACATGGGCAAGATTGTTCTGGTGGCGCTGGATTGGCCAAGGAGACTGTGGTTCAAAGTCCTGATGTGGCTCCTGCAGGTGCCGCCTCTTCAGTTGCCTCCTTGTCCGGGTCTGTTATGGCAGGGACTGATTGTCTTGGAGGACCTGGTTCCCTTCTCGCTTGCAGCTTGGCTCTTACAAGGAGATGGCTAGAATGCAAGGGTTATTCTCCAGCAATGATCTGCACTCTGCTTGGAGCCCAGATGAGGTCTACCAAGCTAGTATACGCGTGGATCTGGTGCCTTTTTTTTTTTTAGCAATGGTGCGGCGCTAGCTGCCATCACTGTTGGCCTTTCTAAAGATTGGCCTGGGGAAGGGCCTTTCCCTTAGCTCCTTGTATGTTCAAGTAGCAGCTTTGGCCTGTTTCAGAGGTCCAGTGGCTGGTACGTCTCCAACCTTGCACCCAGACGTCTTGCGCTTTCTCAGGGGAGTTTGGCATCTGCATCCTTCCCTCCGGTCTGTGATCACTTCCTGGGATCTGTCTGGTGCTCAGGGCCCTGATAGCAGTGCCCTTTTTGCCATTGAAGTCCCCTACTTTAAGAATTTGCTCATAACTGTCTTCTTGGTCGTGATTTATTCCGCAAGGCAGATTTCTAAGCTGCACACCCTGTCTTGCTGAGATTCTTATCTGTCTCTTTCAAGGAGGCAGTTTCCCTTCGGCCTGCGCCGCCTTGCCTAAGGTGTTTTTCTCTCTTTCATGTGAACCCAGTGGTACGCCTGCCTTCCTCCTCTTAGGAGTAGTGTCGGGGAAGAGGGAATAAGGATCTTCGTTTTGTGGTTGCCAGAGGGTGCTTCTCCAGTACTTGGAGGATACAAATTCCTTTTTTTAGTTTGACCATCCTTTTGTGGTGTTTGCTGACCCATGCAAAGGTGACACGGCGGCTAAGTCTATTTTAGGACACTGAATTAAGGAGGCCTTTGCCTCAGCTTATCTGTTACTCAACCGGCTGGATCCAGAGGGTTTGCGTGCTCATTCTACCTGAGTGTAGACGTCATGGATGGAGCAGAACTTGGTAGCCCCTGCAGAACTTTGTCGGGCAAGCAACATGGGCATCATTTTCCACTTTTGTCAAGCATTACCATTTGGATGTCCACATGAGGGCGGACACGGCCTTTGGCTCAAGGGTTTGCAAGCTGCTGTTTCTTCTTCCTACCAAGTGGAGTTGTAGCTTTGGTGCATCCCATTTGTCTGAACTGGTCTAGCAGGACGATATGGAAGGTGACAAACTTACAAATTAACGTCCTTTCCTTGAGTCCTGCTAGACCAATCCAGGGCATGCCTCTTGAACTGTATTGCTCTGTACTGCTGCATTACTCTTTGGTCTGCTATGATTTTTATACTTGGCTGTGCAGGTTCATCATCTACTGTCAACCTTATATTTTTTTGCTTTCTTGTACATAATTCTCTACTGTTGATCACTCATTGTTGCCCATAATTGAGGTTGTATGAGGCTTGCCATGTTTCTCCCTTATGCTTTGGGACAAATACTGAAGGGATCTCTGATGGCTGAGGCGAATAGAGGCATTAGAGTGATGTCTTTGAAACCTGGGCTTTTCATTGGTTCTTTGTGTCCACCAGCCTGCTGGTAGGGGAACCCAACCCACTGTCTGGTCTGGTCTAGCAGGACTCAAGGAGAGGACATTATCTGGTAAGTAAAATATCACCCACATGCTCTACAGATCCCTAGCTTACTCAGGCTCCAGCCCACATGCTCTACAGATCCCTAGCTTACTCAGGCTCTTGAATAGATCCGCAATGCCATGGCGTCCTGTTGCCATGGTACCGTGACTGTGATTGCTGGTCGCAGGACAGAGCTCCCCTGTCCCTGCAACCTGACCCCCCCCCCCCCGATCTGGCCTACAAAGGCCAGGATCGGGCTGCAGGAATCCACTGCACCCCCCTCACCTTCCTGCCGCCACCAACTTCCACTGTCCCCTGACGTCCATGTAGAAGGCCAACCCAGGACATACAGGGCCGACCTCAGAATCAGCCCTGTACTTCTGGGATGACGGCCTGCCCTCACTCCACCTCCCTCCCACCCCTGTCTAAGGCTCCCTGTACAACCCCGCTGTTCGTACAGGGAGCCTTGCACATGATCGGCAAGGGGGACAAATAGTGGGGATATGCATCCAGGCAGGGCATCATCCCCGCTATTTGTGCCTCAGAATGACCCCCCATAGTCAGCATGTTAGCCAAGGGAAGCATTGCCTCACCAATCTGCTTCTTTGAAGGTCTGAATAAACATGTGAATGAAAGCCCACATGAAAAACCTCTAAGGAAATTAGTCATGACATAGACAACATTGTCCTATTGTGGATTTTGGAACTGTTTAAAGAAGAGATAACAATAGGACTAAGTGGTCAAATATTTTCAGTGAAAGAATATAAATAATGTATTTTTAACATATTTATAAATGATCTAGAATTGAGAACAGTGTGTGAAGTGATGACATTTGCAGATGCCCCAAAAGCATTTGAAGTTGTTAAATCACATGCAGATTGTGAGAAACTGCAGGAAGACCTTGGGAGGCTGGGCATCCAAATGACAGATTAATTTTAATGTGGATATGTGCAAAGTGATGCACGTAGGGAAAAATAACCCAAATTATAGCTACACAATGCTAGGTTCCACATTGAGTCACCACCCAGGAAAATGATCTAGGCATCATTGTAAACAATACATTGTAATCTTTTGTGCAGTGGCAGCCAGAACAGCAAACAGAATGTTGGGAATTATTAGGAAAGGAATAGGAAATAAAAAAAAATATCAAAATGCCTCTGCATCACTCCAGAGTTTCATTTATTCAGTATTTGTACTGTTGGGTTTTTATTTTTTTTTTCACACACACACAGATGATAAAGAAAAAAGCAAAGAAATTACAATATCTAAAGACTAGGGAAAAAAAGATGATTAGGTCCAGCCTATTCTTTAAGGGATGCCAACGCCAGTTGGCCGCCTTAATCAGATATTTCAGGAGTTCCAAAGGTTAATGGTTTAAAAAAGTGTTTTAAGGCTGATTTGAATTTAGTATAATATACTTTTCCTCTCAAATGAGAGTGAAGAGAATTCCATAGAATTGGGACCATAGCAGAAAATGTAGTTTCCATATTGTCCTGCTAGAGCACTCCAGACAAGTTGGCTGTGTTCCCCTACCAGCAGATGAGTGGAGACAGGGCCAGTGAAATTTTCAGGTTTCAGTTACATTTATTTTATTTTGTATTTATTTATTTAACAAGTCTTCTATACCGCCTTATCTTGTATTCAAAGCGTTTTACAGTGAACAAACAAAACAGAACCTTACATAGAATAGGAGAGTCAAACTGGGATGTTAACAGGGTCAACAAAACAATGTGGTTTAAATTACATGGTAAATTTACATCAAAAACTGGATACTATATTGTCAGAGGATATTGGGGAAGGATGTGGGGACAGTAAAGGGAAGTAAGGGGGGGAAGAGGGAATATGTGTATTTGTTTTATTAGCCTAGGGTGGTATCCAGGGGCAGGGGCGTCCCAAGGGGGGTGCGGGGCCATGTGCGGAGACTTGGTGTGGGGCCTTATTTGCATAAATATTTGCATAATGTTACCATACACTAACTTTTAGTAAGCATGCCTCTTAATGAGTGTATGGATAAAGAAAGACTAAAAGATTTCTACATTACTATAATCCAGTGCCAACCGCCAGGCACATTAGGAACTACTACAAACACTGCCCATTTAGAACCCATAGCAAACCCGCTGTATTATAACAGCACTACCAGGACTCACAAAGCACCAGACCCTACCTATCAAAAGGCAACATTGCAAATATTAAACCAATACATTTCAGAGAATAACAATACATGACCTACTTGGGAAAGAGAACAGGTGACACTGTCAAATAGGAATTACATAAACGGAATACCTCAGCTCAGTTACATATAAGAACATAAGATATGTTATACTGGGTCAGACCAAGGTCCATCAAGCCCAGCGTCCTGTTTCCAACAGTGGCCAATCTAGGTCATACGTACCTAGCAGTTTCCCCAAAAGAGACAGATTCCACAATGCTTGTATTGGGTCAAGCATTGATATCCTGGGTCCCTTTTTAATAATGGTTTATGAACCTTTCCTCCAGGAACTTCTCCAAACCTTTTTTAAACCCAGCTACACTAATAGCCTTTACTACATCCTGCGGTAACAAATTCCAGAGTTTGATTACACGTTGAGTGAAAGAATATTTTCTCTTATTTGTCTTAGTTTACCCTGTAGCTTCATTGCATGTCCCCTAGTTTTTCTATATTCTGATAACGTAAACAATCGATCTACGTTTACCCGTTCCACTGCATATCTCCCCTCAGCCGTCTCTTTTCCAGGTTGCATGTTAATTATTTGACATGCTCCATTGCGTGGCTTGATGTAATGGTGCATACCATTGGTGCATGTGGCAGATGTGCTGCCCAGAGTATCATGGCTACTATTGCCATGAACCACAGTCCTAGGAAGGTGAGGGATCTGCTCACCTTGTTACAGTACCTGAACATTCTATGATCAAAACATGCCGGAAAACAGCATCTATTCTCATGCAGCTGGACTCACATATATCTTGTTACATGGAGGTACATCATGTTCCACGGCTTATTAGGTCATGCATCTCAGAACATACAGGATCATCATTCTTTTCCCCCCATATTGTTGTGACTGGTCTGTGTTGTGAGAGCTCTGATGTGGCCAGTCCCAGCAAAGTATCCCTGTCCCAGGGCACATGACAAACATCTGCTTGACTGTAGCGCCCAGAAACATATATGGAACTACACTACATCCCACTCTTGAACATCACATATATCAGATGAACAGATTGGAATGCATTTTCATGGTATCACATATGTACAGAGGGGGCACCATGGGACCAGGGACTGCATATTAAGTTTCTATCAGTCTGGGAGCAGGATTGCAGGCATACTGCATGCAGAACACATCAATCTCACGCTGCCCCATTGCACTGTGACACAGCACATTCACATAGCCTGCATGGTGTTGTGGGGTTACATGTACATTGCCTGTTCCAACATGGTACTGATGAGATTTCTGTGTCCTTCCCAAGTGGATGAGCTATGTAAGAAGGGCTAGGAATTGAGGTGCAAGTAGCTGGACTTCATCTGGCAGGTGCGGGAGGAGCTTCACCCTGCATCAGCTGGTGAGTCAGTGTTAAACACATGTGACCCAGGGAGATGACAGCTGTGAGATCTGCATGACATTTGCCCATGTCTACATATCTTACACATATTGTCATGCATATCATAGCCCTAGATGACTTTCGTTGCTCTTGTGCACCAGGACAGGGATGCATGCAGGGTCTGGTGAACCTGGGAACTGTTTGGCCCTTACAGCTCTGCTGGTCAGTATCCTAACATTGACATGGAGTCCTGAATTCTCAGTATGTGCAGGTCTGCCATGTTTCATAGTAACATAGTAAGTGACGGCAGATAAAGACCAGCATGGTCCATCTAGTCTGCCCAGCAAGATGGCAAGAGTAGGTACACCTGTCGCTCTGTGCAGGCCACCTCTCCCCATGTTTTTGTTTTTGTTTTTGTTTAGGGGTGAACCCACCACTCCATGTAGGATACCCTTATTTGTTGAGGCGCTAGATAGTTCAGAAGTTAGATGGTACAGTTTATTTTGCTTTTATCCTGTTGCTGTAAAGGGATCCACTGTGTTTGTCCCATGCCTTTTTGAATTCCATCATCGTGTTTGCCCCCACCACTTCCATCGGGAGGGCATTCCAAGCATCCACCACCCTTTCAGTAAAGAAATATTTCCTGACATTGCCTTTCAATTTACCACCTTGCAGCTTCATGATCTCCAGGAACAAGCAGGAATGAGTCTTCACATATGGGCATCGTCTGTACCGATGGAGCCTGCGCGGGAACACTCCCCAGCGTCCAAAAGGAAAGCTTTTGGGAGCATCCCACAGCGCCTGTGCGCTGCCTTCCCACCTTTCCCAACCACCTCTCTCCAGTTCTTCTTTTCCGCGGAGCCAGCAGTTCTTCTTTTCCTGTCACCGCTGAAGAATTTCTTATTTTCTTTTATTTTTCTTTAGTCGCGTGTCTGCCTTCTCAACTCCGGACCGGTACCACCGGTCTTTTTTCTTTCTTTAAAAAAAAAACCAAAAAAACTCTTTTCTTACTTCAGTGCATTTTTTCTTCTGAGGCCTTAGGCCTACAGATATATATATTTTTTCCTCATGGAAAAACCTGCCTCCGGGTTTAAAAAGTGCACTAAGTGCAGTGGCACTATTTCTGTCACTGACACCCATGACTGGTGTCTAAAATGTTTAGGTCCTGACCACTCCATTGCGGATTGTGAGTCCTGTTCCATGATGTCTAAAAGAGGGTTACAAAATCGGGCAGCCAAGCTCAGTACCCTGTTTCCCTCCGATGCAGCTTCTGTGGCATCGACGTCTTCCAGGGCTGCTTCTTCATCCCATGGATCTCAGGTAACCAAACTTAAATCCGGCCGGTCCTCAAAGAGTACATCTCCCTCTAAGTATCAAGATGCCCCCGGGCTTACTCTTGAGGAATCCACACCGGCAAAATTACCCCGGCGGGAGGCTCCGTCTTCCAAAGCTCTATCTATGGGGTCACAGGTTGACATCGATGGCTCGGCCTCGACCGATCACCTGTTACAATGTTCTGGGGTACCGGATGTTCCCACCGGTACCGACATCCAGACATTGGTGGCGTCGATGGATCAGAATATTCTGACCATGCAGCGTGCCATCACGGCATTCATACAAGCTGCGACGCCTACGGTATCGCAACAAACCCTGTTGTCCGTACCGGTACCGGATCCGATACCGGTTCCGATACCGGTACCGCTTGCATCGACATCAGCGTCGACGGCAGTGGTACGCTATCCAGTGATGCCCATCAGTACCGACCCGTTACCGATTACTCCCGATGTCGATACCCCCCGGTACGCGTATCGGGCTCTCCGAGAGCATCCAGACAGTCGATACTTCGATTCCTCTGAAGACTCTGATGCATCAGAGGCCTCTATTGAAGCACCGGGGATCCTTCCTCAGGAACCCTCTTCTCCAAAAAGGAGAATGTCTCCTCCTGAAGACTTGCCTTTTCAGGACTTCATCAGGGAGGTGGCCAGAGGCCTGTCCATCTCAGTGGCCTCTGAAACTGAACCTAGAGCCAAAAAATTAGATATCCTTCAATGTCCTAAGGCTCCTAAAGAGGCAGCCACCTTACCAGTACATGAGATTCTTTATGATCACATGTTAGGCATATGGGAGACTCCTCTTTCCACCTCCCCTCATTCTCGAAGGTTGGACACCATGTATCGTGTTCCTCCTTGTCCTGGTTTTCATAAGACTCAGCTTCCTCACCACTCCATTGTGGTAGAGTCTGCTATGAAAAAAATCAAAAGTACAAAAAGGCACTCCTCTGCTCCTCCAGGAAGAGAATGCAGAACCTTAGATGCCTTTGGCAGGAAGATCTTTCAGGCCAGTATGCTTGTGGCCAGAATCAACTCCTATAGTCTCTATATGGGGATGTTTCTGAAAGAGGTTACAGATCATCTGCAAACCTTATCTCCTTATATGTCAGAAGATAAGAGAGAAGAATATATCACCTGGCTTAAACATGCACAGGATGTATCCAAGTTTTCCAACCGTGCAGCCTTTGACTCTTTTGAGGGTGCCAGTAGAGCCTCGGCTATTGCCATAGGTGCACGCAAACTTGCTTGGTTGCAAGCCTCTGATTTGGAATCCTGGGTACAGGATGGTCTAGGTAACCTTCCCTGTACAGGGGAAAACCTGTTTGGCAAAGATTGGCAAGCAAAGGCCAACCAGATGGATGCTGAAAACTCTGCTTTAGATAGACATTCAAAGTCTACTACTGCTCCTTTTAAAAAGAGGTTGTTCAAAAAAGGATCTTTCCCAAAAAAAGGGAAACTTTCTTCTTGTTATTGTCAGGCCTCTTCTCAAGGTAGTTTTGCTACAAAGAGACAGCAACAACCAAAACAGACCAAGCCTCAGGCTGCGAGGACTGCTACGGCCCAACAGCCTCAGCCTCCTCAGGATCTTTGACTTTCCACTAGGGAACTTAGCCTTTCTGACTCTAGAACATCCAGAGCCTCTCACCATGGTGAAACAGTTCAACTCTCCAACATCTCTCCTCAACCTCCTGAGTCAAGAGATTGCTACCCTTCTTGCCCAAGGGGCAATAGAAGAACTACCTCTTCTTCAACAGGGCTCAGGGTTCTACTCCCCTTATTTTTTCATCCCAAAGAAAACGGGGGGCTACAGAACCATATTAGATCTCAGAGAGTTGAACAAGTTTCTATGCAAGGAGAAATTCAAGATGACTTCTCTCGGAACTCTCCTTCCATACCTCCAGAGTCAGGACTGGCTTTGTTCTCTAGATCTCAAGGATGCGTACACCCATGTCCTCATCCATCCAACACACAGAAGGTTCCTTCGGTTCCTTTACCAAGGAAAGCACTACCAATACAAAGTGCTTCCTTTCGGTCTGGCCTCTGCTCCAAGAGTGTTCACAAAATGCATGGCAGTAGTAGCTGCATTTCTGCGCACTCTAGGAATATTCGTATTCCCATATCTGGACGACTGGCTCATCCGAGCTCCATCCCAGTCAGAGGCCCAGGCTTCCCTGGCCTGCACAAAGCGTGTTCTTCAGTATCTGGGACTGGTAATCAACATTCCAAAATCCCATCTCACCCCTACTCCGTCTCTAGAGTTCATAGGGGCCTTACTGGATAGCACAACTGCAAGGGCCTATCTTCCCCAGGCCCGTTGCCTACGCTTGGTGCAGTTAGCCTCCCAGATTCAGTTAAAATCCCATTTAACTGCTCGAGAGATGTTGCAACTCTTAGGCCACATGGCATCCACGGTGCATGTGGTTCCTTATGCGCGCCTTCACATGAGGGCAGCTCAATGGACTTTGTCCACCCAATGGACCCAGGCATCAGGCTGCCTGTCAGACAAAATAGCAACCTCCAGTCGCCTCTTTTGGTCCCTCCACTGGTGGAAGTCCACTCAAAATCTGTTGCTGGGGTCCCCCTTTCAACAGGTGTTACACCAAGCAACCCTTACAACAGATGCCTCTCCAAAGGGTTGGGGAGCTCATCTACAAGATCTCTCGACCCAAGACATCTGGTCTCCACAGGAGACATCTCTACATATCAACCTCTTAGAGCTCAGAGCAATCTTTCTGGCTCTGAGTCTTCCACACCCTGCTCAGCTTCAAGACAGTCCTCATCCACACGGACAACCAGGTAGCCATGTTCTACGTGAACAAGCAGGGAGGGACTGGCTCTCTGTCGCTTTGCAACGAAGCTCTGAGATTGTGGGCCTTCGCCAGAGAGCATCAAATCCATCTCATGGCAGTGTATCTTCCAGGGGTTCAAAACTCTTGGGCAGACAGACTCAGTCGAGTAATGCTTCCACACGAATGGTCCCTTCATGGAGACCAGATAGCCAGGATTTTTCGGATTTGGGGTACCCCAGACATAGACCTGTTTGCAAGTCCGTGGAATGCCAAACTTCCCTGGTTTTGTTCCAGGATTCCATGTCAGGGAGTTCAGGCCAGGGATGCCTTCCTCCTTCATTGGGGGCAAGACTTCCTCTATGCCTTTCCACCTATTCCCCTCATCCCCAAGACTCTGTTCAAGCTTCAGAGAGACAAGGGGTCTATGATCCTCATAGCACCACATTGGCCACACCAAGTGGGGTACCCTCTACTTCTGCATCTCTCTCAAGCTCCCTCCCTGGACCTGGGGTCTGCTCCAGATCTCCTCTCCCAGGAGGAGGGAACCTTGTGGCACCCAAATCCTCAGTCTCTTCATCTCAGGGTCCTGATTACTGAAGGCCTAGACCTTCAGGATTTACACCTTTCTCAGCAAGTGAAGGATATCACAAAAATGATATCCCAGAAATGAGCCCTGCGTCCAATAAAATGCAATGTTCTCTCACATAATGTATATTATGTAAATAATACTATGTTTAATTATGTGTAAATAGTTAATTTAATTTTTGACCATCCAAGTTGAGTTACCTGTTTATCTGTAGTTTTACGGTTAACCCACCGTAAAACATAATTGTTCCATGTAAACCGCACTGATATTGAAGAGCGCGGTATATAAGAGAAATAAATTAAATAAATATCCTTCATGCTTCCAGAAAGCCTTCCACCAGATGTTCCTATGCTTTTAAATGGAAAAGGTTTTCCATTTGGTGTGCACAGAAGGGTCTCAACCCTCTTGCAATACCTTTGAATTCTTTACTAGACTATTTGCTGCATTTATCCCATGCAGACCTTAAAACAAATTCAATCAGAGTCCATTTGAGTGCTATTGCAGCATCCCTTAAGTCTCTCAATGGACAACCTATTTCCTCTCATCCTCTTATAGCAAGATTCATGAGAGGCCTTCTTTTGACTAAACCTCCCGTTAGACCACCTCCAGTGGCATGGGACTTGAATCTGGTTCTTGGCCAGCTTATGAAGCCACCCTTTGAACCCTTAGCCACTACCTCCTTGAAATTCCTTTCCTGGAAGGTTATTTTTCTCATTGCAGTCATCTCAGCTCGCCGTATCAGTGAGTTGCAAGTTTTAGTGGCTAATCCTCCTTATACACGGTTCCATCATGACAAGGTAGTCCTCAGAACTAATCCACACTTTATGCCTAAAGTGGTTTCACCTTTTCATCTGAACCAGGAGGTGTATTTACCTGTCTTTTTTCCAGGACCTCATGCATCAAGTGCAGAGAGGAATCTTCATACCCTGGATTGTAAAAGAGCACTTGCTTTCTACTTACAAAGGACACAGCAACATAGAAAGTCCTCTCAACTTTTTGTTGCTTTTGATCCTTCTCATTTAGGACTTCCAGTCTCTAAGAGAACTCTGTCCAATTGGATTGCTCAGTGTATTTCCTTCGCCTACCAGAGTAAGAACCTTTCTCTGGAGGGCCATGTCACAGCTCACAATGTGAGGGCCATGGCAACCTCTATGGCTCATCTAAACTCTGTGTCCATCGACCAAATCTGTCGAGCGGCCACCTGGGCATCAGTTCATACCTTCACAGCCTATTACTGCTTGGACAAGGACTCCCGCCGGGAAGCCTTATTTGGTCAGGCTGTTCTTAAACACCTGTTCCATACCTAATCAACTCCTACCCTCTATCCCTGACTGGATGCCTGAGATTCATGAGTGGAGGTGGAGCCCTTCCCAGGGACTCACAATCTGGGTGATCTCCCAGGCATCTCTAGCTGGGGAGTCCCCATATGTGAAGACTCATTCCTGCTTGTTCCTGGAGATAGCACAGTTACTTACCTGTAACAGGTGATCTCTGGGAACAGCAGGAATAAGTCTTCACAACCCACCCACCTCCCCTAGGAGTTGTATCTCTCTATCTTTCCTTTCCCCTCTCTCTCTTTGTCTCAGCTTTAAAACTCGAACTGGAGAGAGGCGGTTGGGGAAGGCAGCACGCAGGCGCTGTGGGATGCTCCCAAAATCTTTCCTTTTGGACGCTGGGGAGCGTTCCCGTGCAGGCTCCGTCGGTACCGACGATACCCATATGTGAAGACTTATTCCTGCTGTTCCCAGAGATCACCTGTTACAGGTAAGTAACTGTGCTTTATGCCCTCTAGTCTTATAGCTTCCCCGTCTTTGGAAGAGCTTTGTTCATCATTTCTCTTTAAGTATTTAAAGGTCTGAATCATATCTCCCCTGTCCCTCCTCTCCTCCAAAGTGTACATATTTAGGTCTTCAAGCCTCTTCTCATAAGGCTTCTGACGCAGGCTCCAAATCATTTTGGTCGCTTTTCTCTGAACAGTTTCCAGTCTTTTTACATCTTTTGCAAGATATGGTCTCCAAAACTGAACACAGTATTCCAAGTGAGGCCTCACCAGTGACTTGTACAGTGGCATAAGTACCTTTTCCTTTCTGCTGGTAATCCCTCTTTGTATGCAGCCCAACATCCTCCTGGCTTTTGCCACCGCCTTGTCGCACTGTTTTGCCTCCTTGAGATCATCAGAGATAATCACACCAAGGTCTTTCTCCTGAACCGTGCATACCAACCTCTCACCCCCTATTGTGTACTTTTCCCTTGGATTTCTGCTACCCAAGTGCATGACACTGCACTTTTTCACATTAAATCGTAGTTGCCAAGCATTAGACCAGTCTTCCAGCTTTTGTAGATCTTTCCTCATGTTAACCACTCCCTCGGGGGAGTCCACTCTGTTGCAAATTTTTGTGTCATCTGCAAAAAGGCAGACTTTTCCATTCAGTCCTTCAGCAATATCACTCACAAATATATTGAACAGTGCCGGTCCCAGGACCGAACCCTGAGGCACCCAGCTAATCACCTTCCTCTCATCCGAGTGAGCTCTATGTACCATCACCTTCTTTTTTTTTTTTTTTTAAATTCTTTATTTTCGTTTTATAACAACAAAGGAAAAGGAAGACATACAGCTAAGAGACAGATACATAAAGTGTAATACATACACCAAAGTAAACCCCTGCCACCCCCCTCCCCCCTGCTTCTTCTCTAGAAAACTGATCATTCCCGAAGCGGGCGTGTACTTACATTATTGTGTTACAAAACCTAACGGTGATCTGAAACATGATGAGTGCACATTAAACAGGCATGTCGGAACAATGAGCAGATTGTACATAATCATTGAGCATCTGCCATTTAGACAAGCGAGAGTGAGTTTGGGCATGGGGAATAGCTCTCCGAGGTATCTGCTCATATTTACTATATAAGCAGACGAGGTTCCACCATTCATTGACAGTAAGTCGAGAGCTATCCTTCCAATTCCTCGTGATTAAGCATATGGCTATACCCAGCATGAAATCAAGGAGAAAGCGACCCTTCTTAGGAAGAGAGGGGACCTCCGCCACAGAGCGGAGTCCCACGATCTTCCAAGAGAGAGGTTCGTGAAGGTGTAAGATAAATTGAATACAACCCCAAACCCGCCTCCAATAAACCTGTAGTTGAGGGCATTCATAAATAACATGAGCGAGGGTTCCCACAGCAGCATGGCAAGACCAACACTGGTCCCTAGCAGTTGTGTTCCATTTGGCTATTTTTTCTGGGGTATAAAAGCATCTGTGTGCAAAGAAGAAGAGAGTTTGGGTAACAGAGGCGGACCGGGAAACCCGCACTACTTTGCTCCAGAAAACGCTCCATTGCACAGGGGTTAAAGTGGTTTGCAGTTCGCGCTCCCAGGCTTGTTGAGCTCTAAAAGTGGCAGTGTCTGTACCCTGACATAATATTTTATAAAAGTTAGAGGCTACCCCATGTGTACTACTAATAGAGTGAACTATCTCTGATAGCCCGTCCTCAGTAGGGGCAGAGGGCGGCATGATTTGAGCACTTTTGAGGCAGTGTTGAAGCTGCATCAATTGAAAGTAGTGTTTCGCTGGTAACGCAAATTCCTTTTGTAAATCAGAAAAGGTTTTCCAACGAGCTGCAGAGAAAAGCTGTTGGGGTGTCCAGATCCCCCTTGAGTACCAGGGTTTCCATGCTATCGTTCTATTTAGGACTTGAATTCTGGGGTTATTCCATAGCGGGAGTCCGTCCTGAGGACATACGTTCGGACCCAGTGATAGAATGAGAGTGTTAAAGGCCGCAAGAGTATCGACAATCATTGGGGGATGGCAGGTGTCTACTTGATAGGACATACCGGGGAGATGGGTCAACGGAATTGGGCTACTAAGCTCCTCTTCTATGTCAAGCCAAACTGGTCTGCTGTCTGTTGGGGCATCTAGCCATCGGGCACCTTGCTTAAGTAGGAAGGCTTGATGATATCTAAGAAAATCAGGAAATCTGGTACCCCCTATTTTCTTTGCAGACTGTAGTTTTTGTTTAGCTATCCTTGGTGGCTTGCCCTGCCAGAGATAACGGACGAGAAGGCCCTCAATATCTTTATAAGTATGTAGCGGGAGTAAGCATGGCAGCATTTCTAAAATGTAGTTCACTTTGGGGACTATCATCATTTTCACAGTTTCTAGGCGGCCCCACCATGTAAGAGATAAGGGAGACCAACGATTTGTGAGCTCACGGACTTTGGAGACTACCTCTTTGGCATTAAAACTGATAGTGTCTTCTAAAGGAGAACAGTAATGGACCCCGAGATACTTCACCATGCGGGATTGCCAAAGGAAGGGAAAGGCCTGCATGTCAGCCTCATGTACCCAGCGGTTCAGTGGGAATGCTACAGATTTGGTCCAGTTAATTTTATAGCCCGATAATTGCGAGTATCCGTCAATCAGATCCAAGACAGCTGGAACCGAATCAAGGGATACGAAAAGCATAAGGTCATCTGCATATGCAGAGAGTTTAATCTCTCTATGACTGAAGGGGACACCTCGAATACGTGCGGACTGCCTAATAAGGAGGGCTAGGGGTTCAAGAGCTAGATCAAAGAGCATTGGTGATAGGGGGCAACCTTGACGCGTGCCTCTTTGGAGATTAAATGGCTAAGACTTGATGGCATTTACACAAATACTGGCGACGGGTTGAGTATACATGACTTGGAGATATCGGAGGAAGCCCTCCCCAAAGCCATACCATCGGAGAACTGCAAATAAGAAGGGCCATTCTAGGCGATCAAAGGCTTTTTCGGCATCTAGGGAAAGACCCACCCATGGATGATCTAGATTGGCAGCACTGGATAGCACATGGCACAAGGTCCGAGCATTGTCAGCGGTGGATCGGCCGGGTATAAAACCGCATTGGTCGGGGTGGATTAGGGTGGCCATCCTGTCAGATAGCCGGGTGGCCAAGATCGTTGCGAAGATCTTATAATCGGCATTAAGTAGGGAGATTGGACGGTAGTTGGCGGTTAGCAGCGGGTCTCTGCCTTCTTTCTCAAATACTACCACATTAGCTGCAGAAAAGGATCCCAAAGAGGATGTATCTACCGCAAGGGCAGTAAAATAGAGTTTTAAATAGGGAACTAAATCTGCACTAAACGTTCTGTAGAATTCGATCGGGAGACCATCGGGCCCTGCGGCACGGCCCGGCCCGAGGCTGTTCGTTTTAGGGCAGATTGGATCTCTGAAGTAGAGAAGGGTTCATCCATCGCATCCCTATCTTCTTCAGAGAGGGTCGGCCGCTGAATGCCAGAAAGCAGTCGCTCGAATGTCTCTGACGAGAACTCACATTCAGATTGATATAGGCGGGTATAGAAATCCCGAAAGAGTTCTACAATGTCGGAGTCTTTGGTCAATATGCCCCCTCCCTGTGGGGCTCGAAGGGCCGCTACACGTTTGGCTTCTTTTTGACCTTTCAAGGCGTTGGCTAAGAGTCGACCGGCTCGGTTATTTTCACGATAATATGTCCCTCGTTGAAGCTCAATACTCTTAGAAGCTGCAGTTGAGAGGATTGAATTATATTGAAAACGGAGACGCTGTAATCGAATTAATACACATGGATCAGTACGTGAAGTTAGAACTCGTTCGCCTGCTTTAATTTGTTGGTCTAGTATGAGTAGCTGCTGTTTGCGTTGTTTCCGCAGGCGGATTTGATAGCTAGTGATCGTTGCTCGAATGGCCGCTTTGAAGCCCTCCCACCAAGCCCAATTCGCAGTATCCTGGGGTAGATTAAAATGGAAGTAATCCTGTATGGCTGCTCGAATTTCTAACTGGAACTCTGGCTGAGTTAACAGGGCTCTATCAAAGAACCAGGCCCCCGAATTCCCTTGGGGTGCAGTAGTGTGTAATTGAAAGGAAATAGCAGCATGATCTGAAATGTGTTGGGAGTGAATCTTTGCAGTGTCCACCTGAGGAACTAACAGTTTTGATATTAGAGAGAAATCTATGCGAGACTGGGATTTGTGAGGGGAAGAGAAGAAGGTGAAGTCAAGCTCATTGGGGTGTAGTAACCTCCATAGATCAACTAAAGCAAGATCTTTGATCAAAGAGGTAAGCGTGGTGTGACTCTTGGGGGGACCACTTGTCCTAGGCGGCTGTTTGTCAATCAGGGGATCAAGGACTAAATTGAAATCCCCCCCAATTATCAATGAAGTATTAGCAGAGGCCTGCGCAACCTGAGCAATGGTAGCAAAAAAGGCAGGATCATCCACATTAGGAGCGTAAAGGCATATACATGTAACTTCAAGGCTACCTATCTTGAGGTGAACTCTGGACCATCTACCTTCTGTATCTGAGCTAGTCGCAATAATAGTAGCATGCAAAGATTTCCTAACCAGTATGGCAACCCCACATTTCTTAGAAACGGCTGGGGAATAGGCGGCCACCATGTAAGGTTTAATATTGAGTTTAAGAGTTTCCTTCGAATTTAAATGCGTTTCTTGGAGAAAAATCAGATCCGCAGCTTCCTGACTTAGGTAGCTTAGGATTTTCTTCCGTTTTATCGGATTATTGATTCCTTTTACGTTCAATGAAAAAAGCTTACATGGTGCCATCAATCGGTAATAGACATTTTAGGTAAGGGCGCTTGAACACATACAACATAATCAGAATCTGTGCAACAATGACATAATCACCGAGTATGCTGGCTAATACACCCCATATTGAAAAGCATGTACCAACGTATCTTAGAGAAGAAGCAAAACCCCCAATGAATATGGCGACCATATGTCTGCGGGAGGAGGCCCTAAAGACATGAAAAAAAAAGAAAAGAAACACCAGAGTCCATAATTAACACTGTCTCTGATACTCATAGAGGCTACTGTGGGTAGATGGAGTCGGGTCACAGATATCATCAAAAGTAAGGCAAACAAACTGCCCTCGCCTGACTCTGTGCTGGGCTGCGGCAGATCCAGTATGGAAGGTACAGCGGATATGGGAATGCTGGCAGGAATATTCTGGAAGTCAGCGCATCAAGTCGGCTTCTTTGGAATCCAAAAACTCCGCTAGTAGATCAGGGTCCTCAAATGTTCTTGTCTGATTGTGAAGCGTGACTCGGAGCTTGGCCGGGTACATCAGGCCATAGCGTGCTTGTAGTTGTTGAAGCCTCGGTCGGAATTCCAGAAAGCGTTTTCGGCGGTCGACCGTGGGTTTAGCCAAGTCAGGATAGAAGGAGATCTTGTGGTTCTCAAACTCCATATGGCCCTTTGCCCGAGAGGCACTGAGAATTTGCTCCACGTGTTGATATCTCAAAAGTCGAAAAATGATAGGCCGCGGGGTCTTCCTGTTGAGCGTTATGCTTGAGGGTACACGATGAGCGCGATCGATCTCCAAATCTTTGGTAAAGGTGATTTGGAGCAGGGAAGGGAGGATTTTACATAAAAACTCTTTCATGTCTCCCGATTCCGCTCCCTCCGGTATGCCCACGAGTCGTATGTTGTTGCGGCGCGCTCTATTATTGCCATCTTCCACTTCTTTCTGCAAGGCCCGTACCTGCCGTTCAACTTTGTCGAGTTTGGACAACCGGGCCGCATGGGAGTCCAATATGCTCTCCATTTTGTCCTGACGCGAAGAGAGCCCCTCTAGCTTGCCCTGCAGTACACCAAGATCTTCCCGCAGCGCTCGGAGTGCTTCACCGTTTGACTGCACGAGGTCCTTGACCCCTCTAATCTCTGCGAGGATTTCCTGCTGCATTTCGGGGCCCTCGCGCAAGGCCAGCCCCTTCTGCGGGGACGGGGGTTCAGTTTTGGAACGTTTGCCGTGAGAAGCCGCTGGAGATCCAAATTCCAGGCGCGTGGGTTTGGTCCCCGCCATCTCACCAATGTGCCCCTGCAAGATCAGAGTAGAAGTTCCAAGTATGTATGGTGTTAATTCAGGATTCTGAGTAGGCCTCTCGGGAGCCTCAGCGTTATGCGACCATCCCGCTGGACATCAGGCTCCGCCCCCTGTACCATCACCTTCTGTTGTCTGTCAGTCAACCAATTTCTAATCCAGTTTACTATCTTGGGACCCATCCCCAAGCTACTGAGTTTGACAAGCCTCCTATGAGGAACAGTATCAAAGGCTTTGCTGAAATCCAGATAGATGACATCCATTGCATGCCCCAGATCTAGTTCCTTGGTCACCCAATCAAAGAACTCAATCAGATTTGTTTGGCAAGACCATCCTTCGGTAAAACCATGTTGCCTTGGATCTTGCAACCTGTTGGTTTTGAGAAAGTTCACTATTCGCTCTTTCTGGAGCGCCTCCATTACTTTTCCTGCCACCGAGGTAAGGCTCACGTGTCTGTAATTTGACACTTCTTCCCTGTCACCACTTTTGTGTAGAGATACAACATTAGCCATTCTCCAGTCCTGAGGAACGACTCCTGTTTCCAAGGATCTGTTGAAGACATCCTTTAACGGTCCTGCAAGAATCTCTCTGAGCTCTTTCAGTATCCTGGGATGTATCCCATCTGGTCCCATGGCTTTGTCCACTTTCAGTTTAGCAAGTTGTTCTAACACCTCATCTTCTGTGAATGGTGTGGTATCTACTTCATTCCTATTTTTATATTTGGGAGTCACAGCTGGTCCATCTCCAGGATCTTCTTTAGTAAAAACAGAGCAGAAGTATTTGTTTAGCAATTTTGCTTTTTCAGTGTCACTTTCCACGAGTCCTTTCCCAGCACCTCCGAGTCCTGCAATTCCAACTCTGATCCTTCTTCCTTTCCTGAATATACCTGAAGAAAGTTTTGTCGTCACCTTTAACATCTTTAGCCATCTTTTCCTCTGCCTTTGATTTTGCTATCCTTATTTCTCTTTTTGACTCTTTGAGCTTGATCCTGTATTCATTTCTGTGTTGTTCTGTTTGCAAGCTTTTGAAATTTGTGAAAGCTGTATTTTTTGCCTTTATTTGAGCAGCCACCTCTTTGGAAAACCAAATAGGTTTCCTTCTCTTGTTTTTATTTATTTTTCTTACATATTTATCTGTTGCCCCTTTTATTGCCGCCTTTAGTTTAGTCCATTGCAATTCCACTTCCCTTATCTCCTTCCACCCCGTCATCTCCTCCTGTAAGTACTCGGCCATTTTATTGAAGTCAGTGTTTTTGAAGTTTAGGACTTTGAGCTTGCTATGATTGGCCTGTACCATGGCTTTTATCTCAAACCACACCGTGTGATGGTCGCTGTTGCTCACAGGGGCACTCATGCAGACATTCGACACATTATCACTGTTGGTGAGCACTACATCCAGCGTTGAGCTTTCCCTGGTTGGTTCATCACCATTTGTCTAAGTAATGCATCTTGGAGAGCATCCACAATTGTTTTGCTTCTTTCCAGATGTGCAGAAGGAGTAATCCAATCCACATCAGGTATATTAAAGTCACCCAATATGATTGCTTCCCCCTTTGTTGCTATCTTGGCAATATCTATAATCAATTCGTTATCTCTCTCTTCAATTTGAGTCTGAGGTCTGTAGACTACAGCAATATGGATGACAGTGCCATCTCCTCTTTCCAACGCAATCCAGAGCGCTTCTTCTTTTCCCCATGTTCCCTGCATTTCAGTAGCTTTAATACTGCTTTTGACATTCAAGGCGGCTACTCCTCCTTTTCCATTTTCTCTGTCTCTTCTGAATAGATTATAGCCAGCTATGGCTATATCTCAATCATGCGATTCATTAAACCATGTTTCTGTAATGGCCACGATGTCCAAATCCGTTTCCACCATTAGGGCTTCCAGGTCTGGAATTTTTTTGGCTAAGCTTCGAGCATTTGTGCTCATTGCTTTCCAGCATTTATCTGGCTTGTGTGTATTTTGCATTGATTTTATTCTGCCCACTTCTTCCCACTTGTTTTTGATGTGTGGTTTAAGAGTGTGGCTGTTTCTGATCTGCTTTTGCAGGGGGTGGCATGCAGATGTTGACCTTCCACATCCGTCACCCCCTTTTCCTAGTTTAAATGCATGTATGCACATGTTTTGATGACATGATGGACCATGTGCATATATGCTGCAACAGGCCAGTACACAACCATATGAGAGGGACTGGTTACACTCAAGACATATTAATGACAGGATCACATCCTCCCCGGGGGCTACATATATCCCTTCATGGCCTAACACTATGAAAATACACCAAAAAGACTGCCCTAAGAGTAAACAAATCAGTCCAAACACATGCAGAACATAGACCATCACCAAACAAGGAATCACAATTTAGAAACAGGAAGACAATAATTAAACTGGGAACCCCAAAAGCCAAACTTGGAATGTACAGCAAAACTGTAGAAATAAAATTTCCTCTCATACTAAACAAAGCGTAGATGTTAATGATGCACATTTCCCAGAGCTGACATATTCCAGTTAATAAATTCAAAATAGAGATTTTTCTACCTTTTGTGCATTTTTTTTTCAGTTGCAATTGCTCCAGCCACTTTCTTCTGGTTTCTTCATGTCTTCTGCTAACTCTCCATCGTCTCCTGTCCATTTGTCCTTCTCTCTTCTAGTTTTTTTTCATTCTCTCTCTACATCTGCTTTAACATACTAATCTTTCTCCTTTTGCTCTTTCCTCATTCCTATTTCATCCATTCAAATTTTACCCCTCCATCCTCAATCCCCACTTACTCTCCCAATACCCAGTCAATTGTAGATTTTTCTTCCCTCCCACACAAAATATTTTTCCTCTCTCCATTTCACTCTCCCAGCCCTATTCCATTCTAATCCTCCCCCAACATCCGCTCCCTTCCAGTCCCAGCCCCAGCCCCACATCCGCTCCCTTCTAGTCCCCCCATCAGCCCATTTCCAGTCCTAGCCCCCCATCAGCCCATTTCCAGTCCTAGCCCCCCATCAGCCCATTTCCAGTCCTAGCCCCCCATCAGCCCATTTTCAGTCTTAGCCCCCCCATTACCAGTCCTAACCCCCTCCCCCCCCCATCAGCCCAGGTGAATTTAAAACTAAAAAAAAAACTGGCTGCTGCTGCCGCTGCAGCCGTGGCAGCGGCAGAATCAAGTGTCCCGTGGCTCTGCCGCCTGTCTGGCAGAGCCCTCCCAGCATCAGCTCCATCAGTGCGGGCTTTTCAAGCCGCGAAGGGAGTGTTTCCCTCTCGCGGCTCTGTTAAGCCCGCCGGGGCTGATGGGAAACACCTCCGTCCCCACAACATCTCATGTCCCCCCTCCGGAGGACATATCTTTTCAAGACTTTATCCTTGATGTTGCTCGGGGCCTGTCTACAACGGTGACTTTGGAGAAGGGACCTAGGGCTGAGGAGCTCGAAATTCTTCAATACTCTGCAGCTTCAAAGGAAGCTGCTACTCTCCCTATTCATCGAATACTTCATGACCTTATGCTTCGAATGTGGGAGACACCCTTAACCATCTCTCCACATACTCGAAGGCTCGATAAAATGTACCGGGTACCCAAGTGCCCCGGCTTCCAGAAGACTCAATTACCATACCATTCTATGGTGGTAGAATCGGCAGTGTGTTGAATTAAGAGTGCTAAGACGCATTCCTCAAACCCTCCAGGCAGGGAATCGAGAACCCTCAATGCTTTTGGTCGTCAATGTTTTCAGGCCTCCATGTTATCGGCCAGGATCAGTTCCTACATACTCTACATGGGTATGTTCCTTAAGGAGGTGGCTAGGGATTTGGAATTGATGGCTCCTTTTCTCCCTGATGACAAAAGCTGATTATCTCACCCTGGTGAAACATGCCCAAAATGTTTTCAAATTTGTTAACAGGGCAGCTATCGACTGTTTTGAATGCATCAGCAGAACTTCAGCTATATGCATTGGTGCATGCAGGATTGCTTGGCTCCAAGCCTCTGATCTTGAACAGTGGGTTCGAGATAAGCTGGGTAATATTCCTTGCACAGATGAAAACCTTTTTGGCAAAGACTGGCAGGATAAGGCTTCTCAGTTAGAATCTGATAACACCACTCTTAATAGACTTTGTAGATCTACTGCCAACCTAGCAATGAAGATATCGAAGAAACCTTTTTTTCAATAAGAAAAAGAAGTACTACCCTTCTTACACCCCTGCGGTGCACTGTCCCATCCATGCTCCCCAAAAAGGGCAGCAACAACCAAAACAGCAAAGAGAGGCTCAGACTCCCGGGTCTCAGCCAACCCAGAAGACCCAACCTCCTCAGGGTCTTTGACTCCTTTCTGGAGAACATAGCCATCCTGCCTCTGGAGATTCCAGATCCCATCCACATTCCCAGCAGACTATCACTTTGCCCACAGGTATCTTGTAACATCAGAACACTGGACTCTCTCCATAGTAAGGGAGAGGTACAAACTTTACTTCCGAAGTCTGTTCACCCTAATCTCCTCCAAGAGAGTTTTGTTTTCAACCCCCTCTCACCACTCTGTTATTGCAGGTCATCTCCCTTCTCTCACAGGGTGCAGTAGAGGAGGTGACACTCTCCCAGCAAGGTCTGGGCTTCTATTCTCCTTTTTTCCTCATTCCAAAGAAGACAGGGGGATACAAGCCCATCCTGGACCTCAGAAAACTGAACAAGTATCTACTTCGGGAGAAGTTCAAGATCTCCCGAGGTACTCTTCTCCCCTATCTCCAGAGTCAGGAATGGCTCTGTTCTCTAGATCTAAAGGATGCATATACTCACATTCTTATCCACGCAGAACACTGAAGTTTCCTGTTCCAGGGAAGACATTATCAGTACAGAGTCCTACCTTTTGACCTCGCCTCTGCCCCAAGAGTCTTTACATAATGAATGGTAGTGGTAGCTGCATTCCTAAGGACTCGAGGGATATTTGTCTTCCCTTGCTTAGACTGGCTCATTTGAGCAAGCACATCTCTAGAGGCCAATCTTTCTCTCATGTGCACCATGCAGATGCTGCAACACTTTGGATTTGTAATAAACCTTCCAAAGTCCCATCTTGTTCCCTCTCAAACTCTAGCGTTTATAGGGACTCTCCTAGACACTCAACAGTCGAGGGCTTTTCTGCCCCAAGCCCGCTGTGCTCGACTCATTCAGCTTGCATCCCAAGTATGCCTCGACCTTTCTCACTGCTCGAGAAATGCTGCAACTCCTGGTCCATATGGCATCTACTGTACATGTAGTTCCATACACACGTCTGCATATGTGTGCAGCTCAGTGGACCCTGGCTTCCTAGTGGTCTCAAGCATCTGGTCATTTGGGAGACAGGATAATACTCTAAACATCTCATATCGTCTCTCCAGTGGTGACAATGCCCAGAAACACCACCTTGTAAGGTCACCTTTTCAGAAGCCTCCACATCAATGTACCCTGATGACGGATGTGTCCAAATTGGGCTGGGGAGTTCATCTGGACATCCTCTCCACTCAGGGTCTTTGGTCTCATCATGAATAATAACTCTACATAAATATGCTAGAACTCGTCATCCACAATGCTCTCAAGATGTTCCACGACCACCTTTGCTTCCACACAGTTCTAGTCCAGACAATCAGGTAGCCATGTTCTACTTGAACAAGCAGGGCAGAACAGGCCCTGCACCTGTGGTCCTTCGCCATACAGCATCAGATTCACCTACTTGCGGTGTATATCCCAGGCAAACAGAATCTCTTGGTGGACAAACTCAGTTGAGTACTGCTACCCCACGAGTGGTCTCTCCATGCAGACAGGGTTGCTCACATTTTTCAGATCTGGGGAACCCCAGATATAGACCTGTTTGCAAGTACTCAGAATGCCAAACTTCCCCGCTTCTGCTCCAAAATGCCTGCTTAGAACAACCAAACGGTAGATGCCTTTCACCTTCACTGGGGTCAAGCCTTCCTATATGCTTTCCCTCCCATTCCCCTCATCCCCCAAACTCTTTTCAAACTCCAGAGAGACAAGGGCTACATGATTCTTATAGCCCTGCGTTGGCCACGATAACCGTGGTATCCTCTGCTTCTACGTCTCTCTCAAGTTCAAATAGTAGATTTGGAGTCTGCTCCAGATCTCTCACAGAAGATGGGACACTGCTGCATCCCAATCCGCACTTCCTACATCTTACAGCATGGCTGCTGAAGGCATAGCATTCCAGGACATCAGCCCTTCTCAATAGGTGAAAGCTATCCTTTTGGCTTCTAGGAAACCTTCCGCAAGGCCCTCCTACACCTTCAAGTGGCTTAGATTCTCTCTCTGGTGTTCGAAAAGGGATCTTAACCCCTTTTCAGTTCCGGTGGAAGCATTACTTGAATATCTTCTCCACTTCTCTTCTTCTGGACTCAAAACCAATTCGGTAAGAGTCCACCTAAGTACCATTGCGGCTTCTCACATTCCCTTAGATGGTCAATCCATCTCCTCTCAGCCGCTTGTAGCACGCTTCATGAGAGGTCTGCTATTAACTAAGCCTCCCATTAAGCCATCCCCTTACTGGGGCCTTAATGTTTTAGGACAACTTATGAAGCCGCTCTTTGAACCCCTAGCCACTACTTCTCTGAAGTTTCTTACCTGGAAGGTCACCTTCCTTATTGCCTTCACATCAGTGAACTTCAGGCTTTGGTGCTGATCCTCCTTATACACAATTCCACCATGATAAGGTAGTCCTTGGGACTCGTCCTCACTTTATGCCAAAGGTGATCTCGCCTTTTCGCTTAAACCAGTCAGTGTACCTACCTGTTTTTTTCCCTAGACTTCATTCTTCTAGGGCAGAAGTAACCCTTCATACTCTGGATTGCAAACATGCTTTGACTTTTTATCTCCAACGAACTCGGGAGCACAGAAAAGCTTCCCAACTTTTCATCGCTTTTGACTCCAGTCACCTAGGACTACCAGTATCCAAGCGAACTCTCTCCAAATGGATAGCAGATTGTATCTCTCTTGCTTACGACAGTGCAGGACTCTCTTGAGAGTCACGTCACTGCACATAATGTTTGGACAATGGCTACCTCCATGGCAAATCTCCACTCTGTAGCGATTGATGAGATATGCAAAGCAGAAACCTGGTCCTCTGTCCATACGTTTGCTGCTCACTATTGCCTGGACAAGGACTCCCGCCGGGATGTCTCATTTGGCCAAGCTGTTCTCCATCATCTCTTTCAGACTTAGATCAACTCCTACCCCCCTGTTACGGTTTTCGATACCAGACATCCTTGGAGGATATATGACCTACTACTTAAGCCTGTGTTCCACAGCTCGCTCTGAGGTCATCTCTGCCATCTCCAAGCTAGGGAGTCCCATATGTGAAGACTACATTCCTGCTTGTTCCTGGAGATAGCGTAGTTACTCACCTGTAACAGGTGATCTCCGGGAGCAGCAGGAACTGAGTCTTCACAACTCACCCTCCTCCCCTAGGGGCTATACTTGTCCTCTTCTCCTCTCCTTTTATCTCAGTTATAAACTCATGTGAGGAGGGAGAGTAGGAAAGGCGGGAAGGCAGCTATGCAGGCGCAGTGGGATGCTCCCAAAGGCTTTCCTATTGCATGCTGGGGAGCATTCCCACGCGGGCTCTGTTGGTACCGATGTCACCCATATGTGAAGACTCAATTCCTTCTATTCCTTGAAATCACCTGTTACAGGTGACTAGCTACGCTTTATTTAGCTTTATTTATATACCTCCTTTCTCCGGGTCAAGGCTGTTTACATAGAACAATTGCTGATGTATTATAGCAGTGACGTGAAATTATATACAATATGCAAACAAGACGCTAGGGGATCTTAACTATCTACAGATTGTATATAGGAATTAAGACTAGATTCTCCTTTTTTGATCAGAGATGGAATAGTATATGAAGACCGCCCTTGACTATTGTGTTCAGTTCTGATCTCTGCATCTCAAAAAAAGATATAATGGAATTAGAAAAGTTGCATAGAAGGGTGGCAAATGATAAAGCGATAGAACAGCTCTTCTTTGAGGAAAGGTTAAAAAGGTTAGGGCTCTTCAGCTTGGAGAAGAGATGGCTTAGGGAGAGAGACGATAGAGGTCTATAAAATCCTGAGTGGAGTGGAAAGAGTAAGAATCGATTGATCGCCATTTCAGAAAGTACAGGCTAGGGGTCATGCGATGAAGTTAAAAAGTAGTACTGTTGAAACATGAATCGGGGCAAGATGGCGTCAGAGCTTTTCCAGTGGTGAGCGGTGCCGCGGTGGGTAGACAGTCCGGTGCTGTTTCGATGCCTGTTATTGGAGATGGGGCATCGAAAGAGAAAGCAGGCTTCGCTACCCTCGAGGTCCCCTGCTTATGAGGCTACGGGCCAGAGAACTCTCGTGGCATGCGGCTTCACTGTCGCGGGGGTTAGAGCGGCGTCTTCGGCAGAGCCGGCAGTGTTGGAATCGTCGGCTCTGAGTGCATCGGGGGTATGGCTCTCTCTGGAGCAACGGCCCCCCCCCCCCCCCGCCTCGACCTGGAAACGCTGTGCTGGGTTACAGAGTGCTTCCTGGCAGGGCTGTGAGATGCTCATCGGCAATTGGGAGTGAAGAGGGCTCTGTTCCTGATGGTGAATTACCAGCTTCCCTTACCTCTTTGTGTAAGTCACTGTGGAAGGGAAAGGAGTGGAGAAGATTCCCCCCTCCCCCCACCCCCAGTGGGGTGTTGGCAGTACCATCTTTTCCTGGTTTGAGAGGCTTGATTAAGCCATCTGTTGTGGATATGGAAGCACTATGGGACGCAATTGCTACGATTAATACCTCTTAAGACTGTTGGGTAGTTAAAAAAGATTTTCTATCGGTTTAAAGATATTTCCGATGTTAAAAGGGTTCAAGAGGAGCAAGCTCAGCGTTTGGAGAGTGTTGAGAAAGAGCTGGAACATCTTCATGGAGTGTGTGCTGCTCAAGTTAAAGATAAGACCTTGCTATCAAAAAAAGCGGAGTACTTGGAGAACTATACGCATAGGAATAATTTAAGATTGTTAAATTTTCCTAGATCTCCTATAATGTCCTCTACTGAGATGTTTCGTAAATATCACCAGGAGGTGCGTAAACTCCCTGGAGATAGAGCGCAATATCTAAATGTAGGTGTTGGTGTGGCCAGGCCCGCCTCAGGGAGTTCAGTGGCAGGGATCAGGGATCTTACTGCATTCCTGGAGGATTCTCTAGAGGTGGTAACTGGCCGCACTACCTTTCTAGTTACTCTGGCCTTAGAGCATGATAAATCATCAATTCTTCGGGCGTATTTCCGGAATTTCAATTGTACTTTCCTTGGCTCTAAAGTATATATGATTCCTGATCTCTCTCGTGCTACTCAGCTGAGGAGGAAGGAATTCTTGGGCTTTCGCCCTAGAGTCCTTGTCCTGGGGGGGTAGCTTTCAATTAAGATTTTCCTCTCGTATTATTTCCTATGACGGTAAAATGTTTGTGTTTTGAGCCAAGTCAGTTATTGGATTTTCTGGTAGCTAGGGAGGGAATTAGAGTGGAAATTGTGACCACTTCGGCTGACACTTAAGTCTCTGCTCTGTAATTAGAATTTTCTTTGTCTTTTTGATTTTAATTTCCTGGTGCCTCCTCTTATATTGTCTTTATTTTGTGGGCTAAAATTTGGATGATGTATAATTAACTTCTTTGGATTTGTGTGTTTTTACTTTTGAGTTGTATTGTATATGCATATCATCCTCTTTTTTTCTTTTTCATTCCTGTTATTCATGAATGTTAAAATCTAATAAAAAATGTAAATTAAAAAAAAAAGTAGTACTGTCCATTTAAATAAAAAAGAGAATATTTTTCACTCATTGCATAGTTAAGCACTGAAATTTATTGCCAGAGGGATCTGGTCAAAGCAATTAACATGTCCAAACCTTTAAGCTCAGCCGAGTTCCCGGAGGAAGTGTCCATAAACCTTTAAAGGAAACTTGGGAAAGCCATTGCTTTATCTATGGAGGTAGGTAGCATGGAATTTTGCTCCTGTTTGGGAACCTACCAGGCATTTATGAATTGGATTTGCCGCCATTAGAAACAAGATACTGAGCTTGATGAACAATCGATCTCCAGGAACAAGCAGGAAGTCAGTCTTCACATATGGGTAATGTCGGCACCAACAGAGCCTAGCATGGGAACACTTCCCAGCATCCAGTAGGAAAGCTTTTGGGAGCATTTCTCCACGCATGCATGGCTGTCTTTCCGCCTTTGCTCCTGGTCTCCTCAGTCCTTTTTTCATGGATGCATTGGGATCCTGTCAGCCACATCAAGAGACTTCTTAATTTTTTTCGTGGTACTGTCGGGTACTTTACTTTTTTGCCTTCCCATCTCCAGCTTGACTTCCTGTCTATTCCGCTCCAGTTTCCATTTTTCTTTTCTTATTTTATTTAATTTTTTCTTGTATCTTGTCAGGCTTAAGGCCTATGACTTTACTGTACACCATCATGCAATTTGACTTTGCCTCATTTCTTTTCTCAGAAGTGGAAAAGCCCCACAGTGGTTTTAAGAAATGCTCAGTGTTCTAGTACCATGTAGATTTCCTGCCACTCCTGTTGCCTCATGACTGCCAGAGGTAAGAAAAACCGGGATTCAGCTCCTTCGGTGCACTCCTCGGGGCGTCAGCTCCATCTACGTCCTCCCATACTTCTGGATCCCTACTTAGTCAAAAGGACAAGCATTGATCTGAGTCTCCAGTACAAAAGAAAAAAAAAAGATGTCGATAGCGTCCATCATCGACCCGAGATGGCGTTGGCATCTGACACCGAGCATCATCATTGTCATGACACTTCTCTCACTCGGATGCAGACCAGCCAGCAAAGCAGCCCCAGCGGGAGGCCTCACTCTCCAAAGCCGTAAAGGGGCTCGGGAATGTCCCCGAAGTACAATCCTTGGCGGAGCCCCCCGATACTGGCGTCAGGAGTTGTGGCCCACACAGTCGTGTCCGGAGCCACTCCTCGCCCGGTACAGATATTCGATGACTTAGGTCATTGCCATTGAAAAGAGCATCACTGCACTCCTGGAAGTAGTGACACTGTTGTTATTGGGGGTATTGCAATCAGCACTGGTTCCACCACCACCAGCAGCCACAGAGAACCCTCTTGATACCCTTCCGCAGGCATCACCTGCGTCACATCGGGCCGTCGAGCAAGCAGTACCAAGGTCTCTGGTACTGCTGCTGTCAATACCCTTGACTTCTAAACACACCGAACACCAGAGTTATAGGGGGCCTCATAAGGATTATTTTGATTTCCTTCTGGACTCTTATTCTGCGCCAGAGGCCTCTAACTCCGAATCCATCTATTCCGATACCATTAGGCATGTGCCATCGGATCCGTTGCCTCCCCATGAGCGTCAAAGGTCTCCACCCGACGACATGTCCTTTCAAGATTTTATTAAGGCCATGGCTGCCCTCTAGGTATCGGCTACGGAGAGAGAACCCAGAGCAGAGTAGCTGCACATTCTCCATTATACATTGGCACCAAAGGAGGCAGGAACCCTCCCAGTTAATAACATTTTGAGAAACTTGATGGTTTGAATGTGGCAATCTCCCATGTCAACTCCTGCAGCCTCTAAGAGGCTGGATACTCTTTACAGAGTCCCTCCTTCTCCAGTGTTTCAAAAACCTGAACTCCCTCACCACTCTGTGGTATTTGAGTCTGCCATGAGAGGAATTAAAAGTCAAAAGAATTACTCCTCGGTTCTTCCTGGAAGGGAGGCCAGAACCCTTGATGGCTTTGGGAGAAAGGCCTTCCAGGCAACAATGTTAGCTTCCAGAATAGATTCTTACGTGCTATATATGGGCATTTTCTTTAGGGATGTTTCACGGGATCTAGCAGAACTTACCACCTTGCTGCCTCCTAAAAAGCAGGCAACTTATCAGGTTTTAGTCAATATGCCCAGAACACTTCAAAATTTCTAACAAGGGCAGATGTTGATGTCTTTGAGTCCAACAGCAGGGCGGTTGCAGCCTGCTTTGGAGCTAGACAAACAGCCTGGCTTCAGGCATCTGACCTGGAACAGTGGGTCCAAGATAGGTTCTCACCAATGCATGGAATGTTAATTAACATTTTTGGCCTGAAGTGGAGGAAAAAGACAGGTGAGAATAGAGATGGACAACCTCACCATGAAGAGGCTTTCTAAAAAGAAGACTGCCACCAAGAAACCCTTTTTCCCCAAAGAAGAAACATTACTATCCACCCTATCATTCCTATTCCTCCCATTCTGCTCAACAGAGGCAGCAGGGATAAAAACAACCCAGGAAACTCAAGATTACCAAGCCACAACCTGCTCCACCTGCTCAACCATCTGAGTTTTTGACTCCTTTCTGGGGAGGATGGCCAATCCTCTCGGGATTCCAGGGAGACTAGTGCATTTCGCACACCGCTGGAACAACATCACCTTAGAACCCTGGACCTTACATCTTGTAAGCCAGGGTCTGCAGTTGAAATTCAGAGATCCTCCACCCGCTCATTTTGTAGGTCAACCTTCCTCAGATCTCCATTAAACCACCTTGTTACAACAGGAGATCTGCTCTCTACTACTTCAGGAGGCAATAGAGGAAGTACCTCTCTCTCAATGAGGCCTAGGATTCTACTCCCGATACTTTCTTATCCCAAAGAAGGGGGAGGCCACAGGCCTATACTAGATCTACGAAATCTCAACAAATTCCTGTTCAAAGAAAAATTCAAAATGATTTCTCTGGATATCCTTTTTCCTTACCTTCAACCAAACAATTGGCTTTGCTCCTTAGACCTACAGGGATGCTTTTACACACATTCTCATCACCCAGATTACAGAAAGTTCCTCAGATTTGTTTTCTGGAACAATCATTACCAATATCGAGTCATTCCCTTCGGTTTAGCCTCAGCACCCAGAGTGTTCACAAAGTGTCTGGCTGTGGTTGCAGCCTACCTTCGAACTTTGGGGATCTTTCTGGTCCCCTACTCAGATGATTAGTTACTAAGGGCAGATACCACTCTAGCAATCACTGCTACCTTCAAAAAGACCATCCATGTCTTAAAGGAGTTCAGGTTTGTCATAAATTATCCAAAATCACACCTCACGCCAACTCAAAATCTAGAGTTCATAAGAGCTCATCTAGACACGCTCCAAGCCCAAACTTTTCTGCCAGTTGACAGATGTGCCAAGCTAATAACCTTGGCCTCACAAGTCCAACAAGCATCAATAACTGCCAGAACATTCCTAAGCCTTCTAGGCCACATGGCCTCCACAGTCCATGTCGTCCCATACACCCGTCTAAACATGAGACTAGCACAATGGACTCTTACAGCAGTGGAAGCATACACAGACCACCTCTGAGTCCATCTTCATCACTCCTCAGATGAAGTCAGCCCTTCAGTGATGGTGCAAATCACACAACCTTCTCATAGTGTTACCTTTTCAAAGGTCTGTACCCTGACAACCAATGCATCAAGAGAATCTTCTAAACATCAATCTCCTCGAACTCACGGCAATCTTCAATGCCATCCGAGTTTTTTCTGCCCAACTCGGGGACCGCTCAGTCTTCATCCAGATGGACAACCAGGTGGCCATGTTTTATATAAACAAACAGGGAGGGACAGGCTCTCTTCCCTCATGCAGAGAGGCCATCTGGTTGTGGAACTGGGCAGTCTCTCAGGAAATTTACCTTCGTGCAGTATACCTTCCAGGAACAGAGAATTTCTCCAGGACCAAGCAGGAAGTCATTCCTCACATATGGGTATCATCGACGCCGATGAAGCCCCAGCGGAGCATTTCCCCAGCTTTCCATGAAAGCTTTTGGGAATGCAGGCACGCATGCGCGGTTCCCTTCCCGCCTAAAGGTGCCATCTTACCTCAGTCTCTCTTTTTCCGTGAAGCCCACTGGATGTGCGTCCTGTCATCCCGGATAAAAGTGTGATTTTTTTTTCGGCGATTCTCGCTATTTTTTCTTCCCGGTTCGACGCCAGTTCCCCTCCCGCCGTGTTCGGTACACCGGTATCGAGCCTGATTCTTCTTTTTCGGTTTTTGCCCTTCATGGCTGGCGTTCGCTCCCTTTTTTTTGCTTTTTCCTGGAAGGCCGGTCCTTTGACCTCGCGAGGACTCTTTTTTTTTCCTCGATGGCTTCCAGCGGTTTTAAAAAGTGTGATCGGTGTAAGAAGTTAATATCTCTCACCGTCACCCACGACTGCTGCCTTCGGTGCCTCGGTCCTGATCACGACCCTAAGACGTGTGGACCTTGTGGGAAGATGTCTTCCAAGGCACTTCGAAGTTGCCAGCAGCAGAAAGAAAGGCTTTTCTCGGACTCAGCCTCCGGCCGGGCCCAGACCTCATCTGAGGCCTCGACATCTAGGGATTCGGATCCCGAGCGCCGTCGGGGCTCCTCGGACAGGGGGTCCCCCGACCGGGAACGCAAGAGGAAGAAGCGGCTCGTGAGAGCGTCGTCAGAGGAGGTCCCTGGCTCCTCGAGGGCCAGGTCTAAGACCCCCGACCGTTGCCCCGAACCTGTGGAACAAGAGAAGCCTGCCAAAGTTCCTCGCATGGAGCCGGAGTCTGCTGGACACGTAAGCCCTGTGGTCCTCAAGGACTCTCCTCCCAGGGAGCCGACGTCGGGCCCGGCGCCACCGGGGGCCCGAGTCAGTGGCTGCTGTGTCTCCCGAGCTGAGTCTCAGGATGACAGCCTTGGAGTGCAGACTGTCTGCCTTCATGGAGCAGCAGTGGGCACTGATGGCCAGCCTGTCTGGCGCATCTGCCCCGACCACCGGGACATTGACTTCGAAGTCGACCCTGGAGACCATGATGGTTCGAGGTCGACCTCGGTCGCGGTCTCCCTCGACCTCCTGTTTGGGACCGAGGGCGTCGACGCCGGTGCCTCTGGCGTCGGGGCGGGTGCCACAGGGCCCCGTGGGGTCGGATCCTGACTCCTCGATGGACAAGACCGCCTGGGAGACGGAGGATGAGTCGTCCCCCGGCACATTCAAGACTCTGTGCGTCCCGTCGGACTCACCGCAGTCTGAGCCCCGGAGTAGATCACCTCCGGAGGATACCCGGTTCTCGGAGTTTGTCCGGGATATGGCCACCGCGTTGGCTATCCCGGCGGACCCCGAGGAAGAGCTCGAGACCCTGCAGTACGACTCTCCTCCGAAGGAGGCCTTTACTGTCCCGGTTCCTCCGATGCTGGAACGGCTCCTCTTCTGGATGTGGGAGGCACCGGCCTCAGCGCCGGTTCTAAGCAAGCGGGTCGATTTGATTTATCGACTCCGGAAGAGTCCTGGCTTTCAAAAGGTGCAGCTGCCACACCATTCCATGGTGGTGGAATCGGCCATGCATCGCCTGAAAAGTCAGAAGGTGCACTCCGCGGTGCCCCCCGTCAGGGAGGCCCGGAACCTCAATGGTGTTGGAAGAAAGTGCTTTCAGGACTCGATGCTTGCTTGCCATGTCCAGTTTTGCCAGCTGTACATGGGCATGTACTTGCGAGACCTGGCCAAGGAGCTGGCCGGGTTCTCTGCTGGTCTCTCCGGGGAGCCCTTGCAGAGATTCAAGTCCTTGTCCTCGGGGATTCGGGACTGCTCGAAGTTTGTCCCACGCCACCTACGATGGCTTCGAGGCTTCGGCCCGAGTTGTGGCAGCCGACATCGCGGCTCGACGCCAGGCATGGCTGCAGTCATCGGACCTCGAGTCATGGGTTCAGGACAAGTTGGTCGATGTCCCTTGCCGAGGTGAAAACCTTTTTGGCAAGCCCATGGCTGAGAAGGCCGCACAGCTCGAGACTGAGCACCTTACAAGGACAAGGCTGTCTCGAAAGACCTCTGCCCCTTCTCACAAGAAGGCGGCCTCGGGTAAGAAGCCCTTTTACCCGAGGAAGGGCACTGCCTACAAACAGTACCCTCAGTATCAGGCTGCCCAAGCTGCACCCCAGGGTCAGCAAGCCAAGGGGCAGGGTAACGAGCCCCGCAGGCAAAGGACCTCCAAGCCTCCGGCTCCTGCTCCCATTCAGCAGGGTGGGGGTTTTGACTCCTTGAGCGTAGCCTCTCAGTCCCTGCTCTCCCAACCCTGCACAGGAGGTCGCCTCGCCCTCTTTGCCCACCAGTGGCCCCGCATAACTGGGGACAGTTGGCTGTTGAACATAGTCCACAGGGGCTATGCCCTACATTTTCACCCACTGCCTCCGCCCTACTTTCCAGGGGAGCCTCCAAGCCCTCCCCTGCACATAGATCTTCTCCTCCAGGAGCTCCAAGGTCTGTTGGTGGACAGGGCGGTGGAGCTTGTGCCTCCCCACTTGCAAGGTCAGGGGTTCTACTCCAGGTACTTCCTGGTGCCCAAAAGAACTGGTGGCCTTCGACCTACTCTGGATCTCAGGAACCTCAAGTTCCTAGAGAAAGAAAAGTTCAAGATGCTTACTCTTGGAACCCTTTTGCCCTACCTCCTGCAGGGAGATTGGCTATGCTCCTTAGATCTAAAGGATGCGTACACTCACATCCTCATTCATCCAGATCGCAGAAAGTACCTAAAGTTCATTGTGGGAGGAAACCATTATCAGTACAGAGTACTGCCTTTTGGCCTAACCTCCGCTCCCAGAGTCTTTACCAAATGCCTGGCAGTGGTGGCGGCCTACCTGAGAAATCAAGGCATCTTTGTCTTTCCCTATCTAGACGACTGGCTCATCAGAGGTCAGACGTGCCAGGAGGCCGGACAGGCCACCCTCAGAACTATTGCTCTTCTTCAAGGCTTGGGGTTTGTAATAAACTTCGCAAAGTCTACTTTGCTCCCCTCCTAGAACTTGGAGTTCATAGGGGCAAGGTTGGACTCTATCCTGGCAAAGGCATTCTTGCCAGAAAACAGAGCCTGAAGACTGATGTACTTAGCAAAACAGTTTCTCAGCGGATCAGTGGTCTCCGCCAGACTCTGCCTGAAGCTGCTTGGCCACATGGCTTCGACAGTTCATGTAACCCCCAATGCCAGGCTCCATATGCGGCCTGCACAGTGGTGTCTTCGGAGTCAGTGGTCACAGGCCACAGGCAGCCTCAGACAGGATAAGGGTGTCCAGACCTTTTCTGGACTCCCTCAACTGGTGGCTGCACCCACCCAATCTACTGAAAGGAGTGCCTTTTCAAATTCCTGGGTACACAGTGGTACTGACCACAGACACCTCCCTGCAGGGCTGGAGGGCTCATTGTCTGAACAAGTGCACCCAGGGCCTGTGGTCTCCCTGGGAAGCCGCACAGCAGATCAATCTCCTAGAACTCAGAGCTATTCGATTAGCACTCAAAGCTTTCTCTCCTGCCCTGGCTCATCAATCTGTCCTGGTTCAGACAGACAACCAGGTAGCCATGTTTTATGTGAACAAGCAAGGTGGGACTGGTTCCAGGCTCCTTTGTCAGGAGGCACAGGATCTTTGCTCATTTGCCCTCAAGCACAACATGCTCCTCAAGGCCGTGTACCTTCCAGGCCAGGAAAACTACCTGGCCGACAGGTTGAGCAGAATTCTGCAGCCCCATGAGTGGCAGCTGCATCCTTTGGTAGTTCAGAAGATCTTCCTGAAATGGGGTCTTCCTTTGATAGATCTGTTTGCCAGTCCACTGAACAAAACAGCTGCCTCGGTTCTGCTCCAGACAACCGCATCCTCTGAGGGTAGCAGCAGATGCTTTTCTGATACCATGGTCTCAGGGCCTCCTGTATGCGTTTCCTCCCACGCCTTTGGTGGCCCAAACTCTGTTCAAAATTCTTCAGGACTAGGCCTCAGTCCTGCAGATGGCTCCCAGGTGGCGAGACAGCCTTGGTTTCCACTTCTGCTTCACCTGGCAGTGGATCCCCCACTGCCTCTAGGGTTACAGCCCGACCTTCTCTCTCAGGATCAGGGTTCCCTTCTGCACCCCAATCTCAAAGCTCTCAATTTGATGGCCTGGAGGCTGCAAGGGTAGTTTTGTCTCCCTGGGGCCTACCTCAGGAGGTTGAGGAGGTTGTCCTAGCCTCTAGGAAACAGTCCAATAGGAAAACCTATGCTCTCAAATGGAAAAGGTTTTCTGTGTGGTGTCAGCTACGTACAGAAGATTCTTTCTCCTGTACTGTACCAGTGGTGCTTCAGTACTTACTGCACTTGTCCAATCAGGGACTTAAGTCAAATTCTGTTCGGGTTCACCTGTCAGCTCTAGCAGCTCACCACTCACTGGTGGAAGGACATTCTCTGTCGGTTCACCCCTTAGTGTTCCGCTTTCTCAGGGGCTTGCTTGCTCAAGCCTCCAATCCATCGTCCTGCTCCTGAGTGGGAGCTGAATGTGGTCTTGCAGCAACTGACTCGCCCACCTTTTGAGCCGATGACTACTTGCCCTTTACGCTTCCTCTCCTGGAAGACACTTTTCTTGATAGCCCTTACCTCAGCTAGGCGAGTGAGTGAGCTTCAGGCCCTGGTCTGTGATAGGCTTTACACTCGCTTTTATGGGAACAGGGAGTCCTTAGGGCTCATCCAAAGTTCCTCCCAAAAGTTGTCTCCTCCTTCCACCTCAATCAGGAGGTGGTTCTTCCAACATTCTTCCCTAGACCCCATGCCAGCTGGGCTGAAGCAGTCCTGCATACCCTGGACTGTAGGAGGGCCTTATCCTTCTACCTTGACCGTACGCAGGGGCATAGAAGGGCTACTCAGCTCTTCGTCTCTTTTGACCCTAATAAGTTGGGGTTGGCTGTGTCCAAGTGTACCTTGTCCATCTGGGTGGCTGACTGTATCACCTGGGCTTACAAGGCAGCTGACCTCCCTTTGCGGGGTCGGGTCACGGCCCACTGTGTCAGGGCAGTGGCTGCCTCAGTGGCTCATCTCCGCTCTGTACCGTTGGTAGACATCTGCAGGGCTGCAACTTGGTCTTCAAGCCAGACCTTTGCAGCCCATTACTGTCTGGAAAGGGAGTCCCGTAGGGACAGTGCTTTTGGCCAGGCAGTACTCCAGAATCTCTTTGAGGTTTAGGCAACTCCTGCCCTCTGTTGGGTTACCGGTGGAGGTTGTGTCAGTGAAAAGCCTTTCTTTACTGCTGAGACTAGAGGGAGTTATCTTGTTCAGCCTGGGTTCCTCGGTAGCCCAGAGCTAGGGAGTCACCCATATGTGAGGACTGACTTCCTGCTTGGTCCTGGAGAAAGAGTAGTTACTCACCTGTAACAGGTGTTCTCCAGGAGCAGCAGGAATCAGTCCTCACAACCCTTCCTCCTCCCCTGGGAGTTGCAGTTGTACATAGTTTATTTTACATTTTTGTGTGCTGTTCTTAGCTAAGTCATTTGACTGAGGTAAGATGGCACCTTTAGGCGGGAAGGGAACCGCGCATGCGTGCCTGCATTCCCAAAGGCTTTCATGGAAAGCTGGGGAAATGCTCTGCTGGGGCTTCATCGGCGTCGATGACACCCATATGTGAGGACTGATTCCTGCTGCTCCTGGAGAACACCTGTTACAGGTGAGTAACTACTCTTTCTTAGCCGACCGACTGAGTTGAATCCTCTGTCCACATGAAAGGTAGCTGGAACCTCAAATAGCACAACACTTGTTCCATCTTTGGGGGAGGCCAATAATCAATGTCGTGGGGGTTTTTTTTTTCTCCTGTAAACGCTCAACTACCTCATTTCTACTTGAGGATCCCATCCCCTCACAGGGCGAGCTCGAATGCGTTTCTCCTTCATTGGGGACAGAATCTTTTCTATGCTTTTCCTCATTTCCCCCTCATAGCAAAGACACTATTCAAGCTTCGGGCTGACAAGGGAATGATGACCCTCATTGCCCCTTACTGGCCCAGGCAACCGTGGTTTCCTCTGCTGCTTCAACTAGCTCAGAAACCTCCCCTCAACCTCTGTTACTCTCCCAATCTTTTCTCTCAGCAACAGGGGATCCTCCTGCACCCCAGACTCAAGACACTTCGCTTGACAGCCTGGCTCCTCAGTGGGTAGTCCTTTCACACCTAGGACTCCAAGTGGAGGTTTTACAGGTTCTATCTTCCAGAAAAGATTCCACCAGACTTATGCTTTCGAGTTGCACAGATTTGCCATCTGGTGTTCACAGAAAACACTAGATCCTTACACAAGTTCACTTCCGGGTCTACTTCTATATCTGCTCCACTTTGGCCTCAAGACCAACTCAGTGAGGGTATATTTATCTGCCATTGCATCCTCTCACCATGCTATGGAAAACCGGCCTATCTCCATACAATCCTTGGTGGCTAGATTCATGATGGGTCTACTCCAGACCAAACCGCTTCTCTGCCCACCACCCACAGCATGGGATATAAATGTTGCACAGCTCATGCGCAGTCCTTTTGAACTCATGGCGTCAGCTTCTTTAAAATTCTTTACATGGAAAGTTCTTTTTCTCTGGGCTACAGCAATCCAAGGGAGCGATATAGTATAGCGTCTGATGAGCTTAAAAGTAGCTAGACAGGTAGAAAAGGTGATGGCAAAAGCTAGAAGGATGCTTCGGTTCGTAGGGAGAGGAATGGCCAGCAGAAGAAAGGTGATAGTGCCTCTGTATAGGTCTTTGGTGCGACCTCATTTGGAGTATTGTGTGCAATTCTGGAGACCGCATCTTCAAAAGGATATAAACAGGTTGGAGTCTGTACAGAGGTGGCTACTAAAATGGTTAGTGGTCTTCATTATAAAGCATATGAGGACAGACTTAAGGACCTTAATATGTATACTTTAGAGGAAAGGCAGGATAGAGGTGATATGATTGGAGACGTTTAAATACCTCTGTGGCATAAATGCACAGGAGGAGAGCCTCTTTCGATTGAAAGCAAGCTCTGCTACGAGGGGACATAGGATGAGGGTGAAAGGGGATAGACTCAGGAGTAATATGCAGAAATATTTCTTTACGGAAAGATTGGTAGATGCATGGAATAGTCTCCCAGTTGAGGTGGTAGAGATGGGGACAGTATCTGAATTCAAAAAATCATGGGATAATGCAGATGATCTCTAAAGGGAAAAGGGGGACTGTGGTAGAGGTTGATACAAAAGGGCAGACTAGGCCATGTGATCTTTTTCTGCCATCCTATTTCTGTTTGTGTTTAATTGCAGTAACCTCTGCCTGTAGTATCAGTGAACTGCAAGCTTGGGTGAACTAATGATCTATATACGAACAACAAAGGAGCGTGACCTCCGTACACAGCACAGAAAACACAAGAAGCGTAGGTCAGAAGCACTGGTGCAAATTGGTTTTATTCAGAAACCCAAACGCGTTTCGGCATGAACGCCTTCTTCAGGGGGAACGCATCAACATTACAAAATGAAATAAACTCACATAAAATAACAAATATAATAAAAGCATAATCTCAATTTTTTTTTAAAAACACATAAATATTAAAAGCAAGTCCTAATAATGACATAGAACCTACGTCATAAAAATCGTATACTTAAAATGTCAATTAAGAGAAGTTAAAACATAAAACAATGAGACGGTAAAAACGAATAATAAGTGGCCACAATTAAACCATAATAAATAGACCTATAAATAAACATTTAGACCATTGCACAGGTAATAAAATAAAGTGTGTTGTCCAATAAGAGACGAAAGATGTACTCACAATGGCACCAAAAATCACCTGTAAGTCTTGAAAAAGACTCCGAGCCAGTAACGTCTACTAGTGTGTAAAACGTATAGAATACATTGCATTAAATTGGAATACCCAGAGCCAGAGAGACAAACTATAAAAGGAGCAACTTGTATAGAGGACGGATAATGTATAGAGGACAGATTTAAAATCCATAATCAGGGGAAAGAGGTCGTAGGAAACTTCAATGTAAATATGACTATGATACACTACATGTCCAAAAAAGCTTTTTGCATATATGTTAATTCACTTCACCAGAAATTCAGAAAAGACTCAATTATACGACATATAATAAAAGGGAGACAAAGTTTTTATGTACATATGTAACAAAAGAAAGAGCAGATCGTTGTAAACTAATGTAAGCGACATGAGACATTAAGGACTGTCAGAAAAACAAGGGTAAAAAGCAACTTTTTGCCTGAATATTAAAAAAACGTTTTAGTGAATAATGAATTAGAGCACACCGAGCACCTGCCACATCGAAAATGTCCTTGTACTTTCGAAACAGCTTTGTGTATTGAAAGAGCTGAAGGTACCAAAACATTAGCTAAATTCTGGTTACGTTTGTAGGCAACAGTAAGTTGCTTGATTTTAAAAAAACAGGAAGAGAAAAAAGGAGATGCCACTCTTCTTTTAAAATATTTAAATGGCATCTCCTTTCTTCTCTTCCTGTTTTTAAAACCAGGCAACTTACTGTTGCCTACAAACGTAACCAGAATTTAGCTAATGTTTTGGTACCTTCAGCTCTTTCAATACCCAAAGCTGTTTTGAAAGTAGTACATTTTTGATGTGGCAGGTGCTCGGTGTGCTCTAATTCATTAGTCACTAAAGTTTTTCATAAATCACTTTTGCAATTGTGATACACAGAACGTGATATACATTGTACAGTGTCCTTGCAACCTGCTGTACGTAGGGAAAATGAAACGCCCAGTTAAAAAAACTCATCATTGAGCACAAGAGCTGCTTGCTATGACACATTCCAGACAAGCCGCTAGTCTCTCATTGAGACGAGAAGAATCATTTGATTTCTGATTTGAAATTCCTGGTCATAAAAGCAGTAGAGCCCCACTGGCGGGGAGGCGATCTAGATAATGTCCTTTTGCGACTAGAACAACGATTTATATTTGAGTTGCATACCCTTACTCAGAGTGGTTTGAACCAGGACATCAATTTATCAGTTTTCTTTTAACATCGAGTCCATGCCACTCCTTCTGTTTTTTTTATCATTCTGTTTTTTACTAATTGGTTTTTAGTAATTCTTGTATCTATGCTTTATTACTTTTAGATCTGGTTTATATCCAGGTTTTGTGTTTTACTTGGTGTGTTTATTCGCTTTTTTCATTGTTTACAATCTTATTTTAAAAGATTTGATTCATTTTAAGGTCACGTTTCATTTGCTTCCTCATTTTATTTGCTTTCTCATTTTCTTTTTACAATATGTATTCTTTGTGCTTGTTTAATTATTTATTTATTCTTTTAGCATATAATTTTTATAATATGCTCCTTGGATAGTATTTGTTTGCTGCCTGTCCATGCCCTATTGTATACCACATAAAGATATGCTGGTTTGTTTAGATGTGCTTTCACGTGTTTGGCTCCATAATCTCATAAGCTTACATTGCCAGTGTTTATAAGCACAATCGTATCAAAAGATTTGGTTCATTTTTAGGTTATGGTTTTTGTTTTCCTCAATTTCTTTTTATAAGATGTATTCTCTGCGCTAGTTTTATTTATTTATTTTTTAGCTTATAACTTTTATAACATGTTCCTTGGATAGTATTCGTTTGCTGCCTGTCTGTGCCCCATTGTATATCACATAAAGATACGCTGGTTTGTTTAGATGTGCTTCCACTTTTTTGGCTTCATAATCTCAAGCTTACACTGCCAGTGTTTATAAGCACAATTGTATCAACGGATTGCAACTTTGTTTCGAGAGATATATGCTTTTACGATTTCTTTCACATAATAGAATCTGTTTTGTGTGTATGTTGCCTTTTTGCCCCCTTTGTTTCTATAATATACATAGTTTCAATTACGTTCGCTTATGCTTTGTTCAAACCTATCAACTGTATTGGCGCTGTTTTAAATATCTAATTTCTTAGCTGTTCATGAATTATGTAGCCTTTTGTCTCATACTTTGAAGAATTTCGGAGGCAGATCTCCTTTGCCCATGCGCTACATTCTGTCAATCAGTAGGCTATGCACATGAAAAGTTAACATATAAAAGACGCCATCTCGCTGGATGCGCCCTTACTCTTTCGACTTCAGTACTGCTGCAACTATTTTAAAGGTTGTGACTGCAATAGAAGATTGGTTTTGCTTTTAAGGTAAACGGTTTTTGAGTTTTTATGGTTCCCTTGACTGTTTGTCTTTTGGTCTCCCTCTCTCATCATCGATTTTTTGACCGCAGCTCAAAAGAAGGAATCCTCGAGGTACCTTCGTGTTCCTGACTGCTATTAAGGTTTGATTTCATGTTTACGGTACACTTTCATGCTGGCACTAGCTAAGGATATAATTTCCTTTTTTTTGTAATGCCCACGCATGCTTTTTACCCTTGTTTTTCCGACAGTCCTTAATGTCTCATGTTGCTTACATTAGTTTACAACGATCTGCTTTTTCTTTTGTTACATATGTACATAAAAATTTTGTCTCCCTTTTTATTATGTCGTATAAATTGAGTCTTTTCTGAATTTCTGGTGAAGTGAATTAACATATATTCAAAAAGCTTTTTGGGCACGTAGTGTATCATAGTCATGTTCACATTGAAGTTTCCTATGACCTCTTTCCCCTGATTATGGATTTTAAGTCTGTCCTCTATACGTTATCCATTCGCTATACAAGTTGCTCCTTTTATAGTTTGTCTCTCTGGCTCTGGGTATTCCAATTTAATGCAATGTATTCTATACGTTTTACACACTAGTAGACGTTACTGGCTTATTGGAGTCTTTCAAGACTTACATGCGATTTTTGGTGCCATTGTGAGTACATCTTTCGTCTCTTATTGGACAACACACTTTATTTTATTACCTGTGCAATGGTCTAAATGTTTATATGTCTATTTATTATGGTTTAATTGTGGCCACTTATTAGTTTTTACTGTCCATTGTTTTATTATTTTATTTATTTATTTATTTACATTCTCTTATATACCGCGCTATTCTGCATCAGTGCGGTTTACATTCAACAAAATGAAATTACATTGAATAGGGCATTATAACTTGGAGATAACTATTTTACAGGGAACATGGGCTATGGAGGGTTAAGTGGCTTGCCCAAGACCACAAGGAGCACCTGTGGGTCTAGAAACCCCAGTCCTTCCTGCCCAAGGTTGCTGTCCTCTAGTGGGATTTGAACCCCCGACCTTCCGGCCTTACCTTGCCCCAACCACTAGGCCACTCCTCCACTCCATATTTATGTTTTAACGTCTTTTAATTGACATTTTAAGTATACGATTTTTATGACGTAGGTTCTATGTCATTATTAGGACTTGTTTTTAATATTTATAATATGTTTTTAAAAATTTTTGAGATTATGCTTTTATTGTATTTTTTATATTATGTGAGTTTATTTCATTTTTGTAATGTAGATGCGTTCCCCCTGAAGAAGGTGTTCACGCCGAAACGCATTGGGGTTTCTAAATAAAACCAATTTGCACCAGTGTTTGACCTCCGCTTCTTGTGTTTCCTAATGATCCATATACTACATTCCACCATGACAAGGTGGTCCTTCAGACAATCCTAAGCTCTTACCTCCTTTCACCTGAACCAATCCATCTCTCTTCCAACGTTCTTTCCAAGATCTCATAGTTCCCCTGCTGAGGCTAGACTACATTTACTGGATTGTAAAAGAGCATTATCCTTCTACCTTGACTGCACTAAGGCTCATCAGCAGTCCTCTCGGCTATTTGTCTCCTTTGGCCAAAGTCATCTGGGGCTACCATTTTCCAAAAGAACAATTTCTAACTGGCTAGCAGACTTCATATTTTTCACTGACATGCAAGCTGGTCTATCTCTTCAGTACCCTGTCACTGCCCATAGTATTTTGGCCATAGCTACCACTATAGCTAACCTCCGTTCCATCCCTGGTTTGGAAATCTGCCAAGCAGCTTCCTGGTCTTAATTTCTTACCTTTGCAGCGCACTATTGCCTGGACAAGGACTCCAGAAGTGATGCTCAATTCAGTCAATATGTTCTACTTAATCTTTTTCAAATTTAGACAACTTGTTCTCTGCCCACTGGAACTCTTCGTGAGGAGTGCTGCGAATGAGCTGAGTCTGTTTGATCCTTGCTGCAACCTTTGGTTGCACCAGGACTCCTCTCTCGGTCTGCTGTCAGTGGCTAGGGAGTCCCATATGTGAAGACTGACTTCTGCTTCTTCCTGGAAATAGCGTAAGTTACTCACCTGTAACAGGTGATCTCTGGGAACAGCAGGAATCGATCTTCACAACCCACCCTCCTCCCCTTCAAGTTGTCCCAATTTTTCTTCTTAATCTAATTTTCTCTGCTATACACCTGACTGAGGAGATCAGGAGCGAAGGCGGGAAGGCAGCTATGCATGCATGGAGGAATGCTCCCAAAAGCTTTCCTATTGGATGCTGGAGAGTGTTCCTGCACTGGGTTCCGTCAGTGCAGATGTCACCCATATGTGAAGACTGATTCCTGCCGTTCCCAGTAATCACCTGTTACAGGTGAGTAACTATGCTATCTGACTCAGTACTGCAGTTCTTATGTTCTGGTAATCAACTTTGATTTATCTTTCATCCAGCTTTCTACATTTGGACACTCCATTTGTATTATCCAGAGAAAACAAAATAGATTGTGGAAGCTTAATCCTTGTGCTCTTTAGATGATTATTCCAATGTTTGTATGAAGAGCCATGCTATATAAATGACATTTAATGATCATGGAACACTTCTAATTTATGTTTGTGTTTTCTAGACTCATCGACAGATCCGATTGAATGAATTGCTGAAGGAGCATTCAAGCACAGCAAATATTATCGTCATGTAAGTTTAGTTTATATGGTACTATATCCTAGTTGTCTCAAACCTAGACACTTAAGCAATTATTTGGGGGAAGGAGGGGAGCACTGTCTCCAAATTAGTTTTGCACATTGACACTAATGAATCTCACTTATAAGCCTCAACCATTATCTACAGTAAGGGTGGTGTTCTTCAGGAACTAGCAGGAAGTCAGTCCTCACATATGACTGACATCGGCACTGACAGAGCCCGCATGGTGAACATCCCCGAGCTTTCACAGAAAGCCTTTGGGAATTAGACCATGCATGCATGGTTATCTTCCTGCCCAAGGGTGCCATCTTACCTCAGTCTTCTTTTTTCCATGAAGCCCATCGGACATCTTCGTCTGAAAAAGGTTTTTTTGTATGTTTTTCCTTTACTTTCCAGGAACAAGCAGGAAGTCAGTCCTCACATATGGGTGATGTCAGCGCTGACGAAGCCCTCACGCAAGCATCTCCCCAGCTTTCAAAGAAAGCCTTTGGAAGATGCCATCACTCATGCGTGGTCCCTTTCCTGCCATCTTACTCGGTCTCTCTTTTTTTTCTGCTGAGCCTAACAGATGTCCACCTAAATTCCCTGGAAAAAGTTTATTTGTGCATTAAACCGCCTTCCTTTTCTCCGGTTGCACCAGTCTTTTTCCCATCTTCGAGTTTGTTGCCCCAGCATCTAGTCTCTGACCTATTTTAGGATTTTTTTTTTCCCCAGCACGGTTTGCACCTTTTTTCTGTCCGCTGGCCACATCAAGGATCTTCGGCCTCACTGGGGTTCTTTTTCCCCGATGGCCAGCGGGTATAAAAAGCGTGATCGGTGTGCAAAAAACATGTCTCATCGACACACAATTTTTGCCTCCAGTGTCTAGGAGCCGATCATGACCCAAAGGTTTTCACCCTGTGTAAAAAGATGTCCGCGAAAGCCATCCAGCATCATCAGCAAAAGCAAGACATCTTGCACAGGTCAGACTCTGTCCCAGTATTCCCGGTAGCCTCACGCTCTAAGGCCCCGCATGGGTCCTCAGAGTCACGTAAAGCCCCAGCGGCGCCCAATTGAGGCAGCGTACACTCTGACAAGGGTTCCCCGGAGTGGGAACGCAAAAAGAAGTAATAATCCTCGAGGACCAAGTAGATCAAGCCTGGTGCCAGATCCTAAAATCTGTGGAGAACCCAAGGAGTCAGAGCGGGAGCAGCCAACGAATGTTCCCCGAACAGACGTGGAGGCCTCTGGCGACTGGTACCGGACCCCTGAGGCCTCTCTCATCGAGGACTCCCTCTCCTCACCGATGCCAGATCCGATGACCTCGTTCATGTCAAAGGCTGCAACTCCTGAGTGGGGAAGCCAGGATGATGGCACTGTAGCGCAGTGTCACTGCCTGCCTCACAGCAGGCATTGATGCCCGGCCCCGCCAATGCACACACAGAGACCACGTGGACCTCGCACTCGAGGATTCCCCTGGGCTGCCAAAATGATCCTCGAGAGCCTGGAGACTCGAGCTAATCCTCAGCGTATGTCTCTATCTCGCTCCTGGTCCTCGGGAGCGAGATCCTCCCCAGTGAGCGCTTGTGGTTCTGGCCAAGCAGCTACCGTGGGTCACTGAGGCCCCAACCCGGGTCCTGCGCCCCAGGAACTGTTGGTCATCGACTCCTCGACAGGCTACTCCAACTATAAGGATGAGGTATCCCCAAAGACATGGAAGCACTGCAATCTCCCATCTGACCTGTCTGTCCTGGAGTCAAGGCACTGGTCCCCGCCTGAGGACACATTGTTCCTTGAGTTTGTTCGAGACATGGCAAAAGCCTTGTCACTCACCACGGATTTGGAGTAGGACCTTCACATGGAGGAACTTGAAATCCTCCAATATGAGGCTCCATCCAAGGAGGCCCTGACAGTTCCTGTCCCCGCCATCCTTGGGCGGCCCCTCCACATGTAGGAGACACCGGTGTCTGTACCAATAGCTGATGCTTCGACACCATGTACTGGATCCAGCAGGGCCCCGGCTTTCAGAAGTCACAACTCCTGCACACTTCCATGGTGGTGGAGTCGACCATGTGCCAGCAAAAGAGCCCGAAGAGTCACTCCTCCATGCCCCCAGGCAGGGAGTCCCAAGTCCTCAGCTGTAAATACTAGGGCTCGAAGCTGAGCTGCCGAATCTAAGCCTACCAGCTATATATCTGCATGTACCTCCAGGACCTGGCAAAGGAACTCACAAGTTTCTCGGAAGGCCTCATTGAGGATTGCGTCCAGCGATTCCAAACCCTCACAAAGTGCATCAGGGAAATTTGCTGCCTACGATTGCTTAGAGTCAAACATATGAGGGTGGCCACTGCAGGCATCGACACTCGATGCCAGGCCTGGCTCCAGGCATTGGATTTCGAGCAGTGGGTCCAGGAGAAACTCCTCTGTCCCCTGCCTTGGTGAAAACCTTTATGACAGTCTGATGGAGGAAAAGACAGCGGAGATTCCTAAGAAGAAACCATTGGAGAAGAGGCCTCCTTTTCAGAGAAAAGGCCAGCCTTACTGAGGATACTCCCAATACCAGGCCCCCCAGACCTCACATCAGGATCACCAGGGCAAGAGAGTGGGACAGGGCCCGTGTAAGCCTAATGGCTCCAAGCCCAGACCTCTTGCTCCTTGCCAGGCATGGACGGGGTTTTGACACCATGAGCATAGCCTTTCCACCCCTGGGGAATAGCTGCCTACCTGGGGGGCGTCTGTTTTATTTTGCCCATCGCTGGCCCGCAGTCACCACCGATTCCAGGGCACTCCTCCAGGTAGTCACGGAAGGCTACCTCCTTCACCTGAACCAGACACCCTCCCCCCCTTCTTCCCAGGAGAATCCTCCGATTCCCATGCACCAGGCCCTGCTGCTGCAGGAACTCACAGGCCTCCTTAGGGACAGAGCCGTGGAGCCATTACTCCACTACCTCGGGCCAGGTTCTACTTCTGATGCTCTCTGGTCCCAAAAAGAACAGGCTCCGCACCAAGAGTCTTCACCAAATGCCTAGCAGTGGTGGCTGCCAGTGTTCCCACTAACTTGCACTGGGTCCGCCGCCAACATGCCTGCCGATCGACGCTCTGCCCCTGCCCCCACCAGCAGGAATGCCGGCGGAGGACCTGGCACAGATTAGAGAACATTGCGAGAGTGCTGTAGCATGTGTTAGACCCTGTTTCTAACGCACACCGCAGCACCCTCGCAATGTCCTCTCGCTCTGCACCTCCCCCGCCGGCTGGAATGTTGGCAGCGGACCCAGTGTGGGTTAGCGGGGAACATTGGTGGCTGCCTACCTCCATCTCCAAGGGGTCTTTGTCTTCCCATACCCAGACGACTGGCTTATAAAGGGGGACTCGATACCATGTACCGAGTTTCAGGATGCCCAGGCTTTCAGAATCTTCAACTCCCACACCACTCTATGGTGGTAGAATCGGCAGTGCGCCACATTAAGAGTTCTAAAAATCATTCTTCCATGCCTCCAGGTAAAGACTCTAGAACTCTCAATGCCTTTAGGTGTCGATGTTTTTAAGCATGCATGCTCATCTCTAGAATTACCTCCTACATGCTCTATATGAGCATGTTCCTGAGGGATGTATCCAGGGATCTGGAGAAATTTGCACCTCTCCTTCTCGATGATAAATGCAATGCATTCCAAACCCTAATCAGGCAGAATCAGAATATATCCAAATTTCTTACCAGAGCATCTTTTGATGCCTTTGAGTCACATCAAGCAGAGCTTCAGTAGTCTGCATTGGAGCTTGCAGAATAGCCTGGCTACAGGCATCAGATTTGGAACAGTGGGTCCAAGACAAATAGGCTAATATTTACCAAGCTGCACCTGGTGCCAACTCAGCGGCTCGAGTTCATCAGAGCACTTCTGAACACGCAACAGGCCTGAGCTTTCCTTCCTCTGGACCGCTCTACCCGGCTGATCGAGCTGACCCTCAAAATACAAAACCACAGTTGCATAACAGCTCAAGAGATGCTACGCCTTTTGGGACATATGGCCTCCACAGTCCATGTTGTTCCCTATATCCGCCTGCACATGCAACAAGCCCAATGGACTCTCTCATCTCAATGGACCCAGGCAATCGGGTGTCTCTTAAACAAGATATCCATCACCCTTCCACTTGTCAACTCCCTTCAGTGGTGGTGCTCTCCTCAAACCTATTCAGGGGTCACCTTTTCAGATGCCTCCACCTTAATGCACCCTGACAACGGATGCCTCCAAACTGGGTTGGGGATCCTATCCCCTCTACCAGGAAGTACTTCACCTCTGATTCTTCTCGATTGCTCACCGCATTCACCTCAGAGTGGTGTAAGTGAGGTTCACAACTTTCATGGTATCCGCAAAACTGACCCATTTGGAGAAAATGCCCCAGTGTATCTCCTGGGCGAACTCTGTCTCCTTGCAGACAGACTCAGCCATATCCTATGTCCACACGAGTGGACTCTAAATTGAAAATCAGCATCTTGGATCTTTTACATGTGGGAGACCCCCACTTATAGATCTGTTTGCTACTCATTAGAAAGCACAACTTCCACTGTTCTGCTCACAGCTTCCTTTCCTGCACAGACAGGAGACTGATGCCTTCTTTCATTGGGGACAGGGACTACTTTATGCATTCCTGTCCATCTCCTTGCTACCCAAGACCCTGTTCAAACTACTAGCCGACAAGGACTCCATGATCCTCAGCCTCTGACTGGCCCTATCAGCCGTTCTTTCCTCTGCTGCTTCAACTAGCGCAGACTTAACCTCTCAGCCTGGAACTTGTGCCCAACCACCTCCTCTCAGGATCACGAGACGCTTCTCCATCCCAATCCATAGGCCCTCCGCCTCACGGCATGGCTGCTGAAAGTGTAATCTTTGCTGACCTTGACCTCCCACAACAGGTCAAGGATATCCTACTTGCATCACGCAGGCCATCCACCAGATGTTCATATGCCTTCAAATGGCAAAGGTTCACACGCTAGTGTTCCCCAAAGAAAATTGACCCCTCTACCTGCCTGGTGGAATTCCTTCCTTCTAATGTATCTCCTCCACTTGTCCTCAGCAGGTCTCAAGATTAATTCAGTCAGAGTTCATCTTAGTGCCATTACGGTTTATCACAAGCCTTTGGACAAGCAACCCATTTCTTCGCACCCCTTGGTGCAACGTTTTATGCAGGGTCTCCTGCTGTCCAAGCCACCCATCAAACCACCACCAGTGGCCTATGGACCTCAGTGTGGTTCTAGCAAAACTGCTAAAACCTTCCTTTGAGCCTTTAGCCACCGCTTCATTAAAATTTGACATGGAAGGTAATCGTCCTCATCGCTCTGACCTCAGCTTGTCGCATCGGCAAATTGCAAGCTTTAGTGGCGGATCCTCTGTACACTCTGTTCCACCACGATAAGGTGGTCCTCTGTACCCATCCACACTTCCTCCTGAAGGTGGTATCAGCCTTCCACTTGAACCAATCAGTTCTTCTTCCCGAGACCACATGCCTCTTTGGCTGAAGCAGTGCCACACACTTTAGATTGCAAGCGAGTGCTGGCTTACTACTTGGACAGAACCAAGACTCGCAGGAAATCCTCCCAATTATTCTTTTCCTTTGTTACAAGTAACCTTGGACTTCCAGTGACAAAGTGCACACTATCCAACTGGTTAGTGAACTGCATTTCTTTTGCCTACACATAGGCTGGGCGCTTTAAGGGTCATGTCACCACTCACATGTGAGCCGTGGTATCCTCCTTTCCATCTCCATTAACGAAATCTGTCAGGCAGCTTCCTGGTCCTCCATTCATACCTTTGCTGCACACTACTGCCTAGACAGGGACTCCCATCGGGATGCTATCCTTGGCCTAGCTGTACTCCAGCACGTTTTGGGACTTAAATGCAATTCTTACCCTCCATCCCGTACTTCTTCCTGGCACCAGACTTCCATCAGTGGCGGTCTTGCTGACTGCATTCGAGTCCAGTGGGGCCATATGATATCCACACTTTCTTGGTTCTAGCACAGGGATACCATTGCTACCTGCGTCCATCTGGTACTGGGAGCTAGTGAGTCCCACATGTAAAGACTGCATTAACTTGGTGAACAAGTTAATGTGGATAGTCTAGAGTTGACTCAGTTTTCAGATAAGGTGTCTAAAAGGGTGACTCTTTATAGTCACTCTTGGATCAGAAGCTGAGAAGTTAGCCATTTTGAAACTTTATTTTCCTAAGAAGGATCTCTTGTGTTGTGGATGTCCTATCAATATTTTTCCTGATGTTGCAAAAACAAATCTGCTTCGTAGGAAAGCTTTCTTACAATTAAAATCTAAAGTTCTAGCTATCAGTGGGACCATCTTTTTGAAGTTCCTGTGTAAATGTATGGTATTATATTCTTGCTTTGTTTCACATTTGAGAGGTTTCTTATAGATGATAGCCAGTGAGATGGGATAGAGAAAAAAGGGTCTATAGTATATTTTCTGGGCAATGCAGGCTTATGGTGGTCTCCTTGATGTAAACTTGAGCATTCTTATTGATGATACATTTCTTTATTGGTGGATTTTTCCTTTTTGTTATTTATACAATGAGATACCATTATTTATTTTTTTAGTTTGTATAAAAATGCAAGTAAACTTCAATTTAAAAAAAAGACTGCATTCCTGTTTTTTCCTGGAGATAGCATTTGTTAGTCACCTGTAGCAGGTGATCTCCAGGAACAGCAGGAATCAGTCTTCATAACCCACCCTCCTCCCCTAAGAGTTGTAGGGTATACTTTTTTCTCACCTCTATCTCTTGGCTACAAACTCAACTAAGGAGAGGAGTTGGGAAGGAAGATGTGTAGGTACAGTGGACTGTTCCCAAAGGCTTTCCAATTGGACGCTGAGGAGCGTTCCCGCGTGGTACCGATGTCCCCCACAACACTTTCTCTGGTACGTTTTTCTTCATCTCTTTTCAGTGTGCAGGATTTTTTCACGCTCCCCCTAACCAGGACCTTGGAGTTTGAGGTCTTATTCATTACCAGGAATCAAAACTTCTCCACGCCGCCCTCTCTAAAAGTCGACGAAGCAGAACTCCAGTCCAAATCCACGATCAGGTACCTCGGAGTCACACTAGATCAGTGCCTAGACATGATGACGCACATACGCAACACGGTGAGAGTGGTGTATCACAAGATCCGTTCTCTCAGGCACCTAAGATCCTTACTAACACCAGACGACTTCAGAACAGTCTATCAGGCACTAATCATACCGCATCTGGACTACGCAAACTCAATCCTGCAAGGACTCCCTCAAACCACACTGAACCCTCTACAACTGGCGATGAACGCTGCGGCAAGAGTCCTCCATGGAGCTTCTAGGAAAGACCATGTGACCCCCATCCTTAAGCACTTACACTGGCTCCCAATACGTGGCAGACTCACATACAAAATCTTACTGCTAACATTCAAGGCTGTCAACGGGCTCTCAGTGACATCACTGGCAGAGCTGATCCAGCACACACCCCCCAATAGGTCCAGAAGATCCACAGCAGTTAATACGCTGATTGTCCCTAAATCAATAACCCAATCTACATGTTCAACCGTCAACAGGGCCTTCAAATTCTGCGCACCAAGATGCTGGAATGCCCTACCACCCAGCATACGAGCGATCTCAGATCTCTCACAGTTTAGAAAGGCATTGAAGCACCATCTCTTCCTCCAGCATTACCCCCTAGACAGCACCTCAGTAGCCTCACCCACCACTTAGCCGACTTAGTTTAGTAAGACCTACCACACAGCCAATCACGACCACATCAAGCGAGATGACACCGATCTGCCACATAGATGTACATAGTTTACCCCTTGTTATTCAAGTTTTTGCACCTTGTTCATTGTAAACACAAATCAATTATTGAGATGTGTGTTTGTAAACCGCACTGATGCCGAATAGCGCGGTATATAAGAGACTGTAATAAATAAATAAAATTTCTCCAGGACCAAGCAGGAAGTCAGTCCTCACATATGGGGTGACGTCGGCGCCGACGGAGCCCTCGCAGAGCAATTTTCCCCAGCTTTCAAAGAAAGCCTTTGGGAATTGCAGCGCGCATGCGCGGTCTCCTTCCCACCCAAGGGTGCCATCTTAGCCAGTCTTCTTTTTTCCGCGGAGCCCTACAGACGTACCTGTCGTGTCCCCGCTGAAAAAGTTGATTTTAGTGATTTATTTCTATTTTTTTCTTCGGTTCGACGCTGGTCTTTTTCCTGTCCGGACTCGCGACGCCGTTGCGAGTCCTTCTGTTATTTTTCGGTTTTTCTGATTTTCTGTCAGTTTCGTTTTTCGGTTTTTCGCTGGCAGCCCGGTCCTTTGACCTTGCAGGGGCCCTTTTTCCCCCGATGGCTGCCAGTGGTTTCAAGCGGTGTGTTCAGTGTGACAAAAATATGTCACTCACTGACACACATGATAATTGCCTCCGCTGCCTCGGCCCGGATCACGAAGAACTGATCTGTGGGGCCTGCAGCAAAATGTCCTCCAAAGCGTTAAGGAGTCGGCGGCACCAGCGGGAACGAATCTTCGCTGATCCCGCCCGTACCCGGACCTCGTCGGAGGCCTCGGCGTCCAGAGGTTCCAGCTCTGACCATCGCCGGAGTTCCTCCGACAGAGGTTCTCCCTCCGGGGACCATCGACGGAAGGTGAAACCCGCAAGGGCGTCGTCGGTGGACGCTCCTGGCTCCGCGAGGGCCAGGTCGCATAGCCCCGATAGCCATCCCGGGTCCTTGGAGAAGGAGCATCTCCCGAAGCGACCTCGTCTGGAGTCGGAGTTGCCTGTTCGGGTAAGTCCTGTAGTCCTTCTGGACTCGCCTCCGAGGGGTCCGACGTCGGGCCCGACACCGTCGGGGCCCGAGTCGGGGGCTGCTGGGTCACCTGAGGTCGGACTCAGGTTGACGGCCTTGGAGAGCAGACTATCTGCCTTCATGGACCAGCAGCGGGCACTGATCGCTAGCCTCGCTGGCGCCTCTGCCCCGACCGCCGGGACATCGACGTCTAAGTCGACCCCGGAGACCGAGCCGATCCTCGAGTCCATGCGGGCTCGAGTCGATCCTCGGTCGAGGTCACCCTCGGCCTCCCGTTCGGGACCGAGGTCGTCGACGCCGACTCCCTCGGTGTCGGGGCGGCCGACGCCTCCGCCTGCCCTAGCCGACCCCACCGATTCCTCCTCGGAGTCGGCCTGGGAGTCTGAAGAGGAAGAGTCACCTGATTCGTTTCGAACTCGGTGTGTCCCCTCGGACTCACCTGAGTCCGAACCTCGGAAACAGTCCCCTCCGGAGGATGCCCGGTTCTCGGACTTCGTCAGGGATATGGCCAAGGCTTTGGCCTTCCCTGCGGATCCCGAGGAGGAGCCTCGAGCCGAAGAACTCGATGCCCTTCAGTACGACTCTCCCGCCAGGGAGCACTTTACTGTACCGGTTCCTCCCATGCTGGAACGACTACTCTTCCGCATGTGGGAGAGTCCGGCATCGTCGCCGGTATTAAGCAAGCGGGTCGATTCCATCTATCGAGTCCGCAAGAGTCCTGGCTTCCAAAAAGCACAGCTACCGCACCATTCCATGGTAGTGGAATCGGCCATGCACAGGCTTAAGAGCCAGAAGATGCACTCCTCGGTGCCTCCTGGCAGGGAGGCCCGTAACCTGGATGGCCTCGGTAAGAAGTGTTTCCAGGGCTCTATGCTTGCTTGTCGGGTCCAGACCTACCAGCTCTACATGGGCATGTATCTCAGAGACCTGGCTAAAGAGAGAGCCGGATTCTCCGCTGGGCTATCCGAGGAACCTTTGCGGAGGTTCCTGGCCTTGACAACTGGTATTCGGGAATGCTCCAAATTCATGTCCCGAGCAGCCTATGATGGCTTTGAAGCATCGGCTCGAGTAGCCGCAGCCGGCATCGGTGCCCGCCGACAGGCTTGGCTTCAGTCGTCTGACCTTGAACCCTGGGTGCAGGACAAGTTGGTCGATGTCCCCTGCCAAGGTGAGAACCTCTTTGGCAAGCCCATGGCTGAAAAGGCTGCACAAATCGAGACGGAGACACTCACCAGGACTAGGCTTTCTAGGAAGACCTCCGCCCCTTCCCAGAAGAAGAAGGGCTCGGGAAAGAAGTCCTTTTACCCGAGAAAGGCGGCTGCCTATAAACACTACCCTCAATATCAGGCCTCCGCAGCTCCCCAACAGGGTCAGCAGGCCAAGGGATGGGGTAACTGGTCCCGTAGGCAGCAAGCCCCCAAGCCTGCACCACCGGCCCCTGCTCAGCAGGGTGGGGGTTTTTGACTTCATCAGCATAGCCTCTCCCCCTCAGCTGGTTCCTCCCAGCACAGGAGGCCGGCTGGTTCACTTTGCCCACAGGTGGTCCAACATCACTTCAGATGCCTGGGTGCTTCATGTTGTGAGAGAAGGCTATCTTCTCCACTTCCACCAGATTCCTCCCTCCTATTTCCCGGGAGAGCCTCTCAGACTCCCTCTGCACAGGGACTTACTCCTTCAGGAGCTAGCAAGTCTTCAGGAACAGGCTGTGGAACCGGTGCCCCACCACCTGAGGGGTCAAGGCTTCTATTCCAGGTATTTCCTAATACCAAAAAGAACGGGAGGCCTCCGACCCATCCTGGACTTGCGCAACCTCAACAAGTTCCTCGTCAGGGAGAAGTTCAAGATGCTTACCCTTGGAATCCTTCTGCCCTACCTCCAGCAGGGAGATTGGCTATGCTCCTTGGATCTAAAGGATGCCTACACGCACATCCTCATCCACCCAAGCCACCGCCAATACCTAAGGTTTGTGGTGGCAGGAAATCATTACCAGTACAGAGTACTGCCCTTTGGCCTATCCTCCGCACCGCGAGTCTTCACAAAATGTCTCGCGGTGGTGGCAGCTCATCTCCGGCTTCACGGCCTCTGTCTTTCCGTACCTCGACGACTGGCTCATCAGAGCATCGTCCTCTCCAGAAGTCACAAATGCCACACACCGCACTGTGACTCTTCTGCAGTACTTGGGCTTTGTCATAAACTTCGCAAAGTCCACTTTGCTCCCCTCGCAAGATCTCGAGTTCATCGGCGCAAGACTGCACACTCTTCAGGCACGAGCTTTCCTGCCTCTCGACAGGGCTCAACGGCTCATGGACCTAGCCGGCCGTTTTCGCAGCCAGTCCCTGGTCTCAGCCAGGCGCTTCCTGAGACTACTCGGCCATATGGCTTCCACCGTCCACGTGACCCCCAATGCCCGCCTGAATATGCGGCCTGCTCAGTGGTGCCTTCGCAAGCAGTGGCAACAAGCCACGGGCGGCCTAGCCGACTCAGTGCGCGTCTCCGGCCCGCTGGCCTCTTCTCTACAGTGGTGTCTTCATCGGCCGAACCTGGTGCTCGGGATGCCTTTTCAGTCCCCTCCGCCGGCTCAAGTGCTGACGACCGATGCTTCTCTCCTAGGATGGGGAGCGCATTGCCAAGGGGCATGTACTCAAGGTCTCTGGACCACGTGGGAGTCTGCTCAGCAGATCAACTTCCTGGAGCTCAGAGCAATCCGTCTGGCTCTCAAGGCTTTCTCCCACCTGACTTCTCACCAGTCCGCCCTTGTCCAGACGGACAATCAAGTTGCCATGTTCTACGTGAACAAACAGGGAGGCACGGGCTCCTTCCTTCTCTGTCGAGAAGCACAGAAGCTCTGCTCTTGGGCCGTCAGCCACGGCGTTCTTCTCAAGGCAGTTTATCTCCCAGGCCAAGAAAATTGCCTGGCGGACAAACTCAGCAGGATCCTCCAGCCGCACGAGTGGCGCCTGGATCCCTTGGTAGTTCAGAAACATTTTCTGAAGTGGGGCCTCCCCACGATGGATCTCTTTGCCAGTCCTCTCAACCGGCAACTTCCTCGCTTCTGCTCTCGTCAGCCGCATCCCCTTCGAGTAGCGGCGGATGCTTTTCTGCTCTCATGGTCGAAGAGCCTTCTGTATGCCTTTCCTCCCATCCCGCTAGTCTCTCGAACTCTTTTCAAGGTTCTCCGAGACAAAGCTTCCATGATCTTGATAGCTCCTCGCTGGCCCAGACAGCCGTGGTTTCCACTCCTGCTGCAATTAGCGGTAGAGGATCCGTTCCCTCTGGGGTTTCAACCGGATCTCCTAACACAGGATCAGGGGTCCCTGCTACACCCCAACCTCAGATCTCTACATCTGATGGCCTGGCTGCTGAAAGGGTAGTCCTTGCTCCCCTTCTACTGCCGGCAGAGGTGGAAGAGGTCGTCCTAGCTTCTCGGCGACCTTCTACCCGCAAATGCTACGCCCTTAAATGGCGTCGCTTTTCCGCTTGGTGTGCCCAGCAGTCTCAGGATCCCTTCTCCTGCTCGGTGTCGGTGATCTTGCAGTACTTGCTCTACCTCTCTAATCTGGGACTTAAGTCCAACTCCGTCAAAGTTCACCTCAGTGCTCTTTCAGCACATCATGTGCCGGTGGACGGCAGACCTCTTTCCAGCGACCCTCTCGTAGCGAGGTTTCTCCGAGGTCTCCTTCTGCTTAAACCACCTCTGCGCCCGCCAGCACCTGACTGGGATCTGAATGTGGTTTTACAGCGGATCACCTGTCCGCCTTTTGAACCTATGGCTACCTGTTCTCTCCGTTTTCTTTCTTGAAAAACTTTATTCCTGATAGCCCTCACTTCCGCTAGACGCGTTAGTGAATTGCAGGCCCTCGTGTCTGATCCCCCTTACACTCGGTTCTACAAAAATAGGGTAGTCCTACGGACTCACCCAAAATTTCTTTCAAAAGTGGTCTCCCCTTTTCACATCAATCAGGAGGTGGTACTTCCGACCTTCTTTCCCAGGCCACACTCCAGCTGAGCTGAAATGGTCCTGCATACCCTGGACTGTAGAAGGGCATTGAACTTCTACCTTGACCGTACGCGGGAGCACCGTAAAGCTGCTCAGCTTTTTGTGTCTTTTGACCCCAATAAATTGGGGCTCCCGGTCTCCAAGCGTACTCTGTCCATCTGGGTTGCTGACTGTATCGCTTGGGCTTATGGGGCAGCCGGACTCTCGTTAGAAAGTCGAGTCACGGCTCATTGTGTTCGGGCGAAGGCTACGTCAGTGGCTTACCTCCGCTCTGTTCCGTTGGCAGACATCTGCCGGGCCGCTACTTGGTCTTCGAGCCAGACTTTTGCGGTCCATTACTGCCTCGAGAGGGAGTCCCGCAGGGACAGTGCTTTCGGACAGGCAGTTCTCCGAAATCTCTTCGAGGTTTGAGCAACTCCTACCCTCCATCCCGGATGGGGGCTACCGGTGGATAATAATTCAGTGAAGATTCCTTCCTTCTGTGCCGCTGAGCTAGAGGGAGCTCATTTTTGTGCTTAGGGTCTCCGGTAGCCTTAAGCTTGGGAGTCCCATATGTGAGGACTGACTTCCTGCTTGGTCCTGGAGAAAGCGTAGTTACTCACCTGTAACAGGTGTTCTCCAGGAGCAGCAGGAATCAGTCCTCACAACCCTCCCTCCTCCCCTTGGAGTTGCAATCATCTGCTTAAGTTTTTTTGCAAATTTTTATGCTGTCTTTTAGCTATGTCATCAGACTGGCTAAGATGGCACCCTTGGGCGGGAAGGAGACCGCGCATGTGCGCTGCAATTCCCAAAGGCTTTCTTTGAAAGCTGGGGAAAATTGCTCCGCGAGGGCTCCGTCGGCGCCGACGTCACCCCATATGTGAGGACTGATTCCTGCTGCTCCTGGAGAACACCTGTTACAGGTGAGTAACTACGCTAAATCTCGCGTGTGCCATTTTCCCTGCTATGTCCCCAGTGGTTTTGGGCCATGTGACCATTGCAGGAACATCATATCCCGCATGGATCCCCATGACTTGCCTGCAGTGCCTCAGAGCCGATCATGACGACTGTCTGCCCTGTTTTCAGATGACGAGCAAGGGTCGCAGGAATCATGAAAGGCAGCAGAAGATGCTGTTTGGCCTCAAGATCTCCTCTTCAGCCTCAGCTTCGAGCACTGAATTGACAACTTCATGAGCCGCCGCAGAGGCCTTGGCCTCACCAGGCAGCCATGCCCACTCGGGATAGTCCATAGAGGACCATCCCCGGAAGGACCAGACCTGACAGAAGGCTTTGGGGAAAAGGTCCTTCTACTCGAGGAAGAGGAAGGCTTATGGAACTTAACCCCCCAGCATCTGGCCTACCCATCTCCCCCACAGGGTTAGCAGGCTAAGGGTCAGGGGCACGGCCCTCATAAGCCTAAGGCCCCCAAACCCAACTGTGCCACAGCTGCAACCTGGGGGGGGGGGTGCTTTTTGACTCCTTGGGCATGGCCTCTTTCCCTGCAGGGTCAAGGGATGCGGCACACAGGGACATCTGATTTTCTTTGCCGACCAGTGGACCACCATAACCACCAATGCCTGCACCTCCGGGTGGTGAGGGAAGGTTTCCTCCTCCAATAAGAGCAGACGCCCCCTCCGTTCTTCCCCGTAGATTTCATGATAAAGCGGTACACCAAGTCCGTTTAAATAAAGTAGAAAGTCTCATGACTCCTCTTCCCTGAGATTTTCTGCAGCAGAGCTTGTCCCTCCACTTCTAAGGGGCAAGGGGTTCTACTCTCGCTACTTCCTGGTTCCCAAAAAGACGGGCAGCTTTCAGCCCAGCCTAGATCTGCAGGATCTCAATCGGTGGTTGGTGAAGGAGAAATTCAAAATGCTCTCCGTTAGAATGTTGCTGCGCTACTTCCAGCAGGGAGATTGGCTATGCTTCTTGGATCTCAAAGATGGTTGCATTCACATCCTGATCCATTGTCACCACCAGCAGTACCTCTGCTTTACCATTTGAGGTTGCCATTGCCAGTACAGGGTCCTTCCCTTCGGACCGACTTCCACCCCAAGAGTGTTCACAAAATGCTTGGTGGTGTTCGCCGCCTTCCTCTGGCTGCAGGCTGTGTTTGATTTCCCCTATCTGGATGAATGGCTAGTCAAGGGCGGCTCCACAGATAAAGTCTGTCAGACGGGACATCTTCCCACCATCTCAACTACAATGGTAGACTCTCAAATTCAATCTTTCTGTAGGAGTGCCCTTTGCTTCATGGCAGCATCAGTTAATGTGCACCACAAATGTCTCTAACCAAAGTTGGTGTGCCCATCTCAATAGTCATCACTCACAAGAAATGTGGACAAGATACGAAATGACTCTTCATGTCAATCATCTCTAACTCAGCAATATTCTATGTACTCCTCGCCTTCATGCACAGACTTCAGGATTTTTCTGTACTGATTCAGACAATCGGATAGCAACATTTTATGCCAACAAAGGAAGGACCATGGATTCTCATACTGTTGAGAGCCAGTCAGGATTTGGAATTATTCTGTAACAAATTGCTTTCAGATACAGGCGACCTACATCCTGAGTCTCCCAAATCATCTGATAGGCCAGTTGAGCCATGGTACTGCATCCTCGCGAATGGTCTCTCAATCTGACCTTGCTAGATTTCCTATATCAACAATGGGGCATTCCTCAGGTCGACTTTTTTACCACTGAGCAGTAGATCGAGCCACTGAGTAGCACCTGATGCACTAGCGGTTCAGTGGACTTGGACATGTCTCTATGCTTATCCTCCAGTTCTTATCTCAGAGTTCTTCACAAATGCCAGCAAAGCAGAGCCACAGTGATTCTAATAGTACTTTACTGGCCTTAGAAGAACTGGTGTCCACTTTCTTTGGATACTGGCTATTCTTTCTCCTCATAAGCTCCACCAGTTCCCAGAGTTAATAACGCAACAACAGAGTTGTCTCCATCTAGACGTAAAGTTTCTAGACCTCACAGCTTGGACATTGAAAAGGCCTTAGTATTTGCACTTTTTGGACCCTGATCCCTTATGTTTACCACCCTTGTGCTTTATAACAGTTTCCCCTTAGTTTGACCCTAGTCCCCTGTTTGTTGTATTTGCCTGTCTTGCATAAATTGTAAGCTATACTGATGAGAGTGGACTTTCCCTCGTGTATGTGCATAGCACACAATACAAGTGCATTTCAGTGCCCTGTCAGCTTACCATGACTTTGGTAGATAACTACTACTCCTACTGTTAATCATTTATATAGCACTACACGGCAAACACAGCGCTGTACAGATACATATAAAAGATGGTCGCTGCTCGTCAGAGCTGACAATCTAATCAAGACAGACAACACAATATGTGAGAATAAGGGTTCAAATAGAGAAAGATAAGGAGAGACAAAAAAACAAGGAATCCGGATCCAAAAGAAGCCTCAAAGAGGTAAGCCTTTAGCATAGATTTGAAAAGGGGGAGAGATGAAGCTCGATGTACAGACTTGGGTAGTTTGTTTCAAGCATAAGAAGCAGCAAGGTGAAAGGATCGAAATCTGGAGTTTGCAGTGGAAGAAAGGGACATAGAAGCAAGCCAGTGGAACCTTCTAGTGGCACAATCTTGTATCCTTTCCCAATTTATTAAAGGTTGTCTTCATATCAAATCTCCTTCTCCATAAGCCCCCTGTTCGTGGAGCTCAAACTTGGTGCTTACTGCTCTCATGACATCCCCTTTTGACCCACTGGAATCTGCTTTTCTCAAGTTTCTGACTTGGAAAGTTATATTCCCGGTGGCCATCACTTCAGCTAGAAGAATGAGTGAACTTCTAGCTTTAGTAACATGAACCATATATTCAGATCTCCAGGAAAAAGCAGGAATGAGTCTTCACATATGGTTACGTCGGTACCGACGGAGCATGCGCGGGAACGCTCCCCAGCGTCCAAAAAGAAAGCTTTTGGGAGCATACCACGCGCATGCGCGCTGCCTTCCCGCCCATTCACTTCCCCCTCATCAGATTTCCGCAGAGCCAGCAGGACGTATTCCTGTCACCGCAGAAAATTCTTCTTTTTATTCTTAGTTTTTTGTGGTCGCATCTGCCTTCCCTCGACGACGCCGGTACCGCCGGTGCTTTTCTTTCTTTTTTCTAAAGAATTTCTTCTTTTCCTCAGAAATGTTTCCTGTTTAGTGTCTGCCGGTTCTAGGTCACTAGGCCTCCATCTTTCCATTATGGAAAAGCCAGCCACTACCCTTAAGAAATGCTCAAAGTGTGGCGGTACAGATATATTTTCTGACACCCATACTTGATGTCTAAAATGTTTGGGTCCTGACCATAGCCCACTGGAGTGCCTTTTCTGCTGGAGCTCAAATAGAAGAAATCTTCAGAATCGAGCACAACTCGATACCCGGTTCACATCGCTCTCGATGTCACCAGATACAGTATCTCCACAGGATCAGGTAACCAAACCAAACAAAAGTCTGTAAAGACTAGCCAGTCCTCGAGTGGTAGATCTCCTTTCCAGTATCGAGATGGCTCTGGCCTTGCCCTTGAGGACATTTTGGCAATAAAGCCCCGGTGGGAGTTTTCGGGCTCCAAAGCATTAACAGGTCTTCAGGTTGTTCCCGGGGTTCTTACCTCGATGAACATACCTGGGCCATGCTCGGTGGTTGTGGCCGCTTCGAGCGGTACCGGCACCCTGGCATCGGCTATGGTGATGGATGAAACACTCCTCATCGAGGATCACATTCTAGCGCTCTCGGCTACTTCGGTACCACTAGAGTTGCTTCAGACCATTCCTCCAGTATCGGTATCGGCTTCGGTGTCGGTACCGTCCATGCTTACTTTGACAGACTCGCTTCCTTCGATGCCGAGCCTGGAATCGATCTCTAGCATGGATGATTCAGTACCGACTCGTCTCGGTACCGACCTCGGGCGGTACCGAGGACATCGCTTTAAGGAAAATCCGATGCTTCATCCTTTCAGGTCTTCCGATCCCGATGACTGGGATGAATCTCTCGTTACCAAGGCTAAATCTTCAAGAAGTCTAGCCTTTACCCCTCATTTTAGAGGGTCCTCCTCAAGGGAGTTTTCTTTTCAAGCTTTTCTGGTTGATATGGCAAAGTTACTTGCCATTTCTATACCTGGTAAAGAATCCTTGCCAGGGGATTCAGAGACCCTGCAATCCCCCTGGATTTCAAAGGAGGTTATCTTGCTTCCTTTGCATCAGATCTTACAAGATCTACTTTTAAGGATGTGGGAAACTCCTTTAATGGTATCACCACATTCTAAGACACTTGACTCAATGTACAAGGTGCCACCTTCTCCAGGTTTTCAAAAGACTCAACTTCCTCATCATTCTATTGTTGTAGAATCAGCAATGAGGCGTATTAAGAGTGAAAAAAAACATTCTTCTTATCCGCCAGGTCGTGAGTCTAGAACTTTAGATGCCTTCGGACGTCGATGCTTCCAGGCATCCATGCTTTCAGCAAGAATTATCTCATATATTTTCTATATGGGATTATCTCTTGAAGAGGTCACAAAGAACTTAAAGCTTTTGAACCCTTTTCTTCAAGAACATAAAAGAGCAGACTTTCTTATTAGTCAGTCATGCTCAAAATGTCTCTAAATTCCTTAATCGTGCTTCCCTGGACTGTTTTGAGTCTATTAGCAGAACCTCTGCTATAGCCATAGGAGCACGACGCATGGCCTGGCTCCAAGCTTCAGACCTGGACAAATGGGTACAAGAAAAGCTGGGAAATACTCCTTGTACTGGTGAAAATCTCTTTAACAAGGATGCTTTATTTCAAGCTAATCAGTTAAACACTGATATTGTTGCTTTCAGAGGATTGTCAAAACTTTTCTCTACCCCAGCTAGTAAAAAATCTCCTAACAAACTTTATTCTCCTAGGGGGAAAAAATTGTATTCATCTTCTACCCATCATGCAGATGTTTCCAAAGAAGGGCAACATCATACCAGGCTAAGAAAACCAAAGTCTCGACAGGCTCAGCAAACTCAGCAGTCGCAGGGTTTCTGATTTTTATTCACTAAATCTTTTTTCCTTTTGAGTTTCAGAACCACTACTTAACTACAGAAGTATTTACAGTTCTTCTCATCCTTATTGAGAGGTCAGTGATACACTGCCTTAATCCTCCACTTTAGGCATGATTCTCTTGCTAAGAGCAGTCTATCCTTTCAGCTCTTAGAGCTATTAAGGATAATCATGCCCTACAGGTAACAAGTTTCTCCTCTCCTTTTAAAAGTAAACAGAGGAGTTGCATCCCCTAGAACCTCAGGACACCACCGATACCATTCTCAGTCAAATTTACAGTACAGTACAGTACCACAAGCAACTCACCATGTGGATACTCAAACCTATGAAGTGAAATGTGTTCTCTAGGCAACTGCTTTGATTATGACTTCATGCAATAGTCTGTAAATAGTTTTCCCCTGTTAGCCAAGTTTCTGTCCCCTGTTATATGAAAACTCATACATGTTAACTGTAATGAGCATTTGTTCCATGTAAACCGCGCTGATGCTGAATAGTGCGGTATATAAGAGACTGTAAATAAATAAATAAATAAATAAATACTTATAAGGTATGCTATGCCCTTCACCTTGGCAGTTGTCTTGTACGAGGATATCTTATACTTTTCACTGCAGGGGAGCTTTACCCTTTTCAGAGAGTGATACTATTTGACTGGAGGGCTTACCTTTAAGCCATAGGATTGTCCCTAATACCTACTCCAGTAAATAATTTCCATACAGAGTTTTTCCCCTCTGCAATCTTTCAAATATTTCTTTTAAGACAGCTTATCAGACCATAAGTGAGAGTCATCACTTCTAATTCGGTCTCTCGGTCCTTTACAATCTATAGGACCTAACCTCTTCTGCTGCCTTAATAACACATAATTCCAAAAGAGGTTCCAAAACCTATTTGGACAGTTTATTGTTGCAGGCAACCTGCCTGTCTGCTATTCTTAGCCATCTTCAATTCTTGGGCTTCCACAGAATAGCTTAGGTTGCATACTGGTAGCACAGGTCTGCAAAAAAATTTTTTTCGAGAGCTGTTTTGGTTATTCCACGTAATCTTTGTTTTTTGGTGTGCTGAATCCGAAAAAGACCTCCATTTTGTCATAGGACATCACGTTTCCTGACAATTTAGGTAACTATGTTAAATAAGGCAATACCTCAAAATAAATGGAAATAAACTTATAAAATTAAAGTTTTATTACAATATTTTCATGAAAATCCTTTTTTGAACTGAAATGAGCTCACCTACACACACTAAACTCGATTCTTCTTCCTTGTGAGGCTCCTCTTGGTGCATTTACGCTTGTGAGTAGCATCTGGAATATCTCTCTGAAGCATCCAACAGTAGTCTGCCATCATTGTAATGCTCCATTTTCCCTGGTATCTCCTTTCCATCTCTTTAATGTCTTGGTGGAATCGTTCACCTTGTTCCTCACTCACAGCTCCTAAATTTTCAGGAAAGTAGTCAAGGTGGGACTGGAGGAAATGCACTTTCAAACTCATCAGGCAACCTAAAGCGTGAAATGCTTTCAGCATTCGTCTGACGATCTTTTTGTAGTGAGGATCTTTGTTATTGCCTAAATATTTCTGTACGACTTCTTTAAATGCAATCCACCCTTCTTTTTGAGGATCCGTCATGGTATTGACAAACTCTTGATCAACTATAAGCCTTCTAATGTCTGGTCCAACGAACACACCTTCCTTCAATTTTGCCTCCGACAGGCCTGGAAACTTGGTGACCAAGTATTTGAAGCATTCTCCATCTCTTGGAAATGATTTTACGAATTGCTTCATCAATCCCAATTTTATGTGGAGAGGTGGTAGAAGAACTTTATGGGAAGGTACCAAAGTTTCTCAGAGGACATTTTTTCACCGACTGTTAGCACCCTCGGCTGCCAACTCTTCTTGGTCCAGTGATTTTGTCGGTCTCGACTGTCCCATAGACACAGAAAACAAGGATATTTGGTATACCCAGCTTGTTGCCCGAGCAGCATGCACAAGACCAAGTCCCCACACACTTGCCAACCATGGTCTTCATATTTAAGTTTACGAAGAACCAATTCCAAGTACTCGTAGGTTTCCTTCAAGTGTACAGAATGACCTACAGGTATGGAAGCGTAAAAACCGTTGTGGAGTAAAACTGCTTTGAGACTTCTTTTTGAAGAATCTATAAAAAGACGCCATTGCTCTGAATCAGATTGGATTTTAAATTGACCCATCAGACCTTCGACATTGATGCAATAAACCAACTTGTCTTCCTGGGCGAAGTAAGGAACGAACTCCTTTTCACGATGTCTGAACCATGAAGATGACACTCCTGGCAACAATAAATTCCTGCTTTTCAGCCTTGATCCGAGTAACTCAGTGGCATCTTTGGGAAGATTCAAGTCTCTTACCAAATCATTCATCTCCTCCTGAGAAAACAGTTTTGGTCTTGTATCATCTTCAAAGTCAGAACTTGATTCGTCATCTGGTTCAGGTATGACTTCACCTTCATCGGAGCTAGGTATCTCTTCCAAGGTAGCAGGGGGCTTGGGTACTGGTATATCTGTGCCATGGGGGATGGGACGAATTGCCGAGTAAAGATTGGGGTATGAAATGGAATGCTTCCATTTGGAATTAAACCCTTTCACATCGCATGAACAAAAGTAACAGTCGTCACTATGGTTCTTTTGCTCTCGCCATACCATAGGAATCCCATAACGGAAAGATTTTTTTCTTACCCTTGAACCAGTTTCGGAGGTCCTCAATATACCGTTTGCACACTTTATGAGGCGCCCAGACTTTATCTTGATCTCCAATTTTTAGTCCAAAGTATGCGAAGTATACTTTTTTCACAAAGTCTGTAATATTCTGCTGTTGCTTCAACACTGTATATTCACCACAGATGAAGCAGAAACTGTCTGGCGAATTAATACACTTTCGCGGAGCCATAACACAACGGTTGAAGAATGACGAGCTAACACGAATTGCGATGAAAAAGTGTGAACAGCCTAGAACCAAGAACCTGATGATTCATGCACAAGTGTGGCATGCAGGAGAGAGCAGCTCTGTGTCTGTACACGAGATGTCACAGTGCTGGCCACGCCCCCCTGCACTGACCGGAGCTGCTGCTATCTGCCCTGTGTCTCCCTCCCACTGAATTTTTCAGGAAAGATTAACCCCTTCTACCATTAGAAGCACGGACTTAAAACTTGCTTAGCTTATGTATATATTGCTGACCATCAGATTTACAGTGCTATATTTTTTTTTTTACATAACTCAGACAACCCCTTAAAGTTTTTTTTGGCATTTTATATTTTAAATGCATGTATGTGAATTAATTAATAGTAATTTGAAAAAATTTGATAAATTTGAAGACAATTTTGCATGTTGTGGCAAATGACGTCTAGGAGTTTTTTCAATATTTTATTTGTTTTCAGCACACCAAAATACATGGAAATTAGATGAAAATAATCAAACAGCTTTTTAGTCGCAGACCTGTGTAATTAAACAACCAGATCTCACCTGGGCAACCTACAACATGCTCTCTGCAATTCTACAAGAAGCTCTGCAACTATGGGCCTTTGCCAGAGAGCGTCAGAGCCATTCCTGGTGGGTAACATTCAGATGGTTGGAAGGCTTACCCAGTCATGCTCCCACATGACCGGGTTTTTTCCTACTTTTACCATCTTCCTTAAAAATTTTCTTTTTAGGGCAAATGAACCAGGGTTTAGAGCACGTGAAAGCGTAAAGAATTGTTAATTCCCTGAGTTGTTCCACATCTCCAGTGGAACTTCTCCAACAGGGATGCATTTCTTTTCACTGCAGTCTGTCCTTGTCTAGTGCATTCCTTCGAATTCCTAATACTTCATTGGAGCTTATGCTGAACAAAGAACACATTATACTCATATTGCCCTCATAGACGGGCAAATATGGTATTCCCTTTTATTGTGTCTTTTCTCCACACTGAAGTTATAGAAGGATCCAGGCTTGTCTTAAGACTAAGGTTTTCTTTGCACATGCATCTCCATTTCTGGTTATTCAAAGTCTAGAATTTTAAAGAGATCTAGACCTATCCTTCTGACTAGGAACATTCCACTGATTTCCATGTAACCTTCTTCATGGTTCTTCCACGTGTAACCAGTAAAGGGTTCTCTATCCATATTTTGCAAGCAGGTCTTACCCCTTCTTGTTGTTAAGTGAGTCTCTCTTAGATATATATATATATATGTATATGTATATGTGTATATATGCATACACATATCTCACTCTGAAAGATTTGTTACTATCCATGTTAATGCTGTCCAGCATGCCATAGGATTTTAAATGGACAACCAATTTCTATGGTAGTCACAAACTACCACCTTTTACTGTAACCTTTCTGGTTACATTACATCTGAAGTTCTCCAGGTAAAGTCATCCTAAGTGACATCACTTACGGAAGACATTCCTGATCTTCAAGAAATTGGAGACTACACCGCCTACTACAAATATGTCTTTCTGTCTTTCATTTGGATAGAGGGGTCTCAAAGACCCATTCTTTTTTCTGCAAACCAGTCAGATTTATCTCCTCTTTCCTAGAGCCTTTTTCTGCTCCAAGGGCAAAGAGCTTCAAACGTTGGCCTACAGACGCTTTAGCTTCTCATCTAAAGTCCAACCTCGTTAAACTCTCCCAGTTTTTTCTTCTGGGATTAGTTCTAGCCTTTTAGGCTTCTGACCTCTGCCTGTTTTGCGAAATTTATTTTCCTCTACTTCCCAGTAAGATGTTTTCTTTGAGGATAATGTACTGGTTTCTAGCACCAGATCATTAGTCTCAACAAATACTTTCGCAATACTTCTGACTGAGGTCCTCATTGGAGAATTGGAATCCAATTTTCACTAACATTTCTGATCTACACAAGGACTCCTCTCCAGATGCCTTGTTTAGTCCAGCTGTTCCACAGCACACACCTTTTTAGTTCAACTCTTACCCTCCATCCCTTGGATGCCTCACGTCCTGGGAAATAGCATGGCCCATCAACTAGATTTGCAACATGCTGGGACCTCCTCCAGGCATCTTTAGCTTGGGAGTCCCCATATGTGAAGACTCATTCCTGCTTGTTCCTGGAGATAGCACAGTTACTTACCTGTAACAGGTGATCTCTGGGAACAGCAGGAATAAGTCTTCACAACCCACCCACCTCCCCTAGGAGTTGTCTTTCTCTTTCGTTCTCTCTCTAATTTGTCTACTTCCCTCCTTCGATCTCAGCTACAAACCCAACTGATGAGAGGGAAGTGAATGGGCGGGAAGGCAGCGCGCATGCGCGTGGGATGCTCCCAAAAGCTTTCTTTTTGGACGCTGGGGAGCGTTCCCGTGCAGGCTCCGTCAGTACCGACGTACCCATATGTGAAGACTTATTCCTGCTGTTCCCAGAGATCACCTGTTTACAGGTAAGTAACTGTGCTTTCCATCCTCATAAAGTTGTACTTAGGACACATCCTATGTTCCTGCCTAAAGTGGTACTACCTTTCATCTCAATGAGGAAAATAGTTCTTCCCGCTTACAGTCCCAAAACCTTCATACTCTAGAAGAGCTTTGGCATTTTATTTGAAAAGAACTGAATCTTTTCAGATGACTACTCTTTTGATCTCCTTTAATCCTAATAGACCAGGCATACCAGTTGCAAAAAGTACTTGAGCAAACTGCTTTGCCTCATGTATAGCATTCTGCTATAAACAATCGGATGTTCCCCACAACTCTGAAGTCAAGTCTCACCAGATTAGAGCTATTGCAGCAACAGTGGCTCTCTTGAAGTCTGCTGCACTAGAAACCATATTTAAAGCAGCTATTTGGTCTTCCTTTTATACCTTTGCTACGCATTACTGTCTACTAGACCAACAATCAAAGGAGGACAGTGCTTTTGGTTGGGCTGTCGTCCTCATCCTGTCCTTTTCTCCATGCAGCTCTCACAATTGAATATGCAAGCTGTTCTAAAGACTGAAAAATGGGCATCCTCTTGGGAGTCTCCCACTTGTATGCCTGACTCAATACTACTAGACAACAGTAAAAGCAATGTTGTTCTTCTGTAATGAGTGTTTTCTATAGACAACAGAACTCATAAGGTACACAGTCCCCCTCACTTTCCTGAGAGTTGTATTTCATTGTAAAAAAAAAAAGGGGAGCCAAGGATACCACTGCACTTGTGAAGGGCTGTGCATGCTCACAAGTTTACACTAAAGCTCTGAGCTAAAGGAGAGCAGTTCTGTGTCTGCACTGACCATCTATTTGTCTACAAAAACATGTTGCAAGTGATAAACGTTGCTTTGCTTTTGTTTTCCATACCTCTTTGGCCTGATTTACAAATTGTTAAATGACTGTGTATGAGGACTTTATTTGCTGAAAAATCTTAATGTCAGTATATTTGTGTGAATCAATTTAAAACTGACTCCCAATGCAATGCTGAAAAAACTCTATTTTCTGTCCTGGGCTCTACATACATTTGATTCCATAAAATGGATTAGTATATTTTCTCTAATACATTTAGAAATCAAAAAGTGTCTCTTATAGACTAAAGTAAACAATTTTATTAATTGCAGTATTCAGCTTTTCATGCATATGTTTGAAAAATATTTTCCATGTAATCAATTCATACTGTTTTATATTTGCTGCTTTGGATTGTAGGAGTTTGCCAATTGCACGAAAGGGTGCTGTGTCCAGTGCACTCTACATGGCTTGGATAGAAGCACTCTCTAAAGATCTGCCACCCATCCTACTTGTTCGTGGGAATCATCAGAGTGTTCTTACCTTTTATTCCTAAGCATGCCATACATCATTGCAGCTCAAGAAAATGGTACTTCAGTAGCCAGAGAAGAGTAATGGAGCTTCTCAAAATTGCTTACTTTACAACATGGCACATTGTGACCCTTCTTTTACTGTTCCATTGACTTGAAAGCACACAAGGGATATTCTATCTGTCTAAGGTTTTGAAATACTCTTTTACTCTTTATTTTCAATAGCAAGTTGGATCTTTGAGATTCCTTGCATTAGATTGAAGTACATGCAAACACGATTCCTTTGGTACTTGAATAGCAGCAATAAGTGGGTTTTACTTTTGACCAGTGAAAGGATGAGAAATTTATAAAAGCCTTTTAGCCTTGAGGTGCCTTCTGAAATTAACCAAATTTCATTCATACACTTTATTTTATAGACTTGTGTAGAATGTCAAAAATTGCCTTCTACGAAGACTTTAGATCAAACTTCCTTTAGGTTATATTCTCTTCCATCTTAAGATCCAACACAAATGCTGCTTTTCCGTCTTCCATCAGTCTTTGTTTTAGATATGTATTCAGTAGTTCTAATTGCTTTATTAGTCGTTTGTTACATGAGAAACAAGGGTGAACAATGAAAAACCTGGTTTTGTTTTTGTTTTTTTGTTGGTTTTTTTTCAATTAAATCCAGATGAAATTATCAAAATCTGAGCTATTAACTTTGCCTTATTTAAATGGTACAGAAACCCATGTATAGTAAAATAATGCAAAGGGCCCTTTGTGTTTAGATATTTTGCTACTCTTCTATGTAAATATAAAATGTATAATCTTGTAGGTCAACTTGGAAAGATTAATGGGACCATGCTCGTACTAGCCCCTAATCTCAACTCATCGTGTGCAACATGCCAGATTCCATTTTTCAAATTCTCTTCATTTTCAGTATCTGTCCTAGCTTTCCACCTCCAGATCTAGGCATTACTCAGTTGTAAAATTCTATTTTTATTTAAAATGGACAATGGTTAAGAAATCATTGCAAACTTAAGTGGTGCAATCTATCAGAATACTATGTGGAATCCCATATTATCCAATGTACATTTTTTAAAATAAAGTTATGTTGAATTCTTTTCATAAATAATTATATGGACCATGTGTTTGAAGTATTTTTTTATTCAAAATTATTTCAAATCTTAATACGAGGAATATCCATTCTTATTTAACTACTCAGGTTTGATTACCCTGCAGAAATAGTTGCAGTCTATACATTGTGTCTTTAAGAATAACTGCTAATTCTCTGTTCATTTATGTGTGATTTTTTTTTCCAATACATCCTGGTGTAAAACTAGTTTTTCCATTCCTGAAAAGATGCCTTAATAGTAAATACAAACAACATTCTGTATTATCCTTTTCCTTTATATTATTCAAGGATAGATTGCCTAAAAAGTCTGTTGTTTTTTATTGTACTGTTAATTCATTTTACTGGTGACAAGGATGCATAGGAATTATACTTAATATTAGATCAAATAAAACATTCAGTGATTTCTCCTTTGATGGAGAAACATGTTAGTCTTCTATGAGGCAAAATGTAGCTTAAAGAAATGGGGATTTTGAGATGTTTTCTGTTAAGTGTTGTGTGGTCAATTTTTCAGTCATAATATACAATTTTATTTCTGATGCTGGTTTCTGAAGGCTTAGATATGGATCCAATGAGGTATTTCTGTTGAAATAAAGATGTGGATTTTGTTGCAGCGCGCATATGCTATAGGAATTAAAAATAAGGCCAGTATGCAGCTAAAATAAATTTTGTAATCCAGATGTGAGTAAAATAATATAAAATTGTTTTGTGCTAGATCCAGCATTCATTTTCTGACATAAATCTGGTAGGATGATTGTGCATCACAGGTTTCGCTGTGGCAGAGCTGCAGGAGGGAAGAAGGGCATTCATTACAATCAGAATACAGACCTTGTGAAAATTCTCATTTGTTTAGAAAGAGGGGCATGGACTTAGTGCTGCTATCCTGAAAATGTAAGCAGGTACCTAGCCTAGATTAAAAATTTTACCCTTTGATGAAACCATTGCTGCTGTTCTGTAACACAAGAACCAAATGAAGGGTGGCTCTGTGTATGTATGTATGTATATATGTGTGTGACAAAAAAGAAGCGAGACTGTCCCATAAATGTTTTATTACAAAATCTACAGAGAAATTACATATTGTCCCCTTCAAAGTAATCACCCCCCAGAGTTAATGGACTTCTGCATTCCCTTCTAACATGTACAGAAGCACTCTGTAAAGTCCTCCTTGAGGATCCCTCAGCTCCCTCATCACAGTGGCCTTGATCTCTTCAACAGAGGCAAAATGAGTTCCTTTGAGCACAGTCTTCAGCCTGGGGAAGAGCCAGAAATCGCACAGTGTGAGATCTGGGAAATAAGGAGGGTGGTTGAGAGCTGTGATCTGTTAGTTAGCCAAGAACTGCCTCACACTGAGCATGGTGTGTGCAGGCGCATTGTCATGGTGGAACAGCCATGACTTGTCTCTCCACAGAGCCTGCCTGCTGTGCCGAACCCGGTCATGGAGGCTATTGAGGACCTGCTGGTAGAAGTGCTGGTTGACTTTCTGACCTTCAGGCACAAACTCATGATGGACCACTCCCTTCTGGTCGAAGAATGCGATCAGCATGACCTCAATCCTTGACTTGGACATGCATGCCTTCTTGGGTCCGGGTGACAGTTGAGTCTTCCACTGCAGGCTCTGTCTCTTGCTTTCAGGGTCGTACTGGAAGACCCAAGTGCCGCCTCCTCTGATGACTCAGCCAACGAACTGGATCTTCTCCTATCTTCTCTAGCAAGTCTCAAACATTAGCCCGGTACTCCTTCTGGTCGTCCGATAAAAGCTTGGGTACCATCTTGGCGCACACGTTCCGCATCCCCAACTCCTGCACCAAGATGGTCCGCACTGACTCCCTGTTCAGTCTGAGCTCCCCAGCTATCATCCGCACCATCAGTCTGCGATCACTCTGCACCAGCTGGTTCACCCCGTCAATGTTCTCAGCCATCTTGGTTGTGGAAGACCATCCTGACTTGGGGTCATCCTCCACCTTCTCGTGGCCAGTCTTGAAGCGTTTGCCACTCGAAGACTTGCGGCCTTGACATTGCATCTTCTCCATAAGCCTTTTGGAGAAGTTGGAGACACTCTGTTGTCTCCAACTTAGCCAGAAATTTCAAGTTGATTCTTTGCTCCATATTTCTGCCACCTCCAGTTGCGTGACAAAGCGATGGAGCCAGTGTGTTACAAAAAAACCTGAAAAAGAAAAACAGAGAGAGATGAAAAATATAACAGAATAGTGCTGAGATGTTGCACAACACAGTGACATAAACGGTTAGCCATTTGGCATTGAGTCATGGGCGTGGCTGCCACTGTCTCGTTTCTTTTTTCACACCTCGTGTGTGTGTGTGTATATATATGTATATATATATATATGTGTGTATATGCACAATATATGTACAGAATTATATAAAATATACCTAAATAATATGCATACTAGATGAAAAATGTAGCCTGTGAAGTAATATAGGTTGCTTTTTTCTCATGAACTCAAAGTACTCCACTAGTGCTATACACTTGATAAACTTTGTTGTGACACTTTATCAATGTTTCAGCAGTTAATTATTCACACAGTACCTTTGTCCTTCTTTCTATTTATAGTCTAATATAAATTTCTTCCTCCAAATTATGTTTAAAGCTACAGTCGTAAGTTGATTTGAAAGAACATAATTGCCCACTGACATTCTGCAACATCATTCATTTCTGTAAATGGCTTTATTTGGTGAATTAGAAGTAACAAATTATTTATTTATTTTCTATTAAATAGTTATATTCTTTTATGTTATACAGCAGTTTTGGAGGTATCCTTGCTTATAACTGGATATTGTCAGTAGGAGGTGCTTTCTTTGTTGAAGTATTGCTTCTGAGTATCCAGGGACATATAAAATATCATTCTGTTGAATGATTTTCAGAAAGCTCTATAAAAGACAAAACATGCCACATACTAACCATGGGAAGATAGTATCAGGTAATAGAAAATCGGACACAAAAGCAACGTTCACTAAATTACAAATAAAAGCATTAACTAATTTTTTTTCAGACTCTATTTTCACACAAGCCAAAACATTTGTTTAAGGTGGTGGTAATGAATTTTACTGTAGTAGCATTCTATTTGTCATACAGAACTGCACCAATTACTATGCATCTTAGACAAAAATAATGAAATTTAAGAGCTGATTTACTTCCAATTTTCTGTTACCTTATAATCCTTCTGCTTGCTTTTATATGCTTTTCTGGCATTGCATATTTAAACAGAATAGATAAAAGTTGAGGATTTTAGCTTTGGGTAACACCCACTATGGTTGAAAATGTAAACTGTTTTGATACTACTGTACTGTAACAGCACAGACGCTTTTCTAATGTTATATCGTTGAGCATTGCAGTTACAAATTTGTACATGGTTACTGCAATAAAGGACGTGAATTAAGAAATTTGTGTAATTTGGTTTGTTTACTTAAGCCTTCATCTTATACACCAAGGGAGGAATATATTTAGTGAGATTCTAAACTAAGTGGATGAAACTGTACAAATAAGCATTCAAACTGAATGACAGTTTGACAAGTGACACATTATTTCTGAGAAAGCAAATTGCACAGATCAGTGTTTAAGGAAAATCATAGCCATGTAAAGCTTCATTCTCAAAATCAAGTTTGAGTTGCATTAAATACAGTTGGGAAAAGGAATTTCACTTTTAAAAGATCACTTTACCATTTTTTTTTATTATTTATTAGGATTTTCACTTATACATACACCAGACATAAGAAAACATAATTTACAAAGAAAACAAAACATTGTGCAATAAGCATGAAAAAAAGAATCAGAACAAAAGTGCTTGTTTCAACAATAATCAAAACATAGGCAAATCCTGCTTCGTATCCACGGTACGAGAAATGAGTCCACTACAGCTGCAAAGTCCACATAACAAAAACATTACAGCCAAACTACAGTAGTTCAAACACATCCAATAATAAACAATATGAAAGTAAAAAGCAACTAACCATTCAGGAGTTAACAAATCTCACTCTACCTGCTGTTAAGGAAGTTTTCCAATTCTACAGAGTTAGTATACACATACTGAACCTCCTCAAAGGAAGCTAAACACTTGCAAGGAAATCTAAGAAAGAAGGTCCCTCCCACAGACAATACTCTACTCTAGGCTTCAACTGCAGGAAGGCCTTCCTTCATTTATGTGTACTACACGAAACATCCAGGAATACAACTTTTTGTCCACTGAAGAGACTCTCTACTACAAAACACAATTTGGTCCGATCTCCAGGAACAAGCAGGAATGTAATCATCACATATGGGTATCGTCGGTACCGACGGAGCCTGCGCGGGAACGCTCACCAGCGTCCAATCAGAACGCTTTTGGGAGCATCCCACAGCGCCTGCGTGCTGCCTTCCTGCCTTTCCCAACTGCCTCTCTCCAGTTCTTCTTTTTCTGCGGAGCCAGCAGGTCGTGTTTCCTGTCACCACAGAAGAATTTCTTTTTTATTTATTTCTTTTTGTGGTCGCGTCTGCCGCCTTGTACCGCCGGTCTTTCTTTCTTTATTTATTTAACATTTCTTATATACCACCTTTCATGATATCAAGGTGGTTTACATTGAACAAACTGAAATTACATTGAACAGGACATTATAACTTGGAGATAACTATTTACAGGGAACATGGGCAATGGAGGGTTAAGTGGCTTGCCCAAGACCACAAGGAGCACCTGTGGGACTAGAAACCCCAGTCCTTCCAGCCCAAGGTTGCTTGTTCTCTAGTGGGATTTGAACCCCCGACCTTCCAGCCTGAGGTACCTTGCCCTAACCACTACGCCACTCCTCCACGCCACTGGAGTGGAGTCTTTCTTTCTTATTTCTGTAAAAAAAAAAATATAGATATATATTTCTTTTTTCCTTTTCTTCAGGTGCACGCGCCTTTTTGGGCCTTAGGCCCAAAAACGTTTTCCTCAACATGGAAAAACCTGCTTCAGGATTTAAAAAGTGCACCAAGTGTGGCGGTACCATTTCCGTCACCCACACCCATGAATGGTGTTTAAAATGCTTAGGTCCTGACCACTCCATCACGGATTGTGTGTCCTGTGCCATGTCTAAAAGAGGTCGGCAGAACCGAGCTGCCAAGCTCAGTACCCTGTTTCCCTCTGATGCTGCTTCGGTGGCATCGACATCTTCCAGGGCTGCTTCTTCCTCCCGTGGATCTCCGGTAACTAAACATAAATCCAGCCAATCCTCGAAGGGTAGATCTCCTAAGCATCGAGATGCCTCTGGCATTGCCGTCGGATTCTGCACTGGCAAAAGTACCCCGGCGGGAGGCTTCAGCTTCCAAAGCATTATCGGGGTTCCAGGATGTTCTAGATGGCTCGGCCTCGACAGATCTCCTGGTGCCACGCTCTGGGGTACCAGTGGTCTCCACCGGTACCGACATCCAGGCATCCAGAATTCTCACCATGGAACGCAGTCTGGCGGCTTTCCTTGCGGCATCGATGCCCTTGGTACCGCGACAGACAACTCCACCGGTACTGGCACCGGCATCGGTACCGATAGCATCGACATCAGCATCGGTGTCTGCTATGCCGGTACCCTGTCCTCCGATGCCCGCCGGTACCGATTCTCCAGTACCGGTTATTCTCGGTACCGACCTTGGTCGGTACGGGTATCAGGCTCTGCAGGAGCATCCGGACAGACGATACTCCGAGTCCTCAGAAGAATCTGAGGATTCTGAAAGTTCTGTCGATGCAGCGATGCTTCTTCCAGAGGAGTCGTCCTCCCCTAAACGTAGGATGTTTCCTCCAGAGGACATGTCCTTCCAAGACTTCATCAGGGAGGTGACTCGGGGCCTGTCCATTACTGTGGCCCCTGAAACAGAGCCAAGGGCCAAGGAGTTGGAAATTTTACAATATCCCCAAACTCCTAAGGAGGCAGCCACCTTACCCATTCATGAGATTCTCTATGATCTCATGTTGAGGATGTCGGAAACACCTCTTACCACCTCTCCTCATTCTCATAGATTAGATACTATGTATCGAGTCCCTCCTTGTCCTGGGTTCCATAAGACTCAGCTTCCTCACCACTCCATTGTGGTGGAGTCAGCTATGAGAAGGATCAGAGGTGCAAAAAGACATGCCTCTAATCCTCCAGGATGTGAGTGCAGAACCCTAGATGCTTTTGGACGTAGAGTCTTCCAAGCTTCCATGCTTGCTGCAAGAATCAGTTCCTATAGTCTCTACATGGGAATGTTCCTAAAGGAGGTCACAGATAATTTACAGACTTTAAGTCCTTTCATTTCTGAGGATAAAAAACAGGATTTTCTCACTTGGTTTAAACATGCCCAAGATGTTTCTAAGTTCTCCAACCGTGCAGCCTTTGACTGCTTTGAGTGTATAAGCACAACCTCGGCTATTGGCATAGGTGCACGTAGAATTGCTTGGCTCCAGGCATCTGATCTAGAGCTCTGGGTACACGATAAATTGGGAAATATCCCTTGTACTGGTGAGAACCTGTTTGGTAAAGATTGGCAGGAAAAAGCCAATGAAATGGATGCTGAAAATTCCACCTTGGATAGATTATCCAAGTCCACTGCTGATCCTGTTAGAAGTTGTTCAAGAAAACCTCTTTTTCTAAAAAGAAAAGATTTTATCCTGCTTATGGTCAGCAGGCATCTTCTGCGGGTCAGTTTTCAAGCAAACGTCAGCAACTACCCAAACAGAAGAAAGCAAAGGCTGCTAGGCCTCCACCGGCCCAGCAGCCTCAGCCTCCTCAGGGCCTTTGACTTTCAGCTAGAGAACTTAGCCTTTCTGGTTCTGGAGGGGCCAGAACCGTCCAACATTCCAGGAAGGTTGTCATTTTGCTCCCAGATGGGGGCAAATAACAGCAGAGCATTGGACACTCGCCATCATAAAGGAGGGGTACAAACGTCATTTTTCAAACAAGCCCCCTCACACAATAGTGAAGCAGTTCAATTCTCCGACCTCTCTCATCAACCTCTTAGGTCAGGAGGTTGCCATCCTTCTTGCCCAAGGGGCAGTAGAAGACATGCCTCTTCATCAACAGGGCACAGGGTTCTATTCCCCTTATTTTCTTATTCCAAAGAAAACAGGGGGATACAGACCTATCTTAGATCTCAGAGAATTGAACAAATTCCTTGTCAAAGAGAAATTCAACATCATTTCTCTGGGAGCTCTGCTACCATACCTTCAGAGTCAGGATTGGCTTTGTTCTCTAGATCTCAAGGATGCATACACCCATGTCCTCATCCATCCAACCCACAGAAGGTTCCTTCGGTTCCTTTTTCAAGGAAAGCACTACCAATACAGGGTGCTTCCTTTTGGTCTGGCCTCAGCACCAAGGGTGTTCACGAAATGCACGGCTGTGGTAGCAGCATTTCTCCGCACTCTAGGAATATTCGTCTTCCCTTACTTCGACGACTGGCTCATTCGAGCTCCAACACAGTCAGAGGCCAAGACTTCTCTATCCTGCACAATGCGTATCCTTCAGTATTTAGGGCTGGTAATAAACATCCCAAAATCCAGTCTGACTCCCACTCAGTCTCTAGAGTTCATAGGAACTTTACTGGATACCACAAGGGCAAGGGCCTATCTTCCCCAGGCCCGTTGCCTTCGCTTGGTGCAGTTAGGTTCTCAAGCAGTGCTAAAGCCTCATCTAACTGCTCGAGAAATGTTGCAATTGCTAGGCCACATGGCATTCACCGTGCATGTGGTTCCATATGCTCGCTTCCACATGAGGGCAGCTCAGTGGACTTTATCCACCCAATGGACCCAGGCATCAGGGTGCCTGTCAGACAAAATAGCAAACAGAAATCGCCTCATTTTGTCTCTCCAATGGTGGAGGTCCACTCAAAACCTGTTGCTGGGGTCCCCCTTTCAACAACCCTTACCCCAAGCAACTCTCACAACAGATGCTTCTCCAAAGGGTTCGGGAGCTCATCTGCAAGACTTCTCCACCCAGGGCACCTGGTCTCCTCAAGGGAGTTGTCTGCATATCAATCTCTTGGAACTCAGAGCAATTTTCCTGGCTCTGCGAATGTTCCACTCCCTGCTCAGCTACAAGACAGTCCTCATTCATACAGACAATCAGGTAGCCATGTTCTATGTGAACAAGCAGGGGGGAACGGGCTCTGTCGCTTTGCGACTATGGGCCCTCGCCAGAGAGCATCAGATTCATCTGCAGGCAGTATATCTTCCAGGCATTCAAAACTCTTGGGCGGACAGACTCAGTCGAGTTCTGCTTCTACACGAGTGGTCTCTGCATGCAGACCAGGTGACCAGGATATTTCAACTTTGGGGAACCCCGGACATAGATCTCTTTGCAAGTCCGTGGAATGCCAAACTTCTCCGGTTCTGTTCCAGAATTCCGGCTCAGGCCAAGGATGCTTTCCTCCTTTCCTGGGGTCAAGACTTCCTGTATGCCTTTCCACCCATTCCCCTAATTCCCAAAACCCTCTTCAAGCTTCAGAGAGACAGAGGCCACATGATCCTCATAGCACCACATTGGCCACGGCAAGTGTGGTACCCTCTGCTTCTACATCTCTCTCAAGCTCCTTCCCTGGAGTTAGGGTCTGCTCCAGATCTATCGCAGGAGAATGGAATGTTATGGCATCCCAATACCCAGTCTCTGCATCTCAGGGCTTGGTTGCTGAAGGCCTAGATCTCCAAGATCTTAATCTTTCTCAGCAAGTGAGAGATGTTCTTTATGCTTCCAGAAAACCTTCCACTAGACGCTCTTATGCTTTCAAGTGGAAAAGGTTTACCATTTGGTGTTCGGAAAAAGGTCTCAACCCCCTTGCGATACCTCTGCAATCTTTGCTGGAGTATCTCCTCCATTTATCTAATGCAGGCCTTAAGACAAATTCAGTAGGAGTCCATTTGAGTACTATTGCAGCTTCTCTTAAACCTCTAAATGGACAGCCTATTTCCTCTCATCCTCTCATAGCAAGATTTATGAGAGTCCTCCTTCTAACTAAGCCTCCCATTAGACTACCTCCGGTAGCATGGAACTTAAACCTGGTTCTTGGGCAGCTCATGAAGCCACCTTTCGAACCTTTAGCTACCACCTCCTTAAAATTCCTTTCTTGGAAAGTTATCTTTCTCATTGCAATCATATCAGCATGCCGCATTAGTGAGTTGCAAGCGCTAGTAGCTAATCCACCTTATACAAGGTTCCATCATGACAAGGTAGTCCTTAGGACTCATCCACACTTTATGCCTAAGGTGGGTCTCGCCTTTTCATCTAAACCAAGAGGTCTACCTACCTGTCCTTTTTCCAGGACCTCATGCATCAAATGCAGAAAGGAATCTTCATACCTTGGACTGTAAAAGAGCTCTAGCTTTTTACTTACAAAGAACACAGCAACATAGAAAGTCCTCTCAACTCTTTGTTGCTTTTGATCCTTCTCATTTGGGACTTCCAGTCTCCAAGAGAACACTATCTAACTGGATTGCTCAGTGTATTTACTTCGCCTATCAGAGTAAGTACCTTTCTCTGGAGGGCCATGTCACAGCTCACAATGTGAGAGCCATGGCAGCCTCAATGGCTCATCTGCACTCTGTGTCTATTGACGACATCTGTCGAGCAGCCACTTGGGCCTCGGTTCATACCTTCACAGCCCTTTACTGCTTGGACAAGGACACTCGCTGGGATGACTTGTTTGGTCAGGCTGTTCTCAAACACCTGTTCCATACCTAATCAACTCCTGCCCACCATCCCTGTTAGGATGCCAGAGATCCATGGGGGGAAGTGGAGCCCTTTTCAGGGACACACAACTTCTGGGGTCTCTCCCTGGCACCTAAAGCTAGGGAGTCCCCATATGTGATGACTACATTCCTGCTTGTTCCTGGAGATAGCATAGTTACCTGTAACAGGTGATCTCCGGGAACAGCAGGAATTTAGTCCTCACAACCCACCCACCTTCCCTAGGAGTTGTATCTCTCTATCTCTTTCCTTTCCCTCTCTCTCTCTTTGTCTCAGCTTTAAAACACAACTGGAGAGAGGCAGTTGGGAAAGGCGGGAAGGCAGCACGCAGGCGCTGTGGGATGCTCCCAAAAGCATTCTGATTGGACGCTGGGGAGCGTTCCCGCGCGAGCTCCGTCGGTACCAACGATACCCATATGTGAGGACTAAATTTCTGCTGTTCCCAGAGATCACCTGTTACAAGTGAGTAACTATGCTTTTCTATAGTCAAGGTGACAAGCAAGGTAGCTCGGGTGTCTATCTTCCTTTGAAGTCTCCAAAAAATTGGTTAAATCCAAAACTGATGAAGCCTCGTCCACCCAAGCCACCTCACCATCCCGAGTCGCAGGCAGGAAGATAATATAATTGAGTGTTATTTTTTCGGGTTCTGAAGTTACCACCTCCCTGCAATATCAGTGAAACAAATTAAAGGAGATAACAGGCAAGTAATTTGGGAAATTTAACAACTGGAGATTTTTTTTTGCACGAACAGTGTTTTCCAACACATCAAGGCGACTATATAAAAAAGATTCTCCAGGAACAAGCAGGAAGTCAGTGCTCACATATGGGTGACGTCGGCACCGACGGAGCCCTCGTGCGGAGCAATTCCCCAGCTTTCAGAGAAAGCCTTTGGGATTGCATCGTGCATGCGCGGTCCCCTTCCCACCCAAGGGTGCCATCTTGCTCAGTCTTTTTTCCGCAGAGCCCAACGGACGTGGTCCTGTTTCCACCGTGGAAAAAGTAGAAAAGTTGATTTTTATTTTTCAGCTTCCTGGTTCGACACCGGTTCCCCTTCCTGCGGCTCAGTACACCGGTATCGAGTCCAGTCCTATTTTTCGTTTTTGTCCTTCATGACTAGCGTTCGCGCTCTTTTTAGTTTTCACTGGCAGCCCGGTTGTTTGACCTCACAGAGGCCCTTTTTTCCCCGATGGCTGCCAGCGGGTTTAAAAAATGTGATCGGTGTAAGAAGTTCATGTCTCTCACCGACACACACGACTGCTGCCTCCATTGCCTCGGCCCCGACCATGACCCGGTGGTCTGTGGGCTTTGTGGTAAGATGTCTTCGAAGTCTTTGAGGAACAGGCAGCAGCAGCGTGACAGGATTTTTTCTGAGTCCGCCTTCGGCCGGGCCCGGACCTCGTCAGAAGCCTTGACATCTCGGGAATCGGAGCCCGAGCACCGTCGTGGGTCTTCTGAGCGGGGGATCTCCCTCCAGGGAACACCGGAGGAAGAAGAAACTCGTGAGGGCGGCATTGCTGGACTCCTGATCGGCTTGGGCCCTCGGGTTCCAGGCCGCAGAGCCCGGACCACCGCCTCGGGTCCTCGGAGTCGGAGCAGCTGGCTAAACAACCTCGCAGGGAGCCGGAGGCGTCAGACAAGGTAACTTCTGTTGTCCTCGGGCTCAACGATGACGGGACCCGAGCTGGGCACTGCGGAGCCTTCTGAGGCGGTCTCAGGTTGGCGGCCCTGGAGAGCAGCATGGCTGCCTTCATGGAGCAGCAGCGGGTATTGATTGCCGGTCCACCGCCCCAACCACCGGGACGTCGATGTCAGTCGACACCAGAGGCCGAGCAGGTCTCGAGTCGATCCTCGGCCAAGGTCCCCCTCAACCTCCCATTCGGGACCAAGGTCATCGACGCCGGTGCCCTCGGAGTCGGGGCAGTCGGGCCCGAAGGCCTCGAGGCTGGAGACATCGAGTCCTCCTCGGAGGACTCGGCGTGGGAGACGGAGGAGGAAGACTCCACAGACACCTTCTGGACCCGGTGTATTCCATCAGACTCACCCGGTTCGGAGCCTCGGGCTAGGTCCCCTCCGGAGGATACTCAGTTCTCGGACTTCAGGGACATGGCCAAGGCTTTGGCCTTACATGTGGATGCCGAGGAGGAACCTCGAGCTCGGTGCCCTCCAGTATGACTCTCCCCCGAAGGATGCCTCCGATGTTGGAACGGCTGATGCTCCGAATGTGGGAGTCCCCGACCTCAATGCCGGTACTCAGCAAGTGGGTTGATTCCATCTATCGAGTCTGCAAGAGTCCTGGGTTCCAGAAAGTTCAGCTGCTGCACAACTCCATGGTTCTGGAATTGGCTATGCACCGACTGAAAAGCCAAAAGACGCACTCCTCGGTGCCTCACGGCCGGGAGGCACAGAACCTGGACGCCCTCGGCAGAAAGTGCTACCAGGGCTCGATGCTGTCATGTCGTGTCCAAACTTACCCAGCTGTACATGGGCATGTACTTGCGGGACCTGGCAAAGGAGATTGCCGGGTTCTCGGCTGACCTGTTCGAGGAACCCTTGCAGCGCTTCAAGGCCTTGTCCACGGGGATCAGAGAGTGCTCAAAGTTCATGTCTCGAGCAGCTTACAACAGCTTTGAGGCTTCGGTCCGAGTAGCCGCAGCCAGCATCGGTGCAAGCCGTTTGGACCTAGAGCCATGGGTTCAGGACAAGTTGGTCGATGTCCCGTGCCGAGGAGACAACCTCTTCGACAAACCCATGACTGAGAAAGCTGCAAAACTCGAGTCTGAGTACTTGACCCGGACTAGGTTGTCGAAGAAGACATCTGCACCTTCTCACAAGAAGAAGGCCTCGGGGAAGAAGCCCTTTTTCCTGAGGAAGGGTACGGCTTACAGAAACTACCCCACTTACCAGGCCTCCCAGCTCCCCAACAGGGGCAGCAGGCCAGGGGACAGAGGCATGGCCCACGAAAGCCGAAGACTTCCAAGCCTCCAACTCCAGCTCCTACTCAGCCGAGAGGGGTTTTTTGACTCCTGGTGCATAGCTCCTCTCCCAACATTGGTTTGGCCCTGCACAGGAGGAAGGCTGGCCCAGTATGCTCACAGGTGGCCAGCCATTACTGCCGACACCTGGGTTCTGCAAGTAGTCTAGCAGGGCTACTTAATTCACTTCCACCAGTTGCCCACCTCCTTTTTCCCAGGAGAGTCTCTGAGGTCCCCTCTTCACAGGAATCTCCTGCAGGAGTTGACAAAGGAGTTGCTAAAAGATCAGGAGTTAGGGGTAAGGCTTCTACTCCAGGCATTTCCTCATACCAAAAAGAAAGGGAGGCCTTCGCCCCATCCTAGACTTGCGAAATCTGAACAAGTTCCTGGTGAGGGAAAAGTTCAAGATGCTTTCCTTTGGGATCCTACTGCCTTTCCTCCACCAGGGAGACTGGCTATGCTCCTTAGATTTAAAGGATGCTTATACTCACATCCTCATACACCCAGACCACAGACAATAATACCTCAGGTTTGTGGTCGAAGGAAACCACTTCCAGTACAGGGTGCTACCCTATGGCCTGGCCACCACTCCCAGGGTATTTACCAAATGCCTAGCAGTGGTGGCGGCCTTCCTCAGAAGCCAGGGTGTCTTCGTCTTTCCATACCTGGACAATTGGCTCATCAGAGGCCAATTGGCACAGGAGGCTCAGCAGGCCACTGCTCGCACAGTCACCCTGCTCCAGCACCTAGGGTTCGTTATAAATCACGAAAAGTCCACTGTACTCCCTCACTCAGCACTTGGAGTTCATAGGGGCAAGACTGGATGCACTTCAGGCAAAGGCTTACCTACCGCTGGACAGGGCAAGGCGGTTGCTGGACTTGGTTCAGCAGGTCCAGCACAGGCCTCAGGTCTCCGCAAGGGTCTTCCTACGCCTCCTGGGCCATATGGCCTCCACACTGCATGTGACTCCATATGCTCGATTACACATGCGCACAGCTCAATGGAGCCTCAGAGACCAGTGGATGGCAAGCCATTGGCCGCCTCAGAGACAGAGTAGCAGTCTCCAAGTTACTGGTAACAGCCTTGCAATGGTGGCTTCACCCCCACCCCCCCCCCTTGCTTCAGGGAGTACCATTCCAACCTCCCTCTCACACCAGAGTGCTGACAAACGCCTCCTTGCTGGGCTGGGGAGCCCATTGCCAGGGTTCATGCATTCGGGGTCTGTGGTCCTCGCACGAGGCCATGCTTCAGATCAGTCTTCTAGAGCTTCGAGCCATCCGCCTAGCTCTTCAAGCCTTCTTTCATCTTCTGGCACATCAGTCAGTGCTGATACAGACGGACAATCAGGTGGCAATGTTCTACATCAGCATACAGGGGGGCACAGGATCTCGCATCCTATGCCAGGAGACTCTGGACCTCTGCTCTTTTGCAGTGGCACATCACATGTCCCTAAAGGCAGTTTATCTGCCAGGTCAGGAGAACCACCTGGCCGACAAGTTGAGCAGGATTCTTCAGCCTCACGAATGGCAACTGAACCTAGATGTAGCCCAGCAGATCTTCAACCGCTGGGGTCTCCCATCCATGGATCTCTTTGCCAGTCCGCAAAACCATCAGTTGCCCCGGTTCTGCTCGAGGCAGCTGCATCCGCTGAGCGTGGCGGCAGATGCTTTCCTGATCTCGTGGGCACAGGGCCTTCTCTGTGTTCCCACCCATGCCCCTGGTGGCATGCACTCTGTTCAAGATTCTTCAGGAGAAGGCCTATGTCATCCTGGTAGCCCCCAGGTGACACAGGCAGCCTTGGTTCCCTCTTCTCCTTCAACGGGCGGTTGAAACTCCACTCCCACTGGGGGTGCAACCCGACCTCTTGACCCAGGAACATGGTTCCTTGCTACACCCCAATCTCAGGTCCCTCAACTTAATAGCTTTGCTGCTGAGAGGGTAGTACTTGCTCCTCTACTCCTTCCCAAGGAGGTGGAGGAGGTGCTGCTGGCCTCTCTGAGGCAATCCACTAGAAAATCCTACGCGTTCAAGTAGCGTAGATTTGAAGGGTGGTGTGCCCAACATACGGAGAACCCATTCACTTGTCAAATACCTCAAGTATTGCAGTACTTACTCCACCTCTCGAAGTTAGGCCTCAAGTCTAACTCTGTCAGGGTCCACCTGAGTGCTCTGTCAGCTCTCCAGTGGATGGGCAACCTCTTTCAGCTTACCCTCTGGTATCCCGATTCCTCAGAGGCCGCCTCCTCTTGAAGCCTCCAATTTGCCCACTGGCCACAGAGTGGGACTTAAATCTGGTCTTGCAGCGGCTTACTTGCCTACCTTTTGAACCAATGGCCACCTGTCACCTACATTTCCTTTCCTGGAAAGCACTCTTTCTGGTGGCGCTCATATCTGCTCGATCGGTGAGCGAGCTGCAGGCTTTAGTATCGGCTAGCCCGTATACACGGTTTTATAAAAACAGGGTGGTCCTATGTACTCACCCCAAGTTCCTTCTAAAAGTGGTTTCCTCGTTTCACCTCAACCAAGAGGTGGTTCTTACAACCTTCTTCCCTGGGCCACACACCAGCAGGGCAGAAGTGGTTCTGCATACCCTGGACTATAAGAGGGCGCTTGCCTTCTACCTGGAGCCTATGCGGGAGCATCGGAGAGCTTCCCAGCTCTTCGTCTCTTATGACCCTAGTAAACTGGGTCTACCTGTCTCCAAGCGCATGTTATCCACCTTGGTGGCAGACTGCATCGCCTGGGCGTACAGGGCAGCTGACGACCAGCTGCAGGGCCGAATCACATAAGAACATAAGATATGCCATACTGGGTTAGACTAAGGTCCATCAAGCCCAGTATCCTGTTTCCAAAAGTGGCCAATCTAGGTCATACATACCTAGCAGTTTTCCCAAAAGAAACAGGTTCCACAATGCTTGTACTGGGTCAAGCATTGATATCCTGGGTCCTTCTTAATAATGGTTTATGGACCTTTCCTCCAGGAACTTGTCCAAACCTTTTTTAAACCCAGCTACACTAACAGTCTTTACTACATCCTCCGGTAACAAATTCCAGAGTTTGATTGTACGTTGAGTGAAAAAATATCTTCTTTTATTAGTCTTAAATAGTTTACCCGGTAGCTTCATTGCATGTCCCCCTTTTTTTTTTTTAGTGCCATCAAGTCAGTATTGACTCATAGTGACCTAGCTACCTCGGGGGTTTCTTGGCAATGTATCACCGGAAGTAGATTGCCAGCCTTTTCTTCTGAGGCAATGGAGGGTAAAGTGACTTGCCCAAAGTCATAAGGAGTGCCAGTGGGAATCGAACCCTTGATTTTCTGGGTATTAGGCAGTTGCTCTAACCACTAGGCTACTCCTCCACTCCTGCATGTCCCCTAGTCTTTCTCTATTCTGATAACGTAAACAATCAATCTACGTTTACCCATTCCACTCCGTTCATTAATTTATAGACTAATATCATATCTCCCCTCAGCCGTCTCGTTTCCAGGTTAAAGAGCCCTAACCTTTTTAGCCTTTCTTCATAGGAGTATCCTTCCAACCCCTTTACCATTTTGGTGGCTCTTCTCTGAACCCTTTCTAATAACGCTATATCCTTTTTAAGATACGGTGACCACAATTGCACACAATATTCAAGGTGCGGTCTCATCATGGAACGACATAGAGGTATTATAATATCTTTTGTTTTATTTTCCATTCCTTTCCTTATACCTAGCATTCTATTTGCTCTCTTGACCGCCGCTGCACACTGGGCCGGGGGTTTTAACATGTTATCCACAATGACGCCTAAATCTTTTTCCTGAGTAATGGTTCCTAATGTGGAATCTTGCATCATGTAACCATAGTTTGGTTTGTTCTTCCCTAGGTGCATAACTTTGCACTTGTCCACATTAAATTTCATCTGCCATTTTGATGCCCAGTCTTCCAATTTATCAAAATCCTCTTGCAATTTTTCACAATCCTCTTGGGTTTTAACAACTTTAAATAGTTTTGTGTCATCTGCAAATTTGATAACCTCACTCGTTATTCCACTTTCCAGGTCATTTATGAATATGTCAAAAAGCAGCGGACCCAGCACAGATCCCTGGGGTACAGCACTATTCACCTTTCTCCATTGGGAAAATTGGCCATTTAGCCCTACCCTCTGCTTTCTATCTTTTAACCAGTTCCTGATCCACAATAGTACACTGCCTCCTATCCCATGACTCTTTGGTTTTGCCAAAGGTCTCTGATGAGGGACCTTGTCAAAGGCTTTCTGAAAGTCCAGATACCCAATATCAACCGACTCACCTTTGTCCACCTGTTTATTCACTCCTTCAAAAAAAACATAACAGATTAGTAAGACAAGATCTTCCTTGTCTAAAGCCATGTTGGCTGTCTCCCATTAGGTTGTGACTATCTACATGCTGAGTAATTTTATTCTTTATGATGGTTTCTACCATTTTTCCCGGTACTGACGTCAGGCTCACCGGTCTGTAGTTTCCCGGATCACCCCTGAAACCTTTTTTAAAAATTGGGGTTACATTGGCGATCCTCCAATCTTCAAGTATTAGAGATGATTTTAATGATAGTTCACAGATTACTGATAGCAGTTCTGCAATCTCATATTTCAGTTCTTTCAACACCCTTGGATGTATACCATCCGGCCCAGGTGATTTGCTACTCTTCAGTTTATCTAATAGTTATAAGACATCTTCCCGATGTATCGATATTTCCTTCAATTCTTCCGCACCTTTAAATACCACTTCAGTCATGGGTAACATCCCTACATCTTCCTCAGTAAAGACCGAAGCAAAGAATTCATTCAGTCTCTCCGCTATCGCCTTGTCGCCTCTTAGTGCTCCTTTAACCCCTTTATCATCTAATGGACCAACTGACTCTCTGACAGGTTTTTTGCTACGAATGTACTTGAAAAAGTCTTTATTTCGCGTTTTTGCTTCCGCAGCAAGCTTCTTCTCAAATTCTCTCTTTGCCTGCCTTATCAATGCCTTGCATTTGACTTGCCAGTGCTTGTGCTGTTTCCAGGTTTCGTCGTTTGGCTCTTTTTTCCATTTCCTGAAAGATGCTTTTTTGGCAACAGCCTCTCTGACCTCACCTTTAAACCATGCTGGCAGTTTTTTGGACTTCCTTCCACTTTTCTTAAAGCGTGGAATACAGCTGGTCTGGGCTTCCAAGATAGTATTTTTCAACAACACCCAAGCTTGATGTATGTCTTTATCCTTTGCAACTGCTCCTTTTAGTTTTTTCTTAACTTTTTTCCTCATTTTAACACTTATTAAAAGAGGGCTGCTACACAGTACCCTGTCTTGTGCTGCTGAGGTAAGCTAAATTCTGATTTGATTTAAATTATAGCTCTTAGCTGCTGCTAGGCTCTAACTTCTTATGAAATTTAAACTACAAGCTCTCTGCTGGGTACTAAATTTAACCAGAAAGCTCTCTTCTGTGTGTTAAATTTAAACTAAAAGTACTGTGCTGTTACTTGGCCCTGAGTGACTATTAAATGTAAACTACAAGCTCTCTGCTGGGTATGAAATGTAACCAGAAAGCTCTCCTCTGTGTTTTAAATTCAAACTTTAATTGCTGTTACTAGGCCCTAACTGATCCAACAAAAAACAGTGGGTTCACAGATTAAGTAGCTTTAATACAAAGAATTCTTTTTAGAAAAATTTTAGAAAATTACCAGAAGTATATACTCACAGTTGCAGATTTCTCTTCAGAAGTAACAGTCCCCCTTTCTAGTCCTTCAAGTCTGTAGTTTCCCGGATCACCCCTGGAACCCTTTTTAAAAATTGGCATTACATTGGTGATCCTCCAATCTTCAGGTATTACAGATGATTTTAATGAAAGTTCACAGATTACTAATAGCAGGTCTGCAATCTCATATTTTAGTTCTTTCAACACCCTTGTATGTATACCATCTGGCCCAGGTGATTTGCTACTCTTCAGTTTATCTAATAGTTGCAATACATCTTCCCGATGTATCGATATTTCCTTCAATTCTTCCACACCTTTAAATACCACTTCAGTCATGGGTAACATCCCTACATCTTCCTCAGTAAAGACCGAAGCAAAGAATTCATTCAGTCTCTCTATCGCCTTGTCGCCTCTTAGTGCCCCTTTAACCCCTCTATCATCTATTGGACCAACTGACTCTCTCACTGGTTTTTTGCTATGAATGTACTTGGAAAAAGTCTTTATTTTGCGTTTTTGCTTCCGCAGCAAGCTTCTTCTCAAATTCTACCTTTGCCTGCCTTATCAGTGCCTTGCATTTGACTTGCCAGTGCTTGTGCTGTTTCCAGGTTTTGTCGTTTGGCTCTTTTTTCCATTTCCTGAAAGATGCTTTTTTTTGGCAACAGCCTCTCTGATCTCACCTTTAAACCATGTTGGCAGTTTTTTGGACTGCCCTCCACTTTTCTTGAAGCGTGGCATACAACTGGTCTGGACTTCCAAGATGGTATTTTTCAACAACACCCAAGGTTGATTTATTTTATTTATTTGATGTAAGTCTTTAACCTTTGCAACTGCTCCTTTTTAGTTTTTTCTTAGCTATTTTCCTCATTTTATCATAGTCTCCCTTTCAAAAGTTAAAAGGTAGTACTGTGGATTTCCTTACTATCCCTCCTCCACTAATTAAATCAAATGTGATCATACTATGATCACTATTGCCAAGTGGCCCCAACACCCTTATCTTTTGAACTAGATCTGGTGTTCCACTAAGGACTAGGTCTAATATGGCTTCCCCTCTTGTCGGTTCATGAACCAGCTTCTCCAAGAAGCAGTCATTTATTTCATTTAGGAACTTTATCTCCCTAGCTTGTCCTGCTGTGACACTGACCCAGTCAATACCGGGGTAATTGAAATCACCCATTATTACTGCACTCTAACTTTTGTTATATTCCTTGTTTTCTTTGAGGATTTCATCATCCATTTGTTCGTTCTGGCCAGGTGGTCGATAGTTAACCCCCACTGCCATTGCCTTACCCTTTTTACATGAAATTTCAATCCATAGAGATTCTACAGCAAATTTTGTTTCCTGCAAAACATTAATCTTTTTCGAATCAATGCCCTCTCTAACATAGAGCGCAACCCCTCCACCAATTTGATCAGCTCTGTCATTACGATATAATTTGTACCCAGGTATCACAGTGTCCAACTGGTTGCCCTCCTTCCACCATGTCTCTGATATTCCAATCATATCTAACCTCTCATTTAGTGCTATATATTCTAACTCTCCCATCTTATTTTTTAGACTTGTAGCATTTGCATACAAGCATTTTAGAGACTGTATTTTATTCATATTAATCTGGCTATTGGTAGGCATGGGTAATTTAGGATCTTTAAGCTCTGTCTGCTCCATACTCAAGGGCATTTGGGCTACTTTATTCTTTTTTTGGAACCTCTCTGCTTTTGGTAGTATTCTTCAAGGATACATTCTTCCGAACCATGCGCTCTTCGGCAACTGTCGGCTTTCCCCTATTATCTAGTTTAAAAGCTGATCTATCTCATTTTTAAAGGTTAATGCTAGCAGCCACAGCCCACTCTGTCAGGGCTATGGCCCCATCAGTGGCTAACCACCGCTCTGTTCCGTCGGCAGACATCTGCCAGGCCGCAACTTGGTCTTCAAGCCAGACTTTTGCAGCCCACCACTGCCTGGAGGGAGTCCCAGCGGGACAATGTTTTCGGTCAGGCAGTACTCTGTAACCTATTCAAGGATTAGGCAACTCCTAGCCTCTGACCCTTTGGTGTCAGGCTACCGTGGGGGTTGTGTTCTCGGAGAAAAATCCTATCACCACTGCTGCTGCGGCTCTTCTAGAGGGTGCTATTTTCAGCTATGGGTTCTCAGTAGCTAGGGAGTCCCATATGTGAGGACTGACTTCCTGCTTGTTCCTGGAGAAAGCATAGTTACTCACCTGTAACAGGTGTTCTCCAGGGACAGCAGTAATCAGTCCTCACGACCCTCCCTCCTCCCCTGGAGTTGCAGTCCTTTGATAATTTTTCTCATTTTTGCTGTCTTTTTAGCTATGTCATCTGACTGAGCCAGATGGCACCCTTTGGAGGGAAGAGGACCACGCATGTGCGATTCAATCCCAAAGGCTTTCTTTGAAAGCTGGGGAATTGCTCCACACGAGGGCTCAGTCGGCGCTGACGTCACCCATATGTGAGGACTGATTCTTGCTGTCCCTGGAGAATACCTGTTATAGGTGAGTAACTACGCTCTCTTTCACTCCCAGAGGTTTCAAAGGTTGGAGAGAGCCCTTGCGTTCCTTCAGCCTTTTGAGCCGCTGGGTAACCTGGGAAATATTTCCATCCATGACCTCACTCCTAGAAACCACTTGCTCAGAAAATTCAATAGTTTGATCCATAAAACCCTGAAGGAGGGAGTTTGTTTTAGATACCTCTTTCCAGATGTCTGCCAATGTAACCACCTCAGCGAGAGGCTGGGAAGAAGATACAAAATGTGCACCATGTTTAAGGGACTTAATTCCCCAGGAGAACTTCCATTGAGAGTAAGCGGTGGATCCAGCAGTGAGGACATTTCCTTGCCAGCTGCCAAGCCCATTAAGAGAGCCTTCTGGCCCTCAACCATAGTCTGCACCACTCCTAGATTGGGAGGTGGAGTCCTAGCTATAGGACTGATGGAAGCTGCAGAGAAGATCAAGGAAAATAATTCCTGCCCTACTCCATTAACCACAGCAGCATCATGGCCAGTACTCACAAACTGGTCCATAGGCCCCAGTGACACCTTCAGCGTTGACGTTCCAACTGCACTCATCATCTTCTGTGCTGGCTTGATCTTAGCCTTAATCTTCCTTTTACTTCCTCCGTGGAGCATATCCAGCAGCTACTTAGGGATCATAGACCCCTCAGTGGCCCCAAAGTTCATGCAACCACAGGCCACATACATGGCCACGGAAAGCTGTGTGGTCTCAAATAGCGTCCTGGTCACTCTTGAATGATGTCACCAGAGGGTGGGCAAATCCAGCGAGCTGCAACCAGCAGAGCAGGGTGTATCTCCAACAGAACACAATCAAATACAGCAGGGCTCTGCAACCAGATAGTTCTAATGCCTCCACTTTATCATTTTTAATTTCGGAGGAGACAGGTGTGTAAAGAAACAATCTAACATTATCATTTAACAGCTTTATAGGATGATTTTCTCTCTCTCAGGAGCAATGTTGCCAAATAGGTTAATTTTCTGCATACAATGGCAGAAATTAATTTTACTCCTAAGCCCAGGGTATGTGCAGTATGATCTCAGTCTCAAATTTAATGCTAATGCTTGCATTGTGCATTCTGGAATTTATAGGATGTAACATGTATAGGAAATCTATTAAGATGTATTTAGAAATTGCATGAAATCAAGCCTATCTCTCTCAATATAATGGGAAATATTTCTGTATCTTTGTACCATGTTTTCTTCAACTGCATATTTTGGTATATGGGGATCATCTCTCTCTCCACACAATTCACAAGATAATTTCTTGGAAATGCCATTTTGGTGGTGGTCCTCTTTTATCACTTTGGTTTCCTTGTATCCAGCATTTTATCAGTCAGAATGGGAATGTCCCAAGTGATCATAACCTTTTCATTCATAATTCTCTTAGGGTTGTGAATCCCAGTGCGTTCCCAGTACAGTAATGTAGTGCTTACAAAGTTTCCAGTAGATGAAATACGCCACCAACTTTGTGCCTTTCTATATAGAAATTTTCTGCCATCAAATCTTAGCTATGAGATGAGTAACTGTTTCCAGCTGTTTCTTACAGAATCTTTGTTTTTACCAGGTTTTTGTCCAAATTTGCTTTGAACCAGCTCATCTGTAATCCACTATCCTGGGCTGTAACTATCAGTCTCTCATCCTTCATTTTCAGTTCGCCTCTTGACGATTCATGTGTCTGCCTTTGATACATGTAAGGTTCTTGGAGTAACACTTTGTATTTCCTACTGTATTTGTGCATTTATCACTTGTTTTCCCTTGTTGTCTGATCTAGTTTACAGGGATTTTTTCTTGTTTTGCAAATGTTCCTTTCCTATGTGTAAACAGGTGGATTCTCACTCATTCTTGTCAGCATGCTTGCCCAAGTTTGATGGAGACAGATTCTGGTTTCATACTTCAGCACTGTGCATTTGCTTTTGTTCATACTGTTAAGTAGGTCTGGAGTCCTTTGATAGCTTCTGTATGAGTTCTGATGGGATCTTTTTTGGGGCTAGCTGTTGCCATTGTTTCTCAAGACCAATCTCATAGATGTTCTATTGGTTATGCTTCTGCTGTACAATTTTTTCCCTATTTATAATGCTAACATAGGAAATTGATTATTGAGAATGCTTTAGTTAGTGTAGCTGGATTTAAAAGAGGTTTTTGGACAAGCTCCTGCCAGCAAAGTGCATAAACTATTATTAAAGTGGACCAGGGAAATTCACTACTTGCCCCTGGAATAAGCAGCATGGAATCTATTTACTTTTTGGGATACTGACAGGTACTTGTGGCCAGGATTGACTGCTGTTGGAAACAGGATACTGGGCTTGATGGGCCTTTGGTTTGACCCAGTGGCATATTTTATGATATAATTTGTGTTTAGTTCTGATGAATGTCTTCTATAAACAGAAAAGCATTCCAACTAGTTATAGCCCTTAAAAACAGTGGTACTGTTTCTGATGTTGAGTGAAGGATATGACAAAGGGAGGAGTGGGTATTGGGTTCCATGTGGGAATTTACATATTTTCTGAAGTAAGATAAATCACTAGGGTAGACCTGATGGGCCATACTGGTCTCTTGCTGCTATCATTTACAGCTTTACTGTGATGGAGGTGGGCATAACCAACTCTGTATAAAATATTCTAGGAATACAGTATGCAGAAGGAAAGTGGGATTGAAGGGTAGGTACTATAGGGTTTCCCAAACTTAACCTGAAGACCTTCATATATGGGGTCACATTAGGATATCCCTAAGAAATTTACGTGAAAGAATTACGTGCGCTGCTTTGGTCAAATGTAAATATCTTATGCATTTCATTGTGAATTTCCTAAAAGCCCATATGACCATCTAAAGATCTGTAGGCTTCTGTTACTGTGGCTTATATAAAGCTTACTAAATGGGAATAGTGTTTATGAAAAAATAGTTAGGAAGACACTACTGGTCTCTAAAAAGAACTTGTTCCTTTCCTAAAGCTCACTGTAGGGAGGCATCTGGATTTACCCAAAGACTTCAGGTATAAAGTTCACTGGGTAGATAGTCAAAATTTTAACTTCCATATTGGTGGAGTCAGAAGGCCAATGAAATGCCCAGGTTTCAATGACATCACGCCCATGCCTCTATCAGCCTGAGCCACTAGGAGGCAGCTCAGTATTTGTCTGCAGCAGATGATGGTTGGATTTTTTTTCAGCTCTGATAAAATCTGAACGAATGAAGATTGATTTTGCTTGTAAATGGCCACCTTGAAGGTGACTCACTTGAGCATGACATGGGGGCTCCACTAGACTGGGTTTTTTGGTAGCCATAGGAGGAGGGAAAATTGGTTCAGCACCACTCTTATTCTGTTAAGAGCCAGAATATTGGAAGGATTTGGGAGGAATTCAACCACCTCACACAACCTCAATGTCCCCTTCCTCCTCCTGTGTCTCCCCCCCCCCCACTTCCCCCCCCCCCCCCAACACACACACTCTTCCCTGAAAACTGAAGACTGCTCAGAGGTATGTGGCTGTAAGCCTTTTTTTTTTTTTTTTTTTAAGGAAAAAAAGAAAAACAGCGTCTGGGGAGTAGCACTGAGCCTGGCACGGTTTTCCTGGGGTTCCCAGGGGTTGAGTATCAAGGCTTGACCTCAGCATTGTCTTTGTTAGGGGCTTCCATACTCATCTGTTTTTTGGGTGCATGCTCAAAGAAATCAAGGAAGCTAACAAAAGTTACAGCGCAGTAATAATAATGGGTGATTTCAAACTGGGTCAGTGTCACGTCAGGACATGCTAGGGAGATAAAGTTCCTAGATGGAATAAATGACTGCTTCTTGGAGCAGCTGGTTCATGAACCGACCAGAGGGGAAGCCATATTAGACCTAGTCCTTAGTGGAACACCAGATCTAGTGCAAGAGATAAGGGTGTTGGGGCCACTTGGCAATAGTGATCATAGCATGATCGCCTTTGATTTAATTAGTGGAGGAGGGATAGTAAGGACATCCACAGTACTACCTTTTAACTTTTGAAAGGGAGACTATGATAAAATGAGGAAAACAGTTAAGAAAAAGCTAAAAGGAGCAGTTGTGAAGGTTAAAGACTTACATCAAGCTTGGGTGTTGTTGAAAAATACTATCTTGGAAGCCCAGACCCGCTGTATTCCACGCTTTAAGAAAAGTGGAAGGAAGTCCAAAAAACTGCCAGCATGGTTTAAAGGTGAGGTCAGAGAGGCTGTTGTTGCCAAAAAGGCATCTTTCAGAAAATGGAAAAAAGATCCAAACGACGAAACCTGGAAACAGCACAAGCACTGGCAAGGCATTGATAAGGCAGGCAAAGAGAGAATTTGAGAAGAAGCTTGCTGCGGAAGCAAAAACGCGAAATAAAGACCTTTTCAAGTACATTCGTAGCAAAAAACCTGTGAGAGAGTCAGTTGGTCCATTAGATGATAAAGGGGTTAAAGGAGCACTAAGAGGCGACAAGGCGATAGCGGAGAGACTGAATGAATTCTTTGCTTCGGTCTTTACTGAGGAAGATGTAGGGATGTTACCCATGACTGAAGTGGTATTTAAAGGTGCGGAGGAATTGAAGGAAATATCGATACATCGGGAAGATGTCTTACAACTATTAGATAATCTGAAGCGTAGCAAATCACCTGGGCCGGATGGTATACATCCAAGGGTGTTGAAAGAACTGAAATATGAGATTGTAGAACTGCTATCAGTAATCTGTGAACTATCATTAAAATCATCTCTAATACCTGAAGATTGGAGGATCGCCAATGTAACACCAATTTTTAAAAAGGGTTCCAGGGGTGATCCGGGAAACTACAGACCGGTGAGCCTTACGTCAGTACCGGGAAAAATGGTAGAAACCATCATAAAGAATAAAATTACTCAGCATGTAGATAGTCACAACCTAATGGGAGACAGCCAACATGGCTTTAGACAAGGAAGATCTTGTCTTACTAATCTGTTATGTTTTTTTGAAGGAGTGAATAAACAGGTGGACAAAGGTGAGTCGGTTGATATTGTGTATCTGGACTTTCAGAAAGCCTTTGACAAGGTCCCTCATCAGAGACTTTTGGCAAAACTAAAGAGTCATGGGATAGGAGGCAGTGTACTATTGTGGATCAGGAACTGGTTAAAAGATAGAAAGCAGAGGGTAGGGCTAAATGGCCAATTTTCCCAATGGAAAAAGGTGAATAGTGGTGTACCCCAGGGATCTGTGCTTGGTCCGCTGCTTTTTGACATATTCATAAATGACTTGGAAAATGGAATAACGAGTGAGGTTATCAAATTTGCAGATGACACAAAACTATTTAAAGTTGTTAAAACCCAAGAGGATTGTGAAAAATTGCAAGAGGATCTTGATAAATTGGAAGACTGGACATCAAAATGGCAGATGAAATTTAATGTGGACAAGTGCAAGGTTATGCACCTAGGGAAGAACAACCCAAACTATGGTTACACGATGCAAGGTTCCACATTAGGAACCACCACCCAGGAAAAAGATTTAGGCGTCATTGTGGATACCATGTTAAAACCCTCGGCCCAGTGTGCAGCGGTGGCCAAGAGAGCAAATAGAATGCTAGGTATGATAAGGAAAGGAATGGAAAATAAAACAAAAGATATTATAATGCCTCAGTATCGTTCCATGGTGAGACCGCACCTTGAATATTGTGTGCAATTCTGGTCACCGTATCTTAAAAAGGATATAGCGATTTTAGAAAAGGTACAGAGAAGAGCCACCAAAATGGTAAAGGGGATGGAAGGATACTCCTATGAAGAAAGGCTATAAAGGTTAGGGCTCTTTAACCTGGAAAAGAGACGGCTGAGGGGAGATATGATAGAAGTCTATAAATTAATGAACGGAGTGGAGCGGGTAAACGTAGATCGATTGTTTACCTTATCAGAATATAGAAAGACTATGGGACATGCAATGAAGCTACAGGGTAAACTATTTAAGACTAATAAAAGAAAATATTTTTTCACTCAATGTGTAATCAAACTCTGGAATTTGTTACCGGAGGATGTAGTAAAGGCTGTTAGTGTAGCTGGGTTTAAAAAAAGGTTTGGACAAGTTCCTGGAGGGAAAGGTCCATAAACCATTATTAAGAAGTGACCGAAGATATCAATGCTTGACCCAGTACAAGCATTATGGAACTTGTGTCTTTTGGGGAAACTGCTAGGTACATATGACCTGGATTGGCCACTGTTGGAGACAGAATGCTGGGCTTGATGGACCTTGGTCTGACCCAGTATGGCATATCTTATGTTCTTATGTCAGGGTGGTCCACTTGCTCAGCTTGAGGCCCACTGCCATTTTCCAATGCATGCTGTTTATGTTTTCTGTCTTGCTGCCTTGCGCCTCAGTGGTCCCAGCGCATGTTCTGTCTAAGCGACTCCAATGCATGTTCCTGTCCAAGTGTCTGTAACACATGTTCATTTACATGCTTCATTAGCACGCCCGCTTTTGTGCCTAGGTGGCCTTACCACATGCAAATGATTGCTTTGCCTTAACTCTTTCTGTTTTCTTCCAGGAAGCATTTGACCTGTGGCAAGCGAAGAGCCTCAACACTGGATTCATCTTGCATGGTTCTCTGACTACTCACTGTTGGGCCCATCTCCCCCCTCCTAATGAGGGGTTTGGTTGGCTTGGCATTTTCTGCCTCAAGGTTAGAGGCGACAGAGCACTGTGATTATGAATTCCTGACTGACTGCCTGCCTGCCTTCTTGGTTTCCTATCTCTGATCTTTAGAAACATGGAGTGGCAGGTGCACCTGCTCTTGCTGCCTTGCTGGGCAGACTAGATGGACCATACTGGTCTTTATCTGCCGTCATATACTATGTTACTATGAGAAGAAATGAAATGAAAACAAAATGCACAGAATTACACCATAACAATGTCTGCTTTAAGCAGAGGAATTCACAGGCCTGCAAACCTGAGCAGTTTCCTGTAACCCCTCCCTTAGCTTGGCTGCAGCACTTTATTTTATTAGGAAAAATCTGCCACATTGCACAATTTCATCTTATCACTCTGCGTCATGCTGCTTGCTTTACTTTTTGTTTATCTACATGTTACAGGTCAAGCTAAACATGGCATGTTTCAGGTCAGACTGGGCACAGATATATTTACCACTTCTAATCATGACAAGCATTCTGAAAACATACACATTCTGTCTCGCAAGATGTAACCTTGTCTTATTCATAAACACCCCCTGTGAACTTGTCAGCATATTCAGACCCGTTTTCACATTCTAAAAGTTGTCCTGAGACCCCAGCTCCCATTTGAGTTCTACAAATAGCTCAGCCTTGAGTTCTGTGATAGCGCTTCTGGCCACTCGTCTTCTTTGGAGACTTCTGCAAAAGCTGTTTCCGCTGTGATTGGGAATCATTCTTGGGGAACTCCTGGAATCTAGGTTGTCCTTCCTAGAATTCTTTTCCTTCTGAATTAAGCCTGGTCTTTGTGGTGTGGCAACTCACCCTGTAGCCTTTGGATTCCCTCAAGCTCAATCATGTGAGGGAGGAACAGAATGTAGAAGCCCGGCTTAAGTGCTGCCTTCTAAGCGACCCATACAGAGATTATATTGTGGAGATGCAGGTTGGCTGGGGTCCGTCGCAGACTTGGACTTGAATGCTGGTTCTGATGTCCTTGTTAAGGAGTCTGATGTGGAACAAGCGTTTTTCACCTTCAGAGGATCATGTGGAGGTTGGTATTTTTCCACCTGTCCTGGAAAGAAGATCTGATGCCATTGATTGCTCAAGTTTCATCCTCCTGGTATTTGGCTGACACTCTAGTGACAGAGCAGGAGCTGTAGGTTCTCCATTTCTTCAGGCAGTGAGGATAATCATGGTAGTCTTTCTGTTTCTGGAAATAATCAAGAACCTGTTCAGTCAGAATGGGTCCTTCCTGATTTCCTGCCTAAGGGGGGGGATAAAGATGTGTCAAAGGATGTGCACTCTCCTGGAGATGTGAAGTATTCCACATGGTCCAGCCCACTCAATGTGGAGGTACTGGTCATGGCGTTTACAAAGCGGGCCTCCATTCTCATGGAAGTCTGATTAGCTTTGAATGCTATGGATGGAATGGTGGGCTCTCTGCTACAGAGAGCCAGTTCACAGCAGCAACTGCTATTCTCCAGCTGGCAGTGTGTGTGCAAGCCTGATGCTTCCAGCTCTGCTCCTGTGAATTCAGTCTCCCACTGGAGGATGATACCTCTCCTTCAGAGTCTGTTACTGCCTTCCTTCTGATGCCATGTATATTCTAGCATGCTGGGTGGCTAAAGATATTGCCCTGCTGGCGGTGTGGCCACATTTAGATATGACTTCATCACTGGGTAGCAGATATATCCTCTAAATCCCAGTTTAACTCTATTGGTCTTTAAGGAAAAGCTCCCTTGTGGGGCTGATTGGAAGAGTTGGTGGAGGACTTGGCCAAGACCAAACCTTGTTGCCTTCCAGGGGATAAACAGATTGGGCCTAGGAAGCATGCTGGGTTGTTTTCTCTCTTCATCCTCCACCTGTCCATTGTGAGCCCTTTGGACTGATTTCCACGGGTCTTGGGACTCCTGGCGTTTTTGTCCTGGAAAGCCTTGCTTCTCTGCTTCTGGATTTCGGACCCATATTTAGCCCTTTCAAGAGGACTCATGGGCCCAGAGACTCTGCCCCCTGCAGAGGGAGGTCCTCCTCATTCATCACAATGGAAGTTTGGGGACCCATTCCTGGATGTCACCAAGGATCATTAGATACTAAACACCATTCAAAGTGGCCATGTTCTAGGCAAGCAGTCACTCATGGAGGCATTTATTGTCACTCCTTGTGGTTTGGCGATCATGAGAATCACTGCAAGGGTCATGTTGTACAAGTTATTGCACCTAAAGGCAGTGGTGCCAGTGCCCCCCGGATTAGTGAGGACAAGGGCAGAGATTCCACTTATTTCGGGATGCCAGAGAAGGATGGCTCCTTCGGACCAATGCTCTATCTCATGGGTGTCAATGCTCATTTGCTCATCTTGCATTTCCAAATGGAATCTCTATGATCTGTAGTTTTGGTAATGTGCCAAAGGGAGTTCATAGCTTCTCTAGCTTTAACCAAAGCTTCTTTTCATACCCCAATCCGAGAGGTTGAGCAGAGATGTCTGGTTTGTCATGTTTGACTCACACCTTAGTTCACTGCCCTCCCTTCGGCCTTCCACTGCCCCAGGAAAATTTTCCAAGTTCATGGTGGTAGTGGCTGCTGCTTTAAGGAATGTGTACATGCATTCCTGGATGACTGGCTCATCTGAGCCCATTCTCTGTCGGAGGCATCTCTGGTTTCAGCCTGAGTGGTGTCCTTCTGAAAGTCTCAGCTGTGTGGTTAATCGGGGAAGCATCCATTGGAACCATCCCAATTCCTGGGAGCACAATTTTATGCTTGAGTGGGCAGTCTCTTCCTGCCAGAGGTGAAAGTGCAGAGATTGTTGCAACAACTTGTGGTGTTCTGTTCTCAACAGGCTCCCAGCTACAGTGTTGATGGCAGTGGCATTCAAGATAGTGCCATGGGTGTGTGCTCATATAAGGTTGCTCCAGTTGCCCTTCCTGGCCGGAGCTCAAGCTCAGCCTTCTGCTCCAGCTGGGAGTGAGCCAGCTTGAAGTGGTGGCTACACTCACGTTATCTGAACAGGGGCATGCTACCGGATGTCCCCCTGTGCATTCTTCTAGCAATAGATGGCAGTCCTTAGGCTTTGGAGTCCTTGTCAAAACCGAATGGCCCAAGGCTGTTGGAGCCGCAGGGAGGCAGTGTAGTCCATCAGCTGTCTCGAAGGAAAGGCTATCTGGTGGGCCCCTCTTGCATTTCTCGCCCTTGATCAACGATAGGGCAGTGCGAGTCTTCTCAGACAGTGCCACAGCAGTGGCATATGTCAATCTCCAAGGCGGCATGAGGTGTGCAGATGTGGCCCTAGAGATGGCTTTCTGGTTTGCCTGGGTGGACGTGAGCCTCTTAGCTCTTTCTGCTTGACTCATTGTTGGGGCAGTCAGTGTGGAAGCAGTCTTCCTTCGTTGTCGCTCTCCCAATCCCAGAGCCATGAGATTTAAGTCAGGAGGCATTTCAGGTAAATTATGGTCTCCCCATGATGGAACTGATGGCGCCCTGCTCAAATGACAGTGTTCCATTTTTCAGTCATCACACAGCTACTGGGTCCCAAGGGTATTGTCAACCTGGTTCAATTCTGGCCACAGCAATGCCTACTCTTTTTGTGCTTCCTCCAGGGCTGCTGTTGAGGCATGCACTCCAGCTCATAAAGCACCATCAGGGCTGGATTGGCCAAGGAGAAAGTGGTTCAGGGATTTTGCTGTGGTTGGTTCCTGCAGGAATCTCCTCTTTGCTTCATTTTGGGGCCAGATGAGTCAGGGGCTGATTGTCCTCAATTACCTGGCTCCCTTCTCATCCACAGCTTGGCTCTTGAAGGACATCAGCTGATGCAAAAGTGCTATACTCCTGCAGTAATTTCTGCTCTGCTCAAGCCTGGTGGGGTTCTATCTGCTTGGCATATGTGCGAGTCTGGTACCTCTTTGAGTGTGGGTGCAGCGCACAGCAACTTGTTCCTAAGGCTGCAAAGGTGCTGGCTCAGTTGGCCTTTCTGCAGGAAGTTCTGGAAAAGTGCCTCTTACCTCCCTGAACATCCAGGTGACAGCTTTGCCCTGTTTGAGGTCTGGTGGCTAAAAAGTACTTCGCCTTGCACTTAGAAGTTTTGCATTTTTTCTTAAAAGGGTTTAGTATCTGTGTGCTTTCCTACATCCTCCCCTCCATTTATCCCTTCCTGGTATCTCTGTCTGGTGCTCAGGACCCTGTTGTCAGAGCCTTTTGAGCCTTAGACTCAATCCTTCAGTCACACATGTCAAACAACTGTTTTCTTGTTTGCAGTTGTTTGGCAAGGAAGATTTCTGAGCTGCAGGCTCTGACTTGCCAGGATCCATATCTGTTCTTCTAGGAGAAGGCAGTCTCCATTGGGCCTTTGCCTTCCTTTGCCTCAAGGTGATAGCTCCCTTTCATTTGAACCATGTGGCTGGCCTCCCCTCCTACTCAAAGTAGTAGTGTTGAGGGAAAGATAGGGATCTTCACCTGGTGACATCTGGAGGGTGCTTCTCCAGTACTTGGAGGCTACAAATTCCTTGGAAAATCAGATCATCTTTTGTGCCGTTTGCTGACTTGATCAAGGGTGTCATGGCAGTCCAGTCTACATTGCCTTCTTGATACAGTGCCCCAATCTCAACTATCTGTTATGAAACCAGCTGGATCCAGAGGTTTGTATGCCCTTTCTACCTGACCACAGGTGTCCTCGCAGGCAGAGTGTAACACACTAGACCCTTCACTCATTTTCATATGGAAACATGGGCATCACTTTCCACTTTTGTTAAGCATTACTGCTTGGATGCCCACACTTGGGCAGATATGGACTTTGGCTCCAAGGTTTTGCAAGCTGCTGTGTCGTCGTCTTGCCCAGTGGAGGTGTAGCTTTGGTACGTCCCACTTGTCTGGACTGGTCTAACAGAATGATATGGAGGATGGCATTTTATTTACCAGATAATGTGCTTTCCTTGAGTCCTGCTAGACCAATGCAGGACCCACTCCTGGAACTGTTTTTGGTCTTTTATGTTGTGACAGTACCTTTTGGGTCTGCTATGATCTACATGCTTGGCTTTGCAGGCTTATATCTTACTGACAGACTTCTGTTCAGTCTCTCCTGTACATTATTTCTCTAATGTAGATTAATCATTGTTGCCCTCATTGAGGTGGTGTGAGGTTGACCAGGCCTTCCGATATGCTTTGGGACGAATACTGAGTTACCTTCTAGTGGCTTAGGCTGATAGAGGCATGAGAGTGATGTCATTGAAACTTGGGCATTTCATTGGTTCTCTGTCTCCACCAATCTGCTGGTAGGGAAACCCAACCCACTTGTATGGACTGATCTAGCAGGCCTCAAGGAAAGAACATTAGTAGGTAAAATGTCACCTTTTATTAACAATAATAAATAGTTTGTTTGCCATAAACTAAACACTGTCTTCCAGAGTAAGAACCTCATCCCAGCTGTCAAGCATGGTAGTGGAGATGTGTGGTTGGTTTGCTGCATCAGGATCTGGATAGCTTCCTCTCATTTATGGGACCATTAATTCTGCTGTTTATCTTAATTCTAAAAAAAATCAGGTCATTTGTATGTGAAATGAAGATGAGCCAAGAGTTGATCATGCAGTAAAACAATGATACTAAACATTCAAATAAATGTATTACTGAATGGCCAAAGAAAAAAATTGTTTTGGATTGGCGAAGTCAAACCTTTGACATGTTGTGGCCAGTCCTGAAGCAAACAATTCATGCAAGAAATACCTCAGATGTGTGAACGAATGGGCCAAAATCCCTCAAGGGAGATGTGAGAGACTGATGGACAATTTAAAACATTAGTTGAAGTTAGTGGTAGTCAAGGTGGTACCACCAGTTACTTAATGAAGGGTTCACATAAAGGATTCTTATTGAATATTTTTATTTAAGTAAATCAAAATATATCCATTTTGTCTCAGTGAACTATTCATTGTTTAGAATGTAATTGTGCTAAAATAAACCACCCTAGATAGTTCACAGACTTTCTCAGCACTGTATGTATGTATGTATGTGTGTGTGTATAGATACAAGGTGTCGTAATCCAAACAACTGTTATGGGTCTAGTTCTTCAAAGGGCTAATAATTCTATTTATAAATGATACCCTCAAATGTGATCAGAAAGTTTAACTAAACAGGATCTCTATTACTTTTCCGTTGATTATATGCTGGAATAAATCTTATTGAGTATGTACATTTAATTCTTCATAACTTATTTCATCATACTTTATCACAAAAAAATATATTTTTTTATTTGTTTTTTCTTTTTTTCTTTTTCCTTCTCAATCACTACAGAAAGGATAAAGTGCGGGTCTCAGACTAACATTGGCAGCGTTTATTTGCTAATCGCAAAAAAACAGTATGTCTTCACGCATCAACGACCCTTAGTGCACTTACCCTGGTATTGAACCAAAATAGCAGCATTTTCCAACACTTCCTATTAAATGCTTTCTGTTGTCATGTTCAGCTTTTGTTTTTCTCCAGTTGCTTAAAACATAAACATAAAGATTGTGCTTATCTTTGAAATCTTGAAGTCATTTGATCGCCCCGACGCTACCAAAAGGGTACCGCAAAACTGCGTTTCGTATCACTTCTTCAGGGGGGATAGCTTACTTCAAAGCACGATCTACAATATAGCAAGAAGATAGTGTATTTTACAGCAATCAGTCTACAGTTGTTAATGTTCTTACTCTATGAGGAAAAAACAGACTTCCTACGGTAACACTTCAAAATATTTCTACCTCAGGATGAAGCGCGAAAGTTCATTGTATGTGGCTTCTCAAACTTCTCCTCCTTTCATCTGAAAGTTCATTCATCAAACTGCCACAAAACGCCGCGCATGCGGGTTACCCTTGCACCTTTGATTTAAATAGTGATGTCATATCCATTCACCCACGGCAATAATTAGCAATCTTCTTTAATTGATGATACTCTTCTCATCTACCTAATGTACAGGGGAATCTCTCATCAGTAGTCTGTGTATAACTCTTATATCCGCCTCTTGGAAGTGAGGTGATGATATCATTCAAAGGAACCTTTAAAATATCAATTCTTAGATGTTATCTGTGAACATAGTATGTCAAAAACCGGCACTAGCATTATATACAAGCTCTCCATTCGATTGAATTATTAAGGCCCATTGTGCCTGTAGTGGCTAATCAAAAGATCCATTGTTGTTCTCGAACCAGTAGAGATTGTGCTCGCGATTTCCCATTTATTTATCTACAAGATAGATCAGATGTAGTCATCAAACGGGCGGATAAAGGTGGAGCAACTGTACTCATGGACAAAGAACAATATCTAGCTGAAGCCCAGAGACAATTGTCACAAATAACGATATATAAAGTTCTCTCACACGATCCCACTAAGAATTTACAGCAGCGAATCAAACATTTGACAACATCAGCAAAGGAAACCTCTCTCATTTCTTAGAAAGAATGGAAATTCTTAAACGAACCATCACCAACCATAGCCAGATTTTATCTGGTACCAAAAATTCATAAGGATATTTTAAAACCGCCGGGTCGACCAATTGTATCCACCAAGGGGTCAGTTCTGGAGCCTTTATCTATTTTTATAGATTCTTTTTTAAGACCTTTGATGCCAAAAATTGCATCATACATAAAAGATACGGCACATTTTCTAAATATTTTAGAACAGTATTCAGAATGGGCATCTCAGGCCCATGTCATTTTGGTAACATTAGACGTGGCGGCTCTATATACAAGTATACCCCAGCAGCAAGCTCATGAGGCTGTAATGACTGCTTTAATTGACATCGGGAGTCTCTCTTCTGAATTACTATCATTCATTTCAGAGATGACAAATCTAACCATTTTTCAGAATTTTTTCGAATTTGAAGGGCAAATATATCAACAAATGTCCGGAGTGGCCATGGGCGCGACTTGCGCCCCTTCAGTGGCCAATTTGTTCATGCAAAATTTTGAACGCCAATGGCTCACAAATGCTCAATACCAACAACATGTGATACTATGGCGAAGATTCATAGATGACATTTTCATGTTGTGGGGAGGATCGATAGATGAATTACATCATTTTGTAGAATGGTTAAATTTGAGAGATTCTAATATACAATTTACATCTTCATTTCATACTCATGAGATAGCATTTCTAGATGTACTAGTTCAAAAGAGTTCATCAGGTTGGCAGACAACTATATATAAGAAGGCAACAGATAGAAATATGATTCTACATTATACCAGCCATCATCCTAAACAGTTGCGTGATGGTTTGCCAATATCACAGTTTATTAGATACAGGAGGAATTGTTCTTCTATGGCTGACTATAAAATACAAGCTAAGTCTCTAATGAAAAATTTTCAAGATAGAGGCTACCCTTCTACTGTCATAAAAAAAGCCTATAAAAGAGCACTACATTGTAATAGAGCGCTACTATTACAACCTAAATCCCCCATTACAATGAGGGAAGATGACACTATACATTTTATAACAAAATTTTCTCCATTGAGTGGAGCTATAAAAAAGATCTTGCGCAAACATCAAAATGTCCTCACCACAGTGCCAGCACTATACAACAAATCCATTAGATGTGTCTGGAAGAGAAATCCCAATTTAAAAGATAAACTATGCCCTAGTCGCTTAAGAACATCAGTAGATCTAGCTTCAACAGAACCAACGGGACACAAAGCTTGTGGCAGATGCACAATTTGTGCAATAACAGAAGAATGTACTAGCTTTATACATAATGGGAAAAGGTACATTTTTAAATTTAGTACTTCTTGCCTCTCTGACCATGTGGTCTATGCTGTCAGATGTCCGTGCTCCCTATTATATATAGGGAAGACAGAGCGCCAATTGAAGATCAGAATGGCTGAACATCGCAGTAAACTCAAATGTAAAACATTAGAAGCTCCGATGGTTTTGCATTGTATGAACAAACATCGTTTTGAAGAACTGCGGTGCTTCGTCATAGACCAGGTTTTAATTGGAATAAATGGGAAATCGCGAGCACAATCTCTACTGGTTCGAGAACAACAATGGATCTTTCGATTAGCCACTACAGGCACAATGGGCCTTAATAATTCAATCGAATGGAGAGCTTGTATATAATGCTAGTGCCGGTTTTTGACATACTATGTTCACAGATAACATCTAAGAATTGATATTTTAAAGGTTCCTTTGAATGATATCATCACCTCACTTCCAAGAGGCGGATATAAGAGTTATACACAGACTACTGATGAGAGATTCCCCTGTACATTAGGTAGATGAGAAGAGTATCATCAATTAAAGAAGATTGCTAATTATTGCCGTGGGTGAATGGATATGACATCACTATTTAAATCAAAGGTGCAAGGGTAACCCGCATGCGCGGCGTTTTGTGGCAGTTTGATGAATGAACTTTCAGATGAAAGGAGGAGAAGTTTGAGAAGCCACATACAATGAACTTTCGCGCTTCATCCTGAGGTAGAAATATTTTGAAGTGTTACCGTAGGAAGTCTGTTTTTTCCTCATAGAGTAAGAACATTAACAACTGTAGACTGATTGCTGTAAAATACACTATCTTCTTGCTATATTGTAGATCGTGCTTTGAAGTAAGCTATCCCCCCTGAAGAAGTGATACGAAACACAGTTTTGCGGTACCCTTTTGGTAGCGTCGGGGCGATCAAATGACTTCAAGATTTCAAAGATAAGCACAATCTTTATGTTTATGTTTTAAGCAACTGGAGAAAAACAAAAGCTGAACATGACAACAGAAAGCATTTAATAGGAAGTGTTGGAAAATGCTGCTATTTTGGTTCAATACCAGGGTAAGTGCACTAAGGGTCGTTGATGCGTGAAGACATGCTGTTTTTTTGCGATTAGCAAATAAACGCTGCCAATGTTAGTCTGAGACCCGCACTTTATCCTTTCTGTAGTGATTGAGAAGGAAAAAGAAAAAACAAATAAAAAAATATATTTTTTTGTGATAAAGTATGATGAAATAAGTTATGAAGAATTAAATGTACATACTCAATAAGATTTATTCCAGCATATAATCAACGGAAAAGTAATAGAGATCCTATTTAGTTAAACTTTCTGATCACATTTGAGGGTATCATTTATAAATAGAATAGATACAAGGTGTGACAAATGAAACGAGACTGTCCATAAATGTTTTATTACAAAATCTAAAGAGAAATTACGCATTGTCCGCTTCAAAGTAATTCCCCCCCCCCTCCCTACAGAGGTGAAATATGTTCCTTTGAACACAGTCTTCATCCTGGGAAAGAGCAAGAAGTCGCATGGTGTGAGATCTGGGGAATAAGGAGAGTGATCGAGAGCTATGATCTATTTGTTGGCCAAGAACTGCCTAACACTGAGCGTGGTGTGTTCGGGCATGTTGTGGTGGATCAGCCATGACTTGTCTCTCCACAGAGCCCACCTGCTGCGCCGAACCCGGTCATGGAGGCGATTGAGGACCTGCTGGTAGAAGTGCTGGTTAACTGTCTGACCCTTAGGCACAAACCTATGATGGACCACTCCCAGCATGACCTTGATCCTTGATTTGGACATGCGCACCTTCTTGGGTCTGGGTGACAGTCGAGTCTTCCACTGCAGGCTCTGTCTCTTGCTTTCAGGGTCGAAGACCCAAGTCTAGTCTCCTGTGATGACTCGGCCAAGGAACTCTGAATCTTCTCTAGCAAATCTCGACAAACATTGACCCGGTGTGCCTTCTGGTTGTCTGATAAAAGCTTGGGCACCATCTTGGCGTGCACATCTTCTGCATCCCCAGCTCCTGCACCAAGATGGTCAGCACAGATGCCCTGTCCAGGTTGAGCTCCTCAACTATCATCCACACCGTCAATCTGCAATAACTGCACCAGCTGGTTCACTCTTTCAGTGTTCTCAGCTGTCTTTGTCATGGAAGACCGTCCTGACTTGGGGTCATCCTCCACCTCCTCGCAGCCAGTCTTGAAGCATTTGTGCCACATGAAGACTCGTGGCCTTGACATTGAATTTTCTCCATAAGCCTTTTGGAGAAGCTTGGAGACACTCAGTTGGGCTCTTCTCCAACTTAACCAGAAATTTCAAGTTGATCCTTTGCTCCATATTTCTGCCACCTCCAGTTGCGTGACAAAGCGATGGAGCAGTATGCTACAAAAAAAAACCAAAAAAGAAAAAACAGTGTGTGAGATGAAAAATAATATAGCAGAATAGTGAGATGTTGCACAACACAGTGACATAAGCGGCTAGCCAATTGGCATTGAGTCATGGGTGTGGCTGTCACACCTCATATATCTATTAAATAGTATGCCTGGAAGAAATTCTATGAGAATTTGGGGCTTTTAAGGCTACAGTTAGAGGAAGGTCATATAGCATACTAGGCTGTGCACCAAAAAGAATTTTTGAGAGAAGACGTTCAAAGAAATGATATGGGCATATCTTTTGAACTGGCTAAAGTAATAACCAGACTTAAATGACTATATGTAACATTAAATCAGTGGATGCACTTTTGAAAATTTGTAGATTAATATAGGATTTTCCAGCATGTCCTGATGACCCTGAGGTTCACACGCCTACCTTCCAGGAGGCTGGTCCCCACATAGGAAGTGAGATCAGGCTTCTTCTTGCTTTATGCTCTCACTAGTCTCAGCTTGATGGTGGTGCATGACATTTATTCTTCTATGACTGCAACCTGGATTGTTGGTTCCTGAAGAGTGCATCTCTGCTGATTGGCTCTCTGTGCCTGTTTAACCCAGGAATTCCGGTCCATCCGAAACTGTACAAATCTGACGGCAATATGGGGACATTGAGTCAAAGGTTTTTAGAGGAGAGATTTCTTCACTGTGTCAAACATAAAGTAGACATGGGTACTTCATAAAATCATGGCAGCAGTTATTTTTCATAAGATTTTAGCCCTTGGACTGCTCTTTGAATTTGTTTATGAACAGCTACTAGCGATATATCATGATTCCTTTAAAAGGGCAATTCTATCCAATGCTATTTAGTTTAGTAAATATCACAATACTTTAAACCATGTCTTGATTGGGTTCATATAGGTCAATAATGTTGGCAATCATGCAAAAGTAATCACTAAGAGCTACGTTACTTGTGTGCCAATTCCAAATACTTTTCCTTTGAAAATTACCCATACACATGTGCATACTAAATAGCAGGTGCAAACATTTCACATTTTTTTTTATATGTATAAAGTGTGTGCGTAAGTTCTAGCCCCACTCCCAGTAATGCCTTAATAATGAATGAATGAGGTCTGATAAAGACAAGCATGGTCAATCTAGTCTGCCCAATGAGGTGACTACAGTTGAACCCATGGCTCTATGCAGGTTACCCACCCCTATGCCCTTGGTTAGGGCTTCATCTGCCGCTCTGTGAAGTTAAACCACCCCTTCTATATTTTGTAAAGAATAAGAGTTATCAGGTGTACTTTGATTTCATCATCATGCTATTAAGACATCCTCCGTCACTCATGCCAAAGAAACTCGTGTATACATGGTGTGTGAGTGTATAAGTACAAGCACATATATTTTTTTGAAAAGGTCATTTCTCCAGGACCAAGCAGGAAGTCAGTCCTCACTTATGGGGTGACATCGCCGATGGAGCCCCCGTGCAGAGCATTTCCCCAGCTTTCTAAGAAAGCCTTTGGGAAAACTGCACGCATGCGCTGTCCCCTTCCTGCCTAAAGGTGCCATCTTGCTCAGTCTTTCTTTTTCTGTGGAGCCCATCGGACGTCTGTCCGTGTCACCTGGAAAAGTTGACGGTTTTATTTAGCGATTACTTTGTCTTTTTTCTCCGGTTCGACGCCAGTTCCCCTTCCCGCAGGGTTCGGTACACCGGTATCGAGCCCGTTTTCTATTTTTTGTTTTTTGCCCTTCGTGGCTGGCGTTCGCGCCTTTTTTCTGTTTTTCCCTGGATAGCCGGTCCTTTGACCTCGCGAGGGCCCTTTTTTCCCCGATGGCTTCCAGTGGTTTCAAGAAGTGTGATCAGTGCAAGAAACTAATGTGTCTCACCGACACACATGACTGCTGCCTTTGGTGCCTCGGCCCAGATCATGATCCAAAAATTTGTGGCCCGTGTGGCAAAATGTCCACCAAGGCACTTCGAAGCCGTCAGCATCAGAAAGAAAGGATTTTCTCAAATTCTGCCTCCGGCCGGGCCCAGACCTCATCTGAGGCCTCGACGTCTCGGGAGTCTGATCCTGAGCATCGCCGGGGTTCCTCGGACAGGGGGTCCCTCGATTGGGAACGCAAGAGGAAGAAACGGCTCGTGAGGGTGGTGTCGGAAGAGGTCCCTGGTTCCTCGAGGGCCAGGTCTAAGACCCCCGACCGATGTCCCGGGCCCTTGGAACAGGAGAAGCCATCCAAGATGCCTCGTGTAGAGCCGGAGACCGTTGGACACGTAAGTCCTGTAGTCCTCGTGGACTCTCCTCCGAGGGAGCCGACGTCGGGCCTGGCTCCACCAGGGCCCGAGTTGGTGGCTGCTGAGTCTCCTGAGCTTGGACTCAGGCTGACAGCCTTGGAGTGCAGACTGTCTGCCTTCATGGATCAGCAGTGGGTACTGATGGCCAGCTTCGCTGGTGCATCTGCCCTGACCACCGGGACATCGAAGTCGACCCAGGAGACGGTGCCGATACTCGAGACCATGAAGGATCGAAGTCGTCCTCGGTCACCCTCGACCTCCTGCTCGGAGCCGAGAGCGTCGACGCCGGTGCCTTCGGCGTTGGGGCGGGTGCCACCTAGACCCGCGCGGTTGGAGCCCCTCGACTCCTCTTTGGATGAGTCAGCGTGGAAGACTGAGGACGAGGAGTCCCCCAACACCTTCCGGACTCGGTGTGTCCCTTCGGACTCATCGCAGTCCGAGCCCCGGAGTAGATCCCCCCCCGGAGGGCACCCGGTTCTCGGAGTTCGTTAGGGACATGGCCAAGGCATTGGCGATTCCCGCAGACCCCGAAGAGGAGCCTCGAGCCGAGGAGCTCGAGGCCCTTCAGTATGACTCTCCTCTGAAGGAGGCCTTTACTGTGCTGGTTCCACCGATGCTGGAACGGCTGCTCTTCCGGATGTGGGAGGTACCGGCCTCGGCGTCGGTCTTGAGCAAGCGGGTCGATTCCATCTATCAACTCCGTAAGAGCCCTGGATTCCAGAAGGCTTAGCTGCCGCACCATTCCATGGTGGTGGAATCGGCCATGCATCGTCTGAAGAGCCAGAAGATGCAATCTCCAGGAACAAGCAGGAATGAGTCTTCACATATGGGTACGTCGGTACTGACGGAGCCTGCGCGGGAACGCTCCCCAGCTTCCCAAAAAGGAAAGCTTTTGGGAGCATCCCACAGTGCCTGCGCGCTGCCTTCCCGCCTTTCCTAACCACCTCTCCTCCGTTCTTCTTTGCTGCGGAGCCAGCAGGTCGAGCCCTGTCACCGCTGAAGAAGTTCTTTGTTTTATTTTATTTCTTTGGTCGCGTGTCTGCCTCCCCCGACTCCGGGCCGGTACCGCCGGTCTTTTCTTTCTTTTCTTTTTTAAAAAAAAAAACTATATATTTTTCCCTCACTTAGTGTATTTTTTCTCTTTGGGCCTTAGGCCTCACAAGAAATTTTTTCTCATGGAAAAACCAGCCTCCGGGTTTAAGAAATGCACTAAGTGCAGCGGTACTATTTCTGTTACGGACACCCATGATGAATGGTGTCTTAAATGTTTGGGTCCTGAACACTCCATTTCGGATTGTCCGTCCTGCTCTTTGATGTCTAAACGGGGTTTACAGAACCGAGCAGCTAAGCTCCATGTGCTGTTTCCCGCTGATGCAGCTTCGGTGGCATCGACGTCTTCCAGGGCTGCTGCTTCCCCAAATGGATCTCAGGTAACCAAACATAAATCCAGCCGGTCCTCGAAGGGTAGATCGCCCTCGAGGATCCTGCACCGGCAAAACAACCCCGGTGGGAAGCTCCGGCTTCCAAAGCTCCACCTATGGGGGGGTTACAGGTTGACATCGATGGCACGGCCTCGACCGATCACCTGTTAAAATGCTCTGGGGTACCGGCACAACCTTCCGGTACCGAGTTCCAGGCATTCATGGCGTCGATGGATCAGAATGTTCTGTCCATGCAGCAGGCTATCAGTGCCTTCATTCAAGCTGCGACGCCGTTAATACCACAACAAACTCCGTTGTCGGTATCGACTCGGGTACCGGCACCAGCGCCGATACCGGTACCGACTGCATCGGCATCGACCAGGATACCAACTGCAGTGGTTCCTTGTCCAGGGCTGCTCATCGGTACCGATGACGCCCAATGTCGATACTGCTCGATACGCGTACCGAGCGTTAGAAGAGCACCCTGACAGACGGTACTTTGATTCCTCTGGTGATTCTGATACATCAGAGGAGTCTGCTGAAGTATCCATAGCCCTTCCTGAAGAGCCTTCTTCTCCAAAAAGAAGAATGTCTCCTCCAGAGGAGTTGTCCTTTCAAGACTTCATAAGAGAAGTAGCTAAAGGACTTTCTATTTCAGTAACCTCTGAATCAGAGCCTAGAGCAAAAAAATTAGATATTTTGGGTTATTCTAAGGCTCCTAAAGAGGCAGTCACCTTACCAATTCATGAGATTCTTTATGAACACATGATTGATTTATGAGAGACGCCTCTCACTATCTCTCCTCATTCTCGCAGATTGGACACTATGTATCGTGTCCCTCCCTGTCCTGGTTTTCATAAAACACAGCTTCCTCACCATTCCATTGTGGTGCAGTCAGCTATGAAGAGGATAAAGAGTACAAAGAGACACTCTTCTACTCCTCCAGGAAGAGAATGCAGGACCTTGGATGCTTTTGGTAGAAAAATCTTCCAAGCCAGTATGCTCATTGCCAGAATCAACTCCTATAGTCTTTACATGGGTATGTTTCTAAAGGAGGTTGCAGATAAGCTGCACACTTTCCTCCCTTTTCTGCCAGAGGATAAAAGGGATGAATTCCTCATTTGGCTTAAGCATACTCAAAACACTAATACCCTATTCCCGGTAAAACCAATCAAATAAATAACTAACCCGGAAAATATTAACACCGGTGAGATTAAACAAATAATTTTTTGTTGGAAGAGCCAACTCAGTCAAGGGGAAGAAAACCCCATACCGCCGTGGCAAATTCCTTTTTAATAAATATTTCTTTTTTAGAAAAAAATTTTTTTCTTGACTTTTAAAAAAATCAGTGAGCACTTAACTGAAGTAGCAGTCCTTCTTCATCCAGAGAGCAATGTAGCAGATAGCAGATGACGTGGCACGTTTCGGGGCCGATCATAGTGTGTGCCCCTGCTTCAGATCCAAGACTTAGCTCAATGAACTTGCATTGCATGAAAGTGCCTCAAGAAGCCGGTTTTTTATCACGGCAGACATCACGTAACCACGCCCTCCAACGCCCAGCTGTAAGGGACGTCAACCAAAGCAGCCAATCAGAATTAAAAGGGGGAAAGTCACCATTTGAAGACCTCCCCCTGTATCTGAGCTTGGCCATCATAACAACAATGAGAATTAAATGATAGTGTACCAGTCCAGTTGTGCGTTGAGACCATGAGGGGAGACAGAGTTCAAACGATAAATCCATCTTTGCTCACGATGTTGTAGGATTTGCACTCGATTGCCTCCACGTGGATCAGGTGGTATAAAGTCCAAAATTCTCCAGGTGAGCGATTCAAAGGAATGGGCTTTAGACAGGCAGTGTTCCACTATAGGCGCTGATAAAGTCTCCGTACGAAGTCTAGATGCATGTTCTCCTAGGCGAACTTTAAAAGGTCTGGTGGTGCGGCCAATATAATATAGGTCGCATGGACAAACAAGAAGGTAGACCACATAAGATGTGGCACAGTTAGTGTGCCATCGGGCATGATGAATATTATGAGTGTGATCGTCCTGCCAGGACAGGCCTGAGATGGTATTATGACAATAAGCGCAACCACCACAAGGGAAATGCCCCGCATTTTCATGAAACTTCATTGGGCGATCTGAAACCGGTGCAGTATGAACTAACATGTCCCGTAAATTAGACTGCCTAGAATATGCTATCCGTAGACGTTTACGAAAACAGGAATGCAACTCCAAAATAGGCCAATAACGATGCAAAATACCTACAATTTTAGCAATCTTTCTCGTGATCAATTTCAGGCTATTCAACAACTCTCGGATTCCTCCTTGGTCATACGGCGGGCCGATAAGGGAGGGGCCACAGTGGTCTTGTCGTCTCATCAATATGACACTGAAATCACATTGCATCTCAGCAATCGCAAACATTATCAACTGATTTTGAATCCGACGGCTGAATTATTGCAAAAGATTGAAAATATAGTTTCTCAGGCCTTTATGAACAACTGGCTGATGAAACGGGAGGCAGATTTTCTGATTAATCGTTCCCCCAAAATTCCCACGTTTTATTTAGTCCCCAAGGTTCACAAGTCACTGGTTCAACCTCCGGGACGCCCTATAGTGTCCTGCCGAGGCTCTCTTTTGGAGCCACTTTCACAATTCTGTGACTTGTTTTTACAACCTTTGGCAAGTACCGTATCATCCTATCTGAAAGACACGGGGGATTTTCTGGTTCAATTAACTTCTTGTACAACACCGTCTCAGTATACTTACTTGGTTACCTTGGATGTCCAGTCTCTCTATACGAATATTGATCAGAGAGAGGTACTACAGGGACTGTCTACTTGCTCTGTGCCTTTACCTGAACGGATTCCTCAACATTTTCTCTTAGAGCTTTTGAGTCTGGTGCTAAATAATAATTATTTTCTATATCAGCAGCAATATTACCTTCAAGTATACGGCATCGCCATGGGGGCTACTGTAGCGCCCTCCATTGCCACCTTGTACATGGGGTGGTTTGAGGAACAATATATCTATCCTCATTTTTTATTTAAATACATACCTTTTTGGCGCCGCTTCCTTGATGATGTCTTTTTTATATGGACAGGTACAAAATTGCAGTTGGATGAGTTTCTTCAAGTTTTGAATTCGTTCAAGACCAACATACAATTCACAGCACAGATTGCTACTCAGAGTATTCAATTTCTGGACATCACTGTAACTTTGACAGCACATGGTTTTGAGACTTCTCTTTATCGTAAGAAAGTTCAACGGAACACTCTCCTGCGCTTTGATAGTTTCCATCCACCTTCCTTAAAACGTGGATTACCCTTTGGCCAGTTCCTTCGCCTTCGAAGGAACTGTACTCAGTTTGCAGACTTTAAGCGTCATGCTGCTGATTTAAGTTCTCGTTTATTAGCCAGGGGATATCCCTCTCATACAGTTAATCAGGCTTACAAGCGTGCTTGTCACGTTCATAGGGAATGGCTATTACAGGGTTCTTCCCTTTCTAACTCGTCAGATGACGTTACGGCTGTGTTTCCCTATATGAGAGGCTCTTCCAAAATTGTAGGTATTTTGCATCGTTATTGGCCTATTTTGGAGTTGCATTCCTGTTTTCGTAAACGTCTACGGATAGCATATTCTAGGCAGTCTAATTTACGGGACATGTTAGTTCATACTGCACCGGTTTCAGATCGCCCAATGAAGTTTCATGAAAATGCGGGGCATTTCCCTTGTGGTGGTTGCGCTTATTGTCATAATACCATCTCAGGCCCGTCCTGGCAGGACGATCACACTCATAATATTCATCATGCCCGATGGCACACTAACTGTGCCACATCTTATGTGGTCTACCTTCTTGTTTGTCCATGCGACCTATATTATATTGGCCGCACCACCAGACCTTTTAAAGTTCGCCTAGGAGAACATGCATCTAGACTTCGTACGGAGACTTTATCAGCGCCTATAGTGGAACACTGCCTGTCTAAAGCCCATTCCTTTGAATCGCTCACCTGGAGAATTTTGGACTTTATACCACCTGATCCACGTGGAGGCAATCGAGTGCAAATCCTACAACATCGTGAGCAAAGATGGATTTATCGTTTGAACTCTGTCTCCCCTCATGGTCTCAACGCACAACTGGACTGGTACACTATCATTTAATTCTCATTGTTGTTATGATGGCCAAGCTCAGATACAGGGGGAGGTCTTCAAATGGTGACTTTCCCCCTTTTAATTCTGATTGGCTGCTTTGGTTGACGTCCCTTACAGCTGGGCGTTGGAGGGCGTGGTTACGTGATGTCTGCCGTGATAAAAAACCGGCTTCTTGAGGCACTTTCATGCAATGCAAGTTCATTGAGCTAAGTCTTGGATCTGAAGCAGGGGCACACACTATGATCGGCCCCGAAACGTGCCACGTCATCTGCTATCTGCTACATTGCTCTCTGGATGAAGAAGGACTGCTACTTCAGTTAAGTGCTCACTGATTTTTTTAAAAGTCAAGAAAAAATTTTTTTCTAAAAAAGAAATATTTATTAAAAAGGAATTTGCCACGGCGGTATGGGGTTTTCTTCCCCTTGACTGAGTTGGCTCTTCCAACAAAAAATTATTTGTTTAATCTCACCGGTGTTAATATTTTCCGGGTTAGTTATTTATTTAAGCATACTCAAGACATTTCAAAGTTTTCCAACCGGGCAGCCTTTGACTCCTTTGAAGGTGCCAGCAGAGCTTCTGGCATTGCCATAGCTGCTCGCAGAATTGCTTGGCTCCAAGCTTCTGATTTAGAACCCTTGGTCCAAGATGGCTTAGGAAATCTTCCCTGTACAGGTGAAAACCTGTTTGGCAAAGAGTGGCAAATAAAAGCCACTCAAATGGATGCAGAAAATTCTGCTCTGGATAGACTTTCAAAGTCAACCTCCATTCCTGCCAAGAAAAAAACCCTTCAAGAAGTCTTTTTTCGAAAAGAGCAGATTCCCTTCTTCTGGCCAACAATCCTCTACAGGTCGCTTTGCTACTAAGCGTCAGCAACCTAAACAGGCCAGGCCTAAGACTACAGGGGCTGCTGCAACTCAGCAGACCCAACCTCCTCAGGGTTTTTGACTTGATGCTAGAGAACTTAGCCTTTCTGGCTTTAAAACAGCCAGAACCTCTCACTATTCCAGGAAGGTTAGCTCATTTTGCTCCCAGATGGGAGCAGATTACATCAGAGCAGTGGACCCTCTCCATCATAAGAGAGGGCTACAAACTTTATTTCTTAGACCTTCCTCCCCACACCATGGTGAGACACTTCAATTCTCCCACATCTCTTCTCGACCTTCTAGGTCAAGAGGTAGCTACCCTTCTTGCCCAAGGGGCAATAGAAGAAGTTCCCCTTCTTCAACAAGGGTCAGGGTTTTACTCCCCCTATTTTCTCATTCCAAAGAAGACAGGGGGATACAGACCCATATTAGATCTCAGGGAATTGAACAAATTTCTATGCAAGGAGAAGTTCAAGATGCTTTCTCTGGGCACTCTCCTTCCATACCTTCAAAGTCAGGATTGGCTTTGTTCTCTAAATCTCAAGGATGCGTACACACATGTCCTCATCCATCCATCTCACAGAAGATTCCTCCGTTGTCTTTTCCAAGGAAAACATTATCAATACAGGGTGCTTCCTTTTGGTCTGGCCTCTGCTCCAAGAGTGTTCACCAAATGCATGGCAACAATAGCTGCATTTCTACGCACTCTGGGAATATTTGTATTCCCATACCTAGACGACTGGCTCATCCGAGCTCCATCTCAATCAGAGGCCCAGATTTCCCTGGACCGCACAAAACGCATTCTGCAGTATCTGGGACTTGTGGTAAACCTCCCAAAGTCTCAGCTCACCCCTACTCAGTCCATAGAATTCATAGGGGCCTGGTTGGATACTACCACTGCACGGGCCTACCTTCCTCAGGCCCGTTGCCAACGTCTAGTGCAGTTAGCCTCCCAGATTCAGTCAAAGAGTCACTTAACTGCCAGGGAGATGCTACAACTGCTAGGCCACATGGCTTCCACAGTGCATGTGGTAACCTATGCTCGCCTACACACGAGAGCAGCCCAATGGACTGTCCACCCAGTGGACTAAAGCATCAGGAGCTCTCTCAGACCAAATGGCAACCTCCAAACGTCTTTTTTCGTCTCTCCAATGGTGGATGTCCACTCAAAATCTGTTGCTGGGGTCCCCCTTCCAACAGTTGTTGTCCCAAGCAGCCCTCACAACAGATGCCTCCCAAACAGGTTGGGGAGCTCATCTACAAGACCTCTCCACTCAAGGCACTTGGTCCCCACAGGAGACCTTTCTTCATATCAACCACTTGGAGCTTCGAGCAGTCTTTCTAGCTCTCAAGGTCTTTCATACCCTGCTCAGCTACAAGACAGTCCTCATTTATTTATTTAACATTTTTTATATACCGCACTATTCATCATCAATGCGGTTTACATTGAAACAACAATATACCTGCCAATACATGACTGATCTAGGTTTACAGATAACAGGGAAGATAAACTGGGTGTGAACTGGGGATAACTATCTACATAATTATGCATAATTATATTCATTCATACGGACAATCAAGTAGCCATGTTTTACATAAACAAGCAAGGAGGAACTGGCGCTCTGTCGCTTTGCAACGAAGCTTTAAGATTGTGGGCCTTCGCCAGAGAGCATCAAATCCATCTCCTGGCAGTATACCTCCCAGGAATCCAAAACTCTTGGGCAGACAGACTCGGTCGAGTTCTGCTCCCACACGAATGGTCCCTGCACATGGATCAGGTACTCAGAATCTTCCAAGAATGGGGAACCCCGGACATAGACCTCTTTGCAAGTCCGTGGAATGCCAAACTTCCTCGGTTCTGTTCCAGAATTCCGTGTCAGGGAGTTCAGGCCAAGGATGCCTTCCTCCTTCATTGGGGTCAGGGCTTCCTGTATGCCTTTCCACCCATTCCCTTGATTCCCAAGACTCTGTTCAAACTCCAGAGGGATCAAGGATCTATGATCCTCATAGCTCTACGCTGGCCACGCCAAGTGTGGTACCCTCTTCTTCTGCATCTCTCCCAAGCCCCCTCCCTGGACTTGGGAGCTGCTCCAGACCTTCTGTCCCAGGAGGAGGGGACTTTGTGGCACCCAAACCCCAAGTCCCTTCTCCTCAGAGCTTGGTTACTGAAGGCCTAGACCTTCAAGGCTGGAATCTTTCTCAACAAGTGAAGGATATCCTCCATGCTTCCAGAAAACCTTCCACTAGGCGTTCCTATGCTTTTAAATGGAAAAGATTTTCTATTTGGTGTGGTGAAGGGGTCTCGACCCTCTAGCACTACCTTTGAATTCTCTATTGGAATACCTCCTGCATCTTTCCAATGCAGGCCTTAAGACGAATTCAGTAAGGGTCCATTTGAGTGCTATTGCAGCATCCCTTAAGCCTATCAATGGACAACATATTTCCTCTCATCCTCTTATTGCAAGATTCATGAGAGGCCTAACTTTAACTAAACCTCCCATTAGGCCTCCTCCGGTGGCATGGGATTTAAATCTGGTTCTTGGTCAGCTTATAAAGCCTCCTTTTGAACCCTTAGCCACCAACTCCTTGAAATTTCTTTCCTGGAAGGTTATTTTCCTCATTGCAGTCACCTCAGCTCGCCGCATCAGTGAACTGCAGGCCTTAGTGGCTAATCCACCTTATACAAGGTTCCATCATGATAAGGTAGTCCTTAGGACCAATCCACACTTTATGCCTAAAATGGTCTCACCTTTTCATCTTAATCAAGAGGTATATTTTTATTTATTTATTTATTTATTACAGGCTCTTATATACCGCTCTATTCCGCATCAGCGCGGTTCACAATATAACAACAGACCAGTACAACAACTGTTTGGTTTTACAGAGAACAGGTATTTACATGTCTTTTTTCCAGCTCCTCATGCATCAAGTGCAGCGAAGAATCTTCATACTCTGGATTGTAAAAGAGCTCTTGCCTTTTACTTACAAAGGGCACAGCAACATAGGAAGTCTTCCCAGCTCTTTGTTGCTTTTGATCCCTCTCATTTGGGACTTCCAGTCTCTAAGAGTACACTGTTCAATTGGATTGCTCAGTGTATTTCTTTTGCCTACCAGAGTAAGAACCTTTCTCTGGAGAGCCATGTCACAGCTCATAATGTGAGGGCCATGGCCGCCTCTATGGCTCATCTAAATTCTGTGTCCATCGACCAGATCTGTCGAGCAGCCACCTGGGCCTTGGTTCATACCTTCACAGCCCATTACTGCTTGGACAAGGACTCCCGCCGGGATGCCTTGTTTGGTCAGGCTGTTCTCAAACACCTGTTCCATACCTAATCAACTCCTACCCTCCATCCCTACTGGATGCCTGAGATTCATAGGTGGAGGTAGAGCCCTTCCCAGGGACTCACAACCTGGGTGATCTCCCAGGCATCTCTAGCTGGGGAGTTCCCATATGTGAAGACTCATTCCTGCTTGTTCCTGGAGATAGCACAGTTACTTAACTGTAACAGGTGATCTCTGGGAACAGCAGAAATAAGTCTTCACAACCCTCCCACCTCCCCTAGGAGTTGTATCTCTCTATCTGTCTTTCCTTTCCTCTCTTTCTCTTTTGTCTCAGCTTTAAAACTCGAACTGAGGAGAGGCGGTTAGGAAAGGCGGGAAGGCAGCGCGCAGGCGCTGTGGGATGCTCCCAAAAGCTTTCCTTTTTGGAAAGCTGGGGAGCGTTCCCGCGCAGGCTCCGTCGGTTTCGACGTACCTATATGTGAAGACTTATTCCTGCTGTTCCCAGAGATCACCTGTTACAGGTAAGTAACTGTGCTCTCTGCGGTGCCTCCCGGCAGGGAGGCCCAGAACCTGGATGCTTTTGGCAGAAACTGCTTCCAGGGCGCGATGCTTGCTTGCCGTGTCCAGTCCTACCCAGCTGTACATGGGCATGTACTTACGTGACCTGGTGAAAGAGATTGCCGGGTTCTCTGCTGGCCTCTCCGGGGAACCTTTGCAGAGGTTCCAGACTTTGTCCTCAGGAATCCGGGACTGCTCAAAGTTCATGTCCCGAGCAGCCTACGATGGCTTCGGCTCGTGTGGCGGCAGCCGGCATCGGAGCCCGACACCAGGCATGGCTGCAGTCATCGGACCTCGAGCCCTGGGTGCAGGACAAGTTGGTCGATGTCCCTTGCCGAGGTGAAAACCTTTTTGGCAAGCCCATGGCCGAGAAGGCGGCTGAGCTCGAAACTCTGCACCTGACTAGGACAAGGCTGTCCAGAAAGACTTCTGCCCCTTCTCACAAAAAGAAGGGCTCGGGTAAAAAGCCCTTTTACCCAAGAAAGGCAGCTGCCTACAAACCTTTCCCTCAGTACCAGGCCTCCCCAGCAGGGGCAGCAGTCCAAGGGGCAGGGACATGGGCCCCATAGGCAGAAGACCCCCAAGCCTCCGGCTCCTGCTCCTACCCAGCAGGGAGGGGGTTTTTGACTCCCACAGCATAGCCTTTCCATCTCTGCTACCCCATTCCTGCACAGGAGATCGTCTAACCCTGTTTGCCCACAGGTGGCCACCTATTACAGGGGATGCTTGGGTATTAAGCATAGTCCACAAGGGCTATATGCTCAATTTCCATCAGTTACTCCCTGCCTACTTCCCAGGAGAGCCTCTAAGGCCTCTCCTGCACACAGACCTCCTACTTCAAGAACTTCAAGGTCTGCTTCTGGACAAGGCGGTGGAGCCAGTACCTCCTCGCCTACAGGGGCACGGTTTCTACTCCAGGTACTTTCTAGTGCCGAAGAGAACCGGGGGCCTAAGGCCTATTCTAGACCTCAGGAACCTCAACAAGTTCTTGGAGAAAGAAAAGTTTGAGATGCTTACTCTTGGAACACTTCTGCCCTATCTCCAGCAGGGAGATTGGCTATGCTCCTTAAATTTAAAGGATGCATACACCCACATCCTCATTCATCCAAACCACAGAAAGTACCTCAGGTTCATGGTGGGAGGAAACCATTACCAGTACAGAGTACTGCCTTTTGGCCTAACCTCCGCCCCAAGAGTCTTTACAAAGTGCCTTGCTGTGGTGGTGGCCTACTTGAGGACTCAAGGTGTTTTTGTCTTCCCCTATCTGGACGACTGGCTCATCAGGGGTCAGACTTACCAGGAGGTCAGGCAGGCCACCTTTCGAACTGTATCACTCCTTCAAGACCTAGGCTTTGTCATAAACTTCGCAAAGTCCACTTTGCTCCCCTCCCAGAACCTAGAGTTCATAGGAGCGTGACTGGACTCTCTGCAAGCAAGGGCTTACTTACCAGAGGACTGAGCTCAAAGGCTCATGGAGTTGGCATCTTGGTTTCTGCCAGGCTCTGTCAACAGCTCCTAGGACACATGGCATCGACTGTACATGTGACCCCCAATACCCGCCTCCACATGAGGCCTGCACAATGGTGCCTCAGGACTCAGTGGAAACAAGCCACAGGGAGCCTAGCAGACAAAGTCAGGGTGGCAAAACCATTCCTGAATTCTCTTCAGTGGTGGCTACATCCCCCCCCAACTTGCTCCAGAGAGTGCCTTCTCAGGTGCCTGTCCCCACAGTGGTGTTGACGACAGATGCCTCCTTGCAGGGCTGGGGTGCACACTGTCAGGAGAGGTGCACTCAGGGCCTATGGTCTCCATGGAAAGCCACGTAACAGATCAACCTACTAGAACTTTGGGCTATACGGTTAGCCCTCAAGGCTTTTTCTCACACTTTGACTCACCAGTCTGTTCTAGTTCAGACGGACAATCAGGTGGCCATGTTCTATGTGAACAAACAGGGAGGCACTGGGTCCAAGCCCCTGTGTCTGGAAGCACAGGCCCTTTGTTCCTTTGCACTCAAGCACAAAATGTTTCTGAGAGCTGTTTATCTTCCTGGCCAGGAGAACTCCCTGGCAGACAGGTTAAGCAGACTTCTACAGCCCCATGAGTGGCAGCTGCACCCGTTAGTGGTTCAAAAGATTTTCCTGAAATGGGGACTTTCATCCATAGATCTCTTTGCCAGTCCCCTGAACCGGCAGCTACCCAGGTTCTGTTCCAGGCAACCGCATCCCCTGAGGTTAGCAGCGGATGCCTTCCTGATTTCTTGGTCCCAGGGCCTACTGTATGCGTTTCCTCCCATGCCTCTGGTGGCCCGAACCTTGTTCAAGATTCTAAGGGACAAGGCCTCGGTCCTTCTGGTAGCTCCCAGGTGGCCGAGGCAGCCCTGGTTCCCACTTCTGCTTCAACTAGCAGTGAGAACACCACTGCCTCTGGGGTTTCAACCCGATGATCTCTCTCAGGATCAGGGTTCCCTTCTGCACCCCAATCTCAAATCTCTCAATTTGAAGGCCTGGAGGCTGCAAGGGTAGTCTTAGCTCCCTGGGGCCTGCCTCAGGAAGTGGAAGAGGTGGTCTTGGCCTCTAGAAAGCAATCCACCAGAAAAACATATGTCCTGAAGTGGAGTAGGTTCTCCTTGTGGTGTCAACAGCGCCAGGAAGATCCTTTCACCTGCACTGTGCCAGTAGTGCTCCAGTACCTACTGCACTTGTCCAATCAGGGCCTTAAGTCCAATTCTGTTCGGGTCCACCTCTCTGCTCTGGCAGCTCACCACTCACTGGTGGAGGGACACTCTTTGTCATTTCACTCCTTGGTGTCCAGATTTCTCAGAGGCTTACTATTGCTCAAGCCTCCTCTCTGTCCACCAGCCCCTGAGTGGGAGTTGAATGTGGTCTTGCAGCAATTGACTCACCCACCTTTTGAGCCGATGGCTACATGTCCCCTCCGCTTCCTTTCTTGGAAGACTCTATTCCTAGTGGCCCTGACCTTGGCCAGGCGAGTGAGTGAATTTCAAGCCCTGGTCTGTGACAGGCCATATACTCGTTTCTATAGGAACAGGGTAGTCCTTAGGACTCATCCTAAGTTCCTCCCAAAGGTTGTCTCCTCTTTCCATCTCAACATTGTTCCCTAGGCCCCATGCCAGCTCGGCTGAGACAGTCCTGCATACCCTGGATTGTAGGAGGGCCTTATCCTTCTACCTTGAACGTATGCAGGGACATAGAAGGGCTACTCAGCTCTTCGTATCTTTTGACCCCAATAACTTGGGGGTACCTGTCTCTAAGCATACCTTGTCCATCTGGGTGGCTGACTGTATCACCTGGGCTTACAGAGCAGCTGCCCTTCCTTTGCAGGGTCGGGTCACGGTCCACTGTGTCAGGGCAATGGCTGCCTCAGTAGCTCATCTCTGCTCTGTACCGTTGGCAGACATCTGCAGGGCTGCAACTTGGTCCTCAAGCCAGACTTTTGCAGCCCATTACTGCCTGGAAAGGGAGTCACGTAGGGACAGTGCTTTCGGTCAGGCAGTGCTCTGGAATCTCTTCGAGGTTTAGGCTACTCCTACCCTCCAGCCCTCTGGTTGGGCCACCGGTGGGGGTATGTTTCAGTGAAATCCTTTCTCTGATCCTGCGGCTAGAGGGAGCTCATTTTTCAGCTCTGGGTCCCCGGTAGCCTGAAGCTGGGGAGTCCCATAAGTGAGGACTGACTTCCTGCTTGGTTCTGGAGAAAGTGTAGTTACTCACCTGTAACAGGTGTTCTCTAGGAGCAGCAGGAATCAGTCCTCACAACCCTCCCTCCTCCCCTGGGAGTTGCAGTTGTACATAGTTTATTTTTACATTTTTGTGTGCTGTTTTTTAGCTATGTCATTGGACTGAGCAAGATGGCACCTTTAGGCGGGAAGGGGACTGCGCATGCGTGCAGTATTCCCAAAGGCTTTCTTAGAAAGTTGGGGAAATGCTCCGCACGGGGGTGCCATCGGTGTCGATGTCACCCCATAAGTGAGAACTGATTCCTGCTGCTCCTGGAGAACACCTGTTACAGGTGAGTAACTACTCTTTCTGCCCACTAAATACTGTTTTACTTGCTGAAATGCCTTTTTTAAAATTGAAATTTCAGAATTTATACTGAAGCATAAATAAGAACAAATGATTAAAACAAATAACAGGAAATGTATCAAATAGTAAGTACTACAACAAAAATCCATTAGCCCACAGGTTGGGGAGAGAAAATAAGAAACTAAATTTCAAATACAACAATGAATAGGGGAAAATAAAATTTAAAAATCCCCTATAATGTCAAGTAGCCTTATCACCCTAATCCACCAACTACCACCCTCCAATTACAATCTATGCTTCTTTCCTTTGCAGAAAGGTTTCCAACTGAAAAGAATAAAAAAATGAACCTAGATCACTGAAATGTAACTAAGCACTTACATGGATATCTAAAAAAAAAAACGATGTGCCCAAAGCCAGAACCTTAGGCCTGAAAGCCAATAAGGCTTTCCTGTGAAGTTGCATGGCTTTGGAGACATCAGGAAATACCTGAACCTGTGCACCACAAAATATAGCATCCTTATTCTTAAAGGAACTTTTAAATACCGAAGATCTATCCTACTCTGAAACAAATGTAACAACCGACATTGCCCGGGAAGAAATATTGTCAGATGAATCCTCCAAAAACTGAGTCAAATTAGAAACAGAAACTGATTGTAAGACATCTAATTCCACCTTGGGGTTGACAATTTTCTTACCCGTTAAATAATACATAGATTCTGAATTAGAAAGAAAAAGAATTTCTTTGAAGTGCTTGTGCAGTAGGATCTCTGCAGATAATAAATGACAACAGGGAAAATTTATAAAATGAATACCATAGTTTTATGCTTATGAACATTTTCAAAGGATTCTAGCTTCTATGTATAATTAAATTATCCTTAACGTTTGAGGCACTAACTGCCTGAAAAGAAACCTGGTGATTTTCACATTTTTCCCTCTGTACAGATAAAGAATCCACCTTGGCCACCCAACTTCGCAACTGTTTCCTGAGAATGCCTGCAAAGTTGGGACACTGTGGCAACCAAGGTCTTCTCAGTTCTAGTTACAACCACCCATATGTCAGCCAGAGAGATCTGAACATCAGAGACTACCCTAGAGTCCATCACAGGTGGAGACCAGATCACGGGCTGGTAAACATCAGCAGAACCAGTAGGAGTACTCTGCTGAAGAGGATGATCAACTGATGTTAAAACAGGTGGAGTCACTGGTAATGAAGATGGAGACCACTCTGGAGAACTCATAGAAGCCCCCAGATAGGGAGAAGGAGGGATAACAGTACCTGGAGGATGATTCATCCCGTCCTTAGTCACCACATGTTTGTCCATCGGACCCACAACTGATTCTGAAACAGAAAATGCTTTCTTCTTCCTCTTGCCCATGGACTACACAAGGAACTTGAGACAAATTCAGGGCTCCAAAGGGCCTATCAAGCCCCTTGTAACCTGCCCCTTAGAATGTGCCCTGGCTGTGTGCCTGAGAGAAGTGCCTTTTTCAAGCCCCAGCTGGTGTCGGGGCAGTCCTGCACAGAGCCTGCTGCTTCTGCCACGCTCCTACTCTGGCTGCACAATCAGCGTTCTTCCCTGCTGAAATGCCTTTTAAAATATCCCTCTGTGTTTTTGGCCATGTGGTTTTGAGTAGTCATAGGTAGCCTATGGGTCAATTGCAGTCTGAGGAATGAGTGATATTCTGTTTCTCTCAAACTGTTGGCATCCAGAAATAGAGATCATTTGTCACTACAAACCTTGCAAGAGCTCTGATGCTCTTTTTGTTCTGCAAATGCATTTTGGCAGCATTTTTGTTTATCTCCAGATGCATGAGACCCATAGCATTCCTTTCAAGCAAGGTTTTAAAGCAAATGTCTTAGTTGTCTTGTCAATAGACTTGAAATCTTAGTGCACATGCAGCTGGCATTCAGTGGCTGCACCACTACATAGCTGTAAACTTATAACTTACAGTTGTAGTCAGCATTATTGGCACCCTTGCAGTTCAGTCTCATAATGTCCAATATCCCTAAAGAAAAGTGGCCAGTGAATTGGCTTTTGACTATATATGCACATAAAAGAATCAAATAAGACCAATTAAAGGAAATAATAGGAAACAGTATAAAAACTGGGACATTGCCAGGATGTGATTATTACGGTTTTGAAATCCCTCAAAAATATTAAGGTAATAACTGATGAACAGTGTATGCCTATATTGATATTGAGTAACCAGAAGTCTCAGACTGGAATAAACACTATATCTCAGGCGTTACCCTGAATGTGTGCCAGAATATATATCAACGACTTCGGTTCTCATGGAGGATTTTTTCAGATTTCTATTGTGACTATACTGATGTAATCTCATCTGCAATTTCTTATATACACAGTGTAGTCACACTTATCTTTGATGACTCTTAAAGTTGATATCCTCTCCCGCCGTCACAGAATTTCACTATTGTCTTCCAGTTGTTATTAGATGATATACCGCATGCTCTCTGAATTTTTTGCCTTTCTCAGGGAGAAACTGTCATATCATGTTGGGAATATGCCAACATGATATGACAGTTTCTCCCTGAGAGAGGCAAAAAATTCAGAGAGCATGCGGTATATCATCTAACAACTGGAAGACAATAGTGAAATTCTGTGATGGCGGGAGAGGATATCAACTTTAAGAGTCATCAAAGATAAGTGTGACTACACTGTGTATATAAGAAATTGCAGATGAGATTACATCAGTATAGTCACAATAGAAATCTGAAAAAATCCTCCATGAGAACCGAAGTCGTTGATATATATTCTGGCACACATTCAGGGTAACGCCTGAGATATAGTGTTTATTCCAGTCTGAGACTTCTGGTTACTCAATATCAATATAGGCATACACTGTTCATCAGTTATTACCTTAATATTTTTGAGGGATTTCAATACCGTAGTGATTTAGGTCAACCCTCAGATAAGAGACCAAAAAATATAAGGATGTGATTATTGGCAATCAAACCAATTTGAACAGAAGAACTACATTCCCATTACAGTAAAATTAAAAGCACCTATAATCGATTGTCAGTACTCACATGACTTGAATCAACCAATGAATGATGCTCTAATGTTTAAAATGGCCACATTCACTCCCTGTTCCATTTTCACAATGGTGAAGATGAGAGTTGCCTGAGACCATCAGAAAAGCCATTATCACCAAACTTCAAAGGGGATACAAGGCCATCTCCAAAAACCTTAGGATTCTTGTGTCTCCAGTTCACAGTTAAGAAGCTTTCTGCTCATGGAACTGTCAAGAACCTCCCAAGATTTGGCAGAAAGAGGAAAATTAAACTAAGAAGTCTTCGAAGGTTAGTGCAAATTGTTGGAAAAATATCACGTACAACATCCAAATAGCTTAAGGCTGACCTAGAGAAATCTGGAGTGGTGGTTTCAACCCGCACCATACGCTGTGCACTAAACAAAGAAGGACCCTCCATTGCTCAAAGACAGACATAAAAAGGCACGCCTGATCTTGACCAAACCCATCTTGAGAAACCATAATCCTCCTGGGAAAATGTTCTTTGGACAGATGAAACCTAACTTGAACTCTTCGGCAATGCAGACCAACGATACATTTACAGGCGAAGAAATGAAGCTTATAAGCCAAAAAAAGACCTTTCCTACATTTAAATATGGTGGAGGTTCCATAATGTTGTGAGGCTGTTTTGCTGCCTCAGGAACTGGAGGCCTGGAACATATTAAAGGAATCATGAAGTCTGAGGACTACCAAGGTATTTTTGAGCAAAATGTCCTATCTAGTGTCAGAAAGCTTTAGGTCTGGGTCGAAGGTCAAGGATCATGGACCAAAACATAATCCAAAAGCACAAAAGAATGGTTAAACAGGAAAAAAAATGGACCATTTTAAACTGGCCAGCAATAGGTTCTGATCTCAATCCAATCAAGAACCTTTGGAAATAGCTGAAATCTGCTATTTTTTTATTTAGACAGTTTTGTATACCGCCTTATCCTTCAATCAAAGCGGTCACAACACAATTGGGGGATACATTTAACACGTGGGGATATGAGACACATACACTAATACTTACAGGGAACATGGGCAATGGAAGGTTGAGTGGCTTGCCCAAGACCACAAGGAGCATCTGTGGGACTAGAAACCCCAGTCCTTCCGACCCAAGGTTGCTGTCCTCTAGTGGGATTTGAACCTCCGACCTTCCGGCCTGAAATACCTTGCCCCAACCACTAGGCTACTCCTCCCTGGTAAAAGGAATCTTGGAAACATTCATGAGCTGGAACAAATCGCAGTGGAAGAGTAGGAGAAACTACAGCAGACATGTATGAAACTTATGGATGGCTACAGGAAATGTTTGGAGGCTGTCATCACTGCCTCGGGTTGTGCAATCAAATATTAGTAAAGGGTGCCATTAATTTTGTCCAGGTCATATTTTGTGCTCCACCGGGAGATAAACAGCCTGAAGAATCTGATGAGCTATCGCAAAAGTCCAAAGTCAGATTGCATCTTTGCAAAGGAGGAGAGAGCTGGTACCACCCTGCTTGTTAATATAGAACATGGCAACCTGGTTGTCGGTCTGAATGAGTACTGTTTGAGAACCAAAGACATGGAGGGCATTGACAATTGCTCAGAACTCCAACAGATTGATGCGATAAGAGGCCTCTCATGGGGACCACTGGCCTTGTGTGGTGAGACCTTGTAGATGGGGTCCGTGGCCTTGCTTGGATGTATCGGTGGTCAGGGTATACTGTGGTGTAGACCTTTGAAAAGGTAACCCAACGAGGATTTTGGGTGGTGCAGCACTAGTTGAGGGAGTTCACAAACTGGGGTGAGATGATGATCTTGTCTGAGAGGTGATCCATGGACTGTGTCCACTGAGGGTCCATTGCCCCAGTCGCATGTGAAGATGGGCATCTGGAACAACATGGACCGTGGAGGCCATATGACCTAGGAGATGTAGCATGTCTCTTGTGAGATATTGGTTTGGTGTTGGTAATGGTTGCTAAGGAAATGAGACAATGAAGGTGATCCTCTGGTAGGAAGGCGCGAGCCTTTGTAGTATCCAGAAGAGCTCCTATGAACTCCAATGTTTGAGTAGTAGTCAGGTGTGACTTTAGATAGTTGACAATGAAGGCCAAATGCTGTAGAATGAGAATGGTGCAATGAAGTGATATGGAGACCATCTGAGGAGTATCTCCCCTGATTAGGCAGTTTATTTATTTTATTTTTATTTATTTATTTTTATTTTTTATATACCGCACTATTGAAATCAGTGCGGTTTACATTAAAACTGAACAGTGCAACAATGCATTCATATCACAATGTGCTTACATAGAACAAGGAATACTCAATGGGATAACAGGGGGAACTATTCACATGATATCTACAAAGTATTTACATAGAGTTATCTAAGTAAGAGGAGACGAAGATGCCCAGGGAACAGAGGTAGGCCACTATGACTGCTAGGCACCCTTGGAACTGAAGCTAATCCAAAGGTGAGAACACGGTATTGATAATGGTGCCCCTGGAAAAAAAAAACAGGTATTTTCTGTGGAAGGGGATGGATCCGGAGAGTAGAGCCATTCTGTTTCCTGAAGGTAAGGGAGCAGGGTCCCCTAGCAAGATCATTTTGAACTTCTCCCTCACTAGGAATTTGTTGAGATTCTGTAGATCCAGGATAGGCCTGAAGCCCCCTATTTTTTTTTTTTTTTATAATATATTTTATTAGGCATTGTGACATACAGGATAGTATAATGCATTTCCAATACAACCACAAAGAACAATCCCCCCCCCCCCCTCCACACCATCCGCACCCCTGCAGGTGGTTGCTAATACCAGAAAGGCTCTACCCACACGGTACCCCCCTTCCCATCAACTATGCAACACCCTCTTACATCTTAAACCCCCCACTTACGGGCGAATTCCCCCTGTGTACTTTCCCGATGCATTCTGTAGTCATTAACACAATGTAACATATCGTAATGAAAACACGCCCAAAAGAAACCTGCATATCGCACCCCAACAAAAGAATAGAACCTGAAGAACCACATAAACTCTAAAATCAATTGTGTGTGTGTTAGATGTCCACCACCACCCCCCCCCCCCCCCCGGGCGCCCCATCTGTGTCCCATCCCCCCATCCAAGTAAACATCCCAAATCTTATGAAACATCCATTCTTTCCCCCGCAACCGGTATGTCAGCAAATCAAATCGTACCGCTGCTTCCACCTTGGCCTCCCAGTCCAATTCAGTGGGACCAGTCACACTCTTCCACTTCCCAGCAATTGCCACTCTTGCAGCCAAGCGCAGCTTCTCTTCTAACAACTCTCACCACTTCCCTTTCCCGGACCCGTCTAGGGAGCCCAACAGCCAGGCCGTGCTGTCACGGTGCGCTCCTGGCCCCCCCCCCTCCCCTGACGCCCCCCCAATTCTCCCCCTCACCCGCTCCCAAAAGGCTTGAATCACCGGGCAGTCCCACCACATGTGAAGGAAACCCCCAATCCCTCCACAACCTCTCCAGCATTTATCCGAGGGCCGCCCACCTGCCAAATACAACTGCCAGGGAGTACAATAAGCCCCATGCAGTATCTGCAACTGGGTCTCCCGCCAGGAAGACACCCAGGTACACCGGTACAGCCCCGCATAAATCCTGGCCCAAACCACCTCCCCAACTCCTCACCCAGCCACCTATGCCACCGTATCTGATGTAAGGGCTGACCACTCTCAACCCCCTCCCTCAGCAAGACATTATAAATCCTTGCTTATAAGCCCTTTATCCCCCGTCCCCTGGAACACCACTTGCTCCATCGGCGTGCTGACTCTACAAATCTGTGCTGTAACGTCCCCACTCATGAGGAGATGGCGCAGCTGAAAATACTGATAGAAGGGAATTTTCTCCTGCACCCTACCCTCCAAGTCACTATGAGACTGAATGACTCCTCCCTCCACAAAGTCCTGGAGTTTGTCTAACCGCCCCTCTACCAAATGCTGCCCTTTCCGTACCCACCCCACCTTCCCCATGGGGAGGAATTCCCTGATGGTGGACCAGGGCGAAAAGGGGCTGGGGAACCACCCCCGTTTCTTACCCTGGACACTAACCTCAGCCATAGCATCCAAAAAGGGATGTCCAGATTTGCTTTTCCTCCCCCCTACCCTCCTCACCGTCCACCAGCCATTTCGCCCAAGAGAGAGCGCCCAACACCGACCTCTCCAGCTCCACCCAGGCCACTGCCCCCTCCCCTCCAGAGTGGTCCCGCCATGCCCTCAGGATACAGGCCTGGTGGTACCACCTCAGCGAAGGGAGCAGAACCCCACCCTGTCCTTTGGATGGGAGAAGACCACCACGCCCGATCTTCGCCTTCCCCCCCCCCCCATACAAATCGCAGCAACCGACGCTCCCATTGCTTCAACAGTGTCCCCGGTACCCGGATGGGCAATTGCGAGAATAGAAACAAGAATTTCGGTACTACAGTCATTTTAAGCACTTCCACCCTTCCCCACCAACTAAGTTGCAAGGAGGCCCATCCGTCCAGCAGCGACGAAATCTGCCCCATCAACGTCCGGTAATTCAACTCAAACAACTTCGCAGGATCTTCAGCAATACGCACCTCCAGGTATTTAATATCCCCCTTCGCCCACCGAAATGGAAAAGCGGGTAAGTCTTCCCTCCGCAACCCTCCTAGGGCCAGGGCCTCCGTCTTAGACAAATTCACCTTAAAACCCGATACCGCCCCAAATCTCTCCAACTCCTGCAGCAAAACCGGCAGAGACTCTTCCGGGTGGGACATAAAGATCAGCATATCGTCCGCGTAAAGTAAAATCTTATGGGCCGCCACACCGACCACCACGGCCGGATCCGATCTTGGGCTTGAACCCTAAGCGCTAGGGCCTCGATCACTATGGCAAATAAGAGGGGTGATAAAGGGCAACCCTGCCGCGTTCCCCTCTGCAAATAAAACCGGTCCGACACCTGTTCATTAACCCATATGCGCGCCGCCGGTCACTGATACAGCGCCCGCACCCCCTAAATAAATCCGGCTCCCAGCCCCATCCGTCCCATGACCTGAAACAAAAACCCCCACTCCACCCTATCAAACGCTTTTTCCGCGTCCAACGCCACACATAGCGCAGGGGACTTGCGACTCTGGACAGCGTGGAGCAACCCCACCGCCCTCCGCACATTATCCGCGATCTGTCTACCTTTTATAAACCCCGTTTGATCCGGGTGAATTAAACCCGGCAAGATATCCTCTAATCTACTCGCCAGTATCTTGGCATATAATTTAGCATCACTATTAAGAAGAGCAATGGGGCAGTAATTCTCACATCTCTCCGGAGGGCGGCCCTCTTTAGGGAGAACCACAATATTGGCCTGCACCATCAACTCCGGAAGACCCTCCCCCTTTAACAGACCGGAGAACAACCGTGCCAGAAACGGGGCCACCTCCTCCCGCATCATATGGTAATATTCCGCCTGGAAACCATCCTCCCCAGCCGCTTTGCCTTTGGGCAACTTCTTAATCCCATCCAGCACGTCCTGCACAGCAATCGGCCTCCCCAACCAGCGCACCGTGTCCACCTCCACCCTGGGGAACTCGATATCCCCCAGGTACTCCTCTATCTTCCCCATACAATTCCCTTCCTGCCGCGTATATAACTCCTCATAAAACCACCGAAAGGCGGCACAGATATCCCGACTGGCCACCGCGCGCTCCCCCGTCCCCCCAACAATCTCTCGCACGATCCTACTCTCCCTTTTCTTTTGCAGTTGACGCGCCAGCAATTTCCCGGCCCTATTCCCACCCTCCATAAAGTTCCACTTAGTAGCCCTCATCATCCGCTCCACCTCCTCTGAATCTAAGAAATTAAGCTTTGCCCTGCGCCCCACCAGCCTCTGCCGCACCGCCCGGGACCCCCAACCGCTATGTTCAGCCTGCAGCTGCGCCAGTTCCTGCATCAGCTGCTGGCGCTGCGCTTCCCGCTCCCTTTTCCATTGACTCCCAAGTTGGATCATTATTCCCCGCATGTAGGCCTTCCCTGCATCCCAGAGCGTGGCATCCGCCACGTCTCCTTGGTCATTCCACTGCAGATGATCCCGCCACGCCTTCCGAAGTGTATTCTGCCCTTCCTTAGATTGATACAAGGACACGTTACCCCTCCACCCCCCTCCCCCTTTCCCCAACCACTCCCCCACCACCATCCCATGGTCGGACAGAGTGATCAGGAGGATCTGAACATTCAACAACACCCCCAGTTGGTCCCGTCTCCCGAGAAGGAGGTCCAGCCTCGAATAAGCCTCCTGTTTCGCCGAGTAACATGTGAATTCCCGTCCCCCCGGATTCTCCCACCTCCAAATATCTACCAAAGCGAAATCCAGCAAACACTTCTCAAGCTCCTTACCCTCCTTCCCATGCCGGCTGCGGCAAAAATTGGACCTGTCCTTAGCCCCCACCACACAGTTCATGTCCCCCCCCCCACAATCCAATCCCCCTTAGCTTTACTACGAAAACCCCTAAGCGCATTTGCGAAGAAGGACCCCTTTCGCCCATTAGGAGTGTAGATATCAAGGAAGGAGACCTCCCGCAGATCCACCCTCCCCACCACCCAAACCACCCTTCCCTCCTCATCCCCCCCACTCTCATAGGGAATGAATCTAACCCGCTTATGTACCAGGATCACCACCCCACGTTTCTTGGAGTTATAGGGCGAACCAAACACCTGTTCAAAGCCTTGGGTCTTAAGCTTCTCTTGCTCAACCAGCGTCAAATGTGTCTCCTGAATTAAGGCCACATCCACGCGCTGCCTATTTAATTGAGAAAGGACCCTTTTCCTTTTAATCGGGCTATTGAACCCTCTAACATTGTAGGAGGCAACCTTTAGGCCCCCTAACCCTGACCTAACCATCATCCTTCCTCCAATCCCAACTGGCCCACGGACTGGGGCACAGACATCACCCACACACAGAACAAACAATCAAAAATGAACCAACACTCAACCCATGTGCCATACTCCCTCTCACGCCACAATTTTTAAGCATTATCGACCCCCACCAGCCCTCTCAACTTTCCACCCTCTGTTTTCCCACCCACCCCCTCCCCCAGCGACCCGTACTCACATACCCACACTCCCCCCCCCCCCTCCTTCCCCTCTACCCGGGTCGCCAGGCCAGGGGGATACTACCCGCAAACACAGCCCCAGAACACAACATCAATCCCGCAGCCCCCCACCCAATTTCCTCCCCGGAAAGCTCCCCTGCAGCCCGCTAGTCCCCCAGGCATATCACCCTACATCAAAGTCCAGTCCAGTGATCTTCTCACAACGGGCCCAGCAGATCTGCCTCCTCATCCCCCACCGTAGGGCTACTCCGCGGTGAGGTCTTCCGCTCTCCTGCAAGACTCCCCTTCTGAGTTTTCAGGAACTTCTCCAAAGCCTCCTTCGAAGTGAAGAAACGTTGCAAGCCGTTCACCAACATGGTGATTTTGGCCGGGTACCAAATCGCCATCTGCACGCCTCTCCGGGCCAGATTTTCCTTCCATTTAATCAGGTCCTTCCTGCGTTTAACAGTCTCAGATGCGAGGTCTGGTAACACATAGACCTTCCAGTCCTTGAAATTCACAAATTTAGATTTGCGGGCTGCTCGTATCACATGCTCTCTGTCTTGGAATCTGAGGAGCTTCACAATAAACGCACTCTCTGTGCGCCCTCTGTATCTCGAACGCTGGAACAGACGGGGCCCCGGGAAAACAGGTCGCCAACATCTCTGCCACAAATCCAAGAGGGTCCCCACCTTCGACACCCTCCGGCACACCGAATATGCGCAGATTGGACCGCCGGTCCCGATTCTTCATATCTTCAGTCTTAGCGTGTAACCAGCTGAGTTGTTGCTGCAAATAGCCCACCGTGCGCTGCAGCGCGGCCTGGGAGTCCTCCGTCTGACTCACCCGAGCTTCTACTTCCTCTAACCGGTGCCCCAGATCGGCGAATTTCTCTTCCAGCTTCTGCGAGACTCTCTCCACAATCTCATCCTTAGAGTCTCTAATTTCTCTCAATATGGCCTCCAACTCGGACGGGGGGACATCCTCGCCCTCTCCCACGTCGGGGCTGTCTGATCCGCTGGGAGACACCGGCGCCTGCAGCACACGCGATCCGGCCACCGCAACTTTCCCGGCTCCCACTTTCGCCGCGTACATTTCCTTAATCGGATTCGGTGGCTTAGATTTCAACACCTTCGGCATGATCTCGGGGCAGTTAGGAGCTGTGTCTACCCGAATTTTTCCAGGAAAGAGGAGAACTCTCTCACGCACGTCTTCTCTCCTCCGTGGCTAGACTGGAAGTCCGCCCCCTGTTCTTTTTGGAATGAGGAAGTAATGGGAGTAGAACCTTGTTGAGGTAGTGGGATTTCTTTGATGGCCTCTTGAGTTACAGTGGCAATCTCCTGCTGCAGCAGAGTGGAGTGAAGGAGATCCATGGAAAACTCACCCATGAAATAAGTGTTGGGGGGGGGCAGATCTTTGAAATTGAGCTGATAGCCTGCAGGGTTCTGAAGCTTTAGGGGTAGACTGGCTATGCCCTTAAGGAAGCAGTCAAAAACCAGCCTGAAGTGGTGGCTGTGGAGCTGGCTGGGGCTTTGCAGTCTTAGGCTTTTTGGGCTGACAATTCCCCTTCTTTTTCTGATGAGTCTGTTGAGCCTGGTAGGAGTAGGAAGGGTAGCGCGCCACCTCTTTTTAGGATAAAAGGTCTTGGTAGAAGCTGCCTTTTTAGCAGGGCCTGCTGTTTTTCTGGATAAACATTTCATGGTGGGATCATTGGTCTCTATCTCACTGGCTTTCTTTTGCCAAAAAGGTTATCTTCATTACTGGGGATATTGGCCCATTTATCATGAACTGGGGATATTGGCCCATTTATCAAGATCAGAGGCCTACAATCAGTCTATCCGTCTTGCTCCAATGCAGTCTGCTGCTGTTCTACCAGTGGCATCAAAAGCTGCCCTGGTCAGAAACTTGGAAGTGTTCTGAGCATGAGACACCAGAGCCTCATGTGGGGCTGTTTGTCTGTTGGTAGTAAAGAGGTGAATTCAGAGAGGTCCCTTAATACATCCCTTTAGAACAATGAAGCATGTAGAGCATGTAGGAGTTAATTCTGGACCCAAGCATAAAAGCTTGAAAAGCTTTCCGTTCAAAGAGCATAGAGTTTTCTGGACTCCCTGCCTGGGGGAAACTGATGAGCAGTTCTTAGAACTCTTAATCCTTCTCATAGCCAATTCCACAACCATAGAATGGTATGGCAGTTGTGGTTTCTGAAAGCCTGGACATGGAGGAGCTCAAGCAGGCATAAAAAGGCATCCCACCTGCAGGCAGCAAACACAGGAAAAAGCAGGAAAGCAAGGACACTTGGAAGGAAGAATACTTTGATCCATCCTACATGTGTTTTGGCCAAACTGGCTGCCTTCAGGGTACTGTGACCATTAAAATTATAAAAATACGTATGCATTAACTCATAATAAATTTTAAAAAGCTCCATGAATAATCTATAAATCAATCACATCGAAAAACAGATTGCATTTGGGAAACCAATATAACAATTGTGAATGATAGTATCTCATTATAAAGCTACATATCAAATGATGCTTGATTAGAAAATCATATTTCTAATTACAAACACTTAAGAGTAAGTAAATAATAAAACCAACTTAAGTGACATAAGTTAAAACATGTACAGACTACTGATGTGCTAAAAACATACGTAGATCCTTAATGTGCAAATTGCATTAATAAAAACATTGTAGAAACTAGTACAATTACAGACTTACCCAATTCTGAAGAATACAGTATGTTCTCAAGTATTGACAAAATGCTTGAATCGGAAGGGGTTGGTAACACAAAAAGAGCAAACGAAACAAACTATTTGCTCATGAGTATTCTTACAAAGATTCCAGGAAGAAAACGCTAAAAACTGGAAAGAAGGAGGGAACAGATCATATAGATGCCAAGCTAGTGGGCACATTGAAATAATTCATTAAATAAATGTTCATTGGACTTAATGATCCTTTTGATCCAGACTTCTAAAACCAGATTGGACCCTAACATTAAAGAAATAGAAGCGAAACAGAATACACTTAAGATGAAAGACAATAGATTTGACAAGTTACTCACTGATTATAATAAAAATTTGGAATCCTATAGGAAAGAAATTAAGGAGAAAAAAAACTTTCCAAATTTAGAAGGGGCAAGGATGATTACTAGTTTGGTTACATCTATCCCTAGAGCAAGAAGAAAGGTGCTTCAGAAGATTACCATTGGAGAAATAGGAGCAACTACAAGAGCAAATCGCTCCCTGCTCAGGAGGTTGCTATGGACTTGGAAGCAGGTCCCGCTAAAAAGAGGAGTAGGAGTCAGCTGGAAGAGCATTTGGACTCTTCTGCACCATTGTTCATTTCAGACAGAATGCCTTTGCAGGATTTTTCAATGGACAGACCATGGAAAGAAGAAGGGAAGGGGCTCTTCAAATCCAGACATAAAGAGAAAAAAAACCACAGAACAAGCATATCAAAAATTGAATTACCAGTCACATTCTCCTGGTTGGGGGAGGGGACGAGGGAGGAGATGGCAAGAGGGAACACGGCAGGTCCCCTACAAGGAATAAGGGGGCAATGTTCTCAACCTTTTTGATATTCCCTTGACCTCTATTCAGATTGAAGTTTTAGATAAAAGGCCTCTCCTTTGTCCCTACCGCACAATATGACCCTTTTAGTACTAGAGTTCACATGTTCAAATTCATCAAGAAATTGAAAATTAAAGAATTTTTCTCAAATGTGGAACACACAATTGTTGATCCATCCATTATCTATAAAAAAAAATCTACATGGTTACCACTGAATAGCTCTAATTCCGCCATTGACATATTTGAAAAGGTAGTGTTTAAAGGTATTAAAGAATTGGAAGAGAAACAATGTTGCACTTTTTATAATATCACACGAGAACAGCAACAAGCAATTCATGAATTACATAATGACTATAAGTTGGTCATAAAACCGGCAGATAAAGGAGGGGCAATAGTGGACATGAACCATAAAGATCATATTGCAGAAATTGAGACAGCTTCAAGATCAAACATTTTATGTACGGTTGGATAAGGATCCTACACGGTTGTTGAAACCAAAGTTAGATGCCCTTATTCACACAGTGCTAGAGGTGGGCTATCTGACTAAGAAAGAGAGGGATTTTTTTTAACAGTGGCTCATCCGGTTGTTGCTACTATCTACGTTTTAACAAAGATCCATAAATCATTATACAATCTGCCCTGTCGCTCAATTATTTCTGCAATTGGTTCTTTATTTGAACCAATGTCTCAATTTTTGGATGTACTGTTGTGACCGTTTGTTATTCAAGTTCCCTCATACACATGCGATTCTGCCTATGTGATACCCCATGAAGGTCTGTAGAATTTGTATCATAGAGACCTTCTATTGGTAACATTGGATATTGTCTCCTTGTATACAAAAATACCACAAATTGAGGCTATCAATGTGTTAGAGGATGTTTTAGACAGCTTCTGACTTTTTTCCTCATGCAGATGGCTCAGTTTTAACCCTAACCAATAACTTTTTTTTATTTGACGGTTTGTTTTATCAACAGATTAAGGGGGTGGCAATGGGGTCCTCCATGGCACCGGATATAGCAAATTTGTATGTTGCTGTTTTTAAAAAGAAATTTTTGTCAACCCACTCTTTTAAAGATAGTATCAAACTATGGCAGCAGTATATTGACGACATTCTTTTTATTTGGGAAGGTGACAGTGGTACATTGCATGTTTTCCTCAGCTGGCTGAACACCCTTGGCCAATATTTGCAGTTCTGAGCACATGTGGGTGAAAAGGAAGTTGCTTATTTAGATATTAGAATCATCAAGGATGAGCAGGGTTTTGACACAGATCTGTTTTGTAAAACAACTAACTACAACCATTTTTTACACTTTCAGAGCTTTCATAATAGCTCTTTGAAGAATTATCTCCCTGCAAGCCAGTTCCTAAGGGCCAAGCGGATTTGCTCAGATTCTGGCAGTTTTGAGCACAATGCGTTTATCCTTTATGATAGATTTCAAGAAAAAAAGATATCCTCTGAAGCAGATATCTTAAGCATATAAGCGAGCAAAGTACACTCAATGGGATATCCTTTTTCAAACCAAGAAGAAATGATTTTATTTATTTATTTATTTATTGAACGGTTTTAATACCGCTTTTCAGCAAAATCAAAGCAGTTTACATAGAACAAAACTTGAAACATTACATTATAACATATTCTAACAGTTAAAATTACAGTGAACAAAGGGGAGTGTTATAGAATTTTACATAATAGATTAAGTAGTTGTGAATTACAATGTTGAGTAAATGCTAATTAAAGAGTTAAATAGTTTAAACATATAAACAGATTTACAATATATACAAAAGTTATACATGTCTTCATCTTATCTGGCTCAGGTAATATGCATTGTATTTCACTAGGGTTATCAATGTGAAGGTTAATTGGAATAACTATCTTAAATCATGTGAAGGATTGGGAATTGTGTAGAATAGAGAGAGAGAGAGAGGCAAAAGTAAATTGTGTTTTGATGAATAGGAGTATACATGTGTTTAAGTGGGAAATATTTCATCATTAGGTACTGAGTTGCCAAAGTACTCTATAAAAAGGTGGGTTTTAAGATCTTTTCTGAAGGTTGATAGATCCGTGATATTTCTGAGCTTGTCTGGAAGAGCATTCCATATTAAAGGGGCATTGAAGCTGAATGCTCTATTTGTTGTAGTTTTATTGAGTTTTGAGAAGCTGTTAGGAACAAGTAGAGTGTTCAGGTTCCTTTGTCTCACTGTTCTGTTCCTTGAATGAATTGTTAGTAGGTCAGTTAGATACGACGGAGCTATATCTCTTATCAGTTTGAAAGTTGTCATGATAACTTTATATTTTATCCTACTTTGTATAGGTAACCAGTGAAGTTCGAACAATATTGGGGTTATGTGTTCAGTTGCACTTGCATTTATAAGCATTCTGGCAGCAACATGTTGTGCTATTTTTAGGTGATGTAGAGCCTGTTTTGGAATACCTTGGAGGATTATGTTACTGAAGTCTAAGTGAGGCAGGATCAATGCTTGTAGGACTGATCTGAAGTCCTGGTGTGATGATAAAGGTTTTAGATTTTTAAGATATCTTAATTTATTATATATTGTGTTTGTCGTGTTCCTAATGTGCGTTGATAGGCTTAATGTTCTGTCTATAATAACACCAAGATATCTTATTTCATCTTTTATGCAAATACTTGTGTTTTCAATTTTTATTTCTGTTGGGGGAGTACATTTTTGATTTCTAGATACAAATAATGCTTCTGTTTTCTTAATGTTAATATATAGTGTTAATTTAGCCATTGTGTCATTTTAATGAAGCATGATTTGATATTAGAGAAGTCCAGAGAGTCTATGTCCATAGGAAGGTAAATCATAACATCAGCATAAATTGCATATTTTATTTTGCACTGTTGAAGGATGTGGCATATAGGTTGTAAACATATCTTAAAGAGTAGTGCTGACAATGTGGAACCTTGTGGGATTCCCTGTTTTTGCGTATAAGTTTTGGATGTATGATTTCCTATTTTGATTTGTTGTGATCAATCAGTTAGATATGATTGGAACCATGCGAGTACAGTACCATGTATTCCAATCTGTTTGAGTCTTTCAATGAGGATGTGGTGATTAATCGAATCAAAAGCAGCAGATATATCTAGAAATATAAGTAGTACTGCTTGCTTTGGTTTGTCAATGTATTTTAGAATATCATCGAAGATTACTGTAAGTAGTGATCTCCAGGAACAAGCAGGAATGAGTCTTCACATATGGGTATCGTCGGTACCGACGGAGCCGGCGCGGGAACACTCCCCAGCGTCCAAAAGGAAAGCTTTTGGGAGCATCCCACAGCGCCTGCGCGCTGCCCTTCCGCCTTTCCTAACCGCCTCTCTCCAGTTCTTCTTTTTCCACGGAGCCAGCAGGTCGTGTTTCCTGTCACCGCTGAAGAATTTCTTATTTTTTCTTTTATTTCTTTAGTCGCGTGTCTGCCTTCTCGACTCCGGACCGGTACTGCCAGTTTTTTCTTTCTTCTAAAAAAAAACCAAAAAAAACCCTACTCTTTTCTACTTCAGTGCATTTTTATTTCTGTGGCCTTAGGCCTGCAGAAAATTTTTCCTCATGGAAAAGCCCACCTCCGGGTTCAAAAAGTGCACGAAGTGCAGTGGCACTATTTCTGTCACTGACACCCACGACTGGTGTCTTAAATGTTTAGGTCCTGACCATTCCATCGCAGACTCTGAGTCCTGTTCCATGATGTCTAAAAGAGGTTTACAGAATCGAGCAGCCAAGCTCAGTACCCTGTTTCCCTCTGATGCAGCCTCTGTGGCATCGATGTCTTCCAGGGCTGCTTCTTCCTCCCATGAATCTCAGGTAACCAAACTTAAATCTGGCCAGTCCTCGAAGAGTACATCTCCCTCTAAGTATCGAGATGCCCCCGGGCTTGCTCTCGAGGAATCCACACCGGCAAAATTACCCCGGCGGGAGGCTCCGGCTTCCAAAGCTTTATCTATGGGGTCACAGGTTGACATCGATGGCTCGGCCTCGACCTCGACCGATCACCTGTTACAATGTTCTGGGGTACCGGCGGTTCACACTGGTACTGACATCCAGACATTGGTGGCATCGATGGATCAGAATATTCTGACCATGCAGCGTGCCATCACGGCATTCATACAAGCTGCGACGCCTTCGGTACCGCAACAAACTCCGTTGTCGATACCGATTCTGGTACCGGACCCGATACCAGTTCCGCTGCCGGTACTGACTGCATCGACATCGACAGCAGCGGTACACTATCCTGTGATGCCCATCGGTACCGATCCGGTACCGAGTACTCCCGATGTCGATACCCCCCGGTATGCGTATCGGGCTCTGCGAGAGCATCCAGACAGGCGATACTTCAATTCCTCTGAGGACTCTGATGAATCAGAGGCCTCTATCGAAGCATCGGGGATCCTTCCTCAGGAACCCTCTTCTCCAAAAAGGAGAATGTCTCCTCCAGAGGACTTGTCTTTTCAAGACTTTATCAGGGAGGTGGCCAGGGGCCTTTCCATCTCAGTGGCCTCTGAGACAGAGCCAAAAAATTAGATATTTTACAATATCCTAAGGCTTCCAAAGAGGCAGCCACTTTACCAATACATGAGATTTTCTATGATCACATGTTGGGCATATGGGAGACTCCTCTTACCACCTCCCCTCATTCTCGTAGGTTGGACACCATGTATTGTGTTCCTCCTTGTCCTGGTTTTCATAAGACTCAGCTTCCTCACCACTCCATTGTGGTGGAGTCTGCTATGAAAAAGATCAAGAGTACAAAGAGGCACTCTTCTACTCCTCCAGGAAGAGAATGCAGAACCTTAGATGCCTTTGGCAGGAGAATTTTCCAGGCCAGTATGCTTGTAGCCAGAATCAACTCCTATAGTCTCTATATGGGGACGTTTCTAAAGGAAGTTACAGATCATCTGCAAACCTTATCTCCTTTTATGTCAGAAAATAAAAGGGAAGAGTTTGTCACCTGGCTCAAACATGCCCAGGATATTTCCAAGTTTTCCAACCGTGCAGCCTTTGACTCTTTTGAAGGTGCCAGCAGAGCCTCAGCTATTGCCATAGGTGCACGCAGAGTTGCTTGGTTACAAGCCTCTGATTTGGAATCCTGGGTTCAGGATGGACTAGGTAACCTTCCTTGTACAGGTGAAAACCTATTTGGCAAAGATTGGCAAGCAAAGGCCAACCAGATGGATGCTGAAAATTCTGCTTTAGATAGACTTTCAAAGTCTACTTCTGCTCCTTTTAAAAAGAGATTGTTCAAAAAAGGATTTTTCCCAAAAAAAGGGAAATATTCTTCTGTTTATGGTCAGGCCTCTTTTGCAGGTCGTTTTGCTACAAAGAGGCAACAACAACCAAAACAGGCCAAGCCTAAGGCTACGAGGACTGCTACAGCCCAACAGCCTCAGCCTCCTCAGGGCCTTTGACTTACCACTAGAGAACTTAGCCTTTCTGGCTCTAGAACATCCAGAGCCTCTCACCATCCCAGGAAGGTTAGCTCATTTTGCTCCCAGATGGGAACAAATCACAGCAGAGCAATGGATCCTCTCTATCATAAGAGATGGGTACAAGCTTCACTTCTTAAACCTTCCTCCTCACACTATGGTGAAACAGTTCAATTCTCCAACATCTCTCCTCAACCTTCTAGGTCAAGAGATTGCCACCCTTCTTGCCCAAGGGGCAATAGAAGAAGTACCCCTTCTTCAACAGGGCTCAGGGTTCTATTCCCCCTATTTTCTCATTCCAAAGAAAACAGGGGGCTACAGACCCATTTTAGATCTCAGAGAATTGAACAAGTTTCTATGCAAGGAGAAATTCAAGATAACTTCTCTCGGAACTCTCCTTCCATACCTCCAGAATCAGGACTGGCTTTGTTCTCTAGATCTCAAGGATGCGTACACCCATGTCCTCATCCATCCAACACACAGAAGGTTCCTTCAGTTCCTTTACCAAGGAAAGCACTACCAATACAAAGTGCTTTCTTTCGGTCTGGCCTCTGCACCAAGAGTGTTCACCAAATGCATGGCAATAGTAGCTGCATTTCTACGCACTCTAGGGATATTCGTATTCCCATATCTGGACGACTGGCTCATCCGAGCTCCATCCCAGTCAGAGGCCCAGGCTTCCCTGGCCTGCACAAGGCGTTGTTCTTCAGTATCTGGGACTGGTAATAAACATTCCAAAATCCCATCTCACCCCTACTCAATCTCTAGAGTTCATAGGGGCCTTGCTGGATACCACAACTGCAAGGGCCTATCTCCCCCAGGCCCGTTGCCTACGCTTGGTGCAGTTAGCCTCACAGATTCAGTTAAAATCCCATTCAACTGCTCGAGAGCCGTTACAACTGTTAGGCCACATGGCATCCACTGTGCATGTGGTTCCTTATGCTCGCCTTCACATGAGAGCGGCTCAATGGACCCTATCCACCCAATGGACCCAGGCCATCAGGGTGCCTGTCAGACAAAATGGCGACCTCCAGTCTCCTCTTTTCCTCGCTCCATTGGTGGAAGTCCACTCAAAATCTGTTGCTGGGGTCCCCCTTTCAACAGGTATTACCCCAAGCAACCCTTACAACAGATGCCTCTCCAAAGGGTTGGGGAGCTCATCTACAAGATCTCTCCACCCAAGGCATCTGGTCTCCACAGGAGACATCTCTACATATCAACCTCTTAGAGCTCAGAGCAATCTTCCTGACTCTCAGAGTCTTCCGCACCCTGCTCAGCTACAAGACAGTCCTCATCCACACAGAAAACCAAGTAGCCATGTTCTACGTGAACAAGCAGGGGGGGACTGGCTCTCTGTCGCTTTGCAACGAAGCTTTGAGATTGTGGGCCTTCGCCAGAGAGCATCAAATCCATCTCATGGCAGTATATCTTCCAGGGGTTCAAAACTCTTGGGCAGACAGACTCAGTCGAGTTCTGCTTCCACACGAATGGTCCCTCCATGGGGACCAGATAGCCAAGATCTTTCGAATTTGGGGAACCCCAGACATAGACCTGTTTGCAAGTCCGTGGAATACCAAACTTCCCCGGTTCTGTTCCAGGATTCCGTGTCAGGGAGTTCAGGCCAGGGATGCCTTCCTCCTTCATTGGGGGCAAGGCTTCCTCTATGCCTTTCCACCTATTCCCCTCATTCCCAAGATACTGTTCAAGCTTCAGAGAGACAGGGGGTCTATGATCCTTATAGCACCACGTTGGCCACGCCAAGTGTGGTACCCTCTACTTCTGCATCTCTCTCAAGCTCCCTCCCTGGACTTGGGGTCTGCTCCAAATCTCCTCTCCCAAGAGGAGGGAACGTTGTGGCACCCAAATCCCCAGTCTCTTCATCTCAGGGCCTGGTTGCTGAAGGCTTAGATCTTCAGGATTTACACTTTTCTCAGCAAGTGAAGGATATCCTTCATGCTTCCAGAAAGCTTTCCACCAGATGTTCCTATGCTTTTAAATGGAAAAGGTTTACCATTTGGTGTGCAGAGAAGGGTCTTAACCCTCTTGCAATACCTCTGAATTCTTTACTAGAGTATTTGCTGCATTTATCCCATGCAGGCCTGTATTGCCAAATTTTACGCTTTTCCTTCAAGCCTGTCACTCACTAGCTCACTGACTAGGCACAGACACTTTAGCAAATACAATATGAGTTAACTCTGTCACTCACTAGCTCACAGACTATGCATCAAATACAATATGAGTTAACCCTGTCATTCACTAGCTCACAGACTAGGCACAGACACTTTAGCAAATACAATATGCTTTTATTAGATTGAGTCCTTTTAGAATAATAATAAGCAAAAAGTTAAGCATTAATACTTCACCGGATATTATAGCTCACTCCAGGTGGGGGACTTTTCAGCGATCACTTAGAGGAAATCCGGGAAAAACTACAGAGACACATCTAACTCATATATCAGTTGCAGTCCCATCTTTCCTGCTGAGAGTCCCCCTAAAGTACCTAACTAAGATCGTGCCTGCTGCATGCCATTACAATTCATTGGTTAGCCTGCAGCATGCTCAGATCAGGTTTGGCTTGGGTTAATGCTGTACCCGTGGTCTTGTATAATAGGGTGTCAGCTATCTTTGAGTCATCCATTCAGTTCTGACCAGCCAAAACCGCCTGCCTGCTCAGAGATTTTGACCTAAAGTAACCCCAAGCTAAAGTAACCCCAAGCTTTGATCTCTGGGCTAGCAGGCCGATTCAGCATGATTCCTCACATACAGAATGGCTCAAGAGTTCAATTTCTTTGCAGTGTAAAGTACAATATTCTTTGCTGATCCAAAAATCCAAATAAATCTTTAATTAGTAATACATTCCACCCGTGGATCAACAAGGATATTGTACGTAAGCAATGGCTGAATCGCCTTTGTAATTCATTTAGAAATAAAGTAATAATAACATGGGCTAAAACATAGTGGATAGCATTAAGGTAAATGCTTGGGGGGACAAGAAGTCTCAGTGTAAATTAGGTGATATTTTCCCATTCCCACCGGCATTACAATTGCCAAAGTCAAATGGCGTGTAGGTCTCAGCTACCTTTATCAGTTCCCCATGCAGTGGGGGACTCATTTCACCTGCACATTCAGACCTTTTTCCACTGTACAGCTACCCCATGGACTTCAATCTACCAGTTATATATTGAGGGTAGTGGAGCAAGTGGTGAGGGACTAACAACCTCAATCATATTACAACTACTTCTCCCTCCACCAGCTATGAATCTGGTCTTTCATATCTTACATTATTGACCACCCGTGGGTTCAAAGAGCAGTATGAGCAGGAGAAAGAGAAACCACAGCAATAACTAAGATCTGGGGAACAAGTGACATAAGCAATTGGGCACATGATGTTCAGCAAAAGAAATCTGAGATACTAGAATTACAGTTACTTTCCAAGGAAACAATAATACATAAGACAAAAAAAAATCATTCACAAAAGTTCACAAAAGTCCACTTTCAGATAATTTGGGCCTGCTTTTCAGCAGTTCTTCAGGACTTCGTAGTATATTTCATCTTTCTCTGAAGTTCAAGCTTGGCCTCTCTCAAAAGTCGAACCTCTCATTCTCATAGGTGGACATCTTGGCCCTTCTTTCAATGTGACACATTAAAGCAGATAGGGACTCCCTCACACATTTCTGCGGTGTGTAGTTCTGATTTCTCGGGATGGTCTGCTCCATCTGGACTCTGGCCAATACCCTCTGCTGGACTCTCTGGATTGCAATTGGTGACATGGCTCCAGGCCTCATTCAGAAGAGCAGCACCAATATTAAATGAAAAGACTAAAAATTCTAGATTAGATTTCACAATAAGATAAACTTAATTTCATCTATATTTACTAAGATCATATCCTACAAATAATAAATATTGCTTTATAAACTTTCAGCGGTCTACCAGTAACTATCTCGTATGGTGTCAATCTTATCTCGCAGTTTGATTAACTCCTTGTCTCTCTATCACTGGAAATTCATTTGCTTGTAGGAAGTATCCCATTATGCTCTTGACTGACCTTTACATGTTTTCAGATCAGACAAGCTGCACACACGTGTTCTGCAATTTTGGCAAGTTTTAGAATTATACCAAATTGTGTGAGAATTTGTCATCAAATCATCCCCCTTTGCCTCTGCATGCCTGGCTAGGACATACAGAGGAAAAGTGAGGCAAAAAGCATCCAGAAGTACCACATGGCCAGTGTGGGTTTTCCAAAGCTCATCAGGGTGCAAGGTGCACCTAGCCTGTCTCCAAGTATCTATTTCCAATTGTTGAGTATGACTTCCTGAATTGAAGCTTCTGGAGACGGCATAGTTGAATAAAGTGCTCATAATTTTTCGTTTACATATTCATTGGGCAGATATGTCACTTCAAATTACCTTCATCAGTTTATTGTCTATCACAGTTTCTCCTTTAATATTCCACTTCATCCCTCACAACACTTTTTCACAACACTTTTTCATCACCTGCATCATTCCACCAACTACGTACATAGGTCCTTTGCATGTTTTTTATACCATACTTATGTATCCTTATTTGGCAAGGCTGCTAAGAATATCAAACAATTGTTAATAACTTAATATTGGTGTAAACAAATGGTAGGCAGAGAATATAAATTTAGATTCTTCTCAATAAGCATAACAGTATGAGTAAACAGTGTCCCTTTCCCATCAACTTAATTGGTCCAATGCTAAGTGGACATATGCTCATTCTAAATAGGAACAATTTGGGTAAAATCCTTACAATATAAAACTATTATTTTGCAGCATTTTATAACATCAATCCCAATAGAAAGAAATATGGCTCATATCTCTCACGTATAACTAGAATCTATCGTATACACTGTTCTCAGTGAGAGTGCTGTTGGACTGATTTTAAAATTGCAGTGTTCACAAGGATTTATGTAAGCTACTCATTAATTATGGTGTCAAAAAGAGATCCTTTTGAGGTGAGAGATCTAAGAGGGCACAAGGCATTGGTGGTTGGGCCTCACAGAGATACGTCTTCAGGTTCTTCTTGGATTGCAAGGCATTTGTTGCTGGACCTCATGACAATCCTCGGGTTCTTCTCGGCCTATTCCCCCCCTGCCTATTCATGTCTCTTCAGAGGCATAAATATGCAAGGTTCCTGTTCTTCAGGCCTTGTGGGTCCTCGAGGAGTCTTAGAGCAGTCAGAATTCTGGTAGCCCAGATCATCACACCGGAAGCAGCACATTTTTTGTCTTTTCTTGGCCTAGGCCGTGGCCTCACCTTTCTGCCTCTCTCTCTCTCTCTCTCTCTCTTATTCTTTTTCTCAAACCTCTCATGGATCATTGCTGACAAGCAAGATTTGGTTTTATCCAATCAACTCAAGTTCTCATTATTTTCTGGGAACTCAGTTCCATCTTTAATCTATATTTGCTCTATATGCTTGGGAACAAAGCAATTTCATATCAGCCTCTGTCCAAAATTTCAGCAAACTTATTAATATTTTACTCATCTTGTAATTGCTATGTGTGTACTGGACCTCTGCATAATGTACTACTACAACAAGTGTATTTGGTAACATAAGTGCAAGTGTATAAACTAAAGAAAATTAGTATCTCACAGTGCTGCCACATATATCTGTTTTCTCTGCAACATATATCTATTTTCTCAGGAACTGTACTGAAACTGAAATAGAAACTTTTAGAACAAAGTACACTTTTTCTCTGGACACTAACACGTAAAATTCAAATACAGGAAAACAGGTGAATTTATCCTAAAATCCAATATTGTAACAAATAAAACTGTGATGTTACTGTCCTGTCCCTCAGTCATCAGCACAAAGCTTAACAAGGCAAAGTAATTATCTTGAATCTTACAGTTCAGGAAACAGGCATTCTCAAATGACATGAAACTGCAAAGAGGTGAAAATTGTGCTTTGTCACATTTAAATTAACCTGAAACTGGTATCAAGCTGATCTGAAATGTTATCTTCAACACAGACAGTAGAACAAACAATAGGTCTTGTGTCCTTCAGGCAAATGCAGATTACTATGTAGCTGAACAATTAACCTATAGTTATAGCTGTTTATGGTTAACTATGCCCTCTGGGGTGCTTGCCACAATATAAAAATCCTCCTTTAACTTTTAAGTTTGCTTGGTAGCATATACAGTCAAAGACAAATAATAGATGCATAACATATTAATGATAAAGATTACCTTCTTATTTACTCAGGATTTAAATCATTTGCAAACTGGCGCAGGATGCCCCATTGTCCTGTCAGGGCTCTCAACCTCTACTTTGGAGGTCAAAGAAAAACAAAAAACGGTTTCCTTAGTTTCATGTCTTGTTTGTTTGATCTAGTCACTTCAGCATTCAGGGACCATAAAATCTACTGGAGTAGCCAGTAATGAAAGAAAAACAGTTTTTACTACAAACGAACATTTGAACACAGAACAAATCAAAGCTTACAAGTGCTTTATACCTATCTGATCAGAATTTCTCTTAACCAGGGACCTTAAAAAAAAAAACAAGTAACAATTAATACTAACTCTACAGGATAGGCATCTACGGGTCTGGCATTGTAACATTGTAATCCAATTTGCTGGGTTTTGTCTGATGCATCTTACGATATGCAGGCAACAGAAGCATTTCAACAGGTATTTTTTTTTTTTTGCAAGCATGTAAGACATTCACTTTTAAAACAAACACCCAATTCTCACTTAATCCTGACCCGCAGGCAGCTAACATTTCATAAAACACTTGATGCCAGCCTTAAATATTTACAATATTCACATTTTTTTACAATTTTTACACTATTTGCATTCTTCACTCTTCTTTTCAACATTATCTTTTCTCAAACCTCACTCCTGGTACCAAATATCTTACTACATCAAAGGCTAACACCTTGTAATTAAGACAAAAACTTCACCAAACTTATCATCATACAGCCCCGAAAGCTGCAGAAGTCTGGGATTCTTCATGCTTGGCCAAGCAGATCTACTCTCTGTTAACAACACCCAGGTCTGTCGTCCTAGGGTCCGGAGCCCGCCGAGTACTCTTTCCACATCTTCCTTAAGTTTATTATCCCAGGACTCTGCCAACCCATTATGTAATAATTTAGGCCATCCCACCCTCATCGCCATTTATGTATTGCCAAATTTTACGCTTTTCCTTCAACCCTGTCACTCACTAGCTCACTGACTAGGCACAGACACTTTAGCAAATACAATATGAATTAACTCTGTCACTCACTAGCTCACAGACTATGCATCAAATACAATATGAGTTAACCCTGTCATTCACTAGCTCACAGACTAGGCACAGACACTTTAGCAAATACAATATGCTTTTATTAGATTGAGTCCTTTTAGAATAATAATAAGCAAAATGTTAAGCATTAATACTTCACCGGATATTATAGCTCACTCCAGGTGGGGGACTTTTCAGCGATCACTTAGAGGAAATCCAGGAAAAACTACAGAGACACATCTGCCTCGTATATCAGTTGCAGTCCCATCTTTCCTGCTGAGAGTCCCCCTAAAGTACCTAACTAAGATCGTGCCTGCTGCATGCCATTACAATTCATTGGTTAGCCTGCAGCATGCTCAGATCAGGATTGGCTAGGGTTAATGCTGCACCCGTGGTCTTGTATAATAGGGTGTCAGCTATCTTTGAGTTATCCATTCAGTTCTGACCAGCCAAAACCGCCTGCCTGCTCAGAGATTTTGACCTAAAGTAACCCCAAGCTAAAGTAACCCCAAGCTTTGATCTCTGGGCTAGCAGGCCGATTCAGCATGATTCCTCACATACAGAATGGCTCAAGAGTTCAATTTCTTTGCAATGTAAAGTACAATATTCTTTGCTGATCCAAAAATCCAAATAAATCTTTTATTAGTAATACAAGGCCTTAAAACGAATTCAGTAAGAGTCCATTTGAGTGCTATTGCAGCATCCCTTAAGCCTGTCAATGGACATCCTATTTCCTCTCATCCGCTGATAGCAAGATTCATGAGAGGCCTTCTTTTGACTAAACCTCCCATTAGACCACCTCCAGTGGCATGGGACTTGAATCTGGTTCTTGGCCAGCTTATGAAGCCACCCTTTGAACCCTTAGCCACTACCTCCTTGAAATTCCTTTCCTGGAAGGTTATTTTTCTCATTGCAGATACCTCAGCTCACCGTATCAGTGAGTTGCAAGCCTTAGTGGCTAATCCTCCTTATACAAGGTTCCATCATGACAAGGTAGTCCTCAGAACTAATCCACACTTTATGCCTAAAGTGGTCTCACCTTTTCATCTGAACCGGGAGGTGTATTTACCTGTCTTTTTTCCAGGACCTCACGCATCAAGTGCAGAGAGGAATCTTCATACCCTGGATTGTAAAAGAGCACTTGCTTTCTACTTACAAAGGACACAGCAACATAGAAAGTCCTCTCAACATTTTGTTGCTTTTGATCCCTCTCATTTAGGACTTCCAGTCTCTAAGAGAACTCTGTCCAATTGGATTGCTCAGTGTATTTCTTTCACCTACCAGAGTAAGAACCTTTCTCTGGAGGGCCATGTCACAGCTCACAATGTGAGAGCCATGGCAGCCTCTATGGCTCATCTAAACTCTGTGTCCATCGACCAAATCTGTCGAGCGGCCACCTGGGCCTTGGTTCATACCTTCACAGTCCATTACTGCTTGGACAAGGACTCCTGCCGGGATGCCTTGTTTGGTCAGGCTGTTCTCAAACACCTGTCCAATACCTAATCAACTCCTACCCTCCATCCCTACTGGATGCCTGAGATTCATAGGTGGAGGTAGAGCCCTTCCCAGGGACTCCCAACCTGGGTGATCTCCCAGGCATCTCTAGCTGGGGAGTTCCCATATGTGAAGACTCATTCCTGCTTGTTCCTGGAGATAGCACAGTTACTTACCTGTAACAGGTGATCTCTGGGAACAGCAGGAATAAGTCTTCACAACCCACCCACCTCTCCTAGGAGTTTTATCTCTCTATCTTTCCTTTCCTCTCTCTCTCTTTGTCTCAGCTTTAAAACTCGAACTGGAGAGAGGCGGTTAGGAAAGGCGGGAAGGCAGCGCGCAGGCGCTGTGGGATGCTCCCAAAAGCTTTCCTTTTGGACACTGGGGAGCGTTCCCGCGCAGGCTCCGTCGGTACCGACGATACCCATATGTGAAGACTTATTCCTGCTGTTCTCAGAAATCACCTGTTACAGGTAAGTAACTGTGCTTTTCCACACTATGGTGCGGCCTAAAGCCGTATTGATGTGTATCTAGGGGGGCATGAAGCTCAATGTGATCCTGTAATTGATTATACGCTATTTTTTCTATGATCTTTGCCATAAATGGTAGGCTAGAGATAGGCCTATATGAAGATGGATCAAGATTATCTAGTTTCTTGTTTTTCAGAATAGGTCTAATCGAAGCTCTTTTTAGGATGGTAGGCATAGTACCATGTGAGTGAAAAATTTGTTATATTTAGAATGGAAGGTGCAAGAAATGATTTAGTATTTTTGATCCAGCTAACTGGGCATGGATCAAGGCTAGAGGTGGTTGTGTTAATATTTGAGATCACCTTATCAAGTTCATTCAGTGTTACAGTATGGAATTTATATCATACATGTTCATGTTTCAAGTGGGAATAATTAAGTGGTATTGGGGGATTTGATAGTGGTGAAAGCTTAGTAAAGTAATAGTCGGCAAGAGTTTGTGGATCAATAAGGGTGCTATCTTTATTATGAGAGTTTGATACTTTTTTAACTATTTCAAACAATTCTCTGGGGCGGTTGAGAGAATTTGTCAGTAATTTTGTGTGAAAGGATTTTTTTGATTCATTTATTGTTTTCCTATAATAGTCTAGTTTCTCATTGTATAAATTTAGATCATTGTGTGAGTTAGATTTTCGCCATCTTTTTTCAATCTTTCTAAGTTCTCTCTTTATTTGCCTTATTTCTTGTGTGTGCCAGGGTTGGGAGTCTCTCTGTCTAGTTCTGAATTTGTTTGAGAGTGAGGAAGTAAAGCTGCTTTTTTTATAGTCTCATTCCAGTTAGCAATACTGATATTTATGTCAGTTACTGTTATAGGAATATGTGGTATTATCTGTTCTAAAAATTTTTCCTTGTCAAATTTTCTGAACATTGTAGTTTGTCTTTGTTTAGGCTGTTGAGTTGAGATCTTATTATAATGTGGGAGATTGAATTTAATTAGATGATGGTCAGACCATGGGATAGGTATAGGATGTGATTGAGAGTTGAAAAATTAGGTCAAGGGTGTTCCCTTTAATGTGAGTTGGGAAATCAATGATTTGCTCAAAGTCAAGTTCTGACATGGTTTCCATGAATGCTTTGGAGTGTGTTGGTGTTGTTGAAGGGAGGTTTAAGTCTCCAATGATTACTAACTGTTTTTTTCTTGTGTTGAGGGAACATATGATATCTAATATGGAGGTTAAAGAATTTGTATCTGTGGATGGAGGTCTGTATATAAAACCAAAAGAGTGTGGTGTTTCAAAAATAAGTACATCCATGTTCTCAATATTACTAGTGGATATGAGGGTGGCTTTGAGGTTATTTATAATAGCGATGACACCACCACCCCTCTTTAAAGACCTAAAGCAGTGTAGTAATTCATAGCCGTCAGTTTGTAATTGATTTACAGATAGAATTGTGTGCCCGCTTCTGTTCTCTTCGAAATCTAGACAGATTTTGGTGATCATTCTCAGAGAGTGGCACATTGTTCAAACAATTCCAGCTTTTGAGTCACAGCAAGTTTGATAGCGCACCATAGGAATTCTAATTTATCTAACCATCTTGTATCCTCTACCTTGCCAGTACCATGTTGCAAACCAATCACCACAGGACATTTTCAGGGTGGTGGTGGTTCGGTTCGTGATCATGTTTTGTTTTATTTATTTATTTAATCAGTTTTCTATACTGCCTTATCCTTCAATCAAAGTGGTTTATGTTATGTAATTACTACAAACAGGTACTGGCTATATTCCCTCGTCCCCAAAGGGTTCACAATCTGTTATCACAACTAAAGGTGTATTCATTCATCCATCCTCCGCCTCTAGGTTTCCTTTGACTAGCTTTACTAATTGCCAGACAGAGACTGTCATCTATATGATCAGTTGTCCATGTAATTTGATTTAAATTGGTAAGACAACTAGAAGTGTTAAGATGAGTATCATTGAACATAGGAGCTGCATTAAGTGTAACGTCCCCATAAGCCATTAGTTGAACACTGGGCATCTGCTAAGCATAAAATCAGTTGTTTGAAATTTCTGGTTCTGCAGCAAGTCCATCCCCATTGGCGAGGGGGTGATGTGGATAAAACATTACTTAGGTTGGAACAGAAACTCATTTTTCTAATGAATACACTACAGACTTTTGATCTTAACCAAGATATAGATTTTATATAGATCCCTGCAGTTTTTACAGATATGGTTCTTCAGCCCATGGGCATATATATATATATTGTAGTGATGAAAGCTCCCAAGAAGACAGGGAAGTGGAAGAAAATCCTAGTTTCCCCTTTGAAATGAATGACAGTTCACTTGTGCATAAGACTTGCAAGCCAGATCAGGAAAAAACCCAGCTCCCTGCTAAGGTCAGGCCATGCCCTAGCTCAGGGGTGGAGACAAGCTTGCCTGATGATTGGTTACACAGGTGCAGAGAACAGGGAGTGCCTAGCAGCCAACGGTTCTTAAAACCACGAGCAGAGCAGAAAGAGGAGGGAAGGAGGAAGGCAAAGGACAACAGAGAGAGCAAGGCTGAGCATAGCTGGAGGAGAAAGAAAGAAGAAAACTCCCAGGAAAGCAGCTACCCAAGAGGGACTGGAGAAGGACATAAGGAGACTGAATTTCAGAACCTGGAGGATCCCAGGAAGAAAGAAATCAGCACTTGTCTGAGGAACCATCCCAAAGGTAAAGCCAGCAGTTTCAGAGCTGAGAAATCAACAGAGAAACAGTTTGCCATTGCTAAGGTCCAGGAAGCAGAGCCCTCACCGTCTACTGTTAAGAGGTGGGTGGAAAGTTTTACGTATGGGAAAAGCCATAGCCCTGATAAAAGCAGAACAGCTGAGTCTTCAAAGCTAGAAGCACTTTGAGTTGTTTGATGAGGGAAAAGTTCACTCCCCTAATACAACTGTGCCTTTACAAGCTGAATTGCTGTGGAGTCAGTTCCAGGAATTTCAAAAGGAGAGAAAGTCTGGGAGAGTTTGTAACTTTGATAGAGATACCATATATCCTGATGCCATAGAAGGAATGCAAATAGATTTCTGTTTGCCAAGCTCTGAGTGTGAACCTGTACCAATGGATTGCTCATTGTGTTTAAAAGAAGAGTCTGCATTATTGAACTGAGCTGAGAGACAGTGAAACAATATAGAGAATAAGTGCAGTATCGGCTTAGAATTAAGGAAAGCTAATACTGTGTTTTACTAAGTTTAATTGCCTTCTGAAGCTAAGAAGCAGTGCTTAGAAGAGGTTTGCTTTGAGAAAAGAGAATCACAGCTGTTGCAAGTTTATCTGTATTTCTGTTGAATGACCACACGAGGCAGTCCTCGGAGTAAGCTTGTGGGAATAAGTACAGCTGAACTGTGAAAAGAGGTTTTTTGTTACATCACTCTCTGTTACCTGATTTATCCTTTATGTTGGAGAAGCATCCTTTTTGCCTTGTTTGTGTATTGAGCTTAAATGCCCTGGAAATCCCCACAAAATAAATTTTCTTGCTGCCTTGAACCACCAACTCACAACTACAATTTGTCCTTAAAGAATAAACTAACTACAAGTCCCAGCATACCTCTGGTGACAACAAGGGAAGCTTTATTCAAAAGTGGACAACATAAGGCTGTTTCCTGCTTGTAAGCTCTTGGGCCCAAGCAGAAGCATCGCAATATATATATATTTCTTTTGAACATTCACACTTTATATATATTCAATGATTGTTAATGGCCATGGGAGTAACCAAACAGCAGGAGAAGGAGGTATCCGCAAAAAGTACAGGGGAGAGTAGCAGAAACCATAAACTACGGCCAAACACAGTAGGGGTATCCAAGAAACTTTATTATTAGACCCAACTAAACGAGTTTCGGCCCTAGGCCTTTGTCAGGGGTCTAAAGACAAACATGGACATAAAATTAAAATATGAGTAATCATAATGCAAGTGAAAACTTAAAACACATAAAAAATGTAAAACATAGAAAAATATAATAATATAATACATTACCAAGGAGAGCAAAACAGAAGCATCTAAGGGGTGGACCAAGCCACACTTCCCATTCTATACCATTCTATAGTGAATAAATAAGCAAAATATTACATAAATATAGCAAATATTATAAAATCAGTCCATAAGTAAAAAAAAAGGGGGGGGGGAATATATATATGTAATATAAAAAGTAAGTACCACCAAAAACAATTAAAAACACCTACAATAAAACAAAAGCAAAATAAGACATCATATGTCATAAACAGTTAAAAAGACATTAGGTATAATTGCCTCATAATATGCTATCAAAATAGTGCACATAAGAACATAACAATGGCAAAATAAAATTAACAGAGGTCAAAATCATGATATATTAAATAATCATAACATTAATAAATATAAATGCCTTATAATATACTACAAAGTAGTATAAAATACAAGTAAACTAAAACATTTTTTGGCCAAACTAAACTGGAAATATTCTTATAGAACTTTGACTGAAACAAACAGTGTTACAATCAACTAAAGGCAACCTAATTCAGATGTCCCTTCAAATAGATAGCACAAAGGCATTCCAGTTTCTGATGGAAACTGAAATCATCATCTTGATTTCTTTTCCATCAGATGTACATCTCGTAGAACACAATCCATAAAAGTTTGTACAGTAGGATTGATAGGACCAGGAGGATACCAACGAGATTTATTACGTATTACAGAGGGAGGAGTGGTCTAGTGGTTAGGACAAGGTACTTCAGGCCGGAGGGCCGGGGGTTCAAGTCCCACCTGGGGACAGCAATCTCAGGCCGGAGGGACTGGGATTTCTAGTCCTGTAGGCACTCCTTGTGGTCTTGGGCAAGCCACTTAACCCTCCATTGCCCATGTTCCCTGTAAGTATTAGTGTATGTGTCTCATATCCCCTCGTGTTAAATGTATCCCCCAATTGACCGCTTTGACCCGGTGAAAAGCGGGATATAAATACAGCTAAATAAATAAATAAAAATAGATCATTTAACACACAGGGTTTATCTGAAAAAATGTTTTTAATCTGTAACTTATGGGACAGCTTATGAAGATCAATACAAGTCTGAAATGCATCATATGATGCTGTGGGAACAAAAGACAGACCTTTCTGTAAAAGGTCAATTTCTGATTTGGTTAAAGAAACAGAGGAGAGGTTCAAAACAGGTAGATCAACTTGCGAAGAACTCTGTGCACATGTTAATTCATCCTGAATTAATAGGGATCGTGAGAACGATTTTGGAAGGACCAATAAACATTGCCCTTGCCCCTTCCTCTCCCTCTGAATTCCAGTCGATGAGGAGGTGGTTTCTTGGATTTGCGCTGTGCAGATTCCTTTTCCCAGAGGTCTTTGAATAAAAAATCCTTGGAGGTGCCAGGAGTTTTGGGAAGAGGAGAGGAAACAGGAGAGGCAAAGAGTTCCTCTGAATCACTTCTTATACGCTTTTTGCTCCTTTCCTGTGTATCATCGTATCTATTTATAGGAGAATTTTTCTTTTTTGATATAGGGATATCATATCTATGAGTGGAATATTCATATCTTTTTGAATAATCATCATTATGGTTATTATAACCATCATACTTATGGGAATGATCATTGTTATGATAACTATCATATTTCTTTGAATAGCAATTACTACGATTATTATGATTATCCTCCTTAAAACTAACTTGACGCTGACCATTAAAAGAAGCCTGAGGTTTTAACCATAAATATACAGTCATTCTTACAATCTAATTCATCACGTTTATGTTTGTCAAGTTTCCCTCTTTTTAGATCTCTACGATATTCATCCAATTTCTTATTATAATCATCAATAAGTCTCTCAAAATGTCTGTCTTCAGACTTAAGGGAGTCCATTTTTCTCTCAGCCTCTACTTTGATCTTTTCAGCCTTCTTTTTTGCAGTCTCAGCCAATAGGACCATAAGATCAAGGGAACATTTGTTTAAGATGGCACACCATCTGTCCATAAAAGGTTTATCGTCTCGAAACATATTAGGTTCTCTTGTCATCCTTAGTCCTCTTAGAATACGTTTAACCCTGCAGTATTGTAACATACTTGCATAGTGTAACTCATATCTAATGACTGCTTTCTTGGTACGAATCAAATCTATCCAGCGATCAGCAAAGCTGGCATCTTCAGGCTCATCCTCAACTCCCCTCTTATATAAATAGTCTAACACGATCGTTTTTTAGCCAGTTACATAATTATATCTTTCTCTCTTCTTCAATTATTCATTATTGTAATTTGCATTAGATAATCCATTACATGCTCTTATATTATAGTTTGTACATGGCGATTTTCATCGCACTGCTTGAAATGCGTGTAGTCTAGTCACATAGTATTTTTAAACTCACAATACATTTGTTTGTTTACAATGGTCTTGTACAAGGCAATTTACATCACAGTGCCCTAAATATTACTGTTTTAGTTATATAAAGATTTCGGATGATTTCAGTATATTTTTTGTTTTCAAAAAATTTTTACAACAAGTTCTTGACATGCCTTACATTGGCGACATTTTCTTCTTTCTCTTTTTCTTATGGACGTTTGTTATCAATAATTTTTATTGGCACCTTTTCTGTATCGTTGTACCTTTTAGTTAGGTAGTCTTTTAGGTGATTGTAACATATTTCGCTTTTCTTTTTTCCCCTAAATTATGCCCTCTGGAATGCCTTTTTGCTATCTATTTGAAGGTACATCGTTGTATGTCTGAATTAGGTTGCCTTTAGTTGATTGTAACACTGTTTCAGTCAAAGTTCTATAAGAATATTTACAGTTTAGTTTGGCCGAAAAATGTTTTAGTTTACTTGTATTTTATACTAGTTATGATTATTTAATATATCATGATTTTGACCTCTGTTAATTTTACTTTGCCATTGTTATGTTCTTATGTGCACTATTTTGATAGCATATTATGAGGCAATTATACCTAATGTATTTTTAACTGTTTATGACATATGATCTGTCTTTTATTTTGCTTTTGTTTTATTGGCAAGGCCGCGGGGCCCCCCCGCATGCGCGCGGCCGGCGTTAACCGGGGGGTGGCCGGTCGCGCTCTCCTTCGGGCTCTGGCCTCGTGGTTCGCGGGGGCGGGCCTGCGGCGTGCTGGGCTCCCATTGGCTCCCACGGAGCACTGAAGGGTGCGGGAGACAATGGGAGGAATTGGAGCCAAGTGTTGGGGGGGGTTGTGGAGGCATTGCGGCGTCCTCCGGCCTTTCCCTCGCGGGAGCCGGAGGTGCCAGATGTGTGCAGCAGCTAGAGCAGGGCCACGTGGGTCGAAGACTCACCCGGGGCGGAGGTGAGCGAGGCCAGGCAGCACGTGCTGCATGAGTGAGGTGCCCGGGGCCTGGTTAGGACGGGGTCGTGAGGGCATAAAAAAAAAAAAACGCCTATAGGGAACGGACAGAGCTCCTGGTCTAGTGACAGAGTATTTCCCAGTGGCCAGCAGGGTGTTTTTGCCAATGGGGGGTTGGGGCAGGCAGACCCAACGGGGGGGGGGCGGCAGGGCAGAGTGTTGCTAAGGGGCAATGGGCTGTGCGGGGTGCGAAGGGGGGGGAGCAGGCGGGCCCGGATAGCCGGGGGGCACAGGTGGGCAGAGGGAATAGGGGGCGTAGTGGTGGGCAGCGCGGCGGGCCCGTACTCAGCACAGTGGGGCGCAGGGGTGCTGCGGGCAGAGCAGCCACCCGGGGCAAGAGTCCCAGGGGGGCGGGGGCCCGAGGGGGGCTCCACCCTAAGGCGGACCAGTGAGGGGGGGTCTCCCAGGGGGGCGCAACAGTGGAGTGCGGGCGGGCAGCGTGGCCGGTCCCGGGCCCAGCGGCAGGCTGGCCGGACAGAGAGGCGGTAGGGCAAGGGCCGCTGCAGGTGCTGGTGGGGGGACACGGGGTGGGGGCGGGTCTGTCGGTAGGTGAGGTCCAGGCAGCGGGGGGGGGGTGAGCAGTGGCGATTGAGGGGTTGGCGGGACCACATGGGTCGGCCAGGGTTTATCGGTGGGGCTACTCTCCTAGTTGGGAGCACTGGCAGAGTGGGGGGCAGGACTCCTCGAGGGCGGACTGGCTGGGGGCGTGGCAGCAGCCCTGGGCTGTGGCAGGTGCCGCTGCGCCTTTCCCTTTTTTCTCTCCGCAGGTACCTCCCGGATGGCAGTACACCAGAACCCAGGGGCGGGGGAGCCTGCTATCGCGGACCGGAGCATCGCGGAGAGTGGAGGAGAACCAACCACCTGGTGGAGCGGCGGGAGAGGTGCAGGGCACGGCAAGTGTAGCGCCGGAGCAGCAGGAGACTGGTACAGCATTGGAGGAGGCAGCTGGTGCAGCAGGTGAGTCTGTAGAGTGGGCAAGTATGGTTGGTGCGTCGACGGGCGGCAAGGGGGGAGAGCGTCCAGGAAAAAGTGGCGGCATTTGTGCTGCCTGCATCGGGCTCCGGATTGTCTACGTCCTCGGGGTCTTCGTCGCCTTCCTCTGAGTCCGAAGGGAGCAAGGGCGATGGTGGAGGGGGCGAGGTGGGACTGTTAGGTATGACGGGGGCAGTGCCTACTGTGGCGGCGTTCTTGGAACTTTGGGAATGCGTGCCAAAAAAATTGAGGCGTAAAATCCAGGAACGGCATTACATTGACATTTTTCGGTTGCTTTAGGGTCGTAAGCATTCCGGGGACAGTAGGAGGAAAAGGAAAGCCATTGAGAAGGCGGGGAGGGTGCAGAGAGTTGTGTGTAACGTGACAAACTGGACACGTGCCTTTTTGCGGCTGGCCAGTGTGTGGGGGCGGGTGCATCCAGAGCATTACGGGATGCTATTGGCTTATGCGGACTCCATCTTGGAGGCCTCTCAGTCGCATGACGGTTGGGCATGGCTCAACTACGACGAGAAGTTCCGTGACAAGATGGAGGAGAATAGCACGCTGTCGTGGGGTACACAGGACATTAATTTATGGCTCACGCAGATGTCGGCCAGATCGGCTAGCGGGCCGGCGAGTGGCCCAAAGGGCGGGGTAGCCGTTGCTTCTGGGGCGCTGCAGCTCTTTTGGGCGGGCGAGTCGGCTGCGGGGCAGAAAGCGGCGGGAGGGGGGGCGCAGGGGACGTGTGTTGGCATTTCAACAAGTCGTCCTGCCCGTTTATGGACTGCAAATTCCGACATGCGTGTTCGGTCTGTAATGGGGGGCATTCCGCCGTCAAATGTGTTAAGAGAGGTCCGGTTGGAGCCGGCTTGCCCCCCCCCCCCCAAGCAGTGAGAGCTGGCAGGGTGTGGCACCGACTCCTATTAGGATCGAGGCGTTGCGGGAGTGGTTGCAGAGGTATCCCAGAAGGAAGGATAGGGTTATTTTAGAGGGGGGCTTTCAAGAGGGGTTTCGGATTCCAGCGAAGGGATTGGTGGCGGCGAGCAAAGTCTGGAATGTACCTTCGGTGAGGCGCTTTGCCAGCGTGGTGAGGGACAAGTTAGCGGTGGAGATCGCATTGGGGAGGGTGACGGTCCCTTTCGGGGAGCCGCCCTTCACAGATCTCGTGGTGTCCCTGTTGGGTGTTATACCGAAAAAGGAGCCCGGGAAATACCGGCTGATTCATAACCTGTCCTTCCCCAGCGGGGCTTCGGTTAACGATCTGATCCCCAAGGAGTTGTGTGAGGTACGGTATGCATCCTTCGACGTGGCAGTTGATCTAGTGTGGAACTGCGGGCGGGGGTGCCTGATGGCAAAGGCCGATATCGAATCTGCTTTCCGTTTGTTACCGGTGCACCCGTCGGCATTCCCGTTGTTAGGGTTTCGTTTTGAGGGCAGCTATTACTTCGATAGGTGCATGCCTATGGGGTGTTCGATCTCCTGTGCACACTTTGAGCGGTTTAGCACGTTTCTGCATTGGGCTTTGGTGGTTCAGGTTGGGTATGATCAGGTGGTGCATTACCTGGACGATTTTCTGGTCGTTGGGGCAGCGCGGACGGGGCAGTGCAATGCTTTGCTGGACGGTCTCGTACAGCTGGCGCGGGCGTGGGGAGTCCCGTTGGCGGCGGGGAAAACCGAGGGCCTGGCGACGCGGATAACCTTTTTAGGAATTGAGCTGGATTCCGTGGAGATAGTGGCACGCCTGCCGGCGGTCAAGATAACAAAACTCCGGGTCATGGTGGCGAACGTCTTGTGTTCCAAGAGGATGACTTTGCGGGAGATGCAGGCGCTGATCGGGTCATTGAATTTTGCCTGCAGAGTGATTCCGATGGGTCGAGTGTTCATGAGACGGCTGGCAGCAGCTACGGCCAGAGTCTCTAAACCGCATCACCGGCTTCGGGTGTCGCAGAGCATTCGGGCCGACTTAGCAATTTGGGATGAGTTCTTGCGGGATTTCAATGGCACTACAGTGCTTAGGGACAGGGAGATCTCCAGTCAGGATTTGCAATTGTATACTGACGCGGCTGGGGGGGTGGGGCCTCGGGGTGTACTTTGGGGGCTCTTGGTGCGCGGCGGAGTGGCCAATTTCGTGGAAGGAAGCGGGTCTCACGGCTAACATAACCTTCTTGGAGTTGTTCCCTATCCTTGTGGTGTTGGCATTGTGGCCGGACAGGATTCGCAATCGGGTCGTGTGGTGGTGCGACAACGAAGCGGTGGTGAAGGTAATAAATAATTACACACCGCACTGCAAGCAGGTGCCGGACTTGATGCGGCAGGTTGTGTTAGCGTGCTTGCGACTGAATACGGTGGTCCGGGTGCGGCATATTCTGGGTAGTACTAACAAAGTCGCCGATGCTCTTTCCCGTTTCAAGTGGGAGCTGTTCCGAACATTGGTGCCGGAGGCAGAAGAGGAGGGGCGGTCTGTCTCCAAGCACTTATGGCAGATTGGCCTCGAGAGATGACTGAGCTCTTGAAGATCTCAGTGTCGGCGGCTACGTGGGCGGCTTACCAGCGGGGCTGCGACAGCGTGGTGATAATCCTGGAGGAGCGCGGATGGCGGTGGGGCCCGCCTCCCGATCAGCTTCTGGGTCTGTATGTGTTGGCAGCGAAGGCTAACGGATTATCTTGAGCTACGGTGAGTAGGAATCTGGCGGTGTTCACGTTCTTTGCCAAGGCGGTGGGATGAGTGGCTGTCGGGGGGGATTCCTAATGCGTAGACTTCTGCAGGGCTGGGAGCGAGCCTGTCCTTCACCAAGGGACGGCCGTCGGCCCATTACTCATGATTTGCTCCAACACTTGTGTGCGGCATTGACCCAGGTGGTTTCGTCCGGCTTCAAGGGCGTCCTTTTTCGGGCTGTATTTTCCATAGCATTTTTTGGTGCTTTCCGCATAGGGGAATTGATTGCGGAGTTGGGGAGGGTGGCCAGAGTGGGTGGCCTGCAAGTGCACCATGTGAAGTGGGTGGGGTGCGGGGTCAGTCTATATTTGGCGCTTTCCAAGACAGACCAGTTGGGGCGGGGCACGTGGGTGCGGTTGGGAGCTATGGGAGGGGCAGCCACGTGCCCGGTGGAACTGCTGAAGGCTTACTTGCAGATGCGGCCTGGGGGGGGGTAGTCTGTTTATCCACGAGGATAGAAGGGTGCTTATGCGGTTTCAGTTTACGGTGGTCCTGCGGCTGGCCTTACAGCATCTCAGAGAGGATGCGGGGTTGTTTGCGCCGCACTCCTTTCGTATTGGGGCGGCGACTAGCGCGGCGGCGGCGGTGGGGTTACCTGAGGGGGAAATTCGGCGAATTGGAAGATGGAAGTCGCAGGCCTTTTACAGATATGTGCGCCTGTAAGGGCGGTGGGGGCTAGCTAACTGTGGGTCTCTTTGTTTTGCAGAGGTTTTTCCAGGATCATGTCACTGTTGGGTGATTGGCCACTCTTTTGTGTTTTGGGCCGGTCGGCGAGCAGCAACACACCCGCTAGGGCGGAATATTGGATTGGACGCGTTCGGGGTGACCGTCTCATGGCTGGGCGAGCATGGGCTGCGATGGATTCAGCTCTTGCCTTTGCTGCGGCACCACGAGCGGATGAGAGGGACACTGGATGCCGTGTTGATACACTTGGGTGGCAACGACCTGGTGTCCTGGACCTGCCAGCAGTTGATTCGGACTATCATTAAGGACTTGAGAGCGATACTGGCGATGTTCACTGGTGTATTTCTGCTTTGGTCAGATATCATTCCAAGGCCAGCTTGCAAGGCTCAGCGGCAGTGGTTGCGTGGGTTGACAAAGATTAATCGCCAAATAGGCAGATGGGTGGGGGAACGGGGGGGGCCAAACTTTGCACTCCTGGGCTGACGTGGAGTGTGCTGGCTTGTATAGGGCGGATGGGGTGCATCTATCCCCGGTTGGGATAGATTTGCTCCTTAATGATTGGCAAGAGGCTTTGGAAGATATGCTGAAAAGGAAGGGCACGGGTCGCAGCTTAGCCGGGGGGGGGAGGGGGCGGCTCAGGTCGGTAGGGGCCTGAGCCGGTGGCGGGATCCCGGAGGTTTCCGGGGTCCGGAGCCGGAGCCAAGCAATAGGGTGGGGGTGGGGTACCCCTGACCTTGACAGTCCCTCAGGCTTTTGCTAATAACATGGCGAAGTCGGAGGCTAGGCAATTTGCCGGGGCCTGGACACGGCGGAGGTGGAGGTGGAAGCAGCAGCACTTTGCTACCCACATGGCTGGTGAGAGTTCACTCTGCTGGGGGGGGGGGGGGGTAAAGTTAATGTTTGGATTGTTGATGGTTATTGTTAAAGTTTAATAAAGCTGCGACCAGTTGAATTCCCAATAACTGTTGTGTATTATTGTTAATTATTGTCTGGGGGGGTTGCGAGGGGGAGGCGGCGGACCGGACCGCCTTACCCGGTTATGGCAAGGCTGCGGGCCCCCCCCCCCCGCGTGCGTGCGGCCGGTGTTAACCAGGGGGGGGCGGCCGGTCACGCGCTCCTTCGGGCTCTGGCCTCGTGGTTCACGGGGGCGGGCCTGCGGCGTGCTGGGCTCCCATTGGCTCCTGCGGAGCACTGAAGGGTGCGGGAGCCAATGGGAGGAATTGGAGCCGAGCGTTGGGGGGGGTTGTGGAGGCGTTGCGGCGTCCTCCGGCCTTTCCCTCGCGGGAGCCGGAGGTGCTGGACGTCCCGCCCGCCCACCCTTTCTAGGGCACGGGTGTCGGTTTGGGCATTAGTGGGGTGTTGCAGCTGGGGGGGGGGGTTGGCAGGATCCCAGAGTTTCCGGGGTCCGGAGCCGGAGCCAAGCAGTAGGGCGGGGGTGGGGTACCCCCGACCCGGACAGTCCCTCAGGCTTTTGCTAATAACATGGCAAAGTCGGAAGAGGGAGGCTAGGCAATTTGCCGGGGCCTGGACACGGCGGAAGCGGAAGCGGCATCACTTTGCTACCCACATGGCTGGTGAGAGTTCGCTCTGCTGGGGGGGGGGGTAAAGTTAATGTTTGGATTGTTGATGGTTATTGTTAAAGGTTAATAAAGCTGCGACCAGTTGACTTCCCAATAAGTGTTGTGTATTATTGTTAATAATTGTCTGGAGGGGGGGTTGCGAGGGGGAGGCGGTGGACCGGTCCGCCTTACCCGGTTATGTAGGTGTTTTTAATTATGTTTTTTGTGGTATTTACTTTTTATATATTATAGTTAAGGTTATTCATTACATATATATATTCCCCCCCCCCCCCCCTTTTTTCTTATGGACTGATTTTATAATATTTGATATATTTATGTAATTTTTTGCCTGCCTATTCACTATAGAATGGGAAGTGTGGCTTGGTCCACCCCTTAGATGCTTCTGTTTTGCTCTCCTTGGTAATGTATTATATTATTATTATTTTTCTGTGTTTTACATTTTTTATGTGATTTAAGTTTTCACTTGTATTATGATTACTCATATTTTAATTTTATGTCCATGTTTGTATTTAGACCCCTGACGAAGGCCTAGGGCTGAAACTGGTTTAGTTGGGTCTACTAATAGTTTCTTGGATACCCCTACTGTGTTTAGTCGTGGTTTATGGTTTCAGATCCGGCCGTGAATTAGCACGGCCGGACACAGGTACGGCGCCAGCAGGCCAAGGGTTAACCTTGGTGGGAGGGCAGGGTGGAGGGGGGAGAGAGGGCGGACGGTGCGGTGATCGGCTATAGAAGCGCCGATCAAGCCGCGGCTCGCCCGCTTTTCCTCCTCCCGGCACGCCAACACGAGCGGGCTTGTTTCAATGGAAGCGCCCCTTATACGATGTCATGCTAGTTGGGACTGAGGGCAGTGGGGAAAAGGCTTGGACAGCATTTTTCCAAATATCCCTGTCAGACGTCAAGGACCTGATTAGAGTGGGCTGTGCCTCTTGAGAAGGGATGAGGCGAAATGTTAAATGAATGTATAGTTATGCTATTTATGATGGAATTGTGTTATAATGTTTTGATGTTTGTGGTTTTATGCTGTGGCCACCAGTTTTTGATACTGTATTTCCAAATGTTAACAATCTGAATAAAGACGTTCTTTTGGTGCAAATTCAGATGCAGTTTGGTTATTCTGGCAGGAGGGGGGGCAGGGCCGGCCCGTCCATAGAGCAAGAATGTTTTTTGCACAGGGCCCCGCGTAAAGAACATTCTGCTTTTTAAAAAATTAAATTAAAAAAAAAAAAGCTGGCTGCTGCTGTTGCCGCCGCGGCAGTAGCAGAATGGAGTGTCCCGCGGGGCCCCCTCTGCCCGGCTGAGCCCCTCTGCCCGGCTTTCAGATTCGCGAAGGGAGAGTGTCTCCCTCGCGTCTCTGTTAAGCCTACAGGGGCAGATGGGAAATTTCGGGTCTGATGGGAAATTTCCCATCTGCCCCTGCAGGCTTAACAGAGACGCGAGGGAGACACTCACCCTTCGCAATTCTGAAAGCCGGGCAGAGAGGGCCCCGCGGGACACTCCATTCTGCTGCTGCCGTGGCAGCAGCCAGCTTTTTTTTTTTTTACATTTTCCTGAGCCGATGTGGGGGGGGGGGGGGTTTGGGCTGGTAAAGGGCTATGGAGGGGGTTAGGACCTGACTTGAGGTGGGCTGTGGGTTGATGGGGGGGGAGGTTAGGATTGGTATTGGGCTATGGGGGGGCTAGGACTCGAAATGGGCTGATGGGGTGGTTAAGACTGGAGGTGGGCTGATGGGGTTAGGACTGGTAGTGGGCTGTGGGCTGTTGGGGGGGTTAGGACTGGTCAGGGGCTATGGGGGCTCGGAAAAGAAAATGGCTGATGGGGGTGGGTTAGGTATTGAGATGGGCTGTTGGGGGGTTAGGACTGGTAATGGGCTATGGGGCGGGGCTAGGACAGGAAATGGGCTGATGTGGAGGGGTTAGGACTTGAGGTGGGCTGATGGGGTTAGGACTGGTAATGGGCTGTGTGCTGTTGGGGGGGGGGTAGGACTGGTAATGGGCTATGGGGGGGTTAAGACTGGTAATGGACTGTGGGATGATGGGGCCTGCCTGGAAATGGGGTGATGGGGGGTAAGGACTGGAAATGGGCTAAGCGGGGGTTAAGACAGGTAAAGGGCTTTGGGATGATGGGGCCTGCCTGGAAATGGGGTTATGGGGGGTTAGGACTGGTAATGGGCTATGGGGGGGGTTAGGACTGGTAATGGGCTATGGGGGGGGTTAGTACTGGTAATGGGCTATGGGGGGGCTAGGACAGGAAATGGGCTGCTGGGGAGGGGCTAGGACTTGAGGTGGGCTGATGGGGTTAGGACTGGTAATGGGCTGTGGGCTGATGAGGGGGGTTAGGACTGGCAATGGGCTATGGGGGGCTGACTGGAAATGGGCTGATGGGGGGTTAGGACTGGTAATGGGTTATAGGGGGACTTAAACTGAAAATGGGGTGATGTGGGGTTAGGACTGGAAGTGGGTTAATGGGGGGCTAGGACTGGTAATGGGCTATGGGGGGGGCTAGGACAGTTAATAGGCTGAGTGGAAGGGGAGGCTTGAACTGCAAATAGCTGATGGGGACGGGGACTTGGAATGGAAATGGGCTGAGTGGAAGGGGGGCTTGAACTGCAAATAGCTGATGGGGAGGGGACTTGGAATGGAAATGGGCTGTGAGGGAAGGGAGCTAGGACTGGAAATGGGCTGATGGAGCAGCTAGGATAGGACTGGAATTGGGCTGTTGGGGGGAGCTAAGATTGGAAATGGGCTGTGGTGGGGGCTTGGATTGAAATGGACTCATGGGGGCCTTGGACTGGAATTGGGCTGAGTGGAGGGGAGCTAGGATTTGACCTGGGCTGATGGTGGGGCTAGGAAATGACTAGAAATGGGCTGATGGGGGCTAGGATTGGAAATGAGCTGATGAAGGGACTCGGACTGGAAATGGATGGGGGAGCTAGGACTGGAAATGGGCTGATGGGGGGCTAGGACTGGAAATGGGCTGATGCAGGGACTAGAAGGGAGCGGGTGCTGTGTGGGACTGGAACTAGAAGGGAGCTGATGTTGGGGGAGGATTAGAATGGGATGGGGCTGTGAGAGTGAAATGGAGAGGGGAAAAATATTTTGTGTGGGAGGGATGAAAAATCTACAATTGGCCGGGTATTGGGAGAGTAAGTGGGGATTGAGGATGGAGGGGTAAAATTTGAGTGGATGAAATAGGAATGAGGAAAGAGCAAAAGGAGAAAGATTAGTATGTTAAAGCAGATGTAGAGAGAGAGAATGGAAAAAAAACTAGGAGAGAAGAAAGGACAAATGGACAGCAGACGATGGAGAGTTAGCAGAAAACATGAAGAAACCAGAAGAAAGTGGCTGGAGCAATTGCAACTGAAAAAAAAATGCACAAAAGTTAGAAAGATATCTCTTTATTTTGAATTTATTAACTGGAATATGAAAGCTCTGGGAAATGTGCATCATTAACGTCTGCGCTTTGTTTGGTACAAGAGGAAATTAATTTATAGTTTTATTTCTACAGTGTTGTTGTACATTCCAAGTTTGGCTTTTGGGGTTCCCAGTTTAATTATTGCCTTCCTGTTTCTAAATTGTGATTCCTTGTTTGGTGATGGTCTGTTCTGCATGTGTAACTGAGCTGAGGTATTCTGTTTATGTAATTCCTATTTGACATTGCCACTTGTTCTCTTTCCCCAGTATTCTCTGAAATGTATTGGTTTAATATTTGCAGTGCTACCTTTTGATAGGTAGGGTATGGTGCTTTGTGAGTCCTGGTAATGCTGTCAGGATACGGCAGGTTTGCTATGGGTTCTGAATGGGCAGCGTTTGTAGTAGTTCCTAATATGCCTGGCGGTTGGCACTAGATTATAGTAATGTAGAAATCTTTTGGTCTTTCTTTATCCATACACTCATTAAGAGACATGTTTAGTGAAAGTTAGTGTATGGTAACATTATGCAAATAAGGCCACTTATGCAAATGAGGCCCCACACCGAGTCTCTGCACATGGCCCCGCACCCCCCTTGGGCTGTCCCTGGGGGGGGGGGAGTGGGGGAGGGAGGGGGAGGAAATAGCAACCCGAGGCCGTCATGCTGGTCGCCTGGCTGCGCTACTCTCCCCAATGGCCATGGGAGTGACAGGTTAATATTTCCCTCAGTCTTAACAGAGAGATAGATTTTAGTGCTTTTTATAGCTTTCAAAGATTGGGTTCAAGAATGGTTAGAAACATAGAAATATGACAACAGAAAAAGACCACATGGCCTATCTAGTCTGTCCTTCCATATCAACAACTACAACAGTCCCCTTTTTACCTTTAGAGATCCTCTGTGTTTGTCCCATGCTTTTTTGAATTCAGTTACTGTCCTCATCTCTACCACCTCCACTGGGAGACTATGCCACAGATCCACTACTCTTTCCATAAAGAAATATTTCCGCATATCACTCCTGAATCTATCTCCCTTCACCCTCATCCCATGTCCCCTCGTAGCAGAACTTGCTTTCAATTGAAAGAGGCGCTCTCCCTGAACATTTATGCCACGGAGGTATTTAAACATCTCAATCATATCACCTCTATCCCACCTTTCTTCTAAGGTGTACATATTAAGATCCTTAAGTCTGTCCTCATATGCTTTATAATGAAGACCACTAATCATTTTAGTAGCCACCCTCTGCACCGACTCCATCCTGTTTGCATCCTTTTAAAGGTGTGGTCTCCAGAATTGCACATAATACTCCAAATGAGGTTGCAACAAAGACTTATACAGAGGCATTATCACCTCCTTTTTTCTGCTAGTCATTCCTCTCCGTATGCACCCAAGCATTCTTCTAGCTTTTGCTGTTGCCTTTTCTACCTGTTTAGCTACTTTAAGATCATCAGACACAACCACGCCTAGATCCCACTCTTCTTTAGTGGACAAAAGTACTTCACCCCCTATACTATATTGCTCCCTTGGATTGCTGCAGCCCAAATGCATGACCTTACATTTTTTCACATTAAATCCTAGCTGCCAAATTCTAGACCATTCTTCAAGCTTAGCTAGATCCCTCCTCATGTTATCTACACCTTCCTGGGTGTCTATTGTAGATTTTGGTATCATCCGCAAAGAGGCAAACCTTACCCGACAGCCCTTCTGCTATATCACTAACAAAGATGTTAAAAAGAATCGGACCAAGGACAGATCCCTAGGGCACACTACTGGTAACATCTTTCTCCTCAGAGTGAGCTCCATTTACCTGTACTCTTTGTCGCCTCCCATCCAACCAATTTCTAATCCAAGCAGTAACTTTAGGGTCCATCCCTAGGGTGCTCAGTTTGTTTATAAGTCACCTGTGAGTAACAGTGTCAAAGGCTTTACTGAAATCTAAATACACCACCTCTAGGGCTCTCCCTCGGTCCAACTCCCTGGTCATCCAGTCAAAGAAATCAATCAGATTTGTCTGACAAGACCTGCCTCTGGTGAATCTATGTTGCCTCGGATCCTGTAATCCGCTGGACTCCAGAAATCTCACTATTTTCTCTTTCAGCGGTGTTTCCAATAATTTACTCACCACTGAAGTTAAACTAACCGGCCTGTAGTTTTCAACCACATCCTTACTTCCGCTTTTGTGTAAAGGCACCACATGAACCTCTCTCCAGTCCTTTGGCACCAACGAGGCATTGAAAAGGTCAGTCAGTGGAGCTGCTAGAACGTCCCCCTCAGTATTCTAGGGTGTATCCCATCCGGTCCCATCGCTTTGTCTGCTTTAAGTTGAGCTAGTTTCTCACGAACACAGTCTTCTGAAAATTGTTCAAGATGTCCCTTTCTTCTGTTCCTGTTGGTGTTTTCTGAGGTCCTGCTCCTGGTTCTTCATTTGTGAACACAGAACAGAAATATTTGTTAAGCAATTCTGCTTTATCCTTATCAGCTTCTACATATTCCTCCCCTGCACCCTTGAGTCTGACAATACCACTTTTGCCCTTCCTCTTCTCACTGACACATCTGAAAAATGTCTTATCCCCCCATTTTATTGCATTGGCTATTTCTTCCTCCTTTTCAATCTTTGCCTTCCTGACTAGCTTCTCTATGGGGTATGTTTACTAAACTGCAGTAACATTACATACCGCGCATTATGTAACGTTAACGCGCATTACGTTACTTAACGATCGTTAACGTCCCCGGCCATGGTAAACACCACATGAATCCTACCGCAAATGAAAACCTGCCGTTAGATGCACATTTGCAGGAGAGAGAAACTATTTCAGTGTCAGCAATGTACTGCCTAGTCAGGGAGCCTAAGAAATGTGATAGTAGTGCTCCATTTTCAGCAACACCATAGTGCCAAAGTATGAATGGCCACTATGGCGATGGGGCATAGGGGGCCGCAGGCGGGACATGTAGCATGGGCAGCTGGGGCACAGGGTGGACCAGACGGGCACCTAGATGGCACATAGGAACATAGAAGCTGGAAATCAGCAAGACAGCAGCTGACCAAGGCCAAACACAATCCAGCTATATCTTCCTGGTTCACCCTAGCCAATAGTTGCTAGGGCACTGACCTGACATCCCCCCCCAGCCATCCCGCCCCCATGTGGAAGGGACATAATATTGGTACGCAGTGATGGGGGGGATATGAGGATGTCCATGTATGCCCCCCCACCCCAGGATCCACTCCCTAGGCTGGCGCCTGCCTACACAGTGGATGGCCTGGGACTGCACACTACCAGCACCGACAGCAAATGGCCATGTCAGCTTGGCAGGGGTGGTGTGCCCATGCTGGAGGGGGCAGTGCCATCTCCTTGCAGTGGACCTAGGCCATGCCCTGCATCAGTACGTGGTGTGCAGTGCAACATACAAAGTCTGGCTGAGGTACAGGTAGCCCCAGGGACTATTGTGCATCTGTGGCAACAGTGTGGTGCAGTACACCCAGCCAGTGTGTCCAGAAGCAGAGGGTCACATGTTCAAGCCCCAGCTGTGGTTCCTGCAGAGCATGTCCTTATGTTTTACCCTACAATGCAGATACAACAGCAACATGTGCAAAGCCCAAAGCAACGGCAAACAGGGGTTCAAACACCCACCTACACAGGCTCCACAATCCAAAGATGCATGGAGAGTCAGGCTGTGGGCCCCAGCACTGAGCTGAAGTTATCACCAGAGCACTACTACTACCCCCTGCACAGTTTAGCAATGTCGGCACTGTGATCAGGACCAGTGTGGTGGGCAGGGTTGCCAACCACCCCTATCTTTGTACAATGCTGCAATAGGAGTGAGCGTGTGTGTATGTCTATCCATTGTTCTGTGGCTACCCACCCTTCACTGGGCCCAAAATGTCCCACTGTTACCAGCGTTAGCCTGAATAGGTGCATAATGATGAGCAAGGTATTTTGGGTATGGCCCGGACAGGGCAGATTGGCCAGGATGCATCTTCACAGGGTGTGGGGCAATGGCTGGGACACGGTAGTGCCTGACCACCAACTGCATGGACAGGGTGGCCACAGCATGGCATGCTGGGAGGGCACTCACTCTGATCGAGCAGCGACCATGGCAGGTCTGGATTCCCACATAGCGCTCTACACTATCTGTCTCCAGTGATATATTTGTGTTCCCCAGTCCTGGGGTCCCAATCACTGAGTTGCCTGCTTGCTGCACATAGTTCCTCTGTGAGCAGGCTGGTGGACTGTCTGCAGTTAGACTGTGCAGTTAGACTGTGCATGGTCAGAACACCTTTAAGGTACAGTCTGACTGAGCTGTCTGCTGGTGATTGGCAGACAGTGGTGGGAGGCATTTGGGGTTTCCCAGACCTAACCCCAGCATTGCTGCTGGTCTGCCACTGCCCCAGTCAAAGGTATGGCTCTGGCCCACCAACCCTGGAGGGCTGTCTCATACAAACAGGATGGAGGTTGCTTCCCCGGGGCGGGGGCACCTGTTCTTTACCTACAAAAAGGGTGATGTGGGCCCTTTGGGGTATGTAGTGTATACCACTGTGACCTATAAAGGCACTGCTACACACACCTCATGCAATTCTAGGAACCCCTCTGCCCTGATAACAGCTGCCTATGTCAGCCAGACCCTAACACAGGGTACACACCAGTCTGGCTGGTGTCTGGTCCCACAGGGCCACATGTGACTGCAGGATACAGATGGACACCAAATTACCTTCGGCTGCATTGCAAGGAACACCTGTCACACACTGGTAGTGATGGGGATGTACAGCAGGACCTATCTCTAGCACCACATGTACTGCGGACCTAGTGCTGGGCACCCATCCTATACCTCAGGGTGAGCACAGAACCTGCACAATGGCATAGTTTGTAACTACTCTGTGCCAGTATCACGCACTGTCAGTTCATCTTTCCAAGCTGAGGTACCGGAGAGGTGCAGACCCCATTTGGCGATCAGCTGTAGACTGCTATTCAGCATGTGCATTGCATCATGGGTACTGATGGGGTTACCCTATCCTGGCACTCAGAGCAGACAGTTTGTGTGGTGAACTGCAGTCCTTCTGTACCCAGACATTGCTGTGACATACACCAGGGAGGTATAGCCTACTGGTTAATACAATGCCATTCTTGGCAGTGTTCATGGGTTTAGTTCCTCATTGTTCCCTCCTCTCATGCCTGTCCTACTCAAATAGTGTACATGCCTGTAGAGGTCATATTTTTGCAGATCTGTGCTTCCAGCTCATAATACCCTCGCCACAATTGCCAACATTCCCTCGGTCCGTCTATCTGCGTCTGTCAGCTGTGTAGAGGCCTGTCTGCCAGTGCAGGCTGCCACCCCATGTCCTGCACTGCTGCCCTTTCCTGCATTGTGCCTCTTCATGCTTGCCTCACCTGTGCCTGATCTGCATGGCACCACCACTCCTCTGTCCACCCATCATTGTAACTATCCTGCCACCTCCATTGGGGGACATGTATTCCCATCATCTGCCACCAACTGTTTTTCTGGTACTTTACATTGCCAACACCCTTTGCTGTGGTACAGCTGCCCCACCATGTTAGTCAGTACTGGCAGGCACATGGGATGCCCGCAGATATGGCAGGTCCAGCAGCTCCCACTTCTCCCTCCTTCACTCACCTGTTCATTGCCTTTCCTGAGTGCTCTATCTAGTGTTAGGGCTACATCTGTCTCTGTTCCGCACAGGTCATGCATGTCGTCCTGAGGCACCTTGCAGTCCCTAGGGCACACTAACCTAGGATGCCATAACCTTGTTAGGCCATCTTAACCTATGGTTCCATAGCACAGGGTGCCTTCTGCGGTGCCTTGTCCAAAGGTGCCTAATATGGCGCTTAGCCTAGGAGGCCCTATAGGGCGCCTTATGAGGCGCCTTACAAGGTGCCTTATAGGGTGCCTTGCAAGGTGCCTTACAAGGTGCCTTGTAACGCTAGTTAGTCTAAGGCGCCTTGTAACACGCGTTAGCTGCTACAGCTTGCTGTAACGATGCAACGCCCATGTCTTTATATGGGCATCTGTACCTTTACTGCGGAACCTAACGCGAATGACATTACCGCAGTTTAGTAAACATACCCATAAGTTTTTCCAAATATAGATGCCTGTCTTCCTCTCTCTGTGATCTTTTATTTCATGAAGGCCTCCCTCTTTTTCTTCACTTTTTCAGCTACTTCTTTCGAAAGCCATAGCGGTCTCCTTTTCCTTTTACCTTTATTTACCATTTTAACAAAAAGGTTGGTTGCCCTTTAAAATATCCCCTTTCAGTTTTGCCCACTGTTTTGCTACATCCCCCAGCTGTTCCCATCCCGCTAACGACTCCCTGAGGTATTGGCCCATCTTGGCAAAGTTAGTCTTCCTGAAGTCTAAGACCCTCACTTTTGAATGGATTCTAACAGCCCTAGTCCTAATACTGAACCACACCATCTGGTGATCACTGGATGCAAAATGATCTCCCACAACAACATCAGAAACATTTTCACCATTGGTAAGCACCAAGTCCAGTATAGCCCTTCACGTGTGGGATCTGTTACCAATTGCCTGAATAGTTCTCCCTGTAGAGCAGTGGTTCTCAACCTTTTTTGTACCGTGACCCCTTTTACCACTGGTCAACTAGTGGTGACCCCCAATGATAAAATCAAATGCGTCTCTCTTCCTTTACCGTTAACGCATTGTTGCTGTAATCATTTGTTGAATTATTAATATATTATAGGCCTTGGCAATATGTTTTTCTTTATAAAATTTACTTATTTAAACCACAATAATTAATCACAATAACTAGTAACAATATTTGATTTCAAAATTATGATGATTTTGTAGTCAAATCACTAATATGAAATAAAATTATTTTTTCTACCTTTGTTGTCTGACCAATTTATTCTCTGATCATGCTGGTCCCGATCTGAGGCTTCTGCTTTCCTGTCTCCTTAGCTCTCTTTCTGTGGTCTGTGGTCCATCTGCCATTTCTTATCTCTTTCATTTTCTTCACTTCTTTCCATCAGCCTATTTCCAGTCCCATTAACCCTCCCCAGTATCAGCCCCTTTCCAGTCCTCACTCTCAGTACCTTCCAATGTCAACTTGCATTCCCATGACTGCCACTGGTGTCCATTCCCTTCCAGTCCCCCTCCTTCCCCACTGACCAGTCCCTTCTAGTACAAATACCATGGCAGCCCCTCTCAGATCCACTCCCTTCCAGTTCCATTCTCCCATCCCCTTGTTTCAGCTCATTTGTAGCCTTAGCACCCAGTTTTCTTCCAGGGCCAGCAGCTCTATCCTCCCCTCCCCCGCAATCAGCCCATTCCCAGTCGAAGCCCCCCAATCAGCTCGCTTCCAGTGCTAGTCCTCCCTCAACCCCATTACCAGTGCTAGCCTTCCCTAATCAGCCCAATACCAGTCCTACCCCCCCTCCATCAACTCATTACCAGTCTTAGCCTCCCCTAATCCGCTCATTTCCAGTGCTAGTCCCTCCTCAACCCCATTACCAGTGCTAGGCTCCCCTAATCAGCTCATTACCAGTCCTACCCCTCCGTCAGCCCATTACCAGTCCTAGCCGCCTCTAATCAGGCCATTTCCAGTCCTAACCTCCCCGATCATCTCATTTCCAATGCTAGCCCCCCCATCAGTCCATTACCAGTCCTACCCCCCTATCAGCACATTACCAGTCCCAACCTCCCTTTGATCAGTCCATTACCAGTCCTAGCCCCCCCCCCCCCCGTCTGCCCATTATAATCTAATCACCTGATTAGGTGTCAGCAGTTCCCAAAAGCTGCAAAGGTTACTAGAGTTCAACAACCTACTCTGCTCAAGGAAATTTCCACTAAAGCACCAAAAGAAAGTAACTTTGCTTTAAAAATATACAAAAACCCTTTCAAGAGCTCCCAGTCAGAGAGCTAGTAATTTAATAAAAATAAACCCTCAAATCCTTACTGTTGTGTGACCTGTAGAGCCCCTGTTAGGAATGCCTCAACAGGGCAGGGCTCTGGAGCCTTTTATGCAGGCCTCAGCTGCTCTCAGGTAATCAGGCCCATTTACCATTTTTATTTATGATTTTATTATTTTCCCGTATATTTATTTCTCTATATACTTATTATTTTTTAAGGATTTCTAATGGCCGTGGAGTAGCAGGGTTTACTGTGCTTTCCCCTCAATATTTTCCTTGGTTTTGATCACTCAAGTGTGGTTAACTATTTATTGACAATTCAGTATGTATCAATGAGTTTTCATTTTTAGTTTTTACACTGCTTTTTATTTTTTACAGTCCGGTGCCGCCATCTTATTGGTTTTTAGACACCCCATAGTCTCCTTTTTATCTGTTTTTTATATGGTTTTCATTTTACGCTTTAGTAACTACTGCCATCCCATTTATAACATTAACTTTTAGTCTATCTGTGTTTGCAAGTAAGCATTTTTAATTGTGAGCTGATTTTATCTATTTATTTATTTATTTTACTATCAGAGGTGTGTGGTACCACATGCCCTATGTGTATAGTACAGGGGCTTGGTGCCGTTTAAGGTGAATGAAGGGTCTCTCTTAAATAAATATTTGCATGATATATATCTATTTTTTAAGGATATTTCTTTTAGTTTGATTTATTTTATGTCCTTTTCACAATATTTTTAGGGTGAGAAAAACTTTTTAAATAAACGCAAGTTTTGAGGCGTTTAATGTATAGTGTGGGCTTTGGAAGTGCTCTGGATGGCAGATTTAATATAATTTTATTATAAGGATTTATAGATAAGATGTGGTGCTCCTATCAGCAAATTAATTCTATTCATTTGTTAATGACGTCAATGTAACATCATCTTTCCAGTCTATATTTAAATGCTATTTGCGCGGGCTTCCTCTTCCATTTGATTTCCTTTGTTTTGGAGGAGGTAAATGTAAGGCACAGTTCAACTTCTTCTAGAGGCTGGTGTTAATATAATGAATGATGGCACCATGTACAATTTTGAATTGATTAGAAAAGATATGCATTTAGTTCTGTTGTAAGTAATTGTCAAGTTCTCCTTAGCCCAGTGAACTGCATAGATATTAATGGAGAGTGCCGACATTCTGACATGACCAATTCCATATTGATGATGACCTTTGTTAGGACTGTCAGATTTTGTTTGTTTAAAATGCTTACTCCAGCCTCTTGAAAATTGAGTGCACAAGCTGTTTTCTGAGGTTGCACACTCTTCCATTGCAAGTACCTGCAGCAGGTCCTTTAGTCAGTTTGTTAGCACACCAAGCTCCCTCACTAGTATGCTTCACGATAGATTCTGTTAAGGTTACAAATTTCACTATCACTGCTTCTAGCGATTTTTATATTGGGAGTTTGACTGTTTTATACCTTATGAGTAAATATAGGTTCTTCATTTGACCCCTTGATCACATAGGTGTTTGTATTGAGAATTATTTCAATGTGGCCACTAGCTTGGCGTTAGTTTACCCTTTAATATATGAACTACATTCCCTCCCCCCCCCCCTTCCAGTTTTTAGCGTTTTCTTCCTGGAATCTTTTTGTTTGTAAGAATACAAACAATTATAATTTATATAGTTTTTCATTTGATCTTTTTGTGTTACCAACCCCTTCTGTTTCAGCTTCAGCATTTTGTCAGTACTTTTTGTGAGAACATACTGTATCTTCAGCAGTTGGTGAGCCGTAATTGTACTAGTTTCTACAATGTTTTTATTAATGCAATTTGCACATAAAGGATCTACATATGTTTGTTTTTAGCACATCAGTAGCCTATACATGTTTTAATGTATGTCACTTAAGAGTAAATAAATAAATGAATAAAATCAACTTAAGTGTAATTAGAAGTATTATGAATTTCTAATCAAGCATCATTTGATATGTAGCTTTGAGATACCATCATTCACTATTGTTTGTATTGGTTTCCCATATGCAATCTATTTTTTGATGTGATTGATTTATGGAGTTTTTAAATTTATTATGAGTTAATGTATATGTATATTTTTATAATTTTAGTGGTCACAGAAGACCAGTTTGGCCAAAACATGTGTAGGGTGGACCATCATCAATAAAGTACTCTTCCTTCCAAGTGGTGTTGCTTTCCTGCTTCTTCCTGTGCATGGAGGACCTCAATACAGTGTGTCCAGTCACTTGATAATGGAAGGAACTGTTAGTGGTGCTTCTCACATCCAGAGCATTAGGTTCTGGAGAATGTTATGCATGGGAAGTGTAGCAGCTTCCTTCAGAGCAGAGGGATACTGAAGGATGCCAAGTTCTATGCTCTTGGTTCCGATTCCATTGTCACTTACGAGAGAGCTGCTGCCATGTCCTTGATAAAATCTTGGAAGGACATATCCTCGGGGGGTGATCAATGGCTGTTGTGTGATGGAGACAGATTTGAGAGAATATCCTGGAGCAACTCGGAATCAAGAGACTCAGCTTTGGAGTTTGAAGAAGCTGTACCAGAATCCAGGAGAAAGTCAAAGTAGTGACTGCTCTGATGCCAACCTTGAAGTTCGGTGCTCTGGTGTGAGGTATCTGAATCGGGGTGTCCGGTACCTAATGCTGCAGAATGCCACAGGGCAGGTCAAGGCTCTGTGCACAATGGTGCTGACTTTCTGACATCAACATCGAGAGATGGTATCTGAGTGGTGGAACCCAAGGGCCTCGGCACTTCTGCCACTAGGATCATGACCAGACTCCTCTAAATAGCTTGGTCACACTCATCAAGGAAGACTGGAGTTGACTGGGAGGAATTGAGCATCGAGCGCAGTGCCACTGTTCCAGAACAAGGTACCAGGGCTCCACTGAGGATGATGCCTGGGGAGCATTCCCAAGCCCATCCAAGGCTTTGGAGGAAACATCCTCCTGCCCGGGGATGTTTGGCTGGATGGCCCAATTCTGAGTCACCTGAAGCTGTGTCAATGTCAAGCAGCGGAGTCAGATGCCAAGGATTAGGACCCCTTGCCTGCCGATGCCAAGGTCTTCGATAATTTTCCCGGTGAAACAGATCGATGCTTGCTATTATTTTTGGGCTTGGATGACATATGGGAACCATGCAACGATAGTATGGAGGCCACAGAAGAGTGTGCCAAAGCAGCTGAATCTGACTGAAACAGCATTACCCTCTGCTGTTTCCGATTTTTAAGACCCTGTGGAGACATTTGCTGACAGTGAGTACAAGGAGAAACATCATGATCAAGGCCCAAACATTTTAAGCACCAGTCATGCTTGTCAGTCACTGACAAATTACCCCACATTTAGTATATTTTTTAAAGCCACTGTGTGGTGTGGAAAAATGATGGAAGCAAAATAAAATTGGGCAATTGCGGCCCAAATGCTTAAAGAAAAGAAAAAGAAAAATAGCAGATGATGCAGTACAGTTCCTGTTGACGGAAAGGCAAGCACAGCATACAGAAAGGCACCAAAAACAAAACTTTATTTATTTATTTAGCTGTATTTATATCCCGCTTTTCACCAGGTCAAAGCGGTCAATTGGGAGATACATTTAACACGAGGGGATATGACACACATATGCTAATACTTACAGGGAACATGGGCAATGGAGGGTTAAGTGGCTTGCCCAAGACCACAAGGAGTACCTATAGGACTAGAAATCCCAGTCCCTCCGGCCTGAGATTGCTGTCCCCAGGTGGGACTTGAACCCCCGGCCCTCCGGCCTGAAGTACCTTGTCCTAACCACTAGGCCACTCCTCCCACACCCACTAGGCCACTCCTCCCACACAAACTTTGAAGTATTCTTTCACAGCAGGGTTAGGACAAGGTCCTAATGGCTCCATGGAAAAAAGACTGCGGAAAACTGTTGAGAAGGTGGGAAGGCAGACACACATACATGGAGGGATACTCCCAAAAGCATTCTTGTTGGATGCTGGGGAGTGTTCCCGCGTGGGGCTCCATCGATGCTGATGTCACCCATATCATGAAGACTAACTTCCTGCTTGTTCCTGGAGATTGCATATTACGTAAAACATGTTAGCATGTTCATGCAGGTTAGTAAATGAAGGCTATAATTCAAACCATGATAGAATATTGACAAAGGAGAATTCTACAGGATCTGTGACTTTTGAAAGCTCCTAAATTATATATGGAAGTGAAATTTTGTTTTAGTAAATGGGAATCCATTCTTGAAGTGCTCATTAGATCTTGGCATTCTTCTGTGTAGTTTCAATGATTAAATGCTGAGAGTTGGATCAGTTTAAAAAAAATATTAAGATGTTATGTGAATCGTGTTCCAATGATTTGTATGAAAAATTATTAAATGGCATGCAATGCAATCTTAATTCTTTCAAACAGGAAGTTTGATTAAGATTCAGAAAATTTTATATATTGGATTAAGAAATTGTATGTAATTATCATTGGTTTAACTGGGTTCAGAAAACTATCTCTGGTGGACCTGTTACTTTTGATAGGTCTATAGATGTAGGGCCAGGACTAGGGGTGGGGAGTAGGGCTGAATGTGGCTACTGCCAAGAGTATTGGGCGCATTAGTTGAACCTTTAGCTTTATATTCGCCAGAATTTTGATAAACTCAACAATCATCATCCCAATACCACCTCTCCCATTATCATCCCAATACCACCTTTCCCACAACAATCCTATAAAAATAATTTAACATTATAAAACGTTTGCTTTTTATGAATGTGTGTAACCGCACTCCCTGCTGGGGAAAAGAATGTGCTGATAGATCTTTAATTTTGTGTGGTTATCAGGATTTATTGTTTTGCTTTATCTTCTGCTGCTCTTTGCCACCCATGGTTGGGCCAGTCCTGGTATTCTGGGTACCATGTGACAAGAGAAAGTGCTGCCTGATGCCCCTTAAGTTCTTCCTTCTCTCTTTTCTCCCCATCCTCTCAGACTGAACAGGCCACTTTAGAATTACCCACGTTCCATGCCCTCCCACTATGCATTGAGGAAACGGACTGTGTAAGACGAGGATTGCAGGGCAGAATGAGGGATAAAACCTAATTGGATGGAGAGGCAGTGAACAGAGAAACTGCGAAAAAAGACAAAGGGACTATTAGTGTCAAATATAGAGAAGGAAAGGAAGTAAACTCTAAAAGAACACAAGGAAAGAGGAGAAGATATGAACCAACCTGATTAGTTAAAATAAAATGCCTAAATAAAAAGACTGGAAAAACAATTACTTTTTAAGGATTTGGAATGTATCGGTTTTGGGAAATGTGCACAACTTCTATTTTTGTATTTTGAACAGTTCTGATGCTGTAGGATCTAGTGTAATATTTACAGTGCTCTTTTAATAAGTATGATTGTTGTAATTTGAGGTCTAGGAGCGAGTTATGATATGCTTACTGTATAGATTCTAAGTATCTCTATGCAGGACTTTGTATTTTGAAGTGTCTGGCAGTGATACCACAATTTGAATAGTTTTTGATAACATGAGTTGTGAGGGGAAATATCGTAGCACCATTGATGGGGGAATGTGGAGTGTCACTACAGAACTGAAAATGCAGATTTTATATTGAGATACTTTTCTAATCCTGTATGGAATAGTTGAAGGATGTCGTCAGTTGTTATAGTTTCACTGGATGGCCGATACTGGCTGTGGGTTTTCTTTGTGCATACAAGATCCTTGGGACTCTCACGTCAAAGGTAACTTGAGTGTGGGGAGGGGCTATAATGTGTGAAAATGTCAATATGGCTTGTGAACTCCTCCTCCCCATTGCCACCCCAAATACTTCTATCCCGCAGTACTACTGGCCTCCTTTTCTCATCTTGACTGATTGATCATCTGGCCCAGTGCTGTGGCTCCATTCAACCCTCTGCCTCCCCTCCCAATCCTTGCAATTTAAGCATGTTCAAATTGAAAAAAAAAACATGGGGGGGGGGCGGTGGGGCCCTATTGTTCTGGATATTTGCTCTGAGTGCAGAAAAAGCTGGTTCCAGCTGTATACAGAAGTCAAGGGAAGAGAAAAACAACAGTTGAGCAGGACATGTCAAGTCATCCAAAAATTTTTTAAGACAAATGTATCGATTTTTGGAGCACCTCCCCAAATTTTATTTGGAGGGGATGCCCACATTTCAAGACTCCAGAATACATCGTATTCTGTCCCAGACCAAAAGAGCCACACTATAAATTTCTTTGCCACTCATACCACCTGCTGTATATACCTTTTTGTAAAAATATTATGTTGTCCCCTTGATAAGACACAATGGGCCTGATTTTCGAAGGCCTTTACATGGGTAACTGCTCTAGTTACCCATGTAAAGGCCATATCTGGGATTTTTGAAGGGCACCTACACGAGTAGTACCCTTCAAAAATCTACATAGCATCAGGACTTGTTAGGAGCAGACCATGGCGTTACCAGTGTAGCACTGATTTTCGATGCTACATGATTAGTGCTCTGCGCCTTAAAGATAGGCGTGTGAAAACCTTGCCTATCTTTAAGGCACAGAGGCTAACATTGTAGCATTGAAAATCAGTACTACACTGGTAGCCCCCTCCGGCTTCCCAGCTGTGTGGCATGACCCGGATTTTCAATGCCATAGGACACCAGCATTGAAAATCCAGGTTAGGCGGGAGGTGGGCGGGCATAGCACTGCCCAACTGAAATTTGGGTCCAGTGCATTTTATGCACACTAAATTTTTTTTTCCATAAGCTTTATCTTTGACCTATGTTTACTTCTCATGCCCAGTTCAGTCTTTCTTCTCCTCATTCTCAGGCACACTTCCCCTCTCTGTCTTTTCCTTCCCTTGATTTATTTGGGGAAAAAAGTAGTGGGAAATCGCCTTTCCTGCAATTTCGGAAATAAATGGTAGATTCACATTTGGGTGATTACTTAATAAGACCCTGGTGTCTAAAGAGTGTTTCTTTTTTAAAACAGATGAATTGACTGTTCTTTTCGATGGGGCTGGAACTAAATTCTCCCTCAGACTAGCTTTAATCCTCTTTTGCATAAGTGGTACTGTAATAAGCCACAGGAGGGTCCTTCACAATTTTCAGTGGAAGACAATCAAGGATTGATGACAGACATCATGGACTATTTTATTAGTTAATTTTGATGTGGAGGTTTAAAGGTAAACCAGGAAGATGGTAAGGTCCAGCTGCATGCCTATTACCAACCATATTAACAGATGTTAGAAAAAGACTGGGGCAAAAGATCCCCAAAATTTTCTTTCTAATATTTGTGAACAGAAATTGTGCTAACTCCTCTGCAGTAGGTAGTTGAAAAGAGACCGCCTCCACCTGAAGCTAAACTATTAACAATATGATAGGTTGTTTTATACTAGACCTAATACAATTTGAACAGTGGACCATCTTGCCTGTGTAACACTCTTCTGGTAATCTTTATTTTGTGAAAGATATATACCATCTTTATTTTGTGAAAGATAGATATATACCAGTTTTATTCCGCCTCTGTTCTTTCAACCCTGTGTTCCTATTCTGTTCAACAAACGCAATCCTTGATGATATCAAGGGTTACCATGAGTAGCTCTGATTCCAAACGAGCTATCTTCTCTTACATTGCATTCAAAGCAGTATTCCAATAGACAGCTTGTTCTTTTAATGAAACAGAACTGGTCAATAAATGATAACGCAAATTAAATCGATCCTTAAGATGCTAGCATCTGACAGTGACATTGAGCCAAGTTGATAGGCGTTCAGCCTGAAAGTTACCAATGAGTGATCTGTCCAAAAAGGGAAACGACTGAAAAATTATCCAAGGGTCTATCAGAGAACACCATAGAGAAAACCAGACTAAAGTATGACCCACCATGGGAGTGAGAAAATCTACACCCTGAAGCAACCCCGGAGCCTCCATAGTTAAGTTTCTATCTTTAGGACTAACGGAGTATACACATGAAGATTACTCCCCTATAATTAGTAGATTATAGCAATGCGTGGATAGGTCAGAAATCTGCTTATTCACATGCTCCATCAGGATATTCCTTTATTTATAAAAGCAGAATTAATAGCACTGGAGGAGAGGAATTGCTGTTATCTTTGATCATGCTCTTTGTCAATTTGAGATTAATGTAACCTGTTCAGATATGACTGAGGTAATACTGTCTCTAGTGTTATATATCCTGTTAATTTATTGCCCTCTGTAATTGTCAGCCAATCTATAGGAAGAGGTAATATTTAATCTCCAGGAACAAGCAGGAATGTAGTCTTCACATATGGATATCGTCGGTACTGATGGAGCCTGCGTGGGATCACTCCCCAGCGTCCAATAGGAAAGCTTTTGGGAGCATCCCACAGTGCCTACGTGCTGCCTTTCCAACTGTCCCTCTCCAGTTCTTCGTTTTCCACGGAGCCAAAAGGTCGCATACCCTGTCACCGCAGAAAATTTTGTCTTAAATCTTTGTTTTTGTGGTCGCGTCTACCTTCCCTCGACGCTATACCGGTACCGCCGGTTCTTTCTTTCTTCTAAAAGAAAAAAAAAGCCTATAGTTTCTGAAGTGGTTTACTTCAGGAACTTTTTTTCTCCAGGACCAAGCAGGAAGTCAGTCCTCACATATGGGTGACGTCGGCGCCGACGGAGCCCCCATGCGGAGCATTTCCCCAGCTTTCATAGAAAGCCTTTGGGAATGCAGCGCGCATGCGCGGTCCCCTTCCCGCCCAAGGGTGCCATCTTGCTCAGTCTTCTTTTTTCCGCGGAGCCCGATGGATGTATATTCGTTTCACCCGAGGAAGAAGTTGATTTTCTCTGCGTTAACCTGTTTTTCTTTGGTTTGACGCCGGTTTCCCTTTCCCGCCTGGGCCTAATACGTCGGTATCGAGCCCGAATCTCTTTTTCGGTTTTTGTCCTTAGTGACTAGCGTTCGCGCCGTTTTTTCTTTTTTCACTGGCAGCCGTGTCTTTTGACCTTGCAGGGGCCCTTTTTCCCCCGATGGCTGCCAGCGGGTTTAAAAAGTGTGATCGGTGTAAGAAACTTATGTCTCTCACCGACACACATGACTGCTGCCTCCAGTGCCTCGGACCCGATCATGACCCGATGATCTGTGGTCCATGTGGGAAGATGTCCTCTAAGGCGTTAAGGAGTTGGCAGCACCAAAAGGAAAGAATCTTCTCTGACTCCGCGTTCGGTAGGGCCCGGACCTTGTCAGAGGCCTCGACATCTCGGGACTCTTGCTCCGAGCAGCGTCGAGGATCCTCTGAAAGGGGGTCTCCCTCGCGGGAGCATCGTAAGAAGAAAAAACCTGCGAGGGCGGCATCGGTGGACGCACTTGGCTCCTCGAGAGCCAAGTTGCACAGCCCCTTGCGCTGTCCCGGGTCTTCGGAGTCGGAGAGGCCTGCAAAACAACCTCGTGTGAAGATGGAGTCCCCGGGTCACGTGAGTACTGTAGTCCTCGTGGACTCGCCTCCAGGGGAGCCGACATCAGGCCTGGCGCCGCTGGGGCCCGAGTCGGGGGCTGCTGAGTCTCCTGAGCTCGGACTCAGGTTGACGGCCTTGGAGAGCAGCTTGGCTGCCTTCATAGAACAGCAGCAGGCACTGATCGCTGGTCTCACCGGTGCATCTGTCCCGACCACCGGAACATCGACGTCGAAGTCGACCCCGGAGGCCGAGCCGATCCTCGAGTCCATGCGAGCTCGAGTCGATCCTTGGCCAAGGTCGTCGACACCGGTACCCTCGGCGTCGGGGTGGATGGCATCGATGCCTGCCCGACCGGAGCCGCTCGATTCCTCCTCCGTGGAGTTCGGCTGGGAGACGGAGGATGAGGAGTTGCCCGACACACTTTCGGACTTGGTGCGTTCCTTCAGACTCGCCCGAGTCCGAGCCTCGGAGAAGGTCCCCCCCAGAGCATACCCGGTTCTCAGACTTCGTGCGGGACATGGCCAATGCTTTGGCATTCCCCGCGGATCCCGAGGAGGAGCCTCGAGCCGAGGAGCTCGAGGCCCTACAGTATGACTCTCCTCCGAAGGAGGCCTTTACTGTTCCGGTTCCTCCGATGCTGGAACGGTTGCTCTTCCGCATGTGGGAGGTGCCGGCATCGACACCGGTTTTAAGCAAGCGGGTCGATTCCATCTATCGAGTCCGCAAGAGCCCCGGGTTCCAAAAGGCACAATTACCGCACCACTCCATGGTTGTGGAATCAGCCATGCATCGTCTGAAGAGTCAGAAGATGCACTCCTTGGTGCCTCCCGGCCGCGAAGCCCGGAACCTGGATGCCCTCAGTAAGAAGTGCTTCCAGGGCTCTATGCTTGCTTGCCGTGTCTAGACCTACCAGCTGTACATGGGCATGTACCTTCGATACCTGGCAAAGGAGATTGCCGGGTTCTCTGCTGGTCTCTCCGAGGAACCTTTGCAGAGGTTCAATGCTCTGTCCTCGGGTATTCGTGAGTGCTCGAAGTTTATATCTCGAGCAGCCTATGATGGCTTTGAGGCTTCGGCCCGAGTAGCCGCGGCCGGCATCGGTGCACGCCGTCAGGCTTGGCTACAGTCATTGGACCTCGAGCCATGGGTGAAGGACAAGTTGGTCGATGTCCCCTGCCGAGGTGAAAACCTCTTTGGCATGTCCATGGCTGACAAGGCTGCCGAACTTGAGACCGAGACTTTTACCCGGACAAGGCTGTCCAGAAAAACCTCTGCCCCTTCTCAGAAGAAGAAGGGCTCGGGAAAAAAGACCTTTTACCCAAGGAAGTCATCTGCCTATAAACAGTACCCTCATTATCAGGCCTCTGTAGCTCCCCAACAGGGTCAGCAGGCCAAGGGACAGGGTCATGGGCCCCGTAGGCAGAAGGCCCCCAAGCCTCCTACTCCAGCTCCTGCTCAGCAGGGAGGGGGATTTTGACTGCAATGGCATAGCTTCTCCTCCTCAGCTGGCCCCCATCAGCACTGGAGACAGGCTGGCCCTGTTCGCCCACAGGTGGTCAGCCGTCACAAGGGATACCTGGGTTCTAAGTATAGTCCAGAAGGGCTATCTCCTCCACTTCCACCAGGTACCCCCTCCTATTTTCCAGGGGAGCCTCCCAGACTCCCTCTGCACAGGGACTTACTCCTGCAGGAGTTGGCAGGTCTTCTGAAGGAACAGGCAGTGAAACCGGTGCCCCACCACCTAAGAGGTCACGGCTTCTATTCCAAGTATTTCCTGGTACCAAAGAGAACAGGAGGCCTCAGACCCAGCCTAGACTTGCGAAACCTGAACAAGTTCCTGGAGAGGGAAAAGTTCAAGATACTTACCCTTGGAATCCTGGTGCCTTACCTCCAGCAGGGAGATTGGCTATGCTCCTTAGATCTAAAGGGTGCTTATACTCACATCCTTATTCATCCAGACCACAGACAATATCTCAGATTTGTAGTGGGAGGAAACCATTATCAGTACAGAGTATTGCCTTTTGGCCTTACATCCGCCCCCAGGGTATTCACCAAGTGCCTGGCGGTGGTAGCGGCCTACCTCAGGGTTCAAGGCCTCTTTGTCTTTCCATATCTGGACGATTGGCTCATCAGGGGTCAATTTCCGCAAGAGGCCAATCAAGCCACCCTTCGCACTGTCGCTCTGCTTCAGCACCTGGGGTTTACCATAAACTTCGCAAAGTCCAGCTTGCAACCCTCCCAGAACATGGAGTTCACAGGAGCTCGACTGGACACCTTTCAGGCAAAGGCCTTTCTACCAGTGGACAGGGCCCACAGATTGATGGCTCTAGCCAGGCTATTCCACAGCAATTCTCTAGTCTCCGCCAGACAATTCCTGAGGCTCTTAGGCCACATGGCATCCACGGTCCATGTAACTCCAAATACCCATCTACACATGAGGCCAGCTCAATGGGGCCTCAGGACTCAGTGGCACCAGGCCACAGGAAGCCTCACGGACAAAGTGAGGGTGTCCAGCCTACTACAGTCTTCTCTGCAATGGTGGCTTCATCTTCCGAATCTAGTGCAAGGGGGTGCCTTTTCAAGCACCTCCACACTCTCAGGTGCTGACAACCGATGCTTCTCTTCAAGGTTGGGGTGCACATTGCCAAGGGGCATGTACTCAAGGCCTGTGGACTCCTTGGGAGGCCGCACAGCAGATCAGTCTCTTAGAACTGAGAGCTGTTCGCTCATCTCATCTCTCACCAGTCCGTCTTGGTTCAGACGGACAATCAAGTGGCTATGTTCTATGTGAACAAACAAGGGGGCACAGGGTCCCACCTTCTATGTCAGGAAGCACAGAAACTGTGCTCCTGGGCAGTCAATCATGGCATTCTTCTCAAAGCAGTCTACCTCCCAGGTCAGGAGAATTACCTGGCAAACAGATTGAGCAGGATCCTGCAGCCGCACAAATGGCAGTTGAACCCTTTAGTGGTTCAACAGATCTTCCTGAGATGGGGTCTTCCAACCATAGATCTCTTTGCCAGTCCTCTGAACCGTCAACTACCCAGGTTCTGTTCCAGACAACCGCATCCTCTGAGTAGCAGCGGATGCATTTCTCATTCCATGGTCTACAGGCCTCCTATATGCGTTTCCTCCCAGGCCTCTAGTGTCCAAGACACTATTCAAGGTGACCCGGGACAAGGCCTCAGTGATTCTGGTGGCCCCCAGGTGGCCAAGGCAACCCTGGTTCCCACTACTGTTGCAACTGGCGGTGGACAGTCCTCTCCCTCTGGGGATGCAACCCGATCTCCTGTCTCAGGAGCAGGGGTCCCTCTTGCACCCCAATCTCCAGTCCCTCAATTTGATGGCCTGGCTTCTGAAAGGGTAGTCCTAGCGCCTTTACTACTGCCTAGGGAAGTGGATGACGTAGTCTTGGCCTCTAGGAGGCAGTCCTCCAGAAAGTCTTATGCCCTTAAGTGGCGTAGATTCTCTACCTGGTGTACTCAACACAACGAGAATCCCTTCTCATGCCTGGTACCAGTGATGCTGCAGTATTTGCTTCACCTGTCCAACCTAGGCCTTAAGTCCAATTCTGTTACAGTTCATCTTAGTGCTCTTTCAGCACACTTGGTGTTCACAGGTGGCTCGCTTCCTCAGAGGCCTGCTTTTGCTTAAGCCTCCAGTGCATCCACCTGCCACTGAATGGGATTTAAATGTGGTCTTGCAACGGCTTACTTGCCCACCATTTGAACCTATGGCTACTTGCCCTCTGCATTTTCTGTCCTGGAAAATGCTATTTCTGGTAGCCCTTACCTCAGCAAGGCGAGTGAATGAGCTTCAGGCCCTAGTATCAGAAGCACCTTATACTAGGTTCTATAGGAACAGGGTAGTCTTACGGACTCACCCTAAGTTCCTTCCAAAGGTTGTCTCCTCCTTCCACCTCAATCAGGAGGTGGTTCATCCGACTTTCTTTCCCAGGCCTCATGCTAGCCGGGCTGAGATGGTCTTGCATACCTGGGCTGTAGAAGGGCGTTGTCCTTCTACCTTGACCGTACGCGGGAGCACCAAAGGATGGTTCAGCTCTTCGTCTCTTATGACCCCGATAAGTTGGGGTTGGCTGTCTCCAAGCGTACTTTGTCCATATGGGTAGCTGACTGCATCGCCAGGGCTTACAGGGCAGCCGGCCTCTCGTTGCAGGGTCAAGTTACGGCTCACCGTGTCAGGGCGAAGGCTGCATCAGTGGCTCATCTCTGCTCTGTTCCGTTGGCAGACATCTGCCGGGTTGCTACTTGGTCTTCAAGCCAGACTTTTGCGGCCCACTACTGCCTTGAGAGGGAATCCCGCAGGGACAGTGCTTTCAGGCAAGCGGTACTCCATAATCTCTTTGGGGTCTAGGCAACTCCTACCCTCCGGCCCTGGTGTTGGGCTACCTTTCGGGGGCATTATCAGAGAAGATTCTGTTCTTGCATGCTGAGGCTCTAGAGGGAGCTCAATTTTTCAGTTTGGGGCCTCTGATAGCCCTGAGTTAGGGAGTCCCATATGTGAGGACTGACTTTGTGCTTGGTCCTGGAGAAAGAGTAGTTACTCACCTGTAACAGGTGTTCTCCAGGAGCAGCAGGAATCAGTCCTCACAACCCTCCCTCCTCCCCTTGGAGTTGCAGTCATATGATTTTATTTTTGCTATTTTTGCTGTCTTTTAGCTATGTCATCAGACTGAGCAAGATGGCACCCTTGGGCGGGAAGGGGACCGCGCATGCGCACTGCATTCCCAAAGGCTTTCTATGAAAGCTGGGGAAATGCTCCGCACGGGGGGGCTCCATCGGTGCCGATGTCACCCATATGTGAGGACTGATTCCTGCTGCTCCTGGAGAACACCTGTTACAGGTGAGTAACTACTCTTTCCTTGGTGCTAGGCGCCATTTTGGGCACTAGGCCCAATTTTTCCTAAAAAATGGAAAAAGCTACTTCAGGTTTTAAGAAATGTTCTAAATATGGCGGTACCATTTCCGTCACAGACACCCATGATTGGTGTCTCAAATGTTTAGGTCCTGACCACTCTATTTCGGAGTGCCTCTCCTGTGGAATGATGTAAAAAAGGGGCCGGCAGAACCGAGCTGCTAAACTTAGCACCCTTTTTCCCTCAGATGTGGCATCTGTTGTATCAACGTCCTCCAGGGCTTCATCTTCCTCCCATAGATCTCAGGTAACTAAACATAAATTTAGCCGGTCCTCAAAGGGTAGATCTCCTAAGTATCGAGATGCCCCTGGCATTGCCCTTGAGGAATTTTCACCGGCAAAACTGCCCCGACGGGAGCCTTCGGCTTCCAAAGCATTAATGGGTCTCCAGGATGTTCTCGATGCCTCAACCTCCGCAGAACTACTGGTGCCATGTTCTGGGGTTCCGGCCGCTTCTACAGGTACTGACACCCAAGTATCGGCAGCGTCGATAGACCAGAGATTCCTTGCTACTGAGCGCAGTCTAGTGGCTCTTCTCACGGCTTTGATGCGGTTTCAACGGTACCGGACACCTCAACTGATACCGACACCAGTACCAATTGCATCGACACCGGCGAGTATGCCACCCGTACCGAGTCATGTGTCTCTCTCCGGCATCGACAGATCAGTACCTGAACAACCCAATACAGATTTCGATCGATACTGGTACCATGCTTTGCACGATCACCGGGATCGGAGATATTTTGAATCCTCGGATGAGTCTGAAGACTCCGAAGACTTTGCCAATACCAGAGTACTTCTCCCCAAGGATTCCTTTTCTCCTCAGCGCAGAATGTCTCCTCCAGAGGATATGTCCTTTCAGGACTATCCGTGATGTGGCCCGAGGCCTTTCCATCACAGTAGCTCCTGAAAAAGAGCCTAGGGCAGCGATGGCGAACCTATGGCACGCGTGCCAGCTGTGGCACGCGAAGGCCTTGCAGCTGGCACGCGTGAAGGTCCGCAAAAAAAGAAAAAGCGGGCTCTGGCTGCTGCCGCGGACGCGGCAGCATGCAGTGTCCCGCGGGGCCCCCTCCGCCCGCTAAGCCCCTCTGCAAGGGCTTTCAGATTCGCGAGGGAGACAGCGTCTCCCTCGCGTCTCTGTTAAGCCCGTAGGGGTTAATGGGAAATTTCCCATCAGCCCCTTTAGACGCGAGGGACTGATGGGAAATTTCCCATTAGCCCCTGCGGGCTTAACAAGAGACGCGAGGGAGACGCTGTCTCCCTCGCGAATCTGAAAGCCCTTGCAGAGGGGCTTAGCGGGCGGAGGGGGCCCCGCGGGACACTGCATGCTGCCGCGTCCGCGGCAGCAGCCAGAGCCCTCTTTTTCTTTTTTTAAATTTGCCGGGGGGGGGGGTGTTAGGACTGCTAATGGGCTGGGGGGGGGGGGGTTGGACTGCTAATGGGGGGGGGGGGGGGTTGGGCTGCTAAAGGGGGAGGGGGGGGGGTTAGGACTGCTAATGGGCTAGGAGGGGGGGGGTTAGGACTGCTAATGGGCGGGGGGGGGGGTTTGGACTGCTAATGGGCTAGGAGGGGGGGGGTTTGGCATGGTAATGGGCGGGGCGGGGGGGGGGTTGGACTGCTAATGGGCTAGGAGGGGGGGGGTTAGGACTGCTAATGGGCTAGGAGGGGGGGGTTTGGACTGCTAATGGGCTAGGAGGGGGGGGTTAGGACTGCTAATGGGCTAGGAGGGGGGGGGGTTAGGACAGCAAATGGGCTAGGGGGGGTTAGGACTGCTAATGGGCTGTGGGCTGATGGGGGCTGTCTGGAAATGGGGTGATGGGGGGTTAGGACTGCTAATGGGCTAGGGGGGGGTTAGGACTGCTAATGGGCTGGGGGGGTTTGGACTGCTAATGGGCTGTGGGCTGATGGGGGCTGTCTGGAAATGGGGTGATGGGGGGTTAGGACTGCTAATGGGCAGGGGGGGGGGTTAGGACTGCTAATGGGCTGGGGGGGTTTGGACTGCTAATGGGCTGGGGGGTTAGGACTGCTAATGGGCTAGGAGGGGGGGTTAGGACTGCTAATGGGCTAGGGGGGGTTAGGACTGCTAATGGGCTGTGGGCTGATGGGGGCTGTCTGGAAATTGGGTGATGGGGGGTTAGTACTGCTAATGGGCTAGAGAGGGGGGGTTAGTACTGATAATGGGCTAGGGGGGGTTAGGACTGCTAATGGGCTGGGGGGGTTAGGACTGCTAATGGGCTAGGGGGGGGTTAGGACTGCTAATGGGCTGGGGGGGGGTTAGGACTGCTAATGGGCTAGGAGGGGGGGTTAGGACTGCTAATGGGCTGGGGGGGGTTAGGACTGCTAATGGGCTAGGAGGGGGGGTTAGGACTGCTAATGGGCTAGGGGGGGGGTTAGGACTGCTAATGGGCTAGGAGGGGGGGTTAGGACTGCTAATGGGCTAGGGGGGGTTAGGACTGCTAATGTGATGTGGGCTGATTGGGTCAATCAGGAAATGGGATGATGGGGGTAAGGACTGGTAATGGGCTATGGGGGGGGGTTAGGACTGCTAATGGGCTAGAGAGGGGGGGTTAGGACTGCTAATGGGCTAGGGGGGGGTTAGGACTGCTAATGGGCTGATGGGGAGGGGTTAGGAATTGAGGTGGGCTGTTGGGTGGGGTTAGGACTGGAAATGGGCTGATGGGGGGTTAACACTGGAGGTGGTCTGATGGGGTTAGGACTGGTAATGGGCTATGGGGGGGTTTAGGACTGATAATGGGCTATGGGGGGGCTGGGACAAGAAATGGGCTGATGGGGAGGGGTTAGGACTTGAGGTGGGCTGATGGGGTTAGGACTGGTAATGGACTGTGGGCTGATGGGGGGGTTAGGACTGGCAATGGGCTATGGGGGGCTGACTGGAAGTGGGGGGTTAGGACTGGTAATGGGTTATAGGGGGGGGGCTTAAACTGAAAATGGGGTGATGGGGGGTTAGGACTGGAAGTGGGTTGATGAGGGGGGGATAGGACTGGTATTGGGTTGGGGGGCTGCTAGGACTGGAAATGGGCTGATGCAGGGACTAGAAGGGAATGGATGCTGGGTGAGGCTGGAACTAGAAGGGAGCTGGTGTTGGGGGAGGATTAGAATGGGATGGGGCTGGGAGAGTAAAATGGAGAGGGGAAAAATATTTTGTGTGGGAGGGATAAAAAATCTACAATTGGCCGGGTATTGGGAGAGTAAGTGGGGATTGAGGATGGAGGGGTAAATTTTGAGTAGATGAAATAGGAATGAGGAAAGAGCCAAAGGAGAAAGATTAGTATGTTAAAGCAGATGTAGAGAGAGAATGGAAAAAAAAAACAAGAAGACAGAAGAAAGGACAAATGGACAGCAGATGGAGAGTTAGCAGAAGACACGAAGAAACCAGAAGAAAGTGGCTGGAACAATTGCAACTGAAAAAAAATGCACAAAAGGTAGAAAAATATCTCTTTATTTTGAATTTATTAACTGGAATATGTCAGCTCTGGGAAATGTGCATCATTAATTTTTGCGCTTTGTTTAGTACAAGAGGAAATTAATATATAGTTTTATTTCTACAGTGTTGTTGTATATTCCAAGTTTGGCTTTTGGGGTTCCCAGTTTAATTATTGTCTTCCTGTTTCTAAATTGTGATTCCTTGTTTGGTGATGGTCTGTTCTGCATGTGTAACTGAGCTGAGGTATTCTGTTTATATAATTCCTATTTGACATTGCCACTTGTTCTTTCCCCAGTAGGTCATGTATTGTTGTTCTCTGAGATGTATTGGTTTAATATTTGCAGTGTTGCCTTTTGATAGGTAGAGTATGGTGCTTTGTGAGTCCTGGTAGTGCTGTTAGGATACGGCGGGTTTGCTATGGGTTCTAAATGGGCAGCGTTTGTAGTAGTTCCTAATGTGCCTGGCGGTTGGTACTGGATTATAGTAATGTAGAAACCTTTTAGTCTTTCTTTATCCATATACTCATTAAGAGGCATGTTTACTAAAAGTTAGTGTATGGTAACATTATGCAAATATTTATGCAAATGAAGCACCTTATGCAAATGGGGCTTTAATTGACGTGCTGGCACTTTGAGGAAATTCTTTGGTTTTGTGCGGCAGTTTGGGCACTCGGGCTCAAAAAGGTTAGCCATCACTGGCCTAGGGCAAAGGAGTTGGAAATCCTCCAATACCCTAAGGCTCCCAAAGAAGCAACTACTCTGCCTATTCATGAGATCTTACATGATCTTATGCTAAAGATGTGGGAAACACCTTTAACCACATCTCCTCATTCTCGAAGACTCAATACCATGTATCGAGTTCCACCTTGTCCTGGCTTTCAAAAAACTCAATTACCACACCATTCAATGGTGGTGGAATCAGCCATGAGAAGGATGAAAAGTGCAAAGAGAAATGCATCCAATCCTCCAAACTTCCATGCTCTCAGCTAGGATCAGTTCCTATATCTTGTATATGGGAATGTTCCTTAAAGAGGTCACAGGGGACTTGGTGCTTATGAGCCCCCTTCTTCCTGATGACAAAAGACAAGACTATCTCACTCTTGTCAAACATGCTCAGGATGTTTCCAAGTTTGTTAACCGTACAGCCTTTAACTGTTTTGACCGCATAAGCAGAACCTCTGCTATTGCCATTGGTGCACGTCGGATCGCCTGGCATCGACTTGGCATCTGACTTTGAAATTTGGGTACAGGATAAATTAGGAAACATTCCTTGCACAGGAGAAAATCTCTTTGGCAAGAATTGGCAGGAGAAAGCTAATGAAATAGATGTTGACAATATCACATTGGATAGATTGTCCAAATCTACAGCCGATCCTGCAAAGAAAAGATTCTCTAAGAAACCATTTTTCAATAAGAAAAATAAGTTTTATCCTTCCTATACCCAACAAGGACACCGTCCAGGTCAGACTGCCCAAAAGGGATAGCAGCAACAACCTAGACAACAAAAGAAGCCAAAAGCTCCACATCCTTCCAATTGAAGCAAGAATCAAGTACAAAGCTATCCTACTCACCCACAAGACTATCCACCAAACACGGAACACCTCACTCCACCCCCTACTGCCTCGCCCATCCCACAGCAGACCAACCAGACAATCCTCCAATAACTCCATCGTCGTCCCCCACAAAAGAACCAAATCCACACAACAGACTTGCAACAGAGCCTTCGAACTTTATGCTCCATCCCTCTGGAACTCTCTGCCAAACCACATCAGGAACAACGCTGACATCACATCATTCAAGAAACAGCTGAAAACAATCCTATTCTGTGAACATCTCTGAACAGAAAATCCACCCTATCCGCATGAACTAATACTTAGATACAGCAGATGTGTACATGTCTATGTCCACCCCAAATCAATAAATGTTGCCCTTGGTGATGGCCCCACCCTTTAAAGTATTGACCCCCCCCCCCTTTTGTTATATGTTACACCGCTTTGACCCGGTGAAAAGCGGTATATAAATGCAGTTAAATAAATAAAAAACCTCAGCCAGCTCAGCAGGCTCAGCCTCCTCAGGGGCTTTGACTCCTTTCTAGAGAACTTCGCCTTCCTGCCCCTGAAGGGCCCAGAACCTTTAACCATCCCAGGCAGGTTATGTCATTTTGCCCACAGATGGTACCAAATAACAGCAGAAAATTGGACTCTGTCCATTGTACGAGAGGGGTACAAGCTTCATTTTCACAGCCTGCCCCCTCCTACAATTATAAGTTCAATTCTCAGACCTCTCTCGACAAGCTCTTTGGTCAAGAAGCCACAATGCTCCTTGCTCAAGGAATAATAGAGGAAGTACCCATTTCCCATCAGGGTATAGGGTTCTACTCCCCCTATTTCCTTATTCCAAAGAAAATAGGAGGACACAGACCCATTTTAGACCTCAGAGAATTGAAGAAATATCTGTTCCAAGAGAAGTTCAAAATGGTCTCTCTAGGAACTCTGCTGCCATACCTTCAAAGTCAGGATTGGCTTTGTTCTCTAGATCTCAAGGATGCGTATACTCATTTTCTCATCCATCCAAATCACAGGAGATTCCTGTTTCAAGGAAAACACTACCAATACAAGGTTCTTCCCTTTTGGCTTGGCTTCTGCGCCAAGAGTGTTCACAAAATGCATGGCTGTGGTAGCAGCATTTCTCCGCACTCTGGGAATATTCGTCTTCCCTTACTTAGACGACTGGCTCATTCGAGCCCCTACAGTGCCAGAAGCCAGCTCTGCTCTGTCTCGCACAATGCAAATCCTTCAGTATTTGGGGCTGGTCATAAACCTCCCAAAATCCAATCTTGCTCCCACTCAGTCCCTAGAGTTCATAGGAGCTCATCTGGATACCAGACAGACAAGGGCTTTCCATCCGCAGCCTCGTTGTCTTCACATAGTACTACTAGCTTCCCAAGCAGTGCTCAAACCTTGTCTCACTGCTCGGGAAATGCTACAATTGCTAGGCCACATGGCATCCACCGTGCATGTGGTTCCTTATGCTCGCCTCCATATGCGAGCAGCCCAGTGGACCTTATCCACTCAGTGAGCACAGGCCTCAGGTCAGGACTCAGACCGTCTTATTTCGTCCCTCCAATGGTGGCAATCACCCAGAAACATTCTGGTGGGGTCTCCTTTCCAGCAACCCCTATCCCAAGCCACCCTAAGAACAGATGCTTCACAGGTGGGATGGGGAGCCCACCTGCACGATCTCTCTACCCAGGGTACCTGGACTCCACAGGAGGCCTGTCTTCACATCAACCTCCTGGAGCTCTGAGCAATCTTCCTTGCTGTTCAAGTATTTCACGCCCAGCTCAGCTACAGTACAGTCCTAGTTCAAACGGACAATCAGGTAGCCATGTTCTATGTGAACAAGTAGGGTGGAACAGGCTCTCTGTCACTATGCAACGAAGCTTTGCGACTATGGGCCCTCGTCAGAGAGCATCAGATTCATCTCCTTGCGGTGTATCTTCCAGGCATTCTTGGGCAGGCAAACTCAGTTGAGTTCTGCTTCCACACGAATGGTCTCTCCATGCAGACCAGGTTGCCCAAATATTTCAGATTTGGGGAACCACGGACATAGACCTCTTTGCAAGTCCACTGAATGCCAAACTTCCCCGGTTCTGTTCCAGAATTCCGGCTGAGGGTTGTCAGGCCAGCGATGCTTTCCTCCTCCATTGGGGTCAGGACTTCCTCTATGCCTTTCCACCCATTCCCCTAATTCCCAAAACCCTGTTCAAGCTTCAGAGAGACAGAGGTCATATGATCCTCATAGCTCCACGTTGGCCACAGCAAACGTGGTACCCTCTGCTCCTACATCTCTCTCAAGCTCTGCCTCTGGAGCTGGGATGGGCTCCAGATCTTCTCTCCCAAGAGTACGGGATGCTGTGACATCACAAAACCCAGTCTCTGCATCTCAGGGCCTGGTTGCTGAAAGCCTAGAACTTCAGGATCTTAACCTTTCCCAACAGGTAAAGGATATCCTTCATGCTTCTGGGAAACCCTCCACAAGACACTCGTATGCCTTTAAGTGGAAAAGGTTTACCATATGGTGCTCGCAGAAGGGTCTTAACCCTCTTGCGATACCTCAGGAATTGATACTGGAGTATCTCCTTCATTTGTCAAATGCGGGTCTCAAGACAAATTCAGTAAGAGTCCATCTTAGTGCAAGTGCAGCTTCTTACAAGCCTCTAAGTGGGCAACTCTCATCCTCTCATAGCGAGATTTATGAGAGGTCTTCTTTTAACAAAGCCTCCCATTAAGCCACAACCAGTGGCATGGGACTTAAATCTGGTGCTCGGGCAGCTCATGAAACCATCCTTTGAACCATTAGCCACTACATCTTTGAAATTCCTTTCCTGGAAAGTCATCTTCCTCATTGCAATCAGATCAGCACGTCGCATCAGTGAATTGCAAGCGTTAGTGGCTGATCCTCCTTATACAATGTTCCACCATGATAAGGTAGTTCTTAGGACTCATCCAAACTTTATGCCAAAGGTGGTTTCGCCTTTCCATTTAAACCAAGCGGTTTACCTTTCTGCATTCTTTCCGAGGCCTCATGCCTCCAGTGCAGAAAGGAACCTTCATACCTTGGACTGTAAAAGAGCTTTGGCCTTTTACTTGCAAAGGACACAGCAACATAGAAAATCTTCTCAACTCTTTGTTGCTTTTGTTCCTAGTCATTTGGAACTTCCAGTTTCCAAAAGAACACTGTCCAACTGGATCGCACAGTGCATATCCTTTGCCTTTGAGAGTAAGAACCTTCCTCTTGAAGGCCATGTCGCCGCTCACAATGTGAGAGCCATGGCAGCCTCAATGGCTCATCTTCACTCTGTGTCTATCGACGACATCTGTCGAGCAGCTACTTTGGCTTCGGTACATACTTTTACAGCCCACTACTGCTTAGACAAGGACTCCCGCCGGGATGCCTTGTTTGGCCAAGCTGTTCTTCAACACCTTTTTCAGACTTAATCAACTCCTACCCACCGTCCCTGGTAGGATGCCAGAGATCCATGGGGGGAAGTGGGGCCCTTTCACAAGGGCTGACAACTTCCTGGGGCCATCTCCCTGGCATCTGCAGCTAGGGAGTCCCCATATGTGAAGACTACATTCCTGCTTGTTCCTGGAGATAGCGTAGCTACTCACCTGTAACAGGTGATCTCCGGGAACAGCAGGAATTTAGTCTTCACAACCCGCCCACCTCCCCTAGGAGTTGTATCTCTCTCTCTCTCTCTCTCTTTCTCTCTCTCCCTTTCTTATGTCTCAGCTATAAACTCAACTGGAGAGGGACAGTTGGGAAGGCAGCATGCAGGCGCTGTGGGGATGCTCCCAAAAGCTTTCCTATTGGACGCTGGGGAGCATTCCCGCGCAGGCTCTGTCAGTATTGACAATACCCATATGTGAAGACTAAATTCCTGCTGTTCCTGGAGATCACCTGTTACAGGTGAGTAACTACGCTTTTTCCTCCTTTTATCCAGTTTTCAGCAGTGCATATTAAGATAAAGTTGAGAGACAATTATAATGTATCATAACTTTACCCTAAATCAACCAAACATTCAAAAGGGTAAAGGTGAGAGCTAGGTTGTAAAGGCTCATCACTCATATCTCCCACAAGCTTGATATTTTCCTCTGGAGGATAATGATGATTCACTAATCAAAATCACAATGCTTGAAAGGATAAACATGAAAATGGTGGTAAAAACAGAGGAAGGAAGTGAGAGAATGCTCCTGAAAGATCTAGAACCAGTTTTACAACTGTTCCCATCTATTCACAGAGGCGCAAGATGGCAAAGACAGTGCAAGTTGAGGGGGGAGGGTGGGTGGAGGCAGGAAACCAGCAGCAGGTAAACTGACTAGAGAAGAATGATACTGCCAGGGCCAGTAGCACCTCAGGGAGATGAGCATCCCCCCCCCCCACCCCCCGAAAAATCAGAAGTATAGAGGCATTTTAAAGTGCTTGAAGATCAGTTTTATATAGAATACATGTACTGTTAGAGGCCATTAGTAGGGGAAAGCTAATCTGTCATCTTTTGAGCAATGGCATACTGCATCATTTACAGAAACACCCATTCCAGGTGGGTTCAAGGGAGAATGCTGATACTAGACAGGACCCTCCATCCTGTATAGCAAGTAGCAGTGGCAGGAAAGCTAGAGAAAAGAGGAAACCCCTTTCATAAGCTGAGCCCCCAGGGAGGTGGCAGGCAAAGAGCTGTGATGTTTTCTTAGGTAATTCACCATGGAGGAGATGGACTGTTTGTCATCTGGGTCCATGGGCAAGTGGCAGACAGCATTGATGGTGCATCATGTAAATGATTGCTCTGGATGATCAATTCCTTGCAGAGAGTTAAGAACATGGGATTAGCGGCTACTGCATCTTTTAGCCCCCAATTACCAAGTATCCTCCAAGAAACTTTTCAGTAGGTGTCTTGGAAGCAGGAGGCTTTGAAAGTTGACTTGAAGCAACAGGCTTAGGAAGTTTTGGAACAGGTGAGGGCACTCCAAACCCAAGGGGCATGGCAGTCACAAAATCTTTCCAATTGCATAGAAGTGGGCTGTTCTCATCTATTAGAGAAGTAACCTAATCTAAGGCTTTTCCTTTAAGGAGAAGGCAAATGAATCCCATCTGGGCCTCTTCAGTAAGAAACCCCATGGGTGTGCCTGGAAGCACTTCATAAGGAACTCTTTAATGCAAAAATGCCAAGTTACCCAGTTCCAGGAGGGAGCCTTTTTTGGCCAATCCTAATTTTGAACTTGAGTGGAGGAGTAGCCTAGTGGTTAGAGCAACTGCCTAGTACCCAGAAGATCAAGGGTTTCCCACTGGCACTCCTTGTGACCTTGGGCGTCACTTTACCCTCCATTGCCTTGGAAGAAAAGGCTAGCAATCTACTTCCAGTGATACATTGCCAAGAAAACTCAGAGGTAGCTGGGTCGCTATGAGTCAACACTGACTTGATGGCACTAAAAAAAAAAAATTGAACTTAATACTCCAAAGGAGTATGGGATTTATAGTTTCTGTTTCTATCCATTGAAATCCATGCTACGGGCTCCATAATGCATCATAATAGGGTTATCAAATCTTCTACTTGGGGACTTCAGATTTAACCATGGAGGGAGGAAGACAAGGGTAAGCACTCTCCCAGGGCCCGCACAAAATAAAAGCATTTTAAGAACATAAGATATGTCATACTGGGTCACACCAAGGTCCATCAAGCCCAGTATCCTGTTTTCACCAGTGGCCAATCTAGGTCATAAATACCTAGCAGTTTCCCCAAAAGAGACAGGTTCCACAATGCTTGTATTGGGTCAAGCAGTGATATTCTGGGTCCCTTTTAATAATGGTTTATGGACCTTTCCTCCAAGAACTTGTCCAAACCTTTCTTAAACCCAGCTACACTAACAGCTTTTACTACATCCTCCGGTAACAAATTCCAGAGTTCGATTACATGTTGAGTGAAAAAATATTTTCTCTTATTAGTCTTAAATAGTTTACCCTGTAGCTTCATTGCATGCCCCTAGTCTTTCCTACAGTATATTCTGATGATGTAAACAATCAATCTACATTTACCTGTTCCACTCCATTCATTAATTTATAGACCTCTATCATATCTCCCCTCAGCCGTCTCTTTTCCAGGTTGATGAGCCCTAACCTTTTTAGCCTCTCTTCATAGGGGTATCTTTTACCATTTTGGTGGCTCTTCTCTGAACCTTTTCTAATAACGTTATATCCTTTTTAAGATACGGTGACCAGAACTGCACACAATAGTCAAGGTGTGGTCGCATCATGGAACGATACAGAGGCATTATATCCTTTGTTTTATTTTCCATTCCTTTCCTTTTGATACCTACCATTCTATTTGCTCTCTTGGCCACTGCTGCATGCTGGATGGAGGGTTTTAACATGTTATCCACGATGACGCCTAAATCTTTTTCCTGGGTGGTGGTTCCTAATGTGTGGAACCTTGCATCTTGTAACCATAGTTTGGGTTGTTCTTTCGTAGGTGCATAACTTTGCACATGTCCGCATTAAATTTCATCTACCATTTGTATGCCCAGTCTTCCAATTTATCAAGATCCTCTTGCAATTTTCCACAATCCTCATGGGTTTTAACAACTTTAAATAGTTTTGTGTTATCTGCAAATTTGGTAACCTCACTCGTTATTCCCTTTTCCAGGTTATTTATGAATATGTCAAAAAGCAATGGACCCAGCACAGATCCCTAGGGTACTCCACTTTTCACCTTTCTCCATTGGGAAAATTATCCATTTAGCCCTATCTTCTGCTTTCTATCTTTTAACCAGTTCCTGATCCACAATAGTACACTTCCTCCTATCCCATGACTTTTTAGTTTTGCAAAAAGTCTCTGATGAGGGACCTTGTCGAAGGCTTTCTGAAAGTCCAGATACACTATATCAACCGACTCACCTTTGTCTATCTGTTTATTCATACCTTCAAAAGAACATAACAGATTAGTAAGACAAGATCTTCCTTGTCTAAAGCCATGTTGGCTGTCTCCCATTAAGCCATGACTACCTACATGTTCAGTAATTTTGTTGTTTCTTATGGTTTCTATCATTTTTCCCGGTACTGATGTCAGGCTCACTGGTTTGTTGTTTCCTGGATCACCCCTGGAATCCTTTTTAAAAATGGGAGTTACATTGGCGATCCTCCAATCTTCAGGTATTACAGATGATTTTAGTGATAGTTCACAGATTACTAATAGCAGATCTGCAATTTCATATTTCAGTTCTTTCAACACCCTTGGATGTATACCATCCGGTCCAGGTGATTTGCTACTGTTCAGTTTATCAAATAGTTGTAATACATCTTCCCGGTGTATCGATATTTCTTTCAATTCTCCAGGAACAAGCAGGAAGTCAGTCCTCACTTTTGGGTGACATCAGCACCAACGGAGACCGCACGGAACAATTCCCCAGCTTTCAAAGAAAGCCTTTAGGATTGCTGCCACGCATGCATGGTTCTTTTCCCGCCCAAAGGTGCCATCTTGCTCAGTCTCCCTTTTTCCACAGAGCCCTTCGGATGCACATCCTCGTCCCTTGGAAAAAGTGTTTTGCTTTCGGCCTCTGGCCTGTGTTTTCTCCGGTAGCACCGGTCCTCTACCCATCCTCCCCTGCTCTTCTTTTTCCCTGGAATGAGGGGACATCATTTTCTGTAAAAGTTTTCCTTTTGCAGGCTTTGTGCCCTTTTTTCCCTCAACCTCTAGCCACAAAGATCTTTGACCTAGCAGGGACTCTTTTTGCCCCAATGGCCACTGGGTTTAAGAAATGTGTCAGATGCTCCAAAAACATGTCGCTCACGGACACCCATGACTGCTGTCTTAGTGTCTTGAGGCCGACCATGACCCGGAGCTCTGCTCTCTTTGCAAGAAAATCTCCTACAAAGCCCTACTAAGTCATAAGCAGAAGTCCGATGACATTTTCTGGAAGGTAGCCCTGGAATTCCAGGTGGCACCCTCGGTCGTCCCTCCGCTGGTGGGATCCCCCACTTCGGCCTCCTGCTCTCGGCACTCTGACCAAGGGTCCCCTGAAGTGGAGAGGAGTAAGAAGATGACGACCTCAAAGTCACTGTCGGGGGCTCCAGACAAGCACAAGCACTCCTGTCCTTGGTCGCTCAGCACCCCCCCCCCCCCAACTGGTGTTCCCGAGAGTTGGACAAGGAGCAGCCTCGAAAAGTACCTCATACAGATACAGAGGCCTCCAGCAATGGCACCTGGTCTCCTGAGTCTCATCCCGGTGAGGACCCCCTCTCCTCCTCCACACCAGACCCGGTAACCCCAGTGTCGGTGTCGCAGGGACCCACATCCACATGGGAGTCCCGTATACTGGCACTAGAGCACTGCATTCCTGCCACCTTAGCTGCCCAGCATGTGCTCATGCCCAGCATGACTGGCCCGTGCCTCGAGACAGAGGTTCCCTTGAGAGGGACACCGAAACCTGCACTGAAAACCACTGAGAGCCATGGGCCTCATGAGAGTCTTCTGCGGCGGTCTTGCTCGCCTTCCCGGTCCTCAGGAGCAAGATCCTTCAAAGCCTCTGGCTCCAAGTAGGCCTCAGCCTCTGAACAGGGTGACCAATCTGAGTCAGACTCCTTCTCGGACCTATCGGGCTGGGAGTTGGACAGGGATACCTCCCTGGAGACCCGTGCCCACAGGGACCTCCCTTCAGACCCGTACCCGCCTGCCTTTGAGGCATTGACCGCCCGAGGACACATCATTCTTAATGTTCATGCGGGACATGGCATGGGCCCTCAGCCTGGCTATGCAGGCTGAAAAGGAGCCATGAGCTGAAGAGCTTGATATTCTACAGTATGAGTCCCCGCCTCAGGGGTCTCTTACTGTTCCAGTTCCTCCCATTTTGTCAAGGCTGCTCCTCCGCATGTGGGAGACACCTGCTTCGGTCCCCATTGTGAGCAAGTGCCTCAACGCCATGTACAGGGTCCAACGTGGCCCAGGGTTCCGGAAGACCCAGCTTCCACACACCTCCATGGTAGTGGAGTCGGTGATGCGGAAGCAAAAGAGCCCAAAGTCACACTCTTCAGTCCCCCCGGGCAGGGAGTCAAGAGCCTCAATGCCCTTGGGCGCAAGGTCTATCCAGGGGTCCATGCTCTCATGCCGCATCCAGGCATACCAACTGTATATGAGCATATTCCTACGTGACCTCCCAAGGAGCTCAGCAGGTTCTCCGCATGCCTCAGAATTGAACCCCTTCTCAGGTTCCAAATCCTCCTGAGATCCCATTGCAGAGTGCTCGAAGTACCTCTCCCTTGCCGCGGATGATGGGTTTGAGTCCTCTGCCCGAGTGGCAGCAGCCAGCATCAGTGCCCGATGCCAGGCATGGCTCGGACCTGGAGCAGTGGGTCCAGGAGAAGCTCCTGAACATCCCCTGCCTTGGCGAACAACTGTTTGGTAAACCTATGGAGGATAAGGCCTCTGAGATAGAAACGGAGTTCGTGACTCAAACTAGTCTCTCGCATAAGACCTCCTCCTTCGGAAGAAGCAGCAAACAAAGAAGCTGATCTTCCAAAGAAAGGTGCTCCCCTACTGGGGTTGCCCACCCCTGTGCCGGCTTCTGGCACACACAGGGGAAGGAAGGTGTGCATGGCCACTTCAAGCCTAAAGGGACTAAGGCCCAGCCACCGATGCCATCCAAAACTGCACAGGGTTTTTGATGCTGACGGCATAGCCTCTCACCCCCGGCAGTACTTCCGTCGGTGGGGAGATGCCTGTCCCTGTTTTCCCCGCAGTGGGCGTCGATCACGTCGTACACCTAGGTCCTCCGAATGGTCCGAAACGGATATCATCTCCGCCTGGACAGTCGCCCTCCTTCCTTCTTGCCAGCAGAGCTCACTCTGCTCCTTTCGCGCCAGACCTTCTTGCAGTGGGAGTTGTCCAACGTCCTTGCCCAACGGGCAATAGAAAATGTGGGTTCTACTCCCGCTACTTTCTCGTTCTGAAAAAGACGGGGGGCCTACGCCCCATCCTTGATCTCCGGAACCTAAACAAGTTTCTGGTGCAGGAGTTCAAAATGTTATCGCTTGGCGTCTTGCTGCCCTTCCTTCAGCAGGGTGATTGGCTATGCTCCTTGGATCTCAAGGACACTTACACCCACATCCTAGTCCACTCTCAACACAGGCAATACCTGCGCTTCAGGGTGTAGGGGAAGCACTACCAATACAGAGTTCTTCCCTTCAGGCTCGTGTCTGCACCGCGGATTTTCACAGTGTCTCTCCGCGGCCGCCGCCTCCCTCAGGTGGCAGGGCATACCTGTCTTCCCCTACCTCGATGACTGGATCGTCACGGGGACATCGATCGGCGAAGCCTACCTGGCGTCGTCGTGCACGATCCTCGAATGCCTCGGCTTCTTATTTATTTATTTATTTACATTCTCTTATATACCGCACTATTCTGCATCAGTGCGGTTTACATTGAACAAACTGAAATTACATTGAACAGTGCATTATAAAACTTGGAGATAACTATTTTACAGGGAACATGGGCTATGGAGGATTAAGTGGCTTGCCCAAGACCACAAGGAGCACCTGTGGGACTAGAAACCCCAGTCCTTCCGGCCCAAGGTTGCTGTCCTCTAGTGGGATTTGAACCCCCGACCTTCCGGTCTGAAGTACTGTGCCCCAACCACTAGACCGCTCCTCCTCCTTCTTGGTTAACTACTCGAAGTCCCACCTCGAGCCAGTGCAGACCCTGGAGTTCATCAGCACATGCTTCGACATTGAGCGAGGGACTGCCTTCCTGACCATTGATAGGGCAGACCGCCTCCGGGCTGTGGCGGCCCAGGTCCAGAGCAGGACTTGGGTTATGGCACGGGCCATGCTGCACCTCCTAGGACACATAGCCTCCACCGTCCATGTGGTCCCCCATGCCCGCATGCACATGCAGACAGCACAGTGGTGCCTCAGAACACAATGGAGCCAGGCCTTCGGCCACCTCAGAGACCCTATCCAGGTCTCCTGCCATCTCCACAACTCCCTGAGTTGGTGGCGGGACCCCCGGAGTCTCCAGGGAATGCCCTTCCAGACCCCACAGCAGGAGCTTGTCCTAATGACGGATGCTTCCCTGCTGGGGTGGGGAGCCCACTGTGGCACATTGTGCACCCAGGGGCGGTGGTCGCCCGAAGAGTCTCAGCAGCAGATCAACCTGCTTGAGCTGCGGGTGGCCCTGAGGGCCTTCGAGGGCTATTTGAGGGGGAAGTTAGTGCTCGTGCAGACAGACAACAGGGTAACCATGTTTTACATAAACAAGGAGGGGGTAACAGGATCCTGCCTCCTCTGCTGAGAGGCGATCCTCCTTTGCGTTTTGCTGGGGGATGACCCTACGAGCGGTCTATCTCCCAGGCCAGGAGAATGTCCTCGTGGACAAACTCAGCAGGATACTCCACCCACACGAGTGGCGCCTGGATCCGGAGGTCGCCAACCTCTTGTTCCATCAGTGGGGGACCCCATCCATGGATCTGTTTGCCAGCCCAGTGAATGCGCAGCTTCCCCGCTTCTGTGGTCTGGTTCCACACCTGAGCAGGGTGGCCCCAGATGCATTCCTCTTGAGCTGGACCTCCGACCTTCTTTACGCATTCCCTCCCACTCCTCTCATTGCGAGGACCCTCCACAAGGTTCAGTGGGACCGAGCTTCGGTGATCCTTGTGGCCTCGACAGCCTTGATTCCCGCTTCTGCTCCAGCTCTCGTCCAAGCTTCCAGTCCCCCTGGGCTGTGCCCTGGGCCTGTTAATGCAGGAGGAGGGTCGGGTGCTCCACCCAAACCTGGTCTCGTTGTCCCTTGTAGCCTGGTGGTTGAACGGATCGCCTTAGCTTCGCTGCACCTCCCGGAGGAGGTTGAGGAGTAGGTTCTCCTCTCATCAAGAGAGGACTCAACAAGATGGGCGTACGCCTTTAAGTCTGGTTTGATTCTCGGTCTGGTGCTCCGAGCTCCAGATCAACCTGTTCTCCTGCTCTACCCGGTGGATTCTCCAGTATCTCCTCCACCTCTTGAAGGCAGGATAGAAATCCAATTTGGTAAGGGTACACCTGAGCGCCATTTCGGCGAACCACCTCCCCATCGAGGGGAAACCCCTCTCAGGGCAGCCCTTAGTCTCCAGCTTTATTAGAGGTCTCTTGCTTTCCAAGCCTCCCATCCGGCCTCCTTCGGTGGAGTGGGCCCTCAACGTGGTGCTTATGCAGCTTACACATTCACCCTTCGAGCCAATGGTGACGTGCTTGCTTCGGCATCTCTCCTGGAAGGTGGTCTTCCTGGTGGCTTTGACTTCGGCTCGCTGAGTCAGCGGACTTCAGGCCCTCATTGCTGAGGCTCTCTACACAAGGTTCTACAGGAACAGGGTGGTCCTCCGAATCCATCCCAAGTTCCTACTGAAGGTGGTCTCAGACTTTCATCTCAGTCAGGAGATAGTCCTACCGACCTTCTTCCCAAGACTGCATGCCTACCAGGCATCGGCAGAATTGCATACACTTGACTGTAAGAGGACTCTTGCCTTCTACCTGCAGCGTACCCAGGTCACCACAAGTCTGAATGGCTCTTTGTCGCCTATGATTCCAATCTCCTGGGGCAGGCAGTCACTAAATGCACCATCTCTGTCTGGGTGGCAGACTGCATCTCCTTTGCCCAAACAAAGGTGGGTGTCCCACTGGATCAATGGGTCACCGCGCACGGCGTCTGAGCCAAGGCAGCTTCGGTGGCTTTGCTGCACTCAGTGCCTCTAACGGATATCTTCTGGGCTGAAACCTGGTCTTCAGCGAACACTTTCGCTTCACACTACTGCCTGGAGAGGGAGTCCCACCGGGACAGCACCTTCGGCCAGGCTGTACTCCATAATATGTTCGGGATATAAGCAACTCCTGCCCTCCATCCCTTCTTCGGCTACCGAGAGCTTCGCCCTGGGGACCTGAAGACTCAGGCTCCTTTGGGCATTGACTTCTGCTCACGGCCTCAGAGGCATTATGCGTTACATGCTCAGTAGCCTGTAGCTGGGGAGTCCCATAAATGAGGACTGACTTCCTGCTTATTCCTGGAGAAAGAGTAGTTACTCACCTGTAACAGGTGTTCTCCAGAGACAGCAGAAATCGGTCCTCACTACCCTCCAACCTCCCCTGAAGAGTTGCTATTTTTGTCCTTTCCTTGCCATCTGCTTAGTAGGGCTCTAGCTAGGGGACCTGACTGATCAAGATGGCACCTTTAGGCAGGAAGAGGACCACGTATGCATGGCAGCAATCCCATTGGCTTTCTTTGAAAGCTGGGGAATTTTTCCGCGCTGGCTCAGTCGGTGCCAATGTCACCCATAAGTGAGGACAGATTCCTGCTGTCCCTGGAGAGCACCTGTTACAGGTGAGTAACTACGCTTTCCTCTGCAGTATCACCTTTAAATACCACTTCAGTCATGGGTAACATCCCTACATCTTCCTCAGTAAAGACCAAAGCAAAGAATTCATTCAGTCTCTCCGCTATGGCCTTGTCCCCTCTTAGTGCCCCTTTTACCCCTCTATCATCTAATGATCCAACTGACACTCACAGGTTTTTTGCTACAAATGTACTTGAAAAAGTCTTTATTATGCATTTTTGCTTCCACAGCAAGCTTCTTCTCAAATTCTCTCTTTGCCTGCCTTATCAATGCCTTGATTTTAACTTGCCAGTGCTTGTGCTGTTTCCAGTTTTCGTCATTTGGCTCTTTTTTCCATTTCGTGAAAGATGCTTTTTTGGCAACAGCCTCTCTGACCTCACCTTTAAACCATGCTGGCAGTTTTTTCGACTTCCTTCCACTTTTCTTAAAGCATGGAATACAACTGGTTTGGGCTTCCTAAATACAAGTCAGCCACTCCCACCAAAGCTTCAACATCGGGGATCTTATTTCCCATGCTACGGGCATTTATACACACTGCTTTCCATATGTTACCCCTGTTACCCATTTCCATAAAGATATTTAATGTATCACCTACCTGGGGGCTTTCACTTACCTGGGGACTTTCTTCACTCATCCCCAACGAATCTAGTTTAAAGCCCTCTTCAGTAGATTAGCCAGTCTACTACTGAAGACGCGTTGACCTTTCTTGGATAGATGGATGCCATCTCTGCTCTGCAACCCTTGGAACAGCATCCCTGTTGAAGTATCCATCAAGTTCAAAAGTGGATAAGACCCTGGTCATCAATGCTGCCAGCTCCTTTTTCCGGAATAGGCAGATCACTCCAGCCTCTTCAAAATCTTTTGAAGGCATGAGTACTACTTCATCCACATCAGAGCTCAGTACCAAGCCATCTGATTCTGAGATATAGTCAAAATCTTGGACAGCTCCCAGCTGTTCCCCAACTCCAGAGGACACCCCACGCTGGGGACGCTTAGCCAAGGGCAATCAAACAGGGCTTCGACTCAGTCTACCCCACACGAGACTGTGCCCGAGGGCACCCAGAGGCCGCAAGGTCTGACTTTCCACTCCAGAAGGACCAGGCCTGCTGCAAAAGAAAGGATTCCAGGGAGGACAATCCTGAGTCTGGAAACTTTCCTCTTGGAAATGACCCCACACCACCAGGGGGCACAGCCGCCAGACACCTGCGGTACAGGCATGCTATTTTTTTCTTTGTAATCATCTCAGAGTTGCAGAGAGCGCAAGCTTACACATTATCATCACTCTTTTTCAAAGGGAGCAATTGGGCGGCATGCAAAATAAGACTGTTTACAAGAAAGGGCCTCGGAACCTCAGGCTTAAGCAGCTGTTTGATAAAGTGACACCACTTTTTCCATTCAAATCTTCTTAAAACCCAGTTACACAACTGCTTTTACCATATCCTCTAGCAATGAATTCCAAAGCTTAATTATGCATTGAGCAAAAACTATTTTTCTTATTTGTTTCAAATGTACTACTTTATAGCGTATCTCCTAGCTTTTGGAGATATGCTATAAAGTAGTACATTTGAAACAAATAAGAAAAATAGTTTTTGCTCAATGCATAATTAAGCTTTGGAATTCTGGAAACAATGAACAGTCAATTCGCATTTACTCATTTTACTCCACCTAGGATTTTATAGAGCTCTATCATATCTTCCCTCGCAGGTACCACACTGCTTATTCTGGGGCAAGGAGTAGATTTTCTGGGTCCTCTTTAAAATGATTTATGGACCTTTCCTCCAGGAATTTGTCCAAACCTTTTTTAAATCCAGCTACACTAACAGCTTTTACCACATCCTCCAATAATGAATTCCAGAGTTTGATTACATGTTAAGTGAAAAAATATTTTTTCTTATTAGTCTTAAATGGGTTACATTGTAGCTTCATTGTGTATCCCCTAGTCTTTTTACTTTTTGATGGCGTAAACAATCGATCTACGTTTACCCGCTCCACTCCATTCATTAATTTATAGACCTCTAACGTATCTCCTCTCAGCCTCTCTTTTCCAGGTTGAAGAGCCCTAACCCTTTAAGCCTTTCCTCATAGGGGTATCCTTCCATCCCCTTTACCATTTTGGTGGCTGTTCTCTGTAATTCTAATTCTGCTATATCCTTTTTAAGATATGGCAACCAGAATTGCACACAATATTCAAGGTGTGTTCACACCATCGAACGATACAGAGGCATTCAAATTTATTTGTTTATTTAGCTGTACTTATATACCACTGATCTACAAGTCTAAGAGGTTTACATATAACAACTTGGCAGATAGGGCTTACAAGTAACAAAGATAACTTGGCGAATATATAGAACTATTAACAATGAACATTAAACATTGAACTGGATAGCATATAGGTGAGGTATCAGTCATTTGAGCACACTGTGGTGCTAGGTTATTGATGGTAGGCGAGAGGGGAGGACCTGTGGTGGGATGGTACTTTGATGAAAAGTTGGTTATGTTGTTTCAATGGGGAAGTTGTCAAGGAACAAGTACGTTTTTAGGCTTTTCCTGAAGTTGGAGTGGTCATTTATGGTGCGGAGGTGGTCTGGTGTCGAGTTCCATAATGCTGATGTGAAGAGAGAATTCTCTCTTAAAGGTGGTGGAGTTGTTTTTTCTGTTTGAAAAAGGTATATGGAGCATGTTTAGGGAGCTATAATATCCTTGATTTTATTCCTTTCCTTATGATTCCTAGCATTCTATTTGTTTTCATGGTCGCCACTGCACACTGGACGGAAGGTTTCAATGTCTTCTCCACAATGACATCTAAACATTTTTCGTAGGTGGTGGTTCCTAATGTGGAACCTTGCATCCTGTAACCATAGTTTGGGTTGTTCTTTCCTAGGTGCATAACTTTGCACTTGCCCACATTAAATTTCATCTTCCATTTGAATGTCTAGTCTTCCAATTTATCAAGGTCCTCTTGCAATTTTTCACAATCCTCTTGTGTTTTAACAACTTTAAATAATTTTGTGTCATCTGCAAATTTGATCGCCTCACTTGTTATTCCCACTAGATTTGTTGTGGATGTGTGAGGAAAGCCCCCAGCTAAGTGAAACATTAAATACCTCTGTAGAAATGGGTAAAAGGGGCAACATCTGGAAAGCTGTGTGTATAAATGCCCATAGCATGGGAAATATGATCCCAGATGTTGAGGCTTTAATAGAAGAGACTGACTTGGATTTAGTGGTGGTTACGGAGACATGGTTCACAGACAACCATGACTGGGATGTAATTCTACTGGGCTATACTTTATTCAGGAAGGACAGGGTAGGAAGAAGGGGAGGTGGAATGGCACTATTTGTAAAAAATAATATTAAAGCAATAGAATTGCAGGGCTTAAAAGGAAGAGAGGAGGCACTGTGGGTTAAACTAGAAAGAGGGAAAGGGAAATCCATTTGCATTGGAGTTATATACAAATCCCCCTCTCAGGGAGTAGAAGTAAGTAATAGAAGACATAATGCAGAATGCCATCAAAGGAGAAGTGCTACCAATAGGTGATTTCAATATATGCCGGCTGTAGATTGGCACATCCCTGTTGTGTCATCTAGAAGTAAGGAAATCCTGGATTCTCTACAGGGAGAACTATTCAGACAACTGGTAATAGAACCCACATGTGATGGGGCCATACTGTATTTAGTGCTTACCAATGGGGAAAGTGTTTCTGCTGTTACAGTAGAAAATCATCTCACATCCAGTGATTACCAGATGGTATGGTTCAGTATTAGGACTAGGGCTGATAAAATCCATTGAAAAGCGAGGGTCTTAGGCTTTAGGAAAGCTGACTTTGCCAATATAGGATAATACCTCAAAGAATCATTAGCGGGATGGGAACAGCTGGGGGATGTAGAAAAACAGTGGGCAAAACTGAAAGGGGATATTTTAAGGGCAACAAACCTTTTTGTTAGAAAAGTAAATAAATGTAAAAGGAAAAGATGTCTACTATGGTTCTCAAAAGAAGTAGCTGAAAAGGTGAAGAAAAAGAGGGAGGCCTTCAGGAAATACAAGAGATCACAGAGAGAGGAAGACAGGCATCTTTTGGAAAAAACAGACAAGCTAGCAAAGTAGTCAGAAAAGCAAAGATACAAAAAGAAGAAGAAATTGCCAATGCCATAAAATGTGGGGATGATATTTTTCAGATATATTAGTGAGAGGAGGAAGGGCAAAAGTGGTATTGGCAGATTCAAGGATGAAGTGGGGGAATATGTAGAAACTGATGAGGATAAAGTAGAACTGCTCAACAAATATTTTTGTTCTGTGGTCACAGATGAAGGGCCAGGAGCAGGACCTCAGAAAAAACCCACAAATAGGAATAGAAGTGATGGGGGATCTCAAATGATTTTCAGAAGACTGTTTGTGAAGAACTAGCTAGACTAAAAGTAAACAAAGCAATGGGTCCAGATGAGATACATCCAAGAATACTGAGGGAACTTGGGGGCGTTCTAGAAGCCTCCACTGTCTGACCTTTTCAATGCTTCTTTGGGGTTGGGAGTGGTTCCAGAGGACTGGAGAAAGGCACATGTGGTCCCTTTACACAAAAGTAGACATAAAGATGGCATTGAGAACTACAGGCCAGTTAGTCTAACCTCTGTGGTTAGTAAATTCTCCCGAAACACTCCTCACATATGGGTGACGTCGATGCCGGCGGAGCCCCCATGGAAACATCTCCCAAGCTTTCAAAGAAAGCCTTTCGGAGATGCCACCATGCATGTGTGGTGCCCTTCCTGCCCAAGGGTACCATCTTGCTCAATCTCCTTTTTCCGCGGAGCCCAATGGATGTATGTCCTGTTTCCCCAGAAAAATCCTTGACAAAACTGTTCCTAAAACAGTTTTCCAATAGGCATACCAATTTCTCTTCCTGCCTCGAGTGGGCACTTCCCTGCCCTTTTTTTTTTTTATCGCGGCCTCCCTCGACCGGTGTTCGTGCCTTTTTTTGCTCAGGGATTGTCAACCCCGTCCGGGTATCTCCCACCATGTCTCCACACAGCGCAGGTTGCAGTCATGCCATGTTCATTACTGACACTCATGATTACTGCCTGCGCTGCCTGGGCCCGAACCATAACAGCACCTCCTGCGACCTTTGCCAGGCCATGTTGGCCAAAACTAACAAGAAAAGGTCAGAGTTGTAGGAAAAGATGTTCACTAGGTCCAACTCAGCACCCGCCTCTCTGGCATTGAGCTCCAAGCCCAGCACATCTCAAGACGCCTGAGTGTCCTTGGAGTCCCTTGGCTACAGTGCCTCTGAGAAGACCCTAGAGCCGAAGAAGAAGAATAAGTCATTGAAGTCTGCCAAGGTTGCACCAGAGAAACTCAGTAAAAACCCCATGGAGGGACTTGAGAGACTCCGAGAAGCGCTCCACCAAGGTCCTCAAGAAGGATTCCTTGGCTGGTGGAGACCATGCGAGGTTCCTCAAGGCCATAGTCCTGGTTGAGGGTGCACTTCCTAGAGTGCCAGTGCAGGACCTGAAATCCTCAGTGCCTGTGCCGAAGGCTGTGGAGCCTTCTGGCTTGGAAACCAGAATGGCAGCCCTGGAGCAGGTTATCCTGGCCCCACAGCAGGTGATGATAGCCGGTTCTTCCGCCTCATCTGCCCCGATGACCGGGCCCTCACTGCGAGGGAGTCCCCAGTTGTCGAGCTGAACATTGAGTGCCCTTGGCCTCGAGAATATCCTTGGTGCCTTTTGAGGTCCTAGTTCCGTTCGCTGGGCATCCAGTCCTCACTGGCTAGTGTCTGCAACTTGGACCCCATGTCCTCTGCAGGCCATCGGCCCTTCAGCACCAGCCTCGACATAAGGGGTCACAGGGCCTCTGACTCTGAGTGGGAGACGGAGGATGAGGCATCCCTGGACACCAGAAGGCATGGTGACATTCCCTGAGACCCATCTTCCCTGATGTTTCGATGACACTCCTCCCAAGGATGTAGCCTTCCATGACTTCGTCAGGGATATGGCTAGGGCCCTCTTGTTGCAAACCGAGGTGGAGGAGGACCCGTGCACTGAGGAGTTGGAGATTCTCCAGTATGAGGCTCCACCTCAAGAAACCCTCATGGTGCCCATACTGCCGATCCTCGAGAGGCTGCTGCTTTGAATGTGGGAGACCCCTGCATTGGTACCTATATTTAGCTGTAGACTCGATGCTATGTACCACGTCTGGAAAGGACCAGGGTTTCACAAACCCCAGCTGCCACACAACTTCATGGTCGTCGAGTTGATCATGCAGAAGCTCAAGAGCCAGGAGACCCTCAACGCCCTCGGGCATAAATGCTATCAGGGCTCAATGCTGGGTTTCTGGATCCAGGCTTATGAACTCTACATAGGTATGTACCTAAAAGCACTGGCCAAAAAGCTATCAGGGTTTGCAGCAGGCCTCATCAAGGAACCCCCTCCCAACGGTTCCAGACTCTCACCTCGGGACTGAGGGACTGTTCCAAGTTCCACTTCCAGACTGCCTATGATGGCTTTATGTCGGTGGCTCGAGTTGCGGCGGCCAGCATCAAGGCCCAGTGCGAGGTCTGGCTGCAGTCCTCTGACCTTGAGCAGTGGGTTCAGGACAAACTGCTCGATGTCTCTTGCACTGGTGAGAACCTCTTCAGCAAACCAATGGCTGACAAAGCTGCTGAGATCGAGGCAGACTTTGTGACATGTCAGAGGCTCTCTAAGAAGACCTCATCCCATCCCCGCAAAAAAACCATCGGGGATAAGGATGCCTTTGCACAGGGTCACCAGTACCAGCCCTACTCTGGCCATTAGCAGGGTTCTAACCCCAAGAGGCAGGGACACGGGGCTCAGAAGGCAAAAGCACCTAAGCCCCAGGCTCCAGCTCCCACCCTGCCTGGGGGGAGCTTTTGACTCCCAGGGCAGGGCCTCCCCTCCCCAGAATCACTAGCCCACAGGGGGGCTTCCTGGCGCTCTTCACCCACAGATGGGTCTCAATCACCTCGGACCTTTGGGTACTGTAGGTGGTCAGGGAAGGACATATCCACCACCTGCAGCAGATTCCACCCAGGTTCTTTCCCGGAGAGCCAATATGACCCCTTCTTCACCAGACCCTGCTGCTCACAGAGCTTGCAGGTCTTCTCAGGGACAAAGCAGTAGAGTCCTCTACCCAGACACCTGTGAGGCAAGGGCTTCTACTCCAGGTACTTCCTTGTCCCAAAGAGGACTGGGTGACTCATGCCCATCCTAGACCCAAACTTAAACAAGTTTCTGGTAAGGGAGAAGTTCAAGATACTCATCCTTGGAACACTGCTGCCCAACCTCCGCCAGGGAGACTGGCTTTACTCCTTGGACCTAAAGGATGCTTACACACACATTCTGATCCACCCCTCTCACAGGAAGTACCTAAGGTTAGTGGCAGGAGGAGGGCACCACCAATACAGGGTCCTATCTTTCGGCATGGCCTCCTCACCAAGGGTCTTAACAAAATGCCTAGCAGTGGTCACAGCCCACCTGTGTCTGCAAGGGGCCTTTGTCTTCCCATATATGGACTGGCTCATCAGGGGCAGCATGGCCGCAGAGTCCCATTAGACCACATGACGCGCAACCCTTCTGCTGGAGCACCTGGGGTTTATCATCAACTATCCCAAATCTCATCTCACTCCAGCCCAGAGCCTGGAATTCATAGGTGCTCAGTTAGTCACCCTACAGGGAAAGGGCATACCACCTCAGGGAGCTAGCGGTGAAGGTGCAGCATTGTCGCTCGGTGCTAGCCCGTCTCCTCCTCTGCCTTCTGGGCCACATAGCCTCCACAGTTCACGTGACCCCACTAGCCCACCTGCACATGCAGGCAGCTCAGTGGTGCCTCCACTCTCAGTTGACGCAAGCCATGGGCAGACTTTGGGACAGGATTGGGGTGACCCACCTGCTGATGGAGTCCCTCGACTGGTGGCAACTTCCCCGCCACCTCCGGGCTGGGATGCCTTTCCAGGCACCTGCACCCCAGAGGTTCCTGACCATGGACGCCTCCCTCCTCAGTTCCGGGGGCACATTGCAAGGACTTTTGCACACTAGGCAGCTGGTCCCAGGTGGAATCCCTGCTACAGATCAAGCTTCTAGAAGTCAGGGCAATATTCCTAGCCCTACAGGCATTCTGCCACTGCCTGCAACACCAGCCAGTGCTGATACAGACAGACAACCAAGTCGCCATGTTCTACATCAATAAGCAGGGAGGCACAGGGTCATACTCCCTCTGCCAGGAGGCGGTGGCCCTCCTTTCCTTTGCATCTTACAACATGATGCTCCTGGGCCAGGACAACCTCCTGGTGGACAGACTGAGCAGAGTGCTCCAACCGCATGAGTGATGCCTGAAACCCAGGGTGGCCTTATGGCTTTTCTGCCTCTGGGGGATACCCATGATGGACCTCTTTGCCACCCCAGCCAATGCACAGCTGTCCTGCTTTTGCTTGCAGCAGCTTCATCCGACAAGGGTGGTGGCGGACGCCTTCCTGATCCCATGGATGGAAGGCCTCCCTTCTATGCCTTCCTGCCGACCCCCTTGGTCACCAAGACCCTCTTCAAGGTCCAGTGCGAGGGGGCAACACTGATACTCATTGCCCCCAGGTTGCCCAGACAGCCTTGGTTCCCACTGCTGCTCTCCCTGTTGGCGACACTCCTGGTCCCGCTGGGCTGTGCCCCGGACCTTCAGTCTCAAGAGGAGGGCTCCTTCCTGCACCCCAATCCCAGGTCTCTAACGCTAACAGCGTGGCTGCTGATAGGGGCGGCCCAAGGGGGGTGCGGGGCCATGTGCGGAGACTCGGTGTGGGGCCTCATTTGCATAAGGGGCCTCATTTGCATAAATATTTGCATAATGTTACCATATAATAACTTTTAGTAAACATGCCTCTTAATGAGGGTATGGATAAAGAAAGACTAAAAGATTTCTACATTACTATAATCCAGTGCCAACCGCCAGACACATTAGGAACTACTACAAACACTGCCCATTTAGAACCCATAGCAAACCCGCCGTATCCTAACAGCACTAACAGGACTCACAAAGCACCATACCCTACCTATCAAAAGGAAACATGCAAATATTAAACCACTACATTTCAGAGAATAACAATACATGACCTACTGGGGAAAGAGAACAAGTGGCAATGTCAAATAGGAATTATATAAACAGAACACCTCAGCTCAGTTACACATGCAGAACATAGACCATCACCAAACAAGTAATCACAATTTAGAAACAGGAAGACAATAATTAAATTGGGAATCCCAAAAGCCAAACTTGGAATGTACAACACTGTAGAAATAAAGCTATACATTAATTTGCTCTTGTACTAAACAAAGCGTAGACGTTAATGATGCACATTTACCAGAACTGACATATTCCAATTAATAAATTCAAAATAAAGAGATATTTTTCTACCTTTTGTGCATTTATTTTCAGCTGCAATTGCTCCAGCCACTTTCTTCTGGTTTCTTCGTGTCTTCTGCTAACTCTCCATCGTCTGCTGTCCATTTGTCCTTTCTTCTCTCTTCTAGTGTTTTTCCATTCTCTCTCTAAATCTGCTTTAACATACTAATCTTTCTCCTTTTTCTCTTTCCTCATTCCTATTTCATCCTCTCAAATTTTACCCCTCCATCCTCAATCCCCACTTACTCTCCCAATACCCGGCCAATTGTAGATTTTTTATCCCTCCCACACAAAATATTTTTCCCCTCTCCATTTTACTCTCCCAGCCCCATCCCATTCTAATCCTCCCCAACATCAGCTCCCTTCTAGTTCCAGCCTCACCGAGCATCCATTCCCTTCTAGTCCCTGCATCAGCCCATTTCCAGTCCTAGCCCCCCATCAGCCCATTTCCAGTCCTAGCAACCCCCCAACCCAATACCAGTCCTAGCCCCCCCATCAACCCACTTCAAGTCCTAACCCCCCCATCACCCCATTTTCAGTTTAAGCCCCCCCTATAACCCATTACCAGTCCTAATCCCATCAGCCCACTTCCAGTCCTAACCCCATCAACCCATTTCCAGTCAGCCCCCCATAGCCCATTGCCAGTCCTAACCCCCCCATCAGCCCACAGCCCATTACCAGTCCTAACCCCATCAGCCCACCTCAAGTCCTAACCCCTCCCCATCAGCCCATTTCCTGTCCTAGCCCCCCCATAGCCCATTATCAGTCCTAACCCCCCAAAGCCCATTATCCAGACAGCCCTCATCAGCCCACAGCCCATTACCAGTCTTAACCCCCCATAGCCCATTACCAGTTCTACCCCCCCCAACAGCCCACAGCCCATTACCAGTCCTAACCCCATCAGCCCACCTCAAGTCCTAACCCCTCCCCATCAGCCCATTTCCTGTCCTAGCCCCCCATAGCCCATTATCAGTCCTAACCCCCATAGCCCATTACCAGTCCTAACCCCCCCAACAGCCCATTACCAGTCCTAACCCCATCAGCCCACCTCCAGTCTTAACCCCCCCCCATCAGTCCATTTCCAGTCCTAGCCCCCCATAGCCCATTACCAGTCTTAACACCCCCCAACAGCCCACCTCAAGTCCTAACCCCTCCCCATCAGCCCATTTCTTGTCCTAGCCCCCATAGCCCATTACCAGTCCTAGTCCCCATAGCCCATTACCAGTCCTAACCCCCCCAACAGCCCACCTCAAGTCCTAACCCCTCCCCAGCAGCCCATTTCCTGTCCGAGCCCCCCATAGCCCATTTCCAGTCCTAACCCCCCCAACAGCCCACAGCCCATTACCAGTCCTAACCCCATCAGCCCACCTCCAGTCTTAACCCCCCCAGCCCATTTCCAGTCCTAGCCCCCCCATAGCCCATTACCAGTCCTACCCCCCCATCAACCCACAGCCCACCTCAAGTCAAGTCCTAACCGCCCCCCCCCATCGGCTCAAGTAAAATTTAAAAAAAAAAAAAAAGCTGGCTGCTGCCGCCGCGGCAGCAGCAGAATGGAGTGTCCCGCGGGGCCCCCTCTGCCCGGCTGAGTCCCTCCCTCCCTTTGCGACGGCTGAGCCCCTCTGTGCCAGCTTTCAGATACACGAAGGGAGAGTGTCTCCCTCGCGTCTGTTAAGCCTGCAGGGGCAGATGGGAACCACAGGGGCTGATGGGAAATTTCCCATCTGCCCCTGCAGGCTTAACAGAGACGCGAGGGAGACACTCTCCCTTCGCGTATCTGAAAGCCGGCACAGAGGGGCTCAGCCATCGCAAAGGGAGGGAGGGACTCAGCCGGGCAGAGGGGGCCCCGCGGGACACTCCATTCTGCGGCAGCGGTAGCAGCCATCTTTTTTTTTTTTAAATTTAATTTTGAAAAAAAGCAGAATGTTCTTTGCGCAGGGCCCCCTGAAACGCGGGGCCCTGTGCAAAAAACATTCTTGCTCAATGGACGGGCCGGCCCTGGCTGCTGAAAGGGTAACCTTGGCCCTAGGGGTGGTTCATCCATTAGGCCATCTGAGGCGATCGCCTCAGGTGGCACTCCAATGGGGGCAGCACTCCCGACGCTGGCAGCACTCCGGATCTGTTTTTAATTTTAGATTTTACAGCCTTTGGCCTGCCTCTGATTTCCCACGCGAGAAGGCAGAGGCAGGGCAGAGGCGGCAAAATCTAAAATTAAAACAGCCGGAGTGCCCCCACCGCAGCTGGATGAGAGGTGCAGGTGGAGGGAATGGGAACAGGAGGTGGACAACAAGGAGAGAGAATGCTGAGTGACAGGGGGGACAAAGGGGGAGACAGGGGACATGATGTTGGACAAAGGGGGAGACAGCAGGGACATGCTGGACAAAGGATGAGACGGGGACAAGTGCTGAACAAAGGGGGAGACAGGAGACATGCTGGACAAAGGGGGAGACAAGGGGACAAGTGCTGGACAAAGAGGGAGATGAGGGATGGCAAATACTGGAAAAATGGGAGAGACAGGGGGACATATTGGACAGACAGGGGAGAAATGTTGGACAAAGGGGAGAGACAGTGTGGGTTAGGATTATAATTGGTAGATGAGGGGGCTAGCACTGGTAATGGGCAGATCGGAGGGGGGCTAGGACTGGTAATGGGTTGATTAGGGAAGGCTAGGACTGGGAATGGACTGATTGAGGGGGGGCTGGGACTAATGGGCTCATTAGGGGGGCTAGCACTGGTAATGGGCTGAGGGGGGACTAGAACTAGAAATGAGATGATTGGGGAGGCTAGGACTGGTAATGGTCTGATGGAGTTGGGTAGGACTGCTAATGGGCTGATTAGGGGAGGCTAGCACTGGAAGTGAGCTGATTGGGGGGCTTCGACTGGGAATGGGCTGATGGTAGGGAGGGGAGGATAGAACTGCTGGCCCTGGAAGAAAACTGGGGGCTAGGGCTACAAATGGGCTGATGCGAGGGGATGGGATAATGGAACTGGAAGGGAGGGGATGCTGAGAGGGGCTGCCATGGTATTTGGACTAGAAGGGACTGGACAGTGGGGAAGGAGGGGGACTGGAAGGGAATGGACAGCAGTGGAAGTTATGGGAATGCAAGTTGACTTTGGAAGGTATTGGGAGGAAGGACTGGGAAGGGGCTGATACTGGGAAGGGTTACTAGGACTGGAAATAGGCTGATGGAAAGAAGTGAAGAAAACAAAAGAGAAGAAATGGCAGATGGACCATAGACCACAGAAAGAGAGCTAAGAGAAGACAGGAAAGCAGAAGCCTCAGATCGGGACCAGCATGATCAGAGAATAAAATGGTCAGACAACAAAGGTAGAAAAAATAATTTTATTTCATTTTAGTGATTGGACTCTGTGTTATCTTTATATTTTATGCTGTATAGGGGAACTGCCTATTTATCTGATGTTGCACTGCTTGAGGAGTCTGGCTTTTTTGGGGTTTCAGTTTTTTTTTTTTTTTAAAATTTTTTATTTATGAAATTTTATAATATAATCAAGAAAGAAAACATAGTTCTTTCCTGCGGAAACAGGTTGACAAAAAGAAAACAGAACAAATATCAAAATAGAAATTATACACGGCTCTACTACAAGTCCATGCCCAATAAAGAAAATATACATAAAATGCCAACCCCACTAGCCCACCATACAAGGGGAACTCTTATTAACATTAAACTATACCAAATGCGTAAGAAACAAGGCAGCAGTCAAATTCAGAACAATTCATATTGTGAGCTAAGGAGGATCACTTATAGAGTCTCAGTTTAAATTTGTCTACATGTTTTTATTTTTACTTTAGATTGTAAGTCACTTATTCTGTACTTGGTGAGGGTCTGTGTTCTGAGTGTGTGACTGAGCCCAGGTGTTCTGTTAGCATAGAGTTTGTATATAAAGTTCTATACTGTACTATAGTGATTTGACTTGTTCAGCTTTTCAAATAGGTGTATGGATGTTCCAGGGCCCACTGTAGTATTTACAGTGATGCTTTTTTTGGTGGGCTCCTTATGTGAGTTTTGGAAGTTGGTGCTGATATAGTATGGTATGGTAGATTTGCTCTATAGATACTCAGTGACTTTGTTGTAGGGTTTTGTATTAGTTCACAATATGGCTGGTACTGGAGAATGTTTGTTGTTAGTGAGATGATCAGAATCAGAATTTTTTTTTTTTTAAGATATTGAGTTCTGTGGGTGAATGTCCTGGTTCTGCTCTGCAACCACTGTTGAAGGGGGTTCTGTGGATGCAAAATATATGTTGAAAAAGAAAAAGCAATAACCATAACGCAGTTTAAAACAAAATAAAAATGAGTTATAATTTAGTTTTATAAACTGTGCTGTGGTTCTCGCTCTCTTTTAGTTCCTTGGTGTGCAAACATCTTGCATTTCGTTCATATAATCTAATTAGTTTTTTTGGTTTGGTTCAGTCCCTGATTGGAGTTTTGAAAAAGCCCCACCCCCTCTATGGGGGGGGGGGGCGCCATCTCATCCTTCGCCTCAGGCAGCAGATTGCCTTGAGCCGCCCCTGCTTGGCCCCTTTCAACTTCCCAAGACAAGTCGAGGCGGTCCTGTTGGCCTCCCACAAGCCCTCCATGAGGTGAGCTTACGCCTTTAAATGGTGAAGATTCTCCATATGGTGTGCAGAGAGGCAGAAGAACCCATTCTCCTGCCTGGTGCAACTAGTGCTCCAGTACCTACTGCATCTGTCTGAAGCTGAAATAAAGTCACTCAGGGTACACTTAAGTACGATTGCTGCACACCACCACCCTATCGAGGGGAAGCCCCTCTCAGGTTAGCCCCTGGTCTCTCGCTTCCTCCAGGGCCTCCTGTTGTCTAAGCCCCCCATCTGCCCTCTAGCGGCGGAATGGGACCTCAATGTGGTGCTGTCATAGCTCACTAGACCGCCATTCGAGCCTCTAGCTACTTGCCATTTGCAGTATCTCTCATGGAAGGTTGCCTTCCTGGTAGCTCTCACATCTGCTCACAGAGTAAGCGAACTGCAGGCCCTGGTGGCAGAGCCGCCATATACAAGATTCTACAAGAACAGGGTGGTGATCCCACTCACCCCAAAAGAAAAGGAATGAAGAAGAAAATAAAGGATATTATAATGACTCTGTATTGTTCCATGGTAGACACCTCATACACCTCCAGCCCTGCCCTTGAGAGCCCCTCCCCCTCAAATTTACCACCTTGTGTATAGAAGACCCTAACAGTAGATAAAAATGAACTGTCCACACACCCTGCGACAGCCAGATAGAATGAACATAGCTACGCTGTTAACCCTGTAGTTAAGGCTGAGCTGCCCTATAACCTGCTATAGCCAAAGTGTACATAGTTACCCTGTTAGCCCTGTATATAGAACCCCATTCATTGTAAGTCCCTTGCAGACCTGCCGGCCCTGGACAAATGTGTTATATGTAAACCGCACTGATAGCGTGGTATAAAAGAAACATTAAATAAATAAATAAATAAAATGGTGCGACCGCATCTTGAATATTGTGTGCAATTCTGGTTGCCGTATCTTAAAAAGGATATAGCATTATTAGAAACGATACAGAGAAAAGCCACCAAAATGGTAAAGGGGATAGAAGGATACCCCTATGAAGAGAGGCTAAAAAGGTTAGGGCTCTTCAATCTGGAAAAGAGACTGCTGAGGGGAGATATGATAGAGGTCTACAAATTAATGAATGGAGTGGAACGGGTAAATGTTGATTGATTGTTTACGTAATCAAAATATAGAAAGACTATGTGACGTGCAATGATGCTGCCGTGTAACGTATTTAAGACTAATCAGAGAAAATATTTTTTCATTCAACTTGTAACCAAACTCTGGAATTCATTACTGAAGGATGTAGTAAAAACTGTTAGTGTAGCCAGGTTTAAAAAAAGGTTTGGACAAGTTCCTGGAGGAAAGGTCCATAAACCATTATTAAAGGGGACTTGGGAAATCCACTGCTTGCCCCAATACAAGCATTGTGGAGCCTGTGTCTTTTTGGGGAAACTGCTAGGTATTTGTGACTTAGACTGGCCACTGTTTGAAACAGGATACTGGGCTTTGATGGACCTTGGGTCTGACCCTGGCATAATCTTATATTCTTATTTTTCCCAAAGATGGTATCTCTTTCCACATCAACCAGGAGGTGGTCCTTTCCAACTTTTTTCCACGGCCTCACACTGGTCGGGAAGAAACTATATTCCCTGGACTGAAAATGGGTCCTGTCCTTCTACCTACAGTGGACCCAGGGTCATCAAAAAGCTCCTCGGCTTTTTTTTTTTCCTACATCCCTGGCAGACTGGAGCTTCCTATGACTAAGTGAACTCTGCGCACTTGGATAGTGGACTGTATTGACCTTGCCAATGAGTGAGCTGGGCTCTTCCTGGACCACTGGATCACAGTACACCGTGTGAGACTGATGGCCACATCAGTGGTGAACCTGCACTCGGTACCATTGATGGAGATCTGCAAAGATGCCACATGGTCTTCAGTTCATATGTTCACAGCTCACTACTGTCTGGAGAATGAGTCCCGTTGGGACAGTGCCTTTGGCCAGGCGGTTCTCAGTAATCTTTTCAGGGTTTAGGCAACTCCTGCCCTCCTACCCTTCTGTGTTCAGACTATCGGAGTAATGGTGCCGCTGGACACTAGGGTCTTGCAGTGTCTCTGTGGGGACTCACCTTCTGCAACTCACGGCTACCTGATTTGGTTGCAGTTGGTGCTGTCATGATTCTGTCTTCGGCAGCCTGGAGCTAGAGCAGGGGTCTCAAACATGCGGCCCGCGAGAGCATTTTGTGCGGCCCGCGACACCATTTCACTTTTCTCACCTGATTGCCTGGCGCGGCCGCGTGGGGTTAAAAAATACTCTGTCTACTCCCGAGTCACGAGCCTGCCCTCAACCAATGAGAGACAGGAAGGAGGAGGGGGGGGCAGCCAGCCGAACGCCACGAGGCACCACACGCCCTCGAGGATCCATTTTGTGCACAGCGCGGGCAGGTATGGAGGCAGCCCCCGGAATTCCCTGATGTTAGCCAGCCCTGCCTCCCTCAGTCCCTCTCCTCTTCGGCTTTCAGAGCCGCGAAGGGAGAGCTTCTCCCTCGCGACTCTGTTAAGCTCGCCGGGGCAGATGGGAAATTTCCCATAAGCCTCAGCGGGCTTAGCAGAGTCGCGAGGGAGGAACTCTCCCTTCGCGGTTCTAAGCTGAAGCAGAGAAGGACTGAGGGAGGGAAGCAAGCAAGCAAGCAGGCAGGCAGGCAGGGAGGGAGGGCTGGCTCTGCCGGGCAGGGGGGGTCCTGCAGGACATTTGATTTTGCCACGGCTGATGGGGGGGGGGGTAGGACTGGTAATGACACGGGGGGGTTAGGACTGGTAATGTGCTGTGGGTTGATGGGGGGGGGTTAGGACTGGTAATGCCACGGGGGGGGGGTTTAGGACTGGTAATGTGCTGTGGGTTGATGGGGGGGTTAGGACTGGTAATGCCACTGGGGGGGGGGTTTAGGACTGGTAATGTGCTGTGGGTTGATGGGGGGGGGTTAGGACATGTAATGCCACAGGGGGTGTTTAGGACTGTTAAAGTGCTGTGGGAGGGGGGGGGTAAGGACTAGTAATGCCACTGGGGGGGGTTTAGGACTGGTAACGTGCTGTGGGCTGATGGGGGGGGGTAACGACTAGTAATGCCACTGGGGGGGTTTAGTAATGTTAAAGTGCTGTGGGCTGATGGGGGGGGGGTTAGGACTAATAATGCCACTGGGGGGGGGTTAGGACTGGTAACCTGCTGTGGGCTGATGGGGGGGGTTAGGACTAGTAATGCCACTGGGGGGGGGGTTAGGACGGGTAACGGGCTGTGGGCAGAGGGGGGGGTTAGGACAAGTAATGCAAGGGGGGGGGGTTAGGACTGGTAATGTGCTGTGGGTTGATGGGGGGGGTTAGGACTAGTAATGCCACTGGGGGGGTTTAGGACTGGTAATGTGCTGTGGGCTGATGGGGGGGGTTTAGGACTAGTAATGCCACTGGGGGGGTTTAGGACTGGTAATGTGCTGTGGGCTGATGGGGGGGGGGTTAGGACTAGTAATGTCACTGGGGGGGGTTTAGGATTGGTAATGTGCTGTGGGTTGATGGGGGGGGGGTTAGGACTGGTAATGCCACTGGGGGGGATGGAGCTGGGAAAGTGAAATGGAGAGGGAAAAAATATTTTGTGCGGGAGGGAAGACAAATCTACAATTGGCCAGGTTTTGGGAGAGTAAGTGGAGATTGAGGATGGAGGGGTAATATTTGAGTGGATAAAATAGGAATGAGGAAAGAGCCAAAGGAGAAAGATTAGTATGTTAAAGCAGATGTAGAGAGAGAATGAAAAAAAAAAACTAGAAGAGAGAAGAAAGGACAAATGGACAGCAGACGATGGAGAGTTAGCAGAAGACACGAAGAAACCATAAGAAAGTGGCTGTAACAATTGCAACTGAAAAGAAATGCACAAAAGGTAGGAAAATATCTCTTTATTTTGAATTTATTAACTGGAATATGTCAGCTCTGGGAAATGTGCATCATTAATGTCTGTGCTTTGTTTAGTACAAGAAATTAATTTATAGTTTATTTCTACAGTGTTGTTGTACATTCCAAGTTTGGCTTTTGGGGTTCCCAATTTAATTATTGTCTTCCTGTTTCTAAATTGTGATTCCTTGTTTGGTGATGGTGTATGTTCTGCATGTGTAAACTGAGCTGAGGTATTCTGTTTATGTAATTCCTATTTGACATTGCTACTTGTTCTCTTTTCCCAGTAGGTCATGTATTGTTGTTCTCTGAAATGTATTGATTTAATATTTGCAGTGTTGCCTTTTGATAGGTAGGGTCTGGTGCTTTGTGAGTCCTGGTAGTGCTGTTATGATACGGGGGGTTTGCTATGGATTCTAAATGGGCAGTGTTTGTAGTAGTTCCTAATGTGCCTGGCGGTTGGCACTGGATTATAGTAATACAGTATAGAAATTGTTTAGTCTTTCTTTATCCATATACTCATTATGCAACATTATGCAAATATTTATGCAAATGAGGCCCCTTATGCAAATGAGGCCCATGTCTTATGCGGCCCCCGGGTTACTTTACAAGTCCTCATTTGGCCCTCAAAGCAATTTGAGTTTGAGACCCCTGAGCTAGAGAGTCCCATAGCTGAGGTCTGACTTCCTGCTTGTTCCTGGAGAAAGCGTAGTTACTCACCTGTAACAGGTGTTCTCCAGGGACAGCAGGAATCAGTCCTCAGAACCCTCCCTCCTCCCCTGGGAGTTGCCTCCCTACCTTGTTTCCTTATTACTACCGTCCTAGCTATGTCATCTGACTGAGCAAGATGGCACCCTTGGGCAGGAAGGGCAACACGCATGCATGGTGGCATCTCCTAAAGGCTTTCTTTGATAGCTAGGGAGATGCTTCCACGGGGGCTCCATCAGTGCCAACGTTGCCCATATGTGAGTACTGATTCCTGCTGTCCCTGGAGAATACCTGTTACAGGTGAGTAACTACGCTTTATTGGAAAGGCTACTAAAAGTGAGAATAGTGAGGTTTCTGGAGTCCAATGGATGGCAGGATACAAGGCAGCATGGATTCACCAGAGGCAGGTCTTGTCAGACAAATCTGATTTCTTTGACTGGGTGACCAGGGAGTTGCATCAAGGGAGAGCCTTAGATGTGCTGTACTTAGATTTCAGTAAAGCCTTGACACCGTCGTTCTGCACAGGCGACTTATAAACAAACTGAGCACCCTGGAAATGGACCATAAAGTTACTGATTGGGTTAGAAATTGGGTGAGTGGGAGGCAACAAAGGGTACAAATAAATGGAGCTCACTCTTAGGAGAAGGAGGTTATCAGTGGTGTGCTGCAGGGATCTGTCCTTGGTCAGATTCTTTTTAACAACTTTGTTACTGATATTGCGGAAGGGCTGTCTGTAAGGTTGTATGTGGATGATACTAAAATCTGCAATAGAATAGATACCTAGGAAGGAGTTGATAACATGAGGAGGAATCTAGCTATGCTTGAAGAATGGTCTAGAATTTGGCAGCTGACATTTAATGCTAAAAAATGCAGGGTCATGCAAAAATCCAAAGGAGCAATACAGTGTAGGGGATGAGATACTTCTGTTCACAAAATAAGAGCAGGACTTGGGCATAATTGTGTCTGACAATCTTAAAGCAGCTAATCAGGTGGAAAAGGTGAGTGTGGAAGCCAGAAGTATACTTGAGTGTGTATAGGAAGAGGAGTGGCCAGCAGAAAAAAAGGTGATAATGCCTCTGTATAAGTCTCTGGTGCGATCTCATTTGGAGTATTGTATTCAATTCTGGAGACCGCAACTTCAAAAGGTTGGAGTTGGTGCAGAGGGTGGCTACCAAAATGGTTAGTGGTCTTCATTGTAAAGCATATGAAGAGAGACTTAAAAATCTTCATATGTATACTTTAGAGGAAAGGCGGGATAGGGGAGATATGATAGAGACATTTAAATATCTCCATTGCATAAATGCACAGGAGAGTCTCTTTCAATTGAAGGCAAGCTCTGCTATGAGGGTATATAGGATGAGGATAAAAGGGGATAGACTCAGGAGTAATATGCAGAAATATTTCTTTACAGAAAGAGTGGTAGATGCATGGACTAGTCTCCCAGTGGAGGTGGTAGAGATCAGGACAGTATCTGAATTCAAAAAAGCATGGGACAAACACAGAGGATCTCTAAAGGAAAAAAGGTCACTATTGTAGTTGATATGGAAGGGCAGACGAGATAGGCCTTGTGGTCTTTTTCTGCTATCATGTTTCTTTGTTAAAAAGCAGCAGACCCAGCACAGATCCTTGGGGTATTCCACTATTCATCTTTCTCCATTGAGAAAATTGGAAATTTAGCACTACCCTCTGCTTTCTATCTTTTAACCAGTTCCTGAACCACAATAGTACATTGCTTCCTATCCCATGACTTTTTAATTTTGCCAAGAGTCTCTCATAAGGGACCGTGTCAAAGGCTTTCTGAAAGAAAGCAGGAATCAGTCCTCACATATGGGTGACATCGACGTTGATGGAGCCCTTGCGGAGCATCTCCCCAGCTTTCTATGAAAGCCTTTGGGAATACAGGCACGCATGCGCGGTTCCCTTCCCGCCTAAAGGTGCCATTTTACTCAGTCAAATAGCATAGCTTAAAAACAGCACACAAAAATGTAAAATAAACTATGTACAACTGCAACTCCCAGGGGAGGAGGGAGGGTTGTGAGGACTGATTCCTGCTGCTCCTGGAGAACACCTGTTACAGGTGAGTAACTACTCTTTCTCCAGGACCAAGCAGAAAGTCAGTCCTCACATATGGGTGACTCCCTAGCTCTGGGCTACCAAGGAACCCAGGCTGAACAAGAGAACTCCCTCTAGTCCCAGCATCAAAGAAAGGCTTTTCCACTGACAGAACCTCCACTGGTAGCCCAACAGAGGGCAGGAGGGCAGGAGTTGCCTAAACCTCAAAGAGATTCCGGAGTACTGCCTGGCCAAAAGCACTGTCCCTACGGGACTCCCTTTCCAGACAGTAATGGGCCACAAAAGTCTGGCTGGAAGATCAAGTAGCAGCCCTGCAGATGTCCATCAACGGTACAGAGCGGAGATGAGCCACTGAGGCAGCCATTGCTCTGACACGATGGGCCATGACCCGACCCTGCAAAGGAAGGTCAGCCGCCCTGTAAGCCCAGGTGATACAGTCAGCCACCCAGATGGACAAGGTACGCTTGGACACAGCTAACCCCAAATTATTAGGGTCAAAAGAGATGAAGAGCTGAGTAGTGTCAAGGCCCCCCTGGTGGCTAGGCGAATGCCTAGGTGTAATGGGGGTACCTTGAACGTCCTTCTTAGTAAACTAGAACCCAGTACTATGGCTTCTTCACAATGTAGTTGTGTCACGAAGATTATAGCCAAGATTTGAAGGTCACAGGAAAATTTCTTTATTTGAAAATAAAGCTCTACATAACCAATGGAACTCTTTGGCTAGAAGTTCAGCGACTACAAAACAAAACTCAGGATACTTCTCCATTCAAAAAGAACTTAAGCCTTGATGCATAGTCCATGCCTTGACTTTGCTTTGGCGGCTTAACTTAAACAACGTGTCTCACAAATCATTCTTTTACAAACAGGTTCAGTTCCCAGGTCTCCAAGTTATGCAGCATGACACTCAACTGTTTCTCTCACATGTTTTTTTGCAGCACCTTAACTTCCTGGTTACCAACTGTTTAAAATCTTCTGACATTCTTTTCCAAATGTACTTTCACTCTTTAGTTTCCACAGACATTCATTAACTTCTTGGAGCTTATCAGATCAGCTCTCATTAATGCATAAATAAAGGCATGAATTTTCAGCAGAGAATGTACTTCCTTAAAAACTTCTGGGTTTTCCTAATTACTTTTAAAACCCCTCAGTTTCCTACTTCTGACTAGAACAGAAAGAGCATTCCATCTCCATATCAGAATAATCATTCTCTACACCATTGATTTCTATTTCAATTTTCTCTTCACTAGGTTCCTTCAATAACGTGTTATCCACAGCATCTGCATGGGAAGGCTTCAGCTGCTTCAACACTCTCAACAGCTGCTCCCACTGAGACTCCTCTTTACTTGAGGCTATGGGGGAAGGGCATGATGAAGCTTTCTTGTTCAATAACTTTTTAACAGCTTGCAATGGGCTCACATTTCTAGTAGCAACGTGTCTCCTTTCAGACCCTGCCACAGGTGTTAGCTTGCTTTCTGGTCCTCCCAGGGATATTCCTCTCTCCTGCTTCTCAACAGTACCTTGCTTAGAACAGGCTCTCCAGGGCTCCACATTAGCTGCAGACTTTCTGCCAGCTGAACTGCGTTCTGCGCTCGAGCTGTCTCTGTACTGCATGCAATAGGATTCCCCCTTGAGGCTTCCAGTGAGATATTTGTCCCTCAGCCCTATCTTTCGAGTCTCCTTACTTCTAGTACTTTCAAGAGTCTCTTGGCCAGTCCACCACCTCCTAGAGAATATCTCCTCTTCAGAAGATTCCTCTCCAGGGCTTGCCTCTGACCTTTCTTCCAGCCTTATCTCAGACCTCTTCCTGGATCTCTCCCTGGGTTTTTGCTGAGTGCTTTGCTGGGACTCTGGCTGTGACCTTCTCTCAAACCTCCTCCTGGAACTTTCCTTCTCTTTGGAACTAGAGCTCCTCCACTCAGTCTCTTCACTCCTCCCTTCACTCTCCTCCCTTCACTCTCCTCCCTTCCACTTCCTCTTGCTTTAGCTGCTCCCTGCTTAAATGTTTGGGGCTGTCCTATAGCTCTAGACTCTGCCCCCAAACTTCTCCCGTCACCTTCCTTGGTTTCCTTGGAGATTGGGAGTGTCTCCAGTTCTACACTTCTGTGAAGAGAGTTTTTTTCTTTGTTTAGAGTTTTAACCCCTGCTGTGCCTGCAGTTCTCTTGGGCTTAGGGAAAAAGGACTGTTTTTCCCCCTTTCCTTTACACTCTAAACCTGCTTCGCCACCACAGTAGCCCTTCTGTGCCCCTGCGTACAGTCAAGGTAGAAGGATAAGGCCCTCCTACAGTCCAGGGTATGCAGAACTGCTTCAGCTGGCTTGCCATGAGGCTTAGGGAAGAATGTTGGAAGGACCACCTTCTGGTTGAGGTGGAAAGAGGAGACAACCTTTGGAAGGAACTTTGGATGAGTCCTGAGGACTACCTTGTTCTTATAGAATCTGGTGTAAGGCCTGTCACAGACCAGGGCCTGAAGCTCACTCACTCGCCTGGCTGAGGTTAGGGCTACCAAGAAGAGCGTCTTCCAGGACAGGAAGCATAGAGGGCAAGTAGCCATCGGCTCAAAAGGTGGGCGAGTCAGTTGTTGCAAGACCACATTCAATTCCCACTCAGGAGCAGGAGGACGGATTGGAGGCTTGAGCAAAAGCAAGCCCCTGAGAAACCGGGACACCAAGGGGTGAACCGACAGAGAATGTTCTTCCACCAATGAGTGGTGAGCTGTTAGAGCTGAGAGGTGGACCCGAACAGAATTGGACTTAAGTCCCTGATTTGATAAGTGCAGTAAGTACTGAAGCACTACTGGTACAGTACAGGAGAAAGGATCCTCTGTACGTAGCTGACACCACACAGAAAACCTCTTCCATTTGAGAGCATAGGTTTTCCTAGAGGCTAGGACAACCTCCTCAAATTCCTGAGGTAGGCCCCAGGGAGCCAAAACTACCCTTGCAGCCTCCAGGCCATCAAATTGAGAGCTTTGAGATTGGGGTGCAGAAGGGAACCCTGATCCTGAGAGAGAAGGTCGGATTGCAACCCCAGAGGCAGTGGGGGATCCACTGCCAGTTGAAGCAGAAGTGGAAACCAAGGCTGTCTCGGCCACCTGGGAGCCACCAGCAGGACCGAGGCCTTGTCCTGAAGAATCTTGAATAGGGTTCGGGCCACCAAGGGCGTGGGAGGAAACGCATACAGGAGGCCCTTAGACCATGGAATTAGAAAAGCATCTGCTGCTACTCACAGAGGATGCGGTTGCCTGGAGCAGAACTTTGGCAGCTGTTTGTTCAGTGGACTGGCAAACAGATCTATGGATGGAAGTCCCCATTTCAGGAAAATCTTTTGAACCACCAAAGGATGGAGCTGCCACTCATGGGGCTGCAGAATCCTGCTTAACCTGTCGGCCAGGTAGTTTTCCTGGCCAGGGAGGTAGACAGCCTTGAGGAGCATGTTGTGCTTGAGGGCAAACAAACAAAGGTCCTGTGCTTCCTGGCAAAGGAGCCTGGACCCAGTTCCGCCCTGTTTGTTCACATAAAACATGGCTACCTGGTTGTCCATTTGAACCAGGACAGACTGATGAGCCAGGGCCGGAGAGAAAGTCTTGGCCAACCGAATAGCCCTGAGTTCCAGGAAATTGATTTGCTGTGCTGCTTCCCAGGGAGACCACAGGCCCTGGGTGCACTTGCCCAGACAATGAGCTCCCCAGCCCTGCAAGGAGGCATCTGTGGTCAGCACCACTGTGAATCCAGGAATCTGAAAAGGCACCCCTTGCAGCAGATTGGGTGGATGGAGCCACCAGCTGAAGGACTTCAGAAATTGTCTGGACACCCTTATCCAGTTTCTGAGGCTGCCTGTGGCCTGTGACCACTGAGACCAAAGGCACCACTGCGCAGGCCTCATATGGAGCCGGGCATTGGGGGTCACATGAACTGTCAAAGCCATGTGGCCTAGAAGCCTCAGGCAGAGTCTGGCAGAGACCAGTGACCTGCTGAGAAACTGACTTGCCAAGCTCATCAGTCTTTGGGCTCTGTCTTCGGGCAAGAATGCCTTTGCCAGCAGAGTGTCCAACCTTGCCCCTATGAACTCCAAGTTTTGTGATGGGAGCAAAGTGGACTTTGCGAAGTTTATGACAAACCCCAGGCTTTGAAGAAGAGCAATAGTTCTGGGGGTGGCTTGTCTGGCCTCCTGGCACGTCTGACCCCTGATGAGCCAGTCATCCAGATAGGGGAAGACAAAGATACCCTGATTTCCCAAGTAGGCCGCCACCACTGCCAGGCATTTGGTAAAGACCCTGGGAGCGGAGGTGAGGCCAAAAGGCAGTACTCTGTACTGATAATGGTTTCCTCCCACAATGAACCTGAGGTACTTTCTGTGGTCTGGTTGAATGAGGATGTGAGTGTACGCATCCTTTAGATCTAAGGAGCATAGCCAATCTCCCTGCTGGAGGTAGGGCAGAAGGGTTCCAAGAGTAGGCATTTTGAACTTTTCCTACTCCAAGAACTTGTTGAGGTTTCGGAGATCTAGAATAGGTCGAAGGCCACCGGTTCTTTTGGGTACTAGGAAATACCTGGAGTAGAGCCCTCGGCCTTGTAAGTGGGGAGGCACAGGCTCCACTGCCCTGTCCACCAACAGACCTTGTAGCTCCTGAAGGAGAAGATCTGTGTGCAGGGGAGGCCTTGGAGGCTCCCCTGGAAAGTATGGAGGAGGCAGTTGCTGGAAGTGTAGTGCATAGCCCTTGTGGACTATTCTTAACACCCAACTGTCTCCAGTGATGAGTGGCCACTGGTGGGCAAACAGAGCGAGGCGACCTGTGCAGGGTTGGGAGAGCAGGGATGGAGAGGCTCTGCCTAAGGAGTCAAAAACCCCCACCCTGCTGAGTGGGAGCAGGGGCCGGAGGCTTGGGGGTCCTCTGCCTACGGGGCCCATTACCCTGCCCCTTGGCTTGCTGACCCTATGGGGCAGCTTGGGCAGCCTGATATTGTGGGTACTGTTTGTAGGCAGTGCCCTTCCTCGGGTAAAAGGACTTTTTACCCGAGCCCTTCTTCTTGTGAGAAGGGGCAGAAGTCTTTCTAGACAGCCTTGTCCATGTGAGGTGCTCGGTCTCGAGCTGTGCGGCCTTCTCGGTCATGGGCTTGCCAAAAAGGTTTTCACCTCAGCAAGGGACATCGTCCAACTTGTCCTGAACCCATGACTCGAGGTCTGATGACTGCAGCCATGCCTGGCGTCGAGCCGCGATGCCGGCTGCCGCAACACGGGCCGAAGCGTCGAAGCCATTGTAGGCAGCGCGGGACATAAACTTAGAACATTCCCGGATCCCCGAGGACAAGGACTTGAACCTCTGCAAGGGTTCCCTGGAGAGACCAGCAGAGAACCCGGCCAGCTCCTTGGCCAGGTCTCGCAAGTACATGCCCATGTACAGCTGGCAAGACTGGACATGGCAAGCAAGCATCGAGCCCTGGAAGCACTTTCTACCAAAACCATCCAGGTTTCGGGCCTCCCTGCCAGGGGGCACCGCGGAGTGCATCTTCTAACTTTTCAGGCGATGCATGGCCGATTCCACCACCATGGAATGGTGTGGTAGCTGCACCTTCTGAAAGCCATGACTCTTCTGGAGTCGATAGATCGAATCGACCTGCTTACTTAAAACTGGCGCCGAGGCCGGTGCCTTCCACATCTGGAAGAGGAGCCGTTCCAGCATCGGAGGAACCGGGACAGTAAAGGCCTCCTTTGGAGGAGAGTCGTACTGCAGGGCCTCGAGCTCCTTGGCTCGAGGCTCCTCCTCGGGATCCGCAGGGATAGCCAACGCAGTGGCCATATCCTGAACGAATTCTGAGAACTGGGTATCCTCCGGAGGGGATCTACTCCGGGGCTCAGACTGCGGTGAGTCTTATGGGACGCACCGAGTCTTGAAGGTGTCGGGGGACTCCTCATCCATGCGGACATGCGGACTCATCCGATGAGGAATCGGGGTCCGATCTCGCGGGGCCTGCAAGCACCCGCCCCGACGCCAAAGGCACCAGCGTCGACGCCCTCGGTCCCGAATGGGAGGTCGAGGGAGACCACGACCGAGGTCGACCTTGAGCCTTTATGGCCTCGAGTATCGGCTCGGTCTCCGGGGTCGACTTCGATGTCGATGTCCCAGTGGTCGGGGCAGATGCGCCAGACAGGCTGGCCATCAGTGCCCGCTGCTGTTCCATGAAGGCAGACAGTCTGCTCTCCAATGCTGTCAACCTGAGACCCAGCTCAGGAGACTCAGCAGCTTCCGACTCGGGCCCCGGCAGCGCCGGGCCCGACGTCGGCTCCCTGGGAGGAGAGTCCATGAGGACTACAGGGCTTACGTGTCCAGCAGACTCCGGCTCCAGTCGAGGAACTTTGGAAGGCTTCTCCTGTTTCACAGGCCCGGGGAGACGGTCGGGGGTCTGAAACCGAGCTCTCGAGGAACCCGGGACCTCTTCCGACGACGCCCTCACGAGCCGCTTCTTCCTCTTGCATTCCTGGTCGGGGGACCCCCTGTCCGAGGAGCCACGACGGTGCTCGGGATCCAACTCCCGAGATGTCGAGGCCTCAGATGAGGTTTGGGCCCGGCCGGAGGCCGAGTCAGAAAAAAGCCTTTCCTTCTGGTGCTGATGACTTTGCAGTGCCTTGGAAGACATTTTCCCACATGGTCCACACGTCTTAGGCTCGTGATCAGGACTGAGGCACCAAAGGCAGCAGTCGTGTGTGTCGGTGAGAGACATCAGTTTCTTGCACCGATCACACTTCTTAAAAACCTCTGGAAGCCATCGGGGGAAAAAAGAGTCCCCGTGAGGTCAAAGGACCGACCTTCCAGGGAAAATGAAAAAAGGGCGCGAACGCCAGCCACTAAGGGCAAAAACCGAAAAAAGAAGATCGGGCTCGATACCGGTGTACCGAACCCGGCGGGAGGGAAACCGGCGTCGAACCGGAGAAGAAAAAATGGCGAAGAATCACAAAAAAGTCAACAATTTTTCGGGATGACTAGGACTCACGTCCGGTGGGCTTCACAGAAAACGAGAGACTGAGCAAAATGGCACCTTTAGGTGGGAAGGGAACTGCGCATGCGTGCCTGCATTCCCAAAGGCTTTCATAGAAAGCTGAGGAGATGCTCCGCAAGGGCTGCATCGACGTCGATGTCACCCATATGTGAGGACTGACTTCCTGCTTGGTCCTGGAGAAAATCCAGATACACTGTATCAACTTGCTCACCTTTGTCTACTTTTTTTTTTTTTAAGGTGCGAATAAACAACAGATTAGTAAGACAAGACCTTCCTTGGCTTAAACCATGTTGGCTTTCTCCCATTAAACCATGACTATCTACATGTTCAGTAATTTTGTTCTTTATAGTGTTTTCTACCATTTTGCCTGGTACTGATATCGGGTTTACCAGTCTGTGGTTTCCCGGATCACCCCTGGAACCCTTTTTAAAAATTGGCGTTACAATGGCCATTCGCCAATCTTCAGGTACTACAGATGATTTTAATGATATTTCACAGAATACTAATAGTGGGTCTGCAATCTCATATTTCATTTCTTTCAATACCCTTGGATGTATATCATCCATTCCAGGTGATTTGCTACTCTTCTGTTTATCAAATAGTTGTAATACATCTTCATGGTTTATCGATAGTTCTTTCAATTCTTCCAATGTATCACCTTTAAATAATATTTCAGGCATGGGTAACTTCTCTACATCATCTTCAGTAAAGACCGAAGTACATAAGAACATAAGAACATAAGATATGCCATACTGGGTCAGACCAAGGTCCATTAAGCCCAGTATTCTGTTTCCAACAGTGGCCAATCTAGGTCATATGTACCTAGCAGTTTCCCCAAGCGACACAGGTTCCACAATGCTTGTATTGGTTCAAGCATTGATATACTGGGTCCCTTCTTAATAATGGTTTATGGACCTTTCGTCCAGGAACTTGTCCAAACCTTTTTTAAACCCAGCTACACTAACAGCCTTTACTACATCCTCCGGTAACAAATTCCAGAGCTTGATTACACGTTGAGTGAAAAAATATTTTCTTTTATTAGTCTTAAATAGTTTACCCTGTAGCTTCATTGCATGTCCCCTAGTCTTTCTATATTCTGATAAGGTAAACAATCGATCTACGTTTACCCGTTCCACTCCGTTCATTAATTTATAGACTTCTATCATATCTCCCCTCAGCTGTCTCTTTTCCAGGTTAAAGAGCCCTAACCTTTTTAGCCTTTCTTCATAGGAGTATCCTTCCATCCCCTTTACCATTTTGGTGGCTCTTCTCTGAACCTTTTCTAAAATCGCTATATCCTTTTTAAGATACGGCGACCAGAATTGCACACAATATTCAAGGTTCGGTCTCACCATGGAACGATATAGAGGCATTATAATATCTTTTGTTTTATTTTCCATTCCTTTCCTTATCATAACTAGCATTCTATTTGCTCTCTTGGCCACCGCTGCACACTGGGCCGAGGGTTTTAACATGGTATCCACAATGACGCCTAAATCTTGTTCCTGGGTGGTGGTTCCTAATGTGGAACCTTGCATCGTGTAACCATAGTTTGGGTTGTTCATCCCTAGGTGCATAACCTTGCACTTGTCCACATTAAATTTCATCTGCCATTTTGATGCCCAGTCTTCCAATTTATCAAGATCCTCTTGCAATTTTCCACAATCCTCTTGGGTTTTAACAACTTTAAATAGTTTTGTGTCATCTGCAAATTTGATAACCTCACTCGTTATTCCACTTTCCAGGTCATTTATGAATATGTCAAAAAGCAGCGGACCCAGCACAGATCCCTGGGGTGTACACCACTATTCACCTTTCTCCATTGGGAAAATTGGCCATTTAGCCCTACCTTCTGCTTTCTATCTTTTAACCAGTTCCTGATCCAGAATAGTACACTGCCTCCTATCCCATGACTCTTTAGTTTTGCCAAAAGTCTCTGATGAGGGACCTTGTCAAAGGCTTTCTGAAAGTCCAGATACACAATATCAACTGACTCACCTTTGTCCACCTGATTATTCACTCCTTCAAAAAAACATAACAGATTAGTAAGACAAGATCTTCCTTGTCTAAAGCCATGTTGGCTGTCTCCCATTAGGTCATGACTATCTACATGCTGAGTAATTTTATCCTTTATGATGGTTTCTTCCATTTTTCCCGGTACTGATGTTAGGCTCACCGGTCTGTAGTTTCCCGGATCACCCCTGGAACTCTTTTTAAAAATTGGTGTAAAGAATTGATTTAGTTTCTCCACTATGGCCTTGCTCCTCTTAATGCCTCTTTTACCCCTCTGTCATCTAATGGTCCAACTGAATCTCTCACAGGTTTTTTGCTACAAATGTACTTGTAAAAGTTTTATTATGTATTTTTGCCACCATGGCAAGCTTTTTTTCAAATTCTCTCTTTGCCTGCCTTATCAAGGCTTTCAATCTAACTTTCCAGTGCTTATGTTATGTCAGTTTTCATCATTTAGCTCCTCTTTCCATTTCCTTAAAGATGCTTTTTTGGCTATAACAGCCTCTCTGACCTCACCTTTAAACCATGCTGGCTGTTTTTTGGCCTTCCTTCCACTTTTCTTAAAACATGAAATACTGCTGGTCTGGGCTTCGAAGACAGTATTTTTAAACAATGCCCATGCTTGATGTAAACTTTTGACTTTTGCAGCAGCTCCTTTTAGTTTTTTTTAAACTGTTTTTCTTATTTTGTCATAGTCTCCCTTTTGAAAGTTAAAAGGTAGTACTATGGGTTTCCTTGCCATCCTTCCTTCATTTATTAAATCAAATGTGATCATGCTATGATCACTATCTCCATATGGTCCCAACACCCTTATCTCTTGCCCCAGATCCTTTGTTCCACTAAGGACTAGGTCCAAAATAGCTTCCCCTCGTCAGTTCATGAACCAGCTGCTCCAGGAAGCAGTCACTTATTTCATCTAGAAATTTTATCTCTCTTGTGTATCCTGCCGTGACACTGACCCAGTTGCTATCAGGATAAGTGATAAGTGATAAGTGATAAATCAGAGATCATGATTTCTGGGTTGTAACTTTTTTTTTTAGCTTCCCTGATTTCTTTTAGCATTTCATCATCCATTTGTTCATTCTGGCCAAACTGTCGGTAGTACACCCCTACTGCCATCGCCTTCCCCTTTTACATGGAATTTCAATCCATAGAGATTCTACAGTGTATTTTGTTTCCTGCAAAACTTTAATCCTGTGTGTCTCAATGCCCTCTTTAACATAGAACACAACCCCTCCACCAATTTAATCTACCCAGGTATCATGGTATTTGATTGGTTGTTTTCCTTCCACCAGGTCTCTGAGATACCAATCATATCTAACCTCTCATTTAGTTCTATATATTCTAATTCTCCTATCTTATTTTTTAGACTTCTAGCATATGCACACAGGCATTTTAGAGGTTGTATTTTATTCATATTAATCTGGTTATCAGTAGACGAGTAATTTGGAATCTTTCAATTCCGTCTGCTCTGCGCTTAAGGGCATCTGGGTTACTTTTTATCTTTATTGGAACCTTTCTGTCAGAATGCCCTAACTTCCCTCATTTGCTAGTACCCTTTAAGGATACATCCTTCCAAACCATGTGCTCTTGGGCAGCTGTCGGCTTTCCCCTATTATCTAGTTTAAAAGCTGCGCTATCTCCTTTTTAAAGGTTAATGCCAGCAGCCACAGTTGAGGTGAAGCTCATCCCTTCAGAAGAGCCCCTCCTTTCCCCAGAATGTTGCACAGTTCCTAACAAATCCAAAACTCTCTTCCTTGCACCATCGTCTCATTCGTGCATTGAGACTCCAGAGCTCTGCCTGTCTTGAGTCCTGTGCATGGAACAGGAAGCATTTCAGAGAATGCTACCGTGGAAGTTCTGGATTTCAACTTCCTACCTAAAAATTCTACATGTGGCCATCAGAACCTCCCTCCCATACTTTCTTATGTTATTGGTACCAACATATACCAAGAAAGCAGCCTCCTCCCCAGTGCTTTTTACAATTAAACCTTGTCTAGGTGTAAGGTTGCCAACTGGCCGGTTTTTCCATGGCCAGGCCGGCTGCTGGCGCAGAGGTAAAACTGGCCCTTGAAAAGCCGTTTTTTTGCTCTGGCCGCAAGATCGGAAGCAGCCAGAGCAAAAAAACGGCTTTTCTTCCGATCCGAAGAAGTCCGCGAAGTTAAAAAAAACAACAACAAAAAAAAAACAGCCCACACACCGGAAGGCTTCAGAGGGAGCCGGGGAAGCCCACGCGAGGCCCCGGCTCCCTCTGTACAACTGCCAGTGTGAAGATCCTTTTCCTTCAGGCTGGCAGCTGTTTCTGTGAAGCCGCGATTGCTGGGAATGGTTAAAGGCAATGCCCCAGCACACTTGGACTGGAAATGTTGCTGTGATGGGTGGGGGGGGGGGGGGGACCTGGACTGGAAATGGGCTATGAAGGGGGGAACTTGGACTGGAAAAGGGCTATGGTGGGGACTTGGACTGGAAATGTTGCTGTGATGGGGGGGGGACCTGGACTGGAAATGGGCTGTGAGGAGGGGAACTTGGACTGGAAAAGGGCTATGGGGGGGGGGACTTGGACTGGAAATGTTGTTGTGATGGGGGGGGGGGGGTACCTGGAATGAAAATGGGGTATGGTGGAGGTAGGGTGAAATTGGACTGTAAATATGGTGTGTTTAGGGGGGCTAGGACTGCAAATGGGCTGTGATGGTGCGGGGGGACTAGGACTGCAAATGGGCTGTGATGGTGGGGGGGCCTAGGACTGGAAATAGGCTGTGATGGGGGGGGGCTAGGGCTAGAAAGAGGCTGTGATGGGGGACTTGGACTGGAAATGGGCTGTGATTGGCGGGGGGCTAGGACTGGAAATGGCCTGTGATGTGAGGGCTAGCACTGGAAATGGGCTGATGAAGAGCTGGAATAGGACTGGAAATGGGCTGATGGGGGCTACAATAGGACTGGAAATGGGCTGATGTGGGGCATGGGAGAATGGAACTAGAAGGGAGTGGATGTTGGGTGGGTTTAGAACTATAAGGGAACTGATTTTGGGGGAGGACTAGAATGGATGGGGAATGAGAATGGAAGGGGAAAAGATATTTTGTGTGGAAGAAAAGTCTATGATGGGCCGGGTATTTGGAGAGTAAGAGGGGCTTGAGAATGGAAGGGTGAAATTTAAATGGATGATAAAGGAATAAGGAAAGAATTGGGGGAAAGAGCAAAAGGGAAACAATCAGTATGTTAAAGCAGAAATAGAGAAAGAATGGAAAACATCTAAAAGAGAAGAAAGGACAAATGGATAGCTCGCAGAAGACACGAAGAAACCAGAAGAAAGTGACTGGAGCAATTGCAACTGAAAAATAAAATGCCCAAACAGAAGGTAGAAAAATACTTTTTATTTTAAATTTATTAACTGGAATATGTCTGGTCTGGGAAGTGTGTATTGCTAACATCTTTGCGTTTTTGTTTAGTGCAAGAGGAAATTACTTTATAGTTTTATTTCTCCAGTGTTGTACATTTCATGTTTGGCTTTTGGGGTTCCCAGTTTAATTATTATCTGACCAAGGAAGTTAGCCTACACGTATCCTCGGTAATTTTTGTGGGTGGGGCTGGGGGCGGGGCGGGGCAGGGGTGGGACTAGGGGCGGAGAATGGGTGGAGCATGGCAAGCCACAGGTGTCGTGTTTTTCTCGGTGAAAAAGTTGGCAACCCTATCTAGGTGGTGCATGAGGTCTTCTACCTTTGCACCAGACAGGCATGTTACCAAGCAATTCTCACATCCACCAGCTACCCAGCTATCTACATGCCTAATATTCTAATCACCAACTATAATGGCTGTCCTAACCCTTACCTCATAGGCACATGGCCCTGGAGAAACCTCCTCAGTTTGAGAGGGTTTTATGTCACTTGGAGGATAGGTCCTAGCTACAGGATCACTTCCTGCCACACCAAGGTGGTGCTTTCCTGTCACGTGACCGCTCTCCTCCATGTGAACAGGGAGACTGCCAGACTGGAGGTGGGACTTCGGTACTATATCCTGTAGGTCTTGTACCTCTCTGCCTTCCTTATGTCCTCTAAGTCTGCTATTCTAGCTTCCAGAGATAGGACTTGTTCTCTGAAGACAAAGAGCTCCTTGCACCTAGTACACATGTAAGACCACTCACCAACTGAAAGAAAATCGTATATGTGACACTCAATGCAAAAGACTGGATAGCCCCCATCTCGCTGCTGGGCTACTGTCTGCATCTTAGTTTTAAAGTTTTGTTTAGCTATTTAAGTTGTTTACTTAAATCTGCTAGAGATACTTGTACTGATACAACTATACTACTTACCTTTAAGGGACTTTGTTCACCTCAAGAGTAATTAACTTCAGGGCATTAATCTATTCCTGGTGATAACCAGCTGAACCTGAAAATTACTTTGACCATGCTTCCCCCTTTAATAGGTTTAAGAGCCTGTAAAGCTAAGATTATGCCTGGGGTGAGTGGGAGTTGGAGTAGGTGGGGGAGGAACTAATATTTAGTAAAGGCTGGCTTGCTACACAGGTCCTAGACCTGTGCTTCTAAGGTAATCTGTTAACAATTTCCTGGGTGATCCTAGCCCTTGGTTTGATAGAAGGAGCCTTTCAAATTGCCTCTTTGATCTATCACTTGGCTTTAACACCTATTTAAATCAAATTCCCAAATTTCTTGCCTCCTAACTGGAAGGCCTCTTTGTAAAGGTCTTTAGAAACAATGTCTTTCTTTCAACTCAAAGAATATTTACCCTATTCTTCCTTCTATGCAAAGCTATACTCTGATTTAATTTAAATTAGAAGCTCTCTGCTGAGTTTTAAATTAAAACTAAATGTTCTCTGCTGATTCTTAAATTTGATTTAAATTAGAAGCTCTCTGCTGAGTTTTACATTTAAACTAAAAGCTTAAATCAAAAGTTCTCTGCTGGGTTTTAAATTTAAACTAAAAGCTCTCTGCTGATACTAAGCCCTGACTGAGTTAACAAATACACTGGATTCTAAAATACACAGATTTATCAGCTTTTAACTCAAAGAATTCCCTTTACCCCAAAATTTAGAGAATTTCACAGAAGTAAATACTTATATAAGTGCAGATTTCTTTCCAGCAGTAGCAGTCCCTTTTGGTAGTCTTTCAAGACTGAGAATCACAGACCTGCGGTTAATCTATTTATGCCTGTGCTTCTAAGGTAATCTGTTAACAATTTCCTGGGTGATTCATACAGCCCTTGGTTTGACAGAGGGAGCCTTTCAAATTGCCCATTTGATCTGTCACATGTATTGGAGGAGTGGAGTGGAGGAGTAGCCTAGTGGTTAGAACACTGTCTTGGTAACCAAGCAACCAGGGTTCAATTCCCACTAGCACTCCTTGTGGCCTTGGGCAAGTCATTTAATCCTCCATTGCCTCGGAAGAAAGGCCTGGCAATCTACCTCCAGTGACACTGCCAAGAAAACCCAGGAGCTTCTGGATCGCCAGGAGTCAGGACTGACTTGAAGGCACACATTGCATTGCATTTGCATTTATTTAACACTTATTTAAAACAAATTCCCAAATCTCTTGCCTCCTAACTGGAAGGTAACAATTTATTTCTTTCAACTCAAAGAATATTTATCCTATTCTTCCTTCTATGCTAAGGATATGTGCTATTACCAGCCCCAAGTGCCCAGCATTTTCGTGACAGGGTCCCATGTGGTGCACTCACACAGCTGTCATCCGGAATCCTCCCAGCTGCAAGCGCAGTTGCTCCGACAGCCAGGTCTCAATCAAATCCCAGAGCTCTGGCTCCTTCAGCACCTCTGACAGCTCAATCACGCAGATGTTATTCCTGTGTCCTCTGTTTTCTTAATCATCCAATTTTTCTAAAAGGGCCTCCTTCTCAGTCTCCAAACCAGCTACCTGGGCCCTCCAGCATGTCATCCCTCATTTCTGCTGTCCTAGGTGCTCCTCGGTGTGCTGAATCTATTGCATTTGCATTTCTAGGCTGCCTTTTAACTTATCTAGGGATGTATGTAATCTGGACAGTTTATCATCCAACACCGCTGTAAGAGAGTGACTCAACTGTCTTACTGCCGCCTCCTGCATTGTAAAAACTGGTATCAACTGGCCCGCCATGATCTTCGCCTCCATTTCTCTCAGGGTGCATGGTGTTTTTATCAGCATTCCCAAATGCCCAACTGATTTTTGCGGCTGGCTGCACACAATCCTCACGGCTACCTTCTGAAGGAGGAATTGCCTCAAAATCACGGTGTTTATGCAGGTTTTAATGTGAGGGATGAGGAAAGGATGGCAGAGCTCTGCCCGGCAGTGTATGCTCAGGTGCGCATCATCACATGACCCCCGTTAGCCCTTGTAATTCAAGATCTTAATATTATCACTGCTCTTGACAGCTGGGACTCTTCCTTTCAATCCAACCTATAATCAAAACTGGATTCTAATACTGAACAGCTCATTCAGCAAAAAATGATACTAGACACAACAAGCACTGAAGCCTTATGTTATCTCATAATCACAGGCCACTCCATTTCTCCCCAAGCATCTCCTCCCACCCTATTCTTGTTCAGAAGCCCATCTGCTCTTTAAGTGTACAGTAATTACTGACAATCAGCTCTCCTTTAAACCTTACAGTTCTAAGGTAGTACTACTACTAATCATTTGCATAGCACTACAAAGTGTATGTATACTGTAGCACTGTACATATTGATGTATAACAGTCCCTGCTCATCAGAATTTATAATCTAAACAAGATGAAAAAACATCGCAGAACTGGGGACTAGAGTAAGGCAAGATACACATAAGTAATGGACAAGAGAATGAGGAGCATCAGGATCCAAAAGCAGCCTCAAAGAGATGATGGGTCTTCAGCCTGGACTTGAATAGGGCCAGAGGAGGAGCCCAACACACTGACTTGGATAGTTTGCTCCAGGCATAGGGAGCAGCAAGGTGGAATGAATGAAGCATGGAGCTGGCAGTGGCAGAGAAGGGCACAGATGAAAGGATCTGCCAGAGGAGCGGAGTTCCCGAGGAGACATGTAGAGTGAGATAAGAGAGGAAAGGTAGCGAGGAGCCGCAGAATGAATGCACTTGTAGGTATGTAGGAGAAGTTTGAATTGGATGTGAAAACGGATAGGGAGCCAGTGAAGTGGCTTGAGAAGAGGAGTTACATGAGCATAGAGACACTGGTGGAAGATAAGCTGTGCAGCTGAGTTTTGAACAGATTGAAGGGGAGAAAGATAATTCCAAGGGTGCACTTGTGTCCCTTAGATAGTAAAAAGCTGGGTTTTTTCTCTCTATGGAGGATAAAATTGATCAAACCTTCTCTCAACAACAAAGCTCTGAATACAGTAATCTGCTCACTGGCATTTAACAAACTCGATTACTGTAACTCCCTGTTGGCTGGCATGTCTCAGTCCCAGCTGAAAAGAAATCAGTTAGTTCAGAACACAGCAGTCAAATTCATCTATAACACAAAAGTCGGATCATGTTATACCTTTACAATTTGAACAAGCACTGACTTCCAGTACCCTTCTGGATTCAGTATGAAACCCTTTTACTGTCCCGTTATGCTTTCTACACAGATCTCCCCTGTTATCTCCACTCATACCTTATCTCTTATCGCCCTGCTTGACTTATCTTTAAACTTTAGCAATTAGCTGCATATTCCCTACCCTTAAGTTCCACCTGGCTATGTGTTACTCTTGTCTTGGAATATATTGGGAACTTCCTTCCATTTATTTCTGGGTCCTGTTTTTCCTGCGTACCTGTCTTTTCCTTTTTGGGTTGTTATCTGTATATTAATCTGTTCCCTTTATTTTGATTGTAAACTGCTATGATGTTCACACCTTTTGCAAATAAAGAAAGATATTAGAGATGGGGACTGCATACATGTTAGCTTGTAAAGAGAGCAATACACAATGCTTTCACCTTCCCAAGGTACTGATGGTAAAATTTGGCCTCTAATTGCTGTTTTTTTCATGAATGTTGTAGTTTTCCCCATTGAATCCTGTGGAGGTAGGGTCAATAAATGCTTTGAAGAGTATTTAAATGAGGCAATGTGATGGGCTAGGTGGCGTGGGCTTCTTTTCTATGGATTGTGATAACATTTTGGGCCAAGCTTGCTTTTTGCAATTTCCCAGCATTTTTATTTATTTATTTCAATTTATCTACTATTGAGGCAGCCATGAGGTTTAGCTGTAGGTAGCCCTTCCCCCGCAAGCCATGAGGCTCTTACACAAGTGATCAGCCTGACCCTTCCCCCAAGCCATGAGGTGATCAGCCTGCTAAGAGAAGGCATTGAGATTTCAGTAGACACCCTTCCCCCCACTCCAGGTCTGAGCACAATGTCCCCTTGCCCAGAAATCAGCAGACCTGAGCATACCGGTTTGAACAGGTCACCCAGGTACCTTCCCCTAGGGGCTGCTGATTGGTGGGCAGGAAATACCTGTGGCAAATGGGATTGTAGAATGAGTTTAAAACTGTACTGTATATAAAGCTTTGTAGGACGTCCCTCGGGGCTCAGACTCTTGTGGAGGTTGCTGGTATCTCTGTCTGATCCTGTGTGCACATTAAAAGTTCCTGTTTGCATTCCAGCCTGTCTGAGAGTTTTCCTTCTGTGGGTGAGTGATAGAATAAGAGCTTTTCACAGCGCTTGCTATTACACTATCACCTGGACTTGCAATAGAATGATTTTGCTTATCAAAAATTCAAAAAAGGACGATAACGTTCATGTACAGAGAAATGGGATCACTAATATATTCCTGAGCTTGAAGTAATTTACAGGCTAGAAATGCTTCATTATATACTCATTTTCACCTTATTCTGTAAATTACAAAGCTTCTGCTTCAGTTATGAATAGCTATTATATTTGTTCACCATCCTGACAAATAGCACTTTTCACAGTTTCCTTTAGAGCTTGAATTTGGGTTAGTTGACCCCTATCTGTTTTAGTTTATATAACATCCATTATTGTTCCAGGGCTTTGCACTTGAACATTGGCAGTATCTAGGGGTGACCTGCCGAGATTTCTGAAATTCACTGTGGTAGGTCTGAAACATGCTGCGCAGAGCAAATTTTTATTGAACAACATCTGCATAACAGCAGGCTTTGTCTGGGTGGGGCCACTGTATACACAACAGTAGACACTGGCCCTAGTCAGAGCACTTCACAATAAAAGAGAGAGGAAGTATAGTCCTATGCTAGATTATAGAACTGCATCAAGAATATTGTCAGAGGTGCAAAGTATCTGGACATTTGCAGTAGAAGAGGAATGTTTGTTTTCCGAAGGAAGCATTTTTTTAAAAGTGGTTTTCTTAAATCTCTGTGGTCATACTGTTGTAACAGTAGATGGTGCTGCAGACTTGCACGTTGAATAAAAATAATTTCTTTTTCTTCTTTCCCTGAAAAATCGAGTGTATAGATTGGAGCTTGGCACTGTTACAGACACATAAAAGGGTTGAAATTTGTGAATAGTGCTAGTCATCTTTCATTGGTTAAAGACAGGAAGCAAAAAGGATAATCCGATTGGCAAAGTCAAAATTAAACCCCTTGCAAAGGTAGCAAAAGTATTCACAGGACTGCAAGCTCATTTTTGAAGGGAAACTCCTCAACGATTTGGAGAGAAATGTGGAGAGGTGGTAGTTGGCGCTGTGGCTGACTAGCTTGGGTCACATTGGATGGGTAAGGTTCCAAATGTTTACCTTTTTGGCTGAGGATCTCATTGAGTTTTATTTATTTAATTTATTTAAAAGTTTTTATATACTGCCCCTTCCAGAGATCAGGGGCGATTTACAGTAAACAAAACCAAGAACTTTACATTCAATTTTTAAAAACACTAACGCACAATTAACTTGCTGATAACTATATTAGCAAAAACTATGTACAATGTTGCAGTGCGTAGAATATTAGGAGATCCATTGTTTATGAAATAACAGGTAGGAGCCTAATTGTAACTGATGTAACTACATAGATTGCATTTGAGGTATCTCAAGGGAGTTTCCATAGTGGTTAATAAATAGGTATGTTTTTAGTTCCTTGTGGAACTGTTGAAAATCTTTTATTGCTCTTAAATAGTCAGGGAGAACATTCCATAAAACTGGGGCAATATATGTGAAAGCTCTAGAGTTTGTAACTTGAGTGGTGTTATTTATTTATGGAAGTGATGAGGTATGGTGTAAGTGTTTTGGGAGCTGATCCTTCTGGTTCTTGTATTTGTGGGTGGATTGAGGAGGGAGGATAAATATGTTTGGATTAAAGCATCACAATAAAATAACCCTATCATTATCTATTTATATTTTATTCTTGTTGCAATGGGCAACCACTGCAGGTTTTGAAGAAGTGGGATAATATGATCAGAGTGATGAGCCTTGTATATTATCTGTGCAGCAAGATTTTGTGCTAATTGGAGTTGGTAGATGGTTTTCTTGGGGAGACCTTGCAGAATATTGTTGCAATAATCAAAGTGAGGAGTTATTAGGGCTTGAAGTACTGTTCTAAAATCATGACTTTCTAGGAGGGGTCTGAGGTGTTGGATCGTACGTAATTTGGCTTATATGATTTTAGTGATTGATTTATATGGGAAACCATATTTAGTGTCTGGTCTAGGATGATACCCAGGTATTTAACCTCATTTTTTACCTCAACCTCTGAGATTTGTATTTTGGTTGGTTGGATAAAGTTTGGGTTTCGAGAAACACAGAGGACTTCTGTTCTTTTTAAATGTCAATTTATAGGCTGTTTGTATTTAGCCAATCAATTACATCATCTAGGCAGTTAAGGATCTGTGGACAAGTAGGGTTTGAGGTGTCTATGGGATGATAGAGATGGTAGTTTACCTTGTGTTTTTTGAAGATATTGCAAATAGGTTGAATATAAAGATTAAATAGGAGGGCAGAAAGAAAGGAGCCTTGCGGAATGCCTTGTTCTCATTTAAAGGTTGCAGAGACTAATTGACCAATCTGTACCTGTTGAGTGCGGTTGGTTAAGTAGGACATGAACCATTTGATAACCATACCTTGTAGACCAATTTGTTGGAGCCTTGTAATGAGTAGTTTATGACTAATACTATCTAAAGCTGAGGCAATATCTAGAAATATCAAGATAAATGCTTGTTTGCTGCTGTTCAAGCCCCGTATGAGTCCGTCCAAAAAAAGTTATCATGTGTGTCTCTACACTATGATGAGGTCTAAATCCATGATGTGGTTCATTAAGGGGAACATTTAGTTCAATAAAGTCTTGCAGATGGAGCTGTACAACGTTTTCAATAACCTTTGCTAAAATCAGCAGGCTTGAAATGGCTCTGTAAGAGTTAGGATGGTCTTTGTCAGCAGCCGTTGACTTTAGTATTGAGTGGATTATATCTTGTTTTAGGGCAGTGGGTATGAGTCCTTGATTTAATGAGCAGTTTACTATATCTAAGATAGTTGGTGACAACTCATTTTTAGTTGCATTCAGCCATCTGACTGGATAGTGGTCAGTAAGCGAGGTGGTTGTATTGATGTTTGTGATTATATTTTTGAGGTGTTTTAGGTCTATTAGGTGAAATGATGTCCATTTGTCTTGGCTAGTAACGAAGTTGTTGGATTGTGTGCCAATAGGTTTAAGGGAAATGTTGCATTAATTGCGGTATTCGTTTATCCTTGTAGTGATTTGCTAATATCTTTGGATGGATAGCAATTTGATCCTTATTTGGGTTAGATGTTTTTGTTAAGGACTTGATAATAGCAAGTAGTTCCCTCGGTCTATTGAGGGATTTTGTAAGCATCATAGAGTGGTACTATTTTTTTTTCCTGTTTATCGCTTCTTTATAGGTTTTGGAGTGTACATGTATTGTCTTGTTATTATTTTCAGATCTTGTGCATCTCCATTTATATTCTAGTTTTCTCAATTTTTGTTTGAGTTTCCTTAGTTCAAAAGTGTACCATATTTTAGAATTTTTCAGTTTTGTTTCAATAACAGTGGGTGGGACATGCGCAGCTTTAGAAATGGTAGAGTTACGGAGGAGTGGAGTTGATCCTGGCTGGTGGAGAGAACAGCTGTGACCGCTGAGTGCTGGAGCTGACGTCAGGAGGGTAGCCCTATTTCAGCTTGGCCTGCACCGCGGAACATCGAGGAGTGGAGTTGATCCTGGCCGGTGGAGCTGATGGCAGTAGGGTAGCCCTATTTCAGCTTGGGCTGCGCTTCAGGACACGATCACGGGCGCATCTTTGGGCGCGTGACCAAAGGGGCAGGTCACTCCCCTTTGGAGCCCCTTCAGAGTACTTCGGAGAGGCTGAGAGGTGGTAGTTTGTGACTCTACAATGGGGAAGAGACGGAAGAAAAGTTTTCTAACTGTTCCAAATATGAAAGCTTCCAAGAACGAGGGCCCCATGGATAAACATCTGGTACAGCGTGTTGTGGAAGACTGTAGTTTGGACATATCAGCTTCCGTGAGTACTTCCTCCTTGTCCAACTTATCTACAATTTGGGGTGTAACCCTACCCCTCTTGTTGCATGAACAGACTGTACCGATAGCAGGAGGGTTGGGAGGGTCCTCCTCCCCCCTCGCTCTGGTACAGGATTTAGGACTATCTTCGGCTCAGGGAAGTCTTATCTGCAAAGCAATTGCCTATACCTAAGATGGTTAAAATCACGTCTTTGGTGGAGAGTGAGGTGGTTTCCTCTACCCCTCCCCAAGATGTGACGCTTAAAGATATTTGGGCAGTAGTTACTCGAACTGAAACTGTATTAACTGGTACAATGAGACAAATTGAGCACTTTACTAGTGATGCTGTAGCAAAATTTGAGGATTATGATGCTCAACTAGTGGTGGTGGGCGATCACTTGGGTCAGTTAGAAGCTAAAGTGGGTACTGTTCAGGCAGTCTCTGTAGCTTCTGTAAAAGATAGTTTATACTTTCCTAGGCATCTTGAGAAATTTGAGAATATATCACGTTCAAAAAATTGAAGGTGTTTAAATTTTCCTATTACGCACTATCTGTCCCCACTGATCTTGTTTTATAAATATTTGAAAGAGGTTTTGTTTGAGCAACCTGAAGTTTTTAAGGTAGCAAATGTTTATTATGTTCCTAAGTATAAAAAAATTGCTGGAGATGGGGAAAGTGGGGAATCTGACCAAGCAGCCTCCCCTCCTAGTTTAGATATTTCTGAATTTCTTGAAATTTCCTCAGATACTATTTCTGCTCATGCAACTTTGATTGTTACATTTGTATCTGAGATGGACAAGAATTCTATTATGAAGACATATTTTGCCAAAAAAAGATGCTTTATTTTGGGGACATAGGGTCACTTTCTTCCCCGATGTGTCACGGATAACTCAAGTTCGCCGTAAGGCTTTATTAGAATTGAAAACTCATACACTGGCAATGGGGGCTACTTTTTTTCTTAAGTTCCCATGCAAATGTGTAGTTGGCCATCTTGGGAAGAGTTATGGCTTTATGGAACCTGAACATTTATTGGCTTATCTTAATGCTCATGAGTCCCAACAGGTTGTGACAAGTTAGTAAAAACAGGGTTTTGGTTTATTGTTCATTTCACCTGTTTCATCTATTTTTCTTTTGATTTTTCTTATGAAATTGTTCTCCGCTCTTCCATAAAGTGGACTTGTATGTACTATATGTGGTTTTAAGATGGATGGATGTTTTACCTGTCCTATTATCGTTTATATTTTGGATATATATATTGTTTCATATTGCTTGATTGCTTGTATGGCATAACAATGAAAATTTAATTTAAAAAATGGTAGCGTTCCAATTGAGTAATATATCATCCAGGTCTGTAAGTGTAAGGTCTATATGGGGGAGGGAGTCATTCAAGAAGTTTTCTTTATCAAAGGTTTTGAATTTTCTTTGGTATGATGTGAAATTGTTATGTGGCGGAGAAGGGGGAGAAGCAGGTAGAGTGCATTCAATTAAGAAGTGGTCTGTCCATGGTAAAGGGAGAGATTTCAGTTGGGAATAGTGCATATCCTGTATGATATTGTTTGGGAGAAAAATGAGATCTAATATATTACCTTTTCTGTTGCTGATTTCTGTGTCGTGTCATGGCCTGGGCAGGGGCAGGCTATAGGATCGGAGGTGCTATGCCCTGCTATGGATCCTACATCTTTTTTTTTGTCCTCAAATTCTTTCAGCCATGAGCTAGAACTTGTATTGCAACAGATGTCTAGCCCCTGAGGGATAGTTTAATGTCTTTCCTGTCTTGTGGCAGCCTGGGGGGGGGGGGGGGGGGGAGAGAGTGAGAGAGCGTGCCTACTCTGTCTTATCGGTGGTTAGCAAAACTATTCCAGGCTGAAGTGAAGGGCATCTGGTAATTTTAGAACTCCAGATGTAGAATATTCCTTTCCTCCTAGGCAGCCTGTTGGAAGTTTAGAGTAGGGAAGAAATGGGGGTTAGGGTCTGCAAGGTGTCATGGGACATAGGTACATCTTTTCTGTCTCATTATTTTGGTGCAGGTAGTTCAATGACTTACTGGACAGCAGGAAAGTTAACAGATGCCTCAGAGAGGTCACTGCAGAAGGTCTGGTGACGACAATCCTGCTGACTGCTCAAATGTGGTAGAGAAATGCGGTGATTCAGGCACTGGATCTTCTTAAGATCATAGAGTTTCAATTATGAGTGAGTTGGATGCTGAAGACATTGCCGGCAGCAGCATGGGAGGACGAGCGCTAGTGGGCAGTCTCAGTTTGTATGATTTCATGATAGATATAGAAGGTGGATGTGTGGTGAGCTTACTCAGATTCGAGAACCACAAAACTCACCTAATTCCAAATCTACTTCCAGTTTGGACACTGAAATATCTTTCTGGTCCAATAGCCTGGGATCTTTATCAAATGCCATATTAGAAAACGCTTTACATTTCTTCACCTTCTTTATTGGCAATCTGACTCCTCTGAGGAATTAGAAAGCTGGATATTATTGAATCCAGGTGATGATTGAAATTTATACTGTACTTTTAAATCCATCTTTTCAGAGAGAAGCTGAACTGTTGAAGTTTGCCACATACAAAGTTGAGTTTGTAAGAGGGAATGCATTGTAGTGGCTACGGTGGCTTTTGACACTTCTATGTATTTTAAGAGGACAAATAATTGAGGTTTGACTTCTTGTTGCAGAGGAAAGAGAACCTCTCTGGCCAAGCACTGAACAAACCTTGGGTAAGAAATATCTTCATATGGAAATTCATTACAAGCAGTAGTAGGGAAAGGGTTGAGGGAATTCCCTTAGAAAATTCCCTTCCTCTAAAGAAGCTTCCAGTTGGATTGTCAGGATCTGCCTAATCTTCCAGTCCATGGTGAGAGATTGCCCTCCTTGCAGTTCTTAATCTGAGGTAGAGAGTAGAGGCGATTGGATCTTGAGATGAATGTGATTCTCTCTGTGCATGAATGTGGATTCAGACCCTTGTGCTGTGCCTTTTTCCTCATATTGGAAAGATGGAAAATCTTTGCAGTAGCCAAAGACAATTTGATCACCTGTGGTATGATGAGAATACGATGACATCAGTGTTGATGCTGTTCTGAACAGATCAGAGTGTGATTAAATCTGCATTGGAGAGAGCTGTTACAAACTGTGCTAGGAGGGAAGAGAACTCCGGCTAACACTATGGTCTTATTGAATCCTTTTAGATGGCACAGATTTAGTAACACATGAGATGCCTGCGCTGGTCTGCCCTGTGATGCTGGTGCTTCTCCAACACTTTAAAAGGCAGTTGGGAAGTGCCTTGAGCTCAGGCCTGTTTGAACATATTGAGGATTACTGCTCTTTAGGCCTGGACCTCTTGGATGAGATTCATACTATTTCAGAAGATCACTGGCACTGCTCCTTTGCAGCTGGACTCTTTTTAAAGACACTGTACATGAACATTGAGGCAACATATGCAGAAGAAGATCTATTTGATTGCACTCAATCTCCTTCAAAGTATTACCCTTCCAATAAAACACACTTCCTGCCACTGCTGGAAACAATTTTGAAATGCCTCTTTTGTTAAGCAAAATTTGACACAGCAGCTTCACAGCATAACGGTCTCTTAGTCATCGAATGTCCTTCCTTTCAGTGGTAATTTCAGTTTTGGAAACAAGCAAAAGTCACAGGGTGCAAGATCAGGTGAGTATGGAAGCTGATGGGACTTTCTCAATTTGGTGTTTTTGTGCTGGACAAGATGTGATGCGTGAGTTGGGATGTTATTGTGAAGAAGCAACCATTCACCATTCCTGTGCTACTCTAGTCTCTTAAACAAACTGCATCTCTCAAACAAGTCAGAACTTGGACATAGTACTCTTTATTGATGGATTTGGCCTTTTGGAGCATACTCATGATGAACAATACCCTGGTAATCAAAGAAAGCTGTGAGCATGACCTTGACATTACATCTCACCTGAAGGGCTTGCTTAGTTCTGGGAGAGTTTGGAATCTTCCACTGTGAGGATTGAGCCTTTTGCCTTCTTGCTGTGGAATGTGCAATTCTATTACAGATTGTGCCCCTTGCTTTTGGCCAGGCTCTGACAGTTACCGCTTGCTTGTATGGTCTGTCTGCCTGTATATATCACTTATTTATTTTTCTTATCATTGTTTGAATGCCTTACTTTTCAGCTTTTTTGTTTGTGATCTTCGGCTTTCCCTCTCTGTTTTCAGCTGTGTCTCTCTGTCTCTTCATAATCAATTATATCTTCCCTGCTGCATCTCTCTCTGGGCTTTGCTTTTGGTGATCAAGTATTAACTTCAGTTGCCTTATCCACTCTACCGCTGCAGCTTTCTCTGAGTTTAATCCTCCCCCCACCCCCCGCCTTTCTCCTATTACTGTGTGCTTCCCCCCATTGAAGCATTGCTAACCCTCTTCCCCATGTGTGCTCAACCATTTACCTTCTTGCTGTGGAACGTGCAAGTCTATTACAGACTGTGCCTCTTGCTTCTGTCCAGGTTCTGACTTTTATCACATGCTTGTAAGGTCTGTCTGCCTGTATATATTACTTATTCTTATCATTGTTTGAGTGCCTTACTTTGCAGCATTTTTGTTTGTAATCTTCATCAGCTCTCCCTCTCTGTTTTCAGCTGTATATCTCTGTCTCCTCTTCTTTATTATCCCACACGCCCCCGGCTTATTGTCTCCTATAGCTGCCCTGTGCTCATTACCCCAATCACTCACAGGTGGACCTCATCTCCTGCAATTTCTACCACCTATCCTTTTATTTCTTCTGACTTCTGTGCTCCTCTTCATCTCTCTCTCTCTGACTCCTTAACACTTTCTCTTCTTATTTCTCATACTAATTGTCTCCCCTTCTACCATCACCTTCAAGCCCCTCCCCCTTATCTCCCCTTTACCATGCTCACTTCTCCCACCATCTTGTTATCTACCCTATCATCAGCTCTTGAGCTTCACAACTTTCTCCCTCTCATTCAGCCATCTCCTCTCTCACTAAAACAACCTCACCCTCATTACCGCCGTGCTGTCTCCTCTCTGCCCCGCACTCCTCTTCCTCTCTTCCGGAGATATCATCCCCAACCGTGGCCCCCCCCTAGACTTTTGTCACACTCCCAGAGCAGATCTTCACACTACAGCTCAAATCTTATTCATATCCCTCTCCTTTTCCCCTCCTCTCTGCCTTTCTCATGTGCCTTGTAGAATGCATACTTTATCTCAAATAAACTTGCCTTCACTCATGATCTCTTTATCTCTAATGCTCTCTATCTTCTTGCTCTGAAACCTGATTCCTCCCAGAGCCTCAGCCGCTGATCTCTGTCATGGCGGCTATCAGTTCTCCCACATGCCTCATCCCACTGGCCGTGGCAATGGTGTGAGGCTTCTACTCTGTCCTTCCTGTCAATTTCAACCCCTCCTCCTGCCTCAGTCTCACTCCTTTCCCTCCTTTGAAGTTCACTCCATCCAGCTTTTTACTCCACTACCTCTCCAATTAGCTGTCTTTTATTGACGACCTGACAAGTCCACCTCTACTTCTCTGACTTTGACTCATGGCTTTCCTTCTTTCTGGATTCATCTTTCCCCTCCTTTATTCTCTAGGATTTTAAAATTAATGTTAACACCTCTGACCCTTATGCTTTAAAGCTTCTCTCCCTTAACTCATCTTTCAACCTCCAACTTTGCTCTACTACCCCTACTCACCAGCAAGGCCACTGCCTCAACCCTGTATTCTTCTCTAATTGCTTACTCTCAAACTTCTGTACTTCACCTCTTCCCTTATTGGATCATCACCTGCTAAGCTTCATTCTTCATCACTCACCACCTCAACTTCGCCCTGTCTCCTCTATCCTCTTTAGAAATCTTCATGCTATTGACCTATTGGCTCTCTCCTCCACTGTCTCATCACCTCTTCCCCCACTATGTCATCTGAGTCTGTTGATGAGGCAGTAGCTTCCTATTACACTGCATTCTCCTCTGCTCTGGATGCTCTTGCTCCCCCCATGACACGTCCTGTGAGGCATACTGTACCTCAACCCTGGCTGTCTTCCACTACCCACTATCTTCATTCCTGCACCTCCTCAGCTGAGCATGCTTGGCTCAAATCACGCACCCTTGTGGACTTTCTACACTTCAAATTGATGCTTATCTCTTTCCAGTCAGCCATAGCACACGCCAAGCAAGACTATTATGTCCATCTGACTAGCTATCTTACCTCTGACCCTTGCCATCTCTTTACAACTCTCAATTCTCTCCTCAAAGTGCCTTTGACTCCAATCCCTCCCTCCTTTTCTACCTAAACCTTGGCTGATTACTTCCATGACAAAATCCACAAGATCAATTCCATATGAGGTCAGCTACTTCCCCTTCCCCTTTTATGTTTATGTTTAATAAAACTTGATTGACCGCCCTTCACAATAAAATCAGAGCGGTTTACAACATATAAAAACCATTAAAAAATAGGGCACAAAGCCAGTAAAAGAAAAGGAAGTTACATTTTATAAAAAAAGAAGAACAGAGAGGGCAGGAGAGGGTGAAAGGAGAGGAGTAGGATTATAGAGAGGGAGGAGAGGTGGGGAGGTTAAAAGCAAGGGAAAAAAGGTGGGTTTTTAGCTGCTGTTTAAATGCTGAGTGGGAGGGTTCTAATCGGATAGAGGGGAGGGAGTTCCATAGTGCGGGGCCTATAAAGAAAAAAGCACTCCCCCTACCTCTTTTTTCCTTTTCTATGATCTTTGAGGAGGAAACCACTCACCTTCTTTCCTCATCCAAACTCACTACCTGCTCCTCTGATCCTATTCCCACCCATAGCCTTAGCTCTATCTCTTCCACTGTAGTCCCTTCCATCCCTCATATTCTCAATCTATCACTCTCCACTGCAACTTTCCCTGCAGCCTTCAAGCATGCTGTGGTCACTCCTCTCCTCAAGAAACCCTCACTAGACCCTACCTTTCCTTCTCACTATTGACCCATCTCCTTTCTTTCTAAACTACTTGAATGTGTGGTTCACTGCCATTGCCTCGACTTTCTCTCCTCGCAGGCCCTTCTGGATCCTCTACAATCAGGCTTTCATCCTTTACATTCTACTAAAATGGCTTTTGCCAAAGTCTCCAGTGACCTGTTCCTGGTAAAATCCAATGGCCTTTACTCAATCCTCATCTTTCTTGACCTTTCTGCTACTTTTGACACTGTTGACCACAACCTTCTCCTCGATACCTTGTCCTTGCTCTGTACTATCCTGGTTCTCTTCTTATCTTTCCCATCGCTCTTTAAGTGTTTGTTCTAGTGGATCCCCCCTCTACTGCTAGCCCGCTCTGTTGGTGTACCCCAAGGATCTGTCTTGGGTCCACTCCTTTTCTCTCTATACCCAGTCCCTTGCTGCACTCATCTCTTCCCATGGCTTTCAGTACCATCGTTATGCTGATGACTCCCAGATCTACCTCTCTACACCTGAAATCTCTCTGGCAATCCAAGCCAGGATCTCTGCCTGCCTTTCTGACATTGCTGCTTGGATGTCTCACTGCCACTTGAAATTGAACATGGCCCAAAATGAGATTCTTATTTTTTCCCCTAAACTCTCCTCTCCCCTTCCTCCTTTCTCAGTCACTATGGATAGCTCTCTACTCATTCCTGTTCCTCAGCTTGCAACCTTGAGGTCGTCTTTGACTCCTCTCTCTTTCTCCTCACATCCAAACTAAGAGCTAAAACCTGCCGTTTCTTTCTCTACAACATCAAGAAAATTCATCCATTCCTTTCTAAACACATTACTAAGACACTTATCCACCTTCCGTCTAGACTATTGTAACCTACTCCTTGCTGGTCTCTCTCTGAATCATCTTTCTCTTTCAGTTTGTTCAACACTCTGCTGCGTGGCTCATCTTCCGCTAGCCTCATCATGCTCATAGTACCCCACTTCTTGAGTCACTTCATTGGCTCCCTATCCTTTTCTGCATCCAGTTCATACTTCTCCTGCTGACCTAGAAGTGTATTCACTCTGCAGCGTCTCACTACCTTTCCTCTCCCTATACCCCTCCTTGGGAACTCTGTTCTTCTGGCAAATTGCTTCTATTTGTGCCCTTCTCTTTTATTGCTAACTCCAGACTTCACTTCTTTCACAGCACAGTTACTTACCTATAACAGGTGATCTCCGGAACAGCAGGAATTAGTCTTCACACGTGGGAGACGTCGCCGACGGAGCCCGCACGGGAAAATGCTCCCCAGCATCCAATCAGAAAGCCTTTGGGAGCATCCCCCGCACCTGCGCGGTGGCTTCCTGCCCTTCCTATTGCCTCTCCCCAGTTGAGTTTCATAGCTGAGCCGGCAGGAGAGGAGAGGAAGGAATAGAGAAAAAGAGAGATACAACTCCCAGGGGAGGTGGGCGGGTTGTGAAGACTAATTCCTGCTGTTCCGGAGATCACCTGTTACAGGTAAGTAACTGTGCTATCTCCAGGAACAAGCAGGAATGAGTCTTCACACGTGGGGACTCCCTAGCTTAGGATGCCCGGGGAGATCCCATAAGCGCAGCCCAGATGAGATGGCATTTGCCCAGCCTGAATCTCCGGCATCCCCTGAGGGATGGAGGGCAGGAGTTGAATAGAGGAATAGCGAATCCAAAGACTACGGAGGCAAGTCTTTAGAGTGCAGAACAGGTACCATTAGGATACAGCAAAAAAAAACCCCAGGCTACGGGAGTAGGCAGAGGGGAGCATGAAGAGAATCATTAAGCATGTAATGAGTAAATGACCTAGTACCATACAGAGCTTACCGGCTATTAAGTTTCTAATGAATTAATGGTTTAGAACCCTGTACTGCTTACCCACCGGGTTGTCTGAAGTAGTCCTGTGATGAAGGCACTGTAGACGCAGTAGCGAGGTCATCAAGGAAACTTCACCGCAGCGAGGAGGAAGTTCCAAATCCAGAAGGCCATGGGATCCAGGTGTCAGCTGGGTCAGGAGAAGGACGGCAGGTCTTCCAGGGGGCTCACAGCAAGCTGAGCACTCCCTTAGGAGTCGAGTCCATAACTCAGAGGACCAACAGTGGAAGACAGGCCGAACTAGAGAGCCTATCCCGGAGAAGAGTAGAGGTGTACCCCGGAGCAGAAGGGGTACACAGTCTGCCCTAGCGAGAGATAGGGAGACAAGAGTCCAGACCTCCGGGAGGAGGACCTAACTGAAAAGGGGACTGTTGACTTCACAGCAGTAGGTTGCCACCAGTCCACGGCCCGACGGGGAATAGGCAGGCGGACTGGCTGGACCCCCTGGGGGGGGGGGTGAGTACCGGCCATAGGGGGAAAAAGGCGGTAAACACAGGTACTGTGGGGATCCCCCAAAGGTGCCTGCCAAGCAGGTGATATCTAGTATATCTAAGCCGGTGGACATGGGGACGCCCCCTCCGGTACTAACGCAGGCACGCCGGGGGGCCTGCCTCCATGAGCAGCACTCAGGTAAGGCGGATCTGCCATCGATCCCCAGAACGTCCACCTGGAGAGGTGGCCGCAAGATCCGTCAGGGGAGGGATCTTTCCCGGAGGTCAAGGGCAGATCGGCGAGCAAAGAGCGCCGGAGGACGGAGGATAGCATCAGTCCGGTAGAATTCCGCAGGGGTTGGAGGCCCTAATGTGTCCCCAGGACCTGCGCATAGAAATTGTCCCTCGCACAATCGGGGGACATGAGGGTATAGTCCCTGGTGAGTATAGGGGGACTATAGCGGCTGGAGGGGAATTCCAGTACGGAAGCAATCAGCCAGAGGATACTGTCTGAGAGGGGTTCGGGGACGTACCGAAGAGTAAATAGGGTGACCGTGGGCCAGAGCGATCACGGCGTAAGGTGGTCTCCCTTTCCCACGGAGGAGAAGACCTGAACCCCTAGATAAGTCCCCGAACCATTTTCCAACTGGACGAGCCCCAGAGTAGAGCTCTAGTCTAAACTTCTGGTAAGGAGGTTAAGAGCAGGCAGCCGCCCACCTGAGCCTAAAAATGCTTAGTATGAGAGTCCTGGCGTGGGCCCGGGGACATCAACCCGGGGTGAGAGGTCCCTTGTTTGGGTGCGCCTGGAGGGTGGGCGGAGGGCTGACATTTCCTCTTCCTAGGGAAGGGGGGTCTGGAGGGGTGTTTACCACCACCGGGGGGAAGCCGGGCCCTAGGCTGGCTGCTAACTCTGGGAAGGTTAGCGAAGCACTGTGCGACCTGACGTAAGGCTTCGCTATTGAAGAGGTGATCTCCGTCGCAGGGAGAATTACCCAGGATGTGCTGTGCCCGTCGACACAACTCGGACGCCTGCAACCATGCCGTGCGACGTGCTCTAATGGCAACAGCAGAGGCTCTGCTGACCGACCGGAAGGAGTCCAGCGAAGCACGAGAAAGGAACCCGGACATATTCCTGCAATGATAAAGAAGCAGGGAATATTCAAAGGCCTTGGTTGCAGATACGAAGGTGGATAACCGAGATAACCTCTCGGTGACCTCCCGAAGCGACAGACTCATATAAAATATATATGAAATAATTCTGGCCGCCAGCATAGACATTTGGAAGGCTTGACGTCCTAGAGTATCTAGCGTCTTCGAGGCGCGGCCTGGAGGGCGAGAAGCATGCCTCTCCTTGCTTCCGGCCTTCCTCAGCGCCGATTCCACCACAATGGACCGATGTGGAAGCTGGTGCTGCCGAAACCCTGGGGACGGAGGCACCCGGTACAGAGCCTGCATCGCAGTCGGCGGCGCCGGAACCCTCAAAGGCGACCGCCAAGCCCCCAGCAGGAGATCCTGCAGGGCGGGGTGCAGAGGAAGCATCGCGGCTGCCTGTTCCGCAGGGCCTGGGCTCGGATCCGGGATAGGGATGGCCAGCAATTCCGCCATGTCAAGGAGGAAATCCTGAAAAGGCGGCTCTGCCGGAGCAGTTATGGTGGGAGAGGCCGCCAGGGCACTAAGAGGCTGCTCGGGCCAATGCCCGCTGGGCAGAGGAGGGGACCAACCGACCCGGATCGGGGCAGTCAACATGGCGTCGTCGGCTCCTGGAATTGATTCCAAGCTAGGCATCGAAGAAGTCGATGGCACCGACGGCGCCACAGGAACCGGCCTCGGCCCCGAACCCGGGGGCGGCGCTTCCCCCCGTGACTGGAGCGAATCCGCGGCCGCCGGAGGGCAGGGGCCAGCGGTCTCTGCTCTGCTCTGCGGGAGAGGACAGGGGCCGATCCCGAGACGTGCCATGGCCAGGCTTTCAAGGCTGGACAACGACTCGAGGCTGGGCATCGAACCGAGCGAGGAGATCGACTCCGTCCTCGAGGCCCCCGGCGGGAGTGACCGCGCCGGTGGTGGAGATCCCGGGGCGCGGATCGGAACTGCACCGACCGGTGCCGCGAACATCAAGGGCCCCTGAGGACGGTGCTCGGAGGAGAGGGGGTCATCTGACGCCAGCGCCGATCGGCGGGCACTGCCCGGTGCCGGGCTCCCTCTCGAACCCGTCCGACCCGGAGAGAAATCTTTCCGGGGCATACGGCCCGTCCCCGAGGGGACCCCGGTCACCCGACGACGAGCCCCTGCGCCGATGTCGGGGTACCGTTGCAGGGCGGCGCAGACCCAGATTGGGTCGAAGCGGTCGAAGACCCCGAGGCCCCTTCTCTAGGGAAGGGCGGGGCCCTCGATGGCCGCGTCAATGACGGGGAGTCGCCCGTGCGCTGGCCGACATACCCCGAGGTCCCCGGGGAAGGTCGATGGCGGTCCCTCGTGCTCGACGCCCCTGCCGTCGCCGGCGGAGCGGCGCCGCTCGAACCCGGTACCACCCTTGCGCAGGGCTGGGATACCGGCGACCCAGCGTGGGTCGAAGCGAGCGGCCCCGAGGGGAGGGAGGCCAGATGACCATCCCCGGCGCGGGGCAGAACCACCGACGCCCGCGCCCTCGAAGCGGGTACTGCCCCCGCGCATGACCTGAATGTAGGGCCGTCAGACAGTGTTAAGTCGATCGGCCCCCGAGGTGCCGAGGGCAGCGGCTGGCGATCCCCGGAGGGGAGCGGGTCACTCGACATCGACGGGTCGGCACCGCCCAAAGTGGATACCACCCCGTAGGAACGCCATACCGGCGCGAGTCGGTCGGCCCCGGAGGCGCCGAAGACCGCAGCCGCCAATCCCCGGTGAGGAGCGGAACGCTCGACACCGACGCCGAGGGGTCGGTACCGCCTGAAGCGGGTACCGCCCACGCGCATGGCAGGGCTGAAGGAACGCCAGGCTGGACTGAGTCGATCGGCCCCGGAGGCACCGAGGACAGCAGCCGACGATCCTCGGTGAGGAGCGGAGCGCTCGACACCGAAGCCCATGCCCGGGGCTCAGTACCGCCCGGAGCGGCTACCACGCCCGAGCATGGCTTGGATGTAGGGAGGTCAGACCCGGTCGAGTCGATCGGCCCTGAAGGCGCCGAGGACACCGGCTGACGATCCCTGGCGAAGAGTGAAGCACTCAACGCCGATGCCGGGGAATCGGCACCGCTCGAAGCAGGTACCTCCCTCGGGCATGGCTCGGGAATGTTCTGTGAGGAGCGAACCTCAGGAACATCCCGAAACCCCGTAAATGCTTTGGAGCCCGAGGACTCCTGCCGGGGTATATCAGCCAAGGAGGACTTGAGGGGTTGGCTGGAGCCGTCGCCATGCCGCGCATGAGACTCGCCCCTTAAGACTCAGCTAGTCTTAACAGACTGTTGTGTGGTTACCTGATCCTGGAGAGAAGAACAACCCGACGACCGCGCCTTGGGCGCAAAGACGTCGTCGAGGGATACCCGAAAGAGGGAGGGTCTTCTCCCGACACTGTAGCCCGGGGAATTCTGGGAAAAAGGGTCAGGTCCCAAACAGGAGAGGCACCGGGCATTGGAGTCCACGTGGAAAATTAAGTCCCCGCCTTGAGGCTGGGGGGAAGAAGGCTCCATGCCCCGGTCCTCAGCGCCCGAAGGGGGCAACAAAAATTAAAAGAAAGAAAGAAAAGGGGGGGGGGGCACGGAGGTGCCACCGTCGGCGGGAAAGCCGTGACTACAGAAAAAAGGAAAAATTTCTGCGGTGGCAGGAGGGACGTCCTGCCTGCTCCGCGGAAAACGAAAAACTGGGGAGAGGCAGTAGGAAGGGCGGGAAGCCACCGCGCAGGCACGGGGGATGCTCCCAAAGGCTTTCTGATTGGATGCTGGGGAGCATTTTCCCGTGCGGGGTCCGTCGGCGACGTCTCCCACGTGTGAAGACTCATTCCTGCTTGTTCCTGGAGATCTTGCTGTTCCTTATGCCTGGAACCAATTACCTGAGCCTGTACGTCTGACTCTTTTTCAAATCCAGATTGAAAGCTCACCTCTTTGCTGCCACTTTCAGATCTTGACTCACCTGACCTCCTTTGTGTTTCCTTACCATTACCCCTAGTAATATCCTATCTCTGCAGCTACTGTGTTGTCTGTCTTGACTACATTGTAAGCTCTGATGAGCAGAGACCATCTCTTATATGTGTCTGTGCAGCATTGCATACGTTTTGTAGCACTATACAAATGTTCAGTAGTGGTAGCAGCCTTAGCTTGCGGTCATAACCATAAACCCATGATTCATTCCTTTAGCGCTCCTTGCTATCCCCTATCCTATTCAATCTTTACAGATGCTCCTAGCATGGAAACGACGTAAGTTTGGGATGGAATTTTACACATATGCCAGTGACATTCAGCTAATAACATATGCAAGGAGGATCAGATGAAATGAATAAATAATGTGATATGTGTTTGGATATGTTGTTGTCCTGGCTCACATTCAAACATATAGAAATCAGTGGCAATGTAGGTTTGAGGGTGAGAAGCCCGCAGCAATAACATCCCTCCTCATCACACAAATCCTGCCACCAACTACACACTTCCACCACCCACACTCTAACTCACCATGGCATCCACCAACCACTTGGACATACATAGAACCACACTGCACGCATAATGAAACACACACAACATCAGTGACAAAAAGACAAACCAAACAAATCATACTCCCACACACTAAGTTCAAAGGAAACACACGAAACAACAAACTCTTCAAAGCTTATAACAATAGAGCTCATAAACGCAAGATCCATATGCAATAAGATACACACAATATCAGACCACATAGAAGACCATCAGCCAGACATACTTTGCATAACTGAGACTTGGCTCAACCCCACCGACAATGTACTACTCAATCAACTGGTACCAGACATATACACAGCATACAACTGCCCATGCACCCACAAACGTGGAGGAGTCTTGATAATTGCAAAAAAGAACCTAAAGTTCAAAACTCAGAGCTTCACTGACACACAACAAGGTAACACAATCAGCATCGTAAACAAACACATGGCACTCTGCCTAACCTACAGAGCACCCAGAGCCTCTCCAGACGAACTAGCCTCAACGCTCGAAGCAGTATGCGCCATCACCGTAACTAACAAACCCACACTACTGCTAGGAGACTTCAACCTCAAGTCCACCAACACCAAAGATGCAGAAGCTTTCCTTCAAGCAATGACTTCACTTCAGTTCACCCAAATAGTCGACGCCCCAACGCACAGACACGGTTCATCCCCAGACCTCATCTTCGCATCCAGCTACCTAACATCGAGAGGTCTAATATCAACACCCAACATCACCCCAGTTCCATGGTCAGACCACTACATAATCAACATAAAGTTGCAACTACAAAAAGACAATCTAAACGAACACTCAGACAACACACCCACACAAAGACGATTCAAGAACTTCAACAGAGACACATTCCTACAGGACACAATACAACAACTGACCATAGCAACAGATGACCTGGAGGCTCAAATCACCAACTGGAACAGCACTCTATCTAACACCGCCAAAGCAACAGATGCCAGACCCAAGAAACACCGTCACAAGAGACAACACAAGCCGTGGTATTCAACAGCCATATGACAAGAAAAGAGGGAACTCAGAAAGATAGAACAGAAATGGAGAAAGACCAAAGCTTCTGAAAACCAGCAACTATACCTAATAAAGCAGAAACAATACAATAAACACATCAACCAATCAAAGAGAGAATACCATACAAACATGATAAATACCTCCATAAACAAACCCAGAGAGCTATTCGAAATAGTGAAAATCCTCACAAAAGAGCAAAGGACAGAAGAGGAAGTGCAAATAGACCCGCAAAACTTTGCTGACCACATCAAGGAAAAATTTCACTCTGCAGAATAAACAAGACCTAGCGCACCAACTCGGCCTAACTCACACCCTAAGACCTGGGGCACATTCTGCTCACCATCAACAGAGCAGCTCTCCCACATCATCTCTGCAATCAACACAAGCACCGCTCCTACAGACCCTTGCCCAGTGTCATGGATCAAAGCCACCAAATCAAGCTTCATCCACATCATACACAACATGGTGCACAACTCCCTCACCCAAGGATTCATGCCAGATCAACTAAAGCTAGCCACAGTAAGACTGATACCAATGAAAACAACCCTCGACAAGAACAACCCAGCAGCATACCGACCAATATCCAGCATACCCTTTCTTGCAAAAATCATCGAAAAAAACAGTACAACACCAACTACAAGAACACATTGACAACCATGCACCACTGGATGACAACCAACATGGCTTTCGACCCAACCATGGAGTCGAAACATTGCTGATTTACCTCTTCGACAACATCCTCAGAATCATAGACAACACCAAAAAAGGAGTCTTAATGATCTTCATTGACATCTCTTCAGCATTCGACACTGTAGACCACAAAACTCTCCTGGAAAGACTAAAGAACATTGGGCTACATGGCCCCACCTTAAAATGGTTCCACTCATACCTAACCGACAGGCAGATACAGGTCAAGGTAGGTCACAACACCTCTCAACCCATAAAAGTCCTCCAAGGAGTGCCTCAAGGATCCGCCCTCTCAGCACTACTGTTTAACACAGGGGTCTCAAACTCAAATTGCTTTGAGGGCCAAATGAGGACTTGTAAAGTAACCCGGGGGCCGCATAAGACGCGGGGCCTCATTTGCATAAGGGGCCTCATTTGCATAAATATTTGCATAATGTTACCATACACTAACTTTTAGTAAAAATGCCTCTTTAATGAGTATGGATAAAGAAAGACTAAAAGATTTAGAAACAAGAAGACAATAATTAAACTGGGAACCCCAAAAGCCAAACTTGGAATGTACAACAACACTGTAGAAATAAAACTATAAATTAATTTCCTCTTGTACTAAACAAAGCGCAAACATTAATGATGCACATTTCCCAGAGCTGACATATTCCAGTTAATAAATTCAAAATAAAGAGATATTTTTCTACCTTTTGTGCATTTTTTCAGTTGCAATTGTTCCAGCCACTTTCTTCTGGTTTCTTCATGTCTTCTGCTAACTCTCCATCGTCTGCTGTCCATTTGCCCTTTCTTCTCTCCTAGTTTTTTTTCCATTCTCTCTCTACATCTGCTTTAACATACTAATCTTTCTCCTTTTTCTCTTTCCTCATTCCTATTTCATCCACTCAAATTTTACCCCTCCATCCTCAATCCCCACTTACTCTCCCAATACCTGGCCAATTGTAGATTTGTCTTCTCTCCCAGACAAAATATTTTTCCCCTCTCCATTTCACTTTCCCAGCTCCATCCCATTCTAATCCTCCCCCAACATCAGCTCCCTTCTAGTTCCAGCCCCACCCAGCATCCGCTCCCTTCTAGTCCCCCCATTAGTCCATTTCCAGTCCTATCCTAGCCTCACCATCAGCCCCGTTGCAATCCGAGCCCACATCAGCCCATTTGCAATCCTAGCTCCCTCCCCTCCCAGCCCTTTTCCATTCCAAGCCCCCCTCCCCATCAGCCATTTGCAGTTCAAGCCCCCCTTCCACTCAGCCCATTTCCAGTCCTAGCAACCCCCCCCCCAGCCCATTACCAGTCCTAGACCCCCCATAGCCCATTACCAGTCCTAACCTCCCCATAGCGCACTTCCAGTTTTACCCCCCATCACCCCATTTTCAGTCTTACCCCCCCATAGCCCATTACCAGTCATAACCCCCCTGCCAATAGCCCACTTCCAGCCCTAACCCCCATTACCCCATTTCAGTCAGCCCTTCCATAGCTCATTACCAGTCCTAACTCCCCCCATCAGCCCACCTCCAGTCCTTCCTAACCCCCACCTGCCCATTTCCAGTCCTAGCCCCCACCATAGCCCATTACCAGTCATAACCCCCCTGCCAATAGCCCATCTCCAGTCATAACCCCCCCCTGCCAATAGCCCATCTCCAGTCATAACCCCCCCGGCCAATAGCCCATTTCCATTAATACCCCCCCCCTGCCAATCCCCCATTTCAAGTCATACTCCCCCCCCCTGCAAATAGCCAATTTCCATTCCTCCACCCCCCCCCCCAGGTAAATTAAAAAAAAAAACCTGGCTTCTGCTGCTCAAGCAGCAAAATCAGCTGTCCTGCGGCCCCTTCCCCTGTGCCCGGAGATCCGAGTCTGCTCTATCCGCGGCGTGCTTTTCAAGCCGCGAGGAGAGTATTCCCCTCTCACGCGGCGTGAAACCGCACGAGAGGGGAATACTCTCTTCGCGGCTTGAAAAGCACGCCGCTGATAGAGCAGACTCGGATCTCCGGGCACAGGGGAAGGGGCCGCAGGACAGCTGATTTTGCTGCTTGAGCAGCAGAAGTAAGTTTTTTTAAAAATTTGACAATTGATTCTGCCGCTGCCACGGCGGCAACGGCAGAAGCCAGGGTTTTGGGGTTTTTTTGTTTTCCTCCGTCGCGGGCCGCACAAAGTTGTCTCGCGGGCCGCATGCGGCCCGTGGGCCGCGTGTTTGAGACCCCTGGTTTAACATCTACATCCAACCAATATGCGACATCCTGAAAACGTACAGCATTCAGTATACAATCTATGCAGATGATATCATGATATACATACCTATCTCAGTTGACAACCCGGACTACTCTAAAATAACAGACTGCCTCACACAAATGACAAGATGGTGTCAAGACAACAACCTCGCAATCAACTACAGCAAGACGGAGGCACTAATCATCACTCGCAACCCAAACTTCATCCACCCACCTGACATCAAGGTACAAAACACAACCATACCAATAAAAACGGAAGTAAAATACCTTGGAGTGACCCTGGACAATGAACTGAATCTCAAGTCACACGTCAGCAAAACAATCAAAAATGCATACCACAGGATGAGAATCATCAGAAGACTTAAACCCCTCCTTGCCACTGAACACTTCCGTACCGTATGCCAAGCGCTAATAACACCCTTACTGGATTTCTGCAACCCAATCTACCTTGGACTAGCAAAACAAACACTCAAACCACTACAACTAGCACAAAACACGGCAGCCCGCATAATATCTGGATCAACAAGACATGAACACATTACTCCTGTGCTGAAAGACCTACACTGGCTCCCAATCAGTTCACGCATCAAATACAAAACAATCATAAACATATTTAAGATCAAACAACACACTTCAGCCAACAGCCTGCACACCCTCATACAACCAGACACCAGCACACGCCCAAGAAGAAAAGGAACCTCCAACCGAGTTAACACCCCTAAAGACTTCAGAAAAACACGCAAAGACACCACAGAAAAAGCACTCTCCCTGGCTGCACCAACAATCTGGAACTCTCTACCAGACGAGCTGAGATCGACGACGGACCTCAAAGACTTTTGCAAACAGCTGAAGACAACGCTGTTCATAGAACACTATGGACACGTCACCTGACCTAACTACCAGGAACTACCAACTTACCCCCCTCCGACCCCCTGATAAGAAAATGTATAATGGCACACGATGTATTTTATCACTCAATGTATAGAACATTGTATTATAGCACATGCTGTATCATAACGCACAATGTACATAGCGCAACCTAATCAAACACACTATAACATCTTACACACAAAGCATGATATATCTTTCACTGCATGAAAACACGTTCACTACTTTTGATTGTTTTGCTGTGATACCGCCTTGATTGAAGGATAAGGTGGTATAGAAATACTGTTAAATAAATAAATAAAATAAATAAATAAATCCCTGCATTTAATCAGTCACTCACACTGTGCGAGTCTTTAGTGAGCCAGGGAGTGAGCTTTGACCCGCAGTTAGACTTGGGGCTGCTGTAATCGGCTTCACTAGATCTGGCAGTTTAAGGAGAATTTAATTCTGTTGGTGTTTTATACAGTGATGAGATGATTAAATTATTACAATTCTTTGTTTCTGGGCTTCTTCCAGGTGAACAGAAAGGATTTGCAGCTTGTGAAGGCTCGTTTTAGGAAGAAATAAGTGGGACCATGTGTCCCCCCCCCCTCCCCCCTTACTGAGCATTTATTGCTTGCCAGTTCACGCCAGCCTTCAATTTAAAGTTTTATGTCTGCTCTGTTGAATGGTCTATAAAAGCCAGCTGCACTATCTGGCTGAAAGGTTAGTATGGCACTCTCCAGTCAGGCCTATATGGTGTTTACAAAAATAGTGTTTGTAGTTACTAACTCTGATAATAGCTCACCTGCCCCAGGCCCAGATTTAGGCAGCAAAGACAACTGCCTAGGGCATCAAATTTCAAAGGCGTAAAATACAAGGCCAAAGATGAGCCCTGCTTCTGCTTAATTTCGGACCTTGGGTATATGTTGGTTGAAAGTGATGCCACTGTGGGCATCTATTGCTCCTTTCCTGGCTTTCCAATTTTGGGATCTTTGGCTAGTGCTGTACCTAGCCCAGCGTGAGCAGTGCCTCCACACAGGGCACAAAGAAATAGGGGCGTATTTGTGGCTGCTGGCCTCAGCTCCCACCCATGCAGCCTGCTTTACCCTGCCACTGCTTTTCATGTTTCGTTGGCAGCAGCGAAAGCCATAGAGTGGACATCCAAATAAAAAAAAACAAAAAACCCCACATGGGACTTCCCGACTATGTGCATGCATGCAGATCTAATCCCTCCCTTCTCTGACATATGCTCAGTCTTGAAGGACTACAAAAAGGGACAGCTACTTCTGGAGAGAGATCTGCAATTGTAAGTATTACTTCTGGAACTTTTTCTAAATCTTGGGGAAAAAGAAATTCTTTAGGTTAAAGCTGATTAATCTGTGAACCCAGTGTATTTGTAAATCGGTCAGGGCCTAGTAGCAGGAAATAGTTTTCAGTTTAAATTTAAAACACAGAGGAGAGCTTTCTGGTTAGATTTAGAACCCAAGACTCCCTCTATCCAAGCAAGGGCTGTGGGACTCCCCCTGCAGATTGGTCACAGATTACCTTAGAAGCAAAGGACAGGGTATGGTGTAGCAGCCAGCTTTTAATAAGTTTTTTTTTTAATCCCTCCCTCCCCAACACCCACCCACCGCTGGGATAATTGTAGCTTAATAAGTGCTTAAACCTCTTAAAGGAAAGGAGGTGCTATATTCACTCTCAGGAGCAGCTGTTTATGCTCATTAACATACATTAAAGACCTGAGATTAATTAAATTTCAGGTGAACAAAGTGTATTAAACGTATTAGGTATAGTTTTATTAGTATAAGTATCCCCAGCAACCCTTAGTAAGTAAAGAACTTAAATATCTAAACACAACCTTAAAATGAAGATGCACACAGCAGTCTAGCAGCAAGATAGGGGCTTTCCAGTCTTTTGCATTGAGTGTCACATGGATGATTTTCTCCCAGTTGGTGAGGGGTCTTACATTTGCACAAGGTGCAAGGAGCTCTTTACTCTCAGGGAACGAGTCCACTCTCTGGAGGCAAGAGTAGCAGACCTGGAAGACAGAGAGGTACATAGACGAGACGTACAGGGATATAGTCCTGAAGGTTCACCTCCAGTCTGGCAGCATCCCTGTTACCATGGAGAGGAGAAGTCATGTGACAGGACAGCATCACCCTGGTGTGGCAGGAAGTGATCGTACAGCTAGGACCTGTCCTTCAGGTGATGTAAAAACCTCTTGCACCGAGGAAGTTTCTCCAAGGCCATGTGCCCATGAGGGAAGGGTTAGGACAGCCGTTACAGTTGGTGATTCGATCATTAGGCATGAAGATAGCTGGGTGGCTTATGGACATGAAGATCGCTTGGTAAAATGACTGCCTGTTGCAAAGGTAGCAGACCTCATGCGCTACCTAGACAAGGTCTTAGATAGTGCTGGGGAGGAGTCTGCTGTCTTGGTACATCTTGGTACCAATGGCAAAGGAAAATGTGGTAGGGAGGTTCTGGAGGCTAAATTTAGGATTTTAAGTATGAAGTTGAAATCCAGAACTCGCACAGTAGCATTCTCCAAAGTGCTTCCCATTCCACGTGCAAAAAGGCAGGCAGAGTTCCGGAGTCTCAATGCGTGGATGAGACAATGGTGCAAGGATGGGGAAAGGAGGGGCTCTTCCGAAGGGATGGGCTTCACCTTAACCGGGAAGGAACCAGGCTGCTGGCATTAACCTTTAAAAAGGAGATAGAGCAGCTTTTAAACTAGATAATAGGGGACAGCCGACAGTTGTCCAAGAGCACATGGTTCAGAACAATGTATCCTTGAAGGATACTATCAAAAGAATGAAGTTAGGGAATATCAGCACAGAGGTTCCAGTAAAGACCCAAGTAGCCCAAATGCCCTTGAGTATGGAGCAGACAGAGCTTAAAGATTCCAAATTACCCTTGCCTACCGATAGCCAGATTAATATGAATAAAATAGCCTCTAAAATGCTTGTATGCAAATGCTAGAAGTCTAAATAATAAGATAGGCGAGTTAGAATATATAGCACTCAATGAGAGGTTAGATATCCTTCGTATCTCAGAGACATGGTGGAAGGATGACAACCAGTGGGACACACTGATACCTGGGTACAAACTTTATCACAATTATAGATCTGATCAAATTGGTGGAGGGGTTGCGCTCTATGTTAGAGAGGGCATTGAGTCAGAAAGGATTAAAGTTTTGCTGTAGAATCTCTATGGATTGAAATTCCATTTAAAAAGGGGAAGGCGATGGCAGTGGGGGTGTACTATTGACTGCCTGGCCAGAATGAATGAATGGATGATGAAATGCTCAAAGAAATCAGGGAATCTAACAAAAGTTACAGCACAGTATTAATAATGGGTGATTTCAATTACCCCAGTATTGACTGGGTCAGTGTCACGGCAGGACATGCTAGGGAGATAAAGTTTCTAGATGAAATAAATGACTGCTTCTTGGAGCAGTTGGTTCATGAACCGACCAGATGGGAAGCCGTTTTGGACTTAGTCCTTAGTGGAACACCAGATCTGGTGTAAGAGATAAGAGTGTTGAGGCCACTTGGTAATAGTGATCATAACATGATTGCGTTTGATTTAATTAATGGAGGAGGGATGGTAAGGAAATCCACAGTATTACCTTTTAACTTTTGAAAGGGAGACTATGTTAAAATGAGGAAAATAGTTAAGAAAAAACTAAAAGGAGCAATTGCAAAGGTTAAAGACTTACATCAAACTGGGGTGGTGTTTAAAAATACTATCTTGGAAGCCCAGACCAGCTATATTCCACGCTTTAAGAAAAGTGGAAGGAAGTCCAAAAAAACTGCCAGCATGGTTTAAAGGTGAGGTCAGAGTGGCTGTTGCCAAAAAAGCATCTTTCAGGAAATGGAAAAAAGAGCCAAATGATGAAAACTGGAAACAGCACAAGCACTGGCAAGTTAAATGTACCGGAGGATGTAGTAAAGGCTGTTAGTGTAGCTGGGTTTAAAAAAGGTTTGGACAAGTTCCTGGAGGAAAGGTCCATAAACCATTATTAAGAAGGGACCCAGGATATCAATGCTTGACCTAGTACAAGCATTGCAGAACCTGTGTCTTTTGGGGAAACTGCTAGGTACGTATGACCTAGATTGGCCACTGTTGGAAACAGGATACTGGGCTTGATGGACCTTGGTCTGACCCAGTATGGCATATCTTATGTTCTTATGATAAGGAGGCAAAGAAAGAATTTGAGAAAAAACGTGCTGTGGAAGCAAAAGCGCATAATAAAGACTTTTTCAAGTACATTTGTAGCAAAAAACCTGTGAAAGAGTCAGTTGGACCATTAGATGATAGAGGGGTAAAAGGGGCAATAAAAGGGGACAAGGCTATAGCAGAGAAACTGAATTCTTTGCTTTGGGTCTTTACTGAGGAAGATGTAGGGATGTTACCCATGACTGAAGTGGTATTTAAAGGTGATGCTGTGGAAGAATTGAAGGAAATATTGCTACACTGGGAAGATGTATTACAACTATTTGATAAACTGAAGAGTAGAAAATCACCTGGACCAGATAGTATACATCCAAGGATGTATAAAGAACTGAAATATGAGAATGCAGACCTGCTATTTGTAATCTGTGACCTATCATTAAAATCATCTGTAATACTTGAAGATTGGAGGATCGCCAATTTAACACCACTTTATAAAAAGGGTTTCAGGGGTGATCTGGGAACATACAGACCAGTGAGCCTGACGTCAGTACCGGGAAAATGCTAGAAACCATCATAAAGAACAAAATTACTCAGCATGTAGATAGTCATGGCTTAATGGGAGACAGTCAACATGGCTTTAGACAAGGAAGATCTTGTCTTACTACTCTGTTATGTTTTTTTGAAGGTGTGAATAAATAGGTAGACAAAGGAGTGTATCTGGATTTTCAGAAAGCCTTTGACAAGGTCTCTCATCAGAGACTTTTGGCAAAACTAAAAAGTCATGGGATAGGAGGTGATGTACTATTGTGGATCAGGACCTGGTTAAAAGATAGAAAGCAGAGGGTAGGGGTAAATGGCCAATTTTTCCAATGGAAAAAGGTGAATAGTGGAGTACCCCAGGGATCTGTGCTGGGTCCGCTGCTTTTTGACATATTCATAAATGACCTGGAAAAGGGAATAACGAGTGAGGTTATCAAATTTGCAGATGACACAAAACTATTTAAAGTTGTTAAAACCCAAGAGGATTGTGGAAAATTGCAAGAGGATCTTGATAAATTGGAAGACTGGGCATCCAAATGGCAGAAGAAATTTAATGTGGACAAGTGCAGAGTTATGCACCTAGGAAAGAACAACCCAAACTATGGTTACACGATGCAAGATTCCACATTGGGAACCACCACCCAGGAAAAAGATATAGGTGTCATTGTGGATAACATGTTAAAACCCTCCGCCCAGTGTGCAGCGGCAGCCAAGAGAGCAAATAGAATACTAGGTATCATAGGAAAGGAATGGGAAATAAAACAAAGAATATTATAATGTCTCTATATCGTTCCATGGTGAGACCTCACCTTGAATATTTGTGTGCAATTCTGGTTGCCGTATCTTAAAAAGGAAATAGCGTTATTAGAAAAGATTCAGAGAAGAGCCACCAAAATGGTAAAGGGGATGGAAGGATATTATGAAGACAGGCTAGAAAGGTTAGGGCTCTTCAACCTGGAAAAGAGACGGCTGAGGGGAGATATGATAAAGGTCTATAAATTAATAAATGGAGTGGAATGGGTAAACATAGATCGATTGTTTACGTCATCAGAACATAAAGAGACTAGGGGACATGCAATGAAGCTACAGGGTCACCTATTTAAGACTAATAAGAGAAAATATTTTTTCACTCAATGTGTAATCAAACTCTGGAATTAGTTACTGGATGATGTAGTAAAGGCTGTTAGTGTAGCTGGGTTTAAAAAAGGTTTGGACAAGTTCCTGGAGGAAAGGTCCATAAACCATTATTAAAAGGGACCCAGGATATCACTGCCTGACCTAATGCAAGCATTGAGGAACCTGTGTCTTTTGGGGAAACTGCTAGGTACGTATGACCTAGATTGGCCACTGTTGGAAACAGGATACTGGGCTTGATGGACCTTGGTCTGACCCAGTATGGCATATCTTATGTTCTTATCAGAGGAAGGAGGGACCAGACCTGCATGCAAATGTAGAGTTTTGAAAGACCCACATGTTTTTTTTTAATTGGATGTCCACGCCGCAGCTGGCACCAGGGAGCCATGAAAAGCAGCAGTGGGGGGAGTCAGCTGGTCATGGAGGTGTGGGGTAAGGCAAGATGCTGGGCATGGGGCAAATGACAAATCTGTGATGGGGAGCACGCCAGATGTGCAAGTCGCAGTGGGTGCATTTATGGCTTAGTATGACCCTGTCTTTGGCACTTCCATAATCATCCTCAGCCCCCACTCTCTGGCATCTGTCGTGTGCTCTTGCTATGGGCACCAAAATATTTTAATCCAGCCCTGACATCTCATCTACTTGAAACAGCATGATTTGCTGTAGATGGTCAGTGATTTTGGATGAACTTCCCCAGATATTGTAAGAAAAAAATTAGCTACCCCTACTTTTGGAAAAATCTTAAAACTTGGCTGTTTTCTCAGGCTTTTGTAGGGGTGATTTTATTTAATTTATGCCTCTTCAGAATTATATAAGGTTTTATATTCTATTATTGTTTGTTATTTATTTTATTGTAAACCACTATTATCTGGAGACAAATCTCACACTAGTACAGTAATAGGGGAAAGCTGGGCTGTAGAACACAGAAAATGATGATACCATTCACTGGCTGTCTAGGCTATAGGCATTCACAAGTCTACGGGAACCTGTTCTCTGAAATATGAAGGGTTTGGAAAATACAGGAAAAATTCATAAAACATACCCCAAAATAAGTTTTATTGCCAAAAAAAGGACTGCAGTACTGACACAGACACAAACCTATCCTCCCATAAATGCTTTCCTCAGGAACACATAATTTTACAATTTTGTTTCTTGAAAATAAAAATATAAACAACCCAAGCCCCTTCAAAGCAAACATAAAATGTTGCACATAATTTGTCACTAATCTTTGGTCTGTACAAGCATCCCAGAGAAACAACCATGAACTATAAAAATGTACCACTGACATTCTTTACAACAAATGATGGTAGAACATTTAATAATTCTAATAATAAAAAATGACTTAAGAAAACTAAATAAGTCATTATACAAACATCTTTTATACAAAATAGGCTATGATAAAATGAAGCATATGGTGTATAACTACAGTAATAATGAACATTCTAAAATGGATTTCACCTACACACATTTGCCTTGTCACTCAGCACTGAGTGATTCATTTGCACATATGGCAGCTCCTACTCGAGGCTGACCATTTGTCATGGCGGCTGGAAATATTGTAAATATTATTAAATGCAAGTTTTGCCAAGAAAATTTGCCTTTTTTCATATCCAGACATCTGCAACAATAATGAGCTGTGGCAAGTTAACCATAAGCTTCAACTAGCTTGGCTATTTCTGAGCTGCCTAAAATACTTGCATTGTTTAAAATGTATTTTTGGGATATAATAATGGATCAAACCTTTATTGTTTTGCAGATCCATGATCTGTACTTCTATGTATTTTTTAAGTTAATCACAGTGAAGGCACCATAATGTTATGTAACAAAGATCAAGTGATCCAGCTTCATTTGTAAAACACAGTCATGAAAGAAATTAAAATCTGCTGACAATATCCACTCTCTTCTTTCCCACATCTACCCTAAGGTATATCCAGCCTTACTTATGTATAGTAAATGCACCATTATTTGAAGTCAGCACTAGACAGACAAAGTTTTGGCAATCCCTTCAAAGATGAGCTGCCTACAGTAATGAAAGATGTTTACTGAGCACCTTATAGATTTTATTTTTTAATTTTTAATGAGGTGTTATGGCAGTGCATACAGTTGCTAGACGTTATAAAAAGAAAATACAGTACAGTTTGGCCTACACTGTTCATGGTATTACAAGCAGTCAAGGTATTTTGCTACAGTGGAAGAGTGCTGTTTTTCTATTTTTCCCATGTGTCTGATATTGTGTATAACTAGGGCTTCTATTCTTAAGTGCTTATAAAGTGTAAAATTAGGTGTTCATTTTTCAGCTAATTAGGGGTTATTTGTGGGTACAAAATATCAGTGTTTTTATGGCAAAGGCTCCTTTTCCAGTGGAATGAAATATATAAGTTTGTGTAGCCGAGAAGTCATCAGTACAGAAAAGGCACCAAAAGAGAGTGGAGAATCCAAGGGAGACAAGGGGAAGGGCAAGAGAGTACTTGAAGAACAGGGTTTTTACTGGTGTTTATTCAATACATATGGGTGGGGGACGGGGCGGCACGTATTCAAAATGGTTTAATTGGTTAACAGACATGCTAACCAAGTTAAACTGTGGTCCATGGGATTCTCAGCGGCACTAAATCATTCAGTACCACTCAATATACCCTGCTATACAGTTTATGTACCCCCAATGCTAAATGCTTAACGTCAACACATTCTGGGGGCAGATTGGGGGTGGCGGCAGAACTAACTGGGCAGCAGCAGCAATATTTGGCTGCGGGCCAGTTAACTTAAACCCACTAAAGTTAGGCCAAAAAGAAGCTGGCCTAACAGTTTAGCTATCAGGCCAGCAGCTGAATATCGCTGCTGACCAGATAGCTAAAACGCGATGCGGACAACCCTATAATTCAATGCTAGTGGCTGAATTTGACTCCTGCCATTTAATATCCAGGTGTAAATTAAAGTGACAACGGCCAACTGCTTTATGTGTGCTGCTGGCCACCACTGAATATGGCTCTCACCTATTTTACATTTTTTGCACCAGGAGTGTTATCACTGTTTATCAGTTAAAACCTTACATCAGAAACCCTATGTATAACACAGTCACAGTGGCCTGTTCAAATTCACTATCATCTTTAGGACAGACAAACATAATCCTCATCGCATTTTTCTCCCTAACCTTTTTTGAGTAAACGTTAGCTATGACTGACAGGATATTCTACAATTTACAAAAGCTGTGCGTTATCCATGCTGCTTAAAGTAGCTACTTGTTCTATTGGTAGGATAGAGGGAATATTTTATTTCTGCTCTCTATCATAGTTTCCTTAAAAAAATACTAAAATTCAAAGCTCTAATTTATAAAATTAAAGAAGAACAGATATGTTTTCTTTCTTGTGTACATAGCTTTACTTCCAACATATATTACTACATTCAATAAATAAACATCTATATTTTCTTAATAGGAACTATAGCAAAATACCCCAAAACATTATAGACTGCAAACAGGAAAATGGCTCACGTTTTTCTGTGCCATATAGTGTCATATGGTAACTCCATGATCTTTAGCTTTCCAAAGGACAAAATATTTTATACTGAGATTCTGTGAAAGATACAGTAACCACAGCTGCCACTGTCTTCAACTGTTGGCCATGGCAGTATCTAAATTCTCCCTCCCGCAAGGGTCATTATACACTCTTGGAAAGGATGGAAACAAGAAGCCCTCTAAAAATGGTTGGTCATTGAATCCTTAAAATTTAAAAAAAAAAAAAGAAAAAAAGAAAACAGACATGCTCAAGTGGATAAAAAAAACATCGTAGTTCAACAATTGCCCAATTGTTTAATAGAGCTCAATATGCAGCTTCATTCTGAGAGCTTCACCAAGTTCACCAAAGAGGTAGTTGTCATCATTGTTGTCTTCCAGTTTCTGTAGCTCCTCCTTCTTGTAGAGAGGGATACTAGTGATTTCCAGTGTGTAAGTGCCTGGCATGGTTTTCCTCTTTGTTGTGCGCAGGTAGCTGAGTCCATCCCTTTGATGGATACGGAAGGTGCTGTCCTCGTTGCCATGTGCGATAGTGTAACGGACATGGTTACTAAGGGGCTGTATAGCTGGAATGAGTTCCAAGATGTGCTCTTTTGTGTTCAGATCAGAAATGTTCAACTTTATCTTTAGTGGGATATCAATATCTAAGCTTGCCAAACTTATATGCTTCAGCTGTAGAGAAGAAAGAAAACACAAAAGATCATAACATTAGACACACACAACATTATGTTTATTCAACATTTGATATATCGCTTTTAACCATATGTAACAGTGGTTTATAAAAAAAAATAAAGTTAAACAAAAATAAACAAGTACAAAGTGATTTCCAATGGAATATAAATTAAACAAAAAACAGAAAAATACAAGGACAAAGTGGTTTACAAAAAAGTATAAATCAAACAAAAAGATAAAAAAATGAAAACACACATACAAGGACAATACCGATCTCATCACCAGGTCACTCCCTTACAGGCTGCCATAGGCTTGTTCATAAAAAGACGTCTTAAGATTTTCTTAAAGGATATTTTTTTAAAAGAAATGTCCTGCTGAATATAGAGAGGAATTGAATTCCACAAGGTAGGAGCCAGGAAATAGAAGGTCAACTGTCACGCGGATTCAAGCTGAGCTATATTAACAGGTGGAATTACCAGTCGATTGAGAATGCAAAGTTCTGGAAGGTGTGTGAAGGCCAATTCTGATCGGGGGACGTCCGGCCCATTTGGATGTCCAAAATCTGAATGGGCTAGATTTTCACCAGATTCTGCACATGTGAGAGCTAGATTTTCCCACTGGTGCAGAAATGGGGCACTTGGATGGGGGCCGGATGTGTGGCAATTCTGTCCCGCTATATATCCAGTATGATCCAAGGCTAGCCCAGCCTACGCTCCTGCTGGAGCCCTGATGCCATGGCATCCCATCACCATGGCACCGGGATGCCATGTAGGAATGTGGCAAGGCCTGACAGTGACAAATGTGTTCTAGCCCCGACCCTTGGCGGCTTCCACCGGGGCCGGGCAGAGGGGCCTCACCGGATGTTGCTCCTTGATGCTGGTGTCCTTCCCTGCTCGATTGACACCTCCTATGGAACTTATACCACCTCTGAGGTGGAATAAGTCCCACTTCCATCTGCCCCCAGCTGGACGTACAGGGCCATCACCGGAATAGGCACTGTACTTCCAGGATGTGCACTTCGCTCACTATCTGCCCTGTCTCCACCCCCTCCCAGGGTTCCCTGCACAAAGCCCCTGTACATGCGGGGAGCTCCGCGGGCAGAATATGCCCCCAGAGAATAGCAGACATCCCCGCTATTTGCTGTTTGGAATGACCCCCATAGGGAATAAGAAGGTCAGGAAGGTAAATAGGAAGACCAAAGTAAAAGGCCTTATACGCTAGCTAAAGAATTTCAAACCTGATCCGATGTTGGAGAGGAATCCAATGAGCAGATCTCAACAAAGCAGTAACATGGTCTGAAGACCTACAACAGGTAAGAAGCTTAATAGCAACATTCTGAATTCTTTGTAAATGTTTAAGAGTTGATAGAGGAAGCCCATTACACATTGTAGTCTTAACTTACTAATCACTAAAGAAAAATAATCAAAGTTGTAAGCGCAGGCTAATACAAATAAGACTGAAGGGCTCTAATAGTATGAAGAGAATAGAAGCAGGACTTTACCATGTCTGAGATTTGATAAGACAATTAAGCCGGCTATCAAGTGTAACACCTAAGAATAGAAACCACCGATAAAGGATGGCCATCTAAGATTGGTGGTGCAACTATCGGAGTAGTCCTGATCCACATAGCTCTACATTTGTCTGGGTTCAATTTCAAACGGTAAGATTGGAGACACTGATTGATGTAAAGACTACATGGATTTGGCAGCTAGGATCACTATTGCTACTAATCATTTGTATAGCACTACACGGTATGTAGCGCTGTACATATAGATGTAAGACACAGCCTCTGCTCATCAGAGTTTACAATCTAATCAAGATGAAAAAACATTGCAGAACTATGGCAAGATACACATAAGTATTGGACAAGAGAATGAGGAGCCATCAGGATCAGCAACACCACCCACTGTCCCTATGAAGAATTGTCAGACTTATACAGAAGGTGGACTGCTACTTTTCAGAATCCTGGGAGGTTCCTCCTGCCATTTATTTTAGGATGGGAGGAGACTCCCTTGAGAAGGGAAAGCCCACTCATAAAAAAACCTGTTCCAAAGTCAGTTTCCTGTCTTTGGCCCTCAAGTCATTGCACTCAGCAGAGTAAAGCATCCACCAAAAAAACTATCTGTTCTAGCCGCCCTAACCAGCAAGAAGTAATGAGTTCCTTCAGAGACTTGCAATGAGAACCGTCAAATGTAGAAAACCAAGGTACCGAAGGACGGGAGTCCTTACAGTACCAGGAAACTGAAGGCATGGCTGACTCCACCACCATGGAGTTATGCAGCAGCTGTGCCTTCTGGAATCCCGAGCTCCAGTGGACCCGATACATCAAGTCGATCTGCTTGTTAACAACCGGTACTGATGCTGGTGTCTCCCAAATACAGAGCATTAGCCATTCCAGGATGGGTGTAATGGGTACTGTGAGAGATTCTCTTGGAGGAGCCTCGTAATAGAAGATTTCTAACTCCTCTGTCCAAGGATCCTCTTCCGACTCCATCAGGAATGCTAGAGCCTTCGACATGTCACTCACGAAGTTGAGGAAAGTCATGTCCTTGGGCGGAGACTGACGCTGGGATTCAGGAGAGGAATCTGAGGGGACGTCATGGTGGTGACGGGTGTTCAGCGACTCCTAGTCCTCGGTCTCCCACTCTGAGAAATCTGTCGAAGACTTGAGGGAAGGGTGGCCTGAGCCCTACCTGGGTCTCTCAGAGGCCCCGTGGCTGGTGCCATGTGTGCTAGCCGGGGAGGATCTCAGTCCCATCGAACGGGAACTGGATTGAGACTTTGGCTGAGGATCGACTCGAGGCTAAATGATCTCGAGAATTGGCTCAACCTCCGGGGACGTCCTTGACGTTGATGGCCCAGTGGTCTGGGTGGAGGAACTGGTGGTACCTGACAGCAGTGCCCGCTGCTGGCCCATGAAGGCAGACAGACTGTGCTCCAGGGCCGCCATTCTGGTTTCGAGTCCAGAAGGCTCCGTAGTCATTGGTGCGAGCACAAAGGAACTCTGGCCCGGTGCCAGTTCCCCCGAGGGGGAATCCTCAACAAGGATAGGTTCTGGCATTCGAGGCTGATCTGTGGTCAATTGGTTCCAGGGGACCTTGGTAGACCGCTCCCAATGTGATCCTTTGGATGAGCACCTAGGACTGTGGGACCTGTCTTGGAGCTTACCTGACCTGTTGGAAATGTCCAGGGTTATCGCCTTCTTCCTATGTTCCCTCAAGGGAGACCTCCTTTCTGATGAGCCATGGCATTGATCATGGTCCACAAGGGCGCCCCAAGATTCCATGGTTTCAGAGGAGGCCTTGGCCCTTGGAGGTACTGGGGACTCCAGGAAAAACTTATCGTGCTGCTGCTGGCAGCTCAAGGACCTTGGTGGACATCTTTTTACAAAGACCACATAATGCGGGGTCCTGGTCCAGTCCTAGGCAGGGACATGGGTTTGGCACACCGATCACACTTCTTGAACCCACTGGTAGCCATGGGGGAAAAAATTACCCCAGCGAGGTCGAAGACCCACTGTGCTGCCAGTTGGAAAAAAGGGCATGAAGGTGCCAAAAAGAAAAAAGGTAGGAACCTGAGACTTGATGCTGGAGACAGCAAGCTTGGGGAAGAGTACCATTGCACAACCTTAGAGAGTATGAAACTCAGGTTGAGAAAAATCAACTTTTTCCGGGTGAAAACAGACAGACGTCTGAAGGAAAAAAGGAGACTGAGCAAGATGGCAGCCTTGGGCGGGAAGGGCACCACATATGCGTGGTGGCCAGGGCCATACCGCGCCAGAATCGTGCCCTGTGCAATTTGCAGGGGAAGGGGCATGCACCCAATGTGCATCTCCATCCAGCTGCTGCCTGCTCTTACCTTGCTGCTGCTGCCGTCCTCTGTTTTCTTCACAGCGGCACCGGCAGCAGGCAAGAGTGGAAAATGGCTGTAAGGAGGTGGGAGAGGGGAGGCATGCCCGATGTGCAAGTCGCCGGCACTTTAAGCAGATCTGTCCCTCCCTGCTCTGACATTGCGTCAGAAGAGGGAGAGACCAGACCTGATTAAAGTGCTGCAAAAAGGCTTAAGGGGTGCATTTTGGCTATCTGCTGTTGCCCTGCTGCCACCACTTTTTCTTCTCTCAGCGGCAGCAGGGCAACAGCAGGCAGCCGAAATGCGCCCATTAAGTCTTTGCACCCTGTGAGGCTGCCCCACTCATACAGGGCTAGGTACGGTACTGGTGGTGGCATCTCCCAAAGGCTTTCTTTGAAAGCTGGGGGATGCTTCCGCGAGGGCTCCGTTGGCGCCAACATCACCCATATGTAAGGTCTGACTTCCTGCTTGTTCACAGAGAATGCCCTCCCAATGAAAGTGGTGGGGACAAATACAGTGACAGAATTCAAAATGGCATGGGACAGACATGGAGGATCCCTTTATAGCAACAAGATAAAATCAAAATAACCTTAACTGTCTCAGCTATCTCAACAAATAGGGCTGATCTGCACAAAGCAGTGAGTACACCCCTAAACAAAGACATGGGGAGCAGTGACCTGCACAGAGCGGCAGGTGTACCTACTCTTGCCACCTTGCAGGCAGACTAGATGGACCATGATGGTCTTTATTTGCCGTCATATACTATGGTTACTATGCAAAATTTATAGAACTGTTCAGGTTTTTGGTTAACTTTCATTTGGAGGTGGTTCCTTCCAAAATCCACCAAAATATGAAAAAACTAGATTTTTTTCCATTTCCAAAAATATTAATTTAAATACAAACCCTAAAATTATGTTTTATTTCTAACCATGATAAATAAGCTATAGACTTCAATTTACTGTATACACTGAGGATATGAATTTTGTGGATGTTCCAGCACCAGAAAATGTGCAATAGGGGGGATAATCAGCGGTGGTGGCAAAGCTAAACGGGCAGGGCGATATTCAGCTGCTGCCTGGCTGGCTTCTGTGGCTAAAGTTAGGCCAGCCTTTAAGCTGCTGAACTTTCTCCGCTTCAGGATAGCAGAGCAGTGGCTGAATATCGTCACTGCCCGGTTATCCCTGGATGCCACCTCTGCTCTGTCCCAGGAATGCTGGCTAGCATCGGTGAATTTATCGGTGGCACCCGGGGATATTCAGCTGCATTAACTGTATGAGTGCCTTGAATATCCCGGTCGTCACCATTAACGTGGTTTACAGGCCTGATAACCGCATTAATTGCTCTGAATTTCTGCCCCAAAATTTTTAATTTTTCACACCTGAAGCTTAGTTCTATCCAGGGCTTCCTGGCACCTTTTTCATTGACTGCTAAAACTGATCCATGGTCCTCCTGTATTAATGAAAGAGCCCCACATATGAGCACCAGCACCTTCTTTCCTAGGAGTAATGCACTAGTTATGTCTAGGTTGGAAATGGGATGTCCAAGTCAGGACATTTGCAATTTTCAGTGTATTTTACAAAGGCTCAATGTATGCGGAGCTCGTTGTGTAAAATATTTTTAAAGCCACAGGAAAAAACTTGTATTTGGTGGCACATACAACAGCCATCTTACAAAAATGCATGTTCAATAAAAGGACAGTCTCACTTGGAACTCTGTCCATGTCAATATTGGAATTTATACATCTGTGCTGTCCAGCTTTCACCAGCATTTACACAAGGAAGTAGCAGCTGTAAAAAAATTGCATGTCCAAGGGCAGCCGATTAGGGAGTAGAGCCAGATTCCCACTGTGGATGCCCATAACAATCCAGTAGGTGTTGAGGGGGAAAAGGTTGACCTCTCCCCTTCCGATAGCCGTCAGCCATTCAGATGTCTTCTTTTTATATATTGCGATGCAGATCCAGTGGCCAAGCACTGCAGCAATGTTAGCAAAATTCAGCCTGGAGCCTGCCTAGGCCTGGTGATGCCCTGCCTTCTTTTCTTTTAGGGCTTCCTGTTACCATGGAGAAGACGACGCGTGTCATCAGGCCAGGGCAGGCTCCAGGCTGAATTTTGCTAACAGCGTTGCTGCTGTGCTCGGTCCCTAGCCTACGGAATTGCACAGCAACAGCAGGGACAGTGCTCCCTTGCCTGTCAAAATGTGGCACCTGAGATAGTTGCCTATGCATAAAAGTAGGCCTGTTAAGAGGTGAGTGCCAAAACTCAATGTTCTTGCTGTCTGAGGTGCTTTTGACCACCACAGATGTAAGCACAACCCCCAACCCAATCATTCCTTCAGACTTGGGGTCCAAATGAGCAGCTGACTATCAGTTAAGTCTGCATGGAAGTAGCTGTAAATGCCAATGGGGACAATTTCTGAAGTACATGCATATTTCCCTTGCAAAATACACACATGCTTGTGCAGGGTAATTTTATAAGTTCTAACAGGGCACCTAGATTTGGACATGGAGAAAGGCTTAAAATAGGCCCTATCTTATAAAAACACACTCTTACTGATTACTCACGTATCTGTGATGAGGTCCCTTTAAGAGACCCTTTTTACTAAAGGTTAACATGCATTAAGGCTGCTGTGCCCATAGAAATAAAAGGGTTGTGGGCACTTAATTTCATGAAAGTGTGTTAAGACGCATTAAAACCTTACCAAAGAAGCCAATGACCTAAGAGCTTCCTGCTGAGGTTTTGGTCAGTTGAAGAGAGACTTTTGAGGAAACTGCAAGTTGGAATTGTTATCAAAGCTATATTACATTATATAATGTTATATGTAATGCACACAGTTGTTTTTTCATCATTACATGGCACAGCGTTTAGAAAGATGGTATAAAAATATTGCTAAACAAAATACTTAAATAAATAGAAAGCTAGATTAGCTATGAAATATACAAATCCTAAAGGGATCTTAATTATTTTATCTGCTTGCAATAAGCTTGGCAAATGTGGTAAGAAGAGCTTTCCAGTGAGCCTTGTGCAGGCAGGAAAGCAGGGGCAGGTAGAAAGAAAGAAAAAGCATGTCGGGACGCCCTCTCCAGGCAGCAGTGAGCTATGAAGGTATGCACTGAAGACTAGGTGGCAGCCTGGCAGATTTCTGTCACAGGTACATAGCGCAGATTTGCTACAGAGGTAGCCATGGCTGTGACACAGTGTGCCATGACCCAGTGGTCTACTGAGATCCCAGCCTGCTCATAGGTGAGTGCAATACAGTCCACCACCAAAGTGGACAGTTTTCTTGGTTAATGGAAGCCCCAGTCGACTGGGGTCATAGGAGACAAAGAGCTGAGATGCTTTGTGGTGGTCCTGAGTCCACTGCAGATAGGACAGGGCCTTCTTACAATCCAGAGTATGGAGAATGGTCTCCGCCTTGCTGGTGTGAGGCCTTGGGAAGAAGGTGGGGAGCACCACCTCCAGATTGAGGTGGAAGGGGGAAACCACTTTTGGCAGAAACGTGGGATGTGTGTGGAGCACCCCCGTGTTCTTATAGAACCTTATGTAGGGTGGCTCTGCCATCAGCCTGGAGCTTGCTGACCCTGTGAGCCGATGTGAGTGCCACGAGAAAGACAACGTTCCAGAGAGGTGCCGCAGGTGGCAAGTAGCCAGGGGCTCACATGGCGGCTTAGTGAGCTGTGAGAGCACCACATTAAGATCCCACTCCGCCATTGGTGGGTGGACAGGGGGCTTGTACAACATAAGGCCCCACAGGAAATGAGAGATAATGGGCTGAGCCGAAAGGGGCTTGACATCAATAGTGTGGTAGTGTGCCGCAATAGCTAGCACTCAGGTGCACTCTGACTGAGTTGGACTTCAGTCCCACCTGGGAAGGTAGAGTAAATACTGTAGCACCAGCTACACCGAGCAGGAGAATGGGTTCACCTGCCTCTCGGCACACCAAACCAAAAATCATCATCACTTGAAGGGCATACACCCTTCTCATGGAGGCCTTGGAGGAGGCCAGAAGGACTTCCTTCACATCATGAGAAGAGAGCTAAAGTTACCCTTTTAGCAGCCAAGCTGTGAGCAACAGGGACCACAGGTTGGGGTGTAGGAGAGAGCCCTCTTCCTGTGAGAGTAGTCCTGGGGAGCAGCTCAGGAGAATCAGAGGCGCCACTGACAGGCAGGAAGCAATGGGGAACCAAGATTACCTGGGCCACCGGGAGGCTACCAGAATTAGTGATGCCCTGTTGCCCTGAACCTTGAAGAGGGTCTTGGCAACCAGCGGTGTTGGCAGGAAGGCATAAAGGAGGCCTTATATCCAAGAGATGAGGAACGCATCCTCTGCAACCCGGGATGGGTGCGGTTGGCGGGAACAGAAGCAGGACAACTGCATATTGTCTGGGCTGGCGAACAGGTCCACTAGGGGAATGCCCCAGAGTCAGAAAAGCCAGGAGGCCACTCTAAGGTCTAGGCACCACTCATGTGGCTGGAGGACTCTGCTCAGCCTGTCTGCCAGGGCATTGTCCAGGCCTGAGAGGTAGACTGCCCACAGGAGCATCCTGTAATGTGTCACATATGATGAGAGGGCTATCGCCTTCTGGCTTAGGAAGTATGACCCCGTGCCTCCTTGTTTGTTGACATAGAACATTGCGACTTGGTTGTCCATTTGGACCAGCACTGACTGGTGCTACAACCAGTGGTGAAAGGTTTGGAGGTCCAGAAATATCGCCCGAAGCTTCAGAAGGTTGATAGTCATGGCTTAATGGAAGAAAGTCAACATGGCTTTAGCCAAGGGAGGTCTTGTCTTACTAATCTGTTATGTTTTTTTGAAGGTAAGAATAAACAGGTAGACAAAGGTGGATCAGTTGATATAGTGTATGTGGATTTTTGGAAAGCCTTTGACAAGGTCCCTCATGAGAGATTCTTGGCGAAATTAAAAAGTCATAGGATAGGAAGCAGTGTACTATTGTGGATCAGGAACTGGATAAAAGATAGAAAGCAGAGGGTAGGGCTAAATGATCAATTTTCCCAATGGAGAAAGACGACTAGTGGAGTCCCCCAGGGATCTCTGCTGGGTCCACTGCTTTTTAACTTATTTGTAAATGAAATGGGAATAACGAGTGAGGTAATCAAATTTGCAGATGACGCAAAATTATTCAAAGCTGTTATAACTGAACCCCCCCCCCCCCAATAAAACTCCTCTGATAGGGAAGTCAAAATTTCGGTTATAACCAAAAAACCCTAAAAATGCATCTATCTTGATCCAAGATGGTGGCTGGCTTCTCTCGCTGCTCCGTCAGCTTTTCCTAATGGGGAAGAAAAGGAAGGGGAAGGTCGCCCCAGACACCCCAGCTTACCTCGACCCTGATTGCAGCAGGTTCGATTGAGGCTTATTTGGTACGCTAGGAGCAACAGCCAATTGTAGCAGGGATGTCTAGCTCGGCTGTGAGATATCTGGCACTGGAGGGTTCAGGGTCTCCCTTGAGTGTTGGTCTCACGCTGCCCAACACATGGCGTCCTCAGAAGCAGCAGTTTGTGGATCCGAGCGCCAATGTGCCAGGGGAGTTTGGGCTTCCAGTAGTTGGTGTTCCTTTACCTCCCCTAGGGGCATTGCCGGCTCTTGAAGCAGATGGAGGTGATCCCCATGGGTGGACCTTTGGTGCAACTGCTATTTCAGAGTGGGAACTCTTTGGAGTTGATAGCTGATGTCGGCGTCTCCAACTCCAGGACAGCATAGTTACTCACCTGTAACTGGTGATCTCCGGGAACAGCAGGAATTTAGTCTTCACATATGGGTATCATCGGTACCGACGGAGCCTGCACGGGAACGCTCCCCAGCGTCCAATTAGAAAGCTTTTGGGAGCATCCCACAGCACCTGAGTGTTGCCTTCCCGCCTTTCCCAACTGCCTCTCTTCAGTTGAGTTTGAAGCTGAGGGAAAGAGAAAGAGATAGATAGAGAGATACAACTCCTAGGGGAGGTGGGTGGGTTGTGAAGACTAAATAACTGCTGTTCCCGGAGATCACCTGTTACAGGTGAGTAACTATGCTATCTCCAGGAACAAGCAGGAATGTAGTCTTCACATATGGGGACTCCCTAGCTTTAGATGCCAGGGAGAGACCCCAGAAGTTGTGTGTCCCTGTGAAAGGGCTCCACTTCCACCCATGGATCTCTGGCATCCAACCAGGGATGGTGGGTAGGAGTTGATTAGGTATGGAACAGGTGTTGAAGAACAGCCTGACCAAACAAGGCATCCCGGCGGGAGTCCTTGTCCAAGCAGTAGTGGGCTGTGAAGGTATGAACCGAGGCCCAACTGGCTGCTCGACAGATGTCGTCGATGGACACAGAGTGCAGATGAGCCATTGAGGCTGCCATGGCTCTCACATTGTGAGCTGTGACATGGCCTTCAAGAGGAAGGTTTTTACTCTCATAGGCAAAAGATATACACTGTGCAATCCAGTTGGACAGTGTTCTCTTGGAGACTGGAAGTCCCAAATGAGAAAGATCAAAAGCAACAAAGAGTTGAGAGGACTTTCTATGTTGCTGTGTTCTTTGTAAGTAAAAGGCTAAAGCTCTTTTACAGTCCAAAGTATGAAGATTCCTTTCTGCATTTGATGCATGAGGCCTTGGAAAGAACACACGCAGGTAGACCGCTTGGTTAAGATGAAAAGGCGAGACCACCTTTGGCATAAAGTGTGGATGAGTCCTAAGGACTACCTTGTCATGATGGAAGCTTGTATAAGGTGGATCAGCCACTAGTGCCTGCAACTTACTGATGCGACGTGCTGATGTGATTTCAATGAGAAAGATAACTTTCCAAGAAAGGAATTATAATGACGTAGTAGCTAAGGGTTCGAAAGGTGGCTTCATGAGCTGCCCAAGAACCAGGTTTAAGTCCCATGCCACCGGTGGTGGCCTAATGGGAGGCTTAGTTAGAAGGCCTCTCATAAATCTTGCTATAAGAGGATAGGAGGAAATAGGTTGTCCATTTAGAGGCTTGAACAAAGCTGCAATAGCACTCAAATGGACTCTTAATGAGTCAGTCTTAAGTCCTGCATTGGATAAATGAAGGAGATACTCCAGTAATGATTCCAGAGGTATCGCAAGGGGGATAAGACCCTTCTGCGAACACCATATGGTAAACCTCTTCCACTTAAAAGCATAAGAGCGTCTTGTGGAAGGTTTACTGGAAGCATAAAGGACATCCTTTACTTGCTGAGGGAGGTTAAGATCATGAAGATCTAGGCCTTCAGCAACCAAGCTCTGAGATGCAGAGACTGGGGATTGGGATGCCATAACATTCCATCCTCCTGTGACAGGAGATCTGGAGCAGATCCTAACTCCAGGGAGGGAGCTTGAGAGAGATGTAGAAACAGAGGGTACCACACTTGCCATGGCCAATGTGGAGCTATGAGAATCATATGCCCTCTGTCTCTCTGAACTTGAATAGGGTTTTGGGAATTAGGGGAATGGGTGGGAAGGCATAAAGGGAAGTCTTGACCCCAGTGAAGGAGGAAAGCATCCCTGGCCTGAGAGCCCTGAGCCAGAATTCTGAAACAGAACCGGGGAAGTTTGGCATTCAACTGACTTGCAAAGAGGTCTATGTCCGGGGTTCCCCAAATTTGAAAAATCTTGGCCACCTGGTCTGCATGTAGAGACCATTCGTGTGGAAACAGAACTCAACTGAGTCTGTCTGCCCAAGAGTTTTGTATGCCTGGAAGATACACTGCCAGGAGATGAATCTGATGCTCTCTGGCGAGGGCCCATAGTCGCAAAGCTTCGTTGCAAAGCGACAGAGAGCCTGTTCCCCCCTGTTTGTTCATGTAGAACACAGCTACTTGATTATCCATATGAATGAGGACTGTCTTGTAGCTGAGCAGGGTGTGGAACACTCAAAGAGCAAGGAAGACTGCTCTGAGCTCCAAGAGATTGATATGTAGATGAGTCTCCTGTGGAGTCCAAGTGCCTTGGGTGGAGAGGTCTTGCAGATGAGCTCCCCAATCCATTGGTGAAGCATCTGTTGTGAGAGTTACCTGGGGTAAGGGTTGTTGAAATGGGGACCCCCCCCAGCAACAGGTTCTGAGTGGACTGCCACCATTGGAAGGACAAAATAAGGCGATTTGTGTTTGCTATTTTGTCTGACAGGCACCCTGATGCCTCGGTCCACTGAGTGGATAAGGTCCACTGGGCTGCTCTTATATGGAGGCGAGCATAAGGAACCACATGCACGGTAGATGCCATGTGGCCTAGTAGTTGTAGCATTTCTCGGGCAGTGAGATGAGGTTTTAGCACTGCTTGAGAAGCTAACTGCCCCATGCGAAGGCAACAGGCCTGGGGAAGATAGGCCCTTGCCTTTTTGGTATCCAGCAAAGCTCCTATGAATTCTAGAGACTGAGTGGGAGTTAGACTGGATTTTGGGACGTTTATGACAAGACCCAAATACTGAAGGATACACATTGTGCAAGATAGGGAAGTCCTGGTCTCTGACTCTGATGGGGCTTGAATGAGCCAGTCGTCTAAGTAGGGGAAGACGAATATCCCTAGAGTGCGGAGAAATGCTGCTACCACAGCCATGCATTTCGTGAACACTCTTGATGCTGAGGCCAGGCCAAAAGAAAGCACCCTGTATTGGTAGTGCTTTCCTTGAAAAAGGAACCGAAGGAACTTTCTGTGAGTTGGGTGGATGAGAACATGAGTGTACGCATCCTTGAGATCTAGAGAACAAAGCCAATCCTGACCCTGAAGGTATGACAGCAGAGTTCCTAGAGAAATCATCTTGAATTTCTCTTTGAACAGGAATTTGTTCAATTCTCTGAGGTCCAAAATAGGCCTGTATCCCCCTGTTTTCTTTGGGATAAGGAAATAGGGGGAGTAAAACCCTGTACCCTGTTGATGAATGGGTACTTCTTCTATTGCCCCTTGGGCAAGAAGCATAGTGACCTCTTGACCTAACAGGTTGATGAGAAAGGTTTGAGAACTGAACTGTCTTACCATTGTGGGAGGGGGCATGCACAGAAAGTGCAGCTTGTACCCCTCTCTTATACTGGAGTATCTAATGCTCTGCTGTTATCTGCTCCCACCTGGGGGCAAAGTGACATAACCTTCCTGGAATGGTGGAAGACTCTGGTCCATTGAGGGCCAGGAAGGCTAGGTTCTCTAGATGAAAGTCAAAGGCCTTGTGGAGGCTGAGACTGCTGAGACGGTTGAGGCTTAGCAGTCTTTGCTTGCCTTTGTTTAGGTGGTTGCTGACCCTTCCGGGCAGGCTGACCTGCAGAACGTCCCTGCTGCTAATAAGAGGGATAAAACCTCTTCTTCTTTGAGAAGAAAGGCTTCTTGAAAGATTTCTCTCTCGCAGGATCAGCTATGGCTTTGGATAGCCTATCCAAAGTGGAGTTGTCAGCATCTAATTCATTGGCTTTTTCTTGCCAATTTTTGCCAAATAGATTCTCACCTGTACAAGGGATATTGCCCAGTTTGTCCTGCACCCAGAGCTCCAAATCGGATGCCTGGAGCCAGGCAATTCTACGTGCACCTATGGCAATGGCAGAGGTTCTGCTTATGCACTCAAAACAGTCAAAAGCTGCACGGTTGACAAACTTAGAAACATCCTGGGCATGTTTGACCAGTGTGAGAAAATCCTGCCTTCTGTCCTCAGGAAGAAGAGGGCTCAAAACCTCTAAATCAACTGTGACTTCTTTAAGGAACATTCCCATATATAAAATATAGGAACTGATCCTGGCAGAAAGCATGGAAGCCTGGAAAGTACGACGTCCAAAGGCATCCAAAGTTCTACACTCATGTCCTGGAGGATTAGAGGCATGCCTCTTTGCACTCCTGATCCTTCTCATAGCTGATTCCACTACAATAGAGTGGTGAGGAAGCTGAGATTTTTGGAATCCAGGACAAGGAGGGACTCGATACATGGTATCCAGTCTGCGAGAGTGAGGAGAGGTGGTGAGAGGTGTCTCCCACATTCTCAACCTGAGATCATGTAAAATCTCATGGATAGGCAAGGTAGCTGCCTCCTTAGGAGCTTTGGGATATTGTAAAATCTCCAACTCCTTAGCTCTGGGCTCTGATTCAGGAGCCACAGTAATGGACAAACCACGAGCCACCTCCCTGATAAAGTCCTGAAAGGAGATATCCTCTGGAGGAGACATCCTACGTTTAGGAGAGGAAGACTCCTCCGGGAGAAGTATTCCGGTACCGACAGAGCTATCAGAATCCTCAGAGTCCTCTGAGGATTCGAAGTATCTTCTGTCCGGATGCTCTTGAAGAGCCCGATACCCATGGAAATCGGTACCGGGGTATCGGTACCGGAAGGCATCACATGACTGGGTGCTGAGAAAGCCGACCCCGATGTCGATGTTATCGGTACCAGTACCAATACCGGTACCGGAACTGGCTGAACTGGCTGACGTGGTTCCGAGGGCATCGATGCCACAAGGAGAGCCTCCAGACTGTGTTCAATAGCCAGGAACCTCTGGTCTATCGACGCTGCCGATGCCTAGGTATCGGTACCGGAAGTAGCCGGTACTCCAGAGCATGGCACCAGTAGTTCTGCTGAGGTCGAGGCCTCGAGAACGTCCTGGAGCCCCAATAATGCTTTGGAAGCCGAAGCCTCCCACCGGGGAAATTTTGCAGGTACAGAACACTCAAGGGCAACGTCAGAGGCATCTCGATGCTTAGAAGGAGATCTACCCTTTGAGGACCGGCTGGACTGATGTTTAGTTACCTGAGATCCATAGGAGGAAGACGAAGACGTCGATGCCACCGAAGCTGCATCGGAGGGAAAAAGGGCGCTGAGCTTGGCAGCTCGGTTTTGTCGCCCCTCTTGGACATTATGGCACAAGCCATACACTCGGAGATGGAGCGGTCAGGACCTAAACATTTAAGACACCACTCCTGGGTGTCGGTGACGGAGATGGTACCGCCACACTTGGTGCATTTTTCAAAAACCCGAGGCTAGTTTCTCCATGATGGAGGAAATTTTGGGCCTAAGGCCCAAAATGGCACGTGCACCTGGAAAAGAAAAGTTTGGAAAAAAGAAAATTATTTTTTATTTATTTATTTTTTTTAAAAGAAAGAAAGAAGAACCGGTGGTACCGATGAAGTGTCGAGGAAGGCAGACGTGATCACAAAAAGAAGAATAAGGAAAACAATTTTCTGCAGTGACAGGAACACGACCTGCTTGCTCCACGGAAAACGAAGAACTGGAGAGAGGCAATAGGGAAAGGCGGGAAGGCAGCACGCAGGCACTATGGGATGCTCCCAAAAGCTTTCCTATTGGACGCTGGGGATCGTTCCCGCGGAGGCTCCGTCGGTACCGACGATACCCATATGTGAAGACTACATTCCTGCTTGTTCCTGGAGTTGATCTCCAGGAACAGCAGGAATTTAGTCTTCACATATGGGTATCGTCGGTACCGATGGAGCCTGCGCGGGAACGCTCCCCAGCGTCCAATAGGAAAGCTTTTGGGAGCATCCCACAGTGCCTGCGTGCTGCCTTCCCACCTTTCCCACCTTTCCCAACTGTCCCTCTCCAGTTGAGTTGAATGCTGAGACAAAAGAGAGAGAAAGAGAGAGAGATAGAGAGATACAACTCCTAGGGGAGGTGGGTGGGTTGTGAAGACTAAATTCCTGCTGCTCCCGGAGATCACCTGTTACAGGTGAGTAACTATGCTATCTCCAGAAACAAGCAGGAATGTAGTCTTCACATATGGGGATGCCCTAGCTGCAGATGCCAGGGAGATGGCCCCAGAAAGTTGTGTGCCCTTGTATAAGGGCTCCACTTCCCCCCCATGGATCTCTGGCATCCTACCAGGGATGGTGGGTAGGAGTTAATTAAGTGTGGAACAGGTGTTGAAGAACAGCCTGACCAAACAAGGCATCCAGCGGGAGTCCTTGTCTAAGCAGTAATGGGCTGTGAAGGTATGAACCGAAGCCCAAGTAGCTGCTTGACAGATGTTGTCGATAGACACAGAGTGAAGATGAGCCATAGAGGCTGCCATGGCTCTCACATTGTGAGCTGAGACATGGCCTTCAAGAGGAAGGTTTTTACTCTCATAGGCAAAAGATATACACTGTGCAATCCAGCTGGGCAGTGTTCTTTTGGAGAGTGGAAGTCCCAAATGACTAAGATCAAAAGCAACAAAGAGTTGAGAGGACTTTCTATGTTGCTGTGTCCTTTGCAAGTAAAAGGCCAAAGCTCTTTTACAGTCCAAAGTATGAAGATTCCTTTCTGCATTTGAGGCGCGAGGCCTTGGAAAAAATACAGGAAGGTAAACTGCTTGGTTTAAATGAAAAGGCGACACCACCTTTGGCATAAAGTGTGGATGAGTCCTAAGGACTACCTTATCATGATGGAACCTTGTATAAGGAGGATCAGCCACCAACGCTTGCAATTCACTGATGCGACGTGCTGATGTGATTGCAATGAGAAAGATGACCTTCCAGGAAAGGAATTTCAAAGAGGTAGTGGCTAATGGTTCAAATGGCAGTTTCATGAGCTGCCCAAGAACCAGATTTAAGTCCCATTCCACTGGTGGTGGCTTAATGGGAGGCTTAGTCAAAAGAAGGCCTCTCATAAATCTCGCTATGAGAGGAAATAGGTTGTCCATTTAGAGGCTTGAAAGAAGCTGCAATAGCACTCAAATGGACTCTTACTGAATTGGTCTTAAGCCCTGCATTTGATAAATGAAGGAGATACTCCAGTAATGATTCCAGAGGTATCGCAAGAGGGTTAAGATCCTTCTGCGAGCACCATATGGTAAACCTTTTCCACTTAAATGCATAAGAGCGTCTTGTGGAAGGCTTCCTGGAAGCATAAAGGATATCCTTTTCCTGCTGGGAAAGGTTAAGACCGTGAAGTTGTAGGCTTTCAGCAACCAGGTCCTGAGATGCAGAGACTGAGGATTGGGATGCCACAGCAGCCCGTCCTCTTGAGAAAGGAGATCTGGAGCAGATCCTAACTCCAGAGGCGGAGCTTGAGAGAGATGTAGGAGCAGAGGGTGCCACATTTGCCGTGGCCAACGTGGAGCTTTGAGGATCATATGACCTCTGTCTCTCTGAAGCTTGAACAGGGTTTTGGGAATTAGGGGAATGGGTGGAAAGGCATAGAGGAAGTCCTGACCCCAATGGAGGAGGAAAGCATCCCTGGCCTTACAACCCTCAGCCGGAATTCTGGAACAGAACCGGGGAAGTTTGGCATTCAGCAGACTTGCAAAGAGGTCTATGTCCGTGGTTCCCCAACTTTGAAAATCTTTGGCCACCTGGTCTGCACTGAGAGACCGTTTGTGTGGAAGCAGAACTGTCTGCCCAAGAATTTTGAATGCCTGGAAGATGCACCACAAGGAGATGAATCTGATGCTCTCTGGCGAGGGCCCATAGTCACAAAGCTTCATTGCAGAGCGACAGAGAGCCTGTTCTGCCCTGCTTGTTCACAAAGAACATGGCTACTTGATTGTCCATTTGAACTAGGACTGTCTTGTAGCTGAGTTGGGTGTGGAATACTCGAAGAGCAAGGAAGATTGCTCTGAGTTCCAGGAGATTGATATGGAGATAGGCCTACTGTGGATTCCAGGTACCCTGGGGAGAGAGGCCTTACAGGTGGGCTCCTCAACCCACCTGCGAAGCATCTGTTAGATTGGGGGTTACTGAAAAGGATACCCCCACCAGAAGGTTTTGGGGTGACCGCCACCATTGGAGGGACAAAATAAGGCGATCTGAATTTGCTATTTTGTCTGACAGGCAACCTGAGGCCTGAGTCCACTGAGTGGATAAGGTTCACTGGGCTGCCCTCATATGGAGGCGAGCATAAGGAACCACATGCACAGTGGATGCTATGTGGCCTAGCAACTGTAACATTTCCCGAGCAGTGAGGTGAGGTTTTAGCTCTGCTTGGGAAGCTAACTGCACAAAGGCAGCAGGGATGTGGAAGGAAAGCCCTTGTCTGTCTGGTATCCAGCAGAGCTCCTATAAACTCTAGGGATTGAGTGGGAGCAAGGTTGGACTTTGGGAAGTTTATGACAAGTCCCAAATACTGAAGGATGCACATTGTGCGAGAGAGAGCAACCCTGGCCTCTGGCTCTGAAGGGGCTCGAATGAGCCGCCAGTCTAAGTAAGGGAAGACGAATATTCCCAGGGTGCGGAGAAATGCTGCCACCACAGCCATGCATTTTGTGAACACCCTTGGGGCAGAGGCCAGGCCAAAAGGAAGAACCCTGTATTGGTAGTGCTTCCCTTGAAACAGAAAGCGAAGGAACTTTCGGTGAGTTGGATGGATGAGAACATGAGTGTATGCATCCTTGAGATCTAGAGAACAAAGCCAATCCTGACTCTGAAAGTATGGCAGCAGAGTTCCTAGAGAAATCATTTTGAACTTCGCTTTGAACAGGAATTTGTTAAATTCTCTGAGGTCTAAAATGGGTTTGTGTCCTCCTGTTTTCTTTGGAATAAGGAAATAGGGGGAGTAAAACCCTGTAACCCCCCGTTGGGGAATGGGTACCTCTTCTATTGCCCCTTGAACAAGGAGCACAGTGACCTTTTGACCTAACCGGTCGTTGAGAGAGGTCTGAGAATTGAACTGTCTTACCACTGTAGGAGGGGGATGCTGAGGAAATGAAGCTTGTACCCCTCTCTTACAATAGACAGAGTCCAATTTTCTGCTGTTATCTGACCCCATCTGGGGGCAAAATGACAACCTTCCTGGGATGGTGGAGGGCTCTGGGCTGTTCAGGGCTAGGAAGGCAAAGTTCTCTAGATAGGAGTCAAAGCCCCTGTGAAGGCTGAGTCTGCTGAGCCGGTTGAGGCTTAGCTGCTTTTGGCTTCCTTTGCCTAGGTTGTTGCTGTTGTCCCTTTTGGGCAGACTGACCTAAACAATGTCCCTGCTGGGTATAGGAGGGATAAAACTTTTTCTTCTTGCTGAAGAATGGTTTCTTAGAGGATCTTTTTCTTGCAGGATCAGCTGTAGATTTAGACAATCTATCCAAATCTCTCACTTGGTTTGCAGCTTGTCGTGCTGTGAGGGCTTGCGTGCATCAGTGATGCTGAGAGCTAAACTATCGGTAGTTTAACTACTGGCAGGGTCTCCCAAGATGGACAGGTCTCAGCTGAGGTGCCAGACGAAGACAAACCACCCATCTGGGCAGCAGCAGAATGGGATAGTGTTGACGGCGGAGGATCACATTTCTGTGACAACGGCAACAACACCAAACTTAAACTGCGCGGAAGGAAGGCCCGGCAATCTACTTCTGTATCTTGCCATGAAAACCCAATGGATAGTTACAACAAAACAAATTGTGCTATGGTGCTGGAAGATGAGACTCCCAGGTCGGAAGGCACTCAACTAGCTACTGGGGAAGAGCTGAAGACTTTTCAGAGTAAAGCCAGCATTTATGATGTGGTTGGATCAAAGCCCTCGGGAAGTCTGACTGCTGATGTAGCTGCGCATGAAATGAGAGTCAGAAGCTGTAAAGATGTCTTACACATTGGAACATGGAACGTACGAAGCATGAACCAAGGGAAGTTGGAGGTGGTCAAGAATGAAATGGAACGTGTACAACTTGATCTGTTGGGTGTCAGCGAACTGAAATGGACTGGCATCGGGCACTTTGCATCAGATGATCACATGGTCTACTATGCTGGAAATGAAAGACAAAGAAGAAATGGTGTTGCATTTATAATAAAGAAGAAACTTGCAAGAACTGTAATGAAATACAATGCAGTCAGCGAACGCTTAATCTCTATTCGTCTACGAGGATTGCCTATCAACACAACTATAATTCAAGTATATGCCCCAACAACAGCTGCAGAAGAGAATGAAATTGAAGAGTTCTATGAACAAGTACAAGCTGAAATTGACAGAACATGCAAACAGGATATCCTGATAGTCATGGGTGACTGGAACGCAAAAGTTGGCAACAAAGAAGAAGGCAAAGTAGTTGGAAAATATGGACTTGGCAACAGAAATGAAGCTGGAGAAAGATTGATAGAATTCTGCAAGACCAATGATCTATTCATCTCAAACACCTTCTTCCAGCAACACAAGCGACGACTGTACACATGGACTTCACCCAATGGATTGTATAAAAATCAAATTGACTACATCTGTGGAAGTCAACGATGGAAAAGCTCTGTAACATCAACAAAGACAAAACCTGGAGCTGACTGTGGTACCGCTCATCAACTACTAGTATGCAAACTCAAGCTAAAGTTGAAAAAGAGCAAACCACTCATGAATGCACCAAAATATGACCTTGAGAATATACCACTGGAATTTAAAGACTGCCTGCAAAATCGATTTGCTGCTTTAGATACAAATGACAGAGCTCCGGAAGAGTTATGGAATGACATCAAGAAGGTTGTGCTGGAAGAAAGCGAGAAGTCTCTACAAAAGGTGAAAAAGCAAAAACGGCCAAAATGGATGACGGAAGAAACTCTGAAAATTGCCCAGAAACGCAGAGAAGCTAAAGCCAAAGGAGAAAGAAAGACAATCGCAGAACTCAACAGAGATTTCCAACGTGCAGCAAGACAGGACAAGGAAAAGTACTACAATGACACTTGCAAGGAAATAGAAGCAGAAACTATTAGAGGAAGAACAAGATCGGCTTTCCTAAAGATGCGAGAGTTAAAGAAAAAGTTCCAGCCCCGAATTGGAATGTTACAAGATGCTCAAGGTTCTATGTTGAATGATGCTGAGAAGATCAAGAAAAGGTGGAAGGAATATACAGAGTTTTTATATGATAAAGATCAAGTGGACCAACAGCCGTTTCAACCTATACCTTATGATCAGGAACCATTGGTGATGAAAGAAGAAGTTGAAGCAGCATTGAAAGCCTTATCAAAGAACAAAGCACCAGGCATTGATAGCATTCCCATAGAAGTATTGCAGCAATCTGATGCAGCTGTTACCTTACTTACAAGGCTCTGCCAAGAAATATGGAAGACAACATCATGGCCAACTGACTGGAAAAGATCTGTGTTTATACCAATACTAAAGAAAGGTGATCCAACTGACTGTGGAAATTATCGCACAATCGCTCTGATCCCACATGCCAGCAAGATTCTACTGAAGATTATTCAAAAGAGACTACAGCCATACCTAGAAGAAGAACTACCTGAAGTGCAAGCAGGGTTCAGGAAAGGGCGAGGAACGAGAGACATCATTGCGGATGTGAGATGGATCCTTGAAAAGACTAAAGAATACCAAAAGGATATCTATTTGTGCTTTACCGACTATAGCAAGGCTTTTGACTGTGTAAACCATGAGAAACTCTGGGCCACATTAAGAAGCATGGGTATACCAGAACACCTGATCGTTCTCTTGCGTAATCTGTACATTGATCAAGAAGCAACAGTTCGAACGGAACAAGGAGAAACAGAATGGTTTAAAATAAGCAAAGGTGTAAGACAAGGCTGCATACTTTCCCCCTACCTGTTTAATTTATATGCAGAACAAATCATCAGAGAAGCAGGACTGTATGAAGACAACAGAGGTGTGAAGATTGGTGGAAGACTCATCAACAACCTTCGCTATGCTGATGATACCACATTACTGGCTGAAAGCGAAGATGATCTGAAACATTTGCTTCTCACAATCAAAGAACATAGTCTCAAAATGGGCCTGCACCTTAATGTAAAGACGACAAAGATCATGACAACTGGCATAATCAACAGGTTCATCGTTGAAGGAGAAGAAATTGAAATTGTGAACAACTTTAACCTACTTGGATCAACTATCAATAAAGAAGCAACAAGCAGTCAAGAAATCAGACGACGCATTGCTCTTGGCAGAATGGCTATGAAAGACCTAGATAAGATTCTCAAGAGCAGAGATGTGTCTCTCCATACAAAGATTCGACTTGTTCAAGCCATGGTATTTTCAATAACATCATATGGATGTGAAAGCTGGACAGTGAAAAAGACAGACAGGAAGAAAATTGATGCCTTTGAATTATGGTGCTGGCGGCGAATACTGTGTATACCATGGACTGCCCGAAGAACAAACCAGTCGGTACTAGAGGAGATCAAACCTAAGCTTTCTTTAGAAGCTCAGATGACAAGACTTCGGCTTTCATACTTCGGACACATCATGCGAAGAGAGAGATCATTAGAGAAAGACATCATGCTTGGCAAGATAGAAGGTCAACGCAAAAGAGGAAGGCCAGCAATGAGATGGATCGCTACAATAACAGCAGCTACGGGTACCAGTCTGTCGTCAATGAGCCGCCTGACTGAAGACCGAACACAATTTAGGATAGCTATCCAGAGGGTCGCCATGAGTCGACTCCGACTCGACGGCACTTAACAACAACATCCAAAGTGATATTGTCAGCATCTATCTCATTAGCTTTTTCCTGCCAATTCTTGCCAAACAGATTCTCTCCTGTGCAAGGAATATTCCCTAGTTTATCCTGTACCCAAATTTCCAAGTCAGATGCCTGGAGCCAGGCAATCCTACGTGCATCTAATGCAATGGCAGAGGTTCTGCTTATGCATTCAAAGCAGTCAAAGGCTGTACGATTCACAAACTTGGAAACATACTGAGCATGTTTGACAAGAGTGAGATAATCTTGCCTTTTATCATTAGGAAGGAGAGGGCTCATAAGCTCTAAATCTCCTGTGACCTCTTTAAGGTACATTCCTATATACAAGATATAGGAACTGATCCTAGCAGAAAGCATGGAAGCCTGGATGGATCGACATCTGAAGGTGTCAAGAGTCCTACACTCACGTCCTGGAGGATTAGATGCATGCCTTTTTGCACTCTTTATCAGTCTCATAGTTGATTCCACCACCATGGAATGGTGTGGTAATTGAATCTTCTGAAACCCAGGACAAGGAGGAACTCGATACATGGTGTCGAGTCTTCGAGAATGAGGAGATGTGGTTAGAGGTGTTTCCCACATCCTTAACATAAGATCATGCAAGATCTCATGAATAGGTAAGGTAGCTGCCTCCTTGGGAGCTTTAGGGTATTGTAGGATTTCTAATTCCTTTGCCCTAGGCTCTTTTTCAGGAGCCACTGTGATGGAAAGACTTCGGGCCACATCTTGGATAAAATCCTGAAAGGACATATCCTCTGGTGGAGACATCCTACGCTGAGGAGAAGAGGAATCCTCAGGAAGAAGTACTCTGGTATCGGCAGAGCTTTCAGAGTCTTCAGACCCATCCGAGGACTCAAAGTATCTCCGATCCGGGTGATCGTGCAAGGCACGGTACCAGTACCGATCGTAGTCGGCATCGGAGTGGTCTGGTACCGACTTGTCGATGCCGGATAGAGACGCATGACTCGGTCCCGGTAGAATACCTGCCAATGTCAATGCAGTCGGTGCTGGTACCGGTTGAATTGTCTGAAGCGGTTTCAGGGGCATCGAGGCCATGAGAAGAGCCGCCAGACTGCGTTCAACAGCCAAGAATCTCTGGTCTATGGACACTGCCGATGCTTGGGTATCAGTGCCGGACGAAGCGGCCAGAAAGCCAGAGCATGGCACCAGTAGTTCTGCCGAGGTTGAAGCCTCGAGAACATCCTGGAGCCCCATTAGTGCTTTGGAAGCCGAAGCCTCCCGCCGGGGCAATTTTGCCGGTGAAAGTCCCTCAAGGGCAACGCCAGAGGCATCTCGATGTTTAGAAGGAGATCTACCATTTGAGGACTGGCTAGATTTATGTTTAGTTACCTGAGATCCATGGGAGGAAGACAAAGCCCTGGATGACGTCGATGCCACGGAGGCTGCATCGGAGGGAAAAAGGGTGCTAAGTTTAACAGCTCGGTTTTGCCGGCCCCTTTTCAACATCATCCCATAAGAACATAAGATATGCCATACTGGGTCAGACCAAGGTCCATCAAGCCCAGTATTCTGTTTCCAACAGTGGCCAATCTAGGTCATATGTACCTAGCAGTTTCCCCAAGGGACACAGGTTCCACAATGCTTGTATTGGTTCAAGCATTGATATCCTGGGTCCCACAGGCAACACACTCTGAAAAAGAGTGGTCAGGACCTAAACATTTGAGGCACCACTCATGGGTGTTGGTGACGGAGATGGTACCGCCACACTTAGAACACTTTTTAAAACCCGAAGCGGGCTTTTCCATCCTGAGGGAAAAGTTGGGCCTAGTGCGCTAAATGGCGCGTGGCACCTGAGTAGAAAATTACTGGAAAAGACTCCAGAAATAAAGGTGGGGGTTTTTTTTGAAAGAAAAAAAGAACCGGCGGTACCAGTGTAGCGTCGAGGGAAGGCAGACGCGACCACAAAAAAGAAGAAGAAGAAGGGAATTTTTTCTGCAGTGACAGGATGTGCGACCTGTCGGCTCCGCGGAAAACGAAGAACTGGAGAGGGACAGTTGGGAAAGGCGGGAAGACAGCACGCAGGCGCTGAGGTATGCTCCCAAAAGCTTTCCTATTGGACGCTGGGGAGCATTCCTGCGCAGGCTCCGTCGGTACCGACGATACCCATATGTGAAGACTACATTTCTGCTTGTTCCTGGAGATCCTCGCGAGTGCATCTATGGCTGGGGCTAGCGTGAGGAGTACATTTGATATTTCTTTTGTTTTGAATCGCCCAGAGCAGTTCATGTTGGAATCCATATGGACTGTGATTAAGTAGCTTGGTGAGGCTATTACCCTATAAGTGAAGGCTATTCAAGCCCAGGTACAACATACCTTGGAGGCTACCTTGGAAAATGCTAATCAGGCTGATATGCTCAAGACTTCTCTAGGAGATTTAACCCAGTGAGTTGACCAGTTGAATACTCATTCTGAAGTATTTATGAGAAATGTTACAAGTATTAAAGTGCGAGTAGAGGCTCTGGACAATCATTCTAGACTGGCTAACTTACCGTTAGCAAATTTTCCTTGTGTCCTTAATATCTCTGCTAAAGAGATGTTTAAGGTATACGAGGCTTAAGTATTGGGCATTCCTTCTGACTCTTGTCCACCTATTGCAAAAATTTATTATCTGCCTACTGGGCGTAAGGTAGTGGGAGTTGCAGAAATTGTTGGACCACAGGTAGCTGATGAGCTTAAGATTACAGCTATACTGGAAGCTTCTGATTCAGAGGTGGGTGTCTCCAGCAATGTGTATGTTAACTTCTGCTTTGATTTTTGATAGAGTAGCTTCTTAAGTTGTTTTTTAGGAAGCTTAATGTTTGTTTTAAAGGTTGCCTGGTAGAATATTTCCAGGCTTGCTAAAGATACCCAGAGCCGTAGGAGAGAGTTCTTAATCCTGAGGTCTTGGGTTCTGCAGCTTGGGGTCATTTTTTTTCTTAAGTACCCCTTACAAGAGATCACAGAAAGAGGAAGACAGGCATCTGTATTTGGAAAAACTTAGAGAAGCTAGCAAAGTAGTCAAGAAGGCAAAGATTCAAAAGGAGGAGGAAATAGCCAATGCAATAAAATGGGGGGATAAGACATTTTTCAGATATATTAGTGAGAAGAGGAAGGGCAAAAGTGGTGTTGTCAGATTCAAGGGTGCAGGGGGGGAATATGTAGAAGCTGATAAGGATAAAGCGGAATTGTGTGTTCACAGATGAAGAACCAGGAGCAGGACCTCAGAAAACACCCACAAATAGGAACAGAAGTGAGGGACATCTTGAACAATTTTCAGAAGACTGTGTTCGTGAGAAACTAGCTCAACTTAAAGTAGACAAAGCGATGGAACCGGATGGGATACACCCTAGAATACTGAGGGAACTTGGGGACGTTCTAGCAACTCCACTGATTGACCTTTTCAATGCCTCGTTGGAGTCGGGAGTGGTGCCAAAGGACCGGAGAGAGGCTCATGTGGTGCCTTTACACAAAAGCGGAAGTAAGGATGTGGTTGAAAACTACAGGCCGGTTAGTTTAACTTCGGTGGTGAGTAAATTATTGGAAACGCTGCTGAAAGAGAAAATAGTGAGGTTTCTGGAGTCCAGCGGATTATAGGATCTGAGGCAGCATGGATTCACCAGAGGCAGGTCTTGTCAGACAATTCTGATTGATTTCTTTGACTGGGTGACCAGGGAGTTGGACCGAGGGAGAGCTCTAGATGTGGTGTATTTAGATTTCAGTAAAGCCTTTGACACTGTTCCTCACAGGCGACTTATAAACAAACTGAGCACCCTAGGGATGGACCCTAAAGTTACTGCTTGGGTTAGAAATTGGTTGGGTGGGAGGCGACAAAGAGTACAAGTAAATGGAGCTCACTCTGAGGAGAAGGATGTTACCAGTGGTGTGCCCCAGGGATCTGTCCTTGGTCCGATTCTTTTTAACATCTTTGTTAGTGATATAGCAGAAGGGCTGTTGGGTAAGGTTTGCCTCTTTACGGATGATACCAAAATCTGCAATAGAGTAGACACCCAGGAATGTGTAGATAACATGAGGAGGGATCTAGCTAAGCTTGAAGAATGGTCTAGAATTTGGCAGCTGGGATTTAATGTTAAAAAATGTAAGGTCATGCATTTGGGCTGCAGCAATCCAAGGGAGCAATACAGTATAGGAGGTGAAGTACTTTTGTCCACTAAAGAAGAGCGGGACCTAGGCGTGGTTGTGTCTGATCTTAAAGTAGATAAACAGGTAGAAAAGGCAACAGCAAAAGCTAGAAGGATGCTTGGGTGCATACGGAGAGGAATGGCTAGCAGAAAAAAGGAGGTGATAATGCCTCTGTATAAGTCTTTGGTGCGACCTCATTTGGAGTATAGTGTGCAATTCTGGAGACCGCACCTTCAAAAGGATGTGAACAGGATGGAGTTGGGGCAGAGGGTGGCTACTAAAATGATTAGTGGGCTTCATTATAAAGCATATGAGGACAGACTTAAGGATCTTAATATGTACACCTTAGAGGAAAGGTGGGATAGAGGTGATATGATTGAGATGTTTAAATACCTCCGTGGCATAAATGTTCAGGGAGAGAGCCTCTTTCAATTGAAAGCAAGTTCTGCTACGAGGGGACATGGGATGAGGTTGAAGGGAGATAGAGTCAGGAGTGATATGCGGAAATATTTCTTTACGGAAAGAGTAGTGGATCCGTGGAATAGTCTCCCAGTGGAGGTGGTAGAGATGAGGACAGTAACTGAATTCAAAAAAGCATGAAACCAACACAGAGGATCTCCAAAGGTAAAAAGTGGACTGTTGTAGTTGTTGATATGGAAGGACAGACTAGATAGGCCATGTGGTCTTTTTCTGTCATCATGTTTCTATGTAAGTGCCTAGTCAAGCTGCAAGGCAATTCATATATTTTTTTTATTATCCTACACAATTGATTTCTTTATTAAATGCTGGCGAGCTCCCTGGAGGGGGACAAGGAGGTTCTCTTGGTCCATAATTTGGGAGTATTGGCTGGAGAGGTTTTTGTTTCCTTTAGAGTATCAGTGTATTATTGCCTTATGTTTTGGGTTCCTGGATAGTGGGCTGGAAGTGGGGATGCTGATGTATATCGTTTATGACATGTTTTGTTTCATTGATATTTTTATTGCTACCCACATTTCTGATGCAAGTTGTATTACTTGTATAATTGTATGAAATTTAGAAATATATAAAAAAAAAGAAAAAAAGAAAATACATCTGCCTTTAGGCACTCTGATGATATCTGTCTGTGACTTTGTATGAATCAAAATGGAAAGCAGCAAATAGAAAAAGGGAAATAGGTTGTTAAGCCAGTTGAGATAATTGGATGGAATTATGTTGCGATTGTTGCATAGAATTTTGACTTATCTTTTTGAGATAATTTTTCGAATAAAAAGATATAAATAAAAAAAACCAGAAGGCAGCGGTTGGATGATGTCATTAGAGTGCACTGACTGGGAACGAAACCCTCAGCAGACACAAGAGGTGCAGCTGGAGGAGAATAGTGGCAGCCGAACATTTGACCCATTAGAACTACTCTTACCTCTCCCTGCTGGCAGCCAGTCTCAATTTTCTAATTTAAAACCAGCAGCTGCTGAACCACCACCTTCCCCTGCATCTGGTGCTGATCTCGCTTTTAACACTCCAGCATCGGTTGCAGGGGAAGAAGCAGCAAGGACCAGTTTCACATTAGAAAACTGCATGACAGCTAGTGGGGAAAGGAAAGAGAGGCACCAGCCACCGACCCCGGAGGAGCTGCTGGTGTGAACTTCCTCTTCTCCCTCCTACAGCCCCATCTGCTGGATAGATGTTCCTTTTCAATCACAGGTTACTCTAGGTATCATCATCTGTTCGAGCTGTGCCAGAGTTGCCAAGTTACTCAGTTCCAGGAGTGAGATTTTTTGCCATTTCTGGTTTTAAATTTGCATTGCAATGCAGTATGGTATTTGTAGTCCCTGATTTTATCCATTGGAATTAGTGTTGCAGGTCCCATAATGCACCAGGATGAGCTTGTCGGAAATCTGGGACTGGCTTAAAATGTCACTCCTGGAACTGGGTATCTTGGTAACACTGCTGTGCAGCCCTGTACAATTCAAACAGATGTTCAAAAGGAGGATATTTTCAGCTTGGCAGTTGCAGAATGGAGGAGAGGCTTGCGCTGTGGGAAATAAAGGGTGACGAAGAAAAGAGACAGCAAAGAAACTGCCGGGTGCCCTACTGCAGTGAAGGGAAGGGATTCTGCATTTAGCGCAGGTCTTTTCTCAGGAGTATCTCAAAATGACTTACATTCAGAAACGCGGGTGTTTTTCTGCCCCTGAAGGGTTTACAATCTAAGGGGCCCTTTTACTAAAGCGTGTTAGATATTTGCACTTAATCACGAAGTGCATTAAGTGCACTATTGGGGGCTTGGCCAGCATGTTTCCAGCAGTTAAAGCATGGATGTGAACCCTTTTGGGAAATTCTTGAGGAATGCTGAATGTTCTGACCAGGACATCCTGAATTTCCTATGCAAAATTGGGTTTCCCATTTATCTAAACCGGTTGTGCATGCCAGCCTGGAGGAGTGGCCTAATGGTTAGAGCATTGGCTTGGGAACCAAGAGACCAGGGTTCAGTTCCCATTAGCTCTCCTTGTGGCCTTGGGCAAGTCACTTAACATAGAAACATAACAGCAGAAAAAAGATTACATGGTCTATCTAGTCTGCTCTTCCATATCAACTACAATAGTCCCCTTTTTTCCTTTAGAGATCCTCTGTGTTTGTCCCATGCTTTTTTGAATTCAGATATTATCCTTGTGTCCACCACATCCACTGGGAGACTATTCCATGCATCTACCACTCTTTCCGTAAAGAAATATTTCCACATATTACTCTTGAGTCTATCCCCTTTCACTCTCGTCCTTTTTCCCCTCGTAGCAGAGCTTGTCTTCAACTGAAAGAGACCCTCCTGTGCATTTATGCCACAGAAGTATTTAAATGTGTCTACCATATCACCCCTATTCCGCCTTTCCTCTAAAGTATACATATTAAGATCTTTAAGTCTGTCCTCATATGCTTTATAACAAATACCACTAACCACTTTAGTAGCCACCTTCTGCACTGACTCCAACTTGCTTATATCGTTTTGAAGGTGTGGTCTCCAGAATTGCACACAATACTCCAAATGCGGTCGCACCAGAGACCTATACAGAGGCACCATCACCTCCTTTTTTCTGCTGGTCATTCCTCTCCCTATACATTCAAGCATCCTTCTAGCTTTTGCACTCGCCTTTTCTATCTGTTTAGCTGCTTTAAGAACGTCAGACACAATTATGTTCAGGTCCTGCTCTTCTTTCATGAACAGAAGGACCTCACCCCCTACACTGTACCGCTCCTTGGGATTTTTGCAGCCCAAATGCATGACCCTGCATTTTTTAGCATTAAATTTCAGCTGCCAAATTCTAGACCATTCTTCAAGCTTAGCTAGATCCTCATGTTATCTACTCCTTCCTGAATGTCCACTCTATTTCAGATTTCAGTACCATCTGCAAACAAGCAATCCTTACCCGACAGCCCTTCCTCAACATCACTAACAAAGATGTTAAAAAGAATCGGACCAAGGACAGATCCCTGCGGCACATTACTGGTAACTTCCTTCTCCTCACAGTGAGCTCCATTTACCTATATCCTTTGTCACCTCCCACTCAACCAATTTCTAACCCAATCAGTAATTTTAGGGTCCATCCCTAGGATGCTCGGTTTGTTTATAAAAGTTGCCTATGTGGAATGGTGTCAAAGGCTTAACAGACTCCCTCTACATTGCCTCAGAAAAATACAAGTTATCAATGACCACCTTTAATGTACATTCCCAAGTTTAAAAAAAAAACGTTACAATGTAAACTGTCTTGTCTGAAATGATAAAGTACTACTACTGAGCATTTGTATAGAACAAAGACAACGTACGCAGCACGGCATAGAGAAATGTAAAAGATGATCCCTGCTCATCAGAGCTTATAATCTAGTCAAGACAGACAACACAGTAGCTGTAGACATGGGATACATCTAGAGGGAATGATAAGGAAACACAAAGATGACCAGGTGAGTCAAGATCCGAAAGCAGCAGCGAAGAGGTGAGTTTTCAGCCTGGATTTGAAAACGGTCAGAGAAGGCGCCCGGTGTACAGACACAGGTAGTTTGTTCCAGGTGAAAGGAGCAGCAAGGTGAAAGGAGCGAAGTCTGGAGTTAGCAGTAGAAGAGAAGGGCACAGATAGAAGCGATTTGCTAGAAGAGCGGAGTTCCCAAAGAGGGGTGTAGGGAATGATAAGAGAGGAAAGGTAGTGAGGAGCTGCAGAGTGAATACCCTTATAGGTCAGCAGGAGACGTTTAAACTGTATGCAGAAACAGACAGGGAGCCAGTGAAGTGACTTGAGAAGAGGCATAATATGACCATGATGAGGCTGGCGGATGATTAGCCGCACAGCAGAGTGTTGAACAGATTGAAGGGGAGAGAGAAGATTCAGAGGGAGACCAGCAAGGAGCAGGTTACAATAGTCTAGATGGGCGGTGACTAAAAAGTGAATAAGTGTCTTAACAGTTTGTTCAGAAAGGAATGGGTGAATTTTGTTATGTTATAGAGAATGAAACAGCATGTTTTAGCTATCAGTTGGATGTGTGTGAAGGAGAGAGAGGAGTCAAAGACGACCCCAAGGTTGTGAGCGAGCTGAGGAAACAGGGAGGAGTAGAGAGTTATTCACAGTGACTGAGAAAGGAGGAAGGGGAGAGAAGGGTTAGTGTTAAAAATTAGAAGCTCAGTTTTGGCCATGTTCAATTTCAAGCGGCAGTGAGTCATCCAAGCAGCAATGTCAGAAAGGCAGGCAGAGATCTGGGCTTGGATTGCTGGAGAGATTTCAGATGTAGAGAAGTAAATTTGGGCGTCATCAGCATAAAGATGGTACTGAAAGCCATGGGAAGAGATGAGTGTACCAAAGGACTGGGTACAGAGATAGAAAAGGAGTAGACTCGAGAGATCCTTGGGTACACCAACTGAGAGTGGGATAGCAGTAAAGGAGAATCTACCAGAAGAAACACTAAAGGAGTGTTGGGAGAGATAAGAAGAGAACCAGGATAGCACAGAACCCTTAAAACCAAGCGAGGACAAGGTATTAAGGAGAAGGTTGTGGTCAACAGTGTCAAAAGCAGCATAAAGGTGAAGAAGGATGAGGACTGAGTAAAGGCCCTTGGATTTTACCAGGAACAGGTCACTGGAGAATTTGGCAAGAGCCATTTCAGTAGAATGTAAAGGATCAAATCCAGATTGTAAAGGATCCAGGAGGGCTGGAGAGAAGCAGTATAAAAACCTGTCAAAAAAAGTCCCTCTACAATGTGCTAGTAATTTGTGATTAGAAAGTGACTCAGCTACTCTGCAAATGTTTTTAGATTTACTACTGGATTCCCTTGTTTGACTAAAATTTGCTATTGAATATCTTTTTAGCTAAAAGAGAAAAGTTTCTGAATTACAAAATTAGAATTTATCCAGATTTTGCTCATCTAATTCAGATATGTAGCTGGACTATTTATCCTTTAGGCAGGAGGCTCTTGATCTTTCATCTTAACCATCCATGGAAATGCAAAGCTGCGGTCAGGTGAAGTAAATGATGAAGATATGGTGCTTGTTATTTGGCATATGTAAAATGAGATGGCTGTCTTTCGATGCTGTGAGTTTTGTACACTCTGTATTTAATAAAAGATCATGTTTACTTGTTGGCACTAAACAGTTGTCATATCTTGAATTCATACTGACCCCCCAGCTTGATCTATCTCCCCTTCTTTCCACAGTGCAGCATCTCTCCTTCCTGAGCCATCCCCTCCCCCCCAAGGTGTTCAGCATCTCTCTCTGTATTTAGCATTTCCTCTTCACTTCCGTACCCCGCCCCCCACTGCCAGCATCTCCCATTTTCTACCTCCCCCCATGTCCAGCATCTCTCCTCCTCCTCCTCCCTGCCCCTTTCTAGGTGTCCAGCATCTCCCTTCCTTACCTACCCCCCTGCCAGGTGTCCAGCATCTCTGCTTTCCCTTCCTACCTCCTCAGGTAGCCTATATCTCCTCTTCCCTCCTTGTATCCAGCCTCTGCCCTCTTCTTCCCTTCCACTTGCCAAGCCTACTACTGCTGCCACCCTATCTGCGCCTGAGCCAAAGGCTCAATTAAATAAGTCAGTGCGATGTACAGTCTTGAGTCCAGGCTCACACTCAAGTGTTGCTGGGTCTGCCCTGTCTCCGATGCAAACTTCTGCTGTCAGAGAAGGTGGGACATGGCAGAGCTTGAGTGCAGGCCTATGCTCAAGGCCCCATGTTGGGCTGAACACCTAATTATCATTACCCAGGTTTTTCAAATGAGGGCTCTCTGTGAACTTCAGAAGTCTCACGCAAGACGACTGGATGTTTGTGGAATAGCTGTATTTAGCTGCCCTGTGGAAAGCACATTATTTGTAAATGAATCTTCAACTATTCTGCTTGATCTTCTGGAAATGAATTTTTTATGTCATACACTTTTTAAAGTCTTCTGCATCAGAGAACCAGTTAATGTTAATCCCAGCTTTCCCCTCAACTAAGAGATTCATATTAATCAAGAATCTAACCCTGCTATAGCTCTGCCAAAGCCGAGCTCAAAAACACAGCAGGCTCCAGTTTCAGATGTGATGTAGTGTGGTCTCCTACGGGTTTCCTTTTACCTTCAGTACAACTAGGTGGAGAGGCCCTAAACCATACAGAACTGGCTGTGCCAGCCAACATCTGCAGGCCAGCAGAGGCCCTGTCTGCATAGCGCACCTCTAACTGAGCTAGGGGCAGAGGCAGGGAGAAAGGGGCAAAGTGCTCGAGGGGGCTTTTGGGAAGTCCCTATTAAATAATTTTATCACAACAAAGAATGTCTCATGAGGAGGGACAGAACTGATGAGAATCCATTGAGAAGAAACTGAATACCATGAGAGTCCTTTGTGTAAAAAAAAAAAAAAAAAAAAAAGTGAGCATGGGAATCGCCAAACTAAGGCTGTTGGGTTGGATGTCGACTATGGAGCAAGTTTCTGAGGTCCCTCATGTTTTTCATGATCCTGTATCGGATTTGGTCCCCAGAAAAAGGGGTTATTTTTACTTTTAAGACCATGGGCTCAATTCCCCCCTCCTGCAGTTTGAGTATTTCAGACAGCAGACTGTGCAACCCAATCTTGATCTGTTGCCCTTCTCTTTCTATCTCTCCCTGCTAAACTTTCTCATTCTTAAACCCTCCTTCTCTTCTCCTCTGCCAGGAAAGTGGCAACAGCCCCAGGAAGAAGGTGAGAGTGTAGCAGAGCCAGGAGCAGTCACTACCTCCACAGCCTGGGACTGTTAGACCAACTAGAAGCACATTCACTCAACTTCCTTTGATCCCTATAATATAGCTCTGCCCTGGCTTGTACCTCACATGTGTTAGGCACCATCACTACTAGGGAAGGAGATGTTTTCCACTCTAGATGAAGAAGGGCTGGGCCAGATGCTGGTAAAAGTGGGGGGAAGCATGAGGCTGGAATAGTGATACATGGAGAACGGCAACAGACGCACTTAGAGAGGTAAACAGCTTCGGGGGAAAACGAGGAGTGCAAGGGAGAAAGCTGCATACGGTTAAGGGAAAAAGGCGGAAAGAAAGGGGAGGAAGAGAGAGGGAGCCTACCCGGAGAAGGGAGATGAGAAAAGACACAAAGGAGCAGGTCAACAAATTAAGAGAGAGACTCTGGGGGTCTGAAGGGTTAGGAGAACATGGCCACAGTGGAAGGGGAAAAGGCAGAAACAGGTCATGGAAGAAACACTGAGACCCCACAGAGAGAGAGAGAGAAAGCAGAGAGAGGGAAAGAGGGAAAACAAAAAAAGAAACAAAGTGCACTTTAGGCTAGATTAGGGAGTGTGTAGCAAACTGAAGAAAATGGATTAGAATTTGGACTGAGTATAGAGATGAAAAAACTTGATGAAGAAAGAAGAAATATATGTTAGATGAGGACAGAAAGAGAGAAAAGCTGCATGCTAAAAAAGTCATGCATCACGCGCAGGATTTCCTGGAGACCTAGTTTGGGTGGAGAGGAGGGCAAATGGTGGTGCACATGCATATTTCATCAGTTATGTGGTTACAGGCACAGACAACACACACAAACATTTACATCTGCTTTGGAGGAGGTGCAAATTTATGTGCTACTGGGGCTGGGTCTAGGTATCTATTGCAGAGACACCTATTAAGTGTCTTTGTTGCTTTATAAAATAGGCATTAAATTGTCCCTATAAACTCACTTCAACAGGTCTGAGAGGAAGACAGCAACAGGTTATGAACTGAAGTAAGAGAGGCCCAGAGAGTGCTTATATGAAAGATATGAGTCTCCAATAAGATAAATGACAGTCATGGTATCATACAGCAGGGCCGGTTGAGACATAGCATTATGGCAATGAAGAAAAACACAAATTTCAACAGCAGAGTGTTTCTACAAAAATTGGATAAATCAAATGTGTGAGCAAAACATAGCAGGTACAAAGTAATATACTGTAGTCAAGGAACAGGGTTCTGAGAGGGGCAAAGTGACTCTACAGCTCCTGCCTATGCTCTGTATAACTTATTTCTGTTATTTGTTGTTATTTACATATATACAGGGTGGCCCAAAAAAGTGAGAACATCTCGTAGCATATAAGTTATTTAAAAATTCAAAAAGACAGATGTAAACAATTGACAAGTTTAAAAAAAACAAAAGATGGAGACCGGAAATTGTCGAAATAAAGACGTTATATAGCTAAAAAAGGTAAATAAGCAAACTATTTAAGCTTTTAATTTACGAGATGTTCTCACTTTTTTTGGGCCACCCTGTATATGCCTTTTTTTTTTAATGATCCACATTTACTGATAAAGAGGAAAGTCAGAGGCGAGGACCTGTGGGAAAATTTTCAGGAGGTCAACTTTGGCCATGAACAATTGTGAAAGCTTACAACTAATGAGCTTGCAGGACATTGCATAAGAAGAGAAGAGCTGGATAGGTCTGACACTAAGGTAGACGTAGGCATCAGCTTGCCAACAAAATGTCTCGGACATTGTCCTGAATGGCTAGTATTATACGAAGGTATACGGATATACTTAATTGCCATTCATTGTGAATAAAATCTGATCAGTAAGAATTGATTATTTTGTTTGACATGCGAACACCTAAATAAATATGCAGTGTAGATACATGGCTCACTCTCTCTCTCCAAGTAGCACACTGAAACTACAGGGTTGTGATGAAAGAAACTGCTCTTCATTTTATTTTTTAAAAAACACCCTTGAAGGTCTGACTGTTGGTGCATAATCAAAAGCAATGCGACACGGTCTAATAAGAAAGAACAGGAATCAGTCAGCATGAAAAAAAACTTAATTCATATCGGAATGAAGCAGAAAAATGGGGAAATATGAACAAAGGATAAGAACACTTTGAAGACAAAATGCAGAACATTGTGAGTCATGAGGAAATTTAGTAAGCAACAACGAAAGGATTAGCTTTATAGTTTTACCACCCGTAGTAGCAGTTAAGTGTCTCAAAATGTTACGAGCGCTTTCAGGGTCCAAGAGGTTGTATATGTGGAGGAGTATTGCTACTCATAAGGGGGATCAGACAAAGCTCCAAAGAGTAGAAGTGTTGAGGTGCCGAGTATTGCACAGAGACTGACCTGGCAGAAGCCAAAGCATTTGACAATGTGCAATTTGCCGTTCTGTAGATCAGACAAGAGCCTGGTGAAGGCATCGTGGCAGAAACGAATACGCTGCTTAGGCCTCTCATCCAACCAAGATTGTGCTGTTGCTAGTCCTTGCTCAGGATGGTGAATCACAAGTGCTTGTGCAGCCCCTGCAGGGCAGAGCTGCAAGTTACCCAGTTCCATGAATGAGATTGTTTTGCCAGTTCTGGTTTTAAATTTGCATTGCAATGCAGTATGGTATTTGTAGTCCCTGATTTTAGCCATTGGAATCAGTGCTGCAGGTCCCATAATGCATCAGGATGAGATTGTCAGAAATCCAGAACTGGCTTAAAACTCGCTCCTGGAGCGTAACTTGGCAACTCTGCCAGGGTGATGCATGCTCAGAATGGGTAACTTCAAGAAGCATGATAAGAGCAGGGCATGGATTCACTTCCTGATCTGAGTGAACAGACCTCTCAGGCCACTGCATCTAAAGAAAGCGCTAGAGCGACGTTGTGCTAATGCATGTGCATGATGTGATCGTGTTAGTGCAAGCTGGTGTGTAATCTGAACCATGGAACTATTGGGAAATTCTCTCATTCTCTTATGATGGCAGTGGCGTTTGACTACTTGTTCATTGCGGGCAGTGATGACCATACTGGTACAGAAAATGAGGGCTTCAGGAAAGTGGCCAGGTCATAGACAAGCAGGACAAACTGATTAGAGATTCTTCTCTGTGGAAGTTTCAAGCACATTGCAGACAACGGTGAAAATTTTATATAACATCAACAAAATGATTGTCTGAAGGAGAAGAAAAGCAGCAAAAACAATAAAAAGAATAAAAACAAATGAAAAACGTCATCAGAAAAATAAAAAGTTAAATTTAAAAAATAATTTGGGAGAACTTTGTTGCATGTCTCTTCGGCTAAGGGGAAGAAAGAAAATTGAGGGGCTGAGGAGACTGCTGCACACAGGAAGGGTCACACATGCTCACAACTTCACACTGCAATTCTGAGCTGTGAGACAGCAGTTCTGTCCCAGCGCTGTTTAATGATGTCACCCACTTGTGTGTCCGAATCAATCCTGCACATTAACGAAAAAAGCAGTTTGCAGAATTTTCTGCATGGGAACATTTCTGAATACTGAGTTTATATGCACACTCGGAACCGGATTCCATGTACATCTTTTCTCATACAAAGAGAGGGAGAAAATCCTTGACAAATCAAGACTTAAAGAGGATATAAATCAGATTACTGACTGCATGCAAAATGTGCTACTCAACTCACCAAAGCAGACTCTGTTTCATTTGCACTTCTTTTCTTCCTGCCATCCCTCTTGGAATAGCCGTTAACCTTGCACTCATAGCAGGCATCGGGGGACAAAGCGTTATCGTCGTCCACTTCTCCACCCACTGGTAGGTACTGGCCCTTGGCAAATCCCATCCCTGAGACACAGTGACTGTTGAACAGTGAGAGCACATTAGCTACAGAATTAATAGCATTTTTTAACCTTTATCTAAAAATGGCAGATAGTCTGAGCTTATTGCTTGTTAAAAAACAAAACATGTTGTGCTTAATATTCACAAATCATAAAGCATGGTTTCTAGGGCTTCAGGTATTACTAGGTCAGGTACCAATTTTGGCCTGTACATTCGCTGTCTTTGCTCCAAAGCAATATTACGCAATAAGGTTTTCATGTGGGTTGTGCTGCCAGAGGTATGCAGTCGGAAATGCCGGAGAATTACCAGACAACTCTACACAACCCCTTTCTTATGCTGTTCGGCGACACTCAGCTAGGCTTTCCTTAATACTATTACTGAATTGGTGCTTGCAAGGATTCCATTACTTCTGCAAATGCTGGAACTGGGTGAAGAGCTGACCTTCCACTTCTCATCCCCAAATCTTAATCTTGCTCCATGCAGTTCTGCGTAAAGAGACCCATGTACTCGCTTGCACCAAACGTTAAGAAAGTTGTTTTGTAACAGATTTTCCAGACCCTTATGAAATAACCTTATGCGTTAAGGTACCTACAATGCAATTTGGTGAGCATTTTTACATGCCTTTAGAGCAAGCGTGTTCCAGGGAGGAGGTTGGACCGGTGGAGTCACAATTTCCACATGTATTTTATAATATACAGATTTTTGTGTGTTTAACATTTCTCTCTGCTCCCAAGCAGAAGGAAGTGCCCATAGCTTCAGGCTAGCCGTTTCCTCCTAGTATTTTATAAAGTCACACAGCTGTTTATGTGTCTTTAGAAAATAGACTAAAAGAGGTCTTGACAAATTCTCATCGATTCTAGGAGCCAGCCCAAAACTTTAGGAGTCAGTGGCTGAGAGCCCTCTCATCACTGCCCCCAGTGACGTTTGAGCGGAGGAAGGGAACCCCTCCAAGATCAGCCACAGCTCTTTTAGAAACCGATTTCCTAAAGCGCTTCCCCTATTCTGTGTCTATGGGCAATGAGTTTAGTAAATCAGTCCCTTAAGGTGCCTCTGCACATCACAAAAGCTAGCAGTCTCCCTTCCCCAAGCATGCTGTCAGCTGTGTGATGACACCCACTTGATAGGTGACACATAGAAGCAATTACCTCTGTGTTTCACATATCATTAGGGCCTGGATCCCCTCCAGCCTTCTCCCGGTCCTCTCTCTCTCTCTCTCTCAGGCTTCGGAGCAGCTACGTATTTCCCTCATCTCATTTGCAGCTGCCAAAGAAAGCACACTTGCTGCTTCTCCATCACGATTTTGGGGGAAGGAGCAAGGATTTTCTAAGCTAAATTTAGGAAGAAAGATCACCGTGACATGCATTCTGCCTATGAGGGACTCAATGCATCAGAAGGTAATTTTACAAACCTTTTCTGCATGTACAACACCTCTTACAGTCACACCTAAAGCATGCGAGGTGTATTTAATAGTGCACTTGTAGAGTAGGTGTGCTCAGGGAAGGAGACTGGCTAGTGTCATGATTTACATGTGTACTTTACGCACTAATATTTGCACTTGCTCCCAGGCGTAGATATCAGCACCCACCGTCTCCGTGCTACTTCTGCAGAAATTGTGCTAGTCTTATAAAGTCACATAAGCACCCATGTGTCTTTATAATATAGGCTAAAAAGAGGCACCCTGTTATAAAATGACTCTCTTAATGCTAATACCGGTTCTTATGTGTGCGCCAAAAGAGCTTGCTGAAGTAAAAACCCTTTGAATGTAGCGTGCTCTTTGGAATACAGGTTACAAAGTCACCGGGCCATCCTACAGCATATAGTGAACAACTTTCAAAGCAAGCCCCCTAGACTTCCCTCCTCATGTGAGCTTCTATAGTATGTATTTAGCTTTAGGGGGTAAAGGTCTTCCACTGGGCATGTTTAGTGTAGGGACGTAAAACAGCATGCGTACCTATTTTTTATTCAAAAGTACACATGCTCTTCTGCATTCCCCCCTCCACCCCTGCTGCCTGAACAAAATAGCAGGGGAAACATCTATGGCCACTTTGTCTACTGCCTTTAATCTGGGAAGTTTCTCTTTGAAAATCAGCATAAAGTAGGTGCATAAAAAGCATCCAAATATTTTGTACTTGTGTGGTCTATTTGAAAATTGCTCCCAGAGTACTTAACCTCAATATCATTATTCCAGTCTACAGGATTATACAGTAACTTATGTTGCAGCATCATGGCACAAACTCTCCAAGATACTTGCTGATTACAGTAATATGGTATTTATGTAAAAAGGAGGGCAAAAGGAATTATAGTCTGAGATGTATAATACCTACAATAAATGCTCTCATTTTTAATGTAAAAAAAAATCTAAACCATTCCTGAGATAGATCTGTATACTATCTGATGAATATTCATTCTGGTAATGCTGACCTCTGACTAGCTAGTTGTGCCTTCAGGAGAAAGTTGAGAAGCACTATTCTAACCCATATATGTAGGGCGAGGGGGTGCATTGCTCCCCCAAATGAGTTGCCCTAATTGCCATGACCCTTTGTCTGACTGAGGGGATCCGATCTCCCATAGACAGAAGAGAAGGGGGAGGCTGCAATCGCAGTCCAGAGACAAGGTGTCCGCTGTAGGAATGGACAGGTAAAGGGGATACCAGAATCCCCAAGATGTAATTAAAGATAGATTAATTTCTTGATACAGATCTCTAAAATGTGCTGATAGAAGAACTTTTTAACAATGACTGTCACTCATGAATTTGTCCTTTCACCTACTTCCTCTTAGGTGGAGTGGGATATCATGATCATGAGTTCTGTGTAACTGTCTTTAAAAAATAGTTTGAGAACATTGTTAACGCAAGCATAAAGAGTAAACATAGGCTATGAACTGCGCAACCATAGTTCATTGTACAGTCAACTATAGGTCCCTGCTGGCACAGCGTAATTTCTGCAATTCTGCAATTATAAATAATTCTGTCATAATCAAGTAAATTGCATCTAATACACTGTAATCAGCTCTTACTCTGTAAAGAACTCTAGCGACACCTTGTGTTATTTCACGTTTATTAAAAATGACTGTTACTTCCCTTTTTTTCTTTAATAAAAGGGGTTTTAAAGGAGGAATTCTTTGAATTCAACAGAGGTGGAACTGTGCTGTGTCCATGGACCTGTTTTCCCTCTGAGCTCAAAGAAACTAGCACTTTGTGTGTGACTGTGGTCTGTGTTACTCTCTGCTTATTTCTCACTGCTTTGGGGACCAGAGACCGAAAGAGCCGTGGTATTGTGGCCAGATCACGGGTTTTCTTCATCTGCCTGCAGGGATCCCATCCCCCGCGGGCAGAAGAGAACAAAGACCCTCTTCTATCTGTCCCTGGGAGATCAGATCCTGGCAGGCAGATGAGAAGAGGGAGGTCACAGCCTGCAGCAGAAAAGATGTTTAGAAGGGAGGAGGAAGTGAGGTAAAGGCAGGGATAATTTAAAGGGGCAGTGGCCTGTTTAGAAAAGGAGCGAGGGAGGGTATTTTAAGGCAGGGGATGGGAGTGCTATGGTGGTTACTGAAGTGGGGATAGTCTGAAGGGTAACAGAGGATGGGAGCCAGCAGGAGAGGGGTTGGAAGAAGAGGGAAGAGTGCAAGGTGTTGCCAAAAGGTGTATTCCGCTTCACCTAGAACACACACAAGCACCCCTCTCCCACCCCCACACCACACACAGGCACTCTACCTCCGCATGACAGACATGCACACACACAGGCACCCTACCTTCAAATATGAGACACACACACACACACACACACAGAGGCACCTCACCTCCTCACCACATAGTACACACACACACACAGGCACCTCACCTGCACACCACACAGAGCTCCCCAGCTCAGCTCTGCAGCACATACACACACATGTATCACAGTCCCAACCCCACCCTCACACCATACACAGGCACTCTACCTCTGCATGACAGACACGTACACACACAAGCACCCCACCCCCACACCACACACAGCCACTCCATCTCCACATGACAGACACATACACTTGCAGGCACCCCACCTCCACATGACAGACATGCACACACACAGGTACCCTACCTCTAAATATGAGACACACACACAGAGGCACCTCACCTCCTCACCACATAGTACACACACAAACATATACAGGCACGGCACCTCACCCGCATACCACACAGAGCCTCCCCAGCTCTGCAGCGTGCACGCACACACATGTACCACAGCCCCGAACCCACCTCCACAAAGGCACCCATTGCAACATCCCATGCACAGACAGGCACACCACTGTTGCATCATACACATACAGACACTTAATATCTGAAGCTATTCATACCTGTTGTTATCTGTATTCTTGTCTAACGATGAACGTGGTATAGGAAATCTGGCATTGGCCTTGTGAAACGAGAACATGAGACCAGCACAAGAGAATATGGGGGGGGGGGGGCGGGCGGGCGAGAAGATCACAAGCAGTGGCTCCTAAAATGCCCACTTCAATATTTATGGTGCTGCTCTTTTTTTGGGTGGGCTCCTTATTATTTTAGAAGCCAATGTCATTATGATATGGTAGATTTGCATTATAGGTCCTCAGTGACTTTTGTAGGGCTTTGTGTTAGTTCACAATCTGCCTGGTACTGGAGAGGCTGCTATTGAGGCGACACTGGAATCAGATTTTTTTTTTCTTGCATGTTGGGTTCTTTGGTGAAATGTCCTAGTTCTGCTCTGCACCTACTGCTGGAGGAGGAGTTTCACTGGATGCAAAATAGATGTTCAAAAAGAAAAAGAGAACCATATCGCAGTTTCTAACACCAAAAGTATGCTGCTTTTCTCTCTTACTTTTTGTCCCTTGGCATGTGAGCACCTTACATTTCCTGCTTATAGGTGTCAGATTTTTTTAAATCTTAGAGTGCCAGGCTAAATAATTAAACTACAATTTTTGCTGCATTTTAATTACATAGCCTGGGAATATGCTCCTTTCCTTTTTTTGGCAAAGCCACTGAATGAGAACCTCTGCTCCCTCTCTGAGAATCTTGGGGTGCCAGCCCACCCCTCGCCTATTTGATATATTGGCTTCCTATCCATCTAGTATTTTTTTTTAACGATAACCACAATTAATATGCAAATGTTTCAACTATGCAAATGAATATGCAAATATGTCAGTCACCCTTTGCCCCCCCCCCCCAAATGAAGCCGTCAAACTATGCCCATTCACATATAAAAATGCAATACACATTCATTTCTAAAATACAGTATATGCCAACACACACAGTACTTGCTGATAACTAATGCATTTACTGGTAAATATTCAAATAAATCCTCATGTACAAGGCAACAAGACAACTGCATGGTTTTGATTAAATTCTGTGGCTGACTGGAGGCTGTTGCTTTGCTTAGAACATTATCCAAGGTTTCATTCCCCTGTCAATATCACCACTCATTATAAAATGCTCTCTGTTCCCTGTGTTAAATACACACACACATCACAGCTTCTCTTCTTGTTTTCCAACTCCTCTGTGCTTTTCCGTCACTTGTAGAGCAAACTCCATCCTGATAAACAGGAATTTCCCCTTCATTTGTAGGCTATCTAAACTTAGTATTTTAGTCACTAGTTCTATTACTATGTACATTCCAACCGTTATCTACAGTAGGTACAAGACTCAAGGTGTTGGCGCCCAGGCAAACTTAAGCCTTATGCCCTCCCTAGCTGTCAGAATCTATTGTTTAGTTTTGAATGCCCTGCTCTTTGCTGCTCTCCTCCCTCCCAAAGCTGTCGCCCCAGGCAACTACCTGGTTTGCCCAATGGTTGGGCCGCCCTGTCTAGGTATTTCTCGATGTCTTGTAAAGGGCTCTTGATAAGTAGGGTAATAAAAATGTTTGCCTCAGTTCAGATATCAGAATAAAGCTGTCACTGCTATGTGGTAACAACAGTTCCAGTTCAGTTCCTAAACCTACTAAACTTACTATGGGGTGTTGGGTAGAGATGTGCGGGCAGTGTAAACTCAAAACGGAAAGGTCAGATTTCAGCTTGATCGAGTTTGATGGAATTTTCAGATTTTCCTCATATCATTTGGGAAATCTACTGGAGAAATTTCCAAGAAATCTGAAAACTTCAAAGCAGATTCATAATCTGATTAAATCTATTTCAGATTTCTTCAAAGGCTTGATAAACGAGATTCATTTGACTTGTTCGACAAAGCTATTTTGAAAAAGTAGACGCCTCTCAGGAGTGTTGCTTTTTAACACTCACCCTTGTCCAGCCCTATAGTATCCGGGAGGACATCCGCAGAGGTAACCACCTTCAGTGTTGGAACAGCCGTAGTTGCAGGGATTCTTGGTGGAAGAGCATTCATTCACATCATGACAGGCACTTGTAAATGAATCATAGGAATAACCAGACGGGCAAGCACATTTGTAACTGCCAAGGGTGTTGTAGCAGGAGGCAGAACCACAAGTATGTGGATGGCTACATTCATTTTCATCTAAAAGAGAAAGGAATTAAATAGCATTAGTTATCTCAAGAGACAGCACTATATATTTGCTAGCTAAGGTTTACATTCTCAGTGCAGAAACAAAAGAAGAAACTGGGGGCCTAATATTCAAAGGAGCTATGCTCCCAAATTAGGCTCTTTGAAAATGTATTAGGACTGAGTGCCTAAATCAATACTCAAAGTTTCACTAAGGGGCATGTTTACTGAAGTGCACTAACGGCTAATATGCACTTTAATGCACTCTAAGCAGTTAGCGCCAACCCACAGTAATAGCTGCCAAACGTTAAAAGCATTATCTAATTCCTAAAAAACATTTATTATCCCCACCTAATTACTATAAACTCACAAAAGGATAAATCTATGCCGTAAACAATCATTTGAATTTCAAAGAAAATTTATTATATTCAGATGTGGTCAAGATATTTGGATGATATTTTCTTTATGTGGAAACATACAGAATCACATCAGAAAGCTTTTTTTGAGTGGATTAATACATTGAGTCCTAACATACAATTTGTACCAAAGTATCACAAATTTTCAATAGAATTTTTTGGATTTATGGATTTATAAACTAAATTCCACTCTTCATTCAACATTGTATAGGAAAGAGGTGCAAAGGACCACCTTGTTACATTATCACAGTTATCATCCAGGTCCCTTGCTCCCGATGGGCCAATTTATTCATTTGTGGTGGATTTGTCCTACTGAAATAGAGTTTCGGAGACAAGCTAAAGATTTGAAAAAATGTTTGCTTGACAGAGGATATCCAACAGCAATAGTTAAAAAAGCGTATAGAAGAGCAAAATACAATCATTCTGAATGGTGGGGAAAGTCGGGAGTTCAATTACAGGCAGATGTAGAGGAAGTAAAACCCTTTGTGGGGATTTTACCATATATGCCAAATTCTACTTTGATCATGGCCATTTTAAAGAAGCATTGGTCAATTTTGACATTACATTCTTGTTTCAGTAAACCTTTCATGATGGCTTTTCGGAGGGGACGTAATGTGGTGGATTGGGTAGTGCACACTACGCAGGAGCAGGAAATCACTAAGGATAAAGGACATTTCCAATGTCAACGTTGTGATTTTTGTAATTCTGCTATGGAAGGAGTACACTGGGAGCACCCCGTTACTAAATGGAGCTTTCATAGTAGATATTATACACTTGTCTTTCTTCATTTGTACTGTATATCTTGATATGTCCCTGCAATAAAATATATGTAGGGCAGACGGTCAATGAAGAAGCGCTTACAAGAGCTTTGCTCTCGGATTAATTCTAAAGTGTTGACAGCACCAGTGGTACTTCATTGTGATGAATATCACCATACATTTCAGGATTTGCATTGGCGTATACTGGATCATGTTCCGAAGAAGATTAGAGGAGGGGATCGTGTATCCCGTTTACAATATCAGGAACAATTTTGGATATATCAGTTGAGATCAGTAGCTCCGGATGGTTTGAACTTGTCCCTAGATTGGTGGAGTTTGATACAGCTAAGGATAGGTAATCAGTTGGGTTTGAAGACAGCCATTACCCATATAATGTTTTGGTTACCACATGACCTTATTGGGCTAATAAAAGGAAGGGATGGCATAATGACGTTTATGCTATGCAATGAGTCTGAAGATGGGCTGGGAGGTTCAGAAGCCTGAAAAGCAACATTGTGTTGCTGTGTTATAAGAATTGTTCTAGCTGTGTCAGAGGTTGTTCAGACTAAATGAACTGGAGGAGTTATGGACATTTGGAAGATCATGCTTTGTATGAATTGAAGAGGACTTTTTAAAGTATTGGAGCTGTAAAGATGTTCCTCGTTGTGGAAGTCCTACTCTTGCCAGCCAATGTTTGGTGGTGGAGTTGAAATGCAGTAGCTCCGAACAACGCTTGTCAGTTAAGTACTGGGAGAATTTTCTTATTGAAGTACAGCAGTCCAGATTAATGTTTTGTAAATCGAATAATACTGGGGGACACTACATAATATCCCTTGGTATGTGGTAAGGGTTGACTCCCTTTTAAACAGAAAAAAAGGAGGATTTGCCACTAGAAAGAGGAATTTCTTTCAAGGCAAATGATCCGACAAAAAAATTTTCTTTGAAATTCAAATGATTGTTTAGGGCATAGATGTATCCTTTTGTGAGTTTATAGACGTTAAAAGCAGGCAGCACGGTAAAAATCCCATGCTAATTGCTTAATGTGCAATGGGGCAAGGATTGAGTGAGTATGGGGTGGAGAGTAGGTGTGAACTACACATTCTGATTAGCATGGGAGGAATTAATGTGTGCTAAGGTTGCAATTAGCAAGGGTGCACTTACTATCTCTTCAAGAAGTGGCGTTAAGTACACCCATGCTGACAGCATGCTGGACACGCCTCTGACCGCCGCTTCTCTCTGCTTCATTCTCTTCACTCTCAACTGCCTTTTAAGCCTCAGTGCATCACCCGCCTGTGCCTACTCCTAACCTTGGCTAAGCTCCTGCTCCCTTGATTCCTCAGTGTCTGCAGATTCCTGCTCCTTCCCTAGCAGAAGCTTTTCACCAAACAAGGACTTCTCTTCCCTCTATCCTGACCGCTCACTTCCTCATCCCAAGCAGACCTCCCCATTTCCAGATTCCAACTTCCCCCATCAACAGATGTAGGAGAAGACAGAAATCTATGCAGTGTGGGCAGCCAGCTCAGATAGTCACCTTGGCTGCCACTGGAGGTGATGGCCAGAGCTTGACCACTGCGCCTGCAATGCCATTAAGTCCCACATTCTGAGGCCTCTGCTACAGCAAGGAGAGAGAGATATGCACGCTTTTTGGGAGTTGCACCTAATTTATGGAACAATCTCCCAACGGAGCTAAAATGAGAAAATAGTCTCTTGGGGTTTAGAGAAAAGCTGAAGTCATGGCTAGTTTCTCAGATTTAATTTTGGCTCTTTAGTAGTAACTTTTATGTTTTGTTCTTATCTTTATGTTGTTTTATTTACATGAATTTGAGCACATTAATTTAATATTTACTTTGGGATAGATGTACTAAAGTTTGCTACTGTGTTAGCATGCTCTAGGACCCTACTGCATACAATGGAACATGTGATAAATAAGATGCATTAATGCACTTTAGTAAATTTAGTCCTTAAGACTATATTAAAATGTGGTTATTTTGTAACTGGTTTACTGATTTCTTATGATACTGCTTCATACATTTTGTGTCCACAAGAAGGATTGAGTCAGGCACACAAGTGTGTAATCTCATTTGATACCACTGGGACAGGACTGTTCTCCCTCCACTCAAAACTTTAGTGTAAAGTTATGAATATGTATGGCCCTTCCTGCGCACAGCAGTCTCTTCAGCTACTCAGTTTTATTTTTCCCTCTCTGCTGAACAGACACGGAACAAAGGTCTCCTGGTTTTATTTTTTTTGCTGATTTTTTTCTGAACACCATGACTATGGCACCTAAAATTTCATCTGTATGCCAAGTATGGCCATAAAATTCTAAATTTTGACAACACCTGAAGTGCCTTCTCTGTTTGGGTCCTGACCACAGCCAGAAGGACCGCAAACACTGCACTCGAATGTCACAATGGGCAAGAAGAAATTGCTTAAATTGTTCTTGAGAATATCTTGAGGCACATGAAAAACTTCAGAAGGCTGATCAGAAAATAAATCTTCTTCTGTGCAGCGGACATTGAAGCTTGTGCATGTAAGATTAGAATCTTCAAAGGATGATCCATCCACCTCCTGGCACAGTGACCCCTAGCAGCTGATTTTATAAGGGGGTGCAGAAAGTTGTATGCTAACCCTGCACATAAGTTCCTATTTTAAAGGACTATAAACGTGCACTTAGGCAGTACCCATTCTGCAAATGTGTGCATACAGTAAGTCTGCTGTGTATTCTTTCAGCTTGGGTGTGCACAGGGACAGAGCCTAAATGTATACATGTAGGGTGGGATGTTCCGTGGTGGTGGCTAGCCATCGCTGCTGAAACCTAAACCTGGATATCCAATGCCAGGGTCATATTGAATATATGGATTGCTCAGATTCCCAGGAAGCGATATTCAGCTGCTTACCAGTTAGCTTTTGCAGTGAAAGTTAGGCCATCCTTTGTTGTGCCTTACTTTTGTCACTTTGCTATAACTGGGCAGTGGCTCAATATTGCCGCTGCCCAGTTATGGGTAGGTGTCGACCCCGAAACACCCTGATACAGCAGTGGCGCCTGGGGATATTTAGTGGCACCAACCATGTTAATCCCTTTCAATATCCCCTTCATAAGTTATAAAATATGATACCTTGTGTATGTTTCTGACAAATCTAAGGACAGGCATGTATGCCTGCTCTAGAACCCAAAAGATATTTGAAGACTTCATCAAAGGTTACTTTTGAAATATGCGCCGACATTCAACCTCAAGGACAAACTCAATATTCTTCTCATTCTACTAATCTTATGCCAGAGCAGAAATGCATCACTTGATCCCACTGTATCATTCCTGTCTAGCTCAGACTCTGAGCAAGAACAAATCCAATTACTTCCTCCTTGATCACCAGACTATATCAGTTCTAATCTGGAGGACTCCTTTGAAGACTTCACCAGATGATTGGGTGGCAGCCTCTATTGGTATACCATCTGATCTCTTTCCTCCACCTCCAAGAAATGAGTCTCCTTATAACGATATCTCATCCAAAATTTGTGCGCAAGATGTCCATGGAAATTCCCCTTCCTTTGCAGCAGGATTTGGAACTCTGCTCTGATATTTTTTAGATTACTAAAATATATAGAAGTGCTGAAAACCACTTTGGCGGTTCCAGTCAGACAGCAGCTGCGTATGTGGCAGACTCCACGGGCAGTGCAACCTTTATTCAAAAGATTGGACATAAAATATAAAGTCCCACCTTTGTGGGATTTCAGTAAACAACAATTGTCTCACTCTTCAATAGTGGTAGAATCAGTAATGGGAAAAGCTAAAAAAAAAAAATAAATAAAAAAAAAATATAGATACTTTTCCAACACTCCCCTGTGAAAAGAACCTTGCATGATTGACCACCCTGGAAAGAAAGTTTTCCAGGGAGCCATGCTTTAGGCTTGCATGGCTCTACATGCAGTACAAGCCCAGAATCGCAGCGAGAACCTATCTCCAAATGCCAGGACACGTTGCATGCTCAATTGAAAATGTGGAGACTGCAGTGGGATCTCAAATTCCAGTGAATCAGCGTTGACAACTCTTCTCCAGAGTCATTTACCCTTTATCTTGCCTACGTCTCACTCTTCAGTTGTGGACTCTCAGGTAAAATCTGACAATAGACTTCCCTTTCACTCCCACACAGCATCAGATAGGATTCCCAACCTTTGTTGGAGGCATCTTTGATAAGGACTATCTTGAAAGCTTTCATTCAAAGGGACCATGATCAAATTATGAAATGTCTCTCCATATCAATCATCTCAAGCTCAGAGCTGAATTCAATGCTCTCAGAGTCTTCTTCCACAAACTTGAGAATTCTTCTGTACTGATTCAAACAGACAATCAAATAACAATGTTTTATAACAAGCAAGATGGCATTGGTTCTCCTAGACTCTTTTGAGAAGCGATCAGGATTTGGGATTTTGCTGTAGCCAACCATATACAAGCCACTTATATTCCAGGTCCCCAAAACCAAATAGCAGACCTCCTAAGCAGAGTGCTTTACCTTCATGAATGGTCTCTCAAGCCATCTACTCCCAATGAGAGTTGCTCAATGGCCTCAGCAGTCATCTTGAAGACAGCACCTTCAGCTTCACCATCCATTCCCATTCCTCGAGCTAGCAGATGCCAAAGCTGAGGACATCTTAGGGCCACAGCTCCCAGGGGTTGGAACAAGCACAGCAGGAGCCCGTTCAGTCTCAGGAAGGGAAGAAAGAGTGATCAAGCGCACGTGAATCTATTGGCAGCCAGTATAACTCCTGAAGACACACTTCTGATGCAGTTAGTCAGAGAAACATGGCTCGACTACTTAGCTTTTTGTCTCCTTTTAACCTAAAACTTGGTTCAGCAGTTGCCAAAAGAACTTGACCAACTGGCTTGCCTCATTTATACAATTCTGCTATGAATAATCAGATGTTTCTCTCGGCTCCAAAGTCAAGTCTCACCAGATAAGAGCTTCTGCAACAGTAATAGGGACAATATGTAATGAAAGCAACCGTCCAGACAGTAATGAGCAGCAAAGGTATGAAGGGAAGACTAAAAATCAAGAGACCAGCATTTTCGGTGAAGCTGTACTTAGCACTCTTTGACTTCTCATAATTGACTATGTAGAGTGTTCTAAACACTAACTTAAATGACATGCAACAAGAGGAGCTCTAAGCTTGGGAGTCACCCCCTTGTGTGCCTGACTCAGTTCTGCTTGTCAACAGAAAAAGCAATGTTCCTAAACTGTGAAAGATGATTTCTGTAGACCGCAGGACTGATAAGGCATACAATCTCTCCCACCTTTGTTTAGTAACTAACTGAGGAGTTGAAGGGACTACTGCTTGCAGGAAGGGTCCCGCATGCTCAGAGCTTTACACTAATGTTCTGAGATGAGGACAGCAGTTCCATTCTGGCACAGTCAGATGACGCCACTTCCACTCATGTGCCTTGTCTATGCAAAACACTTGTTACAGGTCAGCAACATTGCTTCATATTTCTGTAAACTATCTTGAACCAAGCCAAACTTCTAGAAAAGAGGGTTACAAATGTCAAATTAAATAAAATGGCCACACATATGATTTGAAAGAATCTCTTACATATTTGTGAGCCACTGCTGGGGTCTCCTGCTGCAAGCTGCTGAGAGCAGAGCTTATGTACTGGTCTGGTCCTCAGCATCGGGCAGAAGATACGTATGATGGCACTCTACTTTAAAAACAGTGATCTACAGAATGACAAATCCTTGCCGACTTCACAGTTAATCCAAATCAAAAATTCCGATATTTAAAAATCTCCTATTGTTAGAAAAACATTTTTTTGTCGGAGAAAGTCAGCAAAGTGCTGTGTATGCAGGCAGAGCACCACTGTGACGTCTCTTTTTTATTAATAGTAATTAAAAGTATTACTTAACTTCAGTAAGTGATGAAACTGTCAGCATTGCCAAAAAGACTGCAAGGACTGCGACGTAGCGCTCGTTTCAGGTTCATTAACCTTACAATAAACCCTGCTTCAGGTATGTCCATACGCAACCGGTGGCAACGATGCAATGAGCTCATTGCATCGTTGCCACCGGTTGCGTATGGACATACCTGAAGCAGGGTTTATTGTAAGGTTAATGAACCCGAAACGAGCGCTACGTCGCAGTCCTTGCAGTCTTTTTGGCAATGCTGACAGTTTCATCACTTACTGAAGTTAAGTAATACTTTTAATTACTATTAATAAAAAGGAGACGTCACAGTGGTGCTCTGCCTGCATACACAGCACTTTGCTGACTTTCTCTGACAAAAAAAAATGTTTTTCTAACAATAGGAGATTTTTAAATATCGGAATTTTTGATTTGGATGTCTTATGTGATTCCGATTAGGTTCTGTAATTTTCAGACTTCACAGTTAATAGCATAAGATGCAGGCAAGCAGCACACCTCATACACAATCTGTACCACACAATCAATTTTACTCTTGAACTTTCTTATTGTATTTTTTAAAGAGGAAAAGTAGGGTTGCGTGGCCAAAGAGGCCTTGAGTTAAAGGAAACTAAACACCTTAGATAAACATACTGTAGTCTTAACAAAATGACTGCTTGGATGGGTTAATCACTTTCTTCCATCTTTTGTTATTAGATTGTCTAACGCAAAGAGGCTGTACTGAGCCAGCAAAATCAAGCAATCTGCAGAATTTTTGTGGAACTTCTCTCTTTGAAGCTGTTGCCAGCAGAACAGCTCTGTTCTTCTGTATATATTTCTACGCATTTCACCTGGATCCCATCAAGTGCATGCTTAAAAAAGACTGGGGAGGTCACTGAGGAGCAATGTTGAATAGCCTGTGTTACTCACAATGTGCATTGGTACTGTTATCCTATGTACATTGCTGTCAATTCTCAAAAGGGAAACGTGTTGTTCCCCTTTAGAAATCAGCAGCTGCAAGGTGTGCTCACTCAATATCAGCCTTATATTCTGGGATGGCTACTTATGCAGGCTGCTAAGAGGGGGATAAGACACTATGCACACATCTCTTTTTAACCAGGTTAAAAGCATGTGTATGTGCTATGAATGTTCATATCTACTTTAGCCCAGCAAAGTGCAAGTTCCAGCCAAATAATTTTACCTGGATAAATAGGAATTTACTTAGGTGCATGGATTTGGCAAATGTTCTCTGACAGACTATAAGAATCATTTCAACCAGTCCTGGCTGTAAGCCGAAATTAGACCTTACCTGCTAATTGTCTTTCCTTGAGTCCCTCCAGGCCAGTCTAGTACATATGGGTTTTCTTCACCCACCAGCAACTGAGAAATGACTATGACAGAATTCTGATGTCACCTTATAAGAGCTCCCCCTTCAGATCCAGAATCTACTCTCCCACTGACAAAGCAGACTCCCAAAAAAATACCATTGTCCAACAGAACACTGAAGAGCTCTCTAAACATTAAATAGCAAAAATTACATTAAACAGCAGAATACAACTGAGATCTCCCCACCTGAAGTATGTAGGGAGAAAAATTCAACAACGTGCTACAAAACTATATATCTTACATGGCCCCTGACTACCCCTAGGAAATACCCAAGCAAAGGAACTCCAGGGGTGCTATATCTCTGAACACAGCCAAATCACTTAATGGGACCTTGGATACCAGAATCTGTGCCAAGGTCAATGGACTTGCCCTAGCACCATAGCTGTGCTACCAAGAAACTGCTATAAACCAAGTGGGTGCTGGACTGGCCTGGAGGGACTCAAGGAAAGACAATTAGCAGGTATGATCTAATTTCGCCTTCCTAATTGTCCCTCCAAGCTAATTCAGTGCTTATGGGACGTATCAGAGCAGTACCTAAGAATGGGTGGGACCAGCGAGTCCAGCTTGAAGCACTAAGGCCCCGAAATGCACATTGCGCACAGCTGGTACATGATAATGCCAAGTAAACGTATGAAACGAAGACCACGTTGCCATCCTGCAAATATCTGCCTGTGGCACCAGACTGTACTCCGCCCAGGAAGTCGCCTGTGATCTGGCAGAATGAGCTCTAAGCCCTACTAGAACCACTTGGCCTTGACTCGCATAGGCAACTGAGATGGTCTGCTTGATCAAGCACGCAATGGAGACTTTAGAGGCTGCCTTTCCTCTATGAGGGTCACCAAACAGAAATAAGCGGTTTGACTTGCGGAAAGACTCCGTCCACTTGAAATAGTGCCGCAACAGCCTCTGCAGGTTCAGAAGGCGCAGTTGATGTTCCTCCGCCAACTCACCCTGGCTGGAAAACACCGGTAAGGAAATCTCCTGATTTAAATGAAATCGAGATACCACTTTTGGCAGGAAGGAGGGCACCGGACACAATGCTACCTTCTTAGATAAGTGCAAAAAAGGTTTCCTGCAAGAGAGAGCTTGCAGTTCCAAAATTCTCCTGGCCGAACAAATCACTACCAGAAACACTGTCTTTAGCATAAGATTCTTGAGTGAAGCTCTTGAGGGTGGTTCAAACAGCGTCCCTGTCAGGAGCAGCCAACACTATATTAAGGTCCCAAGGAGGCACTACCATCCAGAAAGGGGGCCGAACATGTTTCACAGTCTTAAGGAAACAAATTACATCCATGTGGGCTGCCAGGGGCTGCAATCTTCCTCTGTAACAAGAAAGGGCAGTCAGCTGGACCTTTAAGGAATTGAGACCAAGCCCTTCTCCAGGCCATGCTGTAAGAACAACAAGATGTCTGGAAGAGAGCTCAAGAACAGACAAATGCCCCTCAAAGAACACCAATCTTCAAACACTTGCCAGATCCGAACATAAACCAAGGACATCAAATTTTTTCCTTGCCTTCAACATGGTAGAAATGACTGCCAAGGCATAACCTCTCCACATCAAGCACGCCCACTCAAAAGCCAAGCTTTAAGTGAGAATAAATCTACCTGTGGCATTAGTATCAGCCCCTGTGACAGCAGGTTGATTCTGTCGAACAGCAGCCACGGCTTGTCAATCAGAAGGCGAATGAGGTCCGCATACCAAGGCCTCCATGACCAGCTCGGAGCTATGAGGATTACCAGACTGTTGTGAGCCTCAATTAGCTGTATGGTCCATCCGATGAATGCCTACAATGGCAAGACATAAAGCAGACCCTCCAATGGCCAAGCCTGTACTAGAGTCGAGACCTTCTGACGTATGCTCCCTGCGCCGGCTGTAAAACCGGCTTGTCTTGGTGTTGACTAGAGAAGCCATGAGGTCCATCACTGGTTCTCCCCAGTGGACTATCAACTCATGATAGACTGCCGCATTCAGCTCCCATTCTCCCAGATCCAAGCGATGCCGGCTGCGGAAATCCACCTGCACGTTGTTTTTTCCTGGTACATGCACTGTGGAGAGAGCTGTCAGATGCTTCTCCACCCACTGCAAGAGGGCATAAATCTCCTCCGCCAGGGTCACATTGCCTGTGCCTCCCTGCTTGTGAATATACGCCACCATGTTTGTGTTGTCCGAGCACACTCTCACTGCTTTCTGGACTAGCAAGGGTTGGAAGCATTATAGGGCCAGAAAGATCGCTCGCATCTCCAGCTGATTGATGGACCAAGCACTTTCCTGTGGGGACCACAGGTCCTGTGTAACCTGCAACAAGCAATGAGCACCCCAGCTGGTGAGGCTGGTAGCCATCATTACAAGGATCCATTATGGCTGTTCCAATGGAACTCCGGCCATGAGATGCTTGGTCTGCTTCCACCAGACCAAACTCTTTCTAACTTCTACCACACACTGTAATCTTTGAGATAAGGGACGATCCTGTGGGGACCAAGATGAAAGGAGCACCTGCTGGAGAAGTCTCATGTGGGCCCTGGCCCATGGCACGAGGTCCAGAGCTGCCGCCATTGATCCCAACAACCGGAGATAGTACCATGCTGTTGGTGCCTGCATGTCCAGAAATCTCTGCACCTGTCCCTGAATCTTTTGTACCCTGTCCACCGGAAGCGATGCTACCCCTGTGTGTTGAATAGTGCTCTGAGGTAGACCAGGCTTTGAACCGGCTGCAGCTAGCTCTTGCAGAAACTCCACCACCTGCTGCATGGTGGAGAGACTCTCGGTTGCTGATTTTGTTCTGATGAGCCAGTCATTCAGATAGGGATGCACCAGAATGCCCGCTCGGTGCAGGGCCAAGGCGCCACCACCACCATGACCATGAGTAAAGGCGTGGGGGGCCATCGCCAGACCAAAAGGCAGGGCCAGGAACTGAAAATGTCCCATAGGCACAGCAAAATGCAGGAAACGCTGGTGCTCCGGCCAGATAGGAATATGCAGATAGGCTTCCGTGAGATCTAGGGTGGACAGAAATTCGCCCTGGCACACTGCCACGATGACTGAGCGTAAGGTTTCCATACAAAAATGCAGAACCCTGAGGGCATGGTTGACCCATCTGAGGTTGAGGATAGCTCGAAAAGTTCCCTCTTTCTTGGGCACCACAAAACATATGGAGTATCGGCCTAATCCACACTGGTCTTGTGGCATCGAAACCACAACAATCGCTCCAGCATCTCCTTGATCACCTGCACTTTCTCTGGAGCCTTGCAGGGTGACTAGACGAAAGCATTGGCAAGGGGCCATGCAAATCTCCAGCATGGACCCTTTCTGTATTATCTCTGGTATCCAGGCAGAATAAAACTTTTGTTACTGACTGCCGACTGACACCATTTCCGCTTAAGCTGTCCTGACATCATTGAGTTCTTTTGGTGGGAACTGACGGGGTGGAGTATGAACCCTGACCTGAACCCCTGTAGCCCCAAAAGGGTTGCCCCCAGCTACCATAATGCCCTCTTTGGTATGGAGCAAACTGGCTGGCCGAAACATCCGGAAATCCTTAGGCTGTTCCTGTGACGGAGCCTCCTGTTTTGGGCCCTCCGATAAGTGGCCTTCCTTTGAATCACCTAGGTCAGTGGTTCTCAAACCTTTTTGTACCGTGACCCCTTTTACCACTGATCAACTTGTAGTGACCCCCAATGATAAAATCAAATGTGTCTCTCTTCCTTTACCGTTAACACATTGTTGCTGTAATCATTTGTTGAATTATTAATATATTATAGGCCTTTGCAATATGTTTTTATCTATAAAATTTACTTATTTAAACCACAATAATTAATCACAATAACAAGTAACAATATTTGATTTCAAAATTATGATGATTTTGTAGTCAAATCACTAATATGAAATAAAATTATTTTTTCTACCTTTGTTGTCTGACCAATTTATTCTCTGATCATGCTGGTCCCGATCTGAGGCTTCTGCTTTCCTGTCTTCTTAGCTCTCTTTCTGTGGTCAATGGTCCATCTGCCATTTCTTATCTCTTCTTTTGTTTTCTTCACTTCTTTCCATCAGCCTATTTCCAGTCCCAGTAACCCTCCCCATTATCAGCCCCTTTCCAGTCCTCACTCTCAGTACCTTCCAATGTCAACTTGCATTCTCATGACTGCCACTGGTGTCCATTCCCTTCCAGTCTCCCTCCTTCCCCACTGACCAGTCCCTTCTAGTACAAATACCATGGCAGCCCCTCTCAGATCCACTCCCTTCCAGTTCCATTCTCCCATCCCCTCGTATCAGCCCATTTGTAGCCTTAGCACCCAGTTTTCTTCCAGGGCCAGCAGCTCTATCCTCCCCTCCCCACAATCAGCCCATTCCCAGTCGAGGACCCCCAATCAGCTCGCTTCCAGTGCTAGTCCCCCCTCAACCCCATTACCAGTGCTAGCCTCCCCTAATCAGCCCAATACCAGTCCTACCCCCCCATCAGCTCATTACCAGTCCTAGCCTCCCCCTATTCAGCTCATTTCCAGTGCTAGTCCCTCCTCAACCCCATTACCAGTGCTAGCCTCCCTAATCAGCTCATTTCTAGTGCTAGTCCCTCCTCAACCCCATTACCAGTGCTAGGCTCCCCTAATCAGCTCATTACCAGTCCTACCCCCCCCCCCCCCATCAGCCCATTGCCAGTCCTAGCCTCCTCTAATCAGCCCATTTCCAGTCCTAACCTCCCCGATCAGCTCATTTGCAATGCTAGCCCCCCATCAGTCCATTACCAGTCCTACCCCCCTATCAGCACATTACCAGTCCTAACCCCCCCTTGATCAGTCCATTCCCAGTCCTAGCCTTCCCTAATCAACCCATTACCAGTCCTAGCCCCATCTGCCCATTATAATCCTAACCCGCACTGTCTCTCCCCTCTGTCCAGCATTTATCCCCGTCTGTCCATGTCAGCCCCCCCCCTCCCTCCATCTCAGCCCTCCCCTCCCTCCATCCATGTCAGCCCCCCTCTCTTCATGTCAGTCCCCCCTCTGTCCATGTCAGCCCTCCCTCCCTCCATGCCAGCCCCCCTCTGTCCATGTCAGCCCCCTCCCTCCCTCCGTCCATCCAGCAATGTCAGCCCTCCCCCATCTGCCCATTATAATCCTAACCCGCACTGTCTCTCCCCTGTCCAGCATTTATCCCCATCTGTCCATGTCAGCCCCCCTCCCTCCATCTCTCCATGTCAGCCCTCCCCTCCCCTCCCTCCATCCATGTCAGCCCCCTCCGTCCATGTCAGCCCTCCCTCCATCTATCCATCCATCCATCCATCCATGTCAGCCCCCCTCCCTCCCTCCCTCCATCCAGCAATGTCAACCCTCCCTTCCCTCCCTCCATGTCAGCCCCCCTGTCCATGTCAGCCCCCTCCCTCCATCCATCCCTCCATGTCAGCCCCCTCCCTCCCTCCCTCCCTCATGTCAGCCCCGTTGCAGGTTCCCTGCCCCCTCTTCCCCTCTCCCTGCCTGCCTGCTACTGCCCTGTTCTTCTACAGCTGCGGTTCTCTGTCTCTTAGGGAACCGCGGCTGTGCCTGCGAAACCGTTGCGGAGCCTTCCCGCCTTGATGAGCTCCGTGCAGCATTGTCCCGCCGCCAAAGGAAGTGGTAAACAACTTCCTTTGGAGGCGGGACAATGCTGCACGGAGCCCATCAAGAGACAGGAAGGCTCCGCAACGGTTTTACAGGCATAGCCATGGTTCCCTAAGAGGCAGGGAGCCGTGGCTGCATTAGAAGGGAGGCGGTGAGTTTGACACTGCCGAGAAGTGGACTCGGCAGCAGCAGCAACTTGTGTGCTTTTTTTTTTTTTTTTTTAACGGTGGAGTGAGGCGACCCCCGCTAAATCCTGTGGCGACCCCCATGGGGGTCGCGACCCACAGGTTGAGAACCGCTGACCTAGGTTTTTGACCAACTTATTCAGCGCTTCTCCAAACAGCAACTTACCTTTGAAGGGGAGTTTACTGAGCCTGAACTTCCAGGAGGCATCTGCTGACCAATAGCACAGCCACAGAAAACAGTGGGCCACAACTATCGAGGCCATGGTCTTAGATGAGGACCACACCAAGTTGTAGAAGGCATCCGCCAAATACACTGAAGCCGAATCCAGTTTCCGCCCTCAGATGCCGCCTGTCCGTCCAGTTCAGGTGGCACTAACACCTGAATCCAGCGGATTGAAGCCCTAGACACAAGTCCCGCAGATAGCGGTCTACAGTGTCAAGGCACTGGTATCAAAAGCCTGCTTCTGAAGTGATTCCAGCTTATGGTCATGGAGATCCTTGAGGGTAGCACCGCCCTCCACTGGAATGGTGGTCTTCTTTGTCACTGCCGAGACCACGGCATCCACCTTTGGCATGCGCAGGAGGTCTCTCTCATCCTGCGGTATAGGGTATAAGTGGCCCATTGTCCTGCTACCCCATAGCATAGTCTCAGGAAATTCCCATTCTGATGACCCTATGGACTGGAAAGCATACCTGGGCTCCCTTGAAACCCTGAAGCAAAGGATCTTCCAGGGACTCATCCACCACCGCAGGTGAGGGCACAATATTTAATGCTGCCAAAGAATGTTTAATGAGTCGACAATTCCTCCCTGTGAAACATCCTAACTACATTTGGATCTTCTCCTGAAGGAATTTCAACTTCCTCCAAAGCTGTGCCCCCCAGTTCATCCCAGAGGTCTGAGAGACCCTCTCCGAGCTCCTCCAAAGTCTGGGATAGCAAGGAGTCCTGACACAGCCATGAATCAGGATTCTCTCTAGTTCTCTTAACTGGGGGCACCCTATCTTCAGAGTCACCCCCCCTGCAGGAAATCCAAGGCCAAACTCAGATGTTTTGGCCCCTGACACCCCAGCTTGCTTGTGTTTGAAACAGTAAGCCTTATGCAAGGCTAAAATGAAATCTGGTGAAAAAAGAGGCCCCAATACCTCTGGAATATGTGTTTTAGGCTCTGGAGGAATTAACGTGTGAGTTTCCCGCTTTTTGCTTTTCCTCTTACCTTGCTTTCCTAAGTGAGACAGTGAAATGGCTGCCAGAGTAGAAATGTCCGTGGTTCCCGCCAAAACCGTGGCCACCTCCAGATGTCCTGAATCGACCGCTGGCCTTTTCCTGTCCTCGGGCATGACTGTGGTGTTGCAATTGGCCCCCCCTTATGCGTCACTAATTCCCCTGCTTCTGAATGGCCCAACCAGCATTACAAAGGAAACAAGAACCGTGCTGGCAAGTCTATGTTGGGGAGCGAGGGATTAGCCAGGCTGAGGAACCCCAGTGCAGAAAGATGGACGTGATGGACAAACTGCCCCACAACAACTCACCGCCAGACTCGAGCCTACCCTGCCACTGCTGCTGCTTCTTCTCCTGTGCTCTGGCTTTCTTTTTTTTCCCCTTTGCTTTATTAAATACACTGCTCAGCCATACAGCACCAACAGAGCCTAGGTAAGTCCAGCAAGCTGTGGCTCACGGGTATCTGGACCATCCCACTGAGGGGGAAAGGGACCTGGGGCATCCAGATAATTGAACTCCGGGCTACTCTGTGCCTCTGCAAGAGCCAGGGATCAGGCAGGCCCTGCAGCACTGCCAGCCCACAGTCACCCACACAGCTGTCTCAGCAGGTGAAGGACTCCAGCTATATCAAGCAAGCCTCTTTTTTTTCTGTTCCTTTGAAAATTCTGTTCCTTTGAAATTATATTAAAAAAATCATCCTTTCAGTGGAGTCCACTACACAAAGGTCTTCCCATAGCTGCTGAGGACTGAAAGACTGGATTCTGGAGCTGAAGTGGGAGCTCTTGTAGCGTGACATCAGAATTCTGTCAATAGTCAGTCCTCAGTTGCTGGTGGGTGGAGAAAACCCACACGTACTGGACTGGCCTGGAGGGACGATTAGAAATCCTGCTTTGCTAATATCCTGGAGCAATATATGATTTCCTTCTGCTGAGGGGCAAAGGAAGAAAGGTGCTACTGATTTTTATAGATAATCTTCTTTGTAAGAATTTTCCAGAATAAGGAAGTCATTCGGAAAGGTGGGTTGCGGGGCTGCACATCCTGCAAGCCACCTGTACCCTATTCCCCCACCGGCTCTCTCTATATGTCCTGTGCATCAGGATGGGGAGATCCAACAGGGGACGGGAGGGGGCGGGCAAGACTGGTAGCACATACAGGCCAATTCAGGTCACTGTCCTGTACATGCTGCTGGGCCTGTTGGGACATGCTGCTTATACCACCTCAGAGATGGTATAAAGCAGTACAATTGGGAGAATCAGGACAAGTGAGCCACCGCCGGGGCCGTGGCCAGGTGAGGGAGGGTTCCCACCACTGATCCAGGCCACAGCAGGCCAGCTGTGTATTGGACGGCAGGGATTGGGGGCCAGAGTCACGGATTTCTGGGGCGCCTGCAAGGAGGATGTCCCCACAGGCAGAAGGGGCACGCCAGGCCATCCTTGGGCCTGATTATGACTCCTGCGGGAACATTTTGTTCCCCTGGACCAGAATCAGGTCCAAACATCCCCATCTTCTTTGGGGACGTCCAGATGGCCCGGGTGTCTCCTTCCCAGAATTGGGCTCCACGGGTGCAAACTATAGCAAAAGCAGCCCTAGCTGGACATATTGGTAGGCATTAAAATGGAATGAGACGAAAGGAGAAGGATCTTACTCTACTGTTATCAGGTCTCATTGGAGAAAGTAATTCAGTTTTGGACCCCTGTCAAAACGGATGTCCATATATTGGTAGAAGGGTGAAACAGGGCCACTTAGCTGACAACAGATATCAGAGGACTTAACATGCACTGAAAGACTGCCCACTCTGTGCTATATTCCTTTCAAAGAGAAACACTGGTATATCAACTGTACTGATACATGCAGCACTGGACTACCCCAAAGGTCTGTTAGGGGATACTTTCACCCCTGAAACAATAAGGAATATGGAGCATGTGGCTAACTGAGGTGCTCATTATCCTAAATTCTAAGATTCAGCTTTAACTTACTTGGATAAGCAATCAATAAAGAAAGGACTAGCAGTCAAGAAATCCGATGACGTATTGCTCTTGGTAGAATGGCTTATGAAGGATCTAGACAAGATCCTCAAGAGCAGAGATGTCTCTCTCCATACAAAGATTTGACTTGTCCAGGCCATGGTATTTTCAGTAACATCATATGGATGCAAAAGTTGGACAGTGAAAAAGAAAGATAGACAGGTACAGGAAGGCAATCAAGTTTCACCTCTTCCGCCAATTCTACCCAGACAGCAATGGAATCTAAATAACCCCACCTAAAAACACCCATGCTTAGTCTTATTACAGTCCCAGCCTCCTACCTGCAGATCAGACACATTCCGTCTTAAAATAAGCTTTGTGTTGCATATAACTCATCGCAACTAATTTTCATGTATATAGTCAAACCCTATCATTGAATAGTCCAACCCTGTTATCGAATTATCCCTCATGTATATAGTTCAATCCCTGTTATCCAAGTTGTTATTCCTGTTCTATGTAAAACCAAACAGTTTGTGTTTGGGTTGTTTTTGTTATACTGTAAACCGCGCTGATACCGAATAGTGCGGTATATAAGCAACTGTAATAAATAATAAATAATAAATATTGTGGACTGCCCAAAGAACAATCCAGTCAGTACTAGAGATCATCAAACCAAAGCTTTCCTTAGAAGTTCAAATGAGAAGACTTTGAATTTCATACTTTGGACAATCATGCGAAGAGGAGGATCATTTGAAAAATACGTAATGCTTGGCAAGGTAGAAGGTCATTGTAAAAGAGGAAGGCTGGCAATGAGATGGATCGATACAGTAAGAGCAGCTAAGGACACCACTCTATCAACAATTAGCCGCTTGGCTGAAGACTGAACAAAGTTTAGGTCAACTATCCAGAGAGTCGCCAGGAGTAGACATCGACTCGACGGCACTTAACAAGATTCAGGAACTTAGAGTAGTCTCCATTTTGGGAGGCTAAAAAATAAATGGTTACACTTGCATGATAATATATTTTTGTTTAGTGGGGTGAGAAGAGGTCAGAGGTTTGCCTTACCCTGAATTAACACAGAGTAATAGCAGCAAACAGTGAGAGTCTAATACATGTTATGCACAACGTCCAGCAAAGTTATGCTTCTGAAATACATCCATGTTATTGGCAAACTGTTAGGCAATCAGAAGAAAGCTGACCTCAATAAACCTCTGCTTTCCTTTCAGCTTAACCAGCTAAGTAACAATATTACAGGATCTCTATGCAAAACACATGGCATTAATATTGGTTAAAATGAGTTTTTGAGTTATAATAAAGCTACAGAACATTTATTCTTGCTATTTTGGAAAATACTGAGTTTTTTTAAAGTTCCATTTAATGTACTTTTGTTGAAGTTATTTGAATTTTTATTCCATTTTTATTTTGGCTGCCTGTCACAACTGACAAAAAGATTTTAATTTATTACAGAAAAATTTCTTTTTTATTCTTCATCCCTGGTCAGCATATTGCTTTACAACTAATTTAGTTTCATCAATTAGGTTAGATACACCACATATGTTTATCAGATCTGGCTGATTTCAGGAACCTGGAAGTGCATGTGGGTGGCCACACAGATGTCCCCAGTAGGAACGCCTGGGTCGGGAGCACCCATCTCAGGCAAACTAGCATAATGGAATATCCAGCGGCATAGCAAAGTGAAAACATGAGCCCCATTCCTTATCAGTGTTCATTGATATAGCGTAAGATACATGTGTCTTTTGGGGAAACTGCTAGGTACTTGTGACCTAGATTGGCCAGTGTTGGAAACAGGATACTGGGCTTAATGGACTTTGGTCTGACCCAGTATGACATATCTTATGTTCTTATGGATATTACTGTAGCTCCTTCTCCACACCTTCCAAATGGTTGGTTGACAAAATGAGCACATTTCAGTTGCCTGTTCATGCTTGGAGCAGGTGTTATTTTAGAAGCAATTCAGGATGTTTAGGTCATTTCTGAGATCAGGCAGGGATGTCTAGGTTCTTAGGAATGCCCGGCCATGCCTCCAGCACACCCTCGTTCAGACTTGGACATCCTCACATTGGGGATGTCCACAGACCGGGCTACTGAACTGGCTCTAGAGACGTCTCTGTGTTTGATGTTTGCATGCCTGTTTGCACACATCACAAATAACACTTTTAAAATAACCCCCATACTGTTCAGTCTGTAGTTGCCACAAGACTGTTCTGATGACTGAACATCCATCCCAAAATGCTAAAGATTCCTAGTTCTCATATTTATCAGCCCTACTTCTTTCATAAATACATTTTAACATTCCGTGTTGCCGAACGTTGCTGAAGATAATTTAATTGTTTCTCACAAGACAGTCTCTCTTATGTAACCCAGGCTAAATTGGTGGAATGTAACTGAGAATATGCTCTTATTGGTTCCTCCCTTTACCGACTAGAAGCTTATTTCAGAGTCATTTTTTTGTTCATTTTTCCATTGTCTCTCCTTTCAATATCCCTATAACCCTTATCTGTGTGTTCCCTTTTCACTGGACTATCAGTCTTAGGACCTCTTTTATTAAAATCTGTTAAGGCTTTTCACTTAACATGCCAGACAAATACAGGTTAAGTGCAAAGCCTCCACATATGCTGTCGGGAGTGAGGCCAGCATGTACCCAGCAGCTAATGTGTGACGGACTACCCTAAAATGTGCTTCAGCAAGGTGGGCTCACATAACAACTCTCACAGAGGTGGTGTTAGGCGAACCTGCTTTGAGCCACATTGGCACTGAGTGTGCGGCAATTATCCAGGTGCTAGTGGTAAAGCGCTTTCCATACCCACACTCCAGCTCTTCCCTGCCCCATCCTGCTATGCCCGATTACTGTGCGTTTTAACATGTAGTGGCTGGCAAGCTCGCACGTTAGTTTTCCCGGTGGCCAGTTGCTGTGTTAAAACAGCCATTAACCAGCTACCATGCTTTAATAAAAAGGACCCTTAGAGAGGAACTTTGTAACAGGATACTTAGGTATGAAGGGCTAGAGGGCACCTATTTTAGTTAGTTATCTTCACTACTGCAATTCTTTATACTGTGGGTTGCCCTAAACCTCACTAAAGCGATTGCAAACCTTCAATACAGGGCCATTAAGGTAGGTACACATTCTAAGAAGTCTGACAGTTACTCCATTACTGAGACCATCATTGGTTGCCCATTTACTATCAGTAAAATGTAAGATCTTGTTCCTAGCACATAAGGCATTTTATGTGGGGTTCCCCCTTTTCCCTCTAATTTATTGATATCTTATGTCCCAAGTAGGACTTTTTGATTGCTTCAACAGAATAGGCTCCTTTTGCCCTCGCTCACGGCACACCTTGATATTACTACACAGACTGCTTTTCATTATTTAGCTTCAGCACTGTGGAATTCTTCGCCCCAGGATATTAGGTTAGAGACATCCTATTCCAAATTATAAACTGCTTTGAAGCCTTTTTAATCTCTGGATTCTGCTGACATGACTATGGAAACTGGTAGATACAGGGTTGCATTCAGGACAGTAGTATCTGACCTTAATTTCTATCTTGTGTTCGAGACCCTATTTCCATTGAAACTGTAACTTTTCAGGGCCCTTTTACTAAAGGCTAGCAGGTGTTAATGACATTTAATGCATGCTAAGTGCTATTGTGCCTATAGAAATAAAATGGCTGTGAGCACTTGACATGCTTTAACTTCATTAACGCGCATTAAAACCTTTAGTAAAAGGGTCCCTTCATCTCTTGTTTCAGTCTCTATTTCTGTTAATGATTTTATTGTGTGTTAACCTCTCTGAAATGGAAACAAAGGGCAGTATAGCAAATTTAAATAAACAGACATAAATCTATGTGTTTTTATACAATTGCTCCAGAAAAGTAGCAGAAATCAGGGGAAAATGAACTTGCATACTTTTACAGCAACTCAGAAACTGATGTATACGTACATGCATATAATACACACTACGGCATGTGTTTTATACAGGACATGCATAAATCAAGACTCCACCCAAAATCCACTCCTGAACATGCCTGCACCAGAGTCAGGTACAAATATGCTTGTCATTGTGCATACTTGTAAGTGCAGGATTATTTTATAAAAAGCAATTAATCTGTATACTTATATATACACAAGCGACAAAATTACCTCCTTAGTTTTTCATTTTGTAGCCCCTCTTTCCTCCCTACTATCACAAGTTTCTGAATTTGGATTTAATTGCTTATTTTCCAAATGTGTCTTCAAGGCAAGTTACAATTCAGAAACAGTAGGCAACTCCCTGACCCAAAGAGGGTTTACGGTCTAAGACAATCAGAACAAAGTGACTTGCTCAAGATCCCAAGAAGGCTCAGTGGATGAAGAGGGACTCGAACCACATGCCACTACCCCACTCCAAGCTGTCTTTGAGTGGCTTGGCATTTCTGTCTTCCTTCAACCAATGTGGTGCCCTCTGCACTCGTGAAAATAGTTCTGTTTCCTTCCCTTGATATTCTCAAACATTTCCTATCATCTTCTTTCAGTCAGTCAAATTTGTGGGTATAGACATAAATGCCTATACACCCCATTCAACACCGGCAGCCCTCTCTACCCTGCCGACTCATCTGACAGGGTAAAGTGCTCTTTCATTACACCTGCATCCTCTTACAAGAGGACAGTTTGCCCCAGTCTATTCGTCTCAGTTTCCAGATCACAGACCTTAAGGAATGCAGTCGGGAATCCCCTCAAGCCTCACTGTATGACAGCACTGCCCTCAAGCTCCATGCTGTGGGACAGGCTGAGCCGTTTCTGCTCTTATTCCATTGTATTTATGAAATCAAGATGAGGCAGCCATGAGGCTCTTACACAAGTGCCTGACCCTTCCCCCAAGCCATGAGGCTCTTACATAAAGTAATCAGCCTGCTATTTCAGTAGACACCCTTCCCCCACTCCAGGTCTGAGCACAGTATCCCCTAGCCCAGAAACCAAAAGACCAGAGCACACCGGTTTGGACAGGTCACCCAGGTACCTTCCCCAGGGGCTGCTGATTGGTGGACAAGAAATACCTGTGGCAAATGGGATTATAGAATGAGTTTGAAATTGTACTGTATTTAAGGCATTGAAGGACGTCCCTCGGCGCTCAGACTCTTTTGTGGAGGGTACCGGCTCTCTGTCTGAACCTGTGCACATTAAAGATCCTGTTTGCATTCCAGCCTGTCTGAGCTTTCCTTCTGTGGGTGAGTGATTGAATAAGAGCTTTTCACAGTATTTGCCATAACATTTCTGGTGCATTGGCCAGGAAACTTTAAAGAAAAGCCTCTCTCATCACACCCACGGTGGGAAGACTACTGCTTTTTGCAGGATCAGGGCCTCCACCGGTCAGGGACCGGCCCCTCCAGGTGATTAACGGTCCTTGGCGCCCCGGGCCACTTTGTGCTCGGAAGGACACCTTGATTTGTCTGGTCAGTTGGTCCCTGCGGCTGAATCCCCGATTGAAAACCGGCTGGATAGACTGGCATCCAAACTACCTGTCTGATCAGAGTTCTGGTGAGTACTGCTACCTTACTGTTTGGGGCTAGTTCTGTACTCTATCTGTAAATCCTGTAAGCCTGTAGCGGCCCGATCACCCGCACGAGCAGTCCTAATAGGGGCTTTTGTGGCCCTGAAACCATTGCTCGTCCTGTCTGTATCTGGTAAATCTGTAAAATCTGGTAAATCTGGTAAAATAAAAAAAGGGGGGGGGCGCTTGCGAGTACCGGTAAATAACTGCAGTAAAAATTTAACTTTGTCACTTCGGGCCCCTTAAGGGTATTTAAAGTGCAGTGCTGCCAAAGCTATTAATAACAATTTGCCCCAAGCTAATTATTAAAATGTTGTACTGACCACAATGTGTGCCGCGAGCCGGCTGATTCTCCCCTCGAGATTTGCTTCTTCTGTGCGCCGCAGCCCGGCTGGCTCTCCGATATTTAAAGTGCTTTTTTTCCCTCTCTCCTGCTTGTGCGGTGGTCTGTGCGCCGCGGCCCGGCTGGCTCTCCAGTGTTTAAATTGCATTTTTTATTCCCCTGCTTGTGTGGTCTGTGCGCCGCGGCCCGGCTGGCTCTCCGATATTTAAAGTGCTTTTTTTTTTTCCTCTCTCCTGCTTGTGCGGTCTGTGCGCCGTGGCCCGGCTGGCTCTCTTCACTTCATTTAAATTGTTTCCTTTTAATTCCCCTGCTTGTGCGGTCTGTGCGCCGCGGCCCGGCTGGCTCTCTTCACTTCATTTAAATTGTTTCCTTTTAATTCCCCTGCTTGTGCGGTCTGTGCGCCGCGGCCCGGCTGGCTCTCTTCATTTGGGTTGTTTTTTGTTCCCCTGCTTCCCTTCAAGATCCGGAGCTGTTGACCCGATGCCTGTTCCCTTGTTTCTTTTCTGAAGTTTGGGAACAGCTGAGTCGTGTCCGGAGGTGTCCAGAGCTGAATCCGGTGTGGAAGCACGAGGAGGCGGCCATCTTGAAAAGACCACGTGTAAGCTACACTCCAATATACTTAAAGCGATTCTGGAGCTCCATCTAGTGGACATTAGCTGTATTTACTACTATTCCTCATGGTTAAAGTGGTCCTGGAGCTCCATCTGGTGGACATTTAAGAATAGCTAGCTTACTCTTATCTAAATCAAATCTGAGTGTATATTTTGTAAATTGCCAAGACCTATATTGTAAAAATTTTGTTTTTTTTTTGTCTCTCTCCCCCCCCTCCTGAATTAGGACTAGATAGGGTCTGTATTGTAAATAGTATTATTTTTCCTGGATTAAGACTAGATAGGATCTGTATTGTAAATTGCATTTTTTCTTACTGTAAATTGCATTTTTTTCCCCCTGAATTGAGATTAGGTTAGAAGATCTGATCCACATTGTATACTGTACTTAGTTATTGAACTAGAATTAGAGCATGGGGTCGGGAAAGTCAAAAGTGAAAACGCCCCTACAGTGCATGCTTCACAATTTTAAATCTGGGTTTAGAGAGGATTACAGGGTACCTCTCTCCGCCTCCAGATTATCCTTTTTGTGTGAGAGGGAATGGCCAGCCTTAGTTAAGCTATGGCCTCCCCAGGGGTCTATTGACCTGGCCACTCTGTCCTTGGTCCATCAAATTGTAGCAAAAGAGCACCCTGACCAGTTCCCATATATTGACTCATGGCTGACCCATATACCAACTCAGACCAAGGTGGCTCCAGCGCTGTCAAGAGGATCAGTGTAGAGTAATGGTGGCAGCCATCTGTCGCCAAAAGGGACGGACACCCGCCCCTATCTACCAGGGACGGGACTCTGATATTCCTCCACGCCCCTCCCTCTACTTCAACCCCGTGTCCCGTCCGCACCACTGCGGGATCCGCCCACAGCTGAAACATCAGGAAGACCTCTTCCTGGGGTGGGTGATGCCAGATTTAGGGAAGATTCTACAGACTCCGGCCCCTCATCTTCAGATTCCCCTCCCACATCTGGTGCCACCTCCAGTGCCACCATCTCCTCCCCTGAGAGCACAGGGGCTGGGCTTGAATCGTCACCCCCGGTAGCCCACCGCCTGCGGTCGCAAGATCTCCAATTACCACTACGACAAGTACAGGGGCTCCCGTATATTGATGCTACTGGAAAGGTGGCAGTGGGACCATCAAGCCTGATTTATGTCCCTTTCTCCACTACGGACCTGCTCAACTGGAAAACCCACTATGCCTCATATACTGAAAAGCCCCAAGAACTGACAGAGCTTATGACCAGTATTATGCAAACACACCAGCCTACCTGGTCGGACACTAAACAATTGCTTTCCACCTTATTCAATACAGAAGAACGGGCGCGCATTGTACGGGCCACCCTCAAGTGGCTGGAGACACATCCTGCCCGTGAGGGAGAAGTAAATCCACGGCAGCAGGCAGAGGCAGATTTCCCGAATAAAGACCCCCGCTGGGACCCGAATGACCCTGTTGGAGCAGTGGCTCTCACTCGCTTCCGGACTGCACTCCTTGAGGGCCTTAAGAAGGGGGGGGCAACGAGCTATGAACATCAGTAAAATCGCAGAAGTTCTCCAGCTTCCTGATGAAAGTCCGGCGGTATTTTATGAGCGTCTGACTGAAGCATACCGATTATACACCCCCTACGATCCAGCGGCCCCTGAGAATCTTCAGATGGTGAATAATGCCTTTGTGGCTCAGGCACAAGGTGACATACGGTGGAAGCTGCAGAAACTGGAAGGGTTTGCGGGCATGAATACAACACCATTGATGGAAGTGGCACAAAAAGTATATGTAAATCGTGACCAGGAGCAGAAGCGAGAGTCGGAGCGCCGGATGAAGAAAAAGGCAGACTTCCTAGCAGCCGCCTTAGCCGAGCGACCACCAGTTCCAGCCTGGGCCAGAGGAGGAAATAGGGGACGAGGATGCAGATATGGGGGGCCGAGGATTTCCCTAAGCCCCACTCAATGTGCCTACTGCAAAGAGGAGGGACACTGGAAGAATGACTGTCCAAATCGTAACACAAGGCGAGGGAGATATCCATTCACAAGGGGTGTAAGAGCACCCGTACGAACTACACGGGAGCAAGATCAGCATGATGCTTACCCGCCTCCACCGGTTCCAGCTCTCGAAGGCCTTGCAGCTATGGAACATTATGACTCGGATGACTACTAGGCCGGACCGGGCTCCAAGTTTCTGTTGGGTCCCCAGGAGCCTATGGTCAACATGAATTTAGGGGACCGGAAAATGCAATTCATGGTCGATACCGGAGCAACACACTCAGTGGTCACCCAACAAGTAGCCCCGATCTCCTCCCAGTCAGTAACTGTTGTGGGAGCTACGGGGGAGAGGGCCCAGAGACCTTTCCTGCAAAACCGCACATGCCAGTTGGGGGGACGGACCATCACTCACCAGTTCCTGTATATGCCTGAATGTCCCATACCCTTGCTGGGTCGGGATGTTCTGGCAAAACTCCAGGCCCAAATCTCATTCGGATCTGACGGCCAGGCTGAGCTCGAAATACCCAGCCTGGGCCCAACAGTTTTGGTACTGTCCGTCCCCCGAGAAGAAGAATGGCGGTTATATGAGAACAGGCCCAAATCTGATGTGGCTACCCTGGTTATGTGGGAATCAGTGCCCCCTGAAGTATGGGCAGAAGGAAACCCCCCCGGAATGGCCATTAACATCCCTCCCGTATGTGTTGAAATGAAGCCGGGAGCCTCCCCGGTGCATGTGCGACAATACCCGCTGCCGCGGGCAGCTGTAGAAGGAATTCATCATTATCTGGTGCAGCTACTACCGCATGGTATCCTGCGGCCCTGCCAATTGGCATGGAACACTCCTTTGCTGCCAGTTCGAAAACCTGGAACCACCGACTATCGACCTGTTCAGGATCTCCGTCGTGTCAATGAGGCCACTGTGACTCTGCATCCAGTAGTACCAAACCCTTATACACTGTTGGGCCTCATCCCGGCGACTGCTTCTCACTTCTCAGTACTGGACCTAAAAGATGCCTTCTTTTGTATACGCCTGGCTACTGCAAGCCAGCACCTGTTTGCTTTCGAGAAAGAGGACCCTGCTACTGGCAGAAAGTCCCAAGTTACCTGGACTCGTTTACCACAGGGATTCAAGAACTCTCCTACCATCTTCAGCACAGCATTGGCCCAAGATCTCGCTAGTTTCCCTCCGGGGGAGCCCAGCAGACGAGTACTTCTGCAGTACGTTGATGACCTACGCTGCTGACTCTGAGGCTGAATGTGTATTGGCAACCATAGAGCTTCTCCAACTTCTGTACAATGCGGGATACCGAGTCTCCAGAAAAAAGGCTCAGTTATGTCAGTCGGAAGTGAAGTATCTGGGATTCCATCTGTCAAAAGGAAGCCGACGGTTGGGGAGCGAGAGGAAGGAAGCAGTGTGCCGGATCCCAGTGCCAACAACCCGCAAGCAAGTACGTGCTTTTCTCGGGGCCGCTGGGTACTGTCATATCTGGATTCCCAACTTCGCAAAGATCGCAAAGCCCCTCTATGAGTCTACAAAGGGCCCAGAGAAGAGCCCCCTTGAATGGGGTCGTGACCAACAGGAGGCCTTCGAACATTTGAAAAGGGCATTACTGTCATCACCAGCCCTAGGCCTTCCGGATGTCACCAAGCCTTTCACCCTCTATGTGCACGAAGCAGCAGGAACAGCTTTGGGGGTCTTGACCCAACAACTGGGGTCTTGGCCACGACCAGTCGCCTACCTGTCAAAACTGCTGGATCCAGTGGCCAAGGGATGGCCACCTTGCCTGAGAGCAATAGCAGCAACAGCCTTGTTGGTGGAAGAATCTGATAAACTGTCCATGGGCCAAGGCCTTCTAGTCACCGTCCTGCATTCAGTCCAAACATTGCTAGAGCATAAAGGAAGTTACTGGTTCACCAGCTCCCGAATGTTGAAATACCAGAGCATGTTATGGGGAAATCCCAGGATGCAGATAACTACCAGCCAAGCCTTGAACCCTGCTACTTTCCTGCCTGTTGGCCCGGGACCACCTGATCACGACTGCCTGGAAGTGATGGATACAGTCTTCTCCAGTCGCCCTGATCTGACGGATTTGCCGTTAAGCAATCCGGATGAGACCTACTACGTAGATGGAAGCAGTCTGGTGCTGGAGGGCCGCAGGTGTGCGGGGTACGCGGTGGTGACGATGGAAGAAATAGTTGAAGCCCAGCCTTTGCCCCCTGGAACCTCCGCACAGAAGGCGGAACTCATTGCCCTTACCCGTGCCTTAACCCTTGGGACTAACAGTCGTGTAAATATATACACAGATTCCAGATATGCCTTTTCCACTCTCCATGCCCACGGGGCCCTGTACAAAGAAAGAGGGTTAGTTACTGCAGCTGGCTCTGAGATAAAGAATGGCCCCCAGATATTGGCCCTGTTAGAAGCAGTCTGGCGTCCAAAAACAGTAGCCATAATGCACTGCAGAGGCCACCAGAAAGGGAACGGTGAAATAGCTAAGGGAAATAGACGGGCTGATGTAGAAGCCCGGCGAGTAGCAACCACATCCTTGTCCCAGTCTTTCCCGCAGAGCTCCCAGGATCTACAAGCCCCCCTGTTTCCAGTCCCACTAAGCCATTGGGCCAAGAGGTACACTACACGAGAGCTAGATTTTTTCTGTCAGGAGGAGGGTGGGGTGTTACACACAGATGGTTGGATAAGGTTACCTAGAACAGAGACAGCTCCAGTGATAGTCATCCCAGACAGCCTTGCCCCAGCATTCCTATCATCCTTTCATCAGGCCACTCATATGGGCAAGACAGCAATGGAAACTACCCTCCGCCCATATTTCTTCATTTCCTGCTTATCCTCGTTGACAGCTGCAATTGCTAGACAATGCACCACATGTGCTAAACACAATGCCCGTCAAGGCCCAAGCCAACCCCCAGGGGTCCAGTCTTATGGGGTCACCCCTATGGGAAACATCCAGGTTGACTTTTCAGAAATGCCCCGAGCAAATGGGTACCGGTATCTGCTGGTATTGGTCTGTACTTTCACGGGGTGGGTGGAGGCCTTCCCAGTCCGCACAGAAAAAGCCAGAGAAGTGACTAAGGTGCTGCTGCATGAAATCATCCCCCGGTTTGGGCTTCCAGTAGTAGTGGGATCTGATAATGGACCTGCATTTGTGGCCCAAGTGATACAGCAGGTAGTAAAGGCCTTACAGATCGATTGGAAGCTACACACAGCCTACCGCCCGCAGAGCTCAGGGAAAGTAGAACGCATGAATCGCACCATAAAGAGCCAGTTAGCAAAATTGTGTCAGGAAACCTCACTGAAGTGGCCCCAATTGCTCCCTATAGCTCTGCTCCGCATACGGTCAGCCCCACGAAAGGGTATCGGTGTTTCCCCCTTTGAAGCTGTATATGGTCGCCCTGCACCCCTCATACAGGGCGTCCATGGAGATTTAATGCAGATAGGTTCAGAAATAACCCGGCAGGAACTGTCGGCTCAGTTCTGTATTGCAGAAATTGCACCGGTGGATCCAGGAGCGACTCCCCATCAACCTGACTGAAGCGCTCCATACACACCAGCCTGGTTCCCAAGTGTGGGTCAAGGAGTGGAAGAAAGATCCATTGACCCCCCAGTGGCGCGGCCCGTATACTGTTCTGCTGACCACCCCCACGGCTGTTAAGATGGCTGAAGTCGCTCCGTGGATCCATCACTCTCGTGTCAAGGCCGCTGCACCAGAAGTTGTTCCAGCCTGGACCGCAGTCCCGATTCCAGATCAACCCCTGCGTTTGAAACTGAAGAGGGACATTTCTGCCCAGTAAAGGGCTCTAACAGACTGCCGACGAGACCCCCGGAGAGACTGATCTACGAGACCCCCTTTTCCAGAACCGGGAGCAGAATGAGAAGCGGTGCCCTAGCCTTACTCGTTTCCCTGACATGGGCCCGTTTTCCAACAAGTGCAGAGACTACTAACACAGCAGTATTACTCACCCAAACTTCTCTGAACATGACAAACGTTTGTATACGTAACTCTCTACAAAAATGCAATGTGTGCCTTCGAGTCAGTCCTGACTCCTGGCGACCCAGAAGCTCCTGGGTTTTCTTGGCAGTGTCACCGGAAGTAGATTGCCAGGCCTTTCTTCCGAGGCAATGGAGGGTTAAGTGACTTGCCCAAGGCCACAAGGAGTGCTAGCGGGAATCGAACCCTGGTTGCTTGGTTACCAAGCCAGTGCTCTAACCACTAGGCTACTCCTCCACTCCTCTCTACAAACCTCTCTTATTGCTGTACCGTCTAGTTTGTGTGAGATGCAGAACTTCACTATGCTTGCTAATTTAAACTGTAAACAACCTGGAATATATTTCTACCATATTGGGGTTACCCGACCGACTTCTACACTTTTCAACCAAGTGCCTTTTTCCTTACAGGTAGTTTCCACTCTAAATGCTACTGATTGTTTCTTTTTTGTCAATGCCAAGAGGGGAGGAAACAATGCATCAAATACTGTGTTATCATGCAGCTCTGTTACAAATGTATCCTATTCACACTCAGAAATGTATCTTCCCTTAGGCTGGTTTTTAGTATGTGGCAAAATGACGTACACTTACGTCCCTGCAAATGCCACTGGTGGTCCGTGCACTTTTGCTAGGCTTACAACTGCTGCCTTCGTCCGGCCCCCCAGTTATCCCCGCTCTGCCCCATGCCCTCGACCTGTAACTCAAACGTAGAGCCTTACAGTGATGAGACAGCTCTTGGACTGTCAGTATCAATCCTTGGGACACCTGGGTTGGCCCTACACAACTCCCTGGAGGTAAGCTGACTCGCTTGCTCCCTAGCCAAGACCATTAACCTCACCTCAACCAAACTAGCTTCCATAAATTACGAGCTGTCCAGCCTACGTACAGCAATTCTACAGAATAGAATGACCATAGATTTCCTGCTGTTACGCCTCAACCATGGGTGTGAGGAATTCGAAGGAATGTGTTGTTTTAACCTCACAGATGAAAGTGTGTCCATTGAACGCTCAATCCAAGACCTATGTGACTTAGCGAAGCAAATCTCAGACCCGTCCATGGGACTGGGGATGGGGTGGTTCTTCAAATTGTTTGGGGGGCCTTAAAACCCTAGCTATAGGAGTTTTCCTTCTCTTCCTAGTATGTGCCCTCATACCATGTTGTATCCCCATTCTCCACCACTCCATTACCACCACCCTCGACACCCTGGTAGAACACAAGGCTGCTACCACTGTTATGGCCCTGACCCAATACACTCCTCTGCGGCTTGCCTCCAGTAATACTGCCCTCTACCGCCTCTAGCGGTTGAGGTCTCACTTAAAAAGGGGGGAGTGAGGCAGCCATGAGGCTCTTACACAAGTGCCAGACCCTTCCCCCAAGCCATGAGGCTCTTACATAAAGTAATCAGCCTGCTATTTCAGTAGACACCCTTCCCCCACTCCAGGTCTGAGCACAGTATCCCCTAGCCCAGAAACCAAAAGACCAGAGCACACCGGTTTGGACAGGTCACCCAGGTACCTTCCCCAGGGGCTGCTGATTGGTGGACAAGAAATACCTGTGGCAAATGGGATTATAGAATGAGTTTGAAATTGTACTGTATTTAAGGCATTGAAGGACGTCCCTCGGCGCTCAGACTCTTTTGTGGAGGGTACCGGCTCTCTGTCTGAACCTGTGCACATTAAAGATCCTGTTTGCATTCCAGCCTGTCTGTGAGTTTTCCTTCTGTGGGTGAGTGATTGAATAAGAGCTTTTCACAGTATTTGCCATAACAAAGACAGCAAATTCTCACCAACACACTGGTTCCACTGATAATGCTGGATATAGCCTTGTGGACAGCCACATCTGTAGCCACCCACCATATTCTGACAGCCATGCTGGCACCGATGGTTCCCCTCACACTCGTCCACATCTACAATAAAGACATAAAACACACGACTGATACTTAATACCGTCAGCTTCTTTATATGCTCTTGATGTTGTGAACATTTCCATTCAATTTCTAACAAGCATGTTTGTAGTTTATAGCCTCATTGTAAACTATGATTAAATAAATTTGTGGCACACATTTATTCGCAGGTGGTCTGCCTGATAGGGGAGAGTTTTCAGATGGGCCAGTTTTCAAAAGGAGTTATATATTTGCCGGCAGCCAGTAAACATGCAACTTATCAAGCCGCTGATTTTCAAAGGCACTAAACAGGTGATGCCAGTGAAAATCACTTTAAGTCATATACTGATTAGGGTAGTTTTATAAGGAAATGCCTCCTGTAAGCCACAGCGAACGCGCATACTTTACTGGTACTGTAGTCATTAACAATGTTCCCTCTAATTTTCTGTAGGCTGTGTGCGCATAAAATATCAGCTGTGCAGCTTTTGAAGGAAGGTTCAATTTTTGTGCGCCACATAATGACACTTGGAGTTATATACTTTAAAATTTGACTACACGTCAGAATACAGTATGTACATCACATTGATTTTAATCAAATTAAATGAAAATAGATGATTACTAAATGAAGTGCAGAATTTCTAGTAATTACAATCACAACTTTTAAATTTTAAGACATCTATGTTGTTTTGTATCAGAATCAGAACCGTAATTTTTGTGCGCTCTGTTGTAAAGTATGTGCGCTCGCTCGGCGAGGTGTATGCACACTCGCACAGCTTAGAGGGAACAGTGGTCATTAACATGTATGTGGTCACACACGTGTGTTAACAGCCTCTTATAAAACAATATGCTGACCGCTGCTGCTCAGTATTGACCCCATATTAATTACCTCCCTCTGTGAGTAGAAAAGTCTTTAGCACGTGAAATGCTGTGTTCTTGGAGGTGTGCTTAGGCTGAAAATATGCACACAGATGGCATTTTGAAGTTTCTGCATGTACTTTTCACACCAAAATCTACCCACAGAAAAAACAGGTGCAAGAGATCACATGCATTCTGTACCCAGGGATATTTTGAAAAATTACTCCTTAATGGTAACCGTAAGGAGAAATTGGAGGTAATTTTATAACTACATTGGCAAAAACATATGCATGTAATTTCCCTTTGAAAATGATCCCAGGAAAAATATCCTACTAATTTGTGCAAATACTTTCTCAGAGTTAAAATACGAGTAAATGCAGGCTTTTGAGACTTCAAAGGGGTGCACGTTAAGAACCTCCTTCCCAACCTGCTCCTGGAAATATCATTCCAAACTGTGTGCAATGGTACACTGGCAGTAACACTACTTGTGGCGCTTTACCCACACACAGGGGGGTGGGGGGGGGGGGCAATTTTCCAAAAGCGATTTCCATGGATAATGGTTTCGAAAAGTACCTTGTCTAGGCATTGAGGATAAAATTGGGAATGCTACTGGCCCAACTGAATATTGTGGTAAACTCTGTATATTGCTGGACTGTGTTGTGTATAGACTCCTAGCCCAATACAGAAATTAGCTCCTGCACTCCCCCCTTCTACCCCTTCCCTCCCAAAGCAGTCCTTCCACATACTGTGTGTCAGGCAATTTTTGAGAAATATAAGGCCAAGAGAGGGAACCCAAAGCACAAATGCTGGAATGCTTCCTTTTATGAGGGCAGTAAAACCTGCTATTAAGCAGGAATTCTATTTACATTTTGCAAATTTGATCAACTAAAAAAATATTCTCAGTGGTGCCTGAATGACTGTCGTTTGCGGGAAACTTATGATACCGCAGGGGATGGCAGCAGGCATGTCAACCATGTCGAAATGCCAACTTTACTCTGCTGCCACAAGGAAATGCTGTCAGAGGCAGCAGAATAGTGAGCACATGGCATGGACACGCTATTCAGTCTGTCTGTTTACATAGCTATACTCTCACACTTCATGCAGATTGATTTTGTGCTAATACTAAAGGGATTTTAAATCATGGCCTAGGTCTGTATTTTTTAAATACAAAGATAGGTATTTGCAGTTACACAGTCTATAAAAACTTTCTCCTCATAAACCAAATTAAGGGGGCCATTTACTAATGGTTAGTGCATGCTAACAGTGTAAGCATACGTGGTCTGCCACAGGGCCGGTTTTAGACCTATGGGCCCTGCGGCAGATAGCACACAATAATGGCTACTAAGTGACCCCCTCAATAAATTAGTGTCAATTGTATCTTGGAGTTATGTTCCACTTCTATACTGTCTTTATAATAAATACAGATATTTAGACCCTTTCAGACTTACCATCACAGTTTAAACCCATGGCATCCAAAGAAAATCCCCTTTGACATTCACATATGAAACTACCAGGGGTGTTCTGACAAATTGCTTTAACTCCGCAAAGTGATGGCTGTGAACCACACTCGTTATTATCTGGAAAAGAGGCACATGGTTATAATTTTGGTCTTTGATGACAATTGATAAAAGTTAACAAAGCCACTTTATGACGTGACGCCTAAGGCCATGGCCACATACAAGCACTAGAATGGCAACGAGGCGTGGCTAGTGGCTGCAGCAGGAGAACACGGAGAACTAGGGAAGTCAGGGTTCATATTCCGCTCCTCCCATTATGCTTCTCAGACTCTGGGCAAGTCACTTCACTCTCCATTGCCTCAGAAAGAAATTGCGATTTAACCCCTCTTCTCCGTACCTTGATTGCAACTCACCTTAAGCATGTGTATAGAAAGGCAAGTAATTAAGGGCCCCTTTTACCTAGCACTGATAACCAGAGATTGGGTGGAACTGTGATTCATGCACATAGGGCCTGATTTGCGAAAGGCATGTGCACGGTTTACAGCCTAGTAAATCACGTAAGTGCCTTAAAGGGGGATATTCAATGGCACTTACATGCTTAGTGCCTCTGAATAACCCCTCCTAACTCCCCTACGTGCCCCTTTGCTATCCGGTTAGTATCTAGACATGCCGGGGGCATTCCAGGGCAGAACGGAGGTGAAGACTGTCGCTAACCAGGCAGCAGCGATATTGCATGCTGCCAGGTTAGCGACCTATGCCTAAAAGATAGGGGAGAAAAACCCTTGCCTATCTTTAAGGCACAGGAGCTAACCGGACAGCATGCAATATCGCCGCTGCCCAGTTAGCTTTGGCGGCTTCCGGTGTGTGCAGTGATCCCTGGATATTCAATGCCGTCGCCATGGCATTGAATATCTGGGTTAGAGGTGGGTGGGGAGGGCAATGCGCCAACGTGGCGCATAGACCTTCCAATATGTGCCTTGCGCAATATTGGGCCCATATTATTTATGGCTATTAAAATTTGATGATATACTACCCTTCGGGAGAACATCAGAGCGGTTTAGAATAAAATAAAATAATAATATATAACATTTAGAAAAAGAAAGGGAACTCCAATAAAAATTCAGGAAAGCAAATAGTACATACAGACAATGGGGAGATAGAGAGGATGAAGTGGGTATGCACAAGAGGGCAGGGGAATAAGCACAAGTATTTATTTTATTTATTTACATTCTCTTATATACCGCGCTATTCTGCATCAGTGCGGTTTACATTGAACAAATTGAAATTACATTGAACAGGGCATTATAACTTGGAGATAACTATTTTACAGGGAACATGGGCTATGGAGGGTTAAGTGGCTTGCCCAAGACCACAAGGAGCACCAGTGGGACTAGAAACCCCAGTCCTTCCGGCCCAAGGTTGCTGTCCTCTAGTGGGATTTGAACCCCCGACCTTCCGGCCTGAAGTACCTTGCCCCAACCACTAGGCCACTCCTCCACTCCAGTAAAGATGGGGGGCAGGTAGGGATTAAGGGTGGTCAAGGCAGGAGGTCAAAGGCTTTACGGAAGAGATGGGTCTTGAGCTGGGCCTTGAATTTGTGAAATGAAAGTTCTAATCGGTGGTCCAGGGGAGACTATTCCATAGGGAGGGGCTGAGAAAGTAGAATGCAGTGGTGACTAGATTCCAGATGAGCCTGTGATGGGGGTGGGCAATGGAGCTAGTTCATGTGGATGGAGCGGAGGGCACGGTGTGAAGTGTGCAAATAGGATAAGCGTGGAGAGATATTGCGGTGTGCCAGAATGGAGAACTTTGTTTGCCAGAGTGAGTAATTTAAATTGAACATGGTATTGGATAGGGAGCCAGTGTAAACAGATTAGCAAAGGGGGTGACATTATCAGAATGGGAGGCATGGAATAGCAGCTTAGCGGCGGTGTTTTGGACAAGATGCAACCGTTCCAGTTCATATTGAGGGAGGCTGATGAGAACAGAGTAACAGTATTCAAGATGAACAAGGACAAGGGAGACAAGTAGAGTGGTCAGAGCGGATGTGGGCAACATAGAGCGAACTGCTCTGATATGGCGCAGAGAGAAAAAAGAGCATTTCACAACAGAACTAAATCGTTGCTTAGCACCAGGCTACTCTGCTCTATCTGTCTCTCGTCGGGGAAGAAGTGGTGGAGGGATTGCTGTCCTCTGCCGCTCCTCCCTCCCTCTTCGAGAACAAACTTCATCTGCTCTTCACTATCCCGAATCCCTGCTCCTCCGTCTTGCTACCTCCCCTCCGCTTCACTTTCTCCTTATCTACGCTCCGCCGTCTCTTTCTGCCCCTGCTTGGGACTCTCTTCTCTCTACCATATCCGAAGTTTCCCTTCTCTTCCCCCAGCTCTTAATCCTTGGGGATTTCAATATTCATGCTACTTCCCCCTCCTCCCCCCATGATCATGCTTTCCTCTCTCTTCTAGCGGATCTTTCTTTTCACCAACTTGTTCCCTTTTCCACCCATTCTGCCGGTCACACACTTGATCTCTTTATTTCTCCCTTGGCCTCTCCCTTTACTCTCTCTTCTTTTTCCTCTTTACCCCTCCCTTGGGCTGATCATTATTGTCTCTTCTCTTCCCTCTCATTCCCCTTACCCTCACCCTCTCCTCCCCTTTCTACTGTCCCTCCCCCTCTGTTCCTACCTGACGCATCACCACAGATACCCTTCCTCAATTCCCCTCCTCTCACACCCTTTTCTCTCCTGACTTTCATCTCCTTCCTGTTGACACCCAGGTACGTACCTGGAATGATACTCTCTCCTCTGCTCTTGATAGTATAGCCCCCCTTCAATCGCGTCCTGCTCCCCGTCACCCCCGCCGGCATCCTTGGTTTCACCCCGGTCTTTCCCTCCACCGTAGGCATCTCCGCCGGGCAGAAAGACTCTGGCGTAAGCACCCCTCCCCCCTCTTCCTGGACCGTTTCCGAGCCTGTCATCTTCACTACCGTACCCTTCTTCACACAGCTAAAAGGGACTACTTCTCCACCCTTATCTCTACCTCTGCCAACTCCTCTCATCAGTTATACTCCGTCCTTTGTTCCCTGTCTACTCCTCGCTCCTTCTCCTCACCGCCCCTCCCTCCTGTCTCTCCAGATCCTGCCATTTTGGCTACATTCTTCTCCTCTAAGGTACTCTCTCTCCGTCTCTCCTTCCCCTCCTGTCCTCCTCCTCTTTCTCCTCCTCCTCTCGATCCCCTGCCCACTCCTCCCTCCTCTCCTGCCCCACTCTCCTCTCAATGCGCCCCCCTCTCTCTCATCGCTGGTCCTCCTTCGAGTCTGTTTCTGCCTCCGCCCTTTCCAAGGTCTTTCATTCCATTCGCAAAACTTCCTGCCCCTCTGATCCTATCCCCTCTCATTGGTTATTGGACCCTTCTCTGGCTCTTTCCCCCTATCTTCTCTCCATCATCAATAACAGCCTTTCTACTGGTATCTTTCCCACTTTCTGGAAACACGCTACCATTTGCCCTGTCCTGAAAAAGAGTTCCCTTGATCCGTCCTCCCCTTCTAACTGGCGTCCAATTTCTAACCTCCCTTTCCTTTCTAAGCTTCTAGAAAAACTTGTCTTTTCCCAACTATCTTCACATCTTGAAGCTTCACTTACCCTGCACCCTCTTCAATCTGGTTTTCGCCCTGGCTATAGTACAGAGTCTGTTCTTCTTTCTCTCCTCAACGAACTCCACTCTGCCCATGACCGTGGTCTCTTCACCCTTGCTGTCTCACTCGATCTCTCTGCTGCGTTTAACCTTGTCGATCACCGTACCCTCCTTTCATGTCTACACGATGCTGGTCTTTCCGGCACTGTGCTTCATTGGTTTCGGTCTTTTCTCTCAGGTCGTTCTTTCTGCGTTTCCTCTGGTCCCTTATCTTCACCTTCTACCCCCCTCCCCTGCGGTGTCCCACAGGGGTCAGTCCTTGCTCCCCTCCTGTTTAATGTCTTTCTCGCCCCTCTCGCTCTCTTAGTTCAACAGGGTATATCTGCACATTACTACACCGATGATATTTTTCTGCTCTACCATACTGACTCTGCTTCCCCTGACATTACGCCTCTCAATAATTGTCTCTCCATCGTGGCTTCCTGGCTTTCCTCTAATTTCCTGCACGTTAATCTCTTTAAGACCTCAGCCATATGGTTCACCACTGGCAGTCCCGTTCCCCCTCTTCTTCCTTTGCTTTCCTCTACTCCCATCCCTCTTGTCTTGTCTTTACGATACCTGGGCGTCACCCTTGACTCATCCTTATCTTTCAAAGCCCATATTTCCTCCGTCGTTCAACGCTGCTTCTCTACTCTACGACAACTTCACTCTGTTCGCCCTTTTCTCTCCTTCTCTTCTATGACCACCCTTCTCCTCTCACCCGTTGTCACCAGTCTTGATTACTGCAATGCCTCCCTGGCTGGTCTTCCCCAGTCCCAACTACAGTGCCTTCAGAGAGTTCACAACACTGCAGCCCGCATCCTCACCTGCTCCTCTCACTTCGATCACATCACTCCACTTCTCATATGATTGCACTGGCTTCCTATTCCCTTCCGTATACAATACAAGGTCCTCACTTTTGCCCACAAATCCATTCACATGGGTACTTCTCTTTATCTCGCTGACCAGATTCACCTTCACACTCCCTACTGTTCTCTCCGTTCCATCCACGCTAACCGTCTGACCCTCCCCTCCCCTTCACAAGCCCACCTCGAGTCCACCCGCTCCTCTGCCTTTTACTTCCTTGGGCCCCGTCTCTGGAATTCGCTTCCCCCGGACCTCCGCCTGGAACCCTCTCTGAAAACCTTCAAGACCCGCCTGAAGACTCACCTCTTTTGCCTTGCGTTTGATCTTCCCCCACCTCCCTCTCCTCTCTCCCCTCCCCCTCGCTGATTTCTTATAGCCTGTATTTGTTACCTGACCCTTCTCTATAGCTCTTTCCTCCTCTCTTATCTATCCTATCACACATTTGGCGTTCCTTTCCTTTTTCCTTGCAGCTTTTTTTGTACTCTGTGCACCGCTCTGACGCAATTGCATTGAGCGGTATATTAAGCCTCAAATAAAGATAAAGATAAAGAACTAATGTGCTGATGAAAGGACAGAGAGGAATCTAGGATGACACCAAGATAACAAAAGGAAGATGTGAGCAGAATCTGATTGCCCTTGTATGGGGTGAGACAGGAGTCGTCGTCGTCGTCATCAGGGGACCAGAGAGCCAGGTGGCCGTCATTTTGGAAGGGTTGAGCTTAAGATGATATGAACTTAACCAGGAAGTGATGTGAGCAAGACAGCCATTGAGAGGGATGAGGTTGGGGGTGGAATGGTCAGAATGAAGAAGTAATATCATCAGCATAATAGCAAGTGAGATGCCGAGTTGCTGTATCAAAAGTGCAAGAGCTGCAAAGTAAATGTTGAAGAGAAGGGGGGTTAAGACTGAGCCTTGAGGAACCCCACAGTTGAGAGGGAAGGAAGCGGATTAGAGAGCACCTATGGCCAGGGCCATACCAAGCCATAAAGGTGCCCTGTGCAACTTGCGCCTCTGGCGTGGCCCCCCCTCCCCTGTTTGTCATTTTCCCCATGCCCAGCATCTCCCCATCTTACCTACACCTACATATCCATGCTGCCTGCCTTGACCCTGCTGCCGCTGCTTTTCATGTCTCCTTGGCGGCGGCAGCAGCAGCAGCAGAGCGGATCTCCAATTGAGGGAAAAAAACATGTGTGTCTTTCTGACTTCACACTAGAATTATTGGCCCAAATCCTTCCTCCTGTAACGTAGACTTGCATCAGAGGAAGGAGGGACCAGACCAGCCATTCAAGCGCAGAATTGCAAAGATCCGCGTTGAATGGCTGGTCTGGTCCCTTCCTCCTCTGCCGCAAGCCTACATCAGAGGAGTGAGGGACTGGGTGAACAAGCAATTGTGGAATCAGGAAAACCTGTGTGTTTTTTTTCTCAATTAGAGATCTGCTCCACTCCGCCATCGCTGCTGCCAAGGAGACACAAAAAGCGGCGTTGGCAGGGCAAGGGCAGGCAGGCAGGGGAAAGCGTAGTTACTCTCCTGTAACAGGTGTTCTCCAGGAACAGCAGGAATCAGTCCTCACATATGGGTGATGTTGGCGCCAATGGAGCCCATGCAGAGCATTACCCCAGCTTTCAAAGAAAGCCTTAGGGAATGCTACCACGCATGTGTGGTTCCCTTCCCGCCCAAGGGTGCCATCTTGCTCAGTCAGATGACATAGCTAAGACGGCAGTCAAATCGAAAAGAAGGACAGTAACTCCCAGGGGAGGAGGAAGGGTTGTGAGGACAGATTGCTGCTGTTCCAGGAGAACACCTGTTTCAGGTGAGTAACTATGCTTTCTCCAGGAACAAGCAGGAAGTCAGTCCTCACATATGGGACTCCCTAGCTCCAGACTGCTGAGGACCGAACCTTGACAGTACCAATGGTGACCGGTCGGGTGGCCATGAGTTGCAGAAGGTGAGTCCCCGCTGAGATACTCTGCAAGACCCTAGTGTCCAGCAACACTATCACTCTGGTAGCCTGAACTCAGAAGGGTCGGAGGGCAAAAGTTGCCTATACTCCAAGAATATTAAGCAGCACTGCCTGACAAAAGTGCTCTCTCTGTGGGATTCGCTTTCCAGGCAGTAGTGTGCTGCGAATGTGTGAATGGATGACCAAGTGGTGGCTCTGCAAATTTCTGTCACCGGCACAGAACAGAGGTGGGCCAACAATGTGGCCATCACCCTCTCGTGATGCGTTGTGATCTGGTGCTCCAGGGAGAGGCCCACCTGCTAATAAGCGAGGGTGATGCAGTCCACCACCCAAGAGGATAGGGTACACTTGGTTACAGTAAACCCCAGCCTGTTGGGGTCATAGGACACAAAAAGCTGAGGTGCTTTGCGATGGCCATGGGTCCGCTGCAGATAGAAGGACAGGGCCCGTTTACAGTCCAGTGTGTGGAGTATGAGCTCCTCCCTGCCAGCATAAGGCCGCGGGGAGAAGGTGGGGAGTCCCACCTCCTGGTTGAGGTGAAACGGGGATACCACCTTCAGGAGAAACTTAGGGTGAGTGCGGAGTACTATCCTGTTCTTGAAGAACCTGTGTACGGGGAGTCCGCCACCAGCGCTTGAAGCTCGCTGACCCCGAGAGCTGAAGTCAGGGCAACCAAGAAGGCCACCTTCCAAGATATGTATCTAAGATGGCAGGTGGCCTGGTGCTCGAATGGTGGTCTAGTCAGCTGGAAGAGTACCATGTTGAGGTCCCATTCTGCTGCCGGAGGGCGGATAGGGGGCTTGGATAGCAGAAGGTCCCATAGGAACCGGGAGACCAAGGGCTGGCTGGATAAGGGCTTGCCCCTACTGGGTGATGGTGAGTGGCTATGGAACTCAGATGCACCTGGACTGAGTTAGATTTCAGTCCTGTGCACAACAGATGCACTTGGTATTGGAGTACCAGTTGTATGTGGCAGGAGAACAGGTTCTCCTTCCTGTCTGCGCACCACAGGGTGAATCTGCGCCACTTAAAGGCATAAGTGCTCTTCGTGGAGGGCTTCCTAGAGGTCAGCAGGATCTCCTCAACCTCTTGTGGCAGGTTGAGCGGGGCCAAGTCTACCCTCTCAGCAGCCAGGCCGTCAGAGTCAGTGACCCCACATTAGGGTGCAGGAGGGAGCCTTCCTCCTGAGTCAGGAGGCCCGGAGCTCGACCCAGGGGGACTGGGAGTGTCGCTGCCAGTGAGAGCAATAGTGGGAACCAGGGTTGCCTGGGCCACAGGGGGGCGATTAGTATCACTGATGCCCTCTCGTTCTGAATTCTGAAGAGTTTTGGTGACCAGAAGAGTCAGTGGGAGTGCATACAGCAGTCCCTTGGACCATGAGATCAGGAACACGTCTGCCGCTATCCTCTGTAGGTGCAGCTGCCTACAGCAGAAGCGAGGCAGCTGCGAGTTGTCTGGAGAGGCAAACAGCCCCATAGGCGGAAGAGCTTCTCTTCCACTGCGTGGTCGAGACGCCACTCATGAGGATGTAGAACTCTGCTGAGTCTGTCCGCCAGATAGTTGTCCTGGTCTGGGAGGTAGACTGCTCGCAGGAGCATGCCATTGCACACTGCAAAGGAGAGGAGGGATGCCGCCTCCTGGCACCCTGCCCCCCTGCTTGTTTATGTAGAACAATGCAACCTGGTTGTCCGTCTGGACCAGAACAGGCTTATTTCGCAAGAGGATGAGGAATGCACGTAAGGCGAGGAATATCGCCCGGAGTTCCAGGAAGTTGATATGTAGTAGAGACTCCTCCAAGGACCAGCAGCCCTGAGTGCGGCGAACTCCACAGTGAGCTCCCCAGCCTTGGAGAGAGGCATCTGTGGTCAGGTCCTCTGCGGTGGAGGCACCTGGAAGAGCATTCCTGCCCAGAGGAGGCTTAGGTCTTGCCACCAGTTGAGGGACCTCGCCAACTGACGGGTGACCTTGACCCTGTGCTGGAGTATGCAGGCACCACTGGGCTGTCCACATGTGCAGGTGGGCTAGGGGTGTGACAGACTGTGGAGGCCATGTGTCCCAACAGGCGGAGGAGGTGGCGAGCCGGCATCATTCTGTGGTGTTGGACCTCTCCTGCCAGCTGTCTGAGGAATTCTGCCCTGTCCTAAGGAAGGAGGGCTCTGGCCTACACTGTGTCCAGCTGAGCACTGATGAACTCTAGGTCTTGCACCAGAGAAATATGATTTGAGGTAATTGATGATGAACTCCAGGTGCTGCAGGAGGAGGATAGTACATTCTGTGCCCTGACTGGCCTCTGCAGCTGTGCCGCCTCTGATGAGCCAGTCATCCAAGTAGGGGAAGACGAACACTCCTTGTAGGCGCAGATGGGCGGCTACCACTGCTAGGCACTTTGTGAAAACTCTTGGCGAGGAGGCCAAGCCGAAGGGAAGTATCCTGTATTGGTAGTGGCCTCCCCCTACCATGAATCTCAGGTATTGCTGGTGAGAGGGGTGGACTAGGATGTGGGTGTAGGCATCCTTTAGGTCCATGGAGCAAAGTCAGTCTCCCTGGTGGAAGGGCGGCAGCAGTGTCCCAAGGGAGAGCATTTTGAACTTCTCCCTCATCAAAAGCTTGTTCAAGTCTCGGAGGTCCAGGATGGGCCTGAGACCCCTGGTTTTTTGGGGACAAGAAAGTACCTTGAGTAGAAGCCCTTGCCCCAGAGGTGCAGGTGAACAGGCTCTACTGCCCTGCTAGCTCTGAGAGCAAGAAGGCCTGGTGAAGGAGAGGTTGCACTGGATCTCCTGGAAAGTTCCCCAGAGGTGGCAGCTGGAAGTGGAGGTGGTAAACCTCCTTCACCACCCAGAGCACCTATTGGTCTGAGGTGACCTCAGGCCACTTGTGGGCGAAGAGTGCCAGGCGGCCCTCTGTGGGCTGGTGAGGGTCTCCCAGGGGGAGGGAAGGAGGCCATGCCCTGGGAGTGAAAAGTCCCACCAGGTTGAGCCGGAGCTGGTGTTTGCGGCTTGGGGGCCTTTGGCTTCCTCGGTCCGTGTCCCTGGCCCTTGGGCTGGGATCCCTGCTGCTGCTGGTTTGGGATGGTGACTCTGGTGGAAAGAGCCCTTCTTCCTCGAGAAAGTTGGCCTTTTCCCCAAGGCTTTCTTACGGGGAAGGGTAGAGGTGTTCTTTGAGACCCTCTGCCTGGTCACCATCTTGGCCTCAATCTCGGCTGCTTTGTTGGCCATAGGTTTCCCAAACAGGTTCTCCCCGGTGCAGGGGACATCTAGCAGCTTTTTTTGGACTCATTGTTTGAGGTCCGGGCTGCAGCCTCAAAACCATTGTAGGTGGCTTGGGATAGGAACTTAGAGCAATCCCGGATGGTGGTCACCAAGGTCTGGAATCGCTGCAGGGGTTCCCCAGTGAGCCCTGCTGAGAAGTCCACAAGCTCCTGAATAAGGCTCTTAAGATACATTCCTATGTAGAGATCACAGGTTTGTATCCGGCAGCCCAGCATGGACCCCTGGAAGCACTTGCACCTCAGGGCATCGAGGGCTCTGGCCTCTCTACCCGGGGGTACAGAAGAATAAGTCTTCTGACTCTTGAGCTTCTGCATCAAGGATTTCACCACTATGGAGTTGTGGGGAAGTTGGGCCATCTGGAAGCCTGGACTCCTCCTGACTTGGTAGATGGCATCGAGGCGCTGGCTGACCACTGGCACAGAGGTTGGGGTTTCCGACATCTGCAGGAGAAGCCGCTTGAGGATGGGTTGCACCGGCACTGACAGAGCCTCCTGTGGTGGGGACTCATACTGGAGAATCTCCAGTTCTTAGGTGCGCAGGTCCTCCTTGGACTCAGTTGGGACCGAGAGGGCTTGGGCCATGTCCCGGATGAAGTCGTGGAATGCCATGTCCTCGGGTGGGGAATGGGGCCGGAGTTCCAGGGGAGATGGCTCCGAGGGGATGTCTCGATGTTGAGAGATCTAGGGAAGGTCTCGACGTCAGTCTCCTAGTTTGAACCCGAGGACATTGAGTCGTCCAAGGCTCGGAGCTCCCGAGGACATTGAGGAGTCCAAGATTCGGAGCTCCCGAGGCCTACATCAGGGAACTGGGGTCCCCTGACAGGTCTTGGATCTGACTACCAGAAACTAGGATTGGGACCGGGACCACGATTGGTGCTGAGGGCTAGCCCAAGGCCGATAGCACTTGGAGCCCGGCTTGATGCCCAGGGATGCCACCGCAGTCGGAGGCCTGGTTGTCGGGGAAGATGATGCAGACGAACCTGACATCATTGCCTGCTGCATGGCTAGGATGGCAGAGATATTCTGCTCCAGGACCGCCATTCTGGCCTCAATACCAGAAGGCTCCTCAGTTTCTGGCGCGGGCACCGAGGATTTCGGGACTGGCGCCGGCCAAGGACTCCTTCCTAGAGACCTTAGGGGGTGCTGCTCAGAGTCGCCCAAGTCCCGCCATGGGACCATACCGGGTTTCCTCGGTGGAACCTTGACTGCTTTCAAGGATTTTTTTCTTTTTTTGCCAGGGTCCAGCGTCTTTCCAGAGGAGCCACCGCCGCAAGACTCAGAAGATGCCTGGCCTCACGGGAGGTACTCAGCAGTGGTGAAGTCGGGGCTGAGCCAGACCGCGAGAATATCTTCTCCTGCAACTCTAACCTTTTCTTGTTGGTTCGCGGAGTAATGGCCTGGCACAGGTCCAGGAGGTACTGTCATGGTCCAGGGCCAAGGCAATGCAAGCAGCAGTTGTGGGTGTCTATGACAGACATAATTTGACTGCAACGATCACATTTTTTAAAGCCACCGGGAGACATGGTGGATCATACCCGGCTGGGGTCAACGATCCTTGGGTGAAAAAGGGCGTGAATGCCAGTCGAGGCAAGCCTCGATGAAAAAAAGGAAAGGGAGTCAAGAACAGCACTGGGGACAGCGCCAGCTCGAGGTAGGAAGAGGAACTGGTGCGCAAACTGGGAAAAACTCAACTATAGGAGATAATTTTTAAAGAAGTTTTCTGGGGAAACAGGGCATACATATCCATTGGGCTCCGTGTTAAAAAGGAGACTAAGCAAGATGGCACCCTTAGGCGGGAAGGGCACCACGCATGCGTGGTAGCATTCCCAAAGGCTTTCTTTGAAAGCTGGGGAAATGCTCTGCACGGGCTCCGTCAGCACCAACGTCTCCCTTATGTGAGGACTGACTTCCTGCTTGTTCCTGGAGAACCAAGGCTGGCAACCCCAAATGTGCCCCTATTTTTTTGCACCCTGTGAGGCTACACTGCTCCCACAGGGCTAGGTATGGTGCTGCCCATGGTGACCTGGAATGAGTAGTGAGAAAGAAAGGAGTGAAATCAATTTAAAACAGTACTGTGAAGAACAATTTTGTGCAGATGGGAGAGAAGGAAATCAAGATTTATAAGGTCAAATGCAAATAGGTCCAAAGACACAGCAATGATGATGTTCCTATGATCCAATGAATGGTGGACTTCGCTGAGGCACGATAGAAGGATAGTGTCTGTGCTGTGACCAGGGTGAAAACCAGATTTGGAGGGGATGGAGAATGTTCGTTGTCTCAAGGTGAGCTGCCAATTGTGAAAAGATGAGTTTTTCTAGGACTTTGGATAAGAAAAGGTAAATTGGAAACTGGCCGTTAAGGGGAAGGAACCGATTTGTCTAATGAGGGTTTTTTCAGTAGCGGGCGAACTGTGGCATGTGTCCAAGCAAAAGGGAATGTCCCAGATGTGAGGCTATTATTGATAATGGAGAGGGCAATTGGAAGGAGGGCCAGGGAGTTTTCAGGCAGCCAGGAAGAGGGGATAGGATCCAAGGGACAGGTGGTCTGGAAATAAGTTTGGCCAGGGCTATGGAAGACACCATGTTAAAGGTGTCCCAAGTGTAAGTTAGTGACAGAGAAGAGGGGGAGGGATATGCTGGGCTTATTGCAGGGTGCGCGGAAAGGAATTCCCTTTGGAGTGAGGCAGATATTTCAAAGAAAAAAGAAGCCAGCTGTATTGGAGAGGGCTGGTCAGAGGTAGCAGAAAGATGCGGTGGGGGCTGAGATAATTTAAAGAGAATGGAGTAGAGCTGTTTGGACTGAGAGGATAAGTCTGCAATGAGAGATGAATAATGATCTTTCTTGGTGGTGGAGATCATGAGAAGGTAAGTACGATGTCATTGTTGAAATAGGTGCAAAGCATCAGGGAATTTGCATTGTCTCCAGTGACATGCGGCGTGACGGAGGTGAACACGTGTGAGTTGGAAGCCAGGATTGAACCAGGGGTGTTGGTGTCTAGGTCTGGAACGTACTGGACAAAGAGGAGCAATGCGTTTGAAGGCTGAACAAGGAGGGAATGCCAAATGTGGGTTTGATCATCGACGGGGAGGGTGGGAAAGTTAGTAAGAAAAATTGTATCTGATGTTGGGAAAGCAGCAGGAGTATCAGGAGTAATCCTGTGGGTATGTCTGAATGAGGGGGCTGTGAAGGTGAATGCCTGAGACGGTATGGTGGGTGGAGGAGAGTAAAGGAAAAGGACACAGTAATGGTTGGTCCAAGGGAAAGGTAGGACGGAGACTCACACCGGAGAGGAAGAGACATTGGGTGAGGAGATAATCACATCAAGGGTATGACCAGTGGTATGTGTGGGAAAGGAAACATGTTGGGTGAGCAGTAGGTTGGAGAGATGAGTCAGGAAAAGCTTGTCACGAGGTTTAAGGGGAAGATCCATGTGGATATTGAAATCACCCAGGATATAAAGATTAGAGTAGTGAAGGGAGGCCTCAGATATAGTGAGAAGAGAGTCACGAGTGAGGGAGACAGCGTAGAAGGGAAATAAGTTTCAGGGTGGGCGGGAAGGCATAGAAGCAAAGACTCTAGGTACTGGAGAACATATAAAATATGCACGTCCACGAAGTGCCAACATTTACACCTGCTCTTGAATGTAGACACTATTGCTGCTGGATCGGTCCTAGTATTTTATAATGTCACATAGGCACCTAGATTAGCATCTGCTTAGTAAACATACCCCTTAATTTAAGCTGTGAAAAGTTATGCCATCCCTAGGATTGTGTTAATGGCCATACCTAGACTTCCAAGAACACAGTGGGCCCAACATTCAAAGGGATTAACACAGCAGACCTGATAATCTTGTTAGTCTATCCAGGATATTCTGCGATGCTAACATGGTTAGTGCCACTGAATATTCCCAGGTGCCTCTGCTGCACACCCCGATGTTAACCGGTTAATATCAAGGCATCCCAGGGCAGCACCTGGCCATAACTGGGCCGCAGTGATATTGAGCCTCTGGCCAATTATGACAAAACAGCGAAAGTAAGGTGCTGCAAAGGTTGGTCTAACTTTTGCCGCAGAAGCTAACCGATTCAATATGGGGGCCGGATATGACCCCGACATTGAATATCCGGGTTTAAGTTTCAATGGCAGCAGCTAGCCATGTTTGAATGGCTAACCTCTGCTGCTGAATATCCCCTGCAGTATTTTTTAATTTAAGTACATAACATTAGGCTACACCCAAATCTTCCCCTGTACACACCTCCTGTGAAAGTACGCGCAATCAGCCTGACGCACTTACTTTCAGGATAGCAATTGTGTCAAATACACATCTTCATGACTAAAATCCCTTGATTTACGCATGTAAACACACATGAATCTAGGTGCGACTTATAAAATTACCCCGATGGTGGCAATATTCAGCTGCGATCTGTACAGCAAAGCAGTTTAATCAGGCCTGCAGAAAAGCAGTCTAAACCATTTAGCTACATGCATAACAGCAGAATATCAGTTATAAAAAATTGTGTAGATTATATATTTTCCAAATTTTAGAGTTATGATAGAAATATATATTTTTCTTTCTGTGTGGGTCATTACTGAGATGTCAAAGTAGCAGAGCAGATGACACCTGATAAGAGCCAACTGGCTCTTGTAAACACCTTATTAACTTGTTCTCACCAATGCAAGCGGTATGATGCTGCGTGAATCCTGGTGGACATTTACAGGTGAAGCCGCCAATGGTGTTGATGCACAGGAACTGGCAGTTGTGCTGTTTGGTTTGACATTCATCAAGATCTGAAAGAAACGGGACATCTCTCTTAACAGAAGTAGTGAAAGATATCTGACCAGACTCGCTTAACAAAAAGATGCCTCGGCCAGCTATGATATGTCTGAACCATGAACCAAAAGGACGATAGCATCTAAACACTTCCCCTCTATTAGCACCCTACAGTGGTGATGGGTCGCCAGCACAATAATAGCTCTTCACGCTGAAGACTCAGCATGATTACAGTTAGACCGAGTAACCAGAGCAATGATCATCCTCGTATGCCAGCAAAGTGTGCCTCATTCCCTGCTACTCCCTCTTTCTCAGACATCCACTGCACTCATGTTGGGGCATGGCTGTCTCAGATACCAGGGATCAAAGGTTGAAAGGCTACAGAAGGATGGCCAACACTGGGTATGAAGAGGTGGCCTAATGAGCAAGCTTTGGGTTCCCACTCAATGCCTTCCAAGACTCTACTGCCGCAGCTCTGTCTCCGTTGCAGCATCGGTACTGCAAGAACACATGCAGCGCAATATTTCAGCACAGTCTTACGGTCTGACTGTGGCTTTGGGGATGGGCCTTGATGCAAAATAATTGCAACAGTTTTCCCTCACATACTGTGCAGTGTACAATAAGATATGAAAAATAATAGTCACTGGGGAACACTCCTTAATCACATCCTGTCTTGACTACTGTAACCTACTCCTTGCTGGTCTTCCTTTGAATCATCTCTCTCCCCGTCAATCTGTTCAACACTCTGCTGCACAGCTAACTGTCCACCAGCCTCGTCATGCTCATATTACCCCTCTTCTCAAGTCACTTCATTGGCTCCCTATCCATTTCTGCATCCAGTTCAAACGTCTCCTGCTGACCTATATGTGCATTCACTCTGCAGCTCCTCACTGCCTTTCTTCTCTTATCACTCCTTACAACCCCCCTCGGGAACTCCGCTCTTCTGGCAAATTGCTTCTATCTGTGCTCTTCTCTTCTATTGCTAACTCCAGAATTTGTTCTTTCACCTTGCTGCTCCTTATGCCTGGAACAAACTACCTGAGTCTGTACGCCAGGCACCTTCTCTGACCCTTTCCAAATCCAGGCTGAAAACTCACCTCTTCGCTGCTGCTTTTGAATCTTGACTCATCTGATCTCCTTGTTTCTTTACCTTTCCCCCTTGTTTTATCCCTGTCTACGCCTTCTGTGTTGTCTGTCTTGACTAGATTGTGAGTTCTGATGAGTAGGGACTGTCTCTTACATATCTGTGCAGTGCTGCATACTTCTTGTAGCACTATACAAATGCTCAATAGTAGTAGAAGTAATTTTCTTCTCCATCTAAATACTGAAGTTATTTTGCAAGCACTTGACTATGTATTGGCGTCTTTCCTCTGTGGATTCTTCCTCTGTTTCCTCTCCCACAACAGTTCTTGTTCTAATGGCCCCACCTCTTTCCTCAGTAACCCCTAGTGCATTCTCTAAGTTAAGCACTTTCAGTAATGCATGAGCTAAAAATACAACACCTATTCTGAGGCAGGTATGGCATGTTAAAGATTAGCAAATATGAGCTAAATCATGCAGAGAGGGACCCCAAGGGAACTAGGGTCTCACAGGAAAGTTCAGAATGTGCTATTGAGGATGTTTATGTTTGCAAACTTGACATGCCAGACAAAGGTTAATTGTGTCTGTGAGTTTTTAACTCAGCATATGAAGTACAGGTTAACAAAGATTATGGCAAAGTATGATGCACAAATAAGATAAAAATATATAGCATGGCAGTTTTTGTGAATAAAAGGAAGTGTTGCGGACAGCAGAGGGGGAGGAGTTACAGATGATCGCTCGCGTTTGCAGCCCCGTGACTGCTTCCCTAAAGCTTTAGCAGAACTCGTTGCTGTATAACGGTGAGATGTGTTTTTCAAACTCAATTGCGCCAAGACCAGAGCAAGGAGACAAAGTGCCGAATAAGGATTTCCATGTTGGGTCCCCCGGCTTGGAAAAGAGAACTAACAACAAATCGCGCATGAAGGAGAGTGTGCCACACTAGTTAATAGGCATCCACTAGATCTTAATTTGCATATGAAGTTCTTTCATTTACACAAGTACTAAGTTTAGGACGGATACCGCCAACCTCTTCTCAGACTGGTTTAGTGTATAAATTATATGTCAATGCATAGGATGTTATCTTTAGTATGTACCAAATGTCCTTGGTATGCAGGCTAAACCTTACTGCAGAAGACCCTTTAGCAATCTAATCAATCATTTTGTACCTTCCTTCACAACACTTACTCACCTTTACAGGTTTTTCCATCTTCCTGGAGGATATAGCCACGGGGACACGAACACTGGTAGCTGCCTTCAGTATTCTTGCATATAAAGTTGCACGGTTTTGGAGACTGGGAACACTCATCGAGATCTGAGTGATGAAAGACAATCAGTCCACTTTTGTACTTTATATATGAATTGACTAGCAGGCTTTTAGGTGTCATGTAGCCATATCTGCTCTGCTTTTTTCATATTCATCACCTTCCTAGTATCAGCTCTGCTATAAAATTCCCCTCTCAGCCTGAGCAATGTTTTTTCTATTGGGAAAAGTTTCACTCTGGCAGAATAGCTCTCTTTCTGGAAGCAATGCACTATGTGTGCCAAATATAACTCAGAATGAGAGAGTAGCATGCATTCTTTTCTGCAGGGAGGAAGCTTGCTCCTGTCTGACAGCTGCTGTGAATTCATTCCACAGACCTGCCTTCCCCAGTGTGACAACGTTACCTACTCAATCACTGCCAGACAGGCTAATCCAGTTGTCCCCAAACTATTGCCCCTGGGCCAAAACTGGTTGAAGGACTCGTTTCACTCAGCCTGTACCATCTCCCCCAAGGCTGGACTGCTACCAGCCTGCTGACACCTCTCTTCTTGTGCCCCCCCACAACACTATTCAGCACTCTTCCCTCCCTCCATCACCCTGTGCTCCAGCATATCTTCCTCCCTTACCTTTACAGTTAGGTGTCACTAGTAGTGGCAGTGATTTACAAACACTGCCAGAGAACTTTACCTGTATTGTATCCTGCCCCCTCTGACACAAATTCCTGTTTCCAGCGGGGGTGCGATGCAACAGAGAGAAGGGTCTGGGGTGGTGAGAAGCAGCATTTGTAAATTTCTATTGCTGCGGGCAACACCTAATTGTAAAGGCAAATCAAAGGACCACCAGGGGGAAGAGAAAGTGGAAGAGATACTGTACCATGGGGAGGTGGGGAAGATAAGATGTGCAGGTGGTCCACAAACTACTGTTCCAGAGTTTGAGAAGCTACTTTTATTTAGAGGGTGGGGAGGGGAGGGAGGGGAACCCCCCTGCTTCTGCTCCACCAACATTTCAGTCTGTCCAGTGATTAGGTAGGTCCAATATGGCTCTCAGCCGAAAATGTTTTGAGGACCACTAGACTAATCTATTTTGTCTTTGCCTTTCTTGGTCCCAGGCCTGATGCCTGCTGCTACCACTCGAGCTGCTGATTCAAATCAATCATAGGCTGCTTGGGAGATGAACTTTGAACAGTCCTTGGTCCCGGAGGCCAGAGCTTGGAACTGTTGGAGAGGTTCCCTGACCAGCCCCGCTGAGAACCCGGACAACGCCTGGGTTAAGGCCTTCAAGGCACATACCTATGTACAACTCATAGGCTTGGGTTCGACATCCCAGCATCGAGCCCTGGTAGCACTTGCACCCAAGGGTGTTGAAGGCTCTGGTATCCCTCCCAGGAGAGACAGAAGAGTAATTTTTCTGGCTCTTGAGATTCTGCATGGTTGACTTGACAACCATGGAGTTGTGTGGAAGTTGGGGCTTGTAGAACCCCGGCCCCTTCCAAATGCGGTATATAGCGTTGAGGCATTGTCTGACCATCGGCACTGATGCCGGGGTCTCCTACATTTTCAGAAGTAGCAGCTCGAGGATGGCTGTACCAGCACCATGAGAGTTTCCTTGGGTGGAGACTTGAACTGGAGGATCTCCAGTTCCTCGGTGCAGGGGTCCTCCTCCACTTTGGCTTGCACCAATAGGGCTTGGGCCATATCCCTGACAAAGTCATAGAAGGTCATGTCCTCTGGAGGAGAATGGTGCCAGTGTGCCCGGGGAGATGGGTCCGAGGGGATGTCTCGGTGCCATCTGGTTTCTGGGAAGGCCTTGTTGTTGGTTTCCCCACTCAGAGTTGAGGGGAGATGACGAGTCTGAAGCCTTGTGGCTCTGTGCCTCGAGGCCTGGGAGGAAAAGCCGAGGGCCTCCCAAGGACCTGGGGTCCAAGTCTCGGAAACTGCGCTCAATCAACGACCTGATGGCTTTCCGAAAAAAACTGAAGACATATTTATTTCAACAGGCCTACAACATATCCTGAACAACAACACTCTCCACCCAGTATCTGCTCCAACAAAATTTCATCAAATGTAAAATAATCTTATGCTCCTGAATGTAACAAGCATAAAATGTATATATGTTAATATCTCCCTCTCCCCCACCTATACATGTATGCTGTGAATATCCCTTGAATCATATTTCCCCGTTTATTGAAAATTCCTGGCATTGATCTGACAACCTATCAGACAACCTCTGTAAATCACGCTGTAAATTTTGAAATTTGTCAATTGATCTGACTCTCCCTGTTTACCTAATCAAACCGCTCCTGATCGCTGGAAGTAGCGGTATATAAATATATGCTAAATAAATAAATAAATAAACTTGCCGGGGAGGATCGGATGCCCGATGAACGGGACTGGGACCTTGACCGGGGCTGAGGACTTACCCAAGACTGGTGGTGCTCACAACTCGGCTTGATGACTGGGGACTCCCCCGCAGTCGGGGGCCCGGTCATCGGGGCAGATGATGCAGACAAACCCGACATCATTGCCTGCTGCATGGCCAGGATAGCAGTGATGTTCTTCTCCATGGCTGCCATTCTGGTCTCCAAGCCAGAAGGCTTTGCAGCTTTCAGTATGGGCACTGAGAATTTCAGGCCCGGAAGAGGCACTCTCGCGAGTGCATCCTCGATGAGGATTATGGCCTCGAGGATCCTCGCATGGTCTCTGCCGGCCGAGGAATCCTTCTTGGGGATCTTGGTGGGACGTTTCTTGGAGTTCCCCGAGTCCCTCCAGCTCATCTTACCAGGTTTCCCCGGCGTAACCTTGATGGGCTTCGAGGGCTTTTTCTTCTTTTGCTTGGGGTCCGAGGCCTTTCCAGAGGAGCTGCCGCCGCAGCACTCCAAGGATGCTCGGGCCTCACGAGAAGTGCTGAGCTTGTAACTTGGCGTTGGGGAGGTTGGTGCCCAGTTGGACCTTGGGAACAGCTTCTCCTGCAAGTCCAATCTCCATTTATTTGTTTTAGGCATCATAGCCTGGCACAGGTCACAAGAGGTGCTATCATGGTCCGGTCCCAGGTAGCATAAGCAGCAATCATGAGTGTCTGTGACAGAGAGTTTGACTGCAGCGGTCATATTTTTTGAACCCACTGGCAGACATAGTGGGGGACACCTGGCAGGGGTAGATGCCCCTCCCCCCGGAGAAAAATGGCACAAATGCCGGTCGAGGCAAGCATTGATGAAAAAAATGGAGAGGCGAGAACAGCGCCGGGACTGGCGCCGGCTCAAGGCGGGAAGAGGAACCGGCACGCAAACTGGGAACAGCTAAATTTTTAAGGATTTAGCAAGGATTTTTTTCAGGGAAACTAGACATGTGTCCATTGGGCTCTATGGAAAAATGAGACTGAGCAAGATGGCACACTTGGGCGGGAAGGGGACCACGCATGTGTGGTAGCATTCCCAAAGGCTTTCTTTGAAAGCTAGGGAAATGCTCCGCGCGGGCTCCGTCAGCGCCGATGTCACCCATATGTGAGGACTGACTTCCTGCTTGTTCCTGGAAAAAAACATAGTATCTCCATGAATCCTCTTGCCTTGGAGGAAAAACTATAAGCTGTACTTGTGGGTTGTCTGCAGCTTTAGCATATTTTTTATGATAATCCTTCCATTGACTTCAGCCACATTTTGGGTGTCACGTCAGAGACCCCTTCTTTCTCCTGCTGCTGCTTTCTGCTTTACTCTCTCCTCCCTCAAGTGAACTTTAAACCTGGGCACATTACCCACCTGTCCCAGCTGTCCACTGGCCTGGGACTGGAGTATAAATCCTCCACTGGAGCAGCAGGGACATCTAAGGTAAAGTGCAGCACTTCACCTCAGAGGAGCCATGGTCCAAGTGGGCCCGATGACTACCCCACCCCGAAGCTATCTGGTCCAAGGCACGCCTGGGCCAGGCAACCTCAACCAGAGGGCCTCCATGCTACTGGACCTCCCCCTCCCAACTAATAATAGTTATCTGGACAGGGGAGGTGCCTAGCATTATCCTTCTTTTCCCAACATCATCTTGAAAAATGGTGGTGCCCTGTCTCCTAGTAGTGTATAGGGACCTACAGTATCTCTAGGGGGTCAATCTGCCAAACAAAGAATTGTCTCTCTAGAAGTGGAGGAGTAGCCTAATGACTAGTGTAGCACCCTAAGAAGCAGGAAAGCCAGGTTCAAATCTCAATGATGCTCCTTATGATGTTGGACAAGTCACTTAACCTTCCACTGCCTCAGATACAAACTTAGATTGTAAGCCCTCCAGGAAAAGAAAAATACCTGAATGTAACTCACCTAGAATTTCTGAGAAAAGGCATGAGCTAAATCCAGTCTTGTGTATGCCACTTAGCCTTCTATTGCCTCAGGTACAGACTTAGATTGCAAACTCTCCAGGGACAGGGAAATAGCAATTGCACATGAATGTAACTCCCAGTCTGTCAAGGCGCTGTAGATTACCACCCCCAGTGTTTGCGTTTTTTTTCTTTCAGTGCAGGGAAATTCCAAAGAATCTGATGAATTTGAACCAAGGATGGTCGAGTTCAACCTTATGTTTATGCACCTCTGAGACCATTTTCAAAACTATGCAGGTAGGTGCAAAGCCCACAGATACTTCGACCCATGTTCTTGCCACTAATTCTAACAGGGAAAAGAGATACGCATTTTCCCTTGGAGAACCATCCTTGGTAAAAAGATTTTACCCACGCTTCTGTGAATATCTTTTCCCTGGAAAACATACGGTTTTAAAAATACAAAACTAAGACAGAGATTTACTAAAAGGTGCTACTACATTGCAGGGCACTATCATGCATTAATAGAAATATAGAAAGTGACGGGAGATAAACATCATATGGCCTATCCAGACCACCCATCCATAAGAAATATTACGTTTTATAATCCCTTCCTCTCCCTCAGAGATCCTCTGTCTTTATCCCGTGTGCATTATACTGGAAGTCTCATGTTCTTCAATGTGATCCACTGACTAATAATGCACATTCATGTGGTAGTGTATTTTCTTAAATCTAGTCCTATGTGGGTTGTCACCTGGCCTGATCTAATCCTGCTTCCAAGCCTGCAATTTTCCCCTTGGGTAAAGGTACAGTCGTTGATCCACACAAATGCTTTTACTCTCATACAGAGTGGGCAGTTTTCTGAGAGTCTATCTACCCAGGCTTTTAGAAACTGCCCCTCTAGCAACTTCTGATACCTTTATGGAAAAGTGAAAAACACCAGCCGAAGATCGCTTATCTGTGCTACAGTCTCACTCAAGGATTGGGCTACAAAAATCACTATGGAGGATTTGGCTGACAAAATCTTACCTACGCAAGCTGTCCCAGTGATCTCCGTGGTGTAGCCAACCTTGCAGAAGCACCTGAAGGAGCCCATGGTGTTGATGCACTGACCATTTCCACAAAGGTCTGGCATGACCTTGCACTCATCGATATCTGTGAAAAGAAAGTATTACACACATTATCCTTTAAAGCATTATAAGCAGAGAGTTACTGAGAACCCATGCTGAACATGAAATTTCTAAACTTTTTTTGAATGGCTATAATTCTATAAGTGTATATATGTAGAGAGCTTTTTTAAGTTCCAAAATTTATTGATTTTTAGTATAACCAGACATGCATTGAAATTATAAGACGATAAACCACAAAGGTCCCCACATCTGGGAATCAAAGAAAAATAAACAATAAAGAGTAGGAAAAAAATAGTATAGACGTTATGAACAACATTTAGTGAACAAGGAAGTGATCCTGCTTCCTGTACTTCATAAAGTGGATACAAATTCTTGGAATAAGGCTCAGAGTTGGGAATTATCCATTATCCCATCTAATTTCTCGGCTGCAGCAGTCTCATATTTCATAGTCAAGCATAATGAATGCCATCAGAATAATGCATTAAGATGATGATAATTTGTTTTAACGTAGATAGTCCATTCTGACATGCAATAGAAAGTAGTATACTAAGCAATCGTTGTTGGGGTTTATTGAAACAATCCTCAAAAACCACAGCCTTCAGAACAACAATGAGATAGGATAATGATTCATGAATGTCCAATATTTTAGAACATAACCCCAGGACTGAGTTCAGGCAATTTGTAAGGTGTCCAGAAAATTCTGTGCATCAAAAAATACATGGATTGAGTAACTGAGGCAGAAAGGGAAAAAGAGATCACCTTTTTCTATTGCATTTTCCACTTAATTTGGAGATTAGCCTATCAAACTCTTGTTTCCATACCCTCCTGAGAACAATACCCCAGGCTTTCTTCCTATGTGCCAAAACCACATAGCATGATCACCAGAATTGGCTACCTCATTGGATTTTACCACATCCAGCAGCTTCTCAAGATCTTTAAAGTCTTTCTTCCAAGATTTAATTATATCCATTTAAACTTTCACAAAAATGGTAGTTGGTATCTCACATAACTCCCATCGCTCATGACATGTTCCAAACCCAACATACCCTTCTCAACCCAGATTGGCACATAAAAGGCCTGTTTATGCACAAAGCATGATTTATTGGGGGATGGGGAGGAAATTGTTTAGGCTGGGGCCAACGCACTTCTGCTATGCAATCTAATTGATGCAAGGCTCTGTGTGTGGGGAGAAAAATAGGATAGTGTCTCACCTCAACAGGTAAACTGGCTCCATGTAAGCAATGCAGTAGGGTGGGATGTAGCTGTCATCATACACACAAAAAGGCAAATAGGAATCTCCTCTGCCTCCCAATTTTCTAGCCATAAATAACTAAGCCTCAAAATAAAGGCATAATGGTAAGAACGAAAAGTCAAGGTAGTTAACCACACCCAAGTACTTGGGGAGCTCAAGTGCTCTCAGAGCTATTCTCAGATGCTTGCTAGCTCAAACAAATTTGGACAAAATGGGGGGCATTTGGAGCTGCTGGTTAAAATGGAAAATGTTAAAATGAGGCATGCTTTGATTGCTGACCCTCGATGTGCTGTCTTTTGCTGGGATATTTTCCCTCTTTGTTCTTATTGACTTTAATGACAGTTGACAGCCTGTCATGGTCTCTGTTTTGTTATTTCAATAAAAGCCTTGAATAATTAAAAAAATCTGGATAAAATTCTGTCTAGCTCTCTATAAAACTGATTGGGAACAGAATAGGAATCATGGCTAGAGCATACAATATTTTTGGTGCTATTGGGATTTTGATTACCTCAATTCTGCCCCATGAGGAGAGATATGAGGGGGACCGTTTGGTGCAGGCTTCTTTCTTCTTCCAACACCCTGTTCTTATTTGTATTGACTGTAGCCTTAAGATTTAAATGGAATTTAATACCCAGATACTTGATACAATGTGGTGACTAACAGAAGGGGAAGGACTGGAATTTTGCCTTAACATTGTGAATAGTTAAAGACATCACCTTGTTTTCCCCCAGTTAATTTTATTTCCAGAGAATTCACCAAATTGATTCCTGGTTTGAAAATGTGGTGGAATGGAGTTGTCTGGATCAATCAAATAAAGAAGGAAGTCAACATATGTGAACCTCTTGAAAGCTGTAGCCCCGACTGCTATACCCAAGATTCCTATATTCTGACGGATCGAAATTGCAAGAGACTCCAATGCGATATTAAAAGGGAGTGGTGACATCCGGCTCCTTTGATGGGTGCCACAACCTAGCTTGAAAAATTTGGATAAGGTACCATTAATTGCGAGATAAGTCTTAGGATTGCTGTAGAACACTTTTACCTTTCGAGAAAATTGTAGTAGAAAACCCATCCATATAAGGGTGGCAAAGAAGTAATCCCAAACTACTCTATCAAAGGCCTTTATGGCATCCAAGGATATAGATAAGGCTGGCAAATCTAGGGATTTTGCTATGTCTAGTAGATCACAAAACAACCGTATATTGTTAGCTGAATGTCTATTGGAAATAAATTCAGATTGGTTTATGTCAATCAATGTACTCAAGATTGATTTCAACCCTGTAGCCAAAATGTGCATATAAACTTTACAATTTCAATTAATCAAAGATATGGGGTGATAATTTTGCATCTGGGTAATGTCCCTATCCAGTTTTCCAGCAAGACTGTTTAGGCCTCAGTGAAGATACCACACATTTCCCCTGAAATGTGTGGTAAACCCCTGAAAATGCAATTGTAATGTTGGCGCCAAAAGCAGAGAGAAGGATCTAAAGAACTCTGCAGTGAACCCATTGGACCAGGTATCTTTCTAGTTAGATATTCCTTTATAACCTGAGTGATTTCTGCTAAATCAGGAGTGAAGAAGCAGTCTAACAGAAATAGAAAAAGGAGCCAAATGATGAAAACTGGAATCAATATAAGCACTGGCAAGACAGATGCAAAGTATTAATAAGGCAGGCAAAGAGAGAATTTGACAAACAGCTTGCCATGGAAGCAAAAACGCATAATAAAAACGTTTTCAAGTACATTCATAGCAAAAATTCAGTGAGTCAGTTGGACCGTTAGATGACAGAGGGGTAAAAGCGGCACTAAGAGGGGACAAGGCCATAACTTTGCTTTGGTTTTACTGAAGAAGATGTAGGGAAATTACCTATGCCTGAAATGGTATTTAAAGGTGATGCATGGGAAGAAATGAAAGAAATATTGATAAAACGGCGAGATGTATTACAACTATTTGATAAATGGAAGAGTAGCAAATCTGGACCAGATGGTATACATCTAAGAGTGTTGAAAGAACTGAAATATGAGATTGCAGACCTACTATTACTAATCTGTTAACTATCATTAAAATCATCTGTAATACATGAAGATTGGCAAATGGCTAATGTAACACCAATGTTTAAAAAGGGTTCCAGGGGTGATCCGGGAAATTGCAGACTGGTGAGCTTGATGTCAGTACTAGGCAAAATGGTAGAAATCATTATAAGGAACAACATTACTGAACATGGTTTAATGGAAGAAAGTCAACATGGATTTAGCCAAGGAAAGTCTTGTCTTACTAATCTGTTATATTTTCTTGAAGGTGTGAATAAACAAGTAAACAAAGGTGAGCCGGTCAATATAATGAACTGGTCAATTTTCAGAAAGCCTTTGACAAGGTTCCTCATGAGAGACCCCTGGCGAGATTAAAAAGTCCTGAGATTGGAGGCAGTGTAGTATTGTAGATCAGGAACTGGTTAAATGATAGAAAGCAGAGGATAAGGCTAAATGGTCATTTTTCCCAATGGAGAAAGGTGAATAGTAGAGTACCCCAGGGAACTGTGCTGGGTCTGTTGCTTTTTAACATATTCATAAATGACCTGGAAATGGGAATAATGAGTAAGGTGATCAAATCTGCATATGACACAAAATTATTCAAACTTGTTAAAACCCAAGAGGATTGTGAAAAACTGCAAGAGGACCTTAATAAATTGGAAGACTGGACGTTCAAATGGCAGATAAAATTTAATGTGGACAAGTGCAAAGTTATGCACCTAGGTAAGAACAACCCAAACTATGGTCACACGATGCAAGGTTCCACATTAGGAACCACCATCCAGGAAAAAGATTTAGGCGTCATAGTGGATAACATGTTGAAACCCTCCACCCAGGATACAGCAGCGGCCAAGAAAGCAAATAGAATGCTAGGAATCATAAGGAAAGGAATGGAGAATAAAATCAAGATTATTATAATGCCTCTGTATCGTTCCATTGTGCGACTGCACCTTGAATCTTGTGTGCAATTTTGGTCTCCATATCTTAAAAAGGATATAGTGGAATTAGAAAAGGTCTAGAGAACAGCCACCAAAATGGTTAAGGGGATGGAAGGATAACCCTATGTAGGGAAGGTTTAAAAGGTTAGGAATCTTCAGATCGTGGCGTCACTAGAATGGGTGCAAAGATGGGCTCAGAAGACGTTACTAATAAGTTTCGACGCTGAAAAAGCCTTTGATAGGGTTAGCTGGTCCTATTTGGAGGATCTGCTCCCGCGATATGGCCTGGGGGAATCTTTTTGCAAAATGGTGAGATGTTTATACGCAGATCCCAGGGCAGCGATATTGTGTAATGGGCTGCTTTCGGAGGCCTTTCCCCTCAGGAGGGGGACTAGACAGGGCTGCCCCTTGTCCCCTCTTCTATTTGTTTTGTCCCTTGATCCTCTTGTTCGCAGGGTGGAACAATCTCGTGAGATTTCGGGCATAACAATGGGTAGACAGGTTTTCAAACTGGCTGCCTTTGCAGACGATCTCCTAGTACATTTGTCCGCTCCCCAGGATTCGTTGCTGGTGCTCTTACAGGAATTTCAGGCCTTTGGTCGGGTTGCGGGCTTCTGTATCAATCGTGAGAAGTCGGAGGCGTTGGATGTTTCGGGGGGTGTGCGGGCGGCGTGGCAGGGCGTGTTCCCCCTTAGGTGGGCTGAGGACTCTTTTGTATACCTGGGGATTATCCTGACGCCCCGGTCGGCGCAGCTCTATAAGGTTAATTTACATCGGGTAATGACTAAATTACGAGGTCAGCTACAAATGTGGGGATCCCTTCCATTGTCTTTATCCGGGAGAATAGCTGCGATCAAAATGGTAGTCCTTCCTCAGATACTCTACTGGCTACAAACTCTTCCGGTCTGGGTTCTGAGGCGGGATTTAACACGACTTGAAGGGATGCTGAAAGGTTCTTTATGGAAGGGGGCGAGAGCACGAATACCATATGTGAGGCTGAGGGGAGGATGGAGACGGGGGTATGGGGCTCCCGGATCTGGGGGCCTATGCCTTGGCCTGTCAGGCTCGACACTTGGGGGACTGGCTGGGTGGGACTGAGGTCTTCACGCCGTGGTGGGTTGAGGAGGCTTGTGTCGCCCTGTACTCCTTGTTGGCCCTTTTGCATCAGGAGGACTGCCTGCTTCCACCTTATATTACCGATAGTGTGCTGTTGGGCGCCGTCCGACGGACTTGGCGACAGCTTAATCAATACTGGAAGAGGAGTTGGAAAATTTCAAGTTGGCTGCCACTCCTGGGGAATGTTAATTTCACGCCAGGTATGGAGACGGCAACTCTGTGTGCTTGGGCAGCGAAGGGGATTCGTACTATTGGGCACGTGGTAGATGTTATGGGCCGGTGTAAGCCCTTTCCAGCACTTAGAGCTGAATATGGCCTGGCCTCGATGCACCCATTTTCGTACCTGCAGCTTTCTCATTACGTGACTTCTTTGCTGGCGGATGAGCTCCATGTGGATCACTCGGCGCTGATAATCGAATTTTTTGATCTGGGAGGGGACTTCGTACCGTCCATACGACATATGAGGGCACGGTTAGATGGGTTTCGGCAATCTCCGGACTACCGGAATGTGGAACTCGCGTGGGCCACAGAGTTGCAGCGAGAGGTCCCCCCAGGAACTGTTCTTAAGGGCCTTCGGCACATGGCCCAATTAGCAGAGGGAGTGCGTTGGAGAGAGATACATTTTAAATCGCTGACTAGGGTCTATTTTTCACCGTGGCGGGCCTTTCGTAGCCATCTGACGGTAGATGACAGCTGTCCGAGGTGTTCTGCACCAATGGCGACCCTTCTACATATGTGGTGGAGCTGTCGGCAACTCCGTTCTTACTGGACACGGATTTCTTCGTACATGCAAGACTTGCTGGGACAGCGGGTGGGTTGGGATGCCTTATTCGTTACTTTGGACTGCCTGGGACTCACCTCGCCCGAAGGCAAATGGGGGAGGTTGTTGGTGCGCAAGGCCTGCTTGGTGGCTAAGGGACCTCTGCTTCGCAGATGGCGTGGCCGGGGTCCGTCATCCTTCTGGGAATGGAGAAATAATTTTCATCAATTGATGTTGGCTGAGTGTTGGAGCGCTCGGGGTAATCCTGCGAGGTGGCTTACCTTCCAGTCTCTGTGGGATCCCTACATTCAGCAGTTGGGACCCCGAAGTCGTAATGAAGTATTACAATGGGCGACACTAGAGCAAGGAATGCTGGTGTCAGGTGATTAGGTGCTGGCGTGAGTGGTAAACTGGGTCGGTCTCTCTTGTGAGGTTCTTGGTATGGGGGTGGCCATGTCTCTGGGGGGGGTGGGGGTGGGAGGGGGGGGATGGGAGAGGGATTTATTGGTTTCTTTTCATTGTTAAAATTTACACCAACTGTATATTTTCTTTATCCCTTGATGTGGGGATCAGAAACCCACCCCACTCGGGGGCTGTTGTGCTGTTGGATGTTGCTGTGTTGAATTGGTGTTTAAATAAAGTTTTGGGAAAAAAAAGGTTAGGAATCTTCAATTTGTAAAAGAAACACTGAGGGGAGATATGATAGAGGTCAATAAATGAATGAATGGAGTAAAACGGGTAAATGTAGATCAGTTGTTTACTCCATTAAAAAAGTAGAAAGACTAGGGGACATGCAATAAAGCTTCAGTGTAACCCCAATAAAAGAAAATATTTTTCACTAAACGTGTAATCAAACTCTGGAATGTATTACTGGAGGATGTAATAGCTGGGTTTAAGAGAGTTTTGGACATGTTCCTAGAAGAAACATCCATAAACCATTATTAAAGAGGACCTGGGATATCCACTGTTTGACAAGCACTGTGGAACCTATGAACCTTTTTGGGAACCTGCTAGATACTTGTGGCCTGGATTGGTCACTGTTGGAAACAGGATACTGGGCTTGATGGACCTTGGTCTGACCCAGTATGGCATCTCTTATGTTCTAAATAATGTGCATTAATGGCATTAGCACGCACTGTAAGTAAAAACCTCCTTAGTGGATTGTTGGTCTCTTCAGAACTTGGTCTTTCTTGATATCATTGGTTAGTCTTACATTTTCCTAATGCAGTTTATCTTTTCCTGGAGTGTTTTGAAAGGGGACATTAAAAGGTTTTGGCTTTCTAATCATGACCCTAGTCCCAAATATGTGACCTTAGCTTCTATCTGTCCTTAGTCCTTATGTTACTATGTTGAAGGTGCTGGAAAATGAGCTAATGCCTTGAAGAAGTCATGCCACCTATGATCCTGTCCAAGTATATGATGTGATGCTCACTGGAGGAGCTGCAGTGGTGGTTGTTGAGCCTTTATTCAAGAGCTGCTCAGGAGAGCATCAGAAGGCCGGAATCGGGCCTGTTAAGCAGTTCACTTCTTGGTGGGAGTTAATGGAACACTCTTCTCTTAGGTTTATGGCCTAGTTTCCTGAAAAAACCTTTGGCAGAGTCACAGGATCAAAAGAAATGAAAATATAGTCTACTGAAGTCTCATAAATGAAAAGTAAGTGGAAACTGCTGTTGAGAATGAACTGTACTGGTTTTGCCAGAAAATAAATTCTGTATATTGAGGAGATTCAGTTACTACTATATTGCGCTTGTTATATGCAGTAAACTATTTACTGCCGAATTTGTGGTTTGGAGTTTAAGTATATTTAAATAAATTGGCAAAGCGAAACTACCACAAGAGACTTAAACTGAACTCATTTTCCAGGGTTTGGGTTTGAGAAAGTGAAAGTGCCAAAGACTGTATCCCATGTTATTCCAAAGCCAGCTGTTCAGGAGGGGACTGAATGAGCCAAAGAGAGAAAGTGTGTTTATTTCCTTGTCCAGGAAAAATATTCACATTTAGTCTAGTCTACTACACAAGCTGTTTGATCAGACTTAAAAGAATCCAACAACAAGAGATGGGATTTGTATCCCTCATCATGACACTGGTTACATAATTAAACCAGGGTAATCCACTATTCTTAGGGATCGTTTACTAAGAATCTGATTCATATAAGATTTAAAGCAAAGGGTGCTTAAAATGTGCTTAACATTTGACAGGTCTGAGCAAACAAAAGTGGAAGTGAGAGCGTGCCTTACAGGTTTAAAGGAGGTGGTCATGAGGATAAAAACACCTGCAGAATAGCTATTGCCCATGTTACCACTTCTATATCTATCCAGACGGACAACCAGATCCAGGACATGGAACTGGTTCAGTGTGCAAGATGCCTGCAGGTTGAATCCCTCAGGAAATAAGCTGAATAACAGAGAGGAGGTGGCGGCGAGGCTAAAAAGCATCCGTGACAATGAGAGGTATATTGATGAAATGCTTCTAGAGACATTTAAGATCACCAGTAGAAGGGAAGATGATACTGTAAGAAAAGATGACAGATGGACACAGATCACCAGAGCCTGCAGAACTGACACCACCAAACTACTTTCCTTCAAACTGAGGAATCAGTATGCAGCCTTGGAAGTGGAAGAGACGACAGCATCCCAAGAACAGAAGGTATCAGAGCTCAAACAACCCAAAGCAATAGGATCAGCAAACACTAGGAAGTGAAGGGCAGTGGTAGCTGCTTGCTGCATTCTAAAGGGTACAGAGGTGTCTATCTTCCATCTAGACATGATGTCCCATGGGTCATGCCATCTGCCTGGTGCCAAGATCAGAGATGTTACAGTGAGTATGCAGAGACTCCTCAAGCCTACTGACTAGTATCTGATGCTGCTCATCCATGTTGGCAAAAATGATACTACTGGGTTCTCACCTGAGTGTATCAAACGAGACTTTGTGGCTCTGGGAGAGAAGATGAAGCAATTAGGTGTAGAGGTGGTATTCTCCTCAGTCTTCCCTGTCGAGGGATCAGGGCCGAGGCCAAAAAACTCGCATCCTAGAGATGAATATCTGGCTGTGTGGATGGTGTCATTGAGAGCGTTTTGGTTTCCAGGACCATTGCATGATTTTCCAAGGGCTGCTGAGCAGAGATGGCATCTACCTATCGAAAAAGTGGAGAAGTGTCTTCTGAAACAGACTTGATAATCTACTGAGGAGGGCTTTAAACTAGGAACATCAGGATACAGGTGAATAAAGGCCCCAGGTAAGTAAAAGCTCTCGGGTAAATAAAATATTAAAAAACAGTATAGAAAAAGGTAAAAAGGGCAACATCTGGAGGGCTGCATATACTAATGTCCAAAGTATGCAAAATAACGTTCCAGATTTATAAGCTGTAATTGAAGAGGCTGATCTGTATATAGGATAATCATGGAGACAAGATACACAGAAAACAATGACTGGGATGTAGTTATATAAGGCTATAATCTATTCAGGAAAGACGAGATAGGAAGAAAGGGAGGCGTGGCACTAGATGTAAAAAATAATATTAAAACAGAACTATAGGGCTGACAAGGGAAGGAGGCGGCACTGTGGGTTTGTCTGGACAGAGAATGGAAAATCTATTTATTTTGGTGTGATATACAGTTGTGGTCAACATTGGCACCCTTGCATTTTAGGTATGTACAATATCTTGAGAAATAATTGGAAATATTCCAACTGTATGTCATCATAATATTTTAATAGTATGCTCAAAGGTATACAACAAAAAAATGTCTGTGCAACTTAGACATAGTAATTTCTGAGAAAAAAACAAAATATGACCTGCACAGGATTAATGGCACCCTTTACTAACATTTGGTTGCACAAGCCATGGCAGTGATGACAGCCTCCAAACGTTTCTTGTAGCCATCTATAAGTTTCTTATATCTGTCTGCTGGTAGTTTCTCCCACTCTTCAACTGCAATTTGTTCCAGCTCATGAATGGTTCTAGGATTCCTTTTACCAAGGGCAGATTTCAGCTCTTTCCAAAGGTTCTCGATTGGATTAAGATCAGGACTCATTGCTGGCCAGTTTAAAACAGTCCATCTGTACCTTTTTAACCATTCTTTTGAACTTTTGGATGTATGTTTTGAGTAATTGTCCCGCTGGAGAACCCATGATTTTCGATCCAGACCTATCTTTCTGACACTAGATAGCACATTTCGCTCCAAAATACTTTGTTAGTCCTCTGACTTCATTATTCCTTCAATACGTTCCAGACCTCCAGTTCCTAAGCCAGCAAAACAGCCCCACAGCATAATGGAACCTCTACCATATTTAACTGTAGGAAGGGTGTGTTCTTCCTTAAGAGCTTTATTTCTTTGCCTGTAAATGTATTGATGGTCTGCATTGCCAAAGAGCTCAAGTTAGGTTTCATCTGTCCACAGAACATTTTCCCAGAAGGACTGTGGTTTCTCAAAGTGGATTTGGGCAAAGATCAGGCTTTCCTTTTTATGTCTGTCTTTGAGCAGTGGGATCCTCCTTGGCCTTCACCCATGAAGTCCTTCTTTGTTTGGTGCATGGCATATGGTGTGGGTTGAAACCACCACTCCAGATTGCTCTAAGTCAGCCTTAAGCTCCTTGGATGTTGTACATGGTGTTTTCCAACAGTTCACACTAACCTTCGAAGACTTAGATTAATTTCCCTCTTCCCACTGTCCTGGGAGATTCTTGTCAGTTCCATGAACAAAAAATGTCTTAACAACATTATGAACTGTAGACACAGGAATCCCAAGGTCTTTGGAGATGGCCTTCTACTCCTTGAAGTTTGATTTTTCTGATAATAGCTTTTCTGATGGTCTTAGGCAGCTCTTTTGTCTTCACCATTGTGAAAATGGTGGTTCTTCTGTTCAAACTAATTTGAATTGTTTATAAGGGTGCCAATAAGCATGTCCTGGCAATATCCCAGTTTTATACTATTTCCTACTATTTTCTTTTTTAATTGGTCTTGTTTTATTTGATTCTTTTATGTGTCATATACTATGTTACTATGTCAAATATTTGTGCATATATAGTCCAAAGCCATTTTACTGGCCACTTTTTTTTTTTTAGGAGATATTGGACATTAAGGGTTTGAACTGCAAGGGTGCCAATAATGTTGACCACAACTGTTTTCATAGATGAAGGGTTGGGAATGGGAGCTCAAAAAACAAACACAAATAGAAATGGAAGAGAGGTAGAACTTGAACTGTTTTCATGACTGTGTTCAAGTAGAGCAAGCTAAGGGGATCATTTCAAAAGTCTTAGTCGTAATTTTGGACATCCAGAGATGTGCACGTGGGTGTTGACAACACAGAGCCATTTTACAAATGATGTTTAGAGATATCTTTGGTGGGGGGATGTCCAATTAGGTAAGAGGCATGTCTGGGAAGGTGTAATGAACTTAAATGTCCCTGTTTGATTTCAGAAATATCAGGGACATCTGCAGGCATGTCCGTGTTTAGACCTACTCCAGGCATGAGCAGGCATCAGGAAAGTGCTTGCTGTGGCTTTAAAACATCCAAAGGGTGAAGAGAAGATGTTGAATTAAGTGACTAGCCTAAGATCACAAAGTCCCACACTGGGATTTGAATGCTAGACACCTTGCTCCTAGTCCACTACTTTGACCATTATGCTATTAGATGTCCATGTTCTGAGATGTCAGTCTGGGATGTCTATGTAGACATTGCTATAAATGTTCACAATGGACACGTCCACATTTCTGAAATTGTTCCTGAACTTGCACGTGCCTGCTATTTTTCAGATGTTCTGGCTTTGATGTCCCAGATTGCACTTGGATGTCCCATTGTAAAATGTATCTTTAAACTAAAAGTGGAGAAAGTGATTGGGCCGGATAGGATTCAACCAAGGCTACTGAAAGAACTTAAAGTACTGGCACCTTTTCCATGCTTCTTTAGAGTTCAGTATGATCCCAGAGGATTGGAGATAGGCAAATATGGTCCTTATCCACAAAGTGGAAGTAAGGAAGCGGTTAGAAACTAGAGACCAGTTAGTCTGACCTTTGTGGTAAATTATATTATTTATTTATTATTTAACAGTTTTTATAGACTGCTTTTCCTAAGATCAAAGTGGTTTACATTTAACTTTAACATTACATAGTGTGATAACGAGAAAGATGATAAAAGGGTCAAAGGAGGAGATTACATTCAACAACAACTTACATATTAATGAAGAGATAATTAGCAAGTATGATATAATAAAATGAAAATTAAAAACATGGGAGAATCAAAGTATGGTATGTCCATGGGTAAGTGGGTTTTGCTAGTAGGCTTGACTGTGGAGAGTTGTATTACATTTAACAGCGACTTACATTTTAATGATGAAATAATGAGCAAGAATATTATAATAAATGAGAATTGAAAACATGAATAAATCAAAATTTTAGTGTGTCCAAATGTGTGTGAGATTTTGTTAGTAGGCTTGTATTTCGATGTTTTAAGATAAGAGTGATGTATTTGATCCTATAGTGCAGATCCTTTCATGTGGCCATTTTGTGCTTGCCTGCTTAAGTTTTATTTTCAAAGTATTCTTTGAAGAGAATGAATTTGAATTTCTTACAGAATGTTGTGAGGTCAGAGAAAGTTCTAGTTTTTCCCCAGGGAGAACATTCCAGAGAACAGGTGCATATATGCATGTATACATGTTATCTGGTTACTCTTGGTTAATTTGGGAGGTAGGGTGAATGCATGTTGTGTACAATTTCTTCTGAGTCTGTTCTTAAGTGCTTTTTTCAGTATAGACAGTAAATACTATGAGGTATAAATTGTGAGAAATTTTGAAGATGGTTACTGGGACTTCGTATTTAATGTGGCTTTGTACAGGAAGCCAATGAAGTTGTTTTAATATGGATGTAGTTAGCTCAGCTTGTGCAATTTGAATCCAACCTACCAGGCAAGGATCAACTGGAGATATTCTGTTTAAAGTAAGAATGGGGGAGTGAAGTCAAGATGGCGGGAAAGTGGTGAGATGTGGTCAGAGCTGTTCCTTTTGATTACCTCATAACTTCTTTTTTCCTACTTGATTATGCCTCCTAAGAAAGGGAAAAAGACGGCAGCCAAGAGTCCTAAGGCTGCTGCCTTGACCCCCATTCAGCAGACTCTAGACTCACATTTGCATCCAACCTTGGGGAAAAGTGCCATCTGTGAGTCTTCTGCTGACCGTGCCTTGATTAGGAAGGCCTCAGGTCTTGGAAGCATACCTTCTTTTAATCCATGGCAGAATCCGGCTTTCTCTGGTGAGACCCCGACGACCCCATTGCAGGAGGCCCAGGGAACAGCATCCATCCCGAAGTGAGCTCCTCAGAGAAAGGCAGGGCCCATGATGATGTCATGGTGGGAGGAGCCCCTCCGCCGGTAGTGCCACCCAGCAAGGGACACTGGAGACTGAGAGCTGGGAGATATCTTCAGAAATGCAAGCATCCCTTCATTCCATCTGGAAGTTGCTTCTAAGAATGGATGGTGCTGTAAAACACTGTTCTACAGATAATCAATGCACTAGTCACCACAGTAGTGGTTCTTGTCCAGAAACAAGGTAGTTCTATTAAAGATACACAGGAAAAGATAAGTGCTATTGAAACGTGGGCCAAAGAATCTAAAGAAGCTATCTCAGCTTTAATTAAGGATAAAATGATTTATTAATCGGAAGATGAAAGTTTTTGAAAATCAGTCTCATCTGAATCTACGTATCTTGAATTTTCCAAAGTTAGTGGATTTATCTCCTCTGGACGCCCTCAAGATGTACTTACTGGATGTTTTACATGTTCCTGAAACTGGTTTGCCTCATTTAATAGAGTCTACTATGTGCCGAAATGGGTAACAGGGGAGGCAGTATCTATTAATGACTTGGATGTTTCAGCTGTGCTGGAGTCGTCTGACGTTGGTAGTGCAAGAGCGATAGACGTTGATGGCTTCTTTTGTATTTAAACAAGATCTAAATATGGTTCTCCGTTTATATTTTAGACAAAGTAAAGAATGTTTTTTTTTGTCAGAAGATCTGTATTTATCTGGAAGTAGCACGTGTAACACAGGAAAGACGCAAATTGTTCTTAGCTATGAAGAAAGAGTGTGTTGAGCTAGGGGCTACTTTTACATTACGCTACCCATGTAAATGCATTATTAGATATTGTAATGTGGGTTATGTCTTTTTTGAGCCTACCCAGCTCCATTCTTAGATTTGAAGAAATGTATAGCTTTTTTATTGAAAGGCTTCCAGAGTATACAAAGCATCATAAACCACAAAAATCTTCAAAGAAGATGCAACAATAATAACATAACTTCAGGTCACAACAGCATTCAACAGTCTGCCTTCATTTTTGCAATTTTAAAATAAGGAAACAGGGAACAGTAACCCCCCAGCCTCCCTTCCCCCCCCCCCCCGAAACCTCCCTAGCCCAGTACTCTCCTCCCACCCCGCCTCCCAATCCCCCCACTATGGCTTGCTAATGTTCAAGCACGGAAGTGTGGTGAGCAAAAGACACACTTAGGGGGGCAGACTCCCTTTAGAGTTTGAATGTTCCATCCCTCTTAGCCAGCATAGTCACACACCATATCGAGAGACAAAGAGCGTCCACACCAGCTCAAAGCGCGCCAGGCGCATCCTACTAACCGCTACCCCTCGTTCCATGGCGTACATATCCCACATCCGTTCCAGCCAAGCCTGAAAAGAAGGGACCGAGGCACGCTTCCAGGCTGCTGCAAGGGATAGTCTAGCTGCATTCAGGCCATGGCGGAGTAGAGCAAGTTGCAGAGTCCGTGCACCCGGCACCGAGACCCCAAACAGAAAAATCCCGGGGTCCCAAGGGACACTCACTCCCAGAAGCAGTTGCATCCGGTATTGTATACCCCTCCAAAAGGCGCGAATGCGGGGGCAGTCCCACCAAATATGCCCTAGGGTACCCCGTTGCCCACAGTTACGCCAGCAAAGGTCCACCACCCCAGGATACATGCGCGCTATCCGCGCCGGAGTCATGTACCAACGGTACAGGATTTTATAATTGGTTTCACGGGCATTAATCGCAACCGCACTCTTCCACAATTGAGTTTCCGCCCGTTCCCATTCCTGCTCAGTATAGGAGAGGCTCAAGTCGGAGTTCCAAAGTTCCCTGTGTCTAGTCGAATACGATTGGGAGCCCTGCAAGTGGGCATACAAAGTCGCCACAAGTCCCTTAGTGGTAGTGCACCCCTCACAGTTGCGTTCCAATTCTGTCAGGTCCCGAGCAACCTGGGGCCGAACAAGTCTGGATCGGACCCAGTGTGTCACTTGCAGATATTGAAAGTGTTGCCTGGCCGGAATGTCAAATTCGTCTTGTATCGCACGAAAAGGTTGTAGGTGACCAGCAGCAAAAGGTTGTCCAACCCGACTAAGGCCGTGATGTCCCCACTGCCGAAAGACTATATCACTTAACCCCGGCGGGAAAGAGGCATTATCCACTATAGGGGCTAAGGGGGTTAAATCCATGTCGCGAGATCGAAAGTGCCGGTCCCAGCAATGGAGGGTATGAAGTATATAGGGATTGCTGGTGCGGATACCACGGCGGAGTTTTGGGCCAAGCCACAGCCAGTGAAATGTATAGCTTTAACATTTACTCCTCGATCAGAAGTAGCTTTGGAATTAGTTTGATGGCCTAAGGATTTCTGCATAGCCCTGTATCTTTTTTTCCCTTTTCTTTGTTGATTTGCCCAATCCATTTGTCTCCTCCCCCCTCTCTTTCTTCATTCCCTTTCCTTTATAGTTGTGGACTTATAGATAGACGAGTATTTATTTCTTGAATGGAATATGTAATTTTCCTATGACTTTTTTTCCTTTGGTATTGCATTTATTTAACACTTGGATCATATTTCCTGTACAGGAGTACTTATTGTTATAATTTGCAAATTTTATTAATAAAAAATTAAAAAAAAACAAATTAAGAATGATATTCTCTAGGTTTTCTGGAGTAACTGGGCTGAAGGACTGAAGAGAGATGTTGGATGAGGTCTGGTGGTTAAGTTTCACTACATTAGGGAGGGAATTATGAAGTTTAGACTGGAAGAAGTTGGCAAGTTCCTGTGGTCCTGGGTTGTTATTCTGAATAGTTTGGTTATTCTCTTTCACTAATGATTTTAATATGATCTTCTCTGGCCTCCCTACTTCACAGATTCAACATCTTCAAACCATTCAGAACACCACTCTCCATGCCCTCATTGGTGCTAAATGTTATGACTACATCACTCCATTATTTACACAGTATTATTAGCTTCTGTTTCCCTCAGCATATTCATTTCAAAATCCTTACATTAACTTACAAAGCACTTCATAATTCCGCACCTCATTATCTTACAGCCTTGACTATGCCTTACACACCCAACTGAATTCTAAGGTCCTTATGTGACAACCATCGGGTACTTCCTCCACTCAGTACGATGTATTTAGAGGTAACCCGTAGGTACGCTTTTAGTTATGAGGCCTTGGCCCTTTGGAACTGCCTTCCCATGCATCTGTGCCTCGAGGCTTCCTTTACACAATCCAAGTCCCAACTCAAAACTCTTTTTGTACAAACTGGAGAGCGCCCAGGCTGCTGCCTGATAGGGGATAACAGTTTTTAAATATTCTCTCTTATCTTGCTACTCTGTCCTTTTGAAATTGTAGTTCTGCCCTCTTTGTATGATATTTTTATATACATTATAATTTTATTATTGTAAACCATCCTGTATGCTGGCGCCAAGGGTGGTATATTCAATTTTAAATAAATGATAAATGATTTTCCAATGTTGAATAGTTCCCTAGGTTTGTTTAGTGAATTCATTATTAGTTTTATGTGATACTCCTTCTTAGAGTTATTGATCTTGCTATGATATTCGTGTAGGTTGTCCAAGTAACTATTTTTGTCTTGTTCTTCCAGTGTGTCTCTCCACTTGTATTCAAGTCTTCTAAGTTCATGCTTTAGTTTTCTTAGTTCTGGGTTGTACCAGGCGGTATGGTGGCGATGTCTTGTTTGTTTGGAAGGTGGTGCTATAGCACTCTCACCTATGGTTATATGCCAGTTGTTAATGATAAGTTAAGTTCAAGATCGTTAGTTTCTATGACAAGGCAGGGGATGACCTTATCTATTACTACTGATCATTTATATAGCGCTACAAGGCGTATGCAGCACTGCAGAGACACATGTAAAAAACAGTCCCTGCTCATCAGAGCTTATAATCTAGTCGAGAATTAGGATCCAAAAGTGGCAATGAAGAGGTGAGTTTTCAGCCTGGATTTGAAAAGGGCCAGAGAAGGCGCCTGACATACAGACTTAAGTAGTTTATTCCAGGCATAAGGAGCAGCAAGGTGAAAGGAGCGAAGTCTGGAGTTGGCAGTAGAAGAGAAGGGCACAGATAGAAGTGATTTGCCAGAATAGCAGAGTTCCCGAGGAGGGGTGTAGGGAGAGATAAGAGAGGAAAGTTAGTGAGGAGCAGCAGAATGAATGCACTTATAGGTCAGCAGCAGAAGTTTGAATTGAATCTGGAAATGGATAGGAAGCCAATGAAGTGATTTGATAAGAGGGATTATAAGATCATGACGAGGCTGGTGAAAGATTAGCTGCGCAACTGAGTTTTGAACAGATTGAAGGGAAGAGAGGTGATTCTGAGGGAGAGGTGATTCTGAGGGAGACCAGCAAGGAGGAGGTTGCAATAGACAGGAGGTGACTAAAAAGTAGATAAGTGTTTTAGTAGTATGTTCAGAAAAGAAAGGGCAAATTTTGCTGATGTTATAGAGAAAGAAATGAAAGGTTTTAGCTATCAGTTGGATATATGTGGAGAAGGAGAGGGAGGAGTCAAAGATGACTCCAAGATTGCGAGCAGAGGAAACAAGGAGGAGTAGAGCGTTATCCACATAGATTGAGAATGGAGGACGGGGAGAAAGGATTGCTTGTCAAAGTGCCCGAGTCTATGGGAATATAGGTTAGTGAAGCTGTTGATGGCTAGGGGAGGATTGTATGGGTACTGGAAAGTGATTATGTTGAGATCCAACCATGGGACTCATGACAACTGCAGTGCAAATATTATGTTCCCATTGATGAGCTGTGACAAAAATAAAGTCCAGAACTTTTTATAAGTTGGATTATTGACCATTTGTGTATAGTTTAAGTATTCCCATAGCTTCTAGAAAATCTTTAAATAGTTTTTGCGGTGCTAAGGATAGATTTAGGTCATCCATGAGCACTAGATGGGTATTTTGTGTTGTATTTGTGCATATCACTTCAAGAAGAGTAGCTAACTCTCTGCTGCTTGCAGTAGGTGATCTGTTGGCTAGACAAAGACGGTTATTCATTTGATATTGTGATTATGTCTAGGTCATCTATACTGATTGCTGATATTTCATTGAATTGTAGGTTGCTTTTTGTGAGAATGCTTTTATGCCCAGATCTTGGGCAGTTAAATATGCCATAATTTGGTAATTTGAGTTGAATTTATTAAGATGATGTCTGTTTCGGTGAACCAAGATTCTGTTACACACGTGGAAGCCAATTCTGCTCGGAGGACGTCCGGCCTGTCTGGACATCCAAAATCTGGATGGACCGGATTTGCACCCGATTCTGCACCCACGGGAGCTGGACAGGCCGAATGGACCCTGATTCAGACCCATTGCATGTCCTGTGAGATCCCCGGCTAGCGCAGCCGATGCTCCTGCATGGAGCTTTGGTGCCTCAGCAGCATCCCATTGCCATAGCACTGGGACGCCATGCAGGAGCCCTGCTGCCCCGCACCGTGTTTGGACTACTTTTCTCCACCACCCATCCCCAGGAGGGGTTTCCCATGGCCAGGGCCGGGCTGCAGGGAACCCCCTGCTGCCGTTCACCTTCCTTTCGGGGCCTGCTGGTGTCAATCACCCCCAGCGGGGAGACTTATTCCACCTCAGAGGTGGAATAAGTTCCCCCTCCATCCTTGCAGCCCCGGACATACAGGGCTGCAACCGGAATTGGCACTGTATGTCTGGGATCATGGGCCCGCTTCCGCTCCTATGCTCCTCCTCTGGCCCTCCCCCTCCTGCCCCATTCCAGAGCTCATTGCACAACACCGCTACATATGTGGGGAGCTCTATGGTAGGAATACGGTCCCTGTGAATAGCGGGACTTGAACATCCAAACCAGACATTCATCCCCGTTATTTGCAGGGCAACATGACCCCCATAATGTTTAGGTTGTATTCTGTTAGGTAGTCAGTTAGGATTGGGATCTTATTTCTGGTTGAGTGGGCATTGATTAGTACGCTCTTTAGGTGGTGAGGCTTATTTGGAGCATGAGTATCATGCTTTAGTGTAGCTGAGTCACGTAGTGGAATATGCACTATGGTGCTCTGACCTCTTTTCCTCATTTTATAGAAGGGGGCTTCTTATTCTATGAGAGCCACATCCCTGAATAATTGGAATGTTACCTGAACATGTTATTAGACATACTGTAATGTTTGGTAGATCAAGGGCACTAGTGATAGGGTGCAGCAAATATTGAGCATTTTTCTTTAGAACAGGATACATTAGGGAAATTTAATTTGCAATAGCTGTGTGGTGGAGTGTATTACTTGATGATGAGTCAGAGAGCAATGTAGGTAAGGTTGTGTGTATAATCGCTTACATCAAGTAGATGTCCATTCAAGTAGTAAGAATAGACTTCAATTAAGACTATGATGACAACTGGGGCTATAAGCACGAAGTGGGTCAATTTGTTGAGCTATCCGGTTCTCGAAACCCTGCCTAAGGTCCAAGATAAACATCGGCCCACCTAGGGGAAAGAGAGAGAGTGTCAAGAGCTGTAGTCGCATTGCTCTAGTGACTCCCTGGAAGCGAGCAGAGCTGACTGCTGTGTTGGAGGCTTCAAACGGAGGTAATAGAAGTGAAATGAGGCTGTGTGCTGATATTCTCCCTGGTCTTGGGCTGGCTGCATGTGGCTGCCTCTTATTCCTGCAAATTAATGGAAAAGATGCTAATTTTGATGATGGTGCAGTTTCTGGAATCCAAAGGATTACAGGATCCGAGACAGCATTGCTTTACTAGAGGCAGGTCTTCTCAGACAAATCTGATTGTTTTCTTTGACTGGGTGACCAGAGAATTAGATTGGGGAGAGTACTAGATATAGTAAACTTAGATTACAGCGAGGCCTTTGATACCATTCTGCCTCGGTGACATAAATAAACTGAGTGCCCTTGGGATGGGCCCCAAAGTGACGGGCTGGATAAGAAACTGGTTGAACAGGAGGCGACAGAGGGTAGTAGTAAATGAGTTTACTTTGAAGATAGGGGCATTTATCAGTTTGTGCCACAGGGATCAGTCCTTGGTTCTGTTATTTTTAAGATTTTTCTCAGTGATGTTGTGGAAGGTCTGTTGGGAAACGTATGCTTCTTTGCAGATGATATCAAAATTTGCAATAGGGTAGACACCCTGAAAGGTGTGTCTACCCTATAGAAGAACCAAATAAATAAATAAATAAATAAAAAGGTGTGGAGAACATGAAGAGGGAGCTAGTAAAGCTTGAAGAATAATTGAGAATTTGGTAGCTAACGTTTTAATGCTAAAAGATGTAAAATCATGCATTTGGGCTGCAAAAACCCAAGGGAGCAGTACAGGATAGGTGGCAATGTACTCCAATGCATGAAAAAAGATTGGGACCTTGGAGTGATCATACTGGATGATTGAAAAATGGCCAAATGGATAGAAAAAGTGATAGAAAAAGACAAAAGGATCCTTGGGCACACAGGGAGAGAAATTACTAGCAGGTAAAGGGAGGTGACAGCGTCTTTGTAAAAGTCTCTAGTGAGACCTCATTTGGAGTATTGTGTAGAATTCTGGAGACTGCATCTTTAACAGGAGATAAACAGAATGGAGCGAGTTCAGAGGGTGACTACTAAAATGGTTAGTGATCTCCGTGGTATAAATGTGCAGGAGGTGGCTCTCTTCCAGTTGTAAGGAAGCTCTGGAACAAGAGTCATATGATGGAAATGGAGCAGACAGAGCTTAAAGATCCCAAATTACCTATGTCTACCAATAGCCAAATTAATATGAATAAAATACAGTCTCTAAAATGCTTGTATGCAAATGCTAGAAGTCTAAAAAATAAGATGGGAGAGTTAGAATATATAGCACTAAATGAGAGGTTAGATATGATTGGAATATCAGAGACATGGTGGAAGGAGGACAACCAGTGGGACACTGTGATACCTGGGTACAAACTATATCGTAATGACAGAGCTGATCAAATTGGTGGAGGGGTTGCGCTCTATGTTAGAGAGGGCATTGAGTCGGAAAGGATTAAAGTTTTGCAGGAAACAAAATTTGCTGTAGAATCTCAATGGATTGAAATTCCATGTAAAAAGGGGAAGGCGATGGCAGTGGGGGTGTACTATCGACCGCCTGGCCAGAATGAACAAATGGATGATGAAATGCTCAAAGAAATCAAGGAAGCTAACAAAAGTTACAGCGCAGTAATAATAATGGGTGATTTCAATTACCCCGGTATTGACTGGGTCAGTGCCACGGCAGGACATGCTAGGGAGATAAAGTTCCTAGATGATATAAAGGAACTGCTTCTTGGAGCAGCTGGTTCATGAACTGACCAGAGGGGAAGCCATATTAGACCTAGTCCTTAGTGGAACACCAGATCTAGTGCAAGAGATAAGGGTGTTGGGGCCACTTGGCAATAGTGATCATAGCATGATTGCCTTTGATTTAATTAGTGGAGGAGGGATAGTAAGGAAATCCACAGTACTACCTTTTAACTTTCGAAAGGGAGACTATGATAAAATGAGGAAAATAGTAAAGAAAAAACTAAAAGGAGCAGTTGCAAAGGTTAAAGACTTACATCAAGATTGGGTGTTGTTCAAAAATACTATCTTGGAAGCCCAAACCAGCTTTATTCCATGCTTTAAGAAAAGTGGAAGGAAGTCCAAAAAACTGCCAGCATGGTTTAAAGGTGAGGTCAGAGAGGCTGTTGTTGCCAAAAAAGCATCTTTCAGGAAATGGAAAAAAGAGCCAAACGACGAAACCTGGAAACAGCACAAGCACTGGCAAGTCAAATGCAAGGCATTGATAAAGCAGGCAAAGGGAGAATTTGAGAAGAAGGTTGCTGCGGAAGCAAAAACGAGAAATAAAGATTTTTTCAAGTACATTCGTAGCAAAAAACCTGTGAGAGAGTCAGTTAGTCCATTACATGATAGAGGAGTTAAAGAGGCACTAAGAGGCGACAAGGCGATAGCGGAGAGACTGAATGAATTCTTTGCTTCGGTCTTTACTGAGGAAGATGTAGGGATGTTACCCATGACTGAAGTGGTATTTAAAGGTGCGGAAGAATTGAAGGAAATATTGATATATCGGGAAGATGTATTACAACTATTAGATAAACTGAAGAGTAGCAAATCACCTGGGTCGGATGGTATACATCCAAGGGTGTTGAAAGAACTGAAATATGAGATTGCAGACCTGCTATTACTAATCTGTGAACTATCATTAAAATCATCTCTAATACCTGAAGATTGGAGGATCGTCAATGTAACAACAATTTTTAAAAAGGGTTCCAGGGGTGATCCGGGAAACTAGAGACCGGTGAGCCTCACGTCAGTACCGGGAAAAATGGTAGAAACCATCATAAAGAATAAAATTACTCAGCATGTAGATGGTCATGACCTAATGGGAGACAGCCAACATGGCTTTAGACAAGGAAGATCTTGTCTTACTAATCTGTTATGTTTTTTTGAAGGTGTGAATAAACAGGTGGACAAAGGTGAGTCGGTTGATATAGTGTATCTGGACTTTCAGAAAGCCTTTGACAAGGTCCCTCATCAGAGACTTTTGGCAAAACTAAAGAGTCATGGGATAGGAGGCAGTGTACTACTGTGGATCAGGAACTGGTTAAAAGATAGAAAGCAGAGGGTTGGGCTAAATGGCCAATTTTCCCAATGGAGAAAGGTGAATAGTGGTGTACCCCAGGGATTTGTGCTGGGTCCGCTGCTTTTTGACATATTCATAAATGACCTGGAAAGTGGAATAACGAGTGAGGTTATCAAATTTGCAGATGACACAAAACTATTTAAAGTTGTTAAAACCCAAGAGGATTGTGGAAAATTGCAAGAGGATCTTGATAAATTGGAAGACTGGGCATCAAAATGGCAGATGAAATTTAATGTGGACAAGTGCAAAGTTATGCACCTAGGGAAGAACAACCCAAACTATGGTTACACGATGCAAGGTTCCACATTAGGAACCACCACCCAGGAAAAAGATTTAGGTGTCATTGTGGATAACATGTTAAAACCCTCGGCCCAGTGTGCAGCAGTGGCCAAGAGAGCAAATAGAATGCTAGGTATCATAAGGAAAGGAATGGAAAATAAAACAAAAGATATTATAATGCCTCTATATCGTTCCATGGTGAGACCGCACCTTGAATATTGTGTGCTATTCTGGTCGCCGTATCTTAAAAAGGATATAGCGTTATTAGAAAAGGTTCAGAGAAGAGCCACCAAAATGGTAAAGGGGATGGAAGGATACTCCTATGAAGAAAGGCTAAAAAGGTTAGGGCTCTTCAACCTGGAAAAGAGACGGCTGAGGGGAGATATGTTAGAAGTCTATAAATTAATGAATGGAGTGGAACGGGTAAACGTAGATCAATTGTTTACATTATCAGAATATAGAAAGACTAGGGAACATGCAATGAAGCTACAGGGTAAACTATTTAAGACTAATAAGACTAGGGAGGAGTGGCCTAGTGGTTGGGGCAAGGTACTACAGGCCGGAAGGTCGGTGGTTCAAATCCCACTAGAGGACAGCAACCTTGGGCCGGAAGGACTGGGGTTTCTAGTCCCACAGGTGCTCCTTGTGGTCTTGGGCAAGCCACTTAACCCTCCATTGCCCATGTTCCCTGTAAGTATTAGTGTACGTGTCTCATATCCCCTCGTGTTAAATGTATCCCCCAACCGCTTTGACCCGGTGAAAAGCGGGATATAAATGCAGCTAAATAAATAATAAAAGAAAACATTTTTTCACTCGTGTAATCAAACTCTGGAATTTGTTACCGGAGGCTGTTAGTGTAGCTGGGTTTAAAAAAAGGTTTGGACAAGTTCCTGGAGGAAAGGTCCATAAACCATTATTAAGAAGGGACCCAGAATATTAATGCTTGACCCAGTACAAGCATTGCGGAACCTATGTCTTTTTGGGAAATTGCTAGGTACTTATGACCTATATTGGCCACTGTTGGAAACAGGATACTGGGCTTGATGGACCTTGGTCTGACCCAGTATGGCATATCTTATGTTCTTATGAAAAGGGACAGAACTCAGGAGTAATCTGAGGAAATATTTCTTTACAGGAAAGATGGTGGATGTGTGGAAAAGCCTCCCAGTGGAGGTGAAGAACCTGGTCACACCCTCCCCAGGCATTCTCCAATCTATTCTTTTAAATAGACAGGGGTTTAAGCTCTTACCAGAGCAGTATCTCACGGGTTCTGGCCTTGGCTGGGGAGAGTCCCTGTGGGGGATGGGGAGTTTCCTATACACTCCATCAGATAACCTCCCCTCAGCTCAACCCTAGGTAGTTGAGCATCCGGTATTCCTGGGCCTTTTATGTGGGACAAGAAGTCCATGTTGTGTGCCTTACCAGCCCTATGTCAGACCTCATACAGAAAGTGTTCGAAGCTGAGAAACAACTGCCTGATTCATCCATTGGTCTCCTTATTCTGTGTCAACCACTTGAGTGGCTGGTTGTCCGTAATCATAAAAGGCGGTCAAGCAGGTAGTACTAGAAAGTCTCTACAGCCCACTTGACTGAGGCATCCATCTGAACACATATTGAATTATGCTAATTTTCTCAATGGGGGCATAATGCTGTTCCTAGAGAAGTAATTTTTGGCTAAGATGACCCCAAGACCAACAGCTGAGGCATGCATCTGAACAACATATGGCCGTGTGAAGTCCGGACTGACCAGGACTGGTCCAGAACACAAGGCTACCTTTAATTTCTGAAAGGCCTCTTTCAATTCTGCTGTCCAGCTGACCTTGTCTGGGGCTTTCTTCTGGAGGAGCTAGATCAATGGTTCAGCTATTTCTGGCATGTTCGGAATGAATCGGCAGTAATAGCAGATCATTCCCAAAAAGGTTCACACATGTTTCTTTGCCTTAGGAGCTGTTATCTGGGAAATAGTTTCTACCTTTTTAAGTTGCAGTCGGCACTTGACCATTCCACAATGAATATACCAGGTACTGGGCTTCCTGGCCTCCTAGGAAATATTTTTTTGGGTTGATCGTTAAACCAGCCTTCCTCAAATACACTAGCACAGCTTGTACATGAGTGGGTTTTCCAGTCATGACTATAAATCACAATATCATCTAAGTAGGCTGTCGCATATCCCCCATAGGGTCTCAAAAGGCGATCAACTAGGCATTGGAATATAGCGGGAGCCCCAAGGAGTCGAAAAGGCAGCACCGTGAATTGGAATAGCCCTTGGAGTGTAGAGAATGCTGTTTTCTCCTTGGCTGCAGGAGTTAGGGGGATCTGCCAATACCCCTTTTTAGGTACAAAGTTGAGATAAAACGAGCTCTCCCTAGGCATTCAATAAGGTCATCCACTCCAGCCATGGGGTAAGCATCCCACTTAGAAACTGCATTCACCTTCCTGAAGTTGATGCAAAACCGGATGCTCCTATCTGGCTTAGGTGGCAGTATAATGGAGGACGACCAGTTGCTACGGGGCTCTTCAATTACTTTCAGCTTAAGCATGTCCTCTTTCTTTCGTCGCAGTCTGCTCCGCACTTCTAGGATTTGATAGGGCTGTTGACGAACTGTCACTCCTGGATCTGTAGCAATATCATGGTAGGGAAATACACAAGCAAAGTGGACACCCCTCCTGCAGCGACACAAGGTACAGCAAAACAGGACACAGAGTTCACCGTGGAAAGCACAATTTATTTCCAACAGAGAAGTCAGCCCAACACGTATTTCGGTCAGGGGCCTTCTTCAGGAAACAAAGAAAGCAGTCTAGCCACAATGCTTGTTCGCTTTTCTGCTGGTTTCCTTAGACCTCACACATATTGAATTATGCTAATTTTTGAGTGCTGAATGTCATTTAGCATTAATTCCTCTTAGTAGACATTTTTTTTGAAGTGGTACTACTCACCAGATTTACAAGGTACGGCATATAGCAATAGCTAAAACTCCTGGAGCACATCTGTTCCATTAGCAGATTACACTGGGGTATATTTCACATGTGTCAATTAAAATAGTATTCTACCTTATTGCGAACAGCACAGCTACATGGTGGTTATCTACAAAAGCCTCACGTCACCTTTGCCTTGTTTCAGTTTGGTGCCTTGGATAGCGTCTTTCTCATTAAGCACACAGTGGAAGCCTTGTGGTAAGAAGTTTCTATTTATCATTTAGGTACTTTAAATATATTTCCTCTCATGGGATTGTTTTACAACTGTCCGTTGTATCCTGATTTGATTTCCTATACGAAACACTGGCGTATGTTAGTTCCATTAGTAGTTTACATCGGGGGCAGACTGCATATATTCCAGTTAGAATAGTATTTTTCTTTATTGCAGTTCTATCTATCACAGGCTCATGTCTCCTTTGCCTTGTTACAGTTTGGCATCTTGGACAGCGTTTCCTCCTGTTAAGCACATGGTGTCTGTTATGACTTAGGTACTTTGAATACATTTGTTAAATGGGATAACTCTGCAATTGCCCGTTGTATCCTGAGCTGATTTCCCCATACAAAGTACCAGTATCCCATGTGAATCAGAAAGTTTGTTTTGCGTAATCTCTGTAGCCTTTTGAATGGAGTTTTCGACTTGACTTCTGGTATATAGTGGTTACTCTTTCTGTATCACTGCAATTCAATGGGCTTCAGTCATTATATACAATGGCCTTAGGATCCAGTACTGTGCTTTTACTATTATTTTATCATTATATTGTGCTTTAGGTTCCGCACCACTCATTGCTCGATGCATCAGCTGGTGAGTTACCCCATGGGTACTCGTTTTCCCTGTACTCCTTTATTTTATATCTCATCTACAGTATATGTTTTTTATCCATAAGGTCTCAATGTGTGCACCTAAGCTCAGTGCAACATCAGTTTATATATAACTTATGATTCTGTTTTTATAGTTTAATGTTTTCACCTTGATTTTAATACTTTTATTGTAATTTTATTGTGTATAGAAGTTACAGTATGTTTTTCCGATTTTTAACAAATATATGTTTGTATATGTCTATACTTCCTTTTAGTATTTCTGATATTGTTTAATTTTATTATTTTTTAATATTGTTTCATGACTTATTTTATTTTCTTGATTTTATTTTCTTGAAGAAGGCTCCCCGGCTGAAACATGTGTTGGGCTGACCTCTCTGTTGGAAATAAATTGTGCCTTCCACGGTAAACTTTGTGTCCTGCTTTGTCTGTACCTACAATATCATGGTAGGCAAGATGGATACGTCTCAGAGCACTGGAGAAAACATCCCTATTCTGCTGTACCAGACGAGTTAGATCCACCTTCTGGGCACTTGATAAATAGTCCCCAAATGAAACCTGGTCTGGTTCTGAAGGTGGCTGTACCTTGGGTCTAAACATCTCTCCTTGGACCACTGTTGCCAGGACAGGAGTCCATTTCTTCAGCAGGTTCACATGGTAGATTGAGATTCTCTCTTTTGTCCGGCTGTGCAATACTGTAATTGACTGGCCCCACTTGCTCTACCACCTCATAGGGGCCCTACCATTTACAGAAGAGCTTATTCTCTGATGTGGGGAGTAAAACTAGGACCCGGTCTCCAGGTTGAAAAATCCAATGTACTGCTTTTGATTATAGCAACCAAAACACAAAACGTAGGCAGAATACAAACTTTTATTAGTCCTTATATGATTAAAAAAGGGGGGCCAAACCCAACACAGGCCGTGTTTTGTGGGTACTTCGTCAGGGGTGAGGCACACCATAAACTACAAAACAAAAACATCCATAAATATAATAAGAACAAGTTAAAAACAATATAACGTACCAGTAATCATAAATACACAATTAATAAATACCAATTATATAACAATAAATAGATAAAAAAGAGTAAAAAAGAGTGAACATGAATAATCATAACCAAAATGCATTACAAAATAATGTATTACACCACATAAAAAATCATATTATGTTACTGAATAAATAAATAAATAAACTGATAAAACCAATGATCATAAACAATCATAATAACAGTACATATGAATAAAAAATAATAAATAACAATATCATAAGAAACAAGCAAAACCATAGACACCAATTACAGTTATAAAAACAATAAAAGCATCGAGGAAACATGTGCATAACCATTAAAACATTGACACCATGAAATCTTAAAAAAGGAGAAATCCCAAGGGGATGTGAACCATATACCACTCAACTAAGGGAGTCAAAAATCCATGTGGCCTATTAACAGAGAAACAGGAGCGAGGAGATCAGAGAGGAAAACATAAAAAAGAGGCAAGTTACCTTGGACCAGGAGTCAACACAGCACGGGACAATCGATCTGCTGTAAGATGATAAATGAACAATGTGCTATAAATGATAAAACTAATAAAAGCAAATAGATAAATAAGTAGGAGAAATGGTGTCACGTAGTGACCATAAAACCATAAAAACGCTATTAAAAGGGGGCCAAAATTAAACCAAACCAAATGTTAAGAAAATCTGAAAGCATTAGACTAAAAAACCTAAAACGAGTGTGTTACCGTAATAGCCCAGTAGGCAGTTTACACTCCGTGTGGTGGACGCACCAGCGAGAGAGATATAATTTGTCCAACCGCGTCAGTGAATCTACCAAATGAAGCAACAAAATAAACCGCTAAAAATAAAGGTAGCAGCAAAGTGAAATAAGATGTACAGAATTAGTCTTATGAAAATAGAAAAAAGGGGGATATCATACCTTTCACCAGCAAGATAACGAACGCATTCAGAACCGTGGCGGCTTTCTTGTATCAATTGAAAAAAACGCGGGCGCATGCGTCTTTTAAATAGTCTGCACAACCGCGGGAAAAAAAAAGAAGAAAGGGAAGATACAAATATTGTAAAATGAATGTTAAAAATCTTGTCTTATGTAAGAAACATTTCAACCTGACACATAAATTTGTGTGGAAAGGCACCTATCCATATAAAAAGATCTTATGAAACCAAAGTATACCCGTATAAGGCAAAAAGAGGCATTACACAATGAACCGCCGCAAAACTATCATAAATTGCAAAGGGGGAAAGGCACATCAATTATGTATTACACCACATATGAAAAACCACATAATAAAAAGGGGAAAAAAACTTTCTATAACACAATAAAGACAGCCTCTAAAGGGTGCCAAGAACCGATTGGGCTCAAGATGCAAAACAAGCCGTCGCACCGAAGTGTGTAGCCTCCATTGTACCAAAACAACACGAATGTCAATCCTTGCCTAAAAATAGCAATAAAAACAATAAATGAAAATGAAAGAAATGGGTATAAACTAATCAGAAGGACATAAAAAGCGCCTTAAAAACAACAATGGATCCCACGGGTAAAACCATACACGGAGAAGGGCCAAAATAAAAAATACAGAGAGCACTAGATTAACAAAAAAACATATAATACAAATCAAGCCATCACATTAAAAATTGAGCTTGCGGTGCAGCCATAGATGAGTCCCCAACCACCATAAGAAACCATTAAAACATAAATAGATGAATGAAGGGGATAAATAAATAAATAATGAAATAAATGAATGAAAGATTAAAAATGAGACCCTACAAATGAGAATCCTACATAAAAGAGGACCAACAAGCACCATATAGGTGAAGGAACAAAAAGGAAAAACGATGAGCATATAAATATGTAAAAATGATGATTAACAATTAAAAGAATAGGAAAAAACCTTTCATGTCTCAGTGGGAACATGCTGTATATTGAACACCAAGGCAAACAAAAAGGCAAATGGGCTCTCGATGCAAATAACATCATATTAATTATATAAAACTTACATTGCAACCCGTGCTGTGTTGACTCCTGGTCCAAGGTAACTTGCCTCTTTTTTATGTTTTCCTCTCTGATCTCCTCGCTGACGAAGTACCCACGAAACACGGCCTGTGTTGGGTTTGGCCCCTCTTTTTTAATCATATAAGGACTAATAAAAGTTTGTATTCTGCCTACGTTTTGTGTTTTGGTTGCTACGGTTATCTACGTGACAGTTGCTGCCCCTCTTCCTGGTGGACTGCTTTTGATTATAGGCATAGGCCTGGACCCCCTGAGCTTTCTCCAGATACTGTGTCACTGTTTCTCTCGCTTTCCTTAAGCGTTGCTGGATCTGAAGTACATAGCTGACCATATTACAGCTGGGACTGGGTTCCTCTTCCCAGGTTTCTCTAAGTATCTTCAAGATTCCCATCCAAATAGTCACTCAAAGGGAGAAAAGCTGGTCGAACTTTGGGGTACTTCTTTGATGGCAAACAAAAGATAGGGGAGTAAAAAAAGATAGGGGAGTAAAAAGTTCCAGTCCTCCCTCTCTTCGTTCACAAATTTCTTTAACATCTGTTTCAAAGTTTTGTTAAAGCATTCAACCAAATCGTCAGTTTGTGTGTGATACATCAATGTCCGCAAGGTCTTGATCTTCAACAAGGAGCATATCTGCTTCATCGCCTGGGAGACAAAGGGTGCCCCCCTGTTCCGTAAGGATCTCAGCAGGTATCCCCAATCCAGAGAAGATTTCCCATAGTGCAATGGCCAGCACTGTGGTCTTCGTATTCTGCAGGGCTACTGCTTCTGGTAAACGTGTGGCATAGTCCATTACCATCAGGATATATTTGTTGCCACGGAGGGTGGCTTCAACGGTCCCATCAAATCTCGACAGTGGGCATTGGCACTAGAGGAGCAGGTCTATCCTTTGCTGGACTATGCAACTGGCAGGTGGGGCAGGACTGGCAAAAAGAGTTATACATGCTTATGGAGCCCTGACCAGTACAACTGTGCTAGAATATGCTTTTGTGTTTTCTCCACCCCCAGGTACCTACCCAACGGATGACTATGGGCAAAGTCCATTACCGTCCATCAGTACGGGTGGGGAAAGCATAGTTACTCACCTGTAACAGGTGTTCTCCAGGAGCAGCAGGAATCAGTCCTCACATATGGGTGATGTCGGCGCCGACGGAGCCCCCATGCGGAGCATTTCCCTAGCTTTCTAAGAAAGCCTTTGGGAATGCAGCGCGCATGCGCGGTCCCCTTCCTGCCCAAGGGTGCCATCTTGCTCAGTCTGATGACATAAATAATCTAATTACTCCATTCATATGAGAATACATAACAATAAGTTTATAACTTCCCATGTGATTTTGTTAAAACTCTTAACGTATTTTTCTAGATAAAAACTGGGTCTCAGACTGACAGGAGCTATGGCATTAACTTTTTAACCACAACGCTCCGATTTGCATCAACAACCCTTTTTTTTGTTATTTTGTTAATTTACTTAATTCAATTTAAAATCAAAATCGTTCAAAAAACCAAGCAAGTCAGGCTTATCTTTTGATTTTAAATTGAATGGAGTAATTAGATTATTTATGGCTTAACTGTGTTATTACTCTAAAAAATACAGACCATTTTGATTGTTGCAGTCTGATGACATAGCTAAGACAGCAAAAAACAAAACAAAATATATATGAGGACTGACTTCCTGCTTGGTCCTGGAGAACACCTGTTATATATATCTGCAACTCCAAGGGGAGGAGGGAGGGTTGTGAGGACTGATTCCTGCTGCTCCTGGAGAACACCTGTTACAGATGAGTAACTGCACTTTCTCCAGGACCAAGCAGGAAGTCAGTCCTCACATATGGGACTTCCCAGCTTAAGGCTACCAGGGACCCAAAGCTGAAAAATGAGGTCCATCTAGCGCCTCAGCATGTGCGAAAAGAATCTTCTCTGATATCGCCCCCGTATGGTAGCCCAACACCAGGGCTGGAGGGTAGGAGTTACCTATACCTCAAAGAGATTCCGGAGAACCGCTTGCCCGAAAGCACTGTCCCTGCAGGACTCCCTCTCGAGGCAGTAGTGGGCCGCAAAAGTCTGGCTTGAAGACCAAGTAGTGGCCCGGCAGATGTCTGCCAACGGAACAGAGTGGAGATGAGCCACTGACGCAGCCTTCGCCCTGACACGGTGGGCCGTAACTCGACCCTGCAAGGAAAGGCCGGCTTCCCTATACGCCCAGGCGATACAGTCCGCTACCCAGATGGACAAGGTATGCTTAGAGACAGGCAACCCCAGCTTATTAGGGTCAAAAGAGACGAAGAGCTGCACAGCCCTTCGGTGTCCCTGTGTACGGTCAAGGTAGAAGGACAACGCCCTCCTACAGTCCAGGGTATGCAAGACTATCTCAGCCCGGCTGGCATGCGGCCTGGGAAAGAAAGTCGGAAGAACCACCTCCTGATTGAGGTGGAAGGAGGAGACAACCTTCGGAGGGAACTTAGGGTGAGTCCGCAAGACTACTCTGTTCCTATAGAACCTAGTGTACGGTGCATCTGACACCAGGGCTTGAAGCTTGCTCACTCGCCTTGCTGAGGTAAGAGCCACCAAAAACAACGCTTTCCAGGAGAGAAAGCGCAAAGGGCAAGTAGCCATAGGCTCAAAAGGTGGGCAAGTAAGCTGTTGCAAGACCACATTCAAATCCCACTCAGGGGCAGGTGGACGAACTGGAGACTTAAGCAAAAGCAGGCCTCTGAGGAAGCGAGTCACCAAAGGGTGGCTTGAGAGAGACTGGCCCTCCACCGGTGAGTGGTGCGCTGAGAGAGCACTGAGATGGACCCTAACAGAGTTGGATTTAAGGCCTAGGTTGAACAGGTGAAGCAAATCTTGCAGCACTACTGGTACCAAGCATGAGAAAGAGTCCTCCTTGTGTTGAGCGCACCAGGTGGAGAACCTACGCCACTTGAAGGCATAAGACTTTCGGGTGGACTGCCTCCTAGAGGCCAAGACCATGTCCTCCACTTCCCTAGGTAGCAGTAAGGGTGCTAAAACTACCCTCTCAGCAGCCAGGCCATCAGATGGAGGGACTGAAGGTTGGGGTGTAAGAGAGATCCCTGCTCCTGAGACAGGAGATCTGGTTGCATCCCCAGAGGAAGAGGAGTGTCCACCGCCAGTTGCAAAAGAAGTGGGAACCACGGTTGCCTTGGCCACCTGGGAGCCACCAGGATCACCGAGGCCTTGTCCCGGATCACTTTGAACAGTGTCTTGGGCACTAGAGGCGTGGGAGGAAACGCATATAGGAGGCCTGTAGACCACGGAATGAGAAACGCATCCGCTGCTACTCTGAGAGGATGCGGTTGTCTGGAGCAGAACCTGGGCAGTTGACGGTTCAGTGGACTGGCAAAGAGATCTATGTTTGGAAGACCCCATCTTAGGAAGATTTGTTGAACCACCAGAGGATTCAACTGCCATTCGTGGGGCTGTAGGATCCTGCTCAATCTGTCTGCTAGGCAATTCTCCTGCCCAGGGAGATTGACTGTCCAGGTGCACAGGTCCTGTGCTTCTTGACAGAGAGGGCGGGGACCCTGTGCTCCCCTGTTTGTTCACACAGAACATAGCAACTTGATTGTCCGTCTGAACTAAGACGGACTGGTGAGAGAGGACATGAGAGAAAGTCCGCAGGGCTAAGCAGATAGCTCTCAGCTCCAAGAGATTGATCTGCTGTGCGGCCTCCCATGGAGACCACAGGCCCTGAGTGTATGCTCCTTGGCAATGTGCACCCCAAACCTGAAGAGAAGCATCGGTCGTGAGCACTTGTGAGTGTGGAGGTGCTTGAAAAGGCACACCTTGCACCAGATTCGGAAGATGAAGCCACCACTGCAGAGAAGATGCTAGCAGCTGGGACACCCTCACCTTGTCTGTCAGGTTTCCTATGGCCTGCAGCCACTGAGTCCGGAGGCCCCACTGAGCCGGCCTCATGTGCAGATGGGCATTTGGAGTGACATGGACCGTGGATGCCATGTGGCCTAAGAGCCTCAGGAATTGTCTGGCGGAGACCAGAGAATTACTGCGGAATTGTCTGGCCAAATCCATCAGTCTGTGGGCCCTGTCCACAGGCCAAAGAGCCTTTGCCTGAAGAGTGTCCAGTCTTGCTCCTATGGACTCCAGGCTCTGTGAGGGATGCAAAGTGGACTTTGCGAAGTTTATGACAAACCCCAGATGCTGGAGAAGAGAGATAGTGCGGAGGGCGGCTTGATTGGTCTCCTGTGGAGACTGACCCCTGATGAGCCAGTCGTCCAGGTATGGAAAGAATAAGAGCCCTTGAACCCTGAGGTAGGCCGCCACCACTGCCAGGCACTTGGTGAAAACCCTGGGGGCGGAGGTTAGGCCAAAAAGGAGTATCCTGTACTGAAAATGGTTTCATCCCACCACAAATCTGAAATATGGTCTGTGGTCTGGATGACTAAGGATGTGAGTATAAGCATCCTTTAGGTCTAAGGAGCATAGCCAATCTCCCTGCTGGAGGTAGGGCAGCAGTATTCCAAGGGTAAGCATCTTGAACTTTTCCCTCTGCAGGAACCTGTTTAGATTTCGCAAGTCTAGGATAGGCCTGAGACCTCCTGTCCTTTTTGGTACCAGGAAGTACCTGGAGTAGAAGCCTTGACCTCTCAGGTGTTGGGGCACCGGTTCCCACCGCCTGTTCCTTTAGAAGACTTGCTAACTCCTGCAGGAGTAGGTTCCTGTGCAGAGGGAGTCTTGGAGGCTCCCCTGGAAAGTAGGAGGGGGGTACCTGGTAGAAGTGGAGCAGATAGCCCCTCTGGACTATGCTTAGCACCCAGGTATCCCTTGTTACGGCCGACCACCTGTGGGCGTAGAGGGTCAACCGGCCTCCTGTGCTGAGAGGGGCCAGCTGAGGAGGAGAGACTATGCCACTGGAGTCAAACCCCCGCTCTCTGCTATGCAGGAGCCGGAGCTGGTGGCTTGGGGGTTTTCTGCCTACGGGACCCATGTCCCTGCCGACCCGGTTGGGGCGCTGTGGAGGCCTGGTACTGAGGGTATGTTTTGTAGGCAGATGACTTTCTCGGGTAAAAGGACTTTTTTCCCCCGAGCCCTTCTTCTTTTTAGAAGGGGCAGAGGTCTTCCTGGACAGCCTTGTCCTGGTAAGAGTCTCGGACTCGTGTTCTGCAGCCTTTTCAGCCATGGGCTTGCCAAAGAGGTTTTCACCTTGGCAGGGGACATCGACCAACTTGTCCTGCACCCATGGCTCAAGGTCTGATGACTGTAGCCAGGTCTGACGGCGTGCACCGATGCCGGCCGCGGCTACGCGGGCTGAAGCCTCAAAGCCATCATAAGCTGCTCGAGACAAACTTCGAGCACTCTCGGATCCCAGTTGACAAGGCTGTGAACCTCTGCAAAGGTTCCTCGGAGAGACCAGCAGAGAACCCGGCAATCTCCTTTGCCAGATCTCGAAGGTACATGCCCATGTACAGCTGGTAGGTCTGGACACGGCAAGCAAGCATAGAGCCCTGGAAGCACTTTCTACCAAGGGCATCCAGGTTCCAGGCCTCCCGGCTGGGAGGCACCAAGGAGTGCATCTTCTGACTCTTCAGCCGATGCATGGCCGATTCCACAACCATGGAATGGTGCGGTAGCTGTGCCTTCTGGAACTCGGGGCTCTTGCAGACTCGATAGATGGAATCGACCTGCTTGTTCAGAACTGGCGTCGAGGCCGGCACCTCCCACATGCGGAAGAGCAACCATTCCAGCATTGGAGGAACCGGTACAGTAAAGGCCTCCTTGGGAGGAGAGTCATACTGCAGGGCCTCGAGCTCCTCGGCTCTCGGCTCCTCCTCGGGGTCCATGGGGAAGGCCAAGGCCTTGGCCATGTCCTGCACGAAATCCGAGAACCGGATGTCCTCCGGGGGAGGGGGGGCCGTCTCCGAGTCTCAGACTCCAGTGAGTCCGAAGGGACACACCGGGTCCGAAAAGTGTCGAGTCTGCAAGAGCTCCGTTTCCCAGCCCGACCCCTCGGAGGAGGAATCGAGCGGCTCCGGTCAGGCAGGCACCGATGCCATCCGCCCCGACGCCGAGGGTACCAGCGTCGACGACCTCGGTCCCGAACGGGAGGCCGAGGGAGACCTTGGCCGAGGATCGACTCGAGAGCACATGGAGTCGAGGATCGGCTCGGCTTGGACGTCGATGTCCCGGTGGTCGGGGCAGATGCAACGGTGAGACCGGCGATCAGTGCCCGCTGCTGTTCCATGAAGGCAGCCAAGGTGCTCTCCAAGGCCGTCAACACAAGTCCAAGCTCAGGAGACTCAGCAGCCTCCGACTCGGGCCTCGATGGCGTCGGGCCCGACATCGGCTCCCCTGGAGGAGAGTCCATGAGGACTACAGCACTCACGTGACTCGGGGACTCTGTCTCCACACGAGGTTGTTTAGCAGGGCTCTCTGACTCTGAAGACCCAGGACGGCGTTCGGGCTATGCGACCTGGCCCTCGAGGAGCCAAGTGCGTTCACCGACACCACCCTCGCGGGTTTCTTCTTCCTGCGGTGCTTCTGCGAGGGAGACCCCCTCTCAGAGGAACCCCGGCGATGCTCGGGACCAGAGTCCCGAGACATCGAGGCCTCTGACAAAGTCCGGGCCCGGCCGGAGGCGGAGTCAGAGAAGATTCTTTCCTTCTGATGCTGACGGCTCCTCAACGTCTTTGAGGACATTTTCCCACATGGGCCACAGATCAATGGGTCATGATTGGGCCCGAGGCAGCGGAGGCAGCAGTCATGTGTGTCGGTGAGAGACTTACACCGATCACACTTTTTAAACCCGCTGGCAGCCATCGGAGGAAAAAGGGCCCCTGCAAGGTCAAAAGACAGGGCTGCCAGTGAAAAATAAAAAAACGGCGCGAACGCTAGTCACAAAGGACAAAAACCGAAAAATGAAGTCTTGGTTCGATACCGGTGTACCGGGTCCAGGCGGGAAAGGGAAACCAGCGTCGAACCGAAGAAAAACACAGATCCACGCAGAAAATCAACTTTTTTCTCGGGTGAAAACGAAACACGTCCGTCAGGCTCTGCGGAAAAAATAAGACTGAGCAAGATGGCACTCTTGGGCGGGAAGGGGACCGCGCATGCGCGCTGCATTCCCAAAGGCTTTCTTAGAAAGCTGGGGAAATGCTCCGCATGGGGGCTCAGTCGGTGACGCCATCACCCATATGTGAGGACTGACTTCCTGCTTGGTCCTGGAGAACTATTACTCTGCTCTACCTCTTCTCTCTCTATCACTTATCTGGCAACCCTATACAATAGAAACATGATGGCAGAAAAAGACCACATGACCTATCTAGTCTGCCCTTCCATCAACTACAACAGTGCCCTTTTTTCCTTTAGAGATCCTCTGTGTTTGTCCCATGCTTTTTTAAATTCAGATACTGTCCTCATATCTACTACCTCCACTGAGAGACTATTCCACTCATCTACCACTCTTTCCGTAAAGAAATATTTCCACATATTATTCCTGAATCTATCCCCTTTCACTCTCATCCTATTCAACCTTGTAGCAAAGCTTACTTTCAATTGGAAGAAACTCTCCTCCTGTGCATTTATTCCACAGAGGTATTTAAACATGTCTATCATATCTCCCTTATCTGTCTTGCCTCTAAAGTATACATATTAAGATCTTCAAATCTGTCCTATATGCTTCACAACAAAGACCACTAACCATTTTAGTAGCCACTCTCTGCACCGACTACAACCTGCTTATATCCTTTTGAAGGTGTGGTCTCCAGAATTGCACACAATATTCCAAATGAGGTCGCACCAGAGACTTATAAAGAAGCATAATCACCTCCGTTTTTCTGTTGGCCATTCCTCTCCCTATACACCCAAGCATCCTTCTGGCTCTAACAGTCGTCTTTTTCTATCCGTTTAGCTACTTTAAGATCGTCAGACACAATTACGCCCAGGTTCCACTCTTTTTTCGTGGACAGAAGTACCTCACTCCCTACGCTGTTCTGCTCCTTTGGATTTTTGCAGCCTAAATGCATGACCTTGCATTTCTTAACATTAAATTTCAGTTGCCAAATTCTAGACTATTCTTCAAGCTTAGCTAAATCCCCCCTCATGTTAGCAATAAATCTTGTCTCACCAAGAAATAGGGAAAGCCCCTCCAGGAAGGGTCCAAGTTACCTACCTCTTGAACCTGGTCCCAGGCATTCTTAAGGGTTTTGTCTTCCCTTTGGGCCATTTTAAACTGGCCTGGACTCTCTACTCCACTCCACTCAGGTGGACTGCACCCAGATCCAGGCTTTCCCAGCTGGGGAGTAGACCTCTCTCGAGAACCATCCATGAATCTTTCAGGGAATTCTTCTGCTTCAGAACCCCCATCTACAGCTGCCCCCCAGGTTCAGGATTTGACAGGTCTTCTCCAACAGGTGCTGTCTGCGGGACTTGGGAGTTTTAGGACTTTTAATAAACAAGTCTGGGTCCCTCAAATGGAAGAGCTCTGGAAAATCATCCGCAGTTGCTTCCTCTGGGTTGCTTTTTCTCCAGTTCCAGATGCCCTTGAAATTTGTGAAATCTCGGCCTATAATCATTGGGTAAATCAGCCAGGGTAAGACCATCACCTCAAGAGTCACCAATCCTATAGGGGTTTCCAATTCAACTTTCGGCGTCGGATATGTCCGTTGATCTCCATTAAACATAAAGCGAGAAAGTAAAAACCAGTCCACTTTTAACTAAGATCCCTACATGACTGCATTTCGACAAAGCCTTCTTCAGGAAATACCTTAAAGAAAACAAAACAAAATTTAATAAAATCCATATACACTAAGGGGGCATTCTGAGCTGCGTTTAGTGAGTCTGGATGTCCGATCTGGACATCCAGACCTGCTAAACACTCAAATCTTGTGGCCGTTGGCAGAGTTCTCCACATATATTGCCGATATGTGCAGGGAGCTCTGTTCGTGGGCAGGAGGGGGAGGGCCATGGGAGGAGCGAGAGTGGGCAATGGACGGGAATGTGACCCCGGACGTACAGGGCCGATTCCGAGGTCAGCCCTGTATGTCCAGGGCTAGTCTGGTAGACGGGAGATTTATTCCACCCTGAAAATTGAATAGGTCCCCTTGGACATCGGTGGAAAGCTGAGCCTGACAGGCCAAAGAGGTGAGGGGGTTCACTGCAGCAGGACCCAGGCCATGGAAGGCTGGATTGGGGGTCAAACTGCGGGGAAAGAAGACAATCCTTTGCAGCTGGGGATCGCGGCTCTGTAATGGAGCCTGCTGAGTTAGCCGGGGATCTGCTGGGTGTCTGAATCGGGGCCCAGCCTGCATGTCCAGGATGGTAGACTCTATTCTGATCCCGTGGACACTTCTGATCCCGTGGGGGCTGGACATGTCCACGGGATCAGAATCGGTTGCTACCGCTGTACCTCTGATTCTGAGGGGCCACACAGGGGCTGGATGTTCAGAATAGAATTGGCCTCTAAGGAAACAAATCTATTCCAAGACATTTAAATGGTAATATAAAACAACCATTCAGGCCGTGCAGCCCCTGTGCAGCTGATCAGAAGCGAGGCATGCAGAGGTAGCACCCAATTCTGATCCCGCGGGGGCTAGACGTGCCCGCAAGATCAGAATCGGGTCTACGGCCTGGACGTGCAGGCCAGGCCCAAATTCTGATTGGCCTATATGCACAACCACATACCTGGCTATCTCAGCCAGGCTCCTGAATGGAGCCGCTGTGCCATGGTGTCCTGTCGCCATGGCACTGTGGCTCCATTCAGGAGCTGCAATCCCCGGCCCCAAACCAAGCTCTTTTTCCCCACAGCCCGACCCCCAATCTGGCCTTTCAAGACCTGGGTCGGGCTGCGGGGAACCCCCCGCGCCACCTCACCTGCGTTCCTGGGTCCTGCACCATCCAGGGGACTTATTCTACCTTTGAGATAGAATGTGTCCCTCAGTAGATTCAAGGCCCCAGATGTGCAGGGCCAACCTCTGAATCGGCCCTGTACATCTGTGGTTATGGCCCTCCCATGCCCCGCCCTTGATTCACCTCTGGAATGCCCCCCTGTCTAGGCCTCCCCGTACAAACCATTGTTCGTATGGAGAGGATATTGCCGGGGCCAGAAGGGGGGGACAAATAGCGGGGATGGCCATCCCAATGAGGACGCTATTCATGGGACAGAATGACCCTTTTAGTGTATATGGATTTTATTAAATTTTGTTTTGTTCTTTTTGAGGTACTTCCCGAAGAAGCCTTCGCCAAAACGTGGCCATGTGGTTTTTATTTTCTCGCCCTGTTCTCTGCCAGCGAGTAAGTAGGTGTTTGTCTGTGGACTCGATCTCCACTGGACACAAATTAAGGTCATGAGCTTCTCATAGTTGCTCTGATGCTTTATCCTGGTGTCCCACCTAATGAGAGTCCTCATGCTTCCTGAATCCACTAGGGCTTACTGACAAGTGTCCTCCAGCTCAATGAGTATCACAAACATTCCCCCCTCCACTAGGGACACTTTCACAACATTGCACTCATGGGAGCCCTCATACTTGAAGCAGGTTAGGTAGCCATCCCTGATTCAGAAGATGGTTGGCAACCGAGAAGGCCTTGGTGCGGGGGCCCTCAAAGGCTCAGGTTTTCCTCCCCTGCCCCCTTGGGCTATTAATGGCTTTGTTTCCTTTGCCTTGGGTGCCTCAGCTTCAGGCTGAGCTTCATAAATTCCTTCTGCTATTTCCACAACGCTTTCCAGGATCAATTTAGAGAACTGGTAGACCCACAGTCTCATGGGGAGGTCAAGCCCTCTAGAAACTGCTCCAACAGAGCAATCTTGGCCACCTCCACCGTGGTCTTCTCCTCTGGTTGTAGCTATTTCCAAGCAATCTCTTTTAGTCTAAAGAAGAGATTCCAGGGATTTTCTTTAAACCCCAGAATTCCCTTTTTGAACCATTGCTAATAGGCCTCCGGGGTGCACCTAGCTCGCTTCAGAATGGCAGTCTTTACTGCTGCATAGGCAGATACTCCATCATGATTAGTCTTCTGGAAGGCAGCTTGACTGCTTCCAGTCAGCAAGTTCACCAGATATGTAGCCCAGATTGTTTCTGACCACCCTGTCAGCCAGGCTGTCTGCTCAAAATTTACTAGGAAGTGGTCTGGATCCTCCACTATTTTAGGCAGGGGTGGTACCGGAATGTGTGGCTGCCACTCTTGGAGCATCCGTAAGACTTGCGCTAGCGAACCCTGCTGCATTTCCAATGATTTCTATAGCACTTGCTGTTGCTGCACCCCTTGTGCTTGCCCTCAAACAAGCAACGATATGACCAATCCTTAAAAACGCCTCGCTAAATACAGAAGACCCAAAATCTTATCGCCCAATCTCCGTCTGCCATTCATCAAGAAAATCATTGAAAAGGCAGTCCAAAAACAACTGCAAGACCACATCGACCTGAACGCACCAGTGGACACCCACCAACATGGCTTTGCGTCACAACACAATGTTGAAACACTTCTAACCTCCCTCTTCGACATCATAAAGGGCATTGACAACATCAAGAATGGATTTCTTCTAATCTTCATGGACATCTCTGCTGCCTTTGATACGGTATCCCACAACATATTGTTACAAGTTCTCCAAGAGATTGGGCTATGCAACACCACCATAAAATGGTTTGACTCATACCTACATAACCAAACGCAGCAAGTCAGATGTAGCATAAACAAGTCAACACCATTCTCTATTCCTCAAGGCATCCTGCAAGGATTTGCACTCTCCACATTCCCCTTTAACTTATACATATAGCCCATCTGCAACATCATTAAATGACATAAGATGTACTACCATATATATGCGGACGATATCATGGTTTATGCACAAATCGATCTATGCGCACCTGACCTAACACCTATAACTAAATGCGTTGAAGACGTGACCTCCTGGCTCACTAACAACAACCTGTTAGTGAACTACAACAAGGAAGAAGCACTGTTCACCTCCAGAAACACTACTTTCAACCCACCACAAACAATCAACATTCTGCACAATACAATAATGGTAAAAGATGAAGGGAGATACCTGGGCATTACCCTTAACCTCCAGGCACACATCAACAAAACGGCTGCAAAAGCATACCACAGATTAAAACTCATTAGAAGGCTTAAACCAGTCCGAAGTCAGGATCACTTCTGCTCAGTGTGCCAGACCATTCACTACAGTAGTTCACTATACCAAGGTCTTCCTATGCAGGCCATTCACCCCCTCCAACTTGTGCAGAATACAGCAGCCTGAATCATCACAGACACTGCAAAAAGACAGCACATCACACCTATATTCCAACAGCTACATTGACTGCCAATCTATGCTCAGGCAAGGTTTAAACAATATAGATGTCTCCCTACAAACGAGTGACTAAAAGTGACTAATGTGTATCTAATGTGCAAATTTTTTTGTCGGAAGTTATTGCCCTGAGAGATTGCTCCCTCCTGAAGCGTGACTTCCCTTTTAATTACTTTTATGGTAACCAAACCACCGTATAAAACCTGTGAAGCAATTGCATTCCCTAATGCTGCTGCACAACCAAATTCTTAAAATTTCCACTCTGAAAAATTCTGAAACTGCAGATTTTCCACGAACACAGTACTGCGTTTAGAACCGCACTCTTTTCAGTCCTGTTTCAACGCTTAATATCTGCTCATACTCATCTGAAGTAGTAACTTCTTCCATTCAGGTGAGCTCCTTCCATTTCCATTAATGCTATCGGAATTTGTATTCTCAACCGGATCGCTCCGTTGATGTAGCCATACTTATGTGAGTACCAAAGCCAAATGAAATAGTGATTTAAAGCTAACTAAGACCACCTCTCATTGATGATGTCACCCATAGGTGAACGAATCAGGATAATTAAATCAAACTCAGCCAATCCTGTTCAGCATTCAGTCCATCCGGTTCCAGACAACCTACCCGAAAAATCCAGTGTTGTTCAGTCCATTGGAGGCGTTGTTCCCTATCGCCTCCTCTAGGACTCGGAAGCACATGATCTAATACACGCCACTGAAAGTCCGCAAAAGAGTGCCCCAATTTAATACAATGCTGCACTAATGGTGCTGTTAAAACAGCATTACGTATTCTGGAGGCATGTTCTTGAAGCCGAAGTTTTAATTTTCTAGTTGTTCGTCCAATGTATACTTTATCACAAGGGCAAATCAGAATATATACCACAAAAGTGGTAGAACAGGTCGTGAAACTTTTAGACCTATGCATGATTACTGTATGTGGAATCTGCCATTGTGTTCCTTCTATTGATCGTTGACATAATTCACATGCTGTTCCTTTAGAGCAACGAAAATGTCCGATAAGATGATCTTCCAGACTATGTTGATCAGTTGTTTGTTTGACAGCTAGGAGATTGCCTATATTTCGGCCTCTAGTATAAGCTATTCGTAAAGGTTTTCGAAAGCAAGTATGAGGAGATAAAACGTGCCAATATTTCTTCAAAATAGATGTAATTTTTAGTGTATAACAGGCAAGGTTTAAAGCAACTCTAAACATATTTAAAATCATTCACCACCGTTCAGTAGATAATAATTAGAGACTCCAGCATAAGACGCAGGAAAAGCAGCAAGGAGAACATGCTCATCACACCCGCAGGATATCAAAGAACCAATCATGCCACATCCAGAAGAGCACCTTCACTCTCTGCACCCACACTATGGAACTCCCTTCAAGAGGGAATGAGAGCCCTGGGAGACATCAAGAATTTCCACAAGACACTTAAGACCTTCCTGTTCACAGAGTAGCATGGTCATATAACAAAATACTACACGCAGTGGATACATTGCTTACAACAAAACTGTAAATAGTTTGTATATATGCATATAATCTTACCCTCCCCTCCCATCTCATCCCCTCTCCTACTTAGTCCTATATAAATGTACCCACACAAGTTACACTGTAAACCAATTTGATTGAAGGATAAGGTGGTATATAAAACTGGTTAAATAAATAAAATGTTCTGTAGCAGCTGCTGCTGTTGCTGTTGTTGTTGTTGTTGTGGCTGTTACTGTCCTTCTACTAGAGCCTGGAGCAATGTTCCTGCTAACCTGCGCTGGGTCCGCCGCCAACATTCCTGCCAGTGGGGGAGGGGGGGTGGTGTGCAGAGCGATCGACGCTCTGCGCCGGGTCCACCACCGGCATTCCTGCCGGTGGGGGGAGGGGCAGAGCGTTGATCGCTCTGCACCCTCTCCCGCCGGCAGGAATGTTGGCGACGGACCCAGCGCAGGTTAGTGGGAACATTGACCTGGAGTAATATCTCCATTTTGGTTTAATTTTTCTTTCCAACCCACTCCGGGTAGGAAAGTGAAAACAAAACACACCTGCCTGTCCAGCTTCTAACTAAACTGAGATTCCTTCCCTAGCCACAGCAAGGCTAATACCTTTAGCTGTATACCAAAAACCCCTCCCCCTCTCTTCTTCCCTGTACTGTGGAGAGGTCAGAGCCCAGGAGGTGTGTGGCTTTCTTTCTGTCACGGGGTTAAGAAGAAGCATCCCACTCCTGGGACCGTTGTGAGACACAACACAGGACTCCAAGAGGTTTAAAGAAAATATACTTTATTTGGGGACAAGCATCCAGACAACTGCCCTGGTCCTCTTGGGTTTTAGGCACACGTAGGATTAAACCCTTTGTTGCCCTTGGCTTTTCCCCAGCTGTAACAAATCCAGAGTAGCTGAATGCTTCTCCAGCACAGACGGCACTTCCAAAGTAAAACAAAACTGGTTCCCCAAAGTTTCTTCACTATGGGCAGCACAACTCAGCAATAGTCTCTCCAGCCAAGTAGAATTCCAGTAGCAAGGCTGAGCAGACCGTAACAAATTCAAACGCGCTTCCTACCTTCACAGCAGACTCTCTTTTACAGGTAAATGGTCTTTCAGGTATGCTCCAGAACTCCGGGCTCCTCTCTCCCCTCCAGGTCTCCTGCTTCCTGGCTTAAACCTCCAGGACCTGGCCACACCCTCCTCAGGCATTCTCCAGCCTAATCTCTTAAAGGGACAGGGGTTTAAGCTCTTACCAGAACACCTCAGAGGTTCTGGCCTTTGCTGGCGAGAGGGGGATGAGGAGGGGGATGAGGAGTTTCCTATACACTATCACACACTGATTCTTTTAAATAAAATGTCAAAATGTTACCAACTCTCTAGCAAAAGCACAACACTGTAGCATATTAATTATTCACAACAAGAGCCTCTGGTCAGGTTCTAAGCTGCTAACACTATTGCTATGATCCAGACCTCTTTTTTAATCAGTCTGTTTTCTCTTTTTCTTAGCAATGACTACCTTTCAAACCACAATGTCCATAAATTCAACCCCTTCACATCAATAGCAATGAAGCAAGGAACTTGTGGTAATTAATATCCTTACAGTAACAAGCTGTCAGATATAGATGTGAGGGGTTGAATTTAATGACATTGTGGATTTTAATGTCAGTTTACTTATATTTTTGGATTAAAACAACAGGGACCCTATATAATTTTTGGCCATTATGAAATGGGCTTAAAAAAGGTGTCCTTTTGGTCTTCCCACAGAGGTTGCCCCCTTAAATATTTGGAAATAAAACAACCTAATACTGTTCAGACATTGCGATCTCTAGAACTGTCTGTCACAGACACCATATAGCAGCAGAAAGCTATGTGCGTTAGCCTTTCAGTGGACTATAACAGTCACTTGTTCCCCACTTCCAGGGATTCTTAGCATTATTTATAAAAAAGTGCTAAGAATTGTGTGTCCATGCTAATTTGGCATCCTCACTGATGGGGGTTAGCCAAGGTGACCTTTATGGACGACCGGATGTAGGTTAAAACTAACATGAATTAACAACATATGTTTCTTTCTAGAAAATGTGATTTGCGAAACAATCAAACCAGTATGTAAGCACAAGCTAAAGCGATGAGGTACACTCAGTGCCTGTTTACAGTGGCAGCACTAAGGTCCACTCACAGACACGAACTTCCAGTCAGATTTCAGCTGTCATTACTCAGCTTTTCCCATTTCATGGAGCACTTGAATGAAAAACAAAGCTGAAATATCAGAAAAATCTGCCATCTTTGGGGCATTTCCAGTTAAAACATGTTGTTTCACTGAAAGGACACTTTCTTTAAGTCTACGGGAAAATGATTTCCTTCCTCCAACTTTCCATACCTTTTCCATCAGTAGTATATCCTGGGCCATGCGGACAAAGTTTCTTGTAGTGGGTTGTTCCCAGGAGAGGGCAGATCTCGCACTGGTTACCCCAGCCTCTCCCTCCGTCACAACAACACTCCGATTTGGTGACAAGAATCCGGCTGCTAGAAGCCATCTGACACATTGTCTGCAGGACCTCAGAAAAGCAGAAGCCTTGACGATTGTCTGTAGGAAGACGACAGGGCCAAGTGTAAATGATTGGTCTGAATAAAACCAGAAGTTTCATTTTATTCTCTTCCTCCTAGATTTAAAGACCATCAGAGATTATACATAGAATGTACAAGCAAGCTAAATCACATTACAGTCAGTGTAGTTGTTCCAGCTCTCCTCAATATCCTTTACCCCAGAGTGCTGCACTTTGCTACGAATTTGCAGCTCAATCCGTGGACAGTTGCTAGGGATGTGCATTTGTTGGCATGCCTTAAAAGGGTAATTTTATCAGGAACCGCCTAGACTGCGGTTGCAAGAATGTGCGCAAATGGGGCTGGCTAGTTTAGTCATTTATGTGCATAAGTGACCGCTTACGCATCTTAATGAGCATGCTCGCGCTATGCCCCGTTCTGTAAGGACACGCATAAATGTGAAGGCACAAACTTACACTGTGGGTGTTCGCAGGGGGAGTTCGAGCAGGGTGCAAAGTTATACGTGTAAATTGTAAAATACTATAATTTACAAGCGTTCTTTTGAGATCTACTGTAGGCATTTACACAGCTCTAGGGCTAGTGTAAGTGATAGAGCTTTAAATTAACACAAGTTGTCAACCACTTACACTAGTATTTTATAAAGAAAAGTAGGCGCCTCCTTCTACAATTACCTTTTTAAAAAAAATCTGTGCATGCAAAATCAATTTAACGTATACTAACTTATCAATTAATGCACATAAAGTCGATTTCCGTGTCATAAAAAGTTTCAATGCCTGTTAAAAGCTTTTTTTTTTAAAAAGGACAAAAATCAGTGGAAACAAGCCAGAAATGAACCAAACATCTTTTCCAATTGCATCCTTAGCAGTTACATCTCTGGTAGCAGTGCTGCCTGAAGGAATCTGCAGCTTTATAGCAGTCATCTCTTGTATAGGCCAAAGAATTTTCAAAACTACCTGATGATACCCATCCCCCCATATTATATCCTCTCTCAGCTTACTTTAGTCCTGTCATTGTACTAATACTGTGTTGCTGCAATTTTAATTTCAAATATTCTTAAAGTCAATTTAGACTCATTTCAATAGTTTAAAATTAGAGCTAAAATTAGGCTCATCCTTGTTTCCAAAACTAGTTTTGCTGTAGGACTGCCCGTACACTATGGGGGTCGTTCTGTATGGGAAGGCCTAGATGGGGGTGGGAGGGGATGTTCCAGAGGCGGAGCTAAGGCGGAGCATGGGCAGGCCATGATCCCAGACATACAGGGCCGATTCAGAGGTCGGTCCTGTATGTCTGGGGCCTCGAATTTAGACAGGGGACTTATTCCATCTCGAAGGTGAAATAAGACCCCTGGATGGAAGGGGATTGCGTGCAGGATCTGGGGATGCAAATGAGGGGGCACAGGGGGTTCCCTGCAGCCCGACCCAGGCCTTGGAAGGCCATATCAGGGGTCAGGCTGCGGGGAAAAAAGATCTTGGTTGGTGGCTGGGGATCGTGGCTTGGGTGCCATGGCGATGGGATGTCATGGCACTGCAGCTCCATTCAGGAGCCTGGCTGAAGTAGCCGGGAATGTGGCTGGTCATGCAGGCTGATCAGAATCGGGGTCTGGCCTGCACGTATAGGCTGTGGACCCGATTCTGATCCCGTGGGCACATCTAGCTCCCACAGGATCAGAATCGGGTCTACTTCTGTACACCCTGCTTCTGATTAGCTGCACAGGTGCTGCACAGTTTGTACGGAATTGGCCTCCACGCCTATATTTGCTGGTCTGGCAAGCTGCTGACCATTACTAATAATGTTCTACATTCTGTGATGTACTTTTTCTGGTTTTGGATGAGGCGATGATGAAAATACTTTGGGAACTTAAATATTTAGGACACGGGGAAGCCAAACTTTCAACTGAGGATGTATGTGAAAAGAAAATGCCTAAAAATCCTTGTGCCACATTATTTACTGTTTTTTCGGAAATGTCACTGGCATTATTATTTTACAATGACCTCTTGCTTTATTGGACTGTCGAAGGGAAAATATCCCATGAGCTTTAGTAAACTATGTCTGGACAGCCATTGAAATTGACTCTATAATTTCTCTAATTTGCTATGAATGTTCTGTAAGTGTATACAAATATATAGAAAATGAGATCATTGGTTATTTGGTGCTTGTCATTTTGATCTGCTCCATGTGGTAGGAAATACCCTGCAACTCTCCCCTAGGTCAAACATTTTTGGAACTTATGCAGATGAAAGTTTCAGTAGAAGCCCAAGAAAGTAGGCTGCTAGTTAGGCCCTTTATTTGCTCCTGAAACAGACAGAACGGGCATAAGATACACTCATTTTTCCCTAATCTCCTGGCAAGATTTAAGGGTCAGGAGAGACAACATTCATAAAGCCTGCACATCAAGTTAACCTGTAGAGCTTTGAAACCATGCAACGTTGGCCTATGGCTTTGCTTTCCAAAGGGAAAACAATTCACAAAAAGACTTGTGCAACTAAAATTTTGTGCAGGAAGCATTCAGGACCATCATTCCACTCTCTGCCCCCACTTCCTCCCCCCCTCCCCCCGGAGGCCTAACTTTCAGACTTGAAAAGGTTCTGTCCTACTTTTACTCAAGTTCTTGTCTCAGCAATTTCAGGGGGTCATTTACTAAAGGCAGCCTATAGGAAATAGGAGCGGATGGGGTAAACCTCAAGCCAAGCAGAGAATAGTCATTCTGCTCTCACATACAGTTTTTCTCCTGTTGCTCCAGCCGCTGACTTACCTGCCCTCTCTTCCGGTTCCACAGTTCCTCTTTCTTTTAGTCTACAAATTAACCCCTCGAAAAATCACTTCCTTAATTTAAAAAATGACCGAAAAAGGGAATTCTACACAGAGTATTTGAATTCTACATCCCTTCGCCATGGAACTCTCTCCCACCCCTCCTGAGAGCCACTATAGACACCACAGACTTCAGGAAGCTATTAAAGACTCACTTATTCACCGAGCATTTCCATAACCCTCCAGCCATCTAAAACATTGTCTATAACCACAGACAGAACTATAAATAGCTAGTTAATTGTTACATGTAAGCCTTGTTAACAGCTTTGTACATGTACCCGTCCTAATGAAACGTTTTATGTAAACAAGTTCTGTTCCATGTAAACCGCCTTGAGAATCTGAAAGGCGGTATATAAAAAAATGTTAAATAAATAAATAAAATAAAATTCTTAAAAGCATTCTCTTTCTGCAATGTCATCTAGAAGATCTATTAAAAAAAAAAGAAAACAATCTTAATAATTTAACACACAGCTTTGTATTTCGATGTAAATTTCTCTTGCACTAGAAGTACAGTAGTCTCTTAGCCTCACTGGGAGCTCTGTAGAGCATTCCCTTTCTCGGAGTACAAACAAGTATGGCTTTTTCAGACAGGGCTCAGGAGCTATCAATCTTTCTTTCCCTCTAAAACATGAATTCAGCGGGTCTCCACATTGCTCCTGCTTGGCTTCACCAATCTACTGGCTGATGAGCAAGAGAACCAACTCACTCCACCCGAATCAGTCTTGCTGACCGGGGGACAGTCAGGCCTCTTGCTGCTGGCAGGCTTTTATCTTCTCCCCAGCTAGATCCAGGCTCATCCCATCAGAGCGGCCCTTGGGTGATACGAAATTACTACAAGAAAGTGCAAAACTCAATGTTTCTTTTAGCAATAGATATCAGAGGGCTGCTGTCTGAAAGTTTGCTCCTGAAAGAAGAGCCCTATGTTTTCTATTACATTTTATTATAACTTTTAATTGGACCAATGATATTTACTACTGTCTCGTTATCTTTATATGTTTAAGTAAAATCACATCAATAGATGTCCTAAAGATAACCAGATAACTTATGAGCATATTCAGTGGTCCAATTTAACCGGATACATTGGCTGAAAATCTGGTTAACTTTAAACAGATTTCTTACCCTTGAATATGGGCTCCAGGTATTTTAACCACTTAACCAAGCAGAAATACTATGACAGTCAATGGGGATAGTTTTATAAAGTCAGCTTTGTGTGTTAAAAACAAACATGTTGACATTATGGCATGTACTTTGTTGGTAGGCTGTACAAATGTGGACTTTGGACAGGTGTTTGCATGTAGATTATAAAATACATTAATCTGTATGCATATTTGTAATCTGCTTAGCACATTGGATTGAGCGGAGTATAAATCTTTTAAATAAATAAATACTTAGGCATGGACATTTATCCTTGCTTGAATTCTGTGTCTGCAATGTAGGTGCGATTTCTGCTGCTTCTGCTAGTATTTTATAAAGACACGTATGTGCCTATGGGCCCGATGCAGAGACACGGGTTGTGGGGTTGCACATCTTGGTGGGACGTACAGCCCCACAAGCCGTCTGGGCCCGATTCCCTCTCCGCCTCTCCCCGCACATCCAGAGGAGCAGGACGAGGAGAGATGGCGGGGGCAGAAGGGGGTGGGATCTGGACGGAGCGGGGGCAGACCAGCCCGTCAGGACACACAGGGCCGATTCAGGTCATGGCCCTGTACGCCCTGCCAGGTCAAAGGGGACGTGCTGCTTATTCCATCTCAAAGGTGGAATAAACAGCACAGACCTGGCGATCGCGGCCCAGGATCCCTCTCTGGGGCTGGAGCCGGGTGCAGGGGGTTCCCGCTGTCCGATCCAGGCCCCACTGGCCAGCTGTGTGTCAGGCGGCCAAGCTGCAGCAGCCAGGGGAGCTGCGGGGAAGACACAATACTCCATTTACATTACAGGCAGGGGCACGCCAGGCCTCCTCGGGTCAGATTCTGTGTACCATGGGAATGTTTTGTCTAGAATCGGGTCCTAATGGGCCTGTCTTCATTGGGGACATCCGGATGGCCCGAACATACCTCTGGGAACCAGGCTCCACGCGTTTCTATAAAATAGTGCCTACGTAGGTATCCCCTTATAAACTACTACTCACAATATGTAATATAAGAGTCCTACTATCCCTTCTACAAATCTATATCGGAAGGCATTCCTGAAGCTATGCTTCTTCATGCTTTCACCGCTTGTCTGTGAATAAAATACTTCCAAATGAAATTCAATGGAAACACCACTAAATCCTATCCCAGTGCTGTTTAATTCTTCTTTATGATCTGTCAGCTTACATCCATTCCCCTTAGTTATATTCCATGTCCTATCCATTTCCTCATTTATCCCCAAGCTCTCATCTTTCCGCCACCTATCTCTCAGCTTCCATCCGTTTCTCAGCTATTCATCCCCTCTTCGACCTCTTTCCTCCATCAGCCATTCATCAACTCAAATCCTTTGAAATCTTCTCATCCCCCACCCTGGTTACCATCACTCCTCATTTCTCATTCTCATCTACTGCTTTTTGAAACTAAACTAACACTGGCCAGAGATCTATTGTTGACAAATGTAAATGGAGTACTGCAGCATGTCCAAACAGGAAACACTTGTTTTTCTTTTGAAAAAGGTGGCCAAGGTTTGGTAACATTTCTGGCTCTCAGGAACTTCTAAGTAAGAGACTGACTGGAAGTGTTTTAGACCTGCTCTAGATTTTTTTTTTAAAATTTAATTGAACTGAAGGCCAGGGAGCCTTGCTCTCTACAGATATATTCTTTCTAGACATCTTTCTTTTAACTCCTGAAATTTAGAGATTGTTTTAAGGTATTTCAGGTAGTGGCATGAAATCTGTATTTCCCATGATGTGTACATGATCAATGAACAGGTCCAGCTCAAATGGTAGTAGCACCATGCGCCAATTTTTGTTTTTACACCCTCCCCTGGGGTCCAATCTATGCAGACAAGGGTAAACTTTCAGCCCACCGGCTTCTAAAAGGCCACCCTCCCATTTAATTTAATCTGCATATTCTGTGTCACTATCCATATAGACAGAGGTGCTGAATATACAGAGTGATGGCATTGTCATTGTATTATTTGTTTAGACTAAAGCTTGATATTCCGCAGGCCTAAACTAAACATGGACCACTATCTGGGTAATTTTCTGATCTGCCCTTACTCCTCCCTAACAGGCCCCACAAGTATGCAGAATGGCCACATATTTTCTGTAATTTAAACAGCCTGATATTAGCTGTATATTTTTTTAAAATAGAGGGTTAGGCTAATTATGTGTTTGCCAATGAATGCCCAATTGCCTTTTAATATCAGTCTGACAGTGCATAATTATTCATTCATAAGAAACATTCCCAGACTCAAACAGATGCAGAGCAGAAGAAGGGTGTTTCACTTTACAACTCAACATACAGAAAAATTCTATGCAAATTTTAGTCTCACATCAGTGACACCACCACTAATTCCTTCTACTGCAAGACATTGTGCATCATAACACAAAACCCTGCAAATGGACACTTGACATCAGCATCAAGAACTCAAATTGCACCAACCCTGCCTATGGAAAATCAGCACTGCAAATATTCTAGAACCCCAGTAGTTCCTAGTTGGAAAAAAGAGAACAAGCTGAAATACTATAGATTTGTAAAAGATAGTTATTCACCTGTAGCAGTTGTTTTCTGTGAACAGCAGGAATTAGCCCTCATGTATGGGTGATGTCTGCAATGGAGCCCTGCATGGGAGCGCTCCCCAGCTTCTATTGAAAGCTTGTAGGAGGCTCCGCCACACCTCTGTTCCTCCTTTCCATCTGCTGCCACGGTGCCATCTTGAATCAGTTTCATAACATAGCTGTAGCAATAGACAACTCCTTGGAGAAGTGGATGGGTTGTGAGGATTCATTCTTGCTGTTCACAGAGAACATCTGCTACAGGTGAGTAACTAACTTTTCTCCATGGACAAACAGGAATGAGTCCTCATGTATGGGATCCCAAGCTACAGGATACCGAAAACCGAGGAGGCCACCGAGAAGCCCAGCACGGGCAAAACTCAACTGATTCTCTCTTCCCTTTTTTTTATGTATCTTTGACAGAATAAAATGGGCATAGGGGAGATGGAATTGGATTATAATCCCCAAACACATTCCGGAGTACAGATTGGCCAAAGTTGCTATTGCGTCGGGAATCCTCATCTAGGCAGTAGTGAGATGAGGACATAAGATCATATTATAGCCCTGAAGATCTCTTCCATGGAGATGCAGTCATTGTTCTGACAATGTGAGCTGTGATATGACCATCGAGGCTCAGGCCTGACTAGACATAAGCGAAAGAGATGCAGTCTGCCAGCCAAATTGAAAGAACATGTGGAAATGGCAGCCCCTAGCTTATTGGGGTCAAAAGAACCAGAAAGCTGGATGGACTTTCTATGGACTTTTGTTCACTCCAAGTAGAAGGCTAAGGCTCACTTGCAGTCCAACATGTGCAACACAGCTTCCCCTTTGTGGGTATGAGATCTCGGGAAAAATATTGGAAGAACAAATGACTGATTAAGGTAGAAATCCGATACTACTTTTGGAAGGAATTTAGAACGAGTACGAAGGACCACTCTATTATGGTGGAATTTGGTGTAAGGTGGATGAACCACTACAGCATGAAGCTCACTCAATCAGCGTGCTGAAGTGGCCGCCACCAGAAACAATACCTTCCAGATCAAGAACTTCAGAGGACAGGAACTGAGCGGTTCAAAGGAAGCTTTCAAGAGCTGAGCAAGAACCACATTGAAGTCCCAAGACACTGTGGGAGGCTTGTAGGGAAGTTTCAGGAGAAGCAACCACCACATAAAGTAAACAATTAAAGACTGTGCTGAGTTGGACTTGCTTTCCACACCTTGATGGAACACTCCAATCACACTGAGGTGGACCCTGATGGAGATGGACTTAAGTCCAGACTCAGAGAGCTGTAAAAGATATTCAAGCAGTTTTTGTGTGGAACAGACAAAATAATCTAGGACCTTGCAAACCTCGTTCATTTCCAAGAGTAAGACTTTCTTGTAGAGGCCCTCCTGGAGGCCAAAAAGAATTTGGTTACACCATCTGGCAGGTTGAGCTGAGACAACATTAGCCTCTCAACATACACGCCTTGAGTGCTCTAACAGTGCTCTGCTAGAGAGGTGGATATTACCTCCTGTGACAACTTGCAGTGAGTTCTAGCTGTTTATTTAATTATTTATTGTTTGTCTTATTGGTGTGCTGCTTCAGCTTTCTCAGCTGTATAACTTACCTTGCCTCTCTCAACTAACTGGGCTTTGTGTGGTACCCCCTCCCCCCTCTGCTGAGGGTTCAGGACAGGGTACCTTGTAACTGCCCTCTTTAATAGGACTTATTTCCCTCCCTCCCTCCCCAGCACCCACCCACCCCTGGGGTAATTGTAGCTTTATAGATACCTACACATCTTGAAGGAAAGGGGCTGCTCTCAGGTGCAGCTCTTTATCCAAATCAGTCATACACTGAGGACCTGAGATTAATTAAGATTCAGGTGAACAAGGTGCATTGGGGGGTGTTAGATACACTTTTATTAGTATAAGCATCTACACCAGTCCTTATTATATACAGAATTTAAAAGACCTAAACACAAGTTTTAAACTATGATACAGACAAAAGTCCAGCAGCGAGATGGGGGCTTTCCGGTCTTTTGCATTGTGTGTCACATGTATGATTTTCTCCCAGTTGGTGAGAGGTCTTACGTATGCACTAAGTGCAAGGAGCTCTTTGCTCTCAGGGAACAAGTCCGTTCTCTAGAGGCTAGAGTAGCAGACCTGGAAGACGTAAGAAAGACAGAGAAGTACATGGACGAGACCTACAGGGATATAGACCTGAAGTCCCACCTCCAGTCTGGCAGCATTCCTGTTGCCATGGAGGAGAGAGGTCACGTGACAGGAGAGCATCACCCTGGTGTGGCAGGAAGTGATCCTGTAACTAGGACCTGTCCTCCAGGTGATGTAAAACCCTCTCGCACCGAGGACATTTCTCCAGGGCCATGTCCCCATGAGAGGAGATTCAGGACAGCTGTCATAGTTGGTGATTCAATCATTAGGAATGTAGATAGCTGGGCGGCTGGTGGACGTGAGGATTGCCTGGTAACATGCCTGCCTGGTGCGAAGGTAGCGGACCTCACGTACCGCCTAGATAGGATCATAGGTAGTGCTGGGGAGGAGTCTGCTGTCTTGGTACATGTTGGTATCAATGACATAGGAAAATGTGGTAGGGAAGTTCTGGAGGCTAAATTTAAGCTTTTAGGTAGGAAGTTGAAATCCAGAACTTCCAGGATAGCGTTCTCCGAAATGCTTCCCGTTCCACGTGCAGGACCCAAAAGACAGTGTGACGCCTCGTCTTACCAATTACACCAACTTGTGGCGCAGTTCATTTGGGAGACAGCGTCGTGTATGTTACTTTGTTATCGCTGTTCTCTGGTTGAGCAAAATTGTAGTTGTAGGCCCAGTGATCACAGCCAAAGCAATTTGAAGGTAAACAATAGGTTTATTGTTCCCAGCAGGTTTTCTTCACCCCAGAACAGATATTTAAGGATAACAACATGAATAAAGCAAATAAAGTCCTGTACAAATGTTCCCTGATACTTCTCAGGTTACTGTAGTCCAAAACAACTGTAGACTTTCTTAACAGCGATACTCATTCAAGGCATTCAATAAAGAACTTCCAACAAGTGTGGTTTTCCTCTTCCACCTTCACATGGATAATTCACTTCAAGCCTTAGAATTATGCACTTCACTAGTATCAGCAGTCAGACAACTTCTTGTCTGTACTTAAACTCTATTCTCTACATGCTTTTAAAACAGCCTTAAAACATTGCTTCTGTTTAAGCTGTACATTTAAAAGTCACACTGGCCAATCCCGCATTCCATCTCAGAGCTACTGTGATCAGACAATGGAATGTCGGTTTGCATGGATTCTTCGTCGCTGAGTTGAGCTCCTTGGCTCTCTGGCCTATTCGAGTCTAGGGCTCTTAAATGGTGGAGGAGATCTTGTATCTGCTTTTCTCCCCTCTCACTGCCTGTCCTGCAGTCTTGTAAGGATAACTGTTTATTCAGCCTCTTAAAGAGCTGGGCATAAGGATTTCTTCCTTCTTCCTTTTTCCTGTACCTTATTCCCTGTTGAGGAACTACGTGTTTCTTGTAACTAGGCTTTTCAGGGACTCTACCTATCTCCCATTCTTCCAGCTCAGTATCTGTGCTTGAATCACGCTGCTGCCAATTATGAGCTAGCTGACGTGCACCTGTGCTGGCTTCTAGCTTACAAGTTTTACCACGTTCACTGCCAATAATGCAAGGTAAACTATCAGAGGAACTACTTCTGTCTCTTTCAGACACAGGCTCTATATTCTGTTTAAAAGGCTTATAAGTTTTTCTAACCTGGTTCAGCTTTTCTTGAGGGCAATCCCTTCCTGGGAGGATTCTCGGCTGTTTCCCCAGAGACGTGGCTCTCTCTCTGCAAGGTGGCTGGCAATGGTCCAGGTAATTGGCTCCCAGCTGGTCACGCTTGCTCTGAGCTCGGCCCCTTTTGGATAAGGATTCTGTTTCTGTTCCTCTGCCAAGAATGCCTGACTCCAAGGCTGTATCTGCATTCCTGGAGTCCCCTTTTTCTGGCTTTGCCAAAGGTAAGTTCCTATTTTGCCTTTTTCCTTCCTCCTGTAGCTCTCTGCGTTCCTCGTGTGATCTCCTCTCTGATCCAGCTGATCTTGCTGATCCTGCTGCTCGGGCTGATCTGGCTGATCCTGCAGCTCCGTCTGATCTAGCTGAACCTACCACTTCCTGGTTAAGTGGAGTGGTTTGTCCAATCAGGTGAGAGTCCACCCCTTTCCCTGGTTGGCTAGCTCTCCCTGTCAGCCTAGAGCTAGGGTGTGGCTCCCTTTCTTTTCTCTCCTGCCCTGCAACTCTGTGCGCTGAGGTTTTAACCGTCAGCTGCCCTGTATTCCTGGCAGGTTCAGAGGAAAAAGTTTGTTTAAAAGCCTTTTTCTTGTGCTCTGACAGCTCTGCCTTGTCACAACAGGCAGAGCTCCGGAGTCTCAATGCGTGGATGAGACAATGGTGCAAGGATGAGGGTTTTGGATTTGTTAGGAACTGGGGAACATTCTGGGGAAAGGAGGGGCTCTTCTGAAGGGATGGATGGAACCAGACTGCTGGCATTAACCTTTGAAAAGAGCAGCTTTTAAACTAGAAAATAGGGGAAAGCCGACAGTCGCCCAGGAGCGCATGGTTCGGACGAAGGTATCCTTGAAGGATACTACCAAAAGCAGTGAGGTTCCAAAAAAAGAGTATAGTAGCCCAAATGCCCTTGAGTAAGGTGCAGACAGAGCGTAAAGATTCCAAATTATCCATGCCTACCAATAGCCAGTTTAATATTAATAAAATACAGTCTCTAAAATGCTTGTATGCAAATGCTGGAAGTCTAAACAATAAGAACATAAGAACATAAGATATGCCATACTGGGTCAGACCAAGGTCCATCAAGCCCAGTATTCTGTTTCCAACAGTGGCCAATCTAGGTCATACGTACCTAGCAGTTTCCCCAAGGGACACAGGTTCCACAATGCTTGTATTGGTTCAAGCATTGATATCCTGGGTCCCTTCTTAATAATGGTTTATGGACCTTTCCTCCAGGAACTTGATGGGAGAGTTAGAATATATAGCACTAAATGAGAGGTTAGATATGATTGCAATCTCAGAGACATGGTGGAAGGAGGATAACCAGTGGGATACAAACTATATCGTAATGATAGAACTGATCAAATTGGTGGAGGAGTTGCGCTCTATGTTAGAGAGGGCATTGAGTCAGAAAGGATTAAAGTTTTGCAGGAAACAAAATTTGCTGTAGAATCTCTATGGATTGAAATTCCATGTAAAAAGGGGAAGGCGATGGCAGTGGGAGTGTACTATCGACCGCCTGGCCAGAATGAACAAATGGATGATGAAATGCTCAAAGAAATCAAGGAAGCTAACAAAGGGGATGGAAGGCTACTCCTATGAAGAGAGGCTACAAAGGTTGGGGCTCTTCAACCTGGAAAAGAGACGGCTGAGGGGAGATATGATAGAGGTCTATAGATTAATGAATGGAGTGGAGCAGGTAAACGTGGATCAATTGTTTACGCTATCAGAATATAGAAAGACTAGGGGACATGCAATGAAGCTACAGGGTAAACTATTTAAGACAAATAAGAGAAAATATTTTTTCACTCAACGTGTAATCAAACTCTGGAATTTGTGACCGGAGGATGTAGTAAGGGCTGTTAATGTAGCTGGGTTTAAAAAAGATTTGGACAAGTTCCTGGAGGAAAGGTCCATAAACCACTATTAAAAAGGGACCCAGGATAATCAATGCTTGACCCAGTACAAGCATTGTGGAACCTGTGTCTTTTGGGGATACTGCTAGGTACGTATGACCTAGATTGGCCACTGTTGGAAACAGGATACTGGGCTTGATGGACCTCGGTCTGACCCAGTATGGCATATCTTATGTTCTTATGTTCTTATGAGGGTCAAGGACCAAATGTTGGGGTAAAACATCATCTTACCCTCATGCAATATCAGATCTAGTGCATGGCTAAGTTGGAGCAGCTCCAGACTGGACAGCTGCAGCAGGAGGGGAAACCAAGGCTGTCTGGGCCAGTAGAGAGCGATGAGAATCATCATGCCACTGTCTGTTTAGATCTTTAGGATAGTCTTTGCAATGAGAGGTATTGGAGGATAAGCAGGGCTGGTTCAAGGGTTTCTGCTATCCCAGGCAGACTTTCCATGCAACCCTCTGAAGATTATGGTGGCACTTGGCCTGTCATGCTGCTCCCCCCCGGCATCCCTCTTCTCATTTGGGAAGTGGGGGGGGCAGCATGGTGATGCATACGCTGTGTCAGGCTTTAAAGTAGCCATGCTAGCATGCTCACGGCCTGCTGCTCCCACCCCCTTCAATGCAACTTCCTGTCGCTCCTGCTTTGGAGGGGGGCAGGAGCAGCCGGCCGTGAGCGTGCTAGCAGGGGCACTTTAAAGCCCGATGCAGCGGAGGCATAGCCATGTTGTCTCCCCTCCCCAAGATGAGAAGACAGATGATGGTAGAGGGGGTGGCATGACACACCAGGTGGCGATGACCTGCCGCTTCGCTGGGAGGAAGGGGTGCTAATGCTCCCCAGTAGAGCATGATGCCCTAGGCAATGTCCTAGTTTGCCTAGTGGTCAGGCCAGCCTTAAGGATAAGCAAACAGAAGACTCTCCTCCCCAGTGCAGGAGGAAAAGCATCCAGTGCTAGTCTACTGTGGATCTTACTCTGGAGCAGAACTGTGGGGTAGCAAACAGATCAATCCAGTGAGTGCCCCACTGTCAAAAGATGCGAGTAGGAACATTCTTGTCCAGCGTCCACTCGTGCGGCTGGAGGACTCGACTTAGGCTGTCTGCCAGAGTGTTTTGCTCAACTGGCAGGTAAGTGGCTTTCAAGTCCATCCCGTGCATGATGGTGAACTTCCACAACCTGAATGCTTCCCAACACAGCAGATATGAACCCGTTCCTCCCTGCTTGTTGATGTAGAACATGGTGACCTAATTGTCAGTCTAAATCAGAACAAATTGTTTGGCCAGTTTGCCACTGCTCTTAGTTCCAAGAAGTAGATCTGATGGAGACTTTATTCGATGGACCAATTGCCCAGGGTGTGCAACCCATCGAGATGAGCTCCTCACCCAACTTAGATGCATCAGTCGTCAGAACATTTTGGGGTGGAGCTAATTGGAAAGGAAGACCTTTGAGCAAATTGTGGTGGACTGTCCACCAGTGTAATGATTGAATGAGAGGAGCAGTGACACACAGACGATCTCTGAGTTGACTTGTGGCCTGGGTACATTGAGTCCTCAGAGTCCACTGAGCTTGCCTCATCTGGATTTGTGCAAGGTGTGTGACATGTACCATGGAGGCCTAGTACAGTTAGCATCCTGCGAGCTGTTACCTGCTGACTCAATTGAGTTTCTCGCACAAGTGCCATCAATCTGTGAAGTAGGCCGTGTGGTAGGAAGGCTCTCGCCTGAGTCATTTCGAGCAGGGTTCTGATGAATTTCAATTTTTGGGTGGACTGAAGGTGAAACATGGGGTAATTTACAATGAGCCCTAGCAGTTCCAACACCTAAATGGTCAATTGTGCTGATTCTTGGACTCCTTCTGGAGTGGTACCCTTGATCAGCCAATCGTCCAGATAGGGAAAGACAAACACTCCCAGCATCCAGAGGTATGCTGCTACTACCACAAGGCATTTTGTGAACATGCAACTCATGGAGGATAGACCAAAAGGCAACATTCGGTACTGGAAGTGCTGTCCCCCCAGGATGAATCTGAGATACCTCCTGTGAGTGGGGCACGCTCTGCCTTCCACAGTCACTTGGGAGTTGCTTCAATTAATGCCCCTGCATTGCGCCTCTATTTACCTCCGTCTAGGGGTATTTTTCCCCCATTTTGGCAGGCACTGGTGGCGGAGCTCGTTTACTTCGCCGCCATTCTGCCTGACGACGTCTGTTCAAACCTTTTTTAATCCCAGCTAAAATAACAGCTTTTACCACATCCTCTGGTAACGAATTCCAGAGTTTGATTACGCGTTGATTGAAAAAAATATTTTCTTTTATTAGTCTTAAATGGGTTATATTGTAGCTTCATTGCGTGTCCACTAGTCTTCCTACTTTTTGATGGAATAAACAACTGATTTATGTTTACTTGTTCCACTCACTGAGGTGAACCTACTCACTCCCTCTCTAAAGTTGTATGAAGATGAAAAGCTCTATGAACTAAATAGAGTCATTTTTCAGATCCCTGACACCTCTTATTCTTGAGTATCTTGGAAGAAACTCATTCTGTAACAAAAAATGGGTTTGAACATAAGAAAATAAAATGAGCCATGTTGAGTCAGGCCAAGGTCCACTGAGCCCAACATCCTATGGGCCCTTGTCATTTACACCTATGCATGCATCCCTCATGATGAAGCCTCATGGAATAACCCTGGTGAAAGGGGATGTCTGTACGTATGGTGCCATGTGAAAGTATTCATCCCCTTGGTTTTTGTCCTGTTTTGTCACATTACATACAACCTGGAATGAAAGGAGAAATTAGGCCTTACCTGCTAATTGTCTTTCCTTGAGTTCTCTCCGGGCCAGTCCAGGAACCTTAGGGTTGTCAACCTCCTCCAGCAGCTGAGGTCTGAATTCTGAAAATCTTGCTGACAGCCTAACCCGCTCCCCCTGGTATCAGAGACTCAGTCTTCTTTTGTCAAAGCAACTTAACTTAACTACAATCTATGAAACACAACAAACCAATAACTTGTACTTCCTGAATCTCTGCTCATCTCCAACCTTCTTTATGCTTTCCTTTCTTAATAGTTTCTTTTTTTTTTCCATTTGAGGAGACTTTCCTCCAACTGATCATGCAGCTATGCATTCCACATACTTGTAGCCGCTACCAGGAGAACCCCCTCTTTATCCCCGAGGGAGCCCTAAAATCCATGCTAGCCAGATCCGAACTCTCCACGGTCATCCAACCTCAATCGCACCTATTTACTTACTACTGACTTACTGGCCAATCTCCTAGATTTCACTGAATACTCGCAGACCAACTGGGTGGGCCCTGGATTGGCCCGGAGAGAACTCAAGGAAAGACAATTAGCAGGTAAGGCCTAATTTCTCCTTCCTCTTCGTCTCTCCGGGCCAGTCCAGGAACCTCAGGGCAGTACCAAAGCAGTACCTAAACTTGGGAGGGTCCTGCAAGCCCCGCCATAATGGCCGAGGCCCCCACTTTAGCATCTCCCCTTGCTTGAACATCGAACCTATAATGCCTCATGAAAGTATGCAACGACGACCACATTGCTGCTCGGCAGATATCCACGGGAGGCACCAAAGCAAATTCCGCCCAAGACACCGCTTGACCTCTAGTAGAATGAGCTCCGAGTCCTACGGGAGGCGACTTCCCCTTTGCCTGATACGCTGCTCCGATAGCGTGTCTCACCCACCGGGCAATCGAGGCTTTAGTAGCCGCCTTCCCTTTGCGTGGCCCACCGAAAAGCATGAACAACCTATCCGATCTCCGAAACGGCTCTGTTCTTCTGAGATACTTCTGAAGCACTCGTCCAAGATCTAACTTCCGCAGTGAGTGATCCATTCCACCTTGTTCTCTTCCTGGAAAAGTCGGAAGAGACACGACTGATTCACGTGAAACGCCAAAACTATCTTAGGCAGAAAGGACGGTACTGGTCGTAACATTACTTTTTCCACCGAAAATTGAACTGTAGGGAGCCGTACAGAGAGAGCCTGTAGGTCCAAAACCTTTCTTGCTGAACACAAGGCGACAAGGAAGGCGGTTTTCCAAGACAGTTCTCTCAAACTCACAGCCGATCCCGACTCGAAAGGAGGCTGCGTCAACGCCTCTAACATCAAGTTCAAATACCAAGGAGGCACCACCGGTCTCACTGGAGGTCTGATGTTCCTAGCTGCTCGGAAAAAGCACTGAACATCTGGATGTGAGGACAAAACTCTCCCTTGCACCGCTCCCCTATAGCAAGCCAGGGCAGCCAGGTGCACTCAGAGTGCTAAGGGCTAGACCTTTTTCTAGTCCCCCCTGAACGAATGATAAAATATCCGGTAAAGCCGCCGTAAACGGCCTAACGCTACATTCCTCACACCACGCTTCAAAAATACACCAAACTCGAACATAAGCCAAGGACGTTGACCTTCTTTTGAACTTTAACATAGTATTTATCACTGATGCAGAGTATCCCCGACACCGCAACCATTCCCTTTCAAAAGCCAAGCCATAAGCAAGAACCAATCCACCTGCAGCATCAGAACAGGTCCCTGACTCAAAAGATTGATTCGATCGGGCAGTCTCCAAGGGTATCACACTAGAAGCCGAATCAGATCCGCATACCAGGGCCTCCTGGGCCAATCCGGAGCCACGAGTATCACCATCCTGTTGTGCCCTGCTATCCGCCGAATGACCCGACCAATCATCGGCCAAGGAGGAAACGCATAAAGGAGCTTGCCCGAAGGCCAGGGCTGAACCAAACCGTCGAGCCCCTCCGACATGTGCTCCCTGCGCCTGCTGTAAAACCGGATGCCTTGGAATTGCTGAAAGTAGCCATCAGATCCATGACTGGCTGTCCCCACCTCACCGTAATGTCGTGAAAGACAGCCACGTTCAACTCCCATTCTCCTGGATCGAGCACATTGCGACTGAGATAGTCAGCCTGCACGTTGTCTTTCCCTGCGACATGTGCCACCGAGAGAGCCACTAGATGAACTTCCATCCACTGCATCAATTCTTGACTCTCTTCCAGCAAAAGAGCACTGCCTGTGCCTCCCTGCCTGTTGATACAGGATACCATCACGAGATTGTCGGAGAAGACGCAAACTGCTCTCCCCTCGACCAACTGTTGGAAACCCTGTAGCGCCCAATGCACCGCTCTGAGTTCTAACCAATTGATCGACCAACTGCTCTCCTCGGTGGACCAGATCCCCTGCATCACTTGAGCCTGGCAATGAGCCCCCCAGCCGGACAGGCTGGCATCTGTGGTGACCAACACCCACTTCGGGTGTTCCAAAGGCATCCCTGCCTGAAGATGAATTGGGTCCAACCACCACAGCAGACTGCTGCGCACTGCCTCTGGACAGATCAACCTGCGAGAGAGAGGATGATGTTGCGGAGACCATCTGAATAGCAGCGCTCTCTGAAGAGGACGCATGTGAGCCCTGGCCCATGGAACTAGGTCCAAGGCTGCCGCCATGGACCCCAACAGCTGCAAGTACCTCCATGCCAACGGAGCCTGCAACCACCGTTCCCTCTAAGCTGTGCGCATGTGCGCGCGCACACACCTCGCCGAGCGAGCGCACATATTTTACAACAGAGCGCACAAAAACTCTGATTCTGATAGAAAACAACACAGATGTCTTAAAATTTAAAAGTTATGATTGTAATTACTAGAAATTTCCTGCTTCATTTAGTAATCGTCTATTTTCATTTAATTTGATTAAAATCAATGTGGTGTACATACTGTATTCTGACGTGTAGTCAAATTTTAAAGTATATAACTCAGAGTATCGTTATGTGGCGCACAAAAATTTAACCTTCCTTCAAAAGCTGCACACAGCTGATATTTTATGCGCACACAGCCTACAGAAAATTAGAGGGAACATTGCCTGCAACCGCAAAAATGCTTGTACTTGAGACAAAATCTTTTGTACCCTGTCTTCGGGCAGAAATACGGACCCTACCTCTGTGTCGAACAATGCCCCGAGGTAGGTCAGACACCGCACAGGTTGTAACCGACTCTTTGCTTGGTTGATGACCCAGCCGAGCTGTTCCAGGAACTGCACTACCCTTGAGGTCACCGCTATTGACTCTGCTAGAGATCCTGCCCTGATCAACCAATCGTCTAGGTAGGGATGCACCTGAATCCTTTCCTTTCGGAGTGCTGCCGCCACTACCACCATCACCTTCGTGAACGTACGTGGAGCCGTCGCTAGCCCGAACAGCAACGCCTGGAACTGAAAATGTCCCATGGGAACGGCAAAACGCAAAAACATTTGATGATCCGCTCTGATCGGAATGTGCAAATAAGCTTCCGTCAGATCTATGGACGAAAGAACCTCTCCTGGTCTCACCGCCCGAATAACTGATTGTAGGGTATCCATTCAAAAAATGCGGTACCCTCAAAGACCGGCTCACCTGCTTGAGATCCAGAATTGATCGAAAGGGCCCTTCTTTCTTGGGAACCACAAAATAAATCAAGCATCGACCTAATCCGCACTGGTCTAAAGGCACCGGGACTACAGCTTGAAGCGTGTCATTTACCGCTTTCCTTTTTGCTTGCGGACCACACGGAGACACCACGAAAGAGTCCGCTAGCGGTTGAGCGAATTCCACGCTGCACTACTGCCTCAGCGATGGTCCGCCCCTGCGACGACGATTTAACAACCACCGCCGGCAGAAAGCAAACCGCTACTTTAACTGCTCCTACTTGCAGCACAGCCCAGCGAATTGCTGAATCCCCACTGCTAGCGGGAGATGGAGATCTCAGCACCGGAGGTACCAGGGTGGATTCTGGCGCTCCCAGCTCCTTTCCCCCATCCTTGAATGACGGAACCTGGCAAATTGAGGCAGGCTCTGCCCTTCCAGCCACTGTTACAAATTATGGCAGCTCAGGATAGTTTCCCACAATTTACATATTTCCAAAGATTTATCTTTTTTTTTTAAATAAAACGTGTCACCTTCAAAGTGAAAAACCCAGCTAGGGCAAACACCTCGTTTACAATCCCGCCTAATTATGCTATTCCTCTCCATCTCTCCAGGGAGCCTGTCAGTCACACTCCTCCTGTTCAGCTGCTGAGGACTGAAAGATTGAGTCTCTGACACCAGGGGGAGCGGGTTAGGCAGTCAGCAAGATTTTCAGAATTCAGTCCTCAGCTGCTGGAGGAGGTTGACAACCCTAAGGTTCCTGGATTGGCCCGGGGAGACGAAGAGGAAATGGAGGTTCATTTGGATGTTAGCTAATGGACCTAACAATATAGTCCAAATTGGTGAAGTGAAATGACAATAAAATACCTTGTATATATAAAAAAACAAGTAAAAAATGAAAAGTTGTGAGTGCTTATGTATTCATCCCTTTTTGCTATGAAACCCCTAAATAAGATCTGGTCCAACCAATTAACCTCAGAAGTCACATAATTAGTCGTTTAGGGTCCACCTGTGTGTTATCAGTGTCACATGACCTGTCACATGATGCCTGTATAAATATACCGGTTCTGAAAGGCCCCTGACTCTGCAACACCACTAAGCAAGCAACGTGAAGACCAAGGAGCACGCCAAACAGGTCAGAGACAAAGTTGTAGAGAAGTATAGATCAGGGTTGTGTTATAAAAAAAATCCCAAATTCTGAATATCCTACGGAGCACCTTTAAATCCATTATAATAAAATAGAAAGAATATGGCACCATTACAAACCCGACAAGAGAAAGCCGTCCACCAAAACTCACAGACCAGGCAAGGAGGGCATTAAATGGAAATTACACTAACCTGGTAATTGTAGTTCCTGTAGGATCCAGTTTAGTCCTCCACAATCGGGTACTGCCCCTCTCACTGCAGCCTGTAGACTGGACCAATCAAATCTTCTGTAGTACATATCCAGCAGGAGCTCCCAGAAGCCCCCCAGTGTACTAGTAACAAAGCATACTGAACGAAGCAACACATCAGATTATTATCAGATTAACATTATACCTTGTAATTCCCCCCCCGGGAATAACCAACTCCCTCCCCAAACGAGGAAGTCAGAACACTGCACGGCGCCGGAATCGACGCCCCTAAATTGACACAGAGCTCCCCCCAGGTACTAAGGAGCTTACGGAACCCCAAAAGAAAGGGAAGAGCCATAGCTATAAGCACGACTGCCGCTAAGGTCCGAACGGGAAGCAAAACTATCTTAGAATCTCCCGCTCGGGATAGCGCGCCGCAAGATCATGCAGATATTCGGGAGGGAAGGAGGACTAAACTGGATCCTACAGGAACTACAATTACCAGGTTAGTGTAATTTCCATTTCCTGTGCGGATATCCAGTTTAGTCCTCCACAATCGGGATGTAACAGAGCAGTTAAGACCGGGCGGGACCTTGTAGGCCGGCGCGCAAAACCGCCGAACCAAAACAGGAATCCCGAGCCGCTGACACATCCAAGCGATAGTGCCTGCTGAAAGCATGCAGAGACGACCAAGTGGCCGCCCTACAGATCTCCGCTGGTGGAACCAGACCATGCTCCGCCCAAGAGGCCGCCTGAGCCCTAGTAGAATGAGCCCGGAGCCCCTCCGGAACCGGCCGCCGCTGCAACAGATACGCGGAGGCGATCGCTTCTTTAAGCCATCGAGCAATGGAGGCCTTAGCCGCCGCCTCCCCTTTCCGTGCACCCCCAAAGAGCACAAAAAGCCGATCAGTCTTCCGAAATGACTCGGTAGACTGTAAATACCGACGCAGCGTGCGGCCCACATCAAGCCGGTGAAGCCCCTTGTCCACCGACTCGACCGAGGCCGCCGAAATCACTGGTAGAAATACTGCCTGATTCAGGTGAAAAGGAGACACCACCTTTGGCAGGAAGGAGGAAACCGGACGGAGCACAACCCGCTCCGCAGAAAAAGACAAGAAAGGTTCTCGGCATGACAAGGCCTGTAGATCCGAGATGCGCCGTGCCGAGCAAATGGCTACCAGAAAAACCGTCTTCAACGTGAGATCCTTCAAGGATGCCCTCCGCAAGGGCTCAAAGGGTTCCCGAGCCAGGGCCCGCAGAACTAAATTCAAATCCCACGGAGGAATCACCGCTCTGCGGGAAGGCCGCAAATGGAACACGGCGGTCAAGAAACGCCGCACATCCGCATGAGCGCCAAGGCGGCGGCCCAAGACCTTGCCTCTATAGCAAGAGAGCGCGGCCAACTGGACCTTCAGGGAACTGGCCGCGAGACCCTTCTCGAAGCCATCCTGCAGAAAGCTGAGCACGACGGGCACCGAGACCGTCGCCGCCCGAACTCCACGCCGGGAGCACCAGTCCTCAAAAATTCTCCACATTCGAACATAAGTAAGAGAAGTGGACGACTTTCTTGCCCGCAGTAAGGTGGAAATCACCGCGGGCGAATAACCCTTCTTTTTCAGCCGAGCCCTCTCAATGGCCAAACCGTAAGCGAGAACCGAGCCACCTGGGGCATCCGCAAGGGGCCCTGAAGAAGAAGATCCGGTAGCGCCGGAAGGCGCCACGGCACGCCGTCTCGAAGCCGAACGAGGTCGGCATACCAGGGCCTCCGGGGCCAATCCAGAGCCACCAGCAGCACCCGGCCCTGATGGCCCTCGATGCGCTGGACGACCCGACCGATCAGGGCCCACGGGGGGAAAACGTACAGCATCCCGGACGTCGGCCACGGCTGAATGAGAGCGTCGAGTCCTTCGGACATCCGCTCCCGCCGTCTGCTAAAGAAGCGACTTGTCTTGGCCGACTGGAAGGTCGCCATGAGATCCATGATGGGCGGACCCCACCGCCGAACTATCTGCGCATATACCTGAGGATTTAACTCCCACTCTCCGGGGTCCACCCGCACTCTGCTGCGAAAGTCGGCCTGGACATTGTCGGCGCCTGCAATGTGCGCCGCCGAGATCGCCGGCAGCCGAGTCTGCACCCAGCTGAACAAGGCCGTCGCTTCTGTTTCCAGGGCCACACTCCCTGTGCCCCCTTGGCGATTGATGTACGCCACCGTGGTCGCATTGTCCGACCAGACTCGGACCGCCCGGCCCAGGAGCAGAGGTTCCAGGGCCATCAGGGCTAGTCGGACCGCCCGAAGCTCGAGGCGGTTGATCGACCAAGACGCTTCCTGCGAGGACCACACCCCCTGCGTGAAGCGGGTCTCGCAGTGTGCTCCCCAGCCGACTAGGCTCGCATCCGTAGTGAGGGGGACCCACAGAGGAGGCTCCAAGGGAATCCCCCGCGTCAGGTTCTCGGAGGAGAGCCACCACCGAAGCGACCGCCGCACTGCCTTCGGGCAGGGCAGTCTCTTGTGCAAGGAATCGCACTGGTTGGACCAGCGACGAAGGAGCGCCCTCTGTAGCGGGCGCATGTGGAACCGCGCCCACGGAACCACCTCTAAGGTCGCCGCCATCGTTCCGAGAAGCCGTAGGTACCACCACGCCGACGGAGCGGGCATCCCCCGAAATAGTCGGACAAGAGCCCGCAACGTCAGGACGCGGCGCTCGGGAAGGCACACCAGCCCCCGAGCAGTGCCGAAGCGCACCCCCAGATACTCCAGGTCCTGCGAGGGCCGCAGACAACTCTTTCTTTCGTTCACCACCCAGCCGAGGGATCGCAGCAGAGCTACCACCCTGCTCGTGACCCGCAGGCACTCTCGACCGGATTTTGCTCGTATCAACCAGTCGTCCAGGTAAGGATGGACCAAAATGCCCTCCTTGCGCAAGGCCGCCGCAACCACCACCATCACCTTTGTGAAAGTGCGCGGGGCCGTAGCCAAGCCGAACGGCATGGCCCGGAACTGAAAGTGGCCCCACGGGAACGCGAAGCGGAGAAACCGCTGATGGGCTGGGTGTATCGGAATGTGCAGATAGGCCTCGGTAAGATCGAGGGACGTCAAAAACTCCCCCTTTCGCACCGCTACAATGACTGACCGCAGGGTTTCCATGCGGAAATGCGGCACTCTGAGCGCGCGATTCACGCCTTTGAGATCCAAAATCGGACGCAGAGAGTCGCCCTTTTTGGGTACCACAAAATAGATGGAGTAGCGACCAGCGCCTCTTTCCAAGGGAGGCACTGGAACCACCGCTCCCAGCGCTAACAATCGAGCCAGGGTCACGCGGATGTCCCTCGTCCTTTGCTCGCCCCTGCTGGGAGACAGAACAAAGGAATCTGGAAGTGGGAACGCAAATTCCAGAGCGTAACCCTCCTCTATAATTTGTAGCCCCCAGCGATCCGACGTTATTTGGGCCCAAGAGGAAAGAAAGTCGCGCAAGCGACCGCCGACAAGCGGTCCTCCCTCCAGAGCCTGCCTGGCGTCATTGTGGCTTGCGTCCAAAGGAAGAACCCGAAGAAGAGCCGGCTGCGGAGAAGCCTCTGCCGGCTCCCCTGAAAGCCCGAAATCCTTGGCTACGGGCTCCAAACCGGCCCCGCTGCGAGGACCACTGGCGGGAGGGCCGAAACCTGCGCTGATCCCGAAAGGATCCCCGCGCCGACGAGGTGGACCGGTTGGACCTTGGTTTATCCTCCGGAAGCCGGCCCCCTTTGGACTCACCGAGATCCTTTACCAATTTCTCGAGAGCCTCCCCAAATAATAATCTGCCCTTAAACGGCAGCTTACGGAGGCGGGCCTTAGAAGAACTGTCCGCCGCCCAGCTGCGCAACCAGAGGGACCGGCGCGCTGCTACCGCGGATGCCATACTGTTAGCCAATGCGCGGATCAAATCATAAAACAGATCCGCCAGGTAAGCCGAGCCGGACTCCAGCCGGGTCACCTCCACCAGACCCTGCTGGTCTAGTCCGGGGCTCGAGCGCAGTTGCTGTGACCACCGCAGACACGACCGAGCCACCCAAGCCCCACAGATAGAGGCCTGCAATGACACGGCATCCGTATCGAAGTTTTGCTTGAGCAAGTTATCAACCTTCTTATCCTGCCCGTCCTTGAGGGCCGCCGCCCCCTCAACCGGGATGGTGGTTTTCTTGGTCACTGCGGAGACCGCAGCATCCACCCGGGGGGACCTGAACAAGTCCCTGTCCTTGTCAGCAAGAGGATAAAGCCGATTCATGGTCCGAATCCCCTTCAAACCGGATTCCGGGTGCTCCCACTCCGCCTGGATCATCTGATCCACCACGCGGTGGACGGGAAAAACCACCTGGGCATCCCTGACTGCTTGAATCAGAGGATCCTCAAGACCCTCCTCCTCCAGGGGCCGCACCGCCGAAAGGTTTAGCGCCTGAAGGGACTCCGTGACCAGAGGAACCAGCTCGTCCCTACGGAACACTCGAATGACCCGAGCCTGATCTTCCGGCCCAGGGATCTCCCCATCCTCCAAATCCTCCGCTTCAGTCTCAGGATCGCCCTCTGCCTCGGAATCCAGGAGACCCAGGGCGTCCTGCTCTTGTCCCCCCAACCGAAGCTGCAACGAGACTGGACACACTGGGGGGCTTCTGGGAGCTCCTGCTGGATATGTACTACAGAAGATTTGATTGGTCCAGTCTACAGGCTGCAGTGAGAGGGGCAGTACCCGATTGTGGAGGACTAAACTGGATATCCGCACAGGAATAAGAGTTGCTACAAAGACACTAAAGATAACATTGAAGGAGCTGCAAAGATCCACAGTGGAGCTGGGAGTATCTGTCCATAGGACCACTTTAAGCCATACACTCCACAGAGTGGGGCTTTAGGGAAGAGTGGCCAGAAAAAAGCCATTGCTTAAAGAAAGAAATAAGAAAACATGTTTGGAGTTTGCACAACAGCATGTGGCAGACCCCCCCCCCCCAAACACATGGAATAAGATTCTCTGATAAGATGAGATGAAAATTGAACTTTTTGGCCATCGTGGGAAACGCCATGTGTGGCACAAACCCAACACTTCCCACCACCCCGAGAGCACCATTCCCACAGTGAAACATGGTGGTGGCAGCATCATGCTGTGGGGATATTTTTAATTGGCAGGGACAGGAAAACTGGTCAGGACTGAAGGAACGATGGATGGCACTAAATACAGGGCAATTCTTGAGGAAAAACCTGTTTCAATCTGCTAGAGATTTGAGACTGGGATGAAGGTTCACCTTCCAGCAGGACAATGACCCTAAACATACTGCTAAAGCAAGTTTAAAGGGAAGCATTTAAATGTCTTGGGATGGCCTAGTCAAAGCCCAGACCTCAATCCATGTGGCTTTACTTGAAGATTGCTGTACACCAATGCATCCCATCTAGCTTAAAGGAGTTGGAGTGGTTTTACCTTAAGGAATGGGTGAAAATCCCAGTGGCTAGATGTGCTAAGTGGAGGAGTAGCCTAGTGGTTAGAGCAACTGCCCAGTACCCAGAAGATCAAGGGTTCAATTCCCACTGGCACTCCTTGTGACCTTGGGCAAGTCACTTTACCCTCCATTGCCTCGGAAGAAAAGGCTGGCAATCTACTTCCGGTGATACATTGCCAAGAAAACCCAGAGGTAGCTGGGTCGCTATGAGTCAACACTGACTTGATGGCACTAAAAAAAAAAAAAAAAAAAAAAAAAAAAAAGATGTGCTAAGCTAATAGAGACATACCCCAAGAGATTTGCAGCTGTAATTGTAGCAAAAGGTGGCTCTACAATGTATTGACATTGGGGGGTGAATACATATGCACACTCCTGCTTTCAGTATTTTTTGTCTTAATTATTGTTTGTGTCACAATAAAGGATATTTTGCAGCTTCAAAGTCGTAGGCACGTTGTATATATCACATGGTGCTAACCTCCAAAACTCCATTTTAATTCGTTATAATGAGACAAAACTGGACAAACGCAGAGGGGATAAATACTTTTCTAATGCACTGTAGTACCCCCTACACACTGCTTATGGCTTCCACAGATTCCTTATTGACAAAATTCTTCTCATTAATGCAGTCTAATTTCATATTTGCCCCCACTACTTTTCAAAATGACCATAATTATGTATTGGAAAGTAACTCACCGATACACTCTGTGCCTGTGGGGGTTGACTGGAATCCTTCATTACATTCACATTTGTAGCTACCAAAGCTATTGACACAGCGACCATTTTCACAGATACCAGGTTTGGTGCGGCATTCATTTTCATCTATAAGTAAGAATTGAACACAAACACACATGTGAAGTTTCTTCTGCAATAAAAAAATCACGAACTACAAATCATCTTTGACATTTTTATAGAATGCAATATCTCAAACAAATGTAGGACTTAAGAGGGGAATTTTAGAAGGGACATCCAAGTGCAATCTGGGACGTCTATGCCAGAACGGCTGAAAAAATAAGCAGGCGCATCAAGGTTCAGACACAATTCACAAATATGGACATGCTCCATATGGACGTATGTGGGAGTGTCTCCATAGAAGAGTATTTCAGAACCTGGATATCTAGGGATCGCCTAATGTTTAGAGTAGTGGGCTAGGACCAGGGAAACCTGGGTTTAAATCCCACTGCTGCTATCACTGTGATTGAGCCGAGTACTGGTGATGATGGAGTGCTATCTTCTTTACACCCTCTGGATGGTTTTCAGCCAGAATGAGCAGTCGTGCCTGGAGCAGGTCTACACTTAGATGCAACGCTGGATGACCAGGATGTTTCTGAGATCAGGCATTGACATCCAGGTTCCTGAGAACGCCCCAGCGATGCCTCCATCATGCCCCTGTTCAGACTTGGATGTCCACAGACCCGGCTTCTAAAATAGCTCTGGAGACGTCTCTGTGCTTTGGACATCTCTATGCCCATTTTCAGATATTTAAAGCATGAACGGGACTTCCAAAGTAACGCTCATACTATTTGGCAAGCGCTGCTCTATAGTATGAGGAACACAACGTTATCGTAATCTATGAGCCTTTCAAATTTCTTTTTTCTTGTATCTGTGCTTTATTGAAACTTATACTCAACATCGCGCACATACAGTACATACAGTACAGAACATGAATCAAATTACCAGTGCTTTCCATATTATAATACAACCAATTTGGTTTCTGTTATATTTTTATGTATTAATCTAGCTGTGTCCTCCCCCTCCACGCCCCACTAAACCCTTCCCATTGTTTGCTACCTCCCAACACACTCAAACATATACGGTCCGATTCTGTGCCACGAATAGCAGGGATGGACGTCCCAACAGGTCAAACCGGTCGTACAAAGGGGCTGGACGACCGGGATGCAATGAGCCCTATATTGATTAGGTCACATGGATAATTTCCAGTGTCATATCCACCTCCCCCTTTTCCATGCCATATGTGGTGCTCACCCTTTATCATATGATTCTTATGTGCTATCAGTTCACTCCTACGTGCAATGTAATCCATTTTTATGATGTCCACATATCCAAGTATGGCCCAACCATTTTGCAAATGAAAATGTGCAGTGCTGCAACAGTAAACAGAAAGGGCCCTGCTAGTTACCTGCTGTCCTTATTTGAGGGGGTGAAAATAATTGGGAGAAACAGAGGTTATTGTCCTGTCATCCCTACTGTTGAGAGCTGGCTGAAATGAGCATGTTTGGAAGGCCCATTTGTGACAGAGAGTAGGTCTAAATATGGATGCTTCTGCTAGTAGGTTTACATATGCAGTGCTGTTGTGAAATTGGAGATGCACGTGCATCTTTGTAGAGCCTCCCTGGACATACCTTGGCCACGCCCTTGTGTGACTTGGATGTGATCGCAGCAGACCCATGTAAATTCAGCTCTTTCTAAAACTGCTCTTGGGTCATGGATGCCATTTGTGTGCATAGTCGTTTTGACATGTGAAAATCACAACGGGGCTTCTAGAATAACCCCATTAATAAAAAGTGATTATGCAGTTGGCATCTGTTGCCAACCATATAAATACTTTTAAATATTGGCCATCTTGAGAACTGTGCTTGACAATGAGGTCACCAAATAGTCTTCCAATTTTGTTGTTTCCTGTTTGCACATTATCCAGGATAAAAGACCTTTTCCCCTGACTAAGGGCCTGATTCACTAAGGTTTTTCGTCTATTCTGTGTCTTTGAGAAGAAAGTAAGTTAGGCCCTAAAGTAGAAAAATGTTTTGTAGGAGACATGAACTATTGTTGTTTGCTATTAAAATTGTGATTGTGTGTGTATATGGCTTCCTCATTTGGACACCCCCCCCAAAAAAAAACAATTATATTGTTTCACTTGGCCGGATTAGGAAAGGTTATTACTATTAATCATTTAACTAGTGCTACAAGGCGTACACAGCTGTACAGACACATATAATAAGACAGTCCCTACTCATCAGAGCTTACAATTCTAATCGAGACAGACAATACAATAGATGAGAACAAAGGTACAATAGGGAAGGATAAGGAGACAGAAGGAGAATAAAGGATTACGACACAGAGGCGCCCTGAAAGAAGGGAGCCTTTAGAATGGATTTAAAAAAGGGAGAGAGATGAAACCTGATGTAAAGATAGGTAGTTTGTTCCAGGCATAAGGAGCAGAAAGATGAAAGGATCGAAGTCTGGAGTTGGAAGTCGAAGAGAAGGGCATAGAGAGAAGAAAGCCAGAGGAAGAGTGGAGTTCATGAGGAGGGGCGTAGGGAGAGAGAAGAGAGGAAAGGTAACGAGAAGCAACAGAATGAATGCATTCATAGGTCAGAAGGAGAAGTTTATATTGGATATGGAAATGGAAGGGAAGCCAATGAAATCATTTAAGAAGAGGGGTTATGTAAGTATAATGGGACTGGTGGAAGATTATCCGCACAGCAGAGTTTTGAACAGACTGAAAGGGAGAAAAATGACTCAGAGGGAGACCAGCAAGGAGGAGGTCGCAATAATCTAAGCGAGAGATGATTAGAGTGAATAAGTGTTTTTAGTAGTAGTGTGTTCAGAGAGAAAGAAAGATGTGAATTTTGTTAATGTTACAGAAAAAGAAACAGGTTTTTGCTATCTGTTTGATATGTGTGGAGAAGGAGAGGGAGGAGTCGAAGATGACCCCATGGTTACGGCTAAGGAAACAGGAAGCAGAAGTGTGTTATCAAAAGAGATAGAGAAAGGAGGTTCCACTTTCGTGGTTTCAAATGTTTCTTAGTTCATAGTTTAGGGGTTGAGTTGGATAGCATTTTGAAGTTTGAAGCCCATGTATCACAGTTGGTGAAGGTGTGTTTCCTATCTCTGTCAGATGAAGTAGGTTCAGCTGTCTTTTAATCAAGAGGCTTTTGCTACTTTGATTCAATCTCTGGTACTTTTCCAGGTTGGATTATTGCAGTGGTTTTCAAACTTGTCTTAGAGAACCACCAGTCAGTTGGGTTTTCAGGCTATCCACAATGAATATGCATGAGAGAGATTTTGTGCCTACTATCTCCATTATATGCAAATCTCTCTCATGTATATTTATTTATTTATTTAGCTGCATTTATATCCCGCTTTTCACCGGGTCAAAGCGGTTGGGGGATACATTTAACACGAGGGGATATGAGACACATACACTAATACTTACAGGGAACATGGGCAATGGAGGGTTAAGTGACTTGCCCAAGACCACAAGGAGCACCTGTGGGACTGGAAACTCCAGTCCTTCCGGCCCAAGGTTGCTGTCCTCTAGTGGGTTTTGAACCATCGACCTTCCGGCCTGTAGTACCTTGCCCCAACCACTAGGCCACTCCTCCCTCTGTATATTCATTATGGATAGCATGAAAACCCGACTAACTGGTGGTCCACTAGGACAGGTTTGAGAAGTAATTCTTTATATTCAGGTCTTCCAATTAAGACTAAGTGGATTACAGTTAGAAATTCAGTTAGAAATCCTCTCGGATTACAGAGAGTTCGAAATTCAGCTGCCAGTTTATTGGTTGGGATTGGGCCATGGGATCTTATCACCCCTATTTTGCATGTTTTACATTGGTTAATAGTAGTTCAACAAATTAAATTTAAGCTACTGGTTCTGGCTTTTAAAGCTTTTCATTAGATTAAATGGAGTGGAGGAGTGGCCTAGTGGTTGGGGCAAGGTACTTCAGGTCGGAAGGTCGGGGGTTCAAATCCCACTAGAGGACAGCAACCTTGGGCCGGAAGGACTGGGGTTTCTAGTCCCACAGGTGCTCCTTGTGGTCTTGGGCAAGCCACTTAACCCTCCATTGTTCCCTGTAAAATAGTTATCTCCAAGTTATAATGCCCTGTTCAATGTAATTTCAGTTTGTTCGATGTAAACTGCACTGATGCAGAATAGCGCGGTATATAAGAGAATGTAATAAATAATAAATTAGATGAGTCCATTGTACTTATCTTATTTACCAATTTACACAGCTTTGTGGGTGATATATTCTCAGGATGCAAGGCCTTTTCTTTACAAAGGGTTACTTTGTTTCACTCGATCTGGCTCGGGGCTAGGGCTTTATCTATTTCCTTTCCGTTTATGTAGAATAATTTACCTCCTAGACTGTGTTTCAATGATGCTTAAAATATATTTGTTTTAAGACCCGGTTTTAGTTTAGTCTTCTGAAGACATGACGATGGCTCCGGGGACACTACTCTCTCTTTTGCTGATGTTGACACTACTATTATATATTTTTTGTTTGATTTGTGTGTTTTATATTGTGTATGTTTTATTGTAACCTGCCCTGGTCTATCTAGAAAGGACTGGTAAAATACCAAATAAATGAAATAAAATATTGTTTCCTATACACCCTATAAAATAGAACAAAAAAAGGCAAAACCTCTTAAGTATCATTTAAAGCATATCTCTGTCCTGTAAGTGAGCCCTGATTTTACCCTAAAAGAATGAGAAAAGGGATCCAGCAGTGCTGAAAGAGGCCCCAAATGTAATATGTTTTATTAGTTTTCTCTTTCCCACTGGCAGCTGTGCTTACATTTTACAAGATACTTGGCATGAAGTCAGCTGCAAGGCATCATGGAATAATGTTCTGTGAAGTTTTGTATTCAGCTATGTCCTACATGTCTTCAAGCCTTACCCATGCATCCTTCTCCATCAAGTCTGCGTGTCATCCCAGGCAGACAAATGCACATGAAGGTACCAATCAAGTTCTTGCAGAGCATTCCCCTCGAGTCACAGTCATGAAGTCCTTCTGAGCATTCATCAAGGTCTGTAGAGAAGCGGAGAACATTTAAGCATTCAGATCACATAAAAGTTATTAATTCTCCCAAAACAATTTGTCCCAACTTTTTAAAACAAGAAGCATCTTGTTTTTAGTGAAAGAAAAAGATACACACGACAGGCTCGGTGACTTGAGTATCCTTCCTGATGAGCTGGAATCCTAGGACTTACCTCAGTGACATTCTCCGATTTGCAAGCATAATCACTGTAGAGTGGCACTTGTCTTCCTTCTCTCCTCAGGATTGAGCATATATCTCTGTGGCACACCCCAACCCTGCTGGTCTCTCAGCCAGTAAAAGGTAGTTACTCACTTGTAGCAGGTGTTCTCTGTGGAAAACAGAAATAAGTACTCACGCATGGATATATCCTCCAATGAAGCCTGTATGGGATGATCCCCAGCTCCTATTGGAAGCTTTTGGGAGGCTCTGCTGCACCCCTTCCTGCCTGCTGCCGCAGCACCATCTTAAACTAGTCTGCTAACATAGCTGTAGCAGAAGACAACTCCTTGGGGAGGTGGGAGGATTGTGAGGACTTATTCCTGCTGTCCACGAGGAACACCTGTTACAGGTGAGTAACTATCTTTTCTCCGTGGACAAGCAGGAATGAGTCCTCATGTATGGTACTACCTAGCTACAGGCTGCCCAAAAACTGAGGAGAATGCAGACAAGCCCAACAAGATCTTTGTGTAAAGGCGAAAGGCTTTAGTAGTCAGAGACCAACTATGTAGAACAGCAGAGAAACTCTCTAACCTTTATTTAGTTTTCTTTCTTTTCTATTTTTTAGTAGCTGGACAAAATAGAATGGGTCTAGGGGAGATAGAGTTGGATTCTAATCCCCAACCCGATTCATGAGTAGAGATTTGTCAAAGTTGCTATTAACAAAATGAAATCCCCATCTAGGCAATAGTGAGATGTACATATGTGGACAAAAGAGCACATTGCAGCCATGCTGAACTCCTCCAGGAAGACCAAGGGTAAGTTGGCGACCATCATAGCCATAGCCCTGACCTTGTGAACTGTGATATGACCATGAAGGCTTAGGTCTATCTGGGCATAAGCCAAAGGAATGCAGTGCCCAGTCAAATTGGAGGAGCGCACCTGGAAGCGGCAGCACCTAGCTTGCTGGGGGTCTAAAGAAACAAAAGCTGGATGCACTCTCTATGGCTTTTGTCAGCTCCAAGAAATAGTTAGAGGTTCGTCCACAGCTGCACTTGCGCAATACAGCTTCCCCCTTGTAAGCATGAGGCCTCAGGAAAAATGTTGGTAGAATAGTTGACTGATTAAAATATAAATCCGTTACCACCCCCGGAAGGAATTCAGGATGAGTACAGAGGGGTAGACTAGTATTATGGAATTTGGTGGATAAACTGCTGGAGCCTGAAGCTTGTTCACTTTGCTTGGTGAAGTAACCGCTACCAAACAATACCTCCAGGACAAAACTTTAGAGGGCAGGAATAGAGAGAATTTGAGGGAGCTTCCAGGAGCTGCCTAGGATATACAATGAAGTCTCAAGACACTGTAGGAGGCCTGAAGGGAGGCTTCCAAAGAAGCAACCCACATATGGAGCACAACCCTAAAGACTGTAGTGAGATGGACGTCCGTTCCACGCTCCGATGGTAAGCTCCATTTGCAGTGAGATGGGCCTTGCCACAGTTGGACTGAAGTCCCGAAACAGAGAGGCGCAGAAGATATTCCAGCAGTTTTTGTATGGAACAGATGAAAGGATCTAGGACCCGGCCTACTACCAGACAGCAAGCCTCTTCCATTTGCAGGAAGAAAACCTTTTTGTTTAAGTCCTCCTGGAGGCTAAAAGGACATCGGACACACCGGCCAGCAGGTGGCGCTTAGATATCGACAGCCTCTCAACATCTATGCCGTGTGGGCCAAGGACTGGATGTTGGGGTGCAACATCATATGTTCTTCCTGCAAATTCAAACCGGCGTGTGGCCCAGCCAGAGTGGTCCTTTACTGGAGAAGGAAACCAAGGAGGGAGCAATGAGAACCATTGTGCAGTCATCTGTTTTGAACTTCAGGAGGGTCTCAGCAAAGATAGGTGTGATGAGGTCTATAGAGTTGCCCGTCCCTCTTCAGAGGGATTATCGAGAGGCCCCTTTAAGAGAGCTTGCAGCCCAGAGTTCAGTTTGTAACCTCTTTGGCCTATCCATAGAGCCCATAAGTCTGAGGCTGAGAGGGGCCACACTTAGATCAAAGAGTGTGCCTTCTGCCGAGCAGAGGGTTTTCCACTGTGGTTACTGGAAGCACAGCTATGGTCTGAAGGAACCAGTCCAAACCTCTGCTACTGGCCTTGGCAGAGGAGCCAGATGGACTTTCTGAGGCTTCTCTCAACAATGACATGCCAGTTTGGGGGTGGGAGGTTTGGGATCTGGAAAGTATTCACGCCTATGGGAGTAAAAGGTCTTCTCCTGTTCTTCTTGGCATAAGTGTGGCATGCTACTTTCTGATGAAAGCAGCCTCATCTCCGGCCTGATCACTGAAGAGATCTTCTCTACAGCATGGCAAGCCATCAAGCTTATTCTGCACCAATTATGCCAGTTCTGAAGACTGAAGCCACATGAGTGTCCCAGTGCCCATAACCCAGGCAGACACCCTTGATGCTATCACAAAGATGTCCTGAGTTGCCCAGACCATGACATTCAAGCAGTTTTTGCTGTGGACCACTAGGTCCCGATTCTGATCCCAACGTAGATCTCCTTTTTACGTCCGGGCTGACCCACTCCATTCGGCTGCTTGCTAAAAAGTTAATTCCCTGCAGCCTGACCCCCTGATCCGGCCTCCTAAGGGGAATTAACTTCTCCCCCCCCCAACCCCTTCCATGCCCCGGAGCTGCTGAAAGAACAGGTCCAGGAAAGTTATTCCACCCAAGAAGTGGAATAACTTCCCCGGACATTTCACTGGTGCTGGATGCACAGGGCCAACATCAGAATCGGTCCTGTACATCCAGGGCCAGTGACCACCCACTGCTCGCCCACTCTTCGCCCCCATGCCACCCCTTCCCCGCACAACCGACGAGGACGTTATACAGGGGCAGGAGCCGGTATGAATAGCGGGGATGGATGTCCATCCCCACTATTCGTGCCTCAGAATAACCCCCCCTAGTGAATGATACTGTTCCAATTTTCTCTGGAGGGAGGAACTGAGGCCACTCAGTGAGGTCACATCTGATGTTCTACAAGAACATGTTCTTGCTGATCCAGTAAGCGACCATGTGGCTATGAGTATGGAACTCCGAAATACCTCCTCCATAAAGAATCCAATGTTCGCACCATTCTGGGGCTTTGAGGAATGAGACTTGGGACTCTTGGACCTCTTAAGCGCAGATTCAACCATTAGGGTATGGTGAGAAAATGGACCTTCTGGAATTATTGAGCCTTCTGAACTCTGCATATGGATTCAAGCCATCCACTGACCGGAGGCCCTGGGAGTGGGTTTTTGCACATATTCATTTTTCTATATGCAGGAAGCAATGCATGAGCACTGTCACTTGGGGGTCGAGGAGTACTACAGGGTTGGCAACTCTTCTGCCCTGGATTTCTCCTCAGTCTCCCACTAAAATTGTATGGCTTTGGTCTTCCCTACAACATCCTGGAAGGTTTATTTCTCAGAAGGGGACTTATGCTACTCATGAGGTAGAGAAGGGTCCAATGGAGGTCCAGGAGACCCACTGGTTACCCAACCTTTGGAATCCATCTCTGAGATGAAGTGGAAGAGTCTCTGATTCTCCATCTGGAACTCTGTCTCGACTTGAAGGAATCAGGAGCACCATCAGGAGCGATGATCCACCGATACACTGCTTGCTTGCAAGGGTGCATCGGGCACCATCTCGAATGTTAGAGAGGGGCATCGGCCAGACCAGCACCGGTGATGGGTCCTTTGATGTCCTGATGTCAATGTATTTCTCGCAGGCAAGGTGTGCGACTCAAAAATGGGCAGATCGATGTCGATACAGCTGATGTCGAGGCCTTGGCATGCTGCACCACCAAGAACCACGTGGTACGTTCGAGAGCCTGCTGAAGATGCCCCTCTATGGCCACAATTCTGAAGGCAGTGGGGCTCAATCTCAAAGATCGACTGGTTGATGCCGACAAAGCAGACATCGAGGCCCCGGGCATTCTGTGTTGCTAAGAGCACTGCAATGCATTCCTTGAGAGCTTTCTGAAGGCGCCTCGCCATGTCTGCCGATCCCAAAGGCAGTGAGGCATTGGCCACACTGACCATCGTCCCCATATCTGCACAGTGATATTAGTGGTTCGGTCACAACTGTCGGCCAGCTGTCAGGGTCCTCTCGATATTTGGGAAGATGAGCTCTCCTCCTGTTGGGCCCATTTCGAGGGGCAGTTCTGTGGACCTTTAGTGCTCTTGATGCTATGCCTTGATGGGTTTTGATGTTGATGCATCAGAGTCTTCTCTTGGTGCTTGATTCGGTAACTCTACAAAGTCGATGCATACGATGCCAAATCCATCCTCATCCCCAGATGGAGATCGATGGCCAATGCTCTGGGGCACTACATATGCTTGATTCCAAGTGGGCTTGAGACTTCTTGATATCGATATACCGCCTGTGTACGAAACAGTCTTGCAAGCCCTAGAGACCGGTGCCATCAATGCCAAAGACAATGGATCAGACTTCTTTGATTTGTGCTTCCTTTATTGACCTGTGCTGATGATCGGGTCCCAGGCACCAGAAGCACCATATCCAGCATATAAGGTCCAAACTTAACCTTTTGAACCCACTGACCAGTTTCTGAGATGTGTCATTCGCAGTGAAATCAAGCGGCTGAAAAAAGTAAGGCCCGGCCAGGCACTGGCACCAAAGAGCCATGGAGAAAAGGAGAAAAACAAAACCAACAAACATGAAAAGGAACAAAAATGTGACAGTAGGTGATCTATAGAAACCCAGAAGTACAGGACCCCCACAGGGGAGAAAAATCAGTTTTGAAGTGGTGAATGACCAGAACATGTCCGTTGGGCTCCATGGAAAAACGAAGGCTGGTTTAAGATAGCACCACAGTGGTAGGTGGAAGGAGGCACACAGACGGGGTAGAGCCTCCCAAAAGCTTCCAATAGGAGCTGGGAAGCGTTCCCACATGGGTTCCATTGAAGGATGTCACCCATATGTGAGGACTCATTCTAGTTTGTCCATGGAGAAAGTCAAACCTTTATCTCATGAGCTGCAGTGTATACAGTACTACCACCGCCTCTATCATGGGAATGGCCCCAAAAGTTTTACATTTTCAATGGTTGCCTTTACCTTTGCACATCCTCTGGTCTTCTCTGAGCACATATCCCACAGGACAGGTACACTCAAAGGAACCATATGTGTTGATACAGCGGAAAGCACAGAGCAGTGGGTTCTGGCCACACTCATTTACATCTGTCAACAATAAGGATAATATATGTGTTAAAATGGTCAGACACTATAGCCAACAAAAGAGGAACAGCGTAGTATTAATAAGAAAGGTCCATCCTCACCACCACTAGACAGTGTGTAAAATAGAAATTAGGGGGGCCAGTCTTAAAATGGAGTTATATGTTCAGTAGTAGTATAACTCTGCTATCCATTTGCTCTGAAAGACAGTGAGGGTCATTTTCTAATCATTTTTTGGCATAAAACAGCATTTCATACATGTAAATAGGCTGTTATAAAATGCACACAGCAAGCCGGCACATACTTGCACAGTAGAAGCATCGGGAGAGCTGTGATTTATGTGCGTAGTTTATAAAATATCTGTGGATTGAAGCTGGGGAGAGGGGGGATAGGTGTTGGGAGAGTAGGGTTTAAAATAATGGAAAATAAAATTTAAATATTATTTTATATGTGGAGTATGTCATATATTGATAACTGTAGCCATTTACATTATTCTGTTAGTGGTACTGAGCACTGAATATAAAATCAAAATATGCATGTATGTGGGTAAAGTATATGCTAACATTCTCTCAAGCAGGCATTAATGTACACGCCTTCAAACTGAATTGGCAGGATTTGCACTAGTATTTTATAAAGTCACATCGGCGCCTATGTGTCTTTATAAAATAGGCTCCTTCCTGCCTATTTAA